>CM020057.1:3225797-5625797 GCA_009769605.1 Bucorvus abyssinicus
GGCAAAAGAATTTATTTAATAATTTCCAGTAAGATTTCTTTTTTCCTGTGTAGTGCTTAGCTGCCATTGTGACTTCATTGTCCTAGTCATACTTTCCGCTCCTGGCAATGCCATCTTGTTTTCTAGCAAGCTGACACACAGTCTGTACATTACTTTTTTGTTTCTTTGAATCATTGTACCATGTTCTAATTCTTTTCACGATTTTTGAGTAGAATGTCTAACATCTTGTCAGAGGATGGGCTGGAGAATGGTCGTTGTAGGGGAATATCTTGGCAGCTTCTAAAATGTTATTCCAGGGCCTATGGTTTGTATGTGCTTATAAATTAAGTCTTTATTTTTAACAGTGATATCCCAAAAGCTCCTAAACCTGAACCTCCTGTACCAGAGACTAAGGAAGCTTCACCAGAACGTAATTCAAAGAAGGAGAGAGAGAAGGAAAAAGAGAAGACTCGTCAAAGATCCCCAACTCGGTCCAAGTCACGGTCAAGATCTCGATCACGTTCCCCATCTCATTCTCGACCAAGAAGGCGTCATAGATCACGGTCAAGGTAGGACCTAAATTTATCTCGGTTGAGAACATAATATTTTCTTCTGAAGGTGCCACTTAATGTAACGTTCTCAGTTAAAGTAGTGACGTTTCTAGAGGTGTTAAGCTGTGGATGTTTTAGGCAAATAAGAAAGATGCCTTCAATGGATAAACGTGTTCTTTCCTTTTTCTGGATTGTTTTACTGCTAAGTAGAGAGGTGTCGGACTGTCTGAATGTACACTTTGTGTCGTAATCTAAATGCAACCTCATTGTGATGCGCTTGGAGAAAAGCAACGTTACGCTCAGTGCCCTGAGGATACATTTCCTCAAATCTGAAAATTAGATAGTTGCTTTTCATTTGAATTTCTGATTGTGACAGGTCTTACTCCCCTAGAAGGCGACCCAGCCCGAGACGACGGCCATCTCCAAGGAGAAGGAGCCCTCCAAGGCGAATGCCTCCCCCACCCAGACACAGAAGAAGCAGATCCCCCGTGAGGCGGTAAGATTCCCTCATTTGAGGCAATGGAAAATGTTAAGCTGTGAAAGTGGAAGGGGAGTTTTGAGGGATGAGCGTTGTCAAAGTTACCTTGGTACTGCCAGGTGTATGATCCAGGTGATGTAAAAACTGCAGGGTCATACTTGGTAAGAGTCGTGTGGGGGAACATAGTAGTAGCTGTGAGACGATTTGAGTTGAAATAGTGACCAGAATTCGACCTTTCTGAAAAGCAGCAATTTCAGCACTAACTTCTTCAAATGGCTCTGGATAGCTCCCAGCACAGATTGACGTCACACCTTTTATAACTTTTTAGCTTAATTCTTAATACTTTTTTTTTTTTCCTGCCTGGGGAGAAAATGAGAACAAATAACTGGACTCTACTTGTGAGTTTTTTAATTATGATTTCCATCACTTATATTTCAAGTCAAAATTTAATTTTGATTTTGTTTCTTCTTCATGTTCTTAAGGAAATCTTCCAGGCCTGCTCTCTGGTGTTGGAGGTTATGTTTTTGACAGCATAAGCAATTGTTCTGGTAGCAAAGCTCCAGGTTGCCTTGCAAAGAAATTCAATGTCAAAATAGATATTTGTCTTCACAGAAGAGACTAGATTCCAATCCTCATCACAGGAAGAGAGTGAGAGTGATCCTTCCTGTGTACAGCAGTTGTTCAGGTTTTTTTTAGGAAGGAACAGTTCTTTTCATGACAAGGTGATGACTATTGGGTTTTTTGAGTTTATAAAGATGTTCATTCCACACAGTTACTGGGAGAGCTGTGACGTGTATCCAACACGTATGTTGCAAGATGTACAAGAGCTCCCTTTCAGCAAGTGTTTATCTCGCTCAAGGTAGGGTTTCTTTTTTCCAGGTTCTCAGGAATTCTGCCGCCAAAGGTGGATTCTGCAGGTACACAATTGCAACAGAACTTGCCACAAATTTTGCCGCAGAATTCTAGAGGCCCTACCTTTGTAAAATGACAAAGATGAAAGACTAAAACATAAGAATTGGAGAGATTGGTTCCAAGTTGTTGTCTAAAATTTTTATCTCCGGGTATCAAAACTCTCTAGTGTACTTGCACACTAAAGTCTTAAACAGATCTGTTCTGAAGATCATTAAATCACCTGTGCTAACACAGAGAATTCTCTTAACCATCAAAAGTTAGAGAGCCCAAACAAAACTAATTGCTCCCAGGAGAAAAGCTTAGTTGTAGTCTGTAGATTGGCAGAAAGCAAGCAAAGGTAACACTAAGTTTTTTGCTCACTGTAGTTTAAAAATAACTGTGAAAGATTGGTCTCCTCTTCTACAAGCCCAGTGTTGATGGCTGTCCACCATGTTCTGAAAGTGCTGTTGTATGTGGCTCTCTGTGTGCTTGCAGACAAATGCAGTTCTGTGCTCATGCTCAAACATTGCTTGAGCTGGCCAGTCACACTCTAATGTTGTATTTGATTTACAGGAGGAGACGGTCATCAGCATCCTTATCTGGCAGTAGCTCTTCCTCATCTTCATCACGTTCCCGATCACCACCAAAGAAACCGCCTAAAAGACCTGTATCCAGTCCTCCTCGTAAAACTCGTAGGCTCTCTCCTTCTGCAAGCCCTCCTCGGCGGAGGCACAGACCATCCCCACCAGCAAGTCCACCTCCAAAACCACGCAGGTCTCCAACACCCCAGCAGTCAAACCGTGCAAGAAAAAGCCGTGGCTCTGTTTCGCCCAGCAGAGCATCAGGTAATGAAATAATTGGATTCCAGCAGCTTTTTAATTTTGTGCCTTTGTGTTCTCGAAGGTGGTGTGGACAGTTTGTGTGACCAGAAAAGCATGCAAGGATGTAACGAATTACAATTGAGTTCTTTGCCTTTTAGCACCCAAACATAAGAGCACTGAAAAAAGAGAATCTCCTTCGCCAGCACCAAAACCGAGGAAAGCAGAACTGTCTGAATCAGGTACGGCTCTCGCTTCTCAACACTGGTTTTGGGTGCAGTTTTTAATCAAAGATGCATGAGACTAAAAGGCACCGAACCCTTTTGATAGACCGGTATTTAGAAGAAGAGCTTTCAGAAGTATAAAGGTGATCACTCATAGTGCCTCAAACATTTTCATCCAAGTTTTCTTGGAAAAAAGCTCAACCAAAGTGTATTCCAGCCTGCAAGTAATCTTAAGATTTGGGGAGGGGAGTGTACCTGATGATCTCCTGTAACACAACTTCGCTTCTGCCTGAATTTGTGGCTTTGGTTTAAACACTCTGTCCACATCTGTACTTTTCAGAAGAAGATAAAGGAGGTAAAATGGCTGCAGCAGATTCTGTTCAACAGAGGCGTCAGTACAGAAGGCAAAACCAACAGTCTTCATCTGGTATGGATGGCATGGATTTCCTGAAACTGGGCCATAGTTTAGTTTTGCAGGAAGTAGTTAGTATTAAGTTCAAATGCTGATTAAAATTATTTGCTATGTGCCGTGTGGTGCTATTGTAAACTTAATTACGGATTTACCACTCGTAATGAAGTCACTTGAGTTACTGCTCAGGAGGAATAAATACGGTTTTAAAGGTTATGGTATAGCTCTTGTTAATAGGTTCATGTCTTTAAAAGTTGCACTTTTAAACTCTTAGCATGGCATACACAAGTACTGTTTGCTATGGATTACTTAATCCGCTGTTGCAATAGGTTATTTCCCAATATTTTGGACTCATGTATATTTGAGATCAGTAAACTAACCTGGGCCTGGGACAGGTTTTTATCCACTTAATGTTGCTATGAGTACCTGCGGTTCACTTTCTAAATTACCTGGTGAGTCAAGTTTTGTGTGGACGGTTGGGTTGCTGCAAATATTTTTACCCAGCTCTGATGGATTTATTTATCACTTGACTTCAACTAACATTTTCAGCTGAACTACTTTTAAAATAGAGGCTTCTTACTTTGTGGGAGAGGAGTTTAGTCATTTAAACTGCAGTGTAACCCTATCAGTGTCTGCGTTAATGATGTCTGGAGAATCATTTTCCAGAGAGTGATTCTTCTACGTTTACAGATTCTGGTTCTTCATCTTCATCTGAAGAGGAAAGACCTAAAAGGTCCAATGTGAAGAATGGGGAAGTTGGCAGACGCCGACGCCATTCGCATTCACGCAGTCCATCGCCGTCTCCACGCAAACGACAGAAGGAATCCTCCCCTCGGTAATTTCTTCTTGAGTTGACATCTTTTTTTTTCCTAACTAGTTAATGTTGTTTATCTGCTGTGCAGCTGTCAGCAAATACACAACAGAATTAAGTCATGTCTGGTTTGTCCATTCTTGTTATGCTCATTTGGTAAGAATTGCACATTTGAATATGTTCATTTTTGGCTCAAACATATGGCAGCTAGATCTGTTCTGTTTTGTTTTTCCTCCACTGCTGTCAGGATGCAGATGGAAAAGCGGTGGCAATCACCAGTGATGAAAAGGTTGGTTAGAAATTAATCTGTTAAACAGGATTTACATCCAGAAAATCATGTAGACAGGCTGTCATTTGGTTTGTGATGGAGAAGTACTTGCTGTCCTTTGGACTTGCATGGTCAAAGTAGTGAGGTGAGGAAAATCCAGACTGATGTGTTCCTTTGTGTGTTGGGTCTGGGACCATTCCATTGGGGGCAAGAAAAGAGGAACACCTGCTTTGTCCCCTTCATTGCTCCTAAGCCTGTAGCAGTTACTAACATTAATGTTTCAGCATCTTACTGATGCCTGGAAACACCTGAGTGCTTGGATGCTCCAGGGGTTTTCTTACTCTGCACACACCCATCGGAAGGATGGGTGGGCATTGCTTTGTATTCTTGCTGCCATCGATGTGCTGGCTAAACCCTCCTGTACACTTGCAACAAGTGATTACTATCTTTGTTCTGGGTCACAGATAAGGGGGATTTTCAAAAGTGTCGTTCATCAATTCATTAGATATTTGGAACTACTAATAGTAGACAAGGAGAACACCTACTCTCTCTTATGTAGGCAGTATTGTTAACAGTGTTTGTGAAATCGTTTGCTCTGTGTTGATCTCAGAATACAGGAAGGTGCAGGAAGCTGGGTGCTTGATGAGCTTATTAATCTAATATAATGACCCTTGTGAGCAATCTGTAATTAAGACCTGGCATATAGGGTACAGTGGCAGTGCACGTAAAGACGCACAAATACAACTGCTACAGATGTAGATCATTCTAATTATGGATCCTGTCGGACAATTCTATGTGAAACAGATCGGAAGGCAAAAGATCTTCATCTGTTTTGCAACACACCAGATCCAGCTGCTGCCTGTTGTGTAAATACACATTTAATTAGGACAACCATGAATGTGAAGGCTGCTGGCTTTTTGGATCATAAGAGAATGTTGTCTTTTGGAGCAAACTCAGCTATAAAAAGCGTAACTCATTGCCTTGGAGGGGAAAAAAAAAGGAATGTTTTACTTTACAAAATACTGATATTCCTGTCCTTTAAAACTCTAGGAGCGTGTTTGATTAAAACTTCCCCTCCCCAAAGCGTGGTGTAACCTTGCAGAGCAGAAAATGGCTCATTTTATGAATTAATTTTAATCCAGATAGCTGCAGATGAGCAATAACTCTGATTTTTCTATGCATTTCAAGAAATAGGTCATTCTGGGCTCCAGATCCATAGATTAAAGCTGGTTTTGAGAGTACGGCTTCACACTGTTCCATCTGATCCAACTTCAGGCTCTGCTGACTGCAGTGTTAGTCTGCCTGACCCAGCTGGGCATTCCCCGTTCCTCCCTTGTGATGGCTCTAACAGTCATGGTGCTGCGTGACAACAAAGAGGTGCTGGTGTGGGCTTAATCTGGTGGTCAGTAACCTGGTCTGACTCCAGATGATCACGAGACTCTCATTTCTGCCATTTCCCTTGGACAGCTTTCAAAAGAAAATGGGAGAGAGCTGGGCTTCCTCTCTGGCTACGAGATGCGAGTATACCAGGTTAAGCAGAATGTGAAATTCTCATGACTGTTGCGGTGGGCTCTGAGAATTACAGTGAAATACATGTTGGCTCACGCTCTTTAGAAAGACTTGAGTCAATTTTTTTCCATCAGTGGTACTAAAAGAATTACAGTTTGAGGAGTGTGAAGATGATGATTTTGTGCAGTGAAAGCAGAAGAACAAAAAAATCTCAATGGCTCAATCACGGCTTTTCTGAGCAATCCCTTTGTCTCTTCAGCAGGAGGAGGAGAAGCCCATCACCCCCACCAGCCAGGCGGCGACGCTCGCCTTCCCCTGCCCCTCCTCCACGGCGGCGGCGGTCACCTTCATTACCTCGGCGAAGGTAGCGTGTTGTTTTGTTGTCATGAAGCGGTTGCTTCTGGTTTGTTGAGGTCCATCTACGACATGAAGTGCTGTGATACCAGTTCCTTGATTCACAGCTTACTGAGGGTGGTTTTGCTGGTGAGATGTGGTGGATGTGTGGCCTGGATGCCACATGATTGCTGTATTGAATAAAATAACACCCGTTAAGCTGATTTTCAAAAAGTTTGGTATTAAATAAAGTTTTAAAGCATTTTTAGCAGATTGTAAGTCACTTGTAATTAATTCATGCACCTACGTGGCACCTAAAGATTTGTTTTCTTGGTAGGTCTCCATCACCACCCCCACGCAGACGCTCACCTTCTCCACGGAGATACTCTCCACCGATACAGAGACGATACTCTCCTTCACCTCCACCGAAGAGAAGAACGGCTTCTCCTCCTCCCCCGCCTAAACGAAGGGCATCACCTTCTCCGCAGTCGAAACGCAGAGTCTCCCATTCGCCACCGCCAAAACAAAGGAGCTCGCCATCCGCTAAAAGGCGTTCACCTTCCCTATCTTCCAAGCACAGGAAGGGATCTCCACCCAGTAGGTCCAATCGGGAAACACGTTCTCCTCCGCAAAACAAAAGGCATTCACCTTCACCACGGCCTCGAGCTTCGCACACCTCTGCAAGCCCACCACCACCACCACGACGGGGAGCTTCAGCCTCACCCCAGAGAAGACAGTCTCCATCTCCAAGCACTAGACCCATCAGGAGGGTGTCAAGAACGCCAGAGCCTAAGAAGACAAAGTAAAGAAATCCATCTTTGGTGGTGGTGGTTTTATGATGGGTTATTTTGTTTAGTTTTAATGCAGTGGGAATAGCTGGGGAATTGCATTAAAATCGGTCTCACAGGTGTTGGTGGCTCTGCTTGGCTGCCACCATCATAACTTTGATTTTCAGAAGCTTATGAGATTGGAAACATCTGGTAAAGTGCAACATGGGGAGAAGCATTAAAGAGGCTTTATGTGGAGTTTGAGGGGTCTTTTGATAGCACAACAAAGCACTGGGACTGAGCAGGTGAAAGAAGTTTTGCTGTCAGCTTTGTTAAGAGAAAAGTGAACTGTCTCTTCCGAGCTGACTGTGGAAGGGAAGCTCCACACTTAACTAGCCTGTGAATTGTTTCAGAAGTGGTCATCCAAGAGGCAAAAAAAAAAAAAAAGAATTTCAGCAGTTTCAGTTGATGCCACTCTTGGGGGCAGGTAGTCAAGAGGCTCCTGCTGGCTTGCTGATTTATTTCAGAAAGAAAATGTAGCTGAGCGTAGTGTCCTGCACTCTTTCTTCACAGGGTGATAGCAGAGCGCGGCTGTTCTCCTGCCTGCTCCTGTGGTTATAAATTCATCACAGCTGCACACAGGGAGTGATCATTGCTGAGCAGCAGCAGTGTGATGGTTTGACAAGCTCTCAGGTTGTGATATGGCTCCACAGCAGTTAGATAGTTTTGCTGTTGGGAACAGAGGCCAGCAGAGGAACTAATCAGTTTTTAGGTGGCAGCGTAACCACCGCAGAAGCATGTGTGCTCCTCTGGCTGTTCTGCTATTTTGTCTTGTACATCTCTGACACTAGGATTTAAGTGTAGCCTTTCTGTTTTTAAGGGCTTCCACACCAAGCCCGCGATCTGCAAGACGGGTGTCGTCATCGCGGTCTGCATCGGGATCCCCCGAGCCAGCACCGAAGAAACACCAAGGACCTCCATCTCCTGCTCGCTCTCGATCCCCTTCTGCCAACTGGTCACCTGCAAAAAAGGCTAAAAGCCCCACCCAGAGCCCATCGCCTGCAAGGGTATTGATCTGCTGCTAAAAGCAGTCCTGGTTTGGGTTGGACGGTGGGTTGTGCTCGTGAAGATGCACCTGCTGACAGCAGGAATAGGGGGAGAACAGAGTTCTCCTGAGGGGCTTCCTAGGGCCACTTCACCCCAGCCAGAGGAGCCTGAGGGTGCTCAGCTCCGCCCACAGTGTTAATTTTTATGTTTGGTGCCACTCTGAGCGGCGTTACTGGGTCTGCATGGCAATACCTTGTATTTTAAACCCAGCAGAGCTGTGTGCTGCAATACCTGTCATCTGGGATTGCTCCTGTCAGTTGACTGGGAATGGGGCTTTCCCCCAGTTCTGGAGGCGGGGTTGAGTTCACCGAGTTTCACATGTTGCTCAGTCCCAGGATGGTGGTTGTGGGTTTGTATTTACACAGCAATGAGTTGTAATATCTTGAATTGTTTGTTACAGAATTCGGATCAAGAAGGGGGTGGGAAGAAGAAAAAGAAGAAGAAGGATAAGAAGCATAAAAAGGATAAAAAACACAAGAAACACAAAAAGCATAAGAAGGAGAAGGCTGCGGCAGCTGCAGCGGCTGCTGCCGTGGCTGTAGCAGACACCACCTCAACACAGGAAGACCAGGAAGCAGAAACAGAACCCAAAAAGGTAGGAGTTTGGTACCTGTGCCTTACTTGTAAGGTGTTCACTGTAAGAACGGAGATGGAGATGAGCGTCCCCTGTGCTCGTGATGGTCCAAACCACCATCTCGCCTCAGAAATGCAGCTCAGTGTGGGGATTTCCCGTGGCGGTCTCTGTACCGGGGCGGGGGGCTGTGGGCCCGGCTCAGCTGCTGTGTTTAAGCAATGCTTTGTCTTTGTTTGAAGGAGACAGAGAGCGAACCAGAAGACAACCTCGATGATCTAGAAAAACACCTGCGGGAGAAGGCGCTGAGGTCCATGAGGAAGGCGCAGGTGTCCCCACCATCCTAGGCCGAATCCTTTGGTATAATGTACATTTTATTTGGTTTGTACTCAGAATTCAATTTCAAATTGCTAAATGTGTTTGAGCTTTAGGATATAACATTTGTTGTAATAATTGCTAGGTTGAGGTTCGCCATGTACAAAGGGCATGGATTTCCATTACAAAAGGTGTCCACAGTGTACTAGTGACATTCTTTCATTGGCAGTCGACATAATTGCAGTTAGAGCGAGACTTTTTAGAAGCAGTAGGGATTTGTTTTGAAGGTTTTAAACATGACCGTCAGTCCCCTTGTTTCTTTGAAATTCAACACAAAGCCTTTAGCATCATTTGTGGGGGTTTCATCCGACTTCTGTTGTATCCACTTAGATCGCGCTACCAACCCCCGTGGTTCATAAGCTTGCCCAGAGGTAAAACCACCGCCCGAGTACCCAGGACGTTCATTATTTTAACGCTTTCTCCCGTTGCCTGTACAGTCTCCGTTACAGCCACCCCGGATCAGCCGTGTAGATGGCCCATAAATGAAAGCATGTTGTTTACCAGGACACTGTGGGTTTATATTGATGTAACATGTTGATTTGGAACACTGGAATTTCATTTGTATTTTTATGTTCTTTTTTTAAAGGGCAGTTTCCATGATCAGCAGTCCCAGGAAAAAAAATTCCTTCAGTTACCTAAATTTTGTTTGTGAGCTGTCGTTGCCCCATTCATAACTCTTGTCTCGTTAAGGTTCTTCCGACTGGCGTGAGCAACTTTCAGAGCTGTGGTCTTTGAAAGGCCGAGGAACCCAAACTTTGGATATTGTCATGTTTTCACTGTTTTTTGTTTTTGTTTTTTTAACTAAAGCTATATAAAGCTTGTGGATTAAACAAAATAAATTTCTAAATTTAAACAGACGTTGGCTATTTTTATATAAACACTGACTAATCAGCGCTCTTTTGTACCAGGGTAACGAACACACGGACAAGATAAAGTGTTTGATCCGATGTGCTGGCTGCTGGAGAGCCAAGGCTTTGGCTTTCCCCTCTCTGGGGCAGCACTCGGGCACGCTCCTCTGTGTTTGACGTTAATGAGTGGGACAGTCCCCCCGGTCAGCAGCGCTCTGAGCTTCACACACAAAGGATTTGGTGGTGACAATTGCTTGTGTAGCAAGTAAAAATGTTTCTAGGTCCTGTAAAAAATGACGGGCAGGTTTCATGACCTTCATTCTGAGCTGTAGTAGTGTGAATGCTGGTTTGAAGGTGCTGCTGGAGGCTGGCTGCCTCTTCAGTCATACCTGAAAGGGGCTGGATTGCTACTGGTGAACTTGTTAAACCCAAGCGCCGTTTCTGTTACAGAGCCAGTTCTGAAGTCGAGGCTCCTCTGGAAGGAGAAATGGCAAGTGCTTTTGAAATCGGTGTGCTGTACACAGTTAAGTGTAGATCCTTGATTAGTCTGTTGATTGGCCAGCCTGTAGGGTTTGAAGTAAAGCCGGTAGTGTGTCGGTGCTGCATGGAAGCGGGTAGCTGGAGTAGCTTCCTTCTGCGCCTCCTGAGACGTTGAATCTTCTGTTCGTAGCAGAAGTGCGCACTATGTGCTGGAGTCCTTGTAAACTTAGTCCAGCACCACTTGGCTGTCGAGTATCATCCATTATTCAATGAGTATAATAAATGAAAAGAACTTTCTGGACAAACCCATTTTAAAAAGAACATCAGAGTGAATTTGGTGCTTATGAAACTACAGAACCCAGCGGGTGTTGTGCTGATCTCCGCCTCTGTTGTGCATTTGTTTTCCTGTGATGTTCCTTGACAGCCCAAATGACTCCAGTTCTGATTGTTCTGGTCAACCTCTCATCCCTGCTGTAGTTCAGCACGTGGTGGCACAGGATGTCTCTGCAGCATGGCAGAACCTCTGGCGCGTGGATCTCGCTGGCTCTGGATTCTGGACCCCTAATGCTGTATGTTTGGTCAGGGCTCCCTTCCTGACATGATGCCTATGGGGGCTCCCATGAGTGACTGGCTGGAAGAGCTGTATCGAACTACGAAACACTCCCTTAGCTGGGAGTGTCGTATTTTATAATGGGACGTGGCCGACTCCCCGGGCAGGGCGTCAGCGTTTAACGCCCTAGTCTGGCTGGGTGAACCCGGGATTAGAGGGCACAGTGACTCACGGTGAGAGCAGCCACTTTGTGCCATACGCCTCCGTCTGTTCAGCGATGTTTTGCTTTTGTGTTCTGCTGAGGTGGTTCTGGATAACCCCCAAAACAGAGCGGGCTGGCTCCCAAACTGGGACCAGTGACAGCACTGGGAGCGCAGCTCGAGGAGAGGATTTGCCGCAGGGCATTGACTGATCCTTTAGTACAAGGTGTTTTAATCATGAAGTTACATCCGGAGTTTGTACTGTGGCAGATTCCTCAGGAGTGGTGTTTTTCTCACCCGGGATCAATCCCTCGGGAGTTGCACGGTGAACGCCTGCCACAGCCAGTGCTGTGGGACTTGACCTGTGGGCCAGGAGCAGGGACCAGGAGAGGCTGCACAGCCCGGGGTGGGGGGACAGGAGTCATTTAACTCCCACATCTGTTTCCCAGCCAGGGCACGCTGCGGTGCACGACCTAACGAGGAAAACAGCTGAAGGGATGTGGGGTCTGGCTGCGTCCTTCCTCCCGTACAAAGGCAGGATGCGGTTGCCCCTCGGGCAAAGCACTGCAGGCAGCCATCGCTCACAAAATTGATGCTGCCTTCGTGTGTGTCGTGAGTGACAGTCGTGTGGGAGAAGGGAGGTAAGACAGGAGTGAGCAAGAGCTCTTGCCAGGGCTGTGGCACCGGCCCCTGACAGCGATATGGGCCTGTGACGCAATATGTTTGGAAGCAGAATGTGCTGTGTTAAGTTAATAAATCCAGGGAGTAGGAGGTGTGTATGGAGAGATGAGAAGGGTGTGTGGAACAGATGCTCGACTGCTCAGGTTGCTCTTTCCAGCTCTGGGAGAGGGCTGGGGCTGGTCTGTGAGCCGTGTCTGCTAATCCCGGGCGGGGGTGGGCGATGCTCTGACCCCCTAGCCTGGGAAGCTCTGAATCCTTCTTTGTGAAAAGAAAACACGGAAAACAGCTCTCTTGGGAAAGCGACTCTTGGGAGGGGAGAGAATTGTTCAATTCCTCCACAAAAGCTTTGTGTGAAATCCAGGGGCAGAGCTGCGGCTCCTGTGAATTGTTGTGGCTACACTGAAATAAATGGAGCTTTGGCCACCGGCATCAGCTCGGGGATGGCCCCTGGAGAGAAGGTTCAGCTCGTGTGGCTGGACTCACCAAAGCACATGCAGCACTTATCTGCTCGGCCAGACCTTCCTTTGAGTTTTCTCCCCACCCTTGACCCGTGCTGATGCCGTGTCCCAGCCTGGGCTGTCCCCAGGAGCACAGACCTCGAGGCCGTTGTGGTGCCTGTGCCCTGACCCGTTGTGGGCGGTGGGAGAAGTGACTGTCCCTGGGCACCCGGTGCGGTGTGGAAAGCTCAGGGCAGGGTGTTTGCCTGGCGGGGGGGCAGCAGCTTTTTGTAATTCCTCATTCGGGTTTTAAAAATAATTGGCTGCGTGCTCCAAATGAACCTGAAGTCAGCAAAGCAGTGGTGAAAAATTTCAACCCCGTTTGCGAATAACCCCCCCGTGCTCCCCCTCTCCTGAAGGAGGGAAGCTCCCATTAAAAATTGATAGTCTCTCTGTCAGCTGGATTTTAATTCAGCGAGTGGATTTGACCAGTGATGTGAAAAAATTGCCTTTGTCACTGCGATGATATTTTTTTAATGAGCTAGAAATGGTTTGGCACCTTTCCAGCTTATTAAAATCTTTGCGGGGCCACAGGCACCGGCACAAGGGGATGAGAAGGGAAAATTACATCAAGTGCATGATTGGCAAAACAAAATCGAGCTTGCTCTTACTTATTTATTTTTAATCTATGACAAGCATGCGAACCACTCCTTCTATTATTTATGGGGAGGATAAAGGTTGCTGTTCTCACAGCAGACTCCGCTTTCAGCTTCAGCTCTTCTTTCCTGACGGGGAAAGCGGACACCTCGCTGTTATCCAGGACGGAGAGAAATGCGGGCAGTTGTTTGACAAGGGAGTAATTGGTGTGTTTGGTGGGAGAGCAGAGCAGTAACCCGGAGCAGACCGTCTCTGCGGGCACGGTGTTGGTGTCAGTGGTCTGCGGGTTCCCAGGGCCACCGCAGGGTAAACCTCACTGCTGAAAAAAAACTCTTTCACCCTCCCAGGGGGCATTGGGTTATTTCAGCTGGTGCATCCTGTGAGTTAAGTCACCCCAGTGTCTGCATCCATCAGCCCGAGCTGAGGACACTGCTCTGCATCCCCAGGGATTTGCTATGTCACCCGCCCAAGTTGGCTGCCTGCGCAGAGCACCTTGTCTCAAGGTCGGCCGTGTTGCCGGTAGGGACCTGGCCCTTCTCCAGCCGCTGCTTCCTTCCCCCCTGCCCTCAGCGCAGCGTTCGGAGCCTTCCACTGTGGAGAAACTGCAGCAAATGTTAATCGAATTTACTGCTCGGTGGCCTTTTCAGGAGGAGGGAGATGAGGTTGGTGCTGAGCTGAGGATGCTGACTCACTGCGGATGGCAGGCACCTGATGGGATCGCTCCTGCCTCAGTTTCCCCATCAGTACCGCGGATTATTGTTCCCTGGTGGTGTAAGGAAGAGACATACTGATAAGATGCTCAGTGATGCTCGTGTGATTAACATCTGTGACTGAAGCTCTTTTGGCAGTTAAAGTGGTGACCGCTGTGGTGATGCCAAAGGGCAGCACCTGTGAGCACTACGGCAGGAACACCCCAGGCTTTGGGGTGCATTTACTCATGTAACGCTTTTTCTAGACCCCGCCCTGAGGGGCCTGGCACTGGGGTCCTCCATGGCCAGATCCCAAACCTGGATAAAGTTCAGACTGGGGGGAAACAGAGGAGAGGAACGAAGCTTTACAGTCGCAGGAGTACGAGTGAGCGGCAAAGGCTGCCCCATTCGCCCCCCAAAAAGCATGTAGCAATGGCCACGTGTGGGGGACAGGCTCGGGCTGGCCGGCATCGCTGCAGCTCCCGGCCATCGCCGTGGTCCTTGGCAGCTCCCTTTGCCTGGCTCGGCTGCGACCTTCCCCACGCCGCTGCGGCCAGCTCTGAATGCCGCTATTGTGAGCCCCGTGGCCGACTGGCCCTGCCAGGGAAGGCGCTCCGGCTAGTCGGATAAGCTGTAACAATGCTACAGGTCGAAATTCCCGGGATGAGCCAGTGATGCCGAGTCCTGCATCCTCAGAGCCCAGTGCTTCTGCCCTGCCCCGAAGGTAAGTGTCTGCTCTCCAGGGCTTGGATTATCAGGCAGGTCCAGGTCCCCCCTGCTCCTCAGCGCACCCTCTGCGATGGCCACGGCTCTCCTTTGCTGTGGGTGTGTTCCACCCTCCTGCTGCCAACCACAAACCTCTTGATTTTTGTAAATCAATTGGTATCTCTTGCTTCCCCAAAGGAAGAAAAAGTTGCTCTGCAGTCCCTGCCCACATCAACCCGATTTGTCTGCAGGAATTGTTCCCCCATGCTTTGCCAGTGTGGCTGAGAGATTTTCCAGTGATGCAGCTGGTGCGGTGGGAGTGCTGGGGGGCTCTGAGCTCGGGGACCCCACTTCTGCCCGTGCTGGACACCAGTTTTCCAGCTGGGCGAGCCGGCAGCCAGATCCTGGCATGGTGCCGCGTGGGTCTGCTCCATATCAGGGAGGAGCTGAGGTGGTGGTTGGATGCAACCAGCAGCGCCGGTTTATCTTGGCCAGCTGCAGGTGGAGATTTGCCTGCAGAGCCGAGGTGGCACCAGCTCCTTCTCCACATCCTCCCGTGGTGGCCTCTGGGCTGTGTGTTGGCACTGTGGCCAGTCAGCGTCCCCGTGGAGCCACCCCCAGCTCCCTGCCTGGGCGAGAGGTGGAGACATCAAGGCTGCAAACAGCAAGGAGCAGAGTTCCCCAGCACCAGCCGTGGTGGCCCCCGCGGTGATGTGCTACGCGTTGGACCTTGGGTGCTGGGACTGAGGACGGGTGAGCTGCCACGGCCCTGCCTTGGGGCGGGCTTCTGCTCCAGCTCTCTGCAGCACGTAGGAGCCGAGATGGAGCTGTGCTAACAGCGGCCAAGGAAATAACCCCTGGGAGCCTTGTCCTTGGTGGGACGGGGCCTCTTTGGGAGTGCTGAGAGAGGAGGGATTAACTGGAAATTGGTGGGTCTGGATGTAACCGAACCTCGGGCAGGTTTGCAGTGTGAGAAGAAAGGACAGGGACCCCGAGCAGTTGTGCCCGTCAGATTTTCCCCCAGACTGTGCCCGTCGACGCAAAGCGAAGTGTCTCCCATTGTGACGAGTGGATTAGCAGCTCAATGCCAAGGCAGATGGCGTGGCACAGGGCGGATACGGTGGGGACCCTCCCCTACAAAGCAGGGGGTTTGCCAAGATGTTCAGGGAGCCCTAAATCCACCCGCCCTGGGTTGAGTCCCCTGAGGCCGCCCGGTGTGGCCGGACACGTGGCCCCGTCCTGGGAGAAGGGGTGTGCGCAGGCGGGGATTCCTGCCTGCTGCCAGGAGAGGATCTGGTTTATTGTCCAGGATTGCGCCTCCCCGCCGCTAATGAGCAGCCAGGCTGTCATCTGAATTTAAATGACAGCGCAGATGCAGCCCTGCTAATTGCTCATCTGCTTACCTGGAGTAAGCGTTAACTCATTAAAAGAAACCCGAATCATAGAAACCTCGTGTGCTGTAGAAAACAGCCTGGGTTTTACCCACCTCGGCGGCAACACTTGCCCGCTGCCCCGCGCGGCTCCGTTTGGGTCCCACTGCTCCCCTCGCTGCGAGGAGCAGCCGGGGAAGCGATGCAGATCGCTAGAAATACCGTGATTCGTGGCCAGGACAGATGCAAAGGATTTACAAGGGGAAGATCCCAGCAGCGTGGCTGCTCGGAGCGGTGCTGCGGAGCCTGGGTGGGCTTGGGCAGCCCTGGTGCTGGGCTGGGCTCGAATCCCTGCCCCAGCTTCATGCCTGAACTTTGGGCTCTAAATGGCTCATCATAACATAGTAGGAGGCTGCAGGGCGTCTGATAGCGATGGTTACGCAGAAGAGCCACTGGGCGAAAGAGGTGATCATTAAAATTGCAAAATCAAATACCCGCTGTTCGGAAAGACCAGACTTTCAGCCTGAGCAGGTAGAGCGTGTGCTGCAGATACCCGGCGCCGGCCAGGGGAAGATCTGGGCAATCCGTGCTCTGGCTCTGCCCCCAGGATTGGTGTTCTCCCCGTCGCCGGGCAGGAGCGGCTTCGTCGAGGACCGCAGCTGCTTCTGCGAGCGTCGAGGCCGCGACGCGGGAGGTTTGCGTTCGGGTCCCCGTCCTGCTGTGGGCAGAGCTGGGCTTTGGGACGCGCTTTCCTCGGCCCCGCTGGGCTGCCTCAGGCTGCGGGTTTGAAGAAGGTGGAGGAGTTTCTGTCGCTGTGTTCACAGAGCCGCCAGCACCCTACGTGCTGCTGCAGCGCGAAGAGTTTTATCTTAAAGATTATCCTAAGACCTGTGAGCTCTTGGCTTCTCATCCCAACCACGTTTCCTTTAGTTTCTTGAGTCTCTTGAAAAAAAATTTGGCTCCTTCCACCATGACTCAGGAGGAAATAAAATCCACATCCATCATGTCCCCGCTTGAGTCACATCGGCACCTACACCAGTAGGCTGGAGCAGGTTGGCTCCGAGATGGGTGTTTGCTTTGTTCCCTGGATGAACGTAATTAATCTTTGACATGGACTTTGCCCAAAGAACCGCCTGGAAAGCGCGGGGGAATTCGGATTCCTCCTTTGTGGTGCACGGCTTCACCCCATGGGCAGGAGAGCCCTCCGGGGAGGAGCAGGGCTGAGCTGGGAGAGCAGCGACCTGCGAGGAGTTTTTCTGCAGGAGTAACGTCTCGTACCCGCCCAGGGATGGAGCCTGGAGCTCCCCGCGAGTCCTCCGGCCGTGCCCAGCGCTGCCCCGGTTACCGCGGGCTCCGGCTGTGATTTACCGCCCTGGAGCTGCCCTTTGCAGGGCTCCGGTAATCCCGCTGTCCTGATGTGATAAAAAGACAATTAAATAGACACACCAGCATCTTGCTGCCTGCCAGGCCTTGGGGGCAACTGCATCCACGGAGATAATTGGGGTCCCTCACTGCTTCTGGCGCTGCCTGATCTGCCGAGGGATTTAGACAGTGCTTTCTGATGTTCGAGGCTTAGCGCTGCGGGAGCAGAGGCTGGTGCCTGCGGAGAAGATGGGGAGAGGTGACTGCCACAATGGTATTACACCATAAAGGGCTTTCGTGCCTATAGCATGAGGGTGCTCACCCCGGCACCACGTTCAGTTTTGAGGCTCTTGGCAGGGGGAAGAAGAGGGCACGGAGCTTTTCCCGAGGGATGGGGACACATCTCCGCCCAGGCTGGAGCAGTTACGGCACTGGGTACAGGTAAGTGCCCAGGGCAGTGAGGGGCAGGTGGAAAATCCTCCCTCTGCATGAGGGTCTGGCACTGACCGTATCTCCCATGCCGTACCCCGGCCACTAACCCCAGGGCTACCCCAAGCCCAGCACCATCTCCTCGGCGTGGCTCCATTCAGACCCCGGATGAGCAAACGCGCTGCGAGCTCAGCGGGGTTGTGCAGAGAACGGCCCCTCTGAAGCCAGCTGCCTGCGGCCGCTGCTGGCACACCAGCAACTGCCAGGTCAGGAGGAGACCCTGCCGGAGCCTTCTTCATTCCAGGTGTGCAGATAGGGAAACAAAGGGATCGCAGACCCTGGGTGCAAGCTGAGTCTTAGCACATATTGCCGGGAAACGAGCTGGGGTCCTTGCTGGGGCCTCCGGTGAGCTGCTGGTCCCCTCCCGCCCTTGCTGGCTCCGAGCCCCGGTGTGGGGCAGCACCACCCCCCGTCATCAGCTGCGCCCTTCCCTCCTGCAAGGGGTCCTCCCTTTGCTGGGGGAGCAGAGTGCCTGGGCAGCACCTTCGCTGAGCAGAGCACACGCCGCGCGGTTCGTTCTGTAAAGGCGACAGGCTCGCGACAAACTGGGGTGAGCACGGGTTTGGATCCAGCGAGCCTGAGGATAAAGAGGGTTTGGTGCTGCTTTGGTTGTTCTCTTTCCCTCTGATGTCAGGAACACAGGCTGGCTCGGCGTCGTTCCTTTCATTGGACCGATCCCCCGCAGATGCCGTTTGCGGGCTGATGAAAGGTGGGGAAGGAGCTGGCGCGTCCACCCCCCGCTCACACACAGCGGAGCACGCAGGGCGCGGGAGGCGGCCGGTGCCGCGCGCTGCCTTTCCCCACCGCGGCTTCCCCCGGGGTCTTTTGCAGAACTTGCAGACCGTTACAAAGCCACATCGAACGGCGTTTCTTCCATGTAAGCCTCGTGACAGAAGCCAGTCCGTGGTGTTGAAACCCAGCTGGGAGCTGCTGGGGTCTCATGGGGAGAGTTCCTTAGGGGAGTCCCTGGCTACCAGCAGCTCGCGAAGGGTGGAAATGCGGGAGGTGGCGGTTGACCGCTGCGCTTCGGGGCAGCGGGGCCGATTTAACCACTCGCTCAACCAAAGCCGAGCAAACTTGGCGGTTTTATTTTGAGAGAAGCAGGTCGCACGGTGTGTCTTTGACCACATCGCGTTATCAGTTCAGCTCTTCGAATTACCCGGGGACCGTCCTTAAAAGAAAACAGCCAAAGACCGTAATTTATTTGCTTTCAGACACCTTCTGTACATAAGGGTGGGGAAATACAGATTTTATTTCAGCAGGCGCAGGAAACAGTGTCTTTTTGTTTTCCCCAACAACCTTTCAAACCAGAACTGCGATAAATAGTTGCATTTTTCCTGAAGGAACCAGTGGTGCGTGCGTGTCTGCGCAGCGACGCTGTCGGGATGTGACCCGGGAGGTTTCCCAGCGCCCAGACTTGGCTCCCAGCTCCCTTCACGCTCAGCCGAGGCTCGAACTCTCCTCTGGGCCCTTTCCAGGTCCCTTTCTACAAAAGGGTGAAGCGAAAATCTTTGTGTCCTGATGCTCACGGTAGCAAAAAAGGCAGATACCTGAATATCGGAAGAAGGGCAGCGAGCAGTCCGTGGAGAGGCGGCAAGGGGCACGGCCACAGCCTGCGGCGGAAAGAGGAGAGTCCGGCGTTCAGCTGCCGGCGTTGGCTGGGTGCTCCTGAGAGCCAGCCTTCCTTTCCCCCTCCCTGGGTATCACCTCCAAGCGCGGGGAGACGCCAAGCAGTGGGACCGGGCCAGTGTTTCAGCTACCCTAAAGGAAGCGAGGTGAACGCTCTGCCCGTGCCAGCCTTCCCGTAAAGCTGCCCCCGCCGTGCCTCACTGTCGGGGACCCAAGGCAGCGCAGGGAAACCTGCAGACAATGCCTGCTTTGTCCACCTCCCTTCTCCTCGGGCGCCGGGAGATGCTGAGTCCAAACATTTAACCACAAAATGCATTAATTACCATCCAGCTCCCCGGGGTAAGGACCACATGCCAGTAACCAGAAAAAACACGCCTGCTATTGGATGGAAAGTCCATCGACTGTTAAACACTTCCAAGCTGCAATTACTGCCCCTGAAGGTTCTTGATTAACATTTCCTAGAAACATTTAGTCCTCCAACCTCTGTGCTGGGAGCAGTGTTAACTTGGGCCATGCGAGAGGAGCAGCCCAGAAGCTGTGGGATGAGGTCAGCTTCCCGCGTAATGATAGGGGCTGTGTCCCGAGCTCCCGCAGCCCACAGCACGCAGCTCGGCTCCTCTCCACCGGCTCTCACCAAAGTCAGACGGTGACTCTGGCTCCGGATCCACGCCGTGCTGCGTGTCCTCAGCTGCTCACTTCAGCGCCTTGTGGGACCAGCTCCGGGAGCCCGCGGTTAATGCTAAGATTTGGCATCCGCCCCGGATGAAAATGAGCTATCTAAGACAGCTGGCTGGGAGCTCTAGCAGCCGGCAAACAGTCTGACAGCAGCAGAAGTCTGATTTCCCCCGCACTCCCCGTAAATCTGGCGGGCTAACACCCTCCCAGCAGCTTGAAAAACAAACGCTGCTCAACGCAGGGGTAATAAAACAGGGGCAATAACAAAATAGTCCATCCGAGGCGGCAGGTGATGGATGGAGCCCGAAGTCTTGCTCGGTGTCTGGGAGGGAGGCTAAAGGGAACTGGACTTTATGGGGTTACTCTGCTAAAGGGGCTCCATCCCAGCAGAGCATCTGGGCCACGTGGGCTCCCAGGCTGCGGTCACTGCTTTTCCGCTTCCAGTCTCCAGGGAAGGACTCCGCAGCATCCCAGCCTGCAGCCGAGCCCAGGAACCCGAATTAGCCCTGGAATGAGAACGCTGGTATTTTTAAACGCGGGTGTGGCCTTGCTGCCTTTCCTTTAATAGGTGTCCGTGGGCAGGTTCTTCTCCCCGCTTTAAAGAGCTGTAACCAACCTGGCTGTGGGGCTGGGCTCTGCCTCCAGCCGCGGCCGGCACCGGGTGGCCCAGCGAGCGGCCACGCTGCGCTCTGCCGCCCCAACCTTCCTCAGCGCCCTTCCTTCTCGAAGCACTTGCACTATGCCTAAAAGCTGGGATATTCCCATGGCACGTGGCCCCGCTGAGCTGCAATACGACCCGCACGCTGAGCTCCTCCAGCGCCGGAAAAACTCCGCTTAGAGCCATTTTTGAACCCCGGGGTCAACGCGGCAGCAAATTCCACCGGCCGAACGTGCGCAGCAAGGGCTGGGGCGGGGCAGGGCAGCGCCTGCTTTGAGATCTTCAATGTCTGATGCCTCCAGTTTCAAAAGCACTCGGAAAATCTGAGATGGAAAATAGCTGCATAAAGGCCAAAAGCGGCAGAGAAGTGAAACAATAATCTGCAGTTTTGCTGCTGTGCCAAATGGAAACAGCCCTTCTTGATGCGGCGTAAAATAATACCGAGGGAGTGACCTCCCGAGCTCCGCGCAGGTGGGGGGCCAGAACCGCTTTGTTCTGACTCCCTGAGTCGGTGCAGCTTTAGCTTTGAATAAGTCACTTAACTTTTCTGACTCATTCCTCACCGCTATAAAAAGTGGGTGACACTCATTTCCCTACAGCTTGTCGGCAGGACTGGTTATTTATTATATAAAGCCTGGACAAATTAATTCTAAGCATTATACACAAAAAAATCTTCTGGCATGACATAAGCAGCAATTACAGAACTAGGAAAGAATTGAGAGCTTTGAACGTTCAAAACATTCTGAGCATCGTTAGAGAAAGAGGTTCCACTGGAGTGGGGAAGATGAGGGGTTCGGTAGGTGGCAGCTGGAAACCAGGCAAATATCTGGAGGTAAAATAACTGAAAAGACATAAAGCAACAGACAAGGCTGGAGCAGCTGGAAATAAGGGAAATAAGCCGGTTATTAGCGGCTCTGCGAGGTACCAGCATGTGAACTCTTTTGTTAGAGCACAAATGCAGGGGTAGCGAGGAAAACACAGCCCTGGCAGCTCCTTTGTGTGGTAAGACATACAAAAGCGCAGGGCGTGCAGAGCCCTCCAATTTGCGGCTCTACACCTACCTTCAGCGGCACCGCGGGAGAGCTGCTTCGCCGGGCCAGCCCCTCCGCCTGCTCTGCCGTAGGTGGTTCTTTGGGGAGCCTCATCAAGTACCTCGAGTTTTACAAAAGCCCGTGAACCTTTCGGCAGAGGAGGATGGGGAAGCACAGGGAGGAAGGTCTGGTGCTGCTCAGCCCCGGGTCAGAGGGCTCAGCGCTGGCCCGTCCCAGCAGACACGGACAAGCAGCAGGGAACAGGGTTCTCCTGCCATCGGGCTGCAATGGCCTTGCAATAAACCCCCTTGTTACCAGTTCCTGAGTCTGCTGGGGACATCGGGCCGAACTGGTGCACATTTCTGACTCTGCCGTGTGGAAAATTGAACGTAAAGCCCCAAATCTGCTGTTTGTGGAAGGTCTCCGTGACAATCCCATTTAAGGGAAGTGTTTTTCCCTCCACTCCATCCCGGAGTCCTTTCTGGTACAGGCTGCAATTCATTTCAGGGCGATTATTCAGGGAGGTTCCTGGACAGGGCTGGACGGTCCCAGCTCAGTTTGGTTATGGTGACACACCGATTCCCAGTTTAGACCGTCCCACCCCATGAATCAGCGAGCCTCCTTAGACTCCCGGTAAAACAACCAGAAAGGAATCTTGCAGCGGGGGCCAGGGATCTGCTGAGCTGAGGAGGGCTGTACGGAAGCTGTAGGGACGGGGATGAGAAGGACTTTGCCGCATCGGCTGCCCAGCCCTACCAGCACCGGGAGAGGGGCTGGCAGCAGTTTTTCCTGCTCTGGATGAACAATTCAAGGGCATTCAAAGACGAAATTTGCTTAAAGACATCCGGTTATGCAGAACCGAGGGTAATAAAACGCCTGGAGAGATACGAGGTTTTGTTATTAGCAGTGAATACCCCGCTGGTAACCATTTCATCCGGAGCCATCCCTGGCTGCACAGATGCATTTGGGTACAAATTACAGGGCGGTCGGTTCCAGCGCCGGGTCACAGACAGCATTAAAGCAGGAGAAGGCGGAGAGCCGCGTCTGCAAGACACTCCTCGCTACCTCGGGGTATCCCACAGCCCCAGCGCATCCTACCCTGGGAACGGCTCTGCCGAGACATTCAGGTGCAGCTGAGCTCAGACTATTAAAAATAGAGTCTGAGCTCCTGAAAAGAAACGGAAGGACTGGGAGCGAGGGCGGGTGCTGCCGAGGCATAAAAGCCGCTCTGTTCACCACGGCTTGGACTCCGCAGGCATGAAGTCGCATGGGGAAAATGTGATCGCAGGCTGTGTGCTGCCTTGTGCTATTTCGGTGAAAGGGCTGGGAAAAGGGCAAACGGTTCAACTGCGTTCTGCTGTTTCGCCCCACTCTCCCGTCCGTTTTTCTGTCCAGCTCCTCAGTCCCTGACCTTAATAGCGAGGGAGAAACTGGGCTGGGAGCACTCCTCCCCTCCCCTCGAAATAGCCTTTTCCCCCAGCCAGGCAAGAAGCTATTTCTGCAGCTGTGGCCCAGCTGCCCGCGGTGCGGCGGCTCCCGCACCCGCAGGGGCCTTGAGGGGAGGGGGTTCTAGTTTTACAGCTTTTCCCCGCAGGCGAAAGGGGCTGCGGCCCCGGGGCTGAGGCGACGGCGGGCGGACGCGACACCACACACACACCCGACCCCCGCCCCGGGCCCTGGCAGCGCCCACAGCGCTGCGGCCTGCGCCGAGGCCGGGCCCAAGCAGGCCGCTCCCAGACGTTAGGTCATCGGGCACCGCACCAGCACTCGCCGCCGGGGCCTCACCCCGGGGGGGGGCGTCCCTCGGGCCGCGGGGGTGTCCTTCGCCTCCCTGGGGGCACCTTCCGCCGCCCCGGGGCGGGGGGGGGGGGGTGTTCCCCGGCCCTGCCCGCCAGGACCCCCGACTCCCCCCGCGCCCTGGGCCCCGCCATGGAAACCGCTGCCCCGCCGCCGCAGGCCCCGCCCCGCCGCCGCAAGCCCCGCCCTTCGCGCCGGCCCCGGCGGGCGCCTGGGCCGCTGGGGCGGGGCCGGCGGCAGTCGCGCGCAGGGCGGGCGAGGGGAGCGGAGCGGAGCGGCCGTCCCGGCTGGCAGCGGCGGGCGAGGCGAGCGGCGGGCGCAGGCTGAAGCATGGCGCTGTCCGTGCCGGTCAACGGGCTGAAGGAGGGCGACAAGGAGCCGGTCATCGAGCTGTTCGTTAAGGTGCGGCGGCGGGGTGGGTGGTCCCGTCCCGGCTCTCGCGCGCTCCGACCGTTGGGCGCCCCCTCCCCCACCGCCGTTTTCCCGCCCGCTGCCGCCCCGGGGGGGCGGCTCTAAGTTTTCCTCGGTGACTTACTCGGGGCCTCTCCCCGGCCGACCGGGGAGGTGGGGGGCGGGCCCGCCACCACCGCCGCCGCCGCCGCTGGCTGTCGGGGCTCCCGCCGCCGTGCCGGGCCCCACCCCAGCGCCCCAGACTCCCCGCGGCCGGGGGCGAGGCGGGGCGGCGGGAGCGCCGAGCTCGCTCCTCAGGGCGGCTCCGGGGCCCGGCTGTCGGCGACGCCCCGTGGCTCGGCGCGGCTCGGAGCGGGGCGAGCGCGCACAAAAGGGCCCTTCGGCGGGGCGGGGAGGGCGGGAGGGAGTGCGGGGAGCCGGGGCTGAGTCAGTGTGTGCCGATGGAGCCAGCGATAGCGCGAACCGCAAACAAGGCACTTCGGAAGACGTGCGCGTTTGCTGGAAAATTCCTTGCCGAGAGCCAGTGCTGCAGCTGGCGCGGAGCGGGACCGCGGGCAGCGGCGGCAGAGCGGCGTAGCTGGCTCCGGGCACCGCAGCGCAGCCCCCGCGCTGCTCGGGTGGTGAAAACATGAGTTACTTTGCGCTCAGTGCCCCGCCTGAGAAGTCTGCTTTTGTGTCGGGAACCAAACACGTGAATGCATCGCCGGTTTTTCTTCCCAGCTCGGAGGATGAGCGTGTGTCGGGCTGCCCTGACCTGGCGCCGATGCCGCACGGTATCGCCGCGTGTTCTGCGTTCCGATCTCGCAGTAGGACTCAATATTTTGCATCCTCCGGGGCTCCGGTGATGCAGCATCTTAATTTTACGTCATGTCAAAAGCGCAGGGAGTAAGTGGAGTTAATCTCCTCTTGTGGTGCATCACCTCAGTTTGAAGGAAGCCTCTGCAGAAAAGTATTTTAATGCTTCGGATGGAGTTTCTTTCTGTTGCAGTGAGAAAATAATGGAAAACCTTAATCTGAGATCTTGGGAGCTGCTTGGTGTAAAAGCCACGATGACAAACACGAACATTTCCAGCAGACTGGGTAGAGCTGTGAACATAAGTTACTAAATAGAGATTTTATTTCGTAAATAATACTCAAAAACCGTTGGATTTTTCCTGTTTCAGACTTTTTAGTAGCGTTGAGAGGCAGTACCGGGACCCAGGGAAGGCGTTGCAGTGGAGGATTCCAGACCTGATTTCAGTCAGAATATTTAGGTTCCTAGTGCAGAGGTGAGAACTTACTAGTGCAGCAATTAAGTGACAGCGTACTTTGAATTATTTATAGCAGTTCGTCTAGAATATAGCATGCCAACTTATCTTCATCTGCCCTGAAGTTCGTTGGCCGATTCTTCTTATTTTTAAACAAATTAGAGCAGTGATTAATGGCAGAAGGATTTGTGGGCAGGGGAATAAGCTTTGTGAGTCTGTTTAAAGAGGATGTTTCATGCAGGAGGGGCAGCATGGAGGAAGGTGTAAAATTACTTGTGAGAAAGGTGTGTTGCTTCTGATTAAATCAATATTGGACCAATAACGGTGCGAGACTGTATGAAGGGGGAAAAGCAGGGGATTCTTCTGACCCTTTCAGCTGAAACATCTTTACTGGCGTGGATTTAAGGCGGCTCTATCAGGGATTGTCAGGGAGTAGTATCCCCCTCGGGGAAGCCTTTTCCCGGTGTTACGAATGGGAGCAAGCTGTGCGCTGTCTGCCTTTAGGATAGAGTTCAGGATAAAAAAGAGGTTATTCTTGTCTGCTTTCATGATCTCCAGGTAAAGGTTATTTCCCTGTAAAATCCTGCCCAGGAAGAACGCCCCCACCCCAGCCGACAGACCAGAATAGTTTCATCTGGGCGTTGCTGCCTGCCCCACGCGCTAGGGAAGCTGTTGAGGATTCGCAGAACAGAGGTGGCGTGCAGCTCATAAAAGTCTTGTTCGCTCCCTGTCTCATTAAGATGATCGCTTCATAAAATGCAAGCAGCGTGTTTGTGGGTATTCAGTCAAACTGCTGTGTCTGTCTAGAGGAGCACTAGGCTTTGATTAGCCCTTTTTTCCCCTGTAAACGGGACGCTCGGTGTCTGCTTTGTTGCGGGTTTCACCTGGTGATGGGTGCAGTCTGGAGAGAGTCTGAAGTGACTGACTGAGCGTTGAAGAGTGTTTCACAGCGTAGCGAGTGGCTGTTCAGAGAGTCTGAGGGGTCTCGGTTCTACCTGTGCGCGGTTAGTCAGCGAAGCTCTTCAGGTAGAGGTAGAGGCAAGGCTTCTTGACCAAAAAAGAAATCCCTGCCAGCTGCCTGCGGCTGAAGGGCGGTGGCTATGACCCGCGTACAAAGGATTGTAACAGCCAGACTAAGATGAAACAAAGGTATGGGTTAAAGCTTGAGAAACAAACCTGTGAAGCAGGAGATACTGTTTGGCTTCACGCCCGAAATGTTGGGTTTGAATCTTATTAAATTGTGATCAGTAACAAAATAGGCTGGGCACGGCCTGGGGAGGAGCGCACACATGGGTAGGTTTCAGCTGTGAATAACGATGCGGGGCTGTTTGTCAGCAGCACATGGCTTTGATTTATTCAAGACGACGGTGTATCAGTCTGCTGTAACTTGTGTCTTCGTATTCTGCGATAAGGTGTGGGCAGAGTTAGGAAACTCGGGGGAGAAGACGTGTCACAGTGCTGGAGCTGAGGTGAACAATCTGTTTCTTGGCCTCAGTATAACGAGTAGCTTCAGCAGCTTTTTCATGACCGTGCTGGTGGGCTGCCTGCGGTCGCTGTTAAATGAAGTGTAAATATTTTTCAAGCCTCTCCTCAGAGCTGATTAGGAGAAACTAGTGATGTATCTGATGTAATTTAGTTTCCTGGTAGGTTCCCACGTTTTGTTAACGAGGGAGCCCCACTTCATTGTCTAACAAGAGTGTGTTTATGTGCCCTGGTGGCATTTTGGAGGAGTGGAGGCTGCCTTGTGGTGAACACACGCAGAAACACGAGCCTTGTGATCCGAACACAAGTCCTGTAGCTGCCGTTTAGCTGCCGGTGTGTGGATTTTTATTGTAAAGAACGAGCGTGGTGGACTGACTTGGTGTGATAGAACCACTGCTCTGTGGAACCGCAGGACAGAGCTGACAAACGGCTCGAGCAGTTTCTTGAAGACAGCGAACGAAGGAGAGGGAAGCTGCCCAAAGCTCAGCCCTTGGTGTTTGAGAGGTGATTGCATTCTGTGAAGACACAGGTGATCAACAAGTTCTGAGTTAAAGAAAAAAAACCCAAAAAACTCAGCAAACAAATTGATAGTTGTGTATCTGCTGGTATGAGACGGGTTGTAGGAGATGTAGTAACCATTGAGGAAGGTGCTCTCTTCAACCGAGTAACGTGTGTCTACTTGCGAATTAATTAGACGTTGGATTTCTGGCAGCTCTCAAATGAGATGTCATTGCGAAATTGGGCACCTGTTTTGAAAATCAGATAGTGTCTACTATCTGTTTACCTGTGAATTGTTCTCTCGGTAGAAAAAAAAGCTGTGATTTCACATTTAATAAATGCCCTAGTCCAAAACGCTCCTGGTGAGTGTTACAGAAGCTCGTCAACATTTTTGTATGTCTGAATTAAACAGAAGTTTGGCAGGTGAACTGTTTGTTTTCCGGGCTCTAGGTCCGTTTTGTTGAGTTCAGTGTTGAAGCCCGTGGCAGGAAAGGGATGTGGATGTGCATCTCTAGCCTTGAGACTCGCCCAGGGCTGGGTGAGGGCAGCGTGATTGTCTGCATTGCTGACGTTCGGCTCTGCCTTTGCCTCACGGTTGCTCGTTGCCTACGCGTATCCTTCCCTAAGCCCTGACGTGTCTCTCTGGAGCAGGATAGCTGCTCTACATTGGTTTATAACAAACCATCCCGTGATCTTGTTTGTCGTCATTGTGGTGGGGTGTATTTTGGCAACTACAATATAGCTGTAAAATTGAAAGGGCCATCAATATAAGGAAATAACAAGGCTAGAGACATGCAACATTACTCTTCAGAGATAGTCTTGTCAGGGGCAGGCTTATCTCTTCTTAGGTAAGTCTCCTTACATACAAGATCGTCCTTCGGAAGTTTTGATGTGGTAACCTCAGCACCTGAGAACTTTCTCACCCCGCCTTTGGTATGTGTTTGGTGTAGACAGCAAGACGTCATGGATGGTTTATTTCTTGTGAGCAAATACCGAGTGTTTGTACGGGATCCCTGTATCAACCGAGGTGTAACCGCCTTGGGGTATCTGTGCTTCGTCACTATACGTCAGGCCTTTTCCTTCTCTGGCCAGCCACTATATTCCTTTAAATTCTGCTTGGGAAAGTTCTCAGAGCCAGAAATCTCTTTGACTCCAATCAGACTAGAATCCGATTGCTCATAGAGCAGCTGGTGCACTTGGTACCTTATTGTTTAAAATACAGAGGTGGTCTCAAGTACAAATGTTAATTCCTTTTTTTTTTTTGCAGAACATTGGAAAGTCAAAACCTCCTAGCAATCATTCTCGAAGGGATTACACAGATGAGTTAGCTTCCCTTCAGTCAGCATACCGAGTACCCTTCAGCAGGAATGGTTTATTCAGTGGCATCTGTCCTCCCCTTTGCAATGATTAACGCCCAGACGGCTCTGGGAGATTGTCCGGAGGACTGGTGGTGTCCTTTGCAGCGAGAGATGTCTGGCACTCAGCACTTCCCCTCCTCTCCCTACAAAGGCCTGAAGCTCTGTGTGTCCGTGTGACAAACTGTAGGGCCTGGAACCTACCAGAAGTCGGGGGTGGATGTACATGGAGGATCTGAGCAGTCCGAGTTTGCTCCTGATGCTTTTCTGTGTCAGCCTGTGGTTGCGTGATGAGCAGTAAGGAGTTCACAGAGCAGGGAGGAGCATGTGTAACCCACCAGAGTGCTTGTGAAAATACTGGAAGAGATTGGGAACCCTCTTAAAAGCGGTATCTGGTCTGCATAAAGATAGTCGATTGTTGAGAAATAACATGTAGATAGGAGGAATGTTTGTGTAAACACAGTTTCACTGTGAGGAAGTGGGTGGGAGGGTCGGATAATCTTCGAGTGGGCAGCACTGGCCAGTATTAGCAGCCTAAGAAGTTAGTAATCATTCCCGTCAGCGGCTAGTCTTCCCCTGGTTCCCCTGACCTAACCTTGTGGAAGGAAACAGTGAGGAAAGAGAGTTCTTTATTTGAAGAGTTTGACCGTCTGTCTTCTACTGTGACTAGGGTGGTTCTGTAGCTGGGCTTGTGAAGGCTGTGCTGTCTCTTACAAAAATCGGTGTTTGGAAGGATCTGGTTGAACTTCTACCTAAACAGTAATCGCTGTACTTGGGAAAATGACTTCTGAACTCTGAGGCTACCAGCTTGATTTTTAGAAGAGTACGTTGGATAAGAGGCACAAAAAGAGCCCTGAACTGTCGTCCCTTTTCACCAGTGTGAGCACGTTCAGATTCTCTTTGAAACGAGACGTTTATTGTGATGTGATGAACACAAGGGCTGCACGCTTGTAGAACAGTGCCTACAGCAACGCCGAGCTCCGGCTGGGCTGGACATACCACAGAGAAACCCACAAGAACTACTTTACGGACTGGATGAGTGTACTTGGCAGTAACTGGATTTGTTGGCTCTTTTTTGTTTGGTAGCTGTTCTCTTTTGCCCCGCAACTGATAATCAACTGCGCAGTGACATTCTCTATAACCTTAACTGGACAGCGTGGGAGAAAGTGAAGGGTCTCGTCTGCCAGTGTAGACACTTGGCTTGTCTAAGACAATAAGCTTTAATTAAGATGGTGGTTGCTTGCAAGTTGACCGTCCGGGGAAAAATAATTTGCATCTCTACTTGTTATCCATCTAATTTGATTTTTATCTTCAAAGGTTTTGGTAACTAACTCATAAAAACCAGCTTATTGTCCTAGTCAGGTTGGTTTTCTTGCATTTTTCACATGGAATGGTATAGTATCGCTGTTAAAATCAACGCTAGGTACTCACTCAGTCCTCATTTGTTGTATTAAGAGTTTGAGAATGTTTTAACAGTTAAAACACCCAACCCCCAAATCATTATGTTGCCTTGAGTTTAATTAGAGCTTTGACTTTGGAGCTTTAAATCCTTTCTTTAGAATTTTTTTTTTTTCCTAAAAAAGATAATAGTTAATTTTTAATCACGTTTTAGCTTGTTTGTGCTTTGTTTTTTTTAATTCAGGTCAAACTTGCATTTGATTTTTAGGGCTCTGAATGCTGCGTTTGTTTGTGCTGCAGTGAAAAACATAAGCTAAAGTGCTCTGAATTACCAGTGTCTTTGTGTGCGAGTTCTCTGAGAGTTCAGACTTATTCCTTGTATTGTTGGCTAGACAAAGGGCAAGGGGCTGTTCACGAGGAAAGGAAATGACTTGGTTCTGTACACCGAATGACCATATTAGGTATAAACTAAATATAGGAGTGTAACCCAGGAGTGAAGTCATATCTGTATATTTTCATGGGAAGAGCTAATGAGATCAGTCAGTGCTACTGGATCAGCTTCAGGCTTTCTTGGCTCTCTTAAAGCATTACTATTTTGGCTAGAGTGCGATGGTCTGTACTGTGGAGAGCGGCTTCTCTTAAATAAAGGAAATAGTTTTTAATGTGGTTATGTCTAAAAATAAAATCAAAGCAAGCATAAGTGTATTTCTGTAGTCTTTCAAAGTGATTTATTAGCCGCCCCGGTGAGATGTGCTGTACTGGAGCTTAATGGGATAAGGCAAAATGTCCCGAAGGAGGAGGTTCTGCTCTGCGGATACCATCTCCCCAGGGACGTAGGATAGTCATAGAGGTGCCTTTTGGAAACGGAGCTGCTTGTGCTGGAACCAGAAGCCCCAGAGAGCAAGCCTCCCTCGAAACCCTTGTGCTGTAGCTGCTCTAAAATCAAAATGCCAACACCAGTTTCAGTCTAAGGTGATGTTTTTCCTTGCTAGAGCTTTGGGATCTGCTGTTAGCGGGGGTACAGGTTCAGAACCGCAGCTCTTTCCAGTGGGTTTTGAGAATCGGAGCAATTTCTTTGTTCACAGGCGCGCTCTTCTGTGGGCATTGCTGTTTACATTCGATTTGGAGGCAGTCGTGGGGTTAGCTGTATTCCCTGTTGTACCGCAATTCTGAAGCTCCCAGGTGATTGCTCTGGGCATCCGAGATGGGCTCCCCTGCTCCTGGGGCGGTTCAGCCTGGCTGCTGGAGAAGGAGCAGTGCCCAGGGTGAGCTTGGAGCAGCTCGTCATGGTTCCTGTCTGCTGAGCCCTCCAACTCGTTGCTCATCTTGGCAAAATAGCAGAGGCAGAGCTCTGTCCTGCGGAAGTGATGCCTCTTCAAAGGTTTATTTGTAGAGCTCTTAAGTGCCCAAGATAAAAGTTTTGCTTGGCCTTCCGAGCCCCACTGACAAGGTTTGCAGTCCTTCCCTGTAATTTTTATAGATGTTTCGTTATTTGTGTGGGAGTTCTGGAAAGAGGTCTCTTGGGCTGTAGCCAAAGCACAGGCTGTACTTTGTTAACAAATTTAATGAGTGTGGGGGAGAATCACTGTCATGTACAAGGTCTGTTCCAAGTCTGTATGCCAGGTACCCAAAGGCAAGTGTCAGGCACCGTAACAGAAGCCCTTAGTACTGCACTGTTAATTGTCTGCTTACAGTTTCCTGCTAGAATATTGCAAGAATGTGTCGAGCGGTTACACAGCAGATTTTGGTGTTTGTCCCAGTTTATCTTACCGAGGTTTGTTACGCTGGATCACTTTGTTACAGGTTCTGCTACTGGAGCAGGAGGGACAGAGGAGAGGAGGTGCCAGGCTTGTGCCGTTAATGAAGAGTTCAGTTTTCCACTGTGTCCTCTTTAGTTTTCCACGTGTGTGGCTGCCCGCAGTAATCCCCAGTTTTTGTGCTGGTAGCATTAAGCTGATTTCTCCACTGAAGACCATGGTGGTTAGTATTTAATGCAGGCTTTGATTCTGACTCTTCATCTGCTTCTCCCAAAGGATGAACATGGGATAATTTCTTTTCTCCAAAGATCTGAAAGTGCTTAATTAATTTCTACCGAATCGTGAAGTTTCTTAAGTACATCGTGAAGTTTCCGTAGCTTAGACCAAAAGCCTTATGGTGGGGATTGGGTAGCGATGAACAAGAGTTGCAGGAAAGCGTACAAGACAAGCCTGCAATTATTCTGTTGGGAACAGCATCACAGGGCTAAAAACAGCATCATCCTAAAATGGCCAGTCCCTGCTACAGTCATATGTCTACCACAGTGATGGCTTATCAGAGAGGTAATGACTTAAGAGGCTACTTGAATGGGCTGATAAAGACGCCTTTCCTGGTTTAACAGCCAGAGCTCAAGTAAATGCAGGAGTTCAGTTAGTAGCAAGGTCATAGTTCAGCATATAGAAAATAGGGGCTAATCATCGTGGGCTTCTTGTATTTGCAGTGAATTCTAGGTAGGAGCGCTGGCCTTATGCTTTTTGGTTTCTCTTTTTCCTATGTTTTCTCTTAAAGGTCCAGCTTTTTAAGGTAGTGATCACCTAAACTGTTCTATAGAGCTAAGGTTGGGGGTGTGTGGTCCTTGTGATTTGAGAGTTTAATTCAAACTCCGTACAGTGTTACCAAGCTTTTTCAATTTCCCTTACAAAGGTCAGATCAATCATAAATCAATACCCTAATCAGTGTAGTTCATGTGAAGAGTGTGATAGAGGTGCTCTAAGCTGAATTTGGAGCTTCCTGAGGTCAGTTTGGAAATGAATGTGCACTCTTTTCCTGAAAGATATTTTCTTATTTTTAGGGATTTGCTTATCTTGTCACTTCCTTCATGAAAAAAAAAGTTACCTTCTGAGTTCAAAAGCATTTGAGAGATATTGGGGAAACTTAGGGAGGAGGTTAGTTAATGATGACATTAGAGAACAGGATGACAGGGCAAAGGCATGATGCGCTGGTCGTGCCCTTGCACTGCCTGGGATGCTGTAGGCTCACCTGCTGGCAGCACACAGGAGAGACAAAGGGGAATTTGAGGTAATTGCTACATAAGGTATGAAACTGCCAACCTTTGAGGAGATGAGAATGATGTAAATGTTCTGTTTAGAATCTTGTTAACATTGTGAAAGGATGGCAGGAGTTAGCCTGCTTGTCAGAGACCTTTAATAGTCTGAATAAATCTTCTTAATGGTTGCTACAAGCTTATTTTGTTCTTAGACCGAATCCTTAGTGACTTTTAAACTGATGTTAGCAGTAAACGAGTAGGATAAGTTTCAGAACGCGTTAGACAGCTTGGTGAACAGGCTGTGCTGTGGTACCAGCGGGAATACACGGGACCGGTGCCCTGATGCTTAAAGAGTCCAACAGCCTGAAGCTGTTTCGAGACTTGCCTTTGTCCCTGGCTTGCTCTGAGAGCTTGACATGGATCTTTAGATGTTTCTATCACGAAAAACTTTTAAAGCAGAGAGAGTTGGTTCGTAAACATGACAAATGTCAGCTGTAATGAGCACTCAGAAGCGAAGGATGTTAAATAGCGTGTTGGATATTGAACACCTCTGCCAAATGTGAATTCTGACATAAAGATAAGGCCAAGTCAGACGTAATCTCTGACCCTGGCAGTACTGTCTTGGGGAAATATTTTAAATCTTGATTGTCCTCTTTGTGCATGTTTTTTTTTTTTTCTCCTTTCTGAGGTGACCCAGACTCTTCAGCTGGGATCCACATCTGAGCTGTTGGACACCTCTGCCCGTGTGGCTGCGGGCTACTAACATCCTGTTAGGCAAGGTACGTGTGGCAGGTGGTTTCCAGGCTTTTTCGTTCGTCTTTCACCTGGATGTGGTGACAGCAGCTCTCGCTGGCTAATTATTAAAGCAACCGGATGGTTTTGCGATGTTTATGAAGAGTTCATTGCTTGAACACTCTTACTGGGTTTGTCTGCTGGGAGAAGGGAACATGCTGGAAGGAGTTGGCCAAGGTTGCCCTTGGGTTTGTGCTGTTATAGCTGTTTTGTTGATGGGTTTGAACAATAGAGAGCCTGAGATTTTGTTCACTTCCATTAGTTTGCCTATCCTTATAATACTGTTCTTTACATTTGCTATTTTAGTGTCTCTCAGTAGTCCTTGTTTTATACTTAGCAGGCTAGCTGAATTTGAAAGATAAGTGTCTCATAGCAGCATGCGTCAAGTATCCGTGGACAATCTTTCAGTGTGAAGATTAGACTAAGGTTTACTTGCTCACTTTCAGTGCCATTAAGACAATGAAAATCAGTATATTACGTTGCATGTTGCCAGCAGTGCTGCTGCTGCCACTAACTACAGGTTTCCAGTAACAGTAATAAAATGTTTGATCTGTATTGAAACAGGGTGTGAAGGTCCTTCTGGTCTTTTGAATCTTTTGCAGGATGAAATTGTATTTCCAGCTCTGGGGTTTTTTTGCCCCACCCCCTAGTTCTGACCTTCCCTGTCTTTTGCTTATTGTGGCAGGGAACTTCTTTGGGCTGTCAGCAATGTCAGCCTCATTTTCTATGTTGTGCCACTCTTGCACATTGAAATATCCCGTTGAGTTCTGGTTTGCCCAGTGGCCTAAGGACACACACAGGACCAGCAGCTCTCACGTGCAAGTTGGGCATTAGTGATCCACTGTCCCAGAGGAGAGATAAAAGGTGAGCTGACAGTGGAACTGTCCCTTTCGCCTTGTCATCCCATGGATTAAATCCGGTTCAACCAGATCTAGTTAACACCCGAGTTTAGGGCTTGACTCTAGCTTGCTCCTGACCTGTCCCTCCTGTAAAACCCCAAACCAACTCCTCAAATGTGAATGGGTGAGAATGAGCTGAACAGGGTGTGTTGCAGACAGCCCTTGCTCAGTCCTGACCTCTGCATCTTGCTACCTTGTCACCTGGTTTCCTCTTTCGAATGATGCTTCGTTAACGTTTGAGACACTGGGACCTTTAAGCTATGTTTTGGCTGGCAGAGTGGATGCTTACAGCTGACATCCCTGGAGCTCACCCATCCATGGCCTGAGCAGAAACACAAAACAATCGGTGTAGTGGCACCGTAGGGAGGAGGCGTTTGATCAGTGTTACATCAGATACTGTTATAGTTCCTTCATGGGCGTAATGCTTTACCCCTTATCTGAAAACACTGCTCAGTAATCAGCATGGAGTTCTGTTTGTTCAGCTTGGCGAGATAAAGGTCTGAGCAGATGCTGCAAGGATTTAGACTGATACCACCAGACCACTTGCGGCGTGGAACGAACCGCTTCTTTCCGAATTCTGTTTTCTTTCATCTCAGGAGTTTTGAATGCTGCATGTTTTTCTCTTGAATCACTTTGTTAGTTTACCTTAAACCATCTTCTCTCAAACCAGCAATTCCTATAGGATTATTATTAATTTACTCATTATTTTGGACGAGCTTTCTGTTCATGGAGCATGTAAGAGCGTTATCTGCTCTTTTGAGGTAATGGGTATGCATCGTGCTGGTATATCATGGCCTGAATTCAAAGACAAGGCAGTGACGGGTTCCTGGCTTCGAAGAGTGGGCTTAAGCAACAGTTGGGGTGTGATTACCCCCCTGCATGACTAGTCCTGTAGGATTTCATAATGTTCTTGCAGTATTGAAAGGTTTACAGCTCTGTTCCAGTGGAGAAAATCAGAGTCAGAAAACTACTCTCACAGAACCATCTACCCAACTCATATCCCTCTGAAAAAATCCTGATGTGGTTGAAGGAGAATAGCGCGGTGCTGCTCTGGACTGGGAGTAACACATCTGTGCTGTAGCTCTCAGCGCATCAAGTACAAGGAGATAGAAAACGGGCCTCTCGGGCAAACAGTTACATAGCAGAATTCCTTGGCTCAAGAGCACTGAAGCCAAAAGTTTCTTGGCATTCTGACTGCATTCCTTTTCCAGTGTGTGCTCAGAATAACTTGGGACTTTTTGGAGCAGAAGTGGGACAAACGTTTGAATGTAGGCACAAAAAGTCTATGCTCAGCTTAGCCGTTCAGCTGCAGCTTTGAAAAAGTGTTAGGTTTTGTTCAAAGCACCCTCTGCTAGTGGGCTACAATCCTTTTTTTCTGATTCAAATAATCCGAAACCCCTGCCTTGCTTAAACAAAAGCAGATACTCTTTGTTGTTTGTTCATTTTGCATGTTATGCTTGTGCTGGGAGAGGAGGAAGGTTTTGGTACACGTTTGCATTACAGCGTAAATGCGTTTGACGTTTTTCGGTCCTCACTGGTCGCTTTGGTTTGGTGTTGGCTTTGGCTTAGGAAAACGGACCGTATTGAAAGCCGCAGTTCAGTGCTATGCCTTAAATTTTAAACAATTTTTCTGTTCAGTTCTACAACTTAAACATAGCTTTGCTTTGGGTTAAGATGGGCTAAATCTTTTTTTTAGTAGTAAATAAACAAAACTGCCAAAGTGACTCATAAAAAGTAGTTGTCTTCTAGATGCTTGCCTGTTGTCCCTGAGGACACTGTTCATGCATTTTCAAATACTGGTTTGAAATCAAGGGAGCAGACTAGTGCTTCTTCAGCTTAATATTCTCCTCAGGAAGTGCCTCAGTTACATTTGTCAGTGTTGCAGTACTGAAGCTGAGCCTCTGGACTTGGTTGGACGCTGAGGATCATCTGTATGTTGATGGCAGGTGGCTGCATCCCAATGATTCTGCCTTTGGTTACATGCCTTAATTTTTTCAAGGTGTCCTTAGCCCGTATCAGATGACATCTCTGGCAATGGATGTCGTATTGCACCAGCTCTGGTCTCTGGGTTTGAGGTCAGAAGTGCTAAATAAAAGATGAAGAGTGAGGAGAGCTAATCCTGACTAGGTCATGGCCTGGCTCCTGTAAGCGCAGCTCGTGTGAGCAAAAGAGGCTGAAGACCTGTCGGAGCTGCTGGAGAGCAGCAGCGTGAGCAGTTCCCGCGAGGTGCCTCGGGATATGGCTTTACTTCATGGGGTGTTGCGCTTTGGTAGATGCCCACATTCCTCCTTTTATGTTACAGTGAACTGGAAGCGAGGTGAAGCTGAACCGGATGGGGACACGCACGCCTGTGCTGTTCCTGCAGCGTCTCTTGTGTGCTTTGGTTTCTGTAGCGTTGCTGAAGTTGCCATAAAACTTGAAGGCTGAAACCATTTCTGAACCAGAGAATTGTTTTCCGCTTCAAAGCGTGCATTAGCCTGGGCAGTAGAGAACACGTAATCTGTCAGACAAGGCTGTTTTAACTACTGAACCAGTTTTCTTTTCAGAGGATTGAAGGTCATAACAGGGTGCAGGGTTTCGTGTGTCTTATTCTAGCCCACTAAAAACTCAGATCTTCCAGCTCAGCAAGACGCTCGTCATTGTCCAAGCCATCATGCGCTGCATGCCATCACTGGAGTGCCTCACTGTTGCAGTGTAATGGACCTTTGTTGTGGTGGGACAAAGCCTTATTGATGAATTGCCTATAAAAAGTGGCTTTGGAATATCACTTTATTGTCAGTGAAGTCTCTCAGTACTCACAGTGACGTCTTCCCGTACACCACCTGCGGTACGATAAAGGTTCGTAGTTCCAGCCTGCAGTTGGCTCGCTGCGGCGCTGCGCAGTGGGATGCGAGGAGTCACCTGGAAGGGGGCTACAAATAGTTAGCTATGCCTTGGAGAAGGAGGAAAAAGGAAGAACAAAGAACAGTATTGACATTGGAAAACTGCCATCAGAAGGTGGGGCAGCTCAGATGAATATGATTAGCTGCCCCGTCTTGACTGTGAGGAGATCATTTTCAGTGTGAAAGAACTTATTTTATTGTTTGACATCTTGCTTTGATACATTTCGTGGGCAGCTGCTAGAGGATGTGGCAAGTAAATAGGTTAGTTGACTTGATAAATGTGCAAATTTCACTGTAGTAAGTTATGTCTGCAGCAAAAAAAATCATTGGAAGGTGCAAGTATTAAAAAAAAAAAAGATGCGGAAGTGCCCGCCTACCTGCCCAGCACATGAAGTGTATTTAAATATTCTGAGGCAGCTCACCTTTGTGCATTAGGTGGAGATACCTCCGGGATATCTGGACTTGGAGAGCGCAGGCGACAGGGTTTGTCTGTACGCTCGTTAGGCTTTTGGAAGGTTGGTGATGGTAAGACTGTGCAGGCAGTAAACCCCATGATTCGTTACCCAGTCTGTCTGCGTTTAAAGATCTCTCAGTAATTGTGAGCACAGCACAATTGATGGCACGGTCCTACCTTCTCATTAACGGCCGGTTCTCTCCCGCAGGCTGGCAGCGATGGGGAAAGCATAGGAAACTGTCCTTTTTCGCAGAGGCTCTTCATGATTCTTTGGCTGAAGGGAGTGGTGTTCAGCGTCACAACAGTGGACCTGAAGAGGTAAGAAATCCTGGGCTCGTCTGGCAAGCGGGAGTACAGTGCACTTGCTATAACAAATGTTTGTCTGGGGCTTCTGCATCTGGTGTGGCTTATTTTCTGAAATTAAAGAGAAAAGGTGCCCTCAAATACCTTGGTTTGAGGGGTGCAGTTGGTGGTGGTTATTTGTCGGTGACTGTAACCAAGTCTTCGATAAATTCTCTCGAATTTGTTAAATGATGTTCTTCTCCTGTAAAGCTAACAGCTGACGAGAAGTCTTGTACCTGAGAGTGATTTTTACTAACGTCCCATTGAGATCCCACGAGTGAAGAGTGCTGGTCAACCGATCTTCAATCAAATCTCCAGTGATTATTGCATAACTCACAAATAACGTGCAAAGATTTTAAGATAATATTGCCTATTATGCAGTAAGAATAAAAACAATGTGAAAATATCTGTCTGTGAGGTAAAGACCAGTAAAGCGGTAGTGAAATGAGAGGAATAAAATGTCGAATATTCGCCTTTGAGTAGTGTTAGCCAGACGTGTCACGATGCGGTGTGTCACCTACATTGCAGCTTCTCCCGCTGTGAAATGAGTACCTCGGTGGCTGAGAAGGGTGGATGTGAATCCAGGAGTCTCAGTTTCCTCAGGTTGGGCGAACTTTTATTAGAAGTGGGAATGCAGTGTTCGGCAGAGGCCCTGGGTTCGGTGTTGGTGTGAAGTAATGTTTTCCCAGCACTGATGTCGTGTAAGGTTAGTCACGGAGCTCTCTGGAGAGGGGAGAGACTGCCAGTGCTTGCAAACCTTATTTTCAGAAATAAAGCCAATAGAAATACACAGTGTTCTCCAATGACTCGCGTGTAAAACGAGGAAGGAAGAAATCGCCCTGCTAGACTTAAGCTCTTCTTGTGATTTTTTTGAAGGTGACTTGTTTTGATTTCTAAAAATCACTGAAGTTGCTCTTCAGCACTGGCAGCTGAGTGTTTCCATGAGGCTGGGGCAGAGCCCTCGGAGCAGGGAACGCAGCTTTTGTCAGCTGTGTGAGTGTTTGTGGCGGCTCAGAGACCCTCTCTGGCCCATCTGGGATTTTACTGCACATCGAGTTGCTGCTGCCAGCACACCTAAACCAACCGCATCACGTCTGCCCTGCGGCACTGCGCGTCGTCTGTGAAACCTCAGGAGAGGAACTCGGACCCACGTGCTCTTGGCAGCCTTGGGCTTCCGTGACTTCTCATGATGGCGTTACTGCACCTATTGCGCTTATTGGGGCTGGGGGAGATGAGAAGAAGGTGGGAAGAGGCTTTTTGTGCTTGGAAGCATTTTTACTGCTGGACCAGTCTGAGAGATAGCATTAAAATGCCAGAGGTACCTGATGAATCGGCTTCATTTGTGTCCTGTTGGCAACTTCGAGTTAATTGCACGGGGAAATGGGATGTAAAACTTAACCTTTTGATTATGAAGTGGTTGCAGATGTTTCTTACACAAGGAAAACTTTCTCTTAGAGGTTTTTTTTTATATTGGGGAGGGGAAAACACAAAATAAGTGCAAAATTAAACTGCATGGGAACAGATCGAATGAACTCTACTTCTTTGTTGTACACGGACTGTGTTTTCTGGTAGAGGAAAAGGAGGACACTGAAGCTCATTCGGATTGGAATTCATCTTAGACTTTATTCAAACCTTCATGAATTCACATCTAACACTCTGCATTGTCTAGTACCTCGTTGCAGAGTAGCGTAGCTTGCAGACTCTCAAATTCAGCGTACTGCTCCAGTGGAAGTGTTACCCCAGGTGGTGTTTTACCAGAGCGATGATAGGTGCTCGACGTTGCCTTAATGCTTCTAATACTGTCGCAAGAAACTGCCTTTGCAAGTACTTTATTCAAGGCAATTACCCCTCTCTTCTTTTGTTCCTGTTGCAGACACAAACTGGTTGGAGAGCTGGCTGATAATGGTTTTATGAATTTAATCTGAGTTTCATTTGCTAGCCAGAAAAAGGGTTTACTTCTGCCTCGTAGCGTAATGTCTGCACAACAGTAAGGCAAGCTCTGTCTGTTTGTGAGGCTTAAAAGGTCAGGGTTGGGTACAAAAGTTCACAAGTGACTTGGGACACGGGAAAAACTGAGTCTGATCGGACTGACTCCGTGGCCTGTATTTTTTTCCCTTCCGTGACGGCACTGGACACCATTCTGTGCTAACAAAAGCACTTTTTGCAGTTCTTAGTTCTACTCTTAAGACACAAAAATATGCACATAGGCAAACGAAGTGGGACGTCCTGCCCTTTGGAAGAAATGATGCGTTTCTTGCTTCTGGTCGGTCAGACAGAGGCTTTATTCTTTCCCTTCTCAGAAGCAGCATTTCAGTGCTCAGAGGTTTGACTTGTTCTGGTGACTGGAGCAGAGCTGCAGTACATAAACCATTTGTCGGGCTCGTGACAACGTTCAGGGCCAGCTTGCACTCGGTTGAATTTTGAAATCCCATTTTAAACACCTTGATGGTGTGGTTTTATACTAATGTTGACAGAAAAAGATTTAATAAAGAGATTAGAAAAATTAAACACTGCCCAGACTGCAAAATCCTGTTTAGGAACTGGAGACAGGGGGCTTATTGCCGGCTTTTTCCACGTTACTCTTCAGACACTCATTGCAGTACTGCTGAAGTTTATAAACCACTGTAGAGCATGTTACATTGGGGGGCTGGCTTTGTCTGACCTTCAAGACATTATTTGAATGCTAATGGCTATTCTGGTTTGTGGCAAAGCCACGAAATGTTTATACCTTAACTCTGGTGTTAAAGACCCTGCCCACTTAATTAGTGACAGCTAATTGAAGTACGTGGCCCTGCCTCCAAATACCCCAGTCAACTCGGGGGCAGGTACTAGCTCTCGTGGGGTTGTTTTCAGTGGTCCTAGAAGTTTGGGGTTGTTTTTTTTTAAAGGCTGCCCAGTTTCATCTCTGAAGAGAACTTGGTGCTGGTGTGTTCAATTGCCTCCTCGTCTGCCGGCGAAGGGAAGCGGTACTCTTAGCCTTTTAAGGATATTCCTGTGTACTCGTGGTTCTCTAAAGGCTGTGGCTTGTATGTGGTAAACCAGGGTTTGTTTATGATCTGCTGGCAAGAGCAACAAACTGGAAGTCAAACCCTGTGTTACATTTGGGCTTTGGCTGTGGGATGTTGTTCTCTGCTTTCTTTTTCTTCAGAGATAAAGGTGGTCTGACTGGAGTGACAAGAGGGGTTAAAATGCTTCGGGGTCGCTGAGATGCACTCTGATTCTTTGGCAATCTTTTTTGGTTAGTTCATTAGACCAGTCTGTTTCTGACATAAAGTCTTTCCTTTGATAGTGTTACTGCAAATCCGGTGGTCTTGGCTGTGTTTGTTTTCACAATAACATTCCTTTTGAGGAATTTTATCTAACCAACATGCGAAACTGGAAGTGAGCCACAGTGTCTTCCTGTAATTGTTGTGGGTTACAAAGCTGTATTTAAATGAAGCGTTAAGCTCCTTAAAGCATTAACCGATGACAGACTTTAAATCCTAAAAGTAAGAGGGTGATGGCAACTATTAGTGAGAAGTAACTTCTGGGAAGCTTAAAAATTGAAAATGGTTAAGTTATTGTATTAACAAGACTTGTGTCACCCAGGTAAAACCAGGGTGTTCAATATTCTTAAGGACCAAAGTGAGTTTTCTCATCCAGTTCTACACGTGCTGCCGAGTGCTCGTGTCCGTCGCAGGTACGCTTTGGCATCGCTCAGTATCACTGACCTAGTGTCCCTGTCTGGTCCAGTCAGGAGGCTTTCCTGAACCGAGTAGAGCCGGTCCCTGGGAGCCTGGTCCTGGCTCAGAAATGTGGCCACGTCGTACAAAGCACAAACCTGGTTCAAGGGTTACGGTCCAGTTTGGATTTGTTCAAACAGTAACGAAGGGGCAACTTTGTCTTGGCAAACTTTCAGTCAAATCAGGCGTCATTTGTTGTTCCTCGTCCAGCACAGCACCACAAGAGGTGGTGAGCATCCGTAGCATCTGCTCTGGTCAGCTTGGCCAGAGCTTGGAACGTAACTGTGCAGCCGGCCTCATCCGGATGGTGCGTGCTCTGGGCTGGAATTGGGAACTGCAGACCGTCCTCTAAATATGGAGAGGTTCCTGGAGAGGTCAGTCAGCCTGCGTTCCTCAGAGCAGTCATCCTGGACCACAGTCAGCACCTTCATCAGAGGGAAGCTCTAAGTGCTGCTCCTGAAGAAGGGCCAAGCAATACTGTAATCTTATTTCTGCTTGCGCAGAGGCACTTGGGGCTAACGAATACCGGGATGATTTACTGGGGAAAAACTGGCTGCAGTTTTCAGATGATGCTTTCGGCTTCACAGCTTGTAATGGATCCACATCTCATTAGTGACTTCAACTTTGCGTCTGAATCTGCTGACGAGCTTTCCGTTACAGACGAAGGCGTGTGGGGGTGAAGGAGTAGGTGGTGTCTCTGTGCAGCTGGCGTGCTGGCTTCTAAATAAATGCCTGCAGTGTTGTTCCTTGTCACTACAGCATCCAGGCACAGCTAGAGGAGAGAGAAGCCAATTGCTTATCAAATAGCCTGGCACGGCTTGATAAGGATTCGTATGGAAGGAGCTGGAGTGAGCAGCGAGAGGTGTCACCAGACCCGACTTCAGATTTAGCAATGTCTGAGTGATTTAGTTGATGCTCTTTCTCTTGTGTCTGGTCAGACAATGCCAGGGGTTCTCCTCCCTTTGCCCAAGAGTTCTGTTCTTATCCGTAAATAGTTTTTTCACTGGAGGAAGCTTTAAGCATCATTTTTTAAACGTGTTTCAGCATCTGTCAGCTCTTGTAGAGCCGGGTTCTATGTGCACGTAAATGGTTTATACATTCTGCTCTATATCAGACCTGCTGATTTCCAGAGCAGCTCTGGGTAGAGGGGGAGGATTATCGGAGATTACGCTATATATAAACCCTGTGCTGCAGGTCTTGGGAAAGAGAGCGCCTGTTTCTGTGGTGTGTATCTATACCCCCCACTAGTCAACATTATATTGACTTGAGAAAACCACAGCCAGAGGTAGGAGGAGGCAGTTGAAATAAATCGTTATCAAGTGTACATTCAAAATGCTAATCAAGCTGTAAACTCACTTGTTAAAAAGAAAACCAGTGGTATCTTCTTAAAGCTGTAAGGACGTGAAAACCTCAGGCAGTGCCTTTGTGACGGCAGCAGTGGGAGTCAGGGTCACGGATGGCCCATGCTTACTTCTGTACTGGTCTGTATTTCACCCCAGAAAACCAGCAGACCTTCAAAACTTGGCTCCAGGCACTCACCCGCCCTTCATAACGTACAATGGTGAAGTGAGAACGGATGTGAATAAGATTGAAGAGTTCCTGGAAGATGTTTTGGCTCCACCCAAGTAAGTGATAATTTGTCACCTTAGATGAGTGTTCTCAGAGGGGTTTTCTACGCTAATGAAGATGTTCTTCAGCATCAATAACCTAAGACAAGACGTTGAAAATACCTTGTCATGTTGCTTGTCATACCTTTCCTCCCTCCAGCTCCCTCACCTGTCTATTAAAAACTGTTTTCCTTTAAAGACTATTTTAAAATTGTCCTTTTGTTCTCACCAGGTCTATCAGTTAACTGTATTTAATGTTAAATGATTATTTTTATTCTTCCAGTTGTCTGTTAGCAGAGGGACAGGTGATAGTTGTGCAAAACTCGTGATTACTAAATGCAACTTGAAAATAAATTTTAAAAAACCTAATCCCTTCATACTAAGCATAATGATGAGTCCTGGAGATTGATTATTTAGTATTTGGAAATTATGATGGAAAATATCAACACTTTTAAAGATAATTAGCTTTACCCAGCACAAGCATGAATAGCGTGTCCAAGCCTTCTCTGCGCTGCTGGCTTTCTCCTCCCTCAGCTGGCAAATTGCAGACGGGGGACAGAATGGGCAAGAGTATTTAATTAAAAAGTGTTGCTTTTAAAAATCTGAAGTGTGTGATATTACACTTGAGAAGCAAGTCCTTCATGTTAACCTGAAAATGGATCAATTGTTAAATGTATGTGATGTGGAATCTTCCTTTTTTTAAAGAGCGCCGTTCTGTGCTAGTTAATACATGGTGAGCATCATTCTGCTAAACAGGCTGTACCTCTGCTCCTCTCTGGTTTTTAGGTACCTAAAGCTTTCACCAAAGCATCCCGAATCAAACACCGCAGGAATGGATATATTTGCCAAATTTTCTGCATATATCAAAAATTCTAGACCGGAAGCTAATGAAGGTGGGTGCCCTGGGGCGCGATAGCTGGGCACACGTTGTGCCGTTGTCTTGTGTTTTTCAGAGCAGCCTCACTGTGAAGAGTCTCACTGACGTTTTGCTACATGTTGATGGACGCTCGAGGGAACCTCATGGGTTCAACCTGCGATTTAAAGTTAGTGGTCAGAGACAGATTTCAACGCTTCAGAGAGAACTTCACTTAGACACTGTTCAGTCAGAATTTTGGTGGGGGATGTGCATGGTTTGTGAGTGTCCCTGGCATTGGAACTTCTCTACACAATGGCCACTCAGAACTCTTGAACTACATAGAAATGATAATTCCACACAGTTTGTGGCGTGGCCCAGTAGTTCAGGTTTGTTTTTTCTCTGCCTTTGCAGCGACGCCTTTCTGCACACTGGGTGATTTGCCCTTTCTGCACGCTGGGTGATTTGCCCTAGAATTTCTAGGCTCCCATTCAGAGTTCTGAGTTCAGGTTAGTTTGTGTCGCTTTAAAGGACTGAGACCTTTCTGTGTGGAGAGTATGAGTAGAGGGAAGGTGAGAGATCAGTAAGAGATTAAAAAATGCCCAATGAGACCTTTAAACAGTTTAGTACAGCTCTCTGTCCTCAGTGTGCTTGGAGGGAGTCAGGGAGTCAGCGTGGCTTTGTGCTGCGTGTCAGAGAGGTGCAAAAGACTTGTGAGCAGCCAAGAAAGCTCTGGATGTGGTGGGATGTGCTGCCCTCTGCCGCTCCGCTCCGCAGAGCTGCGGGGAGGCTGCGTTCGGCCGTGGCTCTGGGCTGAGCATGTGGCATTAAACAGATTAGGACTGAATGAATGTCAGCCCCAGCGTAGCTTAATGCTCATTGGTTTAGCTCGGTTGGGAACGGTCTTAAGTAACTGACATAAGCCACTTTTTAAACCAAAAATAAACACTTGTGGACAATTCTAGAGTATTTTAAATTAGTGCCGACTCAGGTATAACCGGTTTTTAAATAACCTGCGTCCGTGTGCTGTTTAAAGGGATTCTGGTTCCCTGTCAGTGACTAGTGACCACAAAGGCAGCTCTGGCAGTAGTGTCACCACAAAAATTGTGTGAAATTGTTTAAATCCTTCAGTATCTGGTCTGCTCTAGGTAGTGTGGTGATGCGGATTTTGTTTTTCAGATCTGCTACTAATGTTAATATTCTACATGATAATTTGCTTTGAAATTTGTGTGCTGTGGTTTGGCTTTTTTTTTTTTTTTCCTCAAAACTGTTTTTTCTTCTGTAGCCTTAGAACGTGGCCTCTTGAAAACCCTCCAGAAACTGGACGAGTATCTGAACTCTCCTCTTCCTGATGAGATAGATGAGAACAGCATGGAGGACATCACAGTTTCTACCCGCAAGTTTTTGGATGGCAATGAGATGACATTAGCAGACTGCAACCTGCTGCCCAAGCTACACATTGTCAAGGTGAGTGCCTCGTGTGGTGTTAGTGATAGTGAAGGACAAAATGCTTCTGGTTCATGACGTTCTGCAGTCCTAACTAATTTCAGCCATTTGTGAGCTCCCACTTAACTACAGTATTAATGGTACATGAAATTGTGTAAGAGTGGGGTAATTCACTGGGGCTTTAGGGACGGAGCAGCTGAAGTTGGTGCAGGCGTGAACCAGCGGGCAAGTTGGGCGGCAGGTGATCAAATGGCACAAGCCAAAACCTGCTTTGCCGCACTGACCAGTGTGGTCACAGGATGTTGCAGCGCTTAGAAGAGTGAAGTAGAAGGAAGGCGGACATCGCGTGAGCAGTTTGTTTGAGGAGTCTTCTCACATCTGTAGAGAAAACCGCTCTGTTAGCGACAAAGTAAATGACACGATGTGAAATGTGAGGATTGTATTAAAAAAGTCAGAAGGCTGGACAAAGAGGTGGCCTGGGATGAGGACAGCAGTGGAGATGTGCCTGTATAACCCTAGCTTAATTTCTTTCCGCTGTCTCCGATGATCTGTGTCAGTTTTTGTACTGCAGATGGAGCCACAGATTAAGTTTCTGCCGGGGCGCAGGAGTGTTTGCTCTGGTGAGGACAGCAGTACAAATGGAGTGAGGCAGCGTGCTGCCAGGTCCAGGCACATCCCAGAGGGACAGGTTCTCCTCGCTTCAGAAGTGAGGGGGTGTGCGTGTTGGAAGGATGGACAGCTTACTGAAAGAGTGCCAGGGCATGGAAAAGCGGTTGAAGGATGGAAATTTATCATCTAATTCTGTTGTTCTAGGTGGTGGCCAAGAAATACCGCAACTTTGAGATTCCCAAGGAAATGACAGGGGTTTGGAGATACCTGACGAATGCTTACAGCAGGGATGAGTTCACCAATACCTGTCCTGGAGACAAAGAAATCGAAATAGCTTACAGTGATGTAGCCAAGAGACTCACCAAGTAAACAGCACCTGCAAAAGAGATGACTTCTTGCATATTCCATAACAATGCTTCTAACAGACTGCTCTTTTCATATGATATAGCAATTTTTTTTGCATGAACTTGCAGTTATTCAAAGTTATGGTGGATAGACCAGGTACAGTAATTACCTAAAGTTTGCAGAGTTAATTATAGGCTTGTTTTTCCTTCCCTCCTTTCACAGCGAGTTTGAGTATCATTAATGCAGTTATGTTAATAGCGCACTGGGGTAACTCTCGGTTCTTCAGTATGAAGGGTTTTCTTGCCCCTGCTTTTCTTTGCAAGCATTTGGTCCCTGTCTATGAATTGGTTTAGGAGACTGTCTTGCTCTATGGTACAAGGAATATTTATGTATTTTGGAATTTATTGCTTTTTCCAGAAGATCTCTACAGAGTTGTCGTATCTGTGACCCGTTGAACTGTACCTGCTCGTCTATCCTATTGACGTACAGAAGGGAACTTATTATCCAAAAGAGCCATTTGCAGAATATTTGGCAACATTTTTAGAAATAATTTCTCTTGTGTTTGAAATCACAGGGATGGTTGAGAAGGGACTCAAATGTGAAACGTGGATTTGAATGACCTCAGACATCAGGGAAGTTTGAATCTAGGCCTGAGCGCTAGAGCAGGAATCTCGCAGTTCAGAGTTCATATTTAGCTGTGTCTTCAAGAGCTTGATGAGATTAGAAAATAACACTTTTAGGTTTTTTTTTTTAAATTGGCAACGTACATTTGTCCCGAATTCTGAGTTGCAGCAAACGAATAGTTGTCAGGATGCCCTTTACCATCATGAAACCAGAAGAACTGGATGCTTGCCATCTGTTCACCTTAAAAATTGCAAGTGGCTTTCTTTTTGGTAGGTAAGAGCCTTTTTTTTGTATAGGTCTTTCTGGTGATACTTACTGACCCAAATCTGTGCTGTCATAAGCAAAGGACATGGCACCGTGGTGTCCTGGTTGATCGGTAGCTCCTGTACGTGGTGAATAGCAGTGCAATGATTAGCGATGCCAGAACAAGTGGGAGTCTTTCCGTAAGCTATTTCTTTCCTGAAGCAAGCTAAAGTGACCTTTAAAGATAACATTTGCCTTAAATTATCGTATGCATTTTTTTCCTGAAATCTGTTAATTACTCTCGTAAAGAAATGGTGTGTGAAACCCAGTCAGTCCTTCACCTGGGATTTGTCCCAGTTGCCGGTCTGGGCACCGGGACAGCAGTTTTGCGTGACCATAATCATTGCACTACTACACGTGATCTTTATACAGCAACGCCGAGGAATAGCACTACACTTTTTAAAAGCAATTTTCAAATATTTCTAAGCCAGGGAATAGTTTTGTTGTTTAAAATTAATGATTTTTGCATGAAATAAACTGCTAGGTTATTTTTAAAAGACCATCATAAACAACTCCAAAGAATGCTAGACTTATATGCCTATTTTTTTGTAAAGATACTTTTATATTTAACTGATTTTAGAAGCTGGAAAGTGCTATTCCTGGTAGGTTGTTCTTGGGATATTTAACATTCTGCAATAACATGGAAATGCTCACATAAACACTTTTATACACTAATTTTTTTGGTAAGCACTGGCTTTGTGAAAACCAGCCTGACTTTTCTAAGCATCCTGCTTTTGCTACTTTATATACCCGTGAAGTTAGTTTGACGTAGGAGAGGTAGAGTACAAGATCTGTATTTGTATACTTGGCTTGTGGTGCCTTGTCTTGCCTTCCTAGAGCTAGAATTCCAGTGTAAAGGCAGTTAGCGATCCTGTCGAGTGTCTTTTGCAGACAGCCATAGATCCACTTAGACCCTGTCGCGGTTTATTACGGGGGTGTTTAGGCACAGGAAGAAAATTCCGCAGAGCAGCCCGGTTGGGAGAGACTGAACTGTAGCCTTTTAATAATTACTGTACTCTAATGTCACGTTCTCATCCTGAATAAACTTTCTCAGCCGTAATAATCCGCTGGAGGGGTTCGGTCTTTGCCACAACGTGACATCTAGAAAAAGGAATGACTTCTTTTTTTGTTAGATAAAAACATTTTTAATGACATAGGGTAAAAAAAAAAAAAGCACCCCAGCCCTCGTTGGTTCGGGGCTCTTTGCCATCGTGCAGTGAACCTTTTGAAACAAAGCTATAGGAAGCAGCGGGATTGCGGGCATATCTTTATGTTTTTAACTCTAGCACCTAGATCAGGATGGCTCTTGGAAGTCACCTGAGGTTGTAGTAATCGAGCCTCGCTCCTTTTGAAAGCAAATCAGCCGCTGCTGCACACCTTTGTACGCCAGGCAATTACGTGCGCGTGAGCGCGAAGGCTTTTCATGCCGCTCTCCGGTGTGTGCCCTGCCCGCAGGTCAGCGCACGCACCCCTGACCCTCTCCAGACAGCAGGCCTGGGGGCTTTTCTAGGTGATGTATTCTCTCTACTCTTTAGGCAATCTTCAAACAAATGTAGTACGTCCTGTTCAGCGTTAAGTATTTTAATGATGGTGTCTGAAAGCTTGTAAACAGCGTTACAGCTCTTGGTGTAACTACCGTGTTTCTTATCTCAGTACAATGAAGCATTGAGCCTCGCAGCCTTTCCGCAGAGCAGTGATTCAAATGAGGACCAGGTTAGCAGTTTCTCGGGCGGTCACTGCGTGATGGCTGTTAACTGTCCAGCCTGAAAGCACTTGGTGTCTTCTAGGCTCCCTGTCGCACTGTCGTGTGGTGTTGTCTTGTGGCAGAAGCTGGCCAGCCTCTTGCTGGCTTCAGCAGGGAGCCTGGTGGAGAGCGAGCAGCTTCCCCTCCGAGGGTGATCCCTTCAGCCGGGGTGCTGTGTGAAAGGCTTCGCGTCTGGTGTGGGTAGAGCACTTTCATCTGGCCCCAATCACCAGCGCTACATTAATTAAAAAAGCCCTTTCATAACTATGTAAATTCTTGACTTCTGTCAACTTGTTTACAATCTGATCTTTAAATGCATTTTTAATTTCATCAAACAGCAATTAATCTACCCCCTGTTTAAATTTAAAATGATGCTTCTCGCCCCTTCTCCAATTTAAAAACAGCAGTTACCCTTTCAAGTAGGCATTCCAGTTTGCAAGTCGGTTGCGTGTATTAGCATGCTGAATAACTTACTTTATTCTCAAGCTGAAATATGCTTAAATTCCCATTAAGACAGGTGACTTGTGTGTTTCCTGAACATGAAGGGAAAATCCACCGTCTTCACCCTGTTTCTGTGTGGGAGAACAGATTATACTATATGCATGGTTTTTTTCCTCTCTTAACAAACCTTTCCTTCTTGAAGAGATCCCTTGTGTGTAAGAGCTGCCTGTGGAACAAGAGGCATGTGAATTCTGAAACAATTTCATGCACTCCAGAGCTTTCCTTTTCCTGTCCGTCTGGTGTTCCCTGCCGGCCCGTGTAGATGTCCCACACGGACGGTCACGGCCGTGTAGCTTGTACGTTTGCATTTTCCCATAAAATCGGTGTTTTTTCCGCAATGGGCATGTCTAAACTGATTGAGAGTTGCGTGCAGCTCCACGATAAGAAGAGAGATGTAATCAAGTTCTTATGCTAAAGCAGCAAATTAGCATTTGGTATCAAAGGAACACAGACATGAATAAATGGAAGATGCTCGAGCCAAACCCACTGATGCCTATCTCGGTGGAGAACAAAAAGTGGCGAAGTGCAGGCAACTTGATTTCACTCTTTGCCACTCGGAGCACTATCTGAACACGTCCAATTAATGCTTTCAGAAGGCGGCTTTATCCCGAGTGAAAAGTATTTAATCTGCCTCAGAACCTGTGCCACCAACTATTACATTTTGTTTCTGGAGGGGGTGGGGGGGGAGGGAGGGTAGTGGAGCAGAATAGAGACTCCCGAGACAGGACATGGAGGATTGGAGCGTTATTTGCAGAACTACTTGAAGAGTTGATACAATTTGTTGTAGTTTGCTTGTATCTTTCACTCTCTGGAACATCTTTTACAGATATACCAGTATACTGCTGGCAGCTATTGTTAAAAATAAAATTATATTTTCACTACCAAGCAGATCGTTCGCTTCTTTCTGTAGACTGCAGTTCTCACAAGCGGGAGCTACAGCTAGAACGTGGTGTGGTAACTACAGAGCAAGACTCCCTAGTTGGTTATATTCCCAATTTTTGGCCTTCTGTTTTTTTTTTCAGTGGTGGTGTGATGTAAGGCAGACCCCGTGTTGATTCTGACATTGTGACTAGCTGCCATGCCCCTTAAAGTGAAGAACTTTCTTAAAAGTAACAATGGGTTGAGGAATAAAAATAGTCATTTCAAGAGTTGAGACTGGGTTGATGACGTCTGCAGAATTCATGGATTTCAGACTCAACGCTTTTATTCCCAGTTTCAGTTGTGTTTCCTTACAAATAGGTCTCAGCCAGCCCTGGTAAACACCGCTCAGCCCCGCTTTTACCAGGAGTCTGTGAACTGGGGACCAGGTTGTCAGAGCAAAGACCACCAGCCGCTAGTGGAAGTTTTCTTCAGAACTTCCTAAGCGTTATCAGGTCAATCTCTTGCCTGTTACGAGTGTTTGAGGTGTACCTGGGGTCTGATTTTTGGTTTTGAAAGGAAATTTGTGGAATCCAGAAGACGTTCCTGGAAGCGTGTAATCTGAGATGCCATCATCTGAGTTTGAGCAGGGGCGGGAGGGTAGCAGATGTGCCTGTAGTAGCAGCAGCTGCAGCAGATCAACCCTTGGTAGGGTGACGTGTCGCTGTATTTTACTGACCGCGAGGTTTGTGACCAGAGGTGGGTTTTGCAGTGAGATTTGCTGTCACCTTGTTTGAGTTTGGTCACGTGAAATGCAGCAGATCACGTAACACCCTTTTCGTGTGAGGAGCGCGCTGAAAGGGAACAGCATTGAGCTGTGAAGGCGACGCTCCTCCTGGGTGGCAAAGGCGGTAGTCAGTATTTTGTGTAATTGTGATTTGCTGCAAAAGCTGCTTTTGACCAGCTAATAACCTTGATGGTTTTTGCTGGATTTTGTTTTTAAGACACCTCAGGTGGCTGCCCGGTCTGGTGTGGAAGGTTCCTCCTGGATGTCCTAGCAAGAAGTGCTGGATTTGGGCTTCAGAGAAGGCTGTGGCACCCACTCCCCAACAGTTCTGTGTAGCTGCTGACTGTGAGCAGTGGAAGGAGTTTGAGCTTGAGGTGAGGCTGAGTGTTTCATGCTTGTTTCTGACCACTGCCTTCTCCCTTCTTGCAGGGACAGCTCTGATGCAAATGGGTTTGAACTTGGCTTGAATCCAGGTTTCGGAGCTCTGGCTTCCCTCTCCAAAATCAGTGCCACATTCCCAAGGAAAACTAGTCTGGAAATGCGTAACGAGCTCCAGTGGTTTGGGGTCCGACCACCTCAACTGCGATAAGCTGTAATTCTGGCAACAGCTGATGCCTGCTCACCTCAGTGGTGAGGACTGAGAGCAGGCAGGCTGAGAACCGCGGTGACTCCTGGGAGGTGTCACCCTTCTCCCGTGTCCTGTCCACCCCCTCAGCATCAACATGCTTTAGCTAGACCCTGGTTCTCTAGCAGTGATGGTTTTCTTCCTGTTGGTACTCTGGATCCCTAACGATGTGCTGGAGGCTCTCAGTCTCTGGTGCCAAGCCAGGGCAGATCCAGCGATGTTGGGTGGCTGTTTCACCTTGGGATGTGTTTTTAATGGCACTAGTCTTGAAGTATTGGTGCCTTGTTTGGAAATACTATTTTAGATGTTCATCAATTTTTGTGGTGTTTCACCAAGAAGTTCCCAGAAATAAACGCGCGTGGTGTTAGCGTGGTTCCGTATTGTTCAGAGGGTATCGCACGCCTTTCAGAAGATTGATCTGACTTGTCTTGCTTCATTCCTTTAGCGATTAGCACGCTTTATCAGAGCTCCAGTTTTCTTACTGCAGAGAGGCTAAACCATGCTATCTGCCAAAAGCTGCAGTAGTATTAATTGTGCTGTGGAAGTTCCAGAAACAATTTTCTAATTACTTCCTCAACTCAGTTTTCTTATAAACAGCAACAAAATGCAGTAGCCAAAAGGCTGTGGAGACCCTGGAAGTGTCTCCAAGTACCTCCTGGTGTAGGAGTAAACCAATTTGTCAGAGGCTAGTCAAGATTTTTATGGAAGGGAAGAGAAACCTGGACAACCCTTTGTATCCAGTGGGATGGAAGAGGAACTCAGTTGACGTGGTTGCCTGAGGGCTTTTGGACACCAGTTACAATGAAAGCCAAGTATGAGCTGAATGTCTGAACCTTGCTGCTGTCTCTGAAGGTCTCCAGGAGAAAAGGTGGATGTAGTGACTCAGTCAAGAGTATGTTTAACTGTAGTGGTTCCCAAACTCCTCAGTGGATCGCAGGTGGTCCCGGAGGCCAAGGAAAGCCTGTAATGGGCTGACACGAAGCAGGGGATGGTGCTAATGGGGTGAGGGGTCCATGAGAAGTTGACTGACCGTTTAATCACAGACGTGTAGGAACTGTGCTCGAGGGCTTTACTTTCTTCACTGAATTTATTCTGCAAAAGCAAGATTCACCTTGGACTAGCAAAGAGCTCACACCCAAGCGCTTGGGTTTTGTGGTGGTCTCCTGAGGTCAGGAGGCACGGTGGCGAGACTTAAAGCAGTTTAATCTCTAATGAAAAAATTGCAGCAGCACTGCAGTAATGAAGCTCTTTAGTCTGGGGTGGTATTTTCCCAAGACTGCCAAAAGCATGCGGTAGCTGAGAGCTCGGGGTCGTGATCCCAGTGCTCAGCTCAGAGATTGGGGGAGGTAAGTTAGTGAAGCGTCACGAGATAATTTCTGAGAAGCGTTAAGGCAACTTAGAGCCTGGCTTTTAACCATCTGTGAGAAAAGAGAAGTCCAGGCGTGAGCGACCCTTCTCCCTGCCGATCTACTGCACTCGCTCTTACTGAACTCCTGATGAGCTCTCAGAGCTGGTGCTGGGTGGTTTCCAGAGCTGGAAAAAGAGAACTCATGATTCTTTGACTCAAGAGAAGAACTGCTGTGTTCTTACCACCGGACAGGGAGATGAAAACAGTTGCTAAACAAAGATCAAACGTGAAGTTAATAAATAAACAAACAAAATTGATGCTAAGGGACGTCTCAACTCCTTTGCCTACGGCAAAGGGCTTGGCAGGACCTAGGAGAACGACTTTGTCAGTTCATGGAATTCTTATTTTAAAGAGCCTGATTAAAGTGATACTGCTGCCCTTAATGAGCTGGAAGGTTATGCTGGTTAAAATGGCCTTCTCTGTGCGTGCGCTGGCTGAATGCCGGATAGAGCAGAAAGCAGTTACGGTGCTGAGCTCTGGACGTAGGACGTGGCAAAACTCGCCATGATGTGTGACTAAAACTGCTGGTTGTGAGAACCTGCTGTTAACAGTAGAACACCCAAAGGCAGCGGGTTCCATAGTGATGAAGGGGGAGCTCGGTCAACCGAGAGGGATGCCTGCGAGGCAGAGCTCGGCGGTGGAGGGGGCGCTCTGATCTGCGTGCGTTGCCGTCCTTCCCGTGAGCAGGATGGGACTGCAGGTTTGCTCAGTACCTTATAAGAAGGTGTTGGTTGGAGTGAGAGCAGAACCCAGGAGCTGATGGCCATTATTCTTACCTTTTTTTCCCTTTGTCAGAAGTGTGACATGAACTGGGAACGCGAAGCTTGTAGTCAGGCTCTTGCTGGGCTCCTGGCGAAGCAGCCACTGCTGTCAGCCCGGTGCCCGGTAGCCACAAACCGCAGCCTTCTCCCAGAGACCCCGCTGCTCCGTACACGGCACGCTGGGTGCGCACAGCTTTCCGAGCAGAGCTCAAACTCCTGCGTTCTCCCACGGCTGTGGGATGCTGGGTGAAAGATGACCACCCCGGTCTTCTTCCTGAACAACTGCCTGCCTGAGGCTCGCGTCTCCGCAGAGACTTGGTGCCTTTAAGCACACAGCGGTGGAGCTGGGCGCTGCCAACAGCCGACTAGTCCGCTATGGCTTTGTAGCTGCGCCGTCGCTGGCGGTTGTTTCTGGGGTGAAGCTCTTGTTGGGAAGAGTCTAACGAGGAAGAAGGGTGGGCTGGGCGAGAGTTCTGTGGACTTGAATCTAGGGGCTGCGAGTTCATTTGTCGTCTGCGCTGGGCAAGCTGCTTCCATTTGTAGTGTCTCAGTTTTGCTTTCTGAAAGGGGAATAATTGCCTTGAAAAGACTTTGGTAGTGTTTTCTGTCTGTGGCTACAGTGGGAAACTTAAGGAAGAAGCTATCATGGACAATCACCTCCCTCTGAGACCTAAGTGAAGACCCTTTGGGGGCAGAGCTCAGCTCTCTGGCAGCAGGCGCGCACACGTAGCTCCAGACAAGTCACGGCACTGCTGCGCTTCGCCTTGCGTCAGGAGGCTCGTGGGGTGAAGAGGGGAGCTGAGGTTGCTGCAGTAGAGAGGGTGCTTGAGGACAAGGGCATGTGCCCTGAGGAAATGGGCTTTTATTAGCTCCGCTGGTCGCAAAGACTTCTGCGTACCTGCTCTGGCTCCCTGGGAACGGAGGTACGCCAGTGTGCCAGAGCTGCCTGAGTGTCCACACCGGTGCTGTGGCTTGTCGCTGAATTTTTTCACCTGATCCGGATGGGTTGTTCTGCATCCGTGGGTTCCTGCTGTGGGTGTGTTTGAAACAAAACTGAAGGAGGAACCTCGTGCTTTTCTTCTCATCATTCAGAGCACTTGGACGGCTTAACCTGCCGTTTGCCTGCGGGGTGGCATTGCCTGTGACAAACGGGCGTGTGAAGCCGGGGTGCACCACGCGGGGACATGGGGTAGAGCAACGCTGAGAGTTTTTACGGCTCCTGCTTGTGTATGTGGGTTTAAGGTGTGGGCAGGCATATGCTGCTTCAGCTGCCTCTTAGTTTTAATTTCCTCAGGCAATATTTCTTATAGGGACTGGGAGTTCCTGTAGTTTGTGTTCTTTTTTTAAGGCAGTGGTTGGCTCTCGTCTTGCTGCACCCACTCACCCAGGAATCAGATACACCACAGCACATGCGCGCTTACCGCAGGCGTCACGCAGGGGCTTGGCGGTTCTGAAGCGTTCAGAGAGAGGTTTCTTCAGGGGGTCTAACTGATTTCAGGGTGTATTGTGGACTTTAAGCCAGAATCAGCATGGGAAGCAGGGTGAAATAATGCTGCTCAGACCTTTGGGTGAATTATTCTCTGCCACATTCCGTGAGGAGAGAAATTTTGCACACTTGCAGGCAGCTCACAGACGGGGATTGTCCCTGGGTCCCAGCTACCCGCCCTCCAGGCGCAGTGTGTGACAGACCAGTTCAGCCAGTCTAAGATCCTTTTGTACCAGTGGGCAGTGAAAGATGCACACGGGCAAACTTTCTCACAGTGTGACTAGCCCACAGGCCAATGCAATATTAGTGTGCAAAATCCCTTCTTGGACTTGCTCTGTCCTTCCCCTCCTTTTCCACAGGGAAAGACGAGACTTTCCTTCTGGCTGGCTACTCGATACAGAGAGCTTGCTCAGCTTTCCCCTGAAACTTCCTGCTGCAAACTGGATTTTGCAGTGGCTACTGGTCTGAGCCAGTCGGCATTTCTAGCATCTTTGGGAGTGAAGGGTATGGGGAAGTTCGGGGTAAGGAGAAAGGTAGTGCTGTGTAACGTGCTATGGGCGATGAGAAACTCTGGGAGCAACTGAACGGGGGCTCCTTGGGGCGGAATCCTGCCTGGGATGCAGGTGCTCGACTGGGGGCCCAAATGGTTAAGCCTGTGCTCGAGGAGGGAGGGGCTCCTGAAGCGTTGGATGGTTGTAAGAGAAGGATCCCGAGTATCATAACGCGACTCAATGGTTTGGAAGTCTTTGAAGTCTTCTCCTGACATCCATCCCGTACCAGCATCTTTCATCCTTCGCCAGCGCTTCCCCAGCTGAAGCTATTAAAGGGAAACTACAGAAGCCATAAATCCTGGCTGTTAACATCTCCAGCGGTGAGATTTCACAATGAGCCCAAGGAGCTGTGAAAGATAAGAGAAGGCCTTGAAACCAAGGCAAGTTGTGACTGGTTCCCAGGAATAGCTGAGCTTCACAGCTTCGTTGGGGGTCCCTCCAGGTTACTGGCTGCTGGGCGCCGGAGCTGGCTCCTCTGCTCGCTCCGGGTGCCCTGCCTGAGTCACCCAGCGCGTGTCTGCACCGTGCAGGGCAACCGGGGGGAGAGATCCCCAGCTCTGACCTGACCCGAAGGGGTGAAGCTGTGTCTGGGGTGCTGTGGGTAGGTTAGACAGCCTGGCCGCGGCGCTGTCCTGCTGCGGTTACGCCTTCCAAGGATTGATCTTACCACGTCTGCGGGGAGCTGGGCGTATAAACGCGTCCGCTTCAGTGGAGCACAGGGACGTGTCAGGGCCCCCCTTTGCATGCAGAGGGTGGAGTGTCTCTCCCAGAGTTTGCAAAAGGGCCAGGAGTCCCGATTCCCTGCTGTGGCCACACCATCGGGTTGGGACGGGGAGATGGTAGCCAGAAGGCTCCCTGGTTTATCAGGAGTGTTGGTTCAACAGAGGATTAAAACGCAGCCTGAATTGCCAGACGGCAGATAGGAGCGAGTCCTGGGAACGTTTCCTTGAGTGAATGGGAGCGTTGTTAGTGGGCAAACTGGAACCAATGTTACACTCGTAATTTTATTTACGCCCTTGCTGTGATCCTGATCTCAGCCCAGCCTGGAGTGCATAGATCTGTACAGAGTTCACTGCAGTATAAACTCTGGGCTCTGCGGAGTGTGTCGGTGCATCAGATTGTCTGCCAGGCGCCGTCATGAATGAGTCTTTTCATGGGAGGCTTTTTTCTCATGTCACCTTCACAGCACTAGTCTAGCAAGTCTCTTCTTTCTCGCAGCAGGCCAGGGAGCAGGGGTGGGTCCGCGGGGCAAAAAGCCCAGTTACCCACGTGAGAGGGCTGGCAGCGGCGTGGCAGAAGGGTCAGAAGGTTTTTGCTCTCTCTCTATGTTCCCATCGGCACTGCTTGGTCCCACGGCTCCCACCCCCAGTGGCAGTGGGAGAGAGAAAACCCAACTGTTGTGCTGTGGACGCAGCTGCTCCGAAGCCCTCCGAAGGAAGGTGGTTGTTACCGTCGTGGTGAAACAACTTTGGGTAGTTGTGAGGGAACCTGTCACAGCATCAGTGCTGGCACACAGGGCTCAGCAAGACCCCATGGGCTGGGCTCGGAGGAAAAGCGGTGGCGTGGGGTTGGAGGGACATGGAGCAGCTGGTGTCACATCTGGCCAATGTCCTCATATAAACGACTCAGACCTGCAAACCACTCGGTCAGTCCTGCCAGTTTCATTGGCTTTGCTCTGCTCACTCTTTTCCTCCAGGCATTAAAATGAGTCTCTGAACAATCCTCCTTTGGATTTTCTTGCTCTGAAGTCCTCCCCAGCATCACCAACTTAAAACTGCCCTTTTGTGGGGAAATTGCCCACTGTTCCGGCCACGCTCTGCTGCTCGGGGCCACGCTTTTCCGTCTCCATCACATGCTGTGCTGCGGGGAAGCTGGTGGCTGCTGGTGCATGTTGGGGGCAAAGCAGATCTGCTTGGACGCCGGAGAGCTCTTGGATTTGGCGCTAACACCCAGACAAACCCCAAGCTTTGAGGAGGCCAATGCTGCGTCTGGGAATTCAGATCAGCAGCTGTTAGTGAAAACCTCAGCGAGGCAAGAGGCTCCGGAGCTGCTGTTGCCCTCCAGGGATGACTCCGCTCTTTGTCAGGGTGTACGCATCGCATCGCTTGTGCAGAACTTCTTAGAGAAGGAAGCCTCAGTATCAGCTACACCGGTGGGATCTTTCTTTCTTCTTGAGCTGAAAACCATCTCCCCAGTGTTTGCTGCCCTGTCGATTCACTGGAGATCGGATGATCCTTTTGTGCTGTGTTGGTGCAAAGGTGCCAACAGTCCTGCCTGTCCTGAGGAGAATCAGAACTCCCGAGTCTGCTCCTGGCCCTGAAAATTGTGCTCTGTCTTCTGTGTGCAAAGCGGTCCTCAGCGCCCTGGAAAGCCCTGTTAGACCCACAGCTTAATGGCTTGCCGTGAACCTCCCATTTCTGTAGCATCCATGTCTCTTAGAACCTCTTAATTCCTGGAACAAGGGAAGGCAGCAGCAGGGCGGACGCACAGGGAAGAAGCCCTGGATGGATCGGGAAGATGGAGACAAGAAACAAGCCCAGGAGCTCCTGTGTCCTGAGCTGGCAGCTACCCTACGCAGCCGTCCTGCTGGGGCATGAGGCAGGCGGCTCAGATCCTGTAGGTGCTGCTTTGGTAACACCTGGCTGGATTTGGTGGGGAAAGGGCCCTATTTCTGTTTGCAGGGGGTGGAACAGCTTTCCAGGTCCCGAGGAGGTGCGCGGGGCTGTGATGATCTGGCTGGCCTGTGGAGGTCAGCCTCGGCTCAGGGAATCTCCTGCCAGCAGCAGGGTGGCCCAGCTCCTGCCCCTCTGCACCCTGCCTCTGGGGCACCCCCCACCCAGGGTTTGGTGGCACCCACCGCCCTCCTGCCACATCCTGCTGCTTTTTCTTGGTGGTGCAGAGGGGAGAATACAGAGGCACTGGGCAGTGTTTGACAGCTGGAGAGGTAGAGAATGAAGGAAGTGAAACGGCCAAAATGCTCCATTCTGACCCCATTTAACAGCGTGACACTTAGAGAAATGTTTGTCCCCCGGTTCTAAGATCCGTGCCCCATCTCCGGTGTGCTGATCTGTGTCTCGCAGTTCCGAGGGTGCAGGTCAGAGATGGCCACGGATGGACATCAGGACTCTGCTCAGTGGTTTTCTGTGCTTTTGGTGTCCCCTCCTCACCCAACAAGACAAGAACACTTGCAAATGGGTGAGCGTTTGTGTGCTCTTGTAGGAGTCCCCATCCTCAGAGTGCCACAGCTCTGCAGCCTGGGCAAAACACGGCTCTAGACGTGGGATGGATTTCGAAGGCCCCTGGGGAGCTGAAGGCGGTGTGGTGCCTCTCTCCAAAGCTTACCAGGCAGGCCGGTGGGACAGGCGCCTCTTCTGGCATTGTAAGACCATCTCTTCCCCGCAAGGTATTTCCCTGGCCCATCCCTGCTGGATCCCCGCTGAGGATCCCGAAGCACGGTTGGCTGTTTGGGTGGCTCCTCTCGCCGTGTGCCGGCTGCGCAGTGCCCAGTGCTAATTAGCAGAGCTGAGTTTAGGCTCCTGATGTGACCTCTGCTGCCCGGCTCCTCTCCTGCCCACGGGATGTGGCTTTTATGCCGCTTTAGTCACCAATGACATTGATTGTGGTCATTATGGGACAGCGGGTTGCTGGAGCTCTGAAGCAAAGAAGGTCCCAGTTGCAGGTGTGTAGGGGGGCTTTGGGGGCGATGGAGAACTGGTGGAGGAGGAAGGTACCTCTCGCTCCTTGGTGTCTCCCATAGCACTTGTCAAGCCCTTCCAGGAAGAGTGTAACAGTGAGGTCTGAAGTGTCACGTCCCTGTTTTCCTGGCAGTAGGTGGGACAGGCATGAGATGAAGCTTTCTTGAGTTGGTGCCTGGTGCTGCACCACGAGCCCTTGCTGCCTCCTCCGCTTGACAAGGGCCGTGGCGGGAGCCTCTCCCATGCAGAAGTACACTAGTTTTTTTCTCTTTAACGTTGAATTAGCCCCGTCTGTGGCAATACAGAATTATCTGACGTGGCAAGTCTGCAAAAACCAGGGGTGAGGCGTCTACCAGGCCTTTCTCTCAATCTCTTCAACACTGGACATTGGCAGTGCCCTCCAGTGTCCTATCACGGGATGCAAGAGCTTGGTTTAGGACAGCATCAGAGGTCCTCACCTCACCAGCCGTGGCTGCGGATGCCCTTTGCTCTGGCCCCAGTGATGGTTTGGGACCCCAGGTTTCCTCTCTGTGGTGAAGGTCCAGGAGTTTCCCTGGAGCTGGGCACAATTCTTCCCATTTCCCACTGAGCAGGTGCTCGAAGACTCTGCTGCTCTCCGGCCGGGTAACTGTCCTCGCTTTGTGCTCCATCGCAGCCATTAATATGCAGAGAAGTTTTAGACGAGCTCATATTCTTTGCTCTTAGCAGGTTTCTGTAGATGCCACAGAAAGCATGTTATTAAGGCAGATGAAAGGCCAAGGAGCGACTTTGCTGTGCTCGTGCATGCCCGTGGGGTAAGATTTCTGCCCCTCCCCTCGTTCTGATGTATCCCTCCCTCATCAAAGTTGCTCGGAGAAGCCAGCGAGCTCCCCAGAAGGGCCCTGCCGTGGTGGTAATGGAGCAAAACCACAAAGTGCTTCCCTGCTTGTGAAGCGCCAGGCGGATGGCTGGGCCCAGCCAAGCTGACAGGTTCATCTTCTGCTTCCTGCAGCCTGTTGTTCTACCAAAAAATAAAAAGGCAGCTCCCCCTACCCTTCCCGGAGACTCCTCCACCTGCCCCGCTCCTCTGCTGACTTGCGCATTCCTGCTTCCACACGTCGTAAAGATTAATCGCTCCAGTTGGAGCTTGGTGCGACGGGGCAAGGCGAGACGTTCCTCTGTGGACGTCCTGCTTTTGGCTAAGGGAGGCCGGAGGGTTTGGGTTCCCCCCGGCCAGTCCGGGTGTGGGCAAGCTCCTCGTGGGGTTTGGCTGCTCCTTGCCTTGAGCCCCCCGGCGTGCACGTGGTCCTGGGCAGGAGGGGTTTCTCTTTGCGAGATGCTCATCTGCAGGGTGCTGCTGCAGATGCCGTGGGTGTCCTCTGGAGACCGAAGGGGCAGCCAGGTCCGGAGCTGGCTCTGGGCAGGTCTGGAGATAAGTGTGACTCCTTTCTTCCTGCCTCAGGAAAGGGAAAGTGCTGCTGTGCCGTGGGGCAGGAGCAGCCGCATGTGGGTAGCGGATAAAGCAATGTCTCTGTAGGGCAGTGGGGAGCCTTGGTGGAACCATAGTCAAGGGTCTTGTGCCCGCTGCTGCGGCGGTGGCCTGTCCTCCCCGCTGGTTTCTGCTGGAGGCAGCTCTGTGTGCATGCTCAGCACGGCTGATGTACCCTCTCTGCAGACCCAAACCCATCTCGCAGCCCCGCCGGACCTTCCTTCAGATCCATCCATTGGGATCTGCAGTCCTGAAGAGAGGAACGTGGCTCCTGCCTTGCCCAGCTCAAACTGAGCACGGGAAGGGATGGCAGAGGCTGTGCCAGAGCTTTGGGAGAGCAGAGGTTTCCCCGGGGATTTTTCTGCCTCGTGCACATCTGCCCCGAGCCGGGAAGCCAGGGCTGGAGGCTGCAAGGTCAAACCTCAGAGGTAAGTGGCTATTTCTGGAATTTCATAGAAGAGAGGAGGGATGGGGAGCCCAGAGCAGGATGCACAAAGGGGAAGGGTGCGTTATCGAGAGGAGCAAGGACCGGGAAGAGGCACAAATCTCCCCCGTGCAGGTGGGAGCCGTGGAGGGGAACTGCTGTTGGGGGCAGAGGGACCAAACGGTGCAGATTCAGGGGAGGAGAATTCTCCTCGGCAGGCTGGGGAACCACCACCTCGGGGGTGAAGGACGTGTTGAAGCTCTCCAGACAGATGTTTGTCTGGGTAAACACCAGCGTGCCTTGGGCGAGGGAACAGGTTCGGCGGCTCCCTGGGCTCCAGCCGGGTTTCTCCGTGATTCGTATGCACATACGCGCCTGGGAGCGCGTCCGCTCGCCTGGGCGCTTGTCCTGCCAGAAACACGCGTCTTGGATGGAGAACAAAAGTCCACATCCCTACGGCTTTTGTTGCGTCGTGTCATCTATTCCCACTCTCGCTGGGTGCCGCAAAACAGCTTCTGGGTACGAGGAGGATTATACAAATGAAGCTGTTGTAGGGCTGTAATTTCAGAGAATATTTTTTTTCTTACCATTAGATTTTTTTTCTTTTCCCTTTACTAAAAAAAAACCCTTCTTTTGTGCACTTTGGACCAAGCTTGTCATATTTCTTAGAGTCTCCAGTGACTCCTTCATAGTACAGACTTTCTGGAGTCCTCCTTGTTAGACCAAGAACTGCATGATTCATTGTGTGCTGGAGATTTAATACTGCACGTAAAACATTCCCGGTTCAAATTTGTTTTCTTTCTTTCCCCCCTCCCCTCTTTTTTTTTTTTTCTTTCTTGGCTTCTCACTTACATCCTGGAATTTTTTCACGAGATATAAAATAAATACATTCCCAAATATGTCCAGTAGGAAACAATCCGCTCGGATTTTTCAGCTGCTGTTTTAAGGCCTTGGAACGATTTGGTGCCGTTGAGCTTTCTCCGGGGCTGGCTGGGTGGTGGGAGGACCATCTCCCGTCTCGTGGTCCTCTGAAGACGCGCATCACGTCGTGAACAGCTCAGCCCCCGGGTACAGCTGGGCTCCTGCGTTGGGAGACACGTATTTCCTTACTGAAAGACATTTGGGGCTGCCTTGCCGATGGCGAGAGGTAGATTTTTAGTGCCAAAAGGGACCTTTTTGGTTATTCAACCTGGCTGAGCCCCATCCTTTATGGTCACCAGCCCCGTCGTGACGTGTCCCATCCCAGTGTCAATCAGCAGGTGGTTCACTGGGTCTGTCCAACGTCTCCTGGGACTGAACAGCCATTCCAAGAGCAGTGGCCAGGGCCAGCTGCTTCCGAGGCTGAAGTCCTGACGGGCAGTTAAGTGATGCCCTGAACCTGGGAAGAATTAGTTGAATCCTTTAATTACAGGTTGCCTTAAGCCTGCCTGTGGCGAGGTGTCTCTGTCCTGCCCAGGCTCCTCTTCATCTGCATTTTCTAAATACATGGTAATGAATTCCAGTCCTTTTAGCCATGACCTGAGAATCGATGTTTCAAAGGAGCCCAAGGCTGGGTTTCCCAGGACTTGGTCCTGGCAATGGACTCTTGGAGCGGCTCTCAGCCCTTCCCAAAGCACTTGAGGGGTCTGATTTCCAAAGGGACCTCAGCACCCAGCAGTCTCCATCAGCTTTGCTGCCCGGGGAGCCTGGCCCGGGGGTGCAACAAGCTCAAAGCGAGGTGGTCCCGCTCCCTTCACTGCCCGAGGACTGAAGCAGTGCTGGCAGCAGTGATGGAGTGGTGTCACCTACAGCTGGGTCAGGTTGGCGTGGGTCTAGCAGCACATGGAGACACCCTGAGCATCTCCTGGTTCTGCACCCTGCCCTGGGGACGCGTTAGCCCGCTGGGTGCTAAGGATCTGCTGTTTCCCAGAAGGCGCTTGCTTCCATCCCGTTTGCTTCCCGGTGGAATGCTAGCTTCCATCGCAGCTTGACTTCAGGATGTAAATCCCGCGACTTCTCGTTAAGGTGGTGATTTGGGCCCATGGCAGAGCTCTTTGCTCGAGTGACTCAAGCAGCTCCTGTGCGCGTATGAAGATATTTCCACGGCCAGGCAGCGTTCCTGCTCCGTGCCTTGTGTAAACACCTCGGGGGTCTAACACGATTCCTGGCTGCCGTCGTTTCCCTGCTCTGCTCGAGGAACTGCCTGGACAGCTGGTGACAATCGTATGGGCTTTGCCTGGCTGGGACAGGCTCAGCTTGGAAGCGAGGGCTGTCCGAGCCAGCCTGCAGCAGGGTCACGGGAGATGCTGCCATCGGCCCCGCATCAGGTGCTGTCCCGGGAGACTGGTCCAGCTGGGAGCCAAACCCACCTTTGCAGGGCGGGTGGTCTTTGGGAGCTCTGCTCCTGGCTCTCCTTCTCCAGGTGATCCCAAACGAGACCTTTGCAGCACCTCAGCCTTGGAGGAGCGGGTTTGCCATCCCTCTGAGAGACTTTCGGCCACCCTGTGCGACCTCCGATACCCCCATGCGGGGAGGCCCCAGCTCCTGGTCCCACACCAGGCTACGGACACGCAGGGACGGGGTTTCCTGCGCCGCAGTGCCGTCCAAAGCTGCCAACACTGGGGAAGGGAAGGGAAGGTGGTGAGTAGAGATGTGGTTCATACCAGAGGCTGTACGTTCAGTCTCACGGCTTTTTCCTTCAGCTGAGTGTAGGGTCTCTCTCCTCGCTGGCCGAGGAAAAAGCGATCTCAAGGCTGTGCCCACCCTTTGCGCAGTCAAGGGGTCACTTCCAAGCGTGGTCCTTCTGCAGGCGCATCATCTGCATCCCCCCCGGCCTCGCTGCCTCCTCTCGCGCCGGCGGGACCCCGCGGCTGCCAACCCCGCCGGCGCAATCAGCCAGCCATCGCGCCATGGAGCCTGCGGGTCCGGCGGTTCGTGGGCTGCCTCGGCGGAGGAACCCAGCGCCGCTTTCATTCACCAGCCTGTAAACACGGCGGTTCAGGCGTCGCTTCAGCTGTGGTTCAGCCATCGCGGCTGTGGGGGCTGCAGCTTCCCGGCCGGGGTGGGGCAGGCGGCTGGGGGCTGTAATTGCTTCAGCCACCCGGCTTTAATCCACCTCTGTTCGTGAGTCAGTGCCTCCAGGGGCTTAAGTTAAGAGCTTGGGCTCGCTATATATAGTCAGTGGGGCTGTTGAGAGGCAACCCATGGAGCTGCCCCTCCCCGCTGGCTCCCAGTACCAGAGGCAGCGAGATATACCCCGCGATGGGGAGTTAAGCAAACCTGTTTAACCTAGCGCCGGGCCCAGACAAGGAGCCCGGCTGTGGTCAGCGGCTGCGCTTCATCCGTGGCTGAGGCAACTCCTCAAACCACTTGAATTTGCTCTGAAGACGGTGTCTGACGGCGCTGTCTGGCGGTGCAGAGCCTGGGGTGGGTCGGCCCTGGGAGGCAGGTTCACGCTCCAATTCTAATTCGGGGGGCTGCCTGCATCCCCCTGTGCTCGCAGCCGCGGGGGCTGTTCCTGCGGCCACGCAGCAGTGCTGGTGGGGGGTGTCCCTGTCGCCCCATGGCATCTGCCCTGGCATCGCAGCCGTTCTTCACCGACTTTCATCTCTGCTTGCAGAGGGCAAATAGTTGAGCTCACCTCCCAGCCGCGGCTCCTGCAGAGCCACCGCTGCACCAGATGCAGCTGCTGTAGGGCTGACGCTCCTGAGCACCAGCAGAGAGGACCCACACCTCCACCCCGCCAAGGTGATGGAGAAGGTGACTTTAAACTGGGGCTCCCTTCGTGCCCGGCTTTGCTGCGCTGGCTGGCACACGTGGCCGATCGCAGCGCTGGAGCAGCTCCCCAGCACCCACGTTAGTAGTTTCGAGGGCTAAAGGGGACCTTGAGAACTGGCAGCCTTGCAAGTCAGCAACACCGTGTCCTCATGCATGCAAGATGTCCCTCGAAATGAAGGCTCCTTCCCTCGACTGGCATCCTGACTGGGAGAGGACCAGTAAACAAGAAGGAATGCTTCAGCTGGAGATGAGCAGGAGATACAGAGTCGACATCTAGATACTTCAAACACACCCCAGACGTGGGTGGCGCCGGGGGGAGCGCGAGCCCTTCGCAGTTGTGAAACGTGGCAGCGGCTGCTGCCCGGCCATCCCCTGCGTCCCCCTCGGCCGGGGTGGGCTCTGGAACCCGGCTGTTAAATGCCAGATTGTCCCTCCTGCCCCTCGCTGCCACCACACGGGGTAGGATGACTCCCACAACTGTCCTGCCGAGCACCTGCAGCCCCATGGCCTCTTGTGCGGGGGCTGCGTTTCCCTCTGCCCCCCTCCAGAGCCTGCCCGTGGCCTCCGTGCCCGTCCTTGCACCCGTTGGTGACTGGGCAGCCCTGGATGTGCCACTCGGGACGGCCGCGAGCGGCTGCTGTTGCCAAGGGGGTGTTTGGGATGGAGTTGTGGGGCTCTGGGTGTGCCAGGGGAGGTGGAAGGGGGTGGTTTGCAGAGCTTGGCTGCCCCGATGGTGGAGGAAGGAGCTGGGGGTGAGCGCTGTGAGGGGCGCAGTCTGCAGGGGAGATCTGGGGGCTGCTCCTGTGCCAGCTCCCGGAGCTCAGGTCATCAGGCCAGAGCACGAGAAGCAGCGGGTCTGGCTCAGCCACCACTGGGGACAAGAAGCTGCCGGGCGGTGCCTGCAGCCCCGTTGCTCCCAGTGTCTCCATGAGCTTGCCTGGCCGCCTGCCGAGCCTTCCCACCCTCAACCCCGATGCTGCTTTCACCACTGAGCTGCTCCATGAGGAAAAGCTCCCCTCCCCGGCTTTGCGGACCTGCCGCCGGCGCCTCTGGAGCGTTAGCGCTGCGCTGGGTTAGTTTGATGCTCCCACCGCCTGGGCAGAACGTCTGCTCGTTGCCCCGATCATACCCGGCACACTCAGGGGGCTCTGCTGTGAGAAGCAGCAGGAGCGTCTGCCCACGGCTTCGAGCCTCGAAGCGTTCGTCACCGTGCTGCCTGCCCCGCTGTAAAGAATCCCAAACGTGTCCCGTGTGAGAGCCGGTGAGCGACGACGTCCTCAGGTCACGACGACGGCTCGCAGGCGCCCCGGCTAGCTCGGGGTGAAGCCTTGCTTGCAGGCACGGGTGATGCTCAGGGGTGACCCTGCGCCTCGAAGGAACGGGAGCCTTCATCCCCCCAGGGCAGCAGCAGTGGGGTTCTGGGGTGTGGGTGGCCCTGGGCTGCTCGGCGTCGCTGGGAGCACTGGGGTGTTCTGCACGTGCGGCCAGGGCAAGCAGGTTGCTCGTCCCGGGCTGTGCTGCCTCTCCGCGCATCGTCCCATGTCGACCGCCCCATCCTGCCCGTCCAGTCAGCAAAGCGGCGACGTGGGGCTTTGCTGGTCAAACCGCTCCCGGAGGAGGTCTAGGAAAAGGCCAGCCTGGTTTCACCAGCACCTCCTCCTCCCGCCCTGCAGTCACCGTAGTTTCAGGTCAGTCTAGCAGATGATTTATATTCATCACCCGTTACGGGCAGCGCTGGCCGTGGGGTCCTGCCAGCCACGAGCACACCACAGGGACCTGCTCGTTGTCCCCAAGCTTTCCTCTGCCAGCCGTCCCGGTGGCCTGCAGGCAGCCTCCTGGGCAGAGCACAGAGGGGGTCCCACAGAGGGACCACCGCCCTGGTGCTGGGAGCAGGGGGCTGGGGCTGGGCCGGCTCCTGGCCCACCAGCCTAACGCCCCACCAGCACGTGCTGGGGCCGACTGGGGCGGCTGCTGCCCCAGAGCACCCGGTGCAGAGCAGTCCCCGCTCTGGCTCGGGGAGCATCGCCAGGGACCTGTCCTTGCACCGGCAGGTGACTTTCTCCCGCGGTGCTAGCACCTTGCAGGACGGCTGGAGAAGGGACTGGACCTCGGTGTTCCCTCGGGGAGACGGGACCTCTTGGGTCTTTTCCCTTGAACCAGCTGTTTTCCCCAAAGCTGTAGGAGCCTGATGGCTTCAAGCCCTCGCCCAGCTCTACCAACCCTGCAAACAGACTGGAGTTGTCCCACCGCTCTGTGTTTCCTGGCCAGACGCCCCGAGATGGAGGTGGGGATGAAACCTGGGAGACCCAAGAGCTGGTGGCAGGTCGGGGTGCTGCCGCCGCACGTGCCCTCGGCGGGAGCGGGGACAGGACCATGGGAATGGCGGCGTTGCCCAATCCACGCGCATGGAAATGAACTGCTTTGTGCGCAAAAACCAGCCGTCGCTTTGCAGAGGCGCTGGGTGTGTGCGAGTGTGGGTGTTCAGGCTCCGCAGGAGCAGCCTGGGATGCCTGGAAAAATCTTCTTTGTGCATTTAATTAGCGGTAAATCTGATTTACATGCGAGATGCCTCTTGGTCTGAATCTGCTCGTTGATTAGCAATTGCAGCCAGTTTATATGGTGCACTTTGTTTGCCCGAGCCCACAGCAGCACTACCTGGACGTAACAGACCTCTCTGCCTTTGCATTTCAAAGCCGGGCTGGTACCGGGGTGGCGTTGCACAATCTGCTCACACTGCCCCGGGACGCGCCGTGTGCCCGGGGGGTTTGGTCCCTGCTCCCCCTCCTCCGGCCGCAGCTCACCTCCCGCTTTCCCTGCGAGTTGGGGATGGTGCAGCCGCTCCGTGACTCGGGTGGGCGGTGGGTCCTGCCCAGGAGAACCAGCTGGCGGGGCTGAGCCGGGCTGCGCAGCCGACAGCAGCGAGGGGGCACGGTGAGGGCACAGCAGGGGACCACGCTGCTCCCCGGCCACCGGCCCAGGCCAGACGTGACGCTGCACCACGGCTCTCCATCCACGCTGGGCTTCTCCACGTGGAGCCTTGCACCTTGGCAGCCCTGGCGCTGCGCTGCGGCTGGGAGGAGGGGATGGGGGATGCTTCACGCCGGGTGTACGCGGCCCCACTGGTGTGGTGGTGCTGGGGTCGGCGCATCCCTCCTGCCTTCCCACCGCGCCTTTCCTTGACGGGGCCGTGCCCTCGGCCGTGGGCTGGGCTGTGACCCCGGAGGCTCCTGCCCGCCTCGCCTGCCTGCGCGGTGGTGCTGGCCCTGCTGAGGCTGGCAGGGGAGGGCTGCCTGGACATGTGTGTTATTTCCTGTGGTCAATGCAAACCATCCCCATAAACCAGCAGCGTGTGGTTTCTGGTTCGGGTTCCTTTTTCCCTTCTCTCTCCCCTCCAGTGCCTGTGCTGGGTCCCTTCCCTGGGCTGTGGGGGATGCGGGGTGAGACGGGCTGCGCTTTCCTCTTGCCCTGGCAAACCCCAGCGGGGTGTCAGGGAGAGCCGGAGCCAGCTCTCCACCTGCCCCATCCACCTCTGGGAGGTGGGATGGGGGTCCCTGTGCCGGGAGACGGGGATGGTGTGGAGCTGGGAGCAAGCCCTGGGGGCTGAGGATGCAAAGGGAACTGCTCCTGCTCCCAGCGGCTTGTTCTGAGCTGCAGGGGACTCTGCAACTGCTTCTCCATCCCTGGAGACGGAGCGAGGAGGGGGCTGATGGTTCGTGACGGAGAAAAGGAGCTCCCCTTTGATGCCCAGATTTCATCTCCCTGCTGAAAAGTGAGGGTCAGAAGCAGTTCTGTGTTTCTACCCTGTTTTAGAGGAAACGGGGTTTTTGAGCTGTTCCCAGAGCTGTGCAGGGAGTGGACGGGGTCTGTTGGGACGTCTGAGCCTGGTGGCTACCGGGTCGGATGGGGCCTGGAGCGGCTCAGCCTTGGCACCGGCCCTGCGAGGACCTGGGTGACAGCCCGTGCTCCAACCCCCCGCCATCTAAACAACCAGGGAGGAAAGAGGGGAGCGTTTAACCCAGTTTTACAGAAACGGAGCGAGATTAAAGCAGTTGCCTGAGGTCATTCCATAAATCTGGGGCAGAGCTCAGATCCGAGCATGCACCTTCCCCATCCTCACCCTGGTCTGGGGCAGGTTTGTGTCTGCTCATCCTCTCCCTTTGTCTTGTCCATCACTTTGAAACACTCTCGGGCGCTTTCATCTGCACCACACCAGCTCTCGGCGCTGGAGGCCAACATCTCCTCCACTCCCAGGAGCTGGGCCGGCGGGCACAAGCCCTGCGCAGCCCGGGAAGGTCCCACCAGCTTTTTCCAGCCGCGGGAGGGCTCAGCCCTCGCCTGAGCTGAATTCTGGGATGCTCCTTTGGAGTGGGTGCCAAAGCCGGGTCCTTGTCACCTCAGTTGAAGAGGTGCCCGAGGCGGATGGGAGGCAGCCGAGGTCCTTTTGCCGAGCTGTGGAGCACGGGGCTTTCTCTGGCCCCGATGCCTGAACGCTTTCGGCCTTTCTTGGCGAACCAGGGCTGCATCAGGAGCCTCGTGTGGCTCCTGTTAATTGCTCCCGTGGGGCTGGAGCAGGGCGAGGGCTCACTGGCAGCCTCTGCTCCCTCTCTGCCTGTGTCCTTGTCCCTTTTGGGGAGGGGCTGGGCTCCCTGCAGCACCCTGAGAGTGGCGATGCTCAGGGTGGGTCCAGCCTCTTCTCCCCATCGTAATTCCACGAGATGTGGACGTTCCCGTAGCTGGGAGCTGCTCTCCGCCTTGTCCAGTGAAACTGGTGCTTCCTCACTGGGAAAGACCCAGCGTGGGCTCACGCATGTTATGAACTCTTGCCCATCTCGCCAACGCTCTGTCTGACAGCGATGTTCCATGCCGGAGCCATGGGAATCAGCCGCATCCCGCCTGCCTGACTCGGGGAGCTCCCAGCACCGTCAAAACTCCATCCCTGGTGGGAGAGAAATGAGTCTTCCTCCCCCGGGAGCTGCAGAGCCGCGGAGGTGGGTAATCGCCTCCCTCACCAGCTGTCCTGGGTCTCCGTGCACTGGGAATGGCTTCTCTGCGAGGCTGGTGGCCCTGGAGTCCAGGGGAGCAGCAAAGCCACTGCGGTCCGGAGTGCCCCTGGACTCCGCACCCCTGCCAGCTTCGCTCTCGCTCCCGTGGGAGGTTCGGGTGCTGCTGCTCCTCGTGGAAGGTTGGTTGGACCGCCAGGACACACGTCCATCCCTCAGCAGCATCCTGGCTGACAGATGTGGTTGTCCAGGCCCTGTCAGTGTTTCTGTCCGTGTGTTCAAGCGAGGGCAAGGCTGCCAGCTGGCCTTGCAGGGGTAAAAAAAAAAAACCCCAAAAAAGGCCAGACCCAGCCCTGCCATCCTGGCACTGCCCCGTCCTGCCTGGCCAGCCGAGCCTCTGCACAGCACATTTCTTACCAACCTCTTTCTGGGCACCTGCAGCATCTTCCTGCTGTGGCAGAGAGCGTGAAGGGGCTGGAATTGGTCCAGACCCGAGGTGGGTTCCTGGTACAGGGCAACGCCGGCTCGGGTTTAACCCCGCCGAAGGCAGAGCGCTGCGACTTTTCTTTTTGTTCCCCACCCCCTGCTTTTTCTTTTGCTTTTTTTAACCAGATGTTTATTTCCCTTGTGGTTTTGGCAACCCGAGCGTTATTGTACTGAGCTGGACAGCCCGGGAGGGAGAGGCAGAGGCAGAGCCGAGTATCTCATGGGCATCGGGTGGTGGCTTTTTGGGGCATGGGCTGAGCTGGTGTCTTGGTCCCTCACCCGCACACCGTGGGTGTGTGGTCCTCCCGCACCAGCTGGTAGCTGAACGCATCCCGCCATGGACGTGGGAAGGCAACAGAGCTCTCCAGGAGAGACCTCGAATTGAGGGAAAAGAGCCTGATTTCAGGCTGACAGCACAGGAGCGGGTTTCGCCCCTCACAAAGCTTCTTGTGCCAACACGAGGTTACGGAGAACCTCCCTCACCAGCGCCGACGCCGGGCTGTTGCGCAGCAAAAAGCCCGTCCCCAAAACCCGCAGCCTAAGCCCTGGGGAGGGGGGGGCTTGCGCACCCGGCGAGGGAGAGTGCGGTCCAAGCCCCGCGGGGAGGCGGTGGCAGAGCCAGCGCTGGCTTCTGCCCTTGGTGGGCAGCCAAGGAGCGCGTCCATGCCCTGCCCGCCCCAGGGCAGCCACGCGCCGAGTCGTGGGGACGTGGCGCAGAGCGAAACCAGAGACCCCTCGTCTTTGCAGCTCCCTGGGTCCCCTTTAAGCGAAAGGCCTGGCTGGCATTTTTAATTGGTTTTTTTAATTATTCACGTTTTGTTTGTGTTTATTTTCCTTTCCAGACACGCTGTGGCCTGCAGGGTCGCTGGCAGTTGTAGGCTGCTCTGGTGGAAATTAAAGTGGACGTTCGGTGCCTGGCTTTTCCTCGCCGAAGCGCCGGCTCTGGGCAGCGCAGATTCCCCCGACGCCTCACTCGGGGCTTTGGGCTGCGTTTCCTTCCAGACGCTCATTTTTCATCTCGGAGCTGAACCTCTTAGTACTTTTGTTGGCAAACGAAAAAAAAAAAAGAAAAAAAAGAAAGAAAGAAAAAAACCTTAATCCTGTAAAAACAGCTGATTCAGATCCGTAGTATCTTGATGTGGCAGAAAGAAATTAGTTCTTGCATGTGGGCTGAGAAAGGCTGTTTGTCCAGGAGCACGGGGGCGGGAACGGCTTCCTTGATTCCTTTCTTTTTTTTTTATTTAAATGATTGAAACCTCCCTGCTCGCTCCTCGGGCAGGGCTTGTTTCCTTTAGCAGCGAGACGGTGCTGGGGAAACGTGCCGGGACAACCACGCCGGCAGCGCCTGCTTCCCCAAAGCATCGCTCGCCCTGACCCCCACCCTGCTCCAGCCCTGGGCACCCTGGGGTGGGCTGGGGACCCCCCTCCCCAGCCCCTTCAGTCTGAGAGGAGCCAATGCCAACGACTGCGGTGGCTTTGGTGAGCCCTGGCAGTGTCCGAGCAGTGGATGGAGCGGAAATATCTCGGAAATAATAGGATTATTTATAATATAGATCGTACCATATCCCGGGACCAAGCCTCATGCTCCCCAAGGACGCTGACGCTGGCAGAAGGGGAGGAGGTTCCTGGCCAGGCTGGCACCTTGCTGGGCACAACCCTGCCAGGCCACTTGTCACAGCCAAAGTGGGGGGACGAGCACCTTGAACACGAGCACCTCGCTGAGAGCGAAGCTCTGCCTCACAGAGAGGGGGTTTGGGTGGGTCCCAGGGAAGTTAATCCTGCTCCGGAAGTTGGACCTGGCTTGGGCAGGTTGGACTTGTGGACCACCCCGTGCTGTGGGGACAGGACAGGATGGGGCTCTGCCCACTGGCAGGTGCCTCCCCATCCCTGGGCTTGGGAGAGGCTCAAGCCCAGCATCCCATAAATTATTATTATTATTATTATTATTATTATTATTACCCTTTTTTTGTTTTTCTGTTTGTTTTTTACACCAAGAATAAAAATTCCTTGGCCGTTGTGAAGCGAGAGTGTCGCAGGGCTTCTGCGAATGTGCCTCAAACTGACCCTGGCTGCCGCCGGCGGCAAGAGGCCGTTCCACGGACAGGCAAACCAAGCCACCCGTTCCTTCGGCCCCGGTTCCTGTGTCTCTCTCAGCTCCTCCCGAGCATCTCCCTGTGCTGCCGGAGCGGGGATTTGGTCCCCAGCCGGGAACCCCAGTCCTGTCCCGAGCAGCCCTGAGCTCTGCGACAGACCAGCAGCTTCCTGGCTGGGAGGGTGATGTTGGGGAGCAAAGAGTTAAAGCTTAGTCCATGCACCTGTATATTTTCACAAGCCTTCAGATAGCGATCAGGAACGCAGGAAACGGTGTATGTAAGGGGTCTGAATTTGCCAAAACTGTGCCACGAGTCAAACTTGTAAAGCCAAGTTTATTTGTGAAGTTGGGGGCGGCTGAAGGGTCTCCCGTGAAGGGGTGAGTCTCGTTAAAGCTGTCGTCTCTTTTTTCCACCTCTGCCTTTTAAAACGATTGGGCTGAGGAAGAGGGAGAGGATTCAGGAAGAGGGGCTTGGTTTTAATCTAATCAGCGGTTTTTTTGCCTGTAGGCAAGTGCTAGAGCTCATCAAGGCACAGATTAACCCCACGCCGCATTATAGAGGCACATTTGACGTTTGCCTCGAATAATTTCAGCTTGTCTGGAGCCCCACGAGGAACCCGATGGGGCTCAGGGATGCCCCAGCTGTGGCTCCCCAGCCCTGGGGGGGCTCAGCATGTCCCGGATCAGCATTGCCGCGATGGTGCAGGGCCAGCACACGTGCGAGGGCTTGGGTGATTAACCCTGCCCACCCCTGCCTGCTCATTAACAGGGATCCACACTCTGCGAGGGTGTTTTACAGCCTCTTTACGCGCGGCGCTGAAGTGACAGCTGCAGAGGTGGTAACTGCACTCCTGGCGCAAGGGTAACACATTAAAAGTTCATTATATATAAAAAAAATTAATTATGTTTGTATTTCTTGTGGTAGGTAGGAGCTGCGGAGCTTTTCTTTGGCCGCTTGTTGCTCCTGGGCTCTCAGGACCAGCCGCGTCTCCTTTTGACGATGCCTTTGGCTCCCGGTCGCTGCCCGTGGTGCAAGGGGAACGTACCCCGTGTGCCGGCGAGGAGGCAGCCGAGGCCGGCGGCGCTCCTGCCTACGTGAGCTCTGGCAGGCAAACACGCCCGTGCCGCGCTCTCTGCCTCCTCCTGCAGCCTCGGCAGCCGGGACATGGCGCTGGGATGGGCATCGGCCCCCAGGGCAGGGGCTGGGGGAGCGCAGGGACACCCAGGGTGGGCACGAAGGCGAAGCCTTAACTCCACGATGGTTCCACACCTTTGATACGCTGCAGCCTGGCAGCTGCCCGCGGGCAGCGCAGGCTTGTGCCTGCCTGTAGAAGAGCAGCCGGGCAAAGCCCCGTGGCCAGGCGAGGGGCTGACGCTGCCAGCCCCCCCGGGTGCTGCTGCTCGGCCAGACCCTGGCTTGAGGAGCAGCCACAAAACCAGCCAGCGGCTGCTTTTCCGAAGGCGTCGGGCCAGCGCGGCGGGGCCGGAGCGGCGGCGTCGGGCACCCATCACCTCTGCGGCAGCGTGCGCGCGGCTCCCCTGGATTTATTCCGGTCCCTCAGCTCCCTCTGGAAGGAATCACTGATAAATCGGGGCTGGGAGTGCTGCAGGTGAGCCCTCGGCACGGGGCAGCGGGGCTGGGCACCCGCAGCGGCACCCGGCCACCGCAGGCTGGGTGGCCCTTTCTTGGGTGGTGGCTAATGACTGTTGTAATTGCGATGAGGCTCTAATATCCACGGGCAGGTGAGCTGACAGGAGAGGAGGGGGACGCAGCAGCGATAGGGGCGAACGCCGCGTGTCTGGGTGCAGCAGGCGCTGCCTGGCCAGCCCGACCGGTTCAACCAGCCCGTGCCGGCGTGCCGCATTTCGGCACCAACCGCCCAGGGCTGGGCTCGCACCTCCTCCCTGCCGCCGCGTGCCCCAGCGCGGCACCGAGATGTCAAGGTGCATGAAAGGGTTCGGTCATTTCTTTTTTCCCTGCAGGAGAAAGCACGAAGCCACGTGCAACGCTGGCTCGGTCGGGGTTTGCGTGGGGAGGGCGAGGTCTGGAGGGCGATGCTGGGGTTGCGACACGGTCTGGCTCGGCCGCGGCCAGTGCGGTGACACGGCCTCCGAGGAGCTGGCTGGTTGCATCGATGGAAAAAAGTTCTTTGCAGAGAACGATGCGGGCGGCCGGGCCGCGGGGACAGCCGGCACAACGGGGCTGCGCTCGGTGGGGATGAGCTGGGGCACCGGAGGCAACACGTGGCCGTCCCAGCCCAGCACCGGCGCTGGAGCACAGCATCCCGGGGCAAGTCGGGCATCGCTGGCACTGGGTGGAGCTGGGTGAGAGGGGCAGGGGCGTTTTCCCCAGCAATCCCCGTCTGAGTCCAGCCCTTTAAACCTCACCTTGAAAAATGCCAAGAAACCTACTTCACAGCCCCTAGGGAAAATAAAAATAAAATAAAAGGCTGACACCGTGTAAAGGGGCATCTAGAAAAGGCACCAGCTGCTGCATCCAGGAGCAGCGACGTAACGCACCGATAAAATAATCTCTTCAGGCAAAGACAACGATCTCCACAAAGGCAGCGATGACTTGGAGAGCTGGAAGTGCCTCTCTGCCGCCTGCCGCCGCTGCTCAGGGGGGTGGGGGGGTGCCTGCAAACGCTGCCTGACCCCGCTTTCTCTCAACGGAAAAAAAAATACTTAAAAATCCCCCGTTGAGAAAATTCCGGCAGCATTTTCCACCCGTCGCTCTTCCCCCCGTGTGGATTATCTCCTCTGGTTCCAAAGCCACAAGAAAATATCACGGTGTTTTTAAAACGAAACCTCAAGGTAAATACAGGCGAGGATTTGCAGCTGCCCTCGGCGCTCGCCACTTCTATCGCCCGGGCGGGGGGAAGAAACCCGCCAGGGCAGTTTGCTGCCGATAGAAGATAGAAAGGTGGCGAACGTTTCTGAAACGTTCTGAAAACATTCCATCGGCTATCGGAATCAAAGCCCCATTGAAAGCCACAGAACCCCTCACATTCGAGGGTTTTAATGAAAACCAAATTTTTTTCATGCCCTGTGTTTTTCTTTGCGAGGATTTCCAGGGGAATACAACCGAAGCGGGGGGCGGACGTGGGGAACTTGGCTGGGGTTTCTCCCGGCCCAATAGGGCTTTCACTGTGGGGTTTTTTTTTTAATGGTTTAAAGATAATATGGCCCTCCTATATTTGGACTTGTCAAAGTGCTCTCACTCGCCCTGGACCGGCGCTGGGTTATTTTTCACTAGAAAATAAATGATGGAGCAGGGGCAGGAGCGGAGATGGGGGTCTCGGTCGCTCGCCGGGAGAGGAGGGTCCTGAGGTTGGGCTGCCAGGCTGCGGGCAGGAAGGCAACGACCCAGCTTAGGGCGTAATATTTCACAGCATCGAGCTGGGTGAATCGTGCTGCAGCGAGAGGGGCCGGGGCCGGCCAGCGCCCGCCTTCTGTACCGGGGGAAAACGTCCCATGCGCTGCCAACTGCCTGGCCCGGGCAGCGGCGACCTCTGCGCACCCTCTCCGGAAAGCAGCACGGTTTTATGTCCCCACCAAAAAATAAGAACTGGGTAGAAAACCAGCTGCTTCGGGTCAGCTGAAAGGCTGATGTTAAGCAACAGCGTCCTTTAGGTTGGGTTTTTTTTTCTCATTTGCTTTTAGTCTAATTCCACGTGGACTCGTGCCATCGTTGTGATGAGGATGCTGGGGAAGAGGGGCTGGCAGCGTGGCCAGGACAGCCCGATCCCACAGCAAACACCTTCCCTTGGGTCTCTCCTTCGGCCACCAGCACCCCAAAACCCCTCCGGAGCCGCTCCGCGTCTGGCGGGTTCACCGGTGGGGTCCGGGGAAGGTGAGAGGGCAAAGCGCGGCCGCCCACCCAGGCGAGGACGGCGGTGGCTTGACGGGGGGCCAGGGGCACTGGACCACACAGCTCCGAGGCAGCGTGAGGAAGGGGAGTGGGGAGCCCTAAAAGCAGCCGACAACAGGCAGGGGCGGCCTGGGGACCCCCAGGTTTCGCAGGAACATTTAACCTCCTCGTTAACATGCCCCGTTAGAACAATTCATTCTTTCACTCTGGCTTAAACACCCCACTTTACTTTACAGCTCATTTCATTTATGACTGAGAAATGAAATTACTGTATCGATTTCATGGCAGAGAGCAAGAAAACCTGGGTGTTCTTGGTCGTAATAAACCCGCCGGCTGCAAAGACAAACAGCAAAACCCGCCAAGGTGGGGACCGGGCTGCAGCCGCCCCGGGGACGGCAGCGGGAAGGGCACCTCCAGGTCCCTTCTCTGCGGCCAAACCCAGCTCTGCTATGGTTATTTTCCTCCCTATCTTAAAAAATTAGCTGTGTATGTTTGCAGGGACCCCGAGGGCTTTGCAAGTCTCTAGAATGGAAAGGAAACGCGCTGCCTGGTAGCACCGGTGTGAAATATCCCTCCTGGAGCTCAGCCAGAGCCCAGGCGGGGGCTGCAGAAGGGGTTCACCGCATCCCCTGGGTGGGATCGCTGGAGATCTGTGTCGTGATGGGGAGCCCGACCTGGTCCTTGGCTGCCCACCCGCTCAGCATCGCAGAGCCAGGATTTGGGCAATCCAGCCCAAAAAAGTCGCTGGTGTTTTCTCGTCCCTCCGGCAGCGCTGTGCCATGGGCAGGGGTTTAGGGCAGGACCCTGGTGCTTTCGCCACCCCCCACCTGGCCGCTTTGCTCCCTGGTGCCATCCCAGGCTCCGTTTGGCTGCCCACCCAAGAGACCATTGGGCTTTCCAGCCCCGTGCTCCCTGGAGCGCGGTGTCCGGCCGCTGCACTGCCTGCCTGGAGCCCAGGGTACGGTATGGCTGTTTAAAACCAGCACCCATTTAAGCACCCTCAGGGGCTGCGGCAGCTGGGGGTGACGCTCCTGCCCCGCTCCTGAGGAGTGGAGCATCCCCCGGCAACGGCACATCCCCGCGGGGATCTGACCGGCTGGCGGTGCCCAAGTGGGGCTGGCGGGAAGTGGTGGGTGCCGCTGGGTGCCACCGGGTGCCGCCGGGCTGCGCGTCCCCCCGCCACACGGACATGCCCCGTCACGCGTGTCTCTGCCCACGCAGGCAGGTGCACACCCGGGGGCACTCACCTGGAGGGGGGGTACGCCGAAACGGCACCGCGCACACACACGGTCCCGCCGGGATGCAGCCTCACCTCCCTGCCCGCCTCGGCTGCCCTAATTAAAACCCGCTATCGTCCCATCTAACGCGATGCCGAGGTTAATGAGTCCTCGCTCGCCATCCTCCCCTGCCCCGGCCCTTTGAAGTCGAGCTGGTTTCATCGCCCGCTGTCTGACGGCGGCGGGAGGTGCTCGGTGGAGCGAGCCGGGATCCCAGCACTGTGTCGCTACCCTCGTTTTTAGCCTCCGTGGGTTAAGCCAAGAATAAAGAGTCACAGGGCATGAGCTTATTTGAATTTAAATTCTTCTGATCTCCCGGCCCAGCCCCATCTCTGCGCACGAAAACACCTTCCCTGCACCTCCGCCTGCTGCTGTCGGGGAATTCACAGTTACGTGGGGTTTGCTTGGCTTCAGGAAAGGAACTGGGTTTAATTCTGGCACTGGGAAAGACTCTTTAATTGTGCAGAAGTATTTGGGTGTTAAATTCCCACCATCTCTTTTGCCTGTTTTAACCCCAAGTGCAGCCTCGGTCCCAAATGGTCTTTAGGGAGAGGTTGCCGAGGTGGGTACCTGGGACGGCGTTGTAGGAGTGTCCCATCCTCACCAAAACTGAGCCCACACTGTTCCAACCGGACCGTTTGCCACACGGGAGAGCCACGGTGCGCCCTGGGCTGGGGGATTAGCCCTCGGAGCCGCAGCTCCCCCAGCAGCCCTGCCCCTGGCTGCCCCCTGCTCCCCACCGTCCCGTGCCCAGAGCCCCAGTGCGCCGTGGGGACGGCTCTGGCACACAGCCGTGCCTCAGCCCTGTGTCCCGCGTGTGGGCTGGGCTGCCCCGGCTGGGAGCAGGCAGGCGCCGGGCAAAACAGGCGTCCTGGCACGAGCTGAGCACCAAGGACTTGTTGTTGGAGCTCTATTTTGGGGAAAGCACAGCCTGAAGGTTGGTTTTTTTTTTTTTTTTTAAATCAGAGAGTCTCCTCTGCCATAGATGGGGAGATTTGGGGTTGATTTTAGCCGAACAAGCTGGGGTTCTGGGCTGGACGGAGGCGTCGGGACCGGCCGAAGCTGGGGAGGAACAGCGCAGCAGAGGAGCTACAGCGGACCCGAGACACGGCACATCCTGGCTGCAGCTGAACAAAACAGCTCTTGTGACCCCGGAACGCTGCTTTTATTGGGTTGTTTTTGTATTGCACCGAACTTGAGAAATTCTGAGGGATCAGGAATGAAGGATTGGGGTTGCTTCGGGTTTTATAGTTTGGGCGCTGGACCAGCCCTCCACCCCCGCGCTCCTCTCCCAGCTCGCAGCCTCGCCAAGCCTCCTGCCAGCCAGCACCGAGGCAGCAGCCAGCCGGGGCTCGCGGCCAGCAGGTCCTGGCGCGGCTGCGTGGCCGCCCTGTACGGGCCTTGGTTTAACACAGCTTTTTCCTGCCTTTTCCAAGCCGGTGGGAATGGCACCCGTCGCCTCCCGAGCTGCTGAGCATCAGGGCTGGCACCGGAGGGGTGGGAAGGGGGCAGCAGCAACGCTTCGGGGTGGGGGCAAGTATTGAAGAGCCTCTGAGAAGCAAAAGGTCTCACTTTTTGCGCCTGTCTGGGCGTTGAATGGAGAGGAAAAAAACCCCAACAACTTCTATATTTAATATATACATAAATATATCTCTCTCCCAAGGCGCGAGGTCCCGCTGAGTAAGTAGATGTGAATGACGTGAAACCTAACACTTTCCCAGACACCCTAATGAATTTTCCATGTTTTCCGCCATTTAGCTTCTAAATAGGCAGTATTCAAAAAAAAAAAAAATAACCACAACCCATACCCCAGGCTCAACAAACCGCCCGTCCTTTCCAGCAGGACGGTCCCGCAGCTGCATTAACCCCCCGCGATGCCCCCGGAGATGATGCCGGAGTGGGAGCCGGTGGCTCCGTTCCAGGCTGGTCCAGGCGATGGGTGTCAGCGTGGGGGTCGATGTTTGCCGGTCCCTGGGGATACGGGGAGGGTGCCAGGCACCTCGCAGGGCGGCCCCGCTATTTCAGAGGAACGGGATTGGGTCTTAAGGATGCTGATTGCTCATGAAGGGCTTGGCGAGGGGAAGGGGCGGCGGGGGCAAGGCGAGACCCCGCGGCAGCAACGCGGGCTCCTTCCCCTACGGCCCGTAGCCCAGAAACCTTCTGCAAGTTAAAAGTTTGTCTCCTAAGACAGGCAGTTTGGACACAAGACAGTTATTAAAATAGAGGCTGGGGTTTAGAGTCTGGGCTGGAAAGAGAATATAATAAGATTTTTGCTGAGACTTTTGTTAGCTCTGTTCTCAAAGGAAATATTCTTCATTTTTCCTAGGAGATTTTTCAGCCCAAACTCCACTCAATTTAACATCTGAATGCTCAAAAAAAAGCTGTCCAAGCTCCAGCGATTCTTTTTCCCGTTCAGTTTTCATTTGCAAAAGAAAAACCAAACATTTCTGCTCTGGCTGCCCCACGCTATTGGTTTTGGCCCGTTTTTCCAGCATCCCCCTGGATCAGCGGAGACCTCGGGTGCTCAGCTCCTCTTCCTGGCACCCAGGACGGGTGTCTGCAGCCGCTCTCAGCTCTCGAAAGACCTTTGGGAGAGGCCGATGCACCCCACATCCCAGGCGCCACGCTGGGGTCCAGCGTTCCCGTTTAAATCCATTGAACTGGTGCAAAACCTGGGTGTAAGCACGCCGCAGCCCCCGCGCGGGCTGCACGCTGGATCCGGTGCTGGCTGGGTGGCCCGTCCAAAAGTAACGCCCATACAGAAACGGCGCCCATCTGGCCCTCAGCTGTCGGGTACACCCAACACCATCGGCGCGTGGAGCTACCTGAGCCTCCCAGCTCGGTTTTAGCTGCTGCCGTGTCCCCCCGCACTGGTTTGGTCCAGCTCCAGCACCCACCAGCACCGCTTTGCAGAGGGGCAGCGCCCCTGGAAAGCCCCTTTTCCGCCGGCTCAGCAAAGCCCTTTTCCTTTTCCCTTTCCTCCTCCTTCTCTCTTCATTGCAGCTTTAAACGAGGCTGCGAGAAAAGCGCCATCAGTGTGGAATGGAAAGTTCCTGTCAATAATAGCTGCACCTCGGGCTGTTTCCTCTCCCAGTAGCTGGGAAGAACAAGCGGGTATGTCTCGGGTTTGACTTGAAACATATTTCCGCTGGCCAGGGCTGCGGAGCCGGGCTCTCGCCCATGGCAGCACTTATTGTGGTTTTGTTGGGGCTTCTCCTTTTCCCCCCACCTCTCTTTTTCTTCTCTTTCCGTGCGAACACCGCTACGGGCTCTGCTAACCCAGAGGCTGCAAAGAAGAGGCAGAGCATCAGCTCCAGCGCGTCCGCCCCGAGCCCTGCTCGACGGGCGAGGTGCTGGCATCGCCCCGGCTGAAGGATAACGGCGGCGTTGAGTGCCTCGGCTCCTCGGGAGCCGCCAGCCTCCCGCGCGTTGGCATCAGGGGCGGTTGTAGGCTTTTATTTTTGTTTTTCAGCTGTCATTTGGGTTCTGGAGGCGAGTGCTGAGTGCTAAGGGGCTTGGGCTCAGACCGCCTGGGAATTTGGGTCCCGGGTAAGATTTGTGCTGGAGTTTTTGTGTCTCGGGAAGCGAGGGGGTGATGACAGGCAGCGCGGGATGCTTGGCGGGGGATGCAGGGATCAGCTGCCAGGTCTAGCCTGGCACAGTGTGAGTGGTCCAGACCCACCTTGGAGGAGCCTAAAGGGCTTTTGTCAGAGCTCACAGCCTGGATTCACCCCCCACCCCTCGCCTCCCTGTGAAGGCACCCGCCTGCCCTCCTCCCCGGCCACCCTCGCAATGCCTGCCCGGGCCAACCCGCGGTCGAGAGCAGCCCCCCAGACACCCGATCCAGGACTGGGATGCTCAGGGAGGTGCCAGAAGTAGACCCTGGGGCAAGAGCAGCGGGATGACCCCTGCTCTGTGCTGGGGCAAGGGTCTGCTCCCCCCGGCGAGAAGAGAGCAGGCGGACGGCACCGGGGAGACTTGTAACCGTTCGTTTATTATTCCACATGGAAAGTCATGAAAAGGATTACACGGCGGCCCGGCGATATGATCAGGTACATTGAAGAGCATCGGCACCGAGAACAGAACAGCAGAACGGACCGCTTTGCTACGGCTGCGAACCAAGGCGATTCCCACCCGCTCGCCAAGGAGCCCGGCCCCGCTCTCCCCGAAGCCAGCGCAGCAGAGACTCCTCCGGCGAGAGCGTCTTCCAATGACTTCGACGGGAGCAGACCCTCCTCTTCCTCGCCCTCCCTCCCCGCTCCCCAGTGACAAGTGCTACAGGTTAAAAAGATGGGCTACATATTAAATATAGGGCGTTACCTTCAAGTAGGGCCGGTAGAGTACACAAATAACCACATTATTTGGTATCACTAGCTTTTTTGTTTTTAATGTCCATCGTTAGACACCATCAAAAAAACCAACAACTTCAGCCTTCGTTATCTACAAAGATCTTTGTTCGCATCTCCTTAGTTGGTGGGTGTTATTTTACCCTGCACGTACAAGTATTAGAAGCATTATTAAGAATTGGATCCTTCAACACATTTAAGAATTATATTATTATAACAAATAAGACCAAAAATTAGATTTTATAGTTAAATATTCTGTGAGCCAGACAAAGGGGTTTTACTGTACAAGCAAGTTGTGCATTTTTTTTTTTTTAAAAAAAGCAAATCATAGTGCAAAGCAAAAAACATTGGCCTGTCTCGTGACCGTTTGCATACAACAGGGGTGCAGATATTTACCCCGTCACACGACAACACGTCATAAAAATAACATCATGGCCATCCTTTTTATTAATCCATTCTGTAAAGTCACTATGAACAGTCTTAAATTAACCGAGTACTACGAATGCCTCGTTTGCTTTGTGCTTTCCATCAGTGGCGCCATCGGATGATAGACGTTAATGCATCAAGACACAGGCTGCCGTGGTCCAGTTTCTGCCGCCGGCGAGCGCCGGAGCGGTGCTCGCTGTCGCTAAGGCAAGTGGAGGTTGCAGTTCTGCTGGGGTAGGGCTTTTTTTTTTTTTTTTTTTATTATTATTATTATTATTATTATTATTATTATTTAAAAGAGTTGTTCTTCTTGTTGCTTATTGAGCTCACGAGTGGTCATCGCAGCTTTCCGAGGAAGCCAGGATGTCTCGCTCCAGCCGTGACGGGGTAGTGCAATTACAGCGCTCTGTACCTCGACCGAGCGCTGACAAGCTGCCGACTGAGATCTGGGGAGAGGCGGCGCGGCTGGAGCGCTGTGGCCGAGGCAGAGGGGCCGGGAGGGCAGCGGGGGGCTTTCAGTTTGCTTGTGCTTATGGAAAAAAAAAAAAAAAAAAGCTTGGTGACGGGTGGCACTGGGGGCTGAGGACGGTCCGCATCCCCTTGCTGCAGGGCGGGCTCTGGAGGGCAGTGGGTGCCCCGGGAACGTGCCCACGCACCCCCAGCCCTGCCAGCACGAGGAATCCCGAATCCAGCCCGAATCCCCACACCAGCAGAAAGCGCAGCCGGCTCGTGGGAGGCAAGATAACGCCGCGGCGTGTGTCAGAGCCAGGCCACTCACCCGGCCTCGGGGGAGCCCCTGCCACCCCTCTGGCCGCCTACGACCTGCCGGTGCGGTCCCGGCCGGTTGCGATCTCTGCGGTATCAGCTACGAGGGTGCGTGGTGCCTGCGAGACGTGGTTCCTCCAAACGCCGTGTGATGCCCCCAGCTCCCCAGGGGCTGGCGGTACCTTTAGCGCCCCTTCCTCAGCCTGTTCGTCTACACCAAGATACCCGTGCGCTGGGTGGCTGGGGGAACGGGAAGGAGGGGAGGGCGTGGAAAAGAGAGACCGTTGCTTCACAATATCCCCACCACCAAGGGACCGAGGAGAAATTGCTCCTTTCTCCAAATCCCAGGGAGGGCTTTCAGTATGGACCACAAGAGTCATCAGGTGTCGATCCGCTCCGGGTGAACACACCGGAAAGAACCGTAACAGAAACACGATGCTTTGCCACCAGCTGCACGGGTCGCCACTCAGGGAGGATGAAGGGAAGACCCGGAGACCAGCGGCGGGGTCGTGCCAAAGGCTTCCCGAGGCGCTTGGAGGTGCATCTCGTACATCTTGGCTTGTCCTGAACGCCGCCTTCGCTTCAGCGCCACGGCTGAGGTTGGCCAAGAGGAGCAGAGAGTGGAGCGGGGAGGTCAGGGCAAACGAGCAAGCGGAGCAGAACACGTCTCGGAGAAAGTACATCTCACGTGTAAACACACAGGACGGGGCGCTCTCCGGCCCGGCATCAGCCACGTTACTGTTCTCGAAATGACGACAATGACAGAAACGAACAACGCAACCTCTGTCGTCAGCACAACTCCTAACGATCACATCCCGTCGCAGCCCTCGCTCACGTGGCTGACGCCGGCCGACCCGCGGTTGCGCTGTAAACCAGGCTCTCAGGCGCCGCGCGCGGCTCTGGCGTCGTCCCGGGGCCCTGCACTGGTGGGGAGGGAAGGAGAGGAGACAACGGGGGGTGGGGGGGTGTTCTTTTTTTTTTGTTCTTTTTTTTTCGGTTCAGTCCTCCTGCATCGGCAGAGAGATGCCTTGGGCGACTCCCTGGTCTTTTCTCTTCTCTGAAAGATTTCACAGAAGAAGGGTGAGCTTTCTGTAACTTCTGAATGCTTTGTGTGGGGGCGGAGGTGCGAGTGAGATGACTGAGAAGTGTTCGGCGAGAAACAACATCTGATTCCACACGTCATTTTTGTTCCCCCCTATGAACAATCCACATACTTAAAACATACAAAAGGAACCACACCAAGCGACAGATTCAACCCTCGTGGATGTTCATCTTGAAATGTAACGCAGGTCCTGGTCCGCCTTGGCTTGGCGTCTGCCCACGTTTGCGTGCAGAGGATCCTGGTTGGTTTTTGGTGTGGGAGGCTTTGGTTTACCTTTTCCTTAGGCATCATTTTGCTCTATTCACTACCCAAAGGAGAACCGTAACAGTGGCTGGTTAAATTAAAGCTATCGGTGCCCAGGCGAGTTCCTCCTAGTAGGGTCTCCAGACCGACTCATCCATCCTCCCAGTAGTCGTCATGGTGGTCGGTGAGTTACTGTGGCTCCCATCGGCGTCCACCCCGTCGTTCTGATTGCCCAGGTTGGGATTCATTAAGTTGTTCCCCGCTGAGGCACTGGTACAAGAAGAGAGCATCCGGGTGGGGGAGCGCTCGCCGCCCGCCACCATGGAGAACTGGTAGGAGCCCGAAGACGTGCCGTAGTACAAATGGTAGGGAGAGGGGTTGGCCTGGAAGGGTCCACTTTGGTTTTGCGTGGAGCCGGGGTAGGGGGGTGGCAGGTAGGTGTGGTGGAAGCGCGTCGTGGTGGGCATGCTGGTCATGCTGATGCCCCCGATGCCCGTGGCAGAGGGTGTTGCGGTGTAAGGGAAGGCAGCGGGCATGGCGCCGGGGTAATGCATCCGCGGGTCGGAGAACCTGGTCTCGGTGAGAGCCGGCAGCGTCGGGAAGGAGCGATCGAACTGCCGGGGGTCAGAGAAGGGGCTCAGATCTGACGTGCCTGTTGGGGTGGAGGAGGAAAGTGGGCGGTTAGAGCGCTCTCGTTGGGGCTTGGAGAGTTTGTCCGACAACCTGGGACATCCCCTGCCCAAGGAATTAAAGCCAGAGGGAAAGGCATCTCTTGGATCTGCCAGGGAAGGGAGCTGGGGAACTTAAATACAAAAAATCCTAAACCCATGTTTAAGTTGTTCCCATTTCCTGTCCTGAAATTTGTTGTTTCCAACCCAAGAAGGGACATGACTACTCCAGGGGTCTATTCATCTCCGGCAGATTAAAAAAAATACACACCCCATAAACACAGAAAAAAAAATGTTTAGCCATGACATGAGCTGTGTGGTAAATAAAGGGAGGCAGGCTGCAGCCGGCCGGCCCCGGGACAGTCGGTGGTGTATACACACCCCCGCGGAGACGGGGGGAAGAGCTGGAGCCCAGAGCAGCCTGCTAAGCCTTCGTGTGGGTGGCCTGTCCCTGCTGATACCATCAGGGGATGGAGCTGATAAACACCCGGCTGAAAACTCCCAAGCTACGAGCCACAACATCCCTCTGCTCGGTGTGGCTGTGTGGTTTTCTCCTTCCAAGAGGATGAAGGGAGTGAGAAATTCAGGCGTTCTGCTGCTGGGGGAAGGGAGCCTGGGGCGGGGGGTGTCTAAACCCAAAGGGGGTCGCAGCCAGCTTGTCACTGGAGAGGGACCTCTGCCCTGCTGCCGGGTCCGTCCTCCTGCGGGAAGCCAGGGGTGGGGTAGAGATGGGCTCCACCGGCAGATGCTCGGAGGACCTCGAGGCTCTCCTGTGGCTCTCCCGGCTGTCCCGAGGGCGCTGCCGGTTCCTTCCAGAGCCCGGCACAACTCTGGCCTTGGCGCGCTGAGACAGACAGAAACGGGTTTTGCTCTCCAAGAGAGATGCCAAACCTCTGTCCTTGAGACCTCGGCGACTCACACCGAGCTCTGGCACAGGTTCTGCGGGAGGCCACGGCTCGGAATGCAGCCACTGCGCCTTCCTCGGCCTTTTAACACCCCTCATGAGATGAAAATCTCTAGGAAGAGCCGTTCCAGCCCGAAGTGCTGGGCTGGCGCGCCGAGCTCAAAGCCTGGGCCAGCGGGAGGTGGCTCTCGGTCCTTCCTGTCCCCAGACCCCTACTCTGCCCTTGTTAAGAGGGGGCAGCACGCCTTTCTGCTGCGGTAGTGGGGCATCACCTGGCCTCAGCGACCTTTTTTTGTCGCGTTCGGCTGGATTTTGAATCAACTCAGAGCGAGAAAATGTGTGGGATGAGCACAACAAGCGCGCTTGCTGTTTTTAGATGCTCGTGTACACGGGGACCCGCGCGATCAGGGCACCGTGCGTTTGCTACGCGTGCAGAGGGATGAGTGGTTTATAGCTATTGTTATAATGGAGCATTTTTAACTGCTCGGGGCTGGTGTTCCAGACCCTGCAGCATTTCCCCGGGAAAAAGTGCTTGAGCGAATCCCTTCCAGCTAACCAGCGGCAAGGGCATGCTCTGGAGGAGCAGATGGGGAGGGGGTTTGATCTGAGCCCTCTTTCTCATCCCAGATGGATCCTCCAGCCACCGGCCGCTGGAAGGAGAAGGGGAGGGGAGGTTCCTCCCTCCCTTCGAGCCATTTTGCGGGCGATCGGCAGCGCCTGCCTTCCCACGCAGGCTCCACGGAGGAGAAAGGCGGGGGAGCACCTGGTTTGTGAACGTGGCTGCGGCTTTGGGGCGAGATAAGAGAGGAGCAGCTCAAAGCTGTCCCGAACCGCGCCGCTCTGCACACACCCGGCGCTGGATGCAGCCGAGCCCGGCGTGGGAGAGCAGCCTGGCCGTGGGGCCGTCCCTCCCGCATGCTACGTGGAGGGGGTCGCGTGCTTGGCCGGCTAGAAAAGCCCAGCGCCACGAAAAACGCCCACAGCTGGCCCAGCCAAGCTGGTTGCACATCTCAGCCTGCCAGCAGGACGTTCTGCCCCATCCCAGAGCCACGCCACCGCGACAGCAGCACCAGAGCTGCCGCCGGGCGCTGTGAGCTGGGGTCTGGAGAGCAGCTCTGCAAGAAGCAGCTTGACCAGGGCCCGTAGCTTTAGCAATCCAGCGGCACCACAGCACGAGGTCGGACCACGGGACCAAAATCCTGGCTGAACGCGGGCTGGGGAGAATAAGCGCTGTTTTCCGAACGCCTCCCCCTTACACACAGAGCCCGGCCACCGCGGCCCGAGGAGCTGGACCGTTCTGGCACACACTTGAGAGAACAGTCGCAAAATCCCTCCCTGGCCCCCAGAAAACCCGGGCTGCCGCTCGCCGCCTTCCCGGGAGCAGACGGCGATCTCCAGCCATCAGCCCGCGCTCGTTCGTTACCTTTCACGTGCCCATAAATAATAACCCGTAAAATGCAAATTGAAGTCAACCGTAAGCGCTCAGGGCGCATTTCCCTTTTCTTCTATAACACACTCAAAGGGTCTTGGTTTTTTTTTTTTTTTTTAGAGGCTACATTTTATTGGCCTGAACTGCCAACGTTTGGCAACGGGTCCTTGCTACTCCTTGACTCGCCAGCGGGTGAGCGCGTTAATTCCCGGCTCGGTCCGTGGCCAGCACCGCCCGGCGATGCTGCCGCGGCGGGGGACGCTCCGGCTGCTGCCGGCAAACCGCCGCCGGGGGTCCCCGGGGTGTCGCGGCGGGCAGCGGGGCTGAGGCGCCCGTCGCCGGCAGCGGCCGCGGGGCCGCTAGAGGGAGCCGCGGCCGCGCCGGCTTCGCCGCCGCCCGCCCGCCGGGGACCGGCTCCGGGAGCGGAGGGAGCGGGCCCGGGCCCCAGCGCGGCGGGGAGCGCTGCGCCGTCCCAGCGCCTCCACCTCAGCGCCGTCAGGGCTGCTCCTCCATCCCACCTGCATCACCTCGGAGCTGCTCCTCTATCCCGCCTCCATCACCTCGGGGCTGCCCCTCCATCCCGCATCCATCACCTCGGGGCTGCTCCTCCATCCCACCTGCATCACCTCGGGGCTGCCCCTCCATCCCGCATCCATCACCTCGGGGCTGCTCCTCCATCCCGTCTTCATCAACTCAGAGCTGCTCCTCCATCCCACCTCCATCACCTCGGGGCTGCTCCTCCATCCCGCATCCATCAACTCAGAGCTGCTCCTCCATCCCGCCTCCATCACCTTGGGGCTGCCCCTCCATCCCGCATCCATCACCTCGGGGCTGCCCCTCCATCCCGTCTCCTACTCCTCACAACTGCCCCACCATCTCGGCTCCCTCATCTCAGGGCTGCTCCTCCTCCTCACGGACCCACATGGGTTGAAGCCACACAACCCTCCGCCCTGGCTGGGGGCACTGGCCCTCCTGCCCCGCATCCCAGGAGACCCCTGCTGAAACAGCCCCAGTAAGGTCCAAATAAAACATTAATACCCTCCATAACCACCCAACTCAGCAGCAAAGCAATCCTCCGTCACGCTCAGCCAGCCATCAAATGGCGACCTGGACCAAGCAGCGTGCTAAGCGAATGCCGGGGAAATAGGAGCGGGTGAAGCCATACCGTCGCCCCGAGCTCCCTTCGAAATCACAGCTGACAGCGGGCTTTAAAAATCACATCTCGCTTTCCCCTTGCCCAGCGCAGGCAGAGCCCAGCGCATCTCGCACACACATCTGCGTGGTTGTGGATTTACTACGGTTTGCCTCGCTAACTCGCCGTCCAGCCCCCCTTTTGCTTTTTTGGACCCTGGCAATCTGAGCTTGAGTATTTCAGTTGTCCAGTTGCCAATCAAAATATTTGAAGGAAATGTTTATTTTCTTCTCGAAATCACACCAGCTGCTGCACTAACTGAATAAGCCCATTTAGCTGTAAGAATTTAACCATTGTAAGAGTGAATCGAGTCCCCCAACTACTCCAAAATCTGACCCAATCTATCAGCGGAAATGTCAATGTTTTGGATGGGAGTTTGGGGAAGTGTGGAATGTGTATTAACTAAAAGCCATGTCAAGGTCAAAGCCCTGATTAGTAATGCCACTGTCTCCTCGTCAGGGCTGTGCTGCCCAGGGGACCGCAGAGGCCGGGACACACCCCGTTATTTAATTGTGCAGCTGCAATTTGCACCTTTTGAGGACCCCCAAGTCCCTCCGCACGTGGAGCTGGATAGAAACAGGCTTTCAAAGCCGCTCAGCCCCCGTCCAGATAAAACAACCGCGCTCAAGCGATACAGCAGCTTTCTTTTCAGCTCGGAGACAATACGGGTCTTTTCTCGGCTGGATGGGAAGGAGATAAAGGCAAAGAGCTGCCTCCGATGGGCGCTAAACCTCGGCGGCTTTGTGGCAGAGCCGGGCAGGGCGGCGAGGGCTGGTCGTGAGCACCGAGGTGGGGAGGCTGGTTTGTGAGGCTGCCGACCACAGAGGTTTCTCTGGGTGTGTTCAGCCACCTCCCCTAAGCCCGTGCTGGGTTGGGGAGCTGCCTTGGATGGACCGAAACTGGTTCCTGCGCCCTTGCTGGGTCAGGACCGGTGGATCTGCTCTGAGTTCCCGGGAAGCCTGCGTGGAGCCAAGGTAATGGACCCGGTAAGAGGTTTTGGGGACTAATGTCACAGATGTGCATCCACGGTGGGGGCTTCCACTGCCTTCTAACCCAGGACAAGAGCTCCTCTGCCCGGCGAGAGGAAAGGGCAGCGAAAGCAACGTCAGGACCTCTTCAGTGCTGCAGCATGGAAAGAGCTTTGAGGGACAACTGAACAGCCAGGTCACCCGGGCACGTGCGCCGAGCCCAGCACCGGGGCTCGCTGCACAGCAGGAGGAGAGTGTCAGATCACCCGGGGCCGTGCAGCGGCGCAGGGAACCAGAGCAAGTCCACAGCACCCGCGAGATCACCCTTTGGTCCCTGTTCTAGGGGTGCAGAGGCTGCTTGAATAAAGTCAGGATGAACCTGAACACACACAAATACTCCTAGTGTGGTACAAACAGAGAGAATAAAGGCAATTTAAAGGGAACTTGACAGTGTGGCGCTCTCCAGGGGTATAGAATATATAAGTATCTCCAGCCTGGCTATGTACAGGTACATGCCTATGAGTGCCTTGCAAAATTGTCACGAAAAACATAGCCCAGGGAGAAAAAACCCCTCCTTTCCTGTCTTATGCCACGGTGTCTGACAACAGCGTAAACACTAACGATACTTTATGCTTACGGCTCTCATACACAGGCGTGTGTGAGGCGGAGCGGGGACAGAAATGCTCTCCCTGTATACACCTTCGGCTGTTTTTTTCTCTACTAGTTTTGGTGATGCTTGGAACTCCCAAGTTGCCTCTCAGCATTTCTGCGACCCCTCTTCCTCTCTGCTTCCTCCCCTCCTCATAACAGCTCCTTCTGGGAGCACGGAGAGGCAGGTGAACAAAGGCGGAGGGGATCTGCTCTGCACGGGAAGGTGCGCGAGATGCAGTTGAGCTCTGAAGACCCAGCTCATCTCTAGAGAAGGTGCTGTTCTCCTCCCCACCCACGCATGCAGGCGCGCTCTCACGCCTCTGTCACATATGTTAACAAGTTCATTCGTTTCCAAGTCAGAGCCAACTAAAAAAGCAAACGGCCCCTTCCTCTCACGCCGCGAAAAAATAGAGCAAAATTTATTTTGAGGGGAGGTGTTGAAAAAAAATGAGGGTGTGATCAGCATCCGTTGTTACACGCCCATAGAGCGATTGTTCTGTATCTGATATAACCAGCTCACAAACTGGGTGCAAGTACTTCCTCTGCAGAGTTTGAAAAAAAAAAAAAAAATTAACCCCAAACCAAAACACAACAACACACACGTCGCTTATCGCACCATCGCCAGGCACCACCTCAAGATTGCCAGGCACGTCTGCTGCTCAGTTTTCTAATTCTCTTCAAATACCGCGTGCTGCCGTGCAGACACAGAGCAGCCCCCAAACCTACCCCGGTGAGCATCACCCCGCTCTGCTCTCCTGGGTCCTCCCCCAGCACTTCCGATCAGACCCGAAATACGCTGGGCAGCAGCCTGCCGGTCTCTGCAGGCGGGCAGGGCAGTGAGGCAGGGAAATTCCCCGGTATTCCCAGCTCAGTGGACCATGCACCGCATCTCAACCTCCTCTGCGAGCTCCTCCAGGTCCATTGGGATGCTCCCAGGCATTTGCTGGAGCCACCCTGCCCTTCTGCGGAGGACCCTGCTCCCAACACCCAGCCTGGATTTATTCAGGGCCGGTTCGGCCCCATCTCCTGTGCCAGCACTGTCCTCCACAGCTTACATTAGCTCCTCTCCCTCCCTGATGTTTACCCCCTGGATGTATTTACACAGAGCAATCAGCTCTGCTCCCAGCCTGCCTTTTGCTAGACTAAACAAGCCAGGCTCTCCCAGCTTCCTCTCCCACCCCAGCCTCTCTCTGCCCCTCGCCATCCCCAGAGCCCTCCTCTGCCCGCATCCCCTGCCCCGCACGCTCCGCACCAGGCTCGGTCCCACCGCTCCATCCCGCCAAGCCAAGGAACAAGCTAACGGTGCTAACCGGAGCGGGTGGGTGGGCTCCACGGGACACGCTCCCTCGATAGCAGGCGCTCCCTCTGCCCTGCCTGCGCTTTGCTCTGTACCTGTATTCAAAGGGTATTAAAAAAAAAAAAAAAAATTAACAAGCCCTGACTACATAAAAGGAAGTTGCTGAATTTACAACCCAGCCTGCAGCTAGACCACCTTGCCTGCTGAGCAGGTTTGGACCGGGCCAAGTCTGCCATGGGAAACCCACCGCGGCACGGCGGGCTGCTGGGGGACCGAGGGGGCGATCGGAGAGGGGGCTGCAGCCCTGCGACGCTGCGCAGCCCAGCAGCCCCGGCACTGCCCTCCCGCAGCGGCGGCCTGAGCCTGGCAGGGAGGCTGCCAGCAGAGCCAGAACCCCGCGCCGAGGCGGGATGGAATCCCTGGAGCCTGGGGCAAACGCAGCCGGGCTCGTCGCGAGCTCCTCGGCTGCTTCGCTCCTCGGCTATTCTGTAGGAACTGCGGCACTCTGGCACCCTGAGCTGCGGCTGGGCGACGGAGGCGGCTGCACGTCAGCGGCGAACGCAGCGGTCGCGGGCGGTTGGGCTCCCTCTGGGGCGATGCTCCGGTCCGGCGCTGGCCGGTGGTTCATCCTTGACCGTTCCGCGCCAAATGCGTTCAAGGGACATCCACCGCGCTGCGGGCAAAGGGGGTGGGGAGGAGCAGAGCGGCAGTTTAAAGACAGACCCCGAAGCTGCGGAGCCTGAAAGCAGGCAGGAAACCCACCGCAAGCGTGTTCCTTCCTCTGAGGCTGACGCTGAATCCCACAATATGTTTTCTTCCCACTAATGCTCGCCTGGCTTCCTTTGGAAACAATTCAGCCTCTGCTCATGGTGGAAGGTTTTTAGCCATTAAGAAACGGATATTTTAAAGAAACCATAAGTCGATCTGGACGGGGGTTAGGAAGCAGCAGTTGGGTGTATTTGCTGGGTCCATATTTCAGGGCTTAACCTCAGAGCAGCCATGCTGCATTTCGAAAACAATAGGGCACTCGCTGCCTATGCCAAGCGGCTTCTTAAAAGTAACGTAATACTTTAAAAATGTATATTTAAAAAGAAAAGGAGAGAGCGCGCGCTATTTTACTTTAAATGCGTATAGCGAAGCATTCTGCTGATGCCTGGCCCTCGTTAAAAACCTCGCGCTGGCGTTCAGTAACGGGCTGGGACTGAAGCTGGTTAAAGCTGAGCAGTTTCCAGATCAGGAGGTCGGAAACCTCTCCACCAGCAAAGACAACGTCTCCCAAACCGGTCAGCAGACACCGACGCTGGGAGAGGCGGGATGGAGTTTGCAAAGGGACCCGGCGAGTTCTCCCGGTGAAGCCGAGGGAATTCGGTTTCGCTGGAGCGACGTGACGAGCGCGCGGGGGGTGTTAGTGCATTAATCAAAACAGCTCGCCCTGGTACCCGGGAGGTCACATTTAAAATCGCTTTCCACCTCTCCTCGTGTCCATGAGGTCCCTGCGTGTTGCTGGACGATGCACACGGTGGCTTTTGGGCGGCTGAAGCCGTTCCCACCGCAGAGCTAGCACAAGGAGCCGGCTGCGCGGGCGCTCCTCCTCTGTGGCAACGGGGGCGAACTGGTTCAGCGTGAACCGCTGCTGAGACGCGGACGCGGGCGAAGCATCATATGGAGAACGGGGCGCTGCTGGCATCACCGCCGTTCTCGCTGGGAGGACGTGTGTCTGCCACCACCCCGCTTCCCCAGAGCAAGGGAGCCGCGAGCCCAGCTGAAGGCGGGCAGAAGCAGGTTCCCTCCACGTCTCGCCTCGCTTCTGGGAGCGACTCGATTTCCCCTAAGCTAGAAGGCAGAGCTCGGAACGAAGCGAGCAGGCGAGGCTGTGGCTCCGCGCGCCCCGTCGGAAGGGACCATTTCAGGCCACGCCAGTGACAGCTGTGGAGATGGGATGGAGAGCTGGCATTTCAAACCCGCATCTCTCCCAGCCCTCACTGGGCAGGTATTGGGCCAAACCCTCAGCGGAGGCAGATGGCTCTGCCCGGCTGACGGCAGGGAAGCGGCACTGGCTGACGGGAGGCGAGGGTCTGCCTGTCCTACCTGCCTGCCCGCCGGGCCAGATTCTCATCACAGCTGCACGGGGGTAGACCCCAAAGTACCCTCTTTGCCCCCAAAGCAGCCTAAGAGGGATTGAACTCTGGTGCGTGGAGGGTGGCAAGTGCCCGTCCCGTTTGTGGAGAGGCTGGGGAGGGGACTGGTTCTCCGCCCGTCGCACGGGGTAAGGCAGGACTGGAGCCACTGGGCAGCGGGAAACCAGCGCCAGGGCAGGATCTGCCCCGCGCGGCCGCGGCGCGGGGCGCGCTCTCCTCCCTTGTTTCTTGGCGTGCCCTGCAGAAGCGATGGGTTTTCTCTTACCGGGAGGTTTTTGGTTTGAGACCAATTAACCTCGGGATGATCGTTTTACATGGGGGCTATTTATAACCTCCAGGGGCTGCTTTACTGAAAACCTCCTGCAAACGGCCGAGGGCCAGGTTCTCCTGCCACCTACACCCGCGTCCTCACCGTGGGCTCCCCTGCGGCCCCAGCCTTCACGTCGGGGGAGGAACGGGTGAGCTGGGCCAGCGCAACCCCCCCTCCGCAGGACCTCGATGCCTCCCCGAGATCGACGCTGTCTCCTACGCCTCGGTCTGCTCCAAAGCCCCAACCCCACACGCTGCCTTCGGGGATTTGAGGAGCCTCGGTGGCCGAGGCTCGTTCTGAACGTCTGAGCTCCCCAGCCTGGTTTTGCCAGCAGCGGATTAGGAAGCGTTTGCGCAAACTGCTGGGTCAGCAGAACCGGGAGGCCAACCACCGCCGGCACGCGAGCGGAGGGCTGCCGGCGGCGGGCGATGGCGGGGGGAAGCCTGCCTCTCGCTGGCCCCCTTCTCATCCCCGCAGAGGGATGCTCAGGCTGGGAAGCACCCGGCTCCAGGGCAGCAGGGGCCGGATGAACCCCAGCCCGCCCCGTCCGCCCCCCCACCCGCTATCTCGTTATGCTCGGTGCTAATCGGCTTCTCGAGTGCGGTACCTAAGAACGTGCCAAGTCGTGAGAATTACAGCCCTGTTAACTCCGGTGTTGTTCTTGGCACGGGCCAGGCTCCACTTGCTCGGGTAAAAATTATGGTCTTTGTGAATAAACCGTGTGTGCGCGCGAGAGAAGGAGGTTGGTTTTTTAAATGGCGATGATGGCTGGTTATAGCCAGCGTCGTGCCGAAAGGACGGGGCTGACAGCAGAACGACCGCGCTGGTTCTGCTCCCAGTTACGCTGGTAAGAGCCCACAGTAACGTTAAGTCAGTTCCTCCAACTCGGGGACAAGGGAGCCAAGGGCAGAGCGCGCACCAACTGCCTTGTGCAGCACTCCCGGTACCTTGGATCCGTTCCGCAGGCGTGGTTGGAGAGGGCTGATTTTGCGTGTCTCCGCTCCTGCTGTCACTTGACATTTGGGAATTTGGCACGGACCGAACCTTGTGGCCGGTTTCGTTTTTTTTCTTGTTGAATTTGTGTCATCACCTGATTCTTTGCTCCGAATGATGCTCGTCGGGGCGGGGACGGTGCTAATTTAAAATACCCGTAATTTTTTTCTCTTTCTCCAAGAATCTCTTTCTTTATTACGCAGCCAATGGAATGAGCCTATAAAACTCTTTCTCTCTCTTGCTTTTTTTAACAAAAATCAAATGATCACCCGACACAAAATGCCCGGGTTCTTCTCGTAAATCATGCTAATATCAATGAAAATTCCAAGCATAAAGATTTGCATTTCAATGAGAAATAAATTAAATTTTCCCTGCAATTTTGAGCTGGGAGGAGCGGGGCAGCTTTTACAGTTCGGGCAACACTTTCCAACACGTTTTCGCACCTGAGCCACCCTCTTTGCCAATGACACTGAGGCTTTCAAACATCTGCGGCGCTTCTTGACAACGCAACACAAAGGCTTGGGGAACTTTTCATATGAAACCTTCCAAGAGGGGCCACTTTCCACCAAAACTCACCGTGCAAACAGCTGAAATACTACTCCTAACCCCCGCCTTACTATTCTGGCTGATTTTCAAAGGAAAACACCACCGAGATTAAAAATGCGTGGAAAAAGAGCGCGTCTCACGTGCGGGCAGGAGAAGGGTCTCTTTAACACATCCTGGTGGCATCTGGCCGCGCTGAGCAGCGCAGAAAGCCGGCAGCAGCAAAGCAGCCGGGTATTCCCCGACGCGGGGCTCGGTTTGGGGCTGAAATTCCGGCGCAAGGGAACGAGAGACTGACCTCTCCCCTTTCACGCCGGTGGCAAGTCCTACCTCTTTCCTGGCACCGAGCTACGACGCAGGTTCGCGGGGCCGCCCGAGGGCTCGGCTGTGCTGATGGCAAATCTGGGAAGAGCGAAGCCTTGGTGGGGGGGTGTGCGCGCGCGCACGCGTGCGCCCGTGCAGGTGTGCGTACGTGTGGGGAATTATGCTGGAGCTGGGTGATGGATCACCAGACTTGGCATAAACACAATGCAACAAGATAAGAAACCATCTGGATTAGCATGTAAAGTATAATACACCCTTTCTAGTGGAGGCTTAACCGTCTACGCGGGCGCCTTCATGTCAAAGAAGCTACTGGATTCCAAGCCTGTTGCTCTGATCTCCCTCACGTTCCCGCTGAAACCGCTCAGCCTTTGCGAAGACCCCCGCATCTCATGGCGCACAGAGCGGAGACGCCTGGGTTCCCGATTCAGCAGCCGGCTGCTGGTCTGATGGGTGCAAAACCGCTTCCAGGGTCACGCAAGCCAACCAACCCCTTCCCTGGCGCGTCCCCCAGGCAGGGCTCCTCACCCGGGGGAGCGCTGGACTCCAGCCCTAAAACTCCAGCCAAAGGGAAGCTCGTTCGGCCGGCGTGGCTCCGCTCCCTGCCCGGCCGTGTCGGGAGCACGAGGGTTCGGGGTGTGACGCCAGGCTGGGGCACCCAGCCAGTTACCTTGTATTGGAGTTTGAGCCTGAGACCCAAAGTGGCTTGGGGTGCTGAGGGATCCGCGGGGGTTGGGTGCTGTTGGGGTGATTCTCATGGACTGGCGCAGCCGTTCCAGCTCCCCGTAGCGGTCGGTGAAGGATTTGGCTTGGTCTTCTACCTTTTGTCTGTGCCCTGGAACATGATAAGAGAGTCTGATATCTAACCAGTCACCCTTTGGCTAGAGCGCCCTGGTTACACCCAAAGTCAGCACTGCCTCCGTCTTGGGGGTAATGCGTGACGGCCCCGGCGGAGATCGGTTCCCCAGGGGGCTTTGCACAGCACACACATGCAGGAAGGTTCAGACACGGACCCCACCAAAAAGGGACACAGACTGACCCACATGGGAGGCCCCAGATCATCCGGCAAGTCAGCGTCCGATCAAGGAGCAGCACGTGGGCGCTGGGGCCAGGGTGCCCTGTGCCCAGCCCGAGGGACCAGCCTACACCAGCCCTCACTCGCTCCCAACACGGAGGGGAGACACACGCAAGGCAGGAGAACCCCCATCTCTTGGCAGGGTGCTAACTGGGGAGCCAGCAACGGAAACGTTGGAGTTTACGTATTTTCCACAGCATTTGCTCAGTGCACAGAGAACAGACGCTCGTCCTCCCCCAGCCCCCTGCCCAGCTCTGCCCACCCGGCGGGGTCAGAGCCAAGCAGGGCTGGAGGAGGCGCAGGAGGAGGGATGGAGCACCTCACCTTGGCCACCTCACTTTGCTTCTTTCTGTTCCTCCTTTCCTACCTGCAAAATGGGGAGACCATTCCCCTCCCTCCCCCGGGCAGGGCAGCACCTAATGAGCGTTTGTAAAGCACTCCCGGCTCCGTAGGTAGCAGCTGCTGGCGCAGGGCAACAATTATTAAATTTATGTTAATTGTCCCGAGGCAAGAGGCACTTGAAATACACTTGATACATAACTTTTGCATTTTACTGTATTAATCATCACCAAACGGCTTCGCTCTCTCTGGGCCGGGTTCCAGTGCCAGTTACACCCGCACAAAGCTGGAGGGACTCCAGAGAAGCCGGAGCTGCTTCGGTTTTACATCCGTGCGGGTTCAGACCTTGCATTCTCCTCGCTCTTTACCTGCTGCAGCCAGATCCCCCGCTCTTCACACCCGCCGTGAAAGGACCTTCCCAAGGTGGCAAACGCCTTTTCCCGGCGTAATCGAGAGCAGAGCTCGGGGCCACTGGAGGTGTGCAGGCACGCCGGGGAGGGAGGAGAGGAGCTGGGAAGAAACCCTTCTGCAGCTCTGCTGCGAGCTGCGCCTTATCAGATCCAGCCCTACCGCCCAATGTCCACCAAGGGAAGCTCAGTTCTCAGTGGCATTTAAGAAGAAAAGCAACATATTTAAGAGGCAAAAACCACAGACACCTCTTGTTCGCACCCCCCTTCCCCCCTCACATCTGCGTAGTGTGAGCTCGGTGTCAATTTATAGCAAAGTCACAGAAAGTCCCTAGACTTCCCCCTCTTTGACTCTGGGGTCTGATATCTTCTCGGCTCCTGGTGCTCAGGCTGCACTAGCCAGGCTGGCCGTGGAGATGCCGGACAGCTCGGGCAGCAGCGGGGAGCACCGGCTCCGGAGGGGATCCCACGCTCCCAGCTGAGCTCCCTGCCACAGCGTCGCTCCGTGGGTATCCCAACAGCTTTTGAGGGGCTTCGACTGCCCCCCCCCCGCCGGGAGCTCCACGCCCAGATGAGCCCACCAACCCCTCCAAACTCTATAATCTCCAGGCTCCCACTGTGTAAAAGTCCAAACCGAACGCAAACGTGCTGACAGCAGAGAGCAAAACGTGGGAAGGACGAACTCCCCGCAGAAAGCGAAGCCCAGCGGGGTGTCCAAAATGTATTTTCTCCGCTGTGTGAAGCAAACCGAGGAAACCTCAAATCAACCCCATGAACGATTTCTTCTAGTCAGCGTGCGTCCCTAGACCTTGGGCATCTCTGCGTTACCTGAGCGCCTGCGGAGCCGCGAGCGGCGTCCGTCACGTGGTGTTTGTGCTTCCCCCAAGGGGCAAAGCGTGTGCAGTAAGGTGTCTCGTTTCGGACCACATTTCATTATTTCAGGATACGTTTGAGCTCAGAAGAAGAAAAATAGGTTTACATTTCTCATTTGACTGGTTTTCTCAGGCAGAGCTTAGCAGAGAAGCCAAAAGGACTTCAAAGACCACGTCGCACAGAAATTTAACGGGAATTAAACTCTCTGCCTCTATCTCAGCTGAAAGCCTATCCCATGGTGGTATCTGGCATGTGACGGTGAAAATCCTAGAAGATAAATCAAGTGATCTCTGTGCTGGTAATGTTTTTAAAGATTATGCAGCCGTACGACTTCACTGCGGGCTTCATGTGGCTGCCTCATGCTGCGCTGTGGTTGCCCTGCTCCCCGTGCTGCCTGGGCGCGGGCACAGCCCCGTGGGGTTTTCAAGCCTCCAGTAAAGAGCAGTGCTGTGCTTACACCCTCCGAAAGGGGCTGGTTTGCAGGGAGACCCCGCAGTTACCGACACCCCCCCCCAAAATCTGAAACCACCCTGAGAAAAAGAAAGGAGAAAACTGGATGCAAATATAAGTCAGGGCAAACACAGCGGCTTGTTTAGGAGTGAGAGCCCCGAGGAGAGCTGGGGTGGGATCAGGACCCTTCCCAGCTCTCCTAGACCCTCTCCGGTTTGTACGCCACTCCGTCTCCATGGGTGGGACCTGGCAGCGCTAAACCGTCTAAAACAAGGCGGCGAACGAGTTAAAAACCCACCAGGCTGCCCTGCGAACCCTCTTTGGTACAGGCTGTCTCCCCAGGACTTCCTGCCGCTTGTCACTTAGAGCTGGGGACGTCAGACTTTGTCACGCAAGAGAGAATCGCTATTAATGGGTTTCTTTCATCAGAACGACCTGAGCTTTTTAATTTCTGCAGCGGTTGGCCCCGGTAAAAGCCCTTCCCCAGCTACCCGCAGCTGTCACGGAGAGGAAACCGGTGCCGTCAAGCGAACAATAGCTCATACCTGAGAGAAGAGGAAGGTGGTTTCTAGCTTAACCCGAGGACCGACTCGCAGCCTCCCGAAGCCAGTGGGTGGGTTTTCTACCGACTTCACGCAGCTCCAGAACTCATCCCAAGAAACGGGTCCGAGAAGTCTTAATCACCCCGACCCGTGAATTTTGGGGCGTGAAAGCTGCTGTTGGGTTGGAGGTTTTGTGCTGCATTTCCAGCTGTGCGGGTCAGTGTTTATGGGAACAACAGCCCTCAGCACTATCAAACGGTGGCAGCTCCCGACCTTGGGCGCTCCTCGTCCACAGCGCGAGGGTTTTAGCGCTGGATCGGGTTTCCGCATCGGTTACCTCCGATATCGAACGGGACACGATGTAAACATCGACGGATCACCTACGATCCTGATGTAAGGACAAGATGGGTGTATCAGCCTGCCGAACAAACGATCCCACTGAGCACCTCCCAGCGGGAAGAGCCGATGGGAATTTGACACTTTAGGCCAGTAATAAGCAGCATACTGGAAGTTCGGGTGTTTCCTTGGAATGCAGACAGCACAACAGTGTGTGCCACACTGGAGCTCCGGCCCTCAAAGCGGCGATTTGGAGACACGCTTTCTGCATTAAAACATTTCAAAGAGCAAACAGAGCCTGCTCTTCCTTTTAGGAGTGTGCAACCTCTCGTGGCTTCCGAAGCTGGGACCTGGATGGGGTTCCCAGGCAGCGGGGGGTGTCCACAGAGTTCACCAAAAGCAGCTTATTTCCCCAGATTACTGAGATGGAGAATATGAAGTTGATCTCAGGTAGAAAGGGGCTCCAGGAACTTCATGGCTTGAGAGATACCAAAACCTCAGAGCTGGCAGATTTGATGTGAAAAAACACTCTCTGGGGGTGCCTGGTGCTCCCGGTCCCCTGATTTATCTGTGTTCAGACGTAGATGGGGTTACAGTCGGGAGAGACAGCCTGCTCTCCGACCTCGCTGGGTTCGGATTTGGGCGTCACATTTGTCCCCATCCCCTGCCTCAGCCCCGTGCTGCCAAAGGACGGGAGAGCAGATGGTGGGAAGTGGCTTGGCCCTCCCTAGACGTCTTGCTGCGAAATGCTGGCTGCAAGCTGGAGCGACGGAAACGCGGAGCGCTTCAGCTCGGGGGGGATGTTCATTAACACACACATTTGCAGATCATTTCCTTAGCTCCACTGAAGAGGAGACAAGAACCAGGAGACAGTAGCGTGGGCTGAGGCAGCCGCTCGATTCGAGCCATCAGCAACCTCAGAGGTCCCTGTTTGCCCACTTCAAAGCATCCCACCGGCAAGCTCCCACCAGCCTCCAGCCAAGGCTCTGCTCAAACGTTAACGGCCACTCTCCGCGACTGGCCGAGGAGCAGCTCACCAGGAGCAGCCCGTGCAGCCACGCCACACGCAACCCGGTGGCTCAGCCTGCCCAGGTCTGTGAGAATGGACCACGAGAAAGCAATCGGCAGTGGATTATACCCTGTCTCAGTGCACAAACGCCTTTCAAATCCCTCTTGTAGCCCTCAGAGTAGGTACTTCAGAGACGCGCCAATCCTCGGCAGAGGGTTGAATTTTTTCCCAGTCTGTCTCGGCTAGACTATCAAGTCCCAGCATGTGCTCCACAAACAAGCCACATGCGAACCGCCTGCGTTATGGGAAGAGCAGCCCTGTCCCTTACAGCAGATGTTGGGGTGGGTTCATCTTTGCACACCTATATCGCAAGACACGAACATCCCTCAGGTTTGCCTTGGAAACCCACCGCCGGGTCGAGACTCACCACGGGAAAGTCCCGGCCAAGAAGAATTTGGTGGAGCCCCACGGCCAGCAAAAGAGGGAGGGGAGGACAACGTGGAGACGGCAACCGGGCTGCCCGCAGCGCCGGCAGCTGGAAGGGCCTCAAACATGACGTCTCCGTGGCGGATGACGGAGGTCTCCACCAAGCCGCGGCGAGCGGCAGCAGCCGGCAAGTGCCAACGCTACTTCAGCCCACTTCTAAAAGTCGAAGCCCAGAAGTTCACAGGAGGGAGCAGGAGGAAAATGTTAGAAGGAAGCGTCTCTTCTGCTGCTGAACAAAGTCAAGCACAGATAACTCGTTATTCACATGTTTGAAGTTGGCCTGCTTACGCCATTTGGAAAGAGAATCAGTCACGGCGAGGCTTTGCTTTGGTTTCCTCTGGCTTTCGTGAGACACTACCGCTACTGTCTTTCTCCAGCTTGGAGAGAAAGGGGAGTGTGTCGCAATGCGCCTCGGCTCGCATGTCCTGGCAGAGGATTTACACCGACCCGAACAACGAAAGGAAAATAATATTTAAGGGGGTGGGGGAGAGAATTAAAAAAAAAAAAAAAAAAAAGGGGCTGCTAATTTATAAAGCTTTTTTAGCTGGTGGTGGTCTGAGATGAATTGGCTGCCTCTGAAAGGATGAAAATAAATATCCCTCTTTCTGAAGGAAATAGGCTGGCTCCCGGCCAGCTGGCAGGAAGCACAGAGATATGCTGCACTTACAGTAGGTTTTTTACTGTCTGAAGCAGCAGCAGCGGGAGAAACGTTCGTTCGAGGCAGCCTGGTATGGATTAGCCGCCTCTGCAAGCCCCCGATCTCCTCTCGCTTGCGGTTGGTCCCCTCGCCTTGCCTCTCCCTGCCCACCCTGCCATGGGGGGCCTGGCAAGCGGGGCAGCTTCTGCTAAATCCTGTGGCGGCCTTTCATGGCGCTGGGAGAGCCCAAAGCCAAGCCCTCGAAGCGGGGCATTCATTCGGATGTTGAAACTGAAATCCGGGCTGGGTCTCCAAAAGCCCCCGGGACGTGAGAGCCGTGGCCCCGGGTTCGGATCAAAGGGAACTTCACGCCCCGGTTTCCATGCAGCTTCTCACAAATCCCTGAAGGACACGGGCTTCCCAGTCCCAGGGGTTCAGCCGGGAGCCTCAGTCTTCCTGGACTTGCCCAGATATTTGAAGCCATTTACAGCACGGGGAGAGCTGGGGGCACTTTCAGCAACAGGCTGGGGAAAATCCATCAGGTTTAAGCACTTACCCCACTCATGCCCCGCTGAAAACCCCCACAAGTGCTTTCCTGCATCTTCCCATCCCTAAAGACCGCTGAAAACCCGACCCTGAGGCTGCAGCGTGAATCAGGTGGGGTTTAAAAGCTTTGACGTGCAGATGTGACAATCTCGTGCCGTGCGTCACCGACCAGCACATCTGCGGGAAATACAGCAGCTTTCACCACAGGGCGCAGAAACCACCAGCCTCGCCGACTTCCCTGCCGTTGCTCCCATTTCCAGGAAGGGAAAATTCATTTAGGGGGCTGTGATCCAGCTCTCATGGAATTAGGCGAACCCCCCGATTCAAAGATTTCGGAGCTGGGTGCTCAGAGGAAGCGGACAGATCTCGAGAGCATCCAGCTGGTATTGCCTCAGTCACGTCTGAGGTCAGATTTTCAGCTGCCTGCACTAGCTGTCGCTACGCAGATCAGTGGAGGGAGGCCAATCTGCAGGGAGTTAATGCCTGCTATCTCACGGTGTGAAATGGGACCTGCCTCCTACCAGTACGGCTGGTTTTTCCCAGTTCATAACCTGTTCCATTAGGGCAAGCACATCAAATTCCTTTGGGCGACACTGGTTAAGGATACTCTGCCCGGGATGGGGAGGACCATCTGCCGGGTTCAGACCTGCGCGAGGAATGTGCCGCGGTACGGCTAATGGCGACGCGATGATGCCGCGGGGCCGCGCGGCAGCCGGCTGACAGAGCAGCCCTCCGCCGGGTCCCGCGCTCCGGGTGGCGCAGCACAACCCTGGGCACAGCCAGGCTCTCCCAAGGGCTGAGGATGCTGAGCGCTGGGTTTCCCCTTTGCCCTAGGACTGAGCTGGAGCTGAGCCCTGACATCTGAATGCTAATACCCCCCACCCCAGGACTGGGCTCCAGGCTCCATCTCCAGAGACTGGCTGGTGTGTCCGGTATAACTACAGCTCCCGCCCGGCTTCGCCAGCACGCACAACGCAACGCTGTAAGAGCCCCAGAGCAACGCTACCTGCACAGCACCCTCAGTCCTCTCTGCAAGGCTGCTCCTCCAACGCCAAAGAGCAGAGCTGTGCCCGCGCCAACCGCAGGCAGGGGACCGTGCCGGGCTCCGTGCCTACGGGCAGCGCGGGGCTGCCGAGCTGCTGCCTGCTCCCACATCGGGTCTCAGGACGTGCTTGGCTGGGAACCGCCGTGCGGGGAGGCACGACAGCACGGGGCTCGGCTGCTCAGCACCTTCCTGCTGCCGTCGTCCTCGGTGCGAGGGCTCAGGGGGTGAGACCAGCACCAGGGATGCTCTGCACTTGCTGGGTCCCTTTTCTTCCTCCCCTCTCTCCCCCTCTCCCACCACAGCCTGTAGAGTCACTGGAAAGAGTAAGATAAAATAATGCAAAATCATGTCTAAGCACCTTCCGCTGCAGGATATGATTTATCTCTGGCTGACTGCAGAACAGGTGACTGGTCTCCGGCAGCGGAAGAGAAGGGTCTTAGGAACTAAATTTCATCTCACTCTGAGTCAAATCCTCTTCCTCCCTCGGCCACATCATTAAAGTGATTGGTTGTGTTGATAAGCCCTTTCAAGAGGGAGAAATGAGACGTGTCCTGCCCTGACATCTGATGTGATCTTGTGGTTTTGTTTGATAGTTCTGGTCCTTTAGCTGTTGTCTTCCCCGAAATGAAATTTGCCTTTTAGCATTGACTTTTTTTTCTCTTCTCCAGTCTACGACCCTTCGCACGGTCCTCCTGAGATCGCAAATCCTGCCCGAGGGAAGCGGGGCCGCACCGCCTCAACAACCCCGCAACAGGCAACCGCAGCGACAGCACAGTCAATCCTCACCGACGACAGCCCCCACGTACGTGCAGCACTCCCACACCGCCGCTGCCCACCACGTTATTAGAGCTGCTGACAAATGGGGAAACTGAGGCACGGAGCAAAACGCTGTCCCTTTGCGAAGGAGGAGAGCTCAACATGCCGCAACGTTCACACAACTCCGTTTTAGTGCTGGTGGGTCCCATCGCCTGTATCCCAGCCCAGCCCACCCGCCCCTTCACGCACTGACATCGTCCTGGAAGAAGCCTTCAATGAAACTGAATTCTCCAAACAGCCCCCGTCCACCAGAGGACCCTTTGGCTCTGGTTTAATCTCTCCCAAATACCCTGTCAATGCCCCCTTCTCCGATTCGGATGTCTGTTCAAAGCCAGCGCAGGAGCAGGAATGCCTCCTCCACCCCAGCCAAGAGTCCTGCCCTGGGGTTTTCCAGAGGCTTCCAAAAGCAGGAGGGGTTGCAACCAGTTCCAGCTAAGATTTCTTTGTACAACGCGAGCAGAAATAACTTCCTTGTCCTGACTCCCAGTACTGCTTCGCTTAGAAAATATTGGCCATTTTTAAGTGCAGTGATTTTAAGTTATGCGCCAGGTGATTATAAAAGGAGAGGTGGAATTTACTGCATGTGGCAAATAAAATAATTAGAGGAGGGAATTTACCGGAGCCCATATAATTTCGGTTGCTCTATTAGTACTTGTTTTGAGGCTGGGATTACACCCTCGAGCTGTAGCACCAAAGGCCCAGGTGAGGCAAACCCAGTGCTTTGAGCATGGTCGGACAACCTTTGTCCCCGCTCTGCTCTCCCCGGGCGACGCTCTGCAAACCCCTGGCACCGGGGTGTCCCTCGGGGCGTCCCCGTGCCCTGCCGCGGGGCGAGCAGGTCCCACGTGGGGCTGGGGGTCTCACACAGCCCAACCCAGAGACACCCGGTGCCGGGCTGCTTTGCTGGTGGATTTTCGTCCACCCCTTGCCCAGGGCTGAGCCCCGACTGCCCCCTCGCCCTGTCTTTGCAGGGTTGGACCCTGAAGGGGTTAACTGGATAGCAGTGCCTATAAGAAATTAGAGGAGGAGGTAGTTTAACATAATTGCTCGCGATGCGTGTATCAACAGCGGTCCAACTGCCTCTGCAGGAAAACAATGCCCTGGACGGTCTCGGCACACACCGAAAGGTGCAAATTTCCCCGCTGGGATCAAAACCGGTCAGCGATGAGAACACAAACGGAGACACCTCCTGCCCAGCAAGTACCAATCTGCGTGAACTCGGGAGCCCAGAGCCCTGTGCCAGCATCTCCGCAGCGTCTCCTCATCCCTCCTCACCCCGGGGCCGGCTGCTGCCCCACCACCCGCAGAACTCCTCCACGCTCCAAGAGAAGCAGCTTCACCCTTGTCCTTTGCCTCCTGCCCGGCCACTGGCTGCAAAGACCCCGGTTAATGGGGTGTTGGGCAGGTCTGGGTCAGGTTCTGTCCGGCAAAACCAGAGGCTGGAGCACGGCCAGGATCAGCCTGATGTCCCCGGAGAGCATCACCTCCCCACGCCCAAGGGCCACCACGGGGAAGCACCACGGCAGGTCCTCCACCGCAACACCGAAGCTCCCGGGCAGTCGTGTGGAGCCGCCAGGGTTTCTTGAAACAACCACCTCAAACGGCTGCAGCGCGTCCGGAGCAGAGAGTTGATAGGGAAGGGAGAAAGTGTCACTCAGGATTTCCTCCTCTTCCTCCCCAGGGGAGGGGACAGGTCTTGGAAGCGGGAAATCAGCATACTTTAAGCACCGCATTTTAAATGAGAGGAAGTCATAGCAATTTTACATCGACAAATAACTGTCCAGGAAGTGGTGAGGTCATTTATCTATCTAAAGGATGGTGCTGGTTTGATTGATTTAGTTGTCTCTTTTTTCCTTTTTTTTCCCCCTTTTTTTCCCCATTTCCCTTTTTAATTTTTTTTTCCTAATTCCCAGAAAAACTGGGAAACGTCTGTGTATTTCTGCCTAGCTAAGGACAAGCAGGGGAATACAACAGAAGACCCTAGTAATACCCAAATCTACCGCCCCGCGGGAGCGCTTCCGCGCTGCGCCTGCTTTTAATTACAGAAACACCTCAAGTTTTACGCATCCCCACGAGGAAGCGTTTTTGCCGAGTTAAAGGTCTGAAATTGTACAATCCTTGCACATCGCCGCCCCCCTCCTGGCTCTCCATTCAAGCTCCCGAGAAGCGCAAGACCCTCTAATAATTCATTATCTCTTCTCCAAGCGCTTGCCGAAGCCATATCAAATCTCTGAGGGTAAAAGGTGCAGCAAACGCGGGTCCCACAATTGCCCGTAGGAATCGGCGGGTCAGATTTGGGCAGGATGGGAGGCTTGAATTAGGGCAGCACCATCTTACAGGGGATGCCTGGTGACTTCTAGCTGTGAGCATCATACTGGGGGCTCTGCGGAGCTTGTTCTGATTAACAGGGTGGAATACTGCACCTCGTTTCCCTTCTCCGAGCAGGAGTTTCAGTTTTTCTATTTCTGGTCATACACTTGACTCATCTACAGCCACAAGGGATGTGGAAAATAGTAGGGGGGTCGCTTCTTAGCACGGTCCTGCACATCCCTTTTCTCTCTAGCCTCAACCTGGAGCATCCACTGAGAATAAAAGAAAAAAACCCCACGGCACAGACTCCTCTGAACTCAAGAAAAATGGATTCAGGTACGCCTTCAATAAAAAAAGTGAGAAAAGCTTTTTCAAGGTGGTTTGCAGCTGCGCTGGGGTTTGGGGAGCCGGGGCCAGCGAGGCGCTGGGCGTGGGATGAGAACCGAGATGGAGGTGGCGAGATACGGGGTGTGGGCAGCGGTGCCAAGGTGTGTCTGGGCTGGCGGGTCCGAGGCAGGACAGGGTGGTTCAGGGCGCTGCTTTTATCAGCGTGGCTTCGAGATGGATAGAGAAGCCACAGCGAGGGACGCGTCATCCCCGGTAAGTGCTGAGACAACCCTTTCTCCTTCCCGGCTGCCACCTGGGCAGCACAAGCGCTGCTGGATGAAACGTCCTTACAGCGGGGCTGGGGACAGAACGGGCACCCTGCTCCCACAGCCACCCCAGCACCCCACTACCAACAGTGGGAAAGCCTTTTCCAGGCTGGGTTTACAGACGGGAGTTCCCCCTTTACAGTCAATCTTCCAGTATTTTGCTTTCCTAGCCCACGCTGGAAGCCAAGAGTCCCCCAGCGCACGGGGTGCTCAAGGGCAGCCAGCACCCAAGCCACAGCCTTGCACCTACCAACCGCCAGCACCCCGAGGACACAGATGCCGCTAACACCTTGCACAGGCACAGACAAGGGGCTTTCCACCCCCTGCAGTCCCAAACTTCACTCCCCAGCCGAGAGCACGGGGCCGGCTGCGGCTCAGGCTGACGTCGTGCACGGGGGGCAGGCGGGGAGGGAAACCCTCTCCCAGCTGAAGCTCTTGAAAACACGAAAGCGGCGGCTCTTGGAAATGACTCAGAGCCACGGCAGGGGAGAAGCCTTTCCACCCGCTGGCTACATGCTGCGGAACTGGGGGGTGGGTGCTCGGGCTGTCCCCTCTGGGGTGACACCACTCCTGGCATGGCCCCGTCACTCCCCACCTCCCCAGGGACACGGAGGGAAGGAGTCTTTTGGGGAGGAAAAGCGGCCGTGGAAGGATTTATGCTTGTGCATGATGGGGTCCAGCCAGAAAAACCCTGCTGGGACAACGCGGTGGGAGAGGGGATATGAAACCCTCTTGCCTGTCCGGGGGGAGCCCAGCCCCATCGCCCTCCTCCTCCTGGTCTAAGCCCAGCAGGCACTGCATCATGGGGACACAGTCCTGGCGCTTATTGTGGCGGGGACACGATCGAAAGCACCGAATGCGACGCGCACACCCAGCGAGCAAGGCAAGAGACGCCAACAACCATCACAAACACCTCCGTGAGCATCTGCACCGCTGCTGCGGCCAAGCGGGTGACAAGAGGGGATGGGGGAACCCCACTGTCCCTCGCTCCTCAGGTGTGGAAACCCAGCGACAGCCTTTCCTCATCCTCACCCTCCATTTCATCACTCAGCCCGGGACAGGAGAAAATTAAACGGCAATGTAGGAGCAGGGAGGTCTGCGCCGTGCAAGCGGAGGTGGCTCTGCACATCCCAGCGCCACTGCCCCGCTGCCCTTCCCTCCTCCCCGGCACCGGACCCGGGGGTCCGTGCACACCCACAGCCAGACGGGGGGTTTTGACACCGCGTGAGCATGACTGAGAACAGACGCGCTTCCCCACAAGTTTTGTGGTGGGTGATCAAACCCTCTTGGTCTCCCTTTGCTCCTCGACACGGTGGCCAGGACCGCAGGGATGGGGTGGAAACCAGAAGCAAGGGCTTAAGGGCAATGGAGCGTTAGAAAGGGGGGAGAGAGATTGAGGAAAAATGAAAGGCAGCAAGAAAAAAAATGTCAAAGGTGGGGAGGAAGGCATTTAAAGGGGAAAAAAAAAAAAAAAGACTCCTCACAAGAGCTCCCAAGAGCTGGTCAGGAAGGGGCTGGTGCTGCGAGGGGGAGAGCAGGAGTGACAGAGGAGAGGTGAGAGCGGTGGGAAGGAAAAGGGAAGGGGAAGGGGAAGGCAGCCAGCAGGTGGGTGTGATGGGGGAGGCCCTGGAGATGCTCCCATTTACCCAGGAACAGACTAAACATCCCTGTATAGCTTCCAGCTATTCATTTTCCCCCGTTCTGCCTCCCGTGGATTATTTTGCAAGCAGCTGCGGATGAGAGAGGGCTTTGCACCGGGGCTGCAGCTCGGCCGCGTCGGGCTCTTGCTAAATAAAGAGCTGCACTAAAGGGGGGGCAAAAAAGAAGGAAATTCCACAGGAAGTTCAAATATTTTATTACTTCCTGTTTGTACAAAGCATGTCAACATTTGGCACCCGCTGCGCCATTTGTTTAGAGCTAAGGTGTCAACTTGAAAAAATGTCCTTTTTCTCTCCAGAAGGAGCCTGAGCACAAGGGAAAAACCCACAGCTCAGAGCGAGGGGGCACCCGGGAGCCTGCGCGATGGCTCGCGGGAGATGCTCGGGGACCACGGTGGAGCAGCTGAGCAGCCAGAGGCAGCGCTGTTATCAGCCCCAGCGCTGCTCCCAGCGTGGCCGAGGGTCCTTCAAACCAGCACGCTTGGGGGTCTTCAGCACCGTGGTCCCCCCCCATCCCGGCTCCATCCCTCGGCCCTGCCAGGGGCTCCGGCTGTCACCTGCTTCCCTGCCATTTCTCACCCTTCTCAACCCGATTTCAAACTCCTCAGAAGTTTTTCTGGGCACAGCTTTAGTTAAAAGACTTGCTCAAGGGCTGAGACGAAGCGATGGGACAGGGGTGGAAGATGAATGGGATGCTCAGAGGTGGGGCGTGGTGCCCAGCCGCGTTTCTGGCCCCAAAACCCCACGAGAACGTTTGCTGGAGGAATTCCACCGCATCTGAGAAGACGATGCCCAGGGCTTTCCCAGGATACCAAGACAAATGGCCAATTCTTTCCACACTAAGGGTGCTTTTCTGCCCGCTCACACCAGCCCCACATCCAGCCCTGGCCAGAGCCGGTCCTGCACAACCGGAGCCAACACGCACCACGTCCCACTCATTTGCAACACTGCAGCCAAGAAGGGGAGAAAAACCCTCTATTTTTATGCCCCCACGTATGTACATGCACATAGATACACACACATATGTTTCTACATATATATATATCTTTAAAAGTATATATAATATATACACGCACTTAAAAATCGCAGCTCCTGCTGGCAGCTCTCACCTCCCAAAGCCAAGCAGAGGAAGCAAACGTGAACCATCGTGTTCGGCCAAAGGCGGTTATTACCGGGGCTGTACCGATGGCCGGCCAGCCCGGTGGGTGCCGGCGCACCGAGGGGTGCTATGCCGGAGAGCCACCCAGTGGCAGGTTCACCAGGAAAACCAGGCTGGGTTTCCACCGGCCAGCCTGCATCATTTGGTAGCCGGTATTTCCACACCGAGGGTTTCTGCAGAGGACTGCAGGGAGGGAAGGGCAAAGGGCATTATTTAATTATTTTTTTTTTATTTCACGTTCATTAGAAAATGCAAACCAAAGTGTGGCAAAAAAAGAGGGTGTTTTAAATTATTTTCTTCCAGCGCCAGACACTGGATTTTCATCACTCATGAATTTAAGCCCTAGGGTCAAAACGGGAGTTAAAATATGACCTTTACTGCCAACAAACCTCTGACCACCTGAAAAAATTCCAAAAAAAACCCCCACAGCTCAGGTCTAAACTCCTTCGACCAGCGATCTCTGGTGTCCCTCGGGCACACCGAGCCAGCACCAGGGCGAGCCACTCCATCCTCCAGCTTTGCCAAACCAAGACCCGGCCCCAACCCAACGGGCGCCAGGCGAGCGTGCCCGGGGCTCAGCCCCCCAGCTCCCTGCCTGGCTACGAAGCCTGCGCCTCCGTATCAGGAAATGTAAATTAAAGGCTGAGCGTGATCGGCCGAGATGTTGAAATGCAGGAGGAGTGGGGATGATTCAGCGGGGGGGTTGGCGAGCGCTGGCTATCGGTGTAGTCAGAGCAAACCAAACGCCAAGAGTAGCAACTATCTCGCCTTGTATTATTATTTATGTATTCCTGATGATTATTATTATTAGAAAGGGATCTGATGCAGCAGATAAGGGGCTGAGCCAGGAGTCAGGAGACGTGGTTTCTATTCCTGACCTGGAAGAGTTGTGAAATCCCCTGCCCAAGCCCTGCCCGCCCTCCCCTCCCAGCGCCGGGCTCAGCCCGGCCCCCGGGGCTGCAGCACCCACCACCACCCGCGTTTACTCGCCCCCGCAGCCCCTCCGCAGCGCCCTGCCTCGTGTTCCTGCCTCAAAAGAAAAACCAACAGCGTTGCACCGCCTGGACGCCGGCTTTGCAAATCCAGCCCAGCGGCTCGACAGGCTCCCCTAAAGCCTCTCGCACTCCCAAACACAAATCAAGGGGGAAGAAAATCCAAATAAAACCCCCTGGCCGAGGGAACAGCCTCCACCTGGCCTGACATCAAGGGGCACCGATGGCCCCACGACAGCATCAACAGAAAATATTTTCGAAAGCATATTTAGAAGGATCAAACCGTTTCCCTTCAATTTGGGCACCGACAGCTTTACACGCAAAGGGAACAAACTCTGCTTTATAGTCCCCAGGGTGGTGCTGAGCGAGCAGGAAGGCGAAGCCGGAGCAAGAAGCCGGAGACGGAGGCTCCAGGGACAAGGTCCCGCTGCACGAGGAGTCCCAAAGAGCAAATGATACCCATAGCAGGAGGAAACTCCTCCAGCTGACGGCACCGGAGCTTTGCCCCGAGCTCCTCAGGCCACGGGCGATGCCAAGGTGAGTCCAAACCAGCCCGACGCCAAAACCCAACCCTGCGAGGGCAACCCGCGGCCGCCTCTGCATGGAGCCACCCTCAACCGAGAGGCACCATCCTGCGCCGAGGAGAACCTACCCGATCAAAACAGAGAGACGTCTCTGCGGTCGCATCGTCTCTTTGGTTTTCTCAAGCAGCGCAGCCCCCGGCCGCGGGCGCTGCCAGCCGGAGCCTTTGACAACCCGAAAGCGAAACCGCCGCTAACCAAAAGGGGAAGGTCCTCGCCAAGCTCTCCCGGGCCCGTGCGGACAGACAGGCAAATACAAGCTCGGGGCGGAAGAAATCTGCAGGCATTTTCAGTTTAATCATCAGCAAATCAGCCTCCGCAGCCGGGCACAGCACCTCTGGCTTGGCAACCCCGCTGCGCGCCGCCACAACCGAGTCCTTCGTCTTTTTGCTGCCAAAGCCCAAAGCATTTCCCCTCCATCCCAACCGCCACGAGGGCTGGAGCGGTACAGCCATCCCTCCGCGCCGGGAGACAGAGCGCGGCGAGAGCAAGCAGCAGGCAGGGACGCACGCCGGGGAAAATAAAGGCAGCCAAGCCGTGCCCGCCGCAGCACACGCTCGCGGGGCTCGCTCGGCCTCGGCGGCTCCACGCGCTGCAAACGGTGCCTGCCCTGGCTGGCTTTGCCCGGCCACAGCGGCATCCCGCATCCTCCGGCCACGGAGCTCTCAGCCCCCCGCGCTCCCCGCCGCGCTCCTCGGTGGCTGCCAAATAAAACACATCACTTACTTCGCGGCTCCCGGGGTCCGTCCACAGTCACTTTAATGGCTCGGTGATAGGTAGCGACTTGGGTGGGGTTGGTGAACACGGTGATGGTCAGGGTGAAGCTTTTTCCTGAGGAGGGTGGGGGGAAAAAGACAAAGAAACAAGAGAAATTAGGATTACGGGTTCGGCCCTTGTGGGAGCGAAAGGCTCCTGCTGGAGCAAGCTCAGACACAAATATCCACATCCACCGAACTCCAACACACACATCATTTAATTTTATGAGACATTATTGCCGAGACACAAAGCTCGGCCGGCTCCCGCTGGGGTTCAGCTGGCTGCAGCGGAGAGAGGCTTGGACCTGGTTCAGAGTGGGAGCCAGGACCTTCCTGGATCGAAAAGTCACTTGTCCCCCCCTCCCCTGCTCTGTCCCCATATCGACCTCTCCACCCACAGCAGCTTCCTGGTGCCTTCCCGCTCGGATGTTTCCCCTTTTCCCATGGGAATCCAGCCCTGAAATGTGGCGCTGGATGCGGGACCCACTCTGCGAGGGACGGAGCTGGGTCCTGGCACCCATGGGATGCTCCTGCGGGTGATGGGTGCTGGTGTTTGCGGGGGAGTCCCGGTGGCTTTGGCCCCGTAGATGCCCCCATGGCAGGGACATGTGGCGGGGAGCTGCGCCGGGCTCTCGGCCGTACGGGCACCCGCAGCCCATGTGCAGGGCCAGGGCTAGAAGTTGTAAAACTACAAAATGGGAACGGAGTCCAACAGTTTTGGCCAGAGAGCCCGCTGCAGGGGCTGTCCCCCGCTCCCAGCCCTGACCAGAGAGCAGGAACACGCTGCTGGGAAAGAGTTCAGGTACCACCATGGGGGCTTTCAGAGATGCTTTTGAAGCACCAACCTTGCCACCTTAAAAAAAAAAGAGAAGTAAAGCAGCGAAAAGCTCTTGGGAGCCCAATTTTGCAAGAATACAACCCTTGCCCTGGCTGAACAGGTTTCCATTCACAGCCCGAAAATGCTTTTGGCATCACGGAGGGTTTTATCACCCCCACGCCCATACGCCAACCCCACTCTCCTCTCCCAGCACCCACCCCAAACCCATTCACCTCCTACAGCCTTGGCATCCTCACCCCAGACCTCTGCCCTCTCCTTGCCCGACCTCGGCTGCCATCACACGCTCCATGTCCAGCCAAACGGGAGGCTGCGGGACGGCGGAGGCTGCGGGACGGCGGAGGCTGCGGGACGGCGGAGGCTGCGGGACGGCGGAGGCTGCGGGACGGCGGAGGCTGCGGGACGGCGGAGGCTGCGGGACGGCGGAGGCTGCGGGACGGCGGAGGCTGCGCACTGTTCTCCGCGGGAAGGGCCTCCGCTCTCCCGCAGCCTCCCTGGATTTGGGATTCCCTTGGATGAAGGAGAGAGGGTGCACATGCAAGGGAGCAAACCGCTCTAACCGACCCCCCAAGAGCAATCACCAGGGGATTTCAAAGGTATCGAGTATTTCAGAGCTATAAAGCCCAGCAGGAATCAGGCTGGAAATGCCCCGAACTCCTCCAGCCTTTATTTCACAAATAAATGCAGTAGGAAACCACCTCCTTTCCCTTTTTCCCCTAAAGGGATTAGGGTTTTTTCAGATCCCGACCATCATCCGTCTACAGGACCTGAGAATATCCATAGCAAAACAAAACAGTATTTATACAGCTAGAAGGGGGGAAAAAAAAAAAAAAAAGAATAAAAGCAAAAAATTAAGTTCTCTCCCGTGGCGAACATCCTGCAATTATCCCAGGTAGGAGAGTTCCTCTACGGGAGCATCGGTGGAGAGAAATCCTGGCTCTAAAGCAGCCAGCAAGCATCAGTCCATGCCCTACCTCAGGAGTAAACCCCACACAAACCTTCGGCTCATTTTCTGCACAAAAAAGGAATTGATTTTAACCCTCGCAAATACAACCGCAATCCCCAATGAAAGGGTCGCGCTGACAACCCGCGCGGGAGAGCCGAGCTGCCGCAGCCTGCGGAGCACGGAGGCTCCCGGGCGCCTGCACGGCCACGGAAAAACCGCCCCACGCCGAGGGTTTGTTGGCAAAACGTCCGCAGAACCAGAGCGCAGGGATGAGGATTATTAGGAGCAATTATTTCGGAAATTCCGCGGAAGGAAAGGCAAGGGGAAGGAGCCGGCAGCGTGCGGGTGAGTCCAGCTTGTGAGCACACAACCCGCCGCATGCCCAGCAGCTCCGTGCCCGCCTCCTCTACTTCCTACTGCAGCAGATTTTAAAAAGATTTTCAATAGTTTATTCTCCACGTGAAATATCTGCCCTGCCCTTCAGTTCCCCCCCAGCTCGCTGCAGATACAAACACCCCTCCGGGGAGGACGGCCGCAGCGCGGAGCCAGACGGGCCGTTTCTGCGTCTCTTCACAGCTCGTGAAAATCCTCTCATGAATCGAAAATGACCATTATTACTCAGCATCATTTTTACTCATTTCCCGCCTTTTCGGAAAGCTGAGCTGAGGTTGCTCGTTCCCACCGTGCCCCAGCTCCAGTTCAGCGGCTGCGTGGGGCAGGAGCCCAGCTCCTGGGCGGCTCTGGGAGCAGCCCCGGCTCCCCAGGGTGCTGCGGGGGATATTCCAGCCGGGAGGGCAGCACCCCGCTGGTCCTGCCTTTCAGTTTATCCAGGGCAAACTGAGCAGAAAAGGGGGTTTTCTCTTGAGGTGGGCTGGTTTTTTTTAAAGACCAAAGCATAGATGGAAACTGGTCCTTTTCCCCTCCCTTTGGGGATGGAATTTCGGAAGGGGGGGTAAGGACCTGCTCTTCCCAGCTCACAGCGCTGCGGAACAATCCCAGAGACTTTAATACTCAAAAAGCCCGACTCTGAGCCATTTCAGCTCATGTTTTCAAACCGGGAGCCTGGTTGCTCCTGATTTTGCAGGGCTTCTGCAGCTCGGGCTGCTCACGGAGGCAGGCTGTGCGTGTTTACAGCGGCACACATCCACGCATCGCACCGGCATGAACGTTTCCACGCACCCGCTGCTCTGCTCCAACAACGTCTTTTGCAGCAAACCCACATTTCTGCCAGAATAAACGAAACCAGCACCGGGCTTTCAGAGATTGAGCCAAACAAGGGGAAGCAAGGGTGAATTAAAAAAAAAAAAAAAATCAGCAGAAACGATTTTTCACACTAAACAGGTTCGAAAGAGCCGGGAAAGCACGGCTGTACACAGGGAACCACGCACACGCTCCACACCGCGAGAAAACCCCACTGCGCCGCCTTCGCGCCAGCCCCAGGGAGCCCCGGCAGGGTTACTCTTCTGCAAATATTACAAAGCCTTATTTCACAAGAATACATGTAAAAAAAAAAAATAATCAGCACGAATTACGCTTCTCGCTCTGTTAGAGGCAGCGGAGATGCTTCCACTGCTGTCAGGAGCGTTTGCCAGGGCTCTGCCCGAGGAAGGGGACTGTTCACCCAAGGGCTTCCCAGAGACTGTAAACTACTGTTAATTCAGAGCCTGGGACTGCAGAGGAAGAGAGTTAATAATGAATTCAAGAGTCAAGCTGAGATTGGGTTGCACTCAGTTTGGAAATTTGTGTAAGGAGGATGAAAAAAAAAAAACCAACCCAGAAAGAAACGAGCCTAAGAGAATAATTGATTACAGAAATGAAAGCTTAATTCATAAAAGAAAAACATTTTCCATCCATCAACCTGCAACCAGTTAAGCGGAGAGTTTTAAAGAAACTGCAACATGGAGAAGGAGCCAACAGGAAAAAGGAAATGTATGAAAGAATGTAAACTATTCAAGTTTCATAAAGAGGAACAAGTAAACAGTTATTACATGCAAATAATCCCTAACATCGCTGCTTTTAATTAATGCCGAGAAGTCAAAATATATCTGACACCGTGTATATAAAGTGGAAGCCTTTGAGCGAACGCTGCCATATGGCCACTAAAACACGGTATTATTTGTGCTCAAACGAACAATGAAGTGCTTCAATCTGCAGCATTTATCGATGGTGAGATGCTGAAATTCTATTCGGAATTCAGGTACAAGCCGGCTGCGAGGGATGAGCGGGAGAGAAGGGCTCCGTGTCTGCAGGGGGGTTATTTCATGGATTTAAATGGGATGGCAGAGCCTGCTTTTTCCCCTGACAGCGTCTTTTAAAACAAACCCAGCAGCGTGGTCCGTCAAGGCTTAAATGACAGCGCGGCCAGAAAGTCAAACTTCCCTCCCGCTTTATCCGTGCAACAACCGGGGAGAAAAGGAGCAAAAACGCCCCCCGAAAGCCCCCGCCGCTCTGCCCTGCGCCGGCACCCCCGACGGGCGGGATGGGAGGGAGCCCGCCCGCCCCCCGCCCGCTGCCCTCCCTCCGCGCCCAGCACTGTCAAACCCGCGAGTTTCCAGCGCTTCAGCGGTGCCCCGGAGCGCACCCACCGCTGCCTCCTTTTGTCTCGCTGATGAGAGAAATTCGGGAGCGTTTGGGCTAAATTAGAGGTGATTTGGGCTAAATTCGAGGTGATCTGGGCTGCCTGCCAGCCCGTGCACCTGAGAGGGGCCGCCTTACCCCACCGCCCAGGTTTCACAACGAGTTTGGGCTTTTTTCTTTTCCCCTGCCACCGTCCTTTTGCGATCCCTCGGTAAAGGGAAAAACCCCGCAAAGATCGGGGCAGAGCCCGGGGGGCGGCGGGGCTGCTCCCGCATCCCTCCCATCGCCCGCTCGGGAACCGCGTCGGGGCTGGGGGGGTTCCTCCCCGCAGCAGCCACGAAACCCCCGGGCCGCGAGAAACACGCCGTGAAAAACAAAATTTAAAAATAAACCAAACCAAAATCAATTAGAATAAATTAAAGCAAACCAAACCAAAATAACATAAATTAACAAAATTTTTTTTTTTCCTCCAAAAAAATCAAATAAAAAGGGACAACCACTTCCTGGCCGGTACCTACCCCTGCCGCTTCTCCCAACAAATCTCAGGTCGTTAAATCTCGCTACTTGGTTTTTCATCACGGCGGAGGCGTTGCGGAGCTCGGCCGAGTAGTTTTCGTCGTTCCCTGCCATCACCGTGACCACCGTCCCGTCGGGCACATCTCCCAGGGCTACGACCTAAGGCAGAACGAGAGGATTTTAGGCTAGAATTATCCGTGATGGGAGCTGACCTGCCCCGGGGTTTCCCCCCGACACCCCCCCAAAAAACGCAAAGCAAAACCAAAAGCAATCCGAGCCTCCGAGGAAGGCTGGAAAATCAGAGGGGGACGGGGAAACTGAGGTAAAAAGGGGGGTTAAACGGAGCGAAGGGCTTCCACGGGGCGGGGAGGGGGAGGTCACCCCGTCCTCGGCCCCGTCGGGGGGATTTGAGCTTTTATTTTGTTTAATTCGGGGGAAAAAAAAAAAAAAAAAAGGAACTGCTGAGCGCGGAACGGCCGCGACGGCGGTGGCGGAGCTCCGCGCCCGGCCGAGGGGAAGCGCGGTGAGCCGGCGGAGAAGCGCGTAGCCTGCGCCAGCCTGGCCGAGCAGCACCCGTACGCACCCGGGGAGCAGCGCCCCGAGCTCCCGGCACCGGGGCGCCCGCGGGAGCCCGCTCCGCAACCCGCCTCCCCGGGCGCTCGCTGCCGTCCCGCCCGGCTCCCCCCGCTCATTTTCGGCTTTCTTCGACCCGGCCCCGTTGCCCCAAGCCCCGGCCCCGGCGGGGCGCAGCGGGGATGCCCCGTCCCGCGGGAGCGGAGCCGGGCGGCCGCGGGGAGCCCGGGCAGCACAGCCCGGTGCCGGTGCTCCAGCACTCCGCTTTTTTTTTTTTTTTTAATTTTTTTTATTTGCAGATTAGATCTCCCCTCCCTGCCTCTCTCTTTCTCTCCCAGGAAGGTAATTAACCTCCACTCTCATTAAACTTCAAAGTTGCCTGAGAGCTCCTAACTGTACGGAAGATCTAAGATGCTGTGACCGCGGGGCAATGCGGAGACTTGATTAAAAATAATAAACCGCGCTCCCTTGAAGGTGATGTCAGGAGCGAGTTAAAGCGAAAGGGAAGGAGGGAACAGAGGCGAGTGGGTCGGGGCGGAGGGCGAGCCCGGAGCCGAGCCCCGTCCCTCCGAGCCACCGGGGCTACCTGCCCGGCCGCAGCCCCCCGCCGCCAGCCCGGAGCTCACGGCTTACCTTGAAGGCGACGGGCAGCGTCTTGTTGCACCTCCAGTGGGACGGCAGCACCGAGCACAAGAAGTTGGGGCTGTCGGTTCGCACCAGTTCGCCGGCGTGGTCGGCCAGTACATCCACGACGGAGCGGACCTCGGGTCGAGCCCGGGCACCCGGTGCGGGGGCCCCCAGCGCCCCGCTGTTCTCGCCCATCTTACCGCAGGGGAAGGCCGTGGAGGGGGGTGTGAAGCGCCTGCTGGTGCTCGGGTCTACGGGAATACGCATCACAACGGCGGGCGTCAGGGAGCCGCCGCGGCCCGGGGGTACGAGGAGAGACCCGGCGGGGCCCGGCGCCCACCGCTCGGCTGCGGCGGGGCTCGGTGGCGGGGCGCGGCGGGGGCAGCGGCGGCCGGGCCCCGCGCTGCCTCGCTCCGTCCCGGCAGATCGCCGTCCTCGGCGGGGCGGCGAGGGGAAAACGGTGCAGGGTGTTCGTTCCCGCTCGGTTCCGGGGTTCGTCCCCGGTGGTTTCGCTGCGGTCACGTCCGCCCAGCCCGGGGAAAGGCGCCCCGGCAGAGCCACGTCGCGGCCGGCGCCCTCGGCTGCAGGCGGGTCCCCTCCGCCGGGCGGCCCCGAAACCAGCTCCCAAGTGTCAGCCGCGCCGCCCGGTACCGTATTTACTGCCGGGCCCGGGGGGGGAGGCGGGCCGCGCCCTGACGGACGGGGCGCCACGCCAATGGGGGGACCGCGGGGGTCCTTCTCCCCGCCCACCATCCTGATCCTGCGGGGCGAGGGGGCGTGGTCACGGCAGAAGGGGGCGTGGTCTGGTCTGCACCAGGCGTGGTCGCGGGGAGCCACGCCCCCGCTGGGCCGGCCCGGCGGGACGGGCGCCCGTCGGGGCCCCGGTGGCTTCTCGCCGCCGCCGGGCGGGGTTTTGGGGCGCGATGGGGCAGCTTCGAGGCTGAAGCCGCCGCCGTGCAGAGCGGCTGGCGATACAGCGCGTCCCCCGCCGCAACGCGCTCCTGCTGCCCGCGTCCCCGGTGGTGGCTCGGCCGTGATGGGACCGGGGGAGCGGCGGCCGCGAGGCAGCTGCTGGCGACCACCGGGACGCGCGTCCTCGGCGAGGGCGGCTCGCTGGAAACCGCTGCTCCCCCCAAAGAAATGAAAACCGCTTCGATCTGCTGCGGTCCCGGGGCGCCCGCAGCGCCTGGCGCCCCCGGTAGCTCCCCCGGGGCTGCGGCTTCGGGCAGGGCCGGTGGCTCCGGCCGGAATCATTGGCGAGAAAATTCGTGGCGAAGCCACCGGTTCCGCGGGAACACAACGAAGGCGACCGTTCGCTCCGCTCCGCGGCTGCCCGCGGTGCCCCGGCCGCGGAAACGCCGAACCGCGGGGCGGGCGGGGGCAGAACCGGGGGCGAGGCGGAGGTTTCTCTGCCCGCGCTGCCCGGCGGTTTCGCGGCGAGGCTGAGCGCTGCCGGCGGTGTTTAGGGACCGGGATGCCCCGTCGGAGCGGAGCCGGCCGGGCCGCGGCGTTCCCGGCTCCACGCTGCGCGGGGTGAAACGCGATTTTCCTTAAAACAAATAAAAATAACCCCCAACACCCCCCAAAAATTCCCATTTTCCTGAACTTCCTCTACGAACTAATGAAACATTTTTCCTCCGAAGCCGCAGTGCCCGGAGAGGCGAGCCCGGGCCGGGCTCCGCATCCCGCTGGTCGCAAGATCCAGAAAACCCCCGTGTTTGTCCAAAAGAAAAAAAAAAAAGGGTGGTGGTGGTGCTTTTTTAAAAATTTTTTTCCTTTTTCCGTTTTTTTTAAACTGAGAGGAGCGGAGGTTCCCTCGCTGCAGCGTCCCGTTAACGACCGGCCCCCGGGCGAGTCGGATCCGTCGAGTCGGTGCCGGGGCCAGCTGCGAGCCCAACCGGCCCGGGGCGGGGGGGCGCTGGGGCCCGGGGGGGCGGCCGCCAGCCCCGCGTGTCTCCCGCAGTTACCGGCGCCGGAATCCTGCCCTTTTTAGGTGAAAGCCGCCGCCGGGGTGAGCGCTGCTCTTCGCCCCGCGTTCAGCAGCGGCGGGGACCGACACAGACCGCGGAGCTGCGGGCGGGGGGGAGCTGGCGGCCCCACACCGGGGTTTGCCGACGGCTCGGCACGTCCCCGTGCCCGTCCGCCCCTCCGGGAGGGGGGGCACGGAGGGGATGGGGGTGGGGGGGGGGGGTGTGTCACACCGCGCATGCGCCCGCGCTGCAGTGCGGCGGCGCGGCCGCTGGTTGGCGCCGAGGCTCCGCCGTGGCGGCTCCGCGACGGGGCGGGCGCGACGGGGCGGCCCAGCCCGCTGACACCCCCGCCCGCCCCGGCCCGCCCCGGCCCGCCCCGGCCCTCTGCAAGGCGGTGCCTCTCCTGCTTCATCTCGCTGCGGAACCCACTCCGCCCCGGGGCTATGTCCCAACGGCCTCCTCGCAGCCCTGCGGGTCACACCCGGTCCCTTCCTGGGAGCTGCGCAGAGCCGGTGTCCCCGCACGGGCCGGTAGAGCCCCGCTGTGGCTGCCCGCCCCGTCCTGCATCCCCCCACGGGGTGATTTCGGCTCGGTCCCAGCAGGGCGGCTGCCTGCCTGCAGCGCGATGCTCGGTCCCAGGTTTATATTCTCTGTTGTAACGCCTTCAGCGGCTTTATCCGCTCAGGGTCTGCTCACAGCCCTGCCATCGCACATTTCTCCAATCCCTTTTCATCCTGGGAGCAACCTGTTGGGAAGGGCACCTAGTTACATCACCTCGGTGTCCTCAAGACGACATACAAATGCCCCCAAAGCACCCGGCGTCAGCCCCGGTGCATTGCCAGACGTGCAGGGTACCATTGTCCCGCTCCTCCCTCCCCAAAGCCGGTCTCTCCCACCCCGACTTGTTCTTCACTTGGGGGCGACACGATGCGCTCACCCCAGTAACCCGTTGCACGGCCCTTCACTGCTCTGCCGTGGAGATGCCGAGTTAGTCGCTGATTTGCAGCAACAGAAAACGAGACCCAAAAGGGTGGTGACCCACAGGGTGGTGACCGAACAGGCTCCCCCCCAGCCCCAGACCGGCTGGTGACCCCTGGAGGCGCAGAGCCCGGCAGAGCAGCCCAGTGCCTGTATCTGCAAAGAGGTGTTCAAGCCGTCCCGGAGCGACAGGGACCCCCGGCGCAGGAATTATCTCTCGTTTCAATTACCCTTTTCAGCGCGGCAGGATTCAGCCTCAAACAGGGGGCAAAGCTCACCCTGCTCCCACCCTCCGCCAGCCCGGAGGCAGCGACACGTGGCGGTTGTTCCTCGGCCGCCCTCCCCGCGCTCCGGAGGCGGTTGATAGAGCGTAAGACCCAGGATTTGCAAAGGCCCCTTTTCCAACACCGACAAGCTACCGTGCGCGTCGCGGGGCGGTCAGCGGCTCCTGGAATCGTTACTCGCTGGGATTACGCCCCTCACAGGCTCCTCTGTGGTTTTAATTCATTTGAGCTGCTATTTAGCAGCAGAGCCGCTCGTTTCGACGGCGAGGAAGCGAGCGCGGAGGCTTATAGGAAGCTTTCTATTAAAAATTCATCTCCGCCTCTGCCTCGGAGCTCTCGGGAGCCCGGCGCTCAGTGGGGCCGTGCGGGTGTCTGGATCTGGTTTGTAGTTAAGGGACGGGGATCTGAGAGCAGCACGCAGGGAGGGAGCGTGCTATTCATTCATAAATCAAACGGCAGATGCCGGCTCCGATGGGGTGCAGGATGGTGACAATTTTTAACCCCTGAGTGTCACCGCTAAAATGGGCTCCCACGGGGCCATTACGGGTGCTGCAGGCAGAGGTTCCTGCGGGAGGAAGCTGCGGGGGCTCGGGGGGAGAAATAAAGGGAAATGGGGGGCAGAAAGGGCAGCGGCTGCCCCAGCCGTAAATCAGGGGGAAGCCGGAGCTCGGGCGAGGGACCAGCTGCCAGAGCGGCCTGTCGACGACTCCGGCAGGGCTGCACCGGGCTCTGCTCCGCGGCTGCCGCGCCCCGGGGATGGGCGATACCCGCAGTGTGGGAAACTCTTCTCAGCACCCGCTTGCAGGGCCGGGGCTGCAGCATCAAATCCTGAGCCGGGACATCCATTAACCCCATGGGAGCCACGGCTGCCCAGTTCCACCTTGCTGTCTGCATAGGCTGCCCTGGCGCCCCGTGTCCGGGATCCTTCCTTGGGGCAGCAAGAGGAGGAAAAAGACTTTAGCGAGAGTTCCAGACCCTGGCATGAAAAGCTGTCCCCAGCAAGAATCACAGTGAGACTCCACCTGGCTGCCTGGGGCCAGGGTTCATGCACCGTCGTTTAAACGACCAGAAAAGGCCGAGACTGGAGAAGTGGTCGTTGACTCTGCTTACGGCTTTGGGGCTTGCCTGCCCTCCCAGTTCTCCCCATTTTATACCAGTGCATTTGGTTACCAGTCCCACGTCAATCATCATCCCCGGGGAGGCTCTCCACACGCACAGGCACCAACACACCCATCCTCAGCCGCTCGGGGACCACAGCGGTGAGCCCCAAGCGCACGCACCGGGGTGAATCAGGAGCGATGCCGCTGCCGTCGGGGGATGTACCATCAATCTCAGCAGTGCACGAGAGGAGCCGGGACCCGCCGCTCCCCTCGCGCCAGCCTTTGGCAGGCACCCAGCACCCCGGCTGTAGCACAAATGCTCGAGCGTGTGCAGCGCCGACGGGATGAGACGGGGTTTTCAAAAGCTGTGAAGTGACTTAGGAGCACGAGTGCGGCTGACGTGAATCCCGCGGTTCTGAAGTCACGAAAGCGCCATTCTTCATTGTTCGGGACCGCGATTCTCCTCTCCCCACGTCGGCCGGACAATGAGGAGCATGTTCAGGGCTCACATCCTCTGTGCTATTGATAGCACGGCCGAGATTTTTGGAGCGTGGGTCCCATCTGCCACTTCCACTCCTTTTAAAAGATCCTAATGACTGTCAGATCTTTTTAGTTCTTAATTAATTTCAGAGTTCAACTGCAAATAGGAAACAAGGCAGCTTTTGCCCTTACGCATATGAATATTACTGTTCCATTTAATGTGGTTACTGGTGGAATGCTGTTATTCATTCCTGCCTGCAATAAAAGCCACATGTTTTTAAAACTTTGCACTTGAAAAAACTTTTAGGAAAGAAATCAAGTATGTTTTGTATGCATGGCATGAGATAAAAACTAGTCATAAATATTCAAAGAACAGTTAGAGCTTTATGCTTGATTTAAACAAGTGAACAGAGAAGTACGACGGTTGGAGTAAGCGGAGAATGAAAGCCCAACGCTCCTTTAAGAATGTGCTTATGCGGAGAAAAGGAACTATTCATGCAAAGGTTACGGAGCACCCAAGGACATCCCATCACCTCCAAAAATGCCCAAAGGTGGATAGCACAACGGCAAACATCGGGCTTTGTTCAGAGCTGTTCAAGTTCACGGGAGTTTCTCTCTCTTTGGAGGTTTTGGAGGGATTTTAGGGGGTGTGATGCCTTGTGCCAGACCCTATGGGGAATGAGGGCTCTTCTTGCATGGAGACGTGTCCGACGTGTCCGCTCCCCATGTTGGAGGGCAGATGGTTGAAGTCGTGGTGAGCGTTTTCTGGGGCTCCCAGGACCCCTGGACGGGGATTGCCTGGAGCCCAGCAGAGCCAAAACCACGAGGGAAGGGACTCAGTGCCAGGGCTGCGGGCAGTGCCCGTCCCACAGCCGTGCCACCGGAGCCCAGGGCGGTGCCGAGCCCTTCAAAACCCAAAACAAGACAGGGGGAGAAATCAAAAAAATTCCGAAGGAAAGAAAAAGGGGAAATGTCTGGATGGTGGAAAGAGGAACCGAAAGGCACGTGACGACGAGAAAAGTACAACAGGGTGGATGCACAAAAACCCAACACGGTTCTGACTTCGAGGAGAGGAGGCTGGAGAGGTGCTGTCGCAGAGGGGCTCCTGGGCAGAGCGCCGAGGGCCGGCGTGCAGGGAAATCCTCCCACCCGTGCTCAGCCAAGCACTCCAGCAACATAAACAGACTGCAGAGAGGGGGTTCTTGTCCTGGCAAACAGTCGTGCGTTGCCAAAACTGCCCCACCGCTCGTCCATCCCTGGAGGGCTGGGAAAAGCCACCTCCTGTCCCCGTCCGGCGGCTCAGTGGGCAACGAGGTTTCCTAAAGAGCATTTTTCACTGCTGGTCCCTGCAGCCTGGCGCTAAATGTTGGGCTGATGCCGGGTACCAAACGGGTTCCCCCCTGGGGAAGGGTCTTGCATCCACACCCCGAAACAGCAGCCGGGGTATGTGGTCGAGCCCCAGCGGGGTGAGGGAGCAGAACTGCCCCGAGCGAGGCTGAGCTGGGCTCCAGCTGCCAAGAGATCCCTTTGGGGAAGTGGAATGTGAAGAGAGAAAGTGAACCCTGGGAACCGCTCACGTTCCCTCACGCTCGCCTACCTCCCGCGAGGGGCACCCGGCTGTGGGCGAACCTCGGCCGAAGGTTTAGCTGCTGCAGGGTGGGGTGCCTGCAAGTACCTCTTGGATGGGAGGGTAGAAATGGGTCTTTGTCCCCCCGGGAGGGCAGGAGGGAGCTGGCAGCTGCCTGCAACGGGTGCTGGTGTCAGACAGGGAACTCCAGTTTCCCTTCTGGTTTGGGTCTGATAGAAAATCTTAAGGTCACGTCTCAGCAAAAGCAGCTTCACAGGCAAGTGCAAACACCCCATAGCTGCGTAACTTCCCTGTGGGCATCGGCACCGCAACAGGAACCCAGCCCGGTCACCCTGAGGGCCCCTGGCTGCTTTGAGAGCCCCCAACACCCCTTTCACTGGGCAGCCCACAGACGTGCTTTCCACCACCGTTAAGTCACTGGTTGCTCCTCATCCATCTCCAGCAGCTTGGGAAGGGAACTGCTCCTGCTCGCCCCCGTCAAACCCCCGACCCCGCGCTCATCGGCATGAGCTCATTTTTTTTTTTGCAGAAGTTTCATATAAAAGTCCATATGCAAGCAGGAGGTGTCTGCCTGCCTGGGTCAGCTGGCTGACACCACGAGCTGGCCCCTCGCGCCGGCCCAGACAGTGGCCCGGGAAGTTGGAGCGGTTCAGCGGCAGGTTGGGGCTGGAGAGGAGAGAAATGGAGAACTTGCCCAGACAAAACGGTAGCGGCTATCGGTCTCACACGAGCAGCCAGATCTGTGGGGAGAGAGAGGATCTTATCTGCGAAACGCAACCTCAGCCATGTCCCAGGGTCTGAGCCGCTCCGCATCGCCTGGCCCTCCGAAACTGGTGGGGTTTGAGAATGTTTTCACATGTTCTCCTCAAGCGAGTGGTGGCCCTCACGGGCAGGACGCGTGGGCTCTTGGAGAAGGTATCGGGTCAATCCATAGCTCACCACAGCCTTCCCCAAGGACCTCACATGTGCCTCGTGGGGACTCCCCGCAAGTGCCTCAGTTCCCCCGTCTCCCACCCCTCAGCCACGGCAAACGCCCCGCGCCAGACCCTGCCGTACAACCCAGTCCTGACACCACCTCCCCACCTCAGGACGTTTCCCAACGCTCCCAGGTGCAATGAGGGCATTTCCTCTCCTCCGACACGGGCTGGGATGGTCAGACCGACCCCCCGAGCAATGCTGTCTGCAGGGCGCTGGGTTAAACAACTGACTGCCCAGGTAGGAAGAGGTTTGCAACGACTAAAAGATGCCTCCTTAAGGGCTTGGCTAATCCGCCTCCCACACCAAGCGTGTTGACTCTCCGGGCAGCGCAGGAGGAATCCTGGTGCTCTGCGCCCAGCTCGAGGCGCAAAAGCGAACGCACGGCACTGATGTGGGGGGAATTGGGGTCTGAAAGGCTTTGCCTATCGCAGATCCCCGTTAGCTGCAGAGGTGGGGAAGGTTTAAAGCATGTGCACGGGATCCAGCCCCCATGGGAACGGGGCCAGGGCACGGGTGGGTGTCCCACCACCCTGCTTAGGGACGAGGAGCTGGGGCTGCTTCTCCCAGCCTGGCAGTTTTGCTGAGTTTTATGGAAAAAAAAGGGTAGGCTCGCTCATTCGCCGAGATTTTTCCAAACCCACCCAGGGCTAATAAAAAAAAGGTGTTTAATTACAGGGTTCAAGGTAATTGGGCACAAAAGTGGCCAGTAAAATGCAGAGCGGTGCAAAGGAGCTGCAGAACAAGGGCTTAATTTTGGAACAGCACATCTGATTTAGTCTTTACATCCTCTGGCCGGCACTTTCTCTCTCCTAATGAGGGAAAACAGCTCGGCCTTTCGCAAATCCCGGCTCAGTAGTTTATTCCTGACTTCCAGTCACTGAAATCATGGCTCCGTGCTCTGTCCTTAAATTATCTCCTTGCACATGCTTCCAGTTTAAAGGGGAACGGCGCAGCCCATGTCTGGCATTTAATGTCTGCCAGGCTGTGCAGAAACAGCCTCCCCAGCTTTTCCGTGCACCCCATCGACGCATGGCCCCGCTCCCAGCTCGAGCATCTTCTCGCCACTCGCTTGCACCCTCCGTCGCTGAGCGTGGGATGAAGGGAGCGATATCCCTTTAAACGTTTCGTAAGCAAGAGGAACAGCAATGGAAATCGGCAACTTTTGCAGGAGTTTTTTAGTGTTTGTAATTGAGTGTCGCTTCCTCCCCAGCCTTTTGGCTTCTCCTTGGGAGAGAACTGGAGCTGCAGCTGGGGGTATTCCTGTAGCAGCCCCGCGAGCGGCAGCGGCTGGACGGGAGGCGTGCGCGGGCTGCGCTGCTGGTGAGGAAACGTGCCGCTCCCGGGAATAACCCACGTGCTCGCTCCAGAGATCACAAAGCAACCGCTCCAGTCGCTTGCTGAGGTTTTCCTCCAAGAAACCTCCCCTCCAGCTGCAGGAGAAGCACTGTTTAACCAGCACCCCTCTAACGGACACACGGACCCGGCGCCGCCGGCTCCGTCCTGGGATGCCGGTGCTGCACCCAGAGCCATGTGGGAAACCTCTCGCAAAGTCCCAACCAAGGTTCGTTAACACCCGTATCTTTTAATGACCAGCTCACCCCGTCAGGGTCCGCTCCTTTGGCACACGGGGAGTTTGCAACACCCTTTGTCTGTCTGTCTGTCGCTGTGCCAGACCGAGCCCTGGCCGGGGCCCAGGAGGCGCAGAGGGTGAGAGAAGCCAGGGCAGACTTTGGTCCAGGGTTGTGCCGTTAACATCATTCCTACCATTTTGTTTTGATTTTTTTAGAAGCTATTTTAACAAAAACCATGCTGCCTTGTGAAATCGCATCCCAATATAGCTGCCATAAACATACTCACAGCGACCGAAAAAAAAAAGCGGAAAAGCAGCCCCGGAGCCTTAAATCCCGTCATTACCAGCAGAAAAGACCCGTGGAAGGTGCCTCCTCCTGGCCAGGCTCCCCACGCCCGCAGCTCCACGATGCTGACAGCACCAGGGAACCCTCAGCCAGGGCGGTCGGTGGGATGGGCTGGGGGGGATGCGTGGCCGGTGCTGGCGGGGATTTGGGGCAGCACTAGACCATCCCTCGGCACCCGCTGCCCCAAATCACGGCCGCGAGACCGGTGGCGCCGCGCAGACACGAATCCCTCGTGGGATGCTCCTCGCTGGGGTGATGGGACCGGCTGGGGCGGCAGGGTGTCCCTTCCTGGCTGACGCAGGGAGGGCTGCGTCTCCCCGCGTGGAAGTACAAACCCAGGAGCCTCTCGCCCCTCCATCCCGAGGCAGAGGTGAGGCCTCTCTGCGGCCCTCCTGCACCACAGAGACTGCTGAAAAAACCCCATTTTTCAGGGTCTCCCTTCCCGACTGAGGCCTTTTTTTTGTCTTATTTTAAATCTCTCTCTTCTCCTCCTATTTTGGTTGTTTTTATATTTTATTTTACAATAGCTTGAGTAATATGTTCCTCATGTTCCAAACGCACTCGCTGCTTCCAGTGGGAATGGAAAATCATTCTTTCTTTTTATTTTCCCTTTTCTTTTTCTTTTTAATATGTTTATGTTATGGAAAATACCCCCAGATAGTAGACGTGTCGGCTGTCCCGTTTTCTTGAAAAAAGAAAAGAAATTAAAAAGAAATTAAAGCATTTTTGGAAAGATGAGAGCCGAGGAGGAGGAGGATAATGCTGCGGTCGAAGGCTGCGCCTGGCACCCCACAGCCCGCTGTCGTGGCCAGCTTGGGTGTCAGCGCATGTCGGCGGCACGATGGTCCACGGACCATCTCCATGTGGAAACAGGGAGAAGTTTTTCCAGACAAGGCTCAGAGCAGCAGCAGGTCGGGACAGTGGAGGAGGATTTGTGTTTGCCACCAAAAAGCATCCGTGGTGCTAACGCTGGGGACGCTTCGCCGTGCTGCAGCCAATGTCGATGCCTGTAACCGGGGTCGTGTAACCGGGGTCGTGTAACTGGGGGCACCGTTCCAGGTTTGCAGCAGGTCTCTACTCATTTCTCCTTCCCACTCTGTGCCACCACCCCAGGGCGCTGCCACGGTTGTGCCAGCCTGGTGCAGCCCAGCCCCCCGTACAACACAGGGCACATCCCGACCCTGGAAAGGAGCTCGCCCTTCGCCTCCCCGCTGCCTCCGGCTTCATCCAGCCAAGCGCCATGGATCCCCATTCCGCAAGACACTCAGCCTCAGTTTTGGAGCGGTGTCAGCAGGAGCCGACCAGCGGTGTGGGGTCTCGCCTCGCCCACGCTCACCGTGGGTCTGCAGAGACCCTGCTGCGGCTCGCTGTGGGTCACTGGTTTTACCAGCCACAGGGCAAGGCTGATGCTTTTTGGCCAAGAATTGAAGCTAAAGGCTGCCAGGATCTCCAGGGTGAAAGGGCCAGGAGCGCGGATTCAGCCCCTGCACCTGCTCGATCCCCAGCACGTTCAGGGATGAAGCACCGGAGCCAAGGAAAACGAAAGTGTGATGGGAAGCCCTGGGGAAGAGCTCAGCCCTCTGGATCCTGCATCGCTTGCACAGCTAAGGGACATCACCCCTGCAGCGACATTTTCTTCCCACCCTGGACATACCCAGCGGAAAAATCGGGTGCAGACACACTCTGCAGCAGGAGGGAGAGGGGCTGTGAGCCCCGAGCTCCCCTCGCCAGTGCCCCGATGCCACTGGAGACCTCCTGGCAGGTTTTCCAGTGTTCTCCCCTCTGTTGCTCAGCCTTGTTCGGGGAGTATTTACAGCGTGGTCCGTGGCTCGGGCTCGTCGCTTCGGATGGGAGGTCACATTCTTGCTCCTAATGCCGACCATGTGTGGAACCGAGCCTGCAAACATACAGCTCGTTCTTTGTTTCCCAAACCCTACGCGGCCAAAACAGTGGACCGCAAACACTGCCGACGTATCAGAGGAGATCGAGCCTAAGAAATCATCATGAATTAAAGTGCTCGGCAAAGAGGAATGCCACTGTCTCTCTACTCCTATTAGATTATAACAAGGTGATGAGAGACAATGGATTTATACTTGTTCCCCTCCCCTTCCAATATATTTAAAAAAAAAGACAAAAAAGACATGCCACCAGTCAGCGGGGTTCCCTTGGAACTGGCAAAGCCACTGACAGTCAGTCAGGAGCCAGCGAGCTCCGAGCACACAAGCCTTCCTGGGGAGGGGTGGATGAATGGAGGCAAACCAGATTTGGTGGCCACATGGTGCTGTGCACCAGCCCCCGGCATGTGGCTGAGTGTGTGGGAGGCTGGGGCGGCACTGGGCTCCCTGCGCCCTTCACCCTGGGGAGGTGGCAAGGGAGCAGAGGAGGGTTAGGGGGGTGCTGGGTGAGATCAGGCTCCGGCTGAGCCGTGACTACAGGAGAGCTCCTGGGTGTGCGATGCTCAAGGGCGTGCAGACATCCGTGGGTATTATGATGCTCACGGGTGTGCAAGCGTCCACGGGGACTGGGTGTGAAAACATCGGTGGGTATTGCAAAGCTCACGGGTGTGCAAACGTTCACGGAGACTGCGGTGCTCGTGGGTGTGCAGGCATCTCCAGGGACATCCTTCCTGTCCCCACGCGCAGGCTCTGCCTGGCTTCTCCCCCCTGCCAACACAGATAACGTGTCTGGCTGCGGGCAGGGATGGTCCATGCGCTCGTGTCTCCCACCCCAGCGCCCGATCACCGCAGACCCCCAGTGCTGGCGGGGAGCTTGGTTGCCCATATGTAAAAAAACCCTCAAATCACCTTGGGTGGTAGAGGCTGAGACAAAGGACCTGCCTTTAGGGAAAGGTGACGGCGATCTCAGTGACACCGTTACGCAGCACGGTGTTACCGGTGTTTGCTCACCCAGCCTCCGCTGGAGGCATCGGCAGCGTGGCAGGAGCGAGGATAAACGGCTTGAAATGCTGTCAGGGCTACCGTTTTCTGTGGTTAGGAAGAAACACAGAAATCCATTAAAAGGAAGTTTGCAGAGCGGGAATCCTGCAGCGGCCAGTTACGGGAAGGGTGGGAAAGAAACCTCTGCTTGGGGCGAGCCGGGGCCATCACCTCCACCCCGGCGTGCGAGGAAAGCCGCTGGGGACTGGGGGGTGCAGCGAGGAGAAGCACCACGCCGGGGCACGGCCGGAGCCCTGGGGCGGCTTCCCCACGCCCCGGGATGCTCCAGCTTCGGCGTGCGGCAGCAGCCGGAGACCACAGCCCCCACCGCGGCAGTTGTGAAACCCTGACTAATGCGTGCTTGTGGTAAAAGATGGCAAGACGCGGACGCAGCGACCTTCCAGAGAAGACATGACGGCTGGCCGCTGCACCACGGCACCCAGCATCGCCCACTCGCAGAAGCCAAAGGCCACCGGCACCAGCTCTGCCACCACGGGGTTTCTTCCCGCTCCTCCTCCTCCAGCATCCGCTGCCCAGGGCCAGGAGAAGTCAGTCTGTCCATCCAAGCTGCCACGTTTTGAGGACGGAGGTGGCTTTCCCATGGGCTCGTGGCTCATTTTCTTTCCCTATGGTGCGGACGATGTTCTCGGGGGGGATTTCAGGCCCCCCCGGCAAGGCTGACCTGTGCAGAGCCACAACCCCTCTGCCTTCCCTGGGGGCACAGCAGCTCTGCAGGGACCCTCCGAGCCCCACCGTTCCCCAGTTTAGGCAGAACCTGACCTGTTCTATAGGCTAACAAGGTCCTGAAGGGCCAACAGGGACCCTCAGGCTCCCCGCGCCTGCACGAACCACCCGGAGCCTTCAGCAAAGCCGAGAAGGTGCAGGGCGACGAGACCTGCCACAAGCAACCAGCAGCCCAAGAGAAGTGGCAGCGCAGCACTGAGCACCGCGCCATGGCCAAACAGGGCTGAGACCGTGCCTCTCTTCATGCATTTGCAAAACAAGCAGTAGGACTCCCTCCTTGGATGCCAGGACCAAGGCTCGGTGCCCTTTGTCTGCCATGCAAGGGCATGAAGCCACCCGGGGAAGGCGATGGGGCGAGGGCAGCTGCCCACGAGGACACCAACACGATGGAGAAAGAGATCAAAAAACGTGATGTGACACCGTTTCGTTTTCACTGGGGAGTGCAGGCAGCCGGTGGCAGTTTACAAGCTGTTCCCACGTGCTTTTAGAGTTGTGAAAACCAGGGGGAAAATGTCAAACACCAGCGAGCTGAACACGGACGCTCTGAGCAGAGGAGCCAGCCCGTGCCCCCAGAGAGGCTCCGCAGGGCTCACTCTGAGCAGAAATAACTCCCAATCCTCAGCCAAAAGGTCTGAGAGCATCCGAGCCACCGGCACCTCTCCCGTCCCGCGGGGGCCCCACGGGGCATCGCAGCCCGTGGCCATCGCTGCAGGTTTCCACTGGAGACGCAGCGGTGGCTGGTGAGAAGCCAGCCTCCCCGCCCCCACGGACACCGCTAACGAAGAACTGACCCACGGGCGTGACATCTGTGGCTTGGTGACTTAGAGGCAACCGCCTGCCACCGGGATGGTGGCTCCGGAGTTCCCAGGAGAGCACAGCCGGACCCGGAAGCCGAGCCATGGGGTGCTTGGACGGAGCAGAAAAAGACGCAGTTATTTTTTCCTTGAAGAAAGGGATAGAAAAGTGTTTGGCAGCGCGGCTGCGGCTCGGTCTGGTCCCACGTGCTGGCACCGGCCACGGGGCTCAGCTGTTGGGAGCAGCAGGCGAGAGTCTCCCCGAGTTCAGCCCAGTTTATCTCACTTCTGGCCGGGCTCCAAGAGAAGCGAGAAGATGTGAAGGCAGCCCCCGGGTCAAGCCCGTGCTGGCCACCAAAAATGGGCTTTATATCCCCCAAACTGCTGGCTGTAAGCAAATTGATTTCAGTCCCCACTTTTTTTTCCCAGCCGTGAACCCGGCGCATGCGAGCCGGGATCAGTGCCGCTCTCCCACGTGGGGCTCCTTCGCCCACCCCATTGGAAAGCCGAAAATTCCCCTTTCTAATAAAAAAAAAAGCGCGTTTCCAGACTAAGTAGGGAATACCTTTGGGATTTTTCATTTCATACCTTAAATATTCGCGCAAACAAACACCCATTTTCACGGATGTGCCCAGAAAAGAAAAAAAAAAAACCTCTGAATGCGGTTGAGCCCCCCAAAGCCACGAGGCGTTTAAATGACCGTTCGCGAATGTTTTGCAGGGCTCACCCAAACCTAGCCGGGCAGGAGAAGGCACACTGAGCTCCTGAAAGAAGACAAGGATTTCTTGTCCTCATCCTAAACAAATGTTTCACCATTTGGCCATATTCCTGGGGCAACCATTTAATTCTGCCCCGTTTAATAAAAAACCATGTCTGAAACGAAGATGTTTATTGCTTTCATGCGTTCCTATTTGTATGGAGATCGCGAACAAGACGTGAGATTTCCGTCGCCCGCTCTCTTTTTATTTTTGCCCGGTTAAACCCCGGCATTTCTTCATCTGGCTTGTGGAGGGAGAAGTCTAGATTAAAAAGAACCATGCAAATGTTTTTTATAAACTTCTCTTATTTCCTTGCCATGGGACTGCCTTTAATTAGCTGCAGAGCGTACAAAGGACACATTTATAAGGCCACCACCTCCGAGAGAGGGCACTAAGAGGAACGTGGCTATTCTGCCGATTGCCCGGCGCTCTGGCGTCGTGTATCCGTGATGGGCCAGGGAAGCCGGTCCGGTTTTACACCCATCCCCGGCCCTTGCTGCTCAGAAGACTCAAAGCCAAGGAGTTGTGGTGATGTGGGTTGACACCACTGATCCTCCTCAAAGGGACACGTAACCTTTTGTGTGCTCACAACCAGCCCCAAATCTGGCCGGCGGTGACGCGGGTCTGGATGACCTGCGGCGGGGGGTTACGAGCACCCTCCCCTGACCCGCTTGGGTTCAGCGCGCTGCACCGAGCGTCGCTCAGCACCTGGGTCTTCCCAGCCACCATCAGCTCGAGCTTTGGCTCCTGAACCGCATCAGGAAGGGGAGAGGCAGGGGTGTGCAGAGCTCTGCCCAACAAGTGCCCAGCAACTTCCCAGCATGGTCTTGGCACCCGCCTGGGAGCAGCAGCTCCAGCAGCTCCAGCCCGCGCCAGCCCGCCCAGTTCACCCCGGCTGCGGAGGAGTCACAACACCAGGATGGCAGTTGTGGAAGGAAGGCGGGTTCAGTTTTGGGGATGTGAGATCCTGCTGGGAGCTGGGACCGAGCGAGCGGAGCAGAAGTCTGGGGAGAAGCAGCCCCTCTGACGGGCGGTTTGCCCATCCTGAGGGAGCCGGGAGGGACGAGAGCGTCATGTCCGGGGGTGCGCAGAGAGGCCGGGAAGAGCAGGTTGAACGAATTTGGAGTTAAGTATTTAGCAAAGCCCTGTAGACCACTGCTGTGAGTTCACCTTTAGAGTGTTCTGTATCAGAAAACACATAAAATCCCAAGTCTGAAAGCAGCTCTAATCTCACCCAACTCTTCTCCCCTTGCAAACCGGCTTCTCTTTAGATGCAATTTACATTTCTGTGCATTTTTGCTCCCCCTACGTGGTACCTCGGGCTTCTCCCGCCCAGCAGCCGGCTAGCAACTCGCACTGCCGCAAACCCATCAAATCAATCCCCGCACCGCTCAGCCCTGACCATTCCCAGCACGGCGACCACACGGGAAAAGGGGCAACGGAAACGGGAGCAAACTCCCACCGAAGCTGGACAAACATGAGCAGCCCGGAGCATCGCGGAGCCAACCGAAAACCCCGGCGGGCAGCGGCGAGGAGCGAGGTGCCAGCAAAGCCGCATCAGAGCCCGCTGCTGGTTTGCTTTTCTTGCAAAAAAAAAAAAAAAAATAACATAAATACAAAACCCAGTGACACTTCCTGCCGCCGAGGAACCAAAGAGGCTGGTCTGTACTCACCGCGCAGGAAAGCGGAGGAGTAGGTGGCGAAGGAATCGAAGATGCTGTTGGATGCCATTCCCCTGGTCCCGTATCCCGGCTCCCCTGGAGGAGCCACTTGGCTGGCGGGAGGAGGAAGAGGAGGGATGGCAGAGGCGGCAGCGAGGGGGAGGAAGAGGAAAACCCCGCTGGCGGCGCAGGTAGCCCCGGCTGGCTGGTGGTTCTGTGGTCGGCACGGCAGAGCCGCTGGCTCGGCATCCGCTGGGTGGGAGAGCGGCGTCACCTGATCCGTGGCGTCAACGGGCCAGCGAGATTGCTGCGCCTTCGGGGTGCTGGGCTTGGGGGTTTCTGGTTTGTCCCCTATATTTTTTTTCACTAATAATTGCACGGTTTGTAGTTGGTGGCTCATGGGGGGCTCGCTCGCCCTCGTGGCAGAGTGACAGACAGGAGCAGAGGAGACGCTTCTCTTTAATTAATTATATTGTTGCCTTAAAAGAAGTGAAGAAGAGAGCCCGTAGCCTCCTAATTGGGTGATTGAAGTAATAAGCCGTTTACACGCCGTGGTTTTCTCCTTCCAACTGCCTTTTCTCCCCCATTCACCACTTGTCTGTATCCTAACTCTGAGCTGTACACGGCTTTCCAGCTCCCGGCCGGGTACGGGGACCGCGGGCCGAGACTCTTTCCAGATGTGCGGAGGGGTGGTTCTTCTTCACAAGGGTTTTATGGGCATTAGTATTAAGCAAAAATATGAAGCACATGCGGCAGGATAAACAGCGCTGGCTGCGGAGGGGAAACTGGGGAAGGCGGGGAGGGCTGGCGAGGAGGAGGATGGCAGCGGGTAGGGCTGACCTCCTGCTTTGGCCAAACAGCCGGTGATTTTTACAGATATTAAGTAATAAAGTTGATCCAGTGATACAAGCACAGCAAATTCCCAGGAGCACTGAAAGATGCCGGCTCTGCTGGGCCACAGGGACGCCGGCACCCAACGGGGGCTCACGCCTGGAACAGGAGGTGCCGTCGGGCGCTGCCTCGCCTGGGGCTGATGGGTTTTCTTGCAGAAAATTTCCATTATCACCCTTGGAGATGAATTTTCCCTAAATGGGAAGAAATGTAGGATTGAAACATGAGATGCTATTTGCCCTATTCTTCTTTCTCCTCGTAAGAAAAAGCAAAGGGAGCTCTCCGATGGAGTAAAGCAAAGGCAAACTGAGCCTGAGCGACCAAAATCCGCAGGCAAACAGGACCCACGGCAGAAGAGCAGCCCTTGGGGCAGGCGAGTCAGATTTCAAGGTGATTCTGGAGCGGGGTGCTCGTCACGCCTCGCTGCTGTCGTCCTTGGTTGAGTTTTCATCCCATGGATGTTTGCAGCTGGACGTATCAGGATGTTACCGGCTGAGATGTTGGAGATTCCTGCAGGGTTATTAGAGGTTGGGGGGTTAAAAAAAGAGCTGCTCGTATTTACTGCGGCTGAAAACTGCTTGTTTGAGGCTTTTAAGCAAAGAGGGGGGAAATGCGGTTTCAGAGCAGCGAAGGGGGCAGAGGTTGTGCAAATGCTGGTCCAGAAGGAAAGGGAAAAGCAACCCAGCCTGGAAAACACCCGCTGCTGCCCAGAGCGGGCTCTGTGGCACCGACAGAGTTGCCTTCTCGCTTGCTACCACGACCACAGCTCCAACCCCACGAGGTGCTACAGGCAGCAAAGTCATTTCCACCGGGGAGGTGGCATCGCCCCTCCAGGTCCCCACCGCGGTCCAGAATGCTGCAGGGTGGCTCAGCCCAGCGGTATCGCGCCTGCCGCCCTGCCTGCTCCAGCCTCTCGGGTTTTTCAGGCTGCTTGTAGATCTCACGGCTCCTTCCCTGCAGCAAAGGGGTGGGAGGCTCAGCCCTCACCCGGCTTAGGGTCCACTGAGGTTGACAGTGAGAAAAGTCAGGAGGAAGAGGAAGAAGAGGAGGGAAAGGTGCTTTTAAGGTATCTGCCCGCTCTCCTCATCGTCAGGTGCCAGCCGGGAGCTCTGCTTCAGCTGCGCTGATTTACACGCTGACCAAACAGCCTGCGGCAGCACCAACTGGGAGAGGCTCTGGACAAGGCTTTTCTCCATCACCCTCCCACCACCCCCTTTTCCCTAAATCCACCCCACGGACATGGGCCTGAGCCTCTTTGGCACAGCCAGGGCTTCTGGTCCTGGACATCATCCTCAGGGGATCCAGAGAGTCATAAACTTCTTGTAAAATTTCTCCTCCTGCCCCTTCAAGTCATGGTTTTTCCCTCATGTGGGGCTTTAAATTGAAATGCTCCCAATTATTCCTGCAGTCAGATGGGACCTGCTGGGTACCCCATACAGCACCCAGCCACGGTACTCACGTGGCACTGGCAGAGGATGATTAACGAGCAGCCCAGGCAACACACTTAATTACACACATTTATTTGCATCCAGGTGAGAGTCACAGACATCCCCAATGATTTAGTGTTCACTGGTGGATCCCAAACTCATCCCCAAAGTCCCGAGAGGCTCCAGAGTGATTTGAAGATCAAATCCACGTTAAATTCTTGCCCTTTTACATCGGTTTGCAAAAATAGGGCTTTTTTTCATTAGCAGTGCTACTGTGGGAGCTGCAGAATGGAGCCAGCATGAGACCCCAGCCCCAAACCTTCCCCCTTGCCCTCACCACCCTGAAGGTCTGGATTCGCTCTGTGGCATCGCTGCGAGCGAGGGGCAAACCCCCAAAGCCCTCCGAGCCTCAACGCTCCCCTGCAAACCCAGCCCCAGCCCCGCGCCAGCCCGGCTGCAGCTGCACGCTCCCCGCCAACGCGCAGCTACGGCGACCTCGCCGCCTGCACCCCGCCAGCCGCGGAACCACCCAGCCAGTTCGGGGTTAGCAAACCCACCGGTTGCACCCCCAGCAAAGAGCTGCCTCTAAGAAAGGCGCGACGGTCCCTGCAGCGAGCGGGCGGCTGTGCGTGCAGCCGGCGCGGCAGAGGGGCTTCGCAGCTCAGCCGCTTCCGCCACGGCTCAGCCAAAACCGCGGCGGGCTGCAGCCTCCCACCTCGCCCCGTGCCGCCGGTTCTCACCTCTGGGAATGGGGCGGCCAAACCGGGCTGCCGAATGCGCAGGCAGTGGGTCCGGCAGTGCCACACGCACGCACACTGACATCTGCCCGTGCAGCCCACGCGCCGGCCGTCGGACACCGGGGAAAATTCTTCAGAAGAGGAAAACTTTTCACAACGAGAACAATCGGCCACTGGAATCATCTCCCCAGGGAAGTGGTGGAATCCCCTACACTGGACTTTTAAGATGCAGCTGGACAAGGTGCTGGACCATCTTGTTTAGACTAGGCTTTTGCCAAGAGAGGTTGGACCTGCTGGAGGTCCCTTCCAGCCCGGCGTTCTATGATTCCGTGATTCTACGAACTGCCAGAATTAAGGGCTTTAGCACCCACGGGTCTGCTCCGCAGGGAAAGACTCTGCAGCACCCGGTGCTTCCCCATGTGCAAGCCAGGGAGGCTGGATGGGGCTTTATTGGTGGGAAACTGAGGCACAGGGCGATGGGAATTAAAGCACCCATTCATTCGGAGAGATGATTAAAAGCAGATAAGCCATGCCCTGGACAGCGCACAGCCCGGCATGTCTGCCATGGGCTGTTTCATTGTGGCACCAGCATTTCAGCCAACCCAGCCGCCAGCGTTTCATCTGGCCGTCCCAAAACAGAGGGGCCAATCGTGACCCTCCCCAACACCCCGGGCCGGTGGCAGTGTCCACCTGAGCCTGGCTGGGTCAGGACTGGCTTGCCTGAGCCATGAGGTTGTGACGGCGCATCCCTGCTCCACCGCCAATCCCAGCACCCGCGGGCTCTGCCCGCAGCCATGGGAAAGGAGGCGTGTGACCAGCTCCATAAAACCGGCCGTGACCCAGGAACGACCCACCCTGTGTCCGAGCCTCACCCCGGCCCTTCCTCTCCAGTGCCAGGGTGCCACGGTCGGTGCAGAGTGCCCGGCTGCAGAGAGCCACGTGGGCTGGCGTGTGCGGCGAGCGGCACAATGCCGGAGTTGTAACCCCAACACCGGCGGAGCGATGTCTCCTGACCGCGGAGCAGGGACCGGCCACGGGATCTCTCCCATCACTGCTGCCTTGTTTTCCCTGCACATCCCAGGGGGTGCAAGGGAAAGCACCCCAGCCCGAGAGCCGCGGGTGCCTCTGCCGTGACCCGAGGCTCCGGTGCCGAGCTGCTGCTGCTGGTGCCAGAGCTGGGGAGCGGAGGAAGCCAGCGCGGCGGAGCTGATGGACTGGTGGAGCTGCCGTCCCGTGCCTGCAGGAGCAGCCGGAGGGGTGCAGACAGAGGGACTCTGCAGCAGATCTGGCCGGGGGATTGTCCACAGGGTGACCTGGGCCCTGGAATGAGGGGCGAGAAAAGAGAGAAATGAAAAAAGCAAATTTAGCAAGTGACCAAGCGTCCGAGGCAACTCAGTGGTGCCTTTGGGCACAGACCCAGCACCTGCCCGGACACCTCCAGAGCCTGGAGGGGCTTTGGGGGCAGAGGTGCTGGCAGGGAAGGAGGGATGGGACAGGTTGGTCATGCTCCTTCCCGCTCCTGTGGGACCCCGAGACTGCCAGGACAACGAGCATCTCCCCGGAGCGGTTTGTACCACCCGCCCATGCACCAGCCAGGCCGTTGGCAACCCTCTGCCACCGCCCCGCAGGCACCGGGCAGGTCCTGGGCTGTTCGGTGGGGTGAGGGACAGGCAGCCAGATGACAGCCAAGCAGAGATGTTCCAGCTGAGATTGCGGGCGAGCCCACGGGGAGAACCCGGCACGGGACAGCGTTGCGCCATGGCCGGGTCACGCCACAGTCACACGCCGGCAGAGCGCGGCCACGCCGGCGCCCTTCTCCTGACCCCGGGGATCGCAGGGAGGCGCTAAGGCGGGGGCTGGCGGTGTCCCGGGGGGTGGTGGCTCTGTCCCACTGTACACTCCATCCTGACGAGCACCGGCCTCTGCCCATCACCATTATTAACGGGGTTTGTTGCATTTCCAAGCGGGAGGAGCAAAACAGTAGCAGGGCCAGGCAGCCACCATGGGGCTGAAGCCACTTCACATCCAGCCCCGCGGAGGGAAAGAAAATCCCCCAAACCTCAACTCATCCACGGAGCATGAGGAAAATCGCTTTTCTTTTTGGGTTTAAATACATCTGCCCGTTCTGAAATCCCCAGGGGATCCTGCAGCCATCGCCCACCCATTCTAACTGCCGCGCTCGCAAACAGCGACGCAAAAACAAACAACGATTTATGGCAGCGAACGTGAATTTTTGTGTCTGGTCTGTGGTCGCGGAGCGTACGTTCTCCAAGAAGAGTTTCCTGTAGCAGCCAAGGAAGCTGAGACGGTCGCTGGTGGGTTCTCACTTGACACGTCTCCCATCAGGGTTGACCACGGCAGAAGTCCATCCAAGTTTACCAGTGTGGAGGGCACCAGGAGCAGCCTGAGGTCCACTCCCCACCGTGCTCAGTGCTATGGTCCCACCACGACTTGCGCCAAGAGCAGCAGGTCCCGCAGCAGAGGCTGTGGAGGGAGGCTCCAGGCGTCTCTTTTTAGGAGTGTATTTTGCAAGCCTGGGCATTAGTAAGGAAAAACCGTCATCTGGAGAGCGTGGGGGAAACGGCCGTCACCCTCCAGCTCTCTTGGTTCCCTCCCCAGCAGACAGAGCTGGATTTACTTCAGTAACAGAAGCAATAATTCACAGTTCGAGGGGGATCTGTGAAGCAGGAGCAAGCGGGCTGTGAGCAGGTAGGGAGGCTGTGCCTCAGCCAGGGCACGTTTTGGGGCAGCGACGAAGATGGAGGCTCCCAGGAGGGTCAGGATCCCGGCTTCGCCCCCTGTGAAGGACCCGCTGTCCTCGGTAGGATGCGCCGGGTCTGCGCTTCACGGCCGGCTGCTGCTTCTCTCTGCGAGAGCACGTGTGGGCTGCAGCTCGTTATCAGAGAGCTTTTGAAGTGGTTAGAAAAATGAGTATTATCCCCATAGCCTGTGGGCAGAGGTGGATTCGGAGACATTTTCCACCTTGAAGAAACAAAAGAGTAAAGAAAGAGCAAACCAAGATGCGGGGATGTCGCCACCCACGGAGGAGCTCAGCAGGGCCATTGGGCTTACGCGGCCTCGGTGGGTACCGAGCATCCATCCATGGGTGATGGAAACCCCCCCATACGCCCTGCGCTGCTTGGGGAGAGGAGGACCCAGGTAAAATACCGAATAATAGCCTGGACTTCAGACGATTCAAAAAACCGGGGTCTGACACCCAGCCCAGCCGTGACCTTGGGCATCTGCTCTCAGGAACGAGATCCTCTTCAAATCCGCCCTGCAGAAAGTATCGCTGGATGGGGACCAGGAGGGGGTCAAAGCCCTGAGTCCCGGGAGGGTGTGACCATGACCAGCTCTGAGACCCCGGCGTGAGCCTCCTGCACAGCAACGGGCTCTGCCGGCTGTAGGAAAGGACCCTGCTCCCTCTTGGGTGGGGGAAAAGCTACTGTACTGCCAATAATACACAGAATTTATTGCCAGCTGGTCACCGATTCTCTCCTGCCATCCATATTGCAAGTCCTATGTTTTATTGCAGAGACAAAAATCTTTATTAGGATTACTACCGAGTTACTTGCTTTCCTCCAGAGAGAAGAGATTCAAACCAGAAGAGCTAATGGCTTAAAGACCAGGGATGAATTTAAAAGGATTCAACCCGTGGTGTTCTGGTCCCGCTCACGCAACACCCCTTTTGCTAAACAAAATAACATTGCCTCCGTTTCTTACTTTTTTTCCCTTTTCTTGCCCTTTTTTCCCCCCTCATTGGCAGCTGTTTCCCTTGATCACATCTGTAGTAAATCTGCACTTAATCCCCCACTGACAGTGCAGAAGAGGGTGGAAAATGGAAGGGCTGATCCCAGCTCCCGGGACGTGGCAGGGAGGGAGGGAAGAGCTGTACCAGGGCAGGAGGCTCTGGCTGGGCTGAGCTCCCCAGGCAACCCCTGCTCCGGACCCCGTCACCCCCCATCCCATCCCGACGTGACTCCGAATCTGCGGAGCTGCTGGATCCAGCTCCACCTGCCGCGGGGAGCCCCAGGGCCACGGCTGCAAGCGCGGGGTGATGCAGCTCGAGGTTTTGACTCATCGCTTTCATTTTATTTTCCTTTCTGCCGCCTCTGGTGGTCTGAGCCCTCGGACACGTTGCTGCAGAGCGGGGCTGTGCCAGAAGCAGATCACAAGAGGTTCCCCTGCGCCGCTTTGCCCCGCGCGAGGAGGGAGGTGAAGTTTCGGAGAGGATGGAGAGCGACCGCTGCCTGGGAAAGGCAGCCCTGGGGTGACCCACGCTGCCCCCCAGCCTGCAGCCCTCCCGCGGCGGGGAGCACGGGGCAGCCCCACACCCCAGCGCTGCGGCGTTATCGCTGCGTCACCTCAGGCAGGTTTTGGGTTGAACGTGGCACTGCTGGCCGGTGACTGGCAACGGTCGGCGGGGAGCAGGCAGCGGCGGGCAGGGGGTTCCTGGGGGCTGTTTGGTGAGTGGCTGACGCAGAGGCTTGCTCACTTGGCACCAGCAGAGCGACCGTCGAACCTGCCTTTCCCTCGTCCCGATGTGAAACAGAAATAATCCCGCTGAAGGCGACAGAGACCCGCTGACGCAGGCAAAGGTGACTCAGACCCAAAGGGCACCTTCTGACTGCAGAAAAACCAACCAGGGACCACGTCTGGCTGCTTGGGCAGTGCCAGAGCCACGTGTGAGGAGCTGCAGTGGGTGCAGCCCCCAGGGCTGCTGGGGCAGTGGGATTTTGGCCAGCTCCTGCCTGCCCCAGGGATGTGTCCGGAGCGAGGAGCATCCCTGCCAGGGAGCAGCCGGGACGCAGCGGTGCCAGGAGCGGAGATCCGTTTGCAGCAGGACAGGGGCACCGTGCCACTGTCTACCGAATCCTGCAGCATTTCACCCTCTGTAAATACGCAGAGGTAGTATTTGTGGCCTAAATTGTGATGATGATGATGATGATGATGATGATTATTATTATTATTATTGGCATCTCACCGTAGCCAGCACAAGGGAACTTTAGCGTTCCAAAAGGTGATACCACCCCGAGAGCCCCAAAACCCCCAAGAGAGGTTTCCCATCCACACCACAGCGTGTGGGGCAAAAGGTCCTGGAGGGGCTGGGGTCCCCACGAAGGGCTGGGGGTCCCCACAAAGGGTTGGGGGTCCCCACGAAGGGCTGGGGGTCCCCACAAAGGGTTGGGCATCCCCATAAAGGGCTGGGGGTCCCCACGAAGGGCTGGGGGTCCCCATGAAGGGCTGGGGGTCCCCACGAAGGGCTGGGGGTCCCCATGAAGGGTTGAGGGTTCCCGTGAAGGGCTGGGGGTCCCCAGCCCCCACTGGGGGCTGGCACTGGGGACACGGCCAAATTCTACCTTTCGTGCCCAAAGTGCTTCACGGGAAGAAACAGCCGTGGCGGGGGGAGGCTCTGGTGCAGAAGGGGGCTCGTGCCCCGCCACCTCGCATCACTTCATTTCCCCACCGCCAGCTGCTTTCACAGAAACCCTCCAGCCCCCGGGTGCCCCCGCCGCCTCCCCCAGCACCACGGGCTTCTCAGAAGGGCCCGTCGCCCCCCCTGCGCTCACCGCTCTCGCTTACTGGAAAGAGGTGCGGAGAGGGCCCCTGGCACGCTCCTTCCTTTCTCACTGCCTTTTTTTTTTTTTTACTTGCTTTCTTCTGTTTTTTTATTGAAACTCTTCAAGCAAGGGCTCAGCAGCATCATGAGCGAGCCCTGGGCGGAAGCAGCACCACGGGGCTCTTGTCACGAAGGCGGTGGCGGTGGCCGGGGATGGAGGCAGAGCTGCAGGCAGGACTTGGCAGGGGATGGCTGCGAAGCGCCGGGGCTTGGAAGCGTCAGGAAACCTCTGGGCAGCTCCGCAGGGTCCCCAGGGGGCTTCAGGGCACCCCTGAAGGTTTTGGGGTGAAGCGGCAGTGGGTTCACACCGGGAAAAATCCCCCTGCGGGGTGTTTTGGGGGTGATGGGGGGAAAGGGGAAGGCGTGCGGGAAAGGAAGAGGCTGGGGGAAGCGATGCTCGAGCACCGGCGCGGTCCAGCCACGGCTTGCGGCAGCTATTTAAAGAGCAGACCGTGGGAAACTTCTTCAGACGTGCGGTTTCTCTAAACGGAGGGACTTGTGTCTTCGCTGCCGCCGGGTGAGTCACAGTCAGAGCAGGGGAGAAGGGGGAAAAAAAAGAGAAACCAAAAAAAAAAAAAAAAAAAAAAGAAAAAAAAATCAACCCCAGCCCCCAGCAGTGGCAATTAGTGCCGCTGCCTCAGAGGACCCGCAGCACAATTATCTCCCGCGCAGCACATCAAGGTCAGATCTTTTAAGAGGAGGAAGCTCCGAAGAGGTTTATTTTTTTTTTTCCCCTCTTCAAACAGGAAAACTGTCCCCTGCCTCAAAAAACCAAAGAAAGAAACCCCAAACCTCTTATCTGAAATTATATCGCAGGGAGGGTGGGGGCAGGAGAGATGCTAAGGGCTCCTCTGAGCCTGCAGGAACCCTCGAGGGGACCCTGGGCAGCTGCAGAGGTCAGGTATCCCCAGCCCCAGCCCCAGGGAGGGACCCTGGAGGTCCCAGTCACCAGCATGGGGCTGGGTCACCTCCCCGAGCCACGAGGGCCTCAGGTGTCCCCGGAGAAGCCCAGCTCTGTCCCTGACCCCGCGGGGAGCGGAGCAGGGCCAGGGGTGGGGGATGCGCATCCAGGATTTCTAAAGGCCTTTTTCTCTTGCCTCCAGAAGTCGTGCACTTCCTGCAGGGCGTTCCAGCCGCTGCCTTAGCCATAAGGGAAACTGAGGCACAGCCCACCGTGCATTCCCAGTTCATCGTGGGTTAGCAGCATCTTCATAAACCCGGGGCGGCTCTAAGCTGGAGAGACTTGGGCTGCCTAAGTGGTGTTTTTCTGGGGGGTAAATACCCATTTCTGGCACTCTCAATGCCATCGTGCGTGCGACGTGAGAGCCTTTGAGCTCCGGAGCCCGGCAGCGGGATAACGCAGGTGGCTGTGACCAGTAAGGGGCTGCGGTGGGAGCAGGAGGTGGCTTTCCCTGGGGACAACGTCAGTGCGGAGACGCCCATGGGGTCACGGGGACTTCAGCGGATGCTGCTGACGCACACGGGGGGCTCACACCTCCCCACAGGCATCTCCAGGTCTCCTGAAACGAAAGCGCTCAGAGATTGAATTCTTGTAATTTGCTCTGAATCATTCTGGAACGGCCTCGGCAGGTGACTCAACCTAGGGGGAAAAAATACAAATAAATCACAAAGCGACATTTCATTCACGTTTGGGAGGTACCGGGAGGGAAGGTCAGGGCACCTGCGGCATCGTGCTGCCAGCGGTGGCGATGGGCGACGGGCCATGGGTGACGGGCGATGGGCAACAGGCGACGGGCGACGGGCGACGGGCGATGGGTGGCTCCAGCACCGAAACAGGCGCTGGCTTTTCCCCTGCTGCTCTGGGTGCAAAAACCCCACCCAAAATACAGTTTTTCCTGGTTCCTGAGCAATTTTGAGAACTGCGGGAGAAAATATCGAGGGTCCAAGCGCATCAAAGTCGATCAGAAAGGGGTGGGGAAACACACTCTAGGTTTGCATTCAGCATGGGAGGAAATGCTGCATTTCGGGCACCAAGTTTTCTAAAGTTTTAATTTGGAAAGTAACAACTTTCAGTGTAGAAGCTACTTGCCCCAGGCCGTCCCGCCAGGCTACAGAGAAATCCAAAACTTCCGCTGCAAGCTCTTGGGGCTTGTCCTGCCCGTGCCCAGCGGGGCGGGCAGCGCCAGCGCGGGGTGCCCCGGGGGGCAGCGGCGGAGGGAGCTGTGAGGAGTGGGTGCTGCCTGGGGACGGGGGCAGCCGCTCGGGCTCTGCGCCCCTCGGAAACATTCGAAACCCGCTGGCCACAGACGCTGCTGAACTTTGCAGGAACCCTGCGGTGACAGAGAGACACGGGCCAAGAGTCACCTTATCGGTGACCCAGAAAGCTGGTGTGAAACCAGCCCGACGCGGGGGCTGCCCGGCGCCCAGCTCACCCCGAAGGGCGATGGCTCCACCTGCCCCCTCCTGCAGGGCTGGGGGTGTCCCGCAGGGGTGACCCCAGGGCCCCAGGACAGGGCCAGGACCCCAGGGCTGAGCAGCTTCCCCCCAAGTGTCCCCGGCTCCCCCCGTGGCCAGGAGGAAGCGGAGGAGCGCGTCGTTCCCCCCCAGCTCCAGCAGACAGAGCCGCTGCATGAAATCCTGAAACGGCCTTTTTTTCTCAGCGATGCTGCAGACACAACACAACACTCAGCAGCTTCCGGCACCGCTCACGCACCCCCGGCCGCGCTCCCCAAGCAGAAGTCCGCTCCGCGCTGGGGAAGTGGCCGGTGGCCGGCGGCCCTGGGCGGTTTGTAGCCCCCAACGCGCCGGGGTGACCGCGTGGGAGAGGATGCCGCTGGGGTGGGGAGCGGCGGCAGGGAAGGAGAGGTGGCTTCCAGTGACCCCCCCACCTGCAGCTCTGCGGGGCTTGAAGAAAAAGCCGGGCTTGCAAAGGCCAGTGGGGATTTTTCTTTCTAGCGAGGATTTAGGCTGAATTACCGTCTCTCAGCACGCTGCTTCTCTCTTCCCCAGCGCGTGGCGGGGGGTGCTGGCAGCGGGGACCGCTGGCAGTGGGGACGGGGCTGCCAGCCCGCTGCTTTGCCGCTGCCAGCCAAGTGGATGCAGTGCCAGACCCCTGTGGCGCTTGGGGTGGCCCTTCCTGATCATCACAGAGCCCCAAGACGGCAGATCCTGGGTGTTGGGCTGACCTAGATGCAGACGGGGAGGAACAAAGCCCAGGTCAGTGCTGGCTTTGCAGGAAAATGCAAGAGGTAAAAATATCACAAAAAAAAAAAAAAACAACCCCACCCAAAACAACAACAAAAAACCCAAACCAAAACAAAAGAACATTTTTTTATGGCTTCCAAAACTGAGAGGCATGACAAGCCTGGGCTCTCCACTCCTCCCGTGCTCCCCGTGAGCATCCCAGTGCGATCCCTGGAGACGGCGGGGGTCAGGAACAGGGTACTCGGGGCGGGCACTGGGGCTGCCCCTGCTGCCAGCCCCCCTCAGCCTCGCTGAGAACGGCCACGCCGCGGCAGCGAGGGCAAAACCGCAGCGCTCTCTGCCCAAAGCGTGGCAGATCCCAGCTGGTCCCAGCGCGGGTCGCCCCTCTCAGGATGGATCCCCAGTGGGGTGATGGGGATGGTGGGGTGAGGAGGTTTTGCCCGCCCAGCCCGACCGCGAGTGACGGCTGCAGCCGCCGCAGCACACAAACACCGTAGGAATAATTCAGCAAGAACCTCATAAACACTTGCAACCGCGGCCAGTGCATTTCCTTGATTACTAGCCCGAAACTTTTCATTAGAAATGACTTATTAAACAGGGATCTAACCTTTCTCCCGGCTGGCAGAGGATAATGAGTGTTTTATTAAGTCGTCAGGAGCGAGCGGCAGCTAATGCAAGCTGCATCCGCAGGGCTCTGTACTTCATTAGCCATGGACTCTTATGCCATTTATAATTAATCGTTCGATGCTGTGAAATACGGCGCAGCGAGCGGTGGTGGTAGTCACTGCTCAGGGGGAAGGGATCGGGGAAAGCTCCTGTCAACGGGCTCTGCTGCGCTGCCAAAAATACTTTCCCATCATTTTGGTGACTGGGCGATTTGACCAATTCTGCAGTTTTTTCCAGCTCTTCCTCATCATCCAGAAGGGCTTTGGGCAGGAAAGCCCCAGTGCAGCGCTCATGGGCTTCTCCAAAGACCACGGTCATGAACTCAGAGCAAAATCCCCGCTGGGTGCCACGGCAGCGAGTGGTGAGACGGCACAGAGCAAAACCCCAGCCTTCCTCACCACGGAAAGACAAACTTTACGGATGAGGTGATGGCTTATCCTGCTCCAGATTTTGCCAAGCCCCTACGCTGTTATTTTGACCTAGAAATAACTCAGTGCTTGTGCTTGTCCCAGGGATGCTGCCAAGGCTGAAGACAGCCCTACGTGAAACCCATCAATTCCCTTGACCTGCGTCCGTGCTGCCCTGGAAAGGACCCAGCCAGGCTCAGATTTTGGGCTAAAGCTGCGTCTGGACCAGCGTTTGCAGACCCAAGAGCCTTCCCAAGCAGCGGGCAGAGCAGCAACGGCCACACGGACCATCCCAATGTGTTCAAGAGCAGCAGCAGCAGCTTAAGAGACAATTAGGAAGGGGATTTTGGACAGGCAACAGGCTAAGCTTTTGCCTGGGAGGAATCCCCTAAATTTCAGCTGAGTGAATTAAGTGCAAATTGATGCTCAACTTGTTACACAGCTCCAGTATTTCGGTCTTGTCAAGAAAGAGGATATACGAGAGGAGAGGGGGTTTCATGACGCATTTTAAGGCAGGGAAGGGAACAAACACTTCCCTGATGGAAACCGAGCTGCAGAACATGAGCGCTCGCCACGGCGTGGAAACGCACCCAACCCCAACCCAAACGTGTCCCAGTGCATCCCGGACCAGGGCAAAACCTCCCAAAGCAGCTGTTCTCCCCGAAGGAAGAAACTTCTAACGAAAAGACTAATTAACAGAAGACTTCATCCCTACGCCAGTAATTTAAACCTGATGAGCGAGGAAAGAAAAACCACACTCCCATTATTTCAGCCTCGCTCGGTTTGGTCAGTCGGGTTGTGCTTTTTCATTAGGTGCTCTCCTGCAATAAGTAATTTTCCTTCATGCCTCGAATCACTCTTGATACCGCTGTGGTGTGCCTGTGGCCGACGTGAAGGATGAGGAGGTCACAGCTGATGTGCCTGCGTTGGGATGGGGTTTCATTAAATGTGAGTGACCACAGAATTTAGCGGTGGAGCCCGGCAGCACTGCCCACTAATTGCTTTACTGTGCTTCTGGTACCACCACAGCTTCCCCTCCTCGGTGTTGGGATTTGTCTACCCAACCCAATGCCCTTCGTCAGGATCGTAGGGAGATGTGGCCTCGTTAAGTACATCTGGGTTTTCCTCAGTCTTCGGTCTTTCTTCAGTGTTGAGAAGAGGGAGGCAGCCCTGCACAGGAAACATCTTGGTGCCAGGGGAGCATCAGTGCCTGGAGGACCTCCAGCTCTGGTCACCAGTGCTGTGGAGTGACCTGCTGGTGACACTGCTCAAGAGCATAACCCATCGCAGGGCGTCACTGAGCCCATTTCACAGACGAGGAAACCGGGGCGCTGGCAGCGAATTGTCCAAGGTCACCCCAGAGCCTGACATCATCTAGAAAAAGACAAAAGCTGTGAAAGCCCACCAGAAATCGGGGCATCTCCCATTTCTGCACTTGCAGAAAAGTGAACGCCTTTAAGGAGGGTGGAGCCGAACACGCCACGACGTCCCTCTGAAGCAGCAGGTAGACCGAGCAAAGCCCCGTCGCAGCTGGGAAAGGGATGACTGAACCGGGGACCAAACCCAAACCCCGTCCCTGGGTCCCCAGCGGCTTCAGCCCCGCTGGAGGCTGCTCAGAGTCGTCTCTATTGAGCGGCGCTACAGTTTGTTTTGCTTTAAGTAAAATCCATCTGCTCTGCTGTGCCATTTCCATTCCTTGCATTACATTGAGAGTCTTTTAAACCGTCTGCACAACAGGACTCTGTGCGGTTTCGAGGGCATTTTCTGTTTAACTTGCATTAAAGTGTACCGAAGAGTTACAAGTGCATTAGCGGTCCTGCTCCCAAATTGCTGCTATAACCTTTGTCCCCGGCCAATCAATCTTGCTGACACCCATTAAAATGAGCTCATGGTGCTGTTTTTATGGCCGGATTAAGTGGTGTATCTGTAGCTCAGGCGGTTCGGTAAGGGCGTCACACTGCTAATGATTTCTTTATTGATCTTTAATGATTTCCTACATTAGGACAAGCAACATTAGCCTCAACAACATGCTCCAGGACAGATTGACTAAATAATTCACTGCAGCGAACTGTGATCACATAACTGCACATCCCTCCTTTGTGTTAAGAAGCAGGGGTGCAAAATGCTATTCTCTGCTATAAGACAGAAAGCTGTTGCCTCCCCCCTGATCTCTCCCAGCCGCCCTCCCCAGTGCCCACCCACTCTCAGAAGAAACTTTCCCATCAGGGGCCGGTGATCTGCCCCAAATCACTCACCAGGAGAAGAAAAGCATCGGCGTGGTCCTCTGCCCGAGGAGATGCAGGGCTTGGGGTCCAGGGGGTTCAGAAGGAGTCGGGCTCTGGTGGATCTTGGCACCTGTAGACTCAAAGGGGACATAAGTCACGTAAGGAGCTGCCACTCCCCTGGCCGTACCCCTCCCCACACGTGTCCCTGCAGGACACCCCATGGCTGGCGGCTAATGGGCAACTGCTGTTTAATCTTAAATACAAAGGTCCCAAACCAGGGCTCGGTTTGCATCCCACGCGGGTACGCAGCGGTCTGGGGAAGTGTCACGCCATGGCTGCCTGTGAGGGCAGGACCTGCCGGACCCCGCAGAGCGACCTGTCCCAGCTCGCTCTGCTTCACCTCCAAGCCTGGAGCAGCAAAGGAGAAATGAGCGGTGCAGAGGTCCTCAGCAGACTGAAATGACGTTTTAAAATCACTGGGATGAGTCTGACATCCATTGCTACCTGGAGGATGGGTGGATGGATGGGTGGATGGATGGTCTCTCCATGCCAACAGCATGCACGGGATGGATGGAATGGTTTGAAGGAAACCTCTTGCTGAGACCAGCTGCAGAGGACCTCCTGGGCCCACGGCCAGCGCTGGCATCCCGGCAGGCAGAGCACTCTGCCACACAGTTGGTAGCAGAGCTGTGCCAGGGCTGTGGCAGAGTCCTGGCACCGCGGGATGAGTGGAGCTGCTGCAGGGCTGGGAGCTGCACAGCACCAGCCACACTCCTCTCCATTCACCTCCCAGCCACCAAACCCCGGGGAAGCCCTTCCAGCGCTGATTTTGCAGCAGCACTTCACTATTTCCTTGGTTTGACCTACCCAGGAGCTCCTTCCATTGACGGCACGCCGAGGACCAAGGCCAGGATGGGGATGGATGCTCGCTGCCAGCCACCGGCCACGAAACCATCCCACCTGGCCACGAGGCTCGGGTTGCATCGGGGGTCTCAGGCACCGCAGGAAACCTGTCTGCGACCTCCAGCCTTCCTGCCGGGAGGTAACGGGGAAGCGCTGGTCCCGCCGCCGCACCGTTTAATTGGGGAAAGCACTCAGTGGTGTGGGTCAAGTTCTCCACAGGTGCTGGCGCGGAGCCAGCAGAGGCCGGGCATGCCACAGTCTTCATTAGCGTAACTGGTTGCAAACCACAGCTCTTGACCTGCAAATAGAAATGATTTCTTCATTAATGGAGATGTCAACAGCGGGGAACCTGTGGTTTCTAATGACACAGCCATTTTTGTCGAGTGTACAAACAAACTATGAAGAAAACAGAAAACCGGAGCCTTCTCCCCTCTCCCCCGACTCAGCGCAGGGATTTTTTCCTGGAGATGCAAGGTGACACTTCCGAGGTCCTGCAGCAAAGGAGCAATCTCCTGCAGAGAGGATGAGTTGGGCGTCACCATGACTTACTCGAGTTGGCTAGAAAACCCCTCCTTGGTGTCACCACCAGCACATCAGTGATGGGAAAGGCTTCAGGATGGCATCTGTGGGTGTCGCGGCTTGGCAGTCCCCTAGAACAAGCCTAGAGAGGCACAAGGACACGGGGTGGCCTATAGGAGCTGCTTTGGGGACCTTGGCTGTGACTGACAAGGTGTCTTAATGATGTTCCTATCCCCATCGCCCCAGTTAGGTGCGGGGGGGAACCGCCTGCGTGTGCCGCAGGGGCCCTGGGCTTTCAGGTGGCTCTTCCCCTGGCAGGGGGCTGGAACTAGATGACCTTTAAGGTCCCTTCCAACCCAAACCGTTCTATGATTTTAAGTGTCCTAAAAACCCACAGCTGACACCAGGTCCAGGGGTACCGGAGCCGGAGGAGCCACCGCAGCCTGTGCCCTCCCCAGCCAGCACCAGCCTGGCACTGAGCCCGCAGGAGCCGACGGCTTCACTGGGTGATCTCAGTGCCTAGGAAAAACGTTCTAGAAAATGATTTTTTTTAAAGCCTTTGTACAGATGGGCCATCTAAACAAATGAGGCTGCTCGGACAAGTCCAAATTAGAAGCAGGAAAATGACAGATCGTGGTTCTAAACAAATAAACAAATTAAAGCAAGAGCTCGTTTGCATCCCTCAGCCCTCAAACAAACCGCAGAGGATATTCTCGGCTGAAACACGGAGACGGTGTCTAACACCTGGACCGAACCCTGCTCTGGGGGTGCCCCGCGCCCCGAACAGCAGCGTGGCTGACGCTTCAAAACCCTCTCCAAAAAACTTGCCGAGGGCCATTTCCACCTCTCCCGCCCGGATGCCGCAGCACGGAGGAGGTGCTGGCTGCTCTCATTATTATTTGCAGGAGGGAAGCACCGCTGGCAGCGTTCGGTTTGCACCGGGCCAAGCAGAGCCGCTGCGAGCCGGCGCTGCAGTCAGCGCAGCGGGGTTCTGCCGTGGCCCCGTGGCAGAGCATCACCCGAGCATCTTCAGAGCGGCTCAGACATGAGAGCCAGTTCCTGCCCTTGTGGTCACGGGTGAAGAGTGGAAAAAGGAAGGGAAAAGGCTCAGCCGTGCTAAGGAGAATGGCCTCTGCTTATTTTACTTATTTTTCTGGGTGATTTTTTTTCCTTTAAGGCCACCCTGGGTGGCTGAGCGTGCAGGGTGGCAACGCTGCGGCCTCAGAAAGAGAAAGTGGGTTTTCTACAGAGCAAAAATACAGCAAAAAGCAAGAAAACCAACCAACCAACCCACTGAAACAGAGTGCTGGGGCGTGGGACAGGCTCAGACCGAATTCAGCGCCGTCAGTGGGAAAATAGCCCTCAAACCCAAAGAGATTCACGTGGAAAGCTCAGAGCAGGGACATGGTCCCAGTTTCATGGGGTGCAGCTTCAGCCCTCCCCGTGCAGGCATCCCTAGTCTCTCCGGGAACCTTTTCCCGTTGGTGAAAACCCCCACAGGTCAGAGCAAGTGGCTCCTCGGAGCTGCCGCTGCTCCTTTCCAGCCCCAAGCACTTGCCCAGCCCAGCCCAGCCCAGCCCCTGCCCGCGGCTTCTCGCAGTGGACGTGCCCCGGACACGGTTCACGCCTCGGAGACGCCGTAAAAGGGGCTGCTGACCAACACCACCCCGGTGAGCTCGTCAGCAGGAAGATCTGAAGGATATCCTTAAAGCATCCAGCCGTCAGCCAAGGCGTCCGCTGGGCGGAATCAGCATCACCCCCTGGAAGTCAAAGACAGCCACGTCCAACGTTACTCGCTGAAGCTCTGAATTTACCTGCCTTTTGTGGGGGGGCAGGAGTGCTGCAGTGGGAAACATCACCTCCTTGAGAAAGTTCTAGATTAGGGGGTTTATTTTAGGGGAGGAGGCAGAAAGAGCAAATAAATAAATAAAATTGCATTTAGTCAGGCGAGGAAACCAAGCGCCGGAGAGATGGGCGGCCTCGCTGCGCTGAAGGGAGGTGTCGGGTGGAGATGGATTACAGCGAAAAATCAGATCTTTTTGTTCTCAGCCGCATCCGTTCCATTTCCTCAGAATAAAACACTTAGACTCCAGGAAAAGAGCATCCCCTTGGCAGAGCAGCGGCTCGCTGTCACTTGGGGCTGACCGCCTAAGGGACTGCCTCTCTCGTGGGCCAAGCAGAAACCAAACCCCGCAGGTTTCCAGCCCCTTGGACCCCAGGAAAACCTCACTGGTGTGTGGGCAGGACAGGCGGGCGGGACGGGCAGGCAGGGACCGGCGGCCTGGGGCAGAGAGGACGGTGCTGGTGGCTGTGGGAGCCCTGACCGCGCTTCCCATGTGGCTTCGGAGCCTTGACCCGCTGCCGGCCGCGGCTGGTGGCTCCGACGGCGAAGCCGCAAACGGCCCCGTCTCCCGGTCCCCAACGGCGATCGGCCCCGCGGGATGCCGCCGCGCTGGGGGACATCGATGGCGGAGCAGCAGCCAAGGCCATGCAGGGTGGCACGGGGAGCAGGCGGGAAAGCCACGTGCCATCACGCCTCCTGCCAAGGGGCAGTGCCAAGGGGTGCCACACCACCCGCTGTCCCCGAGGGCGCGAAGGAGCCGGGCTCAGCTCACCCGCAAACCCAGCCTTGAGCCCTCGAGGCGCTCCCGGCCCCCCGCAGGACCATCCTCGCCCTGCGCTGGGCAAAGCCCCAGCAGCGCCCAGCCCGTGCCTGCGGCACCAGCACCGGGGGTCCCGTCCCGGGGGGCACCCAGCCGCACCCTCACCCTGCTGCACCCACCAGCACAGCGCGGCGCTTTGTCTCCCTCTAGCGCACATCGCTCCGGAGCAGCTCGGCGATGGGATGCGCTGGCTCCCCCCGGTGCCACGGGGGCACCCCCGGCTGCGGCCGGAGCCCCAGGGGCGGGGGTTTGCCCACCGCCGGGACCTGCACCCCGCGGCTCCAGCCAGCGGCACCCGCGGCAGAGCTCGCAGCGGCGTTAACGGCAGCACTCACGGGCCCGTCCGGCGCGTCCGGCTGGTCCCGGCGCGGGGGAACGGGTCCAAGCGGAGGCTGCCATCCTCTTAGGGCACGGTGTGGACACAGGACCCCCAGAAATCGCCCACCTGAAGCAGCACCCAGAGTTTGTCTCCTACGGTGGCGCGACGCCGGAAGTTTCATGTCCCCACGCACCTTCTGTATTGACTTTCCCAGTTTGTCCTGTTAAAGAAACGTGCTGGCAGGGGTACAGGGCGACTTATTACCCTTGTGTTGCTAGATCTAATCCTCTGATATATCTATTATTCATTTATTTTTCTATTATTCATTTATTCACTGGGAATTTAGAGGCAATCAGAAAGGCACTCTTGGTCATTTTGCTATAAAAGCATTTTTGATCCTCCTCTCTGCCAACGCAAACTTGTCTCTCTTGCTTAAAATACATTAATGACCCATTACAGGGATGGGATTTGATGCCCTGCTTATATATAGGAGCGTCTTCGGAGATTTTGAAATTGATATAAATAAACAGGGGCTTGTTGTTAATGCGCTCATTAAGCAAGGGGCGGGCTGGGATGAGGAACACTATGTTTTCCACTCTGAGCTCCCCAGGGGCTCTGCGATAGTGGAGGTTAATGCCTAAACCCAAGTGACAAGCCAGGCTCTGCTGCCCTGCGGCCAGGAGGACCCGGACGGTGCCGGGGAAGAGAAGCACCTAACGAAGAACCAGCTGCAATATTCTTCTAACAACACGTGTGAGACACGATGGGGTACGTGTGTCAGCCTGTTTGTACTGGCTGAGAACTGCCTTTACTCACCAGCAAGGAGAGCGGGCAGAGCCCATCCTGTTCCACACGACACGCGCAACCTGGACCACTGCCTTCTGCCTCACCTACAAGGGTCACACACCCCTCCAGGGCCCGCATCGTACCCTTTTCCCAGGAGCTAGAGACCCTGTCTGTTCATGAGGGTTTGGATGTGAAACGGCGTTGCCTGCCACCCTGCCGATGTCCCTCTGAGCAGGGCAGGGCTGGGTGCACATCGTCACCTCCTCTTGGCCCCGGGTTTGGAGCCGCTGGCACTTGCAGGGGAAACGACACCCAAGAAAAGCAATGGGAGAGTGAAGAGGAAGACCAGAATGAGACAAGGCTTATCGCTGCCTCGTGCCCCCATTCCCATCACCCGTCCCCAGTGGCGCAGGGACAGGAAGGTCCCTTCCCCAGGGTCAGGAGAAGTCACCAGGATCACTGAGCTGGGCCAAAGGCTGCCCTCAGAAGGTGAGGCGGTGCCCTCCCGGCACCGCCCCAGCCCTCTCCACCACACTGCTCCCAGGACGCGCTGGCCGTAGCCACCGGACTGTCCCAAACCCTGCGCCCCATTTGCTGGAGCGGGGAAAGCACCAGCACGGGGACTGGCTCCCAGCAGCCCTCCCAGCTGTGCAACGGCCCCTCGCTTCTCTTTTCCTGTTCCCAGCAGTGGTCGCCCCGTGGGGCAGCCTTTCGCCGCTTCCCCCTTTGCTCCTGGCTCGAGATGACGCCGGTCCCCGGCTCCACAGGCTTCCCCGCTCCCAGCAGCTCCTTTAGCATGGGCAAAGGGCCTCTGCAAAGGGCTTCTCTTCTCCCTTGGCCAGGGGAACCAGCTCCAAGCATCACCCAAGGCTGCTCAGTAGGGCAAGGGCACAACGGGGCCACCCTGAACCCAAAACCTGCCCTTGACCACCAACACGACTTCCCTCAGCTGCGCCAGCTGAGCACACAGCGCACAGGGTCACCGTTGCCCACCGCACAGACACCTCTCGGGGTTACGCTTTGAGACAAAGCCAGACAAGGTGGTTTCCTGATGTCCTACTTCTTCTTCAGCATCTCGGCTCTTCTCCCGTTTCCATAAGCAGCATCCTCTCTGCTTGTGGGGGAAACAGGCTCGGCAAGTGCTTCAACCCACCATGGTCCATCTTCCAGAAGAGCAGGTCACTTCTGAGCATTCCCCATGTCTGGGAGAAGACCCCCAGCCAGGAGGAACGATGAAAGCAGGCTGGAAATGAGGGCTTGACCCAAGCCCTGACGTCAGCTGGAGATGATCCGTCTCTTCCAAAGGGTGCCAGATCAGGGGTCCCCACATGATTGTCACCGTCTGGTCACAAGCTCCAGCTGCACCACGCTGGCAGTGTTGCTGAGAGCCCTGTGCCAGGGGACGGTCCAGGTTGTGTGCCCTCCCCTGGGCCCAAAGGCTTTTGAGATGAAAAGAAGCAATAAAATCCCAAAGAGAGAAGACGCGGCCGGGTGAGAGCCCGGACATGGGCTCCCTCTCATCTCGGCTGCTAAACGGTTGTGGAGCCTCTGCAAAGGGCAAGTCCTTTGTGGCACAAAGGGCCAGCACGGATCAGGGACAAGTCTCAGAGCAAGCGCCTGACCCTAAAGGGGCTTCCCAGGGACACCAAGCTCTTCCCAGGCACTGCGTGAAGACCCTGTCCCAGCCCAAACCCGCTCTGCCCAGCTGCACACGCAGCCATGCCGTGGCACGGGCGATGCTGCTGCAGAGCATCTCCACGGGCCACCCACGGCACAGCCGGTGGCACAAACCCCCCTGGTGCTTCGACGGCAGCTCCCAGCAGCTGCAAACCCCAAAACACCCAACACCTTTTCTTTACTCTGTCCTCCAAACGGCCGCTTATCATCCTCTTCCGAGGCCGCCGAAGGGCACAAAGGCTTCTGCAGTGAACCCCCGGGGTGGGCACGAAGCCTGAGCCACGGTCAGGGCCAGGCAGAAGATGTTAATCATTACATCAGTGAAACACATTCAAAACAAAACCAGCAACACAAGAAAAGAACCACCAAAAAACCCCTCAACCAAAAATGCAAACAACCCCAAAGCCCCACCAAACAAATGGCACCAGCATTATGGAAAAAATAAAGTTATTACTGGCTGCAAACTTTCAGGCTCCTGAGCAAGGTCTTTCAGAGGTAATTTCTGCTGTAATTAACATCTCTGGGGTTAATGGATCCGAGTTTCAGGGGATAAAGAGCTGCATTGTTAACAGCCCGCGCTCCTGGCTGCGTCCGTCCAGGCTGGGGCTGGACCGACCGGGAAATCTCTGCTTTCATCTGCCATTAGCGTCAGCCCAGCTGTTATAGCCAGGAAATTAAAACTATTCACTGCAGTGAAGTTTTAACGTCCGTGGTTTTATTTGACGGCCTATGACTTACGGGCTGGGCTGGATCCCCCTGCTCTGATCTCTTGGATTTATGGGTTTGACAGAGGCACTGAGCGCCAGCCCCCGGCACCCGGCCGCTGGGCAGGGAGCGACGCATGGCCCCGAGGTGCCCGTTTTCCTCCATGGCTCCCGGCGCAGCAAACACAGGGCTGGAGGCAGCTCGGTTTGCAGTTCGGCAGCTCCACGCTGCCTCTGTCCTCAGGAAACCTCCCCGCTGCGGGCCAAACGCCGCCCGAGCGATGCTCAGGCTGAGATCGTTTTTCCCATCCATCAATGCTTCTGTGCAGGGTGGCCGGCGCGGAGCGGAGCATCGCATCGCAGGGATGCCCAGGAGAAGGGATGAGGATGCCTGGGAGAAGGGATGGGGACAGGCGGGGAGAAGGGACAAGTCCTTCAACACCAGCTGGCACCGGAGGTGTGGACAGCCTGCTGCAGGGGAGAAGAAAACCCAGTGTAGCTCATCCCTGTCTCAAGCTGCCCCGTGTGTTTTATAACCTCTGGGCCATGGGTACCGCGTTGCAAACTTCCCTGCTGGTCCATCCATCAGCGACTTGCGCATTCGGGAATAGAGGGCGGAGGCAGGACCCTGCATCAGCCTCCACCGACCAGAGTTTCCACTGCGGACAAAGCAAACAAATCAATACTGCATCCGAAACCTTCGGGAGAATTACGTCCGTACCCGCTGTCTCCCCGCAGGGACAAGGAGCTTTGAGCTGTTGGTGGGGACACGCGGTCGGGGGCAGCCAAGGCAGCTGCTCGGAGCCTGGAGAGCGGCTGCAGCGGGAGGCTGGAGCTCCTGCAGCAGCATCCTGGATTTCTGCAGGCAAAGAGACGCTTAACGGATGGATTTTGCATCCATCCTTGTGGCTCCTAGAATATCTTCATAAGCCACAATGTGCCCTTAATCCCACAACAAAATCAAGTCGAAGAGCAATTAATATTCTGATACCTGTGGCTAGCTGAAGTGATATAGAGCTGAAGATTTCTTTTTCCATTTCGCTCCAACTGTGGTTTCGTTTTTTTCCAGCCATTCTCTGGTCAGTGGTTTTAGGGGCACCAAGGTTCACTTTTGTGGGTAACCTCCACTGTTAGCTGTTGATTTAATTAACTCAGGCTCCTCTGCCTTCTTGACCGTACCAACCCCAGCAGGGCTGGATTTCAAACACAACCCATGAGTATTTCTCTGGGCTTAAAAAAAAAAAAGCTCTGAGACATTAAAAAAGACGACTCTGAGTGACTGGGCTCCGCGATTCCAGGGTAGCGATGTTGGTCGCTTAGTCCAAAACTCCATTAGCAACAAGAGTTTGTGACTTGTTTGGCCTAAACTTGAGCCCAGTGTTACTGAACACGTTCCACAGCTAAAAGTCACGGCACGACCACGGGGATGCTCGTGGCATGGCCCCGAGGCAGCACTGAATGGCAGCTCCTGCTGCTTTGCAGAGATCTCTGATTGCGACCCCAAAAAAAAGGGAAGATCAGAGTTTCTGGGCAGGTCAGGCAGGGAGACAAGGCCGGGGCTCAGGGGAGGGACCCAGCACAGCCCCACGGCACCTGCAGGTCCAAGTCCAGGCGGGTTTTGGAGGAGGAGGAGAAGCCTCCGAGTCCTCCGGGTTCGGAGCCATGGGAAAACAACCGTTACCTACAACAGCATCTACCAACACAGTCACCACCCGGACCCCAGCGAGAAACACGGTCCCCAGCCTCCAGCGAGGGGTCAGCCCCAAGAAACCCCCAGCAAGACCCAAGGACACGCTCCATCCCCTGCTGAACCTCCCTGACCTTCTCCGGCAGCCAAAACGCCGGCCGGGTGATTGGCCCAGGCAGGTGCTGCCTTGTTTTTAGCAACCTCGTTGAAATTTAAATTGATTTGTTATTTATCCAACTGACAACAAAGAGAGAAAAAAAAGTCCTAACTGTGTGCGCTGGGGAGATTGGATTCCTGTATCACTGTCAGCTGCATTAACTTACTTCCTGGACCTAAATTCAATTAGGGCAGCATTCCCTAGCATTAATAAATCAATACCAATGCCATTTTGATATATTTTGAATGTCTTTCATTATATATTTCAGGGCAGGGATTAGTGCTGAATTCGAAGTTAATGGGACGTGACAAGGCAAATCAAGTTGGGGAGGCAGAGCTGTAATTGCTTTCTGTTGCAAAAGATTGCAGCGGGGAAACAAAGAGCTGCCGAACTTTTCTGTTTGGGGAGCGACCCCAGCCAGGGACGGGCTCTGCGAGGGGGACGAAGAGTCAAACACCAGCAGAAAGTCTCTGGCGGGGTCTGTGCCTGCCTTGCCCGCACGAGTCCCTCCTGCAGCAGCTTTCGGGATGATTCGCAGTCCCTGGAGCTGCCGAGAGCTCGGGCTGCACCAGCTGCGGGTCCCCAGCTACCCCCGCCCTACGCCGGCTTTTACATTAAAGGGTGGTGGGCAAATGGAACTGGTTTGGAGGCTGCTGTGAAGAGTTTGTCCCCCAGCCCCTCTGAAGCGGTCCTTTGGAAATCGGCGTGAAGATCCAGCAGCCTGGGCACGAGTCCAGCCACGGGGTCTGTGCGTGCACCCCAGCCCGCTGGTCTCAGCCCAAGCACTGCTCACAGCAACAGGGCAGCCAAAACCCACGTGGTTTCTACTGCAAAGACTCGTGCAAAGCAAAGAGGAGTTTGCAGAGGTGACAGAAAAGCCTTTACCTGGGGCAGGGAGAGTTTATGGGCATGAGGAAGGGCATGAGCAACAGGTAAGCAGGGCGGTACCACTGGCAAGCTAAAGACGTGGTGGAGCATCCTTGATACTGGCATCCACAAGCCTAAAAGGCAAAAATGCAGCCCCTCAGCTGGAATCCACCTCACCGGCTCCCCCAGACAGCCCAGCCCTGGTTTCGGCTGCTCTGGGCAAGAACCCCTCGAGAGCCGCCGCAGCAAAGGTAAATCTCCCCGTCTCCTCCTCGCTGCCTCTCAAATTGATCAGGACAGTCCTGATTGCAGATTAAGTGACCGGCTATCAGCGACTTGAATCCCGTCCATCAATCACTCAGGTTGGTCCCTTGCAAAACATTAGCGAAGTAATTCCTCAGAGCGACTCTGGCAGACGATAAACCAGGCACCTTGCAAAACGCAGCGCGCGACTGTTAAAGGTCTTAAAAGCATTTGCCAGTTATGAATGGCCTGAAGGGAGCCATTCCTGCGGCATCTGGGGATGGATAAAGATGGAAAATAATAGTATATCAATGGTATCGCAACTTTGCTGTATTAATCTTTTAAGAATTCGAGTCGCTCGGCCCTTCAAAGCAGGAACGGCACGAGATGCCTCTGGATCCTGGTGCATGAGAAGTGATGTGCAGTCTGAGCCGGCTTCTGACCCGTCCCCACTGAGTTTGTTGCAGTTCCTGAGAAGCTGATGCAGCCTGTACAGGGGACAGAGACATGGGCAAGGACCCTGACTCCTCCACCAAAAACCTTCCGGAATTCAAACTTCAAAGCGTCAGAAAAGCCCAGTGTTTCCTTTGCCAAGCCGACAAGCCCCCAAGTCGCATTATCCTGTCCATAAAATCAAAATATGCTATTAAGAGCAATTAAAAGTCAGGATTGCCCTTTGAAACCAGGTGTTTTCACTTCCAGGGGCACCATGAGCTGCAAGAACAGGGCATTTATAGAGATTTTCCATAGCTGACTTGGAAAAAAACCCCTAAATGGAAGGAGCCCACTAAAGCAGAGCCCCGAGGAGGCAGGTACAGTCGCATCCTTCTGCGGTTCATTAGGTCCTTCCTCCTCCGGAGGCAGGTGCTGATCTCACCCATGGCTTGGGCAAGGGAAGGAGGGATAAAAAAATGCCACGTTGTTGATCAAAACCATTTAGCCCCCCAAAAACCTTTCCCAGGCGGACTCCACAGCCCCATAAAAAGGCACCAAGAGAGGAACGACCTTATAAACCTCATCCCCAGGTGCCTTTGGGGGCAGCTCAGCTTGGACCACACCGTCCCTCAAGGTCCCTGAAATGGCTTTGCCCTTAAAGACAGCGACTGCCACCCTCCAGGGGATGCAAAAAGCCAAACTGGGATTAGGTCCTGCAGGGATGCAGGTCCAGAGGCAGGATCCAGCCCACCCAGCCAGCGCGGTTTCCCAAATGCCTCCGTCGGGCTGAGCTCGCCGAGATCCTTTTGGCCCGCAGGGGTCTGGCTCAGCAAAAAGCCGAACGGAGACGTTTTGGCCACATCTGTGGCTTGCCAAATTAAACCGGGCATTTTCTGCCCACTTCTGAGCGACTCTAAGGCAGGTTTATAACTCCTGGAGGGTGTGGAAAGTCGCCGGTTGTGGGCTTTTATTTAACTTGCCCGTGGAGACTGAAAAAAAAAAACCAAACCAGACATTCAATTAACACAGAGATCAGTGAGGATTTTTCCACCTTGGTTCCACCCTCCTGGACGGGCTCCACTCCTCGCTTTGATGGTAGTAACTAAATCTGGACAAAACAAACCCACAATCAGATCCAGGCGTTTCTAGCAGCGCATGCCAGGCTCCCCCACGGGGAGGGCTGAGGGGGCGGTGGGTCCCAGAAGGGCCACCCACCAGTGCCGGTGTGTCGAAGGGGTTTCCTCGCCTGTTCGCGGTCTCCCTAAAGCCCTTCCCTCGACGCCTGCCTGCACGTTTTCGGCCGTGCCCTCCTTTACCGGGCAGCTGAACTCTGTCCCGCACAAGGTGACAGCCAAATCCCAGCCAGCACCCCGGGCAGCCACCCCCCCACAACACACAAAAGGGATTTATCCTGTCCCCTCAGCCCTCAACTTTTATTTTTCAGGTTCAAAACCTTTCACATCCGCATAACAAGCAGCTCCCGGTGCCGCTTCTCTCCGCGCAGCCCCGTCCCGGCTCTACCTGCCTCCCCCACATTCGTGCCAGGTGAGACCCCAGAAGCAACCACCCTCTGGGCTGGTTTCCCCCAACTTCCTCGTCTCAGCCGAGAGCGTAACCCACTCCGGGCAGAAGGAGAAGAAGAATCAAGCATGGCTTTGCCCAGATGCGTTGCACAACCTCTAAAAAAGCAGAAGCCTCCCTTGCGAAGAGATGTTCTTCAGGCAGCCCAGACGAGCCCCAAACCTCTCTGCCCGCAGTCTTGTGCAATAATTTATCCCAGCCACGATGGGGATCTGCTCCCTCCACGCCACAGTGAGCCCAGCGCCGCCTGGCCCCGGGAAAGCTCGAGGTTTGCTCGTGCACCGGCTGCTGCCGTGGCTTATAGGGGTCCTTCATCCCGCCAACAGGGCACGATGCTCCGGCTCACTCCTAACCCAGGGGGACGAAGGAGGAGATTCAGGACAAGGGCTGGAAAGCTGGAAGATCTACATCTGCCTACGAGGTGTTTGGTTCTTCTGATTTTTAATTAAATGAAGATGTAAAGTGAACGGCAAAGAGAGCCATTCTGCCGTGACCCAGCGCGGGTTCAAAAATCCCATGTACGCACGTGAAAAACAGACACGGTGTCTGATAACCCGAGGGGTGGGGGGAATAAAAAAAAAAAATGAAAATAGCTCAAACATTCCACGGGCGGCTCCTGAATTACCGCCGCGTTCACGGAGACTGCTCCGCTGGCAAGCCACCGAAACGCGCCGTAACCCCACAAAAATCAATGCAGCCAGAGCGCTGCCAGCCTGCCGTAACGCCGCCGTCTCCTCGGGATGAGGGCTGCGCCGCGGGCAAGCCCGCGCTCACCTCTCGCCCAGCCCCGTGGCCGTCACCGCCGGCAGATGCTGCCCATCAAGGGAAGAGCGTTACTGCAGCGAGAACCGGCGGATCCGGGATTGAGCGCGGCAGGGAAAAGTCACGCACCGTGCAATCTGGCCGCTAACTCTCCCTTTCTACCCCAAACAAAGCTCTTATTTCCCTCCCTGGAGGAATTTTGGAGCCTCCCTTTCAGCGGGGTTAGAGCCCGTCAGAGCGACGCATTTCACCGCCAAGCCCATCTCCCCCTACTTCTTGCCTTCGCTTCAGACGTGACCTTTTGATTTCTCGGGTAGAGTGTAAATTACATGTCGCCAGCATAAAATATTAAATCCAATTTATATTTAATTATTGATGTTATTATGTATTCCATAGTAATGGCAGCAGGAAAAAAAAAAAAATCCACCCCACCATTAAATAGCTCGGTTGCATTAGCAGCTTCTTGAGGTTAGATATCTTCCTCCGCTCCTCCTGAACACGGAGATTGATGGGTATGGGGAAGTTTGTAAATAGTCTTCCAGAAATATTTTATCTGATTATTGTACCTATAAAAGGGAGTGGGGAGGGGGAGAAAAGGCCTTTTTAAACCGCTACTAATTATTTGTTCAGCTAAAGGGCAAACAGCTCGGCGAGCTGCGTGCGGCTAATGCCCCCCAGCAACCCCGCTGGAGGTCGGCAGCTCCAATAGCCCCCGTAGGCAGAGCCAGGGCCGTGGAAACCAGCCTGGGTTTAAGAAAAAAACAGGCAGTGGAGAACCACAGTGGTTTTTTCCAACTGAGATTTAACCGGTAAGTTAGACACGAGCTTGACATTTTGACTAAAATATTAATCAATTCTGTGTCGACTTGATTAAGCTAATTTTCTCCCCATATATATTTAATGCCAAAGCCACCCAAGGTGCGCAGGGCTTCGTTGCGTTGGTTTTGCCCCCGTGGGATGAAAGGGATGTACGGACGTTCAGCACGGACCAGGCTCCCCGTGGGGAAAAGCTCATCCCCCCACCCCAAAGTGCTGCAAGGTTGAAACCACCCAAGTCACCTTCACCCCGCGCTGCAGCGGCTTCACGTTGACCATAACGCAATCGTAATTCAACGTATTTCTGCAGCGCCCGCGCGCCCCGCCAGCGTCCTCGGCTCCCCACCCCGCACGATAAAAACAACATTATCCCCCTCGCTTTGACAGTCCAATCAATAGACCCAATGGAGAGAACCCGACTCAAGGAAAGTCAAGAGAAATCGTTCATCTGGGGACCGAGCGCAGGCCACTAAGTGCTCGAGTGTCACCGCGCTGGGTGACAGCCTTTGGGACCGGCCAAGCTTCGGAGGTGAGGGCAAGTTCCTCCAGCCCGCCAGCACGTTACGGCAGCGTTTCAAACCAAAGGGCTCCTCCGTTCTGAGGGGGAACGTTGGGAGGTTTTTTCCTTAGAAATGCTCCTCGGCAGCCTTGGGAAGTGGCCCAGAAGCCCCCTCCAACCAGCCCAGAAAACACACTGATTTTCTTTCGCTTCGCTGAGAAGCTTGGCAGGGATTTCCAGGGAGCCAACGCAAGGCTGGCTGCTGGCCACCCCATCCCAGCGCTGCGCAGAGACCCCCTAGAGCTGCTGGGCCAGAGACCACCGGGGACAACCCGGTTCCTCCTCTGCCTCCCAGCGCCAGCCCCGGACCAGGGCAGCCCACACTCTACCTTTTGCTGCCTGCCAGCCCCTGCTTTTCCCAGGGCTCCAACGCACAGGGACCCTGAGCGTATTGTGAGGTATTTCAGCATCGCAACAGCTCTGAGGAGCAGAAACAGCTGTTCCGCTTTGCCAGAGCAGCCCCACCGATTTGCAGCACGGGAGCAGCCAAAAGCCCCTCCGACTCGCCAGAGAGGTGCTGGTGTGCAGCAGAGCCAGGGTCCCCAGCAGCCACCGCCTCCCCTCCCTCCCAGCAACTGCAGCTCATTAAACCCCTAACTGCCTCCACCCCGTCCCGCTGGAGCTGCCTTGCGGGGCAGCTCAGGTGCCGGCGCTTTGACCTTGCCTCTTGTCACCCGTCAGATGGTGCCAGCTCCAAACCGTGGGTCTGGGCTTCGTGTCTGCACCCACAGGACCCCAAAGGGCTTTCGGAAGGGGCCAGACAGCAGCACTCTGCTGGCTTTGCACCCTTCCCACCCTGCCACGATGCACGAGAAAGGATGATTTGTCCCAAAGGGACCTAGGGGCTAAAGCCCAGGGGGTGCGCTGGCTCCCGGAGCACAGGAGCATCTGCCCACCCTTTCTGGCTCTGAGAGGGCTGCGGGATCCCAGCGCCGTCGTGGGGCTGGAACCAAGAGAGAAAACAAGAATATTGGGTCTTTACATTTATTGAGCTGCTCAGGTCTGGGCTTTTCCCAGGTTTTCATCAAGATGGAGCAGCTGGGAATTTTGATGCTGTGTCCCAGCACCCGGAGGTGGCCCCTTCCCTTTCTGCAGCTCCTCGTTCCAGATATAAATTATCCCCCTCTCGCGGGGAGCTCAGCCAAGCTGCCCCGTCTGGGGCGGCAGCTCCGCCTGCCCCACGCCGAGCTGCGCGTGCTGCCGATCAATAAGCGCATCCGGCCGCGGGCAGGCGAGCGATGGAGCATCTTCCTCCCGCCCCACGCCGTCAGCAGGACCTGCCCAGCTCCTGGCACAGCCCAGCCGGGATCCAACCCCTTCCCGCTTCTCATCACAGGTGCCCACTTGTTGCTCTTTTATTGGTTTCCTTTTTTTGTGGTTGTTGGGGTTTTTTTTTAGCCTTTTCCCACCTTGGAGCCCAGCAGCAGGGCAGGCAAACCCCCTGCTACCCCACGGCCCAGCCCCGCTCTGGTACCTCCAGTGCCGACACCCTCCCATCCCGCTCGGCCGGGCGGGTGGTTACGGTATTAATTAAAGCAACTGTCACGCCCAGGAGATTTATTTTCTTTGCCGCATCTTTAGCGGCAGACACCACTGGGAGAGCTCCGAAGAGCACGTCTGCTCGAATCAGCTTCTGAAGCAGCTTGGTTTGTTCCTTTATTTGAACCATCCCTCTCCTCCAGTCTCAGGGAGGAGGCGAGGGCTGTGCTGCAGCCGCACCGCTTCCACCCCTGCACCCTCAGCACCGTGGTGCCACCCAGGCACTGGCCTGGGCACCTGTGTGTCTTAATTACCAGCCCCCTGCTAACGAGCACAGGCTTTTCATCCTATTCCATTACCTCTGTGGTGCCTAAATCAGTTCCAGCAGAGTCCTCTGCCCGGCCCTCTGATCTGGCAGCATCGATTCCCTAATCGCATTTGTCTACATCCTAATCCCTACCTTTGCTTTAATGGACATTTACACCTATGCGTAACAGCACAGACGGTGACGTGCCTCAGCAACACTCAGAGAGCCCCCAGCAAGCACCGCACCGGGCGTCAGGGACCCGCACAGCCCCACACGGGGCACCTGGGGGGATTTCTGCAGCGACAGGTATCCAGCCGGGATTATTTCTTAATAACCCAAGCCGCATCAGCTACAGGCACAGACGGACAAACCGCTGCTCGCCTGCTGCCTGGGGACGCAGAGGGACGGCCACCGCGGATGGCCCCGCAGAGCAGCGGGTGCGAGCGACAAACCCCGGCAGAGCCGCCGCGCCGGGCTGACGCCTCCTGCCAAGACGTCGCTTATAAACAGCAAGGGAAATAACTGCCCCGGGAAGCCGGGGAGGACTCGGCGTCCCTGCTCCCCGACATGGGCTCCGGTCACCAGCAGCTCAAAGCTCCTGCCTTCCAGGAGCTCTGAGCTACCATCAGGGAAGGGATCGAGCCGCCCCGTTGCAGCTGGGGAAACGCCACAGCTCGGAGGGAAGCATGAGACAGCCAGCCCTGGCGTGGGTTTCGAAGGGAGGAGAGCTGGCAGAGGCAGAGGGATGGGGAGGCTGCGACGAGCAGAGCTAAACGCTCAGAGGGGACTCGTAGATCATGCTCCGGCTCAGCCCCGCTGCAAGGGGCGAGCGCAGCCCGCATCCCGCCTGCTCCGTACGAGGCCATCTGGGCTCCGGAGGCTTCCCGGGATGAAGACGTTTCCCCCTCTCCCGCCTCCTCGGCTAATTTTACTCTGTCTGGCCGGCGCTCGCAGCCCCTGGTTCTCGTTACGCCCCCCGCCGCGCACCAGCGCAGGCACGCAGCATTTTTGCGATGTTACGGGGTAGCAGAAATATCCTCGTTTTGTTTTTTCCTTTGGCCGCTCTGTCGCGCTTCCAAAGTTGGGAAAAAATTACCAAGTAGCAAAAGGGGGGGGAAAAAAAAAAGAAAACAACAACCCAACCAAACCCAACCAACACAGATGAGACAAAGGCATAAACAACCGCTGGTCTTCGGGTGCTGGTCGTGCTCCAGAGCGGAAGAAGGGGGACGACAGGAGGAGGGAAGAAATTCAAAATCTAAAAAATCAGAGTTTGTGGATTAAAAAAAGAACCAAAATCCGCACACGCCGTGACGCCAGCCCCAGCCAGCCCGTCATGCTCCAGCCCTGCAGAGACAACCCATCAGTTGCAGCTTCCCAGTCCCAACCGGGGGTCCCTGCCCCATGGCGGGGACCGGCTGGGGGGGAAAAAAAAAATTCCATGTTTCCTTCTCCTTGCCATTCCTGGCAGATCCGTCCAAGCGAGAGCACGTCCCCACCTCGTGCCATCGCGCTGAGCCCTGGCAGCAGAAGGGAGGGAGATGAGGATCAGCTGAGGGTGATGAAGGGCGTCTAGGTGAGACGTAAAACATCAGCAAGAGGGCGAGCTGCGAGGCCGAGGAAAGGGAAGGCGCTGGCATGGGGAGGCGGGGGTCTGGCCCCGAAAGGAGGGCGAAGGAAATGGCTCAATACGTGCTTGGAGCTGCACGTGGTGCGGGGGGTTGGAGCTGGCGGCAGCAGCGAGCAGGACCAGGAGCTGCTACAGGTCCCCGTCCCGGGGTGGGCTCTGCGGAGCTGCTGGGCCACGGCAGCCCCAATCTCTGAGCAGAGCACATCCAAAAAGCCACAGCCCCGCGGGCCGAGCAGGAACCCGAAACCGAGAAGGAACCGGCGACAACGCTCGAGCCCTCGAGGTTTTCGTCGCAGCCCTTCCCCAAAGGGAAGAACGTGTGGAAGGGAGGGTGTGGAGCACAAAACACCACCTTCTCCCCCAGACCCTGCGAGGTGAAGCCATGGCACCCCTGGCCACGGCGCAGTGGGCACCGGGAGGAAACGGTCCCCGCGGCGGGTGGGGAAGCTGCGGGGCCGAGCCTGGATCCGGCGCACGGTCCTGGTTAACACATGTCGCAAAACGGAAAGCCAAATGGAGGAGGAAGCAGAAGGTGACAGTAAAGATACCGTGACTAACGGGATCTTCCAGGGCCGCTTAGAGGAAGCGGCTTCGCCTCGAGGTGGTCGGGGATGTGCTCGAGAGCTACGCGCGGCCCCGCGGAGACGACCGAAACGCCACCCAGGTGGTGACGAGGATGACAGACCAAGGCGGCCGAGCAGGAACAGATTTGCGGAAGCGACATCCAGCAGGGCTCAGCGCCGGTCCGCAGCCAGCCCTGGCGGTTTCTGTTTTCTCTCCCAGCGAAGAGCTACCCCCCAGCTCCCCCACAGCCAGAGGACCCCCCCCAAATCCTGCCCCGGACTAGCACCCTCTGAGGACCCTGCCCGAGGCAGAGTGCCGGTGCAGAGGTGCATGACATCAGCGCCCCTAAAGTCTCCCGTTGCCAAAGAATCACCGTTTGCTCCTGCCCTTCGACGCCTTTTTACCGCCCTTCAACACCCAAACGCTTTTGCATCGGCGCGTTGTTTTGCTGTGGCGCGTTTATCACCTTGCACAAAGGAGGAGGCGACCGCCCAAGGTGCCTCCCAAAACAGGTCGAAGGCGATCGCACCTCCCCAGCAAAGCCCAGCGTCCCCCAGCCCTCCCCGGGGGAAGGATGCTCCAGGCAGCTCTCACCGAGCATCCCCCGGGCAGAGGACTGAGCCAGGCCACATTGCGGGGGGACTCACAGCACCGGAGGGGAGCGGAGCCGAGGGTGCATCTCCCACAGGGCTGAACATCCCCGTGCACGAGCATCAGCTCCTGGGTTTGCTCCCGCACAAGGGCTGAGCCCAGCTTGCTCGCAGCCCCTCTCCGCTCCTTTCACCACAGTTTCACCATATTAAGCAGCTGAACTGCATCATCCAAGGAGTGTCAAATTGGTTTTAAATGGTTCTAATTATAACCAGGAAGTTTTAAAGTGTGTGGGTGGAAAGGAATGCAGCAGATTAATTTAATAGCAGTTACCACGGCACAATAGTCCTTCAATTAAGAGTTCTTTCTGCCTGGATTTTTTTTTTTTTCCTTTTCCCTGTTAATAATAAATGTCACAAATGAGAATAGACATATTACTTCATCAGATGCTTTGGCGTATCTTGTCGCCGAAAGCCTTTTGTGCAGAAATAGTAGCTGAAAGGGTAATTTTATAGGGCTTAGCACTCACTTAACACTTTAGGGGCCAAATTCAGGCCCCGGGAGAAACCCAGGGAGCTGCACCTGCTTGCACCCCAGCAGAATCCGACCCCGCCACCACCCAGAAACCCAAACCTGGGGTGGCAGCGGGGCTTTGCTGGGGTGCGGCAGAGCGGGAGCTCAGCGTCGCACCCCCAAAATGCTCCCGCTCGCCTCCTTTTGGTCTCCAGCCCTGCGGACCCGGGTCCCGCGCCAGCTGCGGGGCGGCTTCGCGGGGCGCGGCGGGAGCAGGACCCGCTCCGGCTGCCCGCGGTCAGGGGAGCGGCCGGCTTCCTCTCCTCGGCTTTGAACAGCGTGGGGGTTCCTGAAATCCAGGTGTGGGGACGGGAAACGCGGCATTTCCCAGCGCTGCTCTGCAAAGAGAGGGGCCGCCTGCGGGGCTGGGGGGCTCGGGGTGTCCCGGGGAGCAGCCAGCACCCCGGCTCCTTGCAGGGCTCCCCAGCGGACACGAGGTGCAGCAGTGCCCCCGACGCACCACGTCACCCACCGCTCCGGCAGCAAAGGGCATCTCACACCCCCGGGAAAAGAGACATTACGGCCCCGCCGCTCTTCCCTGAACTCCTCTCCGCAAAGCCGTCCAGCCCCAGCCCGAACTGCCGCACCCCTGGAACAGGCTGGGTTGGCAGCAGCCCTGCCCGGAGCTGGGCAGCACCCCGGGGCGAGCTCCGCGTCCCCAACCGCCCTCCCCTGCCTTCGCGACCCGCTTTGTCCTCCCGGGTCGCGGCTGCGGCCGGGCGGGTTTCTCTTGGCAGGTGGAAGTTTTCCCCGGATCTGGCTCTCTGTGCTGCGGAGGGGAACCCGCTGGCCCTGGCCCTGCCTGAAATAGCCTTTGCTGCTCTTTTTTCCTTCTTTGAAAGGTCTTTTCTGGTGGGTAGTGAGGAGGGAGACCGCTGGGATGGGGGAAACCACGGAGCAACCCAAGCCAGGCAGTTAATGATGAGGGAGGATGCAGCAGTCGTGGCCAGCAGACAAAAATACTGGGAAGAGGGATGAGAAGCATCTTTAAACAGAAAACCTGGGGCTGGCAGGAGGGGCAGGGGGGCTGGGGCAGGCAGGAGGGGCAGGGGAGCTGGGGCAGGCAGGAGACACCCCGATACCTCCGGGCTCCCCGGGTCACTGGGCAGAGGATGGGGATGAGAGAGGCACGGCCCCTCCGCCAACATGGGTGGTCCATGGACCTCCAGAGCCTCTGGGTTTGCACCCAGGGGCAGTGTACTGGGAGCTCTGGGGGAAACTGGCCCCTGGCCCCGCAATGAACCACCCCACAGCTTGGGGGTGAGATGCCTGCTGCCTACCAGCACCGGCTGCCCTTCAATAGTTAATGATGGTTGAAGTGTGCTTCCCTCGCAGGGGGCTCGCCGCGGGGTTACAGAGAGCGATGGGCAGACTGGGAGAGACTGGGCAAAAATGGAAGGGGGGGGGAACGGTAAGGCAGGGGCAAGAGGCATCCAAAATGTTCCAGGGGACCCACGTGGGACAGGACATGTCCCCTGGAGCCACAACAGCATCGTCCTCGCCCAGCGCTTCCCCGGCCCTCCTGCCTTCACCACGGGGTCGGAACTTGCTCGCGGTGCCCAACGAGCCCACGGGAGCTTCCCTGGACACCACCGAGTGCTGGAAAACAGCAAAGACTGAGTAATATTCCCCAAAATCCGGCTTCATCTTTCTGATTTGTGTTCACGTTTGGCCGAGGCAATATTGATCACATGCCTGGAGGGACTTTGGTACTTAAAAACAACCCACGGGAGGTAAACAGGGAGATTTATTATTTTACTTTTGTGGTTTTGAGATAGTTTATGACACCGGACTAATAACTCACAAACCAAAATCTTCATTGATTGGGGGAAATGTTACGTTATTCTCCCTCCGCGCCCGGAGAGGCTGATCCCTGGCAGCCACCCCCTGGTGGTCCATGCTGGCCCATCCCTGGGGTGGCCCGGCAGGATGGCCATGTCCCGACCCTGTGTTCCGCAGCGGGGAGGGAATCAAATCCCCAGTGTCCAGGGCAGCCTCTCGGGACCCCCGCGGTGCTCTGGACTCAGTATTACTCGTGCTGGGACCAACAGCAGGAGTGTCCCCCCAGCGCTGCCCAGTTCACAGCATCCCTCCCTCCTTCCTCCTGCCTCCTCCTAATCGCAACAGCGGGACCACAGGTCCCATCCTTCCCTGTTACTGACAGCTAATTAATTGCCACTTGTCACATTCCCCCGGGGAGGTGTCTGCCCCCAGCCATCGATCGCTGCTGCTGGGTTTTGGGAGCCTCGAAGGCACCCCCATCCCGCAGGGGCCGGTGGAGAACCAGCCCGGCGCCTCCCGAAAGGGCTGTGCACGCCGGGGTGGCCGTGCTGGCGGGTGATGCTCGAGGGTGGCACATCGGCCAGAGCCTGGCAAGGGGAGAAGGGCAGAGGCGAGCACCCCGGGCTGCTCTCCCGCTGCCTCGCCCCAGCGTTTCTGCGATACATACTGTAAATCTGCTTCATTTGGAATTCACGGTTAATGACCGAGGTGCTCTCATCCAGGAAACTCCGCGAGGTTCCGGCTTTTAAGGGAAAAGATGTAAGCGGCCAGGAGCTGGCGAGCGCTGCGGAGAGCTGCCCCGCTCTCCAGGCACTTAAGAAGTCTCCAAAAGAAACATCAACCCCCCCGGGAAAGGCTGGGATTTATCGGCCCTTCGGGCAGCACATCCCAAACCATCCCAGCCCACGTCCTCCAGCTCACCGTCCCAGGTCAGGCTCCGATCCCAGGTCGATGGGTTGTCACACGGAGAGGGGAGGCTTGGGCAAAGCTTGCCCACAGCCCCTCGTTTGGCCGGCACCGGGGACACCCAGCAGGACCCTCTCCTCCGTCCCAGGGGAAAGCGGGGTGGATGCTCCATTCCCACCCGCTGGCTGCTGGCGGTAAAGGCACACCGTTGCCATCATGTGAACTCTGTGATCAGGAGCCTAATTCAATACACTCAGGCTCCTTGGTGGAGGGCTGAGCATTTAGCTGAAACCCTAAGCCAGCCCTGCAGTCATTTGGCTGGGGAGGAATTGATTTTGACCATCAGCACTTTCTCATTTTCAATAGAGTACGAACGTAACCAGGTTAATTTCTGTTAAGCACATTACCCAGGTACTTTTTGCTCTCCAGCCCAATGATTATGTGTCTGATCTGAAAGATTGTAATTGCAACCTAACAGGACACAAACAGTGGTCTGTGATTGAAGGGAACCGGGCTGAAAGAAAACCGGCTTCTCGTCTGCCTAAAACCCCAACACGCTTCCCCTCTCTCCAAATTTCTTCATGGTTAATGACTACAAGCAATAAATATTAGATCTGTTCCAATTAGTAAATATTAATCTTCCAGTACACCACTGTGTCGCCCATCTCACTGCGCTAACGCAGTTACTGCAAGTTGGATTTGGTCCTATCCCAGTTTTATGGCTGGTTTTCTTCTTCTTTACCCAAACCAGCGCTTCTGCTCGTTCTTCCCACCAGCGTGGTCGACCCCAGCAGCCCACCAGTCCCAGTCCCAGGCGCTGCCTCTTTTCCTGCTCCCAGTTTCCATTCTGTTGTTAAAGGAGATTGGGCCACAGGTCTGCGATTCCCAGACGTCGGCACGCCGCTGGGATGGCACCGCAGGGCGCCAGCCCCACGGGAAGACAGTGAACCGACCCTGTGGCTGCCACCCACCCACACCCCGCTGGTCCGCCCAAACCAGAGGTGGGGAAGGGTCCCCACGCCACTGCCCCACTGAGGATGTGCATCCCCCCACCGCCACCACCCATCCCACGGGCTGGGACCGGGATGAGCGCCGGCTCGCCTTGTCTCCAGCCCTGCCTGTACGTTATTTCTCCTGATCATCATAACTTTCTTCCGCTTCCAAAGCACCTTTCATCACGAAACAGGATGGAGCGCGGCAGCTGTTGAACAGCACGGAGCCGCGCTGCACGGGCCGGGCCGGGCAGGAAGTGGAAGCGGCTCCTGCAGCTGCTGGAATGGCGCAGGAGAGCTGTACTCACGCCACCGCATGCCGGGGCCTTATCGCATCCCCCGGCACGCTCCTGGCTCCCTTCTGACACACGAGAAGCCCATGTGGCAGGTTGCACATGACAGCACCGATGTGACACGTGGCGGCTGGGGAGGGAGCACGGCTGTCCTGGGGCGCGGCGGAGCATCGCACCTTCCTGCCCTCGCCAGCAGCACTCGCACCCGGCGCGGGGACCCACGGGGCTGCAGGGCTGGCCCCTGGCAGAGCGGACACAAGTTGTGGCATTGTGCGCCTGCACTGGGGCGTTGCACACCCAAACCACGGCGTTGCACACCCAAACCATGGCGCTGCACACCCAAACCACGGCGCTGCACACCCAAACCACGGCGTTGCACACCCAAACCACGGCGCTGCACACCCAAACCACGGCGCTGCACACCCAAACCACGGCGCTGCACACCCAAACCACGGCGTTGCACACCCAAACCACGGCGCTGCACACCCAAACCACGGCGCTGCACACCCAAACCACGGCGTTGCACACCCAAACCACGGCGCTGCACACCCAAACCACGGCGTTGCACACCCAAACCACGGCGCTGCACACCCAAACCACGGCGCTGCACACCCAAACCACGGCGTTGCACACCCAAACCACGGCGCTGCACACCCAAACCACAGCACTGCACACCCACTTTGCCTTGTACATCCTGCTTTGGTGTGGCAGGACTGGCCACACACCGCACGCCCAGCTCAGGCCACTGCTGCCCCCAAGCCGGGTGTTGCAGCAGATCAGCCCCAGCGGGTGGAAGATGGAGGCTGCTCCACAGGACAGAGGCAGCGAGGGTGGACGTTTAGGGAGGAGGCACTGATGGATGTCCTGGCTCAGGGCGAGGGACTGGCCATCCGGGTGTCTCGGCTGCTGTGTTTAAGGACTACCTGGGCAGAGTGAGCTGGGCACCTCGCTCCAGCTCCAGCATGAGGTGTCCCCGTCCACCCTCCCTCGCAGGTGGGAAATGTCCCCCGAGCTGGGGCTCGCTCCCGCGAGGAGCTTGGTTCCTGTCCTGGGGAGCACGATGTGGCCTCTCGTCACGCTAGAGCCACAATTATTTTTCTCAGAAACGAGGCAAACCCCTCCCTTCCCCACTGCCCCCAGCATCTGAGCAGCCCGAGGAGACGCGAGGACACCCCGCTGCCTTCGCAGGGGCACTTGGCCACCCGCCCTGCAGACTCCTGATAAAAGCTGTGGTGGGTGGGAGATTGCTGCTGCTCCCCCCAACCCCTCGACCGGGACCTTCCCCTTTGAAAAGGACAAATATAACCGAGATGAGTCAGTTCCTCCGAGCTCCCGTCCCCTGTACAATGTGTAACTGGAATTTTTCATTTTGGCACTGCAGGGGAGGCATAACTGGAGAAGACAATGGAGTCAGCTACAACCCAGAAAAGCAGTGCCAATTCTGTGTGCATGAGAAATAAAAACATTTTTTAATCTAAAAATAAATTAACTGTAAGTGACAGCAAGAGCAGATCTGCATGTACTCACTGTCAGCCCGCGCAGGACCCGTCCCTGTTCCTTGGCACAAGGCGGGTTTGGGTGAATTCCCTGCGCTTTCAGGCCAGGTTGGGATCCGCAGCTCTAGCACCGCGCCGGGGAGGCACCCGGCACCTGCACCAGCAACAGTCTTCCTGAGCTGGCAAAGGACCTAGAAGCAAATCCACAGAAGCCAGGGAAACCTCTTGGGTTTATTTTCTAATAACAGTGGTGAGGAGGGAGAAGAGGCTCCCCCAGGCTGGGCCAAGGCACTGCACCAACCCGTAAAACCATCCAGCTGCCCATGATCAAATAAAAGGGGAGTGAGTACGCTGGTGGCTGACAGCCTCCCTCTGCAGCTGAGCTGTGGCCACCCCCAGGTCACAGAGCACAGCAGGTACCTGGGACAGCCTCTGCCCAGAGCCCACCCTCTCCCCTGCCCCTCTGCTCAGAGGAGAATCGGAGCCACTCAGTGCTCAGGTGTCACAGGAGATTGTCTGGAGGCTCCAGAACAGAAAAGGCTGGTCAAGGGACCGGTCGCAGGCGGGAGCTGCAGAGAGGGACAGCTGGTGCATCTGAGAGCCCGGCCGGCCTCCCTCCCTGCTCCCCAAACTTCTCTGATCCCAGGAGTGGCATCCAGTTCCCACACGAGGGACACGGAGACAGACCCTGAAGCAGAGCAGGGCACGTGGGCAGATCCTGCTGCTCCTCTTGACAAGCACCAAGGCTTGTCGGGACGTGGCCAGGGTTGCTGCCGCAGCGGCACTGAGATGTTTCTCAGCTTTCCTTTGCTCCTGTCACACACCCATCACCGTCGCTAAAAACCTTTCCATGGGGCCTCCTACGCAGGTGGTGGGACACCCCTCGCTGCAAAGGGCTCCAAGCCAGCAAGGACAGCACCTCAGGGGCAACCTCAGGGCAGAGGGGCCACGGCCCAAACACGTAACTCAGATTTTGACAGTGCAACCACTTCACTGGCTGCTTCTTTCAGAAGTCCCTCCTCTCCCAGCACCAGTGGTCCCTGGCCCCAGCGTGGTGGCAGCTTGCTCTGTGCACGTGGAAATCCAACGACTCCCAGCCACGCTGCGAGGACACGGAGAAGGCAGGTGAGGGGGATACCCCAAACCCCAAGCACGTCAGGACAAGCCTCTCGTTTTTCTGAAGATATTGTTATAAAAGCCGCCTGCCTCCCGTTCTTTGCCCCTGTCTGCTCATATTTACAGCACTGGCTTCACTAGGCTGGGTTTCCTTTTTTTGCCTCTGACTTGACTCCTCGCTGGGTAACGCTGCATTTGATATTTTTAATCACTCAGCATGCATCAGAGTTTGGCAGCGGAAGAAAGTGAAGTTAAAAGAGAACAGAGCTAGTCTGCCTTTGCCAGGGCTGCCTGCCATTGCCACAAGCCCTCATCACTTGTGCTGTGTTTCCCTCTGCTGGAAATGCCCGAGCCAAAGCTGACAAGATCAATTTAAAAACCATCGTCACCCCAGTTACTAACCTCGCAGGGTTCGGATCGTTTCTTCAAAGGAAAACCACAGTCCTGAACCTTTCTACCTTTACTGCACAAGGATACATGCACACACAGAGATGCATTTGTGGCTGTATACAAATATTACTCATAAACTCTTACAATAAACGGACATTTGGCTTCCTAAGGCTGGAAGACTCTGGCCGCTGCAGCACCGTCATGGAAACGGTGACTTGCTTTGCTCAGAAGTTGCAGCAAAACTTTTTGTTTCCTGTGAGAGCTGCAACTCTCTCCCTGAGCAAACCTGCGGTGGGGGACCCGAGCGATCCCCGGCGAGGCCGAGGCCGAGCGGACGGACGGACGGACAGCGCAGGCACTGGGGGCTGTCGCTGGCTTTAGGCTCTACCCTGGATCTCACCGGTGCTTCCAGGCGGTGCGCCGAGCCCATCGGGTTCCCGAGCTGCTTCCTCGCTTGGATCAGCCCACGGGGTCCTTGGCAGAAGAAAACGGCGGGTTAACCGTGCTGTCTAAACACGCCCTGTACGCTGCCCGCCCGGACCCCGTGTCTGGGCCGGGGGAACGGGCAGGTTCCTCCAGGCGGCTCCGAGGGGCAGCGGCGAGGCCTTCAATCTGCCTCCGGAGACAGAGCAGGGGAGTCCCGCGTTCTCACCTGCTTCTCCTCGGACACAGACGTTAACCGCGCGAAGCCCAAACCACACTGCGGAGCGCCGTGTCCGGGGCACCGGACGGGCACCGGGGCTACCGGGGAACCCGCGGCTACCTCACAATCGCCCCTTGTGACACCGCGCTCCTTTCCCCTCGGGCAGCGGAAGACCGGAGGCCATCGCGGCAAACCCAGCCCCAGGGGCAGCAGGCGCCGAGGCCAGGCGGAGCGAGGGCCGCTGGAAAGGCGGCCGCGGGGCAGCCCCGGGCCCGGCTCCGGCCGCCGCCGCCGCTCCAGGAGGCGCGGGGGAGGCAGCCGCACCTCCCGCCCGCTGGGTGGCGCCCGAGCGCAGCGGCCATCGCCGCGGCGGGCAGCGCGCGGGCCGGAAGCGGAAGTGTTGGGCGTGCGCGATGGCTGCGGCGGTGTCGGCGCTGGGGAGTTTGGGGACTCCCGACCCCGATGGCGCGGTGAGGCGGCGGCGGCGGGAGAAAGGGGGGGGTGGTCTCCGGCTCCTTCCCAGTGCCGGTGGCTGAGTGTGTGCGTTGTTTCAGGGCTCCTCGGGCTCGGAGGACGAGGCCGGGCCTGGCGCGGCGGCGGCGGCGGCAGCCGCGCAGAAGCGGGAGGAGCGGCTGCGCAAGTTCCGCGAACTCCACCTGAAGCGGGTACGTGGCGGCGGCCGGAGCGGGACCGGTGCCCGCCAGCGCTGTCGCTGACACGCGGGGAAGCTAAAGCGGAGGAGGTGGCCGGGGTTGCCCGGCCCGGCCCGGGCACAGGCCCGCCGCGGCCCGGTGCTGCCGGGGAGGTTGAGCCGCCGGTTCGCTGCTCCCATCACATCAGCGGTTCCCGTCCTGTCTCACCCCCAGCCGGCACACGCGGGCCGTGGTTCCTTTTGTCCTTTGCCAAATGCAGTTTTACACAGTGTGAGCAGTGACCAGCGGCCTGGCCCCGTCCCGGGCCGCGCCCTGCGATCCCCGGGGGTTGTGTTTTCCTTGTTGTGGTGATCGAGTGGTGCCTCGTGTAACAATCCATTCTGGTCCTAGAACGAGGCCCGCAAGCTGAATCACCTAGAAGTGGTGGAAGAAGATAAAAGACTTAAGCTGCCAGCAAACTGGGAAGCCAAAAAAGCTCGGCTGGAGTGGGAGCTGAAGGTGGAGGAGAAGAAGAAGGTAAAGACACGACTACAGTGTCCCATAACCCTTCGGGGTGGTTACAGGCTTGGAAGCTTATACAGACATCACCCCCAAAAATCCATCTCCTAATTAGACTCGCGATGATCTGAATTATTCTCCTGCACTGGAGGTTGATGGGCTGGGTGGGTAGTTCTCCCTCAGTTTGCTGCTTGGCCACCAGGATGTTGTTAAGTGCTCTTTGTGCCACGTTAGGAATGCGCAGCGAGGGGAGAGGACTACGAGCGGGTTAAACTGCTGGAGATCAGTGCCGAGGATGCCGAGAGGTGGGAAAGGAAGAAGAAGAGGAAAAACCCAGATCTAGGATTTTCAGGTAATGGCTTAACTACGTAATGGGCACCTGGGTTAGTATTGCTGCTGCAAACCGAGCCGGGAAGTAAAACGCTTCAGCCTGACACCAACTCTTCTCTTGCCCAGACTACGCGGCTGCTCAGCTGCGCCAGTACCAGCGGCTGACCCGGCAGATCAAACCCGACCTGGAGCAGTACGAGCGCCTGAAGGAGCAGTAGTAAGTGCCATTGTAGCCTGGGGCATTCCTGAACTATCACCAAACTCTACAGACTGAACTAGTCCTTTCGGCACGTTATTCTCGCATACACGGCCGTGTTCATTGGCCTTTTAACGTGGTTTTAACAGGCATGGCCTGATGATGTGTCACCCTCCGGAAGGTGTGAGGGGCAGCGGTGTCATTGGCATCACTGAGTTTGAAGAAATACTTTGTTGATTAGATTGTATTTAAATGTGTGAGTAGAAGACTCGTTTCTCAGAGGTTTGGGGGTTTTTAAGCAGCCTGGCATGGTTTTTAAGAACAGACTGAGTGGCAGGTGAGAATGTGCCCGGTTTGCCTTTAGCTGGGTTGAGTTCTGGCACAGTCCACCACACGTGGAGTGCCTTGAGGTGTTCCTTGAGGGGCAGGCAGAGGCAGGGAGATCGCCCAGCCCAGCCCGGGTGCGTGATCTGCTGCCTGTCTCTGTCTTGTCCAGTGGCGAAGCGCTGTACCCCACCTCCAACAGTCTCCTCCACGGAACGCACGTGCCGTCGAAGGAAGGTGTGGACAGGATGGTGGCAGATCTGGAGAAACAGTAAGTGACTGTGAAGATAAACGGGGGAAGTGTGTGACAGACCAGCTTTGTGTGATCCCATGCCTGGATCCACCACAGCTCCTCAGCCACTGCTGCTTCTCTTACAGGATTGAGAAGCGTGAAAAATACAGCCGGCGGCGTCCGTACAACGATGATGCTGACATCGACTACATCAATGAGCGCAACGCCAAGTTCAACAAGAAGGCAGAGAGGTTCTATGGGAAGTACACGGCTGAGATCAAACAGAACCTGGAGAGAGGAACAGCCGTGTGAGCTGCCTGGGGCAGAGCACCGGCTCAGCCCCACTCCCTTGGCCTGGGACAGCCATGCTGCGGGCAACTTTACTATCAACAAGTATGTTGTAGCCTCATGAAGTCACTTCTACAATCAGTAGTGTATTTAATGTCATAGTAGTTTGTGTAACCCCTTCAGTTGTATGTAGCTTTTACTGGCAGGAGTCACTTGCTTGTGCAACTCCCTGCTCTAAATAAACACTCTTACCAAATAAAGCTTGTCTTCATTCTGCAGCAGCTGCAGACCAGTGACATCCCGGAGGACTCCTCCAGAAGGTGAAGGGGTGCTCAAAGAGCACCTGAGCCTGGTGCCTTCTCCCAGAGGCAGCAGCTCTGCCCATCCTCCCACCCAGAGGGCAAGAACAGGGACTAGCTCCCATGTGAACTTTGGTTGCCACAATCCTCAGCACATTTGCCAGCCTCCTCTTGGCAAGGTAGTAGCTTCTTAAATAAGTTTCCAGACTGGAGGAGTCAAAGTCAGTTTATTTTACCAGCCATTTTATTTTTACAAAAAAGGAGTTTAACCTGTGCAGCAGGCTCCTGCTTTGATGGCACACCGTTCCCCGAGGAGCCCAGTGCTCTGTACTGGCACATTCTGGTCTCCACTAACCTGCTCTGCTCACTGCCTCAGAGCAGCCTAAACCAAACAGCAATGGGGGCAGTCCCATACTCACCCACCACAGAGGGGGGTTCCACAGGGTACCCGGGCAGTTACTCTGGAGGCCCTGAACCAGGCACAGCCCCAACAGAAGCAACTCCAGGGTAAAGGTCCACTTCCACAACGATGCCAAAATCACCTTCTGTCACACTTTGAGGTACCAGTATGGTAGGAAGAAGCTAAAGCTGGAAGTAACCGCTTATGGATTCAACTTGTTAGTGAACACAGGTCTAACACTTGACACATTGAAAAGCCAGTGCAAAACTAAACTTTATTTACTTGAAGTAAACAGTTACACAATGTAAATCAAGTGTTCCAAAAGAACAGCTACTCAATGGTTGTTTAGAAAAAGTTACCCACCTGGAAGGTCTAGTCCATTAAAGCAATACAAAATATTTACAAATATACACAAGATTCCCAGCTGGGGCCTCTGGATCACTGTGCTCTAGATCTGAAAGAGAAACCTAAGATTCCAAAATTAAGATCTCAAAATAAATACTCAGTATTAACAAGTCTCCGACCCGATCAGAACATTCCAGATCTCACAACTGCCGTGGCAGACAGCGAGGAGAATGGGCTAGCGTGCCCGGAACGGGGCGCTTTTAGGCGAGAAGTTTAGAAATGTTTTCTTCTCCTCCTTCTTGACAGGAACCCATTGCCCATAAGGGCTTCCCTTCGGGCTCCCCTTTCTGTCCTCTTCTCTGGCCACAGGAACCGCTGGTTCTTTAACAACATGGCTCACTGGCTTCTGCAGGACTGGCTTTGCCATGGTGTTCTGGAAAAAGAAAGTGCCTTCAGCAATGCTGCAATGAGAAGGAACGTTCTGAGCCCTGCCAGCTTCAGAGGTCTGTCTGCGCTGGTAACGTGTTTTCAGACACTTGACTGACACAGGACTTGGGGAAGTTGCTTTTTCCTTAGATCTGCATTATTAAAATACACCCAAATGTGGACTCAAAAGAGTGCTAGTGGAACCAGTGCTGGCAGAATCAGCTCTGACACACACTTCTGAGCCTGCAGTACAGACATTCAGTCCTATCTGAGGTGTTGAAAGGCAAAGAGCTGTTCTAAACACACCACTGCAGTGCGTTTCCAAGGCTCTACCACTCAGGTACTGATCCAACTCCTCCAGCAAAGTCATTATCAAACCAGTAAATCCAACTTGTTACTATTAGTAAGATCATTAAGCTGGCAACCAGTGCTGGGGAAGCCTAACAAGGGAGGGGTGAGGTACTGGAGCTCCACCCTGGGCAGTGACACTTACATTAGGACTGAAAGAAATGCTCCTCTGTATGGCTGCTCGCTCCACTCCGCTCTTGGTCGTGTCTTCCGCAAGTCTTCTGGGTTGCTAGAGAAGAGCACATGCAGCTTAAGTGGGAGGACATGTTATCCTGGGCGGGTTAAGGCAGTTACTAGAGAGCATCAACTTCCTGGTCAAGTTCTTTCAGATATTTATATCAAATGTAGCTGTAAGCTACTAAATACGTGAACAGATCAACACTGAACTCGATTTGAAAAGCATTCACTGTTTTTATCAACATCATTGTGCCAAGTCAGACGTGACCTGACATCCACACCCCAGTTACAGCTTTAAGGCCAGAGTGACTGGGAGCGTGGACTGCCACACTGCGCAGTGCAGCAGCACAGCGAGTCACATTAAGTTCTGCACGTCCATCCTGCAGAGCTTGGGATAATGACAATAAACTTATCTGCAAGTGATGCAGGCCTCTTCTTCTGTACTCTCTCAAAATCTGGAATATATTGCATATATTATGAAAGGGATGCCTGTACCATTTGTCTAAAACCCTCAGTAAATTCTCTTCCATTTGCAATAGCAGCATCTGTTACTGCAGGTTTGTATTTACCAACAGTCAGGTTAACACAGCGTAACGACAGAGCCAAACTAAAATTCAAATTCAGTTTAAGCTGCTCGAGTTTCTCCCTCCCTTCAATGCACAGTAGCTATCGCCCACAAGTCCCTTAATTACCAACAGATTTTCTTCCTCATGTCTGGAACCATAGTCATGATTTCTATAAGACAGAAATAAAGTATGTAAAATGCATTGTGTGCTTGGGCACGTAATTTCTGGGAAACAGTTTGTTGCACATGAAAAGCTTTTAACAGTTCAAAAGGGTAGAACGATTTAACCTTTAAAAAACACCCCGCACTATTCGCTAGGTTTGTCAGGAGACTCCTTAGTTTAGGTCAGAAATACACCAACTAGTCTAACAGGCAACATCCTACTAGGAGGAGGACTCGAAATCACCAGCTCCACTCGCCTCTCCTGCCCAAGCTGGTGCTGCCACAGGCTGCCCGGACGCACGGGATCAACCACCTCTTGGGAGTCCACAGTACTGCCAGCTTAATGCCGAAGCTGCAGCTGTTTCTGCGGTAGTTTTTAGCACTCTGGTATTTTGTTCAGGGTTTGATTTCATAACCATGAAGGCCCCAGTTAAAATCTCTAACACATCCATGCAGACGACAAGTTTTCAGAAGCTTTTACCTTGTAATGGAGAACACTCCAGTTCATACTTACCTCAGCAGACTCTCCAGTGTCTTCACCCCCTTGTTTATCATTTTTTCTCTCTTTGGAAGGAGTAAGGAACTTCAAGCTTGCTGGCAAGACTACGTTATCTGTTCCCAGAGCTTTTGCAGCATTAGCTTTCGCAATTTCCAGGAGTTCCCTCTTGTCTACCAGAAGAAAAAAAAGTGTAAATCAACATGTACTTACTCCCCCCAGCCTGAACACTGCAGGTTTACTAAGCATCAACTGCATCAGAACCTGGTAGATTTAGCTTCATGCTAAGAATATGCTCTGAATTATCTTTTTTTAGTACATTTTTACAACCATGCTGAGATTTTCTTCCGCATTGCCACTATCAGTTATGCTCTATAAAACAAGTAAATAGATCAGAATTTGACTGGGTAAAATAAATTGCATGTTTTGAGGTTCTCACACAATGGTAGTCTCAAAAAAACAAGCACCTTTTTCACTCAGGTGGAGATGGAGAGGTGACCTGCTCCGAGATCTTGTTCGGGACCTGCTTCTCCAGCTCCTGTAAGCCTCCCGGTATATTGTTCGCCCAAATCCGTAGTATCTTCGGCCTCTTGAACGTGATCTGCTCCTTGAATAGGACCTTCTGTAATAGGATCTTCCACGAGACCAGGAGCGACTGCGTGAGCGGTACCGCGGAGGAGAGCGGTGGTACCTCCTGTAGTGCCTGGCGTGGTACCTTCCTCGGTACCTCATGTAGCCACGTGATCTTGACCGGCTTCTGGAATACGAACGAGAATATCTTCTGTACCTTCGGGAACCATTTCTTCTAGCCCGTGACCCTGATCTGGATCTGGAGCGGCTCCAGCTCCTGGAGGAAGCTGAAGAGGAACTACTGGAACTGGATTGTGAACTGCAAGATGATCTGCTGGACGACCTTGTTGATGACCTATCACAACTTCTCTTGGACCTCAAAGACGACTCTCTTTTCTTCGGTGAGCTGAGGGTTAAGTCATCCATGAAGCCCGTCATATCATCGTTTTTCCGAACCACTGTTTTCTCCGTGCAGGTACTTTCTGAAGCCAGTTCTGTTTTCACAGTTGTTCTGCAATACCCAGTCTCTGTTCCTGTTAGGGGTGGGAAGGGGGGAAGCCAATCGTTTATACACACCAAGTAATTTACACAGCAACAACAAACATGACACACAGGCCAAAAGTTCAAAGATAATTAAACACACCAACAACGCTCACCCCGTTTATCAGCATTTTTTGCACATGACCATTTTAAGTTTCATCATTTCCTCTCCTGCAGTCAGTCCTCTATATGAAATTAGAAAGAGCTTCAGTTTAAACAACGAGTAGTTTTGTATGGAATTTTGGAAGGAAGTTTGTTAGCATGGGTTTGAAGTTTAACACCCTTCATTTGCTAGGTAAGCACACAGCATTTGTGAAAAGGATAAAAGTGACTACCAGGTTTTTTCCTCCAACCAGAATTTTCAAGGGGTTTTATCTTCAATCTTTTCGAAATGCAGCTTATTGTATCTCCAACACAAAATAACAATTTGCATTCCAGATCAGAACAAACTGAATATTCCTTCTGTGGCTCCATGGATGTTAAGTTTTACTGTTTTCCTCCAAGTGGAGAGCAAAAATAAAAAGTACCTTCAAGGTACAAAGCAGCCATTTCTAGATCTTGACTGTATCACAAAACTCCACAGATCCAGCAGTGTATGTAGAGAGCTGCTACTAAAAACTTTAGATTTAACTAGTGACAAATCCAGTTAGTGATCCACTGGGTAAGATTTGTAAAGGACATAGCACTTGTTAAGGTTAGATATTAATAATTAAAATGGCTGTCCCTCCAGTGGCAGCCATTTTATATCTACAGAGGTTACTGCCTTCTAGGGTGTAACCGGGGTTGTTGTTCCAGCGTGTATCGTCTTATCTTAAACCCTGCGTTATGTCACTACTCGGCGTTTTGAGGAAGCTCCATCACAAGATTTCTGTTCAACGCCCATTATAAACCAACATTACCAAATAAATAATAAAACCTGACGGAAATCAATTAAGGGTCCAAAGTTCCACGCGAGTCTGTTCCCCTTGCTACTGCTAAGGTTTCACCACTTCACCTCTACACAAGCGCCAAGGTCAGAAGCGCTGTGCAGGGCACAGCTAAGACAAACAGCCGATTAATTTGGATCTCAAACCCCCCCCACCCTCCTCCCCATCGCTAAGCCGCCCAAACATCAGTTTCCAACAACGGACATATTGGACACAACCCGCGTATCCTCTCACAACCCGGCAAACCGCGCACCCCCCCCCCCCCCCCACGTTAAGGAGCTCAATTCTGAGGGACAGGATTTCACATCAGAGGCAGTTTACGGGCACTCACCGCTGGGAGCCGCCGGACACCCCGGGTGCTGGTTCCCGTGAGGCACCTGGGCGCTTCTGCAACGAAGAGAAACGCCTGTGAGTAACGTCTGCCCCCACCCCCAACAAATTCAACCGACAACGAGTAACGGCCTCTCACCGCCCCGAATAACCGCCCTTTCCGGGCGCATCCCAGCCGCCCCCGCTCCGCCAGCGGCTCCGAGGAGCTGCCCCACGGTGCCCCCCCAACCGCCCCGCCAACTCACTGGCTCCAGCCAGCCAGGCTTCCCCCGCACGGATCCTGCTCCAACGGCGACGCCTGAGGAGAGAGCCCCGCTTCGTGAGTCACCCCCATAGCGACAGGCCAGGCCCCTCCGCCCAGGAAACAAGCGGCGATACAGCCCCGGCAGGACGCAGCGCTCAATGCACCCGCCCGCTCTCGCCACCCAGCAGCGACTGAGGAAAGCCGAGAACCTTCCAGAACTGACCCCTCCCGTTACGTAATGGGAGCTCAGGACGCATGCGCGGGGACAGCGCTCGCCCACGGCGCATGCGCATTGCCTGACCCCTCCCCAGCAGACCGCACATGCGCAGAAGGAGCCGTTGGGTCCCTCCCCACCACTACCACCTGCCCCCAGTCCGCCTGCGCGCGGCCCGTCCGTCTCGTGACTCCGCCGGAACCCGTCAGCTGAGCGCCGCGCAGGCGTAGCGTGCGCGCGCCTCGGCGGCTGGCTGGCGGTCGGGGCTGCTGCTCCTGCTGCTGCGCGCGCGCGGCGGTGGCCAGCGGTCGTTCCTCGCCCTCAGGTAAAGCGGAGACGCGGCGGGAGGCGGGAGCTCTCCCCGGTGAGGGCGGGACGCCGGGCCGGCGGCTTCTCCCCCTCCCGGATGGCAGCAGGCCCGCCGGATGCGGAGGACGGCGGGGCCCTACTCCGAGGGCTGGGTGCGCGGAGGCACCGTGTCTTCGCCGCAGGGCCTGGGCCGGCCCCGCTCCGCTCCCGGCGGGGTGTTGGCGGGCGGGCGGGCTCTGTCACTCAGCTGCTGACTGTCAGGTAGCGGGTAGCAGCTGTACCCTCCCTCGCACGATGCGCGGTGCTGCGTGCCAGCTCTTGGTGTGTGACGGGTCTCCTCTCGGAAAAAAACGTCCCCTTTTCTTCTCCAGTTCTTCAGAGGGCTGAAAAATGTCGGGTTTTTTGGAGAGCTTGAGGTGCTCGGAGTGTGTTGACTGGGGAGAGAAACGAAACACCATCGCTTCGGTTGCTGCAGGAGTGCTGGTATGTACGACTTCTCTTATGCTGCTTTCAGTCAGCTGCGTATGAGCTCAAAATTATTAGTAGTTCGGAAGTAAGAGTAAGAACAGGGATACATTGTCCTTGTATCCCTGCAGAGTGAATGACAAAATCTGTTCCGGGTGCTTGCATCCACATGTTACTGAAGTTTCGCAGCTCCTACCTGTGTAATAGCAATTGGAGTAGGTAAAGCTCTGGCTTTGCATTTAACCGTGTTCCTAACTGATACCAAAACTAGTTACGCTGTCGGTTGACTCTGGGCAGCAGACCGTAAGAATGGTTTTGTATATTGTTATTTTCTCTAGAGTGATCTTATATATAGTTAAAAGGCCTGTATCCGTATTTTAAGCTATTCTGCTTTTTCTTTTTTTTAATAGTTCTTTACAGGGTGGTGGATAATCATAGATGCGGCTGTAAAATACCCTAACATGGAAGACTTCAACCATTCCTACCATGCTTGTGGGGTTATAGCCACGATTGCTTTCCTAATGTAAGTGTAATTCCTTGATCAGAGCTATACACTCCTAGACCTTATTTTATGCAATTAATAAAAGAACGGAGAGATAACTAAGAGTAAGAAATCAAGCTACTATCTGAGTATCTCCAATAATTGATATTTATAGTAAGGAACCTTTTAAAAAAAAAATTAAGCATGCAGCACAGGTCCAAGCCTTTTTAGTCTTTGGAGAAATGGTTTGTAAGTTTTAGCCTTGTCCCTCTTTTAAAAAAAAATACCAAAACCTCATCCTTTTTAAACATCTATAACGGTTTCCAAGAAGTTTCTCCTATTGATTTGTGAATGCTTCTTGCTTTACCTTGCTTACCCCGTTTTCTCCTGTTCTGGTGGTACAGGATCAACGCAGTGTCTAACGGACAAGTGCGGGGCGACAGTTACAGCGAAGGCTGCCTGGGACAGACAGGTACGGGGGGCAGGCGATTGTATCATGCGAGATCTGGGAAGCCTTTAAGTCTCGGCAGAGTTGTAGAAGCAGCAGCAGCGAGCACGCTGTGTGCTTGTGACAGGAGTCACAAGTGTCTGTGCTCGGATGCAGGCACAAAACATCCCTCCGTCTCTTTCAAGGTGCTCGGATCTGGCTCTTCATTGGGTTTATGATGGCTTTTGGGTCTCTGATTGCTTCCATGTGGATCCTTTTTGGAGGTTACGTTGTTAAAGGTAAGACATAGCAACGGGATGTGACCTGAACTGTTTTTGAAAGTAATTTAGATGACTGATGAATTTTAGAACTTATTTTTAGCCAGTTTCTAGACAGGCCCAGTTTTAACATTTTGTCTCGCTACACACCACCATTCCATACTCTCTACTGTTACTGAAGTGGATTTTATCTACTCCTAAGTTGCAAACTTCCAAGTTGCCTCACTAGAAACCCAGGTCCTGGTCACCTGGGAACCCATCTGATATAATTAAACTGCTGCAGTGACGTGGGGATAATTCCCTGGGTGAACACTTATTCCCAGAATAAAAATTATCTGATTTTGTGCAAATTGCTCCCCAAGCCTACATCCTAAATTAAATTCATTTAAATGAAACCAGTTATCTTTGCTAACACAGTGCAATTCAGTATTTCTGAAATGTCAGAGATGGGATATGCTTGAAAATTACTTCCAAAAGTTGATGGAGATGTTTTTATTTTGTCAGAAAAACCTGTAGTATACCCAGGAATAGCTGTGTTTTTCCAGAACGCGTTCATCTTTTTTGGGTAAGACTGTCTTTGTTCATTTCTCACCTATTTTTTTAATAATAAAAAGTGAAACTTGCTATAATCTCTTTCTTAAGCCCTGTGTGGTAACTAGACACGTGTGACTAAACCGCTCGCAGAGCAGTAGCTCTCTGGGATCTCTGCGCAGGTTCTGCTGCAGGACGAATTGAGTTTACACATAGAACTTGCTCCTCCAAATCATGTATTTGACAATATTGAAAATCTTTGACTTGCTCCATGGTATACTCATGTCCCTTTATTCTGTTCTGAACAGAGGACTGGTCTTCAAATTTGGTCGCACGGAAGATTTGTGGCAGTGAACACGCGTGGGGAAGCGCACTGGCCTTGCTGGGTTTTAACTGCACACTCACCAAATTTTGTAAAAGCATTTTGTAAAGGATGACGTTCCATTTTGTCTGAAGATAAGGAAAACTTCAGTCATCGCACTCAGAATTCTGGCTCTGTTCTGTTTAACTTTTTTTACTCTTGTATGTTGGTTTCAATGTTGTAACATTTTTGGCGTGTCAGAGGGCTACTGGGAGCAGTGGCAGCCGCTTCTCTGATACGGTGGTTGCCACGAGTAAATGGTGTAGAGGAAACTGGATGTATTTAACCAGCTGTTTCTATGATGTTATTTACAACCCCAGACTTGCTGCAAATGCTTTAAAACAACTTTTTAACATATATTTATTAAATATTTCTTGTATCTGGACAATATAACTATTTCTTCAATTTCAAAACTTACTGGTGTTTGCCTTTTCTTACCTAATGTAGAACTGCACTGCTTTGGGATTTTTGTTCCCCCTTCCCTGAATGTGTAATTTGTCCTACGGCGCTAATGAGGAAGTCTCTGGCAAGTCCCAACTCGCTGTTGCTCAGCTGACTTGGCAGAGGCACAAGTACAAATTACAGAGTGGCTGTAGGAGGAAGTGGCTCATCCACAAAGCTTCCTGTCAGCTATTTCCTAACCCCTGTGGAAAAAAAGCAAAAACAATCCCATTTTGACTTTTTTATTAGGTGAGCGGTTTTGAAAGAGTTTTTTCTATGTCAACTGGTTTGAAACAAAACAGAAACACCGTGGATCACAATCCCTGTGAGAATCCTCTGCCCAACCAGGCCCTAGCGTGTGCCCCAGAGCCCTGCTTGTCCCGGGGTGAAACAGCGCCACACAAGACTCTGGGAATGGGGCCTTTGCCGTGGTGCCCGGCAGGACCGAGGACTCTCCCCTCAGCCCCTGAGGGCAGCATCCAGAGCCTCCTGGGCAGCTGCTCCATGGCACTGCAGACTGTCATGGCCCAGACGGGCTGTTCTGAGGTTTGCTGCCAAATCTGAGTAAACACCACTGATTTCAGGGCACCGTCGACAAGCAGAACAATTTAACTTCTTGCCATTTGACCTTCCAAATAGCCCGAGCCAAGTCACGACACAATTTTCTTTCAGCAGACAGATAACTCTAGAGTTCAGTCTGGCGAGATGCAGCTCACTCCTTGCTTAGCAAAGCCTTCAACGGGATGAATTTAGCTTAAAAACAAGTACTCTTAACACTTTGCTAGGTAAGAATGAGTATGCGCTCCTTAAAAAATTACACTTTAAAATACATCTTTCGGCTTTTATGTTTAAGGTAAGACCAACAAAGCCAAAAAGCAAAACGCAGCGTAGGTTTGCACCCATAAATTTACACCCCGTGTCTTCCCAGAATAACTAGAACAATTCATTACTAATTTTTTGCGTGTCCTTTGGGATGGCTCTTTGGAGCCTTGAGAATTGACACTCGGGTGCTCTTTGGACCCACCACAGCTCTTGGTTTTCTCTAGGACAAACAGGAAAAGCTTATCTTGGTCACATCTGTCATCCAGGTTCCTCCGTTCAAAATGCAACAGCCAAATGGGGAAACTGCGAAGACAAACATTCTTGTATCAGAACATTTTATACATCAAACCATCATACAAAAAAGAAAATGGAAATTTATTAGTAGCTTATTCCATCCATTTCTTCTTTCTGTAATTCAGATCTAGCACCAGTCTATCTACCAATCAGCACCTGAAGGTGCCCCAGGGCTGTGTTTGCCCATCCCCTCTCCTAGATGCTGCTCAGGTCCTCAGGGACTGTCTGGAGCTCAGTGCCTGGGGCTGTCAATCCCAGAGCACGTCTGAGCACCTAAGATTAACTATGAGTTACAACAAACGAGATCATTTTGGGTTCAGCCCTGGGCCCACCAACGGCTCTGCCAACCCTCGCTGAAGGCTACCGGTATTTCTAACACTCTGGATCTGACCTGGCTGTGGGAACAGTTCATCCATTTCAACCAGGGCATCCAAAACGTGCTGAGATATGGAATTATCCCTTTTATTTTGTAATTCAAACAACCAGAGCTCTTCATCAAGGTCAACAAGGTGGTATATATGCTCCCACCCATTGGAACTTACCTCCCAAAAGAACTGGTCGTCAAAGTACTTTGGTGCAGGGGTGGTCTTAAACGGTTTGAGCTTTATGATAAAACCTATTTGTAAAAACACATATATCCAATATAAATATATACACCAGGGAAGGGGGAAGATTGTCACCACAGGTTCTTAGTAACACGCATCCAAATGTAACAGAGATCAAAAAACTGAGAACTAAAGACTTCAGCAGAGCCCCTTGACTCAAGTTGACCTTAAAGAGAGAACCTTGCCAGCATCAGGGCTTGTGTTAGTAAAAATTAATGACTCTCGGTAAAACCCCATTAAAGGGCCTGCTAGATTCTAAAAATACATTAAAAATGAGTATCTTCTTGCACGAACAATGCCTGTGTTTTTCAAGCAATCGGGCTGTTAGCTTGGGATTTCAGATGGAAACATCTAGACTTTTAAACAATTGGTTAAACACCAAATGTTTGATTATTTTACCTGAATGTTTTTTTAAAATCTGCTTGATTAGCTCAACTTCTGAATTACACTTGAGATAATTCAAAAGTTTCAGACCAACTAAAGCACAAAAACAAATTTTCGAGGATATTTCACAGCAATTTTCATCTGCCGTTTCTTCTCCTCAAGGCAGGATTAACAGCGACAGAAAACCACCAGCTGCCATAAACCAGAACGTCACACGGGAAACACGTCAGCCCTGACGATCCCAAACCGCTGGTGATCAAAGGCCTCGACAGAGCTGAAGGACTCGAGCTACTGACGTTCGTGAAACTTGGCGGATTTACACCAACTGGCTTAAAAAGTGACACGTTCTAGATAGGGGTTTTCTGTCACTAAGACAATACCCAATTGTAAAACTATTTTTGCCCCCACACATCTCCTGCCTGAAATTTGAAGGCAGCTGTTGGGCAACTGTTAAAATAAACTTCACCCATGAAAAAATGGTGCTACCAGAGCGGCTTTGGAGAGTCCTCTGTCTGCAAAGGGTTGCACTGACGTGAGTGAGATGATACAGGCCTTGCCCCGAAGAAATGAGGGAGATGTTACTGAAATGTGTTTTTCTATACTGACCTGTAAGAAATCCTGTCATCAAGGCAACACTGATGGTCAGGCAGAAGGAACCAACGTCGATCAAGACCAGATAACCCAGACTGAAAAGCAAAACGAGTGTTTCATCTTTTACAGTTGCTGAATTTAGCATTAAGACTGAGAACGAACCTGTACCTACACAGCACTTCACATCAAAACTTCACATAAAAACTCTGTTCTTCTCGAATCTCGCTGCAGCTGCAGTTTGATGTTTTAAGACATCCACCAGAAGCCGAACGCAGACTTCAGAGGACATATTTTGCCCTTAGAAACCATCATTGTGGTACTAGAACTAGATTAATTTTGTTTCAGTAAGAATGTGACGAGAAGCGTCAGGCCCTTCTGCTGCACTGAGATTCATTCCAGCATCAACTAAGAAAATCAGAGAACTTCTCACATGACACGACATGACATGAGATGCCAAATCAAAACAATCGATGGAGAATATCCTCAGCTGAGGGCAGTTTTTGCAGGGTATGTCCCCAGTCTCCAGTTCAGTGTCTGGACTGGCTTTAGACCAAACCAGCAGTCTTGCCCCTGACTCAGTTAAAGCCTCATTCAAAGAGAAATGCTGATTTCTGACCACCCTGTATTAGCATACAAAGCTCCCCAAAACACATCCCAAGAGCCAAAATGAGTCTTGGAAGGATGCACATCCCCAGCCTCCATCTCCTGTGGCTGTTGTATTTAACATCAAACAAAACGAGAGACACAAAACAGGGCCAGAAGCTAACAGTAAAGTTTTGATCCGAAGTCTGCTCAACTCTGGAAGTTTTTTTCACTGACTTTTTTGGACTTCAGAGATTGTCTTAGGTTATGTGGTATAAAATGATTTATCTGTGATGACGTTCAGGCTTTCTGTACGTATGGGACTCTTCTCAAGACACACTACAATAACGATTAGCCAAGCTTATTACTTAATAGTAACAATTTATGTACCTTGGTAATTCAGTCCAGTTGTTTATTACTAAGAGAATGACCTCAGCCAGAGCTCCGAGCACACCAGGCAAGCCAAAAGTGAAATGAACTCCAGAGGTGTCATGAATCTTGAGAGTAGGATGCAAGCATCTCTGTGAAGAAGAAAAGGTTTAAGTGATACACCAAAACGAGCTGATAATGGCACATTGTCTATCGCAGACCTAGAAAATGAACTTTGGTTTTGCAAGCTGCAATCCTGCGCTCTGCTCAAAGGACTCCAGATTTCCTAGCTCTAATCCCTCTGAAAGAGAGGACTCCCTCGAGGTATCCTACATTGGGAAAGAAGTTCATACAGCTTATACAAAAGCAATTTCAGGTTTTGAGCGTTACCTGTAAGGAGTAAGATCCCAATATGGCTATCATGCTGGCAAGCAGCCCCAGAATCATCGCGATCCAAGGATAGTTGATGTTGCGTGCTGAGTAACCAACGGCGACCCCACCAGCTAGTACTGCACTGTGGATATGAGTCTGTAAAACAGAATGACACGGAGTCACTTACTGCAGCCCAATATCACAGATTGCTGTTCTCATGCAAGTGGGATCTCTTTAGGGGGAACTGTATATCATAATAAATTGTAAATCACAATCTGAGAATGTAACTTCCAAGCAGCAGCTTCAGCCTTCTGCTTGGGAGGCTAATGGTGACCGTCAGACTGAAAACCCAGCTGGGTTTTTACTGAACAGCTGTTACACTTTGAGCGTATTACTGAGATAAACAGAAAAATGTCTTCTCCATGCAGTGGTTTTCTCTCCTGTCTTACCATTCTGAATTTTCCATCCTTTGTGGTCAGAACAGACAACATGAAGGCAGTCACAGCACTCACTGCAAGGGCAAAGTAGGTGTTGTAGATCACTTTGCTCTTGTTGTTCACGGCTAGCACAGAATTGAAGCTTGGCCAGAATACCCAGAGAAAGACTGTACCTGGGAGACAAAGAGAAGCAGCTCTCATTACCTACTCTAAACCACAGCGACTCCAGCTGCCTCTGGAGGCTTCAGCCCTCACTCTGCATTCACCCTAATTCCACACTGTACACAAAGGGTAACAATTCACAGCGAGAGTCCCCTGCTACACCAACACCTTCCCAAACATATACTGTAACACCAAATGTCCAGGCAAAGCACGGTAGCCTTCGCAGAGCTGAAGGGAGGAACACCTTTACCATCTGCTTTCTCCTATCTATCATCCCCTTAAACAATGGTTCAGATACAAGTGGGAAAAATTCTGCTACTGATTTCCAAACAGTCAGCATCCCCTCTGTTCTGCACAGGCACCAGGGACTTGATCCTTGGCCAAAATTTCTGCTCCTCTTCATGCAACTGTGGAATAACTGTTCAAAACCAGCTGCTAGAGGGATGAAAGAAAGCCAAGGAGAAAGATAAAACAGCTCACGTGGTACAAATTACTGCAAAGAAACCTAAAGTGCCGTTTGGAATGTCTGTTACATTGGCTGCCAGTATGACTGGTACTGGATGTCTTGCCTCCTGGCATGGTTTGAAGAGAAACAGGATGAACGGGATCATAGGAATAGAATCCTCTCTACCTCTGCTAGGATTACTCCAGAGGAGGGCTAAAGACCCGTAGCTGGAGCTGTGGTGGTCGTGCTTCACCAACTCAGCCGTACACAGGTTAACTTTCCTCATATTTGTGGAAGAGCGATCTACCAAATTGCTGCTCCCTAGAATATGGGTCCAAAAGAACAACTCACTTTCCTCCTGGGTAGTCACTGCACAGTGTCACACTTCCATGACCACACAGGCTTCGCTAACTATGGGAATGCGACAGGTTCTTCTGCTTCTGTGACCTGGGCCCTAACTGTCAGCGATTAGGAATCTCAGCCTTTATAAAAGGAGTTCACTGGTGGCAGGGTACATCTTCCTGTATGTGCACACGGATAAATTCCAGCCAGCAGAGGGAAGTATGTGGCCTCACTCAAAGTCAAGTTGGACTTCGGTGCCTCTGCTCCCCCAAGTAAGCACAGGCACCACTACAAACAAGCAACAGGTTATTTTGCCTTGCCCAGTTGTTATTTTTTGCTGTCCAGTCAGCTTCCATAGCTCATGTTCTGCTCTCCATACCACAGAGGTACCAGACCCTTGTGCAATTCACCTGAAGTTTAAAGTGTTCTTGTTCGAGTCAATTAAGAAGTGACACAGACATTGTCACTACAAAGCACAATGGTTAAACAAGCTTATCTCGGCTCCCTGAAATCCCATTTCCACTGCTAATTTTCACCCGTGCAGTGCACCAAGGCAGTGACAACCATGCCTCCAGGACAGGGGAGACCATTTTGGCAATTCAAAACCCCATTATAATGAAGGCTTAACAGTGCTTGATGAGATAGTTAGATTAAAATACTGATCTCCTTGAATTCTCCAGCAAAGCAAGAACTCCAGGGACTCAAAAGAGCAACACTTATATTTCTCTTTCCCTTGGCTGGGTGAAGGCTGACCAAGAATTAGACTCTGTGGGCCTTTGCAGAAAGGTCTTAGTTCACCTGGTGGTAGTTACATCGCAGAACTCATGATAAAGAAACCAAATTGCTTCTTCAAGAAAAAGAATGGAACTCCCATACATTCAGCCTATCATCGCTCAGAGCATTCCTCGGCTGTAACATAGTCCCCACCCTTCATCAGGCTTTTATCTTTCATTTACTTTACTAGGCAGGGACTGCCTTTTCATATCTCTGTACAGCACCTTGCAAACGAAACTGAGCCTTGGCCCCAGCAGGGAAGTGCAAGCACTGCCAAAACACCAGTAATGACTCAACTGTGGTGCATGGGTCCCTTACCAATACGCCTAAACAAACCCAAAGGGGACAACTTAGCTGGGAGAGGGAACGGTTAACCTGGCACAGCCTTTCTGCTGAGCCTGACAAATCAAACTGCGCCACAGCCACTGCAGGACTGGCTCACACGCCTGGTAGGAAACATGCTGAGACTCACCAACGCATTGTCAGAAAGCATGACCCACAGCAGCAGTCTTCTATGCTTGGCTGCATCCAGATGCACGTTTTGGATGCAAAAGCTTCAATGGGCTGTGGCCAGTTCCCGAAACCTTCCTTATGTTCTCCCTGCAATCTCTTCTTCTAAATGAGACACTAAAGCAAACACCTTACCCAACATTGACAACAAATCCGACTTTGGGGTGCTCCTGTTCTTGTCATTCCTTGGTGATGGCTCAGAGAAATGTAAGGAAACTGCCAGACCAAAGTAGGCTCCAAACAGGTGAACATGCATCATGCTGACATCTTCTGGAACCTGTATCAATAGAATAATTGAATTTGAGGTTTATTTCAGGCCACAGAAAGCCTTTGATGCAGTTCCTGACACAGTTGCTCATGTAACCTCCCTATAAGCAATTTATTTTCACAGACTCTCAGTTTATGCACCAGTTATATATACATGAGATTAACTTACCTGAATTCAACGCAGTTCATAAACACATAATTAATACACATGGAGTCTGGGGTACGTTCACACTGTACGCTAAATGCAGGTCTGACTCTGCTGTCCAGACTGGGCTGGTATACCACTCACACTGGGAACCTTCCAGACTGAGCTGGCACAGGGAGGGGGGTGAAGTTTAAAGGCATTTAGAGCCATAAGGTAGGTCAAGGCTTTCATTTACATGTTGACGATGGTGAGGGCATGGGCAAGGACAAATGCACTACGTCCCAATCCATCGGATCAGCTCTCCCTTTAAGGCCAAGGACATAGATATGGCCAGTTACAGAGATCCAGCGTATGCAGGGTTTGGAGTCCAATAAGTACAGTCACACAGTCAGACTTCACCTCCTAATGAAGCCAGAGCCACAATCTAACCAAGATGAGATAAAACACAGTGACATTCCTGTCAGCAGAGCACTAACAAACCACCGAAAGGCAACATTCTGAAGTCCCAGCAAAATTCTCCCCCACGTGCCTGGAAATCACCCTATGGTACCTGCAGCAATGAGTTGTTGACCCATTGGTTTATCTGGAAAAATATTAGCTCCACTATTGTCATCAGAATTAACTGCACAGGATTAGTCTTCCCAAGAACAGCTCCAGTGGAGATGACCACAGCAGTCATACTCACAGTAGCCTTCATTATTCTACAATAAAAAAGAGGAAAGAATAAAAAAAATTTCTGTATCAGGACCATGCCAATGCCAATGACGAAAGAATGACAGTCAGTAAAATGTACTTAAACCCCAAAGCCTTCGAAAGTGTCTGCAAATACGACTATGCTAATTCCCAGACAGCTCCTTTAACAAGGCATTATCCTTCACAAAGAGCAATCAGCAGTTCTACATTATTCCAATTCTAACAGGATCTATTTACCTCTTCAGACCAAATTCGTTTTGCCTTAGACGAAGGAAAATTAACAAATTCTCTATCAGCATGGAGCACTGGACACCGAATCCGATGATGAGGAGATTGAATGCAGCGCTGCTAAACCCATATCTTCTCAGAAACATCAGGAAAAAGCCAAATCCAAAAACCACCATGTGGTTGACATCTTGAAAAGCTGCATGACAGAAAAGACCACGACAGCAGTGAAGTTATCGCAGTTAACGCAGACTGGGTTTCTGGTTATAAAATAACTTAAAAATCACAATTAACTAAGAAGCCTTCAGATAGAAATTCAGGTGCCATGGCTATTTAGTGCTTGTACAGAACTCCAGAGCCTGCTTTTCAATCCATAAATAATCACAAAAACAATACCCTTGACCCTGAACTTATTTTTACAAAGTGCTCAGAATAGACGCCATAGGATGGGGGTCAAAAAGCACAATAGAAATCATGTACATTTAGCAATGAAATCCGGACGTTAATTTTTTCCTGAGGTGAATTTAAAGAGTTTAAGTGGGACTTCTCAGGGAAACTTAATGTGAATTAGTGCTGGTTCATTCCTTGAGGGCAGTAGGGAAAAGTCACCAGGAGAAACGAGCATGGTGTCCTCATCTGGGTAGAAGGAACAGAAATAGCAGTAGAAAGAGTTTAATATGGAAACCAGCACTACTGCACAAAAGGTAGAGGCTGTCCAAGATACAAGCTCTTGGACCTGTTGGCCTGGAAGCGTCCCCTGGGACATGCTAACAGCCATATTCCCATATGGTTGTGCCAGCCTGTACCTACAGCAGAGTATCAAACTGCCAGTAAGCAGAGCTCATTTTTCGAGCTATAAAACAAGGAGGGTAACACAAGAATATCACGAGGGTTAATCAGCTCATATTTGCACAGCACTGTAAATACATTACACAGCATGGCCGTGGCGTAACCTGCTAACACAATCCTTCGATCGGTGCACAAAATACATCTCTGGAATATATTTAAACCCTTAATTCCACTGGGTTAACTTCAGCTATTTGTATCAAGCATTCAAATGGAAAATACTCCATCCTGAACTTACTCTATGCCAAGATCTCACAGAGAGAGGCACTTAACACAGAGCAGGAATTTGTTACGTTCATAGGAGTCAAAATTACCAGGAACAGGCAGCAGAAAACAGACCAACAACGCAATTTAGTGCCACTTATATCTTCTTCACTGTCATTACTTTGGTATAAATAAATACCCACCATATAGGGCAAGGTAGGGTACCTAAAGGACAGCAAAAACATTCTACTTCTCACTAACAAATACACAAACCTGCCAAATCCCATCCCTGCTGCATTGCAAAACAAAGGCAGGCATTAACCTTTCCTTTCACAGCAAGGGTGCTGATCTTACCTGGGTAGATCTCAGACGTGGATACATCATCATTATCGGAGGACAAAAAGTAAAAGAGGACAATGAAAACAACTTCCAGAATAAGGAGTAGCCACGGCACGTAGTTTCGGAAGTTGCGGTACTTCACAGGCATTGTGCACTGGACTACATTAAGCACAAACACATTAGTATTTTTTTCTATAAAATTGTTCCAGTGACCTCAAACCAATAGAGAAGGAGGTGGAGGGGGGACAGGAATAAAAACTCAGAGAGATAAAAAGCCCAAGAGGCGTCGGCAAGGAACAGTTCCTTATCTGTGGCATGTCAGGAGCCCAAACTTACCACAACTGACATGGACTGAATTCAAGAAGTCCTGGTGAACACAGACCTATCAAGCTGTCAGGACTGTAATGCTCCACACCACCATCCACACGTTCTTTGGCTGCTGTGGAACTAAATGGCAAGTAAAGAAGAACATGACACCTAGGAGTAGGATGTTGACATTTCTGTAAAACCATTATTTACTTACATTGCTCATACCCAGCCTAGACCCGAGTCCCTTCGTGTCAAGGCCAGGAAGGTCCTGCTGAGATTCTCAATATGATTCTCAGGTTGGTGAGGCCATAGCTCTATACCCACAACCCAGGGCAAACCTTCTCATACACGACGACTCCAGCCCAATGCTAGAGAACCGAGAATCTCTGGACACGTAAAGGAGACGCAGCATTTCCTGTGCTACTTGTAAGATCGGTCTGTTGTTTATAGTATGGCTATGGAAATGGCTAGAGTGAACCCTCTGGAAGAGGTCAGGAATCCCAGGCTGGGAAGCTGCAGGCAGACAGCACTGTTCAGAGCACTGCAGGCTGTTAACTGAGAACCAAACCACAGACACAGACCCTGCCGATTCTTTCTTTAATTCAGACCTAACCTTTCCCCAGAAGAGTCTTGACTTCTGTTGTGGCTACACGGTACCCACTGCCTTATGAGTTCTGAGCCAATCGGTACAGCACAGGCCTTTTTTTATTTGTTGGTGTTCGGTTTTTTTAATCAGGAGCCACCAGAGTGAGTGTTTGGGGCACGTAAGCAGGGCTATACAGTGGAAGCGAACTACGTTCATACCCCTATGCAGAGACATCATTACTTGTTAGGTTTTTGGTTGTTGAGGACAATTTACGAATCCGTAATACGAACATTACTATCTTCTCAGTATTCACTGTGCTTCTCAAAAACGGAACCCTCTTTGCTCAGGCACTCCAGGAGATTAAAGTACCGTAATTATGCCTCAAGCTTTCTACTTTGAGGCCATTTCAAACTGCACGCTGGCGTTTGAGAGAGTAACACCACGTACAATTGGTAGAAAGCCACCTACTGGTGACAGAAATATGTATCAGAGAGCAAAATTCCAGTTCACTTATATTTTAGGACATTCCTCCTGCAAACCCAGGCTATATGGCACAACAGTAGTTCCCAAGCCATCTGTGAAAGGTTTGTGTTTGCACCTTCCTCACTGCGGTATCAAATTGCTTTACCAGCTTTTGCTAAGTAAGTTAAATAACATTACCTCCGTTTCAGAAACTCCTAAACAACATTCAGAGGACTTTCCCAGACACGCAGAGTACTGCCCTGACTTCAGAAAAATCCCGATGCAGAGACATCTACATTCAGCTGCTTTTTATGGGAATTCCGTGATCACGCAGGTGATTCGGACAGAACCAGAACACCAGGTAAACTTTCTCTAGACAAGGTAATAGCTGAGGCAGCAGTTTAGAAAATTATTTCGCTAACTGATGCAGTGTCTTTGTGTGGTTATAAACACAATGTACATAATTAGCTTTCATCAGTTTCCTGCAAGGCAAACCCTTAGGCCGTGAATCCCCAAGCGTGAGGATGACCCTGAACTCCTCCCACCGTTTTGCCATTGTGAGTTGAACACAGTTAGCTCTTTTGACACTTGTTACCAAATCCCCTGTCAGGGATAACACACCAAAGGCCAGGAAGGCACCCATGGTTATCCCTCAGGACACTGCCAATGCTGATGCTTGGGTTTCTAGCTTGAACTCCCTTCTGAACAGAAAGACCTCAGCTCAGTGGCCTCAGACAGGGTGAAGCACAAGGCAAATTTCAAATTAGAGCTCCACGACCAGGAAAACGTCCTCACCGACCCCATGGGACCAGCAGCCTCATGCCCGCTCCTCTGTGCCAGTTTTATGGCCGGATCGGGACTCACACTCCTCAGACTCAGCCCAGCATGGCATGGCTCTTGCTCAGGGAGGCCCGTTATCCCCTAGAAAGGCCTGGCAGGCCCATGGCACCCAGCCCAGACAAAGCAGCCAGGAGAGGCGCGGAGTGCCCCGGGCACCACCATCCTGCAGGCGGGCACAGGGCCGAGGCGGGCGTGGCCTCCCTCGGGCTCGGGGGCCGCCATTGGTTTCCTCACGGTTTCCACAGTCCAAGGAGGGCCACAGGCCTTGGGGCGGGGACTCCGCCGAGCGGCCCTGGCCGTGGGGAGGCCCAAAGCCCGGGTCCTGGGCTCTGAACCGGCAACTGCGGCGACGCAGGTAGAAGGCGGTACCCAGCCGTGACTCGGCAGCCCCGGGCGGCGGCGCGACGGCACCGCCCCTCGCCTCCTATTGGCTGAACCCCCGCCCCTCCCACAGGCCTCCCTTAGGGACTAGCTCCCCATTGGTCGAAGGCCGGCTGCCCTCATGGCTTCTGATTGGCTCATCTCCAGCCACCGTCCGTCTTTGGCACGATCGGGGAAACAGAGGCCAAGTCGTCCCGCCCAGCACGCTTCCTGCCCAATGATTGGGCCCATCGCTTGTCACTCTGCTGTATGCGGTTTTTATTGGCTGCACAGGGCCGTCAGTCACTCTGAGGGATTTTTTTTTTTTTTTTACCCTCCGGTGAGGCGCCAGCGCAGGGCCGCTTTGTGGGCGAAGCGCGGGGCGCGGCGCGGCAAGGTGTCCCCGCTTACCTCTGCCCCTGAGACTTAGCCCTTTCTCAGCAGTCTATTTGCCAGCGAGATTGTCAGTCAAGTGTGAGGGGCGTTACTTCAGTGCTACGGTGACAGAGGAAATTGAGCCCTCCTTCTTCCGTTTCCGAATGGATAGCTGAGCTGTCCTTTTATTTTTATTCTTCTATTCCACTGGGCAGTCTTGCTGTCGGTCACAACACGGGGCGGGAACCAGCCCAGAAGGACAGTAGGCGGGAGGAGAAGAAAACCTACCCAGGGATTGACCCACAAGACATCAATTCACGAATCCTTCTCTTTGACGGGCTCTCGTGGCCGTCAATCAAGGGCGTAGGCGGGCCACCCGCCAGGTCGGGGCGGGACTAAGTTTCTGATGCCGCGATGGGCCTCCTAGGCCGTCCGTCTGCCTTTCCCCGCTGCCGATTGGCCGAGAGCGCCGTCATTCCGGCGGGATCAACCGCTTGATTGGGCAGCGGTGGGGGAGGCGGGGAGGTGCGCAGCGACTGCGCGGGGGGACGCGGCGGGGAGGGACGGACCAGGAATTATTTTTATTTCTTTGTTTCCCAGGGAAAAAAAAAAAAATTAAAAAAAAAAGCCCCGCGCGAGGGAACCCCCGCGGGGGCGGATGGTGCTGCCGTGACCGGGGCGAACCGGGGCAGCGCGGGGCCGGGGTGCGCGGCGGGGCCGGCCGGGCCGGGCCGGGCTGGGCTGGGCCGGGCCAGAGGCGGCCGGGAGGATGAAGCGGCGGAGCGCGGACTGCAGCAAGCTGCGGCGGCCGCTCAAGCGAAACCGCATCACCGAGGGCATCTACGGCAGGTACCGAGCGGCCGCCAGGAGGGTGGTGGGGAGGAGGAGGAGGAGCGGGGTGGGGGGACGCGCCGCCCCGGTCCCCTCGCACCCCCGTCCCCTCAGCGGCTCCCCGCTGTCCCGCCTCCCCCCGCCCCGTCAGCGGGGGCCGCCGCGACATGGCGCCCTGTCTCCCCTCAGGCGCTGCCCTGCCCCGCCCCGCGGCCTCGTCGCACCGCTGCTAGGCCGCGCCGGCCCCTCCGCCGCCCCCTCGCCCGCTGCGGGCTCGGGCGATGCTTTGGGGCCGGGGGGGAGCTGCTGGCCAAGGTCCTGTCGGCGCTGCCTGGAGGAAGCAGCGAGGAGCCGGTGGGAGCCTCCTCCTGACCCCGGGGGCTTCGCGCCGTGCGGTGGGGCCTTCGCTGCCCTGTCACCCGGGGGAGGTTTCCCAAGCGGGCTCTCACGGCCGAGCTTTCCCAGAGGTGCCAAACCTCCGCTCGCTGCGGTGGTTCGACAGCGGCAGTGTGTTTGGGCAGGCTGGCATCTGGGCTGCTGGATTTTGGCGGGCGGCAGCCGCTCACGCTAAGGTTGAGAAACTTGGTTTTCACGTGGTGGTGAAGGTGCCTGTGCTTCTTCAGTGGAAGCACGCCAGAGCGGTGGGTGCAGCAGAGAGGGGTGCGAGCAGGAACGTGTGTGGGTAAAGCCTGGAGCAGGGGTGGGTGGCCTTGTGGTGGTGAAAACACAGTGGGCATCTGACTCGCCTCTGGCTGGCCAAATAGGAGAGGAAACTGTAGTGAAGTGAGATCCATGTTCTTAGGCACGGGACCTACCTCGTTGGTGTCCAGGAATAAAAGCATGCTTTCCAGCAGTTTACATGCAGAATGCACTAAAACCCAAATTCCTCAGCATTTGCTTGTTGTGAGCGTATTTGAAAGAGTATTTTACAGTTCTGCCTTCCTGAGTGTCTAAGCATGCCAAGTTTTATATGAAACACAATAATTCTGTATTTCTGCATGAAGAGGAGTTGTAGCAGAGCCTGGAAAGCTGGATTTTGAAAGTTCTAGTCAGCATAACTTCCCATTTCTGTTTCTACTTCACTTGAGGTTTATATATGCAGTAGCTGGAAACTTGAGCAAAGTCCTATGATGCAGATGTTAGTTTTGTGTAAGGGAAACAGTTGATAGCTCTGTAACAAAATTCTCACAATATACTGCTTATCCTAGTTGTGAATCTCTGCGTGAGAGTAGAGAGTATCTTGTTGCTTTAGACTCCCGGGTTTTGAGAAATTGGTGCTTGGAATGTTAAAGAGAAAACATCCATTGCTTAGAAGTTAATATTTAAGGTGACTAATCTCAGGAAAATAATTCCAATATAAGCAATTCCTTAGATAATGACTTGGTCTTCAAAAGTCATTCAAAATCAGTGGCTCTCCATTACCTTCGAGGTGACTGGCTGGAAAGGTGGGGTGAGAGAAGGAGGGAAAAGCTGAGGAGATCACCAGGTGATGAGTATGTTCAGCGTGGAGAGCTGTTGTAGCTGTATGCACAGCTAAGAGAGTCATCTGGCTTTTTGTGCTAACTCCTCCCGCAGTGCTTTAGTGCAGAAAGAGGAATTTTAGCCAGTGTTTCACGTGGCATTTTTGATAAACAGAAGCAATCAGTGACATCAGAGTATTGTCCCACAGAAAGAAAAGGTAGAGGTTTGCCTCTGGAAATCTAAGCCTGGATGGGTGCTTCTACATGGAGTGTGGCTCTTTTTCTTTGTTTCATTTGCTCTTCTCCCTTTTTTCATTTCCTCTTTGCCTCCCATAATTCAAATTACATACAGGTAGCTTCTTACATAGCTATAGATTTCTAAATTCTTGTAGTTAAGGTAAGTTGAGTAAATAGTAATTGTCACTATCAGCTTACACAAACCCAGTAAATACAGTTATCAGGAAGGATCGTCATGGTGCTAGAAGCCAAGCAGCTAGGCTGAGCAAACAGCATGACTGAGATGCTTCACACTTGTGGGATCTTCGTTTGCTTTTTAAATTAAGGCAAATCTTCCCATCCTTGTTCCCTCTCCAGCCCTTCAGTGCAGAGGCGGCACAGCTGTCACTACCTCACACACGAGTGTGCTCCAGCTGAAGAGTTTGGGAGCAGGCAAAGCAGGGAAGGAGTTGTCCTGCAGAAAGACTGTGGTGGCAGGATTCTCTGCATGTGTAAATCTGAAGCAAATTATAAGAAGCGATAGAAAAATAGTTTCTAGTCACAGAATAGTGTTAGAATGTAAAATCCTGGGTTGCATTGGAAACTGACTATCCTGTCTCCCTGAATGTTACTTTTTTTTGCCAGCTTCTGCAATATCCTTTTTAAGAAGTTGATCTGAGGGTTCACAGCCTTTCTCCATTGAAATTTTAGAGGAGTAGCTCTTTAAAGAACTTCCCTCAACATTCACTAATTAAATGGACTGTTTGGCCTCAGCCCTTCATAAACACTTTCCAAGTTATTCCTGACCAATCTTCCCCCCTGCCCCTTCCCCCCCAAATTTTCGCCAGCTGCCCTCCCTGTCCTTCTTTAGATTGCCTTTTCTGTTCTGCTGCTTTTCCTTCCCTCTGCTTTCTGCCTTTTTTACCCCTTTTCCCCCTTCCAGTTTAGTTTTTCTCTCCATCTGCAGCTCCAGGGTGCCGTGTGCAGGCTCCGTGTAACTCGGCGTGCCAGCACTGCCCTGTGCTTTGCTTCTGTGCCCTGCGACTGAAGCTTCGGGTGCCAGTGGTGCAGTGTCACAGCTTCCAGTGAATATTACTGCCTGAGCTCTGAAAAACCCTGCAAATCCCAATCTAATACTATGTGCGAGCACAAAAATGACTTGTGCTAATTAGAAGTATTACAGTATCTGTGCAAAGAACATTATTATAATTAAAACATAACCTGTGCTTTCAATGATCTTCAAAACCAACAAACTAGTGGTAGGAATCATGAGGTCTCTTGTTATTTCCACAGTTTATGTTTAAAACTTTGCCTTCTCACTTTTTAAGCTATCTGTTGCCGTTGGTTTACAACGCTTCAGTGATTAACACCTTATACCTTTGACACTGTGCATGCGTTAAAACCTTAATTGTTAATTAAAGTATTCATTGCAGCCTGTCATCAGTTAAGCAATTAAAGTTTACTTGTTACTGCTTGTTTCTTCACAGTCCTCATCCTTGATCTACTTAAAATCCTTCAGCTTTATTGCTGATACTGTTTGTTTTGGCTCTCCTGAGTCATACTGGCACTTGGTGCCACTTTTGAGGCTGGTGAAGTTTCAAGATGAATTCCACATGTTAGTGGCTTAACTTACGCTGTCGCATCAGCTGACTTAGGCTGTGTATCACGGATTTCCTGACCATCGTCCTGAAATGCTGTATGTTCCTTTAGAATTGGGAATTTTTAAGCCCTCTATATATTGCCTTTTATCGCCGGCACTACCTGGGCTGGCAGCCAAGTGAATGCCGGGACGGATGGGTGTGTGTCTGCAGTCTCCGAGCGCTTTCTGGGATACCCGCTGGTGGCACAAAGGCACCTGGGCCCTGGGCATCTTGTACTGGGCAGCGTTTCTTGATAGCATCATCCTTTGCTAAGACACTCCTGTGGTTCTGTAAGCCACCTAACTTCCGATACGGCTTCTTTCCGAGGACTTGATTCTTGACTCTGCTGACAGCCAAATAAACTGTAAGGAGGAACAGTTCATTACTGACTCCAGCAATGTGGCTTTTTTTTTTTTTTTGGCTGCTTTGTTGGTTTTTTTTTTTTTTTTAAATCCATGATGATTCTTCCTACTGATTTATTCTGGCAGTTTTTTATAAGCTTTCTATATGGGGGAAAAACATTTTCTTCTCAACCTGCCCTGGAGGTCTGTAACAAACCAGCAGTGCTACCTTGTATGACTTTAACTTGAATTTAAGTCTCAAATCTAATTTAGCTTACATTTAAATGTGTTCTACGGTGTCAACCGCAATGGTACATGTAATATTGCTTCCCTCTGCCAGCGACTTCATTCCCTGCACACTGCAGTTCCTTTAGCTTTGTTTTCTGAGGTCTGGACTCTGGCGTTTTCCACTGAGCTCCCATAGTGGGAGAACAATTTCTCTTGTTTCAGTGCTACCGTGCTGGTGGCTGATGAGCTGCCTGTGCTTCAGCATCTTTCACACTTATTCCAGAATTACTGTAAGCCTTTTTTATTTTGTCTTCCTTCACTTATATTTCTGTAGTTCAGTAACTGATATATTCTATGCCATATCAAGACACGGAATAAGTAGTCAGGGAGTTTTCTTGGGATTGTTTACATTTCTCTTCCTTTTCAAAAATGTTCACACAATAGTTCCCAATATTCTACCACATCCCAGGGGTCAAGTTTCTCTCTTGCATATGTGCTGTGCTCATTCTGTACTGCTTTTTTTGTTCACTAGTCATAATCTTACCTATATAGTTGTGTGTTCACATATATAAAGCTTTTTTTATTTGAAAATATCCCATGATATTCAGTTGACATCTCCAGTGTTCTGTCTGGCATTGGATGGGTAACCTTGAGATTGGCAATTTCCCCTGGGTGCTGAACTTCACCTTTCTAAAGCCCACCTCTGCCCCTGGGGCCCCGCCAGCCCCGAGCTGCCTTCCGCTCCATCATCTTGGGTAAGCCAGGCTGCACAATGAAACACGCCACCAGTGCTGCTGAGATTCACTTTCCAGCCTTCAGGATTTGCTGATAATAGTGAGATAAAATAGAGGCTTAATTTGCTGCCAGTTTGGATTTGGGGTGCATAATTATTTTTCTAGTGATTTTTTTCCTTTTTTAGTATTTTTACCTTACAGCAAGTACAGTATCTGTTTCTGAGGGGCAGTTAGAAGAGAACAAAGCACAAGAGGGGAAAAAAAGGAAGGAAAAGAAGGATGGCATCTGGCACTTGAGGGGGGAGGAGAAAGAAAAAGGAGGAAAATTATTTGTTTGAAAATTCAAAGGGGGAGCCCAGCCACCGTTGGGTTATGAATAAATCTCTATATTCAGTGTACATTAGGCATCAACAGACCTTTCACAGAATTTGTAGCACTAATCGTTGCTCCTTCCCTTTGGGTCCCCTGCTCTTCTCATGAGTGTGTCCATCCTTCCCCCTTGCCTCGTATTACCCTACAAGATTAAAGACCATATGCTGGTTTATAGGGAAAGCCCTGTCCTCCTTAAATCTCTGTCAGATCACTGGAGTCAGATTTTTTGACATCTGTCAGAAAATGGGATAAACCGGATTTTAGATATTTATCCAAAACAATCTTCCCCTGTATTGAGAACAAACTCAGAATGATAATTGGCGTCGTGGAATATATTTGAGCCTGTCTGATATGAGGGCTACAGAGGTTAGAAATCACTTCTGCCTAGTGAATATTATCTCTCAGTGAGTCTACTGACGCAGCAGCTATCAAAATTGGAGAGATGTGCGGATGTGCCCGGAAAGATCAATGACTGCGAGAGGTTCACAGCCACCAAATGGCTGGTGCTGGGTGCCGAAGGAGCGCCGGCTGTCTCGGTCGTAGGATGAGCGGCTTGGAGGGGAGGCGCAGTGGGACAGAGACCAGATAACAATAGAAACGCGCTGAAGGGAAGAACGGTGTCCGGAGGAATGAGGGATTGATGGGCAGAGATGAAGTAGAGGTGGCTAGTACAAAGCAGCGGAAGGGAGGAGGGCTGGTGCTGCGTTGCGTTAGTCATTTCATTCATGTGATCTTATTTGAAGGGTCTGTCATAAGAAACAAAACAGCAGAGGAGTGATTAGCCTGTCCAAATGAGAGGTCGTTAGCCTGGTTTTCTCTGGGGTTTATTTCTTGCTGGACGTTTCTCAGCCATCACCAGTTTCAGTGTCCAGTGAAGAGGTCTCTGTTCACTAAGCGCTAGTAAATCAGCTGTCGAACCGGGCGCTTGCCAGGAGCAGCGCAGCTCGGTGTGCAGCGTACCTTTATGGAGGAAGGGCAGCCGAGGTTTGTTCCTCTCTGCCTCCTACAAAGACTCATTGCCATCCGCAGTGCGCGGCAGAGCACCCGCGCTGCTGTGCCCCGGCTGTCTACGGAGCTGTGGCAGCGTGGAGGAGCAGCACCGCGCCTAAAACCGGCCTGTTTCGAGGAGGGAGCCGAGGTCTTTAGGCTGCTGCCTCTGTCGATTGTAAAGCTGGGCTGGAGTGTTCTGTTACGGACTGCAGTCTCTGCCTCAGTCCTGCATGCTTTAATTGGGGGGGGGGGCAGGGGGTCCTGGTGTAAAAGAAACCCCAATAGAAAGGTTTCTAGAGGCGCGTGTATGCGTGTGGGCTCGCATGGTTGAATACACGTTAGAACATATTATACCACAGAGAACTGCGTTGCTGAGGCCAGCATAAGTGGGTGAAGTCTTTTATAAAAGGAAATAACTGTCTTGTGTCTTAGCCGTGTACTTATTAAATTCCTAATTGCTTTTGAGTCCTTCAGGTGAGTGAGAAGTAGCTTCTTTAATATTGTTGAGAACACCGTATTACAAATGTTGTATTGTTCTGATTCCACTTTAAAAGGTGGTAAATGTCACCAAGGCCTTCAGATTGATATGAATTGAATATTAGAAATCGCTTTAATGGCTGTATTACAGAACTCTTATTCAGCAAATGCTTTAACTTAGAGTGGCACTTAGAGTTGAAAAGGATTAGTTCTGACAGCCCTAATTTCCCAGGAAAAATGTAATCTCTTCGTGGATCTCAGTGGCAGAAAAATCAACAATAGCCATAACTTTACTGCAGGGAAAAAGTGCCTACACAACACAACTGCTTTTCCAGCTAAACAGGCGCAATAATGACTGCCTGGGTGCGATGCCTTTATATATTTTCTCCAATCTGAAAGAGCTGCTCGTGTACAATTCGGCAGCGCGGCCAAGAACAGCAGCAGTGTCTGCGGACCCACATGTCTGTCACCTTTGATGTCTCCGTATTCTCTGGGTGCGGCTGCTTTTTACAGATTCATGTTGAAGATCTAAACTTCAAATAAACCGAGAACAAGAGCATATGCGAGCATGATCTACAGGACAAACGTGACCATTTAAGGTTTTTTGGTGGATTTGTTAGGTTGGGTTTTGTTGTGGGTTGTTTTGGGGTTTTTTTAAATACTTATACTGTAGTTTCATTCTTCTCTGAGAGTAATTTTTGACTAAGTGGCTGAGGATGGTTCTATAAAAACTGAAAAAAGCAGTTCCTTAACTTTTCCAACCAGTCATTAATTTTGTTTCCATTGAATTAAAGTGCTTTCTATGGCCTCTTTATTTGCATTTTTTTTTTCAGTCCCCTTATATTAATCTCCAGATAGAGACTATACAAAAAAGAGGGTGGCGTGAGGCCGAGGTGGGTTAAGTGTGGGAATAATTGTTTATTTGTCTCAGACTTCAAAAATGTATTTTCTATGGAGTCTTGCTTTAGTTTGTGCTGATTTAAAGCGTGCACTCACGTGAGTGTATTTGAGAGCGTTTACGTATGTAGCTCCTCTGAAGCCGTTTCTCTCAGGAGGTCTAGTCACAGAGAAAACCTTGGCATTGGACTTACGGGGAGAGCCTGATAACATGCAGCAAGTGAGAAAGTTGAACAAGAACTTGCGTGGGAGAAGCTGAAGGGCCGGGACAGTTGGTAAGGGTCACGTTCAGGCACACACCGTTAATCTTTGATTCCCGAGGAATCAAAGTGTTCTACCAGTTGGGTGGTTTGGAAGCTGCCTTTGTGTGACAAGTACTGTGGGTGATAATTGGATGAGTAGTTCAGTTGCTTCCAAACCTTGCTGCTACATAACACTTTTCATAGAAGTTTCCTATTTTGCATCTGCTCTGAAAAACTTCCTAAAAAAGCACCATGGCCATGAACAGCCCAGAAACCCGACCCTACCTGGCACCATGCAGGCAAACTCTTGGCGACTTACCAGTAAACATTCCAGGGCAAAGTTCTTCTGGGTTTGTTGGCACTATGATAGAGGAGGGGGGAAAAAAGTGACTAAAAGGAAAAACTGCCTTGATTTAAAAAATAAAAGTATATTTTAAAAAGCTCATCTTTATTAGAACACAATGCAGTGCAGTAAGGTGGTTGCATTTTAGGGAGCTGAGGTACCATACCCGGATCTCTGGGTGCTGGCTTTTGGGGGAAAAGGGGTTTTGCTTCCTCCTCTGAGCAGAACGGGCCGGGCTGATCCCTCAAGTGCTCCTGTGTTAGTTAGATGTGATCTCCAACCATTTTGAACTCTATAGCCAAGAAGGACCATCAATGGTTCAAAATGCAGGACTAAGAGTAAGGGAATGTGGCTTTGAAATAATTTTTTAAATAGCAGTTAGACTGTCTGGTGTCAAGTCTCATTTTTGTGCGTTCTTTTTTTATTGGATGCATTTAACATGGATGTTTTCCAATGCCTCTCTGAGCCTTCTGTTTCTTTGCAATTTTGAAAACAAATGCAGTTGAGTGTAATTAACTTCAGACCAGACCAGACCTGATTTTAATGTAATAATAAAACGGCCTATTCCATAAAGTTATTTTGGGTGAAGTCTTATCTGTATTACAGTTGTCTATAATTTTTACTCATGAACTTTACAGTAAAAAAAATAAAACAAAAGAAGTCAGTCTCTCTATTGGAAATACTGACCTGAAATTACCATTATTATTTTTTCTTTTTCTTTCAGTACTTTTCTGTATCTGAAGTTCCTGGTTGTGTGGGCTCTAGTACTGCTGGCAGACTTTGTCCTGGAGTTCAGATTTGAGTATCTGTGGCCATTCTGGCTCTTCATCAGGAGCGTTTACGATTCCTTCAGATACCAGGGTTTGGTAAGTAGAACACACAATTACTGCCCCTTTGTAGGGAAATCCTGCAACGTTTCGGGGAGTATTCCATGTTATACAACAAACCCAATGGCGCTGCTGGTTGCTCTCACAAGAGGAGGAATTGTCAAGGGACTGGGTGACCTTGGCTCAAGTCTCTTCCCTCTGACTTTCTGTTTTATCTGTGGCAAGTGGAGGTGAACTACACAGCTGTCACATTTTCACCAGAGGAAAATATTGTTTGAATTCCTGAGATCGGTGAATTGGTTTAGATCCCCGTACAACAGGCTTTTCTGTACAATAAAACAGAAGTCTCTGCCTGTTTTTACTCCCTTTCAGAGAGTAAATGACACTGCTGGTTGTTTTTCCAGAAGGAGAATGGTAATGACGATAGTATGTCAACAGTGTAAATGTAAGTCTTCAAGCAAAATAATAAGGAATAAATAAAGCTCTTTGAGACCTGCTAGAAGAGTGGATGGACACAGATTCTGAAGCTGCACCGCTTCTCTCTCAGCAAGGTTCTGTTCTCCTTGGTCACACTGCTTCATTTCTTTGCCCTGATGATGAACAGTACCAGCGCTTCTATGTTGAAATTGTTGTGTCAACATTAATAAACTGCTAATATTTGCTGGAATCAAACAAAATGCCTTTTTTTCCCCCCCACCCCTCCTTTCTTTTAGGCCTTTTCAGTATTTTTTGTTTGTGTAGCATTTACCTCCAATATAATATGTCTGCTCTTCATACCAATCCAATGGCTGTTCTTCGCTGCCAGCACGTATGTTTGGGTACAGTATGTCTGGCACACAGGTAGGTCACTGTTCTTTATTTACAACTTACTGGTTTGAATACATACCTTACAGCTTCTAGTAAGGTAGAAGCTTCTTCCTACTACTCAATTATAATGTGGTGTTAATTTTGGATATTATTGTAGTTTAAATTTGTATTAGTCAAAACTTTGTCTCAGCTGGATTCAGATTCTGATCAAAAAGGCTAGCAGTACCAGTCGATGCTCCAACAGTTTGAGACATGTGCGGAGAAATCTTTCCCCTCCACCCCCTGTTTTTATTATCCTTAGTTGTTTGGGTTTGTTGTAATAAATCCTGGGTTCTGGGGCAGCAGTTGGATTTGAGAGGTGGTGGTTTACTTTGCATAAACTCTAATACTTGAGGGGTTATGGAAGATAATAAAAAGAGAGTGAAATAAAACCGGCGACAGACAAGCAATGCACAATGTGTTGCTCACCACCCACTGACTGGTGCCCCGCCAGTCCCCGAGCAGCAATCCGCCCCTCCTGGCCAACTTCCCCCAGTTCATACACTGGGCATGATGTTTTATGGTGTGGAATAGTCCTTTGGCCAGTTCGGGTCAGCTCTCCTGGCTGTGTCCCCTCCCAACTTCTTGTGCCCCTCTAGCCTCTCACTGGCGGGACATGAGAAGCTGAAGCTCCTTGACGTAGTATGAACATGACTTAGCAACAGCTAAAACATCAGTATGTTATCAACATTATTCTCCTACTAAATCCAAAACACAGCACTGCACCAGCTACTAAGAAGAAAATTAACTCTATCCCAGCTGAAACCAGGACATCCTCAATCAAAAAATTTTAGGAATAGAGCCTGATTTTTTTTTTTTTTTTGGAGGTAACTTTTCATTACCCAAATCCCTGGGATTTGGGGCTTTTTGTAATATTTCTTGTTAGACTTGCCATCAGATCACAAGAATCTGCAGGATAGCACAGATCATTTCTCAGCTTACTGGGGAAAGCAGTCATCTTCCTGACAAGTTAGTCATTTGTAATAATGACAATGTGGGAGCTAATGGAATATACTGTGAACCAGTTGCTGCCCAATTTAAAATACATAGAAAATCTGGAGTTATTTTTAGGATTGTATTAATACGTTAAAGCATTAACTGAGGTTGTTCTCAGGGTTGATGTTTAGAAAAGGAAAATGGGCCAGTTTCAACTGTAGCTATTGAGCTTGTTTAATACTTTATTTCACTGCAGCCTTAGGGATTCTTCTTTTTAAGTGCTCATCTAAGTTGATATGAACTTGCTCTTTTCTTTCAGAAGTGATGTCTGTCTAGCTGAAACGTTGAGTCCCTGTAAGCTGGTGGTTTCTGCTCTAGGTTTCTCCTTTATGCAGAACGCAGCTAATTCAGAGACCAAAGTAGAGGCCACAGTAACTAACAGCACGGCCTTGGAGTAACGCTCTTTAATTTTGAATTTGAGACCTGTTTCCAAATCAGCACGCGATGTGTTGATGTCAGTATGTAATCAAGAACTTTGATTTGTTTCTGTAACGAAGCTTGTGGCATGTAACTGGAATCGATGTGTGGGAACGTACAGGGGCTGTATTGCAACAGTGGCGTTTGCCATTGGCCAAGGAGTTTAAGAGCTTAGTTTTGCTTGGCCACTATTTTACATTCTCAGCAGTAGTGCTGGAGAGAGAAATCAGTCCAGCGTCCGGAATGGTCCCCTGATGTCGGGGTTCAAGCCGCAGGCTGTGTCTGCGTTACTGTATATGGAGTAACCAGTGCGGTGCTTACTCACCCCTGTTTTCTCAGCCTCTTTGCTCGCTGCTGCTACCAAGATATACCTAACTTGGAGTGAAAAAGGAGTCCAAGCTCCCCACTTCTGACTCAAAGATCATAAGCTGTAGCATTACCTCATCTTCTGCAGTTTCTTCCATTTGTGTTCCTGCTCTGCACAGGGGTTTGTGCCAAGCTGTTTCACTAGCTCTGCATCTGTTATTTTTCACTGATGCCTTATAAAAGTAATAAAGCAAGATAAGGAGACAGAAGTTTAGAGCTGGTTTAAAATAAAGACATCCTAGATACTTCATTCTGCAAAAACCCTCTTGCAATTCCCTATAAGTCTGTCTGAGAATTTCCCTTGACTTCTGGAATGGTTTAAAAATAACTTTGAAATACTTGGTACTTGTAATATGTTACTGAGATGTTTCTTTTTCTCTTCTCTCCATAGAGAGGGGGGTGTGCTTACCAACAGTATCACTGTGGATACTTTTTGTTTATATTGAAGCAGCCATTAGATTTAAAGATTTAAAAAACTTCCATGTAGACCTTTGTCGTCCATTTGCAGCACACTGGTAAGTGGGTTTTTAAGTCCTTTTCTTATTAACCTTTATTTCAGCAGTCAGGGCTTTCTATTTCGGTTCGAGGTTTGGCTCTTGGTTCTCCCCTTGCACATCTGTCACTAAATACTCCATGAGAAGTGTATCTAAACAGTAACTGAGTGCAGCCTTTCTGAAGATACTGTGCTTGGAGCTGTAGGGCGTTTGTAGCATGGATTTTCCTAGAATGTCTTGCAAGTTCTTGTCATCAGTTCACGAATTTTCTATTCACATAATGAATAGATGGTAAAAGTAGCAGAAAAAATAGTTTCACTGGTAATTTATGTATCCCCTTATGAAAATTTTCTTCTTTTTCTGTAATAAAGCACTCTGCGTTTTCTCCTCCAACGAGAAGGGTTCTCATGAGGGTCTGATTTCAGAGGAAGTGAATAAGCTTCAGGTTGAAAATCATGACAAAATAAAAAGCAGACACTACTTATTACACTGCTTCTTTGGAAGTGGTAAGAGTGACTTCAGGCAAAAGACTTAACTGCAGAGTATCCGTATCTTAAAGAAATGCCCTTCTGTTCGGGAAGTTTTTGGTGCGTGCATTGATCGGGCTACGTTTAAAATGTGTCATTTATTCCTGGAGTCATTTGGTCCAGTTCCCTGTGGAACAGTCTCCAATAAATTAGACATCTGTCATTTTAATTTATATTGTCTACTTTGTACAATAAATCCCTTAAACACTAATTAAATTCTATAATAGGTTACAAAAGCACTTTAGGAGCTGTGAAGAAAGGTCTTTCTGCTGCTGAATTGGATGCAAACATTTCAGCTTGTCATCAGAGGTTTAGAACTGTGGCTGCAGCTGGCTTGGCGCGCTGTTACAGAAGCAGCATTGGCAGAGAGAATGTCAGATGCATATGCAAATGGGTCTAGCATTCTGGCAACTTACTTAGAAATGCCATTTGCACAGTGCTATTGCTGAGCAAAGAATGAGAAGATTTTAATGGTTAATAGTCATCTGCATCTGAGTTTTCCCGGCTCCAGAGTAATTTCAGTGTCTAAAACGCAACTTCACCAGGCTTTGTGAAAGTACATGTCAAAGATGTATTTATTTTTGTGCGGGGATGTTTGCTCGTTGATCAGATATCCTTGTTAATAAATACAATTTAATGATTTGTTAGCAGTTGTCACAAGCTAGTAAGAATACTTAAATTCTACCTGGTGAAGCTGATACGCGAAAAAATAATTCCAAAGTTCTGTTATGCTTCTGTCATCCCTGTCAACAACTGGAACAGCAGAGTCTGGCTGGACGTGGAATTCCTCATATCTTATCTGCCAGTAAGATAAGGGGAAGAGCTATGTGTAGAGATGAGATGTTTTTCGCTTACAGCTTCAAGGTCAATCTCCTAACCGAGGAATTTCCGAAGGCCGTCTGCTGCCTACAAAAGGTGTCTTAATTGTGGCCATCCTCAGCAGAGGGTTATGGAGGCTTTACCTCCAGGGTGGTCACTTCTGGCTGTACTGGTGCAGGGATGGCGCAGTGGCTCCCAGCCTCGGTACCGTCGGGAACGCAGTCGCCCCGAAGCTGGGTGTTCCAGCGGCTCCTCCAGCCCCTGTTCCGCAGCCTGTGTGGCAGTGAGAAGGTATCGCAGGGCCGCTGCAGGGGCGGTGTTTGGAGAACCGGGGTTTTGTCTCAGCTTTGAAGAGTGGTGGAAAAGGGATCTGCTCTTAATTTCTGAGTGTGAAAGGATGGGACTAAGGATTTGTTCCTCCTTTCGCTGTTCTGGATGAATGTTGTTAACACATCTCCCGGTTTAATGTCCTCTATATTACCTGGCCCTTTAGGAACAAAACTTGGGAACTTCTCTATTTGGCTGTTATCTCCTTAAAAGATGCCTGTTCCTAGTCTGCTGCTTCTCTAAAAGCTGCGTTTGCTGTGTGTAGTGCCGTTGCATTGTTGTAGTCCTTTTCTAGGCTACAGTTCATTGCTGTCTGTAATGGACTGTAATTTTATCTTGGTAAAGAGGTGCCAACGTTTTTGAACTCTAGCTTTATTGTAGTGCAGCAAAAACCATTTTATGTGTTATTTTCTATGAAGAGTTGTAATGCAGATGTATTCACAGCTATGTCATTTATTACAATTTATTAATTTGCTGTTACGGTTACATTTAGAAGAATAATGTTGCTTTTTTTCCTTAGTATTGGCTACCCTGTTGTGACTTTGGGCTTCGGCTTTAAAAGTTACGTCAGCTACAAAATGCGTTTAAGAAAACAAAAAGAAGTGCAGAAAGAGAATGAGTTCTACATGCAGCTTCTCCAGCAAGCTCTGCCCCCAGAACAGCAGATGCTACAAAGGCAGGAGAGGGAGGCAGAGGAAGGCAAGTTACACTTATTACTTGATGTGTTTGCTATTATCTGCTATTATAGAAAATAAAAAGCCTGCTAAGGAAGAGCTTCTTTAGCCCATGTTGTTTTGGTGAAGGTAGAGTGACCTTAGAGAACCGAGAAATAAAGTTATTTTGGCAACGGTTAGTACGACAGTAGAAATGAATTATGTCCCCTCTGTTTAATTCTTTATTAGCAACCGCATCAATCCAGTCAGTGCTCTGTGAAGCACGAGTATTTATTATTAAATCCCTTGGTTACTGTTTCCTGCCTGTAATGAGAAAAAAGTCTTAAAATACCGCATGACTTCTGATTTTCTTTTCCAGATAGACTCTAATAATGAGGGTTTTCAGCGGAAATGATTGATGTGTACTTAATTTTTCTTTGTGTGTCACGGTATTGATTGATTTAATGAACTAAGTGTTATTTTTGTTTTGGTATTGCAGCAGCCAAAGGATTATCTGATATGGATTCCTCGATACTTTTGCAGCACAATGGAGGCATTCCGGCCAATAAAAAATTATCTGCAACGTTGCCAGAGCTAGAATATAGAGAAAAAGGGAAAGAAAAGGACAAGGATGCTAAGAAACACAACCTTGGAATAAATAACAATATTTTGCAACCTGTAGACTCTAAAATACAAGAAATTGAATATATGGAAAACCATATCAATAGTAAAAGATTAAATAATGATCTTGTAGGAAGTACAGAAAACCTCTTAAAAGAGGACTCATGCACTGCCTCGTCCAAAAATTATAAAAATGTCAGCGGAGTGGTGAACTCCTCACCTCGCAGTCACAGTGCAACTAATGGGAGCATCCCTTCCTCATCTACTAAGAATGAGAAAAAACAGAAATGTGCTAGCAAGAGCCCCAGCACACACAAGGACTTAATGGAAAATTGTATTCCTAATAACCAGCTAAGCAAACCAGATGCACTGGTAAGGTAAGTTTGATCTGAGCGTTGTGTAACGGCCTGTCTTATCCTCCCTTCGTTCCAGTACGTCAGATCGGTTTTTTTCTTAGGAAGATGTAACTTATGATCCTATAAAGAAGACAGAGATGTCTAGTGATGGAATAAGATCACTAGGAACTGGGCCTTTGGGGTGCTGTTCCTGATGTTTGCCTCTGGTTTGCTATGCAGCCTTGAGCACATCGCTTCCGCTCTACCTCAGTACCCGATACTCACCTACCTCACAGGGCTGTTGTGAGGCTTGATAAACAGCTTGGACAATCCTTCGATAGAAGGCGTCAGAGAAATGTGGAGAATTTAACTCTTGCAGAGCTCAGTGGATGTGGATGACAAATGTTCCTGGACTGACCCTTACGCCTCCAGGGAATTCACTGGGGTTTGATGGTGCCTGAACAGCTCTTTTGTCTTAGCTTTTTGTTTCGGTTTGGGGGTTTTTTCCCTTGAAATGTTTGGCTTTTTGTTTTAATCTTCAATTCACAAATGTAGATGCAAAGTGTCAGCTACTACCTGACTCCTTGAAGTGGTAAGTTCAGATTCTTGCTTGCTACCTGCTGCCTTATTGGTTTAAGGCCGAGTCACAGGGATTTAATTTAGCTGCCTTGTAGCCTGGAAGGATTGAAGAAGTCACATCTTTACATATGCTTATCTGAAGTTTAAATGAAGATGTATTTCTGAAGTGCAGTTAAGTACTTACAGAGACAGATGGTGGTGTCGTATGTTACCAGAACAAGTACTTGCAGGGAAGAGGCAGTGGTATATCTGCCAATTAAATATCCAGACTAATTGTGCACCGTAGCCTTACTCTGCCCTGAAAGTGAATTAAGCTACTTCAGTCTCTTGTTTGTCGAGTGTTTCTCTGTGACGCGTGGGTGTGATGTGGCTGTTGTGCCGCACGTCCCTGTCGCTGCTTGTTGTACGCCGATTTCCCCGTGCAGGCAAGCCAGGAGCACTTCAAACACCAGCGCCCTCTGTGCTGCTGCTCACGGTTTCTTACAAACGCAGATGACTGAAATAATCTTGTTTCTATTCTGATGGAGTATGTAACTCCTACGCCAACAGAAGCATAAACTTACCTGACAAATTGGATGGGATGGAATGCACTTAAATTTAAAAATTCATGTTTATTTTTTTTAACTTGTCAGTTATCCTGTCCCTGGAGTGTAAGGCATTTGTTCATCATCTTTTCCACTTCCAGTGGTGTTACTCATTCCTGTTATTAAACTTTTACCATCAGTGCTGTACCCTGAAAAGGGCTGCGTGAAGTCCTGCATTTGTGTCCGACTTTCAGATCAGTTCTGCTCAGCTTCCAAATAAAGATGCTTTTTTTAACTTCTTGTCCAGCAGACTCCCAGCAGGGTGTCAAAACCAAGCTGCTTTTCTTCTGTGTTCACAAATGATTTCCCCGAGCTGACTAACCAGTATTAAATGTAGAGTATGCTTATGGCTGCTGGGCACTCGGGATTAACGGGGGTTATTTGAGACAGTAAAGACTGGGAAAAAAACCTTGTTTTTGAGAGCAAGACACGCTTGTTAACTTTTTCTCTTAAATACTTGATGTGAGGTTTATGTCTGAAAGGGTACTGCTAATTAAATTTCTGTTTTATAATACAATATTACTCTTACTTGAAACAGCAAGTTTTGGGTTTTGTTCTGCCTGGTAAGTGGTTAGTGCGTGTGTGTTTAGCGTGCTGGAGAGGAAGCTACTGATCCTCGTCTCTAGGTATTCCAATGGATATCACGGTATGTTATTGTCATCTGGAGAGCTCAAGCAGAGCGTTTCAAGAGGCTCTGTCCCTGATCAGCCTTGAAAGTAATCTCTGTCTTACGGGGTTTTTTTTGTTCCTGCACTTGAAATGAGTATGTCTGTTTGTCGAGCACTTAATAACTGAATCTATGACCTGAGCTGCTTATTTTCCTGCGCTGTGGTAGCTGGGCGAGCGGAGGGATACGTTTGGTATCCAGTGGAGGGATGAACATGGTTTCCCCTTCATCTTGTTCAACTGTAGGTACAGAGCAAGTTGGCGACTTCTTGTTACTGTTCACTGTCCCTTCCGAGGGGCAGCAGGTTTGATCATGTTTTAGGTGCTCGATGTATGGAACAAGTCCAAGCTGTAATTGCTGCAGAATTTTGTGTGCGTGCGCTGAATATTGCACAGTAATAATCATGTCCTGCCTCGAGCTATCTGCACCCTTAAAAAAACAACCCCAAAGCCACACAGATAAACCTGGCAGCGCAGCTTGACAAGACCGTTTGTATCTACAGAGGTCTCGCCTTTGGCATGTGAGGTGTTGAAACAAGCTGTCTTATGTACTAATTACTCTCAGAGATAACGATGACATCTTCTGCCAATTGGACTAAAAAATATTTGTGAGGCAAGGGCTGGTCTACGGCATCTTATTTTGCTTTCCTAAAATTTGATGTTACCTGCAGAGACAGAATTGAAGGTTTTAATGTAGATTACTGTCCATTTGATGCTAATTATTGTACATCTTCAGTGGCACCATCAATGTCCTAAAAATAATTGCTGCTTCTTCCTTATCCCCCCTGCCTGAAATGGCACTGGTACACCAGAAGGCTTTCTGCTGTCAGCTGCAGCGGGGGAGATGGTCAGTGTTTCATGCAGTATCGTGGACGTGAAGAAAAGTATAGAATAGAAAAGCAAAAGAATTGGGAACGTAAATTAGAAATGGGGAGACCATCCTTCCAGCAGACCGTTTTCCAGCCATTGTCAACAATGTGCCTGGACTGTTCAGAATCTGAATAACCTTTTGAAATGCCAGCTACGTAGATCGATTCTGTGTAGCAAAAAAATAAGTATCTCTGCTTCCTCTCTGTGGATTACTGTCTTTCTGGTAATGGAAAATGCTCTGAGGAACTGCTAGTAGCAGCATATTAGTTACAGCAGGAGAACATCAGTGCTGCCGGATCACACTGGCAGCTTCAAAGGAGCAGGTTCACTGCGGCTGATAGTTATGCCAACAGATTGGGCCAGAACAGAACAAAGGAATAAAATGGGGCTCTTAGAAAAGCATCTGAGTGCCTTCTGGGTCTTTTAAAACTTTTAATTTTCGTATAAACTGTGTTTAATTTCTGTGCAATCGGCAGGTGGTTATGGAATTGCATTAACCAAGCAAACCGAGCAACACGGATGTGTTATTCACCAGTTATCAATATTTAGGAGGATTAAGCTGAATTGAGATCCATTGATCTTCCCTGAAGCATTTGAAAAAACACGCAGTTGTGGAGGTGATTGCTGCTTGATTCGTCAGTGAGATCAGGAATGATACGTGATAGTGCTGAGGAAAGAAAGTGGGTAAATCTGCATTTATAGTCATGACAAACCGAAAGAAATCGGCCTTGGCTGTATAAACAGCACAAAGTGATAATCTGTAAGTAAACCATCATTTTAAAGGTAGTCGTGTGTCAAAATGACTTGTAGTTCGTGCAACAATAGAGAAAAGTATGTTCTAGAACTCCAGTGTTCTTCACCCCGCTTTGTAAGTAACATTTCCAATAAGCCTGGAAATAAGCGACTTAGGCAGAAAATGAAATGGTAGAAAGAATAATAATAATAAAAAAAGTGCTGTCTTATTGGGTCATTTATCATTGTAACAGTCGTGCAGGCTGTTGCAGAGGGGAGGAGGGAAAGCTCCACGCTCTGCTCTGTGCCCGTAGCAGCGAAGCTTTCTTTTGTGACGTTGTATTGGTTTACCTTGATGATGTGCTTTCATTTGAGAAAGGGGCAACAGAAAGGGTGGCTTTCATCTCCTTGTATTTCTCTGAAAATGACAGATGGCCTCTCTGTCTATCTACGCGTGAAGAAGAGCTTTACTTGTGGTTTTACAGGAGGAAATTCATAGGCTGAGAATGACTGGGCTTTGTAAGATGGATAAGAACACGGTTACACACCAGAGAATGCACAGGGTACCTGTGGGTTTGAGGGGAAACCAACTTGGTGTACTCTTTTTTTTTTATTTTTTTTTTTAATGAAGTGGTATCTCTAGCGAATCGTGGCAGGTCTGTGAGAGCAATCATATAGGAAACACCTGACCCTTGGCTATGATGGATTATTAGCTTCCTAACTCATTCTAGGTAGTAAGGAGCATTTGTTGGCTCTGTCAGTTGCAGAATAGGTCTGCTCTGGTATTTAAAGCTATAGCAAAAACTACAGCGTAATGAAAAGGAGTAATTAAAATCTAGTAAAAGTCTTCCTTTGAAACTTATTTCTAAACAAGTCAGTCAATAGATGGGTTTGCCTGCCATTGACTAAAAGAGGTTAATTTTCTATATTAATTCTTTTCTGAATGACAGTTTGGTCTCATTTTCCTGTCAAAGTTACCCAAAGTACCTGTGGTCTTTCTGAGTGAATATTTGATGCTTGGAGCACACTTGAGAAGTTAAGGTGGAAAGGACATCCCTGAGGCTTTGGCTCCGTGTTCAGGCAGGATCTGAGTGGTGTATCACAAGTGTGCAACGCTTGCCGATCCCGGTCCTGGCAGATTACGTGTCCATGGCTCTGGCTGGACACTTTTACCTAAGCCGAGTGACAAGGAAGGCTGTAGCTTGTGGCCTCATACGTTCCCCCGGTTTGGAAGGCAGGCATCCTTTCTGCTGCCGTTTGTGTGCACTCTGCAGATCACGCAGGGTTCATCTTTCTGTACAGCACAGCGTGGACCAGCCCCGTGAGCCCTGGCTGCAACCGGTGGGAGTGCAGGAACCAGATGGCTTCAGAAGTTCCAGCTAATGTCAGTACTCTGTTGCCAAAAATACAAATTCTGCTTCTCCTGTGCCAGCACCTCTTGATTTATTCAGGCTTTACCTGATCAGTGCTTCTTTTCCTGGAATACTAAATACCCCAAATAAAGCTGGTGTATCTTCTTTGAGCAAGTTTGACATAGTCTTGGTTATAGGAAAAAAGGCTATTTACAGCTCTTTATTTTCAGTTATCACTTGTATGTTGAAATTATTTATGGATACTTGTCAACCTAAAGTGTGTTTGATATATGTGCATTCCTTTTTGTTGTCCTACCAACCATTTTTTCACCTATTTATGAAAAGCTATGTTAAAACCAATCAGCTGTTGGCATACGAGCCTGTTAATGCTTTCTACGGCATCTTACTCACTTCAATTAAGTTTTCTCTTTCTGAAACACTTAGTTACTGCTTACAGGAAGATTAAGTGGAACAGTTATGTCATCACCCAGTGTCTGTCCAGCTCTGTCACTTAACATATGGAACACGGTGAAAATACGTACCTCATAACGTCCGCTGATGAGTTTTCCATTGTCGGTTTGTGTGCTACGGTTACACGGTTGAATGAATATCGGGTTAGGTTTGCAAATCCTTCTCCTTCTACAGCAGAGTACAAGGTGCTGAAATGATTTGTGGTCTTCAATATGAAAAGTCTGTTTGCTTTGTGCTATTACTATTTGCCTACTAAGTGTAAGTTGGGTTTTTTTTTTCTTTTTAAGGTACCTTTGACCACAGTGTATGCTGTAGTAAAAGGAATTCAGCTTAGGAGTAGGAGTTCAAGTGGAACTGGAGAGGTGGCTTAAAGTGGGATCTGAGTGTTTGAGTTATGTGAGAGTATTACAGACCACGTGCCTTTATGGGCTATTTCTCGCTGTGAATTTACCCAGCCGACCTCTTCGGTGCAGTTTTAGCCTATTGCAGACGTATTTTTATGAATTTTCGTAAGTTTGATTCCACATTTAACCTCTTGATTCGTTCACACAGGATGCTCTTAAGCCTCATATCGTTCCATCTCTCACTGGCATTTGAGGTTGAGGTTTTCCTTCAGTGCAGCCCCAAAGAGCTCAGTGTTTTCACTGTGAAGACAAAAAGCTGCAACGGTTCTTCTGTGCTGGTCGAGAAGGACAGTTCGTTTTGGCTTTTGTGACTCTCTTCCCCAAGTCTTAGTGTTTGACTACCGCCAATTCTGTATGGAACTTCAGGAAATAAAGATGTTTTTATCTTTAGGAACATTTAAAGACTTTAAAATCAGTAACTGACGGAACAAATGAGGATTGTGTGTGAACCTCCAGGAGGAATATTTTCTTTAAATCAGTGTGTAACACAGTGCTCGTAGAAAATAGTCCATTATTCACCTGTGATGTGTTTTTATTCTAAGAATCAATAACTTCACTTTGAAAACGTGGGGAAAAACTTGAGCTGAGCTGGGTGCCTTGTGCTTTTGTGTTTTATTTAACCAGTTTTGGCTTAAAATATTTTAATTAATAAGCTTGCATGAGACTTCAAGAACTTTCGAAAGCTACAATTAAGTGTATAGCAGATGGTCCCTGTTCAGGAGCAATTAAAGCTAAATTTACTGACTCCTGAACTGTGGGTGACTTAACACTTTCTCTTTATTCAACTTGCACGTCATGTGCTTCAAGGAAAAAAAAAAAACTTGAGGTGAGAATTCAGCAGTATGTTCCACAGCTCAGCTATAACTAACAAAGAAAACTCTTAGTTTGTTGAGAAAAGTGAAATTTGTTGGTATGTGCACCTGTCCTAGTTCACAACTTCCCTGACTTACCCATCTTGCTTCTGCTTGAAGAGGAGAAACAATTGCATGGGATTTGTTCTACAACTCTGCAGTGCTTGGAGGAAGACAAAATTTTGCTGGGAGGTTATGAAGTGTCTATACAGCTATACATAGAGCTATGTATGTGTAGTTACAGAAAACATTATTATTTAGCAAGGGTAGACATAATTTCTGAGAGTTTATGATTTTAAGAATCAAGAGTTTGGGGGAGTTGGCAGATGGTGTGATGTTTATTTCGCTTATTTTTATATAACATGCTTGAACCTTTGGGTAACTGGGAAATAAAGTTGAAATTATGTTTTAAAATTGTCTTTCTTAGGTTGGAACAAGATATTAAAAAGTTAAAGGCTGACCTGCAAGCAAGCAGGCAGATCGAACAGGAGCTACGTAGTCAGATCAGTTCTCTGACTAACACAGAGCGGGGAATTCGGTCGGAAATTGGGCAGCTCCGACAAGAAAATGAACTGCTTCAGAACAAGTACGTGTTTCTGCACAGCTCTGAAAATGAGTTGCTGATGTCTGGTAAAGGGCAAGTGTTATGTTAAGACTCTACAAAATTTGAGGCGCTTGTCTGCAAGTCCAGCAAGACTCATTTGGGACCATTGACAGCAATTTACTTTTAGTGAGTAAAATCCTCTGTTAAATGCCATACCTGTTACCTTCCAGATTACACAATGCTGTACAAATGAAACAAAAAGACAAACAAATGATCAGCCAGTTGGAGAAGAAACTAAAGGCAGAGCAGGAGGCACGAGCCTTTGTAGAAAAACAATTAATGGAAGAAAAGAAAAGAAAGAAGTTGGAAGAAGCAACTGCTGCACGTGCTGTCGCGTTTGCTGCTGCTACAAGGTACATTGTTCTATCCCAGAAGCAAGCTCAGCTCCAGAAAATTACTGAAATGTGTTTCGGGGGGATCTGGGGAGGTATTTTTCACTCTTTTGCACGTAAAGGAGTAGTCTGCATTATAAAAATAAATAAGGCGTTATTTGCGTGAAGAGGTTTATTAGTGTTAAGGCAGTGGGAGGCCTGGGAGATCTCCTTCCATGAAGTTCAGTGCTCGTATACATTAAATTTACAGGATATAAAGGATGAATAAGCTCTAAATTATCTGCTGGGCCTTGATTCTTCTAAGAGAGAGATATTGCACGGGTCCCTCTGCTTTATAAAAAGGAACATTTACCCCTTTAATGTGGGGACTGTGAATCAAGGGTTCATGCAACAGCGGTGGCCCAAATACCGTTTTGATCTCACATCCTGAAAGTTTGTGCTCCAGCCGATTGCTACCAGTGCTCAGCACAGGGGTGTTTGAGTAGGAACAGAGCTCTCTAGGGGGGAAGCTTTTCAAAACGAAGGCACGGCACAAGCGTGGATGACTTTAATCTGCAGTGCTCCATCCAAATGTCTGAAAAGAATTATGTCTGCTTTTTTCCATATTTCATAAATATTCCAGATTTCCTAATACCTGAGGCATTACATGGAGTAACATTTTGCAGCTTTTTGCATTGTTGCCATAAGGGAAATTCTCTTGCTGAATAGAACAAAGTTAGCTTCCTCTTTTTACCCTTCAATATTTATATTAATATTCATGTTCTAAACAGATCAGGAATGACAGACTCATCCTTAATTCATCTTCCCTTTTAATGTTTTTTTCTGTAGAGGAGAATGTACTGAAACTTTACGAAATCGTATCCGAGAGCTGGAGACAGAGTGCAAGAAGCTAACAATTGACATAAAGCTGAAAGAAGATCAGATACGAGAACTAGAAATAAAAGTTCAGGTAATGAGAAAGCACCAGGGGCTCAGAGCAGCATCCCAGTGAGTCTTTCAGCCCTCTGAAACTGGTTGATCTACATAAGAGGCAATCAACACCTTCAAGAATGATGCTCTTCAGATGTCTGTCTGGCATGTCTGGCATCAGGCTTTGTAAGAACGTGGGTGTAAGAAGGGGTAGTAGTCTCGGCTCCACACCATTCAGTTGTTCCAATTATTAGATTTGGGTTTTTTTCCCTGAATCCAACAGTCTGGGCAGACTGAGAATATAATCCCCCCAACAGCATCTTTTGTCTAATTTGTGAGGAGCTTGTTGCCAGTCTGAGTCATTATAAATCTCACTGCTAACAAATAAGATCGCTTACTCAATGCAGTCTTAATCACCGGCCAGACGTCCCTTTGATTTTTTTGAAGGTGCTTGACTGTTGGCAGCACTGTGGGAGACTTGTAGAGACACGTTGTCTGGTGTGTTAGGGTTTAAGAGCTCAAACGTTTGCGGTGAAGCTGACCTTTAAATGTCTGTTCCTAAAGATGTACTCGGACTGTCAGCTGACAGTTTGCATGAATATGTGTTTTTAGTGTCTTGTGGTTTTTTAGACACTCTTCAAAATGCACCTGGTGGTATCGTGAACTCATTTTCAGATACCACATGCAGCCTGGTTGTTCCTGGGTTTACCAAACCCTTGAAAACTCGTGTGGTTTATCTATGGAGAACATGAGCATAGCTTTCCAATCATTAAAACCAGCTGTAATCAAGCTTTTTAATTTGGTCAGCATCTTCAAACTGTCAGATAAGTTTTTTTGTTACATGCATTAATATTTCCCCCCTCTATTATTGTTTCTTCAAAGTGGAAGGTAATGTGAGGTAAAGAAATCCCCCTCATCAGCCGATTGAAATAGCTTAAAATGCTTATCGAGTGTCACTTCAAACTGTCCAGCGAGAGATCCGTCCCCACTCCAGCCATTTCGCTGGTGGGAGTGTTTTCCTGTTCCACAGCTCAGCTGAGCGTGGCGTGCAGCCACTTCGTGGGCACGTGGAGGTGCTGAGCAGGGTGCCTGGGCGGGGGGTCTCGGTACGGATGATGGAGGGCTCAGCAGCAGCACGGTAAATGGGACTTGCTCACCGCGCTGTCATTACACGTTGTACAATATGGCTTTAATCACCTGTGTGATGGTCATGTATAATTACTGGTGGTACTATTACAGTGTCCTTAATTAGCCATCATTTTAATTTTACAGTATTAATACCAGGCCCAGTGGTGCGCTGTGGGGAAGAGAAAGACTTCTCGGTATATCTCCTGTGTAAAGTCGATCAGAATAACATTTGTCTAATTACTCCTACAGGAGCTGCGGAAGTACAAGGAAAACGAGAAGGATACGGAGGTGTTAATGTCAGCACTGTCAGCCATGCAGGATAAAACACAGCACTTAGAGAACAGCCTGAGCGCAGAGACGAGGATCAAGCTGGATCTCTTCTCTGCCTTAGGAGATGCAAAACGGCAGCTTGAGATTGCCCAAGGTAATGTGGGATAGACAGTAGGACTGCCTGAACTCAGGAAAACAGAACAGAAAAAAACAGCCCACCTTTTTATTTAGGGGTGGGCTACAGCCCCTACTCAGCACTTCAGCTTTCAGCAGGGTTCTGTGTAGTTTACAGCTCTGTGAGTGTGAGCCTGAGCCGATCAGCTGAACTACTTTCCCCGAGCTATTGAAGTAAAGACAGTAAATGTCAGGATGGGCTTTTAAGTTAATTTATGACCGTTTTCTACATTTTTACAAACCATTACCTTAAAGCTGGAGAGCTTCTTTTGAAGAGCTAGAAGATAAAATAATAGTTGTGATCTATTATGCCCCTGTTCTTGAATCCTAATAATATTTTGATACTCCTGAAGTAAATACAACCTAAATATGGGGGGGAAAAAATCCTGTGATAGTGACATGAGCGTGGAGCCTGGTGTTGTGTCGGGCTGTGGGTTGCAGCCACCAGAGGGGGCATGAAGGCAGCGTAAAGCCCTGCCCAGCCTTTGATCAGCTCTGCTAACCAGGCAGCCAAATCAAATCACCTCTTGATTTAGTACCTGCTTAATTTCCTTGCGGAAGTTTGCAGGAAAATTTGATTAGAGTGAGATTTGTTTTGGTTCGTTTCATTGGTCTTTCTCTTTAGTTTCATAAATCGCTGCAGTGATGTTGCGAGTGTGCGCAAAGGGGGGTTAGAAAAATGGTGCGAATAGGCCAGTGGGGGAAATAAACACCACGTTTACCGAGCACACACTTGTGCGCCGGTGAGATGCTTGCAAAATGTGAACAGAAGAGTGCAGGGAAAAAGTTGGGACGTGGAAATAATCTTTTGGTACAGCGCAGCCGTGAGTCCAGAGAGTGCAAAACCCCCCCCAGGTACTCTCTCTAGTTGGTTAGGTGGTTACTAGAGGGAATTATTTACGTCATCAGCACGAACCGGGGGTTCCACAAGTTGTGCTTATACCGATGTCACGTTAGTGCTGATCATCTTCTGGGTGTTTCGCTTCAGCAGCTCTTGAGGGTGCTGGAGGGTGAAAACATGCTGCTGGTTCTAAGTGATGTTATTTGCTGTTTTCAGGGCAAATCATTCAAAAAGATCAGGAAATCAAAGACCTAAAACAGAAGATTGCAGAAGTTATGGCAGTAATGCCCAGCATAACATACACTGCAGCCACCAGCACTCTGAGTCCTGTTTCCCCACATTACTCTTCCAAATTTGTGGAGACCAGCCCTTCTGGACTTGACCCCAATGCCTCCGTTTATCAGCCCTTGAAGAAATGAATGCCAATTTTCTTTTTGCCCAGTAATTTTGTCATGCTGAAGGCATCACACGGGAGTGTCTCTTGCAGTCAAGATGAAATTGTATTGTGTGAGACTGTATTCGTTGTCATTTAAAACAGGATAAAAGAATATCTGGATTGACTAGAACTGCCCATCAGTTTTTCTTGTAAATTTTTAGAAAACCTCACAGAACTTTGCAATTTATTTTCCTTGGCCAATGTGTTAAAAACAATTCTTGGTTTTCAAGTAGCCAATTTTGCCTTTTTATTGTACTCTTGCATGGTTTCCTCTTGAAAAATGCGAGGCTTTGCTTGATTTTGAACCCTTTCTTCTTTTTTTTTTTAAGTCAAATTTGCAGATTCATTCAGAAATAGTGAGGGAAAAACCTTTAGTTTTTACAGCGAAAGGGTTAAATAATCTAACAAAGCTTTGATTTATAGATGTATTAAATACAAAGATGTGATGTTGCAGAAGATAATTTGATCACCCCTCAAAGGACCAAACAAATTTCAGGGGCGTTGTTTAAGGGGAAGAATAAGAGAATAGATGCTGATGTGACGGTGGTTGTTGTGTGAATTATTTATATTCCCATTGGTGTTTTTAGTCATTGAGAATTGCTAACAGTCTTGTTCACAGTGCCTTGGGAAAAGACATTTCAAGAGGAAACTTGATGGTTTAAACTATTTTTTCCCCCTTCACTGTCATCTAGCTTATATATCAAGCTCATTACAGAGTCTACTGCAAATTGTACATGGTAATTTGGATGTTCATTATAAACCAAGGTTACATCTCCTGTTTATTTTGGTATAAACTCAGCAGTGTTCTGTAACTTGCCTTGATGATTCTGCGTTGTGGAAGGCACAATATTACCACAGGAAGCTGTTGTGAAGGCGGAGCTGTGCAATGTACTGTATACAAGAGACTGTAAAGCTGGCTAATAAAAGCTGCAGTTCTGGGTTTTTTTTATTTTATTCAACTGTGATTTACACTTTATATCACCTTGTGTTTGACAGTTTAAATGGAGCTGAATATTTTTCAGCTGTTGTGCCAAGGAGTTTTTAAGGAGTTTTAAAGGAAACTCATAAATTGCACAAAGGTTGACGTTAATGTATATTATACATTGAGAGGAAGCGTTTGCACTGGCGACTTCTGAAGCGTTTCAGATTTTTTGAGGGCGGGGATTGGAGGGGGGGGAAGCAAAATTGTCCTGGAAACTAGCAGAATTACAAACCTAACCTTCTGATTTTGCGAACATGCAGTGGGCTCTGGAAGGACAAAGTTCTTCTTAAAAAAAAAAAATTTCTTTTAAAAAAGTTTCCTGTTAATTGGCATGTATTCCTCATTTAAAAAAAAACAAAGGACGCGCAAATCAATAGAAGTATTAAAGTTTCATCGTTTTAATCACAGATATTCTTTTGGGATAAAACTTCTAGCTTTAGCCAGGTGTGCATGTTGCTGTCATTTGCATTTTTGAATCATCTTGTGTAATTGTCACCATAAAAGTGTTACTCAGAAATGTCAGAGGTTTTTCATCTTTGTGCAAAACATGAAATATTGTCACTGACTTTTTGTGTTGAGGTTCCCCCATTTTGCTGCCTATTGGCGCAATTTTCGTTCAATACTTGGTCTTGGCTGCATTCTTTTTTTCTGTGGGGTTTACAAAGAATAAACATTTTCTTGCAGATAAAAAAAACCCAATTTTTTTTGCCTTTTTAACTGACCTGATTTAGCCTGGTATAAAGAACCCGTTTTGTTTAAAGAGCACTCTGTTATTCCAGGTAAGTTTTCTCTGTCAGAACAGGCTTCGCTTCTGCGAAGCAGAAGGAACAACAGATGGGTTTTGTATTTGATGTATAAACTTAGCAAGTTACCCTGTCTGTGGGCTCGCAAAAGAATAAAAAAAGAAAGGTAAATTTGTGGAGCATTGCAGAAGTACGCCTGTAATTTAGCCTTTGGTCCTTGCCAGCCTTTCCACTTACTGCAGAAGCGAAGCCGAGGTGGACGATTCGGAGGTTGAAGCCTTGGTCTTGCCTAGGCAAGAGCAGGGCCACCTTGTCCCTGGTTTTCAGTGTATCTGCCTAACTCTCTCAGCAGCCCCAGTTCCCGTTGTCATTTTTATTTTGATGGGAGTCCTGCGGGTGCGTTCAGGGTGAATGAGGTGTCTTAGGCAGCTTTGCATTGGCCCCTGCTGTCGCTGGTCCTGATGTGGCCGTTCTCTGACTATGTCAGATCTCCAGGTAAAACTTTGCAGGTACCAAGAAATTCCAACCTCACCTATTCTGTGATTTTGCTGCAAGCACTGCCAGAACCCCCCAGTTCAATGAGGAGACATTCTTCTTCTTCTCAAACCACCACCTGTCTGACGTACCCATAGATCATTTCAGAATCAAAATACCTTATAGGTAAGTTGGCAGCTTTAACCGATGACGTTGCAGTGCAGCGGAAGTTACGGTCTCTAGTACCCTCCTCGGTCCAAGTGCAAGTGTTCCTTCAGGAAAGGCAGAAGTATTTGCAGACACCAGCCTGCTGTGCAGGGTGAGTGGAGGGAGATGAGTCAAGCGCTCAAATATATATAGATCTTTAAATATTTAAATGTCTGAAATGGAAAATATCTTAATGACTCATCATAAATTGTACTTGCGAGATGAATATATGGGGAATTGAAGAATGTTAGACTGCAGAGGGGTCACCTAGGATGTTTTGTTTTTTCTACAGTCGATTTTGAAATGTTACTGCAGGATAAGTACTCTAGAGAGATCTGCCGAAGAAATACTGAAGTATCCAGAACTTTTTCCAGCCAGCGTAAGTCTAGGAAGAAAAGGTAATGGAAAGACAAGACTTCAATGTAATGGTTTTGAGCACCTCAGGGTTTTATCCTCACTAAAATTTTAAGTAGAGCGGAAAGCAATATGTAATTTTATTTTTAATATTTAACGAAAAGCTCCTTTATTCACAGAATCTATTCTGTAACTGTGCTAAGACGAACTGGCTCCCCTTTCTTAAAATATTTCATGGTGATGTGGAAGGGAGGGCTTAAATGCCTGTGTGGAACTCAGTCTTGCTTCATCAAGTAACTTCCAGAAAGTAAAAAAATTGCTGCTTCGACCGACACATTCCGTGTGGCCAGCAGGAGATGGAGCTGGAGATTCCAACTTCAGAGCAGGAAAGCAGGTGAGCTTCCACCTCCCTTACAGTAGCTGGTTCCTCCGAGGTGTTTGAGCAGAACAGACTTGTGGATTGTTGATCTTTCTTAATTGTTAAATCAGATTTGGAAGTTGTTTGCTGATCCCAGCGTTGCCTTAAGCACACTGGAGTTGCACACTGGAGTAGCTGGTTCCAATTCAGTTTCTTAGACCAAGAGAAACATGCCTTTCGGCACATCCTGATCCTGTGCCCAGGAGCTGGCTGCTTTGGATAGGTTGTTATTGATGATAATTCTATGCAACAGATGGATTTTTTGCACTTCAAAATGAAAATCGGGCTCCTTCCCATAGCATTTGATAGAAAACATTCTCTTAAAATGTTTAACCCTTTTCCTTTACCAGTAGCGCCTGATCTCGAGAATAGGACTGTTCCTGAGGTCAGCACCTGAGATGGACTGAGCCTGGCCCAAGGTCAGCATCTGCCGGTGTCCAGACGGGATTGTGTGCTGCTGGCACCGAGCACCCCCGCCGGGCAGCAGCTCCATCATCCGCAGCAGTAAGTTGTTGGCGATTTTGGTTTGGGGTTTGTTTTTCTTGTAACTTCCAAGTCGTAGTCGTAAGCTCAACGGAGTCAGTGTGCAGTGGGGATGTGTCCCTGCTGCTGGACACTCGTACTGCCGTTTGGAATCAAGGTCAGAAATAGACCTTCAGCGCGTTAATGCATAATAGGTTATAAAAAATGGGATCTGAGATGCCACAGTATCTTAATTGAATCAGCCTCTGTGATGCACTAAAATAACACCCAGCCATTTGATTAAAGCGTTTCTAATGAAGGAGAATGGGCAGCAAAAAGGGCAGGAATTGGTTTCCATCAAGTTCAGACGTAGGTGGCACGTTCACCTGTCATCTCGGAGGGGTGATTATGCTGTTGCAGAGCGTGTCGTCAGGTGCAGACATTACAGGGGTTTACTGCGTACGATGAAAATCTCTACACTATGTGTCCTCCATAATTAACAAGAAATTATTTCCCATCAAAATTTAGCTGGTATGAACAATAATGGTTTGATTATCATAAAATAGCAGTGGCAGTCAGCGGCAGTGTCACCTGCTCTTCACGTTTCTGGAAATGCTCCAGGACTAGGACAGGTTTTGTGGGGAAATGCAGCTTTTTCTTGCTCTGCCCCACGGCAGTAGCTTAACAATTTCCTTCTGACGAACCCGGCCGTAATACCCTGATCGTAAACCGAGGGAAGCTTCAGGTGAATTTTCTTATCCTTTGCTTTCAAGCCACGCCATTCCAAGGCTGATTGAAACATTCCTTATGCAAAATGCATGACAGGCATTTTAAAGACAATTTAAGAGGGTGCTAAAACCGAAGGATTCTTACACGATTGAAATAACCAGCATTTGACAATCTTTATCTCAGTAATTGCTCACTTAATCTGATCAGTCTCCTCCTGCCTTTGCTGCTGTATCCTAACTTTCATTAAACCATTTGGTCTCCTGAGGATCTCTTTAGGCAGTCTCTCTTTTTCGTCACCTCTTCAGGTGTATTGTCACTTAAAACCATCTGTTTATCTGTAATTTCTTTCTTTTAAATAGGCTTAGGGTTGGTTGTTTGTTTTTTTTTCCTTAGACCTCGTGATGAATTAACTGCCATATAGAATAATTGCCAGCAAGTTTTATCGCGAGAAGGTTTACGCTTCATCTGCTTGTAATGCCACGTATCACAAAGCAAACAGAAGCGGTTGTGTAGGGTGCATCCCTTACCCATGGGGATGCGTGTCTGCCTGCCGAGCCCCCGGGGAGGGGGCAGCAGGGCCCCCCACCTGTAAAGAAACCGGCTCATGTGCCATCCTTAGAGACCTCAGTTTTAAAATACTGAACTGCTTTGGTGGGGAAAACAGAGATTAGAAGTAGTCTGTTACTGCTGATGAGTTTGAATTAAAAAAAAAAATCCAAATACCCCCTAAATCCCAATTAAATTTGGATCTGAAACGAAATGGAGTGGTTCATAGCCATTTCTACTGAAAATACTTGAGGTCTGGAGAGCCCCAAGAGATCATGTCATGGAGTTTTCTGAAAGCCAGGACTCTCTGAAAGGAAAAATACTCTGTGTCCTCTGCAGAGCAGCCACGAGAGGGCCCAGGATGCTGGGAAAAAATCCATTGCTTTGTAAACAGACCCCCAAAGCCATACAGGTCCTTGGTTGAGGTTTGATGCAAATACAGGAAACAGTGTATGCGGTATTTCACCCATCTTCTGTCCATGGGGATGGCACTTCCCTGCTGAACTGCCATTACTGCCCGCTGCAGCTTGCCAGGAGCTCTTCCCTGGGGAGCGCTGCCGTTACCACTGCAATACCTGTCAGAGGTCCACGGCTAGTCACGGCATCCCGTAAGCCGCTTTGTCTTTGCTGTCCAAATGTGCAGAACTGTCACCTCCCATAAAAGAAAGGTATTAGGTTGAAATGCAGGTGAAAAACGTTTAGTCCTGGACCAAATCTAGTCTCTGATCCCGTATCTGACGACTTAGGGCTAGGAACGAGTTGCCAAAACTCTCCTGTTTGCCAAGGGGTACAGCATGTACCTTGACTTCTCTGGAGGAGCTGGCTTCCATTTCTGTTGGGAATAATTCTCCTTGCTACACCTCGATTCGTAGTAAAAGATGCCCAGTCTCCAAAGTCACCACCTTAAAAATACTCTTTTTTTTTAACCTTAGACAAAAGAACACTTTATACCAACCGTTAACACGGGGCAGGGAGAAACCACAGCAGTGCTGCAAGATGTCCTCTTACACCCTGTAGTTGTGGAGCTGACCTTCATTAGCTCATGCCTTTGGCTTCCTAATTTAAATGCAGTGCTCCACACTGGCTCCTTTAAGCCCTGTGCTGTGTCTCATTGTCTGCTGTGCCCGGCCCCGCAGCTGTACAGCGGGACAGAGCCGGCCGGTGGGCGGGAGGTTATTCTTTGGACAAGATGAGGAGGATTATGGAATGAATTCACTTTCCCTTTTTCTCCCCCTCCTCATTCCATTTAGTTATTTTTAACTCCTTTTTTTTTTTATTACTTACGTTAATACTCTATAAGTAGCGCTTACAAGTCCGGACCAAACTCAGAGCGTTTGTGCCTTGTGTTATGTACAGACAGCGAGGGGGCTTTTTGCCCTGGAGTGCTCCGAGCCTGAGAGGACTTGCAGAAGAAGAGGGGAGGAATCAATCAAGCCAGCAGTGCGGCAGCGTTCCCCTTGTACAACTCGGCTAGCAAGATGCAAGTACGCTGGGTTTGCTTCTCCCTCACCGCCTCAGGGGCCGCGCTGCTGGGGCCAGCTTTGAGGAGGAGCTCGGTGCGTATCGTGGTGCCCAGGTGGAAGCTGAGCTCTCTGCAAAACCCATCTTGCTGTGCCAACTGCGGCAGGTTCAAGCCCTCGGCGGAGCTGGCAGCTCGAATAAGCCCCAGCAAGTCAGGCTTAAACTGCTGCTGCGTGTAAAGGTTCATGTCTGCTGCTCCAAGGAGGCAGTGTATCAGTGTGAGAGCAGAGTGTGAAAATGGAGCTGCCCTTTCCTAATGGCTTTTTTACATGTCGTTAACACAACTTCCCAAACCCACTCGCAGCAAAGTGAGACCTTGAGGCTCTTTCCCTCGGCGGACAGCTGGCTTACCAGGCACAAACAAGCCCCTGAATGTTGCATAAGGACCCGTTTTTTCCAGATGCCTGTTTAAATTTGTGGAATTTGGTTGAGGATCATTCACCTATTTTTTTTGTCACTACATTAAAAAAAAAAAATCTATACAGGTTGTCTTTTTCATGTCTATTCCTGAGCATCAGTAACTGTGCCTTGGTAAAGCCTGAGACTCTCAATTTTGTGGCTCTAATACAGAAATTGGAAAGTGTATTTCCTACTCTTTTACTTGGCCTTCATGTGGAAATAAAAGTAAAAGGCTGGGTGTCTGTCTGCTCCAGCTTCAGTTTTAAATCAATTTGCTAATCCCAATTAAAACTGGCAGCAAATCAGTAATGGTGAGGATATACGAGCTCCTACAGCCTTGGAAATGGGCAGTGAGTAGAGGAGGGGCAGACGTTAGCTGCTGCAGGAGGAGCTCTGCAGAGAGGCCGAGTCTTCACCGGCTTTATAGTTGATCAGGAGACCCACATCCAGAGGAGCGCGGACCCTGCGAGTTGGTGTGTTTGTGCAGCTACTTTGACTTAAAGCCTATTTAAAACAAAGCGAGTTGTGCTTGCGAAAACAAACAGGCTCGACTGACAACAGGTTAACATCGCTCCTTCTCACAGTAGTCTTGCCTTTTAGATATTGGGCTGTAGAAGGACACGGCCAGTTTTGAGCGATGCCGAGAAGCCAGGATCGTTGTAACTTTAATGCCATCTTCCTCATGATGAGTATGTATCCTGGAGGACATCATTTACCTTCTTTCTACTTGCTTACCCATCTGTAAAATGGGGTTTGGGTTTTTTCGGTTTCTGAGGGAACTGGTTTGAAGCTCGCTCTGTGTTTATTGCTGCTTTAAAAGTTTAGAGCATTATTAAAACGTTCGGTATTTCTGAGGGGGACTTCACCGGGCTCAGACACACAGGAATGCAGAGGCACATGTAGGAGTTTACAGGCAGGAATCTCTCTGACAGGTATTTTGTAAAAGATTTGGCTTCCTCCTGTGTCTTGTCTTGCCCACAGCAGCAAAACTTCAGTAACAATAAAAGGAAAGCTTAAATCGATGCATACTTTTAAGAGTCTGATAGCTTCTGGTCCTTCTCTTTAATTTGTTTCTGATTTACCATAGCTGAAGAAGAAGGGAGAACTGCTGAAACGTGATGGAGAACAGCAGCACCCCCACTTCGGCACCGACGGGGAGAAGCTGGAGGAGCTGAAACCATGAGTTTTACTACGAAGGCACGAAGTAATGAACTGAAAGCCCGATTCTCGTGCTGTTTCTAAATGGCAGCAATACTTAAAGTCAAAGCACTCCTCAAGGAGTCAAACACAAAAGCAAGAGTTATTCACTGGAGAGGGAGCCTGTTCAGCTATCCCACATGTTCCAAACCACTCAACAGGAGCGTTAGCTGGTGGTTCAAGCAGAGCTCTGCAAAGCCCTGGGCACGACTAGGTTCTGCTCTCTGACTTGCTGCAAAAAGGGGGTTTTAACTGAAACATGGTGAGGCAGCCTTTTGCCCCGGAGGAACTGATTTGGGGACATACAGGAGGGAGAAGGATTAAACAGGAGAATTTCCTCAGCACTTCCCCCTGTTTTCACATTGCATGTCTAATGGTCGTCACATGAACCAACCCTTACTGATTCCCGTCTGCCCGTAGCTGAGTTTGCTTTGCCATTTGTGTTTCAGTTGCACCGGCCGTGTGCCTGCCCTGCTCTTAAACAGATGGTGATCCAGAGAAGCAGAAAAAGTACAGGTAAGAAATACTGTCGAGTTCTTCCCAGTTCGTGTATCTGATCTGGTTCACTCTAGTGAGCTTGCGAAACAGTGACTTCAATTGTTCTGTGATAGCACTTAAAAGAGCTACTGGACAGGGGTTCAAAATGATGAGTGACAACAAGCAATGGTGTGCTTTGGGGTCCCTCTTGCTTTTTTTTTTTTTTTTGACCTTTAAAATTCCTGAGGCTCTCGGCACAACTGCAGAGCCCCACACGCCGAAGCAATCACTGAGAGATCTCTCTTGACAGGTCGAAGTTATTCCCTCCCAGCTGGGCTTTCCCTGCAGCACAGCTCTGAAGACGTACGTCTCCCCCCGCTCTTGCTTGGCTCCTTGCTCTAAAGGAGTTCAGTTGCTTAGCGCCTCTCTCTCCGTCACCCTTGCTTTTTGCAGCCAATAAGCAGCTGATGGAGTTTCAGCCTGTTGAAAGTTTGTGGTCTTTCTTGATTGGATTTTGGATTGCGTGGCTGCCAGGAATGCTGTGTCTCAAAGCTCAGGCTTTGAAAATTGCTTAGCCTTATGTTTGGCAGTTCAGTTAATAAGTTGCGTAATTACAGTTCTAGGAGCAGATCCAGTACCTTTAGAAAGAGCAGTGGAATCTAAATACTTTCTTCCTTCTCTGCCTTGAAATGGTTTCATTTCTTTCTCCTCTTAATGGCAACAGAATTAATTTCGGAGAGACCCATTGCTTGAAGTGGAGTCAGTGGATTAATAAAAGCGTTAATTATTAAAGCCTGCAAATGCTCCCTAATGATTGTTTGCTGCAAAGTTAATGTTTGATTGGAGAAGGTCATCTGCAAGCCTGAGTAGAAAACCTGTCTCTGTAATAGCAGGTGAAAGCACAATTGCCTTCCCTTCGTGATATGCGCTGGTGCTCTCCCCCGCGCTCCTCCTGCAGCCTAAGCAACGAGCTTGGCAGAAGAGCTGTTTTGCCACAGGACAGCTGCCACCCAAAAGGTCACCCTTGTTCCTGCCATGGGGACAGCTACATCTGTTGTTGTGCCTTCTAGAGTGTGGCATGGGCACCTCGTTCTTATCCGTCCCCGAAAACAGGGCTCAGGCGGAGGGTGGCTCACAGTGGTTTGCTGCACCGTGCACAGTTTCCTGAGAGCTCGGTGAAGACGTGGCAGATATGCAAAGGAAGTGAGCGGATGCTCTGGTTTTACGCCCATAGTCCGTGCTGAAGTGATGTGCAGTCAGAAGTGTCTGCCAATAATCTGTGCTGCAAAAACTCAGCCGTGGAGTGTGTCATCCTGAAGCCTCTGTGTGCGGTTGCCTCTATACAACATTCAGGTGTGACTGGATTGAATGGCACAAGCAGGTATCTTCCCCAAAAGAGATGGGCATCCCCCTGCTCAAGCTGAAGAACGAGCTCTGTTAATTCTCATATTAACTGTAGGTCTAGGGCATGGTGCTGAGCCTTCCTGATCCCATCTTGTGGGGGCAAGTGAACCGCAGGGCAGCCGGAGCCCGTGACTGATTCAGTACTGAATCCTGCACTCTGAGTCGTTTCCTCTACTGAAAGTTAATAGGGAAGAACATCAAGAGTCTGGCGTAACATTTTGATTTACCTGAAATGATGGCTGGTAGTACTCAGGGTGGGAAGAGACCTCAGTTTTTCCCAACCCTGCCACTCACTCTCTCTGTGGTTTCGGGCAAAGCATTTAACCTGTCTGTGCTTTGAACTTTTTTTTTCCTATTTAAAATGAAGATGATAATGAACAACCTTGAAAAAAAACCCTCGAGAGCCTTGTAGGAAGGGCGTTGTCACAGTTGCTGCCAAGTTCTGTGGTTGTTAGGAGAACGGATGTTTAACTTAATTTAAAACAAACCCCTCCGAGTAGAGCGTTGCATGTAGCTGCTGGGGTTTAGGCATTAGTAATGTTGCAAGTCCCTGCAGAGGCTCCTTAGCTCGCTGCTTCATCAGAGGGATGAAACTAGTGTGTTTCGCGAAAGGAAGTGTAGTAAGAGGGGGAATATCAAGAGGTGAGTCTCTGCCAGAGGTGAGCAGTCAGAAATGAAAAGGAGGGGAGCAGCCAAATGCTCTGGGGCCAGCTACGCCTCAAGTGAACGAGGGACAAAACATAAGAACCTTCTTTCTAGTAAACAAGGCAGTCAGTATGGGCAAGCAGGGTCGGAAAGGGTGGTTGCTCACATGAAGAAATAAAAGCTGCTGCTTTATCTTTCAGAACTGACAAGGGCTTTGGAAGCGTCATCCCAGGAGGAGGAGGAGAAGGACTTCTGAGATGTCTCCTGTGACACGTAGCACCAGGAGAAGCCCTGTCAGTCTCATAAAGGATCATCAGAGATTGTCAGGTGGGAGAGAACTGAAAGAATTCTGACCTTTTGATACAGGAAAGCTCTTGCGCTTCGTGGACTGCCCATGCAATCGTTGCAGCTTTGGGGAGCTCTTCATTACCCTCTTAGATGTTCCTAGGCAGGCTCAAAGGAACAGCTCTGTCTCCTGGGATTTTGGCCCTTTGCTTTGCAGCTTCAAATTAAGCCGATAAAAGGAGGTTGAGCAGAATCCAAGCTGCGCGTGGTCCCATCGTAGCGAAATAGAGAGAGGAATCTGATGGATTCTGACAACAGGAGCCGCAGCCGGGAGAAAACAAGGAGCCGCAGCAGCAAGAAAACAAAACACGCTGTCTGGGACTTCAGGGGTTCTGTATGTGCAGCCAATTGAGGCTTATCAGCCCTCTTCTCAGCGTAATTCACCGGGACATGGGAATGTTTCCGTTACACCAGCACTGCCAGGCAGTGAATGGCTGTGTGCCCTCGGGAGCTGGGGCAGTTCCTGCTCGTAGCTGGGACTACACGAGCGTGGGGAGAAGCAGCCTGTCTGTACGCTGCCAGAGCCCACAATGAAGCCTCTCCAGCCTGGTTAAATGACGGCAAGGCACAGCTCCAGCGAGAGGTCTCTCCCTTTCACTACCCTAATTTACGCTTGTTGTTGATGACTTAATATCCCCCATGGAGCACCGCACTCGGAGGAGAGGTCAATGAGGGAGAGCAGGGATCTTGGCGGCGCCAGGCTCTTTGGGGAGTGTCCGACACTCGTGGGTCTCCCCAGTGGCTGGTGAAGGATGCGGAGTAGGTCGGTGTTTGGAAGCTGTCTGTGGCAGAGCCTCTTGTTCACGGAAGGATGTGGACAGCAGGTGACAGAGGGAGGGACCCAGGCTTCACATGCGAGTGCCTTTGCGAGGAGCATTTCAGGTGATGGATTTCCTCCTGGACTGATGCTGGTGGGGCACAGGCCAGGCTTCACATGAAGGGTTGGTGGGGTTTGGGTGCTTTTGGTTGGTTGGTTACTTTTTTCTTATTTTTTAAGAGTGTAGTCAGCAGGAAAAAGGGCCAGAAATACATCTCAGCAGAGAAAAGCCTCCAAATCCCATATCCAGTTGAAGCTTCAGAAAGAGTAATTACCTAAACTGGAGTGCAGCCAGGACCCTGGGGCTCACCCTCCTCCCCCTGTGAAAGTGCCATCGGATATTTGATAGCGGTATTGGGTACAACCACTCGGTTTTGCGTATCCCCTGAATGGCTGCAGTTGCTGGAGCAGGAAGAACCCCCTTGGCTGGGGCTGAGGCTGTGTAGTAGCACCTTCTGAATCTATCCAGGTTCTGGCAGCTGAGAGGCGGCTTCTTCACGTGTGGGATCTGGCAGGACCGCAGCCCCGAGGCAGTATATCTGCAGGCTCCGCTCGCAGCTTTGTCTTTATTACTGCTGTGGTGGGCAACCGCATCTTTGATCCGCTTCTCCCCCGCGCCCTCCCACGTTCAGCTGAACGCTCCCCCAGAGCCTGCAGCAGGGAGGGAACGCGAGATACGCGAGTTCTCTGTGCCCAAGGATTCTGCTGGTGCAGTTCCGCGAATCCCCTCGCTTTCAGCCACGTCTAGACACGTCAGCTCGGCGTGGCAAGGCAGGGCAGCTTGCGTTTGCCAGTGCACCAAGAGGAAAGTCCTGGATTCGTTGCCGTGGCTGCATAAAAGCCTTGCCTTGTTCCATCCCGGTGTGATCAACAGGACCGGGGCTCCTCCGGCTGCCCCGTCATCGCGTGGGAGGGATGTCATTACGGGTTCTGCCCAGCTACTGTCAGCAAATGTGCTCCCGCTAGCTGGGCTGGCAGAGGGTGATCGGGTGTCTGTGTGTCACTGCTTTGTGCCGGTGGCCAGAGCAGCCCAGAAAAGTTCTTTCTTCTGATCCCTCGGTATAAATATTTCACGTGACCCAGGAAGGTCCCAGTGGGGGCTGTGCTGTGCACTCTGAACGCGGGCCACGTGAATGGAAGCGGTGTATTAATTATTATGAAACAGCTCTGAGAAACAAATGCAGGTTGCCATGGAAGCACCAGCAGCGACAATGTCACCTCATTTTTACGATGCTTTCAGTGTTCCAAACACAATTTCCCTTCTCTTTCAAAACAGATAATGGCAACATATCCCAGTGGAGGGGAGGTGAGGCTGTGTCCATAGGCTGTGCAAAACTTGACTCCCCTTTATTACAGCTGAGAGATCGTGTTCATGCCTAAGTCATGAGGGAAGGACGCAGGGGGCTGCAGGTGGAGGAGGTAACCCAGGAGGCGAAGGAAAGCGCAGGCTGGAGATGGGGGAAACAGGCTGTTCCTTCCCCACCCGGAGGTGTAAAGGCTGGGGATCCACAGGGCAGCTAGTCCGGTGACCCCCTGCTCCGTGGGAGGTTTGGGGTGTACCAGAAGAGTTAAACATTAAAGCAGGTTACAACAGGGTCACAGGAAGCTGCCTCTGAGGATTTGAGTGGAATAAATTGAGATCTTGTATGCGAGAGGAAATGAGGCAAGCGGTAATGTTGAGAATTGATAATGCTGATTTAATGAATGCAAGAATTCAAATTATTGGAGAGCCGTGGAAAAATACAATAGTAAATGCCTGGAAGCTGGGTTCTCTCTGCCCCTTTCATTCATCGGTGTGAAGCAGAAAGGTGACCTTTTAACCCGCTTTATTTTAATGAACCTTTTGTTGTCTGATTTGCCCCACGAACTTGTAGTTTTAGTGCCGTTTTAGCCAGCACTGGCAAATCCAAAGGAATAACCAGTTGCAGCCAAGTCTTGACTTAGCCCTCACGTAGTCCCATCCGCAGGCTACAAGCACACGCCCGAAGGCGACAGTGTCTAACGGGTTGTGTGGGGCATCTGCCAGCCAAGCCCCCCTGACCGACACCGGGGAGTTCTGCTCCCGCTGAGCGATGCTTGGTCCTTGCTCCCCGCTGCCTGGGTGTGTTACCTTCCGGATGGGTCCCTGTGAGCTGGGGCAGCTCCTGTGGCACCGCTGACAGGGGCCTTGATGGCTATTTCTGCAGTGCTCAGATCGTGAGTAGGAGCAGATTTACCAGACCTGTGCTGTTCAAAATTGCTGGAAAAAGCCTGTAAAAATTTCACAGGTTCCTAAGGTCCCAGGTCTCTGCTTTCTGAGACCTTTCAGTGCAAGGATTGCTGCTGCCTTTGAGGATCTCTATGGAGACCCCGGTTGCTTACGCTGAGGACAGCAAATTTTGTCCAGCAAGGTTAGAACCATGGTGCTCTGGCTCTCAGACCGTTCGTGCTTGCCCGAAGGGGGTCATGTCCCTGTGTTTTTCACCCAGACCTGGAGAGGGGCTACTCCACCATTCATGATTGGCTTTAAAATCTCTCTTGACGTAAAAGGGAACACTGCAACCCACTGTTTGTGTGAAAAATTCACAAATACTCTAATAGAGTTACTTAAAAAATGCATTTTAACCAAGTACCTAATGACATAACTTAGCCTGAGTTTTGTGTCATTTGCTTCTGAGATGAGAGGGTTTTATTCTGGGCCCCAACAGAAATTAAAACATAGCGCCTTGCCGTGTTTTACAGTGACCTTGGATGACACGGGCAGGAGGAAAACTGCAATTTTCCAGCTGTTAAATCAAACAACTGTGGAGTCTGATTCTTCGCTGAAAAGCAGCGGTACCTCCCTGCAGTAAGAGCGTGAGGCAGAGCCAAGCCAGCAGGCAGCAGGCAGGCACAGATGAAAAGTAAGTACTCTCCTTAGATTCATTTTAATTCCCTCTCTATCTCAGGATAACTGCGAAATCATCAGCACCAAGAATAGCATTTGTGGTTATTAAAAGCATCCGTCAGTCCACTTAGCCGCTGTGGCTGGTGCTAACCCCAATCTGTCTGTTTTACGCTCCCGCTGTGTTGACTCTGCACCTCTGCAGCGATAACAGGGGTGCTGATTTACAGAGGAGGGTGGCAGGCGGCGTTGCCTGTGCTGGAAAGCAGAGGAAGACACACAGAGACTTTGAAATTCTCTTTGCAAAGGGGAAAAAAAAAAGAATAGAAAACTGCTTTCTCAAAGGTTTGGCCCTGGCAAGCCTCAGTCCCCATCTAAAGCAAGGTGCAACGCTGCTCGCTGGACACGTTTTGTTGGTGCCAGAGGCTGGCCTGTTAGCAGGGTGGCTTCAAGGAGTCCCTGGTACGCAGTAAGAGGGCTTCCTGGCTGAGTCTCACAGTGTTCTTGCTTGTCTGGTCTCCGCCTGGCAAATACGCTGCTGAGGCAGCAGGACCACAGCAGGTCGTGAGGGAATATGGCTGGAACTGCGCTCGTATGAATCGGCTCCAAGAGGCAATAGCCAGATGTCTGATACCTGTAACAGCCGTGGGGCTCTGGAGAAGACACCTGAAACCCGCTTGGCTCCAGCTCCTCAGGCCAACCCTTGATCTCGTCCTTCTCTCAGACCTCAGACCTTCCCCTCCCTTCCTCTCAGCTTCTCCCCCTGGGTTCACGCTCCACTTCTGCTTCACTCCCAAATCCAATACCCAGGTTAGTACTACTCCCATTCCTGAGGTGGGAGATGCTTCACCCGGGGCTCCTTGCAGACACAAAGGCAGCAGTGATGGTTTTGTATGGCCTCTTCCAGCAGAGGTGTAAAGCATCCTCACATCCCACTGACTGCAGTGAGACTTCAAGGCTCCCAGCATCCCTTCGCAGCCAGTTTTAACGCCATGGTAGTTTTGGCAGCTGGGTTTGGAAAGTCTGGGCTGAAACCCTTCTCTCAGAGTGATGAAGACGGTGACCTCCTAATCCTAGAGAGCAAATGTCAGCCTGAAGCCCAGGAAAGGGAGGGGAAAAAAAACCCCAAAGCATCAAAGGGGGTCTAGATGGTCAAAAATTGATGGAGAGAGCACAGCTCCCCGGCAGAGAGCCTGTGGGCATTGATATGAAAGCAGTTGTCCTACAGACACACAGTTCTTCTGGTAAACCAAGTTCTAGCAGCTAATGACGAGACAGGAGCCGTTTAACTAAACAGCAGGCAGCACAGATTTTCCACTACATTTCTGATGGATTTTTTTAAAATAATGAGGTGTTTGGGTTTTGTGTTTGGTTTGGGGTTGGTTTTTTTTTGGTTGGTTTTTTTTTAAAGCCTCTTTTCATTTGAGTTTACAAAAGGTTCCTGTATTTCCTATCCCTTCCATCTCCAACCTTTTGTGCACAGCAGCTGCTGTGAAGTCCAACTCGATGTCCGGATGCCATATGAGTTTGCAGTGCCAGCAGCAAACGGTTTTTAACAGCCTGAGCGGTCAATGCCTGGTCTGTCTGGTCCTCTGTTGCTGGCAGTGCCTGTGACGCTCTCATCAAGCCTGCTCACAAAGCCAGGCTGGGGTCGGCGCACGGACGGGTGATCTGGATGGGAAGGCAGCCCCGGCACTGAGCTGCTGGCACGTGAGGCTTTGGGCTTGCTCCTGACCCAGCCCTCCAGCGTGCAGTGAGGAGAGTGCTGTGGCTTGAGACAAAATGTCGTGGAAGTCTGTACCTTGAACTCTTGCCATTGTTAATTAACCATGTAATCTCTCTCTTAAGCAGCACTCTTCAGCAGTTCATTTGTCTCGGTCTCTTTGTTTGGTAGATGGAGAAGCTAAACCACAGAGAACCAGCGTTTTGGCCGGTTGTCATGCATCGAGCCCATCTGCAGAAGCCAGACTAAACCAACATTCCCCAAAGGGCAGACCAGCGCGCGAACCAGGAGGTAAGACCGCTTCCATGCCGTTCTCCCTATAAAACTTGATAAAATTGTCTTACTTCTCCCTTTAATTCCCCTTGAAGTGCTGGATTCCCAAATGATTCCCCAACCCACCTCAAAACTTTGTGCCTCTTGCCCTGAGAAAGCCCATCGTTTGATGTCCGCTAAGTAACACAGCACGGACCGAGCCACAGCGACTGGAGCCCGGGGAGAGGGGCTTGATGCCCCTTTGCCAAGAAGGGGCAGCAGGGGCTGCAATGGTTAGTCCCCCTGTCAGGCTTGCAGGTGCTGAGAGCATCCCTGGGGAAGAAGGTCTGTCCTCGCCCTGACAACGAGCTAAATTTCTGCTTGCCCAGACACAGACCAAGCACGGGATTTCTCACTGAGCCCGTGGTGGCTGGAAGAGAAGCAAAATATCCCTTCTCGTGCCCTGCACAGCGGCTGAGGATGTTTCTTCTAGCCAGGCACCCTCCGCCCACCTCCTGGAACCAGCACCCAGAGAGCTGTTCCCAAAGCGCGGCGCAGGAGGAGCCCAGCGCTGCACAGCCCCTCTTCAGCAACTGGAGAAAACGAACGCTGACTAAAGGTGCCCATAAGGGTGTTTGCTTCCTGGCAGAACACACTTGGGGCTCTGCGAAGCGCGCTGACGTTATTAAAAGGATGTGCGCGGGGGAGCGCTTGTCAGCCCTAAGTGAAATTGATAAAAAGATGTTTTATGCAACAGGCTGTATTTAAATCGGAGGAACGGTTTAAGCTGCTTTGTGGGTAATAGCATCTCTTTGATTGAGAAGCCGTGTTTTAAATGTGGAATTAGTGAGAGGGAGCGAGTTGGTGACCCTGTTTTCAGCGAAGGGACTGTTATGCATGTTGCAGTGAGCAATGGGACTTGAGGCACAGTGGAGTGACTTTAACCCTTCAGTGGCTCTCATCTGATTAAGAACAAGCCCCTCGGCTCTTTCCTGGCCCGTCTGAGGTCTGGGTTTGGTCCCTGACTGCTGTGTGGTGACTGCGCTCAGTTGGGAGCACCAGATTTGAGAGGAGGAGTGCAGATGCCCTGCAGCTGCAGGGGCTGAGGGCAGAGAGGTGTCTACGCCAACCTGGATCTCAACCCCTCGCCTGGTTAACTGCCTTCTGCCTGTGCGAGATCAGCCTCCGTTTCAGACAACAATCACATTCATTGTCGTTCCCTTTCTGAGCTGTCACCCAGCGTTACTGTTCCCTGCCACACTCCGCCCCAGATCTTGGCTCCTTGTCAGTGCTCTCTCGATGCAGTTTGGCATCTGTCTGGGCGAGAAGCGCTATAGCTGCCACCTTCCCCTATAGATATCCCTTTCCTGTAGTGCCCTTCTGCCTCGGTGCTCAATACCATCAACACGGTAATTAGCGTCACGTTGTAACTGAAGTGTCAAAAGGAGCTTGCATCAGAGCTGAGCAAGTCGGCAGGGTTACTGCTGTCTCCTTTAGTCTTTCATCATCTTTTTAAGGCCTTCTCTTCATCACTTTATTGGTCATGATCACATCTAAGGATTAGATTGGGAGCCTTTTGGGCAGGCTCTGTGTCTCCATGCTCCTTCCCCAGCATGCTGCAGGCAGCTAGAAACCTGTAGCAAGGGCTGCTGCTGGGTCCCTACCCCAGCACTGACTCGCAGCCTCTCTCTTCCTTCAAGCTGGTGCCAAATCTCCAAAGCGACTGACTGAGGGTGACGTTTCCAAGGAGCTTCAAGTGGCAGCAGATGTGCGGGAGTTGTCCCACCCAGCCAGGTAGAACCAGCTGCTAAAGCCCCAGCTGGGAATTGCTGGTAAGAAGCTGAAGTGGCTGCTAGAAAGGGCTTAAACAAGCTCTTGCTTCCTGCTGGTGCCCCTCTTGGGAGCTGCCCCCGTCCTCCTCTGCCCAGTCCTGCTCATACTGGGCTGCACTGAGTGCCCTGGTCCTGCTTTCAGCACTGACCCTCAGCACTTGCCAGGAGAGGGTGAGCTTCTTTGGCACTGCCAGGACGACTCTCTCGGCTCCTCTAGGCAGCACTGAAGTGTGTGAGAGCCTCTCGTGTAGCAGGGGAAAAGCTCAGAGCCTGGCACAGCTGCTTGATGCAGGCAAATACAGAACAACTTCTCTGCCGCTGCAACTCATCCTCTTGGCCATGAATTTTGGGTTTCCTTTCTGGCAGCAGCATCAGAGAAGCTGCGCAGCAGAGGGGCAGGGCTGGAGCAGGAAGAAACACCATGCTGCGGGTTGCCGGGCCCCCACTGAACGTGCTCCCCTCTTGTCTGGCTGCCACTTCCTGCAAGATTAATACAGAGAGCACGTAGAAAACGCCTTGGCAGAAATAAACACATTTTCCATCCATCTGGGAATGCCAGCAACCTCTGTTGGTGCTCCTGCTCGTAGCCAAGCCACGAGCTTTCAAAACACCGTTGGGACCCATTTTACAGCAGCATTTCCAAACACAGGCGGCAGCTCTTACACAGCAGTTTGCAGGGCTGAGGGAGGAAGCAAAGCCATGTGTTGTCTCGTTTGCAGGTGCTTTGACCTCTTTTTCCTCACACTGTTTTGCAGAAATACCCTGCTCTCCCTTCCTCTCCCTGTTCTGGGATTCTCCAAAATGCCTCAGGGAGATGGTGTTGCTGTTCGCCAGTGACGTGAAGAAAGGGTGTGGAGAAGAGCCTGCATCAGGACCCACAAGCCGGTGAGACTCAGGCACCCACCTGCAGAGATTGCTCAGGCACGGCTGCTTTACATGCCAGTAAAGTTTTCCAGCAAAGCTGGGCTCTTCTGAGAGGATTAGGCTGATTTCCTGGCCAATTAACATACTGATTGAGGGTGGATCTGTGGAAAGCAGCTGGGAAGGTAGAAAAGCCCAAGGGCTAGAGCAGGAGATGCTATCCAGGAGCTACTTTCTGTGCTGGTGGCTGTCAGGCCAGGACAAGTCCCTTCCGCGCCCCTGTCTACACAAGGGGGTGTGGAATGCCCGGGGAAACCCGTGAGGAGCAGGATGCAGTCACTGCTGATGTGGCAGGAGAGGCTGGAGGAGCATCGCTCCAGGAAAATGCTCGTACGCTGTACATCAGCGGTGACCCACTGCTCCCATCCAGGGCTGGCTCTGGAGGAGAGGGCTGGACGACCCCTTCCTTCGCTGTGGACTGCTGAGAGCTTGAAGAAAGGCCGCGTGTCCTCTAGCAGCTGGGGCTAATGCATGGCCATCAGAGCACCCCTGGCCCGTCTTTGCAGAGAGCAGCAACTTGGCAGCCAGTGGAAGCAGCGTCAAGGCAAAGACCGTGCGGACAGGGTTAACGCGCCAGGACAGCAGCGCTTCATCTGATCCCGCTCTCAAGTGGGGGAGGTACTTTGCTGCTCGGTGGACTCTGCATCTCCCTGCACCCACAACCAACTGTCCAGTGCCCCTCCAAGCTTCTCGGCTGCTGTATTTCTTTCCTCATTAAAATTAAAACACCCAGACCTGTGGGTTTCAAAGCCCTTCCTGTTCTTGCATTCCTCGAGCTGCCTCTCTCTGCGCTTCCATTCACCCAGCAAGGATTTGCTCAGGAGCAGTGGCCTCTGCTTTGCTGTTGACAGCAGGAAGAGTGAGCTGCTAAATGGCTGGAGGACAGGAGTGGGCTGAGAATAGTCAGTATTTTATGATACCTTCTCAGGTGGGCAGGCCAGCCGCGGGGGTTTACAGCCCAGAGGGAGCTGTGCTTGCAGCAAGTGGAGATGCCACATTCAGAACCAACCAAACACTGCAGGACTTTGGCAAAAGGGAGTCAAATGCTCCCAGATTCCTCCCGGATCGCTGAGTCAAAGGGAAAGACATTTCTCCATGCGATGGTGGCACCTGCTTTGACTTCCAGTCAGCACCAGTAAAAGGAGGTCCCTCCTCGTGGATGGAAAGCTGCTGAGCTCCTGCCAGCCAGACCCTGCATCCCTCCCCGGGGACGGTGGGGAAATGTCCCAGTGTGGCTTTGGGGGTTTCTCCACTGTTTGGGGACACCAGGGTACGGCTTAGGCTCAGCACTTTTGCCACTGTAGCTGTGGGGCAAATGCCCACGTCCTGCTCTTGCTCCAGCCAAGGGACTGGTCCCCACGGGCTTGTGCCTCGCCGACTCGATAGCACCCGAGGAGAGCTGAATCCACCCACCCTCAGTGGGGGCAGGAAACTTGTAGAACTGAGTATCTTTGGGACCTCATCGGTCTGCCAGGCAGGTCCGAAACCAGCTGCTGGATCCGGAGGCTGCTGGGACAGACATGCAGGCACAGGCAGCGGCTGCGTTCTTCAGGACAGCCACCTCATCCCCGAGGAGATGGCACGCAGGTGCTTCGGGTGCTGCTGAACTCGGGTGCCGTGTTGCCTCTCTCAATGCAAGGATGGACTGTCCGGTCAGCTCTGCTCTCTAACTAGAAGCAGCACCTGATGTAGCCGCAGATTTGGGGGCTGAAGGGTGGCCAGTGGCCCCCTGCAACCCAGAGCTGATGGCCAAAGAGAGGAGAGCCCCAGGGCACAGCTCCCACACCCCTTCTCGTAGCCAAGCACACAGCTGAGGACTGGCCACCGGCACCCTGCAGAATGGGTTTCCTGCTTTATGCTGCATCCCAATTTACGTGAAACCTCCGGTTGCTATGGGACTGGCATCTCCCTGCCTCACCTTGGCTTTCACCTTTTTGTTTTGTTTTCCAGGTAACTGCTCTTTGTTCTTCTATTCTCCTGCTCAGATGTGATGGAAAAGCTGGGCCTGGGGAGAGGGGTGGGAAGGGGAAGCTGGAGCTTCTAATAGGAAATAATGGACTTTTGTAAACACATGGACAGCTTTTGCATAGGGTACAGCAGAAATAATCTGCTTTTGGCGGATCAGAAACCACACAATCGGGCTGAGGCTGCCGGAGGGGCTTCCCAGAGAGAGGCAGCAGAAGGAACCTGGTGTGCCAGGCAGCAGGGGACAGGACTGGGGGGGCCAGAGGGTGCACATTAGTCCATCCCTGCTCTTGCATGCTCTGCTGCATCCCCAAACATCCGTATTGGGCAGCCTGAGCATGCCATAATGTGAAGAGCCAGCATTTGGCATTAGCCCGTCTCGAATTAAAGCCGCAAATCAAGCCCCACGTTTGCTGTTGGGGTGGTCACGCACTTGTCGCATGGTATTATTGTTATTGTCTGTCCTGGGAACAGCACCATCAATAGCAGCGAGGCTTAACACACGCGTTGACTGCCCCAAACTGCTCACGGCGTGGCAGATCCTCCCTTCCCCGCAGCAGAGTGCAGGAAGGGACGTCCCGAGGAGAGAGACGGCAGTCCCGGCGGTACTGGGGCTGGGGTCCCCGGGACTGTCTGGGGGTGGCGGATCCCCAGGGCTGCAGGGAGCCGGGGTTATCCCCGGGATGGGACTTGCCCAGGGTGGCCGCTGCCCTAGTGCAGAGGCAGAGATAAAAGCAGGAGCAGTGGGGACCAGTGTGGCGTCCTTTGGGTTAGCAAAGCTCCTGTTGGTCTCAGCGCTGGAGGAGAGGGCCCAGGGTCCAGCTGTATCACTTGGGATGGCCGAGGCAGGTCAGGGACTGCTCCTCTGTGCCAAAGAGCCTCAGGAGAACTGTGATAAGCCCTGCCCTGGGGAGATGGTTGTTCTGTCTTTGCTCAAGGACAGTGATCTTTCTTCGTATGAGTTATTAAGATGGAATTATCAATACCGATATTCTGGTTTGTTTTACCTCCTAGCAGGGTTCAGAGCAGATAGATTTCCAACTAAATTCAATTGATTCAGTACAAACGAGAGCAGAATGACATTCAGCATCGAGTCGGAGTGTGAGTCAGCGCTATCTGAGGCACGGGATGTAAAGACTGTGCAGCAGCCTTCGCAGGAGCGGTTCAGAGGTGCGGGTGGACGTTGTAGCTCTGCCATATGGTCAGAAGACCAGCAGCCACAGGAGGAGGAGGCTGGATTCAGAACCAACTGATGTACCAGATGTACCTGGCTGGAAACAACCTGAGACCCAGCGTGCAGCCAGTTCAGCACATAAAGGGTCAGAGGGGAAGCCTGGGATCGTCACTCTAAATTCCTGAATAGGAGAAGGCACAGGACTTAATTCTCCCTTTCAGCGAGGCATCCAGGCTCAGCTTAAGGTTTTTTTTTACTGCTGGAGGATCCAACCCAATCCTTGACAAAATGTTGTAATGGCCAATTATCCTCATTCTTAAAAACAAATCCAAAAAAAGCCCAATCTACTCAGAGTCCTATTTGTCCAGCTTCATTCTCCAGTAACTGGAAATGATCTCCTTGTCTCCCAGGTTGAAGAGCCTCTTCGGGTCAAGCTGCTGCTCCCCGGAACGCTGTGCTCCAGAGGCAGGGTGGGTGGATTTGCTGCCGGCTGAAGCCACGGTGCCACCTCCCATCGCTGGCTCTGCTGGAAGGTGAGAGGGGAGAGCATCGGGCTCGTTATCACCGGTGAGTGCTGCACCTCACACACAGGGATCTCAAACCGCTCTAAAACAGGGGAGCAGTCTTGCTGTGCAACGGGGGATAACACAGACAAGCCAGCAAAGGCCAAGGCTGTTTTCCAGAGAAGGATTCGGTGGCTGTTCAGAGCAGTCAGTGCCTGCCCTTCCCTCTGCGGTCAGCTGCGACCCGAGCGCTCGGCCGCAGAGGGCCAAGCTCATCAGCCACGTGACCAGATTCCAGTAGTACTATTAAAAGCTCAAAACCCCAGAGTCAGCTCCTCTCCTGAGTCTAAAGATTAAAAATAAAAAATAGTCAAGCTTCTCTGCTTGCTGTCTGGATTTTTGAACTTCTGTCCTTCATATTTTCAACCACAAAAATCTAGCAACCTCGTGTTTTAGTGGAAGGGAAGGCGTGTAATCTGATAACAAAACCCCAGGGGCTGTGTGTAAAACAACGAGGCTTGGAAGGACTGGCCACTCCAAAAGCTACAGAGCGCATCCAGAGCAAACCCGGGAATAAAATGTGACCCCTGTTCTCTGCGTGTACTCGTCATGAACTGTTTATGTCTTTTTTTACCTTGCTGGCATCTTTCAGACTGCCCCAGCCCTGCCCGCCCCTTCTTCACGGGCAGGATGAAGGACGTTTTGTTGGGGCAGAAATCCCTGACGATGTCTTCGTCTGGGTGGTTGGGCACAGCCCACCAGAGGTGACGTGCCCCGTGAACGGGACGGGCAGAGATGTGCTGGCTGCCGGGAGCGATCTCAGCACACAAAGAAGACAACAAGCCGGACCAGAGGGTAAGGAGATTGTAAGGATTAAACAAGATGGAGAGAGATGTTTACCATTATTATTAGCTTCAAAGTCTGCCCAACCAGAGCAGCGAGGCACTGCCCATCTGTTGTTTTACATCTACACAGCCTCGATGGTTTTGTTCCCGTCTGCACCTTAAATCTGATGTTCTGGTACAACCTGGATGTTACTGACTGGGGCTGCAGTGCTGGAGGTGTTGAAGCAGCTGGGGAAGAAGAGCCCTGCCAAAAAATCGTGGAGAGAGAGAAATAGCATCTTAAATGCAGTTCTGGAACAGGAGAGAGGGCAGGGCCAGCACTGCCGGGCAGAGACAGAAGGCAACACAGAGTTTTCGTAAGGAAAACTGAAAAATGGTTGGAATTAAGAACAGGCTAATTGAGCTGGGTGGTGATGTTACATGGGGTGGTCGTGGCTGTTCAGCCAGTTCGAATTAACTCCCTTGGCATCTGTGTTCCGAATTCCTTATCCCCCTCTGCTCTAACCTGACAGACAAACGTTGCTCAGGGCTGCCACAGCAGCGAAGGATGTGAGATGAGGAGCATCTGCCAGGAGGCTGCTTTAGGGGATGGGAAGAGGACGAAGCCTTTTTCAAAGGAAGTACATAAAAATCAAGGGATGGATTTTGCAGGCTCTTTCCTAAGAAATCCTCGTCTCGGCGATGGGGCTGTTTTCTAGGGGAAGGTTTGCCTCTGACAGGGCAGGATGCTGGACCCAGTGCAATCTCGGAGGGTTGTATGTTTGGGGGGCCACCCGCAGGGGAGGGGAAGCATCTAAACCATTCCTGAGACACGAATTCATCGCTGGTTTTCAGCTCACGATATTCAACCACATCAACACCTCCCCAGGGGTGCAGGGGGTGTTGGCCTCCCTCAGGCGAGCAGCCATGCCATCAGGGTTGCCAGCCCCTAACGGCTGGTCCCCGCAGGCAGGGCACAGCGACAGCCAGCCTTCGGGGCACTAGAGCAGGGGCAGCTTGAACTCCCAGCGCGTCGGGATGAACCTGCAAACATCCGCCATCCTTTGGGCTGAGCAGGGGAAAGGCTTCAGCTGGAAACGGTGGAGCACTTCCAGTGCCAGGATGGTTTATCTGAACGCTTGTTTTTTAAGAGGGCAGTTCAAAGAGTTGTCTCAGAATGTTTTGCTTTGTTTTGTTTCGTTCCTGGTGAATAATTTAAAAGGTTTAAGAAGTTTAAATAGCCCTAAGAAAAGACTGTTCTGAAATGACCGTTGGTTTTTTCTTTCTCCCAAAAGTCACTGACAACCTGAATGAACCTTGATGGCATTTGGGAACTGGTTGGAGGTTTTGGCCCGGTCTGACCTGGGAACCTGCTCCTGGGGCGAAGGAGCAGTTCAAGTGACTCGAGCAAGATCACCCTGCAGGTAAGGGGCAGAGCTGGAAATAACCCCCTACCTTCTCTCCCCCATCTCTGCCGAGCTCTTTCTGTCTTTAATCAAACACTCACGAAGGTTGTTTCCGTGGCAAGGCGATAATCAGCCTCGCTGCTGATTGCGCTGAGTTTTCACCACTGGTAGGACCAGGGAAGAGAGACGCTCTCAGCCGTAAATCAGCGCAGCATCGCTTTCCCTTCCAGAGAACCACGCTGATTTATGGTGGCCTCACAGAGGTCCCCAGCAGACATGTGCCGGTGGATTAAAATCGGGTAGTCGGGTGCCCCCGTCCTGCTGATGGATGTGACCACCCAGAGGAAAGGACATTTCGGCCGTTCACGAGCTGTTGCACGAGGGGATGCAACAGGTTTGCGGGGTGGCAGCGCTTGGCAGAGGGGCAGGGTTGGGTACAGCAGCAGCTCTGGGTGCCCAATTTTAATCTGCCAACACAAACTGGTGAGAATCCGAGTCACGTTGTGCAGCCTTTAATGTCACAAAACTCTTGTGGGGTGAAGAGGGAGCACTTGGTGCTGGGAGACCACCCTGGGCTGCTCTCCCCGGTGCAGGGCAGGGTCGATGGGCCTTTCCTGTGGCAGAGTAATGGACAGAGCTGAACTGTCATCCCAGCAAGCAGAAGCCACAAGTGCATCAGGGAAGGAGAAGTAAACGCTCCCCCAGGATAAGAAGCAGGCAGTGTGGTGTGGATTTGATAGTGGGAGCGAAGGAGTCGTCCCTGAGGGGGTCCATTTGCCAGGAAAGCTCCGCTGTATCTTATGCACATCCCTCCTCCCCTTCCTCTGCAGACCCCTGAGCCACTGGGCTTTGAGGAGGTTGGGGTGTTGGGTCACGGCCTCGTAAACAGCAGTTTAAAGGGTCAAATTGTCAGCATGTGGATGCAGGATCCTGGAAATAGGATCTCAGTTTTAATCGAATTAAACTCTGGAGTCTTCACGGGAGCCAGTACCTTTCCCAGCCAGGTACAGAGAAGGGCAGGGAGTTATGCAGGGACCTGGGAGCAGGGTTGAGGAAGGAGCATCTACTGAAGCCATAAGGGCATCCCAAAGTACGTTTATGTTCTCAAATCAAGTTGAAAATTCCCAGCAACTTCCGTCCCCCAAGTTCTGGAAGTAAATACTGGGAGCAGTTACGCTCACAAACATGCAAGGAGCCAGACTGAAAACGTGTAGCTAAGGTCAGCACAACTATTTACACGGGATGTACACATGACGTAGTCAACCTTGTACTGAGAGAAAACCTCCGGCCCCTCTCCCCCACGTTCCGACTTTGCACGATGCCATTTTGATGCTGAATTGCTTTGAAATTGTTCTGTCAGAAACTTTCTTGACATCAACACGCTCCGGCAAAATGTTTCAGTGTGGGTGAAACAGCATTTCCCATTGGAAGCTTCTTTAGTTTAAGTATTTCTTTGTCCCTGCTGATGCTTCCCGGGTTCATGCCCTGCTTCCAGCATTGTTCTCTTCTGTGACCAGCATGTGACAAGGCTTAAATAAGTAATGGTTTGTAAAGTGCTTTGATATCCGCTGATAAAAGATGCCCCAGAACACCGTGCGTTGCAGCGCTGTGATTTCTCTCCCCGTTTCTTCACAGTGCATTAAAAGTGTGGGCGCTCTAGTTGTTTCCTCTAACAGTTGATATTTTACCCTGATGTATTTTTATCTTTGCTGAGTTACGTAACGAAGTTGTGCTGGTGTCAATCTGAGAGCTCCATCACCGGCAGGAAAACTGATCCCGTTTAGCACCAGCCCCACAGGAGGACAGAATTCCTCGTGATGAAATGCAGAATTAACCCAAATAAGTGATTAAATTCCTCCAAAAGTGCCTGGTCCCACTGCCCTTACACTGGTAAATTAATTAATATCAACACAAGCTCACTTTCACTCTCAAGCTGCATCCTTGGTGCATGCCAGGAGAATTTGGACCCCAAAAAGCTTTGAACCTGGTGAAGCCACCAGAATAGTCTCATGAGGAATAACTTCCTCTCTGCCCACATTAAAGCTGAGCAATCTTTTTGGTGAATAATAAATTCACCATGAAATAAGACATTTCCTGGGGAACTGAACTATTCATGATTTAGATGCTCACATCACTTTGGCCAAACAAACCTCAAAGAACAGGAAGCGTGAGGAGGTGGTGGGAGGCTCCCGGCTGCAGCGCAGAGCTGGGCTGCGCCTCTTCCCTTTGGTCATCAGGAGAAGGTAGAGACTCCTCTGAGGTTTGGGTCACCCTCTGGAGATGACACTTTCTCCTTAAGTACAGAGGGAGAGCAGATAACGAGCTCCAACCAGACACCTAACTCCCAGGCAGCAAAACCGAGCCCAATCCTTCTGCGGTGGCTACAGACGCTGCTGCCACTCGGGTTTTCTTGAGCCAAAATCTCTGGGGTGCTTTATGCCAGCTCTGATCTTTGCGGCAGATCAATATCTGCAGGGGTCAGACGGGCTGCAGCTGGCGCTGGGAGCTGGGCAGCCCCTTTGCCCTGCCTGTGCACGGGGGCTTATCCCAAACACCGCGATGCCAAAGCAGCCCGCTGTGCCCAGCCAGCCTGTGGCTGGGGACCAGCGTCCTCGCCCAGCTGCCCTCCCTGCGTGCATGCAGGAACAGATGTGACTCTGGAGATGTGGCCACGTAGACGTGAAGGGACTAGTCCAGCCTTTCCCAATTCTGCTTTCAGCCGCTGACGAGGTGGAGCTGGAGGGATGCCCGGTGTGTCTGCTCTCCTGGCCACTGCCCGCCGGGTCAGGGTCACTTCCCGGTGTCCGAGGGTGCAGTCGGCTCCTTTAGCTCAGCCCAGCAGCCAGGGCTGGGCTGTGGCACCCGAAGGAAGCAGGAGATGATGGATTGGGTGAGCAAGCCCCAGAAAAGCGAGTCTGCAGGGGAACAAACCACAAATGCACACTGGGAACAAGCGCAGCTTCCAGTCTCCCTGGACAACAGCAATGCTGATGTGGATTTTCCATCCCTCATCCCTCCCACCACGCTCAGCTGCCCAGCTTGGCTTCCTCCCCGGTCACGGGAGCCTTTCTTCTCTCTGACGAAGGGGGACGTGTCTCGGTGACGGGGTGTACAAGGCACCTACTGCCTCCACCAGCCGCAGAGCAGGGGGGAGGCTGCTTTTTGCCTGAGCTTCTGCCTCGGTTACAATCCGCCGTCAGGGCAAAGCACAAGAGCTCCTTTGCTGTCAGGTTTTTGACGACTGGCCCAGGGAGCAGCTAGGCTGTGAGATTTCCTGTGCAGGACGTTGTTCAGAGCAAAATGCGTGCAGAGCTCCAAAAAAAGAGCGAGACTTACTTCTTGGTACCCGAGAGTCTGCAGAGCTGGGCTAATTATCAGACGAAATTTGGGAAGAGACATTAAGTCTTATGCTTTAAGTCTTAAGCCAGCCTCTAATTACTGGGGTTTAGGAGATTTCCGGAACCATCCGCTGTAGCATCTGGCACTGAGCATCCCTGGAAGCAAGGCGCTGCTGCGCAGGTGGCGCGTGTGCTGGAGCGGTCCCATCTCGGGCGCAGCTCCGCTCTCCCTGCCGCGCGCTCCGCTCACAGCCCTGGCCCGTCGCTGCCGCTGACGAGGCTGACAGGCCTCGATTGCAATTAAGTCGCTGCTGCTCGTTGCCCTGGGCCTGTTTTCCATCAGCACGGGCAGTTCAGCGTGCACAGCCGTCGGGCTGATGTTATCGGTGACGCAGCTGGGCTGCGGGGACGCTCGAGAGCGTGGTACGGAAGAGGTCATGAAAAACAGAAAATGCGGGTCGTGGTGTTTGGGGGGGAGCCTGTGAGGATCGCGGTGGCAGCAGACGTGGAAATTAGCGTGTTAATTGGGCGTCACCGGGGTGAGCCCGCCTGCTCCCCTCTGCAGCGCGGGGGCTGTAAGGGAGGCGAGAGCAGCTGGGGCTTTGCTCTCTGTGCCCTGAGCAGGGCGAGGAACAGCACGAGCTGGGGAGATCGAGTATCCCTCCCTCCGAGAAGAGGCTCTCAGGTCTGGCCCGGATACAGCTCTGGCTTCTTAAAGATGCTTAAAAACCTTATTGTTGAGTGGCAAAAACTTCAGGGTAGAAGCACAGCCCCATCTGTGCTTAACAGCCCCCGTTTGGCTCCTCTTACATGGTTCACGTTGGACTTTGTTTCCCATCTCCAGCCCGGCACTGCCTTCTGACCACGCTGATGCCAGGCGTCCCGCAGAGATGCTGGAGCTGGCCCCGTCTGCCCGGGTGACACCAGGACTGCCGTGACCGACCCCCGGGACCAAGCGGAGTATGTACCGGGTACCCGAGCGACAGCGGCTGCTGGCCGAGGGCCGGAGCGGGCAGACACTGATTTCTGCCGTATCTGATACTATGCATATTTATAATGCCCTTTCTCACAGGTCCCAGAGCATGTTAATTGACTCATTAACGAAGCGTTAATGACTGCGGTAATTTAAGATCCTAAGAACGGCTGTAAATTAGCAGTTTTAGTGATGGACTGAAGGGAGGATCGAGGTCTGGTTTGGTTACAGCCCAACCTCGTGGCAGTGGGGTGAGTTGAGGTGATCCTCTGAGCGGGGGCAGCTCACGGGGAGCGGCTCAGCCTGTTCCGCGGAGCCCTGAGATGCTGCACGGCCGTGGGAGGACTAAGGGCGGTTTTGTCATCCTGGTGACAGGGCGCGCCCCCCTCGCCAGCTACCCGCTTAATCAGGGCAACTCACAACATTATGGCCAACAAATGTCGATGAGAGCACGTTTGTAGTTGCTGGTGTTATTTTCTCCTTAATGAAATGTCAAAGGAAGGGAAAACAGCAGCAAATGTCAGCAATTGGTCTTTCATCACACAGGCAGAGGCCTCAGCCAAGATGCCAATTTATTAGGAGGCAAACCTTGGATGGGCTTGACGGAGTGGAAGGAGCTCAGCTTTCCATTAGTGGTCACCTTTCCAGCAGCCCCAGCTACGCTCGTTTGCTATAAACGCACTTGGCCGTAAATACGAGACAGGAGAGCGAAGGAGCGAAGCCTGGGGAAGGTGCACTGCCCCTGGCTGGGGACAGCGTGGCTTCGCCAACCCCTCCAAACGAACACCCATCCGCGCGGTAAAACAGCGTGGCCGTCACCGAACGCAGGTCTGGGGCCGCGGGACGTAAGGATTGCTCCGAAGGAGTCAGGGACGGCCCCGCCAGCCGGGAGAACACATCAGCCTTGTGGAAAAATGCAGATGTTCACTGAAAAGCTGCATTTATTTCAGCGTGATGTTGGCGGATGCGAACGCCGTGGCGGGGAGGAGCAGCGGGGAGGGTTTCTTTGCGTTTCCTGGATAGAAGAGATGGTGATGGATGTTAGAAGGCACGGAGGGGAGCAGCCCCGCTGCTGCAACACTGGAGACGCCAACTTGTGTGTTCCAGTGACGCAGCAGAGCTGAAAATAACCTTGAGAGAGAACGTGCGGAAAGAGCCGGTGGCTCATCGGCAGGCATGACGGTTAACGGGGAGATGGATGGCGGTGATCGGCCGAGCACGGTGCGGGGGGTTCAGCCTCACGGTGCTTGCAGCTAGCGAGGAGGGTCCCAAAGCACCGCTGTCCTGCCACGCTCAGCACTCAGACGTGAATAACTGGGTGTGACTTTGCCCGCCCGGCCCACGGGACCTGTCTGCCCCTGCGCTTCTCTTGCGGGGAGGAAAGCCGGGGCTGCCCAGCGCGGTAGCAGGTAGATGGGTGAGGAGCTGCGCTTTTGAGCTGCCTGATGCTCTGTCTTCCAGGGGGAGACACCACCAGTAGTTTTTTTACCATTACAGGGATATTTTAAACTCAAATTATGACTTTTGGGGTGGCTGGCTTGGATGGCACACCACGTTCGAGACCTTGATTTGCTGACTCCCCTCTCCCAGGCTGCTGTCGTGGTCCTTCACTCTCCAGCTTGAGCGGTGACCCTTGAAGAAACACGCTCTGCTGCTCCCGGGATGTCACACCCACCCGAGACAGCGCAGCCAGCAAAGCGAGGGGCAAACATCGACGCCAGCGCTGGGATTCAGTGGAAATCTCAGCCGGGGAAGCTGCAGCTGGGTCTCGCACCGTTCGCACTACCGAGCAGAGGAACAGGAATCCACCCCGCGCACCTCGAGGAGCTGCACAGGTCAGTGCAGGAGCGGCCGGAGCAGGGGAGGACGGCAGCAGCGGGAACGCTGCGCATCGTTCCCCATCGGCATCGCGGCCAGTAGCCGCGCCGTGAACCTGCCGTGGAGGAAACGATGGGAAGGAAGCGGCAGAGCAGCAGCAAGGGCAGGAGCCGCTGCCGAGCGAGCCGGAGCCTGGTGTGGTGCGTTTAGCCAGGGGTGCTGCAAAATGCAGAACCAGGGAAACAACTCACGGGTGTCCCCAGGCTGCCGGGTGGTTTTCTCGGGGTAGTTTATCAATTAATTAATTGCAAAGGCATCTGCCTTAACTCCGCAGGTGCTGGCGAGCGGGAAGCCCGCCAGTGACACGCAGGCTGCTGGGTGGGAGCTGAGCTTCATCGACGATTTAGCGACACATCTGAGCTTGCGCTTCAAACCCTGGACTCTGGCCAGGTCTGAGCATGTGGCGCAGGTAAGCGCAGGTGCTTACGTGAGCGGCTGCGGCGGGATCGAGCTGTGGATGTGCTCAGATCTGTTCCGGCCGCTGCGATTTTTGGGGTTTTTTGGTCTTTGCCTGTTGCTGCCCTCAGAGAGCAGCTCCAACACCATCAGCGGAAGTTTCTTCTTTCAAGTTTCAGTCCCCGTCCCACTCCCTCTCTGTGTGCTCGGATCCAAACCAGGCTCTAAATGGAGACGTACCAGTGGCACCGTCATGTTTTAGACTGGGCTTTTCGGAAGAGAGGCTCTGCTCGACCCTCCCACCGCCCGCTCGTGTGTCCTGCGGAGGGGAGCTGGCCGCTGCCATCCCGCTGCCCGGCAGGTCAGCGCGGTGACTCCTGCGCCTTGGCTCCCGGCTAGAAATGTGAGAGGGGAATGTTAAAATTTAACTGAAAGGGGATTTTCAGTTACACAAATGTTTCTGTGAATAATAGGCTTTGTGAGGCATTATGCTGCAAATCCTAAAGATGGGGTTTAACCTCCTCATTATTATCCCTTTAATTTCAGAAAGTCTTTGAGGGCCTTAATCTTCCATACAATTATGTCCGGGCTGAGCGAAAAGCACGGGGGCGGCCGCGGAGCTCGGGCGGTGCTTTGTCCAACACGCTGTTAACATCAGGTCACATCTCCTCATCGCCCCCAGGGTGGGGGCAATCAAACACCTCTGGGGGCAAACGGGGCGTTCTGGGTGTCACCCGAGTCTGCTGAAGGGGGATGAGCGGGACCGTGGCGTTAGGGAGCCCTGGGGAGGGGCCTGGATCTGTTGGGCGCCCCCGTGGAGCCGGTGCTCGCTGGGCCGCCCCCTCCTCCGGCTGGGGGTCTGGGGGGGTCCCCGGTGGGGACGCGCTCTGTGGAGCGGCAGCTCCCCGCATCTCGGCGCTTTTGGGGACCCCCCCCCCAGGTCTCTGCCGGGTTTGGGGGTCCCCCCCGCGGGGCTCGAGGGGACCCAGCACCCCCGCAGCCCCGACGGGACAGCGACGGGCACCGGCCCCGCTGCGGGGCGCTGCCCCCGGCCCGGTAAGGCTCGGCCGGGGGGGGGCGTGGCTATGGGGGCGTGGTCGATCTGACGTCACGGCGCCCCGCCCCGCCCCCGGACGGCGTCAGCGCTGGCGCCGCAGGAAAGTTTGCGGCGGGAGCGGGGCGGGACGGGACGGGACGGGACGGGACGTGTCGTGGCGGCGGCGGCGGCGGCGGCGGCGGGATGGACGCGCTGAAGTCGGCGGGTCGTGCCCTGCTGCGGAGCCCCAGCGTCCACAAGCCCTCCTGGGCCGGCGGCCGACACAAGAGTGAGACCCGCCGCCCCGCTTCTCCACCCCCCCGCCCCGGCAGCGCTTCTCCCCGCCCGCACGTACCCCCCTGCACCCCCCTTCTTCCTGCCGGGCTTCGTCCCGTGTCTCACCCCCCTGCACCCACTTTTTTCCCTTCTGGAGCCCCCCCTTCCCTCCTGCACCCCTTTTCACCCCGCCTGCTCTCCCCGCCTCTTCTCCGTGCCCCCCCCGTACCCTCTCGCTGCTTTACTTCTCGCCCTTGCTCCCCTTCTCTCACCCCTCCTTTTTACCCCCCATTGCACCCACCTTCCCCCTGCACCCCTTCCCCCGTGCCCAGTGGGGCACGATGGGTGGGGGGGGGGCTGTCCCCATCCCCCAGAGGGTGGGGGTGGGGGGGCTCTGCCTGTCCCCCAGCTTGGGGTGAGAGCTGGAGCCCGGCGGGTGGCTTCTGTCATCCCACTCCTGGCTCCGTCACACGATCGATGGCCTCTGGGCAAGTGGCCACTTGGCCTCTGCCAGGCGTCCTCCCGCTGTGGCCAGGGAAGGGGTGACCAGCCCGGCTGTCCCCTGCCCCGCCGTGGAGCCCCGAGCATCGCAGGGGCAGCCGGAGGGTGCCAGCCCCACCTGCACCCCTTGTCCCCCCCGGCGGGATCACGCTTTGCGACTTCACTGGCCCGAGGAGATTGACCTGGCAGCGTCACACCTTTGCGCTGGGATTACGGGCCCACGGGGACAGGTGGCCGGAGGGGCACCGCGGGCCGTGGGGGGGCTGTGGGGCAGATGGGGGGGCTGCCCCAGCGTGGCCTTGCGGGACGTGCCCGGCAGAGAGGCCCCTCGAGACTCGCCCTGAGCCTGTGCCGAGTGACCTTGCAAAGCGCCCCCGTGCCCTTCGCTGGGTGGGGGCCGCCGCCGTCACCCCGCGGGACGCAGTGGCTGTGTGAGCAGGAGGATGGGCGAGGCGGCGGTGAACGGTGCAGGACATGATGCGTGGAGGAAGGAGGCAGCTCCTTCCTTTCTGAAAGCACCTCAGTGGCTGCGCTGAAAGCACCCCTGTTTCTGCGCGAGCGGTGGGTGCCCGGCGCCTTGCTGCAGCCGGCGGCGTCCCGGGCAGCGCGGGGTGCTCGGAGGGTCCCTGTCCTCTGATGGGCTGTTTTCTTCAAGAGCGCCAGCTTGCCTTTTGGCAGCCTGACCTCGGCTTTTGGGAAATCCAGGCTTTTCTAGCTGGGACTTGAGGTAAACGCCGCAACGCGCCTGCCCCTGGTTTTCCAAGGTGCCGGGCGCGGAGCCTCTGCCTTCCTGCAGACCCTTGTCTTCCCCTGCGACCGCTCCCACCCGGCTTCCGTCACTTTGACTTTAGCCGGTGCCGGGCTGGTTCAGCGCTTGGCACCCGCGCCCCGCGCTGGGAGTGGTGCCGGGGTTTATGGCTTATCTCCCATCTCGCCGTAACTGGCAGGCTGAGTCACGGGGGGTTACCCCAGGGTGCGTCCGTACCCCGCCACGTCCCCGCAGCCCTGCCCTCCCCGCGCGGCAGGTTCGCGGCGGGAGCTGCAGAGTTCGTCCTCCTGCAGGAGGCTGGATACAAGGCAGGAAGCCTTCAGGGACATGTTTTGTTTGCAGCGAGCAGAGTCTTCTCTCTGGGCGCCCAGTTGCTCCCCGGGGCTGTGGGGCTTCTCAGGAGGGCTGCGGTTTGTTGCCCTCTGCTCAACAGCGTTTCTCCTTAAACACGAGAGCTGCAGGTGCTGGTTGCCAGCTCCGTGTGTGGAAGTGAGCTCCTGCTGTGCAGTTTCAGGCTGAGAAATACCCACCTGACTTTCAGTTCGGTCCCAAACTATCTCCCTATTTAGGATCCTCCTTCCCACCCACCCCCAGCGCGTAAGGGGGGAGGCTGGTGGCCTCCCTGGTGATTTCCAGGGGAGAGCGGAGACCTCTCCTCGCAATGGGCTCCTTTAGCAAGTCGCAGCACGTCACCTGGAGCCCTGCGTGTGGGCTTAGCTAGCAGCAAATCCCATCTTAGCCTCTGCGGGAAGGCGATGGTCACCATGAGGTGAGGTTACTGCTGTTACCGAGCCCTCCCCTGCGCCTGGCTGCGGCTGGTGCTCAGGACCCCCGTGGCTGTGCTGTGGGCCTGGGCACTCACGAAGAAACTGAGGAGCTGGCGGATCTTACAGGGTTGCTGCTGTTTGCTGTGGTTTGGGGACAAAGTTCTGGGTTTGGTTTTGCTGCCTTGGAGAGCTACCGAGGCTGACGATGACGTCCCCCTTGTGAATGCCTTGTGGTTGCCTCCTGGCTGTTGCCTCCTCCGACAGTTGAGTCTCTCCCCAGCGCCTTAAAGCCATGGCAGCACCACAAGCTCCCAGCCGCTCGGGCACGAGAGTCCAGGCAGTAGCTAAACCAACACCCTGCTCGTACCTCCACCCTCCCTCAGGGCTTGACAGGGGCACCCTTGTGTGTTCAGGAATCCAAGAGGCTCTTTGTTGTCTCTCTAGAGCTCCCGGAGAACTGGACCGATACCCGTGAGACGCTGCTGGAGGGGATGCTCTTCAGCCTCAAGTACATGGGCATGACGCTGGTGGAGCAGCCCAAGGGAGAGGAGCTCTCCGCGGCCGCCGTCAAAAGGATCGTGGCCACTGTGAGTGTCCGTGCTGGAGCAGAGCCCTGTCTCCTGCTCTTCAAACGAGTCTGTCACCGGGGAGGGTTTCAAAAGCCGCAGATCTGGAGGCGGTGCTGTCCGTCTGCGGGCTGGGGCGGTTGGGAGTGTGGGTCCAGCCCTTCCAGGGGTGAGCAGGCGCCGGGTGGTGTCGGGGAAAATGCAGACAGCAGCACTGGGAAGCCCTTGGGGCCAGCCCCAGCCCACGGATGGGGCACTCTGTGGCAAACTGGTGTGTTGTGTCTCTGAGCTCTGGCTCCCCGTGATAAGCTTGGGTGACCCTGGGTGCAGAAGAAGCCTCTGACCTGGTGAAATCAGCCTTGCCCAGGGCCATCTCTTGTCTCGTAAGGCAGGGACAGCGTTTTGAGAGCGGCCGGCACGTGACCGAGAGCTGGCGTGCAGCTCCAGGTTCTCCTTCCTGGGATTTGGAGGGTTAAGAGGAGGAGGGAGCAGGACAGCTTGCTCCAGTTCCCAGCCAATACAGCCACCGTCCCACTGTAACTGCTGATGCAAGAGGGAGCAATTTTCAGCCATCCTCTAGCCCTGAGCCTCCCTGGAGCCCCTGCTCACCGGGCTCCAAGTAAAATTAACGCTTCTTTAAGCCCTTATAAAACTGAATGAGGCAAAAACCCCGTCGTAAAACTCAATGGGGTGGCGCGCTGCGCTGGGTAATGACGGATCCTCTCCTGGCATGTGCTGAGCTGGACGGGAGGGGAGCGCTGACATGAAACGGGAGCCGCCGGCAGAGCCCTTCACTCTGCGCTGACCGACCCAGAACGGAGCCTTTAAATAAAGCCCCAGGGCTGAGGCCACCCGTGGAGGGGCAGGAGCGACCGGTCTGGATATGGCTCAAGTGAGGTCCCCAGGGAGCAGGGCTGAGGATCCAGGGCTGCAGCTAGGAGCGTGGGGGTTGTTTTTGGAGAGCGGCTGGGCAGGGAGCTGAGCGTGACCTGAAGGCTGAAAGCGTGAAACTGGTAAATAAGAGAAAGCGGCACTTAAAAGTCTAGTTACTTTTTAAGCCGGTGCCTGACCTTGGCACGGGGGATGCTTTGCCACCCGAGCGGGGTTTGAGCACAGCTTGAAGCCAGCTGCTCGGCAGCCCACGTCCCGCAGCACCATCCTGTTCGTGCCGCTGTTCCCCTCTGCCCCGGAGCTGGCCCTAAAGACAAAACTCCCTGGGGTTTCACCAAGCCCTCGCGGGGCTCGGCCCAAGCAGCCGCTGCTTTGCGCTTTGCCGCGGGGAAGTCCTCCTGGAGGTGCTGGGCTGGAAGTGCCTCTGCATGGTTTGGGGTGGAGGGTGCGTGTCCTCGTCTCGTTAATGCCAGCACAGATTGCTGCTCCAGGGAAGGAAAAGTTTTAACTGGTGCCTTATCACACCTGATAGTAAATTCAGACTCTGGTATTAATGAGTGCTGCTAATTTGCCTGTTAGTTAGCGTGTACCTGGAGCCTGCTCTGCTCCCATACCCTTGGATACGTCAGAGTTAAGAGCCTGTAACTCTCCCCTCCCTCCTTCCCTTCCCAAGGCAAAAGCAAGTGGGAAGAAACTACAGAAAGTGACTCTGAAAGTCTCGCCCAGAGGGATCGTGTTAAACGACAGCGGAACGAATGAGCTGATCGAGAACATCTCCATATACAGGTGGGTTACGGGAAGCGCTTCGGAAGGCGAGTGCCCCAGGGCTCCTCGTCTGCTCCGGTCTCCACCCAGGCTGAGCTGGCGCCTCGCTGATCGTCAGGGCTTGATGGAAACCAAAGGTGGGGGAAGGAGGGTGGTTGCTAAATTCAAGGTGAATTTATGTCTGGTGCAATAAGTGTCCAACTAGGGGTAAGGAAAGATGTGATGAGCCCGGAGGTCTCGTATGTGTGGACTGCAGAGCCACAGCCAGGTGCTCCGTGGTCACGCGTGGCTTTACCGCCCGCTTTTGGCAACAGAAATGCCAAAGCACCGGGGGGAATCGATTGCGGAGGGTGGTCAGAGCATCTCTGAGCAGGCAAGGACACGAGCGCCAGAGCCGAGCTGCCCTCCCCTCGCTGGCTGCTCTGCACCTCCGGTATGCTCAGAGAGCTCTGGCACAGAGCAGGGCTGGGACGGCTGTTGAGACCCAATACTGATGTGGGGAGGGTGAGGAGGGATTATCCCAGATCAGCTACTCTGGCTTTAGCTAGAGGCTGGAGGCAGGTGCAGGCCTGGCAGGACAGAGGTCAGCTTGGATCTGACCCTTTCCATCTCCTCCATCCCTTCTCCCTCTGCATCCCCCCGACTCTGCTTCTGTCCTTCACCTGCTGCTCTGTGCCCCTTTGCTGGACGTGGGATGGGGAGCCCGGGGCTGGGACGCTCTCTCTAGCCAGACCACTAACCCGCTTACTTTGCTCCAGTTCAGACTAAGCAGTCGCACAGAGCCACTGGTGCCGAGCCCCAGCCCGCCCCAGGAGATAAACCCGCTGCTAAAGAGCAGAGCTGGGCGACGCGGCCGTGCCAAACTCGGGATCACTGCGCTGGCGTAAGGGCAGGCAGAGCCGTGGGCCGGGGTTTTTATCTGCTGCCTTAATTCTCCCCAGAGGCTTTAACAGCCGTCGATAAAGCTGTTCCTCCCGGACGGTGCTCGTGTACGAGCGTCCCCTCGACTCAGCTGGCTGCGGTCAGCGCATCCTGGATTGGCTGTTGACCTGGGGACTGATTCTGCTCCCCGGAGACGCTGGCGCTGTGGGAGTGGGGGTGAAAGCTGAGGACTGGGGCTGAGGCGGGGGGGTCCTCTCCCCGCTCTGCGTGTGCTCCACCAGTGGCAGTGCCACGGCTTTCCTCTAACCCTCTGCTGTCTCCTTTTCGGCTTCTCTGTTCGCGGGGATGCTGCTGGCTCTGGGCTCTTGCCCCGGACGACGTGCTGGGGCAGGACGGGGGGGCTGCGGCCAAAACACAGCCGCTCTCACGAGACGTGCTGCTGTCGGAGGCCGCAGCCGTAAAACCGGCTCACTGCAGAGGCGGGTGTGAGCTACCCTTTCGCTGGGAATTAATGGCCATCAAGTACCGAGCTGAGCGCTGGGGGCTGCTGGAAGGGCCACGTGCCTGTGCAGACCATCTTCCGTGGCTTTGTCACGATTATGACGTTTGGCCACGTTGTTTTGGGGAAAACGGGAGAAAGGAGTGAACTTCCAAGTGCCTCTTTAATCCAGAGCATGGCTCAGCTCTGGAAAACAAAATCGAGACCATTGAGCAGAGGCATCCTCACAGGCAACAGGAAACTAATGCGGTGTAAATTCTGAACGTGGCTTTTTCAAGTCCCAGCGTTTGCTGGAGCTGGAACCCGACAGTCTCCTCCCTGCAAACTCTTGGGGGCAGCGAGAGCAGGAGCTGAAGGGGCAACGTGGGGCCATGGGAGGACTTTCACTGAAGCGTCCCACCTTTTCCTGGGGTTTTCTCTTTCTGTAATTCCTGTTTGATGTGTTGTGTGCCCAGGGACGCGGCTTTGCTCACTGCTAGCGCCTGTTGCCTTGCACTAAGCCTCTGGGGCTGCTCCAGCCTCTGATCGCCGGCTTCAGACGAGACGCTCAGTCCTGCAGCTCTTGGCATGGGCGGACCCCTGGGAGACGGTGCTGGCTGATGCTGTGCTGCCCTGCAGAAGGGAGCTGAGTCCTTGCTCACAGCCTGGTCTCCCCACACAGGTCAGCCTGTGGCTCTTCCAGAGCCTTGACTGGGGTTTTGGAGTCAGCCCTGCCCTGCCCACGGGCTGGGAGAGACACGGCCATCCTGGGGATGCTCCACCGAGGAGGCTGAGCCTCCTCCTCCGTGTGCTCAGGGGTCTCGAAGCATCCTGTGCATCAGCTACTGCGAATCTCAGAGCCTGAATTTTGGCCTTTCCTACAGCTTCCCTTGGGCACCTCTGCATCGATTTCTGTCCCTGGTTTGAGCCTCAAGATTAAATCATAGGCTGAGAACAAGTCCTTCCCTCTCCTTGCAAGCTTATCCTCCAAGGAAAATCCTCCGAGTCGCTCTTCTGAAGGCAGAGCATTTGTCAGGCGTAGTCCCAGGCTGGCAGTCTGTCCCTTCTCTAAGCTGTCTGTCCTTTCCCACAAGGTGAAACACTTTCTCTTCTCTCCTGCCTGTCCGTGTGACGCACGTCGTTCATGCCAGCGCTGCGGGAGTTGCTCTGGGCTTCTCTTACGCTCGAGCCAGTGGCATCAGCTCCTCTGCTTGGGAGGGAGTTGCACTGAAGCCTGGTAAAGCTCTTGTGCTCCTTCTGCCTTCCCTGCTTGGCCCCGGAGCTGGAAGCGCTGGGGTAGGCACTTGCTGGCAGGTCAGAGGAGGGGTTGGTGGATCTCCTTTGCACACAGTGCTCCGGACAAGACGTTTCGTTCTGTCTTTCAGGATATCCTACTGCACGGCAGACAAGATCCACGATAAAGTGTTTGCCTACATTGCCCAGAACCAGCTCAATGAGAACCTGGAGTGCCATGCCTTCCTCTGTACCAAACGGAAAATGGTCAGTCCAGAGGAGGAATGGGGATGTGCTTGTAGGAGGAGGAAGCAGAGAGGGGCCGTGCCGGTGAGGTAACAGCTCTGGCCCTGCTCAGAGCGAGGGGGAACGGCTGTGGGAGAGCACCCACCTCCTGCTGCCGTCCCCACCTGCCCACGGGCAGGTCATCCTGCCATCGCTCTCGAGCGGGTGCAACTCCAGGCTGGATTCAGCCCCTCGCTATGGCAGGTAAAAGCCTCTCAGCCCCAAGGTCTGGGGCAGGATGAGAGGACCTGGCCCTGCACTGGCGCCTAAAACCCCTCCTGCCGTGCTGGGGTCCCGGGGATTCTTCCCTGCTCAGCATCCACTTCCCGAGGCTGCTGGAGCTGATCTGAGCCCAGCGTGTGGAGAGGCTTTGGCAGATGGGGAGCTCTCCAGGGAGGCTGGCAGCAAGTTGCCCAGGGGCGGCCTCGTTGATGGGAGGCATGTAGCCAGAGGTTCTGGGCTCACCGCCCTGGCTTCCTTCCACTTCTTGCTGTTGAAGCTCCTTGTCCAAATTTTTAGCAGCGTCTGTGCGGGACCAGCGCAGGAGATCCCGCTGTGTGCCGAGGAACAGAGACCTGGGTGTAGAAAATGGTCTCTGGCTCTTTGAACCCGCTCGTGGGATTTTTTCCTGCTGATTCAGTGCATCGGGATGGGCAGAGACCCAGCGCTGCTGAGCTGGCGAGGGAGAGAAGTGGGTCACTGGGCACCAGCTGTGAGTGGGGCAAGGAGAGCCCTGAAGGTCTTTGCAGTGGAGCCAGAACTGGGGCTGAGCCCCCTCCTCGTGGCAGCAAGGGGCTTTAGGGAGAGGAGGGGCAGGTCCAATCCCTCTGCCCCCAGAATCCTTTCCCTGGTGCCTGTTGCAGGGCCCAAGTGGAGAACAGGATCTCCCGAATCCGCAGGGAAACAAACCTCCGGAGAGCTCTTCCCACCCGGTGCGTCCCGCCGTGGTGATTCCTGGGTCCTACGAGCCTTCCTGTGCCCGGAGCGTGGCCGCCGCAGCTCCGTTAATATTCCGCGCTTCTCCCAACTCGTTTTTTTTTTCCAGGGAGAGAATAAAGCTACAAGTTGTCTCTCCGTTCCGCGGCGTGCGCTCCCATCCTTGCACGGCGAAGATAAGCCTCGCTCTGCAAATTAAAATTTAAATCTCTCTGGCGCTAAAAGAATTATCGCCGTGGTACATCAGCTCAGTGCGTCTCCCTCCAAATAAAGTTCTCCAAGGCCCTTTGTGGCAAAAACTAGGAATGTTTTTTTTTTGACTTGTCTATAAGACGTGTGAATGTCACGCTGGTGAGGTGATGCCCTGCTCCCAGCCCGAGGACCGTCCCTGCTCCCAGGGCAGGGTCCCTGCCTGTGTGTGCAGCTACCAGTCACGGGCGTTTAATTACCCGTATTTTTAGTTCCTGGGTAATTCTGGCGGTAGTTGGGTCTATTAAACTTGATTCAGATGTGACAGCTTAAACTGTAAACAGCTGTGAGGAGTTTCAGCCTTCATTACCATACTTAAGTTTTTGCCATAAAGCGTTTGCGCTTCTATCAAAGATGTAAATAGCTCTGACATTCAAATGAGCTCTCCTGCTTCGGCGGCTTAATTGGCACCCTTAGGTGGTCTCCCCACCCCTCCCGCGCAGGAGCGCCCAGATTTTGGGGGATGCCTGTGCGCGGCTGGCGCTCCCCGCACCTCTCCATCCTCCGAGCTACCAGGGGCTGCGGGTGGCGGACCCGGACCTGGGTTTCTTTGGTTTGTAGAACAAACTGACGCCTCAAGGCTCCTGCGGCGCCGGCCTTGCGGTGTTCCTCGTTATCTCCTCGCACTTAAACTGCTCGTGAGCTCTGCCTCCTCCTAATGAAACTGGCGTTCATGTTCACTATTTATACACCTCTGGCGTTTAAGATGGGCTGTTTAAGGTGGTGGGGCTTTTTGCTGCTGCTCAAGCTCTCGGCTTGGGGAGGAATGGAGGGGCTGAGGAGGAAGGTGTGCCCGTTGCAGCCCTGGCTGTTGCAGAACAAGCCCACGCGGTTGGTCTAAGCCAGCGAGACCCCAGCTTAGCTTGCGGGGGAGCCAGGGCGAGACCCTGGGCTCTCTCTTGCCCTGCCTCTAAGATTGCTCCCTGCTGGAGAGAGCTGCAAATTCGTGGCGTTTAACCCTGCTGCTCTCGGAGTACCCTTGTGCGTGAGGTTGCGTGCGGGCGCTGATTCCCTTTGAGGTGTTGGTCGTGGTGGTGGGTTGCGGTGGGCGCAGCCCAGCCCTGGAGCGGGCGGCCACATCCCTCCGGGAGCTGCAAGGACGAGCCTGGGGCCGGGCAGCTTTTGCTTTAGATCACGCCGAGGTGTGGGGCGCAGGAAGAGCTGCGCGTGCCCCGCGGTCAGGAGCAGCTCTCCTCTCCCCATCCGTCAGCGCGGTGCCTGTGACAGCCGTGTCCCTACGTCCGTCTTCCCAGTCCACCGACAGATGTGTCTGCAGCAGGCTGCCTGTCCTGCACGGAGCAAGTCTCCGCTTCATCGCTATTCGATTACCCCTCCGCAGCCAGGCAGGGAGCGTGCGGAGCAGAGGACTGGTTGGATAGATGAGTCTGCAAAGCAAAACCTCCGAATGATTTAGATCTACCCGAGGAGCTGTCGTTAACGTGCTGCCTCACCGCTGTCTTTCCAGGCGCAAGCCGTCACCCTCACCGTAGCCCAGGCGTTCAAAATCGCGTTTGAGCTCTGGCAAGCAGCTAAGGAAGGTGAGTTTTTTCCTCCCCTCCCACTCTTTGTGTGGAAATTCAGAGGATGACTGTGGTTTTTTCCAGCTTTCAAGTGCCCTTCCCCTCGCTCTCTAAATTTCCCGGTTGGTCCAACCTCTGCTGAGATTTAAGGCATCTTTGAGGTTTCTCTCAACAGCTTTGTAAATCCAGCCAAATTTTGGCTGCGTTCCTTTCTTGCAGGCGGGGTGTGAAGGACCTGGGGCTTGTCTGTGGTACCTCGGGGCCCTGCCACTGTCAGGATTTTGTTTTCACCTTCTATGAGATTATAAAACGCACCCAGAGCCTGGGCTGCTGCGGGCAGAGGGGACCTGGTGGCCCATCCTAGCTGTCGCCCCATCCCTCCACCCTAAAATCTTGTGGGGAAGCGCTCTGCGGGCAGTGACGGGGTCGTCTTCTTTTGCAGAGAAGGAGAAGCGGGAAAGATCCATCTTGGAAGGAGAAGGGACGAGCAGCCCCAGCTCGGAAGCCCCTGCCCACCCCGACACACGTAAGTCACCACCAGCAGAGCTTTGCTTCGGGCTCGGGGATGGGGGAACAGCCCGAGGTCTGCGGGGTTTTCCCGGAGCGGGGCAGGCTCCTGGGAGGGCTTTGGAGACCAGCAAGGACCAAACGCTTCTGTGGTAGAGGAGCTGTTGCCCTCAGCAGAGCACTTGGGACGCAGCGGCCGCCTGCCATCTCCCCCTTAAACACCTCGTGCAGCCCCTCGCCCGCAGCTGCTGCCACCCAAATCTGTTTACTTCTGCCCCAGACGTACTTAGGAGCCTAGCGTGGACCCCCACGTCCCAAGTTTTGGGTTTGTCTTGCACCTGAAACACTTGCCGTCCCGTCGGCTGAAGGAGATGGACATCCAGGTGCCGGTCTGCCTCCGGCTCCCCGAAGGAAGCGGAGGGGCATGAAAATAAAACAATTAGATAGTAAACCCCCTCATTATTCGGTGCCTGGCCACGGGTCCTCTGCTGCCTCCGAGACACAAGGCGCGTAGCCAGGGAGAAGTGGGACAAAAGGCTAATCTCTCTTCCATGCTGGCCATGGAGATAAGAGGATTTGGCACGGAGGAAAATAGCATTAAACTGGGCTTCCTTCCAGGCTGGCACATCTCATTTCTTCCTGTGAAGGCCCAGGGCTGGAGGAATCCGTCACAAACGGTGGCACATCGGGATACATGAGGCCCCGGGGCCGCCACGGCTGTGGGAATGTGCTCCGGGTTCCGCTTGGGGGTTGCTCCGCAGCTGGGGCTGCGGTCGGCACCCACCCTTACCGCAGGGGGATGGGGAGGATGCGAGGCTTCCCTGAACCCACCCAGCCTGCTGTGTACCGCAGCCCCCAGGCGATAAACTGTCCTTCACCCCGTTCGGGCTTTGCCCTCGGTCCTGTAAAATGATGATGCAGCTTTGTAGGATGCTGAATCGATGCCGTGGGCTGAGCCGAGAACATCGCCCAGGGTCTGCTGCCGCCCTGGGGTGGGACGTCCTGGCGTTGGGGTGTGTCAGCTTTGCCTGAGGCCGATCCCGGCTCATCCCGAATGTCAGCGGGTACCCAGGAGCTTCCCCCCATGGCTGCTGGAGGGATGAGTCCTGTCCTGTTGGAGGGTCTTGGGGGAACCCACAGTCCCCGCTGGGGTGTCCGCAGCTCCTCCGTGCTAGAATCTGGGGCCATCCTGAAGGAATTTGGTGCAACCCTTTGATTGCCCTCTTGAGGGGAGGCGATTCCTGCAGAAAGGCTTGCTTTCCTGTCGTCTCTCTTTGCCCCTCCCCTGCCTCATTCCCCCTCTGCTCCGTTCACAGCAGCAGCCACGGGGAACTTGCTGGATTTCGAAGATGCTGCCAAATCGCCCTTGACCAGCAGCGCGGACTCCCCCCGCTTAGCTAACAGCGTGTTTGGGCCCAGTTCCTCTGTAAACAACAACGTGGTGTGGGTAAGTGTCTGCGGGGGGCACCGCGGGGAGGCGGGCGCTGCCACCTCCGTTCCCTGTGCTCCAGGTCCCATCACGGGGCGTTTTCTTGGATAAACCCTCTCGGGGAGCTCTGCGGCAGCTGAGCCGTCCTGGCGGGGGTTCAGGGATGCCGAGCGAGCCGGGTTTCGGGGTCCTACTCAAAATGATTGCTTGGTGTTCCAGTACCTACTGCCCTTCTTGGGCTCTGTCAATAAATGAAGGGGATTGCGAGGCACTCTGAGAAATGCCGCTGTCGGGTAATTCAGTATTACTTATTCTCGAGCAGCATTTCTCAGTGGTTTGTCACTTAATTGAGAGACCACCTAACTGCTCTGTTCAGGGGAAAAACCCATTATGTTGATGGCTTTTGTTTACCGCTCACTAAAACCAGGTTATATTTATGTTCATTATCCCTCTCATTTTTCCCTTTGGTCTTTTTTGCGGCTGTATCTGGCTTGAATGAGCATGGATGGCTTCTCTAAAATGTCCTCAGTCATCTGCCTGTATCGTTTCGTGGACCGCTAATAGATAAACAACGACCCAGCCCGTGTGCCCGGGCGTGGGTCCATCGGGGAGCCTCCTCCCATGCCCAGTTCTCCAGCACCAGCTGGGCTGGGGCTGATCTTTGAAGCCCCGCTTGACCTGGGACCTCGTCCCTGCCGTGTGCCCTCTCTGGAAAGAGGGTGAAGTTTGGAGAGTTGCATGATGAAGGCCCTTGCCTGGAGCTGGTTGCTTGAGTCTGCTGGGTCTGAGCCTGAGGCTTTTCAGGTTAAACCTGAAGATCAGCTCTAAGTCATAACAAATCCTGGAGGCTTATCCCTCCCTGCTTGCAGAGTTTTCGTACTTTACATATTATATTAAGTCTGTAAGAGCATCACACGATTTTGGGAACAGTCAAATCTGTCCATAGCAAAATCCTCGCACAGAACCCATCTTCCTGCATGGGAAAACCTTTCTCCTTCAAGCAACTCAAAGGCTTTCCCTGGGAAATCTTAAGAGCAGATCCAAGGATCCCAGAGCTGCTTCCAAGCAGTGCAGGTCCCCTCTGCGCTGGGGCAGAGTCGCTTTCCAGGTTCCTGATCCAGAAAAGCCCCAAGGGATGCCTGGAGCATCTCGCCAAGCTCTGTCCGGGTCCCTCCTCTTAGCAGGAACCCGCAGCACGTGGCAGTCGCGCGTCGGTAGCTGGAGTCGCTGAGGGCTGTGGTTAACCCCAGAGGGGGATGCGGGCCAGCGGATGGGCCAGTTCCAGCCCAGGCAGAATTAGCCTGGTTTGGACATGGTGGGAAAGGGCCAAGCCCCCGCCCCGTCCCTGGGCTGCGAGGGAAGCGCAGCATCCCCATCCTGAGCCCTGGGATCTGCTCTGAGGAGGCCTGGACCACCCGGAGTTACGCCTCTTACCCTGGGGCTTGTGCAGAGCGTGAGAGAAAACGTGCGCGAGGAGGCAGATTGCTGAGAGGAGCGTTGCTGCGGGCGCTCGGAAGGCAATGTGCATGTGTGTGTGTATATATATATTTATTTTGTCTGCTGTGCTCAAGTGCAGAGCCTGATCTCTAAATATACTTTTTGTGTGTTCTCTTAGCAACTACTTCTCTCTCTTTTTATCTCTTTAACAAAGGAAATGGATGATGGTCTGGATGAGGCGTTTTCAAGGTAATTCTAGTACCTCCCTTTACAAGTTCACACCACTGGGGACCAGCCCTGGAGACTTGACTAGTGACTGGCTTTTAATAACGCTTCTAATCTAATCAGCCGTGATCTGACCTAGGCAGCTGCCCCATCCGCGCTGCAGCTGTTAATTGAAAGATAGCCTTTGAGGCTGGCTGATAAGCCAAATATTTTGACAGCCTTTTAAGGATGGAGAGAGGCTGTATGCGAGAGGGAATTTAATTCCCCGAGCAGTTGGTGTGTCCGCTCCCGCTTGCCGGGGAGGTTTGAGGCTACCTGTTTCCAGCCTCAGCGCTAGCTGCGGCGATGCTGGTCCCAGCTGTTAGTGGGGGGGTTTTACCTTTCCTTGCCCCTCTCTGAGGTTTGGACTAACCCTGGGATTTAGCTCCTATCTGTCCCGAGAGCAACAGCAACTGCTGAGGGCAGCCCCAGCCTGGAGAGTGCTTGCGGGAGGGTGGCTCCGATGCACCAGTGTTGAATCCGTGCACCCGAGCGCAGTCCGTTTGTGCTCGTCGCTGCGTGTGGCTTGGTTCGCTTTCCAGTCCGACGGAAGAGCGTCCCCGCACAGCCACGCCGAGCCATCCAGCAATGTTAAACAAAGCCGTTCTCTTTCGGGAGGGTTTTCCTGTCCTCGTGCAGACAGGCCTCTGTGGGGTGACGGGGATGCTCTAGATTACGTAGGTCCCATCCTCCAGGTCAGGGCAGGAAGCCACCCAGCCGCCGTTTGGGCAGCGCGAGGTGCGGAGGCCCCAGTTGGGCAAAGAGCTGCCTTGGGTGGGGATGCCACAGGCAGCAGAGAGCTGCCAGGTCTGCCCCCCGCCCTCCTCCTCCCCCTCCTGTTTCAGCAGTGAAGGAGAAAGTCGGGCAGTAGCAGGGCTGAGCCCAACGGCATCACCTGCCCGAGAGCCGATCGCCTGCGCCGGGGTTTGCAGCAGTGCAGAACCTGCACACTCAGCCCGAAGGAACCAGACCTTCGTGTCTTGTTTGGCTCTCAGGAATGATTTACAGCTTCCGCTTCCACAGTAGCTCTGTAGTTCTGTGCGATAAAGGGGCTGCTTGAATTTATGTCTTAACAGCATCTATTTTCCTCGCCTCTGTTCCTTGCCCCACCTCATTAAGCAGATGTTGTTGGTTTGCGGTCTTTTGTTTTGCGTTGCTGGATGCCGAGCTGTCACATCACCCCTGGCCTTCTGGTGACTCAGTATTTGGACTGCTCATCCACCGAGGCGGATGCTCCTGAAAGCACCCCGCCACAGCCTCATCACTGGACATTTTTCTTCCGTATTAAAAACCGTGCGTGTGGCTGGTTTAATCTGAGGCTTATCCGACCCGATGCCTGCCCTGGCTGGAGCACCAAATCCTCGAGTTAACCTCTGGCCCTGGGAGGATTGATGCCGCAGTGTTGCATTTTCACGGAGGTATTTAATAACACACCACCACATTAGGGCTTGGTAGGTTTTGCGAAACAGCTGGGATGTGCTGAGACGGAGACCTCGTAAAGCTGACCCCGTGGGCTGTTACACGTCGCCTGAGTCCTGCTGCGTCCTAACCCGAGGAGTTAAACGCTTGGGCCGGGGAGTGCAGCTCAGGCTGCTTCGTGTCCAGGCGCACCGCCCTGAAAACTGAGTCGTTGCAATGAGGCTGCTCCTTTGGTCGGCGGAGATCAGATCCCGGCGAACGACGCACCCGCCGGCTCGGGGGAGGAAAATGGCACGGTTCTGCCAGACCATTAATATACGGGGTGTCCAGACAGCAAATTCCCTGCATGCCTGTGAGGGAGATGTTCGGGTAAACCAGCAGCAAAGCTGCAACAAACTGGAGAGAGCTGCAGGTGTTACGTGCCGGCTCTCCCAGCCCTCCCCTCACTGAGTTATTTCATCCCGCTGGAGGGCTTTGAAATGTAGAACTGCGGTTCGGCATTACGGATGCATCGAGCATCCAGGCTATAAACTGCACGGATTTGTGTTCTTACCTTCTGTTTTTCTCCCCTCTTAGACTGGCTCAGTCGAGAACGAACCCACAGGTCCTCGACACGGGACTGACGGCTCAAGACATCCAGAGTGCAGAAATGCTCTCGCCTGTAGACTGGAACAAAATAGATTCCAACACAGGCGAGAAAGACGATCTGTTCATGTTTTGAGGTCAAATGCATCTAAGAGCCGACAAGAGAATAACCACTAAAAGTCTATGGACTGAATCGGGCTGTTCCGGGTGCTGTACGCAAGGGACTCTTCTGAGGGCTCTTCACCAAGTCAGATGATGTTACAGCACAGCTTAGACCAAAGCTTTAGAATTCTAATGCAGATTTTTTTTGTACCTTGTTTCTCTCTAAACCACGAGATGCTCTTGGACATATTTATTCATAGCCGTTACAGTTTACATATGATATGGGAAGGTGTGTCGAGCATCTACAGTATTACGTGGCAAAACACCGTGGAAGAACCTTCAGCAGTGCCTGTTCCTCTCGGAAAACTGACTATGCAACACCAAAGTCTCTCTGTCCGTACTTCTCTAGACAAGGGTCTGCAGATGCAAATGCAATTGCAAGCACAACTGTCACTAATCCACCGTTTCTGGAACACCACGACACCTGCCTGGGCGGAGGGAGGAGATTTGCAGCAGCTGCTAAACAGTGTTAAAATCAGGAGGTAGCCGAGATCTTGCTTTTGTTGTGAATGTCTGCGATACTCTCACAGTTGTCAATCACCCCTACGAGTCCTGGCTGTTTCTTTGCCAGCTTCGTGTGGGAATTGACACTTCTTTACCCAAAGACTCTATGAAGCTTTGCACTTTAAAACTCGAACTGAAAGCAGCGGTCCGAACTGTCAAGGTAAGCAGTGCCTGTAACTTCTCTTCAGAAGCTATTTACCCAAAAAAGCCCCAACCCGCAATGCTGCAGACCTGTTTCAAAACCCACTGCTCACGTGCACCGTTCCTGAGGCGGCTCGAAGCCCTAAGGCTCCGTGGCACCTTAAAAGCAAAACCACCAGGGAGTAACAGTTCATTTTGCTAAAGCGCGTTGGAGGTTGCGGGTCGGGCGAAGCCCGTCGCACGATAGATCTGTGTTCTCGGCTCGGCTGAGTGGATTTGGCTCTTCATGCCTTTTGGCTGTCTCAAAGCCATTTGGGTGTTGCTCACTCAATAGACCCGGACGGAATCGGATTAGGCAAGACCAATACCTGGATGTTCAATTAGCGAGAGGTGCCCCTCCCCGCAGGACTCCGATCCTCTTCCCCCCCACGGCCGCGTCTCCGGTGAGCTGGGGAAGCTGCTTTCAGCCGCTCCTGGAATTGGAAATAAGTGATGGAGATATAAAGCTTATGCTGATTAAAAGATTAAGTTTAATGATCCTAAATAGTCGCACTGACAGTTTGCAGTGTTTGTGGCCTTACGTGAAGTGTACTAATCTGTTTTATAGATTTGTAACTTGGTTTTGAAACACTAATTCACTCCCCAGATAGCTCTTTATAACTCTCTTAAAACTGCTCGCAGGGAAGAAGGAAAAAAAAAAAAAAGAAAAACCTCTTTGTCAGCTGAAAGAATTTATTAGGAAACAGCCGAGTGGTTCTAACTTAGACCTGGGGTTTTTTCCCTCTGCTACTGGGAGAAGGAGCCGAGGGCTTGTGAAGCTGACTCAACACGCCTCTTAATAAATCGTGTGCTCTGTTTATCCCGCAAAATTGTGTTCAGAGCCACTGACATCTCGAAACTCCCGTGCCCGTGACTGACTCGATCTTAGGTGCCATCAGTCTCTCACGACTGAAGGAATTACTCAAAGTTTGTCCGTGCTAGAGGCACGCGGCAGAGACACGAGCCTGCTGTGATGACAAAACCGCGCCGAAGTGGTTGGAGCAAGCGCCTCGTCCCGACCCCGAGGAGGGGGGATCTTCCTAGGAAAGAGCTTGGGCTGGGGGAACGGACCGTGAGGATTTCTCTGCTCTTTCTGCTTTTCTAGAGACTCTAGGAGCATGTACTGAAATGCACAATACTATATAGCTGTGTATATAGTTTTTTAAGAAAACCGTATGCTGTAAAGAATACCTGTGCCGAGGAAAGTAAAAGTTGTACCATTTTTTGGAGTGTCTGTGCTGGGTGACTTTATTTTCACCGTGGTCCTTTCAATGCGTAGAAGCCTTTGTCTTTCTAACTGCTTGAATTCTGCTTGATGCACAGCAGGAAGCGATCAGAAACACCCCGGGAGGTTTCTCTGTCGGAAGGCTGTTTCCAGGGCCATCCAGGTAGGACTTAGACCCTGGTCTGGGGAGCTGCCTCCAGGAAACCTTTATGGGATGCACGACGGCTGCCTTCCCTCCTGTGCCGGGCCGGGAGGTGAGCGCTGCAGGCAGCTCGGTCAATCTGTCCCTGCCGAACCCCTCGCTCCCGGTGAGGGGGTGACAAGGGATGAGGAGACAGAGGTTGATGCTTGGGGCTCATCTGCAGACAAACGTGGTGCTGGTAACATCAAAAACCAAAATCTCTTAATTGATAGAGTTTCTGAGTTGCTGTGCAAAGTGCTTCTCCCTTGGGGGGAGTTTAATTTGTACAACTGCCTTTTAAATACAAACAGCCTGGAGAGCCCAGCACAGCCCGGCCTCCCCCCGCAATTCCTGCCTTGGCTGGCTGCGAGCTGCAGCGACCGGGCTCCGGCAGCGACCGGGCTCCCGCAGCGACCGGCTGCTAACGCTTGTCTGGGAAGCACGGGGACAAATCATTTGGGGATGCTGACACATACATTTAGCCCGCGTGTACCACCACGCTCCCTTTGGGGTGTCGGAGCTGGGCTGCAGGCAGAGCAAAGGGGCTTTGGAGAGATGCCTCTTCCCACAGTGTCAGGCTAAAAAAGGATTCAATAGAAGTTCATTTCCCTGTTGAAATTGCTGTTCCAGTGCAAGGAGATGTCCCAGATTGAGTGCTGAGTACCGGCAGTCTGCGCCTTCATGCATAACTAATGGCGATGCTGAGGAACAAATTGATCCTTCAGTTTTGATGTGACCTTTTTTAAGTGCCGGTTAAGAAACATTCAGCATCCATTTCCTTCACCTGTTTTGGCTGCGGGCTCGGGAGGCAGGAAGGGGCTCACCGTGGGGACGCAGGGCTGTGCCGTGAAAAGGCAGCTGCCTGCCCTGGTGAGCTGGGGGAGCTGGTGGCTCTGCTTGCCCCCGCCCTGTGTTTTTCCGGGGGGACGCAGAGTGACTTAGCTGCCTGTTTTCCTCCCCTCCGGCAGCCGCAGAGGCGGTGGCGCAGGCTGTAGCTGTGCTGTGAAATGCTGGTCTGTCGCCCTGCGTTGGCATGGGGTATATATAGGATCTAACGACTCCATCCATCCTACAGCCGGTAGCCAGCGTGGGCGAGGAGCTAACTCCGAGCCCATCTCCAGCCTCCCTCTCAAAATCACCTGCTAAAGAAACAAAACCTGCAGCCAGTGCGAGCCGTGGGGGTCAGAGCCGATTTCTTTAACTGCTGGTGCTGCAACTCATTAAACTCATTTAATGCACCTCCCAAAACCGCACCAACAAACCCGGCTCTGTTGGCGCCAAGCTACAGGCTGGGTTTACGTGCAGACCCGAAGTTTATCTCTATTCATCGCACGCTCCCGAGCGATGGTCAGTTGTGTTACGCGAGTCAAGGCCAGATCCAGCGCTGAGGTTACAAACCGGCTGACTCGGGGACGCGCTGAGCTGCTGAGGACCACGGCGTGCAGCGCAGCGGCTACGGAGCTCGGAGCTTCCCTCTCCTTGGAGCACCGAGAGGGTTTGTAAATTCGTGCCAAGCTTGAGCAGGGCTGTTACCCAGACCAGTCCTTTTGTAAAGTAGGGCTAAAGAGGCAACATTTCATCCGAACGCCTGAACGCTGCATTATGGTTTTTATGGCCAGCCCCAGGGTGCCGGGAGCTGGGGGACGCGCTGCAGGGCTTTCTGTGCTCTGAAGCAAGAAGAAATAACCATCCTCGTGGAGCAGCACGGATGCGTTTTGGCTCGGGATGGAGGGGGGTGATGGCTGAGCACTGCTCTCCTCCGCTCTAACGTGTCAGGGCTGCGTGACGGCTGTCTGCAACAGCAACGGCGAACTGCCAGACCCCGAGGAGATCCGTCCCTGTCGAAGCCAAGGGGAGCTGAACCAGAACAAATGCCGGGCAAAGGCGGCGGTTGCTGAAAGCCTCGCCGCCAGCCTTGCTGGGACCCGGGGCAGGGGCTTGCTCAGAGGAGCTCACCACGGGTCAGCTAATGGCACCGAACGGGTATTCTGCAGCCGAGTTGCTGCCTCTGCCTTTGAACTTCTTCCAGGGTTTGCAGCACTTAACGGCAGGAGATGATACTGCAGCGGGAGAGCAGAGCAGTGTTGCAGCGTTAGCAAATGGCTTTTGTCACAGCTTCCATCACAGGGAGCTGCGGAGCCGCATGCCACCACAGCCACCCTCTGTCCACGTGAACGACAGGGGTGCCTGAAAGTATTTCCTGCTGAAAAAGCTGTCATTTCAGTGCCAAAAATCCATAAAGTTGCCCCCAAGTTAACTTCTTTATGCCCCGCTTCAGAGGAAATCCTGCTGACCGTCTGGTCCAGCTTCCCCCGAAACCCAGCACCTTGACTCCCCAAGCCGGTGGTAACTTGGGGTGGGCAGTGCCCGTGTTGTGGCCCTGCTCAGCTGCAAAATAAAACCTCCCGGAGCGGCTCCTCCTGCGGAGGCAGCACAAGCCCCACGGGACACCTGGAGCCGAGCGAGAGCCAACGTGGCCTTGGGAGGACCCAGCAGCTTTCCCCGCCTGCAGCGCAGCGGGGACCCAGGAGCCCACGCCAGCGGCCGCGGGGCCAGAAGCTGATGAAATTACCCAGCGCAAACGAGACACGAGCAAGGGGGGCCTCTGCTGCCAGCCCTCGGCGTGAAGGTCCTTTTAGCAGCATCTGACTACGAGCAATTCATCAGGAGTGAGTGGTTAGCGCTTACGACGGAGGGAGTCTTAATGTTGCATTACTCCGCCTCTTTAGCACCTCTCCTCTAGTGCCCGGGGGAAGGATAATGGGAAGGAGGGTGGTGGGTTGCTGGGGGCTGCTTGTTATTTTTCTTCCCTGCTAAAAGCAAACATCTCCAGCTGGTCCTTGGCTCAGAGGAGGAATACTGGCTTGACAAAAAGAAGGGATGTCAAGTTATTAAAAACTGCAGGAAGAGGAAGTCTTCGGAGATGGGAGTGGAGAAGGAGCCAGAACGCAGATGTAGGAAGCGTGGGCAGATCGGAAGCAGTTGTGCGGGGAACGTGCGGGTAGAAGGTAATTCGTGACCAAGTGCTGGTTCATTTACTGCCGCCAACCTCTCACGCTGGGCTCGCGCTTAGTCCCTTCCCTGCTGGGCTCTGATCTTCAGCAGCGACTGCTGCTCGCTCCCGGCCCTGCAGCAGCTCCCGGCGCTCTTGGCCACCAGAGCCAAAGGGACCCTCTGCTCTGCCCGGAAAGCGGATTAGCGCGCTGCTATCGGGCCACGCGCCACCGTCGCCGCGGCTGGGCTGCAGCCAGGCGCCTCAGCGCAGGGAGCCGGAGCCTGGGGCTCTCCATCCCACCCAGCACCCAGCTGGCACCGCTCACCCTTGGCAGTGCCAACCGTCTCCCGGGGCATTAACCTGCCGGAAAGCTGTCGCCTCGGCTGGGAGCAGAGATGTGTCTTTGCAACTGAGTGCTCGTTCCTTATTTCTCCCGGCGCGGTCGGGGGGCTCTTTGGAAGCCGTTGGAGTCGCAGGAGCTGGGTCGTGCCAGCAAACCCAGCGTGGGAATGGCGGGGAAAGCGGTGCCGGCGGTGCTCGCAGGCAGGGATCGCGCCACCTTCCAGCCCTGCTCTTCACTTTTCCCTCCAGGAGCCAGGCGTGATTGTCAGTGACATCGCTGCTCCCACCTCCGGGCGGCGGGGTCACTCCGCTCCCTGCAAAAGAAAACACGGGAGAGGCTGGTTGTGAAACATCGACCCCGTCAAGTTTGGGCTCTAAAAACCCCTGCTGACTGCTGCGATTTATCGCTTGCCCAGGTGCTACTTGCAGCTTGGAAAAGATAAGCGAGGGGGGGGAAATACGGATTTTAAAAGCTTGGCTTTAAAGCCCGCAGACTGGGGCCACGACTCCTGTCCCGGCTGAGGTAACAGCGTGGGAACAACATTACCACCAGGGCTGAAATAAAACAGCCGTCCCCACCAGGCTGCGGTACGACGGGGGGATTCTGCCCCCTTCCCCTCCCTGACGCACATCTTCTGAGCCGTGGCACGAGAAACCCAGTATCGAGATACCAAACTCCCGCCGCCTTCCCCGGCTTTCAGTGTACGGCCCAGGCACGTCATTTGCCCCAGGCTTTTGCCGCTGCAGGTTCTGTTTCGGGCAAGCAGGAGCAAACGGGTGCCCGGGGCACCGCTGAGCCGTCGTCTCTGCGGGCAGAGGGGGCGATACCCAGGGGATTCTTCTTCCCCTCCTTTCAAACCAGCCGCCCGGCAAACTCTGCCCCAGGGCACTCACCCGCTGCCTCTAAGGGGTTTTTTTTGCCTTTCCAGCCAGCACCATCAGCAACCCCTTCCCCAGCAAAACCCCCAGTCTCCCTGCAGGAGCTTTCCTGATGCCCTCGCTGCAAACCGCAGCGGCAGTTTCTGCCCCGGCCGTTAATAATCCCACGAACGGTAACACCACTCAGGCAAAGTTCTTGTTTCAAAGCCTTGATGATGAGGCTTTGCAGGGAGCTCTTTGGCTTGTACCTTTGCGCTTCCATCTCCCTACCCAAATCTTGCCGTAACAGCCCCCAAACTTGCTGCTTGTCAGGTCTTGCTTTAGCCACAGCCCTCCTCCCTTCCCCAGCTCGGCAGCGTGGATTTTAACGTGGCATCCCAGCACCAGGCCTGTCACTTGGCTCTTGCCTCTATCACATGCTCGTACGTGTGAGCCCCAGGTCTAATTAATGTAATAAAATGTGTAAAAGTACTAAATCTCTTCAGACGTGGCAATTTTATCACTCCTATACACTGTCACAGCACAAGTAAAACTGACAGTAAAGAATAAACCAGTTACGTCTCTGGCATTTTTTTATTACTTTTAATACGCCGCCTTTTTTTTTTTTACTGGAAATTTAAATTATAATGGTATGCTTCACTTAAAAAAAAAGGAAGTATCCATGGCAACAGGAACATCTAAATTATTACAGGCTGATCATTTCTCTCCGAGAGTCACATCACATGCCTTTCAAAGACAGTCCCAGAGGTGCAGGATTTTAATAGAATTTTTTTTTTTTTGGTACCTTTTTTGCAAATAAACAACTGCATACACAGCACCTTCTCCATCAATACGCTGCCTACAGAAAGATCTACACCTAATAACTGCCAGCACGCTTCGGTACCCAGAGAAGCGGGGGTCAGGCTCGCTCTTGCCATCCTTACCTCGTACGAGGCTTCCGCGTCTGAGCCGGCGCCTCCGGGTTATCCCGTGTGAAACTGGGGAATTTCCATCGAGTTCAGCTGCTGTAAATTGGGGCGTGAATCAGGGGGAAGTCGGAGGGGAAGGGGAAGATCGCTGACCCGGCAGCACCGGGAACCGGCTGCTTAATTACAAGCTGGAGTCATTTTTCTTTGTATTTTATTCTTTCCTAGTTGTCATCTCCAGAAAAACAACCTCAGCGGCTGCTTGACATTTAAAAGGCGATCGGTGGGAAAACACCCACAGGTTTTCCAGCCACCATCCCTACATCTGAGCCTCCTCGGTGACTTCTGCTTGAAGCAGTCACAGCTTTTCCCTCTTGAAAAATTCCTTCACCTTAATCATGAGAAACGCCCCCCCCAGTACACACGGAGAGCTGTCAAATGTAAGAAACAAACACGCTGGAAGAAATAGAAGGACAATTTTTTTTCGCTCCGATCTCAATTATAGGAATCATACGCGTCATCTGGATCAATAGTAGGTTGAAATTGCTCAGCCAGAAAGGTTTTATATATAAAAAAGCAGCAGCTGATGGCCTTCCTCTAAGCTCATGTATTATTATAACTGAAATTACGGTAGTAAACCATGTCTACCGGCTCTCTTGGAAAGCTCAGGTTAAGAACAGAGGCTTAACAAATGTACTCGTCCATAGTAACAAGATCTTACACCCAGCCCGCGCCTGTCTGAGATCTTATCATGGTCAGGAACAGCAGAGATCTGCTTTTTACATCCTCTGTTTCCCGCTGCCGTGTGATACATTCCTGGGTCATCGTTCTCTGCGGTTTTTCCCCCAGAGGTGGCTGCAGCTCGAGGAGCATCCATCTGCAGAGCAGAACGTGCAGGTTGCCGCAAAACGCAACGTAAAATATTACTTATCGCTCGACCTCTGCGGAGTAAGAGCTGACGTACGGACAAGGGGTTGTGGGTCACCGGGGCCAGCCCAAAACAAAGATGTTAAAACCCAAGAAAATGGCTGGGAGTTCTTTGGCTGGTTTGATTGGTTCGTAAGGGGCGTGGGGGAAGCACCGCGTCCGCAGAAGAAGAGGGGGCTCCGGTGGGTTTTGAGTAGCCGTGTCACCGGGGGGGTGCCAGGCGAACCCCCTAACAGGAACCAGGTGTATCGTCTGGCAGCCGCTTTCCGATCAACTCGGTTTCACATGTGAGTTTAAAAAAAAAAAGTCAGAGTGAGAGAAGGTGGGTGGTTAAAGAGGACTGAGAATGATGCAAAAGATCTGTCGGACCTGCAGATCCGGCTCGCATTTGAAAATCACCCTCTTTATGGCTCCCGTGAAATCACCTTTTAATAAAGAGGCTATAACAGGAACCTGTAATTTCGTGGTTGATGCATGAGCCAGGAGCCGACCCAGTTTGCTCTCGCCCGGCTTTATTAAAGCCAAAGGTCCAGCTGGAGTCACAAAGGTTTACTTTGTGCTGAGCACACCAGACCATTCAGAAATTCGGGGCGCTGACCTTTGATACCAGGCAGCAAGGTCGAGCTGTCGTCCCCCAGCCTCACCCCCCTCCAGCTGCGGGGCATCAGGTCGAGCAGGAATTCCCCTCATCTGCAGGTGGAGCTCTTTGACTCACGGCTTCCCCAGCCCACCTTCTCGCCTCTCAGGGTAATTAAACAAATCCCAGAAGCCACAGCCCCAGGTTCGCAGGAGTATTTGTCATCTGGTGGTATGGCCGTGGGGATGGGGCTCTGCTGCTCTGCTGGGGGGGTGCTTGAACTGGACCAGATTTGATCCTCAGCTTTTATGTCTGAGGCTCTGATTCATCCCGAAGTGCTTTGGGTCGGAGCTAATAGGCAAAAAGCGATTGTGTGTGTCTGGAAGCAGCCTGCGCGGGGAGGGCAACAGCTTTGCTTGGAAGGGTGGCGAGCATGGACCTTGTTTTTTGACGCTGCTTACAACACTGTGATCCAGCGGATGGTTCTGGTGCGTGGGAGTCAGGGCTAAGTTCTGGGGGGCGACTGTCACTGTCTGGGTTACTTGCTCCTTCGTGGTCTCCCGTTCGTGTATCAAGCTGGCCTGGCTCAAGCCTGTGCAATGTGATGGGAGAACAGGAAAAGCTTCTGGTGAAGAGAAATTTAAGGGCTTCAGACAGGTACGAGCACACAAGTCATTTCACAGCTGTGACAGGAGAAACCTGCCTAGTGGGCTGGTTGTATTTCACGGGTGCTTCTCCCTGCCCTTGATGCTATGTGCTTTTCCAGTGCTGCTTTTTATGTCCTCAAAATGAGAGCGTGGTCTCTCGAGGCCGGGTAGGACGGAGCCAGCGCAGGCTGGAGCAGATCCGTGTGGTGACAAGCGCTCCCTCGGCTCGTTAACCAGATTGCATAAGGAGGTGCAATACTGCTGAGCTCCAAATTACATCTCTTCATTTCCTACCTGATGCAGCAGCTGCAGATGAGCGAGGCGGCTGCAAACAAGTTTAGAAGTATTGCTTTCCGAGAGCGAAACTCCGGAGAGGAGACGTTGGGTTTCATCTGGCTAACTGAAAGCTGCGGGAGCTCCAGGTGCTACCGCCTGATGCCCGTGACAGTCACAGCCGTGTGACATCGGCTCCGGGCTGGCCCAGAGCACCACAGAGCTTTTGAGGGCACCTCCTGAGCGTTTTGCAACAAGCTGTGATTTATGGGATGGCTGTGGAGCGGCTGGTCTCTTTGTGATAACGGAGAGCCTGCGACGTGCCTTCTCTGAGAGCAGGGAACGGACTCTTGAAGCCTGAGGTCCTTTGTGTCCCCACGCCAGCTCTGCGATGTGACAGTACGATCCCCCTCGTCGGCCCCTCTCTGGCCTGCGATCAGCAGGGCAGGTCTGACGGCTGCAAGCTGATCTCCTCCTGTCACTGGGAGGGCGTGCAGGTGCGGTCCTGCCCTTGTATTGTCAGCACTTCTCCCCTTGTGCTGCTCCTGCCAACTCTCCTTAAATGTCATTGAATCCGTCTCTTCCAAGTGATTAACTCGCTCTCAAACCCTCGCTACCAACCACACGCTGCGCCAGAAGCGATGGAGCTGGGAAATGAGATGTGTGGCCAGGATCTGGGAAATGTTCAGTCTGGAGCAGGGTGAGACCAACCCTAACCTGCCTCTCGCTGTGGCTGCAAAGCCTGAAGCAGGGAGTGATAAAGCCTCCTCTAAACGCTGGCCGCCTTGAGGGCTTTGTCTGGTTTGGGACCTGCTACGGCTGTTTTGGGAAGGTGCTGAAGTGATAACAGGATGTGGGATCTGACAAGGTGGTTTCTGGCCACGTGCTGAGGGTAAGTGCAATAGACTGTAAAAGCCAGGGGAAACCACTGCGGGCATCGAGTGTGATTTTACACAGAAACATGCGGGTCAAAGATGTCGCTTAGTAACGTGTGCTGAACTCCAAACTTCCATCCGAGTCACGAGATCTCTTGAAAACCACACACACTTGTTAAAAAAGACAAGAATTTCTTCTGCCTGAAAAACCTTTCCAGCTCTGATACAACCCTGTATTCCCACTCCTCAAAAGTTGGATCTACCAGGTGCCAAAGTCCTTTCAGAGAGCAAGAAGATGTACAACCTTCCCTGCCCCTTCCACGTAACGCCACGTTCCGCAATCGACATTTGATCAGCTGTCGCTGGATTTTTCCTCTTGTCTCCAGGAGGGCTCTCAGGCTGTTTGAGAGCTGATGTTCCTCCTCTTTCCTCTCTCACAGCTCCTGACACCAAGGCTGGCAGGATTTTCTAGGCTGAAATGGAAAGAGCCCTGAGCAAGTTTGGGGAAAAGCTTTGGAAACCGGCCATTAGCAAAGCGTTAAAGGCTGAGCGGAATTTGCCTTCGGCAAGTACACGCAGGCTTCCCTGGATTCTGCAGGCTTCTTCCCTGCCCTGATTTGAGATGCTCCTGGATGCTGCTGCTCCGTCCATCCCGCAGGCGAGGAGTCCCAGTGCACGGGGCGCATGTGTCCGCCCGCCCTTCTCCACGCCGCGCAGCCCAGGGGCTGCCCTTGAGGCCCATCATGGACTCAGTGGCTTGTGTCAGAGGGATGGCTGGAAAAACCACCGGACAAATTGAAGCCGACACAAAGCAACAACCTTCCACGATCAGCGTAGGTGACATTGCTTTTCCCCTACCAACCAGCAATGAGCAGTTCCAACATGCCTCCAGTGCTCCCGGACTCCTACAAAGGTACTTGAAAGTGCGTGGTCTCAGCACTGGCTGTGCTGATTAACTCCGCAGAGCGTTTACAGTCCGTGGGCTGGTGCTCCAAGGGAGCTCAGCCTGTCCTGAGCATCTCTGGCTTCAGAGACACAAAACCTGGCAGAATATCAGCAGCGTGAAGAATGATGGTATTGCAGCTCCCCACATCACGTCTTGACCAAGAAATCTTTGGCATTCACTTCCTTTCTGAAGCCGGGACAGGAGGACACTGTCCTGAAACATTAATCTCCTTTCCTCTCCCTTCCCCATGACTAGCTGATTTCCCCCTCTCTCGCTCTTCTGCTACCTGGCAGGTATTTTTATAACCCCATATTTGTTATTTTCTCCAGGTCTCATTTTCTGTTTCGCAGCCTGGCCCCCTGGTCAGAGCCCTTCTCATCTGTATGCAGCGTGTGCGGCTGGCGCAGCCCGGCGAGACCTGGATTTAAAAACCTGTGCTAACATACAACAGCTCGAGGCACAGGAATGCAACCGTGTTCGTCCCCCTCCTCGGGCTCTCGGCAGCGCGAGCACACCCGTTCCCGTATATACTGGGAGAGGGAGACAGCGCCGACCTATACTAGGTTTGTGAGGATCCCTGAAGAGGTTCTGTTTAGCCTGGATGAGGATCCAAGGAAGTTTTTTCTTGCTCTTTTGCGTGGGTTAGGCATTGCCCCGTGTGCAGGCTTAAGGGAGGAAAAGGACAGGCGAGCATCTCGAGATGTAATCGAATCTATGGGTGCAAGTAGATTTGTCATCCATGGGTCTCATATAACGGAGATCGATGAGTCGGTGAGTCTGGGCTGGTACCACCTGGAGACACTGGTAAAGGAAAAGCATTCTCCTGTTTTTCCATCGTTTTATTCTGTACTGACCCAGGAAAAACTGAAAGGCAACTGAGAGGACAATTCTGATGTCAGCAGCAACCTGGAGGAGCAAACCCCAGTCTCTCCCACCGGCACCCAGCAGGGTCTTTCCTACTGCACAGGCTTTGCTGGCCCGCTTCTACCAGTAAAGCCCCACAGCCAGGAAGCGGGTGATGCAGGGAAAGGGAGCTCCTGTCAGTGGGGTGCACTTGCCTCTCCAACGCCGATGCCGGGGCGAGGAGGCAGCTACAAGCTGTGGCTGCGGGAGAGGATGCGTTGTGCTTGCGTTTGCCGCGAGATAGATGGGACATCTCTATCCACCAGACTTACACTGGCGAAATATCAACGGTTTGGTGTGGAGCTCCCCAGGCTCCGGTATAAATATAGACAGTGATTCATCCGAGCAGTGTTAGGAGTGACCTGTTTCTCAGGTTGGGACAGAGGAGCTTCACCCTGAAGGTGACTTAGAAGTTATTCTGGGCTTCACCGAGCCCCCTCCGTGTTTCGGTCACCAGGAAGCACGGTGCAGCGTACAGCAGCAGGACGGCAGCCATCTGAGGCGGATCTGGCTGTACAAGGGGATGCTGGCACTCAGGGGGAAAGTTGACTTTTAATAATAGCGACAATCCTGCCTTTCAGGGCAAAAAAAAATAACCTGCAAAATAGGGCTGTGACACCAGCGTATCTGCAAAGTGCAGATTCTTCTTCTTTTATGGCTTTAGCTTATGACTTCCTACGATCACTTAAAATCTTCACTCCTCTTTCTCGTCTGGACCCTAATGATCTGACACAGGAACTTGCGCTCTGGAATCGTGAACTCCACGGTGTCTGTTTTCCTGTATTGGTTAATGGCTGGGTAGGGAAAAGGGTAATTCTGTCATCTGGCGAAGCGCTGCACAGCAAAGCGCTTCAACTTCTTCTCCTCTCTACAGGGAATAGGAATATATTTAGCTGCCGGAACATCTGCCCCATTAACCTTACCTTTTCTTTTCTTTTTTCCTACGCACTATTGACCCTCTTGTAAGGGGTTTAAATTCTGCTTACCTTGACGGTCCCTGGGGAGGGACTTCACCTGCCAGGCACCGGGATCCACGCAAAACCCACGAGGCATTTATCCCAATCAATGACCCGGCAGCTTCAGACCACGACAGAGAGAGACCGGTAACATCTGAGTAGCACCAGTAAAATACTCTGGGACCTGTGTATTAATCTTACTATAATTGCCCAAAGGGCACCGACTGACCTACGTCACCCCCGGTGTAAGTTACTGAACAGTTGACAAATGATTTGAACGGAGCCTTAGCAGTCACCCGAGGATGGCAAATATATAGTGCTATCCGCTGGAATTTTCATTGCAGCTCACAGCTTAAATGACTTTTAACTCTTTGGAAGTGCTTCTTTTTCCCTATAAAGGCAATATTTACGTTATCCCATTCAAATGCTCTAAGGTGTCTTTATTTCTCTTGGCCCGGCTCATAATAGCCTAGTTCGAAAGCATTAAAGTTTAAGGGAAATGAGCTTGGCACCGAGGGAAGCAGGAAAATGTTTTTTCCTCTGTAAGATGGATCTGTTTGCCTTAGGAAGGTGCTTGCTCTGTAATGGAGCAGGTTTCTCATTTTCCATGTGCAGGGGGGTGGCTGCAGCAGGTTCAGGATCTCTCTGCATCACTTCAGTAGCGCAGGAAAATATTCGAGAGGGGTGGAAGGTTTGAGCCACTGAGTCTATCAGGGATTTCCTCAACAGTGGCAGAGAGAATCCAATCTGAAGTCAACAATGTTGGGCAGTAACTTGTCCAACCTGTAGGCAAACAGCCAGAGGACCTCCATGGCTCGTGGAGTTGTCACTTGCCATTAAGTCTAATAATTCTAGTTAATAATCTGTCCCAAAGGTTTCTTATCTCTTGCTGATGAAACCAAGACTGCTTGTCCTGTTACAGCTGTTTTGATAAGTTTCTTTGCAACCTCCATAAACTGGTGGGGTTTAGTCTTTGACTTGTGGTCTCCTAAAAACCAATGTCCTCTGTGGTAATTTCCATATGGTTTCTATGAACTTGGGTTTTTTCAGTATTTTTTATAGATTGCTCAGAGCAGTGCGTTAATCCCAAGGGTCTGCTAACCACAAGATGGAGATCACTGTCCTAAATTATTGGAGCACTTATGTATTAGCCCAGAAGAATTCACGTACTAATCCTCACCTAAAACTACCCTGTTTGGGCATGATCCTCTCCAGACTCGGCACCAGAGCTGAGCTCTGCCGAAGCCCTGCTGATATCCCTGACCCCGTGGCATCATTTTTAACAGAAGTGACAGTTCAGATGGTCCGAAGCTGCTCGTGGGGCTGACATAAACTGTAAGAGCTCTGAGACAGGTAATGAAAATGTACAACCGTGTTTCATCTTTGGCCAAAACACAGAGTGGAACCAAAAGAATATTTTTTTTTTCCTTCTACTCTGCGGACAATGAATAGGATGAACAGAAAGGCTGTTCCTCCCATGCTCCCACATGATGATTAATCTTCCCAGCAGTTGAAGATGTTGGTCATTATTTCCTGGCTTGCCTTGAAATCCACTCTTAAAAAGCAGCAGCAGATATTCGTATGATGAAAGATGTTTGTGAAATATGCATTTGTTTCAATGTTGGCAGAGCAAACCCAGCACAACCCTTCAAGGAGAACAGAGATTATCCCATCTGGGGGAAAGCAGAGAGAGCTGCAGACGTACGAGGATGTCTCTGGATTCGGGACTGACAATGGGCTACACAGATGGTTGTCAAATAAATGGAAATTCACCCTTTGGGAGATAATTTTTCTTTAATGACAAAACCAGTCTTTAGTGACTACCAAGAAGCCTGGCAGTTTCCAAAGGCGTCATCCTGGTTTGCTCCTTGTGTGGCTGGAAAATTCCTGACTTGTGTCAAATAGGGTCCCCTGGCATGTTCCTGAGCTGTGCTTGGTCCCCACCGATATATGACGAGACTGTCACTCCCAGTTTTCTTCCAAATAGTTCACGTCTGCAGACTTGTTAGGAAACTTTGAAAAGCCAGATTTTACCTGAAAAGGAGGGGAGATCTGGGAGATCTTCCTGCTCCAAACAACTCGACATGAAGAACAGCTACACAGAGAGGGTAATTCATCCCCCAGGGAGCCATTGGGCCCACCGCACCTTCTATGCTCTGCTTTTTGGATTGACTCCAGGTCTTTCTGAAGCCATCTAAGCTAGGATGCTGCTCCCCATTGGAAACAAAAAAATCCACTGCATTCTTGTGGCCCTTATCTTAAGTACGGAAAATGGAACACAGCCGTTCTGATGATGCTGGTTTTAATGAACAAAAGCTTGTGCAGCTGCTGTATTAGTCACCTGGTGTTATGAGAAAGTAATAAAACAGAATGGTTTCTGCTCTTTCCTCCTTGCACCTTATGCTCTGTTCCTGTTTTGCACTATTTTCCATCGTTTTAGATTTTCCCTGGCGCAGAAGAGGTCAGATTGTGGAGATGTGGACTTTTACCATAATTAAGCAAGATTCCTCTTCTTGCGAAAGCTTGTTCCTCCCCAGTTCCGCTTGCAGAGACACAGACAGATTGTTATCTTGGATGTGAGTGGCTTTTTCCCTTTTTCTTAGAAAATACAAGTCTGGCTGAGGTGGTGGTGGTGGTGGTGGTGGGTTTTACACTGTGCAAACCTCTCTCTCTCCTGCTAGCAGAGAGTGGCCATTTGAATTCTCAGCAAGTCTTCTGTGCATCCCTGAATGCGAGTCTTAATTCAGATAATAATTATCTTGTACGTATGAAGGTGGAATTAAAAGAAAAGCAGTCAGACCTGCAGCTCGGTGCATGATGAGGCGTCTCAATTCAGAGGTTTGGGGCTAGAAACACTCTCGTCCGTGTTCTGAATTTGGCTGTAGCTGACACAACGGCTTCACCGGCATCAGCCGTTCTCCCTTGACTGGTAAAGAGATGAGGGGGCTTAATACCCCCTTGCTTTACGGGTTTAGCACATGAAAACGATCACGTGAAAGTTGTGTGCCTGCACAGCACAAACTGAATGAGAACAGGGCAAAATCCATGACTAGTTCATTTGTTCTTGGTACTTGGAGCCCACAGACCTCCTCCTTGGCAGCACAAGATGGGCAATAGGTGCTGGTGGGGTCATTTGGAGGAGGAGGAAGGCTGCTCCAAAGAGCCATGCCTTAAGCGTGTCTTTCTACACCTTTATCACCTATTCTATACGTTAATTTTCTTGCACCATACTCCAGGCTGTGGCTGGAGGGAACTTACTCTGTTGGCTGAAGTATCTGGGCTGTATATCCGCCCTGCCCAGGGGACATTGCTGCCGTTACCTTCTTATTACCATTTTTCAGGTGTTTTATTAGAAAACCTCCTCCCAAAACAATCCCAGTAACCCCTCAGCACAAGGTCTAATCTAAGGAGCAGTCATGCTTTTCACTCTGGTCCTTAAGTAACACAAGGCAACAGCAGATGCTCCCGGGCTCAAAACAAGCTATTACACACCTTGTGGAGCTGCAACCCACCTTCACAGAGCAGATAACAAAGTTCTTAATTACCTGGGCTTCTCGGGAGCCTCGTGTCTGCTGCTTCTATTTCTAAAACCTTAAAATAATCAATACCAGACAGATTTCGTCTGTCCCGAGTCATTACAGGCGGGGATAGTTTTGCTTGCTCTCACGAGGTGTAGATGAGCCCTGCTTTGAGAAAGTTTAGGGCTGTTGTTTGCATAAAGCATCATCTGGTTTCAATGTGTAGATTTCCCCTTGTCTGATCCCAACCAGACAAACCGAGGGTCGCTGCAGGGGGCCTGACAGCCTACATACACCTTACAAACTCTAAGGCTGCGTGCGGGCGAGGGAGAGCAGCCTTGGAGCCACACGGAGAGGGAAGATGCCTCAGAAGTTTTGTCCTCCCCACAACGTTCCCCACCGGGCCACGCGTCACGACAGCCTGGGGTGGGAAGAGCCAGCAGCCATGCCACGCAGCCGGAGCCTCCCCGTCCCAGCGGGGCGCTCAGCAGCTCCTAAGATCAGGCGTCAGAAAGCCGAGCCGCGAATTAGGCTCCACGCCACGGCAAAGCGTCAGAAATCCTTTTTAACTCGGCGCCGAAAGATGGCACCTTGTTCTGTCAAGCGCCGTGCTTGTTCTTTGGGAGGGAAAGGGTTCCTTCCTTCCTAACGCCGGCAATTTCAGCAGGTTGTGTTGTCACTAGCTACACTTTGTAGTAGCTATCAAGAAAGTTTAGGTGCCTGGTTTACACGCCGAGGCCGCCTGGTTTTCAGGATGCATTTAAATGTACCATCCCTTTCTACTTCGGTGAAACGAGGCTGGGTTGATGGGGTGGTTTGCTTTGCTTTGCTTTTCCTGTTGCAAAACTACGTTAACGCTGTCTGCCGGTAACGCAGAGACTCTCTTCCACCCGCCTGCTCTGTCCTTTCACTGCTGCGATGCCTAAAAATCAGGGGTTTGAGCGGTTCTGGGAACTGGGGAGGGCTGTCTGGTGAAGACCTGTTCCAGCACAGGGGGGACATCCCGGCCGCTCCTGCAGAATGGGAGCATTTCCTACAGTGGAAGGGGAAAAAAATCAAACCTGCTTTAAAGGATAGGCTGGAGGCTTGAGCGTAATTATCTGGCCAAACTCTTTTGCCTTGGGTATTATCTATCACTCTGTAGTTTTCTTCCTCCCAGAAAGGTAGATATTAAATCCTATTTTTCTTACGGCCATAAAAAAAGTAATTTTCTCAAAATTATTTCTTCCAGTCCTGCTAAAACCAAGAATCATAATGCAGCAGGACCCCCGTCTTTCCAGTAATTACACCCTGCCTCCTAACTCCTCCAATACCAATTTCTCAATTTATTTGGTTTATGTCTGGAACCAGAGTCATAGGCAGAGACTGGGCTCTTGGTCGGCTTATTACACAGACTAAATTGTTTTAAAAATGTAATTAAACATTTACCTTGAAGACAATGTTTTGTCTTCTTTAAGAATGGTATCTTAATTTAACCTAATTTAGAAAACCTTTAATTTCCAAGCATTTACCTTCAAGACAGCCTTACGCTAAACACAAAGCAAAACAAAAAGATTTCTTAATTTAACCTAATTAGAAGATAAGCCTTCAACTTTTCTATCAGGAGGAGCTCGGCACAGCCTTTCGGTTCGTTCAGGATTATTCTCTTATCCCTCTGGTTTGTTCTCAGCTGTCGATTTTATTATCCCCCCCCCCGATGCCCCCAAATCCTCTCAGACCGCAGAGCTACCTAACCTTCTCGGTCCTGGGGCATCTCCGAGAAGATCAAGGGACCACCAGCGCAACAGCAGAAGGTTGCAGGTTTGGTGGGGTTTTGTTTGGATGGGTTTACGTAAGGCTGAGACAAACTGCAGCCTGCTCCCTGAGGTCTCTCCGGGGAAGAAGAGATTGGAGGAAGGTGAAGGATTGTTTTTCCACTCAGTCTGGGGCCAAGGCGGGCTGTTGGATGTTGAAGCAGGGGTGATGGAAGCCCACAGCCTGGCGGTCTCCTGCTGGTGCTGGGGGACCTCGGATAAATGCACGAGGCAGGGCAGCAGCAAAAGCCCTCCCAACTGCACCGATGCTCGAAATATTGGAACCGGCAGCTGGCTTTCAGGTTTCTCCTCCTGAGCTGCCCTGCCAAGGCGCGCAAAGAAGCGAAACCAAATCATCCGTTAGAAGCAGCTCCCCTGGGCTCCGAGGAGCCCGTGGAGCATCTGCCGCGCTCAGCGAGGCTCCTGCGCGACCTGCCAAAATGGAGCAGCCAAACTGACTCCCCCGTCCCTCGTGGGGCGGCTATGGGGCAGGGAAGGGAGAGCGGCTGTGCAGAGCCTTTCTCCAGCAGCTGCTCCGGAGCAGACCGTACGTGGTGGTGGGAGCTGGTGCCCGCCTCTCCCTCTTGCTGGGGCTGAACTGGTCCTGCCTGCAAACCGCAGGGGACGGTTCAACGGGCACATTTCAAAACCAAACCATCAAGATGCAAATTTGCCTCTGAGGGTGGTTGCGTTCAAGGTCTGCTGGGCAGCCACCAGACTTTGTAGTTTTATTTTGACTAGATGAAAACCCGCAGCAGTCGTGGGGGTGTACGGAAGGGTAACGCAGGGCAACCACCAGCCCGGGGAGACCGCAGCTCCTGCATCCCGCTCCCGGAGCTGCTCTGCCACTCGCTTTGTGTCACCGAGCGCCCTTCTCACAGGAAAACGGCAGCGTAGCCCATCCTTGGCCAGGCGGTCCGGAACGCGGGGCCCGGCAGCGTGCTCCCGCTGGGCCCCGCAGCCGGAGCCGGGGCTCCCCTCCTGTGGCGTGAGCTCCTCACGGAGGAGGAGCACGCCGAGCCCAGGAAGAGGCGAACAGCAGAGGATCTCTTTCCTCGCAGCTCCAGCTCCTTCCCAGCCTACCAAGCGTTCTCTTGTAGCTCTTCCAAGTTTAGTCACATCGGTACTTCGGTGGCTGCGGTTGACCCTCTGCTGGGAGCCTCCTGCCGCCTCTGCCTCACGCTCTCAGCACCCGAAACCCACCCCGGGGAGCCCTGCCACCCTCCAGCTCTGCTCCTGAGCAGTTTCAGATGCCTTCAGCTTGGGGCCGTGCATTTTTTCCTGTTTCGCTGCTAATTCTGTGTAAGATCTTGGGGTTTTTTGTAACAGTTATGAGCAGAAACACTTCGGTTCACCACCTTCACCTCCAGCATCGCGTCACCTCCGGGGGTGACTGTCGGATTGGATTGGTGCTTGTACGGCACGTTGAAGGTTAAGGTGTGACGAGAATGTCAGTGTTCGGGGTTCAGACGTGCTTCACGCAGCTGACGGTGGGCTCAGAAAGGACCCTGCTCTGTACAGAAAGGGGGTTCCCAAGCCTCTCCCGGCTCCCTGGGGGTGACGTGCATACAAAGTCCCTCCTGAGGACTCCCTGGACTTTGGGCACCGGGGTCTGGGGGCTGCGCAGGAACACTCGCCCCTCAAGAGCCCTCACAGCCGGTGAGGCGACGGACAGGCCACGGTACCACGGCCCGGCCCGGCCCTGCCGCGCCCTCACAGCTCCCGGAGCCTGCCCCCGCCCTCGGCTCCTATTTATAGGAGCGGCGCCTCGCGCGCCAATCGCAGCGGGGATGGGGCATTCCTCGCAGCCAATGGAAGGCTTGGCTGGAGGAAAGGGGCGGGGCGAAGCGCTCCCTCAGCTCGAGCCGGGCTACTGTGGTAAACAAGGGGGCGGGTCTCCCGGCTTTCCTGGCGTTTGGGGGAGCCAACGGGCGAAGAGAGACTTCGCCAACCAGCCAGTAGAGAGCGAGGGCGGAGCGCGGCCTTGGGGCCGAGCGTCACCGCGGGCAGGACTCTGTCTGCTGATTGGTTAGCGACACTCCCGGCTCCTCCCCCGAGCGACCGTTGGTAGGGGGCGGGGAGATGGGCGTGGCCAGGGGCGGGGCTGCCGGCGCTGTCGCAGTGAGCGGCGGTGGAGGCGGGCGGTGCGGGCGGGGTGTGTGTGCGAGCACCGGGCAGCGGGTCCCCTTCGGCGGGGAGGAAGGCGGGGCGGGGAGGAGGTGGTGAAAAGCAGAGGCCTCTGAGTAGCTCGGTGCAGTTAGGTGCTTCCCGCCTGGATAGGCAGGAGAGGGGAGCTGCTCCCTGGAGAGCCCGGCAGGCTGCCAGCCTCTCCCTCCTCCTAATTTAACGGGCACTTGGGAGCGCTGACAGCGGTGAGGGCTCTCGCTGGGGAGATGCGCGGGCAGGACTGAGAAGATTTTGCTCGCTGTAGGACCCAGAGTGGCTTGGATTTGTCAGAGGGGTGAGTAAACAGGGCTGGGGGCAGGAGAGCGTCCGCCCAGAGGGTCTGACGGCGTGTCGCGGGGGCAGCGCCGTTCCTGCCCGTAGGAGCAGGGGTGATCGGGGGCTTGTAGGTAGGTCTTTAAAACGGGTCCTGCTTTTTGAGGGTGGCCCTGCTCTCCTTAATGGTCTGAAAGTTGAGCTCCAGCGCACATATGGAAGGGACTGGGAGGGGAATGAATAACTCTTAACAGCGGGGCAGAGATTTGGGAGAAAGGGGGAATTTGCCAGGATCCATTTAGCAAAATCCGTAGATTTTTTTTTTTTTTTTTTCCCCTCAAGAAACTTAGCCCGAGCCGAGCTTTCCGCATGGCTTGCTTGCAGCCCCATCATCTCCAGCCCTCTGCGGGCGAAGGCAGCTCCCGGCAGCCTGGTGAGGCGCGGAGCAGCCTCGTCCCTGTCTGTCTGCCTGCTCCCAGTCCCCGGGCACCCTGCTCCTCCCGGGATTTTCCTCGCTCCTCGTCAGGGCGCGGATCCTCCTCTTGGCCCCAGGGCTGCCCCGCCAGAAGAGCCCGGCAGCCCGGAGCTGTAGGGCATGGTGCAGAGCTGGGAGCTGCTCGCAGACTTGATGGCAAGCCCGCAGAGAGGGGACGCGAACTAGTGTGGCTGGAGAGAGGGGGAACGGCTGGGGAGGCGGCAGACCCGGCGGGACAAAGGGTCATAACGCCGGTTGCATCCTTCTCGGTGTTGAATGAACGCGCTCTTATCTCCCCCCGCCCCGCCTCGCAGAAATGCTGCAGGATGAACCCACCGCCTAGAGAGAAGGGATCGCACCTCCTCGGCACCGCTCCCTGAGCCAGCCCGACAGCAGCCGTCCGGCGAGCAGCCTGAACGGGGAACCGACGCCGGGACCAGCCCAGCCCTGCCCGCTCCGCCGCCCGGCTCCGGCGGGATGCGCTCGCTGCCGCCTTCATGCCGGAATTGGGGATTCTGAAGCGCCGCTCCGCTCCCTGCGAGCCTTTCGGGCAAGGACCCCGGGCAGCGGCGGGGCTCCGCGGCGCAGCCCGCTCCGGAGCCATCCACGTGTCACCCGCCGGCGGTACCCGCTGACGGCGCCCGCTCCAGCCGGTGGTGCGGGAGGGGCACCCCTGAGCCTTTCGCCGCAGAAAGCAGCGGCGCGCCCCGGGGTGGCGGCGGAGCCCGCCCGGTGGCCGCGATCCGGTGCCCCATGGTGCTGCTGCGGAAGCTGCCGGGCATGCCGGGCTGGCCGTCGGCGCTGGGGCTGCGGCTGCCGCAGAAGTTCCTGTTTCTGCTCTTCCTCTCCGGCCTGCTCACGCTCTGCTTCGGGGCCCTCTTCCTCCTGCCCGATTCCTCCCGCTTCAAGCGCCTCTTCCTGCCCCGCCGGGCCGCCGCCTCCGCCGCCTCCTCCTCTTCTTCCTCCGCCTCCTCCGCCTCCTCCTCCTCCACCCGCGACACCGACCTGCCCCGCAGCCCCCCCGCCGCCGCCGAGCCCCGCCACGCCAGTCCCGCCGCCCCCCGCCGCCTGCGGGAGAAGCTCCGCACCGCCGCCCGCATGGCCGGTCCGCCGGCCCACACGGCGCCGGGCTCACGGCAGCAGGTGCAGGGCGGCGAGCGGCGAGCCCAGCCCGCCACCGGCGCTCCGCCAGCCCGCGAGACGAGAGCTCCGTTCCGCTTCGACTACGAACGGTTCCGCCGGAGCCTCCGCCACCCGGTGCGGGGCAGGCGGGCCGGCGAGGACCCCGAGACCCGCGCCCGCAGGATGAAGATTAAAGAGGTGAGGAGACCCCACGCCGCCCTCGCCTCCCCTCGCGGGCCCTGTTGCCCCCTCAGCCCGCCCTCGCGGGCCCTGTTGCCCCCTCAGCCCGCCCTCGCGGGCCCTGTTGCCCCCTCAGCCCGCCCTCGCGGGCCCTGTTGCCCCCTCAGCCCGCCCTCGCGGGCCCTGTTGCCCCCTCAGCCCGCCCTCGCGGGCCCTGTTGCCCCCTCAGCCCGCCCTCGCGGGCCCTGTTGCCCCCTCAGCCCGCCCTCGCGGGCCCTGTTGCCCCGTCGCGGGCCCTGTTGCCCCGTCGCGGGCCCTGTTGCCCCGTCGCGGGCCCTGTTGCCCCGTCGCGGGCCCTGTTGCCCCGTCAACCCGCCCTCGCCTCCCCTCACGGCCCCATACTCTCCTTGTTGCCCCCGCTCTCCTCACACCCCCCTCTCCTCCCCAGCCTTGCCCCCATTTCCCACGCAGGCCCCTCATGCCCTGTCTCCCTCCTTTTCCCCAGGAAGGTGGTGGGTCTCAGGGGGTGTCTTTTTCCGAGGGGGTGTCCTGCAGCGTGGCCGCACACCTGCCAGGTGTCAGCGGGCACACGTGGCTGTCGGTGCCTGCACACACCTCCGCTCACCGGAGAGGAACCGTTCGGGCAGCCTGCTAGGGTGTGACCGGACATTAAAGAGCTGAAATTAGGCAAAGGGAAATTTCGGCTTGGTTATTAGGGAAAAAATCCTGCTTGGCAGGAGGTGGTTGTGCAAGAGGCTCCCTCCCCGAGGTGTCCGCCTAAACCTGGCTGCTTTACACAAAAGCTGGTAGATGATGAAACTTGCGCTGCTCCGTGGGGATGGAGGGACGGGACGTGCCCTTGCAGAGGTCGGGGACGAGGCGTGAGTCTGGCTGTCCCTCTAAATCATCTCGTTGCTCGCTCCAGGTGGAGCTGGCGCGGGACTTGTTGCCTGCGAGCAGTGACCTGAAGGCAGTCCTCGCCTGGACCCCGCCGAGGCTGGGTGACCTCGTCGAGGCTGGGTGACCTGGTCGGTGGGGTTACAGGGATGTGACAGGGGAGCAGAATTTGGCCTGGTGCCCACAGTCTGTGCATAAACGCCGGGCAGCCTCAGGAACGTTGCAGAGCAGTCTGTGACCTAGTTAAGCAGGAGCTATAGATTCTGTGTAGTATTCGATGGTCTTTGTCATATCTTTCGCTATGATGGATAACGAGCTTGGAGTGAATTTTGGTCTACTAAGAGGTGCCAGTAAGTAAAACACACAGGTTTAAGCAGAGTACGCATTTCCTGGGTTGGTTTCCTCACAGAGATGTAGACATTGAGCGAAGCTGCTGCCCCGGGTTGAGCAGGGGAGGAGGAGTAATGCACCAAGGGCTTTCATCCACACTAACGGGCGTTTTCAAAACGGTTTTTTAAAGCTCCCCTCCTGATAGCTCTGTCAGACATTAAAACAAAGGCTGCACCGCTGGTAACATTCCAACTTCTCTGCCAGGTAACCAGACCCAACACACCCGGGGGTGCTGGGTTCTGGGTGACCCCGGGTGCGACTGAGCCATCCCTCCGTTCCTCAGCCCAGCTGCAGGGGATCAGAACATTCCGGCACCCGGCCCTCTCCTCTGCGGGGGACTGTGGAGTGTGTGCTTGAACACAGGGGTGGCACGAGGCACCCACGAGGAACCCAACTCCCGCTCTGTACGAGCGCGTCAAATCGGAAATGAAATTTATGAAGGATGGTGGGATTCAGTCTTTTATTTGTAGTTAATTATTTTTTTAAACACAGGATTATTGCAAGTTGTATGGATTCAGCCCCATCTGTTTGTAACAGCCGTAATCAGTGCCGAGGAGCAGAGTTAGGTTTTTTCAAGGATGAGAATCCATAAATACTAGTTTTATGCTGACAGCTAATTACTCTTCAAACAGAGCCCTTATTCCTTAAAAGTGCCTGCACTTGTATTTATTCAGAAAGAGAGAGAAGTAAATACGGTGCTGCGATAGGAGGCTGCATGTGCCAAACAAGGGATGGGCGTGCAGCCTGTGGAGGAGATGAGGGGTGTCCTTTTTATTTCTTGGCAAATCAAAGAAATATGAAGAAAACCAGAGAGATTAGAAATCAAATGCTGTGTAAAAAAGAAACGGATGGGTAAAAAGAAAAAGATTCAAGGAAGAACTAAGTGAAGTTGTGATCCAGTGTTTGGGTTCGGAAATGCTCCGCGTGATGTGACAGACACCAGCACAGGCAGGTACTGGCTTTGCTGCCTCTGTTAAGGTGTTGTGTGCAGCAGCAGCCAGTAGCTTTTCTCTCCTTCTTCCAGAGCTTTAAGCCCTGTAATTTGCTAAAATGTGTTTCAAACTGTCCTGGTACTTAAAAGGTTTTGGGGTTTTTTTCCCCCCTTAGGCCATTCTTACAGGTCAGCACTTATCTAACAGGGAGGATGGATATGGATGGAATTTGTGGGTGTCTTTCCCGCCGCCTCGTCTGTCAGCTAGAGCTTAGATGAAAGTTAGGAGAAAGAACTGGTGCTGATGCCCAACTTAGATACTTGGAACTTTATCTTTTCTCGTAGAACCTTTCAGTTTGAGCAGGAGTCTGAGCAGGTAGCTGCTCCTTCCCACCCAGGCTCGAAGGCTCACGATGCTTCAGCCAAAGAAGAGGGTGTGTCATTAGTTTCTTGGCTGTTTCGTGTGGACAGTGTTGACTAACGTCGTCCTGCTGGACAACTTCTGCGTAGGAGATCGTGTTGTCCAGAGCGTGAGACCCACTGCTGTGGTGTCTCCCACATCAGGGCTCTGCTCACGGTGTAAGGAGTCTGGCCGGGGTGATACCTGCCTCACTCACTCGTGTGCTTTGAATGCTGCTTCCTAGCAGTGCAGAAGGGAAAAGAGGTGAAGTAGCGAGTTGAAATGTCGAAGCCTGCTGAAAGAAGGAAACGCTGCAGTGAGCTGGGCTGATGTGTGTGTGCGGCTATGCTGCTTTGCGCTGGCAGGTAACTTAGCAGGATGGCAGACTTCTTAGGCTCGACTCACCTTTTTAAAGACAGGTCCAGAGTCAATAAGCGGTTTTTTCCCTGAGCAGGACAAAAGAGAGCCCCTCCATTGCACAGCTCGCTCCCTGTGAAAGGTCGCTGGTCGCTGGGGATAGACTGCTGTGTGCTGCCGCGGGCAGCCGAGCGCTCTGGGCACTCTGACCTTTTGAAGAAAACGGCAATAAAACCAAATAACAATCGCCCTATGCTGCAGGTTGGGAAATTTAAAAGGGCCTGGGATTATTCATCTCTTAAACTGACCTCTGAAAGACGTATTAGTTCTGCAACTGATCAGTCTCGCGTGGCTTCAGGGAATAGCTAAGTTTTTACATGTGCCAAATACTAATCACTGATGTTAAAAGAAAAAAAAAATAAAAAGAGAAGCAGTTGTCGTTGGCAAGTGACTGCAGAAATGCCACAGTGGGGTTCCATATTTATTTGCTCTCAACAATTTCCAGATCAAATTGGCTCAGTGAAAAGTCAAAATGATTTCTCCTCCAACTGCCGCTACTGCAAACGCAGCCTCAGATCTGGGAAAATCAGACCGTGTGGTTTCTGCCTTTTGCATCAGTAATAAAGATTTTGCTGTTGGAGCCGAGCTGACAGTTTTGCTGATGATGGATGAAGCGAAGCAGACTGCTTCTTGCTGTGCAGTTGCTGTGTTGGCTGTATGGGTCTCAGAGGTAGGGAAGGGTGGGGGGAAAGAACCGCATTTCTCTAAAGTATTTTTATACCAACACTGCTAATGCCAGCCAGTGCTTAAGGACAACTGCTGTAACCAGCCAGACCAGAACGTGTCGATCAATGGAGTTCAACCAGCTTAATTCCAGTCATGAGACGTGAGGAAAATGGGAACGGGGAAAGAGATTTACTGGGTTTTCTTTTCCTCGTTGGGTACAAAAGGCAGTGCCTGATGTCTGGGAGTACCTAATACCTTAACCTGACAGTGTCCTTTGTCCCTTTCAAATAAGGCAATATGTCAGCTTGAGGCGGGCTGGATCCTCTGCTGGGATCGTACCCTTGGCTGTGACACATGCATTCATTTCCTCTGGATTAGTAATACCGAAGCGTGTTTGGTTTACAGTGCAGTTCTCTTCATCTTGGCTTTTTTCCCCGTCCCCACCTTCATTTGCCTCCCCTTGCCGTCCTCTTTTAACACCGCTCTAAAGATGTATTTGCTTTTGAAAATCAGACCCCAGGGGGAAGAAGGCCGTCAGAGTCCATGTACGCAGCGATCCCGTGTCACCCTGCGGATTAGCGGGTGCCTTTTAAGGTAGATCAGTCTTTTAAACACAAATATCTTGGCAGCTTGTCACTAGAAGATAATTGGCAAGAAACAGGAAGGTTATCAGGAACTGAACTTTTGCAGAAAGTTTCTTGGTGTTGGTTGCCAAGTTCCCTTGGAGTGGTTTCGACAGCCCTGACCAGTGATCCCTTCCCCAGCAGAAAGGCTGTTGGGGCAGAGCTGGGGAAGTGCTGCCTGTTCTCCTCTGAATTTGTGCCGCAGCCCTGACCCCTGCTGGGAGAAGTGTCTGGTCTGATGCTCGTTCCTCTCGCACACCTTCCCTGGGTGTTCTCGGGGGACTGTACATGGGTGGGTGCCTGAGCACCAGGGACTGGATCCTGATCGCCAGTTTATTGAGAACAGGGCTCGAACCGGTTCTCGGGTACATCGGCACAAGGCTGTGAATCACACTGGTCATCCCTGAGCCATCTCATTCCTGAAGCCAGCAGTAAAAGGGTTTCAGACATTTTCCTTCCCTTATACTGTGCAACTGCTATTTTTCCATGTGGAGAAACTGCCTTTTCTCTCTGTAATCTGGAGATGAACAGTACTACAAGCGAATAATGTAATTCGTCAGCAGCCTCGGGACGTGAGCAGCCCCACGCACGGTTCTGGGCACAAGTGCAGCTCCCCTTGCGTGTATTTCTCACTGCGACCCTGGAAAACATCTAATCCTTTGTGCCGGTCAAATGTAAATCCAGTGACTTCCAGCAGACTCTCTTTGGACACTGGGGGTAATGAAATGGTTCTCAGCAAAGCACTTATATAATAGAATAGACTGATGATCCCAAACCAGTCCGGTATACTGGGATCGGATCATAATTCTTTCTCTGAGGTAGAAATACCTTTGCAATGAGAGAATTCCTCTGCAGTTTGAAGCGCTGGCTGGCTCCAGGCTTGCTGGAATTTTCCTTTGCTCCATGCTCTTCCTCATGCATTTATTTACTGAACCTGTGAAAAAGGTACTATACTGTAAATCCCACAAATGGGCCATACAGTGGATTTTTTGCTTCACTAGAGTCCAGTGAGGCAAACGCGTTTTTGACCTAACCTGTCTCAGCCTCTTTTGGCTGTAGGGTATACAGTTAATTGACTAAAACCATATTTGTTCTGTCAGCGTTATGCATGAGTATAGAAAATCCTTCACACGCTGTGATCTGTGCTACAGCGCTGCTTCCCTCGGAGCTGCCGATGCTGCCTTAGCGCACGCTATCACTGGTGTTAGTCGAGCCGAGGGCATTTTGGAATGCAGGAGGACTGTGCAATTTGAAAACATTTGTTCTTATCTTCAAAATCCAGCACCGAAGGCACTTGTTCCGCTACAACTAGATTTGGTGCCAGACTAGTTTATAAACTGTCGCTTTAAGACAACACACTGTTGGCACGACAGCGAAATGGTTGGAGCAGGGACCTCTCCGGTCAGATTATAGATAATGACTGAATGCAAGTGCTGGGCACGGTGAAGTGAGTTTCCAGGACACACGCGAGCATGTTGTGCAGAAGGACCTACACCTTCCTGAATTCCTTCAGTAAATACTCATAAGCTCTCTGAAAGCTCTCAGATAGAGAGACAAGTGGTTCAGGGCAGCAGGGCTGGAGCCGGGCTGCGGCTGGTCAGGAGCGTCCTGCCGTAGCCATGTGCCCTCGGGGAGCGGGGCCAAACGTGGCTGTGGTCTAAGCGGGGAGGTTGGCGTAGCTGGGGGGCTGTGCTGGGTGAGGTGCCTCGCTGCCTGGTACAAGTGGTGGGCCAGGCTCCCGTCACCCCCCAGCCCCTCCTGCCGTCAGCCTGGGCACTGTGTATATGCAGTTGTGCAGATAGGTACTAAAAAGCAGTCAGCTCGGCTAAGATCCCGTCTTTCCAGCCAAAATATGTATAGACTTCTGATTAACCTTTTAATCAACAACTAAGTCTGCCCCTTAATGGGAGAAAGATTTTTGTGCCTCGTGTTCTTTCCTTTGGTTCTGTGTGCAGGGCTCTACCAGATGATGTTCATCATTCATGTTTGTTTTACTCTATTAGTCTATTATTGTTTAGATTGTTTATCATTTTGTTTTGATGGTTTTGAATGTGTTTTTCAGTACTTAAAACAATGCAGATTGTAGATGGGAGACTGAGAGGGGGAAAGGAGAATGTATCTTAGATCAGTCTGTTGTTTAGTTGTGAATATAAAATTGGCATGAGGCTGCCAAAAGGAGAAAGCAGGAAAGAGAGTTCACTTCACTGGTGGGAAGAGGAAATCTGGTGCTTGGAGCATTCTAATTTTTAAACTTAGGAAAGGGACTACATTTACATTGCCCCCCTCAAATTACTCTTCTCCGAACGCTGTGGATGGATTTGGCATGAGGAGCGAGCACGCTCCCATCATTGCCGTCTTCACTGCGTATCCCCTTGGCGCTTCAGTTCATCATATGACACAATATTTTGGAAGGGCTCCAGAGAAGCTGTCATGGGCAGCGGTGTCAGTGATCCGCACATAATGCGAGTGCATTGTGCATGATGGACCCAGACCGTTGTAGGAGCGAGCGAGCACAGTGGGGATACTGAAGGACTGGATAATAAACACCCTCTGTGTGTGGGACAGGGATGTTACTCATTTGTACTCTTGCTAACGGGGGCAGAGCACCTACTGTTAATTAGAACAGGACACTTGGTCCTGGGTTCTGTTCCCTGTCGGCAGATTCAGCGTGTCACTGTATGGATCCCGTACGCAACTCTGTAAAATGGGCACTATCTGTTTTATCCCTGATCCTGCAAGCTAATACGTGGCAAAACTGTTTCCTCTCGGGCATTTCGGCGTTCCCTGGGAGGACACTGGAGCGTGAGTAATGGCTGGAGCTTGCACTAAACTGAAGCGACTGGAGTGCTTCCCTTTTGCATCTACGTATCTTGACAGCAAAGATGCAGAGCCCCTCGCGTGCGATTCTGCTGTGCACTAGAATCAAAGGAGAGATTTCAATGGTGTTTGAGAAGGGAAAGTGTGCTCTTAAGCCTCCCTCCTTCCCTTAGCAGAAAGGTAATGGTGCCTGGCTTTCTAGGAACACGAGTCCTGCTGCTGAAACCCCCGTACGTCCTTAGATCACCTTGTGCAGTTGGTGGCTTTCCCCATCCTGGTGTTTGTGGTTCTTTTTGGGTACCCTCACCTGGTTGTTGCTCTTCCCAGTGTTCCCCCTCAGCCAGGTGGGCCAGAGGCAGTGATCCAGCTCTGGGAGCTGGGTACCCGTTGCTCCTGGCTGGATGGAGCAGGAGCTTGTGCTGCTCCCCTGCCTTCGGTGGGGCACTCGTTGGGTCCCTCCACCAGCCTGCTGGTGATTTGCACTGAACTTGAGTTTCTTTGTGACCTTTACCCTCTGTCAAACCCAACTGAAGTTTTCCAGCTCAGAAGTTACCGGGGAGGACGGGCAGATGACAGCGGAGCAGAACACAGTTCTGGGGCTTATTTGAGCTAATTGTTCTGGTGGTTATGGTTGAGTGGGAGCCAGGAACTCGTTAGTTCTAATCTGGCCTCCAACACTTCTATTGCATGACTGTAGAGCTCTTAGACTTCTCTCTCTCTTAGTTTATTAATGAGTGGAGCAATATCCTAAGAGTAAGGCTGAAAGAATAATAAATGCCAGAGATGGAAAAATTCTGCAGCACCTCACCGTGCGGGCAGTGCTTGCCCAGGATGATGATGTACTGTGAAGCTGTATGTTTAGTACATCCCCGAGCGTGCCTCTGCTCTAAGAGCCGGTACTTGCTTCAGAGGAAGCCAGTGACAGGACTCCCGCTGATTAATGGAGCAAGAGGGCTCTGAAGACGGTCTGTACTGAGAATTGGAGCCATGTTAGTAACGTCTGAGCAAACCGTGTTTAAAACAGGGTTCTTGCTCTAATTGTGTTAACATGATTTCCCTGGGCAGTAAAGAAAGTGCATAACCGTGTACTTTGTAAAGTAGCAAAAGATAATTATAATGTAATCACATTTCATCCATCCCGAAACCCTCCTGCTGTCTGGGTTAGCCAGCCCAGCTCACAAATAAAATACTTCCAGTAGAAATGGGATGTTTCTGGCTCTTCTGCCATCTGAGCCTCCATTTTTCTCTGGAGTTATCTAGGAAGGACATGTATTTGTGTTGGTAATTCAGCATTGTGCTAGATGAACCCAAACAAATCCTGGGCTGATTTCTGGGGCTGTTTTGGCTCTCTTGAAGGCCTTCCTCCAGTGCTGAGACGGTGTTAGGATTCCTCAGTCTTGAAACACCATCAGCGTATTTGATTATCTTATCTATCAGACATTTGTTCTGCTCTTAGTGAGCCCTTCAACAACCAGAACGTGGTTGCTGCTGGTGTGGATCTGTCCACCCTCATCAGTGGCTGCACAGCAGAGTCGTTCAAAAGGTTGATTTTCAAAAGGCAGCTCCGTGGCTGATGTGGGATAACGCAGTGGACAGCTGACTTCTGGGTCTTTCGTTTCTGGATTTCAAAGACCTAAGGAAATAAAATTTTGAGTTGAATATTAGGGTGAAATTTGGAAAGCGGAACAGAGTGGAAGCTTGTTGCTTACGTCTTGAAAGGAAGCACAGCCAGAGCAGTACTGTGGGACCTGCTTCTGCATTGGCAGGGACATGGAGTCTGTGACCTAGGAGGTGCCTTCTGTCTCTGATTTTGATGAATCTTTATGGTTCTTTTCTTTAGTTTATTACCTGGGTACCCTAACATGCCATTTCTTGCTTTATTCTTTCAGCAGTTCTTTAATCATTGTTGTATGATGAGTGCCTGTGCAGTGCTGGAATGATGCCAGGGCCAAGCCCTGGTCCCTCTCGTGATGGGTGGTCAAGCTAAATGAAAGTGAGTCTCCTTCATTTTGCCAGCTGAATTCTAACATTGTTCTAACATCCACTCCACCAGCTTAATTTTTATTAAAGATCCAGTATTTGCAACCTGATTTGTATGATTTATTGTTGACTGAGGGGACTCTTGGAAGAGTTTATCAGCTTCTGGCTAATAAATTTGCTACCATGGTCCAAGAATTTCTTATAACGCTTTTGTAAGGTGACAACTCTGACATGAGGCTCTGGGAAGGCTGTGAGCGAGTTTCTTGTGTCTGTTATTAGCTATTACCTTTGATAAATGATTGGGCTAATCTCTGCTGACTACTTAATGCTTGAGAATTGCTCTGTTCCTCTCTTCAGAAGTTCAAATCACAAGTAACTCTTGAAAGAGGAGAGGAGGGAGAGGACAGCAAGGCTCCAATCTGTCCCTCCAAGCAAGGACTACAAAGACAGATGGGGAGCAGGTGAACCAGCAAGAAATCATTAAACTAAACTCAGCCTCCCAGATCTCTCCCGTTAAGTCATCCAAGGGTGAGATAAAGCACGAGGTGTGCTGACAGTTCTCGACTTTACTCTTTTCTTCTGTTCCACCATTTGGACTGAGACAAAGACAGTTTCCAAACAGCTGTTTTTTCCGCTCCCTAAGTCCATTCTCACAGTGCGAAGCAGGACCGAGGCAGGGTAACTCTTGGCCTGTATTTGCATTTTTTCTTTCTTTCTTTCTTTCCTTCAGTTATCCCATCTGCTTCTGACTGCTTTCGGGGCCCTTGAGCCATCCATGTGTCAAAAGCAATTCACGCTTTGCCGGAGCTGGGAGGCAAGAGGCAGATCAGATGCGTGGTCCTGAAATGGAAAGAGTGAGACGTGTACATTGAGCCGTGGAGTGAACCTGTGACCGTGCTAAGTTTGCCTTCCAATGTGAAAACTCCTTTCCTGTCTGCAGGCAGTGAGGGTTCTATTCAGAGCTGCGATTCCCGTTTCCAGATTTAAGGCCCTAACAGAGGCCCGTTCAATCTGTTTAGGTTGTCATTAGCCAAGATGGTACCTCGAGCCGCGGTGTGAATCCGTTCAGTTTATCCACCTGGCTCCCTACGCTGACTTAGCAGCTCCGAGTCACTTGTGTTCCAAGGCAGCTTGCTGTGTCCCAGGCTGAGAAACCTCTTCGTCCCAAAAGAGTATGTGGCTGATTGTGAGGGTGGCCTTTACTTTTTCTGTCTGGAAATGCTTTGGAAATGTTTCTTTGGCTGTATGAGAGCTCTTCAGCTGTCCAGCCTGGGTTGCTGGACTCAGAGCCCTGCACTGAACCCTTCTGCATCAGCATTTCCATAACCACGCTTCATGGATATTCCTGCTCGGGGCGAGGACAGCTTTATTTACTTGCCTCAGGGCTGCTCCATGGCAGATTTACTCACAGAGGCTCTGGTCTGTTTAGTCTTTCACTTCCATACCCGCAGAGCTCTTCTGCCGTGGTCCCACATCCAGGGCTCAGGAGTACAAAGCCTCGTATCTTCTCTGGCTTGTGTCTTTTCATAATTGATTTCTTTGACGTCTGTCCCACAGGCTGTTGAACAAGTAGTCCTAATAGGTTCTAGCGACATTTTTTCCTTTCTTTTTATTATTTTCCTTGAAAAAGAAAATAAAAATGTCCCCACACTCTCTTTTTTTCCTGTTTTTTTTCCTTGCAGTCTGCCCATTTTTGGTTAGTTATTGCTACAGCTTCTTTTAGAGCATCCCCTTGGGCTCTGGCTCTCCAGAAATGAGAATCCTGTGCAGATGGTATCTTTAGGGAAAGAGAAAATGACTTACCTTGTCATAATACAGGTCTGGAAAAACAATCTTGCTTTGTGTTTGTATTTCCATCCACCTTCCCTTTTGAGGTGGGGATATTATGATGAGGAGCTGATGGATTCCGGCCTGGGCATTTAAGCGGTCATTGTTGGTCACTTTTAAGGAGAATTTGTAATCTGTGTAATCAGGGATTTATGAAGACCGTGTGCTGTACCTGCTTGAAGGGACATGGTGGAAATGTAGGAGCCCTCAAGGCAGCCTATAGGTATGTCACAGTGCTCAAAATCTTCAGAGCCAGAGGAACTTCCTGCATGATTTATGCTGCAGGCGCAGAACTCAGGAGGGGGACTCTGAGGTGACATTTCAAGAAGCACAATTACTAGGTAAGTAATTTTTTTCCACTTTCTTTCCTCAAAGCATGCTGGAATGAAGTAGTAGTCGCTAAGAAAAGCCATTACCAGACTGTCCAACCTAGAGTTAAACGGACTTGAAAAATCCAAATAACGGTGTCACACACAGCGTATTGCTGGCTCCTGGGTCTGCCTGCCGCCCTTCATGCACACAACTCCTGGCAGGAGCTGCAGAGCGAGTTGTGGTTTTGACAGACATCGCCTACTATGCAGCTTTGCTAGCAGAAGTGATCTTGTGAAGTGAACCGCTGCACTGGAATGTAAAGGTAATGATTTGTGACGCCGCAGTAGCGTTGGGGAAGATATTTCCTTCATGTGCCTCTTTGTGCGTGGAAGTCTGTCTGTCTGTATTTGGATATACGGTACCTGCCCGCTTCCCAATTCCTGAAACCAGCATCGTGGTGAAGTACAGCACAGTGTGATGTAGTTCAGAGGTATATTTTAATACTTTTAAGTCTCTAATATTCTAATATTAGAATATTACTATCTGGTATTCCAGTATTTTACACAGAGATTGTTTTCCTATCCTCCATTGTTATTTGAACAGGTTCTGTTATCTTCTATGTTGAAAGCACTTTTAAGTGTTACAGATAGATACTCACAACTTAAATTTCCATTTGAGAAATCTGAGTTGGGTGGGAAGTCTGAAGGCAAGGAAGCAGTAAACCAGAGCTAAGTTCAAATTCTGCACAGTATCAAAAAACCCCACAATGATTTACAAGGACCTTAAATTTCCTTTCTGATTTCTTCATACTTACAGATGTTGCTCAAAGAGCTACTTCTGCCTTCATTCTGTGGCAATAACAAGAGAGATCGTAACTATTCCTGTGCTTTTAAACTCATCGCGTGTCCTCTGTTCAACGCTTATCTTTCCTGTACCTTGCTGTTTGCTTTCTGTATGTTTGCTGGCACAACATCTTCACTTTCATCTGCATCACACCAGCTAGAGTTAGATTTGCTCTTCAACACTGGCCCCAGGTTTTTTTGCAGGGTGCCAAATTACCTTTTGAGTATCCACCTATGGAAGAGATCATCCCTCAAATTGGACAGGGCCGGTTCCTCTGGCGAAGGCTGCCGGGTGCAGGCTGGGCACCATGGATCGCCTTTTTGTGCGAGTTCTCTAAATCTCTTGACGGCGAGTGCTTGAATGGCAGTTAGAGGTAACAAGCTTTGGACAAGAAGAATCTTCATCGTTTTTATTGCTGCCTTGTTCAGCGCCAGCTTCAGTCGTGCGCTGGAATATCCTGGGTTTGTTCAGTTACAGAGGCTCGGCGGTAATTCGAAGCTGACAACATTAGGGTGGCCCAGAACACAAATACCTTTAATTTCTGTTAGAATTTTCCACAAGCTTTGATTCTGGGAAGCGAAGGAGATGAGACTACAGCTTTTCTCATCTCTCCGCTAAATCACCCTGCGCTTTGGTCTAGACTTGCAAATTTGTTCTCAAAACCATTGTCGGCCTCTTACAGTCTGGAATCTCATTAAGAAACTAACTGCAAAATGAACTGCTCTTGCTGACATGTTCCTGATTTAGATGCAGCTGGATCCAGCCGGGTCTTAATGCCTGAGATAGTCCTATCGAAGGATTGGATTTTTTTTTCCCCTCTTGACACAGTTAAATCTGGTTGCATTAGGAATTTAATTAGGAGTTAGTTTAATTGTGTTTTGAGCTGTTCTTTCTCCCATTCAGCTTTCCTAGCAGGGACTGTGAGTCAGGAAGACTCTTGAGTTCTATTTCTGTCCTTGTCACTAACACTAACGACCTTGGACTGCTCTGTGCTGGGTTTTTTTCTGTTCCCCCAGTGCAAATCAGCCTTCTAGTCCTGCCTTTTTCCTGATTGTGGTGGGGAGAGAGTGCTTCCCTCTGCAGATCTGAGCGGAATTGCTCTTCTTCACTCAGCTGGACCGTCTGCCTGGGAACAGCAAGCACAAGTTGAAACTTTTTTTATTATTATTGCAACTTGCTGGAGGGTGTCTCGTGGCTGTGCAATGGAAGGTGAGTTCATAAAGAATTCCTCCATTGCTTCCAGTGATGGGGATCAGTTTTCTGAGCAGTGGTCCGCTGTGTCTTGGCTTTTGTGCAAGAGAGAAGGAGCTGTGATCGTAACTGATGTCGTAAAAACCCACCCATGCAAGTTTGAAAACAAGCTGCCAAGGCTTTGCCAGAAAAAGCTGAAGCAAAGCCCCACTCACCCGTTGCCTGAATTACTCTTATATTTACTTCTAGATAAAGACTTGGAGCAAGTAATTCACAGAATCTATCTACCATCCAACACCACCCAATCAGCTCCTGTTTTCACAGTGTGGGCTGACCCGGTTTGAAGGTTTGTTTTAGAATCCGTTAGGAAGAGCCGCAGCATATGGGAGGAGCTGTGTACTCGGGCTGGTGCTTTGGGTATGGAGACACGAGCCTTTATCTTGTGTCGAAGGAAAAATTGAGTAGAACAGTGGCAAAGGCGCTGTCAAAGAGCTGAGGTTCTCCTGAGCTCTGGGCGTTGTTCCAAAGGGTGTATTTGCAGAAATTTGCTTTAGAGGAGATGGGTTTGTGACAGGAGTCAGACTTGTGTTATCTGGGAGGCTGGTCAACCCCTGCCCGTTGCGGTTGTGCGTGTCCACTCACACAGATGACCTCTTGACTACGGTGCCTCACTGTGTCGATGCAGCTGCAGCAGAACAATTTCTACTCTCCCGAGTCGAGGACCTTGCCCAGGTCCATGCACCCCTCGCTGCTGTAGAGTCATCGCTGACGCCAGGTACGTGTAGACAGACGTGGAGTTTTGACCTTGAGTCTGCCACCGCCGTCTTGGGCGAAATGATTCTGAGTCTGCAGGATCAGTGGGCGGGAGGATATTGAGCACTGGTTCACCACGTGAACTCATTCCACGCCGTTTAACACACTTTGGTTATTTCTCTTCATTGTGTTCTTGGAAGAGGAGGCTGAGGTCTGTGCCGGAGATGGGTGAGCTGAGGCACACCGTGGTGGAAGCTGCCCGGCGGGCAAGAAGGGTCAGGAACAGAAAGCGGTTGGGAGTCGAAGAGCTTGTGTTCGCTTGGTTTTACCAGGGCTTTCGTTGGTGGTAAGACTCGGGTTTGACTGGCAGTCACCCCTTTACCATCGGTTAAAGGAAGAATGATGCTTTATTTAGAGAAATGAGGTGGTAGATTAACACCACAGTGAGGCTCTGTAACGGTCATCGGTTGTTTCGAGGCCTGTTAACTGAAAATCTCTGCAATTCATTTAATGTTTTATTCAGACAGGCGCTGACACGGATGCTGTAAACCAGGCAGGTTAGCCGGCGTGCCTCTAAATTGCTCAAGTTCCTGTTGGGATCTATTGGATTTACTGTAATCTTTAATTATAAAACGTAATTACTTTAGAATGGATTATCAATGTTGGTGTCCGTTTCTGGGGGTTGCTTGGTAACGTCTTTCATGTGCCGAAGCACTGCCTGTTCTGCGAGTTACAGGCTTTTAAACGCGGGGAGTAAAAGCTTGTGGGTATTTGCATCTGCCTAAATGGAACCTTTCAATCAACTGCAGTTAACACGCAGCTTTTTTGTTATCATTTTGCTGTTACATAAAACATTTCGAAGGACGACGTCCTGGTGAAGTAGCCTGAGAAGTTGCTCACCTTTAGATTCAAGATTTTCAAATAAATTCTGGCCTTTTTATAACATCCTGCCATGGTGTTCATGTGGATATTTATATCTCCATGTGATAATATTAAAAACAGCAGCAGATTATAAGCTTGATGCCATTTCATTACCTTTCCCGCAGTCAATCCTGAATTATACAAGTGTATGCAAGTATTTTTAGAAAAAAATGCCATCCATTATTCCAAATAGAAATGGCTTATCCTGATGTGTTCAGGCAGGTTTTTTTTCTTCTGTCTGCAAGACTGACAGTCGGGTCCTCTTTTTCTCTGCATCTTCTCCCCTGGCAAGTTATTTTTTACACAGATGGGAAAAATATTCAGCATTATACTGCAAGTTAAAAATCCAAACTAGAACAGGGCTGTTCTGGGGTAGCAGGAAGGTGGGAGAAGGGAAGGAACAGGTCCTGGCAGAGAAAGGAAGAGAAACCTGCCTGGTGATTTGAGGTAGGAAAAACCAAGTAAGAAGTGCAATAGGGAAAGAAGCGTTTTAAATTACAGCCACCACCGTGATTTTTTTTTTTTTTTTTTTTTTTTTGAAAACTCGAACTGGAATCTTTTTTGATAGCTCAGTAGTTAAATATTTGAAGGGGAGTTGAAGAAGGGAGGCTAAAGGGCCACAGAAGTGGTTATCTTGTGAGGGTGATGGCTCTGTGTGATGTTCCCTGAAGTTCTTGAAAGGGGCTGATTGGTTGGTATATTTAGATTTCATCTTTTAAGCATTTACTAATTATCCCAGCCTAGATGGATAAAACTAATCAAATAGCTGTTTGGGAACACTCTGCATTTTGAAATCTTCCCTGGTAACAAAAGGAGAGCAAGTGGTAGTGGGGGGGGATTTTTTTTTTTCTTTTTTTTCTCTCGTCTCTGCTTTTTGCAAGTACCTAAACCCAGGGATTTTCAGAGGTTTAGATATTGCATATATTAAAGAACATCAGATGTGCACATCTCTTCAGAGTGAAAATTGGTCAGGCTTTTATCCTGAGCCCTGTTTCTTCATTATCTGGATCACAGAACTCACTAAATGCCTTTTTGTTCTGAATTCCTTTCCACTGGAGTCTGATTTTCCATATCCTCAGGTTCCATGTAAACCACTGAGGGGGTGGGACTGAAGATCGAGGCTGTAGCACACATGGGCAGGAGTTGGCAATCCCGACTGTCCCATATCCCCCGTGTTACAGCCTGGGCGGCGTCATAAGGGCACTGCGGAGCGAGGAGCGGTGGTGCCCTCCCGTCGTACCTCACGTAGTGGGTGTGGAGAGGCAGCGTGGCCAACTTTGTCGATGCTTTTATTTATTGAATCTGGAGTGATGATTTTTATTGTGTCGTTTGGCATATTTGACCTCAGAAAAGGTCAGAATTTGTGTTGGGTTAAGACACATCAAGACCAACTGGAAATGAGAGAACAGGCAAAGCTGTGGTAGAGGCGGTTGTGGTGTGTTTGTTAGGTTTAGCTGACTTCTAAATAAAAATATTTCCATACATTACCTACAGAGCTGCCCTGAAAGCAGTTTTAACCTAGCCTTGTTCTACATTGGGTTGGTGCAATCTAAATACGGCAGCGTTGTGAACCTGCAAAGACAAAGCTGAAGACCCTGAACTGGCAGAAGGGAGCAAAGCACAAGAAGAGGTAGTGGCCTCGATGAGGAGTGTGCAGGTTCTCAGCCTTCAGTTTGGTTACTTGTCGTTGATTTTAATATATAATCCTCTGGCTGGGTAGCTGAAACTCTCGAGAGTAAAAAGTGACTTAGAGAAAAGAAAGACCAGTTTGATTATAAATGGGGAAGTCTCTGCTATAAATCAGCTGCAAGCCGGGGTGATTAGAGTTTCAGGGCCAAATAGATAATGGTCTGTTGGTGGCAGGTGGCACACTGGTAAGAGCAAAATCTAAAATTATGGATCCATTTCCATAATTTTGTGGTTCTGGTGCCATTTTTCAACTCTAAAATGGCATAATGTTAATGCTGACATACTGTGATCTGTCATGACTGGAATGGCATAAAATATTCACTTCTGACCTTGGCGTCTCATCAGAAAGGTGGCTTAAAGCCCCCTCACTGTGCAAACTTTTTGCACCTCTCGGCTCCGTCGTCTGTTCCAGCCCAGCATCTGGAACCTCTGTCAGAGAAAGCTTCTGGAAGCTCCCTCCCAGCCCTCCGTACAGCCAGAAACGTGGAGTCCCCACTTTTAGAAACTTGATGAATCTCTTTAGTGGTTTGGAAGTCAAACTGCTAAATTTGGATTGGAAAGCCAGCTGCAGGAAGCCAGAACGGGCAGAATGGCGCAGATGCTTTTGGCTTTTAAACTTTTCCAGTTGCTGCTTTTGGACCCGTGATTAGCGAGAGGAAAGCTTGATCTGTCTTGGAAGATGAAAGGGTACCACGTTATGCATCTCGCCTCCCAAATGTGCGGGGTTTAAAAGCAGTGAGCAAAATTGTGTTCGCATAACGGAAAACAGACAAGCCTTTAGTGTGACGAGGCAGCGTATCCGATCTCATCCGTCCTCTGCTGATTATCGGCTCAGGACAGAGCAGAGAAGCAGAGTTTAAGACACTGCAGCCAGCACAGCCCAAGAAATCATTTTGTGGGGGAACTTTCTGCAACAGCGTGATAAATGCGGCTTAAGTGGTTGAATAGGCAAATGAAGAACAAACGTATTTATTCAAAAAGCACTTGGGAGTCCTGTGTGAAACGCGTCAGTCTGGGTGTCTGTCAGCCGGCCTTGTGCAGCCCCTCCTCTGCCAGAAGGCAGGAGAGGAGGAGATTGCCCTCGCAGCACATAAGCAGCTGTTGAGGGGAATCCCAGGGTAGTTTTCTTGCCTGTGATGGAGCTGTCGGCGAACTCTGGTCCCCAGGGAGCCATCTGCACCAGTGCAGCGGAGGTGCCTGGGTTTCTCGTGTGCTTTGAAGAAGAAACTTCAGACCTCCTACAATGGAGGGGTTAAAAAAACTTGAGGGAAGGAAATAACTTTAAATTTCATACTCAGCTAAAAATGAGGCTGATTCAGAATTACAACGTTAGGAGTTTTCTGCAACAAAACAAAGTCATTTCCACATCCTCTCTGTGTCCAGGCAATCTGTGTGCCAGAAGGGTGGGTCCTCCTTCCTCCGCTCTGATTTGGAAGAGAGATGAACCAAAGAGGTGGCCTGGCTCTTTCCTTGCCGGTGCGCGAGCCCCTGTCGCTCACGCTGGGAAAGGCGTCGGGATGGAAACACCACCCTCCCTGCAGTAAACTTCAGCCAGCACTCGATACCATCAGAGAGAGTCCCAAGTTCCTCAAAGACTTGCCGTTATGTAACTGAAGAGTGAGAACTTCCCATTTAGAACAATGCTGCCGCTGAAACCCCCCGAGAGACCTGGCAAAAATCAAGTGAACACCCCGAGTCATATGACCGAGGCATGTTCGAGTGAATTTTGTGGAGGGTGTTTCTGTTTTGGTATTTTTCCCCCGGTCATGGCTTAGTTTCCTCGGAGCAGAGCACTCCAGTGACTAATGCATCCCACACTGAGTTTTTAAAACCCAAGTTGACTTTATTTGTTTGTCCAACATTCCTTCTCCTGGTGGTGGTGGAGTCTGAGTGTTATCAATCAGTTCAGCAAATGTTTATCCTCGTCCCTATGACCAGCTCTGTGGAACTTTACTTTGGAAGCTCGATGTTTAAAAAGAGGGGGGGTGGAATCTGGTGATGTGGCTTTTTGTGTGTGTGTGCTGACGAAGGGGGATGCTGCCAGAGGCTTGCGGTGCTGGGTCAGAGAGACACGCAGCTGGAGGGAAGGACGAAAACAAGAGCTGCAACGACAGTAGGAATTTCAAACCAGAGTAACCTGCGTATTCTGATCCTGAAATAGAGCAGTAAATGCTGTTGCAGGCACTGGACAGGGGCACTCCGTGGAGGAATGATTTGTTTTAAACTGTCATTTTCTCTCACATGTCTTGTTTGAGGGAAGCTTTTTAGAAGACTCTTATCTTTGTTGAGCGGCAGTGGAGAATATTGTCGATTCTCCGAAGCTGCCTTCTTCCCCTTTGTTATCTGACTTTTTTCCAGGGCTGAATCAAAGAATTTGCAGGTCACTGCGATGCTGGGGCTGAAACCGCTCAGAGCCAAGCGGGGTGGAGTAGAAAAGGGAGCTTTATTTCAGGCACCCCTTAGAAGCCCACCAGTCCTAGTCTCTCCTAGCCGAAGAGAGGATACTTGTAGGTTTAATTTTTCCTACCAGCTGGAGCCAAAGGGGCAGGAGGACAGAAAAAAGCTCTGTGTGTTAGAACTTGAACAACACGCTCCTTGCAGCCCTCAGGGAAAGGTTAATGTGCTGAGCCCGGGCTGCCCAGTTCAGATGTCCCAAAAGGAATTGTTTGAGTTGGAAGGTGTTCCTCAGAAATCACCCAGCCCAGCTGCAGGGCTCTCGTAAGAAAGCGCTTTGGGGCTTTGATAGGAAGATGCCAAACTGCCATGGCTTTCCCCTTTCTCCTTTAGGAATGTATTCTGTTAATTACTAGAAAGAAAGCTTTGTGCAGCCCTTAAAGAAAGACCAGTTTCTTCCTTTGCCCACACCGTACTGAGCGCATTCTGTACCTCCGTGGTGCTGCTTTGCCACAGTTGTGTGTGTAACTGCTGCAAGGTGGGCGGGCGGTGGGTGGGTTTGCAGTTGGATCAAGCTTCATTATCGCTATCATAAAGAAATGTGAAAACTCAGGAGGGAACGTCCCTGTGCTTGGGGACCTCTCAGCTTTGGCCTCGCATTTTTAGCCCATTTTAATTTCCATTCTGAAATACTGATACTCCTTGAGAAAGGTCAGAAATTCAGATGGAGAAATCTTCCTAAAACTGCTGAGTGCAGCCCCAGTCGTAAGAGCTCAGAGCGAATTAAGATTCTGGAATTAATGGACCGTTGGTTGTGGGGTTTAGGAGTGAATGGGAAACTCCCATTCTTTCCCAGAGCTAAAGTTCAGAAAACTTTCGGTTCTCTTAAGCGCTTTCATTCAATTTTTCTTTTCACAGATGATGAAATTCGCTTGGGATAACTACAAACAATATGCACTCGGAAAAAATGAACTGCGACCGCTGACGAAGAACGGCCACATTGGTACCATGTTCGGTGAGTTCTGAATCAATTCAGTGCAGTTTCATTGAGTTTTTTAAAGGTCACATGTCCGTGGCAGTTCCTTTCTCTGCAGTGCAGTGAGGTGCCCGCAACAGCTTGGATCTCTTCCCTCTTTCTGTTTCTGTGAAGCAAGACTTTGGACACAGCCCTAGGGGTTACCTTCCCATAGCCCACGGCTGGGCACCTCTCCGTGCCCAGCCCATAGCACCTCTGTGTACAGCTCCAGCACCAAACCTGTCTGAGAGCAGTGCGGACACCAACCAGTGTCTTTATTAAAACATGAAGTCCGTCCAAACCTGACAATGCTGCTATTTGTTGAAAGTTGTAAATGTCAGGACCTGACCAAACTGAGCATTTTCTCTCTTGTCTTGCTCAACACTGGAGCAATGTGAATTCCATGAAATATTGAGTGAGTGAATCAATATTAAAGGCTCTTTATGCTATGTGCTTACTGGTTTGTATAATTTTGCTCCTTAGCAGATAACCTTTTTTTATGGGAGCCACTTCAGTAATTTCAGTGCTGTTCCCCTGCTCGTTCTGGTGGGATACTTGTTGACTTTTGGGTGTATAAATCATTTTCCTCCTTTGCACTCAAAGCATTTCTCTGCTCACTCTGCCCTAGCTTGGCCTTACCTGCACAGGTTGTGCCGTGGTGAGAAGCCCAGCGGAATCAGCTGTAGTAGCCCTTTCCCTGCCGTCCTTGGGGAATAACTGCTGTACAGAGGTCTTCTGCTGTCTTTCCACAGGAGTCAGTTTTGCAGAGATTGTCTCCCAGAGGGCGTTACCTAGATTAGAGTGGAATAGAGTTCTTTGGTGGGCAAATTATTGGTGAGCTTTATTTCCTCAAGGCAAAGGAACTGGGCTGATACAGTTGAAGAAATGCCCCCATTTCTGGTTTTGCCCTCTCTCGGTGTCCCAGTCCTTCTTTATGTGAGGTACATGACATGGGTGTAGATGTGGAGATGTGCTGCTTTGTGTGGAGACTGAGTGCAGCCTCATTAGCTTTGGGGAGCTGTGAGCGAAGGTGAAGGTTTGAAGGTGGAAATAGCACCATGTGTCTTCTAGGATGGCCGAAACCTTGAAGAGCAGCAGCCCTGTTTGGCCCCTGGACTACAAGGACAGGTGGCCCCAATGGAGGTGGCAGAGGAAAGGCTGACTTTTAGTTTAGCCACGGCACGGGGAGAAACCTTGGTGTTCTGCTTGTGGTGCCACCATCAAGTCCTTTTATTGCCCTGCATGAGGCACTTGTCTCCTCAGTTCCTGAGAAGTACCAGGAGAGTTAACTCACATCTGGTTGTGCGGTACCGTGAGTTGCACAGAAGGCACGTTAACGATTGCTGGGAAGGTTCTGGAAAGGTGCCTTGTACTGGCACAGGCTGTGTGTGACCAGCCTCTGCCCAGTCTCACTTTGTCAGGAGCTGTGATTTGGGTTTGTTCGGCCTTTGCCTTCCTCTTTCAACACCCCAAGGATACCCAGGTTTCTTACTTGAGAATTTGCATTAACTTCAGCACTTAGTTAAGCATTTTGCAACTTTTCCATTCTGGCAAGCTTGTCAGAATTCCTCAAGGACTCTGCCTGTAAACAGACACAAATATTGAAAGCTTTTAGATGCATTTACCATGCTAAAACAATTGGCAGTACTTAGGCTTGTTTGTAGCGTGCCTGTGAGCGCTCTCAAGGAAACTGCTTTGGAGCACCAGGATTCACAGACAATTGCAGAGAAGAAGCTGCACGATGCATTTCAGCCTCTTAACAGGCTTTTCCTGCTTTAACTGTGGCTGGTAAAGAACGGAAGCATCAGGCAATCCGTTGCTGCAGCCCTCTATCCCTCTTGTCTTCAGAGGCGTAGAAATTAGGACAGGGCACTGTTCGCCACCTTCATTTTTGCCCGTTCCCCCCCGTGTCACATCATGCATCTTTTCATTCCAAACTACAGATGTCACGGAGGCAAATGGGGTTCTTTCCAGGCTGGAGGTGTCAATATTAAGCTGAGATTTCTCTGCAGCTGTTTCCATGTGGGAGGGAAGGAGCCTCTTTGGGGCTATTTTCAAGTATATTTGTGTGCATGAGAAGCTGTCGAGTTCTTGAAGGGTGATACACTTTCCTGTTGTGGATGTGCTGCTCACTTGTAGCCGAGCCTTCAGTTTAGCAGCCTCACCCTGGGGGAAGCGGGGTTAGCTGCTCTTTATCAAATATTCTCTCTAATCAAAGTAGAAATACAAAATAAACACTCACCTTCTGCACCTACCCAGCATTCTGCTTCTCCTACCAGCTATGAGCTAGCATCTCTCCCCAGCGCCTGCCCCGGTGGCAGGAAAATCACAGGCAGGAAAGCTCTTGTATCTCCACCATAGTTAATCTCTTTTTCCTCTCCCTTGAAAGGCGGCAGCTCGCATCTGGGAGAGTATCTGAAGAGCCTCCATACTCCGTACCCAGAGGTCACACTTGCCCAGTGCCCGTACGCTGGAAGGCAGCATTCCCACTCGGACCTCCCACACGACCGGGGTGGACGGGTGATCTCTGTTAGCGTAGAACCTGCGCCCTGCAGTTCTAGCGTGAATGACTGCACAGTCACTGGTTTTCAGAGTTATCTGCCAAAGTCCTCTCCGCAGTTAAGCTAAATCAGGCAGACTGCAGAGTACCTGGCTGCTAAAGTCAGGCCCGAAACATGCTTGTTTGGGAGAACTAATTAAGAAAAATGGCACTGCTGGGCTGTGCCTAAGGGTGAAGGCTGGAGAGCCACAGGTATGTATTCTGTACCCAGTGCTGAGCTGGTTCTTTTAACCCTTCTTACCCCAGCACCTCAGCATTCCTTTCTCCGATGTCATGAGCATTAAATTAATTGATGTTTGCAAAGCATGCTGAATTCCTCGGAGCGAGGCTGCTGGAGAGGGCAGCCGTGTTATGCAGCGCAGCACTTGAAATGCACCTGCCACTGTGGTACCCAGCCTCAGATAGCTGAATTATTATTCTGCCCACTCCCTGGGTCTGTCATAGCCACTTATTTTTCTGACAAAATGTTTTTAAAATCCTGTTAGCTGTACAGAGTTTCTGTAGCTACGGGAGAGTGAGCTGGCATCTCTTTCTGCTCATGCCTCAGCTGAATTGTCAGTTACGTTTTGATTGCGCAGTCTTTTAACAATGATAAGGTAAGAAGCCTGATTTTCAGATATCTCTTGAAGTGTGCAGTGCTGCCAGCAGAAGAATCCTTCTTTGACTTATAACCTGAGCCAATTTGCTCTGAAATCAGTGACAGCAAGTAAATACAGAACCTTGCTGTGCTGTTAGGCAGTAATTTTTCATCACCTAACCACACATTAGTATATTAATTTTAGTATAAAAATAGCAATCCTTAACTAGGTTTCCCCCCTTTTCTCCTCTGTCCTCACTTGAAATCACGCCTAAAATTATGAATCGCCTTGTCACAGCCATTGCTTCCCTCAGCATATGCTGCGTTTGTGCATCTTTGTGACTCTCTGTAGCTTTCTCTGATGTGAATCCATGTGACAACTGTCACATCTAAGTCACAGCCGGATCACCAGAACTGGCAAAGATCTGACAGCAGCTGGATCTGAAAGGTGGAAGGTGTTTCGACGTTATCCTCGTGCAGGGCCCTCCATGTTGTTCCTCGTTGGATTGCTTGGTGACGGAGTACACAGGGCTGTCTGCGCAGGCTGGGTGACAGGTCTTGGAAGGTCACTGGCCGCTGGGGCTGTGTTTGTGTACTCAGCTCAGACTTTGGCCCCAGCTCTCCAGACAGTTTGTTTTGAAGACGAGAGGTCGTTGGTCTCGGTTGCCTGGAAATAGTGTTATTTTGGCTCTCCAGGATCAAAAAAGGGTTTGAAGTGGCTGGGGAAGAAAAGTAGTGACCGCATGAATGTGTACAGAAAGGCCTCTAGGAAGTACCAAGTTGGTTGTCCTGAGATTCAGAAACCTTCTGAGACCATCTGAGACCACCCAGCTCCTTCCACAGGAACTTTTAACAGCAGCTGAAGTGCTCTTTGACCAGCCCCTCAGGTGCTGGGCCCCACTGGACACAGAAGTTAGTTAGTCCCTTCAACCATCCAGCCTTCCTTGTTGAGCCAAACATTGTCCAAATAGCTGCTTCCCTCGTCAGCGATTCTGCTGGGAAGCCGTGAAGCAGCCAGGAAATGTGCCCACCTCAATTAGAAGCAACAGGAGTTGATGTATGAATATTTAATGTGGGAAAGGTAATTGGATGAAAATACTAATTTAGCAACATTCCAACTACCAGAAGAGAAATGGTAACCTCCAATTGTGCAATCACTCGGTGCAGCTTTTCTGTTCTGCCTGAGCCTCTTTCCCTGTGATCACAAAATTACAAAACCCTAGAGTGTCCTTTCATGTGATTAAAATAATAATAATAATAGTAATAATTGCTCTCTGAATTTGTATGCTGAATTATTCCTGCTGCCTAGTGCACATGACATTAGACGGTTGGCTCTGTGGGCTCTTTAAAGAGAAAAACACACTGTAATGAAGATGTTTCTGGAACACCATTGCTCCCTGGCACCATCATTTTTTTTATGTACAACGTTGCCCAGTCGAATATTATTTTCAGGAAGGGCATTTTGAGTTGTCGTTGGCTTTTGCTGTCACTGAAATCTATAGCAACAAACTTATTTCCCGTCAGCAGAAGCAGTGAATCAGGATATCCTGCAAATACCAGACTCGGGGGAGAGTGGTTGCGTGATTCATGTCAGAGCTGACATTTATGTTTGGTTTTTTTCCCCTGCTTTCCACCTGCCGAAGACCAGACACCAGGGCTGTCATTAACACCTCAGGAGGTCCGTCCCCGCTCCGCTCTCACCTTGGCTCGTGCCAAGAAGGCGGCTTCCTTTGCACGGGCTGGTTGAAGCGTCAGCACCAGCTGAACCCTAAACCTCTCACAGAGAGATTTAAGCTTATTGCAGTGACTCAGCTGATGGGTAGGAACTTGTCAGCTTGAAATACTCATTTTAAAAGTTTAAACAGGAAAAAAAAACCCTGTTAATGACTCATCTAGTGACCTAGGGCCTTCTTCAGACACCTTTGCTATCCAGGCCCTTCGTCTGGGGCTGAGCTAGACCTGCTCATCTCCTTTGGGGTGGCAGATCTTGAAAAAATGATGTTTGAACGGGAGTAGATTCTTCTCCCCTCAGCTGAGATGTACATCTTAGAAAACAAAAACCAAACTCGGAAGATCCAGCGGAGAACAGCCTTGGCCTCAGACGCGACGCAGGGGTGCACGGTGCCGTGGTCAGCCCTGGGGACGGGAGGACAGCTGCGAAGGTCGGACGGCTGCGAAGGTCGGACGGCGAGGGTTCGCTCTGGGCCTGCCGGTAGCAGGAAACCGGGCAAACTGCGCATTATCTCACTGTAAAACCATTAATCATCCCAGGCTGCCTCCTGAGTTTCATGAACTTTCCATTGACCCTGAACAGTTTTGAGTTTAATGAGGCCTTAAAGCAGGAGAGTGTCTCGGGATTTGTCAGAACTGCTTTGCACAGCAAAACGGAGGAGAAAGAAACAAAAAAAAAAATAGGAAAACAGCCATTAAAGTAGCAAATGAAAGCGGCAGAAGAAAGAAAATAGCGTTGAGATATTGTGACTAGAGAGCGTTCTTTGGGACCTCTTTTCAAGGTGCTGAGGAGTAGAACGTGCCGCGGTGTGGAGGAAGCCGGCCACGCACGAGCAGCTCCGTTACCATGTAGACAGGGGAACAAGCCAGGCTGTAACTACTTTTTTTGCCTTTTTTCAGACTCTGGGGCTGTATTTCAAAATAGAGTGAGCTTGTCTGTAAGCTTTTTTCTTCTTTTTTAATTTTTTTTTGTCAGTCACCCCGTTATGGATGTTGTTTGTGCCTCATTCCGGACACTAATTATGCGGAAATAATGGTCTAATCTTCAGAGATATTGAGCGTGTGATTAAAAGGCAGCCAGCTGAGAGTGGGTGTAGTTGGACTGCTCACCGATTCTCCTCTGGATGACGGAGGCGTTGGTGGCAGCTCCACAGCAAAAGCTGAGCTGGAGATCTGGCACTTCCAGCTGGCTTGAACTCACAGCCAGCATCATCCACTCCAAGGATCTTAATGGCCCCCCCTCTGTGTCGACTTGATAATAACACAGAATATGCAGAGCTGAACAGGAGCCTCGAAGCTGCCGGCTGCACAGATACCTCTGCTTTGGTCAGAAACGCCGAGGACCCTTTGTCTTCTCGCCACCATCTGCAGTCAGGTGCTGTATGTAATCTCTGCTGCAGCCCAAACCCACCTGCAGACGTGCACTGCCAGAAACCACGTAAAAAGGCAAATTAAGTTAAGAATGTTTTTTTAATGTACTTTTAGCTATGCTTTTTGATGTTGGAAATACCTTCTGGTTTTCTCATCGTTATCCCTCTGTATTCAGCTTTTCCTCATTTATTCAGAGGAGGTGGGAGCTATAAATCATGCAGCAAAACCCCCACTTTTCTTCGTAGTTTTTAATTTACTCCTTTTCCACTCTTGAAACTTCTGAGGAGATTAGGCAGGTTCAGAACTGGCTTTGCTGTGTTAGATTTCACATTTAGAACTTTTCATCGCATTTTTTTTGTGCTGCTGCTGAAGTTTCTTACCACCTTCATTATGTATCTCATTGGATATTCATCTGGATTAGTGTTAAATTTTGACATTTTTCTATTCACCTTCAGGAAATCGCATTTCAAATCGCTCCTGCTCCAGAATTTCCTTTTCTGTAATTTCTCCAGGTACTTGTTTCTGATGGTTTTTTTTTTTTTCCATCTCTGCTGCCTTTTGGGACAAGAGAAGTCTCTTACCTCCCTTAATCACTAGGTTTAACATCATCCCGCAGGATGTCAACTTTCAGATTTGTCACTGGTTTCAAGGTTGGATCCATGTGTTCAGAGTATTGTCGTAGGTATTTGTGATTTAAAGACCTTTATAGTTTAAAAAACCTCTCTCTTTTAGCCTCTCAGGATTGTTCCTGTCTCTAGAGAGAATTTTTTGGAAGTTCAAGAAAATCCCTTTGCCTTCGCTTGAGACATCAGTGAGAACAACGGGGAGGATTTTTTTTGGCCTTACTAAAATTGTTCATCCTTTTTCTTATGTTTTATCCTCAAAAGATCTACTGCACCCAAACACACTTTCTGCGCAGCTCCCAAAAGAAAAAAGGAGAAAAAACTCAGGGCAAAACTATGAAGGTGTTTCAAGAGACAGTTCTAAAGGCAGAGGTTGTTTCCATACCAGTTTCAACATCCCCATAATATCCTCGCTCTGACACAAACATGCAATTAAGAACACCCAAGTTACGCCTATTTCTCGCCACGGTGCTTTTATCTGAGTACATGATTGCACAGGGATGTCATTTCTTCTCAGAGCTGGAGGATGGAGAAGCTCAGATGATGGGAACGCTGAAGAGTGGTGTGGTCCAGGATCACAGCATTCCCGTGCTGGCCTTGAAGCGTCTGGCTCTCATCTTAATTTCCAAACTCCACTCCGTTCTGCGAGCCAGAGCAGATAATTCAGGAACAAAGATCAAGTTTTTCCCGTACATGAGAGCAGAGAGCTTTTGTAGGCTTCACCGAGGCCTTCTTCAGGCACCTGGAAGTGGAAGTCGCCTTCAGGCATTAAACTTAACACCTTTTGACTAGGCTAGAACATTCCCTCTCTCTTGGCAGGCTGCATCCCGGTTGCTGTGGGAACCAGCATTTTTAATTTCCTGACTTCTGTGTACATCCAAAATTGTAACTGTGATGCGCTCTGTCACTAAGGTAGCTTTGGGGGGTTTGCAGGGAATCGAGCCATCAGACAGCGTTTCATGTAGTACTTCCTTCCCTCAGAATCACTTTGGTGCATCTCCAAGGGGCATCTTCATGGGGCTTTTTGGAGACCTACAATTCTCATTCATCTGACTGAGAAATCACAGAATAAAAAAGGAACAGCGAGAGGTCATTTAGTCCTTCCTGCCTGCGCTACCCCATGCTGGAGAGTCATGGCAGGCATTCTGCTTCAGTGCTTTACAGTTTTAAAGCTTGTACTGGTGTCTGACCTCGCGCTCCTGTGGAAAGCTAAGCTGTGACTTCTTGGCCTCTCCCCGTGGATGTGGAGAACGATTTACCATCTTACTCTTTGCAGCATCTCGCTGTGTCTTTGCAAAACGTTGCCAAGTTCCCTTCAGTCTTCGCCCCGCTAGGCTGAGCAACCCCGGACCTCTCCAGCTTTCATTGTAGGTCGCGTGCTGTGCCCTTCTCCTCAGTGCTCTTGATCCCCTGTGGAGCCCCCAGATGAGCCAAACGTTTCTTGAAGTGGACTCCGTCTCCTGGCTGAGGCTTTGCCAGCGCACAGTGGAATGCGAGGGCCCTTTCATGTCTTGCCTGTGACACAGACACTATCTACCCGTCCTTTTTGCTTTGCTCCTTTTTGCAACGTTACAGCTTTGTTGATTTGAGCTGAATTTGTGATCTGCTGCAGCCTCGGTGCCGTTTTCTGCAGGGTGCTGTCGAACCATTTATTCCTTATGCTTCGTGGTTCATTGTTCTTCCCTCAGGGTGAAATGCGCTGTGTCCCCTTATTGAATTGCGTCCTGGTTATTTCAGACTATTTTCCCAATTTGCTAAGATTATTTTGATATCTGATCCTGTCAAGCAACATACTGGAGAGCATTTGGAGTCTTTCAGCCGGGTTCTTGTTGGTGTGACTTTAACAATATAGGAGAGAAAAGGAAGAATACGGACAGATGGTTCCAAGTGATGGAGTTACCACGGCTTAATGTGTTCCTGCTCATCAGCTCAGACATGATAATGGCCCATTTGCATTCTCCTGACCCGTTGCATTCACAAACAAAACGTATTTAGATCCTTCCATCATTGATTATTAGGGATCTCAGCTCGTGAGCAGTAGCTCGAGGGCTCAGCAGTGTCTGGACTGATACTGGGTGTCCAGGCCCAGCACCGCCCGTTCTGTGGCATACTGAACAGCACCATTAATCCTGTTAACTTTATTTTGAGGCAAAGAGCAGTTTCGTTGCTGTACCTCTGAATTCTGCTCTCACACCTGGGCTTGTGTTAAGGACCAGATCGTTTCTGTGAACACGCCAAGGGAGGTGATGTTTGCTTGTCTGGACTATAGATAAAACCATGTCGGGGATGAGCGGTTTTATAACCCAAACTCGAGTGCACTCTCTGTTCTGCAAAGCCCCTCCAGAGCGCGTCTGATCTGCGGAGGGAGAAACGCCGGCTAGAGTTAGGAGCTGCATCTCTCTCCTGCGCTGTCATAATACATCTGCCACAGCCACTTTTTGGGAAGTGTGTTTGGAAGATAGAAGGGCACCTTCTTCCTGATTATTACCACGAAGTGTCTCTCCTTTGAATTCTAAGATGAATTAGCAGTCTCTGCTCATTAACTGCTACCTACGTCTCTCGGAGTCGATGGGTAATAGTTGCAGGTAGGACATGTGTGTTTGTTTTAATAGGCCTGTTGGGACCCCTCACATTAACTGATGCAAGTCCTCGAGGAGGGATGCGAAGGAGCAATAAATAGTATGTAATCAGGTTGCCTTTAACCAGTCTAAAATTAATTTCAAGCATCCTGAAGAGGAGAGACCAGCAGTATTTTGCTCTGCTAGTATTGCTGCTGTTGTCTTCTGCTTAACCTTCTTGAACTGTTCCTCCCAGAATTACTCCCTCCTTGTCAAATTGCCCATCTTTGCCAGAAGTAATTACCTCTGCTTCAGTGACATCTGAGCGCTGTTGCCCAAACAAAGGAGAAAAACCTCTTTCCCGAAGGAGCATTTGAATGATTATTGCTTTCAATTTTCCGCTGAGCTCTCCATAGCCAACATAGTCTGCCTGCAATAGAGTCTGTGAGTCGTGGGAAATGGATTGGATACACGTGGAGAGTGGATTTGCAGCATCTCTCCTATATCAAGGGTTGCGTTCCCCAGGCTCAGTCAAACCGCTTCCTCCTCTATGATACTCTCAGACAGAAACAGTTTGATTTGAGCTCCGGGAGGCTTGGTGTCGTGCGGTGACGGGACAGTGCCTGTTGTTGGAGGATTGTGAAACAATGAAAGATGGTGGGAGAAACTGGGGAAAAGAGGATTAAACTGAGGAGCTGCTGCCAAGTATTAAATACTTAAGAGTCGGTTTGCAATAGGTGCTTATCATAGATCTTCTCTCCCCTTCCACTGAAGGAAGTAACTATCTGAAGGGCTATTACCGTGACAAGCGATTCATTTCTGTGCTGAACACCTTCCTTTTTGTTTTTTTTCCCAGTGCATAATAAGAGTATTGCTGGGCTGTTCCCCCCAGCCCCATCTCCTCCAGACACAGTCTACTTCGCCACACTCCTAAATGAGCATGAGCTCGCTCTTTTTCCCCCATCACTTGTTCAGGGGAGAGCTGCCACTGCTGGTTCAGTTTGAATGATAGGCTTAATTCTTCAGGGGAAATTGATATTTGAAAAACATGAGTGGTTTCTAATCCAAAAAAGCTATTTCTTCCCCAGCTGGAACACATCCTGTATTAAATTTGATCATAGCAGCCTAAAAGCCAGCACTTCTCCGTGATGCCAGATTTACCTGGAAGCTGTGCCGCACGCATGCTAACACCCACTGTGGAGAGCGGGTGGAACTGTGAGTCATTATCACGTCCCATGACGTCGGAGGATCGCTCCGGTTGACACCGACAACCACACTGAGCTGTCTTGCTCAGGTGTTTGGGCGATCTTCCTGCCATTAGGTGGGAGGGGGGGTCATCCTCGTTTGGAGATGGCTCTTTCAAGGTGGTGTAACCTTTTAGTCTCTTTGCACAGTCTGATGTGCCATAGGCTCTGCTGCTTCCAAGCCACGTGCTTCAGGATTAGTTGCTTTCTTGTTCCTAAGCATCTTTTCAGGGAATGATCAGCACTTTGACCTTTCTTTAGCTGGGGCAAGCGTGGTGTTATCCACCCTGCAGCGTAGAGGGCTAGGCTGTGAGTTGGTTTAGGTATGAAGCTCATCGAGTGGCAACAACCTCGGCATTATCTTGAGTGATGCCCTGTGTCTAGTAAAGCGCTTGGGTTTCTGAAGGATCCACTAAGTATTTCTTCCAGAACTGTGAGCAAATTAGCACCTCCAGGATCAGATAATTGATAACTGAAGAGATTAGTAGCCAGCTGGTAGCCTACAAAGCAGGGTCATCATTCTGTCAGCTACCGGAGCTAAATCTCTCAGGAGTCATGAAGTGGAAGAGATCAGGTGGGGCATGGCAATATAAACTGAAATCAAGGGTGCTTTGTGTCTTGGGGCGATGGAGGCTGGGTTGTTGGGATCTGTGGGGGCTCGGCACAGCCCCCCACCCACCACCCCCCCCCCCTCCATGTCTGAGGCCCCTGGTGCAGGTAAGGACAAGCACCAGGGAGAGGCAGAATCTAGTGAGCTGGGAGCCATGGTAGCATCCAGTTTGTTGCCCTGAGACCTCCATCGATGGCTGCTCAAGGCTGAGGTTGGCAGGAGAACAGAGGACGGAGCTGCCCACGGCCACTGCCTGTGGGCCAGTGGAGGCCAGGGGCTCTGTGAGGGGAGTTCTGCACTTCTGTGTGGTCACCCCCTGCCCCGTACATCAGGGGAGCATGTGTGGGGTGGAGGCTGTTTGGGCTGTGACCTTTTGGCCAATATCTGGAGAGGAGAGTGAGGAAGATTAATATGAAGAAGACAGGTAGATAACCTTGGATATGAAGTGTTTTGTGATGAGGTCCCTGAAGGGTAGGTGCAGTGGTTTATTTGGAAAGCAAAGAAAAATGAGGTTGCTCAAAAGCTAATGGACTTTTTTTTTTTTAGTCTGCAGGAGAATGTGCTGATAAAGAAGGAAATAGATCTTTTCTAATTCTTGGGCTACTTTTTTGTCCCCTTTATCTCTCTCTGCTGCTACCTTGTTGCTCAGATGTAATTCGTTTAGTTTACCTTAAATAAAGGGAATAAAGTTACTCTGTGTTACAGCTATCAGGCTCCCAGACAAAAACCTCAAGAAGTGAGACACAGTGGCAAGGCTGTAACTCAGCTCTGCTGGTGGTGGCTTTGCAGGCTTCATCTGCAGCGTGTAGGCACTGTTCAGAGGCAGCTGAAGCACTGGGCTGTAACGAGAGAACTGTGAAGACTTAACTGAGAAATTCTCTTTCTTCCTGAAAAGGCCTGTAGCCTGTTTCCTAGTTGCACTTGGATTTTCTGTTTCATGTGTGTCAGCTGAACAAACAGGACCAGCCCTGTCCTGGAGACCTCCGACAACTGGCTTGATCCTACTTGTAATGTGAGCAGATTGTCATTTGGCTTGAGAATATCTGCTGCAACTGGAGTATCTTCCAGTACTGATCCCTAGTGCCAGGTTTCCGTGCTAGAGGACAATTATAAAAAGTTAAAAAAATAATCTGGTGGGAGTGATTTTGCATGGCCCGTGATGCCATTCCAGAGGGAAGATGAATGGCTAGTGCGAGGTGAGCAGAGACAGAAAGGCCGGGTCGGATGATGGTGGATGAACTAATGGGATCGATGGAGATGGCGAGACAGCAGCTGCCTGGAGAACGGGCCAGGACACGAGGGGCTGTTTGCTTCGTGTCGAGGGGCAGCGGGTGCCGTGCTGTCTATTGACTCTTGTTTCTTGTCTTGCTGTAATTGGCGCTGAGTGGAACAGGATAAACCTTTGGTCAATGTGCTGCAGCACCTTTCCTGAATAGGGATTTTTAAATCTTTTTACTTCTCTAACCAGCACGTTAGCTTTATTTAAACTCTTTTTCTTTGTAACCTTGGAGGAGAACGGCTCCTGGTTTTTCCTGCAGAAGAACCTAAGGCCCAGAGCAGGCAGGGAGCTCTGAGACAGGATCTGGGTTTAGGCCAGGAGTTCCAGGCTCCCAACCACTTGTTCTGTCTGACCCAGAGCACACTGCAGAGAGGACTGGCAAATCTTCTTGGCAGAGCAGATTTTTCCTGTGATTTTCACAGTTTACTTTGTTGCCAAGATAATCCCGAGTGGTGTAAAAAGTCTCTCTGTAGATTTTCCCCGGAATTGGACAGTGTGCCAGCACCCAGAAGCTGTCTGCTGACGTGGTCCCAGCCAGCTCCCGGGCTTCTCGCACAAATCTCTGGATAAATGTCAAAAGTTCAGTCTGGTCTCCAAGCAGAGAGGAAAAGAACCGAAAAGAACAAGAGAAGCAGCCGAACTCAGAGATGGTCGCTTTTCAAACTCCTGTTTTAACAAGGCACTGATTTTAATCAAAGCCAGTTCAATCTTTTGAAGCTGTACTGAAGTACAGCATAACCAGAAGAAGGGATCTCAGTGTTTTCAGTTCTTGTTTTGCCCTGCGTCACCTGCGCCCCAAGAGGTGAAGATAAATAACCAGTAACAACTGGAGTCTTTTGTGCCTCAACAGTTAACAAGTTCATCGTGTTCCATAGAAACCGCATCCTGATTTTTATTCCAAACAAGATTTCAGCACTAATTTTTGTTTTGACAAATATGATTTGACATAAGAACAGTGGGAGTCAAGACCTTTCATTTTTGATCTGGGTTTACATTGCGCTGATCTCAATTCCTCCCCCTTTCACTCTTGGCTTTCAATTGTAAACTTGGTTATTAACGTTAGCAAAAAGCTATTTGAAACTCTCTATTCTGTAGCATTAAAACAGTCCTGCTATATGCAAGATTAAGTGTGATAGCTTCCTAATGACTTGTGCTGCTCGTTTTAAGCATTGGCACAATGTATTACTGTACAAATTTTTAAATGGCTTTGTTGAAAATGAAGGATTCGGTTTCTATTCACTGAGAAATTTCATAAAGGGTTGTTTGCCAAATGGCAGGACCGGCCCCCTGGGTCTTTGTCTCCATGACATGAGATACTCCTTAACCTCTTTCTTGCTCTAGTGTTTTGGCACTGGATGCTGATTAGGTGCGTTGGTGAGGTTAGTTTGGGCTCCCGTCCATCTCAGGAACTGACGATTCATTACGGCAGCAGCAGGGGTACGTGGCTCTCTGAACGCAGGCAGCGTGGCACAAAGAAGAGTTTTATTTGAGCTGAACCCTGACATCAGGGAGATAGTGTTGAAAAGTTGGGAAGATACTTCCATCTGCTGCTGCTTGGGAATCCTTGCGTTGAAAAGGCTCTGCAACTAGACACACGCTCATTCATCATCGTTCCTTGCACCTCGACAGCAAAGCTGGTGAGAGCTGAGACAGGGAGACTGCCTCGCTGCCTGTGATGTGCGTGCAGTTTTGGCTCGGCAGCAGGGCAGCCGCGCTGGAGATCACTCCCCTGCAAGCCGTGGTGCTTGGTGGCTCCCCGGACGCAGAGCGGCTGTGGGCGCTAGGCAGAGCCGTGGGTAAAACGCGTTTCTCCCTCCTGAAGAAGAGGGCTATTAAAGACCCCACTCTTAGCTACTCATTTGCTGAAGCATCACTTCTGCAGCTCTTTTGAAGACTCAATGGACAGGCTTGCAGCTGGGAGCCCTTCAAGTCTCAGCTCTGGCCTGTGATACTCCCAGTTGCTATTCTGGGAAGAGGGGAGCGAGGGAAGGCGCGCTCTGTCCCTCCCAGCACAGCTGCTCCTCTTGGTCTAGAAAATGAGACATCTGCTAAGCTGGAGGCTGAATGGGTCCTGGGTTTAGGCCAGTGATTTAGCGGGTGCAGGTCTGGGTGCTAACTCTGGTAGCAAAAGGACTTGTACAGGTAGATCCCCAGCCTGTAAATAGCTCATCCCAAGGAGGTGTTGAATTTTGGCCAAAATCCCTTGGTTCCCTGTGTGGGCTGCTGTCGAGAGCGTGCAGGGGTGTTGTATGAGAGGTAGGAGAGAGGTCCCGAAACGCAAGCTGCTGTGCTGGCTCTCCCTTCTCTTTGAGGCTGCTCTTCTGCATCCTACTTCATATAAACCCTCGGAGGTAGGAGGAAGGTAAATGAATCGTGCTTTGTTAGCAGTGAGTCACTCTGTTGCCTAACTATTGTCTCTTCTCTTGTCAGTGAGACACTGACACCTTATTAGAGCAGCTGACAAGACCCCAGGCCTCGTTCCCGCTGGAAGGAGTGTGACGGGGCTTTGTTTCGAGGGCAGCTGGATGAGCTGAAAGGATGGCACGAGGCTTCTACTCCACGGCCCAGAAGGCTGATAGATCTCCTCGGTTATGGGCAATACTTTAGCAGTTCGAATTGAGAGAGCAGGAGCAGAACAGGGGAAGACAAACCATCTTCTGAGCACAGCAAAAACCACAATCTATTTTCTGGTGCCAAGGGAACACATTGAAAATATCCTGGATGCTCTTGCAAGTGTTCTGCAGTCTTTTTGTTTTTCATTTTTCTTTCTTCATAGTCCCCCTTCCCTTTCCTAATTCTTGTCCTTTCCTTCAGTTGCTGCTCACTCCTCAGTCATGTAGTTGCTGTTAAGAGAAATCTCCCCAGTACCGGACATCTCAGCTCGCTGTTGTCTGTCTGCAGGGTGCAGCGGGTGGACGCGGAGGTTCTTTCAAGCTGAAGGTTTTGACCTTGGCTGCAAGAAGCCATATGAAAAGTGGTGGTTTTCTCTGACACAACTGTCTTCTGAGTAGCTCCCACAGAGACTGAGGGGAGCTGAACCCGGGATAATGTCACGGCCTCCTGATAAAAGGCAATTCTTCAGTGTGGAGACTTTGTCTTTTGCTCAGTAGATCATCTTACTGCCTGAAAAATGTAATCCTGTCCTCTGGGCCCTTTCTAATGGGGGAACTCAACCGTGCTGTGTGAGCAAAGCCTGGATCAATCTTCTACCTGACACTACCTGTGGCCATCCCTTGTTGTTCCCGGGCAAGCCTCGGTAGTTGTTATCGTGAGCAGATGCAAAGTGTTCACATCAGTTGAATTTCACATGTGGATTTGGCGGCTCATGAAAGCTTCAGCAAGTCAGCTGTAAACTCCTACTGCTCTGCTACTGATCAAACCTGCAGCTCCTGTTGTGTTCCTGATGCTGGTGTGTTTGATTGGCCTGTTCCTGCCAAAATTGGTGGGTTTGAGTTGCAGCTAATGGGTAGCTAAAAGGAGGTTCACAGGAGCAGCAGCAGTTGTGATGGCTACCACCATTATACTTAGTCCCTGCTTGGTGCTTTGCAGTGCTTTTCAAGCCTTAATTGGCCCTTACATGTTTGGCAGGTGGTAGGGTAGATGTTCTCCATCTTTGATCAGCCCTCGTGGCTTCCCTTTAAACTACGCTGAGGAGAGAGCTGTTCCCCTCCACACACCGGCTTGTCGGGACGCTGAAGGAGAGCAGGGCCATGCGATGTGCAAATGGGTGGACCTGGTGCATGCACCAGGGGCCCCATCTGTTACTCATAGGTTCCTCATTTACCTGAGGTGGAGCTTTTCACCCTTTACAGTCCTTGATCAGGTTGTGAGCTGATACCTGTCACTTCCTGGCCGTAGTCCCTGGGTTCACAGTCGATACAGCTCATTGTGTTGGGATCAGAGGAGCCCCAGGTTGTGGTGGCAGCTCTTCTCTTCTGCCCTGTGCCCTGCCGCGGGTTGAGCCCGACTGGAGGCTCCCTGGGTAGCCTGGCAGGCTCTTAGACCTGTCCCTGTGGCTGTCGAGATTGGCACTCACCTTCCAAAGCGTTCCCCCTCTGCCCAGGGAACAAACATTAAACCTCCTTGGGACTGTGTTTTGTCTCTAAGCTCTTGCTGCAGGGGGCTTTAGTGAAGGCTGAAGCTCACGGGCAGCAGGGACTAGTCAGGGAAGGGAGAAGGGGATGAGCCCTTCTGTTCAGATTATCTACCCCAGACGAGAGCCAGCTGCCACAGGCTTTATCTGTGGTTTTTAGAGAGCACTACCATTAATGCCCATTAAGGCTTTTCTGAGCCTGTGTTGCTGGAATGGTCTTGTTCTCCCAGACTGGCATTAAAGGCTGTTCCCACCGAGGCCGTGGGGGTACGGTGTGCGTACAATGCCATCTCCTCGCCGTGGGGTGCTCCATTCCGCACCTTTCACAAGAATTGTCAATTAATGTAGTGCTTGTTAGTGATTTCTGTGGCAGCGTTCACAAGCGAGTGGGTGGAGGCTGGTTCCCCTGGGTGGGTGGAAGAAGGAACAGAACAGCCTTGTTGCCTACGTGGCTGTCTCCATTCTTCTCGTGCACAAAAGAGCAAACACACTTGTGGCTGGGGACGGGGTGGTACAGGCGCTCCTCCAGCTCAAGAAGAGATGAACCTTTGTATCACTACCGTGAGCTGCTGCTTCTGGTGTCTGCTGTTCTCTCAGATGAATCTCCAGGCAGAGGCCCTGCTGCTTGCTGTCACAAGAGCTGCCGTGAAGCCCGTCGGTTAGAAATGCCCCTGGACAAGCATCCCTGCCTGAGGTCCCAGTTCTTCCCAGTGGTCCCGCTGGGACCATTCTTTCCCATTCAGAATGGCCGTGGGCTCGCACTGGGCAGTGTAGGAGCTGGTGCGGACCCCAGAGCTGTGTCCCGTAGACATGCCTTCCCTTTTGGCCATCAGCGAAGTGACCTCGTCTCTCCCGAGCGAGGTGTATCTCCACTGCGAGCCAGTTTTGCAGCAGGATCGGGGGTGCTTTTCATAGCATAGATTAGTGAAGACAGGTAGAATCTCAGACGTGGAATCCTGCTGAAAAGTCATTGCTGACATTTCTGGGTACTTTCAGCAGAGTTTCTTTTGAGGGTTTCTTGGTTTCTACTTTAAAACTCCCTCACAGCGAGTACAATGAGGCTGAAACCCGTAATTTAGAGAGGGGCGTGTCAGCAAGAGTCAGAAGTGACAGACCGGCTTTTGATTCCTTTTCCTCTTGAAGCCGCTTCCCCTTTGATTATATCCCTCACATTATCATGTGTAGAGCTGGAAAGGTGATTATTTTTTAACATCTCTCAAAAGCAGCGTGTCAAGCAGATCCCACCACCTTTATAAATGGGCACATCTATCTTGTAATAAACACGCTGGGATATGGATAGCACCATCTTCTGACAGCTGAAGCCGTTGGACGTTGTGTCACGAGCTCCATCGCGGTCTGATGAAGCAAAGTCTGAGCAGGAAGGAATGAAGATGCTCCTGAGGTGAAGAAGTAAGATACCGGTGTGCGCTGGGGGGGTAGTCAGGGTCCTTCCTGGGTGTCCTCTCCATCCTGGCAAGTGGCAGAGACCCAGCAGCAAAGTCTGACGCCTGCTTTGCTCCTTGCATGGCTGTGGAGGGGAAGGAGGTTCTTTTTTATCAGACTCTTTTTTTCTTCAGACGGCTGAAGCTGCCACGGTAGTGCTTGATATTGCGATAGACTTTGTTAGCTGCAGGAAAAAAGTCAGCCACGCGTTTCACAATCGCTTCAAAGCCGGTGCAGAAGAAAGGAAACATCGACAAGACCCTTGTACAAAACACACAGCCCGAGGTTCTTCAGATACGGAGCGTTTAGGGGAATATTTAAAACAAATGTTTGTAACGACACCAAGACAAGGCAGCAGGGAAGCGAGGTTTGCCCTCTGCTGCGTCAGGTACGGGGCAGGGGGAAAGCGCAGCAACTCTGAGCTGTGCTTCGCCGAAGACCTGAGTGTGTTCCTAATCCCTGATGCAACTCATGTATTTAAAGGCCTTACTTGCTAAAAACATAAAAGGCTCTGGCAGTTCAAGCAATATTTTTCCCTTCAATTCATCATGCCAGAATACTGTAACTTTATTGTCTCTTTGTCTCTGTTTAGTTTGAGCAAATCCAACTCCTCTCATTGTCTCTCTGCAGATTATGAAAGGCTTTGTGGATTATATCACCAAATTAAATCGAGCCTGTTAGTGTTGCTCTCAGATATCACAGTAATGGGCTGCGCCTCAGGCGGCATCGCCCGCCCTTCTCTCTTTAAAAGGTGCGTCCGTGTTGCTCTGAGCCGGTGTCTCTCTCCTTGCTAACACCAAAGTGTGTAAAACTCACAGAATCGGTAATACTGAGGAATCATCAAGGCTGATAAAAGCAACTCTGACTGCGATGGTGTTGTTTTTCCTGGCCGCTGCTTTTGGAAAACGTGCCACACAAGCATCAGCTCAGCTGTCTGTTAGAACCCACCGGTTGATCTAGTGGCTGTTTGACTCCATCTATTGCACTCTCAGAGATAGCTCCAGCTAGATGATAATTTCACAAGCCCGCAGGAATAAATGGATTCCTGGAGGCTGTCTGCTGCCTTCGTCCCTTCCCCACAGCCCCTGTTTTTGATGCAGACAGCATCCGAAAGCCGGCAATCTGGAGTTGAGCAGTGAAGTCTAGGTTGGGTTTTCATTAAAGCAATGATGTGCTGACTGGCTGAAAAGTGTCAAAACTGCAATCTGGTACCGTCAACAGAGGCAGGCAGGACGCCATTCTTACGGGAGAGGAATGCTGAAAGCAGAAACGAGCCCTGCGTGAGACCGGTGCAGCGGAGCACTTCTCTGGGGAAGGGTTATGATGTACAGCACACACGGCCGCTTTTTTCCTGTCGTAAGAAAGGACCAGAGTGCGAAGGTTCCTGACACGCGGCTCACCTCTGCCCCATCTCCACTCTGCAGTAGTTCCTCGACAGTGCGTCCAGCTGGTTTTTCCTCTCAATTGCAGTGACACCGAAGGTGTTACAGAAGTGCCAGCTGCTCTGAGCGTGCAGTAAAAGGCTGGGAAAGCTGGGGGAATTCGGGCTGGTAGTTCAGAGTCTGTTAGAGAGAAGAAGGAGCTGACCTGAGCCAAAGAGAAATATGTCTCCGGAAAAGCCCTGGGCACGAGCGGTGCATGTGAGTTTGTGGTTACGCTGGAAAGGGAGGTGGTGGGGATAGAGCTGGTATACGCGGTTTCTCTTGCCGAAGCAAAACCTGAACCTCATCCAACACGGCTGTGCCAGAGATTCCGAGAGGTCTGGCTGTCAGGGGGTGGGTAGGAATGTGGCTGCAGCTGAGCAGTGTGTGTGTGGGCCTGCACACGCCGCTTGCTGCCAGCGATACCGAGGCAGCTTCCCGCCTATGTCCCTGCTGTGTGAACATCCACAGAGGGATGACTGAGGATGATTCCACACTGGAATCCTCCACTTGAGGATTTGTGTTTGCTGAGTTACCCAGGGAAGCGATGGCCGCTGTCGTTTAAGCACAGGGGGTTTGAGTCACAGTGTGCTTCATACCCTTTGCTTTCCCATGCTTCCAAACAGAAGCAAAACTCCAGCACTGAGATGTCCCAAACCCAGGGTTGTTAACATCTCTGGTTTCAATTAATCTCAACTGCTACAAGGTGTCTGTCTCCACACCCTGTGTAGTTTTCTTGGCGTGATGCGCCACATCATTCGGTCTCTGTGGAAGTTCTCCTATCATCCATTTGCATGAGACAACTGTCAGCATGCAATTTTTTTGCGTGAATGACATGGTTGGTCCAAGTACTTGGTTGGCATTTGCTTCATCTGCATGTGTCCCATTGCTGTCTGCTGGCCAACGGTGAGTGTGCTCACGGGGACTGTTCTGTTAGCCCAAGGACAGGAGCTGTCCCTAAAGTCACCCACTCTCTGTTCCAGGTTCACTGAGATCAGCCTGTGCTCTCTCTGCTGCCAGATGAGGCTGTGTTGTGTAGATAAGCTGGCGGTGGGAAACCCTGGGTCATGATATGGTTCAAAAGGACTTTGTGCCCCGGGTAACAAACACTGCATCAAGACAGGATGGTCAGAGTCCTCTCTTGGATGCTCTTGCACGATAAAAATACAGTTCTCTTGCTTAGAAGAGGTTTGTGCTTGTGACTGGGTTAGAAAGAGGCTGAATTCAGGTTTGCAGCTGAACAAAGCTTAGGGGTGGAACTGCCTAACCACTTTGGCCAAGGCAAGACTGGAAAACAAGTCATGGCTGGTGGCTTAAAGTGTGGCCCTTGAGCTCTTCCTTGGGGTGTTCTCTCAGAAGTGTCCAGCCTTTGAAAACCGGGCCTCTCCAAAGCAGCCCCTTTGGGTAGCAGAGCTCACCAGTCCAGTTAGAAGGTCTCAGCCCAGACCATGGCCAGTCTTGATCCCATCCAGACATCCCCAGTGTTGGGACTGGAAGCTGCTGCCTGTCCCAGCTCCGCAGATTGATTTAGAGCTAGAGAAGGCAGCAAGAATGGGGCTTCATCACGCTGTTCTGTTTGCAATGCAGGAGGCCTTCGAGGAGCTACGGTGATAGATGCCTTGGATACTCTGTACATCATGGAACTCGAGGATGAATTCCAAGAAGCAAAGAAGTGGGTGGAGAACAGCTTTGACTTGAATGTGGTGAGTCAGTTACCAGGAATGTCTGTCTGTGTCACCCAAGCTGCGTGTTTGGCCAGTTCCGATCACAATCTTTTCTAAGAATCGTTTGGGGAGGGGAGCTGTGAAGTCTATGGGGGAGGAAACCACGCAACTCTGACTTTTTTTTTAGGGCCAAAGGGACTACTGTGACGATTCACCCCATCTTCTGCCTAGACATGGTGCAGGGTTCCACCAGACCAGACTCAGCGTCTGGCTGAAAATGTGATTCGGTGTTTAAAGGGTTTATGTTTTGGCCTGGGTTATAAAACCAGCTGTGATCATTGGACACTCCAAGGAAGTTTTGTTCATCAAAGAACAGGTTTTGATTGGTCTCAGTTCAATATCTGCCAGACAGGTTTTCATTTTACATGCTATAGGTTAAGTTTGGAAACGCTGATCTCCTTGACTGGACCCTTTGGTTTGTCATTGCTGGGACTCGTGCAGTGGGAGCGTGGCGCCTTGGCAGCGAAGTGGGAGCACACAGGGAGCCCAGCTCTGGAAGGAAGGGCATCATCTCTAAAAATGGCCAGAGATTCTCACTTTCTGTGGTCCCCAAAGCTTTTCCAGCCACATCCTAGAGCTAGTGGTGGACTTGCTGGGCCTCTGGGTCCAGCACCCACCTTGCAGTGAAGGATGGTGGCCCCTTGCCATAGCTCTGACTGTTGGTCTCCCAGCCAGCTCTGGTATTTCTTGAGGGAGCGCTGATGGGGTCTCACTGGTGGCACATGGATAATGTTGAAACCAGAGGGCAGTTCAGACTTATTTTTTTCAAGCCAGTCTAGTTGTCTGTTTTGAAAAACAGTTCTCCCCATGGGAACAATGCGTGCAGCTGCCTTGATAGAAAAGCATCATTTGGGAGAGCGCGACTGGCATTCATACATTCATAAAAGGAAGACCTCATCTGATAAATTTGGTGAATGCTCTCGGTACGTTCCTGAATCGATAAACAAGGGACAAAATCAACTGGGAGATAATTTATCTGGATTTCATAAAAGCTTTTAATCTCGGCCTGCAGAATAGATTGATCGGCAAAGACGAGTGAATGCTATGGATTGATCGGCGGAGTCAGAAAGCACAGCGGAGGGAGAGGAGAGGGGAAATTAATTAAAAATTGGCTCTGTACAAGGAACTCTAGTAGTCCAGAAAAGTGAGGCAGGGACTCCAAGGCCCACGAGCTCTGTTTGAAGCTGGGTGCTGAGCTCTGTCTCGTGCAATTTCAGTCATCATCTCGAGGAAGCACTTGCTCTGATTTGTTACCTGCAGGTATTTGGAAGGGGCAAGTTCAAGTGCCCCTTTGCTCCCTGAAAGTGCTGTGTTGGTGGAAGATCTTTCTGAGCTTTGGCTTTCTGCTCTTGCTTGAGGGTAGGAGTCGTTTATCACGCAGATTCAATGGCCAGGAGCCTGTATTTTTGAAAGGCGCGTTTTGAACGCAATTGTTTTGACAGTTGCTGGTCATCAGCCGAGGGGGCAGAGCCAACTCCTTCCAGGTGAGTGGGTGCAGAGCGATCCAGTGAACCGTGTCCGTCCGTGTCTGCCGTCCGTGGCGCTGGGACAGGCAGGCGTCACACGGGTTGTCTGTCCGTGAGCGTGCCCATGACAGGCACCCTGTCGGCTTGGTCCTCTCTGAGCCTGCAGATGGGCGAGTCCTTGAATGACAGAAAATCTCTACAGAAGGGCATTACGTCTGTCTAATGCAGTGCCCTCTGCTCAAGAAAATGGAGAAGGTGATTTTTCCACGTGGCTGTGCAATTTTCCCTTTAGGTGAAACGTTTCAGGGGGCAGATTTTTGCCCTAAACTAACTCCCAGCTTTTTTGCAAGGCAGAACCCGAGGCAGGGTTGGATGGCTGGGCAATACCCCTGTCCTCGCTGATCTGCGTGTTGTCGCTGGTGATAAACGGGCAGTTTGGGTGTTCCCTTCAGGCTCCACCTGTCCCTGCAGAGCAAATAAAGTGCAGTGAGATCTTAGGCAAAAAGCTGTGCTCCGCTGTGGGTGAGGACTGGAGACTGATTACCTGCCTGCGATCCATTCCCCTCAGCTGCCGTTTGTGCGTGAGACTTTGCAGTCAAGTATGTCGTTATGTCTTTTCAGAACGGAGAAGCGTCCTTGTTTGAGGTGAACATCCGCTATGTTGGAGGTCTGTTGGCCGCGTACTACTTAACCGGAGAAGAGGTTTGTTTCAGCAGCTCTGCATGTCTCACACAGTCACCAATAATGAACTGAAAGGGTTCTCCAGCAGCTTTTCTCTGAGCATCAGATAATCCCTCCATAACAACGGGCTAAACCTATTGGGTTTATGAATATCAAAATGCCACTAATGTTCTTTTAATTAAGTCTCGCATAATTACCTTGCACACACCGTGCATGGCTCATTTGCAAAGATCTTTTCTCCTGTGGGCAATTCTGGGAAGACACGTTTTCGGTTGGACACGTTGCTCCCCGGTGAAATGCCATTTGCAGTGATCTTTGTCTTTGTACTTGTTCCTTTGTATTCTGAGCATGGGCGATATTTCATCAAACATCGTTCCAGCTTCTGCCTCAGAGTAAGGAGGGCAGCTGGGTAGTGGCAAGTGCCCTGAGCTCTACCTGGACAGTCTCTCTGTAGCAGGAGTTTCTAAGATAAAGTGCCCTGGGGGACAGGGAAGGAGGGTGGCAAGCTGCCAGGGCAGGGTACCTGCATCCTGCCAACTCAGGTGACAGAGCGTTACAGCTCCACCAAATGTCCCCGTGCGCAGTAGGTGGAGGTTGGTGACCCAGCCCTCCTGTCGCATGGTGGAGCAGCCATTCCATGGACACTCCCATCCCCAGGAGTCCTGGCGAGAGCAGGAGGCTCTCGCTTCCACTTTCCGTCTTTCTCTCCAGCCCAGCAGAGGCCAGGGCTTAACGCCATAATCTGCTTTATAATGTGACTGAACTGGAATTTTACAGCTGGCTGTAGAGAGATGAAGAGATTATTCCTTTGCCCTGGAAGTCTTAGGCGAGCAGAAACTCTGCTTTGAAGGGGGAGTGAGTGAAGCAACTGGAAGACTGGCTCTTAAATGAGAGCTTAGCTCTCATGCCACGCGCTGACTGTGGCTGGGTGATGTCCACCGTAACAGGATGGGGTGGCTCATGACTGCATAGTGGCACCATTGATCCCTGGAGTCACAGGAGCAGCTCTGTTCCTGTGTTGCATTTTAAATGAGTTCCAGGAATGACTTTTTCTGTAATTTCCCTCCAGGGAAAACTCTCAAAGACTCAGTGCCCTGACTCAGGGCCTGTCTCAGTCACACCTTCAACAGGCTTCAGCTCAACAGAGCAAAAAGAAGCCACATAAACCATAAAACTCCAGCAGTGACCTCTTGAAGTGCAGTCAGCAGCGATGCTCAGCAGCCAGGGCAGTGCCTGTCATATACCCAGTCAGCGTCACCAGGCTGAAAGGCAAAAATCAAGTCCCTGTCTCTTGCTTCCCCTTCTGAACCAAACCCCTGTCTCCTTGTGAGCGCTATCAAAGGTCTGCAAGCCCACGGGAGAGCTCGGGTTTCCTCAGTGCTGTATTTTTAGACCAATAAATTCCTGCTTTCTGAGAACTACTATGACAGCTTGGGCTGGTAGAGGGGGGCTAAAGGTAAAAGGCTTGTGCTTTATCTCCTAAGTCACTTAGAGGCTTCCCTTGATCAAGACTAATCTCTGGAGCAAAGATTAGTGCTCCTATCCGTTTGTCCCAAAATAATGGTGTATGGTGGCTTTGTGCTGCAACCACCATAGGTTATAATTTGATTTGAAAGCCCCAAACTGGAGCATTACAAATGGAAACGGAGCAGCGTAGGCATGAAACTGTGAATCCTTCCTGGAGAAGAGTTACAAGTAAAAGACGGTTCGTTGGAAGTCATGGGGTTTTACCACGGGAGATCACACAAGCTGGGCAAACCCATGTTGTGAATCTAACAATGATTCACCCTAGAAAGATTTCTTTTGATTTTAATGCAGTCATTTCACCTCCCTGTGTCTTCTACCGACCTGGAAAAGGGAAGAATTTGTCCCCAAAGAGAACTCTTTGGATCAGTTCAGATCACAGAGATTTGCTGCTGAGGTATTCGGGGTGTTCTGAGCTCTGCAGCTCTGGCTGAGGGTTTGGCAGGGACTCGGGTCTGGTTTAGTGTAGATTTTTCAAGGACATTCAGGTAGATACCAAAGTTCAGTGTGACTTTTGGTTCAGGTCTGTCATGCAGTGGAACTGGGGCAGCAGCGTACCTGAAACAGCAGATTCTTACAGCGCCGCAGTTTAAGTTTTTTGTAATTATGTGTTTGAAAAGTGGATTTGGGAGAATCCAGCCTGTCTGGTATTCTCAAGTAGGCTATCAAATATTTATCCTCTCTTCTTCTTTTAACAGGTGTTCAAGAATAAAGCTCTGGAGCTTGGAGAGAAACTTTTGCCAGCTTTTAACACCCCCACCGGTATCCCACGTGGCGTCATAAATCTGGGCAGGCAAGACACCTCTCCTTACAAGCATGTCATTTTATTACTGAATGTTGCTAAAAGACCAGGCTTCAAGCAGGAAGAGCAGCAGTTCCTCAGAGGTGCCCCCTTCTAGTGCAGATTCTTCGAGGTCATTTGTTTTGCCAACTCAAACCCGAGAGGTGCCTTGGCAGAGGTTGCAGGTGCCTCGGGTCAAGCCCAGCTGTGCTTTAGTAATTTGGGGCTATCGCCATTTCTTCTTCCACCTCTTGGCAGGGCTCCCTGCTGCAATAGCATTTTCCTCACTCTCATTTTCTTTGAAAGGTTATTTGTAGTCTGCACGTAGCATGCAGTGCTTGCTGTATTTTTGCAGCATGCCCAACCAGATGCATGTGAATTTACCCAGGCTCCATGTCTGGAAAAATTGGGAAAGGAACCGGATGGGACTGGTGGTCAGTTTTGCTGCTGGGAAGAGGGGAGTGGACAGATCCTCTAGTTCTCTCCCTGCCAGCAATGCTCAGCCAGGTGTATATCCTTCGCTTCGAGCCACATTTGATGTCAGGTAGGTGGTGGTCTTGTGCTGGAGGGGAGCTTCGAGGCAGCTGGGTTAAACACCCTGAGGAAGGTCTCGCAGCGAGAGGAGGCAGCCCTGGAAGCTGGGCTCCCAGGCTGTGATCCTTGCTAGTAGACGGTGTTTCCTGCCAGCAAGGGCTCATTGCTTCATTTTGATGCCTCCAGACAAATCTCCCAGGGTAAGAGCTGCATGCAGCTGAAACAGAGACAGCAGGAAATGTGGGTTAACAAAAGCCTTTCATCCTCACCTCTTGCAGAACTCTGAGCAGCAGCCATGAAAATTGTTATTCATCCCTGAGCCCAAATCTCCTGTTGGCTTATGTCTCTGTGAAGAGCAAAACTTCTGAATGTTTGGCTCAGGCTGATCCATTGCTCAAATAGCACTGTCACCCTTCAGTTGTCTTATCTGCGCATGATCCCAGAGAAAATTTGAGCCACCACCACGACTTTAATTGTCTCTTTTTACAGCAGAGACATTCTGCTGCTTCCTCTGTGGCTGATGAAGACTCAGCACAGACTAACCTTTCACAGAAATGCCAAACCCTCCCCTGCCCTTTGTGAAGACAATTGAAACCGACCGTGTCTGCCGAGACATTCCCAAAATGTTTTGCTGATGACCATAACTTAAGAGCAAAGAAAACCAAAATAACACTGAGCCCACAATCCAGAACCCGTATTACTGGCGAGAGCTCTGGCTTCGGGGCCATGAAACTGCTGTGAGGGCTCCGAGAATCAATTGATTTAGGAGCGAGGATGAAGTGAGCTAAATCCATAGTCTGACTACTGCAGCAACATGATGAACAGCCAAAGGCTGTAAAGCTAACGGGGAAGGGAGCTACTCAGCCTGAGAGAGCATGTGGAAGGGGAGGCAGAGGAGAGCGAGGTGATGCTGTGAGAGCACTCTGACCCAAGTGTCAGGCCCAAACCGAAGCCCAGCAGAGTTTTGCAAGGAGGAATTGTCTCTCCCATTCTGCTTTTGCAAGGATGTGCTAACTCCAGAGAGACCTCATCGTCTCAAAAGGAGGAGATTCTTGCAGCATGTGTAGGCTTTGAAACAAACAAAAGCTGGCAGTAAGTCAATGCTGCATATACATTTTTGAGAACCCAAGTACAAAGACACCCACGCCTCCAGCTCTTCCCTTAGCCTCTGGCTTTATCTCTTCCTGCCGCCTCACACCACCTTTTCCTCTCGTGTCCCCTCTCTGCTGATGTGCTTCCCTGTGGCCTTCTGTTTTCGCACAGGGGCTGTATCACATCTCACACAGGCTTGTTTTCCATCCTGCTGGTCCAACTGCTGCTATCTGCCAGATCCTAGAGCACATTGTCTTCTCAGGCTGTTGCTCGGTGCTCTCTGCCTGCAGGTTGCTCTGTGATTTCTCTCCCAATGCCTCTTCTTCCAGGTCCCTGGCTCCTGCTTTCCTTCACATCCCCCCTTAAACCCTCTGCACCTCCAGGTTTTTCCTCATCATCACCTCCAGGTCTCTCTCTTGGCACTGTTTTGCTGCTTTGGATCTCCGTGAGGGAAGGCAATGATTACAACCATTTTCAGTCCATGCTTGCACTGGACAGTGTTTAAGGCAGACCCATTTATCTGGGGGATAAAGATTGCTCTGGGCATTTTCTTTTATCTTGAAGACCAAGGACCTTTAAACGATAGTTTCCTCTGAGGTGTTATAAAACAGGGCAGCTGTGAAGACCCAGTTTGTCCACTCTGCATGCTGAAAAAATTGTTTTCCTGCAGGGGGTCATTTCAGGCTGCTCTTCAACCCAGGGACACACTGCAGACACACTCCATTTCCTCCAGACCACCCCTCTCTGAGCTTTACTGGGATTTTTACCCCAGGGCTCGGTTCCCCGCAGCAGGGCCCTTGCAGGCAGTGCCTGGCTATGTGTTTGGGACCGAAGTTCCCGGAGGAGGGTGGTATCAGCCACTGTGACCCCACGTAGCCGCTGTCACAACAAACACGTCCCCATCTGGCTGCTTCCGAGCACTCCTCATGTGAACGAGCTCAGAAGGCAGTTTCTGTTTGTGAGATGTCATTTGTTACAATGTCCCTTCAGTGCAGTAAATAAAGCAAAAGTAAGTGACTCTTTATAGATAGGAGAACACCGCGGGATTGTTTAGCCCCCCCATTGCAAGGCCAGCTGCTGCCAGCTTCAGCAGCCCCATCCAAGACGCTGTTGATACTGACGTGAACCTGGAGAACCTGCCTGCCTGCACAGGGAGGGCTCTGCCACGAGCACTCGCTGTTGTTGGGGTGCCCGCTTTAGCTGCGTACGGTGTTTTCGGATGAAAAGCTGGCGAAGCAGCCTCCTGACAGTTTGCAGGGAAGGCTGACGCTTGGCAGTGACTGAGCAATTTGAAACAGCGTGAACATATTGCTTATCTAATGGCTCTTTTTGTCTGGAGGCGAAGCAAACCACTCTGGACCTCAAATGGTTTTCCGTATATCGCAGGGAGGGAAAACTTACTTTTTTTCCACACGCCCCGCTCGGAAAGATCATTCGTTTTAGCCTCCTGTAAACAACAGAAACCCTTTTCTTGGAGCAGCCAAGCTCTCAGGCGACATCTAGTGTTACCCCCACCCCAGCACTGGAAACCTGCTCCCTCAGCAGCACCAAGCGCCCAGAGACCTGAAAGTCAAAGCCACGTCACTTCGGAGGTGGCTCAGCCAAGCTTCTCTGGACCAGCACCTGCAGAGGCTGTTTTGGGACCAAGGCTTAAGGATATCGGACATTTTCATGTCTGTGCAGATTTCAGAGAGCGGAGCTGTAATCCGTGGCAGTGGGACGCGAGAAGGAAGCGGTTGAATGTAAAAGCAAATCCAAGGGTGAGGCTGTTAGTGCTTGGAAGAGCCTCTGCCCTCACACGTCCTCTGGGTAGTTTTCTTTTGGATTTAAGGGAGAAGTGATGCTCTCCTCATCCCCAGAATTGACTCCTTGCATTGCTTCAGTGCTGATTTCTCTCTTTGCATGGATTTGGCAGGGTGAGGGGGGACAAACAGAAACTGAGAAGGGATCTCAGTATGTCAGGAGCAGGAGCAGAGACGCTGTGTAACTGGCTTCTTCAGACACTGTTTGCCACCTTTTGTAGTTTTATGCTGTCCCTCCTGCTACTGCAAAACACATGAGATGAGCACCAGTGTGGTGCCTTCAGAGTCAGGTTTGTCCTGTGTGATGTTAAAAATCCCCCTTTATTTTCTGCATTACAGTCAGGTTTTCCCCGTGGCCTCTTTTCCCCTAGCAAGGATGTGCTGTATCCCCCTGCCAGCGTATAGAGCGTGAGATCTTGTTGAAACACAGTGCTTAGGGACGGTCTGGACTCTGCATAAAACAGCAGCCTTGTTGGACATGTGGGCCATTCGAGGTGCAAGAGTTCAGCCCAGGCTACTTACAGGCCTGTTTTGCCCCAGAGTGTCTTGTGTAGGGCAGGCTGTCAGTGTTCTTCTGAAGTCTGCTGCGCTTCGGAAGGGATTACCCTCCCACAAAACCTGCAGCTTCCCGGCATGTGCAGTGGGAACAATCCTGTAAAACCACAATCCTAGGCACAGTCCTAACCAATCCTCTGTAACGCTCTTGCTCCATCCCACTAGATCCGCTCCTGTGAGAGTCCTAGAAATGGGTGTATGGCCTTTACATGGCTCCTGTTGAGACCTGCATACAGGGCAGGATCTGCACTGGGTGGCGGGTGGACCTCAGGCTCTGGCTGTGGTTTCCTGGCAATGAAGGCTCCCTTTTCTCTCCTTGCAGTGGCATGAGCTGGAGTTGGGGCTGGGCATCTGCCGGCAGCAGCATCTTAGCGGAATTTGGTACCTTGCACTTGGAATTCCTGCACCTCTCAGAGCTCTCTGGCAACCCAGTGTTTGCAGAAAAGGCAAGTACTTCCCATCCTGGTCTTTAGTGAACCGGTCTCTTCTTACTCGTGGGGTCAGTGCTGGAGCAGAGCGGCACCGTGGTCTGCCTGCAGCAGACAACACGGCAGCAAAGTGTTCCTTCTCCCCAGTACCAGTACAACCCACCAGAGGAGAAACCTTCCAGAGCGGGACAGGGGTTCGGAAACCTGTGCCTTGCAGGCTGCAGAGGTCACCGGCCTCAGAGCGTCCTGCGCACCAGCTCACTGGGAAGGTCACCACGAGCTCCTCTTGGAGATCCCATCACACCAATAGGGCTTTGAAGGCTTTGAAGGTGTTTTCTTTGGCCACTGACATGTGCCATAGCCCCTTCACCCGCCTGTCCACCTGCAGCCCTCAGTGAGACGGGGATGTTTTTCCCGATGTCTCAGTCGTGTGAAGTTGTAGCAAGAAGTTACTTAGACAAGGACACGACCAAAATTAAACCATCTGCTGGACGCAGACTGCAAAGATAATTGCGAATTCAGATATCCTAATAGTAGTGCCTTGTACTTGCAGACCTTTTTACTCTAAACAGGCATTAAATGTTACGCTCCAGCCAGCAAGATTTCTGCTGAGGTTTCTCGTGCAGGAGAGGCCTGACAGTTGACATATTCGATTCCTTTTGTGTAACTTGTAACTGAAAATCTATTAATATTATACATTACCTTGAGCTTTTTTTTTTTCCACAAGTGATCTTGTAGTGCATGTGAGAGCAACTTAATGAATATATGCTGTTAGATAGCAGCAGGTCATTAGCGTTTGCTGCACGTCCCTGAGGAACCAGCTCTGAGGGAGACAAATTGTTCCAGTTAGAATCCAAACTGCCCCCATGAGCCCAAAGGAAATGGGGCTTGTCCAGAGCCCCACAGCAGGGTGAAAACAGAGAAGGGTTCTTGGATTGCCAGGAACAAGCTCAAAATGGTACTTTTCCAGGATATTTCCAGTGTGGGTCTGTCAGTTGTGAAACAAGCAGAGAATGTGAAGAATGGACAGGAAGAAAGAGAAGGGAGAAGCTAGGAGAGCAAAGTGGAGAATAGGATGGAGCATATGGAGAGCAGCAAGGGTGGGGTGAGCAAGAGGGATGTCACAGATGGGTGGGCAGGAGGGAAACGCAGAAGGAAAACTAGAAACCCAGGAAACTCTGTAGGGAAGATAAAGGCTGGTGTAAAGGAGACAAGCTAAAGCTGCCTGAGGACAGTGATAATGACAACTTGCTCAGAGGAACGAGGGGCTCAGAAAAGACCCGTAAAGGGACAGTGGTATGGAAAGAAAACGTGTGCAGAGGGAAGGAAGGGAGGGAGAGAGATGAGCAGTGAAAACACAGTGCGAGAAGATGAACTGTTTAAAACCAGAATTGCATCTGTATTCCTTATTCAAACTGTGGCATTTTGAGCCAGGGTCAAGCCGCTGTCCCCAGCCTCACACGTTTTCCTCTTTGCCTCCTAAGCCCAGAGAGGGATAAGGGCAGAACCTTTCTGATGGACTCTCCTGAGCTGAGCCTGCCCGCTGAGTGCCACAGAAAACGTGTCATTTTCCAAACACCCTCGGAGAGAAAAAACGTAGGATGATGTGGGCTCAAACAGCCCATCCTGGGGGAAATTACTTCAGAGGAACAGATCAACTCATTAACTTGCAGCTTGGGACTTGGGTAATTTTAGCAAGAATAAAGTCCATCTGTGTCTTTTATTCAAACGTGTCATTAATATGCCATGCTACTAAACTTCAGTAAATATTATGCAGCCTGACGACTTACTTGGAAGCACCGACTTAAGTCTGTAGCCAGCTTTTGGCGTACAAATTGTCTAATTTTATAAAAGGTTTAGAGTGTATTAGCTGCTCTGTAGGTTATAATAGAATATTTATGCTGCACAGCATTTAACTTCGTCCCTTATGAGAAAGGCCTGTTGGATTTAATGGGGGTGAAACCAAGGGAGGTTTTAGAGAACAAGTACGGCTGTTGTAGCATATTAAAGGAGCTGCCTGTTGGTGAAATTAAAGGCCCCAATTCATCACATTAAGTGACCACATGGTGTAATTAAGTACCACATGAGTCACTCATCCCTGCCACTCCTTTCCCTTTGGATCATGGAAAAAATCACCCTCGGCATCTCACACATTTCCTCCCAAATCCTCGGGATTGCGCCTGGACCACTGTCAGGGAACTGCTTCCACTGCTTGCTGAGCCGGGGCCTTGCAGGGGTTTTAGAGTCATTTCTAAAACCCCACAGAGCTGGATAAAGATTGTGCTGAGGAGCCCAGCCCGAAAGTTCCTCCACCACAGCCCTCTCAGCAGAGAGCCGTGTCACTGGGTTCTGCTTGGACGGTGATTCACGACGCTACAGGCTGCGGTGCTTGTTCAGCCAGGGATCAGCGCTGATGAATTACAGACTTCTCAGCGACAGCGCAAAACCGTTGGCTTTTCGAGCACAGAAGTGACAGATTTCTTGTCTTTCCTAGGTGATGAACATCCGGAAAGTCCTGAACAGAATCGAGAAGCCGCAGGGCCTTTATCCCAACTTTCTCAGCCCGGTGACGGGGAACTGGGTACAGCGTAAGTATCGCTGCACGTTCAGAGTCCTGCTCGGAGCATTTCAGTCTCCCCATTATTCTTTAGGAAGTAGCAGCAACTGCCAGAGCAGCAAGCCAAGGAAATGTCTTGTCAGGCAGCCTGTTATACATGTGATTAGATAATGCGACCCCATTTGTAAGATGCAATATAGTAATTGTACACTTATTCCATCAGCCTTGTTTCCAGCTGAGCGTCTCACCTCCAGAGAGAATTAGAGCCTCTCTGGCACAGGGGAGGATAATGGCACATGGTCCATCACACAAATATTAGAAATCAGCACATCTCTTTAAGCCCTCATCCTGCAGTCATCACATAGCCCACAGACCTACCTGGGAGTCGGGACGTGAGGGCTGTGAGCAGAAGCGCTATGAGATTTGCTTCCTGAGTGTGCTGCAGCAAGTAAGGAACCACCTGGAGAGGAGGAGGGCTCGCAGAGCCTTGGATCCCCCTCAGGTCCAGGGATGCGTACTCCAGTGTACAGCGTGCCTGTTACCATGATACCTCTGCATAGTGCCTTTTTGTGCAAGAGGGGTGAGACAAGTACGTGTTCTTTTCTCCTGTGGCAAACCCAGCACTGCAGCCATGGGCATTTGTCATGGTTAACCCCACCCGGCAACTAAGCCTCACACAGACACTCACTCGCTCCCCCCTGGTGGGATGGGGGAGAGGATTGGAAGGGTAAAAGTGGGAGAACTTGTGGGTTGAGATAAACCACAGCTCTGGGGGCTTAACTTCCCTGAACTGAGCTTAACTTTTCGCTCTGTTAAGGATTTGCTTGTTTTGGCAAGGGAGAGCTGCTGGATTTCCTGTTTCTCTGTCAAAGAAAAGTCTCTTTTTGCAGAAGCTGTTTTTAACCTGTCAGTGGATTACAGTTATATTGTTTAAGCAGTTTTGTTTGAGTTGTTGCATTACCATGTGTCCCCCTGTCTCGTTGCACTGTTTGCTCTGCTAGATGGCTCCAGACCTTTCGAATTCCTGTATTAATAGCTCTGATCGTAACGGACAGGCAGTTGCATGGCTGCCATCATCTGAGACCGTGAGAAAGCTCTAGCTGTGAGCAAGCCCTGACCTTCAACTGCTGTATCAGCACCTCCAGTGGTGGTGGACAGGGCTTGGCTTGAAAGGTGTCCCAACAAAGCATCTCGGATGGTTGGAGTTGTCCCATTAAACCAGAGCTGTCCTTTCGTGCCATGAGGAAAGAAAATGGGCTTCTGTGTTTGTCCCATTACTTGATCTTCCAAGTTATCCAGTCCCTGTATACGCAGTTCAGCTTCCCCTCCACATTTGACTCTGCAGAGTCGTTGCAGTATGTGCCACATGAAAAGCTCATCTCCCATCCCCTCCCGCACCCCTGAGACGCTGTTCTCTTCGGTCGTTCCCCACTGGCAGCCACACGGCACGTTTTACCAGACGCAAGCATTAGTTCTGCCTAGTCAGTGGTGCTGAGAGGAGAAGTAGTGCCTGTCTGAGCCATAACTGATCATTACAGAATCTTTGGGAAGCTGAAGAGCTGTGCTCTTAATGCAGATGGTTAAAATACTTGACTGGATACTCAGAATTCACCTCTTCTGCCACTAATTTATTTCTATTTATGTCTGCAAATTTTACTTCATTGTACTGACTTGCTCCCACCCCTTGCTGACATGTAGAGGGGCCTGTTGCTCGTTCTTGAAGCTTATTACAAGTACTTTGTTACTTGTTCTGGGACAGGTTGCTTTATGCCAAAAGACTGGAGATAACCTCTCTCCTAGACTGCCACATCATGAGGGCAGCTCATGGCACAGGCTGTTTGTGGCCATTGTTCATGATGTGACCTTGTGGTCTGAATCCATATTCCAGCAAGGAAAAAGACTGATCAGCCTCTTCTGCATCTCCAGGGCTGCTGGTGAGAAGTAGATGAGGACCAGAGTAGGGAGGCAGCTGCAGCGTGCCACAGAGATGGTCCCGCTAGGCGCCAGCCTCTCATTTTCTCTTGTCATTAAAGCTCTTTGCGGGAAGCTGTTTTTCTTGGAATTGCTGTGATTTTCTTAAAAGGTGTATCTTTGACCTGGCTGAATGAGCAGATCTTCTAAATGAAGAGGCAGTGCTGTACCTCTTCTGAGTGCGGTTGTTACCTTTAGAAAATTAAAGCACGGTCCCCTGCTGCAATAAGAGGTTTGTTTATGCGAAGTGCCTGGGAGGCAAATGCTGGCAAAGCTGATGCCATATGGAAAGCAATTATGTACCAGAGCTCCTGCTTTGGTGATTTTATGAATGACACACTTAGGATCACAGAGCTTCTCTTTAAAGACAGGCTGTGCAGCCGCTGTTTGCAAATCGTCTGTCCCCTCTTTTTTTCTGAATTCATGTGCCTGATCTCGTTGTTTTGCTATGGATTATTCTCTGGATCATTGGACGCACTGTATCAGGGATATTTCCTCTTCAAGTCAGGAAAATGCATGGCTGTTGATCTCTTCTGTTGGTAGGATTTAGCATTTAGAATAAGCCTCGGGACTTTGTATACGTACAGCGAAAAGGAAAATGAAAATCTGAGCAGCCGACTCTGAAAACGCTGCTGCCTCTGCTCCCATTTGAAGGGAGGATGCAGACACGGAGGGGGACACTCTTAATTAACAGGGATGGTTCAGTCCGTGGTGGGTGATTTGTCTTGCTCTTCTCAAAAGGGGAGTACTCGGCTGCTTGAACGAATGAATGCTGCTTTCCCCCCTGCGGTATGGTTTAAAGACATAAATCCACCCAGCCGTTCCCCCTGGCAGAAACCTGCTGCTGTCGTGTCCATTTCACACCGCAATTCTTCAGCATCCTCCTCGCCAGTAGGGTCACAGCATTGTGTTCGCTGAACAGATAGCCTTGAAAATCCGATTTCTGCAGAAGAAAATATCCAGTGTGCATCCTTGTACCTGACTTGATCGTTTGAACATGCCAACAGGCCCCAGCCTTCCCCAGGGCACCGTGAGCCAGGTCAGAGTCCCACCGTGAGCCAGGAATACAAATGGCCTGAGCGGGAGGTCCCTCCAGCAGCCCCTTGCTGGCAGCTCCGTGTGATCCGACGTAGGTTCTCCCTCCCCTGAAGCAGGGAGGCAGCACCTGGAGGCTTCATATCCGTAGAGCGGTATCAATACCTGCCGTTGCTTTTGGTTTATGAGCTGGGATTTAGGGTGATTGCTTCATAAACAGGGAGCACCTTCACATTGCAGTATAAATAACGGTTGCAAAATCAGACCTCGAAATAGTTTTGGTGAGGGATACTAATGCCTTGTAAAATGGCAGAACATTTTTCTTCTGATTGCACTTTCCACCTTCCTTCCTTTATGAAAAAGAAATGCTTCATGCTCTCCCCAGGAAACTGGGAAGAGGAAGGAGAGAACAAGGGCTTTAAATAGGACATGGTTGTTTGCTCTTTGTAAAGCAACTGCTCATTGTATATCATGAACCTGAAGTTCTTTCCTGCCTTTCCCTCTACAGACCATGTCTCCGTTGGGGGGCTTGGGGACAGCTTTTATGAATATCTCATCAAATCTTGGCTGATGTCAGACAAGAGAGACTCTGAAGCGAAAAAGATGTACGATGATGCACTAGAGGTAAGGAGCAGGTTGCTGCTCTGTATTTTTTTTTTTTTTGTGGGGGACACTGTTCATCAGAATGTTTCAGGGAAATAGTCTTAGATCTTTGGATTTCCTTGGTATTTGCTCCTGTCCACTAAATACTTTGAAATACTTAGTAAGTTAGTTACCCTCACTGTCCACTAAGTGTCTTGAAATCCTGATTTTCATCCCTTTAGGCAATAGAAAAGCATTTGGTCAAAAAGTCTGCTGGAGGATTGACCTACCTTGCTGAATGGAGGGGTGGCGTCCCAGATCACAAAATGGGCCACCTGGCTTGTTTCTCGGGGGGCATGATAGCACTTGGAGCCGAGCATGCTGGAGAAGGGAGGAAGCACCATTACATGGACCTCGCTGCAGAAATAACAAACACGTGTCACGAGTCTTACGCACGCTCAGGTAAACCTTTGGGCTGCCTGGAAAACGTAAGGGATCAGCAACAGCGGGAGGAGACTGAGCTCGCCTGTGGCAGGGGGCTGCAGTGGGGTGTTTTGTGCTTCAGCCGCATCTGTGTCCTCTGTGTGATTCTCACTTGTCTTTTCTGGAGTATCTAGAGAGAACGCAGTGTGTTTTACCCAGCAGACAGCTGGAGCAGAGGGACTGGCAGATGTGAACTCCTGTTGCAGAGCTGGGAAATGAACCAGAGCTGAATCCTAGTCCCAGCTCCCAGTCGCAGAATTAGCCTTCTCCCAACAGGACTATAGGTTGAGTCTCTCCTTTCACATCCCTTTGCAGACAGGAAGGGTTGATTAACAGAGATTAATTGTGAGGTGGCCCACTGTATGGAGCAGAGCAGCTGAGAAGCCCAACAGGAGAGTGTTGGAGATCTGCAGCTGCTGGTAGGAGCCAGGAAAATGCAGTTTCTCAGCTTCTCGCGGCTGCTGAAGCAGAGGCTGGCTCAGTCGTTCTGTTTCACTAGTCCAGTAAAATTTGTTTCAGCGTGCTCGTCAGGCAGTGCTTTGGGTGAGCCGGGACTGCGGATGAATGAGAGACTGAGCGAGCTCTCTGCCCAAGGGCTTTCAGCAGGCTGACTTGCTTTGGACACTGCTTCTTTCTTCATAGGCGTCTCTGCAGCTCTTCCGAGTGTGCAGGCAGTGAAGCAGCACTCTGCTTTCCGGGACCTTGTCAAGCACAGGTCTGTCTGCACTAACCGTTCCCAAAGATTGTTTCACACCTTCACCGCATCAGCGAGCCCGTGTTGGCAGCCGGTGCCCAGCATGTTTGCTCAGTAAACTTCAAGCTAACCTGAAATGATGTTTGTAAATAACTCTTCTCCCCCCCCCCCACCGTAGCACTTACAGAACTAAAACAAGCCACCCGAACTAATAACCCTCTGGCTGTGAGTGCCTGGAGCCAATTTTCACCTTCAGCAATATCCATCAGCGTAGAAAGGGCAGCAGCAGGCTGCCCACGCCAGTTACGGGGCTGTTGTTCCAGCTGGCTCATTGGTTTGCAGAAAATGTGTCTGCATGTCACCCCAGCTCTCGGCAAACCCCGTTAGATCCCCACGCAGACAGGAGGGCCCAGCGAAGGCGTGCGAAATATTTACAGAAATAAAATGGCTCCCTGAAACACAGCCTCGTGTGTAGTGCAGCAAGAGGAACCTTGGGGCATGGCCATGAGCAGCCTCTGGGCTCAGGTTCCTGGTTTTTTGAACAGGAAGAGGACTGGTGCTGAAGGAGGGATCTGGGAGTAGCTAATGCTTGCAGGAGATGGAGATTCTCACGTAAAGGATACTCAGAAGGACCAAGGTGCTCTGAACGTAGAATTGATTAAGCCTTCCTCATCGTCCTGAGGTCTTCATTCCAAAGAGGCTGCCAGCAGGCCAGGAGGAAAGGCAGAAGTGGTCGCAGGTCCCAGGTACCACGTCTTACAGCCTCCCTGCCGCAGCACAGGTGAAATGGCTCTGTCTGGCGGACTGATGGTTGTGAGACACCCCCCTGCCGGGGAGCAGTGGGTCAGTGTCTGCGGTGGGCTGATGGCAGGGGCAGCTGCAGGACTACATTTTCCTTTGAATGTGTTTTTTCCTGGTGGTTTAACAAGAGGATCCACCTCTCTCTTCTTTCTCCTCTGGGTTCTGAGTTTCAGTGACGAACTCTGCTCTCAGGGTCAGGGGCAGCGCAGTTCCTTGGAGCAAAAGTGCCAGGAGCTGGGGGAGGTTTGTACCTGCCCTCTCCACGCTCAAATCTGGCCCGAGTCTGTGTTTTGTTATTTGTAGCCACCCTGAGAAGCACTTTGTCCTCACCGAGATAGTACCCAGACACAGCATAGAAGGAGCCGCACCGGAGCGGCAGCGGGAACAGCTCAGGCACTCGGTGGAGTTGCCTCTGTTTTGGTATCAGCCATGAGGGTGACCCGATACACAGACCTGACTGCTCTGCTCCTCTGACCTCACACAAAGCACCGGGACAGTCTGTTTACCTGCTTTCCCCTCAAACTGATCACTGCATGCCTGTGATTTTGTCTAGATACCAAACTGGGCCCCGAAGCCTTTCGCTTTGATGCTGGAAGTGAAGCCATGGCAACCAGACTCAGCGAGCGCTACTACATCCTGCGTCCAGAGGTGGTGGAAAGCTACATGTACATGTGGCGGCTGACACACGACGCCAAGTACAGGCAGTGGGGCTGGGAGGTTGTGAAGGTATGGCTGGAAAATCGCAGTAGTAACTCCTACAGGCTGCTCAATTCCTACAGAAATCTTTCCTTCAGTCAATAAAAAGCAGAAATTATTTATATTGTGTTCGACACTAGGACACGTTAGCAACAGGGCAGGAATACACAAAGTAGCTCAACGTAGTGTGGTGTTTCTGTTGATCTTTGTGATTTCTTCTCCCTTTGGGGCTACGCTAAATCAATCAGTCCATCAGATCAGTGCGGGGGAGTGACACAGGCAGCGGAACAGGCTGTTGACATAACAGCACTCTGCGAAAAGGTGTCCACCCGCACTGCCCAGAGCCACTGGTTCATAGTCAGCGAGGGAAAACCAGCAAACCTGCCTTCGCCCTCCCAGCCAGACAGTCCCTCAGCTCTTTCTGGCTCCCAGGAGCCCCTTGGCTGCTGCCCCACGGCCCGGCAGGGGCTGTGGTTCGGTGGCAGAGCTGCCGTTTCTCTGCTGCCCTGGCAAGGAGGCTCCGCAGACAGCCAGAGTTGCCACTCGAGGTGTGGTTTTGCTGTCTGTGAGTAACGTCAAGGTCAATCAATCAACCAGAACCAGCTTTATTCCCAGAGTCTGGAGTAATCACCACGCTCCTCAGTGAGAGGCAGAGGCTACTATACCCCTGGAATTTGATTTGTAAAGCTGACTCTTAATGCAATGATGATGATTAATGAGTTACTCCATGCTGTTGTGTGTCACTGAGATTTCTTTTCCCTTCTCAGGCCCTGGAAAAACACTGTAGAGTAGAAGCTGGGTTTTCTGGCATCCGAGACGTTTACACCACAACCCCAACCCACGATAACATGCAACAGAGTTTTTTCCTTGCAGAGACTCTGAAGTAAGTCTGGTATCGCAGAGACCTTTCAGAGTAGCGTAATTCCTGCAGCTTCAACACTCCTGTCTTAATGAGTCTCTGATAATGAGGGGGAAGTCTTAATTATCGTCTGTGGGGAGAACTGGGCAAGGCTGTGGGGGCTGCAAAGCTTTGGTAGTTTCTCCTGTAGAACCACTGCTGTCAGCGGCACTCTGGATGTTTCTGCTCACGTGCTGGATTTAAAGGACTTTTCCTGTGATTTAGAGCTGCTCTAAGTGGGAGGCTGTGACTGCTGAGCATCCTTGAATGAAGCTGGGATGGTTAAAGAGACAGAGTCTCCTTGGCTAGGTTAGTGTCCCGCAGTCAGAGGAGCCATGACTATGGCCTGATTTGCTGCCCCTTGGCACAGATCTGTCTTGGCCGTTAGCACAAGCTCATGTTTGTGGCATGGCTGAGCACAGCTGCCCACCCCGCTTTGCCTTTGCACCAGGGTGGCAGTTTCCAGCAGGAGAGCAAGGCAGGGAGCTGGGAAACTTTGTCACCATAACCATGGCCGCTCCCATCACAGCCCTGCTGACAGCGCTTGCTTCAGTCCCACCTCAGTTTTCTTTAATCTCCCTTCGTGTCCACCTTCTTCCCTTACGGCTCCAGGTACCTCTATCTTCTGTTCTGTGAAGATGACGTGCTGTCCCTGGACGACTGGGTGTTCAACACGGAGGCTCACCCCCTGCCAGTCAACCACACGAACTTTAAAGCAAGCGTGCAGTAGCGAGGCCGTTGCCCAGCGCCCGGCTCTGCAGCGTCAGCGGGTTACTGCATTCCCTTTCCATTAGAGGAATTTGCATCGTTCCTAAAATGGTATTTTGGGGCACTAGTCCAATTCCGGACAGTATTATATTGGGAAGACGAAACCATGACGTAAGCACCTTTTTTTCCTCTGTGAGGAGCTCTATGAGCCTGATAAAGAGATGTTTATTCTGGGCCATATTGTACACAGTTCATAGACATTCCTTTATACAGAGAATTTATATGAAATCCACTGACTTTGCTTTATAGTGGCCAAAGGACTGGAAGTTCGCCATAAAACAGACCACACACACACACACACACCCTCCTTGCGTTTTTCTATTTCATTTTTGCCTTTTATATACTCTGGGATTTCTCACTGTTCTAATTAACACTGTCAGAATGGGCTGTCTCGGTCGTGGGCTCTGCAGGCTCTTTAGGAAGGGCAGGACAGGAGGACAGGAGGGAGTTGTCCTTTGTGTGAGAGAGCAGCTGGAGTGCATGGAGCTCTCCTGGGATGGATGAGGAGCTGACTGAGAGCTTATGGGTCAGGACTGGAGAGGACAGGTAAAGGTGCCGTTACAGTGAGCGTCTGCTATAGGCCACCAGACCAAGAAGAAGAGGAGCAGGCCGTCTACAGACAGATAGGAGCAGCCTCAGGTTTGAATTTGCGGGTCCTGGTCCTCATGGGGGACTGCAGCCACCCTGATATCTGCTGAGGGGACAACGCAGCAGGACATAAGCAATCCAGGAGGTTCCTTGAGGGGATTGATGATAACTTCCTCCCCCAAGTGCCAGAGGAGCCAACAAAAAGAGGTGCTTTCCTGGGCTTCGTACTGACCAACACACAGGTGCTCGCGGGGATGTAAGATTGAAGACAGCTTTGGCTGCAGTGACCATGAGCTGCTGGAGTTCAGGATCCTGAGGGCAGGAAGGACGGTGAAAAGCGAGCTCAGAACCCTGGACTCGAGAGCAGACTTTGGCCTCTTCAAAGATCAGCTTGGAAGAGTTCTGTGGGATAAGACCCTGGAGGGGAGAGGGGCCTGAGAAAGCCAGTTAATATTCAAGAATCACGTCCTCCAAGCTCTAGGGAGTTCCGTTCCAATGAGCAGGAAGTCAGGCAAAAATGCCAGGAGGCCTGGGTGGATGAACAGAGAACTCCTGACCAAACTCAAACACAAAAAGGGAGCAGACAGAGGGTGGAAGCAAGGATGGGTGACCTGGGGGGACCACAGAGACATTGAGCATCCAGGGCTGATGTTAGGAAAGTGAGAGCCCAAATGGAATGGAATTCAGCCGGGAATGTCAAAGACAAGAAAGGCTTCTGTAAGGACAGGTGACAAAAGGAAGACTGGGAAAACGAGCACCCACTGCTCTGCAGGACAGGGGACCTGGTGACCCAGGACGTAGAGAAGGTTGAAATGCTAAATGTTGCCTTTGCCTCAGTCTTTACCAGCAAGACCAGCCTTCAGGAATTCCAAGTTCCATGGGCTGGGAGGAAAGTTTGCTGATGACACAAAACTAGGAGGGGTGGCTGATCCGCCAGAGGATCACGCTGCTGTCCAGAGGGACCTCGACAGGCTGGAGAAGTGTCCGATATGACCCTAATGAAGTTCAGTAAGCTGAAGTGCACAGTCCTGCGCCTGGGAAGGAACAGCCCCATGCACCAGTATATGCTGGGGCACCTGGCTGGAGAGCAGCTCTGCAGAGAAGGATCTGGGGGTCCTGTGGACACCAGATTGACCATGAGCCCTTGCTGCAAAGAAGGCAAGTGGTCTCCCAGGCTGCAGGGCAAGGGGGTTGATGCTTCCCCTCTGCACTGGTGAGGCCACGCCTGGAATACTGTGTCCAGTTCCAGGCTCCTCAGTACCGGAGGGACAGGGACATACTGGAGAGAGTCCAGCAAAGGGCTACAAAGATCAGTGAGGGACTGAACCGTGTCTTCTATGGGGAAAGGCTGAGGGAGCTGAGACTGATTAGCCTGGAGCAGAGAAGGCTCAGGGTGGATCTTAGTGAGGTGTATAAATACCTGGAGGGAGGGTTGAAGGAGGACGGAGCCAGACATTTCCCACTGGTGCCCAGTGATAGGAGCAGAGGCAGTTGGGCACACACTGAAACACAGGAGGGTTCCTCTGAACATGAGGAAACACCCTTTTAACTCTGCAGGTGTCCGAGCACTGGCACAGGTTGCCCAGGGAGGTTTTGGAGTCTCCATCCTTGGAGGTACTCAAACAGTGCCTGGGCACGGTCCTGGGCAACCAGCTCTGCGTGGCCCTGCTGGAGCAGGGGGCTTGGACCAGCTAGACCCCAGAAGGTCCCCGCCAGCCTCAACCATTCTGGGATTCTGGGATTCTGTGGTGTCAAAACTGTAACTAAATCAGAACCTGTCTGCAAAATTCTTGCTCCTCCTGTATTTTTATACACTCTTTCTGTGCTCTTAAACCACATTTACCACCCCGTGCAGCTCATTTCACTTTCCTTTATCGGCTTTGTGTTTTTCTACTTTTATTTGGAACTAAATGTTATGAGTCACTTGTAATAATTTCACTGCTGTAATAGTCAAATCTGTGAAACAGAATAAAAGTCTTGTAAGATAAAAGGCCTGTTTGGGTTGATCTCCTTAAAGCCATCTGCCGAAGACCCGTTACATCAGGCTGGGAATAACGAGGTGACAATACTGGCTGATTTCAAGAATATTGCACAATAGCTGTTGATTTCCAGAGTAATCCAGTGTATGGACAGCAACTCCCATCTGCACTAGCTCTCTCAAATGGCTGCTTCACCATCTGATATGGTGGTTCTACTGAACGTCTTGTTTTTCTAGCAAAAAATAAATAATCCCCAGCCCAGTTCGCCCTTGTTTCTGGAGTGGAGAAACAGAAGAAAGGAACAAATGGAAGCCAGGTTCCTCCGTGCCACTGACCGAGCGGTCGATCCCGCGTGTGCTCCGTGCCTGCCAACAGGACGACGGTGCCGAGGAGTTCTCAGCCCAGGCCCGGTCTCACTCCGCCAGTCGTGAGCACCTGCGTAACGGTTCTGCCCCAGCCTTGCTTCCGGGACCCAGCAGCCTGTCCCCTGGTCATGGCAAAGCTGCGCGGCCCTCTGCGGTGGAAGTTTTGTTCATTCTCGCGACATTCTCTTGATAAATGGTTCATTCAGCAACTTGGGAAGATAAAGTTGCTTTGAGCAAGTTGTGAAAACAAAAACTGTGTTTCTAAATCCGTGCCTTTGTGATTCCTCGGGAGAAATAAGGTTGTCAGATGTTGACTGGGTGTTATTCCGGGGATAAAGATACTGCTGGGGAGCTTGACCTGGAGGAGTGGTCATCGGTAAATAACCACCTTGGGAGTGAGCTGTGTTATCCCAGAGATTTGGATGCTGGGAAGCTGGTTTAGCTCAGAGGGATTTATAATGGATTAGGGGAATTCTGAAAATAAAAGTATCCTGCTCTTGGAACAGCTCCAAAGACTTTGCCTGGCAAAACATAACCCCCCAGACAGCACAGGTCTGGTTTGCTTTAGAGATAGATCCGCGGTGTAACAGTCAAACTCTGCTTCTGTTTTCTCTTCCACATGCGTGAGCAGGACGGTGTTTGCAGTCACACCCGCTCCTAGAGCAGAGCTGCTGCTCTCCTGCGGTCCGGCGGCTGCACCACACGTAGGGAGGTTCGTTGGTTGCTAGCATGCCTGACGATGAGGAGCTCGCCAGTTAAGTGCTGCCCCTGACACTGGTGTGGAGCTCAGCCCCAGCCACAGCAACAGCGTTCTGTGGCAAACGGCCATGCTTGGAAATCTCCACTCACAGACCACGATTCGGCACATGCTTCTGCCTATGCTTGCAGATACCCAGAGATAAATCCCTGAGGCCAGCAGATGCGTCACAGGCATCAAGTCGAGCGAGCCCGTGTTTAAGAGCTGTGTTCCAAGGAGCAGCTTAGTTCCAAGGTCTGGCCCTCATCCACAACCGGCATTTCCCTGTCCTACGGCAAGGCAGGTACAGAAACGTTTGTCCCGCTGGTGTCTGGAAACACTTCTGCTCTTTTCCTTGCCCCTCGGCACACCTCGAGCCTTGGCTGGATGCTCTGGCTCAAGCAGAGCCCTCGGCTCTGGGAGCCCTGAGTGCGGGAGCAGCTCTGGGATTTCAGCCCTTCCCTTGCGCCCACCCTGTGTCCTCCCCACAGGTGGGGTGGTGGGACTTGTGTTCGTCCCGATGGGAACCCCTTTGTTTTCAGGCTGTGAGGAGATAAATAAACGGGGTGTTATGTTGAACCGGAGGTTCGCGTTGAAATGTCGGATGGAAGGGATCTGGGGAGATGGGTGTCTTGGAGCTGCTCTCCTGCCTTCCAGTCTCAGGCAGGTGGGACTCCACTGGGAGTTCTGTTGTGGATTTATGGGGGGGGGGTTCTACTTTAGAGTCACCTTACCAGGAAATGCGATCAGCCGAGGGTATCACCCAGCTCCCCTGTTCATGCAAATGAGAAGCCGTGATTAATATGTTAATTATCACCGTCATGTGGCCCCATTTCATATCAGAAAGAATTTCCTGTAAATTAAGTTCTGATAAAAGCAAGTTAGTGGTAGCGATGAAAACAAGTGACTATCGCTTGTGGAACAGCCATTCCACAAGGAGGTGAGACAAAACTATCCAGAAAACAAACGCCTCTCGTGGTGATCCACACTTCATTTTTACGGCGCTATTGAATTGCCTCGGAAGGCTTTTGGCGGAGCTGGGTGCTGAATTCCAAAGCCTGGCAGTGGTAGCATTTTTCCCCGTACGTTTTGATCTGATCTGTTTACCTGATGGTTTCAGATGGGGCGCATCGAGCGCTGGCTCCCAGGGCCAGCAATTCCTTCTGATCGCATTTGGGTCTTTGGCTTCATTCCCCGTGGAGCCTCGCATGGGTACCGTGCTGTAATTTGGAATCTCCTCAACAAGCCCCTGTTGAGTGACAGCCAGCGAGCGCCAGGACCATGCCCCACAGCCTTGACTGTTTGCTGCGGAACAGGAAGGGCCGAGGGGACTGAGGAACACAAGCCCATGGGAAATGGGGGGCTGCTGGCTCTTGCTCTTCCATGCAATGGGCTGCTTTCAGATGTCTCAAACCGCACCTCACTCCGTGGCCGTTGCTGGCCGTTCCGTTCCCGGGATGAACTGGCTGTTTTCCGTGGCTGTGAAGCTTTCTCACAGCGCATCCCCGGACCAGGCTGCCAGCCCCTCTTCTGCGGAGAACACACCTCCCGTGGCCTTGTCCCCTCTGAGCGGCCCCACGCTCGGATATTCCTTGTCACATACTGTTTTCCAGAGGATTAACGGGTTTGGGCCTCAGTCTGGTCAGGACTTGCCTCCTCAGGGGGGGTTCTGTTTCCAGGTGCTTTCTCCATTGTGCACAGAGCTCAGGTTTTACGGCTGCTTTCCATTACCCCACGATCGCTTTGGCAGGGTTCCGGGCTGTGGGAACGGGGCCATCGATGTAAAGGAGGACGGGGTTTCTCTGCTCTCCAACGAGCCGCCCTGGAACGAGGAGTTCCTGCGTGTACTCTGAAAAACCCATCCCTCCACTGCAAAAAGCGGCACTCCAAGTCTTCCATCCCCACTATCAATCTCTCACTAGTTTTCTTCTTCTCAGCCGGGCTCTCCCTGCTGGCCCAGGGGAGATCGGGGAGAGCTTTTCCTGCTGGGTGAATTGTGCTGGTGGAACTCTTCCTTGGATACTGGTGTGGCTGGGTGGGCCACGCAGCAGATGTCGGGATATTTGAAATTCTTCCTGAGCACTGTAATCTGTAACCTCCAGCCCCAGCAGTGCAGAGCCAGGAGCTGCTGCTCTTGTTCTCTTTTGAGGATTACTTCCCAGCAGATGCCCTGAATTATTTCACCTTTTGTCTTTCATTCTTTTTCCTATCAAATAATTCATCCGTATGTCATCTTTATACGGTGGCTGATGACACTGGAAATGGTTCAGATGTAAAATGAGCCCCTCTGCTTCTCGTCTTAATGGCACCGTGGTGGCTCTGCCAGCCGCCCTGTCAGGTCTCCCTCTCCATCTCGGTGGCTGCGGGCTTTGTCATCTCACGTCACCTCTTGCTCTTGCTCGTTTCGCAGACACCCAGGTACATTTATCCTGTGTCAAAGCTATCTCATCCTGTTACATGTGCTCTAAAGGTATTTGCCAGGTTATTTGAGGTAAGCAACAGCTCCCCACACCTCACCGCCCGACCTAACGAGTCTGGGGAGTTCTAAAGCCCATCTGCATAAAGTGCTGGAGCCCTTAACTCATTCACAGCTGTCTCTGCTCCCAGATGTTACCTCAATGCTCTGTTATCTCAGATGCTCCCATCTCCTCCCCGTGGCCCAAGCCCTGCTTCTCTGAAGGATGGGGAGGTGGAGAGCAAAGAGCACTGGCAAGAGTTTCATGAATGCTTTCTTCTGTGGTGGAGCTGCAGAAGGAACCTTCTCCTTCCTCCCTTGGTCACGCAGGTGTAACAGCACTGACCTGAGCTACACATAACCCAGTGTTTGTTCTGGGTCTGATCCACTGCGTTGCCCAAGTTTGCACTGTCCCTGCAAGAGCATCATCAAGGGGATCTACAGCAGAGAGAAGAACAGTGCCCAGGTCCCAGGGCTGTGCCTCCGCCCGAGTCCTGCTCCCTCCAGTCTTGCTTGCTGTGGCCTGCAGGCAGGTGCAGGGTGTGATATTTTTGATCCTGTCCTGGGAACTGCTCAAAACCCCGCACACTCCTGGCCTGCTCTGCCCAGGATTACCAGCCTCTTCCTCCTTCCTCGATGCAGCTGCCGCTGCTCTCTTAATGACTCGGTCACGCTCTCCTCATCTCCAACCAAAACGCTCTTTAAACCTAAAACAAAAATGATTAGGCAGGCTTAGGAAACAGCAAAAGCTTCAAAGGATTAAACACTAACGCTTCCTGCTGCCCTCAGAGAGATCAAACGTTCGGCGCTGTTAGCCCTGCAGCAGCAGCAAACGGTACTAAATCTTCCCCGGCAATCAGGGGATTTCGGTGGCGGAGCAGCAGCCCGATTTACGAGGGAAAGACTAAAATGACTCCATAGATATCGCTTGGCCAAGGCGCCGCTGAGGAGCCATGCGACAACCCCAGAACCCCGAGGGCACAAAGCGGAGGGTGGAAAAGTTCGGCGTGTCACGAAGGGTGGTAGAAACGACTCAAGATGCGGGGCGCTGCTAGGAATGGCTCGAAAATTGGGGGGGGTCACGGCCCGGCAGGAGGCTGGGTGCTGGCTGCCAAGTCATTCCCAACCCCGCAGTCCTGGGGCCGAAACTTCAGTGAAAACCGCGGAAAGCAACGAGACGGCTGAAGAGGAGGTTGATGTTCTCCTCCAAGAGTCCCCAAAAAGGGGTTTTTTTTTTTTCCCCCCAGACTGCACGAAGGTCTCGCTGTAGCCCGGAGGAGGGGGAGAGGGGCCGGACGGGGGCGTCGGCCCCCGTCCGGCCCCTCTCCCCCTCCTCCGGGCCCCGGCGGAGAGGCCTCAACTCCCCGCCCGGGCCCGGCCCCGGCCCCTCCTCGCCGGGCGCTGCCCGCCTGACGCCTCCCCCGGCCGGCGCGGCCATGGCGGCCTTCAGCGCCGCCGCCGCCGCTTGAGGCGGGGATGGCGGGTCCCGGCGCGGCCCCCCCCGCGCCTGGCTCTGGCCTTGGCCGCTCTGGCAGCGCTGGTCGCCGTTAAGTATTACCGGGACGCTGAAGCAGCCCGGCAGCAGGTAACGGGGCGGGGGGCGGTCCTGGGCCCCCGCTGCCCCGCACGGAGGGAGGAAATGGCGGGCGGACACGGCGGGCGCGGGGCTGAGGGGACCGCGGCGGGGTGAGGTGGCCACCGGCGGTGAGGTGGTTGTTGCCGGGCTGAGGGGACACCCCCAGGCAGCGGGGGCCACGGGGGGTGAGGTGAGCACGGGGGGTGAGGTGGCCACTGGGGGTGAGGTGGCTGTTGCCAGGCTGAGGGGACCCCCCCCAGGCAGCGGTGGTCACTGGGGGCGAGGTGGCCACTGGGATTGACGTGGCCACTGGGGGTGAGGTGGCCACCCCTGCGCTAAGGGGAGCCCCGGGCGTTGGTGGCCACTGGGCTTGAGGTGGTTTGTGGGCTTGAGGTGGCAGTGGCCAGGCTGAGGTGACCCCCAGGCAGTGGTGGCCACTGGGGTTGAGGTGAGAGCCTGGCATCAGCGGCCACTGGAATTGAAGTGGCCACGGGGGCTGAGGTAGCTGCCGCCAGAGTGAGGAGACTGCCTCACGTCAGTGGCTACTGGGTTGAGGTGGCCACCAGGGTTAAGGTGGCCATCGTCAGGTTGAGGTGACCACAGAGCTGTGGTGGCTGCCACTGAGATCTGGTGGCCGTGGGGCGTTGGTGGCTGCAGTCTTGATGTGGCTGCTGGTGTTGAGGTGGCCACTGCTGGGCTGTGGTGACCGTGAAGCCATGACAGTCACGGCTAGGCTGTGGGAACAAACAGGTAGCAGCAGCTGAGGAACTTGAGGTGGCCACCACGAGGCTGAGGTGACCATTGAGCTGTGGTACTCACCACAGCTTGAGATGGCCACTGCCAGGCTGAGGTTTTGCAGAGCCGTGGTGGCCACCGAGCTTAAGGTGGCCACAGGGATTATGGTGGCCACCACTAGGCCAAAAGAACCACAGAGCTGTGGTGGCCACCAGGCACCAGCAGTGACCGCACCTTTGAGGCCACCTGCTCCAGCCTGAAGGTGGAGGGAGAGCAGGACCACCAGACCCCAGCCCTGTGCTTGGCATAACACTTCAGTCTTCCTCTCGACATGGTTCTTCCAGCTTTATCCCCTGGATAAAGGCCCCAAATTCAGATGTTTTGGGGTTTTTCAAACTAGAAATGCAGGTTGTAGATGACAGATCACACCTGCCCGGCTCTCCTCTTCGCCGTGCACCCTCAAACATCTAAAATGATTCATGGGAAAGAGCAGACAGTGTTCCTGATACTTTACAGTAAAAAGAGGAACGTTTTTAAAGGGTGCCTCTTCTCTTTGTCTCTTCTTGCATCGCAAAAAAGTGGAAAATGGCTCAAACTAGGTAATTAGAAGAATTCTTCTGGCAGAGACAGAAGGGCCAGGATGGTCCCTCACGGGTTGGCTGAGCTGCTCAGCGCTACCCAACAACAGCCAGGTCTTGCAGAGGTACGTGTGTCCTGTGCCTGGGCACTGCTGGAGAGGAGGACAAACCCTGAACAGCCCGAGGGGTTTATTTTTCCTTCATCATGCTTAAAACATACATCAGGTCTCGGTCTGCGGACGGGTTTGTTCCGCTGAACAACCCACAGCAGGTGGGAGAAGAAAACTGTGTGAAAACCACAACTCCCCTCCTCTGCAGAAAGACTGAAAACGCACGGTCTTACTCCTCTGCCCCAAGCAGGGAAACTTTTTATTTCTGATAAACCCAGATTAGAAGGAAGAAAGAGAAGAACCACAAGCTCTGGAGAGTTTTCTTTAAGGTGAATGTTACCAGAAAGCGAAAGGCCGAGCCCTGGCATCTCTCTCCCCTTTTAAACATAATTTTTACCGTCCCTTTTGACCGAGCGCAGCAGGGCTGGTGTGCGTCTTTGTTCCGCTGTGGTTGGGGTCTTCCCTCCGGCCAGGTGGGTCCCTGCAATCCCAGCACGGGTGAGTCTCCACGGAGGGGCTGGCGGCTGAGCCGCCGTGCTCTGTGAGCAGGGGGACGCCTGTGTTGGAGGGGAGCGCCATGTCCCCTGGTCTGCGCAGAGCCAGTGTGCTGCGCCAGCGCTGCCTGGAGCGCGCCTGGGCTGGGGAAGCGGCTGCTGTCACCTGCTCTGAGAGGGCAGCGTCGTCTGGGGTGGGCAGGAGCCCGGTACCCGTCCTGTGAGGTTGCGTTCAGCTGGCTGCTGGCACGGTGCAAAGTGTGCGCACACGCGTATGTCGCCTGACCGCAAAGCGACCGTATCTCTGGCCAGTTGTGGGTGTAGGAATAAAGATCTGATGGTTCTGCAGCTGATGGGGTGGGAGCGTGGTCCCAGTCCTGGTCTGCGGGTTGAGCTGTGGATGCTGGTGTGTTCCTGTATCCCCCTGGATGTTCCACTGGTGCATCTGAGATGTTCTGCTGTCCGTGGCGGGTTTAATTTGGTCTCTGCTTTCAGCCCTGTTAGTAAACGATCATGACTTTTCCCCAATACTACAGCAGCAGGAGGTCTAACCAGCTAAAAACCCTGTTGCTCATTTCTCTCCCATCCCTTGAGGTCCATGGCTATGCAGTGACAGAAGAGAGACTCTCAAAGATTCCTCAGGAATCGCTGATGGGTTGTGGAGAGGGCCAGGAAGTGGTCCATCTCCTCAGGGCTCAGTGAGGCATCTTCTCCAGAAACTTCTGCAAGGACCAGCTCGTGCAGGACCAGCCATGCATGAGCAAGACTGAGAGCCGAGAGGGGTGTGGAAGCCTGGCCCAGGGCTTGGTGATGTGGCCCTGGCACCTGGGAGCAGCGCAGTTGCTCAGGAGAAGGTTGTTATCTATTTCCAGGGCCAAGGATGTGCGTCTCCGTTAATCTGGGGAGCAAAGGCACAGTTTTGGTCCCAGGAACACGGACAGTCCGGAGGATTGTTCCTGTGTGCAGATAAATAACCACCTTGTTCCTTCATTCCTTTTTTCAGTCCCCGCGTGCTCTCCTCCTTGTCTTTCCTCAGCCACATCCACCCCCAGATCTCTGGTTTGTATTCCAGGATCTTTATTTCTGTCTGTCTCAGTCCTGAAACTGCCCTGGAAGGCTCTTAAGTGCTTTTGTTGCTGCAGTTGACGGGAGCAAAGCCCTCCAGGCTGCATTAGTGCTGCTTCAGGCTGGCAGGCAACAGATGGAAAATAAACTAGTTCAGGAGCTCTGGGGATGGTAATGGTGCTGCAGGCAGCGGAGGAGAGACACGGTCAAACAGCAGAATACCGAGTGTTTATCCCCGCAGCTTTAGGCTTCTACGGGGGTGGCAGAGGAAGCTGCCCCAGACGATGGGTCACTGTGCTGCAGGCTGGCTGGCTGCGATGGGGCTTGTCCTACTCGCTCTGTGTCTTTCTTGCTCTCCACCAGTGCGGAGGGAGCTCTCTTGTTCTGCCAGCGAGTTGTCCCTCTCCCTTCACTGCTGAGCACTGCTGCGTGGAAACGACTAGAAGCATCGAGAGCCTTTCTGGGGCTGCTCCAGGGCAGACATTGCGTTTCAGCGGTGTTTTCCACTCAATGATCCCCACATGGGCTTTGCAGAGGGAGCAGCTGAGACACGGGGTGGCTGGGATCTTGCAGAAGTTTCTGGAGAAGACCCTAGTGTTCGTGGCTCCCCAAGGTGGGTGCACAGGCAGCAGGAGAGGGGGAGATGCTCCATCCAGGGCTGAGGCTGGAGGCTTGGAACCCGACCAGAGCCGGGCAGCTGTGGGCAGCAATGCTGCACCATCTCAACACCGGTGCAGGGGACGCTGCTCTCTGCGGAGTTACGAGGGCTCAGTGCATTTCCTTTGTGTTTTTGTAACGTGGACAGTCACGTATTTGGCTGCCTTTGTTTCAGTGCACATCAGGTGATGACAGAAACCCCCATCTCCCCACGCTTGGAGTATCTGCAGGTTTAGGACTAACTATCTGGAAAAAGAAGTTGGAAGTTTTTCTGACCAGAGACTTTGAGGCCGACTCCGAGCAAATGATTCCGTTTGAATTACTCAGCCAGATGTAGTTTTAATGTGCTCATGCCAGCAGTTCCTGGACACCGACCCTTGTTGTAAATAGCACCAGATCCTGCCAAGGGGTGTTAATCTTTCGATTCGATGGTGCTGTTTGCGTGCTGGAAAGAATGTAAATGAGCTCTGGCGCTGAGCGGGGCGGAGCGAATTTCCGCATGAGGTTGGAATGAAATCTCACTTGCCTCTTCTCCCCCAACTAGGAGCTGGCACTGAAGTCTCTGGGAAATGAGGGGCTGTTTCTCTTTTCTTCTCTGGACACAAACAACGACCTGTACCTCAGTCCAGAAGAGTTCAAGCCGATAGCTGAGAAGCTGACGGGTAGGTGTCATCTGCCTCGCGGAGCTCTCTGCCCAGACTGAGCCAAAGCCGTAGATAATGCACTCAGCAGTTTTTATTTGTGTCTTTATTTTTTTCTGGTGCTGTTTTGGGTCTTATTTACATGACGAGAGGCTGCTGAGCTTTACGTGTTTTGAAAAGGCTTAAGCATTAGACATGGCTTTCACAAAGCGTTTTTATTAAGACGGCAGATCCCATTGCTGGACTAGCAAAGTACATAAGTCACTTTGTCCAGAGCTTAAAGGGCATTTGGGATGGGTGAATGCAACAAACACAGCTCAGCCCACGCTAGGCCAGAACTGTTAGTGAGGTGCAGCTCTTTGTCCATCCGCTCCTGTGGCCGTAGCAGCCCCGCTCAGAGAGATGGTGTTTGGAGACCACATCAGCGCATGGCAAATGTCCCGTGGTGGTGCCAGGCAGGAGTAGGTGTGGTGATAGCGTACAGGAGAGCTGGCAGCACAGATGGTTATTGGCTTGGGCTGTAATAATTTGGCTAAAGCCTGTGTTCTGATCCCTCCTGGGTGAAGTGAGGCTGCCTGACTGAGCCACGGGCTTTAGAGAGTCGTCCCCTGAAAGGAGGGAGCCCCTCCAATTCGTGCAGCCCCAGGCTGGTCTCTGGGGTGGGTCTGAGGGTGCAGGGACAGCTGGGAAACTCCTGGTGCTCCTGGGTGTGCCAGGATACAGCGTAATCACTTCAATTGCTTAAAAGGGGAGGGAGGGGAAACAGCTGCTGAAATTCCTGTCCCATTGTCTAGGGGTTGCTCCCATCTCAGAATTTGAAGAGGAGAAGATGCCCGATCCAGGCGGGGAGACGTTGTCCGTTGTGGCTAAATTCCAGCCCTTGGTCATGGAAACGATGACGAAGAGCAAAGACGGTTTCTTGGGAGTAGGTATCGTGTGTGGCCGGAAATTCGGGCATAAACACGTCCCGTGGGCTGGTAACATCAGCTGAGATAAGTGCTGATAGTGTCTTTTGTTCACAGATTTCTCGCGTCGCTCTGTCTGGGCTGAGGAACTGGACTGCCCCAGCAGTCCCCATGAGCATGATGCTTGCCAGGCAGTTTAAAGCCTTTCTTCCTCCAAAGGACAAGCTGGATCTTGGGGATCCGTGGTGGATAATTCCCAGTGAACTCAACATCTTCACAGGGTATCTTCCCAATAACAGGTTTTACCCTCCGCCTCCCAAGGGCAAAGAGGTGAGAGATGAAACTCAGTTTCCGTGTACCTGGGAGGTAGTTTATGTAAACGTTCTGCCCGACAGCCCAGGTGGATTGCAGCAGTCCCTGGAGCGGACAAGGCTGTTGCATTATATCTCCCTGGACTTTCTAAGAGGGCAGAAAGGCTGCAGCCTACAGCCGGGAGCACCGTCTGCTAAACCTGAGATAAAGCTGAGAGCAGCAAAAGCTCTGGGTATCCGTCATGGGCAGACGAGGCTGACTTGAGTAACATTGATGGAGGCAGCCACGCAGATCAGTTTACCCTACTCGGACATTCAACCGACTGGGATGATGGAAACTTGCTGACAATGGGAATAGTGTAAGAAGTGTGAGATTGGGTTTATAAGCAGTCTCTTGCTTTATCTCCTTGGTTGGTGGTTAGTTGGTCTCTGAGCTCATTTGTAAGTCCTAGCAGTTCTCCTGCCTACCTGGACTGGAGGGGAGTTACTGTGGAGCTGCAGCTGACCTGAGGTGGGGGAGCTGTTCTCATTTTTGCTCTCTCACAATTCTGTCCCTAGATCATAATCCACAGGCTTTTGAGCATGTTCCACCCACGGCCCTTCGTCAAAACGCGCTTTGCCCCGCAGGGAGCAGTGGCCTGCATCCAGGCCATCAGCACCTTCTACTACACCATAGCCTTCAGGTAAGCCTGGGGGTCCGGGTGTTAGAGGAGGGCGTGGGGACATTTCTGAGTTTGTTCCGTATGTTGGGGCAGTGGAAAAGGCTGCTGCAAGCCCGTGGCAGAGGGTGTGCGTGTTGTTGCATGTGCGGTTGTGTCCTCGAGCCATGATGTGTCCTGGCTGGGAGGGATGCGAAGAAGTTGGAGGAAGAGGGTGGTTCACAGCCAGCTCTTGCCTGTGTGTGATGCTTTGCTGGTGCCCGAGAGGGCACCCGTGCTCCCAGTGTCCCTGAGGCCCTGGTGAGGCAGGGACTGTTGCCCAGATGCAGGACAGCAGCCGTTCTCCATCGCCCTTGGTTTGGAGCTATCCCTGGCTGAAAGGGGAGAGTCCGATGAGCCAGAAATGTGTTAGATTGTGGTTAATTGGGGGGCAATTGGTTAGCCAAGGGGGAGAGTCTGGGGAACAGTTCTCTGGCTTTACTGGGAGTGTTACACACAGCTTTTATTTGCCTGACCAAGCTGGAAGGAGGCTGAAGGGGTCTTAGTCTGTTCCTGTGTTTCAAGAGTGAGAATGTAATTCATCCCTCCTGGATGGACGCTTACTGGCCAGTTCCAAAAGGCAACGGTACTGGAGATGAGCCTGACCCAGGGGATCTGCTCCAGTCTTATACTGCCTTCATTGTGTGACATGAAAAGCTTTTTGAACTGAACCTCTGCCCCAGTTTAGCTTCATAGTTTCTGGTGCCTGGAGATAATTTCTCCCTGCTGTCAACTGCCATGCATGGTCCAGTCTCTCCTCCTGGCACCACAGCTGATGGCTCCTTTCTCCTTTCAGGATCCACGCTGAGTTCCAGCTGAACGAGCCACCAGACTTCCCCTTCTGGTTTTCCCCAGGCCAGTTCACAGGTCACATCATCCTCTCCAAGGATTCTTCCCATGTCCGGGAGTTTAAGCTCTTTGTCCCTAACAACAGGTACAGCCATTTCTCTCTCTTCCTGGGTGCTGAACCAACTTGAGGGCTGTTAGAAATGAGGCCCAGTGGACCCCAGTGGAACCCAGGGTCTCTGGGATCCTGCCTTGTGCAGGGCTGGGGGCCATGCCTGGAGGGAGGCTGGGGGGGCTCTTTTTTTATGAAGATGGTGTGGTGACAGCAAGCACTGCTGCCCTGAGCCTGTCCCAGCAGCCCCGGCCGTGGCAGGGACTCCTGCAGATGTCAGATACCTGTGGAAAGCTGCAGAAGGCTCCTCAGGTGTCTGTGATGGATGAGCTCGTGCTTTTCAGCCAAGTCCCTGAAAAATCTGAGTGATTTGACCTTTGCAGTTGTCTGTAGAACCGGCAAACGTGGCTCTACTAGTTGCTGAGGATCCCTGACCCATTTCAGGGTCTGATTCACTCACCAGTAGCTGTCACTTGGTATGTGGAGGGTGGAGAGAGACAGGCAGGGTGTGGAGAGCCGCCCCTGGCAATCCCCGAAGTTCCCCAAAGCTGGATGCTCTTGCTTCAACGTATTTTTTGCTCAGTGTTTCACAGGTTAAGGTTTTGTGTGCATAGCTTCGCACTAGCTCATTCCTGCTCTCTGGCAAGCAGCTGGAAGCGTTTCAGGGGAAAGAAGCTTCAAATCTCTTTGCCCGTGACGGCCGGAGTGAAAATTCTATTATAGCATTACCCTGGTGACTTAATCCCTGTGGCTCTGTCAGCACATTTGTTACAGCAAGCAGACACTTATGGCTCTGCCAGTAGCTCCTTAGAAAAGCCTTTCGCTTCCAAAAAAACACTTCTAAAAGTTCAGCAGGATCAGAATGTGCAAGTGCTGGGAAGGAGCGGGGAGCAAAGACACCTCGCTCTTCCGTGCTTCGACAGCACTCAGAGGTGTGAGCGCGTCTGCCCGGTGTTGGGGGGTGCCTGGGCCCTGAGCCCGCAGGGATCCAGCGCTGCAGGGATTGCGGTGGTTGGTCCCAGAGGCTCTGGGCTTCAGTGCTGACCCCGCAGGAGGAGCACTGGATGTTCTCCTTTGGTTTGGGGTTTCTCCTGCACAGCTTTAGCCTTGGGTGACTCTGAAAATGCTGGGTTCGCCTTGCAGGTCCCTGAACGTCGACATGGAGTGGCTGTACGGGGCGAGCGAAAGCAGCAACATGGAAGTGGATATCGGTTACCTGCCTCAGGTCTGTGGTCACGCTCGGTCCTCCATGTGCAGCGGGGCGGGGTTGGGCTGCCATGGCCTTCAGCTGTACAGCCTTGGCTGTCCCTGTTTTCTGGAGCTTGCTCTTGACCATTTCAGTATAACAATACAACCTCTGCTCATCTGTGTGTGTCCCCTGCAGCAGCACAGCTCCCTATTGCCAGTTCTTGTGATTTGTGATTTTTTTCCCTCTGGGTGGGTTGAATCTGAAGCTTCTGGAGTCATGGGACTTTTTCCATCTTTAAAAAGTTTTCTGACTGGCGGTGGGTGAAGATGAGGAGCTGAACCCAGGCCCTAAGTCCAGAGCGGTGTTTGGACATCAGTGTGTCTGAATTTAGAAACCACATGAGGTTATTCCTCTGTTTTGTGGTAATCCCAGCGCTGGGGTGAGGAAACACAAGTCACGTTTTTGAATGCCTGAATTTAACAGTCCCATTTTCTCCTAAACTAGACCCATGTTTCTTTTTAATTGCCAAAAGTCAGGAAAACAGGCTTAAAAAGTATTTTCCCAGAAATACAGGGAAGCTCCTGAACGGCTGCTGCACCCTCTTGTGGTAACCACGGGCTGGGTAAGGGCTGTGCTGGTGGTGTGAGCAGGAGCTTCAGACTAGCCCTGCAGGTCTCAGTGGTTTTCAGATCTGGTGTCCCTTCCACTGGGAGGGTGGGAGGATGGAGCGAGCAGGTCTCGTGCATTCCTGATCTAGCAAGCACAGTCAGACAATAACTGAGGGAGATGAAGTTGCTTTGCTGCTGTTCCCCAGTAAAACACATCTGCAGCTGGTAGAGTGCAGCTCCAGGAGACGATAGATCAAGCTGTATCTTCATTAGAAGCTGCACCTTTGCATCTTTATCTTGTCCTGGAGTACAGAGAAACCAGGAGTGGGATGTCTGCAATGACCAACTCTCTTGTTCTCCTGCAGATGGAGCTGGAATCAACAGGGCCTTCAGTCCCCTCTGTGATCCATGACGAGAACGGCAATGTCATCGACAGCAGAGATCCCTCAGGGGAGCCCATTCAGTTTGTGTTCGAAGAGATAACCTGGCAGCAGGAAATCCCCTGGGAAGAGGCAGCCCAGAAGCTGGAAGTGGCCATGTATCCATTTAAGAAGGTGAGGAAGGGGCTGGGCTCTTCCTTGGCATGTTTATTTGGGGCAGGTGATCCGGTCACCTCAAGGACCAGTAGAAACCAGAGGGCACAGCCTGATGAGCGTTCAGAGCAGTGTGAGGGCCTCCCAGGCACTGCCTGTGTGGCTCGATGGGCTTCCAGTTTGCAGGTGAGGGAGTACAGCATCTCTGAACGGCTGTTTGGGGTCGCGCAGCAGCACAGGCAGGAGCAGAGCCTGGATGTCCTGTGTCCCAGGCTCGCATCGTAAATGCAGGCTCATCCTTCCTTCCTCTTATCAGTAGCTGCCAACGCGATTTCTGAGTGAAGCAGGTAATCGTGCTGCTTACAAATGGTTTTCCTCTGGCGTTACTTTTGCGGCATTCAGCTACCTTTGGACCAAGCTTTCCTTATCAGCAGGAAACACGCAGGGCGCCTGTGCCTTTGCACCCACAGTGAGGCTCAAATTTATAGCACCGGGTGACCCAGACTCTACAACGTGCCAGTAGCCTGTGGAGCAGATGGCTACTGCCTGTCACGGCTTCCTTGGCTGAAGGGACACGTTTCAGTGGCTGCTTCCTTGCGCCTGAGCTTACAAATGTCCCTTTGAGCTGCCAAGATGTTAACAAAGTTCCCTTCATTTGAGTGATTGGAACAGTCTCTGTGCAGAGTCCCTCACAGCCAGTTTTTAAGCTGTTTCAGTGAGGTTTGGTAATAAATATCTCCAGGCCGGATTTCGCAGGCTGCTGAGGTGTTTGCAGCCAGCCTGCCTGCGGCTGGGCAGATGCTCTCTGTGGGCTGTGAAGATGGGGCTGGCTGCAGTCCCCCCCGGGAGATGAAGCTGTCCCTGAGGATTGCACCACAGTTGTCATTTGCTGTAATCTTCCGGATCTACTGCAGATTAAACTCTGTGCGTCACCCATGGGATGGGGCAGGTCTAGTTCTTTCAGATGCTGCTCCTGTTTGAGATGGGCTGTTCTGTGTCCCTTTCTCACACCGTCTCTCTTGCCTCCAGGTCTCCTATCTACCCTTCACACAAGCTTTTGAAAGAGCAAAAGCAGAAAAGAAGCTGGTGCACTCGATCCTGCTGTGGGGTGCCCTGGACGACCAGTCTTGCTGAGGTGAGGCCGTTCCTGGCGTGGCTGGGGGAACAGTGTGACTCCTTCGGGCCCTGAGAATGGGTGGGAGAGAGGGAGCTGGGCAGGGGCCAGCGGTAAATGTTGTGTTACTTGTTTTGGCACTGAAGATGCTGAATAGAAAAGGGCTGTGAGTGGGGAATTACTGATGAGAGCCCCAGACCAACTCACTGACATGTGCCTTTGTCCAGGGTCAGGCACGGGTCTGAGCTTGCTTCTCTCTCTTCCCTTCTCAGTCGGCTTGGGTAGAGGCAGCACCTCCAGGGGAAAAGGGACACTGCTCCCTGCCTGGTCCTTTCCCAAGCGTGCCAGACCAGTCAGCCTCCATAGGAAGCTTGTCCTGGTGTTTTTGGTGCCTTGCAAGTGGCTGGGGTCTGCTCTGGTGAGTCTTCTCTGCCAGCAGCACACGCAGGAAACAAGCTGTGGAAAACTGCCAGCAAAGGAGAAAAAGGCCAGTGGGCCAGGCTGGGGGAAACCCGAGCCAGCTGCTACAGCACCCAGAGCAGTGGCATCACAGTGGCATCAAACATGGCAACAGTCAGCTCAGGAACCACAGCAAACCGCTGTCTGCGTCTCTTCCTATGCCAGGTTCAGGGCGAACTCTCCGGGAGACCGTCCTGGAAAGTTCGCCCATCCTCGCCCTGCTGAACGAGAGCTTCATCAGCAGCTGGTCACTGGTGAAGGAGCTGGAGGAGCTGCAGGTGAGTGTCACCACATCGCTGCCTCTGCGTTCACGCTGCTGCCAGTGCTTAGCAGGGGTATGCCAGCAGGAGCGGGGAACTCACTCTGGTGCCAGTGGGGGATGGCAATTCCAAGCCCACTCTGTCATAGCGATTGCAGGGGCCAAGCCAACAGCAGATGGAGGCAGGCTGAGAAAATGGCGCAGTGACCCCCTTCGCTCCAGCATGGTGCCAGTGTTAAAAGCTAAACCAGATGCTTCACTCAAGACAGCCCTGCCCAAGGCCCTTTGTGCCATCAACACACTGACTTCTCTGTAACCCATGGAGCTGCCAAATACTGTCCGAACCCTGAGTCTCCTGATTGCACCTTTCTCCGCTTACGGGCCTGTCTCTGGACCTGTGCTGTCAGCTGGGGTCAGTCACCGAGCTGGAGACTGAGAAAAGCTGGGGTCAGGCTGTTGGTGTGCCCAGGAGCTGCCGGTGATGGGGTGATTTTATTGTTGGGGAGAAAACCTGCAGCCGGAATGTGAGAGGGAGACTGAAAGGGAATAGTAAAGCAGATGGTGGAATGGAACCAGTTACCACCATGCTGCAAAGCAGCTCTTTGGTCCCTCCCTGCCTCCTGTGTTCGGTGCCCTCCTTCCACGCTGTTCTGCTAGTTCTGGTGTGTGCAGACACATTTCTTTGGGGTCTCTTACAGAGCAACAGAGAGAACGAGTTCCACAGCAAGCTGGCTGACCTGCACTTGGAGAAATACAACTTCCCGGTGGAGATGATCATCTGCCTCCCCAACGGCACGGTGGTGCGTTCCTTACCCCTTCACTGGGCAGGGCTTTTCCCAGCAGAATATGCCCTTTCCAGGGTCATCTGCAGAGGCTGAAGCGAGTGGTTGCTCCTCCAACCATTCCCTGGCTCCTCGAGCCTTTGTGGGGTCGTAGTCCCTCACAGGGCTATGCTCTCAGGGGGGCTGTGACAGGCAGACACAAGAGAGCTGAAACAAATGGCTTTTTATTCAGAGACAGAACAACAGCTGCTCTGGGCGGGGAGGGGAATGATCAGACTGGAACCCAGCGACCGCCTGCAATTCCACGTTGTCCCTGGTTGGAGTCGGTGGCCTTTGGGAAGCCATCATAGCTTGTTTCCTGCTCCCACAGTCCCCTGTGCTCATGCTTGGGAGAAAATCTCTCTTACCAGCACCTTCTAGCACATTTACCTTCCTTCTGATTCCCCAAGTTTATCACAGCAGATCAGCCATTAGCAAGCCCACACGCTTCAGCTCTGCTCTGCTCCCCGACACCCCCTCGCCTTGAACTAGAAGAACAACAGCAGTTCTTGACACTTGACAGGCGTCACTTTAAAGTCTGTTCTCTTTGCCAGGTTCACCATATCAATGCCAACCACTTCCTGGACATTACTTCTATGAAGCCTGAAGATATTGAAAATAACATCTTCAGTTTCTCGACCAATTTTGAAGACCCGTCAACTGCAACTTACCTCCAGTTCCTGAAGGAAGGGCTGCACAGAGCAAAGCCATACCTGCAGACCTAAACACAGCACCCCAATGCCCCACAGACAGCCAAAGACTTCAGAGCTCTATTTTGATACAGTGATTCTTCCTCACCTTCATGCCAGACGTTAAGGTGCAGACAGTCCCAGGACCGGGGCTGTGCTCTGGCTTTTTGGTTTGAGGCCAAAGTTTCAAGTGATTCCAGTTTACATAATTTGCCCTTTTGAGTTCAGGCGAATTTTTCAGGAGTGAAAATACTTGAATCCATGAATATCCTCAGCTTGGTTTGCCACCCACCCTCAGGTTTTTCCAGCTCCTATTCAGATGCTGTGGTGAAACTCGTGTAACAGCTACACCAGGCGTCACCCGGAAGCCCCTAGTCTTGAGGACTGGCCAGTGCTGGAACACAGAGAAGAGCGTTGCCATTACGACTGAACACAGGATCCAGTGCGGGTGGGGAGGTCCCTCCTGGGAGCCGGAGTCCTCCACACCTCCTCGCCAGCGCAGCTCTGGGCCGTGAGCTGCTCGGTGGCTGTATGCCAGCTCTTCCCCATGGCTGTTACCGACAGCAGCAGCAACCAGTGTGTAATGGGACCATGTAGATGTGAACGTAGGAGGTTTGAACAGGAGGCTCGAGCTCTGGACTGGCCTCCTCCCAGCACCCGCGTGACAGGGTGGGAGAGCAGTCTCGCTCATTCAGGTTCTCTGCATCTGAGGGAGGTGCTGCGGTTGACACGGTGAAATTGGGAACAGAGACCAGGGTGTTAGGGGTGTGGTCAGCTCAGAGAGGTGGGGTGTGGAGTAACTGGGGGGGATTGGGAGGCAGAGCCCCGGTAAGCAGAACACAGCAGTGAGTGGTGTCCCCACCCCATCCAGCCCAGGGCCGCTCCCCCACCGCCAGCTCTGAGAGCTTTGTGTCTCTTCAGAGATGGTGAAATGCTCTGTCCTTGTTTGCTTTGAGCTTCCAAGTCTCGCTGAACGCTGAACCATGATGAAGTTCCCTTTGGGAAAGGGAGGTTCAGTGCTCTCTACTGAGAGCAGTAACTGGTTGAGAACGGAGCAGTTTTAAAAGCCCACAGTGCTAAAGAAACGTTCAGGAGATTTTTCCAGAGGGATTGTTGGGACAGGACACTGCTGTCCTTTAGCTGGAACCACCCCGAGCAGTTGCTCCTGCTCTGTGCCAGTGTCTGGCCACAGGGAGAGTGTAATTGGGAGAAGGGAAGGTTAAATGAAACAGGTTTTAAAGCATATTCCTGCAGATCAGGAGGAGACAAAGCATCTGCCGCAGCCAGCCACGGCTGCCGGTGCTTTTTCTGCTCTCTGAAGCACAATTTTCTTGGACCAAATCAAACGGGGAAAAGCCTTTTTTATTATTTTCTGGAAGGGATACATTCATTCCTGGGCTCCAGGAGCTGGGAGGAGCCTGGGGGTAGTGATTACCCTGTCCCCACCCCTCCTGTCGGCATCGGGGCTGGAGACTGAACTTAAGAGGGATCTCTGGGCTGAGCCAGTGTAGCTTCACTAATTGCTCTAGTGAGATTAATTACCCCTGGGGTGATTCTCAGTATTGGCTCTATAACTATGCAGTAGCTCTGCACTGGCTCACACTCCGAGGGGCCTGCAGTGATGACGGGCTTGGCCCTGGCAGCGCTTCCAGCTGCGGAAAGTGCCAAAGCCTCCAGGCGGCGTTTGAGACAGCTCTGTCAAAGTGGCAGCCTCGTCCCTTTCGGGGGACTTTGGCCCAAGTGGAAACCACATGCCCACCTGCCCCAGGTCCTTGGAAGGGTCTGTTCCTGAGGGCAGTGGCTGAGCAGGCAGGGGTTGCGTTTGTCTTCTCAAGGCCTGGAAGAACAGGCCCAGCAGCGGTTCCGCAGGGCAGTGGCAGCACCTCTGCCCTGCGCTGTGCAAGGGCCAGGATCACTCGTTTGGTCCCCTAGACGCAGAGCTCCTGGCAGAGACGGTGCCTGCGACAGCCCCACGCACATGCAGGGTCTGTGCCTGAGCCCGCGGTGAGCCGGGGCTGGCACAAAGCCTTGGGCACCTGTGAAAGCACCTCGGGTGTTCTGGGGTGAACTGCTGGGCTCTTCAGCCCTGCCCAAGCCACCTCGGAGTATGGTGTCCAGAGCCCAAACAGCGGGATCCAGGGGGCAGGTGGGACTCCACTGTGTCCCCCAGTTAACCCATTAACTGCAAAGCTGCCAAGTAGGTCTGTTGCTGCCTGTTGGCTGCCGTGGGCTGAAGCTGTCACCTGAGGCTTTTATTTACACGTGCCAAGCTTTTTGCGTCCTATTTGTAAACTGAAGCTTTTTTCGATAGGTTTTGGTACCTGGGGGGACGAGGCGCTGCTTTCCCCACCTCCTGCGCTTTGTGACGCCCTGGTCTGAAACCCACGCGGGGTCAGGGCCGATGTTTGCCAGCGAGGGCCGGGGGGAAGCAGCCCCGCGCGGTTCGGTGCTGGTTGCCGTGAGGGGGCCCCGATGGCCCCGGCTGTAGCTGCACTCGTTAAACCCATCCCACCACCCTCGGCCTCCTGCAGTCCTTGTCTCCGCCGGGGCGGGAGGCGGCTGGGCCGGGGGGAGGCCCGGCGGTGGCTGGTGGGCGGCAGGGCCGGGTTTGGGGGAGCGGAGAGCTGGGAGGGGGGCGGCCCGTCGACACCGTCACCCTCGCCCTGTGCTGGGCCCGGTGGCGCCCGTCGCGGCCCCGCTACCGGCAGCCGGCGCAGGCGCCGGCGGTGCCGGAAGTGCGGGGGGAGGGTTCTGCTTCCGGGCGATGGCGGCGGAGGGGCCGGGAGCGGGGCCGCGCTGTGCCGCCGCCCCTCAGGTACCGGCGGGGCCTCCGGCCGGTGGCAGCGGGAGGGAGCGGGGCGGGACGCGCCCCCGGCACCGGCCGAGGGATGGGAGGGCCCCTGCCGGCTGCGGGGCCGGGCCCGTCCCGTCCCCGGGAGCTCGGGGTGGGCCGGCGCGGCGGGCGGCCCCGGCGCGGGCAGTGCCCGCAGCGAGTCACTCGTGTCTTCCAGTGAGAAGCGCCAGCGCGGCGGGGAGCGGGGTAAGATGAGCCCGGTCCGCGTCCGCGGGAGCCGCAGGACCCAGCGCTGAGCCCGCCCCGGCGGCCGCCGCCAGAGCCGGAGATGGCAGCGGACTCCGTAAGTTACCGGCGGCACCCCGCGGCCCTGCCCTTTCCCCCCGGGCCCTGTCCCGCGGCCGGTGGCCAGGGGGCCGCCACAGCAGTCAGTGCGCTCCCAGCTCCGACATTCCATTTAAAATACCAGGAATTTTAAACCTAACTGCCCAAGCCCAGTGCTCAGGCACTGTGCGTAACGAGCCCCGGCAATAAATAAATTAATGGATTTGCTGGTGGACCGACCGAAATAACGTGTTTGGATTCCAGTTGTCCCTGTGGCATTCACTGGGCTGCCTTCTGTCACGAGAGCCTGTGACGGCGTAACGCTGGCAGAGGGGCAGACGGCCAAAGCACAGAGCTCTTCACCTTTGGAATCCGTTTCAGAACTGTCCCGAGACCACTAAAACATTCGCTGCTTCTGCCAACACGCTGCAGGGCTGTTCTCTTCGGCCCTCGCCTGGGACAGGCATTGAGTACACTTGTCACTTTGCCGTCACCCGGAGTCGCTCCCAGTCCTCCCAGTGCTGCCGGTGTGAAAGATGGTGATGGAGCACGAGTGGCCCTTTAAACCAGACCTGCTGCTGATGTCATTCTTCTCCTGGGCCCCTCATGTGACACTGTTTTCCTCCTTTTGGCCTGTTACCATTTGTAGCTCAGTGTTTGTCACTGAGTGCTTTTAGTTTCAGTCCTGAAAATAGCACGCTCAGATTTAAAAGGCCCCTTAGCAGCTGACTTCCACATGTGTTTGGCTGAAACACAGTTTTATGGTGTGAGGACCTTAGTTATTAGGTTCCCAGCTAAAGGTATCACTGAACAAATAAAAAGTCAGAGGTCAGAGCTCTCGAGTTGATTTAATTCTGTCCCACGGTGTCCTGCAGACGATCCCCATCTGGCAGAACAAACCCCACGGCTCGGCACGCAGCGTTGTCAGGAGGATCGGATCAAACCTCCCTTTAAAGCCCTGTCCCCGAGCAACCTTTGAGGTAAGGGACTCCTAGGGGTCTGGTGAGCGCGCAGAGGAAGCTGCCGCTCCAGAGCAAGACAAGGCGCTGTCGCGAGCAGCTGTTCCATCAACCACGGGTGTCTGCAGAGTCGTACTCACAAAACTCACGTAGCCGTAGAGTTAATTTTCAGACTTTTTTATTCCTTTTTTTGGAAATTCTGTTCTTGTCAGCGATCATTGGCAGCTTGAGGAAAATCCCTCCTCCAGCAGTGCCTGTGGCCGGGAGGAGGCAGAAACACAGCGCTGCTGACCCAGTGCGCTGCTGTGTGACCTCCAGCAAGGCTTGTGCCCTCTGCCTGCGTTTCCTAAACAGCAGAACAGAGTTTGTGGACACGCTTACGTCACTGGGGAAGCTCAAGGGCAGTGCTGGGACTTGTAGTGGCACAGTGCTGCCTGTGGCCTTGGCAGCGTGCTCGGCTGTATTGGGTGTCCCTTCGTTGCCTGCTCTGTCTCGTGGAGCACAGGAACGCTCCCAGGAGCACAGGCGGGAGCTGACACACGGAAGCCCAGTGGTGCGGCCGTCACCCATCGGACCTGGTGCCACTGCAGCACATCTGGGGCGGCTTCAGGAGGCAGGACCAGCATCTCCTCACTGTGACTTTCCCCTTTTTAGGTTCTACCCAATGTTTCGGAGCTCTATTTAAACGACGTCCCTCCAGTCCCCACCTTGGCAGACATCGTGTGGATAGCAGCAGATGATGAGGAGACATACGCCAGGGTCAGGTTGGTTTCCCCTTTGTGTCTGCTCCTCCTTGTTTTTATATGCTGGTTTATTCACGCAGCATAGGCCAGACGTCGATGAAATTATCACAACTTCCAGCCCTCTCAAGGGCTCTTGTGGTGCCTGTTGAAGGAGGTTTTTCCCAAGAGAAAGGAAAAAAACATTGGACAAAGGTCCCTGGGAGGAGTTCCTGTGGGAGGTGTGGAGAACCTGCGCAGTGCTGGATTTGACTCACGGAAAGTTCCGTGCAGAGCAGCCCCCCTGATCTGCAGTGCTTCCTGCTTAGAAAGTTGAGGAGTTGAGTTCTCCTGGGATTGAGATGTTTTGCTCTGCGGAGTTTGGTTCTGGTCAGCTGAACTTTTGTCCTTAAAGCGGGGCACTAGTAACAGGTACCTTTTGCAGGACAAAATGGACTTTGAAATCAGAGGCAAAAGTTCTGGGGTAAGTGACATTTCCTGTGTCACCCAGCGCACTGCCTGGCACAGAGACACGATTACCAGGGGAGGAATGACTTCAAACCATGGGAGCATGCCCAGACTTGTGTCCCTGTGTCCTCCCACCATATCTTGTGCCTTTGGGTTGTGATTTGGGTGACAGGCTTTCTGTCCTTGTAATGTGCAGAGACAATGTCCAGCGGCGCGGTACGTACGTGGTACAGAGATCTGTACAGCGGCACACGCAGCAGAGCGGAACAGGGCCTTAGTTCGTTGTGTTGAAGCCTTCTGCTGTGGAGGCTGAGCATCGTTGTCACAGAGGGGTCTGGACCTTGTAAGTGACCAACAGGTTTTTGTCCCGTAGAAGTGACACTCGCCCGCTGAAGCACAAGTGGAAGCCGAGTCCCTTCACTGTTATACAGCGAAATGCTTCAGTCCCCAACCTGAGGAAGCAGGAGGAGAAGCTGCTTGCCTTGAAGAAACCTGGTTTACCAGCACTGAGCCGAACAACAGAGCTCCAGGATGAGCTGAGCCACCTTCGGAGCCAGATAGCTAAAATAGTCGCTGCGGAGTCAGGTAGGAATATACTGAGCTTTTGTTCTGTCGAATTAGAAGGGCTGAATTAGTGCCCCATGTTGTCTCCTCACGCGGAGCAGACTAGCGGGCTGGTTCTCCAGCAGAGCAGTGGCTCCCGTTGGTGGGATGCCGTCCGGTGTGAGCTCAGCGCTGGTTCTGTGTCTGGGTGTTCGCGTCCCTTTCGCTGGAGGAGTCCTGTTGTTTTTAAGAAACTCCAAGCGCTGCTTTGTGACTTTTCATCTGGGGGCAGACTTGTCTCAAGCACCTCATTTCATGAAGAGATTTGGTGTGTTCTTCCCCTTCCTGCTCTGAGTCAGCCAGGAGGGTGAGGGTTACGGCTTGATTTGGGTGCAAAGGAGACGTTAGTGTCTCTTCTGTGACAATGACAGCACCGTTTCAGTAGCGGATGAGGTGTGTGGGGAAGAGCCTGGCTGAACTGCGGCATTTATTGCTTTTAGTAGATTAGTCTGCCGCTAAAAGCCATGGTTTAGCCACAGAACTGAACCATGAGGAAAGACTTCTCCTTTCATGGCTTTTCCTATTTACTTAGATATTTGGTGGGATCAAATCCCAGTGGTTCTCCAAGGCCTGCTGCAGCAGCGGCTGCTGTAGAGTGTGGAAATGAGAACGATAGAAGTACCCTGGCATCTGTTGCTGTTGCTGTTGCTCTCCCAAGTCAAAAACATGGAACAGTTTTGCACACTGAAGGAATTTAGTCCTTCTTGGAGACGCTTGGTCTTAAAAGCTGCGCTTCTTTTATGCACAATAACCAAGACAACAACTGTGTTACAGCTTCCCACAGGAAAAGAAGGATCTGTAATTTTTCCCATGATTTTAAATAAACCAGCCCAAAACAGGGTTGTGCCACACTCGAAGTGACACCAGGCGGGTGAATTCCTGTTCCTGATGGGGAGCAGTGGCTGATGAAACCTGCCCCATCCTACACCCAAAAGCATCTGGATTTTAATTCCCAGGTTTGCGCTCACTGCACAGTGTGTGCGCAAGACCGAATCTTTCGTGATCGACACCCTCGATGAGGGTGTCTGGTTAAAGTAGCCCCAGGGGACTCGCAGATTAGTGGCGGCTTCTGTTCAGCCTGGCCGTCCATGAGCCCTAAACGCGTTTGAACAGGGAGCAGTTGGGGCGTTTGATTGAATTGAAACGCTGGTTTCTACACGAGAGATCTGAGGTGCCTTGTCCGTTCTCTGTGATGGTCAGTAGACTCTAAGAATCTACTTGATACCGATAATGTAGACATGTGTGCCACCACATGAGAAATTATGGGATGGTTTTGGCATGCAGAGAAGTGTTTCTGAGGCTCCCACGCACTCAGAAAGAACTCGTCTCCTTGTGCTGGTGTTTCTGGTCATCTTTGGTCCTGTGACAGCCCACGGGACCCTGTAGTGCCACATCTTTCGACTCTTAGAGCAGCATGGTGAAACGAAGCCCCTCTGGAGGTGAGGGAGCCACGTTACCCTCAACTCTGCAGGGAATAAGCATAAAACAAGGCATCGCAGGTGTCCCCTTCCAAGAGGCTGCGTGCGTCCTCTTTCCTCTTGCAGGAGCAGAGGAACAACCAAACTGGAATAAAGGACAAGGGAAATTCTGTGGTTTTTTCCTTCTAAGTGTTGTCTCGGCTCTACAGCAGCTCCAGCTGTATGTTAGGACAGTCCATTTGAATTCAAGGAGAGTCATAACGAGGAAAATCAGAGATCCAGAAGGGAGAAAAATGATTTAATCATGTAATACCTCTTTCCCTCCCTCTCTGCTCAGCACTGTGCCTGACTCTTACCAGCTGGCATTTGAGATCAGTCCGTATTGACTTCGTGTCCTCCGCGCCAATCCTGGGAGCTGGGTTGCAGGGCCTGCTGCAGCTCAGTGATCGGAGGGGGGAGATTTAGCAGCCTCATTTGGGAAAGATTGATGCCAAAAAAGAAATACTGTGCAATATCTGCTGTATTATATGTTAAAGAAATCCCTGAGCTGGAAATCGGTAACTAGCTACGAGCTGACTCTGGAGGCCAAGGGCCTTAGTGCTTCCAGGTACAGCTTGTTTTCAGTACAGGAAGGTTCTTTCAAGAAGTTGTGCACTCAGCATTTGTCTGGGGCTTTAGTTGTTCTCCCTTAGCGTTTGACACCGGAAATACCAAACTCATTTTCACTTAACAACACTTGGAATTTCTACAGCTGTTCTTACCCTCACCGCATTTTAAAGCATTAAGTAAATCCCGCTGTCCCTGTGGAACAGTCTCGTTTCACAGATGGCGATGGGAGGGGAAGGGGTTAGGACACCTCAGTCACGGTGTATCGCTGTGACTGTCTGGTGTAAAATGCCAGAGCTCCTGAACCAGCTCTGCCTTCTCACCGGCTGTAGGAAAAGAAAGGCATGTGGTTCTCGAGGTGATGAAGAAAAAGAGGAGAAAAGTGAAGACAATTAAGACCTACATTCTGACACAGGCCCCCTCTGTGAGCCTGAGCAGCAGCTAAACCTGCTTCTCCATTTTTTATCTCTACAACCAGAAAAAGTAAACAGTACCTGATCCCTGCAGGGATGAGGCAGGGGTTGAACCAGAGGGGTGGTACGGTGATGGGCGTGATAGGAATGGAGGCACACAAGGCATGGGTGGGATAAAAGGTAGGTACTGGCGGTTTTGTGTCATAGGAAGCAAAGTGGATGTGGAAGATAATGGACAATATGGTGAATTCGTTTTTCCACAGTATGGGGGGTGCTGGATGATGATGCCTCTTGATTTATAGACTGTTGTTTTGGGGAAAAACCATGTGCCTGGTTTGGAATGAGTTTATCTCTCCACCTATGTTGTTTTCTTTTTCAGCTTCTGCTTCATTAACACCAGATTTATTATCTCCAGGAAGTTCAAATGCATCTTCTCCTTTACCTTGTTTTGGACCCTCTTTCCAATCCACAACTTCCTTTGTCATTAGCGATATCACAGAGGAGGAGGCAGAACTGGAAAGCCCCGAGCTCCCGTCAGTCTCCATGCTTTGTTCTGCAACCTCCGAGTGTTGTAAACCAGACCCAAAGGATCCCGACGAGGAAGACTCCGTGTCTCTCTCCAAGGCCAGCAGTTTTGCAGACATGATGGGCATTCTTAAAGACATTCACAGGATGAAGCAGAGCAAAGACTTGTAAGTGCTTCCTGAACTCTCTGGATTTTATTTTACCTTTGGGGTTTTTTTGTCTGTCAAATCATTGTAGACCCTGGACACTGCACTCACTGCTTGGTGGGGCTTGGTGGTTCATGATTCACGGTGGGAAATACCTAGTTATAGCAGAACTTGCCAAAATTTACATTTCTGAGGGGTTTTTTTATTGATGACTGACCTGCCTGGACAGGAGCAAGGGAGGGGAAGTTAAACTGATTAGCACAATGTTTGGCTGTTTCAGCTTGCTTACTCACCTGAAGTACAAAAGTGTTTGGCCACGGTATAGCAAAATTCATGGAATAAAATACATCCAGGACTTAACTCAACCAGCACACCGCTTGTGGATTTATATGGAGGGGACATAGCCTGTAAATAATATTCATTTTTCCTTGTAAATAAGTTTCATTTTACTTCTTGTTAACACAGTTGAATAAAAATTATAAAGAGCTTTGATGCTGAGATTTTCACGATACCCCTTGAGGCACAAAATGAGCTCCAGGATTTCTAAGCAACACGAAAAGTGTAAATTTTGATCTGCTTTATGTTGTTTTGTGGTGGTGGTCTTGCACCTCCTCCACTTGCAACAAAAGCTGATGGTAAAGGCTGCAGAAGAACACTCAAGACTCGAACTGGAGCTGTAAACCGTCGATTTTGGCACTTCTGTACTAACACACTGTGCTTTCGTCTTCCGTGTAGAAACCGAACTTCAGCAAAGGAGGAAGACCCGGCCGTTCTTATAGCAGAGGTTCTGAGAAGAAAATTCGCCCTAAAGGATGAAGATCTGGCCCTGAAGGAGAAGTGAAGTTACGTCATCAAACTCTGTAAGCAAAAGTGTTATACCCCCAGAATTCCCTGAGCAGTAGCTGCCTCCCCACGGATTGAGCCTTTGCCTCTTTTCTGATTAGTGGTTTCTGCACTGGACACTGACGGATTTGATGTGTTTTCCATGTATTGTTATCTTTAAGGGAAAAAAAACCTTTTTAAGAAGATGGAAATTCTTTTCCACCTGTATTTTGATGTTGATTATTGATAAGGATCTTCTAGAGAGCGCATCAAGTGCTGCTGGATGACGTTCTTTCTACCTACAGTTTTCCTTAAGTTCCAGTTAAGCATTAACTTACAACGGCCTCGTTACCATCTCCAGTATAAAGGGATGTCAGATCCCCAGTTCTTCCTCTGTTCGGTGCGGTACAGAGCTACTGAAAATAAGCTAATTAACGTGTCCCGGTCGTCAGGGCGTAGGAGCTGGCTGAATCAGTGGTAAAAGGCATCTGACCTGGTGGTAGGATGAAACTGCAGCCGATGATCGTGTCCCTCGGACACATCCAAAGGATGCTGCTGGTTTAGTCAGCCCTGAGTAGTCCTTAACTCACATTGTCCTCACAGTTGCATGACAGAATGGCCTTAATTTCTTGCCAGTAATTTAACGTTTCATTACTAGTTCTTGTATTCAGGTTATGTATTTTATTTAGTATTCAAAAGGTCTATTTATTGAACCACCAATGCTAAGAGCCGAGCACGCGCCACAAGAGCTGTCACCTGAGGAAAGGGCAGAAGGAACTTGGCATTGTTGGTGGCTGCAGTTCTCACGAACTGAAGAGGTTTCCTGCAGCTGCACATTCTCTGCAATGTTCCTCATGGCTGTATTTAATGTATGATTTTTTCCTTTATATAAAATGGAGCCTTAATAAGACACTGGTTGTCCTCGATATCATTAATATGCAGCTGTCCAAATGTGGCAGCAGTGGTGCTTGTGTCCTGCGGTGGGGTGGCATTTCAGCTGGTGCTGCTGCAGATGAAGGTACTCGGAGGCTGAGGAGCTTCTTCATCCACCCAGCCCCCAGCTCCTGAAAAATGAACCCCTCATCCCCACCTTAGAAGTGAGAGAAGAGGCTGGTGTTGCCTATGGCCACCCACTGAGAGCAAAATTAGCATTTACGACTTAATCAGTTTTACAGGGAGGTGATACAGCTCCTTCCTGCTCTGATCCACTGTTCTTCTTCCTGTCCCTGTCCTCTGCACGAGGATTTGGTGGGAACACACCTGCCTAAGAGGAGCTGGAACCACAGATCCCTGCTCCTGGGACCGTGCTGCATCTGCAGGCTGGCTGCACGAGCCCGGCTGGACTGGAAAGCTATCGTAAATGGCAGCGCTCACAGTGTTAAAGCTGTACTCAACATTTAAAAATAACAATACCATGCAGGCGGTTGCTGCTGACAAAGCCGGCTGGTCTGAGCGTGATCACAAATGGACTCTGCTGCTCGTGACCCCTGGGCAGCTGGTCCCTGCCCTTCAAACCAGCTACAAGCTAAAGAGGCCCATCCTGAACACCCCGACTCCCACAGCTGGGGATTACTTTGAACAAGCAGCACACAGTTACCACTGCTGGGAGTGAAACCTGGCAGCTGCTGCACCCGGTTAAAGCAACACCCACCCATCCTGCCTCCAGCTAAGTGCTGACATCCCACCCACAGCCATCAGAGGTGCACCTTCTGCACGAGCTGAACAGCGTGAACCACCGTTACTGCTCCATACCCGCCCCTGAGCCGCAGCCTGGAGACAAGCTGAGGACTCCGAGGCAGCCAGCGTGACATAGGCAGTGTCATTCCTGAGCTGAGCCTCAAAACCTTTACCTTTGGGCTCTTGTGGGCTGAACAGCAGCGTGTTACCTGACACCAGACAGCACTACAGCCACGCAGGCTGCCATCCTGAGTGTTTCAATCAAACCATTATAAAAATACTCCTTCAAAATTTTATTAAAGCAAAATCACAGAGAACAAGGAGGTCCTGCCTGTTGCATAGGTCTGCTGTGCCAGACCATCCCTATAGACACAAAGGGCTTACCTAGCCCTGACCACCCTCGTACCAAAAAAATGCTGTCCTGAGGCTTCACGAGGGGTCACCAGGCCACCCGCTCAAGGTCACTTAGCAGTGTTTGATCACTCTGTTCCCTTGCGAATCCTGCGTGAACAATAAATCATAGCACGTGTCTAACCACGGCTCCCCCAGCTTGCTCACACTCCTCTTCACAGCATCGCTGGAGCAGCCCTTGCTGGGAGAGCTGCTGTGGTCCCTGCGAGGAGATGAGCGGTGAGCAATGACTGTGTTCCCCTCCGAGTCCTGGGTGAACAACTGCCTGCGGGGACTGCCCCGTCCCTCCTCGGCTGGGCCAGCACCAGCGTTGCGGCTGCGCTCCCGCAGCGGCTGTGCTCCAGCTGGGCTCTGTGGAGAGAAGAAGCCAGCAGCCCAGGTGCTGCCCCTCCTTATAGCAGGATTTATATTCTCAGTCTGAGAGAGATCAATTAAAGAATTAACACTGCTCCGTGGGTGCGGTTTCATACGCTGGTTTGCACCAGGTCTTGGTTGGACGTGCAGCCTGGTGCTGGCCTCCTCTGCGAGCGGCTGGCCCGCCCCTTTGTTTACTCCACGGGCTGCAGTTATGCAACCACTTGCTGAAACCGTTTCCCCAGCAAATAAACTGGACTCATGTCTCTGAGTGATGATCCGGTTGCCCTCTGAGTCCTGGGTGAAGCTGAAGAAGCAGCAGTCCTCTCCCAACCCGCTCTGGCTGTGGGACTCCGCTTGTAACAACCACGAGTCCGGCGAAGCAGTTGGCGAGGCCCGTGCTGTCTGTGCTCGGCGCTGGGCTGTAGCCTGCCCCGTCTCCTCCCCAGCTCTGAAAGGCTGTTTCTGGGCTTCCTCCATCTGCGGCAAAGCCAAGATCTTCACAGGGAAGGCAGTCAGAGAAATACCTTTTTCTTTACAGTCTTTATTCAGGTTGAAAGCAGATGGCCTGGAATTCTCTTTGTCTTTTTCATCTGAAAAAGAACACGGAATTGGTTAAAGCCAGAGCTGGCGCACATTTCTCCAGGCTCATCACTGCCCGCAGCACCATTCCTCAATGTCTGACTCAGATCTGCCACGTTACTGCTCCTCCGAGGAGCACCACGGACTGTCCTACACCAGGCTGGTGCTGCCGCTGCCTGTCATCGTCTGTGTTTGTGCTGCGGTGGAACAGCAGCCTAAACCACTCAGGTAGTTCAAGTAAAAGCTTCCCTCAAGTGAGATCCAAGAGCTGCATCTGCAGCTGCTCCAGCCTCTGGCTTCTCTGCCTTCCTCCTCTCGGCTCTCCAGGCAGCTCACCTCTGACATTCCCTCAAAAAGCAGCAGCTCAAGAGTTACCAGAAATAGACCCCACAGTGAAACTGCTACAGCCTGCGTTCATCCCCTGATGAAGGTGTTGACTCCCACCTTGGCTTCTGAAACCAGTTAATATAAAATCTAACACAACTTCTCGGTATCAATGAGCTCATCCTCAATTCAGGATAAGCTAACAGAAAAAAAAATACAAATAACGAACACTCCAGCCTCTTAACTACTACACACCTCTGACAACCCACACAATTTCCAACACACAAACAGCCACGCAATCCCATGCTGCTGGTTCCTGCAGCCATTTCACTTCTCTCCATATTTATTAATTTGAGACCCATGGACAAATCCCACTTTCTTGTATTCCAGAGCACAAAAGCGGCCTCAAAAGCACAGAGGTTGTGAGCTGGCTTAATTAGCTAAAATATTCCAGATCCCCCGTGATTCCTTCACTGGTTCCGTTAGGATTAACCATTGCATTCTTTAGCAAAGGCTTTGTCCAACCTCCGGGAAAAACTTTCCTCGCTCACCTCCTGCTGACTCACCTTACAGAGAGATTGTTTGAACCACGTGACGTTAATCTGCACTTCCAGCTGTTCCAAGGACATTTAACCGACAATTTAGAGCTGATATTGTTTAGAACAAACCTGGCATGTAGCACCCTAGACAATGACCCTTCCCCGGGCAGGGAGAGCTGCCCCCTGGACACCGCCAGGCTGGGTGCTCCTGCCCAGGCCACAGCCTGTGGCATCCCGACTGGATCGTCCTTTACGCGATACCATCAGGCAACCCAGATCTGGATGTTTTGCCCCCTGGATGGTTTGTATCAGCACTTGGGCTGAGCCAAGCATCCCAGCGTCCTACTGAGGGCTCCAGGTTCATAGGAGTAAAGCCTGGAATGTTGTTCAGAGCTCGTCTTGCTCTCCAGAGAAGACTGGCTGTGACTGCTGTTACTGACGCTGTAGCTTAGCACTGTAAAAGCTGCCAGCATTTCAATTAACCATCCCAATCAAAACCTTTCCGGGAATTCAAACTTAACCTTTACCCTCTTCACTAGAAAATGCACTTTTTTGCCTAGTAAAGCTGCCAAGAAATAAAGCGAGATGGGTTTCCTATTACTGCCTGAAACCACTTTCCTTCAGGGGCACAGGCTGTTCCACGTTACCTGTCTGTCTGCTGAAGAAGGCAGAGATGGTGGTTTGCTTGGTGCGTGGCTGAGAGGCTCTGGTCTGCGTGAAAGGGACCGAGGCGTGCTTCCTTTCCAGAACTTGACTGGCTGCTCTGGGCTTGGCTGTGAGAGACTGGGTACAGAAAGAAACAAGCGGAAGGTGAACACATGCAATTAAAACCAATTCTAGCCTTCTTCCAGCTCCCACCTTCGTTCAACGCTTTAACTCTTCCTGTGACACCAGCGGCTGAGGTTGGAAGGGGCCCATGGAGGTCTCTCTGTCCAACCCCCTGCTCAAGCAGGGTCACCCTGAGCAGGACGCTCGGGACCAGGGCTGCAGACTGCCCCTCCCGCACTGCCCGAGCTCTGCGAACCCCATCGCGTCCCTCTGGAAACGCCTCTACATCACCCCGACTTGCTCTGCCAGCCTCTCCTAACTCGGGACCCCCCACCCCCGGGGACGAGCATGGGGGCCCACCCCGGCTGGCAGCGGCCCCTCCGCAACCGGAACCCCCCGCGCCCAGCCCCACCTGCGCCGGGCTCCGCTTCAGCTCCGCGGTGTCCAGCCACACACCGCACGTTTCGGCCTGCAGGGCCGCGCCGCCGCCTCGGCGCCTGCGCTTCATCCCCGGCACCGGGCAGCCTCCGGCCGGTCTCCCGGGACGCGAAGCCACCTGCGCGGGCGGGGAAGGGCCGGGCCCGGGGCGCTCCCTCAGGGGCCAGGCCCGCTCCCCGCTCCCGCCGCTCCCGCCTAACAGCCGCCAGTGGTCACCGCGCATGCTCCTGGTGAAGAAGGGAACCAATCCGAGCGGCAGGGGGGGATGAGCGGCAGGCGGAGCCCCGCCCACCCGGGCCGTGCCCTATATAAGACGCCGGGGCAGCGGCCCGCTGAGGGCGGAGAATGGTGGTGGCGGGAGGAGTCGCGCTCAGGCGCCATCGTGCGGGCCTCAGGGTGGGGACCGGCCTGTGAATAGCACGAAGGGGGGCGGCCGGTGCCAGAGGCGGAGGAGAGGGGACCGAGTGCCTGCAGAGATGCCAGCGGAGGAGCAGCACCATATCCCCGCCTGTTTCCGTCCCTCAGCTGCTCTCCTGCCCCCACCCCGGCTGTTCGCTGAACACAAGCCAAGCCCTGAGCACCCCCAGCCCCTCTCACCTTGTCTTCACAAGCCCCCGCTGCGGGTCCGGCACTTTCCTGCCCTGCATTTGCTCCCTCGGTGCTTCAGCCAACACAGCAGTGCCTGTTCACAGGGCCTCACCTTCCAAAGAGCGGGCCCTGGGGCTCAGCCTCCATCAGGTCAACCCCAGCCCTGCTTTCTCATCTCTCACTGCGCTTCTGAGGTCCACGAGTCTCAAACACCCCCCACGCTGTCACCAGGTGAGGGACAGGGCCCCATCACTGCATGGGCACCTCTGTACAACTCCCCAGGCCGCATAAAGGGCACCTGAAATGGTATTAAATAAATGTGCTGCCCTCGATGGTGGTTTATACAAGCTCTGTCTCCATGGGTTAGATTCTAATCGGGGTTCAATGGCACCTCCTTACCTTTGCTGTGAGACACGGTAGTTTCCAAGAACCTTTCCCAGGGTACGGGGCTGCAGCACTAACAACATTTTGTTCCAACTGTTTATTCAGACACATGAATTAAACTAGTGTACCATTATAAGAGCAAGCTGGAACTAATTCTGAATTAAAAAGGCATTAAAAGCAGCTCTTTCTTTCCCTCCCTATGGAGAACACTGCTGATTAACAGTTTACAAAGCGTTTCGTTCCTCTTCTCCTCAAAATTTGTGGTCTGATTAATGCCAGCATCACCACAGCTGCCTGCAGATCAACTGTTCGGGTGAGCTCACCTCCTTCTCCTTCAGGGCTCTTACTCTTCTTTGAAGCTCAGCTTGTTCTTCACCTTCCGGGCCATGTAACCAGCTGTGAAGACAGAGCAGGTCACTGTGAAGAGGCACAGGGCGGAGAAGTTGTTCGCCAAATCACCCTGAAGAGTGGAATAGATCTGTCGCCTGGACTCATAGTCCAACACCACCGCCTCAATCTGTGCCAGCGTACAGAGCATCAGGCACACGTGAAAAATCTGATGGCTCTGCCCAAAGAAGTGACATTTCCCAGGGAACCACTTCTCAGGGTAAGGGTGTGAGAAGAAAAAGGCACCAATGAGAAAAAACAGCACCTGGCATTTGTGATAGAGCAGGGCCAGGTCAGCCTGCTCGGAGGGCGGCGCAGTCCAGATGCGGTGGACCACGGGGCTGATGTCCAGCATGTACGCCAGGCCGGAGGGCAGCTCCTGGCAGAGCCGGCTCAGAAGGCGAGTGGACTGGTGGTACTGGTATTTGGCATAGCAGGAACCGGCACAGGACAGCCACGCTAACAGAACGGCTGCTGGCATGTAAAACCCTTTGATCTTCTCGTGCCAGCTTGGCTCGATGGCGTAGTAGTAGTGCCCCAGAGCGCTGCCATACTGGTAAACAGCAACGCCCACATAGTCCATGAAGAAGAAGCTGTAGTGCCAGAACTCGGATTTGGCCTGCAGAAGGTGAGCGAGAGTGCTGAACGTCAAGTAGGTGATAGATGCCATGATGATGATGAGGAGGGGTTGGGCATGCAGGTCCTGCCCAAAATCCACCCGCTGCGAGAGCTGCTGGAAGCGCAGCAGCAGGATCAGTGCTGCCACCAGATGGGTCCAGACGTTGATGGCCTCGTTGTGCTGCTGGAAGAGCGTCGAGAAGTAGTAGCGCCAGGTCTGCTGCACCGGCCGGTAGCCACTGTGGATGTAGGGCTTCCAGAAGACCTTTGGCACCTCTGAACTGCTGACAGTGGAGGGAGAGAGGGGGGCCAGCAGCTGAGGGACGTTAATGAAGAGGCGGCTAAGCTTGTCTGTGATAACCGTTGCCATGATGCAGCCGAACTCCGGGTCCCTGCTGCGCAAAACCACCTTTGAGACAGAAAGAAAGTTTTGCTGCTGGCTTTAATAGTGATTTTACCAAAAAACATCAACAATTTGAATGCTTTGTGTTTTCTTCCAAAGATCTGTAAAATCACGTGTGACTGGAGAACAGCCTCAATAAAGCTGAAATAATCAGGAAAAATAGGACTAGGAAGGAGGCCGGAGAGAGGTGTAAGAACCCGTGGAGTGCCCCACGCTGCACAGGCAACAGGCTGTCTGCAGGAGTACTGAGGTAGAGGACATGAGACCCCAGGGTTAATTGACGTGATAATTAACACACCAGAACACATCAGTTCCTAACTCACCCCTTCCCAGCAGTTTGGGAACTGCTGAACAAACCAAACCTCCTAAACAAACCTGCTCCAGGACGGGCCCAGATTTTCCCCCGCAAATTGCAGTGTCTGGCTTCCCCCCGGCAGCAGGACAGCCCGCTCTGCTCTGAGACCACAAACAGCAGTAACGCCAGGAAGAGAAGATGGAACTTCTGCATTTAGAGTTTTTTCACCATCTTTTTTTCAGCTCCCATTTTTCCATGCGGCTTTGCATAAACAATGCAGCCCGAATGAGTTCATCCTGTTGCCTCACTGAGGTCCAGCAGTAATTGCTGTCAGCAAGCATTTCCGTATCTACAGTTCAGAGGCTGCTGTCCTTACCGAGATAAGGACACCCTCACCGGCTGGTTCTGCCTTTTCACAGCAGCCTGAAAGTCACATTGAACAGAATGGCCTCAAAATGAGATTCCCCCCCCAACCCCTTTACCTGCTCTTGCCCAGACAAGTTCTGGAGAAAACAGCCTGGCTTCCATCCGGCTCCTCTGCTGATTTATGCCTCAACTGCTGGCAAGTGCAGCCATTTCAGGGACAGCTCAGACAGGAAAAGCTCTTCAAAGTTCAGCAAAAGGCGGAGGAGGGCGGATGAGACTGTTTATTTTTACAATCTCTGTATTTTCTCATCAAAATGGAGTCGACAGGTCTGAACTCATGGCTGGCTGAAGCCGAGGAGCACAGACCCAGACAAGACCAGGCTGTTTGCTGCTCAGCTTCCTCCTTGAGGGCTCTTTTCCCACCTTGCCTAGTTAAAGAGGCCCCCCATCAACAACAAGTGGCCTGGCTGGGGGCAACACCTCGCTTGGCTCCTAAACCCTCCTGTGACACAGCAAACACATGCAGCCTGCAGTGAAAAATTAACTTCTTAAACCTCTTCCGGACTTGCAGCTACTGCGCTGAACTGAAACAGCCTCGAGTCCTGCCAGGAAGATGGGGGCAAAAGCAGAACTTTCCAGATTCAACTGTTTTGACCAAAATTTGACAGGCAGTTTGGCAGAAAACGCTGCCCTTCTGCCACCCAGAGACCTCACCACTGTGCCAGGGCTGCCACTGCCCGTGAGGACGCCTGGGAGGGGGCTCAGCTCCGTGTCCACCCCCATCACAGCTGCCAGGAGACAAATTTTTGTGGGAAAGGCGCCGCTGGTTCTGCTCGGGGAGACACTGCGGCAAAAGCAGCGGGAAAAGCTGCGCTGGGAGCAGCCAGGAGGCAGGAAAGGGAGCGGGGTTTACTTCAGGCCCTCCAGAGCTCATTTGAGCAGGAGTTAATTTGCAGAGCAATGAAGCCGCTGCTCGGTCACGGACAGAGCACGTCCTGCGCAGCGCTGGCAACCGTCCTCGGCCTTGTGCTCGCAATAAGGACCTACGAGACGTGGGGAACGCTGCCTCGGGCGCCTGCTCCATGCTGCGGCGCGTTTCCCTTCTCCAGCAGCATCCACCCATCCTGCTGCATTTGCTCTCGCTGATACGGCCTCGGCCCCCAGCTGCTGACATGCAGGTTTGCTCCCCGCGCGCACATCTGGATTTTTAGCCTCACAAACCAGGTTCTAAGCAGTTACAATCGGTTCCTTCTCAGCACAGACCCCGAGCCCCGCCGGCCCGGGCAGCCTCCCCGTCCTCCCAGCACCACCAGCCCCTCCCAAAGCCCTTCTGGGCGGGCAGCCAGGCATCGATCCTGGGCTGGTTTTTCCCGGGGGGTTATTTCAGCACACGGGTGCAGCTGGAGGTCGGGGTTCAGCAGGGCCTGGCCTCTGCCCTCCCCTCCCGGTGCCCCGGCAGACGCTGCTGTCCCCCCCTCCCCGGGACCCCACCGCCCGACCCCCGAGTCCCTCCACCGGGCACCTGCCGAGCCGCCGCCGCTCCGCTCCCCGCCGCACGACACTGAGCCCCGCCGGGCCGGGCCTCCGCCCCCTCCCTGGACCCGCCCTCACTCCAGCACCGGAGGCGGCGGCCGCCGCGGCCTCTGCCGGCTCCTGCCCCCGCCGCCGGAGCCCCCCGTGCCCGCTCACCGCCGCGGCTCCCCCGGGCCAGGCTCTTCTTCATGATTGACCTGCTGCAGATCGGAAGATAAATAAAGCAGCGGGGTTCGTGGCCCCGAGCACCGACCCTGCCCATTGAGGAACTGGTTTGAACTGGGACTGCTCCAAATTTCCCTCGCCACACCCGTACTGGGGCTGGCGGTTGCTGTAACTCGCACCACGTGCGGGGCTGGCAGGGAAACGCAGCACCTGGGAAATCCAGCTTTTGTCTGATGGACTGTCCTCTATCGCCACTGCCCTCCCCCTGCTTGCAGCCCCCACTCTCCTCCCCCCCCATTCCCCCCAGCAGCTCCCAGGGAACTGGACCCAGATCAGGCCCCGGGCATTAAGCTCCAGTTAAGCAAAGCGCAGGCAGCTACGTAAAGCAGAAGGAAGACAAGGGAACAGAAGGCCCCAGGCTGAGATCTGACAGCTTTGGCAAGCTGAAAATTCACATTTAACGTCTCTCTGTGCTCTTAACAGCATTTGGGGTTTGGCAGCACTGTCATCATCCTCCTCCCCACCCCTTAAAGATGGGAAAAACCCCCACACAGCATGTGGGGCACTTGGTCTTTTCTCACCAGGGCAATACATACATTAAAATGAAGAGCTTTTTTTTTTTTTTGTGATTGTTGAGTATGCCTCATCTTCTCTACAGGAACTGATCCAGTGATCACTTAAACCTCCATTACACGGTACTAGAGACACTCAACATCTTCCAGAAGCACATCATGGTGTGGGTTTGAGCCTTTGTCTCAAAGTTCAGCTCTGCATTCCCCATCCTCCTCACATCACCAGGCAGATCCTGACCCTCATGGCCCTGCTCTCAGCTCACCCAATGTCCCTGCGTGCCATTAAAGCCCCAAACGTGCGCTATGTCCCCACTGCACGTGGGTGGCTGCTCCCCCACAGCCTCTTACCTTCAGCCATGAAGTATCAAAACACTTCTGAAAATCCTTCAGGGAGAGGGTCCAATCCCAGCCTGGCACCAGGCCTGGCATTATCACCCTGTTCTTCTCTCATTCCAACAGCGTAGGATCAGCTTTTGCTTAAGTACAAAGTGCCAAGTGTGATACATGACATCTTCCCAAATCCAGGTTCCTTCTTCAGCAGCCAGGACTCAATTAGGCCCTTAAAACCACCCCATTCCTTACCAGCTTTTCCACCCTCAGACCACATCAGTGTCACTGGGCAGCACTAGATGCTCCGGGTGCAGAGTTAACCTGAAAACAAACTGGGAGCCTCAAGATCAAGGACACAAAAGGGGGAAGACAGGAGCGAGTGTGCCTCACCGAGCCAGCAAGTGTTTGACAGAAGCTGTAACACCCAAGAGCTGCCCCACTCCAAGGGAACACACTAAAGCCTCAGAACATGGCGCTTCCCCCGAGGTGTTGGGTGGCTGTTCAGACACTGCTGCAGAGCAGCATGAGTCCCTGTGGGTGTCCTCAGAGGACAGGACTGGGGTGGCTGGTTTGGTTTTTAAGGCACTTGTACAATACAGCAGCTCTGCACTTAATCCACCTCTTTCCTCAGAGCTCACATTGTCAGATCATTTCTCACACCCCAGGAAATGAAGATGACACATCTGGCTGTGGGCAGGAGCTGACCTTCAGCCTTGCCCTGCTCGGTGTACTGTCCCTGCACATCTGCAGCAGACACCAGAACAACTTCTCTACAACAGCTTTCAATTGGGGGAGGCCTCTGGTCCCAGCACAGAACAGGTCGGACTCTTCTGCTCCGACACAGCAGGACATGGTACAAGTCACCATTCAACAGCACAAGCCATCTTCTAGAAACCCTTCCCTAAAACCAGCTCGGATCAGTCATGTGGTAACAAGGACCCATTTGTTGAGGGGTCAGCAGCCCAAGGGAGGTGGTTCTGAGCTGCTTTGAACAAAAACACACACCAGCTGACAACTGCCGAGGTGTCAAAACAAAGCTTCGATTGTGAAATTAAGACAAGGAGGGGGGGAGAGGCAGCCTAGCAGCGCGCCCAGGGCTGGCAGGGAAGTGCTGCGGCAGCACTGGGTCAGGACGCCTGTCGCAGACCCCGGCCAGTGGATTATTGTCTCATCATTTTCAGAGTAATTCTCATGATAACAGCACTGTGCAGCTTTATTTAGTCACTCAATTACAGCAGGATTTTAGGAGACTGGGACAGAGTCAGATTTTGGAAGTGTAACAGATTCAGCATGGACCAGGATACTACACATTCCGCTCAAACACGTCTTATAGAGCTGATACAGTACTAGCCATCGCCCCAGCGGCGAGCGCCCTGGAGTAGAAAAGGATGCAACAAGAAGATAGCTACACTGGAAAGACAACACTTTAGAAAAGTGAAACATGGAAGGTCTCCCCTCTAGCCCCCAAAGCAAGTGTACAGTTGGGATCTAATTTTACAGTTCTACATCAGTTTCTAGAAACTTAAAAAAAAAAGAACAAACAAAAAACCCAAAGATAAAACCACTGGCCAGTACAGTCTTTGGATATTTAGAGGAGGGGGAGAGTCAGTTTCCAGAACCGAGTCAGTCGGTTTCAGCCTCACCAGGGTCTTTGCCTTCTTTGTTCTTTCGAACCTCTTCGATATGCTTGTCCTGGAAGAGAGCAGCAGGGGGGGCGGTCAGCTGCCCCGGCAGCCCCCGATGGCTTCCCACCCCCAGCAGGGAGCAGGACCTGCGAGTCAGGGCTGCTGCAGGGGGCTATGGGGTGAAGCTGTGTAAGGGAAAGCGAGACACCACTCTAGCTCCACCTGTCCCCTCTCCCCCAAGGGCAGGATTTCTGCAGATTTAATAGGCTTTCAAGCCCAGAGCACCACAGATCCCAAAAGGATGTTCATCTGTTTAGAGCACACACACACCCCTTGGCTTGTTCCACCAGTTTTCTCAGTAAGGAGCATGGAAAAACTCCCTCCCAAAGGGGAACTGGGACTCTACACCCACCTTCTCCCTCAAGCGTTCCAGTTTAGCAGCCATTTGTGCCTCGCGGTTTTCTTTGTTCGCTTCCATTTTGTGGGTCAGCTTCTCCTCTGCCATTTTGCTGAAGTTGTTGTTCTCCTCGATGGCTTTCTGCAGCACCTCCTTCTCGTGCTCCCGCTTCTCAGCCAGCTGCTTCAGGACTTCTGCTTCGTGAGACTAACGGAAGAGAGCACGCAGGCTTTGAACATCAAACGGATGAACCACAGAGACAACGATACCCAAGCTGCTCACAGCTCCCCAGAGAAGAGATTTTCTGCCATTTTACAGAGCAGCGTAACATCACAATGCAGGACAGAGCTCCCCGGTGCTTCTCCCACCCACAGAACCCGCATTCCACCATTACAAGCTACCAGGAAGTTTCCATCATTACTTGCAAGTCTTGTTAAATGGGATTTTTCTAGCGAAGAGAATATGGATTTTTTTTATGTGAGCATTGGCAGATCTTTCCGAGGAGATTCTCGCTTCTCACAATGGTGAATCACTGCGATCAGCTCACACGGGAGGCTGCGCTTCAATTAGCGAGCTGCTGCTCAGCTTGGCTTGAGATGCTCCAAGCTCCATCTCAACAGCAAGATCTTACATCAAGTCAGACACTGTATTCACAAACCTTCTCATTACAGATTCACCACCACATTTTGTAGGAGAAAAGGAATCTGTTACGATGTTAAAGACAAGAAAAACAGCTTCGTCCTGAAAGGGCATCCCTCTCAACTGAACGTTTTCTCTCATTCAAGATGACTTTGAGAACAAAGCCATGGCCTTGCAGACCATGACAAAGGTTCACAAGAGCCCCAGAGATTCTAAATTTCAAATCATATTCGATTTACCACAAACTGCTCATCACTTGTCCCAAACAACAATTAAAAACAAACAAAAAAAAAAAATCAACACAACTTGCCCAGAGCAGCTGAGCAGAGCTCACTGAAGCTGTTTCGAATTTACCTTACGTCTCTCTTCTGCTGCTTCCAACTTCTTCTGGATCTCTTCCAAAGACACATCCTTCTTCTTTGGGGGAGAAAGAGGGAACTCTGGGACTGCTTCTTTCGAGCGGGGACTGAGTATCAGCTCAAAGGCCTGCCCAGACGCACGCTTCTCCAGTTCCTTCACTTGAATATCTAGGAACACAGGCAAAAAACCCCAAAGCCACAGGATTTTAAATCAGAAACTGGGTTAGGTAACTTGAACAGCAGCCTTCAAAAACCCAACGCCACAAAGGAGACAGCAGCATCTGAGCCGAGAGCTTCACTTTCAGCAGCAGCAAAACCATTCAAAACCGTGGCTGGTAATTTTGTCTGTAATTCTCCCCCCACTCTACATTACCCCAGTGCCTTTAATGTCCAGGGTCGTAAAAAACACATTTATCACTACTTCAAATTAAACAAATCATTCCTTCTCCAGCAACAGGACTGAGGAAGGGTTTCAAGGCGTTCACCTGAGAGCTGACACAGCCAAGAACAGAAACCAGTTTTCACAGGACTACGTAAACCAGCGTTTTCTCGCCAAACGCCACAAACAGGCGCGTCAGCCCTGCCCGGTGTCAGCTGTACCCGCGCACCAGTTCTGATCGCCAACACGTCGAGATGACAGTCAGCTCTGTCAGCGGAGCAGATGGCACGCAGAGGAGCTGAAGCCCATCTGCTAACAGCCCAGTCTGAGGGGGCCCGTGGGGTGTTTTCACCAACACCCGCTTTTAACAGCTTCTCCAAAGCAGCCTAGGGAGGGGAGAACAGCATGGGGACGGCTTTATTTTCTATATTAGATTTGTAAAATTATTTCTGAGGAAATTAAAAGACAACACAAGAGCATTTAGTACATAATACGTACCAGAAGTAGCCATGACAAGAAAATACGACTCCAGAAGCCAGCTGTGGCAGAACGTGAATGGGGTGGACTCCTAGAAACAAAGAGACGTGGCTTTGAACAGTGAGTACAGGGAATTCTTTTCTTCTAAAAAAAACTGCTAAGCACAATTAGTGCTGCTGAACAGAGGGCAGCCAGGCAGGTTACTGCAGTCGGTCTGTGGAGCTGAGGCCGATGTCCATGCTAGGAACGGCAGAGAGGTTCTTACCGGTGTTGCAGGAGCTGTGGGTACCACTACAGCCGGGCATTTTCAGTCCCTGTTTCACTCCACCCGAATTAAGATATGGCCACAAAGGCTCCCATTCGTTCAGCGGCACACGGTGCTAGGGGTATTTCTCCATTTCACTGCTACAGCTCTCTGAATTACAATACAGCGCGGGACCGGCCAGCACAGCCGGGGCTCCTGCTGCTGCCAAAGGATCCTCAAGCTGCGCATCGAGCTCATTTAAAATTCGGTTTTATTTGAGCCGCTGAAGCCTGATGCCACACATCGCAGCAGACAGGGAGCACGCACACCGCCCAGCATCTCGTGTCAAAAAGGTACGTAATTACAAAAGGCAGAAAACGCTCTAAAAACCCCCAAATGACGTTATTTCCAGGTTGCAATCTGACGATGAAGCAGGGTCCGAGGGGGTGCGCGGTCCCGAACGGGCGGCGCTAGGACCGCGCAGCCACCCGCCCCAGCGGTACCGCCCCTCCCACCACCAACCAATAGGCACCGAGGCCGTCGCCCGGCCGGGCGAAGGCGCCGCCCCCTCCCCGCCCGCGCCTTCCCAACCGCACCGAATTCAAACCGCCGGGGAGAGCGCGCGCGCGCCCGCCCGCGCGCGCGGGGGGCTCGAGGGAGGGCGGGGCCAACCGTAACATCCGGGCACCTGCCGCCCCTCGCCGCAGGTGCGGGCCCCCGCCTCTACCCCGGGGTGAAGGGAGGGAGGGACGGGACGACAGCGACGACGGGGACCCTTCGCCCCACCGCCGCCAAGCGGGGCTCGGGCGCGGGTCTCCGAGCTCGATGGCGTCGGGGTGCGGCCGCCCGGGTGCCGCCCCTTCCCCACTAACAATGGCGGGGTCCTGTCAGGGAGGGGAGGGGGCGCCGCAGCCGCCACTAGTAGGGCGTCGCCCCTCACTGAGCGTCGCCCGCTCCCGGGACAATAGACACCCCCTTCCCCGCCGGGATCGGGGGAAGGCGGGGGGGGGCGCTAGGGACACCCCCCCACCCATTGTCTCCCATTCCTTTGTCACCGCGACGCCCGAGAAGCGGGCGGCGGCCGGGGACGCGAACCCCGCGAGAAGAAAGGACAAAGGAGGCAGGCGCGGGGTCCCCTTCGCCGCGCACCCGCAAACGCCTGCGGATCCCCAGCGGCCCCCCTCGCCCTGACACCCACCCTGAGCCGAGCCCCGCTCCGCTGCGGCAAGCGCCGCACCCCCCCACCCCACCCCGGAGCTCCGGACCCCAATAGACCGTCGCCCGCACACACACCCCCCCCCTCCACCTTCTCAACCCGGGGAGGGGCCGCGGACTCCGGTGCCGGTCGGCCCCCGAGCCCGCAGCCCCGCCGCCGCCAGGCACCCACCTGCCCGCTCCGCCGCTCCGGCCACACTCCGCTCGCGCCCGCCCCGCCGCGCACAAAAGCGCCAAACAATGGCACGTGACTCGCCCCGCCCCGCCTCCATTGGTCCAGCGCGGCGGCACGTGCCGCCCGCCGGGGGGGAGCGCGCGCCCCCCCCAACCACCCCCTCCCCACCGGCCCGTTGCATGCCGGGAAGCGTAGTCCGCCACCGGCGGGCGGGGGCGGCGCGGGGCGGCCACCCCCGCGGCCCGGCGGGGCTCGGGCGGAAGCTGCGGGACCTCGCCGCGACGCCCCTCGTCTCCGCGGGCAGCCCCGGGGCCGGCGGACCCTCCGCGCCGCGCTCTCCGCCCGCACCCGCGGAGTGGAGGGACTCCCTTTGTCTCCCACCCCGGCGGTGGGGAGGAGCGGGCCCCGGGGCGGTATCCTTCGGCCAGGGTCGCCCGGCCCCAGCCCTGGTTTGGTGGGACACCGTGGTTTGGATGGTCGCCTCGGGGCCAGCCACTGACTTCAGGGCCAGGGTCACCTCAGGACTGTGGTCACCTACGTCAGGGCTTTTGGTCAACTGAGGACTACCGTCACCTCAAGTCCATGGCAACTTGACCTCAGGGCCACGGTCACCCCATGGCCATGGTCACCTCGGGGCCATGGTCACCTCAGGGTCATGGCCACGGCCGCTTACCTCAAGACCATGGTCACCTCAGACCCATTGTCACCTCAGACCCATGGTCACCTTAGACCCATGGTCACCTTAGACCCATGGTCACCTCAGACCCATGGTCACCTTAGACCCATGGTCACCTCAGACCCATGGTCACCTCAGACCCATGGTCACCTTAGACCCATGGTCACCTCAGACCCATGGTCACCTCAGACCCATGGTCACCTTAGACCCATGGTCACCTCACCTCAGGGCTTTTGGTCACCTGAGGACTACCGTCACCTCAAGGCTATGGCAACTTATCTCAGGGCCATGGCCACCTGAAGACCACGGTCACCTCAGAGCCACGGTCCCTTACCTCAGGACCATGGTCACCTCTGGGCCAGTCAGTTATCTCAGGGCCATGACAACCCCAGGGCTCTTGGTCATCCTCAAGAGAACCACTGTGTTCCTTTGGTCACCTCAGGGTCACAGCCACCACAGGCCAACCCCAAAGAGCATCTGTGGCTCTGAGGAGCATCAGCCCCGCAGCCCCTGGCAGTGTGTTTGGGGGACAGCCATGTGGCCACCCTCTCCTTCGGGGTGACTCCAGCAAATCAAAGCATGTCCAGAAAAGCCATCGTGCAGGTACGTGACGGCCGTGCAAAGACGACCCGTCCTTGTCCAGCAGCTCCCGAGATAACGCTGCTGCCAGCATCGATACGGGGTTCACTCCCAAACGTGCTTGAAACAAACCGGCTGCACGTTCCGTACGAATGACTCCGTCCGGCTCCCGTGGTACTTCCCGTGTTACGGTCACTTGAGTGGCTCCAAGAGTCAACAGGCACAAAAGGCAGATGGCCGAGAACAGCACAAACCTGCTGCTGCAGCGTCAGCCCAACCCAGTGGTCTCCGTGCCCTGAACACCAAAGGACTTCTCTGAGGGGACCCACTCTTCAAAACAAGGATTTTGCACAAAAGAAGCCCCCGTCCTACCTTGAGGCAGGTTAATATTGTGACAGAAATGCACCAAGCTTTCAAAACAGAGATTATTTTAAACACTTGCCCTGTTTTTTTGCTGATCTGACGTCTATTTCCATGGAAACCACATCCAGGCTCCGAGCTGCTGGAATTGGGAGAGGTTTCTGCCGGAGCGGCTCGCTGGGCATGGGAAGAGCCATTTTCCAGCAGCACCGCAGAACCTTTCTGTGGGCTTTCAGATTCAAACTGCTGTGGCCGCCTGGCCCTTTGGGTCACGCCTGGTAGGTTCGCGGGGTTCCCGGCTCAGCACCAGCGCTGCCTGTGCAGGTATCCCCTACCTCACACGCTTTGAAATGCAGCACCTTGAGTGCTCGGATCCAACCGCATCAAACTGCTGCTGGAAGACAAAGCAGCCACGAGACCGCGGCGTCAGCCTGTGTTTTCCTTTAGCGTTTATTAATTGTCATCTGCGTAGATCAACAGCGTCTCGGATGCTTTTTAGTAAAATCAATGAGCTTATCCCGGGATAACGCAGGATTTCCCAGGGGAAACAAGGCTTCCTGGGCTCGGGGCTTTCTGGGTGGTACCTGGGTACCCGCAGTCAGCACTTAACCCCTGGAGAGACGCTGATGAAATATCATTTGAAGAGGGGACGCAGGCAGAGATAACACCACGAGTCACGCAGGGGCTGTTCGCAGCGCATCCCATTTTCTTTCCTGGGCTTCTCACAGGAAAAAAAGAGAGAGAAAAAAAAAAGCACCCTGAATATATCTTTCCTTTGCGGATTGGCCTCAAAGCCAAACGTATTTCCTTCAGGTAAGAACTCTCCTGTGTGAGAGGCAACACGGTTTATTGACGAGAGGCTCTGAGCTGGGAATCAGAGTGGGGATCTGTTCTGGGCTCTGGCATTGTCCACGCCGTGTCCTTTTGGCTGAGGCTCTTTAGCCGCCCCTTTACAGCACCTGCCACAACTGCTTTCAATTTAAACCAAAACCTTTGAGCGACAGTGCGATAGAAAGCGGAACAGCAGCTCTCAGCAGCTGGAGAGGCATCGAGACCATCTCACTTGTGGCCTCGTTGCAAGAGCCGTTTTATTTTCGGATCATTTCATAAAGCCCGTTTGTTTACGTGGCGTTTATTTTTGTCTGATCTCAAGGAGAATGGAGAATATGAAAAGCTTTTATTTGATTTGCATTTGACTCGTGTTTATCGACACATTTACTGCGATTCTAAACAGACTCTTCTCTCCACCAGCCGAGCAGCGTTTGGCTGTGGTAGGTTTTGTCTACTGGATTCCTTTTCACCACCAAAAGCTTTTTGCTATAATCCCAATTTTTCCAAAAAAAGAGCAAGCAGCAGTATGAGAAATTCCTCCCAACGTGTCACTCTGCCCCAAAACGGGGGTCGAGGGGGAAGGTACCATTTCAAGCCCCATCTAACCACACCAGCCAGATGGATTTGTGCACCTTGAGGAAAACAAAGGGCCGCGGCAGGACTTGCAGCAGATATTCCCAGAGGAAAAGGGACAAAGCGAGGAGCGCGACCCGCTCTCGGGGTCAGTTATGACGCCCCGGAGCGGGCGGTAACTGCACCCACTGCGGATCGTGGCCCTCGTGCTGTACCTGCCCCTCGGCCGCGGTTCAACACCCTCCGCTCTCGGCGAAACGGAGGAGTCCAGGTCTCCTCGGGAAGACTCCTTGTACGTGTGAATTTAGGACGTGACGTGACCAGATTTAGCACAGATTAAAGCGTCTCCTCTGCTGTGCTTATCAAAATATCCCACAAAGAGACTGACACAATTAGGTGACAACTCAGCCCACGGCAGCTCTTTTAACTTGCAAAAATATTTAATCTCCACTAAGAAAATGTGCTTTCTGAGTATTAAACTGCCACCCCCGAGCGCTCGTGGACTGATGGTGTATTTGTTAATCGGAAGATGTTTTAGAGCAGCCTGGTAAGTAACATTGGCAAGTGTTTGCCGAGGCTGGTATCAGCCACCGCATTAGCAAAGTTCATTAGAAAACCAGAAATCCAAGACACCGTTTGACCCGAGTCCATCAGTTTAAGTGATTTAATAAATAACCTGCTAGAGGAGTCAATAATATAAAACAAACTTGTTCTTTCTATCCGTGTTTCTCAGTCTTTATATTAACCTGCCGCCAATTTTTGTCCACGCTGCCCGTGCCGACGTGCTGCTGCCGCCCGGCCTCGCAAGGAAAATTAGTGCCTGCAAAGGTCTCGCTGATCTTCAGATTAAAATAGGTTTTAATCCAAAATGCAGCCGAGGAGACCATGGGACTGAGGAATAAAGCCAGACTTTCAGCGAGTTTCTCCCTCACAGTGAAACCTCTTCCAGAGGTGAGAAATGTTTAAGGTAATTGATATTTGTTTACTGGGGGTGTTCAGGCTGAACCTATATTTATGCTGAAAAACACCATTAAGAAAATGTTCCCTGTGGAACAAATTGACACTTGCAAATCTGCGTGTGCTGCTGGAAATGATTTGGGTTTTTTTGAGTCAGACAGGGCTTCCCTTGCGAGTTTGGTTATTCGAGAAATTCGCTCGAACTCACTTCGTTCCTCCATAAACCGAGGCAAGTGAAAGCACTCCCACAGACGGCGATTGCGCCCGCAGCGGGAGAGGTGAAAACATCAATGAATCGCTCTGCTCTTGGGGCAGTGTCACCCTGAAATGGCACAGTCCCCTCTTCCTGCGCAGTCACAGGACGGTACTGCAGGATATCCAGTACCGGGGTGAGGGCTGGCAGGGCTCTAGAGTAGGAACATCGGTTTAGCTCCTAAAGAACCGAAGACAAAGGCCCCACAATCCCTCTGCTGTCCTCGCACCGCGATGGTGACAGACCCCGCGGTAGTGGCGCTGGCTGCGGTACCCACCCGTGGGCACCGTCATCCTGGCTGCACCCAGGATGCTGGACGAGGTCTGCTGGCTCTTCTGCCTTCGATCCGGCCCGGGCAAAGGAGCAGCGGAGTTCCCTTCCCAGCCTGCTGGCACAGCTCCTGGTATGTTTTTTTGTTCTTTTTTTCCTGTGAAAATGAGGTTTTACATGCTCAAACTACTCCTCTGTCTCTGACTGCTCTCCTCTCCCAGCTTTCAGCTCTGTGAGCCAGCCTCTGCCCCTCCGATAAATATGGATAGGAGCTCAGCGACATGAATTCCACAAGTTTCTGGGAAACAGATGGCTGGGGAGAGGCGAGAGTGAGGAAGAAGCTTCAGCACAAGCCCAACTATTATTAGAGACCAGCAACTTCACACCAGGGAGAGCTGTCATCAGCCGCTCCCTGGAGCAGGTACAGTTTCAGAGCTGGGTGTTTTCTTCACAGCACCAGCAGATCCTCCAAGACACTAACGCTCAGTTCTGCTCTCCTGGGCCACACACCTATGTGGCTGCTGGCTCCCACCTCCACCGTGTCCAGAACCACGCGAGAAAACCTGGCCCGGGGATCTCCTCGCATTGCTTCCCCCCCTCCCATAGCTCCCATCGGAGCCGGGAGCCTCGCCCCATTTCTCTGCATCCTCGTCGCTTCTCCCCTTTCTGCTCCCAACCCGAGCCCACAGATTTGCATTTCCCACATGGAGCACCGAGAGCTTTGCTATTCAAGGAAGCCCGTAAACAACTCACTGCTGAGGGTTCAAAAATAACTGCACTGCGCGGAGCTGTGATCGCGGGAGGCTGGGAGAGGAGCGCGAAGGAAGGGTGGAGGGTTGGGTTTTTTGCATGTGAGCTCACAGGAGATGCGCTAATTAGATTTCCAAAGTGTCAGAATCAGCCAGTTCAGCTGGGATAGAGCAAAGGAGGCAGCGTGGGTTTGACAACCACCTGGAACAGCAATGCATCGGGAAGCCATAAAATATTCAACAGCCAGAGAAGATTCCAGTAAAGACATTTGCTTTGGCTCTTTGAAAATGAAGGCGGGGTGGGGGGAGGAAAAGCTGGGTATAGCACTAATTATTCCCCAGTTCCTAATTAGTTCCTTGAATTTAAAACACGGATTCAGCTCAGCAAGCCTATTGTGCTATTAATACATCCCTGGCCTGATACAGTTAAAAATACTCCCACCCTTGCAAGACAAAATGTAGCTTGGAAGTGTCACGATGGGAGGAGTTCAAGGATGGAAATCCTCTTAAAGGAATATGACTTCCCCGGTGTCGAATAAACAAGGTGAACCAGCCTGTGACAGCCCCAGACGAGCCTGTTCCCACTAAAAGCAAACGTGGAAGTCGTGCTCGCCGTGGAGCTCTCGGGCCACTTGCCGAAACCGGTGCGCAGCAAAAGGAAACAGGTTTTGCTTATTTTTCAGAGAGCTGTGGAGCAGGTGGATTTGCAAGTGCCCGCTGCCTTCAGACGGGCAACACAAGGTTGAATCCTGATCATGAGGCAGGATTTTGATGTGTCTCCTCCTTGCATCCAGCCCCGCGCTCAGGTAACGCAGATCCTGATCTCCCCAGTGCAACGGCCGCGGCTCGTTTTCCGAGGCGATATCTAGAGATGCTGTTACCGGACGAGATCGGTCAGACACCGCGGGCGGAACAAAACACCTCTTCCCATGGGATCTGTGAGCCAAGGAAACGAGTCTGGGGCTTTTTTATGGCACCTTTCGACTTCAGTCCGACGAGGAGGTCCAGATCTATGCTCTCACCCTTCAGATCCTCTCAGGACATGCAGTTCCCCTCCCATCCCCACCGACAATTCTGCATCCAAACGGGTTAATTCCCGCTCCATCCCGCTGCCTGTCATTGCTCAGCAACACCAGCGTGGAACAATACCTGCCCTCACCATCCGCTCAGAGCCGTTTGATCCCTTTTCCCCCAGAATCTGAGTTCATAGTAGATCAGTATCTGTATATTAAAAGAAAAAAGCCCGGACACCTCCGCTGCAGCCGGGAGAACAAAGCCGGTGCTTCTGGAGGGAAACCACAGCTCTGCCTTTTCTGCACCAAACCAGCAAACTGCTGCCCTTCGCTAAAATCCACACCCGGACAGACGCCCCTACGTTGTGTTTGCCAGCACAAGTGCTTCGTTTTAATTAAAACACCCCCAAAACCCCAACCCAGGCCTTACACGATGCCGGAGAGCCGCTATGGACGCCGGCAGACGAAGGCAGCTGCTGCGTTGGGGGGTTTGGTGCTGCCGTATCACCCGGGGAGCAGTGCTGACAGGCTCAGCACCTCTCCGCACCCCTGCAGACCAAAGCCAAAGGGCTAAACTGGAGGATGTGGGATTTTGGAGTCCCCGCCTCGTGCAGCCGCTCACCCTGCCCCACCACCACAAGCTGGCATCCACGGGGCTGAGCTCAGCCTGTCCCTCCTAAACAGGGCGAAATTAAAAAATCCTTCAAATCTGTTTCAAGGGCTTTTTCAGGTTGGCCTGGAACCAGAGAGGCCTCACAAAGCTCCGTCCTCCAGTGCCTCAGTTTCCCTTGTCAGTCCTTTTCTCCTCTGTTTATTCAGGAATTCTCTCTAGGCTCAGCAAGAGATCGCTCCAGCCTAGGCGGGGCTTCTGCTGCAGAGTGAAAACTGTTGAAAAACCAGTTGTACCCTCAGAGAACCCTCGATGCTGCTGGCTGCGGGGAACAGGAGCCCTCTCAGCCCAGGGCATTGCATTTCAAAGGCTGGGGAACTCAGCAAGCACCGTGTCCGCAGCCCAGCCCTGCAGCATCACACCTCGAAGCCGGCAAGCACGTGCCCTGCGCTGGAGCGCAGGGTCTGCCCGCCCCGCAGAGCCCTGCTCCTGCCCTGTAAGCCAGCGTGGGAGGAACTGGTGCCTGGGAAGGTGACAGAGTCGAGCGGAATCCCTCGTGACTGCAGGTGTCTGGGGTTTCCAGCTCAAGGCAGCCTGGCAGAGATGGTAACCATTTGCTTCAGAGATTAAGAAACTCGATTTTTCTTCAGAACTTCACCCAGAGGAAGGTTTTGGGTCGCCAATGGAAAGGTGAACATAAAACCAAGCACATACTCACCGATCAAAGGAACCTAAGGAACTCTGCTCAAGAGGGAGCTGCCCGGGTTTGGGTTAGGAGCAGGGTCAGCCCTCTGTCCGCGCTGGTCTGCAGGGCGGGTACTCGCAGGCTGGACACCGAGCTCCTGTACCAGCGCTCGTGTGGCTCTCCCTGGGCTCACCTGGCAGAGCCCTGGACCTTTATCAGCTGTTGTGAATCCAGGCCTCACTATTTTCCTTTAAAAATACAAGAAAAAAAAACCAAACAACTCACGAGAGTGTTACGGTAATTACAGGAAGGTTTGAACACACGTCTCAATTTGCATTAATTAAATCGACAAGGAAGCTTCAATTCAGCAAATGAGTTTTTTTCCAAGCGGCAGCAAACACTGCAGCAGGCTGGAGGTGGGATGGGGAGGGATCTGCCGCTGGAAGGGGCTTCCCAGGAGGGAGGGATGAGCTGGGGTGGGGAGGATGAGGAGAAAACTCTCAGCTCGAAGGTTCTGAGAGCTCGGAGCTGGGTCTGTGCTGACACTGCCGGATTTCAGCCCGGAGAGTGGAATGGTTTGAAGGCGAAGGCGGTGGGAGCGCGGCGGTTGCTCTGCGGAGATAAGCCGTGGGTACGAGGAATGTGTCCATTCACAGCCCAGCCGTGCTGCCAGCACAGCTGTGAGGGGAATGTCAATGGGCAGCGGGTTTTTTTATTTTTAAAGCCACCAGAGTGAATATTCAAGCAGCTCAGACACGCTGACATGCTGGGATGGAAGCGAACCCTTTCCAACACACAACCCTCCCGCGCAGGGCACGGCTGGGCTGCCAACCCGCAGGAGGGGGCCCCGGGTGCCGACCCCCCGGTGTAACGGAGTCGGTGCTTCCTTCCCACGTCCCTGAGAAGCAAAATCCCGCTGTGGACAAAACAAGGGGGTTTGTGGATATAAATCGCAGACCGTTCACATTCAAACCCAAACCTCCGCGTCATAAGGACACGATGACCCAGAGCTGGTGCCAGCGGCTGCTGTGGCAGATCCTGGACCAGGCTAACCCTTATCTCCTGCTTTCTGCCAGAAAACCTTCCAGCGTGGCACAGGCAAGCCTGGAGCAGCCTGGGCCACCCTAACGCTGCAGCCACCCACCCGGGTGCACCCCTGGAGCACCCGCTGGTGCAGGTGGGTGGCAGGGACCGATGCTCCTGGAGCACCCGCTGGCCCAGGCGGGTGGCAGGGACCGATGCTCCGTCCCTGCCCATGGCTGGCCTGGTGAACGCTGGCTCCGGCAGAGCTGTCCCAGCCTCTTTGTGTCTTTCTTTCCCACCTCTCAGCCGCAGAAAAGCAATCCGAGCAAGCTGGGACGTGGGGCAAACACTTTCCCCGTGTGCTGCGCCGGGGATTTGTGCTGCGGCTTTCACGCACGCTGCCTCCCGCCTTGAGCGAGTAACGGGGATCTGGGGGAAAGTGCTGCTGGCAAGAGGAGCCTGACTGAAGAGATGGCTCCGGGCTGGGTTTTAAAGCAGCTGCAGCAAGTCAGTGAAGTGGGAGAACGCTCAGAGAGGGCTCCTGCACCACCACATCCCACGGAGAGCAGAGACGGGCCGATGGAGCGGAGGACAGGGGGTGTCTGCCCTGCCCAAGCAGCCGCGAGGCTTTGTGAACTCCGCTCTCTCCTCTGGCGGGGTTTTCCTGCAGAGGCACAGAGACAACTGGGATGTGGTCCCAGGCACACAGGCCAGCTCTGTCTCGGGGAGCAAAGGGATGCAGGGCCAGGCAGAAGGAGACCTGCCCGCTTCCCCGCTCCCCCAGCCCCACGGGCACTGCGGGCCGGGATACGCGCCTTCCTGTGAACCGAAGGGTTAACGAATTCCAGAGGCACCCTCTGAGCACAGTCGGTTTCTGCCACCTCCTTCTCGAAAGCCTTTACATAAGAGTCTTGCAGAATTTATAGCCTCCCTCAGCTGTGCCGCGCCGGAGCCGCGACCGGGCTGCTCCCCCGTAGCTGCCAGCGCAGATCCCCGGCCGTGCTAATTCGGGGAGGAAAATGGGATTTGATTTCTGCACCAGTCACTGTCCCTCACTGTTAAAACAGAACCTGACGGGCTCTGTCCGTCCCCCCCCGGCTCACCCACACGATGCATCGCATGCATTGACCTTGAACGTCCCCCACCCACCCTCAGCATCTCAGCAGAGCGGTGCGGAGGCTCCCCCGGCTGTCACTCCCCAGCCTGTGCCCAGGGCTAGAAATGGTGGTTTAGGGGTAAAACAATTTAAAAAAAAATAATCTGGAAGCACCGGGGGCCTCGTGGTCCCGTTCACGTCAGTCCTTTGTGTCACGGGAGAGCAGAGGAGACGTTGAAAAATGTCCTCTCTGCTGCCGCACAGTGCTGCGCCTTCCCGGAGCACCCTCAGCCCCGCGGCTCGCCCTCGACTAAGAGGGGCCGGGGGCCACCAGCAAGGCGGACGTGGCCATCACGGTGACACAAACAACTCCGGCACCGGACGAGTGAGATGCTGCTTTGCCATTCCCCTTTCTTCCCCTGGAGAAGGGCTTTGCTGGCACCCGTGTCACCCGCTGTCACTGGGTGAGGAATAGCACGCGCCATCCAACCCGCCGCCCCTCCAGCCTTGGCACCCCACGGAATCCTGTCCCCGCGCAGCCCCGGGCACTGTCGTCTACAGCAGCTTCTCTCTGCCATGGCAGGAGGTGAAGCAAAGCCAGGGCTGCCGCTGCCATCCCGCCGCACGTCCCCCCAGCAGGAACACCGCGCCGGTGGCAGCGGGGACAATGCAGAAGCAGATGGTGTGGCAGGAGCCCGGACGTTTCCCGCAGCTGCCGAGCAGCGTGTCCAGGGCTGCTGGCCGCCTCTCCCGCCGCAGAGCCAGCCAGGACCCTGGGGAGGGTCTCCGGTGGGGTAAATCCAGGGAGCTCCGCTGGCTTCAGCCCTGCTTCAGGATGGCTGAGGATCAGACCCCCCTTAAAAAGCATCCCCTGCTCCACCACCTCTGGGCTTACCCAGGAATGTGCTGTAGGTGCTTCCAAAGTGCCTTATTCCCGCCCCAGCGTGTGCCCGTTTGCAGCGGCGTCGCTCTTCATGCTGCAAAACCAGGCTGGGCCGTTTCCCTTCCAGTCCCCATCTCACCTCCCTTCCAGCCAGCCCCTTGCTTAATGCCATCCCCTTTCATGTTTCCCCCAATTTTAGGTGTGGGGTCAGCAATCCATCCGGCTTTCCAGGACGCCGCCAAGATTTTCATTCGCTTTGCGCTTGGAGCCCTGATGCTGCATCTCTGGCTGTGGCTGAACCACCCCTGATCCCCTGCCTGCTCCTGCCAGCTGTGCCACAGCTGCAGGAGATCCAGGCAGGCCCAGCGAGGATCGATGCCCACCTACCCATGGCTGTAAGAAGGGTGCCACCTCGGGCCCGAGCCTTTGTCCCTGGGGATTTTATTCCCTCAGCCCTCTCTGCAGGCAGCGCTCGAGCAGGGAGGGCTCTCCGGGCACACTCGCTGAGCATCGCAGCCACATCCTACGAGCACGGTCCCCAGGTTCTGCTCTCCCCATGGCCCTCCTGCCCTTGCTGGCTCCGCACGGCTCATTCTGGACTAGAAGCCGCCGCTTTCCCGGTACCCGGTTGTCACCAGCGACCTCGGAGCAGGCTACAGGTTGGAGCGGCAGAACGGTGCTTCTGGAACCACCGAGTCTCCGATGCCTTCGAGCAGGTTGTCCCACTGATGGAACTCCGCTTCCAGATCTGCACGGGGCAGAGATGGTGACGGGGTTACTACAGCGATTAGCCGCTCGGCTCCAGGCACAGAGCAGGAGCAGCCTCCAGACCCCTTTGCCTTGTGCAACAGGATGGGAAGCACCAAACCCAAGCCCAGGGAGGCAGCGGCCACCCCGCAGCCCCCTGCAAGCGGGGGAGCTTTGTGCCCCCCGAGCCCCCAGCCAACGTGCCCTCCACCCCGTGCCGTACTGAGATGCCTTTGCAGGAAGGCCAGGGCCGCCCGGCTGGTGATGTCCAGACCCTTGTAGGGGTCAAGGGTTCCCCTCATGCTGAAGATGCGGTTGATGAGCTTCCCGGTGAGAAAGGTGAAGTCGGTCTGGCTCTGGTGCACAGATCCCCTGGGACAAAGAAGGGGTTTGCTTCAGTGGGAGCGGGGAGAGGTCCACCTGATGGGACACAGCCTGTAGGTGCTCCTGAGAGGGTACTGGTGGGTGGGTGCCCCCAGCTCTCGACTCACAGGATGGTTATAATCTTCGTCTGGCTGTTTCTGGAGCTCAGCCTCTTCATTTTGGCAATGCTCTCTGGTGTCTGGAACTTCTCGGTGTTGATGAAGAGCACGGGCTTGGGCACCTCCGGGTACAGCGCGTTCTCCAGGGGGAACATCCAGGCGTCGAGAGCCACCGCACAGCTGCAGCAGGACGGACAACGCCCGGCGCTGCTGCCCACGCACGGTTCCCATTCCCTCCGAGATGAGCCACGTGTCCCCAGAGCTTCCCGCAGCTCCTCATCCCTGCTGTGGCTTACCTGAAGCCGGGCTCTTTCACCAAGGCCAGCACTGCTGTCGCCCCGCCGAAGGAATGGCCCATGACGGCCACCTTGGTCAGATCAACGCTGCCCTGGAGAAAGGAGAAGGCCGAGGAGCCCGTGCCCAAACCCCGCTGCAGAATGTCCCCAATTAAGGAAGAAGCACAAGGACTGGTCCCGCCAGCCAAGGGCACCCGGACCCTCCCCTCAGCCAGACGATCCCCGTGGCTGCTCCTTCAGCGCAGACAGACCCAGATACCTTCAGCTCGGAGAGATCGAAGTCCTGCTGAAGGACGTTCGGGACAGATTTACCGCTGCTGACGTCCTCGAAGAGTCGGAGCGCTCGCACGCATTCCTCCGCCCTCTGATGAACCTGGCAGTGAGAGTTGCCCCTTCCCCGGTTAACCCAGCTCCTCCACCCCATGAGTTTGGGGCCAGATCCTCCCCCCGACGTCCACCCATGCTTGTCCCTCCAAACCCGCCGTGCTCAGACCCGACGGGGCTTTCCCTGAACGACAGGCTGCACCACGGCGGGGAGGCGGCGCATTTTTTGGACGGGTTTCTTTTTTGGTTTGTTTTTCACGCAGTTAATCTGACAGCCCAGACGGCTGGAGACCAGCGCAAGACCTCAGCTCCGGGGAGGAAGCAACGGGGTGTGCAGGGGAGGGGGAGCGCGGGTTCCCCCGAGGCGCCGAGTGACCAAAAACTCAGATGAAAAGCTCTCTCGTCGCTCCCCGCTCCCTCTAACAGAGATGCTGTATCTGAGGCTGACCTGGCAACCTTTTCCCTCTATTTATCATTTATTTCTCCTTCACCCTCAACGTTTCTGCTCATGGGTTTAGCTTTATCGGAAAACTGTTTCCTTTGTTTGTGCAACGTGCCGTGAGACAGAGCACGCGCAAAAATAAGAGGCTGGGGGGTGACTGAAGCCTGCCAAAAGCACCTCCAGCCGCCACGTTTCCTAGAGAGCTTTTCTATGACAAATCTTGACTCCATGGCGTCCTTTCAAACCAGCAGGGGAGAATCTGGCTCAGCAGGAAACCGTCCTGCTCCCCAGCAAGCAGCTGTCCGCTTAATCCCGGACAGACAGAAATGGGAGCGTGAACAACCCCAGCAGCCGGCCCGGAGCCCGGCCAGCCCGCGGTGCTGGGCTGGGCAGCAAGCCCGTTTGTCGCCGGGGTGCGGGTGACATTAAGTATCCGAGGACACGGCGCAGCCCAGCCTGGCTCCTGCCGGGGTCAGCTGGAGCCGGCCGGCCGGACCCCACGCAACAAACAGGTTGAACAGATTTTTCTCAGCTTGCCAGAAGGCTCAGCCCCAGCGTGACGGTGGTTTGGGAAGGACAGAGGCAAAGAGTCTAGGGGAGCAGCTCAGCTTGCAGCAGAGATTTCACGCCTCCCACCATTAGCCCCCCACCCCGGTACCTGCTTGTTTCGGAAATGAAACTCCTTCTGCCCTGGGGGCACTGGGTGGTAAGGGATCCACTCCTCTCTCCCAGCATCCGCCGTACAGAAATACGTCGCGGAGGCAGAATGGTCCCTGCAGCAGCGGGAGGGCCAGCAGCCGCGTCACGGCGGGGGCACCGGCAGCACCCCCAGGGCACGAGGCCCCGCCAGCCCTGCCACGGCTGCCGAACGCGGCGGGGTCTGGGGCACCCGCCTGTGCTCCAGCGCCGCCACCACGAAGCCCCAGGACGCCAGCTCCGAGCAGACCGAGGAGTACAGGGTCCTGCCAGGGAGACGGGGTGGGGAGCGGGCCAGGGGTCCGAGCGGGGCCACGGCAGGGCCAGGACACCCACGTCCCCGTCCCAGCCCAGAGCCCAGGGGCTCGGCACCCCCGACCGCGCTCGGGGCTCATCCTACCGAAAGGCTCCCAAGCCGTGGGAGAAGATGATCAGTGGGTACCCCCTGCTGCAGGGCTTGAAGGGCCCGTTCCAGCTCACCGGCACTCGGCAGGAGCCTGCGGGGAAGAGCGACCCCCCAGGAGAAGCGGGGGACACGGGCAGTGGGGCGCTGCTGCGGCAGCGGGTCCCCGCTGGGCTCCGTCCCGACCCGTAGCACCCACCCAGCTGCCCCACGCACGGGCCGTGGGCTCGGTGGCCTCGAACGCAGGGATGGGGTCCCTGAGGAATGATGGAGCACCCCGCGTGCGGGGCGCGGTGCCCACCGCCCCCTCACCGACGGCGACGCTGAGCAGGGGCGCGCACCAGCGCCGGCTGCGCTGGGTGAAGTCGGCCAGGCCGCCGCAGTACTGGTAGCGCGGGATCCAGAGCGGCCGCTCGGCCCCTGCCCGGGGCACGCAGGGGTAGAAGAGGCGGAGGAAGAGCCCCTGGGGAAGAGAGGGGACGCAGTGGGCACAGCGCAGGGCCGCGGTGGCCACGTCCTCGGCCAGCTCGGCTCTCGCGCAGCCGCCCTGCTGTGCTGGGAAGCTGGTGCCCACGCCGGTCTCCATCCCGTACCTGCCGCGCGTGGCCCACCATGGCATCGGCGCAGCCCACGCCGTGCGGTCCCTTGCCCACGGGCAGCGCCAGCGACGCCGCGCCCCCCATGCTGCCGCAGAGACGCGGGGTCAGCGGCCGAGCCCCGCCCGGGGGACCCCGGCTCGGTCCCTCCGAACCCCCACGGGCGCAGACCCCGCCGGGGTGAAACCCCCCGGATCCTCTCCCGGAGCGGGGTGATGGGTCCCCCCCTCCCGTCCCCGGGGATGCGGAGGGCAGAGCTGGGGGGGGCGCAGGGCTCCGTGGGGGCTGCCCTGGCCCTCTGCCAGCCCTGAGGACCCCCGGGACCCTCTGAGGACACGGGGGGACGGAGCCCTGCACACACACCGCCCCCCCCGTGCAGAACTACAGCTGCCAGCAGGGCCAGGGGCTGCGAAACCACAACTCCCAGTATAGCCCTGGCGTGGGACTACACCTCCCAGTGTGTGCTGGGTCCCCCGGACTACACCTCCCAGTATCCCCAGCTGAACTACAGATCCCAGTGCTTCCCAGTGCCTGCCTTCCACAGCCCTCCCCCCCGGCCCCCAGGGCTCCCTCCAGTGTCCCCAGTTACTATGGCAGCTTCCAGTACACCCCCCCCCAGCTCCCAGTGCTGCCCAGCTCCAGCTCCCAGTGCTCCCCCCGGCTCCCAGTGCACCCCCCACCCCAGCTCCCAGTGCTCCCCAAGAGCTCCCAGTGCTCCCCAGCTCCACCTCCAGCCCCCAGTGCTCCCCCCGGCTCCCAGTGCACCCCCCACCCCAGCTCCCAGTGCTCCCCAAGAGCTCCCAGTGCTCCCCAGCTCCACCTCCAGCCCCCAGTGCTCCCCCCGGCTCCCAGTGCCCCCCTCCCCAGCTCCCCCTGATGCTCTCAGTGCCCCTCCCAAGCTCCCAGGGCTTCCCCAGCTCCCAGCACCCGCCTCCAGCACCCAGTATGCCCCGTTCCCCCTCTCTCCAGTCCCCGCCGCGTTCACCCGTGCAGCGGGTCACAGCTCCCAGCACGCACTGGTGCGCCCTGCACTACGGCTCCCAGTAGCCACCAGTGCTACCAGTGCACGTGGACTACAGCTCCCGGTAGCCACCAGTACAGGACGCAGCTCCCAGCGCCACCAGTGCAAACCCACAGCTGCCAGTGCCACCAGTGCAAACCCACAGCTCCCAGTGCCACCAGTGCAAACCCACAGCTCCCAGTGCCACCAGTGCAAACCCACAGCTCCCAGTGCCACCAGTGCAAACCCACAGCTCCCAGTGCCACCAGTGCAAACCCACAGCTCCCAGTGCCACCAGTGCAAACCCACAGCTCCCAGTGCCACCAGTGCAAACCCACAGCTCCCAGTGCTACCAGTACAGGACGCAGCTCCCAGTGCCACCAGTGCAAACCCACAGCTCCCAGTGCCACCAGTGCAAACCCACAGCTCCCAGTACTACCAGTGCAAACCCACAGCTCCCAGTGCCACCAGTGCAGACCTACAGCTCCCACACCCACCAGTGCAAACCCACAGCTCCCAGTGCCACCAGTGCAAACCCACAGCTGCCAGTGCTACCAGTGCAAACCCACAGCTCCCAGTGCCACCAGTGCAAACCCACAGCTCCCAGTGCTACCAGTACAGGACGCAGCTCCCAGTGCCACCAGTGCAAACCCACAGCTCCCAGTGCTACCAGTGCAGACCCACAGCTCCCAGTGCCCCCAGTGCAGACCCACAGCTCCCAGTGCCCCCAGTGCAGAGCACAACCCCAGTCCCCCCATCGCAGCCGCAGCCCCTCCGTGGGGGGCTGTGGGGGGCTGTGCCCACGGGCAGCACCCTGGCCCCGGAGCTGCCCCATCCCTGTCTGCACCCCGGCCAGGTTCCTGCCCTCCGGGGCAGGGGACTGTCCCCATGTCCCCCCCAGCGGTGCCCTGGGGCTCCCGCTGCCCATCCCCATGTTCCCTGTCCTTCCATTAATCCGCTTTCTGCAGCTAAGGCCACCCCGGGCCCGCACTAATCCCTCCGCGCCTGGGGATTAACTCCCCATGGGGCCGAGCTGGCCGGGCCGGCAAGTAAATATCTAAAGGTTTGGTAAAAAACGTCCCTCCCAGGCTGCCACGCACCCAGCCCCACATCGGGCTCCCCAGCATGGCCCCTGGGTGCACGGGGAAACTGAGGCACATGCTGGGCACCAAGCAAGGCCTGGGGCTGCCGCTCTGTGTGTGCCTCTGGGGTCCCACCCAGCTGCTGGGGCAGGGAAAGGGGACCCCAGCCCACAAGTGGGGTGCCCAGCCGGGGCTGGTGGCGCTCTGCCCCGGTTGTTACACCCATGGATGGGATCCAGCGCCCCGTCGCGTCCCAGCTTGCCCGGCCGGCGGGGCAGGGTGGAGGGAGGCTGGCACGGCCAGGGATGCCTGGGGAGGGTGGGAGATGCGAGCCCCGACCTGTCCCTCCTGCTTGCTCCAGCCCACGCGTGGGTCCCCACGGCAGGGCTCGGCCCCCCCAGCACCCCAACGTCACCCTGGCGAAGCCGCCCCTGGGAGAGGGTCCTGGCTGGAGGTGGGGGGGGCTGCTCAAGGCGGCGAGTCCTTGCTCGGGGTCATCCCGCTCTGCAGGACAGGGCTGTGGGGGTCCCGCAGGAGACCCCCTGGGGTCCCAGTGATGGGGGTGCTGCTGGGGGAGCACTGGGGGCTGCGTGGGTTTGCTGCTGACCACGTTGCCCCCACGCTGGGCTCACGTGCTCTGTACAGGGGCTTTCTCCAAAGGGATTCCTTCAGCCCACGCTCCCACCCGGCTCCGTCCCAGCCACCCCGAGCAGTTCAGAGCTCTCTCAGCCGAGTGCTGGGGATGGCTGGCGTGGGGGGGTCACCCCCACCTCTGCCCCGGGGGAGGGTGAACCCTGCAGTCCTTGTCCAGCTTTGCGCCCTGTTGGCTGGGTCCAGAGCTGGGTCTGGAGATGGGTCTGGATCTGGGTCTGGAGCTGGGTCCGGAGCTGGGTCTGGAGAGGGGTCTGGAGCTGGGTCCGGAGTGGGGTCCGGAGCTGGGTCCAGAGCTGGGTCCGGAGCTGGATCTGGAGCTGGGTCTGGAGCTGAGTCTGGAGCTGGGTCCGGAACTGGGTCCGGAGGTGGGTCTGGAGAGGGGTCTGGAGCTGGGTCTGGAGTGGGGTCCGGAGCTGGGTCCAGAGCTGGGTCCGGAGCTGGGTCCGGAACTGGGTCCAGAGCTGGGTCCGGAGCTGGATCTGGAGCTGGGTCTGGAGCTGAGTCTGGAGCTGTCTGGAGCTGAGTCTGGAGTTGGATCCGGAGCTGAGTCTGGAGCTGGGTTTGGAGCTGACTCCGGAGTTGGGTCTGGAGCTGAGTCCGGAGCTGAGTCTGGAGCTGGGTCCAGAGCTGGGTCTGGAGCTGAGTCTGGAGTAGGGTCCGGAGCTGAGTCTGGAGCTGGGTTTGGAGCTGAGTCTGGAGTTGGGTCTGGAGCTGAGTCTGGAGTTGGATCTGAGTCTGGAGATGGTCTGGAGCTGGGTCCAGAGCTGAGTCTGGAGCTGGGTCCGGAGCTGAGTCTGGATTTGGGTCCGGAGCTGAGTCCGGAGCTGGGTCCGGAGCTGGGTCTGGAGCTGAGTCTGGCGTTGGGTCCGGAGCTGGGTCCGGAGGTGGGTCTGGAGCTGGGTCTGGAGCTGAGTCCAGAGCTGGGTCTGGAGCTGGGTTTGGAGCTGGGTCTGGAGCTGAGTCTGGAGCTGTCTGGAGCTGGGTCCGGAGCTGGGTCCAGAGCTGGGTCTGGAGCTGGGTCTGGAGCTGGGTCTGGAGCTGAGTCCAGAGCTGGGTCTGGAGCTGAGTCCAGAGCTGGGTCTGGAGCTGGGTTTGGAGCTGGGTCCGGAGCTGGGTCCGGAGCTGGGTCCAGAGCTGAGTCTGGAGCTGGGTCCGGAGCTGGGTTTGGAGCTGGGTTTAGAGCTGAGTCCGGAGCTGAGTCCGGAGCTGGGTCTGGAGCTGAGTCTGGAGCTGGGTCCGGAGCTGGGTCCAGAGCTGGGTTTGACTCAGGCAAGAGCTGCAGAAGGGCTCGTCCCTCCTGCCCCGTGCTGGGAACCCCGGGGGTCGCAGGACCCTCGGTGGGTGTCACAGAAGCCCGAGCGTGTCATTGGAGCCAGGAGGTGGCTGGAGCCTTGGGGTGACAGCGAAGCCCAGAGCTGTCGCTGGTGGAGGTGGCCCCGGCTGTGTTTCTGTCCCGGGTCCCCACTGCTGCCCCAGCGTGATCCCACCGCTGCCCCATAACTGCCCCCTTCCTCTGGGGGTTCCCCGGGGGGCTCCAGAGCACAGAGGCGTTGCGGGGGCTGGAGGCAGCCGCACCCGAGGGCTGAGACCAGCGGGATAGGCCGCTGTCCCCGGGGCTTCCGCGGCGGGGACGCGAGTGGGGACACGGGACGCGGACGGCCCTCGCGTGGGGTCCCGCAGTGGGCGGGCGGCGCAGGGACCCTGCGGTGTCCCGGGGCGCTCCCCGCCGCGGCTGGCGGGGAACCCCTGTCCCACGTGGGCGCTCCGCGGGCGGCGGGGCGCGGCCAATGGGAAGGCGCCGCAGGGGGGGGCTCCGCGGGGAGCGCCCGCGGGGCCACGCCCACGGGGGTGCGGACGACCAATGGGAGAGCTGGTGGGCGGGGTCAAGGTGGGACTAGGACGCGGTGTAACAGATGCGGGCGCGGGGGGCACGGGGGTTGCTCCGGCGCGGGGGGTGATGGAGCGCGGGCACCGGCCGGGCGGCGGCACCGGGCACTGACCCGGGAAGGGACGGGCAGGCGAGGGGACAGCGGACAGCCAGCCCCGGGGAGAGACAGCCAGCCAGACGGACAGGGGACAGCCAGCCGCGGGAGGTGACAGACAGAAGGACGGGGGACAGCCAGCCCCGGGCCGGGGGACAGGCGGCCCGGCACGGGGGCAGGAGGACAGGTAGCTGGGGGGGACGCGGGGACAGACAGCCCAACGCAGGGACAGACGGACAAGGTGACAAGGGAGAGGGACATCCCCAGCTTCCCCAGGTAGGCGCACCCTGCCGGGGGCACCTCCGGGGCAGGCGACCGGAGCGGGGGGTCCCCCGGGACTGGGGCTGGGCGGAGCCTCCCGCGGCGGCAGCGGCTCCTCCGCACCTGGAGAGCCCGGCACGGCGGCTCCTCCGCCGCCTTCCCCGGCGGGGATGCAGCCCGGAGCCACCGGGAACCGTGTATCGAGACCTCCGGGCACGACGGCCCGAAACCCACCCGGGGCTGCGTGTCCCCCAAGGTAACGGGGGGGACCGGGCTTGGAAGGAGCAGGTTGGGGAGAGATGAGAGGTCTGGAGGGAGCGGGACGGCGGTTTTATTCCCAGGAGAGGTCTGGGGAGGGGTGTCCCACCGGCGGGACTTGGTGACATGGTTGGCGGCAGCAGGACGGCGACGGCACAACCTCTCCCCTTCTCCAGGGATTTGAAGCTGGGCCAAGGGGTGATGGAAATGTCATTGTCGCGGCACGGGGACCCAGCAAAGTAACCGCTGCGCGGGAGGGGAGCAGGACATCGCTGCACCGCAGAGAGAGGGACTGCCCCGAAAAGCCAGTGCAGCCCCGGTCAGAGAGGGCGGCGAGAGGACTGTGGGGTTCACCCGCAGTCCCACGGGCTGCAAGGGCCGCAGGACGATACCTGGGCACCAGGAGCCATCCCACTCCCTGCTGGGCGTTCGGGACGTTGGCCTTGCAACCGGACTCCGGCGCCCGTCTGAGCCCGATGAGGAGCTGGGGCTGCGCGTGAACCTATGCAGGCCAGGAAGAAATACATTTTCCTGACTTTCCTTGCCTCTTGGCTCCTGCTTTTCTTCTTTGGAGGAGACCAGCTGCGCCGTTTCGCTTTCTTTTCCAAGAGAAAAGCCGAAGCCCGGAGGAACTGGCCCCACTGGACGGATCGATCCCTCCTCAAAAGGTTTGCGGACCCCGAGGAGCTGCAGAGCGATGGGGACCCCTCGCTGCCGTCACCCCGGGAGCGGCAGGCGGCGCGGCTGAGCGTCTACAAGAACAGCAGATGCCGGATGGAAACCTGCTTCGACTTCTCCAGGTGCGAGAAACACGGCTTCAAAGTCTTCACCTACCCCCGGGAGAGGGACCAGCCCCTCTCGGAGAGTTACGGCAAAATCCTCGCCTCCATCGAGCGCTCTCGCTACTACACCCCGCGCCCCGAGGAAGCCTGCCTCTTCATCCTCAGCATCGACACGCTGGACCGCGACCATCTCTCGGCTCAATACGTCCATAACGTCGATGAGAAAATCCGCGGCTTCCCGCTGTGGAATGGCGGCCGGAACCACCTCATCTTCAACCTCTACTCGGGCACTTGGCCCAATTACACCGAGGACTTGGGCTTCGACATCGGCCAGGCCATCCTGGCCAAAGCCAGCTTCTACACCGAGACCTTCAGGCCCGGCTTCGACATCTCCATCCCCCTCTTCTCCAAGGACCACCCGCAGCGCGGCGGGGAGAAGGGGTGGTTGTATCAGGACTCGATCCCCCCGAAAAAGAAATACTTGTTGGTGTTCAAGGGGAAGCGGTACCTGACGGGCATCGGCTCCGGCACCAGGAACGCGCTGCACCACATCCACAACGGGAAGGACATCATCTCGCTCACCACCTGCAAGCACGGCAAGGACTGGGAGAAGCACAAGGACACGCGCTGCGACAAGGATAACGTCGACTACGAAAAGTGAGTTCAGAGACGGGGTGGGGAAGGGGGGGTCTGATGCGCGGGACTTCCTACACACGTTCCTGCCCCTCTGCTGTGCCCAGCTGTGGTGGCTGCACCTCCAGACGTGGGGAGAGAGGACAGTCTTGGGCTGTCCCAGACCAGAGGAGGGTTTAATTTCCATAGCGGGGAGTGAGGCGCTGGTTGCTCAGGGCTTTCCTGTGCTGTATTAAAGTTGGAGTAATCTGGCGAGAGCGGCTCTTATCTGCAATCACCGTGGCCGCCTCTAATACGATTTCCCTTCTTCCTAACGCTGATGAATGATGCTTTTCTTCTCCCCCCTCCTGCCCTCCCCTAACATAAATGTTTCTTTTGGAGATGAGCCCAAAACATCCCCCCCTCCTCACTGGCTCCGCTAAAAATCCCACAAAAGTGGTGGGTCTTTGGGCATCCCGGAGCGGGCAGCCCCAAGCTCACCCGGATCTGGAGGGGCGAGGAGTCCCCCTGTGTTCCACCTCACAAACGGAGGCAGCAATGTGTGATGGACCTTGGTGGAAAAACTGGGAGGACAAAGTTCTGTGAGTCTGGGGGGCTCCGTGCTGCAGGGTTGCATGCTGGCTCCTCACCTCCCCGACCAGCTGCTCGGGACCCATCACCAGCTGCCTAGTCCAGGGCTGGTAAGCGCAGACCCCGACCCGCCAGAGGTGGGCATGTCCCCATCCCACTGGCTGGGGATATCCCGCGGCCACCCGGCCGGGAAGCAGATGGGGAGAGGCCACGCTGGGCATCATCCTCAAAGCGTCTTAGGAGGTGCCAGGAGGTAAAAGTGGAGCTGGGGTGCTGCAAGCGCCGGGATTAGCCGGGGCTTCGGGGCAGCTCGGGCATCGCGTGGCCCCGTCCGTTGGGCACCACCAGCCCCATGGCGTCAGCCCCTGCAGCGGAGCCTTTTTGAGGATGGACCATGGCAGGACGGTGGGAGGTGCCGTGGGCTGGCAGAACAGGGGGCCCAAAGTCAGCCCCATTCGTGCCGAGGGGCGGTGGGATGAGAATCCGCCTCCCACCCGGCCCAGGTAATCCCCTAATGCTGTGTGCAAGCACAGGGGGATTTACACCTCGCCCGGGATGGCTTTAGGCAGCAGACAGTCAGGGAACACGTGGCACAGGGCAGCGTGCTCGTGCGTGACCTCGAGCCGTCCCGCTCGTCCCCACGGGTCACCTGGGTGAAAAGCCATCGGTGTCTCCATCGGTGCCAGGCCAACTCTACCCAACCTTGCACCGGGGTTTTATGCCCACCTGCCCCAGGAGATGTCCCCAGGCCCAGAGCGGGGACAGTGGCAGAGTGACGATGGGGACAGGCTGGCTGGGAGGGGACACACGGCAGTTGGAAAAGTGAGACCCCAGCTGCTCCGTTCGCCCCGTGCATCGAGAACGTCCCCGTTTGCTCGGGGTGGTGGGTGCCGGCGTGGCAGAGGGCAGCACGGGGACCAAAGGAAGGCCTTGCTGGGGGCTCCATCGCCCTCCGCGCACCCCGGGGGCTGCCGAAAACAAACCGGTTCTGTGCCCGGATAAAGGGCAGCTTGTAGCAGCGCCGCGGTCCAGCCCCGCTGCGGGCTGCCCCGGGTTTAGAGCAATCAAAGCAGGTTGGGAAAGGCTCTCTGGAGCCAACGGGGCTCCGGTGGCACCGTGCCTGGCCGGAACCATGGAGGGGCCAGGCGGAGGGAGCACGGTGGGCGCCCGTCCCGGCTCCTAACAAAACAAGGAAGCCCTGACGGCGTGATTACCCGGAAACCACAGCACGTCAGGAGCAAAGTATTTCCATCGGGAGGTTTTGGCCTCGCAGCCCGGCCGGCGCCAGCCTCCCCGCGACGGCCGCCTGCCCGCGGCCGCTCTGCCCCCCGGGACGCATCCTGCTGCCCACCCAGCCCCGGCAGCGGGCACGGCCCCGTGGAGAGGCTGGGGATCACAGCCAGCGCTGGGGTCCCCGAGGAGCTGGTGGCAGGGCGAGCGTCTGGCCCCGCGATGTGCCTGTCACTGCTGCAGTTTCATGGGGGGGGTCTGGGTCCTGCTTGACCTGTCCTCGCCCCTCCTGCACATCGCTTGGCTGGGAGCCGGGGTGTTAACGAGGCAGGGTGCACTAATGGGGTTTTTGGCACCCACTGGAGGTGGTTCATCCAGAGGTGGAAAACGATGTGCCTTGGCATTGGGGCTGATTTCCCACCCCCGGGGCACTGGGATGCTCCAGGGTGCTCCAGCACCCATGGAGGGGACAGACACATCCTCAACCCCACGTCCCCACTGCTGGAAGACCCTTTCCCCTTGGGGACCACCACGCTCCAAGCAGCCCTTTGGCCTCATGGCCCCCCCTGACAGGACCACACATGGCCCCCCGGCCCATCCAGGACCTGGCTGCCCCATCCCCTCCCTCCCTGCGGGCAGGAACAGACGGGGTCTGTCCCGACCTAAAGTCAATATTGGATTTTCCGGCGCGGTCGCAGGGACCCGGCAGCAGCCGCGCCTCTCCCCACTGGCCGCACAGAAGGGGCTTTCATAGCCCCACGGCGTGAGCCCAGCTTGGGGAGGGGGGCACGCTGCCTGCCCCCGCCGAAACTCTGCCAGGGCAGGCAGGGCTGATCCCGCCCGGCAAGTCTGGGCACGGCGGAGGAGTCGCGGCAGTTTCGGGCTCGGGGGTTCGGGCTTTGCATGGGGTTTCGTTACGGGGGGGTGGAGGGAGCTGGGTAACACCGTGGAGAGCCAAGCGCTGCCTGGGCACTGGGGTCCTATCCTGACCCCCCTCTTCGAGCTGAATTTGGTTCCTGGCCCTGTCACAGGTTCTCTTTCTGACCGCAGGCACGTCCCTCCATCACCCAGAGCATCTCCGCTCCACCAGCCTTGCAGAGCCGGGGCTGTTCAGAGCCCAAACCCAGCCCTGATCAGTCCTAGCGCTGCCCTGGGCTGGCTCCGTGTCCCCCGGGAAGGATGCTCAGCCTTGCCGGGTGCCAGTGAGACCCCCTGAGATACTCCTGGGTGACCGGGGGGGCCATACCTGACCCCCATCCCCTCTTCCATCCCAGGTTTGACTACCAGGAGCTGCTGCACAACTCCACGTTCTGCATCGTGCCCCGGGGCAGGCGCTTGGGCTCCTTCCGCTTCCTGGAGGCTCTGCAGGTACCGGGTGGGCAGGGGGACGCGGGACCCCCCTCCCCGGGGTCCGGGGGCTCTGTCCCAGCCTGCGTGGGGTCCTGTCGCAGGCTGCCTGCATCCCCGTGCTGCTGAGCGACGGCTGGGAGCTGCCCTTCGCCGAGGCCATCGACTGGGGCAAAGCTGCTGTCGTGGGCAATGAGAAGCTGCTGCTGCAGGTACCGCGGCCGGATCCTGCCCCATGCCGGACACAGGGGACCCCCCCGGTGTTGGTCACAGTGGTGGTGGAGCCCCCAGCCAAGCTTGGAGGTCAAACCTCCACAACCGAGCCCATCAGCTCTCCTGTGGGTGGATGCGGGGGGGTCTCATCCAGCCAGGAGTGGGGGTCCTGTCCCAGCCGCAACCCTGGAGCATCATTTGTCTTGGGGGGTGTTGAGCAGCTCCCCAAACCCAAAGCCCTTGGGGGGTCCTGGACCAGATCCTGCTCCAGGGAGAGGAGGTGGCAGAGCCGCAGCGGGGCGGTTGCACAGCATCCTTGGCCGCGGGGTGTCCCTCGGGGTGGCATGGGGATCACAGAGGCAAGGCGAGGCTGCTGAGGGGTGACAAGGTGAGAAACCATCTCCCCCCCGCCACTGGCACAGATCCCCTCCGCCGTCCGCTGCATCCACCCGGAGCGCGTGCTGGCTTTCCAGCAGCAGACCCAGTTCCTGTGGGACGCGTACTTCTCCTCCGTCGACAAGATTGTGCACACCACCCTGGAGGTGACCCCCCACCCCGAACCACCCCCAGCCCCTGGGCTCACAACCGGGGTGCTGAACACCTCTCTCTGGCCTCTGGCAGATCATCAAGGACCGGCTGCTCCCGCAGCGTTCCCGCTCCCGATTCCTCTGGAACACGCTGCCTGGGGGGCTCCTGGCTCTGCCTGACTTCTCCACTCACCTTGGGGACTTTCCCTTCTACTACCTGCAGCGTGGTAGGACCCCTCCTGCCCCAGCTGAGCATGGCAAACTCAGTGCATGCCACAACACCTACCCTCTCCCCCACCTTTTTTCAGGCTCCAGCCCCTCCGAGAAGTTCACGGCTTTAATCCGGGCCGTCTCGCCAGTGGGCTCCCCGTCCCAGCCCATCCTCAGGCTCATCCAAGCTGTCTCTGGATCCCAGTACTGCGCTCAGGTGGGGGGAGCTGAGCCCCACAAAGCTCGATGCAGCTCCTGGGGATGCAGTAGGAGGGATGGGGCAGGGTCACATGGGTGGGTTTAGGGCTGGGAGGGGGTGCCCGATGGTGTCACCTTTAAGTGGGGCAGAGCTCTCTCCCCAGCCCACTGGGGTGGAGGCGGGACCACCTGTGGGTTTATTCTGGTCCAAACTGGCATGAGATGGTTTTGGGGTGAGCTGGGCTGGAGCAGATCCTGCTGTGGGGCCGGGGAGGGCTCAGCAGTGGCCACCCTGCAAACACCAACTCACCCCGGTGGGTCAGCCTGGCCAAACACCCCCAGACATGCTGCTCGCTCCCCCTGCAGATCCTGGTGCTGTGGAGCTGCGAGAAGCCACCACTGCCGAGCGGGAAATGGCCGCAGACCACTGTGCCCCTGACCATCATCCAGGGCAGGGGCAAGGTGAGAGGTGCCGAGACGCGAGCAGGGAGCTGGAGTGCGGGCCGGGAGCTGGGACACATCCCAACCTGAATATTGCCCTCCGCAGCTCAGCGAGCGCTTCTTCCCCTACGCGGCCATCCAGACGGACGCCGTGCTGAGCCTGGACGAGCACACCAGCCTCTCGACCAGCGAGGTGAGGCTGTGGGTGCCACGATCCCCGGCCCCACGGATGCTCAGCTGTCACCACAGGGCTGGCAGGGAGCAATGCCCACTGTCCCCATGTCCCCCATGCCCAGGGACAATGGGGAGCCCCTCAGCCACATGACACTCTCCCCCGTTCCATGCCAGGTGGACTTTGCCTTCGTGGTATGGCGCAGCTTCCCGGAGCGCATCGTGGGCTTCCCCGCGCGCAGCCACTTCTGGGACGCCGAGCAGAGGCGCTGGGGCTACACTTCCAAGTGGACCAACGAGCTCTCCATCGTCCTCACCGCCGCCGCCTTCTACCACAGGTACCCAGCCGGGGAGAGGCCGGCGGGGTGGGGGGCTTGGCCGCGTCCTTCCCTCCACCTCACTCTTTCCCCCAGGTATTACCACAGCCTCTTCACGGAGTACCTGCCGGCGGGGCTGCGGGAGCTGGTGGACAGCCTGGCCACCTGCGAGGACATCCTGATGAACATCCTCGTGGCTGCCGTCACCAAGCTGCCGCCCATCAAGGTCACCCAGCGGAAGCAGCACAAGGAGACGGTGCCCCAGCAGGTAGGGTGCAAGGACGGGGATGTGGGGACCCCTCAGTCCAGGGAGCGGAGCCCCTCACCCCTGCACTCCCCTCCTGCCAAGGTGAAAGGCACTGCAGGGGCAGCCAGCGTTTTCTCCCAGCGACAGGACTGCCTCAACCAGTTGGCAGACTGGTTCGGCTACGTGCCCCTCGTGTCCTCCCAGCTGCGCCTCGACCCTGTCCTCTTCAAGGACCAGGTCTCCGTCCTGCGCAAGAAATACCCACACTTGGAGAAACCCTGAGGGCTGGCAGGATTCGGGGTCGGGGCTGGCTCCGGGTGCCCCCTTCCTGGAGCACGGAGCCCTCCCGGAGCAGGCGGTCGCTGCTGACGGGGTTTTACTCGTTATTGGGTTTTACCAGTACAATAAAGGTGGGTGGTGAGGCAGAGTCCAGCGGTGGCTGTAGAACGTGGGGCTGCAGGCTGTGCCCAGTGGGGAGCACTGGGAGCACCAGCGATTTGGTGCGCTGGTGCTTCTGCCATCAGCAGCCACCCAGCCGCAGCCCCCCCAGCCCCCAGCCCCGCGGGGAGGGCGAGTCCTTTGGCTTCCCAAGCGCAAACAGAGGAGCGATAAGAGGCGAGAGCAGGGCGAATGTGTCCTCCCTCCCCCCGGCTGGGACGGGTTCCCCCGCAGGCCCCGGCCACCCCAGCACCCCATTGACTCGCAGTGCTCCCCAAAGAAGGGAAAAGGCTCTTTCCAGCTGCTTTTCCCCCCAGCTGAATAGAAACAGGGAAAATTAAGGCTGCTGGCCTCCGAGAACTGCTCTCCAACCGCCGCAGCCGTGGGTCCGTCCCTGCTGCAGAGACCTGAGACAACGCCCCGGCGCCATCAGACTCAACATGCCCCCTGCACACACCCAGCCCTTTGCTCCACTTTATTTTCCACCCATGAAAAGTCCCCCCGGGACACGACAGGGCTGCGGGAGGTGGTGCTCAGTCGCGGGGGGGCTGGCACTCCCGGCAGTCCCGCATCTCCTCGGAGAAGCTCTCCACCTGGATGGTGGTGGTGTGGAAGCGGAAGGTGCCCTGCAGCCGGGAGCTGGCCTCCTCCAGCACCTCCTGCGCGCTGGCACCCGCGTCTGCAAGGAGCGAGGGGTGTCGGTGAGCCCTGAATTCCTACCCCCCACATTGTTTCCCTGGGGATCGACACTCACTGATGGCGATGTGCACCGAAAGCAGCGGCTGCGCCGCCGTCAGCGCCCAGATGTGGAGGCTGTGCACGGCCTCCACCCCCGCCACCGCCAGCAGCGTGTCCCGCACGGTGTTGAAGTCCATCCCTTTGGGGGTGCCTGGGGAGGGAGAGCCGTGGGTGCTGGAGGGACAAGGGCCACCGCACCCAGGGGTGTGCCCCGCGGAGCAGGTGCCCCGCCGGTGGGTCCCTACCCTCCATGAGGACGAGGAGGACGTCGCGGAGAATGGTCAGCGTCGTCCCCAGCACCAGTGCAGAGAAGAGGAAGGTGCAGATGGGATCCACATACTTGTACTCGGGCTGGAGGGGGTGGGAGAGGGTGAGGACCCTCCAGAGCCATCACCCCACCCCAAATCCCCATCGTCACCAGCAGGGAGGGGACACAGTCCCCTCCATCTCACCCCTGTGCCTGGCCAGGGCTGGCTGAAGCCGCTGTTCCTGTGCCCCCATCATCCCCTGTGCTCCTATGACCACCCAGACCTTAAAGAAGATGATGTAGGATGCAATGAGGACGCCGACACTCTGCAGCAGGTCCCCCACGACGTGGACGAAGGCAGCGCGGACGCTGGTGTTGGGCTGCTCGCTGGTTGCCCCATGGCTGTGCCCGTGCCCCGTCTGGTGCAGAGCCACCCCCATCCTATGGGCAGGACAGCAGTGACATCCCCGGGGCCACCAGGCACAGGGGCGGGGGGACAGGCAGGGAGGGTGAGACCTGGCCATACATACACGATGTTGACGGCCACAGCGCAGGCGGAGGTGATGAGCATGACACCACCCTCGATGTCATAGTCGGATGAGATCAGGCGCTGGGCCGCCAAGTAGACCAGGACACCCGTCACCACCCAGATGGAGAGCACGGAGAGCAGGGCTCCCAGGATCTCTGCGGAGAGCACCCCCCGCCCCACATTGCCGCTTCCTCACTGCACCGAGCCTGAGCACCCTCCCAACCCTCCCTGGCAGCACTGGAGCTTGGAGTGGGCACCCAGCAGCCATCCCCAGGGTTGGTCCCTGCATGAGGATGGTGGTGCCTCTGCCCTGCCCGTGCACGTGGTGCCAGGGCTTTGCCAGTGCTCCCCAGGGCTCCCTGAGGCACCCGCTCCCCGTGGGGAGGGCACCCTGGGATGCTCCGAGTGCTCCCTGAGGTCCCCAGGAGCTGGATGGCTGCGCCAGGGTGGTGCCACCCCGTTACCTGCCCGGTGCCAGCCGAAGTTCATGGTTTTGGTGGGGGGGCGTGAGGACACCCAGAGCGCAAAGAGGCTGATCATGATGCTGGCAAAGTCCGTCAGGAGGTGGGCTGCGTCCGTCAGGATGGCCAGGCTGTGTGCCAGGTACCCGCCTGCGGAGAGGGGGCGGTGGGGACATCGAGGTGACATCGGGGTGGCATCAGGGTGGGGAGGTCCCACGGGGTCTCACCCCAAGCTGGGCATGGACCAGGTCATCCCATACTGCAGTGAGGGTCCCACTGGGCGCTTCGACCCACTGAAAAGCAACGGGGAGCCCTGCCCGCACCCTATGAGGACCACCCCGGCTGGACCCTGCCCCCAGAACTCACCCACGGCTTCCCCCACCATGAAGACGAGGCAGATGATGGCAGCCAGGTAGAGCTTCCTGCGCGCCCGCTGCTGCAGGCTGGGGTGGCCAGCAGCCCCCCGCGTGTGGCAGTGCCGGCTGCGCCGTGTCCCCAGCTCCAGGGCGGGCTCCTGGCCCTGCACCGAGTTGTGCCCGTTCTTTTGCACGGCCCCCCGGTAGGACCTGCCCAGGAGAGAGTGGTCAGGGGCCAGAGTGGGGGGGGCCTGGGGGAACACTGGGGAGCGGCTTGGACCCTGAGTGCTCCCCCCCAGCCGGACACCTCCAGGGGAGCCCACCCAGGAGTCCCACGGGGAAGAGGGGTCACCGCATCCCCCGCCCCCCCGGTGTCCCCCCTACCCGCCTGCGCCCTCGCTCAGCAGGTGCCGCTTCTCCTCGCCCGCTGCCATCCTCCTCCGGGACGGGGGCGGCCAGGGCCGGTGACCCCGGTGCGCGGCCGGCGACCACGGTGCGTGGCCGGCGGCGGTGGCAGCCGGTGGCCTCGGCCGTGTGAAGCGCCGGGGACTCGTGTGCAAAGCTGGGACGGAGGAGGGGGGGGCCCCAGGCCGGCTGCAAAGCACCCGTGGCCGCCTGCCCCGGTGCGTCCGCTCACCTGGCACCTGGGGGGCTGCTGGTGGGCAGGGGGGGGGGATCAGCATCCCGACACGGGCACCCTCCACAGGAACCGTGCACCGAGGCGTGGATGCGGCCCCCTGAGGTGGGGGGATGCAGCACCCCCCTGTTCCCCACCTTAAGGCACCCAGTGACCTCCCTCCTGCTCCAGGGAGCGCTTGGGCCCCCCAGTTTAGGTCCAGCCGTGGACGGATTAAGGCTGGGACCGGACGTGCCCCCCCCAGCAGTGACTCCTGCCCACCGCCCCGGGTGAGCAGCACTAATTGCCCAGCGGCTAATTGCAATTGTGGCCCAGGCCAGAGCATCACTGCAGGCGCTGCCTCAGTTTCCCCTTGGCCAGATGCCGAGCCGGGCTTATACTTTTGCAGGAGCAAAGCGTTTGTGCTCTATTTTATCATTCGTGGTGTATTTTAGCAGTCGTGTGAGCTCAGCCGGCAACAAACCGGCAGCTCAACGCCGAGGCCAGCCCCGTTTTGGGGACTGAAGCATCCTCACCCCCGCATTGCATCCCCAAGCCCAGGTGAGCGCTGGCCCCGGGCACCCCATCACCAGGAGATAAATCCTGCCGGGTGCTGACCTGTCACATCCCCAGGCAGGCGGCCAGGAGCGGGGTGCCAGCCATGCCAGAGGTGCTAATGAGGCTGAAAATTAAGTGTTGGACTGGGACGTGTCCCGCTGCCCTGGCAGGCGCTGGCAGGGACACCAGTGATCCACTGACCCAGCAAACCCACCCGCATCCCCAGTGCCCATCGCGGGGCTGGCGAGCCAAGAGGAGAGATAAAAATAACCACCCAAACCACCAGTTTTCTTTACAAAATACACAAAATTCAAATCCGTGACAATTATATACAAAAGAAGGAAGATACAAAACGTGCGGAATTGTCCTGTTTGCACCCGTATAGAAAAGTGTCTTGTGCTGGAGCAGGCGCCGGCTTGTGAGGCCGCCGGCCCCCACGGCGTGTCCCCCCCATCCCGAGTCCCGTCGCCAGACATCCTGCGCCCGCGGCGTTTCTCCTGTGCTGGCAACGTGGCTGGGGCTACTGGGGAGCTGCCAGGGGAGAAGGTGGGGCGGTCAAGGAGGTTCCACGCCCCTGAAGCTCCCCGGTGGGTGCTAGAGGGTTCTGGGGAGGTGGGCTCAGCCATGCTGCCCCTTACCCGTCACCGTTCTCTCGGGCACTGCATCCTCCTCCAGCTCTTCTTCCTCCCCATCAAAGAACTCCTCGTCTTCCTCGGCTGCAAACAAGTGGTCAAAAGTCACCATGGGGCCATCGGGAAAGGCGGTGGGTGCCACCAGGTGAGTAAAGGGGCACTAGGGGGTCAGGGGCTGAATTACCAGGGTCGAAGTCCAAGGCGTGGACCGCCTCGGTGAGGTGGTCCAGGGTAACGGAGAAGGCATCCATGTTCTCAAAGCCGTGCTCGATCTTCTCCAGCCTGCCACCCTTGGAAGCCTCCACGATCCTGGGCAGGGAGAGCATGGCCATGTCCCCCTCTGTCCCCTCACCCAGCTGGGGGACCGCAGGGCACTGGGGTAGGGGGTCAGGCCATCCCCACACTCACCACCTGGGTGCCCCACGGCCGAATCCTGGGGCAGGGGCTGGGCATGGCCAAATTTCCCCCAATTTGGGCACTTACGTTTTAATAAGCTGCTTGGCATTCTGTGGAGAGCAAGAGGAGAAGTGAGTGGAGCTGGGTGGCAGCCGTCGGGAAGTCCCCGAGCCGGTGAGACCCCATATGGGACCGTCAGGAGGGGTTTGGGGCTCTCACCATGAGGAAGGCGGCCCCCCCAGTCTCCTCCATAGCCTGGATGGCCGTCTCCACCAGCCGACTTGACTTCTCCAGCTGCTCCTTGTACTGGCGGATGAGGTCCTGGATGAAGCTGGTCTTGTCGCCCTGCTCACGGGTGATGCGCTGCAGCAGCTCCGACTTTTTCTCCTCCAGCAGCGCTGCCAAGGCATCGAAGCGAGCGCACAGCTCCTGCTTGGCCGCCTCGCTGTTCTCCTGCGGGGACGAGGGGCAAGGGATGCCACGTGTGCCCCTCAGCACCAGCAGCAGCCGGGGGGCTTCCTTGTTCCAGCTCCCTCCCAGCCATCCCAAACAGCCCCTGGCTGAGGTTTCACGCCCAGGTTTTGGAGGGCTCCTTTTCCCCTGTTCCTCACCTCGGTGCTCCGGCACGAGTCCTCCAGCTGGGAGATGATCGTCTGGATCCGGTCGTTCCCCGCCACCAGCATGGAAATGCAGTTGTTCAGCTCAGTCTGGGCAGGGAGGAAGGACAGGAAGAGTTTGAAGCCCAGTGGAGACAGGGACAGGGACACCTCCCATCCCGACATTGCCCAGCCCCAGCTCTGCTCCCCTCATGTCCCCCACAAGCTGTGGCAGATCTAAATATAGGCTGTCTCCTGGGCGAAGTCACCCGGGGGCTATTAATACCCCATGAGCAGGTCCCAGTGCTATTTGTGACTGCCCCAGCTCAGCACATTGCCCTGGGACCAGCCGTCCCCCTGCAGCACCCCCCGTCCTCCCCTCACGGCACCTTCTGGCCCTGGAAGATGTTTTGCAGCGGGGCAACCTCGCAGTCCTTGTGGGCACCAAAGACTTTGCACATGGAGCAGGTGGGGACCTCGCAGGTGACGCAGTAGATGTTGATCCGCTCGTCCTCGTGCTCCTTGCACATGGGGTGCTCCCCCTTCTTGAGGGGCCTGCTGGAGAGAGCGGCACGGCCGCGGGGACATCCCCGTCAGGGTGACATCCCCACTGAGGTGACGTGCCCCTTGCAGTGACATCCCTGCCACAACGATGTCCCCATCACAGCATCATCCCCACTGCGGTGACATCCCCACTGATGCTGCACAGCCACCCTGAAATTAGGTCCCCAGGAGAGAGACCAGATCCGGGCATAACCCCGCACTCGCTCCTTCAGGAGCCACTGACCTCTGTGTCTCCACAGGCCCCAAGTCCAGTAAGCCCCAGTAGAAACCAGTGTGGCACTGGGGACAGCAGCAGTCAGCCGGGGGGCCCAGGGCCATGGTCCAAGGCTGTTGCACAAGTGCCTAATTTTAGCCTTGGGCTGCCAGGATTTAGTGTTGTCACCCAACGTGTGACCAGGGTGGGGGTGCCCAGAAATCCCCGAGGGGTCCCAGCCAGGGGCTGCAGCTGAATCATCCCCTCTGGAGCAAGTGGGGACACGGGGACAAGCCAACCCACTGCAGCAAAGACAGGGCTGGCCACCCAAGCCCCCCCCACCCCGGCAGCCACAGACACCTGCCACGTGCCATCGTCCCCGTCCCCATGGCTCTCAAACAATATTTACAGTGGTTCAGAGAATTTGGCAGGGGGCACTGCTCTGCCTCAAGAACCTGTGACCCCTCTGTCCCCCCCCCAGCTACATGCTTTGTCTAAGTGACCCCCCAAACTGTCCCTCTGTCCCTTATCAGCCGGCAGTGCCCGCTGTCATGAGCAGAGCCTGGAATTGTCTCCGACACTTTTTATCTCCCACCGAATGCTCCAGCATCACAACGTGGAAGGGGGGGGACAGGATGTGCCCTGCTGCCACCACCCCCCCCAGGACCAACCACCCCCCTGAGCCACCCAGAGACACAAACTGCTCTCCACAGAGAGGGAGGATTTGGGTCCGGGAAGGAAGGTTTGGGTCAGGGGAGGAAGTTTTGGGTCAGGGGAGGAAGATTTGGATTGGGGACCATTGAGCCATCAGAAAAGCCCCCCCCAGTTTCTTGCCCAGCTGCGATCTCCTGTGGTCTCAACAATGGTTCCCATGTCCCCGCATTCCCATGTCCCCAAATTCCCACATCCACACACTCCCACGTCCCCACGTCCCCACGTCCCCACGTCCCCATGCCACCTGTGCCTACCTGGAGCATTCCTGCTTGTAGATGTCGATGATGTTCTCCACCAGCAGGTTCCTCTGCAGCCCATAGACACCATGACGGTCCAGCAGCACCTCGTGGCGGCACGACGGGCACCGGAACCGGCCGCCTGAAATCACGCTGCTCCGGCTCTGCCAGTACGGGTTGGCGGCCTGGGATGGGGAGATGAACATCGGGAGGTCCATGAGCATCCCCACAGCACTACAATCATCCCAGTGACCTCCAGCCCGGACAGGATGAGGAGAATGGGCGTGGGGACCCCCTCTCACCTGGAAGATGTCGTTGGCACACTTGCGGCAGAGGTTGTGCTGGCAGGGCAGGATCACCACCGGCTTGCTGAACATCTCCAGGCAAATGGGGCAGATGAGCTGCTTCTCCAGGCTCTCCATGGGGCTGCCATCCCGCAGAATTCCGGCTTGGAAATCCATAGGTACGTCGCTGCTCTCCTCTCACCCGCTCTCAGCTGCCAGCGCACCCCTCGCTCCGCTATTTATAAATGCTCTGCGGTGACGCGGTCAAATCCTTGGGGTCGGGTGAAGCAGCAGCACCTGTCACATGGGACTGAGCCATCGAGATGCCACTGATCACGGTAAACAAGCCGGGGACAGGCTGTCCAGGGGGCCCTGTCCGCCCGTGCCACGGCTGCTGGCACACCGAAGATGGAGCTGGGGGTTAAACAGGGCCAGGTTTTGTCCTGGGGCCAACTGGACGCACACCCCGGGGGGCAACGTGGCCGGATCCTGAGGCTGGGACTCACAATGGCATTGGGGTGGAGATGAAGAGGGGCAAAAACCAGCCCTGCGGCCACTCAGATATTGTGATGGTGCCGGGGTTGGGGCAGAGCTGCCCAGGGGGTGGCTTATAAGGAGCATCTCCCTTTGCATCCCCAAAATGTGGCCGCTGCTGGGGTGCAAACACACGCCTCACCAGTGGGTGCCCAGGCTGTGCTGGGAGGAACACCAGGGAGACGCAGCCCCCGTGCCTGGCACATGCTCCAGGGTCCCCCCTTCCCTCCCCAGGCAGGGGGTGGGGGGCACTCCTGCACCCCCAGATGCAGGGCGGGCTGCAGACACAGCTCCCATGGTGGCATCACGGCCGTGACCCAGCTGGCCCCTCCGCTCGCTTGCAAAACCTGACCCAGATATGGCTCATGGGGTGGGGGAAAGTGGCCAAGCACAGCCCCCCAGGACCTGCACCCGCCAGGGAAAACAACCCTGGCACATGGTGCCCAGCTGGAGCAGTGATAAACAGGGTGTCGTGCCAAATGCCGGCGTGGGGCGGGATGGTGGCCGCTGCTGCACCCACAGCGACTGCGGGCAGCAGGGGACGGGCGCTGGGGTGCAGGAGTACAGGGGTACGTGGGTGCAGGGGTAAAATGGGTGCACAAGTGCAGGAGTATGCAGTGGGCATGGTACATGGGTGCACAAGTGCAGGGGTACGTGGGTGCACGGGTAAATGGGTGCACGGGTAAATGGGTGCATGGTTCACAATTGCAGGGGTCTCTGGCACATGGGTGCATGGGTGCACACGTCCAGGTGTACATGGGTGCCAGGGTTCACAGTTGGATGGGTACAGGAGTGCATGGGCACAGGGGTGTAAGGGCACATGGGTGCATGGGTCCACAAGTCCAGGTGTACATGGGTGCCAGGGTTCACAGTTGGATGGGTACAGGCGTGCATGGGCACGGGCGTGTAAGGGCACATGGGTGCCTGGGTGCCCAGGCCCTATTTTCACAGCAGCCAGCCCCTCCCTGGGGCAGGGGAGGCTCTTTTGGGCGCTCCTTCCGGGCAGGCTCACATGTCATCCAAGTGACTGTACTGCAACTGGCCAAGCACATCTTGCAAAACTGTCCCTGTTCCGGCACTTGGGGCTTTTCCAGTGAGGAGCTGTCCTGGAAGCAGGGCTGGCCGGGCACAGGGAGGGCAGCGGGGGTCAGCCACCAACCAGAGCCAGCAGCGGGGCACCCAGATGTGCTGCCATCCCCACGCCCACGAGCTGGCGCTGCCCGGAGGTGGCATTGATTAACTAATTGCTTCTGGACTCGATTAAGGGGATTCGCAGGAACGGAGGGGTTGTAATGCCCTAAGCAGCTTTCAGGACCCACAAGGGGCTCGTCCACCCCTAATTGGCTTGGGGCAGCTTAGGCAGGGCCCCAGGGCACTAATCGCCACCGGGCTGGTGCCCAATTAACCCAGGAGATGCGGGAGAGCGCCTTGCGCTGGTGTGAGCATATCTGAACGGCTTCTGCTTGGTCCCTGCAGGGCTCCGGGCAGCGGGTGGCCCTGGCTTCTCCCCAGATGGCTCGGTGATGGGTTGAGGAGACAGCGGGGACCACGGCAGGAGCCCCATGACCCCCAACTTCAATCCTGGGCTCGGTTTGGCCCCTCACTCCCAGAAGGACTTTGAGGGGCTGGAGTGTGTCCAGAGAAGGGCAGCGGAGCTGGGGCAGGGTCTGGAGCACAATGCGCTGAGGAGCGGCTGAGGGACCTGGGTGGGGTGAGCCTGGAGAACAGGAGGCTCCGGGGAGACCTTCTGGCTCTGACAACTCCCTGACAGGAGGCTGGAGTGAGGCAGGGGTCGGTCTCTGCTACCCAGGAACAAGCGACAGGACGAGAGGAACCGGCCTCCAGTTGTTCCAGGGGAGGTTGAGGTTGTCCCTGAGGAATAATTCCTTCCCTGTTGGGGTTGTGCAGGCCTGGCCCAGGCTGCCCAGGGCAGTGGCGGAGTCCCCATCCCTGCAGGGGTTTCCCAGCCGCGTGGAGGTGGTGCTGAGGGGCAGGGGTCACTGGGGACCCGGCAGTGCTGGGGGAACGGGGGCGCTCGAGGACCTGAACGGTCTTTCCCAACCGAACCGACCCACCAGCGCTACCGCAGCGGCTCCGCGCGCGCCACCAACGCTGCGTAGGAACGCTGTGCGCGCACCCCGCCGCCAAGGGGCGCGCTCCCCACTCCCCACCCACCTCTCCGCCGACCAATCAGAGGGCACGGTGGCGGGTGGGGCGTGGCTTTGGCGCAGGGGAGGAGAGGCGTATAATGGCGGCCGGGCGGCGGCGGCGGAGCGGTGGTGGCCTTGAGGTAACGTGGTGCTCGGCCTGGCTCGGCCCCGGCCTGGCCTGGTACGGCGCGGGGGTAGCGGGGCAGAGCGGTCGCCCCACAACCCCCCACCCCTGCGGTGCGTCATAGCGGGGTTCGCACGGGCGGGGACCTGCGCCCCGGCTGTGTGAGGGGGCCTGGGTACCCGGTGAGGCGGGTAGGGCTCAGCCGGGCCGGCCCCGCCTTGGGCTAAGCTCACGGGGTGAGACCTCCCGCTCCCGGCTTTCCCCCGGGATCGAGCAGTGCCTCGGGCACTCCCCTCCGGAGCAAGGACCCCCTTGGTGCAGGTGTGGTCCCGGTGTGACAGGGACTCCCGAGAGCAGCGGGGCGGGTGCGGGTGCTTTATCCCCTAATTATTGCTGCTAACGAGGCAGGCAGGGAGGGAAGGCGCTTCCCCTGAGCCGTGCCGGCCGCAGGCCCCCAGGCCTGCGGGGGGAGCCGGGGCAGGCGCGGCCTGTTTGCTTTGGGCTGCGGGCCTGTGCCCGGCCCTGTGGCAGCTTGGCAGGAGCTGCCCCGGTCGCTGCCCTGGGGAGCAGGCGGCACTTCTCGGCCTGGGCAGTAACCCCGGGTGGCATGTCCAGAGCAGCCGAGCCGCTGTGGGGCTAAAGGGAGGCAGGTAGCAACCCCGAGTGGCCGAATGACAGGTCCTCCCTGGTAACCGCACACACAAAACTGACTCTCGATATGGGGGAACGTTTTCTGGTCGTTTTGAACTTGGTGTGATAGTGTTTGAGTAACGCAATCCGTTCTTGAGGAAACGTTTGGCCACTGGTGAGGTTACATGGCCAGCTCTTCCCCCCTGCACGGGAGGGGCTGTTGGCCTCTCAGATCTGAGTCCGTGGGCTGTAACCTCAGTCTGTCCCTTTGGCCCTGCTGCAGGGGCAGGCTGGATGCACCTTGGGAGCGGAACCTCGTGGTAATGCGTTTCTTGGGCACATCACACTGCAGTTCAAAATGTTCAGGTCAATGTTCATCACAGAACTTTGCTGAAAGGTTAAAATGTCTCTGCAGTGTGACCCTGAGACTGACGATGCCTCTTTTTCTCTCTCTTTCTTTTTTTCCTTTTTTCTTAAAAAAAAAAGTACCCAAAGCAGTGGAAATAATTGAAATCTTCCTACTGATAGCAGGCTGTTTTGATGTGGTCCTTCTTTACTGACACAAAGAGAATTACATTTATCACTGGCAGTCTTACAAGCTATTTTAGTTTTGATATAATAGCTGTGATTTTATGTTTTTAGTATTATTTTTGCGTTTCATTCTGTTTGACCAGTGATAACTGGCGAGCCAAGCTTTTCTTTTTTTTTCTGTCTTTAGTCAGTGTCCCATTTTGGCTTGTGTGAAGGTGGTGCCGATGTGTTTTGGTTTGTAATCTTGCAGGGAAGCGTGCAGGGAGGGTCATTAATCTGTAGCACTGGTGGCTTTTTTTTTTGTGTGTGTGTATGTCCCTTGTTTTACTTATAGAGCAATATCTTTTCTCCTTGCCCTGTTGAGCAGAAGTGAAAGCTAGATGCTGGGTACAAGCTTCTGCTATCAGTTACCCTTTTTAACTTTCTGTAACTCCTCATTCAGAGGAGACTGGGTGAAAAATCATAGTGACATTAAACTGGAAATTGGAAGTGATCCGAAGCAGCCTCTTGTCTTAGTGTCAGTAAAAGAATTTAATGATTGAATTATAGCAGAACCATTTACTTAAGCAGTTACCTCCATAAAGGCAGCATTAAACCTGTTACTGCCTAGCCTTCAGCTAGAACCTCCTCTCTGCTGTCCCAGACATGGATGGGGAGCATGATACCACACTGTTATTCCCGCAGATGTTCACGGAAGACACTGAGAGGAAGGAGCAGGAGCAGACGCGATCGCCCTGTGGCGGCACAGTGCAAGTCTAGGTTTGAATTGTTGCCACCTTGAAAACTGGGCTGTATTTGAAATCTTAATAATCCCACCAAAATGATGCGGTTTCACTTCTTAACTAGTCTGTGGCAACAAGCACAGGTTGACAGAACAGCTTCTGGAATGTTCTAGCACTCGAATGCGGCGTTGCGTTCAGCGCGACGCTTGGAGGTGCTGCCATGTTAACGGCAGGGTTTGACATTGCTGCACCGAGCCCTATGGGGGAAAATACAGCCCAGTTCTTGTTCATGAGTTTTAGTGCTGTGGGTTTTTCCCCCTTCCCCAGAACCCCTGATCTTGAAGATGGTGAGTAGCCAGCCTAAGTACGATCTAATACGGGAGGTTGGTCGTGGCAGTTACGGTGTGGTGTACGAAGCAGTCGTCAGGAAGACCTCCGCACGGGTCGCAGTGAAAAAGATTCGGTGCCATGCTCCAGAGAACGTGGAACTAGCTCTGCGTGAGTTCTGGGCACTTAGCAGTATCAAGAGCCAGCATCCCAACGTCATTCACCTGGAGGAGTGCATCTTGCAGAAAGATGGTATGGTGCAGAAGATGTCCCATGGCTCCAGTTCCTCCCTTTATTTACAGGTACATGAAGCTGAGGTAACGGGATGGAAGTAACTAATGTGGATGTGCAGCTGGGAGGGAAGGAGGTGGGCAGCTAAGATTGGTTTATTTGGGATATGCTTAGTTAGGAGAGGGGATTGCTTGCATCGTTGACACCCAAAAATTATTATATATCTTTAAAAGAGCGTATCTATTCAACCATCACCCATACCTTGCAATTTGAAGCCACTCTAAAGGATGCAAATCTGCTTTGAAAGTTTGAGGAAAGCACACGGGGACAGTGTAGGGAGGTGCAGGCTGTTGGTGGAAGCCCTGCTGCAGGGTTAGTGAGCAGACACGTACTCGGGTCTTGGGACAGAACTCTGAAGAATTTCTTAATCTCCCTGGAAGAGGAAGTGACTGTCTTGATTTAGGAAGAACACACTTGAAATTCTTTCAGAAATACTTAGGAATTGGTAGTATGTGTTGAGCTGTTTTCTCTTTTGAGTAAATAACTATTAATCTTTTCAAAGAGAGGAAAAGTATGATAAATAAAGGAATAAATATAACTTTCCCTACGTGACTGCTGGAAGTGTCCTTTAAGTCGCCTTTCAGTTTGAAGGCACATCTTTCCGGAGACTAAGTAGCTCTGGAAAGGCTTTCAAAATTCATTCCCTTGTTCAAGAAGCTGCCCCGACTGTAAATCATCCCCTGGCAGAGATTCATGTGTCTGGTTTAAAGAGTCCGTAGCCTGCTCCGTGTTCACTGTGTTATCCGTAGTCAGCTTCTCATCTTGGTTTTCATTGTTGTCGCTCTCACGTCTAATGCAGGACCTTTTGTAGTGAACACCCATCGCTTGGCCCTTCAGGCTGCCCAGGCCCTATTGTGCCAGTGCTGTATGAGTCTGAGAAAGGGGATTCTCGCCTTTGTGAACTCGCTGTAGCTTGGTGGTTGTTACTGACCTGCTTTCATGAAGGGATTAGGGTGAAATAATACTGGCCAGCTCATGCAGGAGAAATTAACGCCTTATCTTCCCAGTCCTTAGTGGAGTGGTGAGAGATTCCAGGTCACTTGTGGAGAGCTGGACAGGAGGAGCTTGAAAAAAAGCAGGATGGGACTGGAAGGTGGAGGAGAGCTTCCAGATCACCTGCAGCACTGGTTTGTGGTGGTAGTGCCTGTTAGCAGCGTGGCATGGAGAGCTCACCTGTGTCAGGTGCAAGCACAATGAATAATTTTCCTCCTCCCAGGAGCGGAGAAAGGGCAGAGCTGAGGTGACTCTAGAGAGATGGGATCGCTTCATACCAGCGTGTGCTGAAATAGAGAACATCAGCTCTCCCTCTTCTCTCCTGATGTTATGTGCCAGATCTGGATGGGTGCAGGGTGAGGAGGCTGCTCGGGGCGCAGGTCTTGGTGTCTCTTGAAGGGCTTTGGGGCAAGTACTTGGCTGGTGTCAGCCCAGCTCAGTGAAGTGTGAGTCCTACACGAGTCTGGTTTTGTGGTGCTGTGCTGCTGTCAGGGATGCGGTGGTGGGTTTTGTGGTCCTGACGCTCTGAGCTGAGGTTCCAGTGCAGCTTCAGCAGAGCCATGAGGAGGGAGAGCTGTGTGGTGAAGCTTGCTTGGCAAAGGCTGCTCCCTGCTGTCCTGTGATACCTTAATCTCCCTGGTACTGACTGTAACCCTGAAGACGTAGTTTTTGAGTTCTGGCATGGATTTAGTGTTTTAAGTTGGTCTGGTTCGAGTACTAGTTGTGCTCGCAATGAAAGATAGCCATAAATTGCTGGTAGTTTTGCTCTTGGATGGAAAAGGTAACTTCTTTTAAAGCACTTTAAGATGCCTCTTTAAATACTAACGTTTGAAAGTCCATAGGAGCTGCGTTTGGTTTAGTATACACTGGTTTACTACTAACAGAAATAACTGCAGGACTTCCCTCCCAGGGCATGCCAAGAGATGCCTCAGAGGAGCTGAAGAGGCAAGTGTGTGGTTGTGCAAACAGGATTTGTACAACCGATGGGTGGTTTTACATTGCTTTTTGTGTGAAGCCGCTGCTAGAACTGGCTGCTCGAGCTACTCACTGCTTGTATTGTGGTGGATCATGATGGTGAGAAAGCTGTTAGGTGTAGGGGCTGTTGAGCTGTGCCCATAGATGAGTGTTCTCCTGAGCAGGGGATCCCATGTTAACACTCACTAGAATCTGTTCCTGTGTAAGGAATGGAGAAGAGGCTTTTAAAATCATCAGCGGAGGACAAATACAACCCCCAGCACTGCACGGAGCTACTTGTTGAGACTTTTTTTATGTGCTGCTGTTGGTGGAATGGGTGGGACAGGCTTTGTTGGGGTGGGACAGTGTCCAGCAAACAGATGGGCGTGCAATGGCCACTTGGTATCTCTCAAAATGCTGTTATCGGGGTTCAGCTCTAGCTTCTGGGCAGCCGCAGGAGCTTGATATGCTTTACATGCACGAAAATAAGGAGGCTGTCAATCAACATTGAGATTCTTTTTATTTTTTTTTACATCGGAAACATTGCATAGTTTTATCTTCACCACTTGCAGCATCTTGCTCTCTGGATTGTTGAGAGGAAGATCCAAACTTCATGCATTTTCCCATCACCTCCTGATAATCCTGTGGTCATCAGGCAGTTATGACACTTCTTTTCCTTGTTGCAGCTTGTAGAGACCTCATTAAAAGGAGAAATAGTCTTTGACCCCAGAAGTGCTTATTACCTCTGGTTTGTAATGGATTTCTGTGACGGAGGAGACATGAACGAGTACCTGTTGTCCCGAAAGCCGAACCGCAAGACCAACACCAGTTTCATGCTTCAGCTCAGCAGCGCGCTGGCGTTCCTGCACAAAAATCAGATTATTCACCGTGATCTCAAACCGGACAATATTCTGATATCTCAGAGCAGGATGGACGCTAGTGACTTGGAGCCTACCCTGAAAGTAGCTGATTTTGGGCTGAGCAAGGTATGTTCGGCCTCAGGACAGAATCCCGAGGAACCAGTCAACGTAAATAAGTGTTTTCTATCCACTGCCTGCGGGACTGACTTCTATATGGCCCCTGAAGTCTGGGAAGGACACTACACTGCCAAAGCAGACATCTTTGCCTTGGGGATTATCATCTGGGCAATGCTGGAGAGAATCACGTTCATAGATACAGAGACAAAGAAAGAACTTCTGGGCAGCTACGTCAAGCAGGGAACTGCGATTGTGCCCGTGGGAGAGGCGCTTCTGGAAAACCCCAAGATGGAACTGCTCATCCCCGTAAAGAAAAAATCCATGAACGCCCGAATGAAGCAGCTGATCAAGGAGATGCTGGCAGCCAACCCGCAGGACCGACCCGACGCTTTTGAGCTCGAGCTGCGCTTAGTCAACATCGCTTTTAAAGACAGCAGCTGGGACACGTGAGCTGCCAAGTTGCGCCTCTCGACAGCTTCTCCTCACCTCACCGACAGTGCAGCTTCATGGCAGTAAAAGAAACGAGCCTGAACTCAAAGCTGCTGGGTGTGGTTTCTACCAAACTCTTGCTGAGTTTCATAGATGATGCGAATGCGAGTCGGCCGTTGCGTTAACGGGGCGTTGATGTGTCTGATACCGGGGTGTTCCACGCGAGTGGGAGATGTGATGATGTCCATTGGTGCACGCTGACAGTGGGATGTCTTGAGAGCCAGGATGATTTCCAGTGCTATGTCGTGGAGTATTTCCTACATTCCAGTTTCCTGTGTCAGTGTTAGGAAATCTCATGGGGAAAAAAAAAAGATTTGCACGCTGGTAGTGCTGATCTCCAGGCTTTGTAAAGTAGTTCTGTGTATATGTATTTATGTATACGAGTGACCAGGAGTGTATGTTGCTTTCCTTAAATTATTTACTCTGGGTTTGAATGATTGGGGTCTGCTAGAAAACTCGATGAAGAAGAGATGAGAAACATTCCTTCTTCTCCAGGCCTGAATAATTTTATTATTTATTTTTGTTATCTAATGTCCAAGATAAGGTCTGAGACTTGACTTTGTAGACAAAAAAAGAAATGCCATGCCAAGGGATCAGCAGTTTTTTAAGTGCCGACAAGGCCAAGCTTAGCACTTAGAGCTTAAAGAGCTCGTCACTGAGGGAGCCAAATCCAGAAGAGGTGCAATCAGGCACTGGCATGTCGGCTAGTTCCTTAATCAGGCGATTTTGCTTTCTTCTAGTAATCAATTACTTCATTATTAGTTAATCTACAGTTTCACCACGTGCTCTCTACTCTTGTGTCTATAATCCAGCAGCACCTCGAGGGTTGGGGGCTGTGGGCTCAGGGTGTGGAGATGCAGATAAGGGACTCCAGCAGCATGGAACTTGTTTTTAAGGGTCTTCAAAACATGGTGGCAGCAGTTTCCCTGTTAACTATCTGGTAACAGTGGTCATGGCCTCTTCCGCTGGCGCTGCCTCCAACCTGGTCGTGCCGAGGAGATAAAGGGGTGACTGTTTGTCTTGCAGGACACACCTATTCTCAAACACAGGAGAAAACTCAGTGACGGGTGTGCGAGAGGTGTCTCCGGGGTGTGCGAGAGGTGTCTCCGGGGTGTGCGAGAGGTGTCTCCGGGGTGTGCGAGAGGTGTCTCCGGGGTGTGCGGCAGCCTTGGCCGATGTCTGGTTTGTTTTCCTCCTTTTAAAGAAGTCATGTTTATTTTAAAGGCGGCTGTGAGGTAGCTGAAAGGCTCTTACTCTGCAGAAGCAGCTTGATATGCTCGGAGAGGTTTCCCTGAGGCCACCTGACGCTGTGCAACAGACAGAAGCTGCTTTGTTAGAGCACAGTGCTCTCTTCTTTGGCAGGCAGGACTGTGACCTTTCTCATCAATTTGACCTTTCAGTAAAAGCAGAGTCTTTAAAAATTGCCTTTAAAGCTGCAGCAAAGGGCAGTTTTCTTAATAAGATCACGTTAATGGTTTGTTTTTCCCAAGTCTTATCTGAAAACTGCCCTCAATATTTCCTTGTGTAACTCTCTCCTCAGATCCTGTTCCCCCCTGGTGTTGTGAGCAGTGTTGATTGGTCGGTGTTTATTCTGCCTAAGTGTGAACAAACAGCACAAACAAAATAGAAATTTTTTTTTATTCCACAAGCAAAGGATTCTGATTCTACCAAACTCCTGAGGCTTCCCAGACTGCGGCTGGTCCTTCCCTGGTGCTGTGCAGAGCTGGCGGCAGGTACCCAGGGAGCCTCTGCCCTTGATTCCTCTTGTTTTCCTTCACTTTATCATTTAAGGCAAGTTGGCTGATTCTCAGACGAATACTTTGTCTCAAAACACCATTTATTGTTTAGAAGATGCTGTAGAGGTAACTTTTGGAGGACTGTGTCCCCGAGTCCAGCCAGCGCCTCGCCTCAGCGAGTGCTGAGGATACAGCCCGTGGCCTGCGCTGCCCCTTCCCCGCAGGGAGCTCCGGCTCAGAACGCAGCCATGGAGCCTGCCTGTGAGGAACAACAAGGAGAGAGCTATTTATTTTTGTTTTCTGGGAGTGGAGATCTCTTTGTTCTCCTGTTTTAACTGGGTTCAATATAATTGAAGCTTCAGCTTGATGCTGAAAGGAGGAAAACAAACCTCTCGCTGTCTGTGCCGTGCTGTCACAGCCCAGCGTGGCCATCCCGTGAGCGAAGCTCTACAAGGGTGTGTAATTTTTCCATGTTCATCTCGAGAGCATTTACAAATACCTCACTAACGTCCTCCTCTCTCCTGCCCTCCCAGGATCAACGATGTGACCTTAAAGTATGAATCTACCTTTGAGGCACTTTGCAAATCACCTGATTGTCCTCCAGAGTGTTTCAGGGGATGAACAAGCGCTAGCGAGCGGCACAGCAAAGTTTTGTGGGGTTTTTTTTGTCTCCCAAATTGTTGTGGTTTTTTTTTTTTTTTGCACTGATTGCCACTTTAAAGGGTGGGGGTGCCCGAAATCCCCCTCATGGTGCTCTAGCCGTGCTGTTGGGTGACACTGAGCGTTTCCTTGGTGGTTGTCCAGGTCTGTGTTCTGTCTGATTTGTGTTGTCTTTGTTTTAAAACCTTTGATCAATTGTAGCAGCTGCAGTTATTCACCAGCATGACACAAAGTCAAGACACTTTCCAGCACTCAGAAAAGATTTTTTTTTTTTTTCCCAAATCTTTCTTCAAAAACTGTAAAATATATTTTATGGAGAATTTATAATGAGGAAAATTATGGTGTAATTTATTAAGTTCGTGACTGTTTTTGAAATAAAATCTGAATTTCGATGAACTTTTTGAACTTGGTGCAGAAAACTGCTTTCTTCTCAGTCAGCACAACATCATCGAGGTGTCAGCAGAGCTGTGGAGGGGCTGGTTTGCTGTGCCACGGCAGAAGGAAGCCGTAGTTCATCACATCCCCCTATAAGTTACCCCAGACTTGTGAAAGCTGTTCCACTGGCTGGTAGCTCTGCTGCGCATCCTCTGCAGGCAGCAGCACTGCCCAGCTCCCACTGCTGTGTGATGTGATGTCCTGACCTGACAGAGCGAGGCCAAACGGGGTGTGAAAGCAGAGCTGGCTCCTGGATCTGCCGAGGTGAGCCATGTCGGGGTGGACCCTGCGGCGTCTGCCGAGCCCTTTAAGCACCAAACAAGCCAGGGCTCTTCTGGGTGTCCTTAACTGTCACAGTGGGGATTAAAGACTCAAAGCATGTTCTTGCACCCAGCATGTCCTTGAACCTGTCACTACAAGCAGACCCAGCTCACCCTGGGCTGTGAGGAGACCTCTGGCAGGCTCTTCCTACCCTGCTACTGGTACTACTGCATTGTTGAGGCTGCAGGTAGATGCCCGCTGGAGAGAGCCTTTCCCCTCCGCTTCCTGCGTGTGCCGGAGGAGGGTTTCACCCACAAAGCCACCAGCCCTCGTTCTGTGGGTGCAGCCTGGTGAACGTCTGCTCTGCTGCGTTTCCTTCCTGTGTCCGTGGGCCGAGCGTTGCTGTTGGGGCAGTGCTGGGGACTGAACTGGGTGTAAATGCTCCGAAGGTTTGTGAGGGATGGTGGCTGCCTGGTCTTGCCTGCCCTGAGAAACCTGAGAAATAAAATGGTGGGGAAACACCTTATATGTGATACGGGAGTCTAGGAGTCATTTGCAGGTTTTAATTAGCACTGCTCCAGAACAGTGCCACTTCTGACACCCGTGCCAAACCCAAGCCCAGTCCTCTCCTGTGTGCCACGCGCTGGCATCGTGGATTCCTGCATCTCCTGGAGCCAGAAATGGCAGGAGCCGTAAGGTTAAATCCAAAAGTCAATGCAAAAGAGAAAGGGGTTGAAATTTAGATTATTTTTTATTAAAGGATCAGCACCTGAAGGGTAAGCACCTTAATTAAAGGAGAAAGCCAGACATTTGATTAGTTGGAAGTGGTGATTTTAAATACAAGCACAAATTCCTCCCCCACAAAACTGAGCTGTCACACTTTAATATATCTAGTCCGTAGAGAAGGGGAAAAAAATCCCCAGGGAGACGCCCTGCTGCAGAAATTAGATGTAACTAAGGCAGTGTCTCAGCCCGAACAACCCAACCCCTGCCCTATTCCGCTTGTCCTGTGGAATGCCGAGGCCCCGGGCTCCAGCTCGCCCGTCCGGTCCCCTCGGGAAGGGTTTGGCTGGGCAATCCCCGTCCCGGCTGTGCTGGGGAACTCGCCGTGTTTGGATTTTCACTTCGTGGGGCTTTAAACGGGCCAATCGCGGCCCCTGCGCAAACTGCAGCGTAACGGCAGATGTTGCGTCGTGCTGGAGATAACGTCCTGCCTCGGGGAGCCCGCGGCCGCCTGCCCGCCCCCTTGGAAGGGTGCCCTAGCTTTGGAGAAACAACTTTTTTTCCCCTTTGCGCTGAGCGCACGCGCTGAGGTGGCCTTTGGACCGCGGGCAGTGCCAAGGGCCGGCGTCTGGCGTTGCAGTTCCCTTTGCCCCACTGATGTCTCGCAAATCCTTCTGCGGGGTGTCGATCGTTAAGTGGTTTTAATCCTTACTGGTGGTTTGTGTGGTGAACGCAAGGGCTTGTCACGCGAGTTATAGGAGGATTTAAACCCTGTTCAACGGGTGCTGCTGAGCATTGAATGGTTTTGCTTTCGGTCCGAGGGGCTCGGGAGCCAGTTACACAAATTTCTGTTCAATGAAGGAAAAGGGACGGGTCTGAAATGCCACAAACCGCCCAGAACGTCTGCGCTGTTCGAGGAGGAAGGAGTGGGAGGTGAAAATACGAGACGGAGCTGCTGCGGATCTCTGTTTGCTGGCTCCGTAAGCGGTTTTGGGAAGTCAGACGGCAGCGCAAGCGAAGCACCGAGAAGTCGAGAGACCTGAAGGATGAGCCAGCACCACCGCTGTGGTGCTGCCCGAGGAGCCATGACCTCGGTCCTTGTTAAATCCCTTTGCTCCCAGATGAATTTCCAGACTACTTGGGTGCCTGAAGCACTTGCACAAGGGCTGCAGTTCACGAGGAGCAGCCAGGACCAGTGCAGGGGACCGGGCTGAGCCGTGGGGCTGAGCCAGCAAGTACTGGTTGGAGCTGGGGTGCTCTCTTTGGGGCAGCCCCATACCCCCAGCTGCTGCCCCACACTCCAGCAGGTAAAGCGGGCTGGGCTGGGGTGCTGGAGGACACCGCAGCTTTGGGACCTCCTGAAGAGGGCAAAGGGAGAAGTGCTGCTGGAATTGCAAGTGCTGAGAGGCCTCTGTAATCTCAGGGGTTTGCAATGCAAACAGAGACAACCTAAAAACCTGAGCAGGTCCCTTGCAGCAGGTGGTGGGTTCAGCCCAGATGCTCGTTGCTGACCCTGCGGAGGTTTCCCTCAGTCCCGGCAGCTCCTTCTAACTGTCTCTGCCTTTCCTGTCTGTCCCAGTGGTCCCAGTACTGACCTGTTTTGCTTCACAGACACTGGACAGCCAGCAGAAGACATGGGCTTTGAAGCCCCCACTGGGGGTATGAAGATCCATGGGAGCCTCCGTGTCTTCTGGGCCCAGCTGCCATCTAGTTCCAGCTTGCACCACCTCACCCTAGAGGAGGTGTTGGTTTCAGGTCTGTTCATGGCCCTTTGAGCCCTTGGTATTTTTAAACTTGAACAGCAAGCCTCCCACTCCTGCCCTCTCCCGAAGCAAAGCACCTGCACCCGGGGCCCTCGCTGGCGTGCAGCCACCCGCCTCTCCTGGGCTGTTCTCCAGGCGGTGGCATTTCATGGACCTCAGACCAGAAAGAGCTTTTGTGGACTAAGTAATCCAGCACGTAGGAGCAGATGGCTGTTACCAGGGGCTGCAGTCCCGTCGTGGAGTTTAAGTGATTATTTTTTATATTTTTCAAGGAGAAATGCATCTGGAAAGGGCTCGATGGGACACGGATGGCTTCAGCCTTGGACTTACCCTGCCTGCGTGACCAGATCCATCAGAGCTGTGCTGGGAGCCCTGTGCTGGCCGTGCTACTCCTCAAGCCTGCTGGGAGGCTTATGAGGAGGGGACGTCATCAGCAGGGCTGGGAGGGCCGTGTCCCCCGGACCATGAGCCCAGAGGGAGAAGGTGTGTGCGGGGAGCAGGGCTGTTTGATTAGGAACAAGACATGCTCTGAAAAACGGCAGAGGGAGGGTCTGGGCTCTGGGACTTGGGACCTTTGAGGGCTTTCTCAGAATTTCTCTCCCACCCCAAGGGCTGGAAGATTCCGTGCCTGGCCCCAGCCGTGACTGGGTGTTGCCAGGGGTTGCTTTGCTTGCCTGGCACCGTGCTCGCTGCCCGGTGAGCCGGGAAGGAAGCAGAGCCCCATCAAAGAGCAGAAAGTACCTTGTGAGAGCTCCGAGTAACCATAAATAAAACCAAGGGACTTTGAGCATCCACGTGAGTCAGAGAAGCTGCCTGGTGCCTTTGCAAGGGGCTGATGAGTCAGGTAAATCCCTTCCGAAAAGTCCAAGCGACAAAAACCCCATCTCCTCCCCAGGGGAAGCAGGAGCTGCCCGCGACGCCGATGCCAGGAAAGGCCCCTCAAATCAACCCTTTTTGTATCCCAAAGGGAATCTGCCAGTAAGTGCCTGGCGGGTGCTCCGAGGAGGAGCTGGAGAGAGGAGGGTGGTCGCTCTGGGGCAGGGGCAGGTGTTTGGTAGGAGCATCCCATGGGAGCACCCTGCATCCGCCAGAAAAAGGTGATTCCAGGCTGCTCTTACTCACTTGTGGCTTTACCGGAATGGCTGCTGGGCTTCCAGCTCAGAAAATAAAACCTGTCCTAATAAACAACAGTGATTCACGTTGCCTGGAGTTAAAAACCAGGTCCTGTTGGCTGCCTTCTGTGTGGGAATTGAGGCGCTCTCTTCCTGGGGACAGATCCCGGGGCTGCCATGGGTTTCTCCATCGTTCACCCCCTTCCTTTTCCCCACCTTCCTCTGGAGACGGTCGGGTTTGCTCCGGCGCAGCCGCATCCCGCACGCTGAACCCAAGTGCTGCTGGAAGCGCGCTGGCCTGCGGTGCTCCTCCCCAGGTGGACCAGAATCAAATAGGTGGTTTGTCCCTTCCTGGGGTTTTTTCCGGCACCCGCACAGCTCGGACAAGACCTGGCCGCTCTCATCCTGCTCAGCCCCCGTTTTCGTCAGCCCAGCAGTCCTGGCCCCGGCCCCTTCCTGGCACCGGGGCTGTCGCGCAGGGAGGTGCTGGATGCCGACCCAGCCCCGGTTCCCGGCACTGGCTCCCCAGCAGCGGCACCGCAGGAAGGAACTGGGGTGGAGGCCAGCAGTGCTTGGGTGCCAGGTCCCCTCTCATGCAGGGACAGAGCACCCTGGCCTGTGGGTCCCGGGACCAGTGCCATGGCTTTGGCCCCACTGGAGCCTCCTGGTCCCTGCGAGCAGCCTGGGCTGGGCTGTACCCCAGCTCCCCATCCACACTGGTTGGGAGAGGGATGGAGGGAGCTGGCGGGTCCCCAGAGAGCACTGGGGGCTTTCTCCCACCCTGCTCCAAGGTGCTAGGAGCTCAGCTCGGGATGCAGCATGTCCTTCCCCACCCGCCGGCTGCTGCGGTGCCACGTTTGCAGCCCCCCGGAGGGGGCTGGGGGCTGCCCCTGCGGGAGCGCTCAGCCCTCGGGAAGGGGAGAGGGCAGCTAAAAATAACCCCTGGGCCAGCTCCAGCCCCTTGTGGCTTCCTGCGATTTACAGCCCAATTTACAGCCCTTCCCGGGGGGAAGAGGAGGCAGGAACCGACCTGGCTCAGGGCTGGCTTTGACCCTTTCGCCACCAGTGGAGAAGGTGCCAGAAGGAGCCTTCCTTCCGCCTTCTCCCTCACCAGCAGGGCAGGATCCTGGGGATCGTGGTGGGCTCCTGCTCCTGAGCTGCACCCAGCATCTTGGGGTGGGTGGAGACGGAGAAGCTGCCAGAGCAGGCATGGTTTCCCTGTCCCATTCCTGATGTCCTGTGTGCTGGGGGGACAGGGGGACTCGGTCCTGCTTGGAAGGAGGCAGAGATCTCTGCTGCAGGTCCCAAAATCCCGGCCAGACACCTGTAAGGAGGTGGAGGGAGGAGGAGAGCTGGCAGAGGTGAGCTGGAGCTGCAGGAGAAGGAAAGTCAGTGCTGGCTGGGCCGGGTGCGGAGGCTGCTGGCCCGGTGGGCTTCTGCTGATGGGGCTGGGCTGCCAGGGGTTAATAGGGTGGCTCTTCCTCTTCCTCAACCTCTATATAAGGCTCCTGTCAGCTCTGGGCTCAGTTTGCTGCCAGCAGCCAGAGGGGCAGGAGCCAAGTAAGACCAGAGCATCCCTGGATCCCATCCCTGCATCCCATCGCCGCAACCCATCGCCGCATCCCTGTGTGGGCTCAGGTGAGTGAGAGCATCCTCCACCAGCCGAGCCCAGTGGCTGGGCATGTATCCTGGCACGGCACTGGGCTGGGCAGCGTGCAGGCGTGCTGGCACAGGCAGTCACATCCTGGGCACGTTGGCTCTGCCGGGGCAAAGCCGATGGGTGATGGGACCACATACTGTGGGCACCTTTCTTTGAGCCTTGGGAAATCGCATGCCTCAGTTTCCCCATCTGTATGCTGCGGTGGATGTGGTGTCAGGCTCTGCATGGGCAGAGGGGTCCTGGGCTTTTGGCTCTCCAGTGAGCCCCGTTCTGCCCAGCCTCACGTCCCTGCTGTCACCCAGGGAGGCTGTGGGGCTGGGTCAGCCGCTGGCTGTGGGGCTGGGTCAGCCGCTGGCAATGGCGTGGCTCTTCGTGGCCATTCAGGCCTCTTCTGCACAGTGAAACCCTCCGCTTCGGGCATTTACAGCCCCTGGCACAGGCTCCAGACCCCCTTCCCCCAGCACCCACCTCCACCGCCGGATTCACAGCCCAGCCCGCACGGGTGCTCAGGTACAGCTGAGCAAGAGCCGCTGCCCGCCCGGGGCTGATAAACGTGCCTTCACTCCACGGCCCCCATGCACTGAGCAGGAGAGCTCCCTTCCCTCCTAGGCTGAAGGGAGCACAGCCCAGAGACCCCAAAACATCCCCCAACCCCTGCCCTGCTGCCACTGGGGCAGCTCGCCAGCCCTCCTGCACACGGGCTTTGTTCTGCTGGCCCTGCGCTGGGGAAGATAAGGCGCTGGCTCCGGTATTTTTTCCTGTTGGAAGCTGCTCCTGGGATGCGGGTGAAGCCGGCGGATGCTCGGCGCTTCTCTCTTCCTGCCCCGGGATTGTTCCTGCCTGGGCTGGCAGGGCTCGCTGCCTGCTTGCGCTGCCACGTGTGGAATCGAGGGGACCCCCAGCTACGCTTCGCCCCCCACCCTTCTCCTGCCACCGCTGCATCCTGGGCGCTAACCCCGGCTCTCCTCTCTCTCCCCAGGGCTGAATCCAGGAGCCAAACCAGCCACTCGGTGGGGAACAAAGCAACCAGGGGTGTCATTTTGGGGCTGCGGAGATGGTGCCCCTGGGCAGCCCCTCTCTTGCCGTCTGCGCCTCCAGCAACCTGCGCCTCATGGCCCCCGGCCGCGGCTCCCCCCTGGTCTGGCTGAACCGGGGCCCCGAGTGCCCGCGGGAGCTGGGGGGCAGTGGGGGCCGGACACCCAGCGCCGTGGAGCGGCTGGAGGCCGACAAGGCCAAATACGTCAAATCCCAGCAGGTCATCAACAGCCGGCAGGAGCCAGCGCTGCGGGGCTGCTCGCCCCGCTTCTCCCCCCGCAGCCGGCGCCTCCTCGCCCGCCAGCAGTGTAACGAGTTGTGTCAAGGCTCAGAGCTGAGCCGAGAGGGTCCCAGGAAGCTGCCGTGTCCCCAGTCCCCCGTGTCGCGCCGGACTGGCAGCAGGCGCCTGCTGCGACCCGACTCCCTCATCATCTACCGGCAGAAACGGGACTGCTCGGGCGGGGACAAGGAGAACACCAAGGGCTCTGGGCTGGTGCAACGCCTCTTCCAGGGACCCCTCAGAGACAAGACCCCCAGCTCTCCACCGGCCAGGAGGCTCGACGAGGGGCCACCAGCCACCCAGAGCCCCGAGACCCCCATGCTGTGGGTGCCTGCAGAGAAGGAGGAGGCGAGGACGCCGGGTGCCAGCAGTGGCAGTGGCAGTGGTGGCATCTTCCCTCTGCCTGGCAGCCCCATGGCGCAGCCTCCCCAGCCCCCCAGCAAGCAGGCGCTGGCTCTGCGCGTCTCTCTGCCGCTCTCGGAGAAAGAGCGGTTCTTCAACTACTGCGGGCTGGACCGGGCACTGGTGGAGCTGCTGGGGCAGGAGCGGTTTGGGCCAGCGGGCTGGGACAACGCCTCTGTTCTGCTCCCCAGCTCCTGCGAGTCAGAACCCGGGCAGACCTCGGAGGGCAGCGAGGGGGATGCGGGGCCGGGCGAGGAAGAGCTGGGTGCCCGGCTGGGCTCTGCCGTCTCGGTGGTGGAGCGCAACGCCCGCGTCATCAAGTGGCTCTATGGCTGCCAACGAGCCTGGGCGGCCGCCAAGGAATCCACTGTCTAAGCGGGGGCTGCCCGGCTGGGGACCAGGACACACGTGTGGCTACCACTGGCTGGACGTGACCCCTCACCGTGGCTGATGGGCTGGTGGCACCCACAGTCCTGGTGCCATGGGGCTGCTGCTGGTGGGGAGGACCACCAGGTCTACCCCAGCTCCAGAGCTAAGCACGGTGCTGGCACCTGAGGGGCAGGTGGGGAAGGGGCTCCCCTGGGTGGGTCTCTCGCTGGCCCCAGGGCTGGCCGGCTGCTGTCCCTCTCCTGTGACCCTTCTCCATCCTCCCTGTCCCCAGCCCAGGGTGGTGGGATGGGCCTGAAGCCCCCATGGACTGCTCATGTCCTGCACCAGCTGCAGGCTGGGGGTGCTGGGCAAAGCCCGAGCCCCTCCATCACAGGCAGTGCCCACCCCACAGCCCCCTCCTCCCCAGAAAAGGGGCTGCTGGGGCCAGAGCAGCTCTCAATAAACGTTTTTTTGGTTTTTTTTTCTAGCCTGGCTGTGTGTGGTTTGTGCAGGCAGAGCCCAGGCTGGATGGGGGAACGCACCGGGGCTGGGGGTGGCCGCTCCCCATGGGGTCCAGGCTGCTCTGGGGGCAATGGGGCTGCTGGGGTGTGGGGGACAAGGGCAAAGAAAGCACCAGGCAGGGCTCAGGGAAAAGGAGCACCTCGGGGTCTTTAGTGCAAACACATCGCTGACACCCACCGTGGAGCTCTCAGGCGCAGGCAGGGGGCTGCCCACCGGCACTGGGGGGGCCGCCCGTGCTGCTGGAGAGTCTGGCCAGCTCATCCTCTAGTTACCCTTGGAGGAGTTTTTATTCCGGATTTCGGCCAGTTTGCTGGCCAGGAAGCCCCAGTGGAAGGCCCCTTCCTCCGGCTCCCGCAGGTCACTGCCATCGTCACCCGGCGGCTCCCCAGGGCCCTCGCCCGGCTCCGGGGGGGGCACCCCCTTGTCCGGCGCCGACACCTGCTGCCACTTGGTAGCAAAGAGATCCCAAAAGCCGGGTGCCTTCTCAGAGGGGGGCGGCTCGGGCAGCGAGGCAGCCAGCGGGCTGGGGAGAGAGCGGGGATGGGGACATGGGTGTGGGGAGCCTTCTCGGTGGATCCCGCAGTGGCCAGGACTGGGACCCCCGAGCCCCCACCATGTCCCCCCTCCATTCCAGCTCTCCCCCTGCTGCCCTCCCGGCCCAGCCCCATGGGTGTAGGGAGGGGTTGGGGCAGGGGGATGTCAGGGCTTGGCAGCTGCCGGGGGCTGGATCTGCATTCTGGGGTGTCCCCCCCACCCCGAGCTGCCACTTACTGGTCTGCGCAGGGCTCCGGGCTGAGCAGCTGGTGCTCGTCCTCGCGGGTAAAGAGGGACGAAAGCGTCCGCCAGCCCCGGGCACCCACACCCTGCACCTGCGGGGAGGCAGCACTGGGCTCACTCGGGACCTCCAGGGCCCAGAGGACCCCCCCTTCTCCCCAGTCCCCTCCTCACCTTCCTCGCCAGCTGGGACATGGGGCTGGGTCCCTCCTCCACCAGTGCGGGGGGCTCGGCCGTCTCCATCAGCTCAGCGGGGTCTCCCTGCAACGAAGCCCCCGCGTGAGGGCAGGGTGCGGGCAGGGGGAGGGCAGCAGGTTGGTCACCCCGCTTCGGGGGCACCCAGGCTCGGCAGTGACCCCCCACCCTACCTCCTCCTGCAGCACCTCGTCTGCCTGTGCCCCCCCCAGGGTCTGCAGCACTTTGGCCTTGTAGAGCCGCCAGAAGCCCTGGGTCATGGTGAGGGGCTCAGCGGGGCCGGGAGCCGGCGGGCGCTGCGGGGAGCGGGAGGGGTGCAGGGCCGGGCCCCCCCGCGCCGCCCCGGTGATCCGGTGGCTTCATTAAAGTTTCAGGGGCCACTTCCAATGCACAAAGGGGAACCTGAGCCCGGCAGGAGCCGGGGGCAGTGCGGGGGCAGCTGCTTTGGTCACCCCCAAACCCCCCCTCCGCCCCCTGCCTCAGCCCCCCCAGTGCCCCTCGCCCACAGGGGGACCCCCAGGGCTGGGGCCACCCCAAGCCCACGGTGCAGAGCGGGTGCTGAGGCTCGCGGCTCCCCCCTCCGTGGGTCCCCATCTATAATTGATCACCCGGGGTGAGGGAAACACGATCGGCGCCGGGACACTCGCAGCGCTGAGCCCTGCCCCAGCTCATCACAGCGGTGACCGGGGCACCACGGGGCGCCGTCACCCCCTGCCCCGAGGCCAGGCCCTGTGCCCCACCGCGGGGACAGCCTGCGGACGGCTCCGGCTGCGGGTCCGTGGGGACGCGGGGGTCCGCCGGGGCCATTCACCGGCCCACGGAGGCCGCGGAGCAGAGGCACGGAGCCGAGCCTGGGGGCGTGGCCTGCGCGCACGGGGCGTGGCCTCAACCTAGTGGGCGTGGCTATCGGACGCAGACTCTGATGCCTTGTGGGCGGGGTTCGTTGCGTCGTGGGCGGGGTCTACCGGGAGGGGCGGGGCTTGAGGCCGTCTGCGCCTGCGCACCGCGGAGCACGGCCCCGGCGTGTCCCGCCATGTCGCCGCGCAATGGCCGCCGCACCGGCGCCCACCGGGCGCACTCGCTGGCCCGGCAGATGAAGACGAAGCGGCGACGCCGTGACCTGGACGAGATCCACGCGGACCTGCAGCCCGAGAAGGCCGCTCGGCTCCTGCGCCAGGAGCCCGACCCCGACATGCCGGGCTGCGCCCAGTTCTACTGCCTGCACTGCGCGTGCGTGGGCCGGGGCGGCCCGGCGGGGCCCGGTCGGGGCGGGGGGGCGCTGGGGAAGGAAGGCTCTAACCCCTGGGGGTGCTGGGGGTTGCCTGGCCCCTGCCAGAGGGTTTGTCCTGGCCCTGGGGCATCCCTGACGCCTGGGGGGGAGGGTCTGGTCTGGTCCTGGGGACCCCTGTTAGGGGGGTTACCCTGGTCCCGAGGGTTCCCTGGCCCCTGGGGGGGGGGTGTTGTTCTGGTCCTGGGGGGTCCCTGGCCCCTGGGAGTTGTCCTGCTCCTGGGGGAGGGGCTGGTCCCATCGAGGTGGGTGCCTGTGGGGGATCTTGTCCTGGTCTCAGGAGGGATCCTGGATCTTAAGGGGAGCTTGTTCTGGTCTCAGGGGGACCCTGGCCCCTCAGTGTGGTTCTTCCCAGCCCCACTCCCATCTCGGCACCCCCTGACCCCCGTCCTTTTGTCCCCCCCAGGCGCTACTTTGTGGACCTGACCAGCATGAAGGAGCACTTCAGGTCCAAGGTGCACAAGAAGAGGTAAGGGCAGGGGGGACCCTGAGCAGGGCCCTGAGCTGCCTTGTGCCCCCACTTCATGGGGTGAGGTGGGGGGTGGTGTCAGTTCTGGGCCGGTGGTGTTTTGAGGAGCTGGGCTGGGATGATGCTTCAGCCCCCCTCTGCCTTCCCCACAGGCTGAAGCAGCTGCGGGAAGCACCGTACACGCAGGAGGAGGCTGAGCGCGCCGCCGGGATGGGCTCCTACATCCCCCCAAAGAAGGTGGAAGTGCAGACCCAGCCGCTCGAAGAAGTTGTCGAGATGGAGGCGTCGAGCTGAGCGCAGCGGACAGAGGGACCGAGGGGCCGGGCGGCTCCATAAAGGCATCTTTGTCCTCGGCTTTGTGAGAAGAACATGCCCCAGTGCAGCCTGCCAGCAAACCAACGCACCGCTGCTGCTGGCAGCCCTCCTCGCTGGAGGAGAAGGCGCCAGCGAGACCCCGGGTGCCCTCCCTGGGTGTCCTCCTCTTCAGAGAAGGGACAATGAGCGCTGGCGTGACTGTACACTCGTGCCTCTGCTTTTAGAGTGGTTTTAGGCCTCGCTCCTTGGGTCAGAGGTTGACCCCAGTGAGTTGTTTATTAAAACATCTCAAGCAAGAGGCTGTCAGTGTTGAGAGCTCTCTGTGAGCGTGACCCAGGCCCTGGCTGGAGGGTGGCAGCTGCCCCTCAGGGTGCAGGACAATGTCTTGGTGTTGGGCTTCTCCCGTTCACGCAAAGGGAAATGCCACCAGTGTCTGCCAGCCTGGAGGAACAGCCTCATCCCAGTGCTCCTGTGCTGGTGGGGTGGAAAAGCTCCCTGGGCTTTGCCCTCCTGGCAGGGGGTGCCCAGCCTCCTGGTAGCAGATACGGAGCTGCCTTTTGGGGGGAAATACGTGCTGGAGGGCACTCTTCATCAAGCACTTGGGTCTGGAGCCAGCAGCCCATTGTAGTGCTGGCTCTGGCTGTTTGGGCCTGTAGAGGGGAGTGCTGGTGTCCCCCTACAGGGACACTTTTAGGCTCCTGTCCCCCAAATCCCAACGCCTGCAAGTGATTTCATCTTCCCAGAGGGCTGGGGCTGCGTGAGTGGCGTGATCCAGCCTCCCCACCGTGCATCCACCAGCCTGATGCTGCTGTGATCCCTCTGGTGACGCTGCTTCTGCCTGCCCAGCTCTCGAGGGGACTTTGTGTGACAATCCCACCACCAGCTGCTGTGAATTCCTGCAGATGGGGTCTCGCTGACGCAGCCCTGGCAGCAAAAACCCCAGGCCTGACCGAGCCAGGGACGGGGCACTGTGCTGGTGCAGCAGAAAGGCAGGGGGACAAGGCAGCGATGCTCCACAGCAAAGGGTTTATTTCCACGCAGCCTGCCCAGACTTGTCCCCCCCTGGCCCAGGGAGGTGGGATCAGTGGGTGCGAGGGGGCCGGGAAGGTTGCAGACCCCGTCCCAGCAGGATGCGCCTGCCCAGAGGACATGGCCCCAGCCCCGTGTACCCCCGCCCCGTTGCAGAGGCTGGTGTGGTCCCAGCCCTCCCCGCCTGTTACCTAATGGTGCTGAGCGATGACCTCCTTTCTGCAGGGCCGGGCCAGTCGTGGCCGCAGCTCGGTCCCCGCTGGGACGGGGGGGCTGTGTGGCTGCCGGCAGGGTGCAAGGGGCCCCCTCTGCTTGGGAGGAGATGGAGATGGATGTGGCACATGGCTCTGCCATCCATCTGTCTGTCCAGTCAGGCTCTGTTCTGGTTGTGGCTGGATCCTGGTGTCTTGCGGTGCCTCGGTTGGGGGCTCAGGAGGTGGCTTCTCCATTCTCCATCATGGTGGCTCCGGAAAGTGGGGGCAGATGGGGCCAGAGGCATGTGTCCCCCAGCCCTAGGCCATCGCACCGCCCAGGCATGGAGGGAAGGGCTGGACGTGGCGCAGATCAGCTGGAAAGGATCCGCATCCGGCAGCTCTGCTAAGGAGGGGGCCAGCGGGTGAGGGGGACCCCGGCACCCCGCTGGGGACCGTCCTTGCAGCCCCACCGCTCCCTCCTCATGGCTCCGGCGGAGCCTTGGTGGGGCCGGCCATCCTTCGGGCGCTGTAGAAGGAGAGGCAGAGCCCGGCGGCCGCCAGCAGCAAAGCCAGGGGGGTCAGCAGCCGCCCTCCTGGCTCAGCCCCCCGCCCCGCTGCCAGCTGCATCTGTGGGGGGAGAGAGGAGAGAGGGGAGTGCTGCAAGACCCCCCCAGCCCCAAACCCCACCCTGGGGACAGGGGACCTGAGGCTGTGCCCATCACGCCCAGCTGGATGACGGAGGCAATTTTGTGACCCCCCCGGGGTATCCAGGGATGCTTTTGGGGTGCTGCTCGCAGGGCTCCCCCAGCAGCACCCTCGCTGCTAACTGGAGCCAGATAGGGCCGGGCACGGCCCCCACAGCTGGCAGGACTGGTGGGCAGCATGGGCAGGGTCCTGGGGGTCCCCGGGGGCTCCCCCCACCACCCCATTCACCCCTTACCTGGAGCAGACGGAAGTACCCCGGGGTTAAGCGTCTGGGGCGGATAATCATGGCGTGACAGGGAGCATGAGGATCAAGCCCCCCCAGGTCAGCAGCAGCAGCGGGGCTGGGTCCCCCCCAACCCCGGGACCCCCGTCCTGACCTCCGCGATGGGGGTCCGCGTCTGTCCCCCGCCTGCCGTCTCCGCGGCCCCTCGGAAAGGGCGTCACGCACCCGGCGAGCACGGAGCAGCTGTCAGCCGCGATCAGTGCCCGCTGCTCCCCCGAGCGCACACGCCGAGGCGGGGGGGGCCAGGGCCAGCCCAGGGCAGGTTTTTGGGGGCGGGAGAACCGGGCTCGGCAGGAGCAGCCTCGCCATAGGCCTGCGCATGCATTGCCCCCTGCCTCAGTTTCCCCAGCTGCAAAGGAAGGGGTGGGAATTGTGCCAGAGGGAGGGTGATGCCCCCCGCCTCAAAATCCGCAGGGGGCGGGGAGGGGGCTGAGCAGGGGCTGCCCCCAGGCTTTCCCGTGGGTCTGTAGGGCCAAACTTCATGGCCACAGGCTCCTGGGGGGCGCCCACTGGTGTCATGAGTTGTGTTGGGACTCAGCCCTCACTGCGTGCAGTGGTTTGGCAGGGGGAACACCCCTCATCTCACACCTGAGGGGGAAACTGAGGCTGGGGGGGACTTCCTGGGCAGGTACCGTTTCCCCGGGGCGGGTTTCGGCAGCCATGCATCACCGTCTGGCCCGTGACTCACTGGGGCGAGTCGTGGGGTCGTACTGGGCCACACTGGGCGGGCGGCCTCAGGCGTGTCGGGAGGCCGCGGTGAGCGGCACACGGGTGCGCCAATGGGGCCGCCCGTCCCTGGCGCAGGTGAGCGGCCGCTCCCGCCGCCGGTTCCGGCCCGGCCGCCATGGAGCCCGTGGGCGCCTGGGGCCCCGCGCAGGTGGCCGCCTGGCTCCGAGGTGAGACCGGGGGGGGATCCCTGGCGGGGGGACCCCACTGCTGGCCCTGGGGTGGGGGTCTGGGGTGGGTTGTCGATGGCTTGGGGACATGTTGGCGGCTTGGCGTGGTGGAGAGGGGGGCACCTGGGCTGAGACCGGGCGAACTCATTGCATGGAGGTGGCTCCCCCAGCAGCCAGGTGTCACCCCCCGGGGTCACCCAGGCAGGGGCCAGCAGGGACATGGACAGGGGGGTGCTGGACACCCCCTGGTGTCCGGCTGGCTCCAGGGCAGGGCTGTGGGCAGGGCTGGACGCGGCGGTGCAGGGGTACCCCTTCGAGGCGTGGGGGCTGGCGGGGCCCGACCTGCTGGGGCTGTCGGCGGGGGCTCTGGAGGCACTGGGCGTGCGGCGCCTGGGGCACCAGGAGCTGCTGCTGGAGGCCGTGGAGCAGCTCCGCGCCCTGGTGAGTGCTTGGCACCCATGGGTGCTGCCGGGCTTGTGTGGCGGAAGGGGAGGTGGGGGCACCCTGGGCTGGGTGGAGGTGGGTGACACGGGGCACCCTGGGCTGGGTGGAGGTGGGTGACACGGGGCACCCTGGGCTGGGTGGAGGTGGGTGACATGGGGCACCTTGGGCTGGAGGAGGAGGATCTGGGTGCACCTTGGGGTGGGTGAAGGTGGGGATACAGGGGCACCCTGGGTGGGATGGAGGGGTGCATGGGGGCACCCTGGGCTGGATGGAGGGAGGGACACGCGGGCACCCTGAGCTAGTGGAAGTGGGGTTTGGGGGTGTCCTGAGCTGGGTGGAAGGGTGGGTGCACCCCAGAGACCCCCGCTGCCCTCCGGTTCCCCAGCACCCCTGTCCCCCCACCCAGGACACGGGGCTGGCGAGCACCAGCCTGCGGACGCTGACCGAGAGGCTGCGGGAGCTGGCGCAGAGCACCCAGGACCTGGTGCTGGGGGGGCCACCGGCAGGGGCTGACCCCCGGCCGCCCTCCCTTGCCCTCCTGGCCCGCGTCGTCGACCTGATCGGTGCTGCCAAGGGGCTCTTCTCCTGGCTCAACAGGTCTGGGGTGGGTGGGGGCACCCATGGGTGGTGGGTGCCCCCTGCTCTTGGTGCTGAGCTCTCTGCACCCCCCCCAGGTACCTCTTCTCCACCCTCAATGATTTTTCGGCCAGCCGGGACATCATCCTGCTCTGCGCCCAGCTGGCAGAGACGCTGCAGGCGGTGGGTGCCCCGAGGCCATGGTGATGGGCACGGTGTCGTGGGGCAGGGGGTTTCCTGCAAGGCCCCCCTAGCTGGGATGGATGGAGGGGGGCTGAGCCATCCCGTCCTGTTCAGCCCCACGTCTTGTCCCCCCAGGACTGTCCCGCTGCTGAGAGGGACGGCCGGATCCTGCGGATCGTAAGTGCTGGGTGAGGAGGGGGTGGCAGGCATGGGGGGCCCAGTGGTGCCAGGGCCCCCCGCTGAGCCCCCCGCTGTTACCTGTAGTGCCAGCACATCGTGGGCATCTGCGAGAGCATCGTGGGCTGCAGCCCCCCGGCGCTGCTGGACCGCAGGGCTGTGCTGCAGCGTGTGGGGCTGGCACTGCCCCCCGGCCCCCGGGACAGCCCCCCCGTGTCCCCTGACATCCCAGTGCTGCCCCCCGGCCTGTGGGGAAGCCCCCCGACGTCCCCCAACACCCCGACGCTGCCCTCTGGCCCCCTGGGGAGCCCCCCGCCGCTCCTCACCACCCCACTGGTGAGTCCCTGGTGCCCCCGCTGTCCCGTGACCCCACAGCACCCCCTGCACCCCACTGACACCTCCCTCCTGTCCCTCCCAGGGCCTTGAGATCACCTCCACCAGCTCCTGCCTGCACTTCGTGTCTGCGACCACCCCGGAGGTGAGTGAGGGGCTGTCAACCCCTCCCGTGCCACCCTGTCCCTGTCACCCCCTTTTAGTGCCTGCCGTGGGGAATATCACCCACCCCAGCTGCCACCCACCCGGCCAGATCCTGAGAGCCTCTGAGGGCCCTAACCCACCCCCGCAACCCCAGAGCTTGGGGTGGCTGCCTGCAGCTGAGACCATGCAACTCATCTCATGAGTGGGCGCAGCCTGGGCCGTGGTGGGAGCCCGCTCTGCACCCTAATCCCAGCAGCCACTCTGGCCAAGGTCAAGCTGCTGGTTAATGGTTAACCCCCCAGTTGTCCCCAGTCAGGAGAGCTCTGGAGTGTGGATTAGCTGGGGAGGGGGGCGAGCACCCAGGGACGGGCACCCTGCTCCCACCCTGCCTCTCCCCCAGGCCCTGGCTGCCCACGGGGGCCGTATCCTGCCTGGAGACGAGATCGTGCAGGTCAACGAGCAGGTCGTGGTGAGCTGGGGAGGACGGGGCGGCTCGATGGTGGTGCTGGGTTCAGCAGTGAAGTCGTGGATGGGGAGCTGCAGGGCTGGGAAGACTTGGGGGGACATGGGGGCTGCGGGCAGGAGGATTTGGGGGGACATGGGGGCTGCGGGCAGGAGGATTTGGGGCGACATGGGGGCTGCGATCTGCAGAATGCACGAGCTGTGGCTGGGAAAGGTCTGGGGGACACAGGAGCCACTGCCGGTGGGTTTGGGGGATGCAGGAGCCACCACAGAGGATTTGGGGGATGTGGGAGCTGTGGCTGGGGAGGGTTTGGGGGACGTGGGAGCTGGGGGGCCGTATGGGGCTGGGGTCACGTCCCACGGCTCACCGGGGTGTGTGTGCAGGTGGGTTGGACACACGTCAACCTGGTGAAGAAGCTGCTGGAGAAGGCCAGCGGCGTGACGTTAGTGCTGAAGAAGATCCCCCTCGACGCACCCAGCTCACCCCCCTCTCCCAGGCAGCAGGTGAGTGAGCCCAGTGCTTCCAGTACAGCCCCAGTGCCATACTGGGCTGTGCTGGGAAGCACGCAGAGATGCTCAGAGGTGGGCATCTCCCATCACGCTGATGGTCCCTAAAGCTCTGGGGGACCGTGGTGGGACGTGGGCTGACCCTCACGCTCCATCTGCAGCTCCCGGGAGCATTTTTGGACGCTGCGGATCCCCCCGGCAGCAGGAGTGGCGAATGCCCGGGCAGCCCCGTGTCCCTGACCTCCAGGTGAGCCCCATCCCGACACCCCGACACCCTCAGCGCATGTTTGGGGACACCCGAGGCACCTTCCCAGCTCTTTCTGGGGGCAGAGGTGCCGGCAGGGCGGCAGCTGCCTGTGAGCAGCCCAGGAAGCTGCCAGAAGTCTTAAGGAATGCAAAAAAAAGCGTTTGTGTTTGTAATTCATTCACTTGGTAACGTTTTAATGGGGTTGAAACTATATTTAGACCTGACCCTTCTCCTCTCCCGGAATGGAAAGGCGAGCTGGGCAGGAGCTGTCGGGCTGGGCTCGCACCCTCCCGGGGAGCGTGGAGGCTGGTGGAACCGGTACTGAGCCACCAGCCACGTCGCCTCCGGCCCCGCTGCTCCTCGGGCAGGGAGATCCGGGGGTGCCAGAGCCTGACAGCAACACCCCCGTGGTGGTCGAGGGAGTTTTTGTCTCAGGGATCCCTTTTTCCCCCAGCGCTGCTGCCGACTTGGAATCGGGGCCAGACTCTGCGCCAGATCTCATCACTGACGAAGACGACGAGCAGGACTCAAGGCTGCCCGGGGCGGCCGTGGGGCAGCTGCCGGGTAGGAGGGGAGCAGAGGGGGTGTCCGGGGACAGAGCAGTTTCCTCCCCTGCTCCGAGGCTGGAGCCCCGCTTGCTGTTTGCAGGAGCTGCGGAGGAAGAGGCAGCGTGGGAGGGTGGCACCCCACCGGGCACCCCGCACTCTCCGGGCACCCTTGCTGCCGCCAGACTCCACGCCCCAGAGCTCAGCCCCACAGCAGCCCCCGCCACGGGGGCTGGGGGTGCAGAGCCCAGCCAGCTCCCTGGGGAGGTGAGAGCTGCGGGAGAGGAGCGCTGAGCCTCAGGGGCTGCTGGGGGGCTGTCGATGGGGGACACGCGGGACTTCATGTCCCTCCTGAGCTGGGAGGCAAACCAGCCCCGCCCGGGTGGGCTCCCCTCTGAGCTCGCTGCTGTTGGGGGTCTCTGAGGGGCTGTGGGTGCTGCTGGGGGGGACTCAGCTAACGCTGCCCTGTCCTCACTCCCCTGCATTGTCGCTAACTGCTCTTCTTTGTCTCCCCATCCAGGGCAGCCCCGAGACGGGACGCAGACCAAAAGGTGAGCAGGGCTCTGCCTGGGGCTGGGGGCTCTCCTCACTGCTCCCCTTTCCCTGCTCTTGACCCCCCCCACCTTAACACTGCGGCTGGCAGGAGTGGCGACCAGGCTGAGCCGCCGGCGGGTCTCGTGCCGGGACCTGGGCCGGGTGGACTGCGATGGCTGGCTCCTGAAGAAGAAGGACCACGTGGCCTTCATGGCCCAGAAGTGGAAGCGGTGCTGGTTTGTGCTGAAAGGCCACACGCTCTACTGGTACCACCACCCCAACGTGAGTGGGGACGCTGGGTGTCCTCGCCCCCCAGCCAGGGCAGCTGAGGCAGGGGGTGAATGTGGCTATTTCTCCCTCACAGGATGAGAAGGCTGCGGGTCTCATCAACGTGGCCACCTATGACCTGGAGAGCACGAGGGAGCAGAAGAAGAAATAGTGAGTGGGGTCTGTCTCACTGTGGAGCTTCCGGCTGACGGTGGAGGGTGCTGTCCCAAGGGCACATGTCGATGAGCCTTGCTGGGTACCACCTGCATGTCCCTGTGGCGATGGTGGGGTCCCTGGGGGGCTGGTGGGGTCCCTGCAGTGCTGGCAGGACCGACAGTCGTGCAATACGGGAGCCCACGCTCTGCGCGAGACGGGCGTTGCGCTTACTGGTGTGATCTGGGACAAGGCTGAGGACTGGAGCATCTCCGATGGGGAGGAAAAGCCCAAACCCTGGACTGGGTCTGGATAGGGGGGGGCTGTGGTGCAGGGGAGGCTGGGTGGGGGCTCAGGGCTGGTTCTGGTGCTGGGTGGCCCCAGCAGCAAAGGCCTGTCCTCCTCCAGCGTGTTCCAGCTCTCCCATCAGAGATACAAGCCCTTCGTCTTTGCCGCAGAAACACTGGCTGATCTGAGCATGTGAGTGACGCGCCAGCGGTGCTGGTCCCACCACACCAGGCTGGCCATGACCTCCCCTCTGTCCCTCTGTCCGTCCTTTCTTTCCCCAGGTGGGTGAGTCATCTTATATCAGCCAAAACAAAGTATGTGCTGGCCAACCAGTCTGTCCCGGACAGGGAGGAAGGTAATGGGCCTCTCCCGGGCTGGGAGGTGGGGTTGGTTCCCCCACAGCAGATGGGGACCCTGTGGGGAGCCACAGGCTGGGGGTCCCGCCAGGGCAGCCATGCCTGGTGCTGTGGGTCCTGTATGGGAGCGCTGGGAGCTTTGTCCATGATTTGGGGGAAATGGGAGAAATGGTCCCTAAGAGGAGGGTTGGGGTGATGCTCAGCCCTGGGGAGGGCTGGGCCAGGGGGCTTCCCGTTCCCACTGTCCTTCCCTGTGGCCTCCAGACTGCTACAGTGAGACAGAAGCCGAGGACCCTGATGACGAATCCCCCAGGCATGGATGTGATTCGGTGAGTAGCCGTAAGGGACATCCCAGGGAGGGAACTGAGGATCCTCCTCTCACCCCCTGCCCATCGCTTCCTCAGCCAAAGAAGAGGCTGCAGAACACCCCGGAGAAAGCGCAGCTCTTCCCAGCTGGCAGCGAGCCCAGCAGCACGGCCAGCAGCCCCCACAGCAGTCCCCGGCCCTGCTCGCCCATGGGTAGGTGCTGGGAGGTGACATCTGTCACCCCGTCACCTCACGTGCACCCTTTAATCGAATATAGAGCCACTCTTTTGCACGTCTGTATGTGTGTGTGTTGGGATGCGTTTGAGTGTGAACCATGTAGTGTCTCAGCACACACGCAAGGCAGGGTCATGCATAGGGGCAGCCCCATGGAGTTTTGGGGCTGCCCCCCCATTACAGTGCCCCCTCTCCTCACCCAGACCCTGCCGGGGAGGATCTTGAGTGCCTGATGCGATGCCTGAAGCAGGGCGGGGTGTCCCTCATCGGGCGGCAGCGGTTCCTGACGCAGGAGCAGTGCCGCAAGTCCTTCATCCGCCGCAACAAGAACCCCCACATCAACGAGAAGGTGCACACAGTGCGGGCCCTGCAGAGCACGCTCAAGGTGGGAGCCCACAGCCCCCTGACCACCCCTAAACCCCCCTGCCCATGGGCAGCTACCCCAAAACACGCCCTTCCTCTCGGCAGGCGAAGCTGGTGGAGCTGCAGGCTCTGGAGCAGCTGCTCAGCGATGCTGCGCTCACCTCAGAGAAGTTCAGGCGCTGGAAGGAAGAGCACCAGGAGCTGTACCAGGAGCTGCGGGAGTGGTGGGCACAGCGGCAGAGCAAGGACCCTGGAGAGCTTGAGGCCGAGCATGGCTCCCCTGAAGGGGCGGCTGGACCCTGACACTCTGCCAGGACCTCTCTGGCATGATAAAAATCATGGTGCTGCAGGAGCAAAGAGGGTGCTCTGCCTGTGCTAGGGTGGGTGCATGGGGTGGTCGATGACATTTTTGAAGGCTCAGCACCCAGCGTGGATTTGCCACACAGGAAGTGTCTTCTGCTACATCTCCTCTCCCTGGGGTGGGACATTGCAGTGAGTGTCGTTGCTTTTTCCAAGGACGATTTACCTCTGCTGCATGTTGGCAATGGGGATTTTTTCCTGGAGAAACCTGCCCTCGCCATGGTGCTGTCAGCCAGCCCAGCCAGGGTCTCTTCTGCTGTAAATACAACTGTGTCAACAAGGGCTAACCGTGCCGTGGGTTTTCTTGGTGCTGAAATGTCCCTGCAGTGACAGCCAGCCCTGCCCCGTGCCACGTACCATCACCCTCACGGGGCTGTGCCATCCCCCCGTGCCACACTCTCAACCGGGACCGGCCTGTGCCACCCGGCCCCGTACAGACGCCACAGCTGAGGAGGTGTGACATGGCCGGGCCTAATCAAAGGCCCAGCGCCAGGGCCTCTGCCGCCAGCACCGGGGCAGCGCTGACCTTCCCTGCCGGCCGAGCTGGGGGCGAACGCCGGCGTCGCCCCTCAGCCTGGGTGGGGGGCGCTGAGGGGGCGGTGGAGCCTGTGCGGGTCGCGGGCTTAACGGTGGGGCTGGGGAGCGGAACGGCCCCGGGCCTGGCTGCGCCGCCCGCCCTCACACCGCCAGCGTCACCGTCAGCACTGCGCATGCGCAGGGATAGGCGCCATGCAGCTCCTTTCAAGCCCCGCCCTACGGGTGGCGGCTGCGGACAGTTTTACTCCGCCAGAAGTCGTTGCACCTTTCCGCGAGGCTGTGGGGCGGGGATCAGCGTTCCGACGAACCAATGATCATGGGGAAGGGGCGTGGCTGGTGATCCCGATAGGCTGCGGAGCATGCCCCGCCCCTTTTCGTCTGCCACGCCTCCCTTCCCGCGGCGGTAACGGTCGCGGCGCGCGGCGCATCGCGGTTGCCGCAGCGGAGCCAGGTGAGGGGGCTCTGCCCCGCTCGGAGCCGTCCCGCCGCCAGGCCTCACGGGGTGGGCTCTGGCCTGGGGTAGCGTCCGTCCTGCGCTCCCCCCTCGGTGGAGCCATCCCTCCTCCGCCCCGGGCAGCTCGGCGGCCCCTGGCCCCTCAGGGACCGGCCCCTCAGGGTCCGGCCCCTCAGGGTTAGGCTGCGCCTTCCAGGCGGTTGGGCCCACCCCCACTCTGAGGTCCACTGCCTTCCCCTCTCTCCTCCCTCCACCCAAATCACTGTTCTCCCCATCCCCTTCTGCAAGGCGAAGGGGTGCTCCTGGCACCCCGGCTTCACATGGCTCCCCGTACCCGCTAAGCTCTCCCCTCTCTCGGGTGAAGCGCTCGTCTTCGTGACCCACCGCTCCCCTTCCTCTTTCTCCTTATTTCCCACACGTTCTTCTCCCTCCCTCTGCCAGGTCTGCCCTCTGCCTGCTGCTGGAAGGGGTGGTTTGTAGGATGGGTGTATTTGTGAGGGGGTGGTGCTGAGTTTTATTTCACGAACCCACAGCTGAATTTCCCTGTTGTAACTGGCTGGTGGTAGTGCTGGAGACTGAGATTTAAACGCGGGAATTTGTGAAACAATACTTAAATGAAACAAAATAAGCACTATGTTTAGCTAGAAGTGTTTTATTTCTTCACTGAGTGAAATTCTGCTTCTGGCTCATTATCCTGATGTGTTCCCAATGTCTCTCCTATGTTGTAACTCTGTATATGTATGTTTTCTAAGAATTAATGGTTTCTGTGAATTCTTTGAATCAGTTAAGCAAAAATCTGTAAGAGCTGCTAAGTGAGGGTGTAGTATTTGATTGGTGGAGTGGAGAGAGGCCTTGAGTTTCCACAGTGAAGCCTGTGGAAATTATACTTGCATTGTCAGAGGCAGGAGATTAACTGTCGGAAGTGTTCAGATAAGCAGATAAATAGCCCTGGACGGATAACAATTGCCATTTATGGAACAGCTACACTAAGTTTTGAACGTCTGCATTTCTGCATGTAGTAGCTCAGTGACCTCTACAGAGGGCAGAAATGGTCTGGTTTAGAGATAAGACTTTTAAAAGGGAATTTTTTATTCTCTACAGACATAAAACCAGCGTGTAGGTACCATGGTGATGGGTGGTCTATAAATAACCACAATGGGAATAACACATGCCCCAGTCGAGAGGTGCTGCTGAACTGCTGTGTACCTGGAGAGTGCTGCAAACAGGAGCTCTCTGCATTTCTCAGGCATGAAGAAAACCTGCAATAACTGCAGGGGGGTTTTAAGTATTGCCTGTTGCTGCAGGGACCAAACAGGGATATTCTTGGGAGGAGATGCCAATTAAATATGAAACACGGGGTGACTCTGTGTATGTTCCTTTTGCTTGGTTAGTGGGAACAGGGTTTGGTTTATGCTCATTTACAAGATGATTTTTCTGTCTTGCCCTGCAGTTCACTGGATAGGTAAGATGGCTGCTCTGGAGAAACATCCAGACCTGAGGCTCCAGCAGAACAGTCCACCAGGTAAGGACAGGCCTTTGTTTCAAGCCCTGCTGCTGTTGGATCCAGTTTCAGTTTCTCTGAGGAGACATGTGGCCCTAAGAAGAGTTCTTTACCAAAAGCTTTTTATTAAAAAACCAGTGTCTTATCCCTGCAAAATAAAACAATTACCTGGGTGCATAAGGGCAGAGAATCGTGTGATAATGAACTTATCTCTTGAGTGATAAATCTAGAAAAGTTCTGAAGAGTTAATGCAAAAATGTATCTTTAATTTAACCAGTTTTGCTGTGTGCCAGTGCTGCTGCTCTTTGTTTTAGTCTGGGTCTAATATGACCAAACTTCTCTGTGGGGATATAATCAACTGCTTTTACATTCTGGCTTCCATAACAAGACTGATTTTCAATCTCCTGTTGATATTATTTGAAGTCTCTGTGCTTGCCACCATTTCCTTTTGCAAAAGAGATTTCTTTAGCAGCAATTCAATGAGTCAAGCAAGGCTCACTTTGGGTTTTTATAGCACAGGTACTTGGATATGGTTTAATTAGGTATATTCAAAGGCTCTTCAGTCTGTTGGCTAAAACATAAATACCCCTGGCTGTTTCTCTCCAGATCCCAGCACCAGTCAGAAGAGTAATTTCTCGGAGACTGACTGGAGAACACCGATGTTGTCTACGAAGTTCCAGAGCCGTGTCAGTCGCTGCTCGAGCGTGGCCGACAGTGGGGATGGGGGCATCGGGACCTCCTGCTCGGACAGCGCGGAAGGTGATGGTCAACACTGCATCACACTAAGTTTTCTCAGCAGACTGACAAGCATTAAATAGCCCGGTATTACTGAGCCCTAGAGCATAAAACTCAGGGAGAGCAGAATCTGTAATGAGGTTTGGAGAGTGTTTCAAAGCCAGTGCCTCAGTACCCAGATAATGCTGCTTGAAATAAGCGATGAAGGGACTTCCTGCTTCTCTAAGTGAGCTGGGTTATCTTCTAAAGCATTTTTAACTGACTAAAAGAGCCCCCTTGGTGATCTGCTGGTTCATACTGACCAACAAGTGATTTATCAGCAGGTCTATTGTGTGATTTATTTCAAAGAAATAATTTATAGGTGCCTCTGGAGACTTCAGTGTGCCTTTGTGCGTGCATCTTCTCAGTGCCAGAGCTGCGTACTTTTCGCTGAAGGACGCTGCAGCCTCGCCCTCAGCTGAGGCACATTCTGTGCTATCCCTTGGCCCAGCAATCCTTTCTACCTGCATTTTCATCTTCATCCCTGGAAGGGACATAAACCACTATTGATTTAATGATTCTTTCAGCAGCGAGGAATTCCGTGGTGGTCTTTAAAACAAGGCGCTTCACGCGTTCATGTGTTTCCCAGGCTGTCCTGAGCCTTCTGAATGAGCCACAGATGTTAACAATGTGCGAGTTGGAATGAAGACCTTCTAGAAAGTCTGGCTCGTGGAACTATTGCTAGAAACACTCCTAGAGCACAGGTTTAAGTGTCCCCTCCGGCCTCTCTCAGGAGAATAAACCATCCAGTTGCACGCTGAGGGCAGGGGAGATGATGATGGCTCTTCTGGAAATTGCCCTTCTGAGTGTTTGTGATTAGTTCAGGTTGTTTGTTAGGGTTCGAGTCAGTGCATTAGTCAGAAATGTTGCTGTGACAATCCTTAGCGTGTTCAAGGAACTGATTGTAGCATTGGCACGGGGCGTGCTGGTCTGAGAACTCGAGTTCCTGGTAGTGATCCGGGGGGTTAAATTTAGGGGCTGTAGGAGGAAATTGTACTCCCTCTTCTCTTTGCCAAGGTGAACATGCTTGCAGCTGTTTGGTAGCGTGGTGTTCCCTGCAGTTCCTGGGCACAGCCAAATAACGTGCAAGAGGTTTTTCTCCCCCTCCTGCTTGTTTTTGAGCACAGGGTCTTGTGCCTTTATTGTGATAGTTTTCCTGCAGTTTGATGATGGTCTTTGCAGAACCTGGTTTTGGTCGTGTTCAAATTGTAGCCTTTTATTCCTTCTGGTAGCAACACTTTGAGGTTACATGTGGAAAGGTGACCTTGGATTAAAGAAACATCGTGTGGGGACGGGCCTTCAATGAAACCCATGAAGAAAACAAGTTTGTGTATCCGGGAGAAACCTGGAGTTACTGCGACACACCACGTACTGGGACGAGGAGTGGGAACAGGCACTGTGCTCTTTGCCTTTGCCAGCTCTTGCTGTTGCTGTATTGAAACCTGAGAGTTCCTAAGAATAGCCCTGTATTTTCACGGGTCCAGGTTTGGTGCCCATCTGACAGGACGGGCTCACGCTGGGGTGCGTGCGCCGAGCTCAATCTCATTTCCTGTGGCAATAAGGCGAGAGCCTCTAGAAAAAGCTCTTTTGCTGCAGCGTCCTGGAGAAGTTCGAAGGTCAGCTGCTTGGCGATCTAGTGTTCAGCTGTGTTTGAAGCTCATCATGGGCTCACTGAAGGCTTCAGTTAGCTTTGGTAACAGTTCAGAGTCGCTGAACTGTGGGACGAGCAGAGCAGAATCAAGGTCTCAGTTCAGCTGAGTAAGTTTCAGCCTTTTTATTCAATTTAAAGGACTAAACCTATGGAAAGATAACTTTACTGATTTAAGATTATTCTAGAGTAGCTTAAAAACAAGGGATTAAAAATGTGAACTGAATGAAGTTTGGATTCTTCCTGTGGTTTACAGTGGTAGGAAAATGTCAGCAGGGTCCTGAACCTCGTAGTGAGGGGGAACGTCGGTGTGCCTTCATCGTGCTGCTGCTTAGGAGGACGTGTTCAGGGGGAAAAGAATCAGGTTTTAAAATTCTTTTAAAGTAACTGTTTGTGTCAGAATACTTTCAGGATTGTAATTAGAGCATCACTCTTCTTCTTTCCCTAGACTTCTGCAATTCCAGTAACGGTTCCTCATTCCAGCCCATCAAAACCCAAGTGACCATCCCCACAGCCCATGTTATGCCTTCTACGCTGGGCACCTCACCCTCCAGGCTGTGTTCTGCAGGAGACCAGAACTGTTCACAGAGCACTTCCAAAGCTGCTGTGCCAGGATCCGCTCCCGAACACGCAGGGCTCATGAGAAATGGAGATTTTAACGCCAGGAAGTCTCAGGTGCCCCCCAGGGATCTCTCAAATTGCTACAGGACTTCAGGGCAAAATGGTTTTGAGCAAGCCTGGCATCCTGTGTCTGATCACATGAGAACAGAAGATACTTGGAAGTTTGACACACCTGCCATTGAGTGTACCCTTAACCAGTCTCTCTTTCCGGATAGCTTGTGCACTGACCCTCTCCACAGGTTCCAGAAGTTCAATCCAAACTCTGGGGCAGCTGAGGTGGGAAAGGACCATTATAAGGTGCTGCCAGAGAGTAAGCAAGGGGCAGGGGCTAATGGAGCCTGCGAGCCCCAGGACGGGACGTGGCCAAGCGGAAGCAGGCTGATGCCAACGGGACTCCAGGCCAACAATTTCTTTTCAAAACCTGTGAGTCCTTCATGTCCTTCATCTCAAGCCTGGATGCAGGAAGCCTGCGCACTCCATCCGCATGAGAGGGTCTGCGAGCTCAGCGCGTGGAAACAGCAGCTGGAGAAAGTGCGATTGCAGATAGAGCAGATGCAGGTAGGGAGCTGCTTGTGTGAATGCACCAGTTTGAAACCCTTCCCGTCTCTTTCGTTGTGACTCATCGTCTCAGGGTTATGAAGCAAAGGAGAAATGTCTCATCCTCCTCCCTGCCTTACACTGAAAGTTTTTATGACCTGTGGTGTCACAGATATTGTTTGACATACTGATCATGTTACAGTGCTGCCCCACGGTTCAGATTGAGGTGAAATACCCTGTCTGCTAGAAACTGCAAAGAAAAACCATGCCCAGAAGTTCGTAACAGTTTCTAGAATAATTGTATTCTATATCTATGCTTAGGAAACACTTTTTTTTAAAAGATACATAAAACTAAACTGCAGTTATTAGATGGAAACAGTTTGTTTATCACCTCCCACCGCTGTCTCCTAATGGAGACAAATTGTTTCCAGCGAGCTAGCACAGGGATCTAAAATTATTTGTTAATCTCCAGTTGTGCTTGGGCAAAGTTACTTGTTCTTGGACATCAACAGAGACTGAAATAGCTGCGTCCTGGCATGCAGATGAGCACACAGCGTGCAAAATAGCTCTAGCGATGTTGTAATTACCTCTGTGGAGCACAAACCTCTCCCTCCTCCTTTTGTCACCTCTTTCAGTTACAAAATGGAGGCACCTGCCACCATCCCTCGATGTATTCACCGTCGCTGCCTACACCTGATCCAGCCCAGTGGATCAATATCCTGAACTCCAATGAAAACCTACTCAAGGAGAAAGAGCTGCTCATTGACAGGTGAGCGTTTGATGCCAGTGTGGCTTAAGGACTCCAGTGCATTTCCTTTTGCAGTGGGAGGGTTTTGAAAGTGCCAAGGAAAGCTCGTATCTGAGTCCCTTTTACGCAATTGAGCTCTTTTGTTGCAAAGAACAACATAGTGACCTTTGAGAACAGCCTATTTTTTCTCATGAGCTCTCTTCCCCTTCCTCCTGGAATTAAGATGATGACCCTGAAGGGTTCAAATAAATCAATTCTGGTTACGGTTTTCTGTGGTTTACAAGGGATCAAGATTTCTGTTCACATCATGATTATCTGGAATGTCAAAACTGTTGCTGTTTTGCTCAAGGACTTTCTGGGAGTTTGTTGAGATCTTTATTTTTTTTTAAAATTTGTTCTTTGAATTTGGGCTGGTAAAGAATTCTCCTTGTCCCTAATACCAGTAGTCCAAAAGCTTTCAAAAAAGTAGGTCCTAATGAAAACTACCTTCAGCATTTGGACTGTAAATACTTTTTTCTGCTTGCTCATTTTGCGTGCTCTGATTTCTGTTTATTTTACTATAAGCTCTGCAGCCAAGCTGGATCCTCCAAAGCATGCAAGGCTCGTGTGTTTTGCCTATAATCATTGCTGGGGGAGGGGTGGGGCCAGAATGGGTGTCTTTCAGATCTCTTCACAAAGTTGTCTTTCTGTTCTGCTTGTCACTGTGTGGAGCGTTCGAGTCATGCTGGTGCTGTTCGTGGTGTACTGCTCTCTACTGTGGTTTGAGAACAGTGTATTACCTGTTTGTTCTTGACAGGCAAAGACAACACATATCCCAGTTGGAGCAGAAGGTCCGGGAAAGTGAGCTGCAGGTTCACAGTGCCCTGCTTGGCTGTCCAGCACCCTACGGAGATGTCTACATGCTGAGAATGCAGGTAACTGGCGGCAGCAGGGTGCCAGTAAGAAACATGTATTGAATCCAACGGCCCTGCCACGTCTCATCGGGCGTTTCCTGAGTAGGAGGGCTCTGCTGAGTAAAATTGTCCTTTTTTTGGGATCCCGATGACCTGTCATCTCTGAGATCTTCTGTGACTCTTGAGATTACAAGTGCTGTTTCAGATGCTGCAGTATCTAAGATAAGCTGAGTGATGTCTGAGAAAGAGGAGGGCTGAGAATGCGGTTCTGAGACAGCGCAGCTGCTCGGTGCCCGTTTGTGACTAACCAGATTCATGGGCTGTCTCTCTTTACAGGAGCTGCAGCGGGAGAACACCTTTCTTCGAGCACAGTTCACAGAGAAGACTGAATCCCTCAGTAAGGAAAAGATTGAACTGGAGAGAAAACTGGCTGCTGCAGAGGTGGATGCAAAGCTGATGCGGGAGTCGCTGAAGGAAACAATGCAGAAACATGCAGAGGAGTTAAAGAAGCAGGAAGAAAGGGTATGATCCCATTGCTCTAGAGGTGGGAAGGTGTTTTTTCTTTGAAAAGCTATAAGTCAGTGTAGTGCCTAGGTGAGAATCTTCTGTGGCAATGTGTTATTGCAGGTATTTTCTCATCTCCCTGTAGAATTCTCTGGTTTATAACCAAAAGCTCTTCCTCCTGAAGTTGGAAGTATTTCAGTACTTCTTTTATCCAGAGAAGCAGCTTATCTTGAGCCAAGTGAGCAGAAATGCTGCTGAGTTAAAGTGATCTTGTGTTTTGGTGTGGAGTGGGCTTACAGAGGACTAAGGAATGGACAAGGAATTACATAAATTTATATATAACTGCCCCTGCAGGTAAAGGGAAGAGACAAACACATTAATAATCTTAAAAAGAAATGCCAGAAGGAATCTGAACAAAACAAGGAGAGACAACAGAGAATTGAGACCCTGGAACGATACCTGGCTGATCTGCCAACTCTTGAGGAACACCAGAAACAGAGTCAGAAGGTAAAACTTCCTCCGAGTCGTGATTATAGCTCTTCACATGCTCAGATGACTTTTCTACAGCTGCAGACAGTCCCCTGTGCAGCTGCCTAAGTAAAGTTGTGGTCTGGCCTTTTTGGAGGAGGAATTTTCTGAGCTATAGCTGAGAATTGCCACATAGGTAGTAAAAATCTGCCTTGCAAATGTAGCTGAAATGTGGTGTGTGTGGACAAACCCCTGGAAGGTCTCTAGAGTCTCGTGGTGGTCTGTGTTGCAGCTGAAGGAGTCTGAACTGAAGAGTACTGCTATGCAGGAAACGGTGCTGGCACTGAAAACAGAGCTTGGAGATGTCCAGGCTGCTTTCAGGGAGCAAGAGGTGCAGCTAGAAACCCAAAAACACAAGGAGCTGGAGCTTCTTTCCACTGTGCGCAGGTAAAAATTGGGAGGATTAGAGTAAGATTCATCTTGGTGCTGAAGTAGCTGCTACATAAGAACAGTGATGATTCAGCACAGCCACTGTCCGCCCTGTCAGAACCAGGTCACTGTGGATTTGTGACGGTTACGCGAGTGCTTGCCCCAGCACCGTGTTCACGTTCTGTGTGGGAGCAGAACTGCGTGGCTGAAAGAAAGGGGGCCCTGTTTATCACCGGGGTTTATCTGTGTCCTGAGGTTATTGCCCTCAACGTAGCTCCGTACAAAACAGACCTGTGTAATCTGCAATCGTATCTCAGCAAATGCGCTGATATCGTGGGCAGGGCTGTGTCCAGGGAGAGGGATGGTCCTTCCACCACAGCCCTGGCAGTTGGCAAGCTGGGACTGCAAACAGGGCAACACTGACATCTGATAGGAAAATCTCTTGCTGCCTTATACTATTTAGTGAGGGAAACACCCTCAATAAAGCTGTTTTTTCCCATGGTGTTGTGCTCATCTCAGCTTGCAGGACAAGGTGCAGCAGTGTCTAAAGAATGCGGAGAGAGGACCCCCTGCCCAGGGTGGGGAGAAAGAGAAAATAGAGAACGATTCTCTGAAGAAAGAATGTGACTGCCTCAGGAAGGTAACAGGCTGTCCCAGCTGGGAAACACTTATTTTTCCTTCCACTGAGTCACACCAGGCACTAACACAAAATCGGGGACTTTTTCACTGCAGCAGCAGTTGCTGGCATTCCAAAGCGAGGGGCTGTAGAAGCTGTTCTTGGTGTGATAACAGTTAACACTGGTGAGAAGTTGCAGAATGCAGAAGAGGCGAGAGGAAAACCACAAGAATGCAACTTCTCCGGTCTGGTTTTAGCTAATACTTCTAGTGGTGCCTTTTATCAGGTGCCTTTTGTGAGGGAATCCAAGTCCCCTGCTGACAGAGGGAGTGATGAAAGCAGTAAATGGACAGGAAAGGGGATGCTGTCCTACTGAAGAAGTCCTGGTGATATTACTGAGTCTGTGTGGCCGGATCTCACGCCTCTTCTTTTGACCCCAGATTGTGGACAAACAGCAGAAGAAGATGGAGCAGTTGTCTCTGCAAGTTAAGGTGAGAGGTGACCACAGAGGAACCTACAACTTGAGAATCTGCTGCAAAGTGAGTTAGACTTAATACTTTCCCATGGTCTGTTCCAGAACCTGGAAGAGCAGATGGTCCAGGAGGAGGAGACAAGCCAAGCTCTGAAAGAGGAGGCAATGAGAAGAGAAAGTGCACTGCTGCAGCTCCGGACCGCTGTGAAAGAGGTCAGAGCAGGAGGGTTTAGAGTGCCCGAGCACAGCAGTTGAATGAACAATGGATTGTCTTTTAGCAGGTCCCTTCATTTGCAGTCAGCAGCACATCTCCTGCTTCCTGCCAGCCAGTTGCCCTGTCAGTGCTCTGAAAGGAGCTCTTCTCTGCTCAAAAGCAGGAGAAAGGCAGTTTCTGCCTCGGAAGCTTCAGCTGGGGCTGCAGAACGTGGTGGAGGACGCGGGGTTTGCCAGCTGGGGGCAGCAAGGGGTGACCTGGAGGCCAAGCTCCATCACAGCCCTGGCTGAAGGACAGGGCTGAGCCCTGTTCTCAGGCCTTGAGGAAGCCAAGCACAGTAGCAGCCCTTGAGGGAAGAGGTGGCCAGTGCTGGGGTGAGCGGCTGGTGCACAACTTCCTGGAAGCCAATTTTGTTGTGCTGTGCCTTGGCAGGGACAGTGTGGTGTCCCAGGGCACTCCCCATGTGAGCCAGGGAAGCCGAATGCTCGTGCCCTGGGTAGGGCTGACACGAGAGTCTGGAGGGCTTGATGTGAACCAGCTCCTCCTGCCCTCAGAGCTCCCATCTCATCACCAAGAAGTTGCACTAAGTCATTTTAAGTGTTGCTAGCCCTGCACCAAGTGACCACTTAACCCCCTGTGTCTGTTCAGCTTTCAGTGCAGAACCAGGATCTCATTGAGAAGAACCTGACCCTTCAGGAACGACACAGGCAGGCTGAGCTAACCGCCCAGCCGCTGCCTCCCGAGACAGCCTGCCTCGCCCAGGAGCTGCACAGCGAGCTGGCCAGCTGTCTGCAGGATTTGCAGTCTGTCTACAGCATTGTCACTCAGAGGGCTCAGGGCAAGGATCCGAACCTCTCCCTGCTCCTGGGCATTCGCTGTAAGTGTGCAGAGCGGTGGCAGAGCGAACCCTTCAGTTCCTGTGCTGCGGCAGAGTTAAATAACTCACGTATAGAACAAAAGGTTCTCATCTTCCTGGGGCTCTGTAGATTACGAAATGTTTAGTACCCCTTTTGCAAAGGTGGTTGGGTTTTTTCTGGCTCACTTGCAAAGGTGTATGATCTTGGGTCAGGATTGTGTGTGAGGTAACTCCCTTCTCTGCCTCCGCAGCCGGGCAGTGCTCCACGAAGGAGAGGGATGACTTGCTGAGCCCTGACGGACTTGCAAAGAAACTGGCGGAGGTAAAACAGCTTCACAAAGAGGTAGAGGACTTAAGGACGGCAATATCTGACAGATATGCTCAGGACATGGGAGACAACTGCATCACCCAGTAAAGAACACTCCCCAAAGTAAGGCAGGAAACGAAGACTTGAAACCCTCAGGAGTTTAGAGCTCCTACAACCCAAAACCTCTTCAGCACTTTACCATCCCTTTGCTCGGGTACAAGATGTGTGACTTACCCAACCCCTGAGGAACCAGGGGATTTGTTGCCAGAAGTGTTTAGCTGCTGACTGGCTAACTGGAATCGTTCAGGGCTTCGGTGTCGGGCTTTGCAGTAGCTTTGATCTTGTGGAATGTGTTTGTGCTGTGTTTGCTGGAGCTGGTGTGGCCTGTGATGCTGGGAGGTGAATTCCCAACTGCCTTCCGGGCACATCAAACGCTGAACACGCAGATGTGACAGTTAAAATCATCACAAAAAGGAGATGTATGCCCTGGTCTTTTTGATAAATTCTCTGCGCAGGTCCTGCATGACCAGGAAAACCAGAGGGTTATCAGAGTGGTCAGCGATGTCTGTGGACTCCACAGACAGGCAGTTGTGCCAGTTAGACCCCTGTGAACTACAGCCAGGTCCTTCGGGCTCCATGCAGGCTGTGTGCTCTGCTCTGGCTTGGATACTTGTGGGCGAGAACCTGCTTTCCTCGGGTAAATGCAACCAGAGTCTTTCAGTAGCTGACAGAAATTGGGAAATAAAGCAACACTAAAAGATGAGTCTGGAAACACTCCCCCTGGGCACTGTTACCCCAGAAGCCTTAAGCCTCTTATCCCCCTGAAACAGCACTCTGAGTGCAGGGATGATTCAGACTCTGGAGGAAGTGGATTGATGCTGAAGTGCCTTAATGTGCCAGAGAAACCTCCTGTCCCTGTGCTGCTTTATGACTAATGCATCTGCTGGCAGGGTGAGGAGCTGCTGTTCCTTGTAACAGCCTTCAGAGCCAGTGCAGACAATCCTGGGGAGCCCCTCCCAGAGGCCAGAGAGAGCCTTTGTGCTCCTGGGGGACCTGCTGCGGGCCAGCGGGGAGACTCGCCTCTGCTCAGTGTGGAGAAAGCTGTTCTGGTCCTGGCAGGGCAGGATGGCACAGCTGGATCTGAGGCTTTGTGACTGCTCCGGCTTTGTTGTAGTCCAGCCCCTCATCCTCCCAGAGCTCCCCTGCTCCTCTGCTAAAAAAAAAAAATCAGCATGGGACACAGGTCACTTTATTACAGCCCTCCTTAACCTTTAGTGGCAGCTTCATGGTACCGAATGCTTGTTTGTGACAGTGCTGTGGTTGGAAGCTTTTGGTTTTCAGCTTGGGTTAAGATCAAGATATGAAGTTGGTTATTAACAGGTGGAAAATACTGCTGAAACTTCTGCTGTTCAGTTGCTATTGGTTCACGCTGGGGCTGCGAGCTCTGGGTTTAGGAGAAACACTGTTGTTATTCCTTTGTGTTTAAAATTTAAGACCAAATCTGGTTTGTTCTTTAGCGTTTGGTCCCCATGGGTGATGGTGGCAACAAGCTGGTTGGTTGGTTTGCTGCCCTGGGAGCTCTCTCTGCACTGGGGCCCAGAGCAGCACCAGCTGGGACAGCCGCTCCCTGCCATGGGTTCACAGGGTGCTCTTCGGCACCATCCTCTTGCTCTTTGGGGTGTAAGATGTAGTTCCCAGGTGCTCTGCGGGGACATGTTTGCTCTCTGCCCCGGCTGTAAAACGAGACGGTGGCTGAAACCATCTTGCATGGGAATCTCCCCGCTCTGTCTCAGCATCCGGGCTGCCCAGGTCACCTGTTCCTCTATGGGCAAATGTCCCCTCCTCATCCTCCTGCAGAACCGGACCGGCCTGGGTAAGACAGGGATCCATCTACCCGCCGTTACCGCTGCTCTCTGAGCAGAGGAAATCTTTGTCTGTCTTCACAGATTCGCCCCCCGGGCAGGGCTGGCACCACGGTCCCACCCGCTCCCACCGTGCCCCGTCCCAGCTCGTGTCCCCTCGTCGCGTTGGTGTGTTTAGACCGGCTTTTGTCTCACCCGCTTGTTTCTACCGACTGTTTTAAGCATTAAAATAAAGCTGCTCTGCCCCACTCGTGCCGAGCCGTCCTGTGTGGAGAGGACCGGGGGAGCCGGGCTGCCCGCTGCGGGCGGGGGCTGCCCGGTGCCGGGCCCCGCCGACGCCGCATGCCCGGGCCCGCCGGCCCCATTGGTCCCCGCAGTCACATGCCGGGCGGCGGCGGGGCCGCCCGTTCCCTCCCTCCGAGCCTGCCTCCCTCCCTCCGCCGGGCTGAGCGCAGGGAGCGGCCGCGATAGCAGCATGAGCACCCTCAAGGTCTACAGCACCTCGGTGACCGGCTCCCGGGAGGTGAGCGGCGGCGGCGGGGCTGGGCGGGAGCGACCTGGGACCCCTCTGTCCTGGGGTGGGGTCTCTTTTCTCCGTGGAGCTGCGAAGTCCCCGCCCCCAGCCCCATCCCAGGGATCCCCTCCCCTGCTCACAGTGCCCTGTCCTCTTTTTCCCCCGAATCCATCCTGCCGTGCTGGATGTCCCCCCAACGCAGGACCGAGCCCCGTGGCCCGTAAGGAGCGTGGCTGGCGTGCTGGGGTGTGTGCCCTCCCTTCGGGCTCCTCTCCAGCTCCCCATAACCTGCCTTTTCCCGCCTGGGTTCCAGATCAAATCCCAACAGAGCGAAGTAACCAGAATCCTCGATGGGAAGAACATCAAGTATGAGCTGGTGGATATCTCCCAGGACAACGCTCTCCGGGAGGAGATGAGGGCAAAGGCAGGCAATCCCAAAGCCATCCCGCCCCAGATCGTCAACGGAGACCACTATTGTGGGGTGAGGCTCGAGCTCTGCGTGGGGGGAAAACTCCATGTGGAGGGGTTGGGTGGAGGGCAGGAATCCCATCCCCTTGGTTTTGCTGCCAATGACACCTTTCAAAAGGTGTTTCTTGTAGGTGCACAGAGTGCTGCTGGGGGTGGTGGGCATTTGGAGCACGGGGCAGGGGCTGTCCTCATGACTAACTGTCACCCACACTGTGAACCAGTTTTTGCTGTGTGTTCGGGGACCCCGCACTGCCTGAGTAGCGGGAGCACACAGCTCTTTCCTGCTGAGCGACCGTGCTGCTTCTCCCCGCAGGATTATGAGCTCTTTGTGGAAGCGGTGGAGCAAAACACCCTGCAGGAGTTCCTGAAGCTGGCCTGAGCCCCGGGCTCCCCTCCCGTCCTGGACTCTACCTGCATTCCTGAGCACCCTCATCTCCGATCACTTCCAGGTTGTCAGCGCTCTCCCAGCACCGCGACCTGTATCCCAGCACAGGGAAACCCATGACCAAAACTACTTACTGCAGTTGCCTCCGATTCCTTCCTGCCTCCCCCTGGTATCATCATCTCAGAGGGACCCAAAGAAAGCCCGACGCTCGCTGCGCATGGCCTCTGAGCAGAGCTGGGCTCAGCTCGCTCCACAGCTTCCAGTGCCTCTGTAAACAGCAAAGCCTCTGGGGCTGTGTGGTATGGCCACCCACCCACCCTCCCCTCTGCAGGGAGAGCTTCCCCTTCAGGAGGGAAGGGCTTGGGGGGGAGGTTACTTCCCACTTCTCCCAGTTGCTGTTAAAATGGTAAATCCTGCTGCCTCACTTCCTTTTTTTTTTCATCTCAGCTGCAAAGATTATGGCAACTAAGTCTTTGTTTGTTTGTTTTTAATTTAATGCAAAAGTACTGCACAGAGCTGGGGGCTGACCATGCACCGCGGAGCAGGCCGGGGCTGAGGGTGTGGGCTGGTGTCACTCCTCAGGCTGCCCGGGATGGGCCTGGAAGCGGGACCGTGGTGCCGGGGCTCCCTGGTGAGCATTAATGGCTCGAGGCTGCTCCAGAACTGTCTTATCTTTTCTCTTTGAGTTGGTTTGGTTTTGTTTTTTTTTTTTTTTTGCAACCTGGACCAAGTGCATTTTGTTTTCCTGCCAAAAAGCAAGTTTATAACCAGTGTTGTCTTCCGAGATGCTATTAAATGTTACTGTACCTTTCATATTGGTACTCATGGGTTTCTTTTCAACTTGGTTTTATTTTGACTGCAGGTTAAACATCACCCTACGTAACAATTCTGAGTCAGTTGTAGCTGCTGGTGCAGAGATCTTAACACCTTAGAGTGCTGCCACTAACCAAAGGCTCCCAGGACCTGTCTGATACCCTGCAGCATGGTAGTGACAGGTACCTCTCAAGCATTCCTCTCCTCTGCGGGGTAAGAACGGCAGCCCTGGGGGAGGGAGAGCTTTCCCCAGGCACGGGAGTGAAAAACAACCCCCTGGTGCAGAGATTACCTGGTTCTAGACCAGGATATAGAGGTGAAGGGTGAAAGGCGGCCCTATAGGAGAGTCTTATCTGCTGTAGGTGGAAAAAGGAGGAAACTAATTTAAAGCTGTGGGGATTGAGTCACAGCCTGCGGAAGCAGCTGGTTTACATGAGTGGTGCTTCCTGTATTTGAGTTGTGCAGAGTCCAGCTCTGGTCAGAGGCTCCAGGAAGAGCTCTGGGCATGCTGCCCCCTTCCACAGTGCCTTTGAAATCTTAATGGGGGTGGGAACTGCTGCTTCACTGAATGGTTTTACTGGGAGCTGGTAACGAGGGTTGGGTCACAGTGTGAGCAGGGCCTCTGCTTGCAGGGAACCTGCCAGAAGGTGCTGCCTCACACAACTGGGAGTGTCCCTGGCCAGGAGTCAAGTGGGAGCTTGTCACAGCTGAAAGAGGAGGAATGTGCTGGGGAAAGGGGGCTGCAGAGCATGGCCCCAGCCTGCGGCAGGGGGAGAAAGATGCTTCACTCGAGGTTCAGTAGAGAAGCGGCAAAGGGATTATGTTCTTCTCCAGTGACACGGTGTCCTGTTGCAGCATCCAGCTCCCGGCTGCTGCGGGAGGGAGCGGGCCTGGCAGCTCAGCGTGGCTGCAAGCCTGGGCCCCACTGAAGCTGGGGGCTGTCCAAGGGAAGGAGTTGTTCACGTACAGGAAACCCAGTAGCAGGATCTCCTGGCTGAGATGAGGCTGGCTCTGTCCCAACGTTTCACTGGCTCAAGGCCATTTGGTTTAGCTTCACCAGGACCATATAACCAAGCCCGTTTCTCTCGTGGTGTCAGTGCATTGAACCTCTGGGGAACAGCTGGGTGTGGAACGTGAATTGACCCCGGATGTTTGTCTGTCCTGCTGCTGAGCATCCCTGAGCCTAGCTAAGCAACTGTCCAGCACCAGTGTAGAGCTGGCTGCCTTCCCAGGGCAGGGATGAGAAATCAGGGTGGGTTTGAGCTGACAAACACCCCTGTGTTAGGAGGCCACCCATCTTGGGGGAAAAGCATCCACCCATGAGGCAGCAGGACTGGGCCTGGCCTCGCTCCTCAAAGGAGAGGCCAAACCACTGCCTCCGGGCTCTTCTCTCCATCCCAGGTAATGGTGCAATGAAATGAAGTCTGCAAGGACACCCCTTTGCTCTCTTCCCTGCCAGGGGAGGTTGTATTTCTCTGTCCCAGCTAACAGTTCAAGGCAGCTCCTTCCTCTTGCAGAGCTTGGATGGAGCAGCTCTTGCCTGCAGCCATTAGGCTGGTTGCAGCCCTGTCCCCTCTTGTTGGGAGGGGTCTCTTCTCCGCAGCAGAAGGGAGGCCCTGGGGATCAGGCCGCATTCCTGCAGGCTCCTGGAGTTGTCCACGTACACTCTCAAGGGAAAGGTGCTGATGATCTCATACGAGTTGGAGTCTCCACCCCTAGGAAAGAACAGCACAATCTCTCCTATGCACAGGATCCCTCAAGGTTTGGTCGAGATGCTCTGGCTGATCCAGCTGCAGTTGTGTAAGAGCAGAGGGAGCGACTGTTTCACAAGCACAGGCCGAGCAGAAAAAGGGCTTCCTGCCCAAACAGCAAACAGCTGGGCCCAGAGCGGCTGTTCCAGGCTGCACATCCCCACAGCAGTGAGCTCATCGTGGGCTCAGGCCAGAGCTGCAGCTCACAACAGGGGTGGGGAAAGCCAAGGTGTCCCCTCAGCCACCTGGAACCATCCCCAAAGGGGTGTGTGAGCCCTCAGGCAGCATTAAGTGTGGTGGGAGGTAGAGCTGGCTGAGCAAAGGGTGGTGTTTGTCCAGCAGTGGGTGCTTCAGCAGAGGGTGGTCAGCAGCTCCCGGGGCTGGGACTGTAACCCCCAGCCCTGCTTGGCTCCAGGGCCAGCAGCAGCAGTGGAGAAACCTCCCCTGGAGCTCTCAGGAGCCCGGTGGGAAGCAAGCCCTGGGCCTACCTGGCGTGGGCAAGGTGCTGGCGCAGGTCCCCTATGGTCTCCGTGAACAGCATCTTTACAACATATGTCTGCTCCCCGCTCTCAGATTTGATGCGGAGGGTGCAGACATCAGGGGCAGAAGCTTCAGCTCCTTCAGCCATCTTCACCCTGGAGGTTAGAAAACCTCGTGAGCTCAGGATCGAGGGTCTGCTGGCTACAGAGCCTCTGGGCTGCCAAACAGGGAGAGGCATTTCACATCTGGGAATGTCCTTGGGGTGAACACGGCCCTGAGTGACTGCGGGCGAGCAGAGGGACCCACACCCCACTCCACTGCTTTGCTTTCCCTGTGTAAAGGTGCCTTGGAAAGAGGGTTGCTGACCTTTTTTAGCTTTTTGATTTAGATCAGGGCTGTCTGATAAGTGCCTTGCCCTACTTTTTTGATTAAAAATAATCTGCTTGGGGTTTTTTTTCATTAGTTATTTGGGTCTTGTCTTGCCAGAAGACTATGAGTGGAAAAGTGGTGTTAGTGTGACCTCCCCTTTGGGCATCGCTTTCCTGGAGGAATTCTCCCATTTAACGTGACCACAAACAGCGTGTTGGATGGTTTCAAACGTGTAGGCCCTGGCTTGCTGTCGGGAGAGGCATTTCACAGCAATAAGTAAGGAATATTTTGAACAGAAGCTTTTGTTAGAGCTGTAAAAGATGGCAGGTTCACCATGAACAATTTAGTGGTCTTCCCAAAAGACCAAACTTGGCCTTTTTTCCTAATTATTTCTAAAGTATAAGATAAAAGGGACAAGTCCATTTACTTCCTCAGCTGAAACAAACCCTCAATGATGAGACAGGAGGCAGATGAGACCCTGACAGAGAGGGATGGAGGGGTCGTGCCTGTACCTCTCCAGGGCAGACAACCTGGGTGTCTCCACCAGGATCTCTTTGCTGCTCCGTGCCCCATCAGAGCCCTGAAACCAAAGCAGGTGAGCGTCAGCACTGCCGGCTCTGCGCAGAGAGCAGCTGGTGCCAGAAAGGCAGGTGCCAAAGTACCACTGGTGGAGCCTCTCTGGGAGGAGGAGGTTGTGAAGAGCTGCCAGAGGCCTGAGGAGGGTGTGTAGAGGCCAGGGAATTGCTGCTGGCTTCTTCCTGCGGGTGGTTGGGGGTTCTACTCATACCTGCTGTGCTGCTCTGGTGGCATCCCGGTCACTGCTCGCTTCTCCTCTGTGTTTTGACGGCTTGGAAAGCTCGTTGAGAGATTGCTCCGAGGAGAGTTTGGGACCTGCCAGAGCAGAGGAGAGACCAGTCCATGTGTGACCTTCTTGACAAATGATTTTCTCCCAGACCAAGCTGACTTGGTGAGAGCGTGCAACAGCCGACAGGAAGACCTCGAGCCTCCCCGAGCTAAGCTGAGACTGGCTTTTGGTCTCCCCCATTGAAGCTTGTCCCACTTTCTGGCCCACCAAATGTTTGTCAACGTAACAGTGAGCAACTGTGCAGGCTGCTCAGCGCACAGCGGGGATGCGCAGCAGGCAGAGACCTGGTTAGCCCTGCTGGGAACAGAAAAACCTGAAACAATGGCAATTTTTACCCACTTGGAGAATTTTTCATGTTAGGAGGGTGTATTTGATGTGGTAAAGGTGAAGCTGGAAGGAGTTTGGCCATTCAGAAAGGTGCAGGGCAGGTAAGTTTTTGGAAACCCACTGACCTTCTGGTCTCTCATTACTTGTCATGTCTCATTCTTTAGGAGGATTTAATGCTGAGAGGACACCATGTGTTCTGCCTGGCTCCCAGCTGCTGGTGCAACACTGGGGCTACATACAGAGGGCTCTGACCCAGAAGTGTTCCCTTCCTCGCTCCGACTCTGCACGTTCCCCTCCCGCCAGCTGAGTAGCTCCAGTAAGGTTTTGATTATCCTCTTTGACGGTTAGCTATGTTTTTGAGGTGGGTTTAAGCAGCTACCTGGGATCTCGGTGGTTTCCTGTACTTCACCTGGTCTGGAATAGCCGACCACTTGGCCGTGGCCAGGAAATCTCCCTGGAAGGTTCCTCTCCTGAAACACCACGTCCCTTCTGTCAGTGACCTGTTGAATTAAGGCCAACTGCCATAAGCAAATTTGACAGTTGCACAAGCTTGTTCTCACTGCAGCGGAGCACAGTAAACCACAGCGATGACAACCAAGAGTGGTAAACCCCAAACAAAACCAAGGGGGCTGTGCCCTTGGAAGCTGTTCCAGCTGTCCAGGCTCACTGAAACACATTTTCAGCTCCTCTGAGCTCTCTAACACAGCCAATTCGGGAGGATCCCTCAGATCTCCACGATGGCCCACCCACACCGTGGGGTAGTTGTTCATCCATCTCAGCAGGCACCGGGCAGCTGTTTCTTTCCACAAGTTGTAAGAAATGTGCTTGGAGCGGACCTTTCCTCTGGGTTTGCTTCCACAGGGGAGCAGCAGGTCAGGAGTGGGGAGGGATTTGGCAGGAAGAAGCTGCAGTGGGGTGAAGGCTGGAAAGCTGGGTTCCTCTAACGCTGTATCACGGTGCCTGTATTTACCCCAGATTACTGTCCTGTGGCTCCCAGATGTGGCCAGCTGTGAGTGGATTATGAGGAACCACAGCCCCAAGAGCCCTGGGCAATCATTCCTCTTCATCTGATTCTCTGTCACACGAACCAGCTCGCTCTGGCTGTCCCAACCTCATACTTGCCTGTCAGTCGTGCCCCGCTTTCTTGGTGGCCGCGGGTCGGTGCACCCATTTGTGTCTGCTTACGTCTCGGATGCACCTGAAGCCCTCGACTGGAGTCCTCTGAGACTGCCTGCCTCAGAATGGGGCCTTGGCTTTCTGCCATTTCTGAGAAATCAAAAAAGGGGGCGCAAAAGCACCTCAGGTGGCCAAATCCATTTAAACTGTGACAAAATAAACTCTCCTGACATCTTTCTTGAGAGATACTTGTTGGATCTGGTTTTAAAAGCTTTTCCAGGGGTACTATTTGAGAACTTTTGTTCTCCTATCTGTTCTGCAGCTCTTCAACAGCTGCACATACTACTTTTCTTCTACAAAGCCTACCATGCTCTTAGAAGTCTTGTTCCAGGCCACAATTCACTGAGGCGGAGAAACCATCCAGTCCTAACGCAGAAACACTCACTTATTTCCTGTAACGGCTCGAGTATGTGTGCTCCTAGCCTCCCTTTCTCCAGCCCTGCATGCACAGAATCACACTGCGGATGTTCTGTTCAGAAATCTCAAAATTAATTTGCTGGGGGGAGTATCCAGCGGGTTGGTGAAAGAAAGTTGACCAATTGTCTTGAGAAGGAAGAGAGCAATTTCTTCTGAGACTCTGAGGTTTTGCGCTGCTTACCTGCAAGGGGAGGCTGTGGGGGTAGTGCCTCTGCAGCTCAGAAGGGAAGTAACCATCCATGATATCCTGCAGGCATTGCTGAAACAAAGTGAGAGCTCACGGTCATACCTCAGACTTTCTGTTTATCTCCTGACTGATATATTCTGTCTGGGCTGTTCCTGTTTGTGGGGTTATTGTAAGTTACCACACAAAGTTGTGCTGGTCTTTACAGGCACCGTGGGAACACGGGTGCTCTTGGTAGCTGCTCCTTTTCAGGCCTGGGGTAAGCTCACAAGCCTTATTCCTCCACCTTCCCCTTCCTGGGGCTTAGTGGGTGATAGCAGGATGTCTAATCCCTTCACAGACCTTCCCCTACCTGTGCAGACGGGTCCTTGTAGGGCCGAAAGGGTCTGTCGAACGCGACGATCCCGTTCTGATAGAGGGTCAGAGGGAGGGGTGCTGGCTGCCTCAGCCGGGCACCCCCAGGCGTGTGCTCGATCTGAGAAACGCCTTCTCCAGCCAGCGTGTTCAAACCCCTCACGTTCTCCAAGAGTAAATCAAAATCAATCGGGTGGGTGGAAACAACAGATTCACCTGTGGCAGAGGGATCAGAGGAGTTACAGGAGGGATGAGAGTTGCAGGGGAAGGGGGTGCCAGCGCAGCAGCTTTTGCCTCTGTGTGAATTTGAGTCCTGACATTCTGGGCTGCCTGCACTGCCTCGCCATGCTTTATGTTTCGTGCTTCTGCGGCGCATGGTGCAACACGGCTGCCGTGTACATGGGTGTGTGCGAAACCACAGGGCAGGGCAGCAGGGTAACAGCCCTCTGCTACCAGCTCAAACCCTAGCAGCCAGCTCTTGGAGACCACGCTCAGCATCTTGTCTTGGGTTGTGATTTCAGAAGCGTTGCCTCGTCCCTTAATGTGGTGCTGTAAAATGCACGGAGTCAGGAGCTTAACGAGTTGGGGTGGATAAGTGGGTCAGGTCAGACTCACTGAAGAAGCGCCAGTGTAAACACAGCTGGCTGCTGCTCCTCGCAGCCATGGTTGCTCGCTGTTGCTGGGACACTGCTGCGGATGTTTATCTGGGTGCTGGAGGAGGGTGGTAGGGTGAAGCAATAAAAAAGTTGTGATGGGACAGGAGAATGAAATCAGAAGAGGAAATGAAAGAAGAGGTGTAGATAGAGGTAAAGCCTTTGGTATTTTCTGTTCTGCTTTTTTATTGTTTGAGGAAGAAGGGCGGGGGAAGTCTCCTCCAAAAAGCGTGAGCTGAAAATAATTTCTACTGCTTCCCTCGTCTTCTCCTCTCCTGCATCTAAGGGAGGGAAGCATTAGTTAGCTAATATTTGCTCAGTGGTTAGGAAGCAGCATTGGCTGTACAGCCCAAGCAGCATTCTTTTTTTTTTTCTGCATTACCACTTCCTAAGAAGCCGTTGCCAAGTGTGCTTGGACCCCATGCAGCACAATCAGGTCTCAAACCCCTCACGTGGTGGCTGGGAGGAAAGGCAAACAATACTCCCTGATGGAGCCAGGCAGTGTGGCTGAGTTACTACAGCCTCTACATACACAAAGGATCTGATTCCGTTTTCCCACCCATTTTACGTCAGTGTTATCGGAGCAATCAAGCTTCAAATGTTCAGGGTATGGGAACTCTTCAGGAAGCAGCTGCAGCAAGGGGATCCTTCCAACTCTTCTGCTAGGCGTGGCTTACAAAACACGGGTATATGAAATACCAGTGTTCTGCCTGGTTTAGCTGCTGTTAAATTGCTCCATGTCTCTGTCCCTGAGGTGGACTCATGTGACGACCTCAGCACAGGATCACAAATTCTGAAGACCCAGATTCTGGGTCTTTGATGTGTATCTGCTCTGGGGAGTATCATTCTTTTCGAAGCACACAGCAGGAGCTGGGACAGCTGCTTCAGCCCAGAGCGCTGGGCTTTACCTGGCTTCCAGAGGCTCCTTGCTGGCAGCTCTTCTTCATCCTTGAGCAATTCTAAATCTTCCAGCTGTTCATGTCTCTCTCCAACCCAAATCAGACCATAGTCATTCAGAAACTGCTGTAAGAAGGAGGTACAAGTCAGTGTTGTAGACCAGAGCTTCAGAAAACTAGAAATGGAGCCTGAGTGGTCAGCTGCGGCCATGAGAAGCAGGAGGGGAGGTGAAAGAGAAGGTTTGACTTGGGTCTCTCTGGTCCTGGCAGCCAGACAAACTCACTGGCAGGGTTGTAGTAGCAGCTCTACCAGCAGTAGGTAAGAGGGAGAATGAAGTATCGGTAGTGACACGGTACTCTCCCAAGACTGCAGTAGCCACAAAGAATATTTCTACAGTGCTGGAAATCAAAATTAAGAGGCTTGCCAGAGGCACAAACCTCCTGCTGCCCTGTGGCTCACATCCAACCTGCTCTTTCTTTTCAGAGGCGTGAGGTGAAGACCTGTGATGATCAAAGTGCAGCTGAAAGAAGACTGAGCAGCCTGGGAGTGCAACGATCTCAACCCGAAGGCGCAGGTGGCTTAAGGCGAGTGAAGCAGATGTCTTACCTCCATCTCCCAGACCTGGGTCTGCAGCTGAAGGCACCTAATCTCCAGTTCCTCTGCTGTGGATGAGTCAGGAGCACCTGAAAAGGAAGACTTCATTTTTCTCTGTACAGCCTTAAAGAAGAGACAACCCACGTCACGCAGCACAGAAGCGCCAGCAGCACCCAACTGTACCATAAGTGAACTCACACCTGTACCAAACAGGAGCAGAATGTGAGCTCTGCATGCTGGTCCCTGACAACTCAACCCGCAGCAGGCTGAGAAAGATGCTGACGGACTAAAATAGCTGTGACCGAGACTGGTGGCTTGGCACTGCAGGAAGCTGATGGGAGCGGGGCCGTTCACATTCACACAATGAGAGTCACTTGGCTTACGCAGTCTTAAGGGGGATATTAAAAAATGAGCAGGTATCCACTACAGCTGGATCCAGAAGCCAGGCCTAAATGGAAGGATGCACGATGAGGTACAAAACACATGGCTATGTTTTGACAGGCATGTTCCCGTTCTCTGCTCAGGAAGTGGAGAACTTACCACAGATTTGTGCTAACAAGGTGGTTCAGCCATCGTAGGACATGTGTCCAGGCTCATCTGGAGAGCTGCTGGATTCCAAGTGGGGAGAAAGCCCCAGTGACTCACTCAAAGCTGGGTTCAATTTAGAGTTGGTCTGCCTGACAGGATAAGTGAGCCTGACCCTGTGACACTGTTTGAGATGCCAAGCAGCTTTTTGATTTCACTTAGCCGTGAGCAGCTCTGGTTTTCCAGCCGCTCAAACACTGCAGTATTTACTGTTCTTTTTTCTGACCGCCCCCAGGTACCTGTGTGGTTGGTCTCTGCTTACAGAAACTTGGTAACCCATAGAAAATAGGTCAGGAAATAATGTTTTGCACTGCACCATTGCAAAACGCGTAACAGATGCAAGTACAAAGCGCGGATCTGCTTTGACAAACAGTACCACGTGTGTGTAACCGACAGCAGGCACCCAAGAGGCTCCTGGGCTCAGGGAGGTCTCCAAGCCCGCTCTGTGGCAGCACCAGGAGGTCTCCCACAGGCAGGAGCAAGGTTGCAAGGGCAGAACAATTTTTACCTTCTTCTGTCTGAAGAGTCTTCATCTTCTCTTCGAGTTCAGCAATCCTCCTGTCCTTCAGGACCAGAACAAATAATGACCTGGTTTAGTGTCTCGGCCTTCAAGACCTTGAGGCACAGTTGGCACAGCTAGTCCTGGTTTCGGTGAGTCAGTGGTGCACGTACTCTCACCCCACTCAGAGACAGGCAAAATAAAGGTCAGAAAGGCTGATACCACCTCACAAACACCTTAGTGAGACTCAAATGAGGGGTGGGATATAAATATGCTGCTTCAAGAACAGGTGAGGGACACACTGAGCCATTCCCCGTCCTCCATGTGCACAAGAGCTGTAGGCAGACAGACGGACTCCTGCCTCCTGCTCAGGTACAGTTCGTGCTCTAGCCTGCAGTAAGTGGCTGATCTGGAAACGAAACCAGCATCAATGCAGCCACCTCTTAAAAAAAAAAAAAAAAGAGAAAGAGTATGTATTCTGAGCAAAGAGGGCTGCTCCGGGGTGACTCTGCTGCATGAGCGGCTAATGTTTCAGAAAGCAAAAGGAAGAACAGAAAGGTCCAAAGCCAAACTGCTGATGGCATTAGTGAAGGGTGCTGAGACCCTGGTCTTTAAGACATCCCAGCAAGTAACTATCCGCTCTCCCACCCCAAGGACTGACACAATTGCTTTGCAAAGGCTTGTTTGTGTAATTAATGGAGCAGGGTGCAGATTAACTTGGTTTAGCCCAAAGGTGTGAGCAGGCATAACGCTACTGCAACTTCAACCGTCAGAGCAGAGCACGGAACAGGTTCTATAAGGGGCAGGATTTTTACCTTTGCTTGCATTTCTTGTGCTTGTTTCTCTATTCCTTGTTCCAACAGGGTGATTTTTTGCATCATGGAGGACACGAGCTCCATGTTAGCACAAGCGGTGCCTGGAAGCACAAATATGTGTTAAAATGGTGATTGGTCTTGGAGGCTCATCCGCACTATAGGGGACCCCACACAAGAATTCCTGTTCTGCCACAGCATGTAGGACCTTTTTGGAGTACAGGGTAGAAACCCTGTGGCTCCTGGCTGGTAGGGAGGTGGCTGTGTCACTGACAGCCCACTGCGTATGCGAGAGGGAACCGCAGGAATTAGCCCTGGCCTGGGGTATTGAGTCCACCAGAGTGTCCCGGAGAAACTGTGATGGCCCAGAATCCCCTGTTCATTGAGGGACATTACCCTGCATGTTCTTTCTCAGTGCTGAACCCGTTGAGCAGGAGAGGAGGCTGCCTCGCACTGGATTCTTTGTCCTAGGAGACAGGCTGTCATCGTCTGAGAAGAGGCACGAAGAGCAGTGTGTCAGACACCCCCTTTAAACAGTTTGGTCCGAGATGGAACACGGCGCTTTGCAAGAAACCACGGGGCAGTGGGAGTTTTGGAAGCCCTGCAAGAAGCAATAGATAGCGAGCTTTCTCAGAAGAAGTGATAGTGTGAGGGTAGTGGACTAATTGCAACAAAGCGGATTCTCCCATGATGAGCTCATAACCACCAGCCTTGTGATCAGATGCCAAAGGATGGGAAAAGGAAGGGAGTTGCCACAATAATGAGTTTTCCCATGTTCACAAAACTCTTATCGAGGAAGAAGAGTAAAGATAAAGTCAAACGACCACCCAACAGTGACCCCAGTAGTGAAATGGGGCATGTGTGAAGTTACAGATTATGTCATTGACAGGTGGAGTTTGGGGCAGTCCACACGTACGTACTGGCCACATGTTACGTGAGGGGTGGCTTTACCCTCTGCTATAAAGGTAGTGCTGTTTGAGTACAGAGTTGAGGTAGCTACACGGCACGACGAGGACCACGTTGCCTCCGTGGGGACACCCACAAGGGTCCGTTCACTATGGACGCCTCACCTCTAAAACAATCCATGCTGGGGATGCTGTGGATTTGACATCACTCGCTAGCCTAGGGTCGGTATGTATGTGAACTAAGGTAAGTTTTTCCTCCCCCTCGCCCCCAGTTCATCATGATGAATTGCACTTGGACAGAAGGGAACGCTTACACTGCCCTCGAATGTCCACAGGGTACATTGCTAGTTGTCTTAATCATATTAGCAGTAACGTTAGTTGTAATACTTTGGAAGCCTAAATTCTAACAGTCTGTGTTTTATGTAACTCCACGTTTAGTTTGGTTTTAGACAAAATAAATCCTGTTACATTTGTGAGCATGTCTGTGATTTAGTTACTCCAGGATCCTTCAAACCTTTTACTGGAACAAGCAGGAGAGAAAGAAAACGGGTCAGCCTTTTGGATATGACTTCTCCAAAAGCAGGTAAAGAAATCCTGGGGTTATGAGGGTTATTTATGAGGAAAAGAGAGGGCAGGAGGAAGCAGGGTGGCCCCATCCGTTCACTAGGCTAAGCCCGCCTGTGCGGGGCTGACCAATACCCTAGCACTGATGCAGGCCAGGAGGCAGCAGGTAAGAAATCTGGGGTGTTTTATTCGAGCTGGGGTTGTTCCCGAGCCTGTCACCACCATGTGCAGCCCTGCGGGTCCCCAGAAGGCCGGTAACGATCAGCTTTTTGAAGGATCGTTAGCAAAAAGGGGCTCAAAATAACGGCGGTAACCGGGTACCCCCCCGGGGGGTGCCCCGAGGTGTGGGCCCCGGGGGGGCCCGACGTGGGTGGCAGCGCTGGGCGCACCCCGGCATGTGTTGGGGGGAAGCACCGTGTGTTGGGGGGATCCTCTCGGCGTGGGAGGGCTCCCAAAGGCGGGGGGGTTCCCCCGCTCCCCCCGCACCGCCGCAGCACTCACCCCGCACCGCCGCAGCTCTCGGTCCGCGCTCAGTGCGCCGCCGACATCCTGTTTACCGGCGGTTGCCACGGCGACGTAGGGCCGCTGCGATTGGCTCGGCCGTAGTCACGTGGAGGGAGAGGCGTAGCTGGAGGACTACGTATCCCAGCATGCACCGCGCGGGGACGCGCTGGTCCCCGGCTACGGCGGGGAGAGCCCGACTGGGGACCGAGGCCGTGCGAGGGCTTCTACGGAGGCCGCTGCCGTCCCTGCTGCTCCCTTGGTGCCACCGGGCCCCAGTGCGGGCTACCCCGAGGCTACGTGGGCTGTGGGTGATCCCGGGTCCGGAGAAGGGATAAGCCGGGGAAGGTCCCTCCGTTTATGTTTTGAGGAGGGAGGCCCGGACGCTGGCCGGGCCGAACTGCTGCCTGTTCCCGGCCCTGCGCCCCTGCCTGCAAAACGGTGCTTTTCCAGCTCTGTTGAGTGTCTCAAACCGGGGTGGACCCGGTGCGGCAGCACCGCAGGGAGCCTGCTTCCTCCCCGCAGCCCTTCTCTGCTTGCCCTTGGCTTCAGCATAGACACGGCCTGACCTGAGGCACCGCACGCTGTGCGGCTGTGCCGGCTTTCCTCACCTGCTGCTTTGTCTCTCTTTTCTAGCAACGCTTTCCCTCACCCGGGCTCTACCATATGCTTCTGCCTCACTGATGCTCTGAACTCCACCCAGTGCTTGTTGCCTTCCCCATGCTTCTCTGCTCTCTAGAGAGCTCAGCCTCGACAGTTGCAGAGGAGCAGAACAGGACGATTTTTAGCACCTTTTATGGAATGTTGGCTGTCCCCGAGCAACTTTCATTTTGACACTTCAATGATGCGCAGAAATCAACTAAATGTGGTTAAGCTTTGCCGCAGAGGAGACATCAGCCCTGGTTGGAGGCTGGCAACAATCTCGCTGATGCACTTCACTGATACAAAACCAGACACCAGCTGTAGGTACTCGGTGGGTTTCAGTAGTTTTACCTATTTCAAACCGTTTTTAAAACAACCAGATCAATTTTGTTTCCTGTTGCTGCAGTTGAGGGAGCTGAGATCTGCTATGAGGAGACAGGTGTTGGGGGGCTGGAAGAAAGTGTTTCCCTGATCATTACTGGGGTCAGGCATGGAACTGAAATTCAGAGGGACATCTTGGCCCCAGCTCCTGCCCTGGCTTGCAGGGAGGGAGGTTTGTTACAGGGTGCAATGCAGAGCCCTTGTTGAAACGATTTGCGAACCTGGGCAAGGTTTAACCCATATAACCACTGTTAGTCCTTCATGGGCGTGGGGCACAGGACAAGGAGAAACAGAGCTCAGCCTGGGGGGGCTCATGCTGCAGGTGAGGTGGGAAAAGGCAGGGTGAGGGGCTGCCTTTGCTGGATACGGTGGCCAGGACATCCTGCTCAGGGCTGGCTGTGTGGCCGTACCAGGGGACAGGGGCAGTAGGAGCTGCTCACATGCCAGGAGACAAGTGAGGCCAAAAGGGCTGGATGGCGTCATCCCTCACGCTGCGGCTTGCACCTTCTCTCTCACTGCATCTACAGCAACTTCCCCAAACCGCTGTGGATTCAAACGGCCCTTTGGGGCGGCGGGGCTGGCACAGTGAGGGGTGGTGCGATTGGTGAGACAGGGCCCCTGCTGCACTTAAAGTCTCCAGCTGCCATCGCCGCAAGCAGATGAGGAAGTGTCACGGCACACGGTGAGACGAGCCCCGACCATGCAGCCCCTCCAGCGCGCCCACCTTGTCGTCCTCCTGCTGGCCCTCTGTGTGGTAAGAGAAGCCCCACGGCACGGGGGGTCCGGCCAGTTCTGTCCTATGGGGGTAATAGCTGCAGGGTTCAACTGTTGGGAGAATTCCTGCTGAGCTTCAGCTGGAAACCTGAGGGTCTGACTTTCTGTTGGACTTTATCCCTGGCTGTCTTCCAGGAGCTTGCTCCGTGGTCTGTAAGGTCAGAATACTTCCAGACTTTTTAACTTAAGAGCATCATTTCTACCCGTAACTTCGCACTGAGCTCTCCACCCTGTCCTGCAGCCCCTCCTCAGCCTGCTGGCCCCAACCCATGCCTGGCGTGGGGACACTGACTGTGACTGTGGGCACATTGGGGATGCTGGGTGGGTGCAGGGCTGCATGTTTTCTTCTCGCCTCTCCCCGCTGGAGGTTGTTTTCCATCCTGCCAGAAGGCTCTGTGGGGGCTCGGTTTGGGTGCCACGCTGGTGGATGTTGGCTCTCTCCTGGGTGCGGATGGTTGTGTGGGAGGGATGAATGCACCAGTGCTTTCGGGTGGGAGGGAGGGTGATGCTGTTTGGAGCAGTGGTCAGGATATTTTTTTTTTCTACAGTGGGTAGAAAATGGGGTAAAGGGGCCAGATTGATCTGTGCTTATTTCACTCACAAACTCTACGCAGCTGGAACCTGCTGCTGCCTCCACGGGGTGCATTTATGTTTTGGGAGTCCTGCTTTATGGCTGAGCAAACCAGCCAAAACCCCTCACAGCTCAAGAGTGCCTGTGAGGGGGGAGCGCTGGGCATTGGGGCCCCATCCCTGGCCCTGTCCCAGCTCTGGAGGGACCTCAGAAGCGATGCAAACCAGTGTGGGGGCTGGTTCACGGTGGGAAATGGAGCCCCCGGGCAGCGCTTGTCACTACAGTCCCCGTTCGCAGGCGGAACGTGCAGCCACCTACACCCGGAGTCCCAGGAAAGGACCAAAACCCAGTGACAGTGGCCCTGCGCAGCCAGGGCAGGAGCGATTCACACCAACACCTTAAGGTGGAAGGTGCCAGTTGGAGACAGAAGGAAACTACCCCAAAATCACCATCCCCTCTGAATTACATTCCAGGCACCAACTGCCACGTCCCAGCTTGCGACAGCCTGCGGATGGGGGTCCTTCCTCCTCCTCCCCCTCACTCCCACGCGGGTGTTTCACAGCTCTGCTCCTGCACCCCACGTCTTCTGCTCTGGGGCCCATGGGCTGCCATGTCCCCAGCCACTTCCTTGCAGTGGGCTGAGGGACAGAGACCACCCCTAGCTTCTGTTTCCCCCTGACAATTTCTCAAGGCTTCTGGCTAGAAGCAGGGCAAGAACTTGAGGGGAGAGCTTGCTTCGCTTCCTGCGTTGGGAAAACCCCAAAGCCAACGGTGACTTCTGTGTGTGGCGTGAAGAACGTGCTGGAGGAGAGGAGGCCGCCTGTGGCCCCTGGGGAGGGGTAGCATGGGCAGCAGGGTGCCCCTGCCTCTTCTCTGTTCCCCAGGGAAGCCAGGCGAGAGCTCTCAGGGGGTTTCCACCCTGTGCTGCCACCTGTTCCAGTTCAGGGTGATGCCTGACTCTCGTTTTCTTTTCCAGACCTTTGGCCAAGTGGACAAAGCGAACGGACAGGGAGAGGTGACCAAGACCACCCCGGCCCCGACTCCAAACATCCCCACAACCAGCCTGAGCCCCCCCTGCAGCAGCCCACCCCTCTTCTTCCTCGCCCTGGGGCTGGCTGTGGCTTTCTTCCTGCGGCTGCACTGACCTGGAAAGGGCCAACATGCCCCCAGGATGGCTTCCCCTGCACCAGCACCAACCTGGGCCCTCGCAGCACCAAGGACCAGCGGCACGATGCCATCGCTCCCTGCGCTCCCCTCACCCTCCAGCCTCCCAAAAGAACCCTAATGCTGCCCCAGCTTGAAGTACACCCCTGGGGCCACCTTGGGAGCAGGCGTTTGGCGAGGCTCTAATAAAGCACTGGTGTAGAGGCCTCTGGCTCGTCTCTGCTGCGGGGCTGGGGTAGGGTCGGTAACGGGGACCCCAGCACCGGCCGTTTACCCCGGGGGCTGGAGAGGCCGGGCAGAGCCAGGCCTGAGCGCTGCGAGTGAGGGGGCGAGATGGCGGCACGCGGCCTGGCTTCCCCCGAGGCTCTTCCTCGGCCTCGCTGGGGCTCTGCGGGGCCAAGAGGGGACCCAAAGCCCCGGGGACGGCCCCGAGGCCCGGCCCCGGGCGAACGCCCGGGGACGGGCCTCGGGGTCGGCGCCGGGGCCCGGTGCGAACACAGCGCCTCCCGCTCAACCCCGCGGCTTGTGCTCTCCACCAATCGGGTGCTGCCAAGCTCCGCTGTTAGCCAATCCCGGCCTGGCGGGGGCTATATAAAGGCGGGTGAAGGGGAGAGCTGCTTCCTGTCGGGCGCGGCCGTGGCTCAGGTGAGGAGGTGGCGTGGCCCGCGGTGTCTGCTGTGGGATGGGGGGGTTTTCTAGCCCTTCAGCAGCGTTTCTACCCGCTGAGCCGCTGTGTTTCGATGTCCCTCCGTGGCTTCCAGCTGCCACAAGCCCAGCTCTGAGTGTTAGAGGGTGGCAGCATCCTCCCTGGGTGTCTTTTAGGTTCTCCCCTCCTGTCTCCTGGTGGTCTCCACCTTCCTGCCATCATTCCTTCACGGAAAGGGGTTGTGGTGCTTACCCTGGCATTCGGTGTCAGGCTCTGCAGGCCTGGCAACACCCTCTATGAGCAGCCCTGCCTGCAGGCAGCGGTTTGGGCTTGGGCCAGCACGAATCTGCCTGGCAGAGGAGCGTGGCAGAGCTGGGCATCCCCGTGCAGCACGTCCTGTCGTGTGGTTACGTGTCCTCCTGCCCAAACAGGTCTTAGGGCAACTGGGGACACGTGTCAGCGTAAAGATGGATGTTTTCATCTGGCTGTTGCTGACAGCCAGAGTAGTCACTGGCCAGATGGAGATGCCTGATGGAAGAACCTTGCTGCACCCAAGTCTGCCGAGGAAGCCTCCCGGGGAGGTCCTGTGCTGCCCATCGCTGCCGGAACCACCCGGTTTCGCTGTGGGGTTGGCGAGTGATGGCTGTGGAGGTGACCTCTGTCCTGAGGACCTTGAAGACGAGTGATGTGAGGCACAGTGCAACTCTGCAGCATGGACACTAACCACTCACCCTGGGCTGGTACCACTGGAACAGCCCTGAGCCCGCAGGGTGAGCTCCCCCCTGCGCTGGAGTTGGTGGGGTCTGGGAGCCCCCCGGTGCTCTGTGGGCACAGCTTGGCCCGTGTGTCCCTTCTCAAAACTCAGGGCCCTGCTGCTGCTTGTGGTCCGTGGACACTAGAGGGCACTGGGCTCCCATCCTGGGAGCAGGATTGGGCCCTACGCTGCAGGGCTGGGGGTGGGCAAGGTGCTGGGGTGGGGGGCAGCTCCCTGGCGTGGGGGCTGCCAGGCTGTGGGCAGCGCAAGAAGGACACCAAGCACCCAGGCAGAGCTGGCCCAGACGAGGGGGGCCGTATCTTACACACGTACATAAATACAGTTCAGAGGGGGAAGCTGGTGGGGAGGGGGCTCTGCCACTCTCCGGAGGGTCCCACGCTGGTCGTGTCCACGGGGTCCTTCGTGAGCCACGAACGGGGCTCTCCGGGAGGGAGGTGGGTGGTTCCCCTCGTGATAGAGGGGATGGTGGGCATCCTTCACGCAGCAGCCAGGGCTGAGGGGTGTTTGGGGGGGCAGCATGGGGGGGGTGGGAGGCCTACCACCCCCGGTGTGGGGACACTGGCAGGGTGTCCCTGTCCTGCCCTGGGGCACTTCTGGGTGTGAGGGCTGCACGTTGCCCCCCTCATAGCACCTCTATGTCCCAGATCTGCGTGGGTCTTTCCTCAGCCACGTCCCAAACGATGGCATGGTCCCGGTCGTAGGATCGGCCGCCTGCGGAGCAAGGGGAGGGCATCAGGGGGACAGAGCACCCTCCTGATGGCAGTGAAGGGGGGGGCACCCCATCTCATGGCCAGAACCCCATTTTTGGGGATCCCTGGGAAAGCAGCCCCTGTGCTGACACCAAGGCCTCACCCTTTATATCGAGGATCATGTCCTCGAACATCTGGCTGTGGATCCGTCCCTGAGAATCGACGCTCCAGGTCTGACGCGGCATCCGGGTCTCGGACCACAGCACGGCCTTCGCACCCTTCCCAGCTGGCCCGATGACCTGCAGGCTCATGTTGGGGGCCACCTGCAAGGAGCGGTGGGGGCCCGGTCAGCCCATTCCTCTCTATTGCCTCCAGCCAGCACGCAGGCTTGGAGCTCAGAAGGGTTTCCCTGTAAATGCAGCTGCTTCTGGGGTGAGGCATGGGATGAGCAGGAAAACCCCTCAGTGCAAGGTGGGGACAATTAGGGTGACAAAAACTCCTCAGGGATGGCAGAGATGACTTCACATCTCCAGGGAGGAGAGAACCAACTGATCTTTGGGGACAAGGCTGAGGTGAGATGCTGGGAAAGCCTGTTCCAAGCCCTAGAAGATCGCTGTGGGGTGGGGAGTACCCCCACGGGAGCCCTGCCAGAGGCTCCCCTGGCTGCCACACGCCAGCCCTGACCTGGTTTTTGATCAGCCCGTCCTCGTAGTACCAGACAGAGCTGCTCTGCTCGCTCAAGCTGGAGACCACCACCCGCCCCGCCTTCATGTCCTCCACGTCGTCGGGGACCGAGAGGTAGAGCTCCAGCTCCCTGCTCCTGATGCGGAAATAGATCCGTCTCTGCAAAGAGAGAAACCCTTTTTTTGCACTGAAAAGCCCTGCTGCCTGCCCTCCGGCCCCACGCAATGCAACTGGCTGTGGAAGGACTCAACTGCTGCCCAGAGGGTCCTCCCTGTCCCCCCAGGAGGTCCCTGCCTCTCCCCAGGGCAATGGCTGTGGCTGTGACCCGTCTCTCGTAGCTGGCCCGGGCATGGCACGGCTCTCCCCACCGGGACGCCGGGGTGTTTCACAAGACATCTGCCTGTGGGGAGTGTTTCGCCACCAAGGTGGCCACTCCCAGGGTGGAGGATGGGGATCTGGGGGTGACGGTGCTGGGCTGGTGGCACCTTTCCTGGGCCAGAGCTGGCAGCAGGGTGCTGCTCCTCTCCGGGCTGTGTCCCGCTGTCTCACCCAGAGCTGCTACCACATTCCCCTCCCCGCCACCTGCACTGGCAGCTCTTCAGCCCTGTGTGAGCCGCCTGTCCCAGGGTTTTGGGGTTCACCCCACTGGGTTCCAGCGCCCTGTCCCACCACCCACCTGGCGGATGGGGTAGAGGGATCCCACGTGCTGGAGCCCGCTGTACGTCAGCCAGTTGGTGATTTCGGTGCAGTCCAGCAGCCACTGGCGCCCGCGGAAGTCACCATGTTCGCACAGCACCCAGCTGTGGGGACGGGGTGGGACGGGACGGGCAGAGCGCGGTCACCCCGGGTGGGCAGATGGCACCCAGCAGCCGGGGCAGGGGAGAGCGGGGCTGGGGCTCACTCACATCCCGCCTTTGACGCGCACCGACAGCACGTGGTTGTTGAAACCCTCTGCCTGGAGACTCCGCACTTCGCTGTTCAGCTCGATCTCCTTCCCCTCAAAACACTCCAGCCCGTGCAGGAAGATGGAGGGCTCCGAGAAGAACTGCGGGATGGGGTGAGAGGTGAGACATGAGTGGGGCAAGAGGGAGGAGCGAGCACCCAGGGGCGCAGAAGGGCTCTGAGGCTGGAGAACCAGCGCCAGGGGTACCCATGGGAGGGGAAAAAGGTTCCTGGGGTGTTTCTGCCCCAGCGCTGGTGGCAAGGGGAAGGCAAGGGCTGCTTCTCACCACAGGGACCTTCTTCAAGGAGCAGATGGTGGTGGAGGAGAGGCAGCCCATGGCACTGAGCGTGGGGTACTCGCCCTCAGACAGCACGTGCTGCTCCCCCGCAAAGGCCGGCCCGTCGAACAGGATCCAGCTGGTGGGAAGGAGCGTGCCTGGGCTGACGCGGCCATCGTGGTGGTCACCCAGCCCTCCTGTGGACCCCCAGCACCTCCCTGTCTTGCCCACCCTCCTGAGCCCCCGCCATGGGTGCCTGTGGGGCTGCCAGCCAGGGTGATGTCCCTGTTCCCATTGCCTTGCGAGGCCCCGGGACACCATACCTGCCCCCGCGGACTCTGCAGGAGCGTGGGACGAAGGCGGTGGGCAGGGTGTCCTGGTCCTCCTCGAAGGCAACGTGATCCCCTAAGAAGTCGGGCTCCGAGAAGAGCAGTATCTGGGTAGGGGGAGTGGAGGGGCTCGGTGAGAGGGGCAAAGCATCACCACCACCCTGCAAGGGGCCACATCCCCCAGGGGGCTACATCCCCCTCCCCATCCGCTACTCCTGACCTTGGAGACGAAATGGAGGTTGTGTTCCCTGACCTGGAAGCAGACAGAGAGGGGCTGGTCGGAGTCTTGCCCCAGCCTGGTCCCCAGCAGACCATGGTGGCACCGACGGGTGCCGTGGCGAAGCAGGGGCTGCTGCCGGCTGCTCTCACCTGCAGGATGGGCTGCGCCGAGGCAATGCGGCAATCTGTGGCACCCCAGTCTTCGCAGCTGCGGTACACCCCCTTCTCCAGGATGTACTGCTCGCCCGAGAAGTTGGTGCCCTCGTAGGCAACCCACCTGCCAGGAAAATGCGGGTGCTGGCTCAGCACCCCCCCAGTCCATCCCCTCTGTCCTGCGCCTCTCCCCGACCCCACACTCACACGCCGCTCAGCACGTGGATGGACTGGGTGATGGTGCCGTAGCCGGCCAGCTGCGTGTCGGGCAGCGCCTCGCTCAGCTCCACGCTCGGGCCCTCCTCGAAGTCCATGGCCTCGAAGAGGACCAGTGCCGGGTCGGAGAAGTCCTGCGGGGAGAAGGAGCCCCCCCATCCTGAGTCCCTCGGTCTGTCGGAGGGAAGGGGCTGCGGGCTGGACGCTCTCCACAGACGCAGCCAGGGTCCTGCCTGGCCCCAGGCAGGGTGGGAGCAGCTCTGGGCACCCAGAACTCTGCATGCGGTGAGTTTGGGGGGTCTCGGGCCATGCCCAGCTGCCTGACACAGTCTCCCTTTTGGTGGATGGGGCTGGGGGGCTGGCTCTCCCTGCCCGCACTGGGTCCGTCCCCAAGTGATGCCACCACCCCTGTCCTCACCGTCCGTATCAGCCGTAAGGACACCAGCTCCTTGTTGTAGCCGCCCCACTGCTTCCAGTCCTGGTACTTCCCTTCCTCCAGCAGGTACTGGTGGCCGCGGAACCCCTCCTTCTCGTAGCCGACCCAGCTGCGGCACAGGCAGAGCGGGCAGTGAGGGCTCTGGAGCACTTCCACGTGCCAGGACATGGCGACAACATCCCTGCTGCTCCAGTGCCACCCTCTTCCCTGAGCTGCCCACGGCCATCCCACAGCCCCCAGCAGCTCCTCCAAGCCCTTTCCTGGGTGTGACCGTCACCTTCCCAGCCTGCTCCAGCTGGGATGCCACACCGTGCCACTCACCAGCCACCCAGGACATGCAGGGAGCCCACGGTGGCCAGTGCTGGCTCAGACAGGCTCTTCAGGTCATAGATGTCTCGGCTGATGGTGAAGCTGTGGCCCTGGAAACCCGCAGCCTCGTAGATCATCACCTGGGGACACGGCAGGGTGAGCGAGGTCCCACGGCCACCCCGGCCCCACCATCTCCCCGGGTGCCAGTCCCGTGCTCACCTGTGGCTCACCGGGTCTCTCCACGATGGGGCAGCCCTGGAAGGAGAAGGAGCCCCAGTGAGGCTGCGGTGGCAGGAGGGGACGGTGTGGGGACACCCGACCCCCCCTTTAAAGCCTGAGCTGGTTTCTGGGTCATTTTCATTCAAGAACAAGCTCTTTTGGACTTTGTTGTATTGCTTTCCTTCACCACTAACCCACAGGAGCACTTGCCAGAGCCGCGCTTGGCGCGTTTCCACTGCTGTGAACGGGGAGATGCTCTGGCTTGTCATGCCCGGGGCTGGATACAGCCCCGGCACCCCAGTCACCGCACTCCAGCCACCGGCACTCACCAGCCTGATGGGGTGCATGGAGCAGATGGATGGGTCCTTTGCTCCCCAAGCCTTTAAATTGGGGTACCCGCCCGGCTCCAAAACGTAGGGGTCATCGTCGAAGAAAGGCTTGGAGTAAACCAGCCACCTGGGGGAGAGGGAAAGCATCGCACCCTGCTCCAGCTCGCGCTGGAGCCCACCCAGCCCCACGGTCCCACTCACAGGCCCGAGTGGACGATGATGGAGGCAGCGGTGAGCGCCTGGCCCCGTGTGCGAGTGTCCTCGGCCGAGTCGGTGAACTTCAGCCGGGCGCCTTCACCGTTCTCCTCCGCGAACAGGCTGATCTCGGGGGTGCGGTAATCCTGGCGTGGGGCAGAGCAGCGTGACGGGGGTCCGGCACCCTCCGCTTGGTGGGTGCTGGGAGATGCGGGGGGAAGCAGGAGGCTTTGGGGGGGCGTCCCCGCACTCACCCGCACCACCCTCTTGAAGGAGCCGATGCGGAAGGGCTGGCTGCCGCGGGGCTGCCCGCTCTGCCCGTACGCCGTCCAGGGGTTGTCGATCTCCACGTCCCCCTCGGCCAGCACGCACTTGCGCCCGTGGAACCGCGGCTTCTCGTACATCACCCACCTGGGAGTGGGGTGGGAGCAAAGGGGAGGGAAACTCTGCCTTTACCCACAGCCCCGCGGGCGTCAGGAGCCCCGGGGCAGAGCGTGGGTGGGGACGTCCCGCCACGGCAGCCGCAGTAATCAGCTCTGGCAGGACGGTCACTCCTTGACGCCAGGCTGGGACCTGGCCACCATCCCCGGCACGGGGAGCGCAGGAGCCCCAGCCGAGCCCTCCCTCCATGTCCTCACCCTGCTGCCGTCCCCTACCCGCCTCGGATGACTCGGATGGAGATGGTGTGTGAGAGCTCCCAGGACGTGGCATCGGGGACATCACCCCAGATCTCCCGTTTCTGGCCCGCGAAGCCAGCCTCGGAGAAGAGGATGATCTGGGAGGGGGTGACACAGTGGAGAGGTGCTGCCACACCACACCGCACCGTGCCCCAGCCCGGCCCCGCCGCCCTCCCTGTACCTTGCCAGGTCTTGTGTTGATCTTCTCGAAGCCCTCCTTGTCCTCCTGCTGTGAACATGCGAGGGGACGGGCGCATGAGGAGCGCAGAGGGACATCACCTGCACCAGCCATCTCCTCGCAGCCCAAGGAAGCTGCAGCCACAGCCTCGCGTCTGGCGTCCTCCAATCCCTCCCACAGCCCCGAGCAGCCACACCTTGAGCATTCCTGCACTGCTGGGGATCAGCCTCCCCGCCTGCCCCAGGACCCTCCTCTCACCCGCCCTGGGACCCTCCCATCATCCATGGTGGCACCCTCCCATCACTTGACCCTTCTGTCACCCGCCCTGGTACCTCCTGTCACCCAGAATGGTGCCTTCCCAGCGCCCATCCCAGTACCCATGCCAACACCCTCCGTCACTCGCCTTAGTACCCCCCTGTCACGCATCCCAGTACCCTCCCATCACACTGGTGGCTTTCACCCCTCTAATGGGAAGCACAAGCCCTGTGCTGGAAACAGGGAAGGATGCTCCAGGGTTCAGAGCCCACCACCTCCCGCCGTGCCCAGGAGGGCAGAGAATCTCCTTCCCACTTGTGGGACTCACTCACCAGGACGTCAGCAGGGCACAGGACCTCAGTGCTCTCTGGTTCTTCGGTGACAGGAGGGACGCAGCCGGGACTCAGGTCTTCCAGCATGGCCATCTCGGGGCCTGGGTGGTCACCAGGGCCCAGCCCGTTGTAGTCCCCGGGGGTGAGTGAGCCTGTGCCCCCACCATCCCCGCCGGGCAGCTGGAGCGGGGCGGTGCTGGGGGAGACGAAGCGGCTGTAGAGCACGCTGTTGTCCAGGCGTGAGTAGGGCTTCCCCTCATCGGCCGCGGCCGCCCGGTGCTCCAAGAAGTGGGAGAGCAGCGCCATGCCCTTGAGGACGTTCCCTCGGAAAAGCATGCTGCGGTCGGCCAAGCCCGCGGCCACCAGTTTGGCATTTTCCTCCACTCCTGTCCGCCTCGATGTCCCCAGGAGTGAGCCCCCCTCCACCTGGCCATCGCCAGCTACACCGACCCCAGGGACCCCATGGTGGGACGCCACCAGCGCCCGCTCCTCGGGGCTCAGGTAGGGGTTCTCGATCTCCTCCTCAGGGATCTCCTCCTGCTCCCCCACCGGGCCCCGTGCCAGCAGCTCACACAGGGACTCGGGCAGGGAGACAGCGGCCCGGGGGGCCACACGGTCCTCATGGATGGGGGGCAGAGCGGCGCAGCGGCCCAGCGACGACGGCCGGGGCTGGCGCAGGGTCTTGGGTGCCTTCCGCATCTCCGAGGGCTCCATGTTGCGTAGCGTGTCCACGAAGATCTCCATGTCCACCAGCAGCTCGGGGTCCTCCTCGGTTGTGTCTGGGGGGCTCTCAGCCTGGGGATCAGGGGCTGGGGGTTCAGTGGGAGGCTCTGAGCTGCTCTCAAGCTCTTGGGCTGTGCCCTGGGGCTCCTCCATTGTCTCACCCCCCTCTAACTCAACTTCAACCTTTGGAGGTGCTGGTTCTTCAGGTGAAGGCTCTGGACCATCGCTTGCCTCCAAGGAGGGGTCTTTGGGGGTGCTGTCAGCTCCCGGGGGGCTCTCTGTCCTCAGCGGAGTGGCTGAAATGGTGCTGCTCCCATCTGCTGCGCTTCCTTCTCCCGCACCAGCTGGACCAGCCTGGCCGCCGGCATCCTCCAAGGGACACTGCGGGGAGCTGGTTATACTGGTTTGTGGGTCCCCGGGACTGTCGCCATCTCTCAGAGTTACGTTCACCAGCGCGGCTTTGCCTTGCGGTGAGTGTTTCTCCCCAGGGCATCCCTCGGCCAGGAGCCCGGTGACCTCCGTGGTGCCTGGCGAGGTCTCGCTGCCCGCTGAGGTCCCAACAAAGCTGCTGCCATCCTGCTCGTGGCTCTCCTGCTGTGGCGAGGCCACCATGGCTCCGGCAGCGTCGTGTATCCCATTTTGGGCTTCCCTTCCCTCCGTCAGCCCCGGCTGCGTCCCGGCTGCATCCCTGCCCGTCCGCAGCACGGTGACGTGCCTGGCCCTGGGCAGAGCACGGATGCAGCCGGGCTCGGCTGTGCGTGGGGCACCGGGACCCTCACTGGGACTCCCCGTGGAGTGCTCAGCGGGTCGGGTGGGGAGGAGGGTGCCATGCACATAGCTCTCCCTGTGCAGGGGCATCTCATGGGGGGTACCCGCTGGCGGGGGCACACCATCGCTGCCGCCACCGGCCCCCGCCTTCCCCCTCTCGTCCTGCCGCCGGGGCTTCTGCGCGGGGGAATACACCTGCGAGAAGATGGGGCCATGCGCGGTGAAGTCCTTGAGGGTGTTGGTGGAGGACGAGCGTTCCCGGTGTGTCAGGGTGGCGGGGCCGGGCGCCGTCTTCTCCACGATCTCCCTCTCCCAGGCCTGCAGCAGGAGGGAGACGCGGGAGGGACTCCCCTCCCGGCCCCGCGCGCTCCCCGCGCTCTCCAGCCGCCGCGAGACCAGTGAGACCTTCTGGAAGCGGGACCTGCCCTCGGACCCTGGAGCCCCTGCTGCCGCCTGCTTCATGCTCAGCTCCGCACTGGAGGTGAAGCCCCTGGCCTTGGCGTGCTGGAAGGACGAATCCATACGGGGGACCGGGGAGGGGGCTGCCGCGGTCCCGTAACACCCTGTGCTGCTGAGCTCGGCTGCCGCGCTGGGGCTGGCGGAGCTGCAAGGAGAGGAGGAGACCCTGGGAGAGCAGAGCAGGAACCACCCTGCGGGGAGCAGCCCTGGACCCCGAGCCAGCCCCGAAAAGCCTCTAGACCTCCTGCTGATCCCGCAAGACATTTTAGGGCGGCTGCAGGAGCACAGGAGGTGGCTTTGGGGCTCTCTGCGATTCTCGGGGTGCTCGTGTCATCCACGCAGGCACACGCAGGACATGGGGGTCACCGTGGGCCCCTCTGCCCACCCGTGTCAACACTTCTACATCCAGCAGAGACGGCGGGGAGCTCCACCACGCTGCCAGGGTGGGCTCTGGCACAGCCCGGCAGGGCAGCACGGCGCAGGTCAGTGTGCAGGATCCGGCCGGGCCATGCCGTGCCCCGAGCCGTGCCGTGCCCTGAGCTGCGGGGTGAGTCAGGCGGGCAGCAGCACTGCGCCGAGTCAGCAAACGCAGCAACAAACAAGCCCCAAAACAACAGGGAAGCTGCTCGGCGCGGGGAAAGGGCCTGGCCGGGACCGGGACTCGGGCTGGAGCAGCCACGGGGCTCGCAGGAGGAGCTGGGCACCTGAGCAGCATCTTCCCTTGACCCTTCCCTGCTGCTGCTTGGCAAAGGTGGGATGGCTCCGTCCACCTCTGTAGCCGCATCGGCTGGAGGAAACGAGCTTCAGTAATCACCCAGCGCTTGCACCCTGAGCCAAGCTGGCACCCAGCACCCAGCTCCCGCGCTGGTGGGTGCTGCAGGGTGGGCATCGCTCTGGTCCCCGGGCCAAAGAGCAGGGGGCACCTGCGCCACCCTGGCTCCGGGGGATGCCGGCAAAGGAGTCGCTGTGCCGTGGCCGCGTCTCTGCCCCAGGAAGGTTTTATTGCTGGATTGGGGAAGCAGCTGATGCAGCAGGTGCCGGGGAGGGAGCTGGAAGCCTGCCGGCATCTCCCAATTAGGAGATGTTCGATGTTACACACTGGCAGGGACAGGGCTTTGGGCTCAGCCCGAGGACAGGCTGAGCTTGGCATGTCCCAGCTGGGGATGGAGACACCTCCCTGCACGGCCCCCAGGGCTGGTTTCCCCAGGCGACACTTGCGGGAGGGTCTCATCCTGCACCAGCTGGGGCTGGGCTCCCTTCAAAGGCCAGAGGTTGGGCTTTACCAGTCCCTAAGCGGGTTTGGGAAGGCCGGGGGCAGGCGGAAAGCACCGGGTGAAGGCAGCTGCCTGCCCCTTCCGCACGCGCCCTCCACGTCTTGCTCTCCCTGGCCCGGCAGGTCTTTCCGGTAGAGATAGGAAGAGTTGGTGTCATTTTGCAGGAGGCGATGAGACCTCGTCTGGGACAGCCAGCACCGCTCGAGGCTGGGACCAGCCTAGGCGGGGCCGCACATCTGCATGGGCAAAGGCACCGCTGGATCCCCAGGGCCACAGCTGGATCCTCAGGGTCACAGCTGGATCCCCAGGGTCTCAGCACCCACCAGTGGAGGAGGGATGGGTGCACTCAGCAGCGCAGAGGAAAAGCCACTTAAATGTGCTGGGGACAAGATGGGTGTCAGAGCAGTAGGCCAAGAGCAGGTCAGGATGGAGGGAGCCCCAGCGCCCCGAGATGGGGGTTCCAGGGTGGTGCATGAAGACCCCCATGCCGGCAAAGGTCCTGCCAGGGTTGGCCTTGCCAGGGCAGTGCGGTTTGCGCAGGGACGTGGCTCCGCTCCGCCCTGCAATATTGCATCCCACCGGAGCCGGAGCCATCTGGCAGCTGGTTGCACCCCAGGCTTGCTTCAGTGCTGGTTTCTCAAGCATTCGCTGGTTGTGCCCGGCCCCGCCATGCCCATGGCCCCGGGGTGGCCCCAGGACAGGGACACTGGCTCCACGCAGCACCGGGGTGCTGGGGGGAGGCGGGAGCTCCTGACTCAGCATCACGGCTGCCTCTCGCCCGGAGCCAGATTTCCAAAGATCTCCAGGTCTGTCTTTCCCATCCCATCCCTGCAGCTGGATCCAGCACCCGGTGCCACCTTGGGTCACCCAGTGTCCACCTGGCCCTGGGAAAGGAGCTCACCCCACAGCCTTGCTCCACCTCAGCACCTTATTTTTTGCTAAAATATTTCCTACTGCAACAACGGGTCAAGGACACAAGGACACGAGGACACAAGGACATGACCTGCAGCTTTCTGGCTGCTCCTGCCAGCCATCCCAGGACACGTCAGGCTGGATCCCAGTGGTATTGCCACACTGGGGTACCCAGCATGGCTAATTAATCCCCCCTGGCCAAGCCAAGGCAACGCGCTCAGCTCTTTTGCGGCCTCCCGTCATCCCAAAGGGTCTCCCAGCACCCAGACCAGCTCTCCCAGCACCTAAATAAAAGGCACAAGGTGCCATTTAATATTCGGTGGGGCTGAGGGCAGTGGCTGCGGCTGCCTTTGAGCCGGTGACCACAGATTAAGCTGAGCCTCCGGCCACGCTGGGCTAAGCCCCATCGCCGCTGGGTAAGAGCAGACCTGCTGCCTTCAGGAGAGTCAAGGATTTGGGTTGGGTGGTGGCTGGGGTTCATAAGGAGGGCAGGGGAACCGCCGTCTCCCCCCACTGCCCCTGCCTGCCCTCCGCCGAGCCAGGTCATGGGCAGCCGCGGGCCCTGCGAGGAGGAGCGGGACAGGGGTGACAGGGGAGCCCCGCTGTCCCCCCAGCCCGGGTCGCGAGGCCAACAGAGGTGGAGGAAGCCCAGCTCGCTCCCGTGGCTCTGGGGACGCACTTTGGTGGCAGGAGCGGGGTTACAACCCCAGCAGCCCCCCAAGTTAGGGGACTGAAGGTGAGAGGGGCGGAACCAGGCTCAGCCCCCACCTCCCAGCCCCGTCCCCCCTCCCTGGCCAGTTCCCATCCCAGGGGAACAGGGACCCATCCCAGCACCTGCCAAGCCAGGGCACGATTCCAAGCACTGGGCAGCACCTATGGGTGGCAGGCAGGACATGAGCACCGGTGTGTCCTCTGGCTCCCACCATCACGAAGCCGCCCTCCCCACCAGCACCCACATAAGTCGGGCCAGCCCAGGTGGCACCCTGTGCCCGGGGACTCCCCACCCTGCACCCCCACGTACCTGCTGGCCGAGGGTCCTGCCGTGCCGGCCGGGTGGCGAGCGGGGTGCCGTGCCGTGCCGTGCCGTGCCGTGCTGTGCCGAGCGGGTTGTGGGGGTGCTGCTCCCTGCACGCCACGGCTGGGCGGACCGGCAGAGTCACCCGCCTAGCACCCAGCCCTGAGCACCCAGCCCTGAGCACCCAGCCCTGGCGCAGCGGAGGTTTGGCATTCCTCAGGTGCTGACAGCCAGGGAGCCGGTCAGGCTGGTTCCCCAGCACCCAGCTCCTCCATTTCCTCCGACTCAGCAGCGCCAGGAGGGAGCCTGGCCGGCCTGGGTGGCTCTGGACCACCCCCCGAGCCCTGCCTGGCCACCCCCATCCCCACCACCCATCTCAGCGAGGGCGATGGTAACCTCGGAGGGGACTTCAGTGACCAGCTTGTCACCATAGCCAGCCAGCTGGGTCACCACACCAGCCAGTCTGGGCTGGGCCATGGGGCTGGTGGCATCCCAACACACTGCGGTGAGGGGCTGGAGGTCCCGAGGGTGTGATTGCACCCGGATTAATGGGTTACGTGGGGGGTTCCGCATAGAGCCCCCAGCACTGCAGCACATTTTGGGAGGCTCCTAATGCTGGGAAGTCTCCTGGGACTTGGAGAGCTGCAGCTCTCGAGGGGCTTCATGCTGGCTTGGGGACAGAGCACTGGTCACAGTAGCCCTGGGCCACTGTGGGAGGCCTGACCCCCGGGGCGCAGGGCCGTTTCCCGGCAGGGCTTGGAGGGACAGCAGAGCCAGCACCCGCCCTGTATCCTTGCCCTGCCCTCCTGCTCCTCCCCAGCACCCACGGGTGCCCTGCTGTGGTGCCAGCCTCGCCCCAGGGCCACCACTCCCAGCTGCTGGCCCAGCCTGGGAGCCTCCTCAGCCACTGCTGGTCCAGCACAAAGCGGCCACAGTTTGGCTCCGGTTGGGGTGCCCGGGACCGCCCAGCTCTGGGTGCCACCACTCGTGTGCTGGGGAAACTGAGGCAGGGCTGAGCTCCCTCTGCACCTTGGCCAGCAGGTCCAGGGTCCAGCTGGGGATGAGGAGCCCGTGGCTCGGCTGTCCTCCACCCACCGAGCTGGCTTTTTCATCCTGGAGTGGCGCCCAGTTGGAATAGGTTGGCTGGACCCTGCCCTGTCCATCCTCGCTGGAGCCGGTGGGATGCAGTTGTGAAACCCCGGCCAGGGGGAAGGTACCCAGTGGGTACCAGCTGAGTCCCCTCAGGAAGAGCCCCAGAGGCAGAGGGGACACAGAGGGGTCCCCAGCAGCACCGGGGAGCCCAGGGGTGGCTGAACACCCATGGGGGGGCCTGGCTGCCCGTCCTCCTGGCCCCAGCACAGCAGCAGGATCTGGCCCCTGCAGCCCCCCAGCACTGTGGGCTCTCATGAAGAGCAGCGATGGGGGGTCCTGGAAGCCCGGGGCCTGGCTGCAATGTGTGTGTGTGTGTGTGTGTGTGTGCATGTGTGTTGTAAGCATGTGCAAGCGTGTGTACATGCCAAACCAGCCGAGCCAGCTGGCCGTGGCCCTGAGGGAGTGGGAGCTCCCTGACGTGTCCCCCTGGCACCGACGGAGCTGGGCAAGGAAGATTTAGTCAGCGCTGGGGAGGGTTCTCCCTGGAGCAAACCAGTTCCCCAGGCACTGGGGGAACTGGAGGGACACTGGGGTGAGCCTGGGCCTTGAGTCACTGTGTGCAAAGGGAGGGATGAGGCATGGGGCAGCCTGCGGGGACAGGGACGGGCTCAGCCGCAGCACCCAGAGGGGGACATGGGGCTGGAGGGAGCCCCACAGCACCTGGGGGGGTCCAGGGGGGTCCTCACTGTCACCCGACCTCCAGGCAGAGGGTGGTAGGGTGCCAAAAGGAGTGACAGGGTGCCTGAGGAGGGGATGGCAGGGTGCTGGGGGGATATTGGGTGTTCAGGGGTGCCCAGGGGGCAGCTTTGCAGGTCTCTGGGCGCATTCCGAGCACCCAGGCGATGGGTAACAGCCCAGCAGCAGGGCAGGAGGGAGGAGGAAGGGGGGTGCTGGCAACGGGGAGGTTGAGGCAGCGAGTGCTGGGGACTGCAGTGAAGTGTCCCTACTTCCTTCTGCCAGCAGTTCGGAAAGACAGCGGGTACCCCTCCACCTGCACCCAGCACCCCTCGGTGCTGCTCCTGCTCCCAGTGGGGAGAGCGGGGACTTGCTGTGGTGCACCGAGTGCGTTGGGTCTCTGCAGCAGTGCACGGGGATGGGGATGCTCCGGGGAGAGGCCTTTGGCCATGTTCCCCGGGCTCCTGGGACAGCTGTGGTGGCAGGGACAGAGCCACCCCAGCCTCGGGGCTCCCCGGGTGATGCTGAGCTGGGGACTGTCCCTGTGAAGGTGGCCAGCGAGGGGCATCTCCTCATGGGTGGTCTCAAAGCACCCAAAAGCTCCTGGGCATGAGGCCCTTTTTAGGGATAGAGAAACTGAGGCATGGTAGGAGCAGGGTCCATGTGGGCTGACCCAGACCCACACGACCCCCCTGGGCTGGACTTTGGGGGGTGTTGAGCCCATTTGCACCCATGAGCATACAGGGCTGTATCACCTGCAGGCAGAGCTTCCCCCCCGCCCCGGGTGAACACTGGGTGCCCCCACCCCATCCCCATGGCCCAGGCACCTAGAGGGTGCTGCTCCAGCCACACCTGCAGCGAGTTTCCAGGTCTCAGCACTGGGGAAGGGGCTGAAGGTGGGGTGGTGTCAGCCGCAGCTGCCGGTGCTTGGTGGTGATGGGCTGTGGATGTGGTTCCCCTGGCACTTGGGTGGGGTGGGGGCTCTAGCGCCCAAGAAGGAGGAAAACGCCCTTTGCCCGATTCCCTGAGAGAGGAGGGAGATACAGGGGAGGCCAGTGCTTTGGGAGGTAAGAATCAGCCATGACTCGAGACTCTGCCTCCTCTCCCCAGCCTCCTGCCCCACATGTTGTGTCCCCCAGCTCCCCCCTGAGCAATTTTCTCTCCTGCTGCTGGGGTTTGCTGTCGGGGGGAGCAAGGCTTGAACCAGGGTGTTTAGGGCTGAGGGAAGGCTTGTGAGCCCTGGGCTGCTGGAGGCTGCTGCCTCGCAGGAATATTTCTTTCAGCTATCGATTTCCCTTTATCAGCCGGCAGGAATATGTATGGGGCTGAAATCCTGATCAATCCCCACTCTGCAGCTGATTGATCCGCTGCTGCCCAGGGCTTTGATCGAAGGGAGCTGGGGATGGGAAGAGGAGCTGCCGAACTCGGGCACGACCCTTTGCTCCAGGCCAGGACTGTCTCTGCCCACCTTTACCCCGTCCTGCCTTATCCAGGAGGCAGCGAAGCCCCTGGGAAGCCTGGCACCGGGCAGCACCCGGTGGGTCACCCCACACATGTGCTCCTCGTCCTTCCCTCCTCTGGTGCCGATGCCCCGGGGAGACCCATTGCTGGTGGCAGCAGGATGGCCACGCTCCATCCCCACTGAGGGGACCCCAGAGGTGTGGGTAACCCACTGACACCCTGGAGCTGGAAAGCAGCCCCAGGGGAGCATTTTTTGGGGTGCTGGGAAGGAGGTGCCTGGTTAGGGCATCCTTGGGAGCATATTTGTGTCTCCAGTAGGTCGATGCACCCCCAGCCCCGTGTCCCCAGTGCTGGGAGGTACCGGAGCATCCCTCAGTCCCAGCCGGGCTCATTAGAGGCACGGGGCGAGCGGGGGGTGCGGGGGGCAGGCGAGGGGGAGGAGCGGCACCGTGGCCTCCATTATTGATTGCTTCATAGCCAAAGGTCAGCAGCGAGCGTGCAAGGATGGGAGGAGGGAGGTGGGTGGCTCTGGGACGTGAGGGGCTCGCTGCCAGCAGCGGGGCTGTGCCGTGGGCAGCAAGTGCCAACTCTGGGGAGCACAGGGCACAAAGCCAGCGTGGAGAGCCCAGCATGGGTTCCCATTGCACAGGCACCCACTGGCCACAGATCCCCCTCGTGCCTCAGTTTCTCCACCAGCAGATCGGGTGGTCAGCAGTGTCCTGGGCTGTGCGGGCGGGGAAGGAAACGCTAGGGGCTGCAGGGAAGGATCTGTGCCCATGGGAGGGAGGTGGAGGTGGGCTCAGGGGCGTTGGAGGAGGTTTCTGTGTGTCTGTGTGCAGCTGGAAGGGTTGTGCTTGTGGGATGGGCAGGGAGAGGGCTCAGTTTTCCCTGTCAGGGGCTCAGATGCTGCTTTTGAGCTGGCCTGTGCCCTCCCGGTGGGCAGGTGGTGATGGTGACTGTGCTGGGAGATGGCACTGGAGCCACAGCCCCAATAACACCATTCCCAAGGCCCTTCAGCTCCCCGGGACCAGCCCCTCATGGGGACTGCAGCACCATGAGGACACCAGTCCCCATCCCTGCCAAAGCTGTGACACGTGCAACTGGGCTTTGCGCATCCCCCGGGCCTCATCCTGCCGGGCTCAGGACCCGGCCGGAACCTGGCAGCACCGCGCTGCCTGCGCGGGGGTCTGCGATGCCAGACCACAGGCGGCACTGCCGGCGCTGGGCTCCGGCAGAGCATTGCCTGCCCTCACCCTGGCCGTGCCGCAAGGGAGAAGATTTACAGGCTGTCAGAGCTGGGGCCAGAGGTCAGCAGGGGTCAGAAAGTCCATTTCGGAGAGGTCACTGTCCACTTCTTTCAATCTAATGAAGCCATTATTTGTGAAAGCGGCCGCTTTGCCGGCTATTCCCTTGAAGCCGAGCAGGGCACAGCGGCCGGCTCTGAAAGAACAGGAAGGAGTCCCCTTCCCTTTCGCCTTTGCCATTCAACAGGCCCCCAAAACAAATACGCCACACACAGAAATATGATGCGGGGCTGGCGGTGCTGCAGGGTTCTGTCACCAGACCTGGGGAGCGATGAGGTGGGGATGCAAAGTGGCGCTGCCTGGAAGTGCCTTGATCAGAGGTGTGACTGCGGCACTTGGGCGGAAAGTCGTTGAGGATGGGCAGTAACTGGGGGATGCCGAGGAACTTGCTGCTGAGTTTGAACAGTGACAGGGAAGTTCCTCGGGGGGCTGCCGGTCCCTCAGGAAGGAGCTGGGGTGGGGGAGCTGGTGCACGGTGATGGGTTATTTTCTGAAGGATTAATTTCAGAGACAGAAAAGGCCCGTTCTTCGCCATCCTTCCCCCATACCCCACCTCCTCTCTGCCCTGGGACACCGTCCCCAGGCCGCTGGCACTGGGGTGTCCCCTCTAGGGACGGAAAGGACAGAGCCATTTCTCAGCGCTGCTCTGCAAATTTTGGCCCCAGCCCTGCCCAGCACCGGGGGCTGGTTCGGGTGCCCCTTGTACCCCCGAGTGAGCAGGGGTCACTCGGGGACTTTTTGTACAGAATCACGGGAGCAAAACGTGCAGGCAGCCAGCTCTGCCCGCCTCAAATCCCGGGTGAAAGGGGGGAAGCGGGGAAGGAGGCAGGCTGGAAGGAAGGATGGGTGAGGAGGAGTAGGGCGGTCTCCCGCAAGTCGCAGGGATTTTTTCCCCCTTCTTTCCTCTCGCCCCAATTATCCCACAAACAAGAGGACGAGAAGAAACGCAACGCGCGGAGCAGGCGCTGGCTGGCCAGGAGAGGGTGCCAGATGCACCACGGCTCCCGCAGCCACCCGGACGGTCCCGCAGCGGGTCCCCCCGACAAAGCCTGGTCACGGCTGGGAGCAGGGGTCCCAGTCTGTGCCCGGGATCAACCAGCCGGACTCCGCTCTCCTGCTGTCGCAAACGAGGCTTCTCGTTGGCTTTGGGGACTTAATTCAAGACTGAATAAGAGACCAGCGGAGTTTCCTCCCCTCTCCCTGTCTATCCCCGTTAAAACCGGTGTAAAGATGAGGTAACACCCTATGAGCGTTAAGGAACTATTAACGCTGCTGTGGGCGGGCCACGGGCACCTCCTGCTCCACCCGTGCCCCCTGGGACCCTGGTTCACCCGCACTGCGGGAGCTGGCAGAGCCCTGACGGGTTGGGAGGCAGGCTCTGGGCAGCTCCCCCGTCTCCTTGCCCTCTGGTTGCCCACGTAGAGAAAAAACATCATCCTCCTCCTCTGTCCTCACCCAATACCCGGCGGAGTCCGGCGGGCTCTGCGTGGAAGAGGCAACGCGGAGCCCCTCGGTGGTGGGCGGAGGGTGTGCGGGGCAGGAGGAGGAGGAAGGGCAGGAGGAGGAGGAGGAAGGGCAGGAGGAGGAGGAGGAAGGGCAGGAGGAGGAGGAGGAAGGGCAGGAGGAGGAGGAGGAAGGGCAGGAGGAGGAGAAGGAAGGGCCGGAGGAGAAGGAAGGGCCGGAGGAGAAGGAAGGGCCGGAGGAGAAGGAAGGGCCGGAGGAGAAGGAAGGGCCGGAGGAGAAGGAAGGGCCGGAGGAGGCCGGCAGCCGCTCGGGACCCTGGACAGCGGCAGCGCCGTTCAGCACCATGGCCAGCGCCAGCGGCCCCGGAGCCCCCGCGCGGCGCTTCCCCACGCGGGATTTTACCGGCAGCACCGGCCCGGCCCGGGGTCCCCCACCCCGGGTGACACCGCGGTCCCCGCCGTGCCCAGCCCGCGCACAGTCATACCCCCTCCCCGCCCTTCCCACCTCTCCGCTCCGCGCAATGGTACCACGCGGGGCGAGTCCCGCGTGGGGCGGCCGCGGTTGAACACCTCCTCCTCTCCAGCTCTCCCTGCGGCGGGAGGTGGGGGGGCATTGCCGGCTCTCCCCATTTTGGGGTTTGGGGTGGCCCCACGCACGCTCCACACCTCCCGGGAGGGGCGGCGGGCGGCGCTGTGCCCCCACGGGCCGGGGCAGCGGCGGGGCATTGTCCGCCCGCCGGAAATGGAGCTGGGATGGTCACTCGCCCCTTTGTCCCCGCCTGGCCCGGGGGGCAACAGGCCTCCGCCCCCGGCACCGCCTCGGCACCGCTCCCCCGCCAGCGGGACGGCGCGGGCTCGGCCGTGAAGGTTGCACGGTCCCGGGGGTCGCACGGTCCCGGGGGTCGCACGCTTCACTCGTGGGACACGGGTTGGGGCTGAGGGTGCAGGAAGACCCCAGTATCCCGGCAAACCGTCCCTCTCCGGTGCCTCAGCCCGGCCCGGTGCCGGTCCTCCTGCCGTGTCCCGGGCCGTGACTCGCAGGTGGCTCCACTCGCGGGGGTGGGGGCGCGGAGAAACGACGTGGAAAGTCCCCCTGGGTCCTCCGGGGTCCCCCCTCGTCACCACCCCCAGGGGTCACATCTTCCCTTGACAGGTGGCCTCGCCCCTCAGTGGGGGGGTCAACCCACCCCTCCACACACACACCCCCCCCCTCCAAATCCCTCCCGGAATGTGTCGCTATTACCGGGGGGGGGGGGTGGGGGTGGGCTGTGGGGGGGTGGGTGTTAATTAGGATCACGTGGGGGCGGGATGGCGGAGCGGGGCCCGGCGCCCCCCGGCCCCGCGGGTGGGTCCTGGCTGGGGGGGGGCGGGGGCTGCTATTGTCTGCGAGAATTTGGGAGCCTTTGAAAAAACCCTCCCGCTCCCTCCCACCCCTATTGTTGGAGTGAAGATGGAGTCAAACCTCTCCCGGCTCCCTCCCGGCGGGGTCTAAGCTGGGGGGTTTTATTGAGGGATTTTTTTCCTTTTTTTTTTCTTTTTTTTTTTTTTCCGTTTTTTTTTTTTTTTTTTTTTTTTTTTGGCTGGGCTGATACCCTCAAAGCTGGCCGAGGAGGAGGAGGGAGGAGGCGGTAACAGCCACAACTCGGAATTTGCAAGCGAGTGTCGGGATGGGGTCTGTTTCCAACCAGCAGTTTGCAGGTTAAGTTATATTATTGTCGCAGCCCGCCTCGGCTCCGCGATTATTAATAACGGCGGCAGAGCCCGGCCGGGGGACGCAGGGACCCCCCCACTCCCCCCACCCCAAACCCCAGCCCACCCAGCCTCACTGCACCCCAGCAGCGAGGCTGGGCCCGGCCTGAGCTCGCACCCCCGCTGCAGCTCTTGGGGGGCTCGGGGCGGGGGGGAGGATTTTATTTTTTTTTCTTCCCTTCCCCCCCCCCCCCCCTTCCCCGCTCCAGGATGAGCCCAGAAGTTTGGGGCCGGTGGCGGCTGCTGGGGGTGTTTGGGAGCGGGGGGGACCCCGTGCAGTGGGGGGGATGCTGAGAGCAGGGGAGAGACTTTCTCCAGCGTGGCTTGCTGGGGGCAGGGGGGGTTCGGGTCGGTATTTTGAGGGAGTTTTTCCCTTTTTTTTTTGTTGTGTTTTGATTTTGTTTTTTTTTTAATTTTTGGCCTTTTGGGTTTTGGGGTATTTTAGGTTTGGAGGTTTTTGGGTTCGGCTGCGGGTTTTGTTTTGGGTTTGTGTATTTGGTTTGTTTTTTTTTTTTTTTCGATTTTAACGTTTTTGAGGGGAGAACGGAATGAGGGCCCCCACCCCGCGCAGCACCGGGGTCGTGCCGGCAGGACCTGCCCTCATTTCCCCCCGCTCCTAGCGTGACCCCCGCGCACACGTGGAGGCAGAGCTGACCGCTCTGTGCCGGGATTTCTGGTTTTGAGTTTTATTTTCCCCCCTTTTCCCAGCCTAGGGAACCCGAGCAGAGTCTGGGGCTCCTGCTGCGGGCTGGGGCGGGGGTCGGGGACCCCTTGGCTCCCCCGGCCCCTCGGCTCAGCGGCTCGGTGGGTCTCTCCCCAGGTGCGAAGCCGGGCGAGGAGCCGGCCGGAGACTCGCCCAAGGCGGAGAACGAGTCGCAGCCCCTGCACGGCTCCGGCATCTGTAAGTGGTTCAATGTCCGCATGGGCTTCGGCTTCCTCTCCATGACCGCCAAGGGCGGCGCGACCCTGGACTCCCCCGTCGATGTCTTCGTGCACCAGGTAACGGGGCCCGATCCGGAGCGGGCTCCCGGGGAGGGGAAGGGGGTGCGACCCCTGGCCCCCGCCTTGGGGAGGATGCGAGGCGGGATGGAGGACCCCCACGCCGCCTCCACGCGAGCTCCTGGTTCCCCCCTCCCAGCCCGGCGTCCCGGATTTGTCGGGTTCCCTCGTTTTCCGGGAGCGAGGCGCGGGGCTGCTCTGCGGGGACCGACCCTGTAAGCTGATCCCTGAGCGGTTTAGTTTTCTCATCCTGGGTCCCTGGGGAGACCCTCGGGGCTGGATCCAGGGGAGCGGGTGCCCGCGGGGCTGAGCGGGGCCGTGCCGGAGCGGGGATGCTGTTCCCCCCACGGAGGGACCCCGGGAAGAGCTGGGTCTCCTCTAGGAACAGGGTCCCGGGTGCCCTGAGCCAGGCGAGGAGGCAGGATCGGGCTTTCTCCAGCTGGGGCTCATCCCCGGGGAGGGGGGCGTCTCTGCCCGGGTCCCTTGTTTCGGCGGCGGCCGGCACAAAGGCGTGGGGGGCGCGTCCGTGTCGCCGTGGGTCCTGTGTGACAGGGACAGCCGCGGATCACCCCATGCGTGTCACTGATCCTTCGCGAAGCGCAGTCATGGATTTGGGGCTGCAGGTCCTTGAACCCCCCCACCCCCGGCTGGCAGGGGAGGGTCTGCTGGGGGACCCCCCAGATGGGGCTGGGGAGAAATGGGTTTGGAAATGGTGCCCAAACCGGGGCCAGCGCTGGCAGGGAGATGGGGGACTCAGCGCTGGCTTGCGTGGGGAGGCATCTGTGATGAGCGTGGCCCGAGGAAAGGAGGGGATGACCGTTTCCCCTCGCCCCAGAAAGCGGCTGCCGTCGGGGCTGGGAGCAGGGCGAGCACAGGCGAAGGGGACACGGGTGTTGCTGTAGCGAAAATGCGTGGGTTTGTGGGTACCGCTGGGAGCAGCCTGGGGTGATGGTGCTGGCTCCGGGGAGACCCTGGACCAGGCGGCTTCAGGGGCTGGTCCAAATCCCCCCAAACCGGGGTCCACCCCGTCGGGTGCTGACGGGACAGGGGTGCAGGATGGAGCCCCTGGGCTGCGCAGGGCTCCTGGGACCGGGGGCTCCCTGGGGTCTCTCACCCCCTGCCCACCAGGCAGCGGCTGCTCTAGGCAGGGCTATGGCGACTTGGCAAGTGAGTGATGACCCGGGGAGAAGCAAATCCCGTCTCCTTCGGCTGCAGCGTAGTGAAAGCACCTTGGTAGGAGCTACCGACCCGGCATGGCCGGGTTTGGAGATGAGGGCTCCAAATCAGCCATGGAAAACCGAGATCCTGGTGCTTTCGAGAGAGCAAATGGATCTTTGCATCTCAATGTAGCACAGCGGGACCCAGGGCCCGTGGGGGGAGGCCTCCCTCCCTTCTCCGGGGGGTTTATTGCCCCCAGACAGTCTGGTTTCCTGATTGCTTTTGCTCGCATTCCTGCGGGAAAAGAGAATTAGCTGGGGTGTCTCTGCCGGGAGCATCCCACCACCCGGGAGAGGTGCAGCCTCCCGCTGACACCCGCTTTCTGGCCTCGGGGTCCCATGTAGCTGCGTTCGGGGGAAATACGGTGAACACGGGGGAAAAGCGGGTTATTTTGGCAGCACGTGAGTGTGTTGTTCCCCTGCCAAGGGCAGGGCGCTCCCAGTGCTGCGCACCTCCAGAAATGGGGTGGCTTTGGGCTGATGTCGAGTCTTTCTCCTCCAGGTCGGGCTTTGCCTCCTGCCCCACTTGATGGTGGCACAAAGTTGCCGCTCACAGCGGAACAGCCGGGGCTGATGCTGGCAGCTCTCCCACCACAGAGCATCCTGCCACCAGTTCAGCCTCTCCTTGGAGAGGGACCAAACTCGCGCTCTCACCCTGCTTTTGGGTGTCTTGGGCCCTTCTGCCCCTGCTCTCCCCCATCCCAGCATCCAGGCGCTTCCTGAGAGCTGATGCGGGCTGCGCTCCCCGGGGAGGGAGTCAGGCCTGGGAGGGCAAAAGCCAGCAGCGCCTGCGGGGGACAAGACACAGGGCTGCAGGGTGCTGGGCACACCCAGCACCCACTGCCAGCGCCCCAACCCGGCCACTGGGATTTAGCACCCCAGAGCCCCCCATAACCCGTTCCGTCCCCTCTTCATTTACATATGTGAATGATGACCCACAGGAAGTAATTGTGGGAGAAAGAAGGGAATTGGCCTCTTTAGATCTATTAAATCACTTTATTACAGGAACCAGGTCTGAATGGCCCTTCTCTGCAGGGAGCGCGTCTCCATCTCCCTCTCCCTTTATCTGATCACAAAGAGATTAAAATCTTGGCAAGACAGGAGACTAACAGGGCTCCTCGGGGCTGCCTTTCCCTTGCTTTGTGAGCTAAAAATGAGGCATTTGGGTTCAAATGCCTCCCCTGGACACTGGAGATGGATTCATTTGGGGGCTGTGAGGAATAGGGGGGGTGAAGCACGGAGGAGCGGGGCAGGCTGCCCCAAGGAGGCAAAGGGCTGAGCAGCACCCGAGAAGGGGTTGAGGGGTCTCAAGGTGGCAGAAATCAGGCTGGTGCTGGTGAAGACCCCAAAGCTGTGGTGGTCCCCTGGGGATGTGGCTCCCGGGCTCACACCACGGCTCTGGGCATCCCTTACGGCAGTGTGGGGCTGCCGGGGAAGGCAACCTGGGAAAGGGAGAGGAGAAAACCTGGGCACACCGGGGCCCCAAGGCTCTGTGCCGCTGGCCAGAGCAGGAAGAGTGAGAGCAGCCCAGCAGTGCCAGGGTTTGCAGCTCATCCCCAAACCTGGTCCCCCCAGCTCTGGCTGGTTTCGGAGGGGAAGGGGCTGCCCAGCCCCTGGAGAAGACCTTGGAGATGCAGAGTTGGGCTGTTCAGTGGTTCCCAAGCCAAGAGGTCTAAATACTTGGTAAAGGCAACGTTAGTCAGGTTTATTTTTTGTTCCTTCTCATGATTTCGACAAGGAGAGCTGCTGGGGACCACTGGGACCCTGTGGTGGCCGTGGCTGCAGGATGTTCAGTCGCTGGCATCTTGGTGATGTGGTTCCACGTGTCGTTGTGGGGACATGAGGCTGTGCCCATGGTTAGACCCACTGGGGCTGGGATGTGGCCTGCCCGAGTGCCCAGGGCAGTGTGGGCTTCGGTCCCCCCGGGGTCCCCTGGGTGCTGCTGTCCCTGGGAGCCTTGTGGGGGTGAGGGTTGGTGAAAGGGCACCATCCTCGCTTGCCGAGCAGGGGATGGGGTCGAGGGGGATGACGGCTGCTGTTGGGCCGTGGGTTTTGGCTGAGCTGACCTGCGCCGTCGCCCACCTGCACTCGTGCCAGGGACGGAGCCAGGCAAGACATGGGCATGATGCGAGGTCTTAAAAAAAAAAAAATAAACCCACATGTTTGGAGGCAGCTCCATCCCTGACCATGCGGGAAAGCAAAGGCAGGGGCACAAGGGAGGATTTCTCCGTCGGGGCGCAGGGTCCAGCCTTCCCGTGGACTTTCCCCTGGACTGGGGTGCACGGTAGGATCCAGCTAGTGGGTTTCGATCTGGGCAGAGCTGGGGTGGCAGCTCAGAGCAGTGGTTTGAGTTAAGTGTATTGGACCCGTGATGCTCATAGAGGCACGGGACGCATTTAATATCTCACTTTTTCCGCTTTCTCATGTGCGTCGCTCCGGGGTCACCCCGGGGCGCTGGCGTGGGTGGCTGCGGGACCGGGGAACACCAGGGTTCTGCGTGTCCCTGGGGAAGGGATATCCCTTGGGGCAGAAACATCCCTGCTTTTGAGGGGATTGGTGGGGAGAAGGGTAGGAGCAATTTCTTTGTTGTTGTGGGTTATTTTAAATAACCACCGGAATAAAATTGTACCTCACCGCTGGTGCGCCACGTCCTGATGGCAAATAGTGAAAGAGAGCGGCTTTATTCCACCCCTGAAACTCCCTCAAGACGCACACAAAAAAAGCCTCCTGTCTCTCTGTCTAAAGATTAACTGATGGCTGCAGGCGCATCCCTTCCCCCAGCTCCCCCTCTCAGCCCCAGGGAGAGAAAACACCCTTCAATAGTCTCCCAGATGAAATGGCCCAAGTGAATGGGATTGCTCCCGTTAAAGCTGGGGAGGGCTGGGATGGAGCCACTGGCTTGGCAACCCCCTGTCCCTGCTGCCCCCGGCTCCAGTGTTGTTCCTTTTCCTTATTTATTTGCTCCTAAGAATACGCGGGATGAAGCCGAAATCACCGACGGAAGGTGCGCTGCCGCTCCCGGCCGTGCCCCCGCTTTAATGCCGGAGTATGAAATTAATACGCAGCCGCCGATCCCAATTAGCTGAATCCGGGAATCACGGGAGGGTTTGACACCCTCAGGGTGGGGAAAAATAGCTGAAGGAGCTGAAAATGTGGGTTTAGGGCAGGGAGCTGATGGGCTAAACTCTGTGGTTGACGGTTTTTTTCTTCCTGGACTTAGTATCTAGCATTTAATTTTGCTGTTTTATGGTGGAAAATGAAGAGCAAGTGATGCTACTTTGGCAGGAAAGTGGCTTTACTTTTTTTTACTTGAATTGGGAAAATATTTCTCCAGAGGACCGTGGGGAGGTCCTGGAAAGCCCTGGTAATGTTCTGTTAAATCCCCTGTGCTCTCCCTGACACGCCGCACTCTGTATCTCTGCTCCAAGCCCCCCGAGCTGAGGGAGGACCCTCTTTCCGAGCAGCATCCGCAGGAAGGGACCGCGGGGCGACTCCTGCTCCGAGCCGTACGTGCGTGAGCCCCAAACCAGCACCAGCCCAGTCCCTGGCGCTTGAACTGCCGGCGCCGGGAAAAGATTTTCTGCGTGGTTTGGGGAGAGGGAAGGGCTTTGGTTATTCCCAGTGCAGGGGCTGAGGAGAGGGGTGCTCTGCCCCGGCTGTGCCAAGCCTGAGCCCTACGGGGTTGGGGGTGCCTGAGGGCTGGGGCTGCTCCCCTGGGGATAGGCTTCTCCCCCGGGATGGATCCTCGGGTCATGGTGTGGGGCGAAGGTGGCCGAGACACGTGGAGCTCCAGGGGATGTCCTGCACCCGGCCAGGCCAGCTGAGGCATCGAAGCTGGTGGCACTGGGGGGGGCTCGAGCAAAATGAGGGATTTGGGAGGATGGGGACTGGCTTTGAGGGGACGGCTCTGGGGGACAGAGGGGTGCAGAGGCCGGTGGGGCAGCACGGTGCCCTGGGCACCTCTGTGGGTGCCGGCTGAGCAGAGGGCACCGTGGATGGGGTACCCTCAGCCTGGGGGTGAAGGTGGGGTGCAGTGATGGGGGCAGGGACATCTTGGGGGCTCAGCAATTCCTGTACTGGGGGGGTCCATCTTTCCTGGCCCCTGTGGGCCACCTCTCTTCTGCAGAGTGGGGTAAACTGAGGCACGAGCACTGCCCAAAATGCTCTAGTCCTGGATCAGCCGTGCCCCTGGCACACCTTGGCGCTGCCACTTGTGTTTCCCCAGGCCCATCTTAACCCAGCATCCCAGCCCGGCTTTTTCTCCGAGGGATTGAGGTTTAAATGGCTGCAGCGCTCCGGCGAGGTGCAGCGGCCGCTCCGCCCCAGGCCCCTCCGGACACAAAGATGGTTTGATTGAGTGGCCAGGGCTGGCTGGGAATAAACGTCCCCTTGTGTCGCGCTGGGGAGGCCACCAGGACAATGGTGACCCCGGGGCCGGCCGAGCCCCTGGGGAGCCTGGTGGGGTGGGGGCAAACCAGAGCCCGGCGGTTTGGGGAGCGGTGGCCGGATTTGGGGTGTTCCGTGGTGTCTCCCCTGCGGAGGGGATGCAGGTCTAACACTGGGATCTGTGATTAGGGATTTGCTGGGTGGGAGGAAGAGGAGGGATGAAGGCACCCATGTGCAGGTGGGGAAGGGGTGAGGTGAGGGTGAGGAAGGGGTGAGGTGAGGGTGGGGGACACCCGGTGCCATGAGGGGGGTGCGGTGGGCAGTGCACATGCTGTGGCTTTTTCTGCCGTAAATAACGGCGGAGCTGCCGGGGTGCAGGACGGGTGGGAAAGCGGTGGGGTGCCCGCCGTGATGCCTGGCGAGGGGGTGCCTGGGGTGGGGGGTGCAGGGAGCTGGGTGAAGTGGCACCAGCTCCGCTCCTGTTCCTTGCTCCACTGGTTAACTCTGAACCCTAATGATGACAAGTGAAATCCCTGTGCCAGGACGCACTTTAAAACAGTTTTATCATGATGCTTTGTGATCCCAAGCGCAGGGTCACGCTACAGCCCCCTCCCCGTACCCAAGACTGACCCCTCAGCTCCACCACGGGACCCCAGACCCCAGCGCCCGGCTGGCGACACCCGGCTTTCCCGCAGCGGGCGAGCCGGGCGCGGGGCTGCGGTGCGGTGGGGCTGCAGGGGGGCAGGGGGGCCTCGGCCATGCCGACCACCCTTCCTCCCCCCGCCGTGGCCTGGAACTCCTGGAATTTGGGCAGCGGGAGCTCTGGCCGCCGCCGGCCCTTTGTTCTGGCTGGCCGGTGGCTCCCGGCCCTCCCTCATCCCCAGCATCCCCGGCTCGCTGCCATCCCCCCCTTCCTCTCTTTATTTTTTTGGGGAGGGGGTGGGTTGGTGCGTGCGGAGGCCTGGGAAGGCTCCGGCTTTGTGTGTGGTGTGGGACAGGGGCTCTGGGCCCCTTCCTTTCAGATGCAGGAGGTATGCAGCTAATTCAATGGGCTGCAGTTTGATTACCTATCTGATAACAGAGGAATGCCAGCAATGTGTGTGTTTTGGGAAGGGGGCAGGGGGGATGCGCAGGGACCACCAGCCACTCGGCAGCTCACATCAAAAGGCTGCAGGGTGTGTGTGTGTGGGGGGGGAGAGCTGGGGTGCCCCGGCCGCTGCTCCCCCCCTGCCCCGGAGAGAGGGCGTTTCCTTTGGCCTTTTGGCGGAGGGGGCCGGGGAGGCGGTTGTCATCCTCACCCGCTCCTGGAAAATAAATCTCTTCCCCCTCATCATGTTGCAGCTTCTGCCCCAGCCCTCCTCTTCCTCGAAATGGGGGTGATGGATGGCTCAGGGGAGAGCTGGATGCCCGGCACTGGGGGTGTAGGTGTTTGGGTGATGGTGTTGGAGCTTGGGGGGGGGCTCAGCTTGTGCGCCGGGGTCCCCCATGCCACAGCTCGGCTTTGTCCCGGGAATTTTCATGTCTGCAGTGTAAACACAGCTGGGCCGGCTGGGGCTCCTCCTTACCCCCAAAACACCGTGGCCGCTGCTGGAGCGGGGCAAATTCACCCTCTGGAGCAGCCCCCATCGCTCAAACTGCCTCGCGTGGGGTGTTTGAGGGGGCTGGTGGGGCGGCACGTTGGGGATGGGACAGGATTGGTGGCCAGCCCCGGGTTGGTGGCTGACACCGAGGTGCTGGGGCTGAGTCGGGCACCTCCTGTGTCGTGCTGGCAGCTGCGATGCTCGGCATCTTCCTGGTGATGCTCAGCACTGGGGAAAAGCTGAGCTGGGGAGGGGGAGCAGTGTCTGGCCGCTGCGCTAAGCAAGGCAGAGTGTTTCCAGTGGTAGGTGGTGATGGGACTGCCCAGCCCAGCGCCGGATGGGCAGCAGTTGCTGCAAGAGCCTCTCCTGTCCTTATTGTCATTGGGCACCTCGTAGCTCAGGGTTTGGCTCTACCTTTTGGGAGCAGGGGCAGCTCAGAGAGCAAAGGTGTCTGATGAGCCCATCTGGCCCACCCTGGTCCCCATCTCAGCAGGCAAGTGGACTGGGTGGATGTGGATGACTTAGCCCAGCCCACAGGGTCTGTCCCACCCGGAGCTGAGCCCCCAGAGAAGGAACGGAGGAAAGCAGCAGAAAAAGGGGCTTCATGGGTTGTTTCTGGAGCTCTGCTGTGTTCCCACTTCCCACGTGTGCCCACAGAACCGTGCACGTTCTGCAAGACCATGCCAAAAAATCCACTCCTAAACGCTTACAACTCCATTTCCTCCCTCTCTGCTTTTATGCGGGGTGTTTCCATGTGGGTCCTGGTGAGGTTTGGGATGGAAGAGGGGGAACGACCATGCCTGCCCGTGCACGCGTGCGGCGTCTCGGTGCGGGAAGAATGGGCGCCCGCGGCCCACGTGATAGGAACTCGCCAGACCATGAATGGGGGAGATGCTCCATTCATAAATGCAGGGTCCTGCTGCAGCCGCGCAGGCGTTGGGCTCTGCTGGGAATCCCCAGCCCGCTGGAGCTGCTCCTCCCTCTGCCAGCAAATCCCCCTTAACTCTTTGCTCGTGTTCGTTTGGCCTCTACTAATGAAGTTGAGCGAAAGCCCTGCTCGAATTGCTGCCGAGGAGGGACGCAGTGCTCCCCTTTGCTGGCACAGCGGGGGCAAGAGACATGGGCCGAATCACCCAGCTCAGCTCCTTCTGCATTTGTTCTGTGAAAATGGACAGAGCTCAGGGAGTGGAGTGGATTTTTCTACCCTCTTACAACGCCCCTCCCCATCCTGGGTCTTTCTGAACTCCCAGATTTGTTTGCACGGTGATGACCAGCGTGGTGATCCTGGGAGGGACAGGAGATGCTCCCAGCGGTGATGATTCAGGGCCAAATGGCTGCTTAATTAATTGTTGGAGGTAATCAAAGGGTTTGAACTGAGCTGAGCTGCAGGGAGGGGGCTGGCCAAGACCCCAGGCCAGCTCCCAGCCTCCTGGCCCTGCTGGGGTTGCAGGGGGTTCGGCCCATGTCCCAGAGCTCCTGCTCCTCTGGATGGGATTGCACGTGCCTGTGCAAAGCCTCGAGATCCTTTTGTCTTTTTAAAACGGCGTTTTTGGGTCTCCCTGCGTGCATCCCCAGCCCGGGGGTCAGGAGGTGCAGGAGCAGCTCTTGCCTCCCCAGCCTGGGGTGTCGGTGGGTGAAAGGGCTGTTTTGCAGCACCGAGAGCCAGCGTTTTGCAGCAAATACTGTTAGAGTGCAGGTCAGAGTTGGCTCTGCTGACCCTTGCTTGCCAAATCAGTGAGGCCCACTCAAGCGAGTGCCTCAGCTCACTGAGGGCTCTGCGATATCAAATGGGGCTCCAGAGATTTTAGGGACGTGAGGGTGCCTGGCGGAGCTCAGTCCCTGCTATCCGTCCCCTCATAAGGGGCAGGTACAGGGCACGCTGGCAGCCCTCGTGCCACGGGAGGTGTGTGTTGGGCTGGGGCTTGTCCTGTGCCTGGCGGACACCCCGTCTCCGTGCTGACCCCCATCCTTTCCCTATGCCCCTCCAGAGTAAGCTCCACATGGAGGGTTTCCGCAGCCTGAAGGAGGGCGAAGCTGTCGAGTTCACCTTCAAGAAGTCGTCCAAAGGTTTGGAGTCCATCCGAGTGACCGGCCCGGGGGGTGTCTTCTGCATCGGCAGCGAGAGGAGACCCAAAGGCAAGAGCCTCCAGAAACGCAGATCGAAAGGAGACCGGTAAGAGGTGGCCAGGGCCTGATCCAGGGCAGGGTCTGAGCTCCGTGGGCACCAGGAGCTGCCCAGCGCCCTGCCCCCGGCACAGGGCCAGGCTCGGGTCCAGCGGGGCAGGCAGCGACCCTTTCTCTGGGAAAGCAGCTTCCTTCAGCGGTTAATGAGTGGCAGATGCAGCTTGGTGGGGAAAGGGCAGCAAACCAGCAGTGAAAGGGCAGAGGTCGGGGACACCCCGGGCGGCCGCTCCCCTTGTCTGGGGTTGCCGCACTGGGCAGGGGTAATTTTCTCGAAGAGAAACCCTTCCTTGTGGGAAGGAAATGGCCGGACGTCCTGGCAGCATCTCCCACGGTGAGGCTGGGAGCCCCAGGGCGAGTTTCTGGCCAGCCCTTCATCCCCCTTCTCTGCTCCTGTCCTCTGCATCCTGGCTGCCCGGGGATGCCTCGTCCCAGCTTTCCCAACGGACGCTGCCCACCTCGCCCCGCTGTTCCCACAAGTGGGTTTTAAAATCCATCGGAGAGGAACTGGGAAGGAAAAGGAACGCACGGGGTTGTGGCCCTCCCAGGCAGATGCAGGATTTAGTATGGACTCAAGGCAGGTCCTTCTGCCCGCAGTGCCAAGGTGGCACCCGGGGGATGAGCGCTGAGAGGCTACAGCCGTGAGAGAGGCGACGTTTGGGGTTGTCCCCACACCAATGGCCACGGTCCTCACAACCGTGCTCCTGGCTGGGGCTGTCAGTTGTCCGGTTGCCTGTTCCTCTCTGCCGCAGGTCCATAGCGTGTTAGCCGGCACTGTAGACGCAGGAGCCAGACCCAGGATGGAGCCAGAGGGGTGGAAGTCCCCAACATCCCCCAATTTTTTTGTCCCGGAGTGCTTGGTTTCCGTGCGGGTGTTTGCTGCCATCTCCTGGGTACCAGCAGCACCACTGAGCCGGGGCCAAACTGGTCACGCTGGAGCTGGGGCTCCGCGGTGTCCAAACCCAGGGTCACCTTCCACCCCCAAAGAGCCGACCCCACAGCCCCACAGTGGCCAGGCCCTTTTAAACCCGGCTTTGCAAAGCCAGATGGGTGCCAGGCACGGCCACGGCAGCATCCCACCTCATTTCTCCTCCTCGAATCTCTCTCCTCCCCCTCCCGCAGATGCTACAACTGCGGCGGGCTGGACCACCATGCCAAAGAGTGCAAGCTCCCGCCGCAGCCCAAGAAATGCCACTTCTGCCAGAGCATCAGCCACATGGTCGCCAACTGCCCCGCGAAAGCACAGCAGTCCCCCAGCTCCCAGGGCAAACCTGCCTACTTCCGAGAGGAGGAGGATATGCACAGCTCGGCCCTCCTCCCCGAAACCCGGGAATGATGGTGGGTGCTGGGGAGGGGGGGGCTTCCACTGGGAGGAAAAGGCTTTGGCAAGGCAACGGGCAGCCGCGGGGGTTTGAGGAGGGAGGGCAGGAGGGAAGACAGCAGTGCCAACGGCAGGGACCCGGTGTCCCCGCACAGACCTTTTCCCCCGGCGCCCTGATTTAATCGGGATGACTTGTTCCAAAAATAGGGGGAGGCAGCGCCCAACACACCTCTTCCAGCTAAAACCGCCCACCAACCATATTTGATCCAGCTTTCTCTTTCCCTAAGTGAAGCCAGGCAATAGTGTCTCTGGGAGGAGGAGCAGGGAAGCAACGTCTTGGGGCGGAGCTCATGGCTCCTTGTTCTCCTGAGCTTCAAACAGGCTCTGGCACAGCTTGGACGAGCTGCAGAGGACCCGCTCTGGTGCCTGTCCCGTCCCTCTCTGCCCCAAGGGGGAAGGCTGGCTGCAGAGCGCCGGGGAGATGCCCACAGGCTGGCCCCGTGGGTCCCTCTGCTCCGTGCAGTTCCTCGGTGTGAAGGTTTGCAGTTTTTCCGTGGCTGCCCCATCGCTGAAACCAGCAGAGCCCAGATTTGGGCTCAGTCTGGAAGGAAATGGGGCATCTCTCAGGGCTGGGCTCACTTGCTGCTGGCTTGTGGGCTTGGGGGAGATCAGGTCAAAAGAAAAACACTATTTTTTTTCCTCTAAGCCTTCCCAAGTGCCAGCCCAGAGAGCACAAGGTGTTTTATGCAGCCAGCTCTTCCCTTCTTAGGCTTCTCCCTACCTTCAAAACGGGGAGCTGGGGAGCAGGAGGGCTTCACAGAGCAGAAATGCTCTTCCTCAAGCTTTGGGCCCCAGACATGGGGCAGAGCCGGCTCCTGGGGACGTTGCTGGCAGCGTCCCCCTTGGAGGTCCTGCACACAACCCACCTGGGGCTCACGCAGATCCAGCCGTGCCGTGATCCCGACCACCGGGGTCTTCCCACGGGCTCTGGACCAAACCCACGTGGGACAAAAACGCCCCTCTGCTCCTCCTGCCCATCTCACGCTCCCAAAACTGACGGCTCCCGGGCTGAGCCTTCCCAGGGGCATTGGAAAAGGGGTGTCCCAGGTCGTTCCTGGCTGCTGTCCTCCCTCCCCACCGGCCCCCCCAAGTCTTGCCTTTATTTATTGGCCCCGGTGGACAGCCCCCTCTCCCGGGGCAGCCCCTGCCCTGTCCATGCCGAAGCCAACGCCAAGTGAAACCTGCACTAGGACGTGCGTGAATGACGTATCTTTGGGTTTGTTTGTCGTCTTTGTTTTGGTTTTTTTTTTTTTTTTAATATAAATATTCTGGTTTTTTGTATTTTTGTATATTTTAATCTTTAAGAAAAGGGAAAAAAAAAAAAAAAGAGAGAGAAAGGACATAATTCCTGCAACTTATTCTCAGGTATTCGAGCAATCTCAGGGATAAAATGTCTCTGTAGCCCAGTGCTGGGCAGAGAGGAGGGTTTTTTTTAACAGCACAAAGATGTGATGAAGTTTGTATTGGAAGTGTAGATCTACCTCACTGGATGGTCGCTAGGTGGACTGATGTGTTGTTGAGCTTTTCAGTTGTGTTTTTTGGTATGTTTGGGATTTGTTTTCTTTTTAACTGTATTTTAATAGAACCTCTTTCCCTTCCCCATGGACTGAGGAGGAATTTGGGTCTGTAGATCCGTGGGTGGGGATGGAGAAGCCAGGCAGTGCCACGGGGTAGGGAACAGCTGCTAGAGCCCAGGTCGGCTCCCCAACTCCAGATTTTCTCCCAGCCTGGTGGCTTTTGAGGACTGTCCTTCATTTCTCTCTCCTGTTTAGGCTCACATGTCCCCTCCCTGCTGCCCCGATGGGAATGATCCAGTCCGCCCCATGCCCGAGTCCCCCCATTGCCCATGGGCTGGGGTGACACACAGGCTCCCAGCAGGCTGGTGCCATGTGGCTGGGGGTCGGAAAGCCAGGATGGGGGTCCCAGCCTGTTCAGGGGGCCATGACGAGAGCTGACAGTGGCCAGAGAGGTGGTTGGGAGCCTGAGGGTTTTCCTCAACCCGCTGCCCTTGAACAAAGGGCTGGTTGGTTGCTCATGACCCCCTGGGACAAGGGACCTGGTGCCAAGGTGGACCCAAGTCCAAGGGAGGTGCAACTGCTCCACCTTTCTTCTCCCTTCCCAGCTTCTCCCAAATGCTGTCTCGTGACAGCCAGGGGCATCTCTGGTTTTGGGGCATTAACACTCCACTCTGCAGCCCAGGGGCTGGCTGGAGCCTTCCCCGGGAGGGTGTTTCGCTGTGCCGGCATCTCAGGCCATGGGCATGGTTTCTGCTGGTTTTTAGGTAGGATAGGTTTAGATGTAGAGCAGAGCTGGAGCAGACGGGGAGCACCGACTCCATCCTCACTGACCAGCATCGCCGGGGCGGATTGACTGAGGCTGCTGGAGCCCGGTGACCCCTCTGAGGCTTTGCAGGTGCCGGTGGGGATGGAGCGTGGCTCCCCTGCTGCTGCCAGCCCTGCTCCCGTAGTTTTTATGGTGAGGTGGTGGTCTCTTCTTGGGAGGGTGGGGGAAGGACTAATAGTTCTTGACTCGCAACAGGATCTATACAAACCTGCTTCAGGAGAACTGCTTTTGTCTGAACGGGGTAAATGCAATAGAGCGCACTGGGCTGCGCGTCTACGCCTGGGCCTCGGCCCCGCTGCCGTGTTGCGGGGGGTTTGCTGGCCTTCCCCTGGCACCTCGGGTGTGCCGAGGAAACTGCTGCCCCCCTCATTCTTGTATCTATCTTGAAGAAACCTGTAGGACCTTCCGCCCCCACTCCTTGCTCCCAGTTTAATGGTTTGGTGAGTTTTCTGCTAGGTGTCTAGTGTGTGTAAATACCTCTGTAAATCTTTCCACTTTCTCTCAGTATTCTCCTTGATTATTGTTTACAAACATAAGTGGGAAAAAAAAAAAAAAAGAAAAAAATAGCCAAAGCATCTAATAGGTTATGGACCAGGGAGCCAGGATCTTCTCTGATACTCTACCTTGCAACTCTGTGTGGGGATATGAGCTCAGTAACTGTCCCTGTCCGAGGCGAAAGCAAATAGCAAACGGCTTAGAGAATCGCTCAGGTTTCCCCCGGGGCCAGTGTGGTACTGGGATGCAAGAAAACAGGGATTTTTATCTGTAAAGGGAAGCCACGTCGGAGGAGATGGGATTAATTCGCATCTTCTCCTTGCATTTGCCATTGTGGTCCTTCCCGTGTCTTGACAATAAAGAACAGCATGGTGGCATCGCCACCCGCCCTGCCCGCGCTCGGCTGGCAGGCGCCGGGCACTATGCATGAGGGGACAGCGAACTGCGGCGGGGTGAGAGGAGCTGCACACTCAGGGTCCCACTGTGCTGCGGGAGCGTTTGAATGTATGAGGAAAAGGTGCCCCTCATGACTGGGGGGGGATGGAACTCCCCTGGTGCAAAAGCCTTGAGTCACAAGATTGTCTGTGAGGAGACGGAAGAATGTAATCCATGTTTACTGCTAGCAACCAAAGCTTGTTGTGACAAACTCTTGAATTTTTATGAAGTGGGTGGGAGGGAGGGGATAACCGGGGTGGCTGTGTGTGGGTTACCCTGAATTCCAAAGAGATTTCCCACTGGAGCCCCTGCAGCGAGAGCCCCAGTTCCTCTTGCTGCCGGTTATTCCCCCTCCTTTCTTTTTTTTTTTTTTTTTTTTTTTAAATTTTTTTTGGTTCCAACTATGTAAAATGTGGTTTTATTTCTTTTCTGGAAAAAAATAAGAATAAAGACCATGGGCAATGGCTGCTGGTGATGTTCTGCGTGTGTGATTATTTTGTCGTGCCCTGGGGTTGGAAAGCCCAGACCCAGAACGGGTCCTGTCTGGGCACAGGGTGAGGGAGTGCTGGGCACTGGGGCACCCCACAGCTCCTCAGCTTGTGGCCAGCAACCAGACTGGCCCCCCATACCCACCCGGGCCTGGCTACCAGCCTGCAGCCGCCTCTCCCCGAGTCCCACGTACCCCCAGAGCCCCCACAGTCACCCCGCACTGCCAGCCTGCAGTGACCCGGGCACACCCCAGCTGTGCCTCAGCTCTGGCAGGGCCCTGTCATCCTGCAGCCCCCCCAAACCCCCCACTGCTGCCCTGCCATCACCCTGCAGCCCTCTCATACCCCCCCCACCCCCCTGCCATCACCCTGCATCCCCCCCATACCCCCACCGCCCTCCTGTCATACCCTGCAGCCCCGCATACCCCCACCACCCCCCTGCCATCACCCTGCAGCCCCCCATACCCCCACTGCTGCCCTGCCATCACCCTGCAGCCCCCCCATACCCCCACTGCTGCCCTGCCATCACCCTGCAGCCCCCTCATACCCCCACTGCTGCCGTGCCATCACCCTGCAGCCCCCCCCATACCCCCCCACCCCCCTGCCATCACCCTGCAGCCCCCCCATACCCCCACTGCTGCCCTGCCATCACCCTGCAGCCCCCCCATACCCCCACTGCTGCCCTGCCATCACCCTGCAGCCCCCCCATACCCCCACTGCTGCCCTGCCATCACCCTGCAGCCCCCCATACCCCCACTGCTGCCCTGCCATCACCCTGCAGCCCCCCCATACCCCCAACGCCCCCCTGCCATCACCCTGCAGCCCCCCATACCCCCACTGCTGCCCTGCCATCACCCTGCAGCCCCCCCATACCCCCAACGCCCCCCTGCCATCACCCTGCAGCCCCCTCATACCCCCACTGCTGCCGTGCCATCACCCTGCAGCCCCCCCCCATACCCCCCCACCCCCCTGCCATCACCCTGCAGCCCCCCCATACCCCCAACGCCCCCCTGCCATCACCCTGCAGCCCCCTCACGCCCCTGGCCCTGCCAGCACCCTCCAGTGCCCCCGGGCCGGCCCGGCCGCGGCTGCCCCACGAAGATCCACGCCGCGCCCCTGCGCACCCGCACAGGCCCCGCCTCCCGCCCCGCCCCGCCCCGCCCCGCCCGGCAGCGCCTATTTCTGCGCGCGCCGCCGGCCCAGGGCCCCGGCGGGAGGCGCGAGCGGAGGTTGAGGCGGCGCCTCTGGAGGAGGTAACGGGCGGCAGCGCCAGTGCCGTGGGTGTCTTCGTACACCGGGCCTGTCCCGTCGGGCCTCGTCCGGGCTCACGGAGCCGGGGCAGGCCGGGACGCCCGCCCGAGGGACGCCTCCGGTCTCGCCGTGAGAGCCGGCGTCCGGGCCTGGGGCACGCCCCGTCCCCGCCGTCCGCTTCCCGCCTCCCCCTCTCGCCTATCGGGGAAGGCTGCCGAGAGGCTCTTACCCAGGCCGGGTGGTCCGGGTGTCCTGCGCCTCTGCCCGGTGCCGGCGGCGGGGAGCAGCCGGGCTGCCGGTAGGGGGCGAGCGGCTGGGGGTGCCCGAAGCCTCCCGGCTGCATCCCCCCGGCTGGGCGGGAGCGAGTCTCGGGCTCTCGGCTGCTCTGGCCCTGGCTCGTAGACAAGGGGCTGCTTTGTGCAGTGCGTTTGCGAAGGTGGCTGTGAAACGGCGTGTGAAGGCGTGACTGCTGTTACAGCCGAAGGTGGCGTGGGGAGAGGGTGGGTTTTCGGCCTGAGCCGCTCAAGGGCAGCGTTCAGAGCTTTAGGAACAGAGACGGAGGCTCAGCAGCTCTTGCCTTAGTGTTTGGTGGCTGCATCTGTGGCCAGACCGCCCTTCCCGGGGGCAGAGGTGAGGAAGGAACGTCAATGCAAAGCGTGTCATTTGAATCGGCTTCGGTCTCTTGAAGGGTACCGAGCGGTTGGATCTGGACTGTGGCCCCCTCAGCTCCCCCTTCACAGCTGCTCTGCCCATGTCTCTCAGGGTTCCTCGCTGGCAGAACTGAAGATTAACGTGGAAGTTCAGCAAACTCTTGTACCTTGAGAACTCACACCAGAGCTTAGTAGTTGGTGTGCGGATAATGGGGTGAAGAAGCACAACAGCTCCAGAGGCTCAAGTTCTCTCCTCGTAAAGGATGAGAAATACCAGTGGTGTCACAAGGGCAGGGTAGTTGGGGATGGGGCTGGTTGCTTCACTGGAAGGATTCCTATCCACATCCTGCCAAGAGCCATGCAGGTCAGTTTGTGCTGCCAGGACTCACCTGGCAGGAGCTCAGGCTGTGGGTCAGTGTCCCCTCTGACATACAGCTGGAAAATTCCAGAGCTCATTTCTGAGCCCCCCCATTGTCCCTGTCGAAGTTCTGGCCCTGATGAAAAGGGCTCCAAAGCAGCTGGTCAAAGATTATTTTTCCAAGGTGATGGTTTTAGTGTTGCTTTGGGCTCAGACAGACCCTCCTGCACCTCTAACCTCTTGCTTTTATCTTCCTGTTGAAAAAGAAAAGGAGCTCTTGGTGAAACATGTCATGGATCAGAGAGGGTGAGCTGACCTTCATCGAGAGATTTTTTGCCAACATCCTTAAGGTAAGGACTGCATTTGGTGCTGTGGTCAAGAACTGGCAGCTTCTCTGGGGTTCCGAGCGGAGCTGTCTCTGCTCTGGAAAGGTCGAGGGTGCGAATTAACGCTGGCACTGGATCTACCTCCCGAAGCAGCATCAGCGGATGAGAATTTACTGAAGCTTTGTCTTGCAACTGAGCGAGGCCGCAGGCAGGGCTCGCCAGTAATGAGCTTACCTGCCTGCACTGTGTTGGCAAAGAGGTAATCGGCTTCTGACTCCTTCCAGCTCCAGACTGAACCCTCTGCGATGCCGGATGCTGTTGGCTTTCTGCTCTCTTGTCTTTCTCCTTGTTTTCTAGGCAGGACCGATGCCCAAGCATGTTGCTTTCATCATGGACGGCAATCGCCGTTATGCCCAGAAGTGCCACGTGGAGAGACAGGAGGGGCACTCGCAAGGCTTTGAGAAGCTGGCAGAGGTGGGGAGGCTGTTTGCTGCCTCTACGCTGTGTGTTGGGAGTTTGAGCTGGCTTCTTTACCGCTGGAGTGGTCCATTTGGATCCTCATCTCCCTGGAGTCAGGCCTGTGCTGGGAGCTGATGTCTGTTGTCATCAGGGTTCCCAACTTTGGCCTCTCGCTTCCGTCTTGCGGAGTTATTCTAACCAGCTTTTTCTTTTTCCCCCTCTGTTTTACACTTGACTCAGGATCTGCAAGGCAGACCATGTAAGCTTTTAATCCTGTGAAACAGGTTGCATTTCTTTGGAAGTGTTTTGAAAGGTCCAGCATTGTGTGATTTATAATGTTCCCTACTGCAGTGCTTTCCTGGGCTGGACTGGTCCCATAGCTGCTGTGGATCGTCAGCCCTAGGTACTGATAGGTTCCTCCTGTTTGTTAAAATGGACCTGAGATTCTCATCAAGTGGGTTTTGTTGTTGGCTCGTGATGGCTGTTTCTTTGCTCCAATCTTGGTATAGTGGGAAACAAGAGGAAGGTTTTAGCAGTGGAGCAGCTGGGTCTTGCTGACCCGCCTGACTGTCCGAATCTGCTTCTCTGACTTCTGTTTTCCATTATATTTTGTCTTCTTGCAGACACTTCGCTGGTGCTTAAATCTGGGCATACGGGAGGTCACTGTTTATGCCTTTAGTATTGAGAACTTCAAACGCTCCAAGGAGGAGGTGGATGGACTGATGGATCTGGCAAGGCAGAAATTCAGCCGCCTGCTGGAAGAGCAGTAAGAATCCTCTTGTGTCTGTATCCCGCAGGGTGGCATTAAAGCACCCTCGTTGATACATTGATCTCTCCTTGTACCAGAAAGCAGTTGTGCTGCTGGGGGTGGCCATTAGTCACCTTTAATTTTCAGAGCAGTTGTAGGTGCCCAGGGTGGTTGTGTCCCAAGTTCTGCAGAGGGATTGTCATAACTTCAGGTACGAATGACCTGGGATCATTTGCTAGGCCCGTGGTCATGTCCGTACTTCAGGAACTTGTGCCTCAGGGGAATGCTTGCTTTCCCTTTGTAGAATGGTCTGGGATGCTGAAATCGAAGCCAGCTTTCAACACCTGAAACGCGTGTCGTCATTGTGCCTTTTCCTAATTCTCAGCCCTGCTGAAGCCACGCTGCCATGTGCCGCTGGCTGTTTTCCTTGCGTGGGTGTCACACAAGGCAAACATGGCATTGTGCAGTAGAGACTGACCTGTTTTCTGTGGTCCTCGCTCTGTTCTTGGGTGTAGGGAGAACTGGAGGAAGTATGGGATGTCCATCCGTGTCCTTGGGGACCTGCATCTTCTGCCCTTGGACATTCAGGAGCTGATGGGTTAAGCTATGCTGGCAACAAGGAGCAACAAGAAGTAAGGCGTGCTTTAAAGGAGTTGATCCCCCATGTCTTCCTCTTCTACCTGAAGACAGACTTGGCTACACCTTGTTTTTCCTCTGTCCTACAAGCACACGTAACTGTTGTAGATGTTCTTCTCTCTGTCATCGACTGGACCTTCCTTAGGTTAGTCCTTCACACCTCTCTCCTCCTTTCAGATGCTTTCTAAACCTCTGCTTTGCCTACACATCGAGACATGAAATCTGCAATGCTGTCAGGGAGATGGCCTGGGGCGTGGAGCAAGGGCTGCTGGAACCCAGGTAACTCCCATCTTTGTGTGATGAAGACTGTGCCTGTCTTACCTCCTGCGCTTTATTAACAACCTCTGCAAGCCAAGTGGCTTTGAAATAGAGCTCGTGAAACCGGTACGACTGGGGGAAATGACCCAAAGCTACTATGCAATGTTTGGGTTTTATGGTTTCAGTTACTGTAGCGATCGATACTCAACCAAGGCAGAAGAGAAATTAGGTCTGTGTTAAAAGTTAGTTTAAATGGAAAGGCAGGTTTTACACCACAACAACTGGCTGCTTGGCCGGCAGTCTTGGCCACGGAGGTCAAACATTGGATGAATTGTGAATAGCGAGCTGTTCCTCCACCGTGGAGGAGATGGAGTAGCCATTGCTTTGCTCTCTGCTCCAGATGGAAGTCCTCCCAGGCTGGTTCCACCACTGTACTGTGTTTCAGAGAGCACGGTGGGGATGCTCTGGGGTCTGAAAGAGTGCAAATGCCCGTGGAGCAGACAGCAGGGTCCAGCAGCAGCAAGTTGACGGCTGGCTGTGATACAGCTCCAGCACCCAGTTTTAAGCTGCAGCCCCATGTTCATAAAAAAAAAAAAAAAAAACAACCCCCAAACCCTCAGTAATTGTGATGTAGCAGTGCCACCTCTGTCAGGTCGGGGAAGTGCTGTTACTAAGATGCCTCTGTCTGCCTTAGTGATGTGTCTGAATCGCAGCTTGAGAAGTGTCTGTACACCAGCAACTCTCCTGACCCAGACCTCCTGATCCGAACCTCCGGAGAGGTTCGGTTGAGTGATTTCTTGCTCTGGCAGGTAAAGTTTTTGTGTTCTCCTTGAGATTACTCCAGTTTTGCACCAGTGTTCTGCTGATGGAGACTTCAGTTCTACTTCAGCTCACTCTGCCAGGGGTTAGGTAGCTTCTTGGATGGACTGGTGCTGGGGCACCTCTGAGGAATCTGTTTCTGGCCATTCTGGGATTGCCTAAAATTCCTCTACAGTACATGTCATGTACGTGCCTGAGGGGTCGTGGTTTCAGAAGTTTATTTGACTCTCCTACTGAAACAAGCCCCTGCAAGACAGCTTCTGAGGATGGCCAAGTCCAATCAGCGGGTCTGGGCTGCTCAGCTAAACCACAGCGAGTTCTTAACGTGTATGAAATTCATGTGTTTGCTGTGTCCAAAGCTGCTTCTGTGTCTCTCTCTCCTGTGCCTGGCAGCATTGACCTGTTTGTAACCGGCGCTTTGCAGGAGAACATTTGAGTTGAGTTGCTTTACTTCAAGCTAACGTTTTGTCTTACACACGCAGCTTGGAGCCAAAACCCAGTTGCCTGTAAGGAACCACATCAAACATTCCTGTTGCACAGCGTTTAACTGGCAAATTTGCGGCAGTTTTCTGGCCCCAGCTGCAGTTCCCTGCCAAGGCACCTCCCTCCACCCTGTAGTTTTGGGCACACCTCTGGTGTCAAAGGAGATGTCCTTATGGTGGTTTTTGTGTAATCGACACTAAGATTTGCTCTATCGTTACCACTTGGAGTTGTGCGGAGCAATTTGAGTGTTAGATCTTGCAGTAACGGCCACAGGAACACGGTTACCTGAAACGTTGGGGGACTCGAGGGCAAAGCTAGGATCTAACCTGAAAGCTCGCATCAGCTCCAGACTATCTTCAGTGCACCGCAGTTCTTGGATTCATTAAGCACTTGAAATGCCACGTGTGGACAACAAGGAGTATCACGAGATGTCATTCAGTGACTGGCTTAAGTGCTGTGTCCTGATCCTCAGTTCACCTGTTATTCCCTGAACTCAGCCTTTGGTAGCGCAGTGTTGCTCTTTCAGCTTTGTTACGAGTTGGCGATGCTGAAGCTATTGAAATAGTGCAAATATTGAAGGAATTCTGCTGGTGTCTTTGCAGGAGGGGGTGTCGAGTGCCCAGCATTAAAAACTAATTAGAAGGACTCTACATTGTGCAATTTCAAACTCCCCTGGCTGGTATTTACTTAAAATTAAGTAGAATCAGGTAACACAGCCAGGAAAACGGGCACAGCTCGACCAGCAGAGCTGCACCTTGATGATTTTTCCCTCGCTGGATGATTAAATGGTTGGTGATCTTGCTTTCTGCAGACATCCCATTCGTGCCTGGTGTTCCAGTCAGTCTTGTGGCCAGAATATTCCTTTTGGAACTTGTGTGAGGCCATCCTTCGGTACCAGATGAACTACAATGCCCTGCAGGTAAGGGAGCCCTAGGGAGATGGAGATCTCAGCATGGCATGTTGTCACACAGCCGGATATCGGGTGAGAGTGTGCACAGTGGGGAGGGAGGAGTTGTTCAGTTACTGTGGTTAACTGAGGTCTTGTTTCAGCAGCAGCAGCTAATGCCAGGCCTGTTACTAATCCTGTACTCATGTGGCTTGTTACAAACATCTTAGCTGTGGAGTGTTCTTGTTGTAAGGTCTCCCTGACCTGGTGCAGAGAAATCTGACCAATTGAGTAGCCATTTAGTAATCTGTCTATTTTTAAGCAAAACAGTCTGGGAGCTGAAGCTCTTGATGGGGAAATCAGGAGGGCAGCAGGACCTGGCAGTGTGGTGACTTACCCCCATGGTATCTGGTTGCTGAGTGTGTTTGCTCCTGATTTAGTTGGGTCCTTTGTTTTGAAAGACAGGTGCTATATTGTCCTTTCCAACCTTCAGAGTCGTGAAGAAGATTATAGCCAGTGGTGGTGGTGATGGGTGAATTTCATCAGGTCCAGAGAGTCGGGAAGCATCCAAATTCTCCACGTCCTTAACCTCTTTTATTCTTCTTTCTGCCCCAAGTCTGCCCTTTGCCCACCAGCAATTCATTGTGTTAACGCAGCTCATGGCGATTCACCTTCTGCATGAAGAGGAGCACAAAAAAGGCAGCAGTGTTTGGCGTTGACATGAGCTTTGCCTCTGTCTCGAGCAGTGCTGAACAGCGAGGTCACTGTTCTGACTGCTCCTAGTGCTCATTTCTGACGGGTAACAAATGCCGCTTCTGTTCCTTGCGAGCCTCAGCTTTTCTTGGTTCTTGCTGGTGGCTCCTTGTGCTCAGGCAACGCTATTATCCAGGTTTCTTATCCTCCAGCTTTGTTCTTTGGTCAGTTTTCTTGCTCGAAGCCCCCCTTGTGGGTATATAAGGCTGCCCTTTTTCAAGGGGTGCAGTTGTGCTAAAGGGAAGACTTCACCCAAAGGGCCTGCTGAGATTTAGGAGCAGGGGCTTTTTTGTGTTTGAAAGGGGTGATCTTGAAAGGCAAAAGTATCTGGAGCTCTGCAAGCAGATGACCTTGGTGGGAGGGTTGCTTGCCAGTGAGGGTGTGGGGCTGGGAAGCCAGAACTTTTTCCAGCAGCTGCATCTGGTTTGGAGAGCACTGCTGTGTCTGGGGCAGCGGAGGTGGTTCTGCTGTGGAGGGTTTGACAAGGTGTATCAAACACGTGATGTGTTGCCTCGTGTCTGTACCACAGATGAGCTGAAAGGCTGGGTAAAGTGCTAATGCTCTCCTGCTTTTCACTCTAGAAGGCCAGAGACTCCTACATGGAGGAAAGGAAGCGTCAGCAGGTGGAAAAGGATCAGGCTTATGTGAGAAAGAAGCTGCAGGAGCAGGGGATTGCATTCCCCAGAGATGCTCTGCGCCAGTGGAACCTTTTGCAGCAACACACGGCCATGCGGGAGGAGAGAATCCAGGGCTTTCTGCAGGCTCTGGAGCCAAAGAGAACAGACTTCCTTGAAAGGTTGTGTACGGCATCTGCGTGACATTGGTGCTGGTTCGGTAAGAACAGCCGCTGTGCAGAGGAATTCACTCGGTGTGAGGATGCAGGGCTGCTGTAGGACTTGGCCTCCCTGCTGGCCCTGTCCTAGGGCAGGGACAGGGCACTGTGAGCCTTTCTAGTTCTGTGAGCACTGCTGAGGAAGGTGATGCCGTCCTTCTGCCTCGCCTCCCTGCCCTGATGATGGAGAATACACACACCCTGCCACATCTCTGCTGCTTGGTACTTCACAGGCCTGGGTGTTTCAGTGACAAGAAGTTAACTCACATGAGCCTCCAGTTCTGTTTGACTCCCCATGAAGTGGCCCAGTTAAATTTAGTCCTGTCCAAGAAGTCAGGACTTGAATTCTTCCCATGGCTTCACAGCAGTGAATCTCAAGTCGAGATTTCCTCTGCTGTCCTGTACAGAGAGCCTCGCTTTCTGTAGGGAGAGGACTATTCCTCATGTGCCAAGCAGCAGCAGAGAGATGCGCCACCACCTGTCATGAGAGCATCTTGTCTTTTCCCCACCTTAGTCTGCTGGGTTTGATCTACCTGCTTTTGGCTTCCCAAGAGCTAAAGCAAGGTGTGGTCAGCCTTGCCATAAAGATAGTCCACAGCCTCCCCAGTCCCTTCTGAGCAGTGTGCGTGGGAAAAACCCAAATGCCAAAGATGCTGATGCTGGAACAGACTGACTGAGATCAGGAGAGGCTCCGAGCAGGAAAAAGGATTTGTTGGGAAGTAACTTCACGGCTGAAAAATTCAGCTAAAACCAGGTGATGGATACAGTAGGCCAAATGCCGCCGAGACCTTCCTAGAGCTATGACTTAACGTCCCGTTTCCAGGGAATGAGGGTGGCTTTAGGTCAGGAATACAGCAGCCCAAACCAACCTCTGACCCCAGCCAAAAGGGTGTCAAAGGGCCACTGAGGAGATTTTAATGGGAGTGGCCAGAGCAGCCATGGAGGGGTGTTTGTTCTCAGTTCTCCAGGGGCAGGGAGGTGGACCAGCCAATTTCCAGGATTGTTTCTAATTTCTCCTGGTTTCTGTCCTCAGAGTCAAAAGAGCAGAAAATGTCTCTGTTTTTAGTTCTGATGCCCGTATGGGTGCAGCAGTACCAGCTCTTGCTGTTTCTAACATGTTCTTTACCTCCAGGTGACCACTAGAAAACGCAGATTTAAGAAAAGCCTTGTAAGTGCTGCACACTTGGCTCTTTGAATGTGATTGTGAAGAGGGTAACGACACTGTCAAATCGTGAATAAAGCATATTCATACCAAACTGACCGCAAAAATCCGCTGAATATTTCAAAGGACGTGGTCTAAAGTCTAAGGTGTGATGGAGTTGGCACCTGGGTCTGACCTAATACTGTTTAACCTGTGACAGACTCCTCGTCCGATGCCTCTCAGATGGGAGCGATGTGAAGGCTCTGTTCTTTTCCAGCCTAGTGTGAGCAGTGCCGGGCTTGGCTGAATGAACACTCGTACCTCCTCTTGCGTAAGTAGCTCCAGTAAAAGTGTGCCGAGCTGATGGGAGCTGCCGACTTTAAACCCCTTTTGGTGTTGCTTATGGGCACGCATTGGGTGGGTGCACGTTAGACAGTGAACTCGGAGCGTCGGAAGCACATCTTTCCAGTCAGTCCTTGCAACATCCCCCCATGCCGCTCCTCCCCATATCGCATGTACCCCCAGAGTCACCCCCAACTGACAGCCTGCAGTGACCCGGGCACACTCTAGCTGTGCCTCAGCTCTGGCAGGGCATCCCCCACTGCTGCCCTGCCATCACCCTGCAGCCCCCTCGTGCCCCCGGCCCTGCCAACACCCTCCAGTCCTCCCCGGCCCGGCCGCGCCTACCCCACGGACCGCACGCGCACAGGCCGCGCCCGGCAGCGCATGCGCTTGGACGCGCATCTTGTCCTGGGCGCCGTCGAGTGACGTCAGCGGAAGTGCGCGTCACCCTCAGGTGTTGGCCGAGGCGGCGCTGCTGAAGGAGGTAACGGGCGACAGCGGCGGGCGCCGGCAGGAGAGGGTACGGGTTGTCTTACACCGGGTCTGTCCCGTCGGGCCTCGTCCGGGCTCACGGAGCCGGGGCAGGCCGGGACGCCCGCCCGAGGGACGCCTCCGGTCTCGCCGTGAGAGCCGGCGTCCGGGCCTGGGGCACGCCCCATCCCCGCCGTCCGCTTCCCGCCTCCCCCTCTCGCCTATCGGGGAAGGCTGCCGAGAGGCTCTTACCCAGGCCGGGTGGTCCGGGTGTCCTGCGCCTCTGCTCGGTGCCGGCGGCGGGGAGCAGCCGGGCTGCCGGTAGGGGGCGAGCGGCTGGGGGTGCCCGAAGCCTCCCGGCTGCATCCCCCCGGCTGGGCGGGAGCGAGTCTCGGGCTCTCGGCTGCCCTGGCCCTGGCTCGTAGACAAGGGGCTGCTTTGTGCGGTGCGTTTGCGAAGGTGGCTGTGAAACGGCGTGTGAAGGCGTGACTGCTGTTACAGCCGAAGGTGGCGTGGGGAGAGGGTGGGTTTTCGGCCTGAGCTGCTCAAGGGCAGCGTTCAGAGCTTTAGGAACAGAGACGGAGGCTCAGCAGCTCTTGCCTTAGTGTTTGGTGGCTGCATCTGTGGCCAGACCGCCCTTCCCGGGGGCAGAGGTGAGGAAGGAACGTCAATGCAAACCGTGTCATTTGAATCGGCTTCGGTCTCTCGAAGGGTACCGAGTGGTTGGATCTGGACTGTGGCCCCCTCAGCTCCCCCTTCACAGCTGCTCTGCCCACGTCTCTCAGGGTTCCTCGCTGGCAGAACTGAAGATTAACGTGGAAGTTCAGCAAACTCTTGTACCTTGAGAACTCACACCAGAGCTTAGTAGTTGGTGTGCGGATAATGGGGTGAAGAAGCACAACAGCTCCAGAGGCTCAAGTTCTCTCCTCCTAAAGGATGAGAAATACCAGTGGTGTCACAAGGGCAGGGTAGTTGGGGATGGGGTTGGTTGCTTCACTGGAAGGATTCCTATCCACATCCTGCCAAGAGCCATGCAGGTCAGTTTGTGCTGCCAACACCCAGGACTCACCTGGCAGGAGCTCAGGCTGTGGGTCTCTCCCAACACCGGCTGATCCGGCTGGGAGAGTTGGGAATGTTTTTTCTTGCTACCAGACAGAGCTGGATCCACTCTGATGACATACAGCTGGAAAATTCCAGAGCTCATTTCTGAGCCCCCCCATTGTCCCTGTCGAAGTTCTGGCCCTGATGAAAAGGGCTCCAAAGCAGCTGGTCAAAGATTATTTTTCCAAGGTGATGGTTTTAGTGTTGCTTTGGGCTCAGACAGACCCTCCTGCACCTCTAACCTCTTGCTTTTATCTTCCTGTTGAAAAAGAAAAGGAGCTCTTGGTGAAACATGTCATGGATCAGAGAGGGTGAGCTGACCTTCATCGAGAGATTTTTTGCCAACATCCTTAAGGTAAGGACTGCATTTGGTGCTGTGGTCAAGAACTGGCAGCTTCTCTGGGGTTCCGAGCGGAGCTGTCTCTGCTCTGGAAAGGTCGAGGGTGCGAATTAACGCTGGCACTGGATCTACCTCCCGAAGCAGCATCAGCGGATGAGAATTTACTGAAGCTTTGTCTTGCAACTGAGCGAGGCCGCAGGCAGGGCTCGCCAGTAATGAGCTTACCTGCCTGCACTGTGTTGGCAAAGAGGTAATCGGCTTCTGACTCCTTCCAGCTCCAGACTGAACCCTCTGCGATGCCGGATGCTGTTGGCTTTCTGCTCTCTTGTCTTTCTCCTTGTTTTCTAGGCAGGACCGATGCCCAAGCATGTTGCTTTCATCATGGACGGCAATCGCCGTTATGCCCAGAAGTGCCACGTGGAGAGACAGGAGGGGCACTCGCAAGGCTTTGAGAAGCTGGCAGAGGTGGGGAGGCTGTTTGCTGCCTCTACGCTGTGTGTTGGGAGTTTGAGCTGGCTTCTTTACCGCTGGAGTGGTCCATTTGGATCCTCATCTCCCTGGAGTCAGGCCTGTGCTGGGAGCTGATGTCTGTTGTCATCAGGGTTCCCAACTTTGGCCTCTCGCTTCCGTCTTGCGGAGTTATTCTAACCAGCTTTTTCTTTTTCCCCCTCTGTTTTACACTTGACTCAGGATCTGCAAGGCAGACCATGTAAGCTTTTAATCCTGTGAAACAGGTTGCATTTCTTTGGAAGCGTTTTGAAAGGTCCAGCATTGTGTGATTTATAATGTTCCCTACTGCAGTGCTTTCCTGGGCTGGACTGGTCCCATAGCTGCTGTGGATCGTCAGCCCTAGGTACTGATAGGTTCCTCCTGTTTGTTAAAATGGACCTGAGATTCTCATCAAGTGGGTTTTGTTGTCGGCTCGTGATGGCTGTTTCTTTGCTCCAATCTTGGTATAGTGGGAAACAAGAGGAAGGTTTTAGCAGTGGAGCAGCTGGGTCTTGCTGACCCGCCTGACTGTCTGAATCTGCTTCTCTGACTTCTGTTTTCCATTATATTTTGTCTTCTTGCAGACACTTCGCTGGTGCTTAAATCTGGGCATACGGGAGGTCACTGTTTACGCCTTTAGTATTGAGAACTTCAAACGCTCCAAGGAGGAGGTGGATGGACTGATGGATCTGGCAAGGCAGAAATTCAGCCGCCTGCTGGAAGAGCAGTAAGAATCCTCCTGTGTCTGTATCCCGCAGGGTGGCATTAAAGCACCCTCGTTGATACATTGATCTCTCCTTGCACCAGAAAGCAGTTGTGCTGCTGGGGGTGGCCATTAGTCACCTTAATTTTCAGAGCAGTTGTAGGTGCCCAGGGTGGTTGTGTCCCAAGTTCTGCAGAGGGATTGTCATAACTTCAGGTACGAATGACCTGGGATCATTTGCTAGGCCCGTGGTCAGGTCCATACCTCAGGAACTTGTGCCTCAGGGGAATGCTTGCTTTCCCTTTGTAGAATGGTCTGGGATGCTGAAATCGAAGCCAGCTTTCAACACCTAAAACGCGTGTCGTCATTGTGCCTTTTCCTAATTCTCAGCCCTGCTGAAGCCACGCTGCCATGTGCCGCTGGCTGTTTTCCTTGCGTGGGTGTCACACAAGGCAAACATGGCATTGTGCAGTAGAGACTGACCTGTTTTCTGTGGTCCTCGCTCTGTTGTTGGGTGTAGGGAGAACTGGAAGAAGCACGGGGTGTGTATCCGTGTCCTTGGGGACCTGCATCTTCTGCCCTTGGACATTCAGGAGCTGATTGCTCGAGCTGTGCTGGCAACAAGGAACTACAACAAGTAAGTAACGTGTGGTTTAAATAATCCCCCATATCTTCCTCTTCTACCTGAAGACAGACTTGGCTACACCTTGTTTTTCCTCTGTCCTACAAGCACACGTAACTGTTGTATATGCTCTTCTCTCTGTCATCGACTGGACCTTCCTTAGGTTAGTCCTTCACACCTCTCTCCTCCTTTCAGATGCTTTCTAAACGTCTGCTTTGCCTACACATCGAGACATGAAATCTGCAATGCTGTCAGGGAGATGGCCTGGGGCGTGGAGCAAGGGCTGCTGGAACCCAGGTAACTCCCATCTTTGTGTGATGAAGACTGTGCCTGTCTTACCTCCTGTGCTTTATTAACAACCTCTGCAAGCCAAGTGGCTTTGAAATAGAGCTCGTGAAACCGGTACGACTGGGGGAAATGACCCAAAGCTACTATGCAATGTTTGGGTTTTATGGTTTCAGTTACTGTAGCGATCGATACTCAACCAAGGCAGAAGAGAAATTAGGTCTGTGTTAAAAGTTAGTTTAAATGGAAAGGCAGGTTTTACGCCACAACAACTGGCTGCTTGGCCGGCAGTCTTGGCCACGGAGGTCAAACATTGGATGAATTGTGGATAGCGAGCTGTTCCTCCACCGTGGAGGAGATGGAGTAGCCATTGCTCTGCTCTCTGCTCCAGATGGAAGTCCTCCCAGGCTGGTTCCACCACTGTACTGTGTTTCAGAGAGCACGGTGGGGATGCTCTGGGGTCTGAAAGAGTGCAAATGCCCGTGGAGCAGACAGCAGGGTCCAGCAGCAGCAAGTTGACGGCTGGCTGTGATACAGCTCCAGCACCCAGTTTTAAGCTGCAGCCCCATGTTCATTAAAAAAAAAAAAAAAAACAACCCCCAAACCCTCAGTAATTGTGATGTAGCAGTGCCACCTCTGTCAGGTCGGGGAAGTGCTGTTAATTAGATGCCTCTGTCTGCCTTAGTGATGTGTCTGAATCGCTGCTTGAGAAGTGTCTGTACACCAGCAACTCTCCTGACCCAGACCTCCTGATCCGAACCTCCGGAGAGGTTCGGTTGAGTGATTTCTTGCTCTGGCAGGTAAAGTTTTTGTGTTCTCCTTGAGATTACTCCAGTTTTGCATCAGTGTTCTGCTGATGGAGACTTCAGTTCTACTTCAGCTCACTCTGCCAGGGGTTAGGTAGCTTCTTGGATGGACTGGTGCTGGGGCACCTCTGAGGAATCCGTTTCTGGCCATTCTGGGATTGCCTAAAATTCCTCTACAGTACATGTCATGTACGTGCCTGAGGGGTCGTGGTTTCAGAAGTTTATTTGACTCTCCTACTGAAACAAGCCCCTGCAAGACAGCTTCTGAGGATGGCCAAGTCCAATCAGCGGGTCTGGGCTGCTCAGCTAAACCACAGCGAGTTCTTAACGCGTATGAAATTCATGTGTTTGCTGTGTCCAAAGCTGCTTCTGTGTCTCTCTCTCCTGTGCCTGGCAGCATTGACCTGTTTGTAACCGGCGCTTTGCAGGAGAACGTTTGAGTTGAGTTGCTTTACTTCAAGCTAACGTTTTGTCTTACACACGCAGCTTGGAGCCAAAACCCAGTTGCCTGTAAGGAACCACATCAAACATTCCTGTTGCACAGCGTTTAACTGGCAAATTTGCGGCAGTTTTCTGGCCCCAGCTGCAGTTCCCTGCCAAGGCACCTCCCTCCACCCTGTAGTTTTGGGCACACCTCTGGTGTCAAAGGAGATGTCCTTATGGTGGTTTTTGTGTAATCGACACTAAGATTTGCTCTATTGTTACCACTTGGAGTTGTGCGGAGCAATTTAAGTGTTAGATCTTGCAGTAACGGCCACAGGAACACGGTTACCTGAAACGTTGGGGGACTCGAGGGCAAAGCTAGGATCTAACCTGAAAGCTCGCATCAGCTCCAGACTATCTTCAGTGCACCGCAGTTCTTGGATTCATTAAGCACTTGAAATGCCACGTGTGGACAACAAGGAGTATCACGAGATGTCATTCAGTGACTGGCTTAAGTGCTGTGTCCTGATCCTCAGTTCACCTGTTATTCCCTGAACTCAGCCTTTGGTAGCGCAGTGTTGCTCTTTCAGCTTTGTTACGAGTTGGCGATGCTGAAGCTATTGAAATAGTGCAAATATTGAAGGAATTCTGCTGGTGTCTTTGCAGGAGGGGGTGTCGAGTGCCCAGCATTAAAAACTAATTAGAAGGACTCTACATTGTGCAATTTCAAACTCCCCTGGCTGGTATTTACTTAAAATTAAGTAGAATCAGGTAACACAGCCAGGAAAACGGGCACAGCTCGACCAGCAGAGCTGCACCTTGATGATTTTTCCCTCGCTGGATGATTAAATAGTTGGTGATCTTGCTTTCTGCAGACATCCCATTCGTGCCTGGTGTTCCAGTCAGTCTTGTGGCCAGAATATTCCTTTTGGAACTTGTGTGAGGCCGTCCTTCGGTACCAGATGAACTGCAGTGCCCTGCAGGTAAGGGAGCCCTAGGGAGATGGAGATCTCAGCATGGCATGTTGTCACACAGCCAGATATCGGGTGAGAGTGTGCACAGTGGGGAGGGAGGAGTCGTTCATATGATGACTTACCCCCATGGTATCTGGTTGCTGAGTGTGTTTGCTCCTGATTTAGTTGGGTCCTTTGTTTTGAAAGACAGGTGCTATATTGCCCTTTCCAACCTTCAGAGTCGTGAAGGAGATTATAGCCAGTGGTGGTGGTGATGGGTGAATTTCATCAGGTCCAGAGAGTCAGGAAGCATCCAAATTCTCCACATCCTTAACCTCTTTTATTCTTCTTTCTGCCCCAAGTCTGCCCTTTGCCCACCAGCAATTCATTGTGTTAACGCAGCTCATGGCGATTCACCTTCTGCATGAAGAGGAGCACAAAAAAGGCAGCAGTGTTTGGCGTTGACATGAGCTTTGCCTCTGTCTCGAGCAGTGCTGAACAGCGAGGTCACTGTTCTGACTGCTCCTAGTGCTCATTTCTGACGGGTAACAAATGCCGCTTCTGTTCCTTGTGAGCCTCAGCTTTTCTTGGTTCTCGCTGGTGGCTCCTTGTGCTCAGGCAACGCTATTATCCAGGTTTCTTATCCTCCAGCTTTGTTCTTTGGTCAGTTTTCTTGCTCGAAGCCCCCCTTGTGGGTATACAAGGCTGCCCTTTTTCAAGGGGTGCAGTTGTGCTAAAGGGAGGACTTCACCCAAAGGGCCTGCTGAGATTTAGGAGCAGGGGCTTTTTTGTGTTTGAAAGGGGTGATCTTGAAAGGCAAAAGTATCTGGAGCTCTGCAAGCAGATGACCTTGGTGGGAGGGTTGCTTGTCAGTGAGGGTGTGGGGCTGGGAAGCCAGAACTTTTTCCAGCAGCTGCATCTGGTTTGGGAGAGCACTGCTGTGTCTGGGGCAGCGGAGGTGGTTCTGCTGTGGAGGGTTTGACAAGGTGTATCAAACACGTGATGTGGAGGTATTTGACATCACGTTTAATGGCCATCATCTTCATTCTCCAGCTAACCTGCTGCTCAGAGGAGTCTCACAGCTGGCTGTGGCTCACCACTTAGTCCCAGGGTCAGCTCTAACTTGCTTGTGGTAACTGCTAGGCCTGGCGAGAGATTGCAGCTGTTGGCTGGCGAGTGGGGCCTGATGGCATGAGTCATGCCGAGCCTCTTCTGGAGAAGAGACACAATCTCACTCTGTCCAGCGGTGGAGGTCTTATGCTGAACAGCCAGGTGATCTTTGTGTTTCAAAAGAGCTGAGCTCCAGCAGTGGAGTCCTGTCAGTTCTGTGGGCTCTCTGGAGCAAGGGGTGCTTCTGCTCTTGTTCCCATCACAACAAAAGCTCATTTACAGAGCCTGGCTCGGGCACAGGGAAAGAGTGGTGAAGGGCGAGTCAGGCTCTCATTTAAGGATTATTTCTTCTTGCTCGTGTGAAAGGCCAGCTCTCCTTAAGTGTGCGTGTGTGTCAGGTTATGTCTCAGTGACCAGTTCTCTCTTTAAAAGAACACGTTAATACTGCTGCCTGCAGATGGGGTTTTGCTGGTGGAGGCTGCAGGCTCAGCTATGTTCAGTAAGAAATCCGAAAGTGATGTTCTGCACAACTATTTCAAATACTCGAAGGGTTGGAAAGGATAGCCACTGCCTTTTCCTTTCTCCTGCCCATCCTGCTGTGTCTCGAGCTGGTCTGTTATGAGATCACAGGCCTTTGGGTATGCTGACCCCACTTGTGCTCTCATTCCGAAGCTGGTGAGCTCAATACCTGATCATCAGCTCAAAGAATCGCCCCATAAATCATTGTTCTGAATCCCCCAAAACCTTTCAGCTGCCGTGTGATTAGGATCAAAGATTCCGATGACACTGATGACAATAGCTTCTGTGAACATCTGTGGTTTAAAAGTCCTCTTGGACGCTGCTCCTCTCCGGATCCAACATCTGAGGGTTTTTCCACAATCTGCCGTGACCTTTATCTATTTTAACGAGGACTTAAAGCTGTGCGTGGACTTGGGTCCTGGGGAGAAGGTCCAGAAGGACACCCCTGTATTTTTTTACACGTAGTCAAGCAGGCTGCTGTTTCTTCATAACCTTTGCTGCCTCGTGTCTGTACCACGGATGAGCTGAAAGGCTGGGTAAAGTGCTAATGCTCTCCTGCTTTTCACTCTAGAAGGCCAGAGACTCCTACATGGAGGAAAGGAAGCGTCAGCAGGTGGAAAAGGATCAGGCTTATGTGAGAAAGAAGCTGCAGGAGCAGGGGATTGCGTCCCACGAAGACCCTCTGCACCAGCAGAACCTTTTGCAGCAATACACGGCCATGCGGGAGGAGAGAATCCAGGGCTTTCTGCAGGCTCTGGAGCAAAAGAGAACAGACTTCCTCGAAAGGTTGTGTACGGCATCTGCGTGACATCGGTGCTGGGTTGGTGAGAACAGCCGCTGTGCAGAGGAATTCACTCGGTGTGAGGATGCAGGGCTGCTGTAGGACTTGGCCTCCCCGCTGGCCCTGTCCCAGGGCAGGGACAGGGCACCGTGAGCCTTTCTAGTTCTGTGAGCACTGCTGAGGAAGGTGATGCCGTCCTTCTGCCTCGCCTCCCTGCCCCGATGATGGAGAATACACACACCCTGCCACATCTCTGCTGCTTGGTCCAAGGCTCCGAGCAGGAAAAAGGATTTGTTGGGAAGTAACTTCACGGCTGAAAAATTCAGCTAAAACCAGGTGATGGATACAGTAGGCCAAATGCCGCCGAGACCTTCCTAGAGCTATGACTTAACGTCCCGTTTCCAGGGAATGAGGGTGGCTTTAGGTCAGGAATACAGCAGCCCAAACCAACCTCTGACCCCAGCCAAAAGGGTGTCAAAGGGCCACTGAGGAGATTTTAATGGGAGTGGCCAGAGCAGCCATGGAGGGGTGTTTGTTCTCAGTTCTCCAGGGGCAGGGAGGTGGACCAGCCAATTTCCAGGATTGTTTCTAATTTCTCCTGGTTTCTGTCCTCAGAGTCAAAAGAGCAGAAAATGTCTCTGTTTTTAGTTCTGATGCCCGTATGGGTGCAGCAGTACCAGCTCTTGCTGTTTCTAACATGTTCTTTCCCTCCAGGTGACCACTAGAAAACGCAGATTTAAGAAAAGCCTTGTAAGTGCTGCACACTTGGCTCTTTGAATGTGATTGTGAAGAGGGTAACGACACTGTCAAATCGTGAATAAAGCATATTCATACCAAACTGACCGCAAAAATCCGCTGAATATTTCAAAGGACGTGGTCTAAAGTCTAAGGTGTGATGGAGTTGGCACCTGGGTCTGACCCAATACTGTTTAACCTGTGACAGACTCCTCGTCCGATGCCTCTCAGATGGGAGCGATGTGAAGGCTCTGTTCTTTTCCAGCCTAGTGTGAGCAGTGCCGGGCTTGGCTGAATGAACACTCGTACCTCCTCTTGCGTAAGTAGCTCCAGTAAAAGTGTGCCGAGCTGATGGGAGCTGCCGACTTTAAACCCCTTTTGGTGTTGCTTATGGGCACGCATTGGGTGGGCGCACGTTAGACAGTGAACTCGGAGCGTCGGAAGCACATCTTTCCAGTCAGTCCTTGCAACATGGCAGAGGAGCTACAGCCTTCTTCCAGTGTGAATTGAACTTCCCTAATGCATGTTGATGAGGTGAAGATGTGAAAAATTGGCACGACTGGAAAAATGAGCTGGTGCAATTTTGATCTGAAAAAGTCTGAGTGATTCCCGGGGAGGGCGTGGGAATTGTGCTCCTTGCTGTGTTTTGGGGATGAGGTTCCATTAAAAGGTTGAAAGTTGGGGGCAGGATGAGGTGTCTGTGGCGTAATGGCTGTGTCCGCAAGGGCCCCTGCGGGCAGGAGCCCGGCGTAGCGCAGTAGCAGCACCTGTAAGAATTGGTTTGGTGTCATTCTCTTGCCTTTTGGGGGTTTTTTTTGTCTTTCAGCACTGCCTCCCCCTCTCCCTCCCTTCTCTCTGGGTATAACTCTCCCCATCTCCCGTTCTTTTCCAGGAGAACCCGCTCACGGCCGGGGCCCGCCCCGCCCGGGCAGGGGGTGCCGGTGCCGGAGGTGCTGAACGAACAGCTCCGCTCACCTGCGCGCTGCACCGCGGGGGCGGGCCCGCAGCTCCCCGCGGAGGAGTGCCGGGGGGTTCGCCCCCGTTCCCGGCAGGGCCCTTTCCCCTTGCTTTTGTTTTTCCCCTTTTCCTCCCTTTTTTTTGGCCTACACGCCCCCCCCCCCCCCCCCCCCCCCACGCCCAGCGTTTCCCGCCCGCGGCGGCGCGCGGCAAGGCGGCAGCGAAGGGGAGGGGGGCGCGAGGCCCAGCTGCGCGCGCGCCACCTCCTCAGCGCGTCTCCCCCCACACCCCCCCATCCCCTTCCTCCCCGCCTGGCCCCACCCCACGTGACCCCGGCGGGCCAATGGGCGAGCGGGGCGGTGGGGATCCGGCTGGAACCGGTTGGGCCGCGTCCGGCTCTATATAAAACTTTATAAACACCCGATTCAAATTAGTGGGGTCGGGAGCCAGCGGAGCCAGGCGGGAGCAGCCCCCGCCGCGCCGCCCGCCGCCCGCCCAGCCGCTCCACTTCCCTTCTTCCCCCCCTTCCCCCCCCCCCTCGCTCCCTTCCCCCGCTTCTCGCCGCCGCCCCGGACCGAGCGCGCCCGGCTCCCCCACCCTCCTCCCCCCGTTCCTCCGCCCCCTCCCGCCGCCCCGCCGCGCTCCTCTCCCTCCCGCACACATAGACACACACAACACGCCCGCACGGAGCCATGCCGAAGAGAAAGGTACGTGGCGCCGGGGGCAGCGAGCCGCCCCACCGCGCCCCTCTCCGCCGTAGGGGCCTACCTTCCCGCCGCAACCCCCCCCCCGCCCCCTCCCGCTCCCGGTGCCGCCTGTGGGAGGGGGGGCGGGACTACGCGCTCATCCCCCCTCCTTCCCCCCCCCCCCCCCTTTCCCGTTCGGGGCGGTAACGGTTGCGAGGGCCCAACGGGGGTGGGGGCGGGGCGGGGCGGCGCGGCGACCGTTACCGGCGGCGCGCGCGTGGGGGGCTAACGGCCGCGGGGGCCCTGCGGCGGGAGGGGGGGCGGGTTTGCGCCGAGCGGCGCCGGTCCGATCCGGTTGGTTTTGGCGGGAGGTCGGCGGGGGGGGGAGGGGGGAGGGGAGCGCCGGTAGGGCGGGAAAGGGCGGGAAGCGGCCGCGTTGCTTTGCCGCCAAAACCGCCGCCCCGCGGGGGCAGCCGTGGGCGGGAGCGGGGCCTCCCTGAAGGGGCAGCGCTGTTCGCCCGCCTCCCCCCGCCGTCCCACGGCCCCGGGGGAGGTGGCTGCTCCCGCCCCGCGGTGGGGTGGGTCGGTGTGGGGCTTCCGGCCCGTCCCAGGGGTTTGCCCGCGGCCCTTCCCCGAATGTCGGCGGGCGCAGGGGCAGGTGGGGGGAGGCGCGGTGAAGGCCTGGCACCCTCCGGGAGCGAACTGGAAGCGGTTCCAGTGCGGATGGGGCGGGTAAAAGTAAGGGCCGGGGAGGGGGGGGCTGACCGTGCCTCCTCTCAACTTGTCGGTACGACCGTGTTTCCCTTCCTAGGCTGAAGGAGATACCAAGGGCGATAAGGCCAAAGTTAAGGATGAGGTAAGAGGCTCAATGTTCTGAGAAAGTTGGACCGTAAGGTGTTTATGTTGGAAGATGAGGTTTAACTTCATCAAAATAAAGAACTGGGGAGCAGGGGGAGGGTTGGTCGTGATTGATTCTGACTTGTCAAAGTATTAACTGTCTTCTAACCTCAGCCATGAGAAATCTTCTGAACTATTTTTTCTGTTAGCAGTGATTTAAATGGGATAGTCTTCTGCTTCTTCAGAACGGGGGAAAAAAGGGAACTAAAACCTTCAGACATTAGTTCTGGGGTTTTACTGCTTGTGAAATGAGAGTTACTCTATGAGTTTCTGAGAGTTCATATTCCATCCCATTAAATTCAATCATTTTTCTTTTTAAACAGCCACAACGGAGGTCGGCGAGGTTATCTGCTGTGAGTATTCTCTTGTTGAGCAGAGATGTCACAAAACTGAATAGTTTTTAGGCTTGAGTATTCCATCCTGCATCTGTGTGAGAGATGTGGGGGTTCTGCAGAGGCTCCTTCAGTTCAAAGAAAGTTCCTGGCTTAACGAACTGCCCCATTGCGCGGTGCTAGGGGAGTGGTAGAATAACTGACGGAGCAAGTAAGTGCTTCGATTCCACATGGTTTAATTTGCTTTTCCTAAAACTAAACTATATGGGTTGAATGTTTTTAGAAGTAGTATGTTTCTCTTAAAATAATTTGAATAACACAAGGATTTTTTCTCACTTACAGAAACCTGCTCCTCCAAAGCCAGAGCCTAAACCTAAAAAGGCAGCTCCAAAGGTGAGTTGTGTCAGTGCTGTCACTGGGATAAATGGGTGATGAGGTTTAGATTTAATAACTAATAAAACTTTGAATACCAGTGTATGTACCATGAAATCGAGCCACATTGTCACTTCTATGAAGTTGCACCGAAAACTTTTGAATATCATTAAATTTGTGTTTAAAAAAAAAAAAAAAAAAACCCAAAAAAACCAAAACGCAGACTCTTCCCAATTTTTGTCTCTTAAACAAGGCGACAATTGTGTGTTGGGTTATTTTGGGGCCAACACCCACTGTTAGAACCACAGAATCGCTGAGGTTGGAAAAGACCTTTAAGATCAGCGAGTCCAACCGTTGGTTTTCACCGTTCTAGTTTGTGGATTCTGGCTGTTGCTCGTTGTAACGCTGTGTGTCATCTTAACGTTCGCAGAAGAGCGAGAAGTTGCCCAAGGGAAAGAAGGGGAAAGCTGACGCTGGCAAGGAGGGAAACAACCCCGCAGAAAATGGAGATGCCAAAACAGACCAGGTACGGCAGCGGCTCTGGCAGCGTGTCTTTCGGCAGCGAATTATTTTTTTCTGTATCAAACACTGACGGGTCGGGGCTTGCGCTGACAAAGAGGAATTACTGCTCGATTATCTGGACCTGTTGCTTCTGCCGCTGACAACACGTCTGCGGGTGTGGGGGGGCGTTGCTGGCTTGGTGAAGAGTTAAAGCTGTCTGGGTGCCAGTTGAAGTTGCCAGGTGGAAGTTACTATTCCTCCTTGTCCTGAGAATGGGTTAAGTTGGCGTGAAATAAAGCAACTTGAGGTTGCCCTTTGCAGTACGTTAGACTTGATTGTGTTGGAAGTGATGGTGGTGCTGCCCACGTGGGATTTCCCCCATTGGGAGAAGGGCTCTCCATGGTGGGTGCTGGGGCATGGTAGGTGTTGACTGGTTCCCCTTTCTCTTCCAGGCACAGAAAGCCGAAGGTGCTGGTGAAGCCAAGTAAAAACGTGTGAATTTTTGATAACTGTGTACTTCTGGTGACTGTACAGTTTGAAATACTATTTTTTATCAAGTTTTATAACAATGCAGAATTTTGGTTTACTTTTTTTTAAGCGATGTTGTTAGCACACAGACCGCTTCATTGTTGTGTTGGGGTGGGTGGGTGGGGGCAGCGGGGACAAATGTCACTTAGTCTATTTCTCAGAATCTAAATTTTAATACATAAAGTTTTCCTGGTCCCTCGGTTTCTGGACGAAGGGCTCCTCCTGGACGCGGAGGAAGCGATTCCTTCGTGCTGTGAAGCGCATCCAAGCAAACACCGAAGCTCCCAAGATGCCTGTTGCTGACTTCCATCCAGCCGGTGGTCGCGCCCACTGTGTTTCCTAGAGCCCGTCGCTCCGAAACACGGCGAAACCGGTGTTTTGGGACGCGTTGTCAGGTGATCCGCACTCCCGGTGTCTAATTCGGGGTATAATGGCTCTAAAAGGAGCCGCGTTTCCTCTTTTTGTATCATGGATCTTCAGATTAAGAAACCTGCGGGGTTTTTTTTTTTTCCTCTCAAAGTCAGGGTAGGTTTGTGACGAGTTGTTAAACAACATGCTAAATGTGAACGTGTCCACCCTCACGCTAAACTGGTCCCTCTGCAAGTATGAACTGAAGATTCATCCGTTTTATAGCGACTTTGACGTGCCGGTAGCCCAGGAGGGGAGGGGAGTTTGGCGGTTGTTGTAAAATGTTGCCGATTGTAGCCCATGTCCTGCCTAAATTACCATGATTGTTTATGAAAAGTACCTTTAATAAAGCTGGATACGGTTTGGCTTGGACTGTTCTTATTGCCTCTCCAATTCCTGTCCTGTGGTTGTACCGGGAAGACTCGCTGGGTGCGCGTTTGTTTGGGCTGCGTTCTGCTAACGGCCAAGAGTTTGCTTTAAACCTCTTGATTCAGATAATTAACTCAGTCTTAATTCACAAGTGAAATTGCGCCAGGTTTCCTTCCCTGAAAGCTAGATGGCTGCAGGACGTTTGGAAATTGGGCTTACTGGGAGTGCGTAAGTGAATCTACTGAGCTAAATTGTCTTTGTTACTGTCTGAAAAGTGCTGTGGAAAAGGGGCAGAACACAGCGATCGCGCAGCCGCGGCGGGGAGAGTGAGCTTTGGTGTTTCCTGGGAGCAGAACCGGAATAGCACCATAAAACCAACAGCGTGTTTTGAGTTTCCACTTCGGCTCGAAGAGTGTTTCCTCTGCTGATCCAATACGGACTGGGCCATGGGGAGACGAAGCAGGAAACGAGATTTGTGGTGTAAAAATGCACCAATTTCTAGTCACTGTCGCACTATAGAGCAGAACCAAACCAAAACCTTCACGCCTCCGTGTCTCCAGTCAGGGATTGACAGGAGAAAGGCTGTTAATGGTGCCGTGATGCCGCTCTGCCTTGTCCCGTGGAAGGGACGTGGCGGGGAGCGGAGCAGCTTGAGCACCGGAGCCAGGGCTTGGTGGCAGGTTTAGACCCGGATTTACCAGAATCTGAATTTCCAGGTGCTGGATGGGGCTAAGCCTTGGGGTTGTGGGGTGGGCTGGGGCCTGGTCACAGCCGGGATGGTGCTGGTGGAATGGGGGTTTCACCCACTCATAATAATTATCATTATGTTAATACTGTAATTAAATGTTTTAAAATCATTTTGAAGCAGCTGCCTTGCTTCCATAGGGCCCGGTGGTGGTGGGCTTATATAAAGAGCAGCCCCAAAATGAGGGGGTTGTGAGCGGGGTGCTGCTGGCAGCGTGGTCTCTGGCAGCATCTCCTCATCCCCTAGTCATTAAAGACAGCCTTGCTAATTGAGTCGAATCGCAGGGCTGCTTTGTGTTGAAATTTCCTGCTTGACTTCACCTTCCCAGTTCCTCGCGTTCCCGGCTGTGCGTGGCGGTCCCGGCCGTTCCTGCTCGGGATGTTTTCTCCGGCCAAGCAGGGAAATGCTGGTTTTACGTGATAACTGCCACGTACGTCTCCCTGTCGTTACTCAGCCGCACTATCTTACTGCAAACCAGCGAACTCCAGCCCTCGTTCCTCTGCGGCTGGGCCGAATCGACGGCCTTAATGGCTTTGCCACGCGTGTCGCTTGGTGCCGACACCACAGACTGCTTTGGAAAATACCGACGCTTCCAGGTTTTGCTACAAAACTCCTGTAGTTTCCTTTATCCTGGTCTGGAATGTCCTCGCTGCTCCGATTGTCCCCTCTCCTCCACACACGTAGAAGCCGCTGGAGAAGCATTAACCCCCCGGATGACCTGCACCAGGGCCAGGTGAGGGGTCTCCTGTCTCCTCCACGTCACAAATGATGCCAGATTGACCCTCTCGCTACGTCTGTTCCCGCTGGACCTGCCCTTGTGCTGGAGTTACTGGCCTGCTGGGCTTGACTCCACACGCAGGGCTCATTTATTTCTCCTTCAGCAAATAAGGGATGCTGGAGACAGTAAATCCAACTAATTAGCTCTGTAAATTAAAAGCTAAAGAGCAGGCAAGCGCCGTGCTGCAACCCACGTGCATTCAGCGGTTAGAACAGCCACAGATCTGCATCTCCAGCTGCCAGAACGCCCTAAGCTAAAAATAAGTTTTCCTGTTGAATTGTAATCATTTTACAGGGAAAATTGTCTCCGTTTATCCTGTGGGAATGGGATTTATGCTGCCGGCTGCATTCAGAAAGCTGGGCTGCGGTCTGGGCGTTAGCGGGTGCGTTGTCCCGTTTGAGCTTACAAGAGCTGGAGCCCACCAGAGTGCGATGGAAACAAACGCGGAAAACCATCCCATGGGCTGTCAGGGGCACCAGTGCTGGGCAGTTTTCCCAGTCTCCTGTCAAGGGTAAGTGTGCTGGTAGTGTTTGGACCAGTTCAGGTGGTTACTGGGCGTCTGAAGTCTTGAGGCAGCGCTGGGAACGCTGGATGTGTTCTGTGCTTAAAGTACGTCATGAAAGCGTTCTGTCTTTCTGCTAATTGAACACTCGCTGTCAAATTATGGGATAATTTTTCTTGTTCTGCTGTCTGCTATCTCTCCCACCTTCATTTTATCTGTCCTTTTCCAGAAGAACCCGAGCTGTGCAGAGGAGCAGAAGCCTGATGCAGGGTGCCGGGGGAATCTGTGGCCTGGAGTTGAGTTGTGAAGGGGAACAGCTGCATTGGGCACCCGGAAAGTCACCGCTGACCCTAGAGAGGTAAATGAGCAGCTCTGGGGCTCCTTGAAGAAGTAGTTGTGTACCACTGTGGGTTCCATCCACACAGAGTTAGCGGCTGTGCTGCTAAATTGTCTGGGAAATAGACCCAAACTCCGGGTATCATCCGTTTGCCTCTGACAGGTAGGATTGTGGAGGCTGGCCGAGTTCCGAACGGTGCTGAACCCTTCGGCAGGGGAGCCGGTGCGGGCTTCTCGTCGCTGGGCTCTTCAGAGCGGTGAGATGGCTGCGAACTGATGGAGCCACGTCTCGGGACTCCCCAAAAGCGGTTCGTTAAGTGACGATTAAAACCGAGGAGGAGTTAACGCGAGCTGGCTGAAGGCCAGCGGGTCACTTACCGCGATCCTGCAGAACCGCCTTTGCCCAAACCGTGTCTTTGCTTTCAGATGGGGCTAAACCCCACGAGAACCAGTGAATTAGACGGTGTTCGAGGACTCCCCAGGAACGCCAGACTCCCGTCCCCGCTCCTCCCAGTGCCGTGCCCTTGGATTAACAGTGTTGGGTTTCAGGATGGGTTCCTCCTGCAGCAGTTTTCATCTTGCGCTGGTTCACGGGGCTCAGTGAAAGCTGGAAAAAGTGACGGCGTGCTCCTCCCGTCAGCCGAGCCCTCTCCGGGCGGGTCGGTGAGGGAACGGGCCAGCAGCCGGGCTCGGTTTCAGTGAGCGCCCACGGAATATCGAGTTGCAGGATCATCTGTGTCAGAATCACCGAGCTTGATGGCGCAGGGATTTCTTTGTCGCTAGATCATCCCAGCTACGGTAATCCCATACCCAGGGACTAATATCGCGGGCTATAATTCCTGAGGAATGGGTCCTTATCCGGCCGTTCGGTGAGATGAAATGGAGCTGAGGTTCAACTCACAATTTACAGCGCGAGCCCGTCCTCCTTTCCAAGGGCGGGGAGGAGATGGTGCGGGGGGAGCTGCTGCCGAGGAAAGTGTGATTGAGGCTAACGAGGAGGAGAGGGCGAGTAATAAAGAGCTTTGGTAAGTTGGCGTTAGGAAGACTTCTGAGGGGAAAGGCTGGGCTTTAATAACTATTCCAACCATCTTTTTGGTTTTGAACCGCCTCCTTGCAAAGGGAATTTTTACAGAAAATCTGTGGTGAGGCAGAAGAAACAGCAACAGAAACCATCGGGGAAAACTCCCTGAACGCCAGAGCTGTTAAAACACGTTAAAGCCTCCGAACAAAAACATTTCACTGCCTTAGGTACATACAACCAGCCTGGAGGAAGCACCGAGAGAAGGTGGGAGGAACGGTCCTACCCCGGGTGTAACATCTCGTGCTCCACCTTCCAAAGCACCTGCAGCTACTGGAAGACTTTGCGTTTGGTCCCGGATACCTAAACCCCAGATTTCCAGGCTTCCCCCCTCTAAACAGATCTTAATTATCCCACCGAGTTTATTTTAGGATTTTTAACACAATTCTCTCCAGGCAACCGTTCCCCCCTGCTCTCGGGCTGGTTGGCTGCTGTCACTGTGCAGACGTGCGCGTATTTGGCAATGGCGGAGCGAGAGCAGGGTTACTCTGAGATTACTATTAACCGAGTTACACCGGATTACTCCTTTAGCACTGCCCAGACAGGATGTTTTGTTTGCTTTTCTTCTAATAAAGTGCTATCTCGGTGCCTGCTGTTGGTGCCAACGTTATCTGAGGTTGAGAACTGCACGTACATCTCTTAGGGGTTCTGTGCCCGAGGACTGATGGCAAACTGAGGCAATTAAATTAGTTTTTCTCCTAATTTCCTGACTGGAGGTAACACCAGAGGTTGTTTGAAGAGGTTTCGCTGGACCGCAGCCTGGGTCGAGATGCCCGCGTTTCCCTCTCGCACCACGATCAAATTCTCTTTGGTGCTGGCAAGCCCCGCAGGCATCCACGGAGGAAAATTCCCTGGATGCTGAATTAATTTCTCTTGGAAAAAAACCCACCCGTGGTTTCAAAAGGCAGCTGGATCCGAGGCTCCTTGGCAGGGCAAGGCTGGGTTTGGCAGCCCCGCGGTGCCCCCTCGCCCCAGCCTGGTCCCGGGGGTTTGGGTCGCTGCTCACCTCGTTAACCCCGCTTTGAGGAGCAGCCTGTTCCTCCCCCTCGCCACACGGTGGTACCAGCAAACGCAGAACCGGGGCTCGGAAGCCAACGAACGGCAGCAGCGGCCAAAAGCAGCACGAGGTGCCCGTGAACAGGCTTTGGAGCCCGGTTTTTCACGCCCTAATGTGTGATGCCATGGTTGGCATCCAGCTGGGGTGCCCGGTTCATCACCAGTTCACGGGCACGGCCGAGGTCTCGCAGGAACCTCGCCGAGGTGGAGCCAGCCTTCGAGCTCCGGCTTCCCCCTGCTCTATTTCAGGGGTCGCTGGACCCTTCTTCTGCATCCTCAGGCAGCTGCTGTGGCACGTGTCCTGAAAGTTTAAGCCTAAACTTAAGCTGCCGCCTTCCGTCTCATCTGTCCTCAGCTGAGGAAGGGAAACTTCATCCTAAACCTGGATTTAAGCTGGTATCATGTAAGCCTGGTCACTTCTCGGCTTGTTGGTACAAACCGCTTCCATCAGACCTGCCGAACCTTCAACCTGAGTTTATGGAATAGATCGTGTTCAAAGAAATAACCCCTCAGTGAAAAGCTCCCTGAGCTTTTCGTCACCCCTCCCTCTGCTCTTGTGCACCAGAGTTTTGAGCGCGTGCGGTTTTTCTCCACAAGCCGAATCAAGGAAATCGCGCTGCGACGCTTGTGCTAATTCACAGTTCTTAAAACCGGACGAGCGGGGTTGTCCCGAGCTGTAAACCCTGCGCTCCCCTCGCCGGCCAGCGGCTCTTAGCAGCAGCTCACGGAATGCCACCCTAGAACGGGCTCCAGCAACGCCGTCAGCCGCCGGGAGCTGGTGTTCCTTCACCATTTCACTACGAAACACCGTAGCTGCTGGATTACCTGCTCGAACACACGCTTCCCCTGTTCACCGAGGGACAGGGTGTGATGCTGAAGGGAAGCGGCCGCTTCCCCGAGCTGGCGAGGTTGCGTGGGAAGCGCTCGACGCCCTCGTGATACTTCCTGGAAGTGGATGCAAGCTCCTGGTGAGCCAAACTCAGTCCTTGTCCTCAGCACCTGCTTGGGGCGATGGATTTGTGCATGACTGGGGTGGGATTTACGCGTTTATTGGATGGAATGGGCAAAACACCACCCAGAATTACAGGGAAAAGGCAGAAGGCAGAGATTTCCAGTCCCAAGTGTGAACGCTGTGGCACAAAGGTGTAGCCAACATGGAAAGCAGATGTTTCGGGGACGTCTGAGTGTGCGCCGTGCTGAAAAGTAACACGTAGATTTTATTCCCACGTCTCCACAAAACAGGCCCTGTCGCCGTGCCCCGCTAGCTCTCCATAACAAACCCACAGCGATTATTCGGCGACGGGCAAAACGAGCAGACCAGGATTCTCGTCCGTTTGCATGGGGCGTTTGGCTTATTGATTAACTCTGAAAATGAACAATTTCTGCCAGCCAAGCAAGGATGAGCCGCCCTTAAGCTGAGCTCGTGGTTTGTGTTGGGGAGGAAAACAAGAGCCCAGCTCGGCGCAGAGCTGGGGATGCTGGAAGAGCCTTTCCTCCTGAGCAACCTGCTGGGGCTGAGGCATCCCGGCCCTGCTACGGTCTGTTCTACGCAGAGCCCGGCTGGAACGCGTGAGTAAACCCACTGTTCAAGGGAAAACGCCCCAATGTCATCCCAAGGTCCTTCCCCCGCTGCTTGCTCGGCTCTGGCTCCGCGCATCGCCGCGGCGAGGAACGCGAGGATTTCTTCTGGCGCGGGGTGAAGAATCGGGGTGTGTGCGGGCAGCTCATGGCACTGCCAGCGGGGTGAAGGCAGCACTGAGGCTTCTCGGCGCGGCGTGCGGCTCCCCCAGCCGCAGACCCCATGCTCGGCTGCCTTAGGGGAGCCTCCGTGCAGTTCTGGGCTTTCCTCGCAAGAGGGATTCCTCCAGCACCGCGGATTCCTCCAGCACCGCGGATTCTTCCAGCTCACCCTGGCTTCTTGCATTTCAGACACAGCCCCCATCTCACACCGGGAGGCGAAGAACCGATTTCCCCGTGACTGGTGCTAAGAACTGCAGGACCATACGGGGTCACTGACGGATGCTCCGGGCGGGCGGGTTTACCTCGTCCTCGGTCCAGACTGGTTTGCTTTCTGACGTAACACAGCCCTTTCACTTCACCGAACAATTAATGTCTAAGGCCATAGAGATGATATTTAAACCCCTCCATCTCTGCCTGCATCTTCCTCTTCCGAAACGCTTCTGGCAGCCGGCGAGTGAGAAGGGAGCTGGTGATCCTGTCGAAGGGATGTTCATCCGTTGGTAACTGACTCCCGTGTGAATTTCCCAGGAGCTGCCTGTTCCCCTCCTCTCGTGATCGATATTACCCTTCTACAAGCCCGGGGTGTTCCAGGGTGTTAACAGCACCACGGCTCTCGTGTGGTTGTAATGACTGAAGCATATCCCTTCTATCTGAGAGAAGCCTTTTGGGTTCAGGGACGTTACGCCAAATATTATTATCACCCAGTTCCAACACCCTGGGTGCTGCCGGTTTTTCTGTGCACTGAGCAATCTTCGACTGTTTGAAATTTTTATTTTTTTAATGTGCTTATTCGATGAATTCTGGAATATGAATGTTGGGACACATTTCTCCATAGAGGACATTTAGTCCCCAGTGATAAAAGTTGAACTCCCTGCTTCACAGTGGCAGAGGACGCTTGGCCGCAGCGTGACAGAGACGGTTCTTGATCTCACGGGTGCCCACAAAGTTTAGCGGAAGAAAGATAAAAGTCAGCGTCTTGCTTTTGATCTCAGAAATGATCTTTTCTGAGCAATTCTGGAGTTCAACAACGAAGCGAGAGCAGCAGACAAGAATCAGGGGGCAGGTTTTTAACCTGCTAACGGAAAACCCTTTGGGCTGGACTGGGAAGGCACTGGCGAATAATTGTGCAAGAGGATTTTTCTAGTTAGGGTCAAGTGGTTCCTCCCTCATCAGCAGAGGTCTAAGTACTCCGGGTAAACTCCCCGAGCAAGGCACCAAGCGTCTCCTCGGAGAGCCCGAAAAGGCCCGGCTGGAGGGTCCTGCCCTGCGAGTACGAACCACAAGTGCCTCTTTTGGCGAGAAGGATGTCTGCAGAGCCGTCGCCGAGCTGCCTTTGCTCCTCGCGAGGTGAGAGGAGGAAAAGGGCAGTTTCAGCAATCGAGCAGCAAAGCACCGACCTCGTATTTCTGCACCGGCGGGCTGCGAGACGTGCAACGCCGCAGAACAGCCAAGAGCTGCTCGGACTCCTGGATCTGGGGGTTTCGTGATGCTGCTGAGGGAGGGGGAGATTCTCTTCTGCCAGATAATCGGGTTTGTGACACCCCTGAACCGGTTGTGCCTTTCGTTCGCTCCCCAACAAGGAAAGCATCGAGCGCCGTGCAGGTGGATCTGCTGCCCGGCTGTGAAGCCAGCGGAGCCCGAGCTGTGCTGCTGCGCTGCCTCAATCCCTTCCTAAAATACAGAAAACCCTCCGAAGAGAACCTGGAGACCTGCTGCTTTCTCCCTGGATGGTGAAGGCAGCTCTTTTCCACCCCTCTCTGAAAAATCGTGCTTGAATTACATCTTCCTAATAACAGAATTGGTTGTTAGGGCAAAATATTCCGAGTCAGGAGCACTTCTCGTATTGTGGGAGTTTCTTTGGTTATTCTGGGGATGCGGCTTTTCAAGGCTGGATGTGTTGCAACAGCCCCCTGTTCTTTAAGACTGCGAAATAAAATTCCTCCAGTCACATCAGGCTTAAACACATCAGAAATTAAGTTCGTTTTTCCCCCTAAGGAAAATAATTTACCGGGGTCTTTAGGCAGGATTTTGGGAATTCACTTCCAATCTTGAAATGGTTTCTTTTTTCTTTTTTCCCCCAACTTTGAACGCTGCCGTCCCAAACCGTGGAGCGGGGCGATGAGGATCGGGGATTTGTGTGTGCCCACTCTTGAGCAGGACGGGACTTGCCCGGTTGCATGACATTGGCTTGAGGCCGCAGACACTGGAATGACATTTCCCTCTCGCTGGAGCTGGGTTTCTGTTGAAACGTGCTTTTGTTTTCCCCTGCCCTGCCTGGAGAAACCGCGACCTGTGTGCTCTGGAAGCAGCACAAACCCGAGGGGGTCTGTTTGTACCCACTTAAAAGCTCCATCCCTTGTAAACCAGTTCTTAACCCTAAACAAACCGTAAAAGCCGGCTGCACCGCGCGCGGTTCTTCACCCGGCTTCTCCGGGGCCGGGGCACGGTGAAAACAGCCCCGGCAGTTCCGCTGCTGTCTACGGTTTCTCCTGGTTGTCCCTCCCAAGTGATCGCTCCCTCGCACGGCACGGCGCTGAGATCAACCACAAACGCCTCTCTACGCTAACTACGGACAGAATTTGCCGGACGACTCGCTCTCAAGAGCTTCCCACCTGGGCTGCAAGCCTGCTTTGAAAATTCAAACGGGAACTAAAGCGACCGCTGGTATTTCATACGGGGGGTTGTAAAAGCCTTCTTCAGGCGTGGGTTGAGCCACACTTGACCTCTCTCTCGTTTTTCCAGCGAAACAGGGAGCTGGAGCCGGCAGGGTTCTGCCCTAGGGGGGTTGTGCCAAGGCAACACGGAGCGCACGCAGCGCAGAGTCCGAGCCCGAAGCGCCTTGTCGTGAGTCCAAAAGGCCGAGCGAGAGCGAAGGCTGCGCGGGCTGTGGAAACAGCTCCTCTGAGTGCCGGGAACCAGCCAAAGGTTGGGGCAGATCCTACTGCGCCGGGCAGAGCGTCAGCAGGATCACATAGCTCCAATACTGAAAAAGCCAGTCACCTCCCACTCTCTCCTCAGATGAGGTCGAGGAGAGATGTCTGGGTTTGAAAGGGATGATTTTCTCCCTTCGTTTGGATGTCAAGGGCTGTGTCCTGCCTTGGAACCGGAGCAGACACCACTGGTTCATTTGCATCCAGGAAGGGGAAGGTAACTGATACAGGAGACCGGCAGCGATTGTATCCATGACAACCTGCAGATATGGCCTCGGTGCCATTCCCCGTCGCCTCCCCTGCCTTCCTAGGGCACAGCCCGGCTCCGACAGGTCCCTCCTCAAAGCACCTCTTGGCTGCAGTTCCGTGTTCCCGAGAGATGGGTGCAAAATCCACAAATTGGGCGCGTTGCCTGGAGCCAACCGCTTCACCAGTCCTGGGAGCAAAACTCGCCCCTGGCTCGAGCTGCGTGTGCTTCAGCCAGGGGCTCCCTGGGAGGTGTTTCAGAGGATCTGCTCCGTGGAGGGACCATGGAGAAGCAGCAGGGTGGCGCTTTGTCCCGGTGCGCCTTCGGCATTGCGGCCGCCGCCCGGACCTGCCGTGGAAAACGCTGGCGTTCGAGGCAGCCGCGGTCACGCACGGCGCTGAGGAACGGAAAGAACTCGGTCAGAAGAGCGTAAAGCAATGCTGCGGGTAAAGGCAGCCAAAGCTCCTCGTTCCCAGGGCTGCTGCTTTCCGTCCGCAGCGTGATGTTTGTGCCGCGCAGCGGAAAAACGTGTCCCTGGGGTCAAAACACGGTGATCTATCATCTCGCCCTTCTCCGTGGCAAAACAAAGCAGGAGAGGCGAGGAAATGAGGGCGTCAAGTGAGAGCCGAAGACAGGACGTGGAGTTTGAGTCCTGCCCTGGCAACCGACTGAAAACGTGACTCAGTTTCCCCATCAGCGCAGGGGGGCTGACAACGAACTATGGATCTGATTAGTCCATCTTAAAATCCCCCGGAGGGCTGCGGCGGGCTCTAGTGACCCGCTGCCTCGGCGCAAGCACGAAGCAGATGACAGCGGTCTGTGAAGCGCGGCAGGCGCTGGGGACCCAGCCTCGCGCGCTCTCCTGCCCGGTTTAGCATTGCCTTATATGTGTAAGAGCGCGGAGCGGGCAGTTAACGAGGGGCTGCCCGGCTCCGCGGAAAAGAAAGGCTGCGGCGAGCCCTGGGAGCGCTGGGGTACTGGCGTGGTGGAGAACCCCCCGGGGCAGCTTTGGGAATAATGAGGGAAAATAGGATCTGGTAGTGGGGTAAGGACCAGTGCCAGGACGTCGGCGGTTATTCCATGTTTTGGGGGTGTTGGTATAATTTTGAGGATACCGTAGAGCCACCTCGGCAGAACGCTCGCCTAGCCTTTAACAAAAGCAGCTGCAGAGGTAGGGGAGAACCACGCACCGTGGTCTCCCCAATGCCTTCCACTTGCTGTGCTATCAAAGGAAGCGGGCGGGATCATTTGGGGGTTTTATTTAGGTGCAGTGGGACCCGGGGGGTTCGAGCCGTCATCTTCTTGCAGCCTAAAGAAGCCATTGCTCCGTAAAGCTTCATAATTTCTGTCTTTTGTCAAGTTCAGGGTCAGCCTGCCTGTCTTCCTGCTGTCAGGTATGGAGGACTTTCTGCAGCCCAGCTGACCTGCCAGGGGGTGGGAGACGGTTCCTGACCCCCTCCCTGCCCGAATGGCCACAGGCGCTGCTCTGCCTTGCAAAGGGCTCCTCTGGATGTTCCCCACGAACCTTTCACCGTGACCTTGCAAATGAACACTGGCTTTTCCTCTGTTCACTGCACCCCCCGATAACTTTTCAACACTTCAGAAGTCATTTATTTTATCTGTAACGTTTTTTTTATTGTTTGTAGTAACAGTCACGACCTTGGCGTCAGCAGTTTCCCAGGAGTTCCTGACGAGCCAGGCTTTGTGCCGGGCGTTCAAACACTCCGTGTGGGTTTGTCACCCAGGTGGGAAGCCCCGAGGTGTGACGACCCAAGGTTGGATTCCTGGGGCCGGGTGTTAACCATGGCAGGTCACCGAGTAGCGTCTCATTCTGTTCTCCTCCCAGAACGGCGGCAGAGAGCCCAGTCCTCCCCACCCCGCGCCGTTCCTGCCCCCCCCGCCCCTCTGCCGGGCAGAGCAGAAGGAAGGGGACGTGTGTTCTGCGAACAAACGAAGAAGGTAACTGGGGCGCTGGTATTGACACCCTCGTGGTGTCGATGCTGTTTAAAGCCGGTTGCGGCAGCTGGAGGATGGATGTAACCAGCCGGCACGTCGTGTTCCAGGCACGAAGGGGAAATTACAGACCCCTTCGGAGCCGAGCGAGTAACTGCCTGCAAGATCTGCTCCGGCTTGCTCCAGCAGTGAGTGACATGAGTTTAATTGGCTCTACCAGGACCTCCCTGAGGACCCCCCGGGTGGGTTTGTGGTGGCTAACGCCTTCAGCCGGGGCTCCCACACTTGGGGCAGAGCAGGGGCTCCGAGCACAGGGCTTGGCTCCAACGCTTCCCTGTCACTGGGGTCATTTTCTACACCCACGTGCAAGAACGACGCCAGCTCTAGCCTAAACCACAAGGACGTCCCGACGATGACTTTCAGATCAGCTTCACGCGCTGTGGAGATTAACTGGGATTTTCCTGCCCTCCCTTGGCGCTCGCTGCCCTCTCTGAAGGGGTTGAGGGCTGAGCAGCCCCGGCTTCCCGGCACAGCTGCCCTCAGAACGCAGCACTCCAGCTGCATCTCCTCCGCTTCGCCTCATTAAGGATTTCCAGCCACACCTTGATGAAGTCAACCCTTAGCCATGCAGCCTCTTCAAAAGACAATTTTTCTAACATCATTTTGTAATGAAACATGAAAACATGGTGCTTTGGGGTTTGGTAATATGTGAGAAGGAGAAAAGTTTCCTGTTTGAGAAACCCAGCAGGGGAGAACAGCCACGAATTCCCGTGCCTCAGGCGCCTTCCCCTGAGGTTCTCCAGATCCCCAGGAAAGGTGGATGTGGTTTTTATCCTTGTTTTGTAGGGAAGGCGGGGGGAGGCAGGGGGGGACACGCTGAGGGTTGAGCAGTGCCTCATTCCACATCTCACACTTGGAATCCGGATTTCCCAGAGCAGTTTCCTGCTTCGAGCAGCAATGCCTGAACTGTGTCACTGAGCTCGGTCTCGCCGTTTGTTCTCTTCTGGTGATGCTGCGCAGCGCTGTGTGACCGGTGAAACAGCTGGACGCTCCTCGAGGGGAAAAAAATCCTTCCAGGGCACAGAAGCGTGCGTTTCTCAGTAGATGGTTGGTGTTCGGGTGCTCTCAGTGCCTTGAGGATTCCCTGGCTAGACAGGATCACGCAGTGACGGCCCCGCTCCCCTTGTGCGGAGCCTGCAGGACCCTACCAGCAGGTTTAAGATTAGTTGGCATCCAAAATTTATCAGGGCAGAATGCACAGAGAAGGGGGCAGCTGCCAGGGAAAGGATCTCCCAGGAAGACAGGCAGAGGGTTGGGGGTGTTCAGCCTGGAGCAGAGAAGGCTCCGGGGAGACCTTGGTGCAGCCTGTCAGTGCTTCAAGGGGTCTGTCAGAAAGCTGGGGAGGGGCTGTTCAGCAGGGGCTGTTGGGACAGGACAAGGGGTGATGGTTACACTGAAAGAGGGAGATTCAGACCAGAGAGAAGGGAGAAATTGTTTCTGCTGAGGGTGGTGAGACCCTGGCCCAGGTTGCCCCGAGAGGTGGGAGAAGCCCCATCCCTGGCACCATCCCAGGTCAGGTTGTCCCTTGGGGCTCTGAGCACCCTGCTCTGGTTGCAGATGTCCCTGCTCCCTGCAGGGGGCTGGACTGGGTGACCTTTAGGGTCTCTTCCAACCCGAACCGATCTGCGGTTCCACGGTTCACCCCCGGCCAGCCCCGCTGCCCGCAGAGGTGCCGCGCACAGCTCGTCACCTCCGTCCCTCAGCCCCCCTCCCCGGGATGCCAGTCGCCGGCCGCCTCCCGCACCTCCACCGCTCGGGCTCCCGCTGCCCGGCATCCCCTCGCCTTCCCCCGGGACCCCCCCGGCCCGCCCCGCCCCCGGCAGCTCGGTGGGCGGAGCCGCCCCGCCCCGCCGCTCCCGGCCCGGCCCGGGGAGCCGGTGCCCAGCGCGGGGCCCCGCTCGGAGCCGGCCGAGCGCAGCCCCGCGGGGCGGCCCGCCGGCAGCATGCCGCTCGCCCAGCTGGCCGAGCCCTGGCCCAACATGGAGCTGGTGCCGCTGGACACGGAGGTGAGCGGGGCTCCGGGCGGGCGGCTCCGGCGGAGGGGGGGGACTCCGCCGAACAAAGAAACGCGCGGTCCGACCTTCCCCCGGGCTCCGCCGCCGCCAGCCCGGCGCGACCCTGCCGGCTGCGGGGACCGCCGGCCCGTGCCGCTCCCCGGCGCGGGGGGGGTCCCCGTTCGGCGGCCCGGGGTGGGCGGGTGGCGGCCGGCCGGGGGCTGGGTGTGTGCGCCGGGGGCTTCCCGGCGCCGGTGCTGCCCTCGCAGGCTTCGGGTGTTCGGGGAGCGTGAGCGGCGTGCTCCGCAGCCTCCTCCCAGCCCGAGGAGAACGGTCCCGGCTGGAGGCCCAGCGAGGACGTGTCCGAGGTTCGGGGTGTTTCCCCGCCGGGCTGCCCCGCTGTGCCCCCCCCGGCGCCAGCCCCTCAGCGGGGCTGCGGGTCCAACTCCCGTCGCCGTCCTGGGTCACTTGGCTGGAGGTCTGCTCTTCCCTCCTGCTTTGCTCTTTTCCTTCTGAGACCTCCAGGCCAGATGTGCAGGACGGTGCTCAGCAGCTGGCCCCAGCTGCGGGCTCGCCTCACAGCCCTTGGGCAAGACAGGGACAGCTCGCAGCAGCTTCCAGCCGGGGCACGGCGGCCAGCTGAGGCTCTGCGCGCCGGCACCCGTTTCTTAAACACCTCCTCATCCCAACTGGAACTAGCAGCTCTCCTGGAGAGACCAGCGGGGTGGGCGAGCGGTCCCCGGCGCTTTGCTCACCCCCTCGCTTTGGCTGGATTTGGTGCTGTCACGTTCCTCTCGCGATGGTTAACAGGTCAGATTTGCTTGTTCCTATTTAAAATTACCTCTTCAGAGACCTCTGCTTTGCGGGGAGGCGTCTCGCCACGGCCGCAACGGCAGCGGGGAGCTCTGCTGCCTTGCGAGGTGAGGCTCCCTCATTTCCGTAGGGCACATACAGCACGAATTCTCCTCGAGACCCCCCGTGCGGGTGGGGTGCTGTGCCCAGGGTCCCCCCGCGCGGCGGGTGCCAAATGGCTGGCACGAAGGCGCGGGGGGCAAAGAGCATCTGCTCCGCAGCATCGCTGGGGTCCTGAGCGTGGGTTTGTGCTGGGAGGTGGGAGAGCAGGGCAAGCCCTGCGGCGACTCGATCGCGATTGCCGAAACCTCGTCGTGCGCCCCGAGCCAGCGTGTAGGTTACTGCTGGGAGACAGGGCTTTTGACTTGTGGTTTCTCTCTTCGTAAGTCAGAAGGTAGCCTGAGAAGGCAGAAAACGCAACGAGTCTCGTCATGGGAGGAAGCTAATGCCAGCGCCCAGGGCGGTGAACGCTGTGGGCGAGATGCGTTTAGCGCTTAATCCCAGGTCTCCCAGGTGCCAGACGGGCGCTGTGTCAGCATCATGGGATCTCTCCGGAGCGGAAGCGGCCGGGGGGGTCCGCTGGGTTTGTCAGCTGCGAAGATGGGGGCAGCAGCAAGGGCTGTTCTCCCCTTGTGAGCTGAGCGGGAGGTCCTGCCTCTGCCCTCGGAGCGATCCCCTTCCCCCGGCTCACCTTGGCCAGAGCTCTAGGTCAGGGTCGGCAGCCGCCTGCAGGTTGTATTTCTGCAGATCGGTCTTTTCCCATCTCAGGATCACGAGGGGGACGTTAGCAATTTACTTCCCTTTGTTTTAAGGTGAGCAGGTACGTGCACTTGACTCCAGCGAGGAACATAATACAGATGTTCTTCACCTCCAAACCTGGCTGCCGTCACCTGGGCCAGATGTTAGCGAGTGCCCTGAGACCCCGCAGCGTCTCTGTGAACAGCGGAGAGGGACGGGGCTTGGGGGGCGTTCTGCACCTTGTGGATAGAATCACCAAGGGTAGGGGCCCAAGGAGAAAGTTTTCACCTCTCCTGGGCGAGCCGGCACCACTGAGAAACCGAGGAGACGTTTCTGGAACGCCGGTTACGTAAACCGCCCTGGGATCGCTGCCATCCAGGTTAGAAACCGGCTTCCTCCAACCTTTGCTTTCTGAGTCACGGAGCAGAGGTGCTGTCACCGCGCTGGGCAAGGCACCAGCCCCGGTGTTAAGGGGTTTGGGGTTTTTTCCGCTGCGCTCCGGGGGTCTTGGCCGCCCGCTGCTGGGGATGGGTCCCTTGTCCCGGATCCGTGCCGGAGAAACGCGTGGGAGCGGGTGGCGGTGGGAGCTTGAAGCGAGCCCCTACAGCAGAGAGCTCCTGGGGACTGAGCTACCTTCGCAATACTTTTTCCTTCATTTCCTCCCCCCCGCCGTTCTCTCTGCTGCTGGCGTTATCCAGAATATTGCTTAGGCAGTCGGAAAGCCTGGCTGGGGCAGAGCAGGAGCCATGGTGGAGCTGAATGACTTCATCGCCATAGCGATGGATCCTGTCAGCGGGGCTGCGCTTCGCTTTACAGTCTCGTCCTGTTACGCAAACATACGGCAACACCGCTGACGTGGGATTGCGCCAAACCCAACCACTTCAAGCTAATTATTTTTGCCAGTGTATGTGTATCATCCTTTACCGAGCGGGAGCTGTTCATGAATAACTATTATTTTCAAGCGTTTTAGCTGAACAAGGGATAAAACAACGATCAAGAGATAGGGGAGGAAGCCGAGCGGCTGTCGTCTCTGATGTGCCTCGTGCGTCGTCTGCTTGGTGGGTTCGGGCTACGTGAGATCTTCTGGCGATCTTTATTTTCACAGAATCATCCTCTCTCTCTGAACTGCAACAGGCAAGATCCGTAAATTCAGCTTAATAATAATAAACACCTCGTTCTTGTGCCACAGCAGCAGAAGCTCCAGGGTGAAGGATTTCTTCCCCCAGTCCCTCCTGCTCGAACGCTTCGTGGTCCATCCCGGTCGGGTGGAAGAGCGTCTCTGGGTCCCTGAACCCTGGTTGTGTTGTCCGTGGGCATCGCGGCAGTGACGAGTCAGCACCCAGAGCTCCACACAGAGCAGAGGCTGTCGATGCCCCGGGGTGGCTTGTGCCGCTGGTGCTAACTCGAGCGCGCAGCCCTCGGTGGCCGCAGGAGCGGGCACGTCCCCGCACGGTCCTGCCAGGGGTGCGACCCGTCCTGGTTTCCGATCAGCGCAGCCCTGGCCTGTTCCTAAACGGCCCCCTGTGCTGCGGATTAAGTGGAATTAAAGGGATTTAAAACGCAAGATGTCCTAAGATCAATATCGCCCAAGTTCAGCCGGGCTGGCCGTTGCGTAACCGAGCGCTCTTGTTTTCCAGCGTACCTCTCTGCGCGCTATTAAGAAAACTTCTGAGAGCAGCCTGTGTGCAGAAGGGCTTTGGCGTCACCTCTGGGGCAGTTCGAGCCGTCGCTCGCCCAGAGGTGCCCTTGCTGCCGCTCCACGTGCCCATCAGATTAGCTCTGTAATCCCCGTTTCCGCTCGCCCCAGAGCGGGCTGGGCTGGAAAGCTGCGGGGACAGGCTGCTGGCCCCCGGCGAGGCTCATGCCACTGCCTTCTCGGTAGCCCAAGCCCTGCTCTGCCACCATCGCATCAGCTCCTTGCCGCGCTGGGCTCCCGAGGAAAGGAGCTGAGCCTCCCTCCTGCAGCGGGCATCGCCTGGTTGCTGCCCGCGGGGAGAGCTTCGGGGTTGCTTTCGGAGCAGGACGTTCCAGAGGTTCCTCTCCAACCCCGAGAACAGTGGGCTGTGAGGGGGGAGCGGGCGCGGAGGCAAACGCCCTGGCTGGCAGGCTGTGCGCGGTGTGCAGGGGGAGTGCAGGAAGCACGCGGTTTGAAGGGACAGGTGTCAAACCAAGAAACCCACAAACTATTCCAGCTCTGCTCGCGGCGCGTCGAATGGCCATGTGTTGTCTGGGAGGTGACGAGGTGTAGCTGGGAGCGCTTCCATCGTGGGTGCTCACAATGGCTCTGGAATTCCACCTGAGGGGGTAAGGGCTGGTTCGGCTCCGGAGCAGAAGGAAAGCCCTTGGCTCCAAATACTGCACATCTCTTCTCAGGCGTCTGCCTTATGTCAGCTTGAGAAAGCGACCGTTTCACCAGGGGCTTCACCCCTCTAAGACCATGGACCTACACGCCCAGGAAACCTCCCTGGCGTGGACGCTGTCCTCTTTCTTTCCACATCCCTCCTGTCCCCGGGTAGGATGGGTTTGTGTCACAGCAGTGGGTCGGACACGTGTTCTCGGGGTCGGCAGCTGGGGAAATGCAGCACTCAGAAGGTCTGCCAGGTCTGCAGGAGGCAGCTGGTGTCTCCTGCAAGCGGAAGGGTTGGACAGACCCTGCGCTCGCTTGCCACGTGCTGGTCTTGCCAGGCTAATAAAAGCCCTTGTCCCACGCATCAGCTCACCCCTCTCCTGACACCTACCTTGTAGGTCTGTTCTCCAGCCCATGCGCCAGGCACCGCTTCCCTCTGTCCAACGTGGAAACGCTGCTCCTTAAGCTGTTTTGGACGCAAGAGCCCTCCCTGAGCTCTGGTTTGCGTTAGCAGCGAGTTATGAATTGTTGATCGGTGACAGCTGAACCAGTAAACAGGAGCGTGTTTCCAAGTCTGGTTATCTCGAGCGCGGTGTCTCCCCTGCTTTGTGGAGGTTATCCATAAACACAAAGTCTTACTTCACTTCAAAGCTATTCTTTGTGCTAAGGGCACCAAGAGCTCCATGTAAACACCAGGGCAACGCTCTTCTGGAAGAACTTGGCTCGTGTCCTCGTGCAATTGCTTTTTTCAGCCGCTGGCTGGAACTTAAGCCCAGTTTAAGGTGGTACTAAGGTGAATTATGGAGCTCAGAGTGGGTCCATACGGACGTCAATATTGCAGGGCCAGCGGCTGGCCGAGCGGCTGGACTTCTCCCCAGCCAGCGTGGTGGGACTAAGCTGGTCTGTGCGCGGCTGCAGGCAGCACGGGCTGAGCTTAGCTATGAAGATGTGTGGAGAATCAGGACTGTCGTGAGTGGATGTGACGTGTCTGACAACTAAACGTGGGCTTAAATTTAGCACTTTGGTGTCCCACCTTTTGTTGTGAGCTCGCCGCGAGCAAGAGGTTTGGAACCAGCAGCGACGCCCTCCTGTAAAGCTGGAGCGAGAACCTGGAAGCGTCTGGCGAACGTGGTGGAAATGGAGTGCGGCAGTACGGGGAGGTTCTCGCAGCAGCCCCAGAGCTCTCTGGAGATCAACAGATTCGAGCTTTGCGTTGTATTAAAAGGGTGTGAGTTAAATTGGGGGGGGAAGGAAGGGGGTAGTGTCCCCGTGCCTCCCCGGGGAAGGAGCTGGCTTTGTTTCTGTTTAGGCTCCTGAAAGGCTCTAAAACTCAGGCGGCCACCTAAGAATCTGAGGCTGAAGTGCAGGAGCATTGCGCCTCTCCTCTTGGACATCGCACCCCCAGAGGAGCGAACAAACTCGCCTTGTCCCTTCAAAGAGAGACGATTTTTGGAGCCTGAGACCGTAGCGCAAATAGACGTCAGAGCAAAACCTCCTCCTCGCCCTTGGTTTCCTCCACAGTCTGCAGGAAACCTTTTGTACGTGCTTATCGTGCTCTCAGTATCTACATCTAATTCAATCCCACCCCCTTCTGCTCCTGCCAGCTTCCCCGCGCGCGGGGCCGTGCTGAACCTGGCACGTCTTTGGTTCAGCGCCGAGCGCGACCGGCTGATGCTACTCCGGGCGGTTCAGGTCGCCCGCGGTGACTTGGTGCAGAGCTCCGGCTCCAGGAGCTGGACCGGCAGGTGGCCCGGAGCCAGGCAGGTGGGGCACGTTTCCTGCAGCGGTATCGGCCGCGAGAGGGTAATAAATAACTGATAAATTCAGTTCCGATTCAAGCCAGCGTCGTGGCGAAACGGCTGTTAGCTGCACTCCAGCACTTCCCGGCTCCACCTGGTCGACCCCCTTTGCCTCTTCCAGTAGTCCCAGGGAAGCAATGGAGGGGCTGGCCACAACGTGGGGGTGTGGGATGGGTCTCCAGAGCAGTTTCTGCAGCACGTGGTGCCGAGGGTGGGACCTCAGCACCCACCGCCCCGGGGATCCAGCCATGGTCGGTGTATAACCAGCCCTAATGTCAGCTGCGGGGAGCGCGGGGAGCCTTCGAACAAGAGACTGTTTTTCAAACAAGTTTATTTTCCTTGGCAGAAGGTGTCCCTTCAGTGCCGGGGGAGCGTTCAACCGCCTCGTACCATGCCTGGAAGTGGGATCCCCCCCTGCTTGTCCTGCACGAAGGGCTCCCGAAGCCAGGCGCCGGGGTGAGGAGGGGTGAGGAGCGGTCCCGTGGCTGCTGGCTGCTAACGGCAGGTTCTCTTCCCTTGCAGAACGGGCAGGCTGCTCCAGAAGAAGGTGGGAATCCTCCCTCCCAGGTAAAAACGCGCTGGGGTTACGTCGCGACGTCAGCTCTGAGCTGCGTGTGGGGTGTGAGCTGGCTTGGCGAAGGGGTTGGGGACGGCTGTTTTTAAACGCTGTAAGCTGCTGCTTTGTAATCTGGCTGAATGTGTGTGGGAGCGTAAGGGACCGGAGCGGGGGAAGAGGAGAGAGAAACCCTCCTCGTCCCTGTCCCTTTGGTCCTCCAAACATCTCTGGAAAGTTCCCCCAAGGGTTCCCTCAGTCCCGCACCCCGGAGCTGGACTGGAGGCTGTAGCAGAGGGCTAGAAGCGAGGCTCCCTGGGGCGTTTCGGTGCCGTGGTTACACCTTCCTCTGTGTGGTGATCTTGCCAGACAGGATGAGAAATACGAGAGTATTTGGTGGTTTTGGCAGAGCTGCCCTTGCTGAGTGCCTGGTATCTGTTTATTCTCTTGCCTTGGCGGGGCTGGGAGAAGCTCCACGTCCATCAGGTTGCCCTGTGCGTCCCCATTAACATCAGCTGGGAATGGTGGAGGCAACTGGGCTGCTGTCCTCCGTGTTTTGGGCAAGGTTGCTCATCTGCTAGACCTTCTTCAGACACCTAAAGCTCTTCCTGCTCCACACGTGATGCTGAAGGGCTCGACTCCTGTGGTGTGAGCCCTCTCCAAGTACGAGACGGAGGACTGGTGTTAGCGCGGCTATTTCCTAATTGTGCCCGCACCCTCCGTCCTGCAGGACGCTGTCGGGGCAGAAGAGCCATCGCAGTACCTGGAAATCACAAGCCTTGCAGGAAGGACGACACGCCAGGTTTGCTTTGGCTTGGCAGACCTTGCCGAACGGCTTGTCAAGGGTTTGTCCCGCACCTTACCCTCAGCGGGGGCCCTGCAGCAGTTTCTCTCTCTGAATCTTCATCCGCGCTAAAGACGTTGGGGGCTTGTTCTGTGGTTAGGTTACCGTCGCATTTTTAGCGCAAGGAATTCAAACCTAATGAACAGCCGTCTACTTTCCAGCCAGTTCTTTGCCAGGAGCTTACGCTGCGCTTCTAGTGTCGCCGCTGCATCTCAATGACCTGGTCTGCATTTCTGTCCCAGTTGCTGGCCTGGCGCAAAGTGGCCCGCAGAGAAACCTGGCGTGGGCCAGTTGAACCCAGGTCAGTGGGACTGTGCGCTTCGCTCCCCTGAGAGCAGCGGGTTTACGGTTCTTCGCTGTTGCTGCATCTCTGGCATGGGAAGAAAAAAAAAAAAAAGAAATCTGTCTCTGCTGGCTGGATTCCATCTGGGCTTCTAAGAGTTGAGACTTTGCCTCTTTCATCTTCAAACACGTGGCTCAACCGCCCTCCTGGAAAAGCTCCTGAAGGATGTTGCTTTAACGCAGCTGAAGATTTTTTTTTTTCTTTGAAGGACATCCCTGGGACAAACGCTGGCTGATCCCATCTGTAGGTGCAGCCCCACGGAAAGATCACGCGATAGAGGCCAAAAAGCACCCGGGCTTCTCCTTGCTGCTCTGTCTGTCCCTCTGTGGGGCAGGGGGGTGAGGTCCCCGTTGTTTGCAGCTGGGGAGCTGGAGCAGAGGGCGAGTTGTCCAGCGTCCCGCAGCAGGGACACCCCCTGAGAGCCCCGTGCTGCGTGCAGGGTCCTGCTTTCCACTCTTCCGAGGCACCGTGGCCAAAATGCCTGAGTGGTGCCTGACAGCCCCATGTTCGGTAACTTTTGGAGGCGTGAAGCCCTGCTACGTGCTCCTGAAATAACCTCGGTGGCGTTTTCCAAGTTTGTACGAGGGACGTTCGCTACCAGCACAGACGGATGAAATCCCTCCTATAAACACATACCTTCAGCGCCGGGGCAAACCCGGCGCTCGGAACCGGCTGCGGGGAAGGGCTGGGGGAAGCAGGAGCGCCCCCAATATCTGCGTATTTTCCCGCGTGTCGCGGGGGTGGACGTCAGCAGCAGCTTCTGGCGCTGGCTCTACCTTCTACCTAAGGAAGGAGAAGCCGGTGGCAGTAAACATCTGAGCTTGGCTCTGCTCAAGTTGAAGGTTGCTCAGGATCCGTCCTGTGCCCTTCTGATCCTGCTGCGTGTGCAGAGCTGTAAGGGAAGGGGCACCTTTATCCGAGGTTTGTACTTGCTGTCGTTCCACGGTTAATTCCGTGATCTCTTCTAAAAATAGCCCCAAGCAGCGACAGCGGCGATTGCTCAACACCCACGCAGAAGCGCTGTCCCTCCCCCTGTCCCCAGAAGCAGGATGCTGCCAGCAGCACCGCTGTGATTTGCCTGGACGATACCCAAAGGCACTTTGCAAAGGAGGGAATCCAAGAGTTCCTCAGAAGAGTTGGGAACTTTGCGGCTGGTAACGTGAGGCTGATGCAGCCTATTGCCTCCGTCATCATCTCACCTGCTGCTGAGGCACCTTGGGGTCCTCGGGCATGAAACACGGTGACATGGCCACTGCAGAGGCAGCGAGGGCTGTGTGGAGCCAGGCTGGCTGCCATCAGGGACTTTCTAGCTGCCTTTGTAGCTCCAACTCAGCGTCCTGCCGAGGACGGCTGGTGCATTTCACAACTTCTTGTGGCTTTTCTTCCTGTGTGGATTCCCACCTTTCCAGAACAGTTGTGGTACGCAAGTCCCTGCAAGCGTCGTACCTCGCTGTGTTTATCTGAGTATCTTGGAAACGCCTGCAAGATCCTACAGGTTGGGCCGAGAGCTGTCTGGGGCGCCTGCCGCCCTTCGCGTGGTCACGGGGAAAGGAGCTTGGGTCTGCAGTCAGGGCCGTCCCAACGCCATTCCAGCTCGGAATTCCAAGCCAAACCCTCTGCTGACAGCGGGCGCGATCCTGGAGTGCTGGTGCCCCAGTCCTTGCTTGTCTGGTGGTAAGGCTGTGCAGTCTGCCAGGCAACCCACGAAGCCAGATCGCTTGAGCAGGAGCCTTTGCCAAAGATAGGTACAAGGACGGCTTTTTTTCCCCTCCTCTCCTTGGTGGGGGTGTTGGACCCCGTTTGAACTTGCTGTTGGCTTTAGGGCAGCGGCAGCGCAGTTGGGGTGAAGTTTCAGTGCAACGTCGGTGGGCTGCTGAAGAGAAGAGCTGCTCTTTCACGTCCACGTCGGTGGTAGAGGAGCAGGACGATGCTCGCGGAGCAGGACTGCTGCCTCGCATCCTCCACACGGCAGAGAGCTCAGGTTCTGCTTTCCTCCCCTTCTCAGCTGGGCTGAGGGCTGAGCTTGCGCTCCGTGAAGGAGCCAAGCGTGAGGAATTAGGCATGGAAGTACAACACCCAATTAGTGAAATCTCTTCAGAAGGAAGAGCAGAGGAGGGGATTTGCGGTGCTGAGCGTGCCCGCTCCCTCTCCGCAGGTAGCGCTGGCGCGGGCTGGGAGTGCTGATCAGCGTGTTCTTGGGTGGTAATCACAGGGCGCGGCGAAAACTGGGGAGGTGAATAAGTAACCTCTTCCAGCTCTGCTTTGCACCGTAAGAGATCTTTGAGAGCGGAGCAAGGGCCTTGCTCTGCCGCCCGCCCCAGGTGAGGTGCCCCAACTGCTCAGGCTGAGCCTTGCTGTGAGGCAGCAAAGCGGCGTGGGGCTGCAGGGAAGGGGAAGGACACGGCTCCTGCCCCGCTCTGTGCAGCTCCCGCTGATTTATCCTCGTGTCCTGACCAGAAAGGTCCTGCCCTGCAGCATCTGCAGCGAGGGAAGCCGCAGGCAGGAGCTCTGGACGTGGGCACTTCTGGCCAGAGAAGTACCTGCGTCCTCAGCATTACTATTGTTGTTCGGGGTGAAGCACCCCGCTGTAACGCCGTAGTGACGACACCGTACAGTGGCAGCACAGCTCCGAGTTGTAGCTCTTTGGGATGAGCTGGAGGAGGGAGGGCTGTAGCCGTCTCTGCCTGCGATAGCTCTGTGCCGGTCCTCCGTGTGGGTCAGGAGCAGTCGACGGCTCCTCCAAATAAAGCTGGTTCTTGGTTTTGCCGCACGCCTCCTGCACGAGTGCTCGAGCTCTTCCCTCCCACCTGCAAACTGGGTGTATCTGGAGCAGCTCTGCTGCAGGCTGGGCTTCACCACTGGTGAGGAATCCTGCTCTGACCTCCAGTCACGCACTGGGATTCTTCGTGCTCCTCCAGTGGGGTGTAGGAGGGGGGAAGGCTTCGAGCTGTTCCGTCTCGGCGTACCGCGGCAGTGCTGCTCGTGGCTCTGCTTCCCAACGGCGCGCCTCCCTCCTCCACCCAGACTTCGCGCTGGGCATCTTGCCGCAGGCTTCGCTGACTGGCAGAGCGTCCAGTGACTCCTGTCTTCGCTGGAGCTGCACCACTGAGGGTGCTCAGAGGGGAACGTGAAGCGCCTTCTCTTCAACTGGGGGGAGGAAGAAAGAGTCACCCGAGACCTGCTGGCCACCAACAGGCGAGTCCTGGGTGCCCAGCTAGTGTCCAGGCAATGGGCGTTCTCTCGCTGCGCAGGCTGCCTGCACGGGAACTCCAGCCCCCGGCGGAGCGCTGGGCAGGTGACACTGGTGGCGTGACCCCCGTCAGTACTGGAGACCGCTCTGATCACCGCCTCTTAACCACGGCAGGGTTTAAACCCAAGCGCATCGCTCCCCAGACAGCCCTGCTGTGTGTGCACCGCTGCTGTTTGCCCCCAGAACCGGAAAGCTGTCGGACGTGGGAAGAGATGGGTACGTCAGCAGACCCCTTCCCTGCCCGCCGCCCCGTTCTGTTGCTGCCAGCTGCTCGGCCAAGGGTGCTCCTGCCAGTCTGGTCGTACTGGGATACGCTGGTGGGAGCAGAACAGCTCTGGCGCGACGTGGGGCTGCCTGGAAACCTGCGCCGCGGGGACGGGGCTGCAGCTATCGCCGCTCTCTTGGCGTTCGGCTTTTTCGGCACGGCGCTGGCGAAGCCCTTGGTTTAAACCGGCTGCTCCGTCCTGTCAGTTGAAGTAATCGAGTGGGTTTGGTTTGGAAGTCCTGCCAGCCGCCTGGCTCCTGCCTGCCAGAGCGTTTGCTCGTTGTCCTCGGCAAGGCCGGGCGGTGGTTAACAGCGAGCTTCTGAGCTCTCGGAGAACACAACAAATAAATGCCTGTTCGAGGAGCAGAGTCTCTGAGGAGCTGCAGACTCCGATGAATAATTGAAGAGGGGTCAGTTTACAGGACTTGCACAGCGGGAATGCGGCAGCGGAGACTGCGGAGCTGGCGAGCAGCGCCCAGACAGCCCTCCCGCCCGGCGCGCCGACCCACCGCCACTGCTCCGGTTTCTTCGCTTCCATTTCCATCCCCCTCGTGGGTTAACAGAAACTGCTTCCAGCTCTGCCTCTTTTATCAAAAAACAAATAATCATCTTTTATTGTGTGCTGTACCCGGAGGAAACCGGTGTCACCCCTCTCCCCATCACAGGTAAAGGAGTTCTTGAGCCCGCAGCGAAGCGAGGGATCCTGCTGCCAGCCCCTCCTCGGTCTCTCGGTGCGGCGGGGCTGCGGGCTCGGCACTGCTGAAGTCAAGCTCTTTGTAGACCCAGGAGGAAGCGTGAGGCAGGCCAGAGCTCTGCCAACGCTCCCCCGGAGGGATGGAGGAGTCGCGGGCTCCTCTTCTGATTGAGGGCAAGGGAGGTGGAGACCGTCCGCAGGGGATGGGGTGGTGGCAGCTCCCTCTGGGCCAGGGACCGGAGCAGAGGGCTGGCGCCAAAGGGGACCCCAAAGAGCACACACCGAAGAATTTTATATTCACGTTTGATTTTCGAAGGGGTCGGAGAGGGCTTGGGGCTCTGGACCATGCCAGCTTTGATCCCCCTTGGCTGGGTTTGCTGGGCGTCGCTGGCTGCGCGGCTGGCTCACACCCGATCCGGGGCTCTCCCTGCACATGCAAGCGGACTCTGAAGCTCCTGCAGCTTTACAAGTCTCAGCTTTATTTGGGTGCCAAAGCCTAGTTTTGACACGAGCAGTAAATTCTTTCCATAGCTCCTGGTGAAGCTGCAATAACTTTTCTCCCCGGTCACACCGTGCTGCCTGCCAGGGGCTGGGGGAGGCTGGGGACTGTCCAGGGAGGATGTTCCCAGCCTCTCCGCTAAGGTCTCCTGCCTTGCCCGGAGTCCTTCTCCTTGGGAAAAGCCCCTCTCTGCGTGCCAGGGGCTGCCGCAGCGGTGAGGGAGGCAGAGGCTTCGCCTCCCAGAAACTCCAGCTGATCTCTGGAGGCAGAAGGGGTTTCCCAGGTCCTTCCCTTGCCAGTCCTGGAGTGCGCGGCCGGGCGGTGTCACCCCTTCGGAGAGGGAAAATGAGGGACTTTCGCTTGGACTCGAACCCTCGGTCTTGGCACAGCGTCTGGCATGGCTCGGGAAAAGCGAACGCGATCTTTTTGTGCTCCCGTAAGCGCTCTGAGACGTGGCGGGATCGATTTCCTCGCTGCCAGAGAGCCGCGTGTAACCGGATGGCTCGGGCTGGCCCGGGTACAGGTCAGGAAGATGCAGTGTCTGCGTACGGAGAGGGGCGGGCGGTGGCTCTGCGCCGTCGTCGGGCCACCCAGCACCGGGGCTGGGGTCAGGGGTGCCCGGCAGCACCGGGAGAGGAGACCCGGTGTCTGCGCATGGACAGAACGAGGGGGCAAAGCTCCTTGAAACAGCATGTTTTGTATTTTAGAGGAACAGGACAGAAGGTGTTATTGCTGGTGTTGAGGGTGACTGTAATTCCCCTGCGGTGAAGTTTGGGAAGGGGACGGGTAGCGATGTTCACCTTGCGGCCCCATCCCCGGCACGCAGCGGGAGGCACCGAGCAAAGGCTTTGCCACGTCCTGAGACCTCTTTTCACGCGCCCTGCACCAAGAAAACCGCCGGCAGCGTGCGTGCCGTGGGAGGAGTATGGAATTCCTGCGTTCCTGCCATAGAGAACAGTTTCCACATCCCACGGTAACTCCAGGGGCAGCAAACAAGTCTCGGGTCTCATGGTGAAACCAGCATTACATTTTACTGTAATTCAGTTAGAACGAGTTTTCACCCTCTGTACTGAGAGCAGCAAAACCGCCTCGTGCCGAGATGGTTCCTGAGAGCAATATTCTTCATTTGGAAAAGCCAGGGACGGGCTCTCCTGGTTTTCACCCCCGTCAAAGCTCCAGCTGGTCGGCGTTTGCTGAGCGCAGACCTTTCCTCCTTGCTGGGAATGTGCGTAGGGCTGCAGGAGGGGGAGGCTGGATCCTTTGCACCTTCCAAATGGGGACTAATTTGTTCTGCAGAAGCTCCGTAATTAAATAATTCTTATCTCCTGGCAGTTAAAGGTGTTTTCCTCTCCTGGCGTCACTGGGTGCAAAGTCCTGCCAGCTGCCAGTGCTTCTCGCAGCTCTGCGGCAGAGCTCTCGGAACGTCTCGGTGGGGTTTGGAGGCGTCTTTTGCCTGACTCGTGTCTTGAGCCCAAACTGCTTGTTGTCGGCTGATCCTGTAGCGCCTGGAGAGGATGGAGAGGTTTTATTGGATATCTTTTTAAAGAAACGTTCAGGATCTGGTGCCAAAACGCCCCTGGAGAGAGCCAGGAGCAGGGAGGAGACCGCTGGGTGCCAGGGGGCCGCCTGTGCCCGAGGCTCCCCGCTCCCTCCAGCCCGCGAGGGAGCCGAGCTCCCGGGTGCAGGGCAGGTATTTTGGTGCTCCTGGTCAAATGAGTCGGGTGGCACCCGACCAGAAAGGATGTCGTGGAGCAGAAGGGCTTGGTTTGCCGCGGGAGCTCTGCTTGAGAAACGTCTCATCCCTTAACCGCTTGCTAGATCCCCCCTGGTTTAGGGGTGCTGAATCTTCCCAGAAATGGGTGTTTACGAAACGGCGCCTTTTGGGCTCTCGCTTGGGAACAGAAACACATTTGGGGACGTTGAAGCTGCTCCAGGTGCCACCTGCTGGAGCGGTGGCGGGGCAGCCAGCCTGGCAGGGCTCTCAGCCCCGCCGGGGTGCCCCAGGCTGTCCCCCGGGCGCGGACACCCCTACCTGTCCCCGCAGTCCCACCACGCTGTGCCGGGAAGCCCTGTGCCCCGGCACTGCTGCTCTCCTCCTCGCTGCCAGAGCCTGCTGGCGTCTCTGTGTGGTCTCCAGGACTTTGCAGGGTTTCCTCCCTCTGACAGCTCCGTCCACCTCCGCGGAAGATGATGTGGGTCACTTTGTGACCCAGAAAAGAAGTGAACTTGCTGGTGAGAGAAGGGGCCCGCGAAAAGAACAAAAGGATGGAACTGCTCCATCTGAACACCAAACAGGGTGAAATGCGCTGTCTTGGTCTGAGTTTTCCCTTTTTAGGGATTTGCTTGTAACCCCCATTGCGGGGAGCCGAGATCGCTGCCGGGAGCAGCAGCAAGCCCTTCCCCAGGGCCACCGAATTAATTTCACGCTGAGGTTTGGCTCTGAGTGGAGAGCACTCACCCTCAGGAAGGTGGCAGAGTGCTGCTGGGGTGCCTGGAGTCCACGGCTTTTGTCTTTCACCGCACGGGGAGAGGTTCCCGGTGCTACCCGTGCGGTGGTGGGGCTGGTCATTCGCCTCTCCCAGCCGCCCCATCGGGGTTTGCGCACGAAGGTAGCGATGAACAGCGTTTCTAGACGCCAGCGCGTCCGACGCCCTCGCCCTGCCGAGCTCCGGCCGCGAGCCCTGGGCTTCTTCTCCCTCCCGCCTTCTCGGTTTGTTTTGTTTTCCAGGAGACCGGTGAAACAAGCCTTGGAGATGGCGTAGGGTGAAACGTGCCTCCCTCCTGCCGCGGCACCGCTCCCTCGCGCTAATCCCTTCCCGTAAACCGCTCGCAGCAAAGCTCCTGCCAGCAGTCCGCCCCCGGCCGTATCTGCTTAGCGGCAAGTTCCAGCTGCCGAAGTCTCCGGCGCTCCTTGGCTGTGTTTGTCGCAGTGACTTTGTCCAAGACTTCCACCTCCAGAGCTCCCCCGCGGTGGGCCCGTCCTCGCCCAGGCCCCCGCCGCCTCCCCCGGCTCCGGTCTCTCCAAACAGCCGATGCGCTTGTTCAGCCTGAGTTTAGATGAAGCACTGACGAAGCCGCCTCTTGCCCTGCAGATCCTCTTGGATCGCTCAAAAAACCTCCCTCTGCTTTTAAGCTCTGTCCATGACCCCAAGCGTTTACACTGTCCTGCTTCTCCCTCCTCCTGCAAAAGCTGTTGGTGATTCTCTGCTGTCTCGTAGGAGCATGGGCACACCTCTTCCCTCCATCTGCCCCCTGCTTTTATAAAACCCCCAGGACTGAATTCTGCTCCGAGTGTGGTTGGAAATGGCTGAGGAGCAGAAGTGAGGGGTCTCGTGTCTTTTCCCCCCAGCCTTTTGCAGATGCGGGCATGAGCGTGCTAAGCAAAATTAACCCTGTCTTATAAAACGCGATAAACCAGTGGCCAGAGCTCGGCTTTGAGCGGGCAGCCCAGCACTCGTGCTGGGTCGGTGATGGTTGGGGTGATGCTGGAAAACCAGAGCCCCCGAGGTTTCATACCTGGAAGGGAGGGAGCTGCGTGGGCTGGGATTAAACCTGTTGGAACGTGTGCGCGAGAACAGGACAGAGGCTCCCCTTGGCCAGAGAGGTTTTTAACTCTGCTCAGGGTTTCGAATTATTTTCTTTTCTTTAATTGCGTGTGTGGAATGTGTAAGCACGAGAGAGGTGGCTTTGGTGTTTAATCTTTGAATACGACCTTGACGCTGCGATGCTGCTGAGTTAGATAAAGTGAAGCTCCCCGGTGATTTTTTTTAACTTCAGCAACTGAATGAAATCTGTACAATCTCAGGAAATGTTCTGCTCGGCTGGACTTCTGTTTTCAACTTCTGCTCTGAGCCGCAGCGAGCGGCAGCCCGGGACACAACGCCCCTCCTGAGCAAACACGGAGGAGCAGCACCTGCTTTCTCGCAGCCAGCGCTCGCTCTGCCCTCCCAGCAAAGCCCCCACAGCGGCGGTGGGCTGGCGTGGTGACCGCGCCACAGGAAGCACAGGTACATGCTGACGTTTCTCAGCTCCCAAGAGGTGCCAGCGCAGCCGTGGACTGCTCAAGAGGTGTCGCTCAGAGCGCAGGTTTCCTGCCTCGCTTTCCTGGAACTCGGTGGATGGCAAGAAAGCGAGTTAAATTCTGCAGCGGCTGATAAAACCTTCTCGTTGCTGTGGGCAGCGCTTCCTCTGTGTCGAGTGGCTCTGCCTCGAGGCGCAGCTCCCTTCCCTCCGTCGCATCTCTCCAAGCAGGTCCAGCCCATCCTCTGGGCTGCCTGCTGGCTCCGATCAAGCTGAAGCCCTTTGCTCGCTAGAGTCTCTTGGGGAAGAACAGTGCTGCTCGGGGACAAGTGTCCCACAGGATTCCTCAGGCTTGGAGCCCGGAGGGTGACCCACCGTAGGAGTGCAGACAAAAGTACGGGGTTCTGGCCAATTCTTTGGTTGCAAATGAGACCAACCGTCAGCCTTGCCCAAATAAGGCCTTTGCAGGAGGGCAGGCAGTGGCTGGGGAGGTTTCTTTGCTTTGTTTGTTCCCCTTTTTGAGAACCACCCCTTTAAAAAAAAGCTCCAGACAGAGCAGCCTTTGCCTCTCTGCTCTTTACAAGGGCAAAAAGCAGACTGGCTTCCTCCCCGGAGCTGCTGCGTCTCCCGCTGCCCGTTTGTCTCGGGCTCCTCCAGCGCTGCCCTGCAGGGAGGGTGCTGCTCTGGAGCAGCTGCATAAAGTACCTTCATGCAAAAGTTCGGCAGTGGGAAGCTCCCGGTCCTGGGGCTGGCACCCAGGAGCGGTCTGCGCTGGAGGGGTCTGCATGGCCTCAGAGGTCTTCTTCACCCAGAGCTTCCTGGCCGGCAGCGGAAGCCTCTGCTGAGCCAACCCTTTGCTCTGGCGTGGGGACACCAGTCCCACTTCTGACGTGACAGCGGCTGTCTCTCGGGCAGCAGTCCTTCGCACCGTCGCCTTCCTGTTTATAAAACCCTGATCCTTCCCCCCGCCCCGATGCTGTTCCCAGTGCTCAGTGGGACGTAACCGGTGCCTGGCAGGAGGGAAGAGCAGTCCCTGGTTGTTCTGATTTAAATCTATAGGACTAGTAAGTGTCCTGTTGTATGGAGCTGATGTTGGGACTTGCTGGAACTTAGTCCTAGAGTCTCGTCTGTGGACACAGGACCTGGATCACAACGTCTTTAAAGCGTGCGCTGGGCACCGTCGTCTTCCCCGGGACTGATGCACCAGTGACAGCAGGTTCACACGGAGTTTAGAGCTGGGCTCAACCCCTCTGTGCCAGCGTCTGGCCCACCGCTGCTCAGGCAGCATCATCTCGCTTCTGTCACCAACTTTTTGCTTTCCAAAACTATGGGATAAGGCCTAGAAGTGATTTAATTCTGCCCTAAGTGGCAAATTCACCCGGGATGTGTATGGTCACTTGGAGGGGTGACGGAGGAGGGCTCTTGCCCAGACGTTTTTGCCCTTAGACCCACAACCTGCCTTTTGGCGTGCAGCTGCCTGCACCGCCATTCCCTGTGGTTTATGCTTCGTGCCTTAGATTTATCACCTGCTGTTGGGATTGTTACCCGTTGGGTTGGCTCTGGACCCTTCTCTTGGGGGCAGAGGCAGCGAAGCAGTGGAGGTTTGCACTCTTGCAGCAGCCTTTCCCTCCATGGCTGAAGCACTCCTGCCTTCCGCAGCTGCTGTAATCCCTTGCACAAGCTGTAGCTGCCCAGATGTAACCTCCAGCCTCTGTGTTTCTCTGCTGCAGAATTGTTTTTGGGATCCCTTGTGCCTCCTGCCCCTGAGGAGGGAGCGATCCCCCCTGGGCCACAGGCTCTGGGAGTGGGAAGGAGCTGTCGGGATGCTCCATGTGGACACAGCTGCAGCCTGACAGTGGTTTGGATGCTGCGGTGCAGGGCAGCAGAAGTTGCACGGATCTGGAAAGAAACTTGGCAGGAACTGTGATTTTTTTTTAAGGTACAGAGCGGGGACAGCTAAAGGGGTTCTGTAACAGAGCAAAGACCTCGCAGTGGCACTGGGGAATCTGCCGGGGGACTTTTGAAACCATCCAGGGCATCTGGTGTGCAAGACGAAATGCAGATGGTCTCTCCACAGGAACCGCGAGTAAGCCCTTCGCTCACTTTTCCTTGCAAACATAGAAACGAGGAGAGAACCGATCCAGAGCCATGGGGCTGAAGCCCTTCTTCCCCCTCCGCTCCTGCGCTGCCCGCTCTGGCCAGTTCCCACCTCCTTCCCGCTCTGGCCGTCTTAAGGCACCCCTGGATGTGTAGGAGAGGGGGGCAGAGCCGTGTCACGGGGCGGGAGCTGACCCCCGAGCGAGCAGGCAGGATTGTGCAACCCTCCCATCAGAGGTCCCTGGGCAAACCTCCCGTGGGGCCTCGCAGCAGCGTCCCAAAGACCCGGGACAGCAGATAAGCCAGCGGCGACGCTGACACGGGGCAGGGACAAACCAGGGAGGGATGGAGAAGCTGCCTCCTCCTGGCCCCATCCCTGGAGAGCTGCAGTTCAGCTGATGCTGCAGGGAGGAGCGCCCGTGCTGGTCTCAGCTCGGAGCAGGAGCAGCGTAACCTTGGGGAAGAAAACTACAGAGACCCTCAGCTGCTTGTTGCCGCCTCGTGCAGTGCCCGAAATTGCTCTTTCTGTGCCTGTTTTCCTGTCTGTGACGTGGGGGACTGCTACGCTGATCCTCCTGAAAAGGCTGCTGAGCTTTGCTGATGGAAAGAGCCCTGCCTAAGCACCCGTAAAGCCGTCCAGTGTTTTCATTTGGCTGCTGGTATTGTGCAGCCATCGCCGCACAATGCAATTTCCCCATACGAAACCGCGGTTTCCTCTCAGCGAAAACTCCCAAAATACATCCCGGTGACATAACCGCTACACTCGGGGTTCTCGTGCTGGTCCGGGTGCTGCAGGGTGCTCGACGTTCAGGAGGCAGCTTGCAGAGTATGGGACAATAGCAGCCTGAAGCTCTGGAGATGCTGAGGCTCCTCTTCCGCAGCAAGCCGAGGATCCAGGAGGCAAGTGTCTAGCTGATAAAATGCTGCTCCGCGTGCGTTACCGAGCTCTGTCTCCTCTGCAGGACGCCACAAGTCGGTGAACCGCCCGACCTCCCCCAGTTCGAATTAACGCCTTCTCTTTGGGAAGAGGCGTTTCTGATGGCTGAACTGCTTTCCAAGCAGCGTCGTTCCTAGGTGCTGCCAGAATTCGGGAGTGTTTGGGGAGCAGAGCATGTGTTGAAGCAACAGAAATTAAAACAGCTTCTGGTTAGTTGTTGATGAATAGGAAGTGAAATGCCAAAAGCGTAATCTGTTTCTAGCTCTTGCGGGGTTTTTTTTTTTTTCTCTCTTGCATTTAGATGTGACTGTCTCAACCAGCAAAGTGACAAAACGCGAGCAAAAACAAACCTGTCTCTTGGCTTCTGGCTCGGAAAATCCTCCCTCAAAAAAAAGGGGAAAAGGAGGAGAGAGGGCTTGTGTTTTGAACTTGTGCTGGGAGAAAAAAAACCACCCGTGTGTGCGTCCCCAGCCCCGCTCGAGGGTGACGGAGCCGTCTGTGCAGCTCGAAGGCGGCATCGGGAAGTTCCGAAGAAGTCGCCTCCTCCTCTGACTTGAGCGATCTCCTGGGCTCGGCCCTGGCCGATGGCTGGGGGTCTCCTTCTGTTTTCCAGGAGCAGCAAATACCGTTTCGCAGCGGTGCGGGATCGGTGTCAAACGGCCTCCCGCGAGGCTGAGGCGGTCGGACGGGTGGTGGCTCACAGGAGCAGTGAGACCTGCAGAGAGACCCGTGCTGGTGGGGGGAAACCACTCCATCCCCGGCCAAGGCAGCGTTTGGTGCCCGCTCGCCGGTCGGAGCCGGGAAGGAGCCGGCTCCCCTGGGGGTGGATGTGATCCCCGGGGGGCACCGCTGGCGTTTTCGTGATGGCTTTTGGGCGCTGGGGAGGGGGTTTAGTTGTGGCTTTGGTAGATGTGTCAGCCCCCTGCCCTGGGCGTCCGCTTCCCAGGGCGGCAGTGGGACAGCACCTTCTCCCAGCCCCAGGGAGATCTTGGCTGCTTCCGCAGCAAGGGCAGAGCGAAGGGGGCAGGAAGGGGAAGACGTGGCTGCAAGGGCCCCCTCCGATCCGATTCAGTGCTTCCGGAGCTGAAAATCAGTTAATTCTTAGCTCTAATCTCGCTGTTTTCACACGGCTCCTCCCTCCCCTCAAGGCTGGCTTTCTCTTCTCTCGCCTCTCCGGGGCTCCTGTCCTACTTTGGGGTCGCTCTGCCTCGCGCTGCCCTGCCAGCACCGTGGGCTCTGTCGTGGTGATGGACTGCAAAAACTTGCTTCTTCCCTTGAGTCTGAGTTTTTGGGGGAGAAGGAGCCCTGTCTAGCAGAGCAGCAGTTCTTTTCTGAGCTCCCTTTGAATGCTCCTGCATCTCCCCCTCGAAGGGTTCGCAGGATTACATCTGGCCCCAGGGCAGCGTAAACTGACATTTCTAGGGCTGCTCAGGGACCTGTCAGAGCAGCCGGGCTGGCCCTGCCCTGCCCTCGAGGGATGTGGTGAGGTTGGCTCTTTGAATATGTTCCTCCTGGTTGCTTTAGAAACGCTGAGCGAGACGAGCCCTCTCTTTGCCAGGGCGGTGCCAAACGTCCCCGCAGACCCAGGACACCAACTCCAGAACAGATGCTCTTGGAGTTTGTCCAGGTGTAGCTGAGAGTAAAATCTGATCTAGACATTAATCAACCTGCCAGAAATTAATTCTCTCTCCTTGGCAGTGGTGCTCTGATTCGTGGGGAACACGTGTAACCAAGTACCAGCACCGTGTCCTTCTCCACCATCAAAGCCTTTATCAGCAGCTGGCTCCAACTGCCCTCCTGGAGCCTCCAGCACAGCTCAGAACCGCGCCCTGAGGAGCGATGGCTGGTGGGACACCACCGGTGACTGTAAACAGCTCACCGGCTCCTGCTCAACAAGTTTGTGGGGAAAACTTTAGCGGAGTATCAGAGCCCCTCTGTGCTGACACTCGTTTATTGTCCCGCAGGCAAAATCAGACATCACTTGGATAGAGAAAGACCTTGTGGACTCAGCGGACAAGGTAAGAGATGCTGCAGATGGGCACCTCAGTTTGACTCATGCGTTTAATTTGCACTTTGTCCCACGACGGGTCGTCCCACGTACGCGAAGGCGTAAGCAGAGCTCACAAGGAGCTCTCTGAAAACCAAGCCCTTTCTCGCAGCACGCCCCTACCAGCCCGTCTCAGCGAGGTGGGTCTGCGGGGACAGAAAGCAGCTATTACTCACTGGCTCACGTGACATCCCGGACTTGACTTCATCCTCCTCCTCCTTCCTCCCCACACCAAACCCCTTTCCGTGCTGTCATTTGTGTCTCCTGGGGCTTTCTGATCTTGTCAGCTTGCTGGGGCGGGCGCTTCGGCGTGGTCGTCGCGCGGAGGCACGGTGGGGGGTTTTGATTGCTTTTCCGAGGCGCCTCTCCCCGCTCTGAGCGCCTGATAACACAACAGGCAAAATAGTCTCGGTCAGGACGAGATTTCTCAGATGCTGCCGAGCCCACATGCAGAAAGCCGCTGGCTGCATCTCCTGCTCGGCTTCACCGCGCAGGGAGCGCTTCCTCGGAAGCCGCGATGCTCGTCCGTGGATGGCACGTTGTGGACACGGTTCCTGCTTCCCTGAGACCGCGGCCGCGTGAAGGAGGTGTCGGTATGAAGCGACTCTCCTGGAGACTCGTGCTCAGCAGCTGCACGGTGCCGTTTCACGCTGCCCTCTGGCACCTGCTCCCAGCTGCCAGCTTTGGAGCTCAGCAGCTCGGGAGGTTCCCTCTGCGGAGCGGGGACCAGCTGCCTTGCAGGTTGAAAGTCATTTGTTTCTTTCGTTATCGGTTCTCAAAGAGCACACTGTGGGGGCGGAGGAGGCAAGACAGTCATAACCGGGGTCTCTGGGTCCAAACCAAGATCCTCTTTTCATACTCCGGAGGAATTCAGAAGTCAAGGCTGACGCGGGGTTATTTCTAACAGCAAAGCTGCAGACGCGTCTCTTGAGTCATTTCAGGGGGTTTCTTTCTTATCTGCTGAGGTTTTGGTGCGGAAAACATCTGTCTGTCCTGGCCCAATGGAAAGGTTGAAGGGGAACAGGCTTGGTGGGGGAAGGAGGCAAAACAAGCCATCCAAATACTTCTCTGCCATGCCAATAAATCGGAGCAGCCCAGAGTCTGTCTGCAGAAATGCCCTTAAAAATACCTCTGGAGAACTCCCCAGGGTGGCTCTTGGATAACTCCTGTGTCCGCGGCAAGGACTCTTGTGCAGCGTAAAGCAAACGAAGGACTAGACGCAAATCCAAGTGATGCTGGAGGATTTGCCCATGGGATGGATGCACCCCGAATCCCGTTACGGGTGACCCGTCATCCCCGTGCTGGTGTGAGAGCAGAGCCAGGCAGCTTTCCGTGGGGGTGTCAGGTTCTGTGTGGGGTTTCGTGAGTTCTCCTCTTCCTTTTTAAAGAGTAAGTGGCTTCTCAGAATATTCCCCCGCTGTGAAAACCCCCCCCCAAAGCTCACAGCCTGACAGGAGATTCGTGCAGCGCTAGATGAAGTCACTTTAACTAGACCGTGTGTTTTCTGTCAGCATCTTCTCTGAACCAGGGGCACCAAAGGTGAACGAGGAGCTGTAAGGTTATTTTTTTTCTAAAAGCAAAACCAAGAGAAAAAAAAAAAAAGCCCCAACCACAAGAGCTGTTGCTGGGTGGTGGGTGCCTGAACCTGCCTGCGTGTGACCGAGTCGCTTGTCTCCACTGCGCATCCGCCAGCTGGGCTTTAACCACCTGTATCTCCTCCATCCGGCGACCTCAAGCGCGGGGCGTCCGCAGCGCGCCGCGGGAGCCTCGCTGCTCCCCGGGAGCCGGCCGTGCTTCCCCGGGAGCCGGCGGAGGTGGCGGTTACCGGGGCTGTGCGATGTGGATCGGGATGGGAGAATGGAGAAGGACCCTAAACTTCCTCGCATCTGCGCGTTTCTCGCGCTCTGGCTGCAGAGGAAACACCGAGCCAAGCCCTGCAGCCTGCAGCTGCCGGCCCCCGGCCAGCTCTCCAGCCCGGTCAGTACCGCTGCCGGCTCGCTTTGCTGCGCTTGTGGCTCGCCCAGGTGGGCTGATGCTTTGGGTGGGTGTTCGGAGCAGTCTGGTTTGCTTCTCTTTTCCTGGGATAGTTTGTTTACTGGTGCTGTTGGAAGAAGCTTCTCTCGGTGCAAGCAAAGCCTGCCCGTGCTGCAGCTGGGTGGGACGCAGGGGCTTCTGTGCTGGAGGCTTGTTCTGGTGTGCTGCTAAACGGGCTGTGAGAGCTGGTCTCCGGATCCCTACCCGACGAATGGCAAGTTACTGCATGAGTGGCTGGGAGGAGACCTCCCTTGTGTCAGCGAGATGCCACACGGCATCTCGAAGCTTTTCTCAGAAAACCATCAACAGTGTCTCCGCTGATGCCACTTTGGTCTGCTTGGTGTGGATGTGTGTTTGCTGGTGCGGGCTGGCCGGCCGCGTATGCAAATCTCTGCCTGCCTTCAGATGCAGCTTGGGCTGCTGGAACCGTTTCAGTTAAACCCCCTGGGTTTAGCTATTGGCCAAGGGGGAGAATTCCCACAGCCGTGACGATCCGTCGCTCCGCAGCTCCTGAAGAGCTGTGGCAGGAGGATGGTCCAGATACCTTGGAGGTGGAAACGAGGGTTCATTTTGAACGTTCCTCCCTGCAGAGGGGTGTGATGCCGCGGGGTGACACACGCACGGTGCTACAAGTGCTGATGCCTCGTAGATCTGGTTCCTCTCTGGTGTTTCCAGCAGGATGGGCAAGAGGGAAAGAGCCTGCAGCTTCCACTGGTCCCATCCCTGGGTCTCTGCCCGATCTTAGGGTGTGAATAATGCAGGGTCTTGAGACAGCAAAGCTACCACCGTGGCAACAAAGCCACTTTCTAAGCTCGAGAAAAGCCAGGCGTGAGAGCGGGAAGGGAAGGGTGCTTGGTGCAGGTAGGCAACCACATCCGCGGGCGCTGGCAAGGCTGCCCTCCCCCAGAAGGTGCTGGGAGGGTGGGGAGTGGGCTGGGGTGCAGAGGAGAGGCAGAGCCTGAGTCTTGGTTCCTGTTGTTTTTAAAAGCTCTTTTGATGAGGTGGGTTCCAGACCAAGTATCTGCACAGTTTTAGAAAACAAAACGTAACGGGTTTTCCCCCGGCTCTGCAAGGGGAAAAACTAAATGGTAGTTCCAGCTTTCCGGCAGCCTCTGATGGCCACGTCTAACACCGGATAATGTGGACTGAAGCGGTAGGGAGCCTGGCCTTGCCCTTACAAGACGTACAGCTCCAAGGGATTTCTACCTGTGTGTAGACGTGGGAAGTTGAGCCCAGCTTGCCCTGTGGGCTCTCCCTGTAGTCAACTGGGAGAGGGGCTGGAATAGGTCGGGCTCAGTGGAAACCCAAGCGCGTATCTACGAGGTGTGACCAAGAGAAGTAGAGGCACAGCTGGAAGACTCGTAGTATAGAAAACCTCTTTGTCTTTGGGATGCAAATGGAAAGCAGCACGAGGGGTTTCTGCACAGCTGAGCTTTACACACCAGAGGTATGGACAAGGTTTGCTGGGGAAAGGTGTCGCAGCATTTCCGCAGGGGCTGTGGCTGCTCTCGCGTGCTGGCCTGGCATCGTTGGTGAGTTTATTCTAGATACTGCTGATTAAATCTTTATTTTTTTTTTTTCAATACAAGAATGTGTTTTAAACAAAACATGTGCCAGAGACCTTGGCTTCCCCTCAATCATCTTGAAGGCTTGAGTCTGTTAAAGCATCATCTGTATGTGCTGAAGATGCACTAAGACTTATGTTGCGGAGTTGCTCAGATTGCGGAGCAGATGGGCTCCAACATGTCTGATTTTTGCCAGCCCTGGCCCTGTTTTGACAACAGTGCCTTATTTTTGTGTTGTGGGATTTTTCGTGCCATAAACACTCCTGGTTTTGCTACCAGGGCCTTAAAAAGGAAGGTGCTTCTCGAGCGCTCCTCTGAAATGCAGTTCAAAGAAATGCCGCCCCTGTGGTGTGAGGAGCGGAGCCTCTGGGGAGAGCGCAGGGCTGCCTGGTGCCTGCCGAGGGCTTGTTGGTTCCAGATGTTGAAGCCAGGAGATGCTCGTGATGTGGTTCTCTCAGATGTGGTTCCTGTGAGTCCGTAGCTACAATCCTTGTTCCTTCATCGAGAAGGGTTGCTTTCCCCTCTTCAGGAGGATAGTCCCAGTCAACCGCGGCCCCTCTCTTCCAGGGCGAAGGTGTTGTCAAGGAAATCAACATCACACACCATGTGAAGGAAGGCTCCGAGAAAGCCGACCCTTCGCAGTTCGAGCTCCTGAAGGTGCTGGGCCAGGGCTCCTTTGGCAAGGTGAGTTCACTCCTTCCTACAGGTCTTGCCAGAGAAATGATTTTGATGACAAAAGGGACCATCCCCAACGAAACCACTTCCCTGATTCCCACCAGATCATGAGAATCTGACTGATGAGCCCACTCGGCAAACGGTCGCTCCTAACCTGAAGGGCACCTGTAACGATGCCTTCTCCTCAGGGCCAGCCAGGATGTCCAATGCTGCCCTGCAATTCTTTTTTCAGATGATCGGGAGGAAAGGGGTAGGATCGTGCTGGTGAGGGCAGGTGTCACACAGGGCAGCAGGACCTCCTGCAGCTCTCGAGCTGGCGCCAAGCTGTCTGTTGAGTTGAGGACTTGGAGGACTCAGGCACGTTCCTCTCTTCTCAGAAATGAAGCTGTGTGCCAGGGGCTGGGTTTGGCCTCTGTTTACGGTCCGGTTTCTCTTCCGTGAAGGGGGAAGGAAGTAGCCTGTAACTCTTATCTATGTCAACGTGTAAATAATCCAGGTCTCTTACAGACCATCTGCTCACACATTAAATCAACTTCATGTCAACCAGTTACCAGCGCCAACTAGGGGGGGCTTGTCTCTGTGCTGTCCCCTGGGCAAATGCAGGAGTGGGTCTGTGTGAAGCAAGGCGGTGCCTTTTTGAAGCTAAAACCAGGTAGAATGGGACATCAGGTAAAAGTCCAAAGAGGACGCCGGACCTGCATAATATGGAGTTGGTCTGGCTGTCAAACCAGCAAGTCACCAGGAGGTGATGCTGCTCTGGGAGGCATCCAGCTCCCCCTGCTCATCACGTTTAGTGCTCGGCTAACGTGGGGTTCTTCTGCCTCAGGTTTTCTTGGTGAGAAAAATAACACCGCCAGACAGCAACCACCTCTACGCCATGAAAGTGCTCAAGAAGGCAACACTGAAAGGTAGGAGGCTCTTACCGCGATGCTCTTAGCCAACGTGTCTTGGAGTGCCCTGGGGAAATGTCACAGCGGTCACCGCTGGCCCCAGGGTGATCGGGGTGAGAGAGAAATATCTTTCTCTCAGCCAAACAGCCTCTTGTTCGCTCCATCTGTAAAAGACCCTCGTGGCAGTGATGGAGGTGGAGGATCTGGCTTGAGCCGCCTGGTACTGAAGGCATACTTACGGCTGGGGACGAGGCTGACGCAGGGTCCTCTGTGCCTCTTTCTGTGTTTGAGCTGTTCCTCTTTCTTCCCACAGTGCGTGATCGAGTCAGGACAAAGATAGAAAGGGACATCCTGGCCGATGTAAACCATCCCTTTGTGGTGAAACTCCACTATGGTGAGTGGGGAGAGAGCTGGGACACTGGGAGAGGGGCTGCAGGCTCGAACGGACCCTGACCGCTTTTACGCACGGCAAAGAAAGATGCTACTACAGGCACACCTACCATGAGCAGGCGGACGAGCATGAGGCATCCAGCAGCAGGCTGAGAGCCTCTCCTGGTCCCTAACAGGCTTCTGCAGACACCTGAAATGGAGAGGAGGCCTGGCTCAGGCTGTGTCCCAGCGGCTGTGCTGCTCTGGAGCCTTCACAATCCCCTTCGCACAAATCCGTTCCTGGAAAGGTCTCTGGTCCCGTGCCCGCTGCAGTTACTGAGCGGGCAACAGAGCAGGGACCAGGAGTTTAAACATCAAATCCTCACGATTAGAACATTAAATCAGGAGAATGCAGAGTTAACTTGTCAAGCCGGGGTTCGGCAGGATTAATGCTCTGGCTCTGAGGAAGGCGAGGACAGCTTCATCCCCCGTAAAGTGACCCGAGCCTCTCTGGGGAGATCAGCCCTTGCATTAGGGCATCGCTGGCTGAAAGGGAACCAACCTCCCGTAACGTGAGGGGTTTCTGCAGTGCCAGCGCGCTGCTGGTGAGCTGCTGTTTCGGCATCATGGCCAGGCCATCTCATTTACCCCAGATAAGAAGCCCGACCTGCGTTTAACCCAGTAACCACGCAGGGCATCCGCACAACTGGAGCCACCGGGATTTAAGCGATTAACGTAACACCACGGAGCCTTCCCTCAGCGGAGGGCTCTGATTGCTGCTCCCGTTTGTGTTTCAGCATTCCAGACGGAGGGGAAGCTGTACCTCATCTTGGATTTCCTCAGAGGAGGTGACCTTTTCACTCGGCTTTCCAAAGAGGTGGGTATGCTCTGGCATCTCGGTGGGTTGCTGAGGCTCTCGGTTCATCTGTGCTTAATTCCTGGAGAAGTGACTGACCCTCTGTGAGTGGTGGAAACAACGTCCAACCTGCTGCTAGACCGGAGCTGGCAACAGGAGAGGAGGTCTCAGGAACCCTGTCCTCTGGCAGGAAAGCAGCAGCATAGGAGGCAGGTCTCACCCTTGCTGAGCTTCATGTTCAGAACGAAAACAGGCGAGAACCGCGTTCCGCTGCAGTGTGGGTTGGTTGTGGCTCCTTGCTGGGACAGGACGAGGGCAGGGAATGGGAGGGGTAACGGGGAGTTGTGCCAGGTGGAGACAACTGGGAATGTAACCTGGTGTGGGAATGCAACCTTAGCAGCCTCGTTTGGTTTTTTGGTGTTGCTGCTTAACTGATACTTTAGGATGGCAGGTGAAGCCTGAGGAACTTGGGTATGAAAGGGCAGGAGGGAGCAACATGCAGGTGAAAGGTCTAGCGTGGGTGCAGCAGAGGTGGTCCCGCTGCCAAGCATTGTAACCCCAGCGCCTGCCCGCATGCTCTCCCTTCCTGCAGGTCATGTTCACCGAGGAGGACGTGAAGTTCTACCTGGCAGAGCTGGCTCTGGGGCTCGACCATTTGCACAGCCTGGGAATCATATACAGGGATCTCAAACCAGAGAAGTACGTGTGACGCAGCTGAGGCAGGGAACCGAGTCGAAGGATCGTAGAATCGTGCAAGTCCTTCAGTCCAGTCCCAAGCCTGTAGTCAGCAAACGGTGCAGCCACAAAGGCCAAGCTGCACGGTGCCCCGAGGCCAGCCAGGTGGAAGGTGGCAGTGCCAGGCGACACGGCTCCTGCTCCTCAGATCATGGTGCTGCTGGAGGCACCATGTGTGCACCACATGCCTGAGCAGTAATTCTTGGAGGTCTCTGGCTCCGGCTTTAAGCAACTGAGAGCCTTTGGAGGGAAGAGGGACCCGGCTGAGCCTCTGCAGAGGTGCACACCAGCGGCATGGCTTGGGTGTCCCTACCTGGGGGTAGGGTGGGATCAAAGGTGGTGTAACCCCGGTGGGTCATTCGCTCGATGTGGGGTTGAGGCTGTAGAGAGGAGGGAGCTGCTCTTTGTCCCGCTCGAGTCTGGGTGATGGAGGTTAAAGCACTGGGGGAAGAAACAGGTAACTTTCTCCTGGATTCCGGGAGGATCTCAGACCAGCCTCTTCTGTGTGTGCTCGTTCTCACCAGCCCTTGTTGCAGACAGTGACAACTTGTTTTTTTTCATCCTTGCTATAGCATCCTCTTGGATGAAGAAGGGCACATCAAACTCACAGGTAAGGGACTCCACAAAAGCCTTGTGCTCCAGCAAGGTTGGTTCTTGACACGTGGAGCTTCTCTTAGGCCTCCGGGCTCTGTGCGATTGCTCGGAGCACGCGCCTGCGTGCCGACAGGTTTTCTCTTTCGTAGATTTTGGCTTGAGTAAGGAGGCTATAGACCACGAGAAGAAAGCCTATTCCTTCTGCGGCACAGTGGAATACATGGCACCAGAGGTTGTGAATCGCCAGGGCCACTCCCACAGTGCTGACTGGTGGTCCTACGGCGTGTTAATGGTACGTACTGGGCCAGCGTGTCTGGGGACCTGGCTCTGAAACACCCTGATGTGATTCTGTGTGTCCCACAGATGGGCTTACCCGGGGTGGTCTCCCAGCCCCCCAACGGGCTCTGCCATGGGCTGTCCGGGCACCCAGCCAGGAGTGCATGTTTCTCAGGGGGGCAGAGCTCCCAGTGTCGTCCCAGTGCACGCTGGGCTGGCAGCGCGGGGTGCTTGGGGGTGTCCGTACCCCAGCTGCGATGTCGGTGTCGGTGCAGATCTGGTGCCACCGTCTGGCGGTTGCTGAAGCCGAGGGCTCCCGCAGGAGCGGGCGCTGGCTCGAATATGTTCTCGCTGCAGACCTTGTGAACCAAGCTCCCTCTGAGAAAACACGACGTCCACCCTCTGTTTTGGTCCTTGCAAGCTTTTTGCTGGCTTTGGCGCGCTCCCAAGCGAAGGTGCAGTGGGATCTGCGCAACCCTCAGACCTGCCCAGACATGACCTCCCCTTCTGCTCTTTCCCTCCCAGTTTGAAATGCTCACCGGCTCGCTGCCCTTCCAGGGGAAGGATCGCAAGGAGACGATGACCCTCATCCTCAAGTGAGTTTGTCTTTCGTGTACATACAGGAGGGGAGTGTCTGCTCCTTCTCCGAGCGTGTTGCAATTTGGGGGTTCTCGCAACTCAGTGACGTTATTTGGCAAGTGGTTTTGTATCAACAGTTAGCTCGAAGGGTACAGCGTAAATGCCAAACAGATAATGGTACTTTTGGGTGTGGAGGTGCTGCAGCCAGCTTGTGGGTTGAGTTCTTTAAACCTGCAGCCGATTGCGTAACTTCCTCCCCAGAGCGAAGCTGGGCATGCCGCAGTTCCTGAGCGCTGAGGCACAGAGCCTCCTGCGAGCCCTCTTCAAAAGGAATCCAGCCAACCGATTAGGTAAGACATTGGGTGGGTTTCTGAGTACGCCTGATGCTGTACTGGGGCCTCTCGCGTCCTCGGGGGTCAGCAGCACGTTCACACTCGTGCTGGGTTGATGGGCTCGTTTCGTTACAGCCGGGCTCCCCCTAATACCCGGCTGCGGTAGTAGCCGTCGCTTTGCTGGTGGTTTAATGCAGCGTGCTCCATGGGTGCATCTTTCAGGTTCTGGACCGGATGGGGCAGAAGAGATCAAGCGTCATCCTTTCTACTCCACCATCGACTGGAATGTGAGTATCAGGAACAGCAGAGCAAACTTCACCGCTCAGCACCAGCAACGCAGTTCTGCTGGCTGCAGTGAGAGCGCGGTCATGGTGCTTCCCCAGCTTTGGGAGAGCCACCAACCCCCGTTTCCATCTGGCCCAGAATCATCCTTCCCGAAACTAAAATTCTCTTTGCCGTGTGAATAACTGTTTGGTCCCTGAGTTGCCTGTGATCTCACCTTGGTCCCAGTTTCCTCATCTCTCAGCAGTAAGGTGTGGGGTTTAATTGGGCTTTGGCGCAGCACGGATTGTCTTGCGCACAGTGGGGAAACATTTCTGGCAAGGAAGTGCCTTGTTTTGCGCAGAGGAGCAGAGCGGTAGCTGACCCGGCATTTCCCACCTGCTCTGGCCACCTCCCTGCTTTACCACATCGATTCGTTTCTTCCCTGTTTTCCCTCGCTCGGTAAGGGATTTGGATGACCGGTCCTTCAGTGCTTTCGAGGCACCCAGCCAGACTGCACCTCCAGCAGTGCCACTAAAGCATAGTTCACATTTTTTGCTTCGAGGAGCAATTTAAAAAGGCTCCTTGTGGGCGTGCTGGGGTATGACTGTCCTCCCAAGGCATGTCCCCTCGCTGTCCCCGGGGAGATGTGTCAGCACAGCCCTCGCGGGGGTTAGGAGGAGATGGAAGAGCCCGCTGAGGTAAATGCTTTGTGGATCCTGCCTCTGGGGTGGGGCCAAGGTACACATAGAGCACTTTCTTTTCTGGATTTAGGATGTGGTAGAACTTGTAGTGTTTCTCCACCAGGCCTCCCGTTCCTGGCAAGCCTTGGCACCCTTCTGAGTGCACTGTCGAGCTGCCTTTGTTTTGCAGAAGCTGTACCGCAGGGAGATCAAGCCACCCTTCAAGCCCGCAGTGGGCCAGCCAGATGACACCTTTTATTTTGACACAGAATTTACATCGCGTACACCAAAAGGTTTGTATAAATTCACGCAAAGCCAAAATCTCCCGTGTGAGATGATTCTGTATGGCACAGTATTGGTGCTGCGGTGCCGGCAGGGCAGGGTTTGTCCCCTGCCAGTGCTGCAGCTCCAGGTGGCTGCAGCACTGCGGAGGTGGTCCAGCCATAGCTCTGTGGGGCGTTAGGGAGGCTGTGTGGTGTGGCTCTAGTCTCGAATAACCCAAAGAGGAGCCGTAGCTCCTGGGGAGCAAGAGGAAGGATTCTGCTTCTGCAGGACCAGCCCTCTTCATGTTGTCTCTCACCTCCTGTTGCAGATTCCCCAGGCATCCCCCCCAGTGCAGGGGCCCATCAGCTGTTCCGAGGCTTCAGTTTTGTGGCGACTGGATTGATGGAGGATGGCAAGGTGAAACCTGCCCAGTCGCCTCTGCACTCAGTGGTACAGGTAAAATGCAGGGGCGTTTGAAGCAGACTAACACTCCAGGGTGGGTCTGCAGGACCTTGGTACCGCCTGGAGCAGAGCTAATGCTGCGAGGGTGGAACCCCTCTGCTGGGAGGACAGGGTAGAGAGCTGGGGGTGTTCAGCCTGGAGAAGAGAAGGCTCCGGGGAGACCTAAGCGCGGCCTGTCAGTGCTTCAAGGGGGCTGTCAGAAAGCTGGGGAGGGGCTGTTCAGCAGGGGCTGTTGGGACAGGACAAGGGGTGATGGTTCCACTGAAAGAGGGAGATTCAGACCAGAGAGAAGGGAGAGATTGTTTTCACTGAGGGTGGGGAGACCCTGGCCCAGGTTGCCCCGAGAGGTGGCAGAAGCCCCATCCCTGGCACCACTGCAGGTCAGGTTGTCCCTTGGGGCTCTGAGCACCCTGCTCTGGTTGCAGATGTCCCTGCTTCCTGCAGGGGGTTGGACTGGGTGACCTTTAAAGGTCTCTTCCAACCCAAACCAGTCTGTGATTCCATGATTCTAACGGGAAGCCCGAGGCAGTGTCGTTCTGTTTTGAATTCTTGCATCCTGTTGTTCTTTCATTTCTGTTGACTACCATGTGCAAAGGTCATCAGGGCAATGCGAATCTGTTTGCTTTCCTCTCCCCAGGTGGACCGGTGCTAGCGGGAGGTCTGTGTAAACGCCGGTGGGTTGAAAGGTGCCACCGAAATGCACCGTGTTAGCCCACTGACCTATAGCTGCCTTGTTCTCTTCCCCTCCCTCTCCCCAGCCGGGAGGAGAAGCTGTGGGATGTAGCAGACAGCACTCTGTCGGCTCGCTCTCTGTTGCAGTTACCTCAGCACGTTGCCCAAGCCCTTCCCTGAACCCTCCCAGCTCATCTGCTCTCTGCTCTCCTCTTGCAGCAGCTGCATGGCAAGAACGTCCAGTTCAACGACGGCTACGTGGTGAAGGAGGCAATCGGCGTCGGCTCCTACTCCGTGTGTAAACGCTGCATTCACAAGACAACCAACATGGAATACGCAGTCAAGGTCTGAGATTTACCGTCTGAACTGAACTCCCCTGTGAGATTTTTGTTCAACCCCATGATGACCAAAGTAACACCCGGGAATTAAACCGCTTTCCCGGCTTGCCCAGGGTCTAACGGACAGTTTCTGTGCTGCTCTGCATGTGCTGCACAAGGTTTCTCACCCAGGACAGCGGGGAGGCAGCGCCGTGCCCTCGCAGGGGAGCACGGTATCTCCCCTGCCTCCCAAAGCTGCTGTGGCTATGTCAGCTCGTACCAAACAAGCCAGCTGTGAAACCTTGGTGTCCGGGGACGCAGAATTGTTGAAGCAACTAGGGGATTTCGAGAGCAAGGGACTAGAGCTTCTAGAGCAGCGATACAGGATCTCTGCAGGCTCCAAACACTCTGCCTGTTTGCTTTGTCCGGGCCCCTTTCCCACCCCGTTGTGGCTAATGCTTATCCGAACTCTTGCAGGTTATTGACAAGAGCAAGCGAGACCCTTCTGAGGAAATAGAAATCCTCCTGCGATACGGGCAGCATCCAAACATCATCACCTTGAAAGATGTGAGTGGGACTTCGTGGCGTCCCTGCCTGTGGGTTATGGGGGGATGTGAAGCAGCTCGATGCCCCTGCTCAGTGTATCGCGCTGGGGTGGGGAAGCATCCCTAGAGCCACCTCTGCACGGCTGGTTTCTGTCTGCTTTGTGGTGGTAGGAGTGCGAAAGGGAAGCTCGGGAAGCCCTTTGGGGTTAACCCCTCCCTATTGGCTTTGGTAGGTGTACGACGACGGGAAGTACGTGTACCTGGTGACCGAGCTGATGAGGGGAGGAGAGCTGCTGGATAAAATCCTCAGACAGAAATTTTTCTCGGAGAGGGAAGCCAGCTCGGTCCTGCACACAATCTGTAAAACAGTGGAGTATCTGCATTCCCAGGGGGTGAGTATGGGGCTCTGGGAAGCTGTGCGGCACTGCACTACGCTCCCTCTCCTCCGGGGAGGAACTCTGCCTGCCAGCACTATTATTTCTTGCTGGTGTTGCTGTCTTGGCAAGCCAGATGTGAGGCCAGAGCAGGGGCTGGGTGTCCTGATGCAGCTTCAGCCCCGTATCCTCCCGGGGTATGAGAACGGCGCTTTCTTTGCCCCGCAGGTGGTTCACAGGGACTTGAAACCCAGCAATATCCTCTACGTGGATGAGTCAGGAAACCCCGAAAGCATTCGCATTTGTGACTTTGGCTTTGCCAAGCAGCTGAGGGCTGAGAATGGCCTTCTCATGACTCCCTGTTACACGGCAAACTTCGTGGCCCCCGAGGTAAGCGCCTTGCCGACCTGAGACCCTTCGGTAGCTCTCGCGTCCCTCCCCTGTGCTCTCAGCCTGTGCCCTCGCCCGGCACAGACAGAGCTGTCCCGTTCCTGACGCCAGCCTGCTCTGGCAGAGTAATTACAGAAACACCACTTGTGAAATGAACTGACAGGGGCTCTCTCCAGCTTACTGGCCTGTTAATGGAGGTGGGATGATTTTCCACTCAGTTGTCGTGGTGTGGAAGAAAGAAAAAGAGCAGGCAGCCATGCAGTGACACCGCACTGGACCGTGGCTTCTGTCTCGCCTGTTGTTTTGATGTGCCTGGCGGTTCCCTCTGTTCCACGACGCCACAATCTGATTTGAGTCCTGATCGTTAGTCCAGGACTCTGCTGTTAGCACGGCTCTGGCAGGGGTCGAGCCGCTCATCACAAGCTGAAGTGAACTCAATGAAGAACCAAACACACTCACTTTTTTCCTTTCTTTATTCCCTTCAGGTACTAAAGCGCCAAGGCTATGACGAGGGCTGCGACATCTGGAGCCTGGGAGTCCTCCTGTATACGATGCTCGCAGGGTAAGTGCCTCTGTCTTGCTGGAAGGCAGCAGCTGGGGATGAGACCCCTGGCTCCACGGGGGCAGCCAGATCTCTCCTCGTCGGTCACTGTCACCCGGAGGTGCTCCCCGGCTGGGTCACAGGACAGTAAACCAAATGTTCTCTGTTCCCTCACCAGTTGCACTCCATTTGCTAATGGTCCCAGCGACACTCCAGAAGAGATCCTGACCCGGATCGGCGGCGGGAAGTTCTCCGTCAGTGGAGGCAATTGGGACACTATTTCTGACATGGCCAAGGTCTGCTATTCGTCTGCTTTACATTGAAGGGCGGGGGTCAAGCACGGCCAGTTGCTGCGAGGCGAGTTTAAAGTATGTTGGGGAGGGAGGACAGGAGAGGGAGGAGAAAGCAGCAGGGCAGCTTCTGCCCGGCGCAGATCGCCGCCGTGGCAGCTCCGCAGCGAGCCTCTCCCCGCCGTGTTTTAACTGCGGCTGTGAATATTTGTGCGGAACACCAACCTCGTGCTTGCCCCACGCTGGGGTTGCTGCCGTGCGTCACCTCCCAGGCCTACCAAAAACTTAGTCTATACAAAAGGAGGTTGATGCCTGGGGACTTTAAACTTGGCCTCTGACTTTAAATCCTGCTCTGGGGGCGGACAGGTGGTGTTTTTACATTTAAAGTATGGAATCTTCTGAAGTCTAACTTCCCAAACGATGCCCTTAGGATCTGGTATCAAAGATGCTTCACGTCGATCCTCACCAGCGTCTGACAGCCAAGCAGGTCCTGCAGCACCCGTGGATAACCCAGAAGGACAGCTTGCCCCAGAGCCAGCTGAACCACCAGGACGTTCAGCTTGTCAAGGTACGAAGTCTGGGCTGGGCCGTCAGCCGGTTCCTCGTGTCCCGTGGGCTCCTTGGAAAGCAGCGGCCGGGCGGGGTGACGGTGGTGTGGGCAAAGCAGGATGAGAGCCCGAGGAGGCCATATAAGACAAGCAGGTTTTTGGCAGGGAGGTCCTTTAACAGCATGTCGGTACGGGAGGGAGGTTTAAAGGAAAAAGAAAGATGCTTCTGGCTTTGTGTGTGGGTCTGGCTACTCCGGTCCCTCATCATACAACGCCGTGAGTCTGAGATGTTTCCTCTACATCTAAACGACTTCTCGTGCCTTCTCTCCAAGGGGGCGATGGCTGCCACGTACTCTGCACTGAACAGCTCCAAGCCAAGCCCCCAGCTGAAGCCCATCGAATCCTCCATTCTGGCACAGAGGCGGGTGAAGAAACTTCCTTCCACCACACTGTGAAGCTGGGGTGGTCTGCGGCCGTGCAGCGCGGGGCAGGCTCACCGGGCTTTGCACACCCACTGGAGACGGGGGCAGGAGATCCGTGGGTGGTCAATGCCTCACAGGGGCTCCCTCGAGGACTCGTTCTCGAAAGGCCAAGTGCCTTCCCGTTTGTGAAAGACTGGCTCCTCCTTGTGTGGACTGATCTTTGCCGAGGGAAATTCACTGTATAACTTTTTTGAAGTGTAAATTGTCAATTTTTAAAGACATCCATCTGTGTATATGAGAACTAGAATGTATTAACTGATGTCAAGTGGCACTAAACCGCAGCTCCGATTCACCCTGTCCTGGGTAGGGCCAGATATTTGTTGTAGCTACATCATTTCTTGGAATTGATCCTCTCCAACGCCACTGCAGCTGGAAGGCTCTATCATCTCTGGGGTTTAGGCTTTGGGGGTTTTTCCTCCCTTGACCCTTTGGATGCCCTTCCCAAGGTCAGCCCTGCAGACTCCTAGCCAGCAGCACTCGCGTTTGTAAAGGATTTCCCGGCCCTTCCCTTCACTTTTTGTGCGTGTGTGTGTTCAGAGAGTGAGGGCGATTTTCAGCCTCCTCCCTGCTCCTCCCTCCCTGCTGCGCTCCCCAGCCCAGCCGGCCGCTCTCTGAACAAAAGAAACCCCGCGTTTTCCAAATGCCCCCGTAGCTGCTCGGCTGTCCAGGATACCTGCTAGGTTTGGCTCTTTCCTTCCCTCTGTCCTCCCATCTTCACGTTCTCCCCATCACTCCCTGGGGACTTTGTCACCCAGGCAGGCAGGGCTGACAAAGGAACCTTCTCCTCGGCAAAGCTGAGGCTTCGGGCTGGCTCTGGCTGCTGCTTTTACCAGTTTTGGGTTTCCTTTCCTTCAACAGGAACCTATGAAACAAACCATATATTTTTTTTCTTTAATTTAACTTTGTTCTACAGCTGGTAACTCAGGGTTTCTTTCTGAATTGTACAATAAAAGTGTCATTCAGTTGAATTTATTTTACTGACTGACTTTTAGCTGCAGAATCAGCGCCCCCGGTTGTTTCCCCACGTCATACGGGGCTAATGTTTCTTACCTACCTTTTGGGAGATCTGCAAAGCGTTTTCATCTGGCCCTGTGACAGGAAAACCAGCTGTACTGTAGCAGGGCTGCACATTATGCCACCTCGAGTGCCATACCTCACTGGGAAGTCATTATAGAGCCAGTTATGGCACAAGGTAATCAACTGGAGAGGGGGCAGGACAGGCTGCGAGGGGCACTTCTTACGCTCAGGACATTTTAGTGCTAACAGAAACCAGCACTCGGAGGCAAACTGTGCTAGAAATAAATTCCCGACCCATTCTGACTTGGAGGGACTTGCTGGAGCTCCCTGGTTCGGTGGTGGCTGTTTCTGGAGAGGAGCAGGAGGGTGACAGGGATGGCAAACGCTCGCCTGCTCACGGGTGCGGCTGAAGCCAGCAAAGGTTCTCATGTGAATTTCCACTACTTTTGGCTGATTGTGTAATGAGAGGGGAAACTTTCTTTTTGCTTTTCCCTTTTGCTTAGTCCCAATTGATTCTTTAACAGGGAGAATCCCATAACAAGTTTTTCTCTGAGACATACAGCTCTCTCCTCCCCCTCATCCAGACAGGTCCTGTTTAAATCCCTGGAGCAGCAAGTGAGATGCTGAAATATTCACCATTTTTCTCTGTATTTATCCCAAGTACCGCCCTGGTGTCCAGCGCCACTGAGGGGAGGAGGCCAGTGCCAGTGCACGCCGGATCTTCTCACTGGGTTGGCCACCGACCCCCAGCAGGGCTGGATTTAACGTTTTGCTGATAGCTGGGGAGGGGGACGCTCCACCACGCAAAACATCCTCCTTAAAACGACTTGCTTTCTCCTCTGGCACGATGTTTGCCTTGGTGCCACGATCCTGCCTTATGTTTCCGACAACTGTGCCAGAGCTCTGGGGCCAGGGAAAAGCTTTGCAAATCTTGGGTACATGAAACAAATACAATCAGGACAAAGAGATTCTACCTGGGGCGGGGGTCGGCCCCTTTGGGCGCTGTTGGGATTGAAGCAGACAAATATTTTTCAGAATAATTCCTGCGTTGCATTTCGAGGGTGGGGTCTGGAACGGTGGACGGGGTTGGATGTGGTGGTGGTGGATCACCACTCAACAGCGTGGGCTGTCAGGAGGCGTTGTGAACCGAATGCTCGCCCTGCTTGGATGGTATCTGGCTTGTTTGTATGAAATTGTAAATGTTTTCAAGTATCAGTCAGGAAAAACATTACCACATTACCACCTTTGCTTCATCCTCCCTGTAATGGTGCTGGTGGGTGGTGCAACTCAGAGCTGTGTCGGACAACCAGGAGCAGAGCTCTGTGCGCCCAGGGAGAGCAGCCCATGGTCGCTGCAGCCTCTGCCCGGCCGTGAGGTGATGCCCCAAGCATCAAACCCGTTACCCGGAGCTCAAACCCCTCCGCCTCGCCGGGGTCTTCAATCAGAGGGACTTTGTGTTTGGTGCAGCTGCAGTTTCTGGGATGTCCATCACTTTGGAGAACAGAGTGACCAAGAAGGGCTACACACACTTTGCTTTCCAGGGTGCTTTTAACCAGGTTGTTTTGAGTGATCCTTCCATAAGTAAAAATAAGTCTTGATTTTTAGTTCCGAATCAACCAAGTGCTGTTACTTTTTTAATTCCAGTGCTCAATAAAAATGGACTTGTTGATCTTCCTGTGTATGAGAACTGGAGGTGTTTGTAACGGCTCGGGTGGGCCCTCTTGTCCCCTTCCTGGTTTTGTCCCGACAGTGTTAAACCTTTGCCAAAATACCGTTGGGACCCACTGCCGTCACCTTGACTGAAAAGGCATCATTTGAGCTGAAAGCTGGGCTTGTGGCAGGCCGGGTCTCTAATGCCTGTTGGGGGAGACAGTAGGTGTCTTAGAGGAGACCAAATCACAGGAGTTTGAGGTCGTTCAGCTTTAACATGGGATTTGAAAAGGGACAAAAATGTATTTGCCTTCCATACGTGAGGAAATCTTTACAGGGAAACACTGCTTGTGTTAATTCAGGTGTTTCAGAGCCGATCTGACCTTTAAGGTTTTGTCCTGTACACCGACACGAAAGCTCAAGGGAGCAGGAATCCCAGGATCCAGCCTCGAAGAGCCGAGTCTACCTGGAATTAACCTGTGTGGAAATAGTGTGATAATCCATAGACAAGGAGCCTGAAAATAATCCGGAGCAGCTCTCTTCATATGATACAGCTTCGGTACAAGAAAGGCTCAACTTTCCTATTCTGGGGCGTAAATCAGCAGTTTTTCTGGGGTAAAAGAGGTTGACCCAGGTGAGAGGCTGTTCCTCCTGCCGGGTCGTGCCTTCCTCTCAGTGCTGTGGTACTGACCTCTGCCAAACTAAGCGCAGCCTAAATAAACGTGGTTTGGCCTGAGAACTGTTCCCATCACGATTATTTAGGCTGTCTTTAAACCTGAGGCCGGTAACTTCCCCAGCAATCATCTCTTTTTTTCCCTCAGTGGAACTTCACTGAGCCACCGATCTGCTTTTTAACTTCCCCTCCAGCCAATGCCAATCCCCCCCCTCAAATCCCCACCTGGAGCTACCTCACGTCATTCTTTTTTCCTGCACCTTTAGGCATTTGTGGACGGCGCATGGCGCAGCCGGTGGCCTCCCGGGTGCCACCACCTCCCCGTGGCAGCCGCTGCCGCCTTCCCAAGAACGCGGGAGGCTTCGGAAAGGCTCGGTGACCGCAAGCGCGTGCGACGGTACGTGGGGCGGATGCTGCGCTTTCATGTAATATTCAACAATTTAATCCCTCTTTCAACGCAATGAAAACATTTAAAATATTTCAAGGTCTCGTGCGAGTACATCGAGGGCTCTGAATAAAACCTTCATTCACGCCACGGAAGCTGGGGGTCCGCTGCCACTCCATTTTCTAGCCTCCGGTTATTAAAACGTCAAGCTGTCGTGCTACTTAAGCTCAGCTAACTTGCTGCCTTCCTCCTTTTGTGTGCCACTGGAACACCTGCCATTAGTCCTAATTCTGCTCGGGAGAGGAACTCCCTTTCAGATATGCTTGTCTGGAAATAAATTGACATGTAAAAGGTCTCTTTTGTCGAGAAGTGCATGTAAAGTGCTGGGGTAAGGAGCTGATCGCTGACAAAAGGAGCCACCGACTCTTCAAAGGATGCGTGTGGAGGGGGCTATCAACGTCGAGGGCGATGCTGTAAACGGGCCGACGCAGCGCGACCGGAGAAGGATCACAGAGCTGCAGCTTCTGGTGCGAGTCTGGAGGATTTGGGGTGATCGTTGTCTAAACTTCTGCGTTGTCTGGGGGAGGATGGCTGCGCTCCATTTGGAGAAAACTTTTATTTTTAGAAGTGGTGTTATTAAGAATACCTCCTGATTTTTAATGCATGCAACAAAAACTGGGAGCACTGGTGGTGCCTCCCTTAGTTTAGACGGGTAACGAACCTCAGGGCTCTGTTGTTTTCCTGGGACTTGTATCACTTTTGGTTTGGAAGCAGTGAAAGAACCCTCGGCTGGAGGATTTATTCTGTCGTACAGGCAGGGTGGGAGCCAGCAAAAGGTAAACGTTTTTATTTTTAATAGAACGATTTTCATTGAGTTCCTTCTCCCCTGTGGAGGCTACGACACTCTCCTAAGAAAAAGTGAAGTAGGTTCTTTGAGCCAGGCTTTGGAGTGGAGTTACGCTGCTTCGACATCTGCTTCCATACTGAAAAGGTGTTGGGGGGACCGTGACTGCGGACGAAGGGTTTTGTGGTGCGGACCTGGCTTTCAGCTGCTCGTTGGGTTTCTGGGTCTTCTAGCAAAGAAATAATTCACTTCATAATTAAGATCAAGTCGAAATATGTTCAGGGCTTGAAAGCACAGGAGTGAAACGTGCCCGTCACAGGAACCTGCTGGATTAGCTGGTGTCACTTCTGGTTTATCAAACACGAGCGAACTCTCTGCGTGTGTGTTCCGCTCAGACGCTGTCTTGTTTTTAAACAGCAGATGGTGTTAGAAACCTGGAACAGGTGGAACCTCTTCAGTTTTATGTGAGAGATCAGAAGTAGCAGCAATCTCTCGTTTCCCTGGGGGTAGTTTCTTCACCAGATAAACAGCAAGCTGGCCCTCGCCGTGGATATTTATTGCAGAGGGGAAAACTTTTGAGTCACACATGTTCATCTGAAAGAAAGCAATTCTGGGCTGACTTCTTCTGGTTGTAATAAAAGGAACCTGGTCGTGTTCCTCTGTCAGCAGCTCTGAAAGAGAGCTGTAGCGGCAGAAATGAGCTGCGTTTGCTCGCGTGCCTCAAAACCCGGCTCCAATCTGCCAGAGTTTCCTGGTTTGTTGTCTGTGAGAATAGCACTTCGCACGCTTAAAGTGTTTTATAAACATTTAATTACCGCAGCTTTTGACTCAAAGCCAGGAAGCTCTCATTCATCTGCATGCAGCAAGGTCTGTGAAAACGATATTCCAATTACAGAACGGCGAGAAGGGCTGAGTTCAACCTGCAGCTGAAGCCCCCTCCGTTAGCTGGGATCTGTGAGCATCGCTGCAGAGGGAGTTCCTGCTCCAGCAGCCGAAACAGCGACGGGGTTTTGAATGCCCGCAGACTTGAGGAATTGTCGGAACCCCAGGACAGGGAGCTGCATTTTAATCACCTTAGGCAAACGATATGCTAAACTCTGCTCAGCCTGTGCTGTAGGAACTTCTAAGGCAGGCGGGGATTGCAGCTATGTCTAGACTAGAGCTGTGTTTGATCAAGCAGCAGGAAAACCATTATTTGTTAAAAGTCTCTTTTTTTCCCACCCACCAAACTACTTGTAATTTTAACATGTCTTCACCCCAACTCCCAGCTCTACTCCTTAAAAAAGGCAGAGAAATGCAGGCTTACGGCATGAGTCTTCTGCCCAGTGTCTCAGCCTGCGGGGAAGCCCCCGGTACTCGTGGGGTTGGTGTCAGCAAGTGGAAACAGCAACTGAAGATGAAAAAGCTCACATCAGAGTAACGATTTCTACCCGACCCTCTGCCTCCTTCAGCAGCTCCCTTTGCCGTACAGCAGATGGTTAAACGCAGGCTGGGTGTGCAGGCATAGACATCGTTTACTTGCCATGAAAAAAAACCTGAGTTGTTGGCTCTGTGTGTATTTTTGTGGATGGCCACAAATGATCGCTTTCTGGTCAGGGCAGGAAACCCAGATGAGAAGTTGCTCTTCCATAAGACACGTACGAGCTGGGTCTGCTCTCACCGGCTCGAGGGGGCATAGCCTGAACCACCGAGGAGAAAACGAAGGTCTGCAACTGCTCCATTTCCCGCCTCTCCTGTGGTTCTGAAGGCACGTTGTGAGCCCCCGTTAATAAATGCCATTGCTGGTCATTTAATGAGACAGGTCCCCAGTTTCGAGGCCCCAGAGCACGCGCTGCTGCGCTCGCTCTCTGTGCGGTGAGTTGTGAGGACGTGACGAGCAGCGACCCGCAAAGTCAAGCGGGAGCCCCTTTCCCCGCTCCGTTTGAAGAAGGGGTAGGGAGCTCTTCTGATGGTTCATTAAAGCTGCCTTTTCTCCTTGTGGCAGAGCAGATTTCATCGGACCCGCCTCCCAGTTCCAGCCGCTGGGTTTGAGCGCTCTGATCTGTGCGCTGGGTGCACGTCTAATTATGGAGGCAATTCCCATGGATACCAAGAAGAACTGTCTGTACTGGCAAAAATGATCCCAGCTGGGAAAACGGTGAAGGAAAATGTGTTGAAATACTCGGGAAGAGACTTCAAAAGTTTCTGGAAACGTAAGTGAAACACACTTCCAGAGTTCTTGCACCCCGACACGCAAATGTGAGTTGTTTCAAAACTCAGGTACAGGTTGTTTGTGCTCTGGTTTGTAAGAGCTGCTGCTCTTTGTGCTGCTGGAGGATTTACCAGCACAGCAAAACTGAATTTGCCCCCCGCTTGTTACCTGCATCCGCTCGGCTCTGCTTTTTCACCCTTCCTTTTGTACCCTGCCGGGTCCCCCTGCTCACCTGCCCAGCAGGAGAAGCGTGTTCTGAGAACACGGCCAAGGGTTCATGTTTCCAGGAGGGCAACACCCTGGGCGAGGCTCCCCGGGCAGCCGCCCGCCAAAGGGCTGGTAATTCTGGTTCCATCCGCGGGGCCGGTGCTGGTGCGCGGGGCTTGGGGGAGTTACTCCCCTTTCTGCCTCAGCCTTCTGAAATGTATGACTTGAAATAGCTTATTTCTGTACAAATTAATAGTTCAAGGAAAAAGGGCACTCCCTGGTAGAAAGAGAGGGGGGAATACCTAATGGAGCACTGCTCAGACAGGGAAAATTAAACAAATATGATTTAAGATTATTTTGTAATTGTTCAAACTGCACAGGGGAAAAACAGGCTTTTTGATTTAACTACACCAATAAAATAAGTATTTTAGAGGGATTTTCTTTCGCTCTGGGTTTGTTTGGAGGTTTGGGGGAACATCCTAATCAACCACACGATGGTGTAACTTGGTTTTACTTCACTCATTTGTCTCCAGCAGGAGCTCAGGCACTTTTCAAGCTGCCGCTGGCTACTACAGAGAGAAGAAAAGCTGCAGTGCCGTGAGGTTGGATTTCCATCTCTTTCTCACCCAGGGCACCTGCTCCCCTTTCCCTCCCTCCCCCAGTCTTCCCAGCTGTCTGTCTGTCTCATTTATGTCAATTAGAGATTCAGTGCTGCCTGATTTAATTGGCCTGGCTTTCCCCTCGAACAGAACCCCCCGTGAAGGCGGGCGGGCAGCTCTCCGCGGGCTGCCCGACCGGGGAGGGATCCCCCTCGCCGCTGGGAGGGCTGGGGCTTGTTTGTGGAGCCCAGCACAATAACCTGTTTGTTACTGCCGGCGGTGGAGGGGTTGGTGACCTCCCAACGGGGATGGGACCCGGCGGTGATGTCATTTGAAAGCTCGCCGGGGGTTTCTGAGCGGTTGAGGAGTTTGGGGAACCGCTCGCTCACCTTGGGTTGGCTTTCCAGGTGCTGTAAAGGTCGGGGTTTACCGCCCGAGCCGGCATTGTCCCCTGCCAGGAGCCTGGCTCCACGTGCACCGAGGTCCGTAGGTGACACAACATCCGCTGACCGTGGCCGCAGAGGGCTCGTCCCTCCTCTTGAGCCCGAGCCACCCCCAGCAGCATTGAATCACCAGCGAGGCTGACCAAGACCTGGGTTTCACAGGGTTTACAGGAGGACCTCACCCCGACCCTGACCCCGCTGGAAGCGAACCAGCTCAGCTGCAGCCTTTGCCGCCCCTCCGCTCCCCCTCCGACAGCCACATCCCAGGAACCAGAGCTGACCTACTTCTTCTCCCTGGCTCCTCACTTGCCTCTCCCTGACAAATGACAAGGCTTTTCCTCAGCTCTCCGCAGAAATGTGAGTTTCCCAGGGGCTGGCCGGCAGAGACGTCCCCATTAAACAGCAACAGTACCATCTAGTGACTTTGATGTACCAAGAGCATCCTTTAGCAGGGGAGGAGGAAAGCTGGGGGTTAGGGAGGCCGAGCAAAGTCCCAGATTTGCAACTGAGATCCTACCTCTTGGCTCTTTTGGATTTAGGAAACAAATCGTGCTGCCGCGGCACCATCCTTCTGGAGAGCCATGCGGCGGGGCTTCTTCTGGAGACGGTCCGGATTTCAGCCCGCTGGACCAGCCGTGACCCACACTGCCTCTGCTGGTAACCAACCCGTTGAGTCAACGCGTTCACAACCTCCCGCACGCCCGCTCGCGGGCGCAACGGCAAAGCCCCGCAAACGCACGAGAGGAAATGCAACTCTGTGGTGGTTTCTCGGCCCCGGTAAACGGCTCTGATGAGCTTCTGGTGAGATCCTGAATTGGACGCGTGAAATAAATAGCTACGGTTCAATCTACTCGGTCAAAAACCGGCCCAAAACTGAGCGTCAAGGGCCGATGCCACGCGGATCTGAAATGACATACGCTCCTTCACAGCTAAGGGGAGGACATCGAATTAGAGTATTTCTGTCTCCATCAAAGGACATCAGTCCTGATCCGGGGTCGTTACACCGCGCCATTGTTTGTCGTGCGCAGGAGTGATCCCCGTAAGAATTCTGGTTGACCAAGGCGTCATTTGGAGGTACCAGGTGAATGACGGGCTACGGCGTGTTCTGCACTTAACCTTTCACGGCTGTTTCACCACACGCGTGTGCACGTTGCCTCTTTCCACTGAAAGAGGCCGTTACCACGCGCACAAAATGCTCCGGGTTGAGGAGCGGTGACACAACCCCCGGTGCGGCAGAACTTCAGGGCTAACGTACTCCACTAAACGCCGTTGGTACCGGCAGGAGGAATCGCTTTGGTGGCTCATCAAACATGTCCCCTCTTTGCCGTCAGGAGCGCAGCACTGCCCCGTCCCCTCAGCCCTGCTCGTGGGCTGATGAGCGCCTGACAATTTTCTGGTTTCAAATTAGACAGAAAACTAAATTAGCAAATTAATTGTTTGCCGTGTTTTCCCTCGGTCCCCGTCAGCTGCCTCAGGACCTGCAGCCAATCCCCAGCCCCTCTCCGCAGTCCCCCGTAGAAGGTGGAGCCCGGCGCCGGGTCCTGCTATCTACCAAGTGTCAGTCATGTTAATTTTAAATTACTTCTGTACAGCCTGGTGTCAAAACGATTAAAGCATGGCAAGAAAAACTGAACTAGAGGGAGGGAGGGGGAGGGCGAGAGAGAGAATGAATAATTTACCTTGTGTTTACAGCAAGGACACTTCGGTTTCTCTAACTTCTCAACTTGGAGAAGCCTGAAACTTTTTATTTCCTCGATGTAACCTGCTTGGGGCCGTGCCCAGGCAGGTGCTCCGCATCCTCGCCACACAGAGCCGGGATTTTACCTCATTTCTTCCCGGGTAAGACTCTTCTCCACACTGCGCTCACCGACTGCTGCAGTGACCAACCCAGACGAACGCCCCCCACGCCAGGCAGCCCTTTTCTCCCCGGCTCAGCGCGCCGGTCCCAGGCGGGGTCACTCCAGAATCCGCACGTAAGAGGGAAACTCGACATCAGCAGGAAATGTAAAACAAGTTCAGCCACTGGTGTCGGGTTTATTCAGCTCATACATAAGAACATCTCCCACTCGTTAAAAAAAGGATAAATATTTTGAATTATTTTATCTTGGCTGACTTGCAGTGGGGTGCCTTTGACAGACGATCCCTAGGAGGGTGACGAGACACCGGAGCGTCACGGATCCGGCAGGATGTTCACGGGCTTCTGCTGATGCGTCAAATTTGAGCAAAGAAAACGATTCCACTGATGGGTGTTTTCTGAAACAGGAACGTGCTGCCTTGGCAATTTTTGTCCTGTCTAGTGTTCTCTTCTCACCACCGCCCCTTGGCAGCCGCAGCGAGGAGACACCTGTATCTCCTACCTCTGTCTTCTTTCTTTGGCCTGAGGACTAACACAGCCTCGCCAGGCCCCAAACCATCGTGCGGCGGGTTGAAAACCGTGCTTGACATCTCCTCCGCCAGCAGCACCCGCCTCACCTCTCTAACGCGTTTGCTTCGGGCGGGTCATCCCCACCCCTCCTCATCCTCGTGGCGAGCGTCCCTGCGACCTGCAGCGGAGCCTCTGCTGAGAAGGTGAAGGCGGGCACCCTCGAGAGCGGCTCATTCGACGCCGTCCTCTCTCCGCTGCCCCGTGTTTCCGCTGCCTGCGCTCGGAGCACGGAAACGCTGAGGGCTTGCCCGGTTTAGGAGCGGTGTCTGGGCTCCCGAGCTGCGCGGGCTTTCACTGAAGCGTCTTTCGTTAATAGTGGGATTCCCTTCACGTGACAATGTTTCCTCAGCTGCTGATTCACAAAACCATCATTTAACCGACTTTTTTTTTTTTTTTGCCTTTCCTACTCAGGAAGCCCCCGTAAACTTCCCCCCTCCTCCGCCAGCGGCCCAGCAGGAGGCTGGAAAGATGAAGAGCGGCATCTCATGCCGTGTATTTCAGTAACATCATTCCGGCCGCACCGAGCATCCGATAACCACGGCCCTCCCTGTTCAAGACGCACTTGGCGCTGGAACAGCAGCTACATAAAACTCACACCTTTTTTACTAGGTGCTGCCTGGCCGGGTTCAGACCGCGCACTCGAGTCACTGCAGAAGTGTAAAGCATTGTCAGCTGCAGCATTAGAATACAGGTGATAAATAAAATATTAGCCGTAAAAATACAGGTAAATACCACACCGGAGCTGGGAATTATTTAAAATAAAGCACAATTCTCAACCCGATTATCTTTTTACCCAACCGAGCCCGTCTGCCGGGTGCTGGGGAGCCAACAACACCGCGGGAGAGGGATTTGTGTCGGGTCTGTTATCAACGGCGCTGGTAAATCACTTCCAACTGCAAAACCTCTCCGTCTCGGTTATGAAAGGGTTTCAGGTTCTAACCTGTCTGCTGGCCAGGCAATTAGCATCGGTAATTGGACAGAATTCAGCCAGAATAATTGATTTATGCTCAATCACAGAACCCGAGACTTCTCAAGGTGTACCGTTTCACCTCGCAGAGCGGTGCTGAGGATCCCCGCGTCGGGCCGCGGGGACGGGAGCCACCTTGGCACTCACGCAGCTCTCAGGAGTCACCAAAAGTGCTCGAGTGGTTCACACTAAAGTGGTCAATACTAGAGTGGCTGCTGTAAAATCGAGAGGACAAACCGGACCGTACCCAGACCAGAGCACGCTAAAAGGACCTTTAGGAATAAACCACTTCTCTCCATTAGGAGTTCAGGAGATCAGGGAGCTGGGGGCTTTTTTTCCTTTTTCTCTCCAACGCTCAAACTTCCTGCATTTGAGTTCTTCATTTTGATGGGATGGGTTGTGGGTTTTTTTAGGCTTTTGCTAATCCTTCCCATGATAATTTAAGCTACCTACCAGGCAACGTAAAGCTTTTCAGCCCCGACTATTGACCCGGCTCTTTGTTGGTGGAGACTTTATCCCCGTGAAGTATCCAGGATGATTTATTCTTAGAGGACACGTAGACAGGGTGACGTTTTCCTGCCTCCCGCGATCTCACCACACACTTGCGGTTACTCCAGAACAACCAGCATGAGGCTGGGATGCGCGATTGCCTTTGCAATAGCGGCTGTTTCTTGGCTTTCCCCAGGACTTACCTTTTTTATTGAGGGGAAAAAAAAAAAAAAGATTCTGGAAACAATCCATTCCCAGGCAAAGTTTTTCTGAAGGAGTTGGTTTTCATTTGCACAAGCCGCCTGTGTATAAATTCACGGGTCTGCTGAGGAGTAATCAGCGCATTTTTGTGGTTTAATATTTTGATGGTAGAAGGGAAGCGGCGCAAGACTGACAGAATAAATACGTATATTTGTTTACAAGACATTTGGTACTGATTGGAGTACAAAGACCAAACTAATCAAAGTGCAACTAATGAAAAGGTATTAAAGAGGGGAGCTGGGGTCTAAACCAGAGCTCAGATCATCGTTAACTGGCTGGTGCTGGAGGAGCATGAAGCCGGTAGATGTGTCTTAGTCCTCAAGGCTGCTCCTTCCAGTAGACCCTGAACTCCGTAATTTAGAGCTAAAACCCAGGAATGAGCAACTTCAAAGAGCTCAGGAGGTCGAGGACAACCCTCACCCCCATTTACAGCTGGATTTTAGGTTTGTAAATGAAGCCTCGCACAGCTTTGGGAATGGTGAGAAGGAAATGGCAGCGTAGGAAAGGTGCCGGGTGTCCAGACTGAGGGAATTTCTGTGGCGGTGCTCGGTCACTAACGGGATTTATGGGTGTCTCTGTGCTGTAATGGATCTTTCTCTTCCACATAATTTCATTACGCGTCGCCTGCTTTTTCCGAGTCGTCCCAGCAACCCCGAGACGGAGGAAGGAGGTGGGTTTTGGTGCAAAAGGGTTGTATTGCAACACCAGCGAGGATCAACAGCTCCACATTTAAAGGGTGGGAACTGGCAGAGCGGGTGAGATGAGCTTGTAAAAGGCAACGAGCTGGAGCAGGCAGAGGAAGCGAAGTCTAACTGTTAGGCAGCCTCGCTAAAGCCCGCGTCTAATGAACCAGATGCAATTTACTGATGCAGCGTGTCCTTGTCTGTGTACCACCGGCATCTATCAGCGGACTTGCTTTCCCCTCCTGTTTTTTCCACTTTTTTGTGTCTCACATACACTATGCATTTTCACTCGTCTCGTTAAATAAATGCAAGTCCTAAAGCGTAGACCCCAAAGCCCTCACACCTTGCAGGTATCCTTTAGCTGAATGTAACGGCAATGAGTTGTAGCCCCCTTCACACCGGGGAAAAGGGATAACCTACAGCGTTCAGAGCAAGACAAGCAACCCAGCCGCGAGAGCTGGCCCGGCTGCCTCAGTTTCTTCAGCCAACAAGAGCCGGTGAGTTTTCTTCCTGCCACCTCAAGCAAGGGGCTCTGCGCTGGAGGAGGACCCGCCTGCCAGGGCACCGTCCTAGCAGTGTCCCCGTGCCCGTCCAGCCCGGGGGGGGCTCAGCAGGTCGCTCCCACCAGCAGCAGGAGGCGGTTGAGCCCGGTTGAGCCGGGCGCGGCGGCAGGCAGAGGGCAGCAAAGGGAGGCATTTTACTTTTTTCTCTCCTCTTTTTTTTCTTTTTTTTTTTTTTTTTTTTGTTCTCAGCCCTGTGCAGTTGGAGCTTTCCAGCCCGATTGTGCTAAACGCTTCTGTACCAGTGTTTCCATTTACAAACCCGGCCTGCCCTCCCCTCCCCCCGGCGCGCAGCCCCGCTCTCGCGTCCACCCGCCGCCCTGCGGCCCACCGGGCCCACCGGCACCCGCGGAGGCGACGGGCCGGATCGTCTCCCCCCCTCCGGAGGACACACGGAGGGGAAAGGGGGCACTTTCGGAGGGTCCTTGTCCCTTTCACACAGCCACCCCCCGAGCCAGGCTGCTGCTCCTCCCTGCCAAGGCCGGCCTGAAGGGCTCCCCGTCCCCCGGCCACCCCGTCACGTTCTCCCGCTCCCCACCCCTCTCTGTCCGGGGTACTGAGGGGCGCTGCCCGGGGGATGAAGGGGAAAGGGGGTGCGTGCCCCCCCCCAGCCCACACGGCGGTTATGAGGGAGTTTGTCCCTCACTTCTCTGCGCTCCCTCTGCACAGGAAGAGGGGGTGGGGGGATCGGTTTGTGAGGTGTCAACGGGCCCGGAGGGCGGGGGGGAGGCCGGGCTGCGTGTGCGCGGCCCCGGTGCGGCGGCGGGGAGGGCTGTGCCGGGCCGGGCCCCCCCGCCCGCTCCCGGCCTGGGACTCTTTCTCTCCCGCCCCCCCCCGCCCCGTTCCTAAGCGGGAGTTTCCAGGAAGCGCTGAGAAGAGCCGCAGCACCGCGCAGCCTCTCGCACAGCGAGCTCCTTCCGCCGAGACCGTGGCAGGAACGCCAAGTAGTCCCAACCGCTTCTCCTCCCTCAGCCGGCCAAAGGCTCCGACCCGCTCTCCCTTAGCGGGACGCCGTTACAGAAAAGAGGAGAGAAACGCTTCTCTCTCCCGCCCTCACCCCGCGCCCCCGGCCGGGATAAGTCAGGAGGAAGCGGGGAGGGGGAGGGGAGGGGGAAAAAACCAAGCGCCGGCTCCGGCGGAGGGGTCCGGAGGCGCGGAGGAGTGAGGAGGCGCGGGGAGCTGTGCGCGAGGGAGGGGGGTGAGCGGGAAAACGCGGCGCGGAGCCGGGAACCGCGCCCCCTCCCCCGCCGGCGGGGGGGCGCTCTGAGGGGGCGGCCGGCACCTCGCCCGCCCGCCGTCTGCCAGCTCCCCTCGCCGGGCCGAGCGGCAAAGTTCGGGGAAAGTTTCCCCTTGTTTGAGGGTCTGGGGTCGTGCCTCAGGCGACGCCGTGTCCTCCTGGCAGGTGAGCGCCCTCGGTGCACTTTCCACACGGGCCGCGGGGCTGCCCCTTCCCCGCCCGGGCTCGGTTTTCCTCCCCATGCCCGAGGGCCCGCGTCTCTGTCAGCGCACCTGGGCCCTCCCTCCGGCCCTCGCCACCAGCCGGGGAGGCCGCTCTTCCTGCGCTCTGCAGATAAGGAGCTGGGCTCACCCCACCCCACCGATGGCCACCGCCGCCCCACGGGCAGCTTCATGGCCTCCTTTTTCCCGGGGGAGCAGGCCTCGGAGCTCCCCAGCGCACCGCCACCTTTAGGGAAGTTTGCCCCAGCCCCCGTCCCCCCCACCCCGGATGTCTGACTTCGCGCAGGACCCCACAGATGCTGAAGCTGCTCCTTGACGAGCTTCACATCCTCCCGCTAACCCTGCGGGGAGAGCGGGGCAAGGGACTGCGATCGGAGGCCTTCACCCCCCCATCCCCTCCCCCTATCCCAGTTACAGAGGCTTCGTGTCCTCCTGTTAACCCTGTGGAGAGAGGACAAAAGCTAAACTATGATCCTGCTCTGCTTCCCCCATCCCGGTCCCAGCTACATGAGCTTCACATCCTCCTGCTAACGCTGAAAGGAGAGGAGAACAAGAGCTGCTGATGATTGTAAGGCCTTGCTCTGCTTCTCCCCACCCCCTCTGCCAGCCCCATCCCCCACTGCAGCTCCCATAGACTTCTATCCCTCCCATTAACGCTGAAAGGGGAGGACAGGAGCTCTGATGGGTTTTTCTCAGGCTTACTCTGTTTTCTCCCCCCCTACCAACCAATACCGGCTCCACAGCCCTGCATAAGTGCAAGGCAGGCATCTGGCTCTGCGAGCAGCGCGGCTGAATGCCCCCTTTCCTCTGAGCTCCGCAGCCCTGCCAGAAAAAAAACCCTGATTCCCCTCATTTTGCTTATTCATGATAAGGGGTTGGTAGTGTGCTTTTTAAAACGTGCGATCGCTTCGTTTTAGAAGCATCTGTGCCTTACGAATAAGGTTTTTTCTTCTGACATCTCGAATGTAGCTCCTCATCATAATCTCTTGAAGTGCTCCATTTTTGCCCTTAAAGTTCTATTTTATTACCTCTTCTGGATCAGTGAAGGTCGGTTTAACCCTTTATCTATAAGAAAACCCTTATCTCGATGAAAATCAGCAGCCACTTAAGGAAAAGGTTGCTTTTTTCTTTACTAATTCATGGTTATATTTTATTGAGTGAGGGTTTTTTTCCAGCCCAGTCCTGCTGCATGCTGAAAGAAGTGTGTGCTTCAGCACTGATTAAAGTCATGTATGAGTTAATAAGAAGCTTGCAGAGTATGTGAAGCAAGAGAAAATCTTTAACCAGCTCTGCTGTTCCTTCTACATACCACAAACTTGTAAGCTGTAACTAGAAGGTGGATTGAATATGTGTAAAATGCCGCAGTAGGAGACTCATAATTGCATCGCAGGTGGATGCTCACTCAATTAATGTATTATTTTCAAAATACCTTAAAGTTGGGTGGATGGGGTGGGGGGTTTAAGTGTTTTGAGACTTCATACATTGAAATCCTGGGGTGAAAGATGCTACAAGCCTACAAAGTAGTATTTTCTGGATTTTTTTTTTTTTTATTTTAAACACACTTTTTATTTTTTTTTTTTCTTCCTATGCTGCTTCCCAGATTAATAGATTGGTAACATAGAAGAGACTCTCAGGTGCTGGAGGAGCATTAGTGGTGGTGTCAACATTCTAGTTGTGGGACTTCTAATTTAAGAATCGTATTGTCATCAGGAATAAGATCGAGGCTGAATCCTGCTCGCATTTAGGCCCAAATATAAAATACACTTTGGAAGGAGTCCCCAGTGAACACTGAGAGTAATTAAGTAAAAATAAAACCTTTTGCTTCAGCCCCCCCTTCCTTTTTACCACAGACAAGTAAGCGCAGCACTGTTTTCATTCCACCATTTTCATTATGTGTCCTGATATTTCTTAATTGTGTGTTGCATCTTAAATCCTCAAGTGACTTATAATGTCTGTGCTTTGGGGATATTTCTAGACTGTACCGTTGAAGAAGTCATCTCGCTGTGTCCCACAAGGCGCTATTGAGCAGTCTTTCTCTTAATAAGGACTGAACTACTTACAGCTTTGCCTTCCCAAACACCTATTTTTTTTCCTCTAATTTCATACTTAATTGGTAAATTCCTATTTCCTTACATTAGGCAAATATTTATTAGTGCCGGCTGGATTTTTTTCACCTTTTTAAAAGGGCAGAGCCTTGTCACTGAGCCAATCAGTTCACACCGCATGGAGAAGATGCCATAAAACAGGAGTGAAGGAGAGTTGTCTTGTGCTGGGAAAGACAGTGCTGGTTTTTGGAAAACAATACTATAGGAACTGGAAATGAAAGAGATGTTTTTATGCTGGTGGGAACTTGTAATGAGCCTGAGAGAGGATCTGATGTCTCAGAAAAGCAATCGTTACACGGGAAAGAGCCGGCCTTTATCATCCATTTGTGAAGGTTCTCGGGCTGAATATCCTTTTGGGGAACTGAAATCTGGCTCCAGTCTGTTTATGGACATCTGTTGAATGGAATTTTAAAAAGGCACAAATTAGAGTCGTAGTTTCTGTTGACTGTTTAAGATGATAAAATAAAATACCTGCAAGTACGTTGGTTTTTGGTTTTTTTTTTTTAATAATGAGCAGCATGACTGGTCAGTGATTCGTACTTCGATTACCTGGTCCTCTATGGGTTTTCCATACGTTTTTCTCTTCAGCATATACAATACAGCCTCCACCCCTTTTCATTTCAATACTTTTTTTTTTTCAAGTTTTATTTTTTCATGACAGGATGGTCTTGGATTTTGGTGTCTCTGACAGTTTTTGCACAAAGAATACGGCAACGTGGTTGAGGGGGAACTGTTGGGTATTCCCAGAACTGCGGCCGGTTGCTCACCTCCGCGTCCTGCCCACCTGTCTGCTGCTGGTTCTGGGAACACCATCGCTCTGTGTCCGCTGTCTCCACATAGCACTACCTCAGCACCTCTTCCTGCGCCTCCTGTGACCCCCTGTTATTCAGGGAGGTCTTCTCTATAATTTCCCCTCCTATTATTTTGTCTCTTTTGCAGCTTGATGTTTTTACCATTGTTTTATATTCCAAGCAAGGATCCTGTGAATGCTTCAGCTCAAAATTTAGGTCATCTCCGATGGAAGAAGGAAGACCTAAAAAGTAAAAATAAGATTTCAGTGTGCCTTTAAAAGTGACAACTCTTCTGGAAAAATCCTCTGTATTTTGTGGCTTTAGGGACTAGGGGGAAAGGAAGGGGCCTTTGTGATACCAGCATGAAAGCAAAGTGTCTTCATGCCAGTGTGGTTTCTTCTCCATGTGCTTTCGTGGTTTTTTGCATTTTCACACCTGCTTGGAGTTTTAATCACTCTAATTATTCATAGGCTTGCCCTGGAAAAAGAAGAGAGTGACCTCTTTCCATCTGGAGTAGATGGCTTTACCATCAATACTTGTAAATGGACTTGGATGAATGAATAATGGTTTTTACGCTTAAAATTTCTAATTCTGTGATTTCATTGCACTTTAAGAATTCCGTGCATGGTCTTTCTGACTGATAAGTTGTAGTTATACCATACAGATTTATTTCTTGCAAATTATCTCTTAGCATTGGGCTCCCAGCTCCGAAGCACTGATGATCCCCCACGAGTTGCCCAGTCATCAAAGAACAAGTGTCTTTCCCAGGACCAGGCCCGTAAGTTCGGTCTCCTTTTTTCTGTGATTATGTACAACATCTTTTCTGACCATTTATGAAATCAACAGCCTCAAAGCAAAGCTGGGTCCGTTGGGGGTTTTGTGTTCACACTGGTTACCATTCAGCAGTCCCTCGGCCTGCAGGTATCTAAGGGGACGTAGAGCCAGCTGCTTCTCCGTTCAGGTCTGTTGCCGTAAGCACAAGCTGGAATTGATAGATATCTGTTGCTATTGCTTTTCTGTTACTTTAATGGCTTAATTTAAATTATTAAGAAACTCGTGCATCTGTTTTGTTTGTTTTCTGCTCTTCATAGCAGGTTTTATATGTATTAAATGTGCTAAGCTTCATCTGGCCTAGATGTATAATAAATTCCTTAGTGAATGCGGTTAAGTCCAGTTTCCTCTGTTAACTTGCAAGAGTTTGTTCCTTACCTGAACCGTTCCTCCACTCAGGAGAAAAGCCTCGCATAGCCAGCATTCACCTCAGAAATCACCTGGACAAACTGAGCTTGGGCAGAAGGAGGCTTAAAAAGTGAATAGCAGAGATCTAGATTCAGTGCCCTTTGTGCTGTTCTGTCTGGAGATGTGCTCTGTGTGGGACAGAGTGAGCCACCCACCACCAAATGCACCCTCATGGCAGAGGGAGACTCCCATGGGCTCAGTAATCAGGTAGTTGTCCCACATTTCTTTAATGATGTCATACAGTGCTGCCATTTTCTCTCTGTTTCTCTAGGAATCATCCTCTCTTCAGCTTCCCGGGTTTTACAAACTGAGTTTAACCTCTGGTGATTAGAAAGACCTTCTTGCTCTTCACCCAGGCTGTATGATAGGCAGATACGCCATCTTCTGCTGGCTAATTTATCAGGCTGTATCACAGAAGCCAGGGCCACTAGCCACCAGAATTCACGTGACGTGGAGTGCAGGTTCTGCACCCAACGATGCTCGTGCGCAGGCTACATCTCCTCCTAAGCCCACGGTATCGCTGCGGCTGCTTCTGGTGAGTAGAACATTTGTGATGAGTTATCAGGCTGCTCTTGGTTTGGTCTCCTGCCTAATTTAAACAATTCATCTTGTCTTTATTCAATACAAGGTTATTTTCTACTATTAGCTCTTTTATAATGTCTTCATTACTTATTGATTACAATTCTGAAATAGGTAGGGGTTGAGGGGGTCCTTTTTCATTCAAGGAGTTTTGATTAATATATTTGCTGGCACCTGCAAACTCTGTCCTTGTTTCCTCCGCTCCTTCCAGTTTTACTTTAAGGACCCTTCACAAAAATCTCAACTCCCCTGGTTATGGTGGGTCCTTCCTTCTACTAAACTAGAGCTTCCTGTAGGTGTTTGTCATTTCTGAGTAGAAAAGGTCTGATACCGTTCAGCTCAGTTGTTACTTCGTCTCCTCGGCTCTCCCAGGGGTCTTGCGTGCGCTTTCAGTTCTGCCTTGTGTTTTTAGTTTTGTGCAGTTCTCTACTACTTACGTTCCTTCACATCTATCCTCTTCATACCATCTGCTACCTTATGTTTTGCTTGCCTCTGAAATTTAGTAACCATATTTCACACAACATTGTTCTACATTATTTTCTTAAAATGTCATTAAAAGGTTCTGAAAGAACAAAGCAAATCAGAATTCACCCTTTCCGTGTAGACACCTGATGAGGGAACAACTCAATAAAGACCTTCAAATGGCTCGACGCAAATGAATTTGTAACCAAAATTTTGTACGTTGCTTATCCACAAGGTATATTCTCAAATCAGCTAGGAGGGTTTTATTACTGACAGAAGTTCGGGCTATTATTAAAGAATGCCGCCTCCTCTAGAAACTCTCTTTCTTCGGAATTCAGCAATTCTACTGAGCTGTATTTACTTCTGAGTGAGTGTGTGGCTGTGCCTTGTTAGATAAAAGCTGCACTGCTAAAACTGTTTTGCTGAACTTAGCTCCTGACCTACCTTCGAGGCCATGTCTACAAAGGGATGATACATCAATCTCGCTTGTTTGATGTAATTACTGCTATTTAACTATATTGAGCACAAGGACACTCACCCCACTTTGTTATGCTGATTTAAGGTATTTTCACTGTTAATCGGGTGCACGGTTCTTCCTTGTATTAATTTCCCTCTCAGAATATTCTAGGCGGTTATCCCATGGTGCGGTGTTCTGCTACTTGGTGGTTTGTTTTCACAGCGTGTTGTCAGGGAATTCTCAGGAATTTGGGGACTCCATGGGTCAGCCTGACAAATTACTGTTCCTTTTCTCCCGGCATCCATTGATTTTTGCCTTTGCCACTTTCTTTTTCAAAAAAACCCACAAGGCTGCATGAAGAAGAAACTGCCCAATCCATTATGAGGTGTGTTCCTGCAAGGCTGCACAGGCAGAAAGGTTCAGTTCTGCAGGCTTCACAGAGTTTTCACTGCTTTGATAACGGACGAAATGCACAAAGAGAAACAGTTGGAATCAACCTGCTGCTCCTGCACAGGTTTATCTGGAGCAGTTCAGTCACTGGTGTACTGTTTCTGGGTGTAGTCAGCTAGCAGTGGCCGATAGGACGGGGTACTGGTGCAGAACTGGGATGGCCAGGAGCGGCAGCCAAACATCAGGATGACAAAACTGCCTTCCTGGAAACCTGCAGCTCTTGGCTGCAGAGGCAGAACCAAACCAAAGACTTCCCATTGCCGCCATCTGTGGAAGAGCATCGTTCCTGATGACTTCTGACTGCAAACTGGCCACTTTTATGTCAGGGGTATTCTCATGGGATTTTTTTTTTTTAATGTATCTCTCTGGAGAACGTGCTGATCTTCTGCGTCATAAAGCTTGGCAATGCATAAGAAATTACCCAGAGTTTTGCCTCGGCACAGTCTGAGAATCGAATAAGGGTTCAAGGAATAAACAGTTGAGCCAGGAGAAAGAATGGCGTTACAAAACTTCCTCAGAACAAACTCATGAGAAACTTGAGCCTGCTCATTTGTGCAATGTCTGTCAGAGGCAGGGAAAGGTGCTGAACAGTGGGCAGGAGCAAGGAATGGAAAGACACTTTCAGCGTCACGGCCAGTGAAAAAGCCTCAGCAAAACAGCCATTTTATAAGGAAAAAATGCTAGATTTTATGAACAAGAGGTAATGGAGCAAATGAATCAAAGAAACAGCGTTTGGCTTTATTAACAGTTCCTGCAGGTGCTGTCATGCTGCTGTGGGCTGAGGAGGATGGAGCTCAGTGAAGATCTTCAACACAAGCATATCAGAGTAGTTGGACTTATCAAAATAAAATCAATAAAACAAGAAACATTTAATCTGAAATGCCTTGTAAACTTTAAACTCAGAGAGCATCTGTCTTCACATAAGTGATGCACTTAACACGCTCCCTCATCTCTTCTGGAGCTGGCAGTTGCAAGGAAGACCTCCAAGTACACTGAAATGGCAGAGTGGTGTGTTCTGCATCTAAAAGTCCACTTTTCTAAACGAAATATTCTTTTCTCACCAGTATTTTCCTTCCTGAATAGGAAGACAAGGAGACATCCGGAGGTCCTTGGGTCCCACCCCGACTCAGAGACAAGAGAGATCTGTATGGATCCCATACAGATACTTGTGTCTCCTGTCCTTAACCCCCTGAAATGCAGGACACACTGCAACCTCCCATACTGGGGTTTTCATTGATTAAACGTCGCTGGTGTTACTCTACCGAATCTTACTGTGAATTAAGTCTATTACCTATTCTGCTTGCAGTGGACGTGAACATTTGATTGCTGACCTTTACGGTAACAAAATGGACTATTGGTATTTTGTCCCCTCTCCGTTCTCACGAGTTCACTCCTTTTTCTTTTTTTAATTAAGCAAACCCAGATTTTCAGTTTATTCTTGGGGGTTACATTTCCGCAGCCTTCTTGTTGATCCCTTTGTGCTCTTTCCAGCTGGCTTATATCTGGTTGTATTTTTTAATGTGGTACCTGAAAATTGATACAATATTCCAGCTGAGATTTCACCAACTCTGAGTTAAGCAAGATAATTGTCATGGGCGTCCTACGTAAAGCAGCCTCATTAAATATTTCCATGATGTATTATCTTTATTGCGTCACCTCAGATTCAGTGTGTGATCCATTATAACCACCGCCCAGCCAGTTACTCCCCTCCTTGTGCCTTCTTGTCCCCTTCGTGTCTTCATCCTTGGCTGCAAAAAAACTACAAGGGGAGAAAAAGACCTGAGGAGGTTTTCCAAATGCACTGTCCTTGTGAGCTCCATGTGTGTCAGCCTGCCCATGGGAGAGGAATTGTGAGCTGATGTCAGATTTCAGTATTGGATGGAAATTATAACATGTTTTGTCTTCTTACTCAGAAAGCGTTGATTTCATAAATATGAGCTGCAGCAGGAATGTTTGCTCGGGAATGGAAAAGAACATAGTTATAGTAGGTGAGGCTTAGACTATCATTTGCTTGCTAAACTTTTTACTCCCCTGTCAGTCACCAGATGAGCAGAGTAACTTTGTTAATGCCCCTTTTAAAAAATCATAGACATCATTGCTGGACTTGAGCTGAAGTGAAGTTAAATCTGGAAGCATTTTAAGAAAGAAGAAAACAACAGGCAAGTTATGGGATTCTGGGTTTGACCAAAACACTGATGACATGAAGATACCATTTAGGGATGTGAGGTGTCCTCTTGGTCTTCCCTGCAGTTATCTGGACAGAACACTGAAAAAATAAAAAGGAAAAGAAGAAAAAAAAGCCCAAAACCTGAAGATGCTTTTTGTCTCCCTGCCCATTATTGTTCATAGGAGATGAGGAGGTGGAAGACACAAGGAAGGGATCTCTGACAGCATGAACAGTGTGCGTTTGAAATTGTGGAAAGCATCTCTGGTGGTCAAATGGTTGGGAACAGAAGGTCCCAAGAAGGGAGCGGTGGCTGGTTTGTAAGGATCAGTATTGCTGAAGCAGGTAGGTTTTTTCTGGAGAGATTAAGAGACCTTAGGTGGGGAGAAACAGGTGATAGATAGTCCTGGTGCTGTTATTTATGATGGAAACAAAAAGCTGTTGGCAAGGACTAGAAATGTGCCGTGAGCCTTTGGCCTTCGGGGAGGTGCAGTGCTGTGGGGCTTTGGAAAGCTTCACCCCTAGAGGAGCCGGGGACTGTTCCCTCTGCAGAGCTGGGGACTGTTGCCCGGCTGAGGTGACAGTGCGTAGCCTTGGCCACCACAGAAATCGCTGCTTCGTTCTCCAAGCATTGTCTGACACGGAGAATTTGCTGAGCTGGTGCGTCCTCCCGAGCTGGGGCAGCCTACGCGTTACTCACTCGCTGTATTTCGTGCTGTTCCACTCTCTTGTGACCCGGATGAATTTACTAGGGAACGGAGCCGTGTGTTCCGTTTTCCTGTGTATGGTTCGTATCCTTTTACCCATCTTCATCCAGCTTCTCACACTGTCATCAGTCTCTAATTATAAATCAAATCATACAACCTCCCTTCTCAAACCCTGTCTCACTCAATGAATATTTTTTTGCAGATTTTCCTTTTATCCCTATTATTTGATGTTTGCTGACATCTTTTATTTATTGCATATAATTCAAGCGCTGCAGTAAATACAGAATTACTAACTGTCATGGATCTCCGTGATACTTTTCACCCTAGTATCTGAATACCTTTTAACCACCAGAAGGGTATCTCCACGATATTGCAGAGATTTTCTTCTCATTTCACTGATGCAAAGTGGGGAAATTAATGGCAAAGCTGTCAAAGTTCTCTGCTGTATCTGTATGTCCCACGGTGACAATAAACAGATTTCCAACTTGCCCCAGTAAACAAATCTTCATCAATCATCCCCCAGGAGCTTTCAAAGGGGGCTGCTGGTACCAGTGATCCATCCGTTTGGACTTTACTGGGCTCGAGGAGCCTCACTTCGCTGCCTTATGCCAGAATGTGGGGGCAAACGCGTCTCATTTTGGCCATGAGGACATTGAGCTCCTGCATAAAAACAGTCCGTTGAGTCAGACAGCCCTGCTAGAAGGACTTTTTAACATCTACTTTTACTAATAGTGGGACGTTTTATTCTAATTTTCATGCAGAATGTACTCAGGCCTTTATATGTATTTAGTGCCAACATAACCCTTTAGTCAAAATACCCACGTTCAGGCCATAATCTGTGTATACAAACTAACCCCATCTGTCTCGGCCTTTATTTTATTGGAGTGAGCTGAAATAAAACTTCAGCCTTTTCTCCTGACAGGTTCTTTGCTCTTATAACCACCTTAGGAAGCCTTTTCTACGACTATTCTAGTTTTCACGTATCATCCTTGAATAGAAACTGAACCCACAATTCTGCAAGAGAGCTGTTGCCATAACATCTGGCTGTGCCTTACCTGGTTCAAAGATGACATTTGTCACCTTCGTTTTGGGGATGTTCAGTCATTCCCATGACTGACTAACGCTGCTGTCTTCATCCTTCTCGATTCACTGCGGCGAATTCCCAGTTTACAAGGATTTTGGCTGTTGGTCCCTGTGTGAACAGCCTTGTGATCTGCATTAATCGTATTACCGCATTCCACTGGCTGTTCCTCGGGGTTCCTGTGCTGTTCCAGAACCTCGTCCTGGTCCTCCTGTAGGATATGCCAGTCTCCTGTATTGACAGCCTTTGATTTTGTCACTAAGCCACTGTACTAACCCTCTTTCTTCAATTCCTTGTGCTCATGTCACTTAAAAGTGATCAACAGCCCCAGTTCTGAGCCCGATGCTGGAGGTGCCCTTAAAGCACTCGCTCTCTAGCCCCAAAGCTCCCATTTCCACACAACTCAGGATGGGTTTTTAAGCCCTTTTTTACCCACAAAACTTTTCCTGCCTATTTTCCAGTTTAACTAGCATTTTCGCACGTGGCACCAGATCAAGTGCTTGACTGAATTTTAGGTGGGTGAGATCAACTGTGTTTTCCTTCACCAAGAGAAATCTGCTTTCTTATCACAGAAAGACATCAGAGCTGTCTGGCAGGATCGCCTTTGCTAAACCTGCGGTGCATTTTCTCTCTTGATTTTCCTCTACATCCTTTCCCCCTCCAGGGGAAAAATAAGTTTTACATCTCACTGAGGTCAGGCTCATTAGTCTCTAATTGTCTGGACGTTACTTTCCAAATCTTTGGCTTGATTTTTTTTTTCTTTCTCCCCATGATAGGATGTCAGTTTTAGATTATTTTTATACCCCTAGAGGTGGTAGATGAAAAAACCGCTGATCTGTATTACAACTCAGCTGTAGTGCTGCATGTTTTGTTGTTAGTGAGGTTTTTTGGTTGGTTTTTTTTCGTATTTTTAAAGAAAGACGCTGTGTTGTGGTTATTGATACAGGTGAAGGTCAGGAATTTTTAAGTATTGCAAAGCCCTTTAAAAAAAACTTTTATTATAAGATTATTTATTATAATTTTATTTAATATCATTACTTATTATATAGTAGGAAGCTTCTTAACCAATGGTAGCTGAATCCAGGACTCCCTTACCCTGGTAACTGTTAGTGGATCATTACAGCCCATGGCAGCACCAACCACAGACGATGGATTTACGTTCCTTGTGCTGTTTCAGCACTTTTTACTCTCATCCCTCCTGTGTGTAAACAGAAGGCAGAGTGTGCTGGTGCTCTATGCAGATGTGTGGGGTTGTCCTTAAGAAAACATAGTCTGAGGATGGACAAAATCAGTCAAACACCACCCTGGGGTGGTTGAATCCGGAGGGTCGGGGTTGCTCAGGTAAGGTGGCCATGCTCTCAGGGATGACATGAACCCCTGCCCCGGAAACCCTGGGTCATTAATTGTGTTTCCTGAAGGTAGGAAAAACTAACATTTTAAAATACTTTATTTCATAACGCATGCAGCTGCACTCCCCACCAGCACACCGAATGAATGGGAACCTTCCTGAGCACCTTTGGCTACAACAATGTAAGCCACGACCATTAAATGTTTGGATTGGGGTTTGTTGTTGTTGTTTTGAAGGTTTGTTTTGCCAGATATACTCAATATTTGTATAAGTATTTGAAACTCTTTTTTGTGATTCCGTTTTACCAAGAAAGTGAAGGGTTCTGACCAATGCCTTTGTTTTACTCAAAGTGCATGTGACAGCGTCAGCCTTTACAAAGAGGTGACATGGCTAAGAGTGATCGTGGGTGTCTTAAAGTCTCACCTAACTGCTAGATCAAAATGATCTTGTCTCACAGTTCCAGGACTGAATTCTAAAAGTTCCAGCAAAGCTGGTCTGAATGTGCTTAGATTTTTGTTTCTAACACAAAATTCCGTGGGGGTACATACTGAAGTGAAGAATCTGACTCTTCGGCTGTGTGCGTTTGAGCAAGATCACAGGATTTCTGCCTTTAAAGCAGAAAATCCGTCCCATCCCCGCACGCAGACCCCTGTGTGTGTGTAAAGTCCTCAGGCTCCCCGTGGGGGTCAGATTACAGAACAAAGATTTGGAAATACACACTTTTGGGGGACTGTTGAAAGGCAAATCCTGGCCCTTTCATGACCAAGTGTTTCAAAGCTGGTCAACACTTCGTTGGTGTGAAATATTGCAGTTGTTTTGTTTCATTCAGTTTTCTATCGGTTATTTGTGCCTGCTGCTGTACATCTGAAACGAAGGGACATTACGAAGTGTTCTCCCCATAGCATGAATATTTAATAGTTTGTGTGCTCTTTCTCTGTACTGCGTGTGTGTGCCTATATAACATCAACGAAACCTCTTAAAACCCATTTTTGCAAGAGATTTTCAAAGCACGTCGTCTGATTGAGTCCCAGTGCTGGGTAAACTGAGCTCTTGTAGAATTTCACCAAAAAGACTCGAATGAATTTGCCGAATGGTGGTATTTTACAAATAAGCGAGGATTCCACTAGCTTCCCCAAGAGGTTTTATTTCGGTTGGATCAGAGATTTCATTTCAGTTTGATCTGAGTTCCCAGGACTGATGAACTAGTGCCTTTTAGAACTCAGAAAATCTTTAGCCTGTTCTAAAAGAAGATTTTCTTTGTGTTCGCAGAGGTACAGATACTCATTTTCTTGAGCTAGGAGCTGGTATGAGGGTTCTGGGCGGATCCTGCAAAGTGCTGAGTACATGGGTAACTTTAAGGGTGTATGTGCTTAAAATCACCGCGGCTGCTGATGTTTAAAATTACGCATATACTTAAGCACTCCGATGGCCTGAGGCCAGTGGCTTGTGCATCCTCTAGGACTGAGCCCTAAGGAGACCACAGTGAGCAGCTGCAGCTGAATTTTCTTTTCCCATTTGAAATATAAGGTTTAAAGCACAAATTCTGACAGCGGCTTAATTAAAAATACCCTTTTTAACCGTGAGGAATGCAATATGCTGAGTCGCTACGCCTGGTTTCTTTCTGCCTCTCCTGGCATCCAGCTCACTCCTCTACAGCGTTAGTGCAGGGCTTGCAGTTTTCAGCCGTGCTCCGTTCCTGCCGTATCCTCTTCCGTCTTTTCCATCTGCTTCATTCTGTTTGGAAAATGGCAATGTAGAATGTGTTTGGTGTAACCTTAATCCTGACCAGCATCTGGGCTCCCTTTAAAAAAAAAAAAAAAAAAGCATCTACTGCAGGCACAGTTTCTGTATATGTTTCACTGCTTTAGTAAAACAAAGTTGGGGAGGGGGGGAGAACAACCTAAAATAACCGTAGCAAAATAATATTTATTTCAATAGCCACCTTCATTAACATGTAGGTTTTAGTATGTTTTCCTACAAGCCCTGGTGCTTGTGCTCTGCACCTCACCTCTGTCCTGGCGTGTCAGAGGTAAACTGGGTTTGCACCATTTGAGAAAAGCAGAGAAAGAAGGGGGTGGGGGTGGGTGTGTGTCTAAATCTTCTTTTACTGTTAATTGCTCACAAATACATAAAAGTTAACGCCACCATAAAAAAAAAATAGGATGAACTGAAATTCTTGTGTGATGCCTTATGATATTTCCCTCTTAAACTTTCAGAGGCCTTTCAGAGGTCCCCGATGGCGAGGCCATTCTCTTAAAATACTCCAGAAAAAAGTCATGAAGATGAACTCGTGGGGACCCAGCTGATGCTCCCACCCCTCTTCCACCACCCTGGACTGGCCACGGACCACCCCAGGCCTCCCATCAGGTCGGTGGAGCCCGGTGCTGCCACCCCGGGCCAGGGGCTGCTCCCCAGGGGCTCCTCCTGGGATTTTGGGCGAGCTCAGCGTGTGGGGCAGCGGGTGCCTTTGGAAACGTGCGGCTCGATGTCCCCGGCACCTGGGGACCACGCACAGACGCGGTAATTGCGCACCCCGTGGAGCAGCTTTGTGTTCAGCCACACATTGAAAGCCCGCTCCAGAGGCAGTTCCGATGGCTGGGGTGTGACTCCTCATTACCCGGCGCAGAATAACGCCTGTCAGCCAATTGCTCTTCCCTGGTGGGGGTTCCCCCCCTTTGCCATTTCTTCTTGCTGTTTGATTTTCCCGACCCTGAGGCTGGCGCTACCGCATCTGCCTGTGCTCCCAGCTCAGAGCTGCTGAACTTCCCTCCCCGAGCAGCCGCAGAGGTCGCTTCTGAGCAGCATTAAAAGGTTTTTATTTGTATTTATTTATTTATTTTCCCCACTAAGGCTCTCAGTCTCTCATGGCCCCAGTGGAAAAGCATGTTTAAATCCAAACTCGGATTTCCCACGTGGTGTCTCACCCAGCTGCTGTCACAGCCACCCCGCACACTACCCTGTACGGGGCGAAGCGCTTCTCCCCGCCTCTGCCGAGGACGCAGAAGGCGATGAACGTTGTTAATCAGAACACCGTGCTAAACCCCAAACTTGTGCGAAAAGCTCGCTCTGGTCACCAGCAGGCTCGTGCTCTTGGAATCCACCACTGCAAGTACAAATAACGAGGGGGCTAAAGTGCTGCTTCACCTTCCGCGGGTGACCGAGTGCTGGATGTGGGTCCGCGATTTGAGGGTTAATTCAGACAAGTTTTTAGCGTTTGGCATTCCGGGTCTGTACAGGCAAAGAGCGTGGCTGGGGTTGGGGCGAAGAATCAGCGTGTACCGGGAGGCAAACCCAGTTGTTTATATGAATATAGGATATATTAGATACGTGTAAAGCATTAAATCGGGGGGGCTTTTTTTAGCTGGGGGGGCTCATTTTAGCTGGAGGGGCTTTTTTTCACTTGAGGGGCCTTTTTTTGAGTTGGGGGGCTTTGTTTTAGTTGACTTCCCCCCCATTCAGAGATCAGAGTCATAACATGCCGGCGTTTCAACACTTCCTGGGGAGAAAGGGAGAGGAGGGGAGGCAGGGGAGTCTCCCAGGTTGCCCCCCTGGTGCTCAGACCTCGCTGTTATTCCTCAGGCAAGGTGTCCCCTGCCTTTAACGATTAGTTCACACAGACCTAGCGCCCGCCTCATCGGCAAGGCCTTTTTCCCGAGGTCTCTAGGAGGCACCCTTCATCGAGCGAGGAGAGAAAACCTTGGCAAAAGGAGCCCCGAAGGATGTGAACCCCTCGGAAAATTCCACTTCCTGCACAGCACCGCCTGTCCTTGGGTCTCTCGCTCATTCCCATGCCCTCACTGAGGGATTTCTGCCTGCGGCCGCCACACCAACTTTCTAAACACGCCGTGCTGCGGAGCTCGCCGCTTTGGTTAATCTCCACTCAGCACAATCCGTCTCTCTTCTCTTCTCTTCCTACTTCCCTCCATTTTATTTCTCTGCTGGTTTTTCTCTCCAGCAAGACTCCAACTCTCTCTCCTGCTGAACTTGCCGGGAACAAAAGGCTCCGTTCCAGATCCAGCCCGCAGTTGCCGTGAGAAACTTCCTCGCAGAGCGCTGCCTGAGCTCTGCGCTCCCTCCCTCCCTGCCTCGCTAAAATGGCAGTGCAAGAGCTTTATGAAAAGCCTGAAAAAACCTCCTTTCTGGGCGCCTGCCGCTCCCGCAGCAACCCCCCCTGCCCCAGTCGTGACGCCTGAACTCCAACTTCTCTAAAAATACACTTTAGGAAGGCAGAATTTAATTTTTACTTTTTTTTTTCTTTTTTGTTAACTCTCCACTGAAAAGAGCAGCCGAGGGTGGGAGAAACGCAGAGGGACAGCGCAGGGAGCCGGTTTTTCTCTTCGCAGGCGAACCCGCCGCTGGTTTCCCCTCCCTGCACCGCGCTGCCAGTTCTCGAGTACTTGAACCAGAAGAATAGTTTTGCTTCAGTGGGAAAATCCAGGCCCAGAGTTAAGGGCTTTCTCTTTTCGCAGCTTTAAAAGGCTTTTTTTTTTTTTTTTAACTCTTCCGAGTGGGGGCTGCAGGGTAACGCCGTTGCTCTGCGAGCCCACCCGACAGCTCCCAAATCTGGTGGGGTTGGGGAAGAAATCGGTCTCTTGGCTCCTGATCCAGTGCGGGGTTTTTTACCAGCTCCACGCCGCGTTTTGTCGGATTTTTTTTATTTTTTTGCCCTTTTTTTTTTTCCCCATTTTAAGTAGATTTACTCTTCCTGCTCCGAGCTCAGCACCGGGGAGCTGCTGATGGGGGCGGCTGGGGAGCCCGGGGTGCCCAACACAAGCGCGGTTCGCTCTTTCCCTGCACTCGGTTCCTGCGCGTTGTCCCCACACACTGGTCACTGCGCTGGAATTATTAATCCCACCTCCAGCCTCACGTTCAGAGAGCTGCCCTCCTCCCCCAGCCCCGAATCCGCACATCTGTGCCCCAAAAGTTGCTCCTCTTTTACCACGCCTGGTCTGGCTCGGGTGGGAGGTGGCGGAGACCCCCGAGACCGCGGCCCCGCTGCCCCCCCCCCCCCCCGCCCCATCCGCTCCAGGCGGGGGTCGCGGAGGATGCGCTGAGCTCCCTGTCCCTTCCTCTCTGCCAACTCCGCTTCGCTTTTTCCTCCTCCCAGCCAGGGCTGCTAAAATAATGCATTTCCGTGAGTCAGGCAAGTCCCCTTTTCCTCTCCCAATGTGCATCCAAAGTTTTGCAGCTCCCTGTCAAACGGTACCAGCAGCGCAAGGACTCGGGCCCTTCCCTGGGTGCCCTGGGGTGGGAAACAGCAAAATCCCACCTCAGTCCCCTCTTGTGCTGCTGCCTTCAGCAACCGGCCTGAGCTCCCCAGCTCAACTCCGCTTCAGCATGGGACTCTGCCCCCCTGCCCCTGTGTCATTGGGAGGCAGCTTATACAATATCTGGACTTTTTTTAAGAGGATAACTAAGCATTGTCTCGCACAATGCCCAGCGCATCAGCTGCTCGCAGCGAACAAATAATTCAAATAATGTTAATCGTAGTGGTTCTGAAGCTGCAAGGAGAGCGCTTAACCTAGATAGGACAGTGGCTAAAACACTGCGAGGCTCGGGCTGGGCAAATAGAGACACATTTCCAGGAGATGGGATGTTCTTCAGCAAAACTCCTGTCAGCTGAGCCGAGCTACAGGACAAACCTTGCCTTGCTCCAGTCCATCTTTTGCAGTGTGCTCCATGAATTCTCATAGATGGGGCTCTTGTTGCTGGGTCCAGTCTGGTCTCTCAGCACACTGAGCCTCTCAGGAAGGTGGAAGAGCATCCTTCACCCAACCACACGCATCGCCTCTCGGCTCGTTCTTAGTTGCTCTAGTTAATACTTTAGTAGAGAAACTCTACCCAGTTCCCGAAGCGTGAATCCAGTCCACGTTTGTGGCGCGTTGAAAGGCTGGGGATAATGATAACTTGTGTGTGTGCGAGCGCGAGGGAGCGCCGCTGACTTCAGTCCGGTTTCCATGTCAACGATTCAGTCCATATTTGCCATCACACAGTTGGCAGAGCTTTTTTTTTATTTTTTTCATGGTGGGGGGAGACCCTACTCCTGTTTCTAGTCCTCTAATCTAGACCAGGTTTCCTAAAGCGCCTGAGCGCTGGGTTAAATGGCATGGCCACCTTCATGAAGGAGACTTCCACTCCGGAGGAGCCAGCCCAGTGGTGGTGGCCTGCAGAGCCATGTGAGAGCGCGGAGCTGCTTCCCCAGCCTATCTGAGCAGGCAGGGGCTGAGCCTGGTGTGGAGGAGAGCGTGCTCAGCACTTCGGGAGCTGGGGAGGAGAGGGCTGTGCGTGCGGCTTAGCAGGGAGCGCTCAGGCTGAGAAAAGAGTGTCAAGGCAATGCAAAGTCTCGTCCGGTTGTGTGGAGCTGGGAAGGTGGTAGTGACAACACGGGATGACATGACTGGCGGGGGGATTCTCAGCTCTTCGGTGGAAATGTTGTTAAGAGCTGTGCTGTCATCTCCTTCCCCAACCCCAGAGCTGGAATTTCACCGAATGCCTTAGTATTTAGTAAAGTGCCAGGGCCTCATCGATGAGGCATATTCCAAAATATGCTTCAGCTTTCACAAACATTTGGTAAAGTGAGTGTCTCCTTGTTGCGTGGGCGGCTGGGGAATCCAGCCTGCGTCTCACACTCCAGTCCCCACCAGGCTGCCATAGGGCTCTTTGAAGAAGATCCCGAAAGACTGACACTCGCAGAGAGGCTGCGAGTGTGGGGTCTTCTACCTGAGCCGCGAGCTAAGCTCCTGAACTGCAGCTGTGAAACTTTTGGTGGGGCTCAGTTAGATGGTGGGGCTTTGCTTCCTGCAGTAGCTTTGGAGGTGGGGAGATGGTCGCTCGTGACAGTTCTGGGATTAAACGGCAGGTTTTTGGTTTATTTTTTTAACTTAAGCATCAGTGAAACATCTAAAGAAGAGTACTTTCGTGCTGTGGTGCTCCAGCCCACCATAGACATCATTACAGCCACTGGGCCTCCCTTGAGCCTGATGTGGTGAAGGAGTTTTCTCCTCTGCTTTTGTCTTTCTAGAAGCAAGGATCTGCTCAAACGGAGCACACGGATCAACTCTTTGTTCTAGCATGTTCCTCGGTTTTCAAACCCTTCTGAAGAAGCATTTCCTGGCGGTTCTGCTGCTCTGTGATCCACACAGATACCAGGAGACTCCCAAGAGCTTGCCCTGTGAGAGTCCAGCACCGTACCGGGGCTCCAGCCCTCATGAAGTACCATCACAATACCGGCGTCATCAGTTATTGCCCTTTTCTTTCTAGTGGTTTATTTACAGCTGTGGAGAAAGACCGGCTGAGCAGTTGCTGTGACGGAACCTGCTCCGCGTGGCACACTCAGCTGTAAAGACTGTAAAAAGGCAAAGCCCCGTCCGGGAGCCCGCAGGGCGCTTTATTGCTCTAGAATACGTTTAAAATTTTGCTGTTTATTGCCCTGTCTCGCTTCCCCTCCCACCTTCCAGCTTCGGAATAAACCCCCTTTGTTCCACCACCTGCTTTTGGGATGATAAATATTTCATATAAGTTTTCTCGTGAGTGTGCGGGTTGAGTTGACCGCAGTAAACACCGAACCCTCCAGTCCATCCCCAACAGCGCCCGGTGCGGGCAGGGCCGCAGTTCTCCACGCAATGCCTCGCCTCTTGGCTCAGGTTTCCCCACTGCCACCAGTGCCGGTAACTGGGATTTCTGGTGGCGTGTCCCAGAAATTTTCTCGCTGCGCTTTTCTGACTGTACAGCTGGTGATCGGGGTTACTTTGCCCTCTTTTTTGTTCTGAGGTGATGTTCTAAAATGGCAGCCTCAGGCCTCATACGTGTCTTTTGACTCTCCACTTACTGTTTTCTGATGTTTTCTCTCTCCTTAAAGTTTAATTTACTTAAACTTCCCTTTCTCAAATATTTCCACATTCCAGAGAACACACCTGCCCAGGTCCAGTGCATGGCACCCCATGGCCACCATTTTCACCAGGCAACTCTGTCCTGGTTTCTGAGAGCTGGATTTTATAATCCCCACAGCTCATCTTTTCATCTTCTCCATGCTCTGCTGCAGGCCCACACCTTTCGACCTAAAACATGCGGCTACGGAACCTGCTGGCCCAGGACGGGCCGTGTCCAGGACAGAGTTCCAGGTACGCTCCTCTCCTCCCTACTCTTGGAAAGGCCGTGGGGATGGAGGAGATGGGAGCCTGCGTCTAAACGAACCTGAACGGAGGTTGCAGAAGAGCGTGGCCTAATTCTGAGTTGACCTCTTGGCAGCTGAGGACCTTCAGCACCGCGTTACCCTTTGCGATTGCTGGAGCATCCTGTCCCATTGCTCAACGTGTTGTGTCTAGACACGTTCAGGTGGTTTTGGTTCTCCCCATCCAGCCGCCCCGAGGGAGTTCCTGGGTCGGTGCCCACTGCCCTGGCTTTGGCAGCAGCGGGAACCGGACTTTCTTGGACGTCCGTGCGAGCAGTTATAGTTCTGGCGCGCCGCCAACGCCTCTTCCAGAGGGACACAACCAGCCGAGAGGAAATGACAACCGCTAAGAGTTTGCGAAGGCTGATTCTAAATGGAATTTCTAGGGACAAAGAAGAGGCTCTTCGTTAACCCACGGGCCATCTCCCGGCCGAAACCCCGCGGCCGGCTGCCGCCAACGCGGCCCTGCGCCCTCACCGCTGCCCCGGAGGGCTCCGGCTGGAGGACGTCGCCTCGCTGCCCCGGGAAGCGCCCCGGCCAGGTAAGAGAGGCCGGGCCGCTGCTCCCCCGCGCCGCCGTTCGCTCGCGTTCCCAGCCCCGGCCCACTGCTCCCCCCGCCGCCCCAGCGCGGCGCGGGGCTCGTCGGCCGCTCTCGGCTCCGCGGATCCGCCGCGGGTTTTGCGTGCGGCAGCCTCCGCCGCGCCGAGCAGCCGGCGGCCGGGGCCGGCCCGCTCCTCCTTTGTGACGGGGGGGAAGGCTCCCGTCCGGGCCGCGCTGCGCTCCGCTCCGGGTTTGGCAGGCGGCCGCGGCGCTGGGTAAAATGGCAGTGCTGAGCCTCGTGTCGGAGTGAGCCCCACTCGGCGGACCAGAGTCGGGAGCTGCCGCGCTGCTCGCCCAGCCCGGCCCCGCCGCCGCTCGGCCCGGCTCCGGGGACGGCGCCCGCCCGCCCGCCGTGTCCCCTCTCCCTCCCTCCCGCCTCTCCCGCACCGGGAGCCCCGTCCCGGGTCCCCCCCCCACCCCCCTCCTCCTCCTTCCCCCCCCACTCCCTCCTCCTCCCCTTTCTCCGCCGGCTGCAACCGAGGAGGTACAGCGGGGCCAGGCCCCGGGAAGCCCAGCCCAGCGGAGCCCTCCCCGCCTCGCCAACCAGGCCGGGGGGGAATGAGCCCCCGCTGCCCTGAAGAGCCCGCCGCCGCCTGAGCGGGGAGCAGCAGAGCAGCGAGGCCTCACGCCGGCCGGCCAGGCAGGGAGCAGCTCGGGGGGGACCGGTCCGGGGGGGGGTGGCTGGGTGGGGAGGGGGGGGATCATGGCTGCTCAGGTCGCCCCCGCCGCCGCCAGCAGCCTGGGCGCCCCGGCTCCATCCGAGCTGAAGAAAGCGGAGGCGCAGCAGCGGGATTGTCCCCCGGAGGAGGCGGGGGGTGAGGCGGCGGCGGAGCGCGGCGGCGGCGGCGGCGAGAAGCAGGCGGAGAGCGAGGGCCCCACGGGGAAGGAGCTACAGGACGGGGCCGAGAGCAACGGAGGGGGCGCAGGGGCCGAGTCCGACCTGAAGAGCTCAAACGGGAACCCGGGCCCCAGGCCCGCCGCTGCCGCCGCCACCCTGAACAATAACCTCCCGGAGCCGCCCGGTGGCGGCGGCGGCAGCAGCGACGGGGTGGGGGCGCCGCAGCAGCAGCAGCCGCCGCAGCAGCCTCCCCCTTCCCACCCGGCCGCCTTGCCCCCGCCAGCCTACGGCTTCGGGCAGCCCTACGGCCGGGGCGCCCAGGCTGCTGCCGCCGCCGCCGCTGCGGCCGCCGCCGCTGCCTTCCACCAACATGGCGGACAACAAAGCCCTGGCATGGCAGCGCTGCAGAGCGGGGGCCTGGAGCAGTCCTACCCGGGGCCGGCGGGAGCCCCCGCGGGGCCGCCCCCTCCCCAGAACTCGCACGGCGGCGCCGAGCACGGCTTCCCCAACCACCAGTACAACTCCTACTATGCGGCCGGGGCCGGGCGCAGCGCCGGTTCCTACCCGCCTGCCCCCCAGGCCTACGCCCTGAGCTCCCCCCGGGGCACCGCGCAGAGCTCCGCTCCGGCGGCCGCCGGCGCCAAGTCCCCCGCCGCCGCCGCCTTCCAGCAGCAGCGCTTCGGGGTCATGGGGCCTTCGGCCGCCGGCGGTGCAGGAGGAGGGGGAGCGACCCCGCAGCCGACGGCCACCCCCACCCTCAACCAGCTCCTCACCTCCCCCAGCTCCGCCCGCGGCTACCAGGGGTACCCCGGGGGCGACTATAGCGGCGGGCCGCAGGACGGGGGAGCCGCCGCCAAGGGCCCGGCCGCAGCGGAGATGGTCTCGCAGTACGGCGGGGGCAACAGCCAGGGCTGGGCCGCGGCGTCCGGCGGGGCCCCGCCGAGGAGCCACCACGCGCCCATGAGCCCCGGGAGCAGCGGCGGCGCCGGCGGAGGACAGACCCTCGGCAGGAGCCAGCAGGTAACGGCGGGGCCGCGTGGGGCGGGCGGGTGGCGCGCCGGGGCTGTGTGTGTGGGGGGGGTGGGGAGGGGACGACGGGACCGGACCGGGCCGGGCCGGGGGCGGTGGTGGGCGAGGGGCCCGGGGTGGTGAGGGGGGGACACGGCGCCTCTCCCGCGGGTTCCCCCCGCCGGGCCGGCGCTGCCGGGGAGCTGCCATTGTCTGTGCCTGCTCGCTCGCTCTAAAATGGCTGCCTCGCCGCCTTCCCTTCCTCCCTCCCCAGCCTTTGTGCGAGGCTCCCGGCGAGCGGCCGCCGTCCTCGCCGCGGCCCCGGCCCGTTCTGGGGCCTCCGGCGGGGGAGCGGGTCGGCCGCCCCCGGCGCAGGGCGGCGAGGGGCAGCCGAGGCCGGGCGCGGGGGGCCAGGGCTGCGGGCGGGCCCGCCCGGGCCAACGCGTGGCCCCGGCAGCGCCGCCGCCATCGGTGCCGCCGCCCCGGCCCCGCCGCCCGGCTCCCTTCGGCCGCCCCGGCGGCCCCCGTCGCGGTGAGGGGGGGTCCGCACCCCTCGGTGGGGACCGGCGAGGTCCGCCCGGGCGGCCTCGGGCCGGTCGGGGCCATATTCCCCGTGGGGCGGCCGGTGGGGCCGTGGGTCGGGGCCTGTGGCTGGGAGCGCCGGTAAACAGCTCGGCGATGGGAGCAGCGAGTGCAGATCGCTTTGGTTTGGGATTTGAATTATGGAGGTAAAATCCTTCTGTCAAAGCCAGGAGACAGTTGGTCTTAGGTTGACATCCTATCTGTGATCTGATTGGCTCCCCATCTCCTGCTCTTGGCCATTTATAATTGCCTCTGATGTAATGGTACAACAATCCTGATGAGCTCATAAACTTTTACACTCGGCTTTTCTGCCAGCCCCGGACCCACGGCAGCCCAGCCGCTTCGCTCGCTCCTCTCCTCGTCCCCCCTCGCCGGAACCGGCCGTGACCTTGAGGCGGTTGGGTGGCAGCGGCGGAGCGGAGCCCCAGACAGCCTGCCCTTGTTGCATTGTGCCTGAAACAAAAGAGGAGGCGATGGCATTTTGTTTGTACCTTGGGTTTATTTTGCTCGCGATGTTTTATGCAGCCTGGAATAAGAGTCTGTGTTGTCGGAGCGGTGGCAGGGCAGCTCCGCACAATGGGCTCGCTGTTTATTTTGGTTATGTGACTTTCTCTTTGGTATAAATGATTCCTTTGATGGATCTGAGGATGCGTTTGTTCCTGGATAATTTCGGCCCTTTTCAGAACTGAGGCTGTTTGGATTATTAGATGGAGAATGTGGAGGTTTCTGGGGTATGTTACAGCCTCAAGAAGAAGAAGGACCCCAAACCCAAAACAATCAAACCCAAACTTGTGGCCGAAGCACCGAAAAGGTGAATTATCGATTTCTGTTCGATGGAGCTTTGATAGAGGAGAGGCCCGAGCCTCTGGCTGTGTGTCTCGGGGCACATTTTGACTTATTCTGAGTAAGCACTGATGTGCCTCCTTCCCCCCGTGAAGAAAGGGACTTCTACAGACATCCAGATGCTGGATGGGGTCAGGCGCACCAGCGTCACAACTCTTCGCTTTTTGGAGGAGTGAAAATAGGAAAAACGAAGCTGAGAATTTTGTTTATTGTTGTATGTGTGGAATTACCTGTTGGCTGGAAGTCTGGATGGCCAGAAAACGCGCAGAGGAGCCAGCAGAGCAGTGTGTCCATCAGACATCTTAGGTACAGGGAAAAGAGGTGCTGGGATCTGATATCTGGGAACCTTGATTAAACCCAGGTTGCTTTCCGTGCTTAGACCTGCATCTCCAAGGCCTGTGTGGCCTCGTGCGGGACGGACGGACTTCCCTTTCCGGTTCTGTGTACTTTGCTCGAACTTCAGGCCCTGGGTCGAGGACACTTGATAGCGTGTAGGGTGACACGCAGCCTCCAGAGTTTCCCTTCTCGCTCAAGTGCTTCTCTTGGGTCCATCTGAAAACTGCTTAATTTTTGTTCCTTGATTACCAAAGGCAACGGCTCTTTCAGCGTCTCGAATGACTCAGTGGTCTGGGCTGTCAGATGGACGCAGTGCTCTCTAGGAGGGTGGATCCTATCTTTGCCGTGGTCATCAAACTGTCCGATGGTAACTGGTAGCAAGCGTTGATTATCCTCAGCGGCGATCCCCGCTCCCCCGGCGTATGCCCATGAGTCCCTGCCGCACGTTTGGGCAAACGTCACGGACGTGAGGGCATTTACTTGAAGGTACTTTTTGTATCCTGAAAAACTTCAGTTTAGATAAACTCTGTGGTAAAATACGGTGTCAGGTGGAACTTCTCAAGCAGGTGTTTTACTGCGACACACGTCTGACAAAGTTGTCCTTCTGTCAGTGTTCCGATAGGAATTGGTAAAAGAGGTTTATTTTGTCTTGGAAGATGAATTTCGCGTGGTTCCACAAGCTGCTGATGTACAGTGTGTTAATAATACGGCAGTAACTAGTCCTGACAGCTGGAATTAGTGGTGAATAGTTGTTCTGAGAATTAGTTGAACTTTAGGTAGTACAGGTAGTGTATGGAAAAAGTAAACCAAGAACACCCCCATCCTGAAAACCAACCAACCCCCTCCCAAATCCTTTTGTGCCGAGGACTATTTGACTCAAACTGACAATTCCTTTTTTTTTTTTCTGCTGGAAGAGCAGACTTATCCAGCATGATGAAAACAGCTTCCACATGTCATCTGCGCTGCCCACCAGGAATGGTTGATTGATAATAACACTCCAGTCCCAAGTTACAGCCTCCTTTCGCTGTGTATCCTGTTAAATTGGGGGAGTTTAAAGCTTTGGGTCTTGTCTTCGCCCAGCGATGAGCAGGGTGGGTATGTCCCACCTAACTTCTGAGAAACTCCGGGAGAGCGAGAGGAGGGTGTAATTCATCTGGGCAAAGATGAGAAGGAGAAGCATCTCTTGGTGCAGGCTTGGAGAAGATGATGTGGGAAGAGCGTGGGGTTCCTCTGCCTGGGATCCTTGGGATAGTAAACCCAGGGTTTTGGGGACGGGCCGTGGAATGATGCAGAAGAGAGAAGTGCCTTTAATTCTTGATACTTTTCAGGATTGATGAATGATGCCGTAAGGCGAGTTTCATCGCGTCGCTCATGAAGAAAGGCAAAGTAATTTCTGGCGTGAAAGTTGTTTAGGTGGAATATTTCCTGTGCTGAGGGTGTAGTCACTTGTGCGGAGGTGGACTCCAGTCCGTAGCCCGCACGGCCGGTCCCTGGGGCGCGGTGCTGAGCCCCCATGAAGGCAGAGCTCCACCTTGGGAGCGCGACAAGGACTTTCTGGGGTTTTTCTGATTGACCTTTAAGGCTGGGAAATGCGGAGTAGGATGGAGAGGTCCGAATGGCTGTTTTACAGCGTGTGGGATGAGAAATCTGTGGTTTTCTGTGGGAATGACTTGTAAGAAACCAGACCAGGGTTCTTAGTTTCTGATTTTCCAGCTCTACCATGAAGTTCTTTCCACCCCCCTTCCCCTCAGAGCCGGCTTTCCCAGTGTCCTGGGACTTGAAGGAAACTGCTTGAGAGGAAGGACTTCCTCCTGTTAATGGATGGGCATTTCTCGAGGTACAGGCTTTGGCTACAACGAGCGGCGTCTCCTGTAACGGGAGATGACTTTGGATCGTGTTAAACCTTGACATCTTGGATAACCTCCCCATAGGTGCGCTGACATCTCTAGGCCTCCGTTAGAAGTTCAGCAAAGGCAGTTTAAAAATCCTGTGTTAATGAAAAACTGCGTTTGGGCCTGTTGCCATAACATTGCTATTTTTTGTTGACTTAGATCTCAACTTCAGTAGCAAGTGAGGCATGAAGAATGTTGTTGGAAATATGTTTTTTAAACTAAATTGGCACCAAACGGCTCTGTGCTGCCAATGAGCTGCGATATCTTGGAATCAGAAATTGAGCCCTGGCTCCTGCTGGCTCGTGTCGCGGGGTTTTTCCTTGCTTGGCTCTGTAACGTTAGGAGCCCTTGAACCGCGCGCGAGGTATAGGACGCGCTAGAGCTTTCCAACAAAAAGGAGGGTGGCACATCTTGTGTCGTAGGATTCGCCTCCCAAGGAGGCCTTCGTCTGTTTTAGAAGCAGGAGGGCAATTGTGCTGGTTTAATTTTGTTAAGATGTAGTTGGTTCTGGTGAGCACACGGCAGGTTTTGCTGGCTGACCTTTGGGAAAAGCCTGCGCTGCTCTGAAGTAACCTAGGTGCTGCCTGATTCTCTTAAAACCTCTTGGTTTCTGAAATGCACGTCCCTGACGCTCGGTTTTGAGGTGGCCAGTGTCCCCAGCAGGATGGGTAGGATACAGGCCAGTAAACCTCTGCACTGGCTCTGGACTGGAGCTGGTTTTCCCTGCCCTTATCGCCACCAGGTTGCTGGGAAACCCGGGACAAACCACACGGTGGTTCTGTGGTATTTTTCCCGTTGGTGAAACGGGGTCATCAAGACTTGCCTACCTGCCTTCTGCGAAGCATCAACGAAATGCTCCGTCAGGCTGTATTTATTATCTGCGCTAGGGGAGGGTTTCTACATGTGGTGTCCCTTGTACACATGTTGGTTGCAAGACAGAAATGGGGTTTCCAGAAGGTTGTGTGTTTGATTTTTCAGGCCTTTGTTTTTTTGTTTTGTTACAATACTTACTGGTTTCCTAAAACTGTCTGTCCAGTTTGATCCCTTTTACCTGCTACGACTTCTGTTTTCCTGAAGCGGCTGCTCAGCAAACAGGCAGAACCTCTTCCCTGCTCTTAAATAACACTAAAAACGGGGTCGGGGGAAGCATGAGAATGAGACGGTGTCTTCCATAGCTGTGTCTGTTCTCTTGCTGTGTTCAGAATACCTCAGGTGTTTTCTGTAGCTGTATTTGAGAACGCTGGTCGATGAATATGACGTTACAGAAGTATTACACGAGACCCTATTGAGGGTCTTACATGAAGACATTGAAAACCCCAGCGCTTCCCTTCAGGGAGAAACTAATGTCTAAAATTAGGCTAAATAGCGCAGCTCTTCGTTTTATCTGTTACTGCGTACGCGACTTTTCCACCGTTTTTCTTCCTACTCTTTTCACGGGAACGCCACCAACTTGGAAATCCAGTTTTTACCATCTGAATCTGTGATCTCGGTAATTAAAATATTAGAGGAGAAAGATGCCCTTTCCAGTTTTTACTCGGTGTGTTTGAAATTCTTTTGTCGAGTCAGTTTGATTCCTTTTTTGAATTGCAGCTCCTGTGTGATGGATTGCTCTGGGGAAAAGCTCATCAACATGCCGTTGCCCAATTCCTGCCAAGAATGTTTGAAACTCCCAAGCAGCAGCGGTAGCAAAGCAGAAGCCAAAGGCCGGCGAGCGTAACCGTGGCAGGGGGAGTGAAAAAGATAAGCTTGTCGGTATTTAGTTATAGCTACTTGCCTTTTCTTCTGCAAGGGTCCATAAACCGTCAGCAAGGATGTAAAGTAATATCTCCTCTCTTGTTCTGGTGGGATAAAAAAAAAAGGAAATGTTTTTCTGAGGAAAAAAAAGTGTTTTGAGGAGAAGGCCTGCAAAAGTTTTTCTGTCGTGTGCTGATGGTAAGAAGTGAATTTATCTGGAGGTTGTACATGTGCAGTGGTAAAACTACCCTGGCTGTCCGTTAGCCAAAGCCGTAAATCTCCAGCTAGAAGTGAATGACAGGGGGATTGGAGGGGAAAAAGCCGTTTTCTTTGGCACGCCAGACCAGGACTGACGCGCATTCTGTCTGGGTCCCTGCTGCCCGCCTGTTCCCAGATGACACGAGAGAAGTTGATGCCTTTTTGGTTTTTGTTTTAGTGGCTGGAAGAGCAGAGAAGTTGGTTGCCTGACGAGAGACTGCGTGTCCTTTGTGTGGGCTCAGGAAGCCCATGCTGGGTTTATAAATCGATGCCAGTAAATTTCCAATCACCAATTTAATATCTCCGCTGTATCGAGTGTGTTCTTAAGGCTGAAATGCTGTAGAAACTAGATTTCAGGCAGTCTTCTCTTTCACCCTGGCAGGCAGAGGAGGAAGTTCCTAAGCTCTTACAATGACTGTTTTTCAGTGGAAGCAGCTGAGATACTGCTGGGGGAACTTGCCAAGGTGAGGCACCAGGGCTGGGACAGGGCGGGGGGTGGAATATGGGTCTTCTGAGTCTCATCCTGTGCTGTAAGTGTGAGACCATCCTTCCTCCCTAGTGTATGGTTTTAGCTCAATATGTTGTTAAGACTCTTTAATCAATTCTGTGCTTCAAGCAGCAGCACCCGAGCCTGCCCTGGGAGGCTCGAAGAACGAACGAAGCAGGGCTGGAACAGGAGGAGCTGCTTCTCTCAGGACTGAGCTCATGTGCATATTTTGCCAGTTCTGAAGTGTCTTAATCAGATGATAATATCTATTAACATATGGATGAGGGAGGGGTTCCCATTTCTAACTCTTCTTCTGTGCACCTGCACTCCCAGCGTTAAAATGCAGCAGTTTGGTCGTGCAGCTTGGGCATTTCTGAGGTTTTTTGGCCTGTATCGAGAAGAGCATCCCCAGGTTTGCCACGGTGTTCTTCTGGAGTTTTTCTGAGTTGAGGTGGCAGCTCAGTAAGTATTTAGACAATGTGTACATGAGCTTTCAGTAGTGGAAGGTAAAGGATGCCCCATGATGAGAGGTAAACTCAATAAAAGCTGCTTCAGAAATTTTCAGCAATTCTTCTTCTGTATGTTCAAGGTAAAATGATAACTAGCTACAATCTGATTTCTAATCGTGCTCTTTTTCATTTTTTTGGGGAGAAAAAAGGGACAGAAGTGGGTTGGACCAAATAAAGGGGATCAGTTCATTCTGGAAATGCTCATGGTAAAGACATTTCTTTTGGGGAGGGTGAAGGAGGGGAGATAGAGAGTGTCTTTAATGCCTGTGACATTCCCGTGAAAAATCAGTTTGTGTAAATAACTGAAAAAGCTGCTGCTCCGTTACAGTTACTGGCATTTCATGCGATAACCAGTATGTCATTATTTCCTTAAGTTAGCTGTAGGAATTGAAACTCTTTTAAGGACAAATTCAATTACTACTAAATTTTTTTAACCCTTTTTTTTTTCCTTCTTCTTTTAAAACTTGAATAACTACTTCTTTCTCTTGGATAACTAATACTATGCCCAAACTGCCCAAAGTTAGACGTGGGGAGTAGCTTTTAGAGAAGCTGGGAGGGACCTGGATGCAGCCAGTGTCCCCTCTGCCTGAGCAGACCCCTGCTGCTCGCTCCTGCTGGGGGCTTGCCCCGTGATTTGGGGCCATATTTGGCTATGTGGTGACCCAGAGGGGTCTGAAGTATGGTTGAACATTGATGGTGGGATGCGATGGTGACGTTCTGGATGTGGCTGGTGGGAGAGAGCGTTCTGATGGTCCCCAATGTCAGACCATGGCCAAAGGTGGCCGTGACTTTCCATCCTGAGAGATTCTGTGACTACTCTCAAAGAGAAATTCTTGAAGTTTGGAGGACTGTGGAATTTCCCTCCGGGGAGAATTACTGGGTTAAACAAGTACTTTCCCCCCCTCCACTCACTTGTGAAATTTCATTCAGGTTTGACTAAGAGAAACCCTGAAAATTACCATTTCCCTTCTGATGTCAGCACCGTTCTGGCACCCTGCCTGTGAATAACTGAGCAGGAATGTTTTCAAACCTGCGCCCTGGCCACAGCCACAGCTGCACCTCCACCTCCAGACCCCGTGGTGGGAGGGAGACCTGCTTTGCCCTGGCGGGGGCTGCCGTCAGGGATCTGCTCAGACCGGGGCGTGACGCGGCCAGCTCAGACTGTCGACAGTGGGTTTGTACTTCCATAACGCTGTTGGTGTCCCAGAGCCGTGGCTTCAGCGGTGGGAATATGGCCTGAGAAGCACGAGGCACAGTGGAGGGAGGGTTCCTGCTCTGGAAATGGCCATTCTGGTTTGGGTTTGCAGCACTGAATTGCATCTTTTTGGTGAGGAGAATGTGCAGTGTAGTCTGTGCTGTCTGCAGAATCTCTGTTGGTTCGTTGTCTGCGCTGTCGTTGTAGGTGACTGTATTTTTCTTGGTGAACAGAGGTCTGGCCCTGAGTTGGGAAGGTCACGTAGCCTGCTGTCCTGCTTCAGAGCAGCATCAGTTATACCCGAGAGCAGGGCAGGCAGTGAGGAGTGCCATGGAGCTGCCTCCACCTGTTTCAGTGCTCTGCTACCCTTAGCATCAGACATGAGGAAAAATACTCCAACTCAGACCATCTTAACTGAGTATCTTGTCCTAGTCTCTCTAGGTGTGCAGAGCAGAGGCTGAAGTGTGGTTACCGGCTTCCAAACGCGTGGCTGTCTCCCTGTCCCCTATTTCCTCGAGATAAACTTGCTAGTTAAATTGCAAAATGTCCCCCTTTACTTCCAGGCTTCGTTTACTGGGGGTCGTGCTGAAGGGATTGGACTGTCGTGCTGAAGGGATTGGACTGTCCTGCTTTGCCACCTGAACTTCTTCCAGTGTCCCGGAGCCAGCTGGGCGGGCTCGCTCTGTGCTTCTCTGTGTGGGATCCTTCCTGTAGGCTTGTTTGGAGTTTCATACTTCATAACAGTCTGGTGATGGATTTAAAGTCCAAATGACTGTAGGACTATGCACCCTGTACAAGCTTAGGAGGAGAATCTGGTATTCATTAACTGTATGTAAATAATTAAACCAGTGCCAGACCAGAGGTGGTCTTCCCTCAGACACGCTCCTTGTGAAACAGTTTGAAGAACAGTTCTTACCTCTGGGTGGAAGATATGTTGGAACGGTGGAAGCGCAGGAATTAGTTAAAACTTGATTGCTGCTTTTTTTCTCTAAATTAAACCTCTCTGACTGTGGAGCTGGCATGGCTCAGCAAGGAAAAGGTTTCCCATTCCAGGCCAGTTTACTGAGCGCAATCACGTGTTCCCCAAAACTGCCTTTTTACCATGCTGTGGCTGCACGTGTTGTGTTGGGGGTCCAAGGAGTGCTGGAGCCCTGCCCTTTGGGTTGGGGGGGTTATTTTTCTATTAAAGAAACCCCCAAACTAATTTGCGTACTGTTGTGTGGGTGATTGTGGTGCTTTGGATCCCCTGGCAAGGATTCAGGATTCTTGTAACAGATTGTTGAACTTCTAATTTTTTTTTTTTTTTTTTTTTTTTTGGACAGAACTGTGATGGGAAGCATTGAAGTCTCAAAGTATCTGCTAGGCTTTGGGTTGATCGTGATACACCAGCGAGGCTGGTAGGAGCCGTTCTCTTCATGGCAGACCCTTTCCTTGCCTCTACACCATGCAGCTGGGGGCATGGGGAATCTTCGGAGTTGGTGCTCAAAGCTGTGTCTCTCAAAATTGAGGCTAATGCTGTAACTGCTAGGTCGTCCTTCCTCTCTGGGCAGGGGATTACACTTGGAGCAGTTTTCTTTGGTTTTACAAAAAATCATGTTGTTTCTAACTGCCACTGGGCAGCACGTGGTTCCCCTGGAACAGGGCACATTAGTGGGGAGGGGACTTAGAGGTGCTGATTGTGGTAATCCTGGATGAGGGTTCTTGGTGGAAACGCCGTAAAAACCACTCTAGTTCAGCTCTGGAGGAGAAGCAGAATGCCTGGCTACCTACTGCCTACTCTTGGATGTGCAGAAGAGACCATCAGACCCATCCCAAGTTAGCCTACCTGCCTGTGCTTCAAAGATAGTTCTAAAGCGCCTTCCCGTTCGGTTTGCAAGGCGGGACAGCACTGCAAAAGCTTGTTTTCACGTTAGTTGTGATTGATTACCTTGCAATCTAGGACAAGATTTCCTTTGAAAAGCTATGTGCTGATTTGGTGTCAGGAATTAAAATCAGATGAAGTGATTAGTGTTGTATGAAATGTCCCAGAGCAATCGAGTGCTCCTCGGCTCTCAGCTGTGTTTTGGCCCTTAACCCTGACCTTCCTGCTCCGGAGCAGGGAGCACGCGGATAAAGGCGAAGAACTCCTTCGGCCTGTTGTATCAGGAGATCGTGGTGTAATTTGCTGCTGAGCTTCGGCGGGTAGATTTACTGGCTTTAATGACGAATGCGGAGCGTGTGGAAGGTGCGCTGTGTCAAGGCAGCAGCGATACTGGTGCCGGATGGTGAACGTGTGTTGAGGTTACCTTTAAACCTGATCGCTCTGTAAATGGCAATAAACTGTTTGGAGGTGTCACTGCTGTCAAGGTACAGTCATGTCTCATCTTCCTTTTCTCAGATGAGTTGTCTTACAGTTTCTTGTTATACCTGTTTCTGAAACCAGTGAAGGCTTTGCAGCGTTGGCTGTTCCTCCTCCCCCCATGGCATTGGCACGGTTCAGAATTTTTGTATCTTCTCAGCAGCTGCCAGCACACACTCCTTTTGACTTGCTAAGCAACTCCCCATGATCTTCATTTTCCTTTAGAAGAAAGCTGGATTTTTTTCTGAATGGAGATGAAATAAAAGCCCAAGGACAGAAGCGAGCGTGGGGCACTGGACCCACGCTTCAGAAATCACTATAACCAAGGGCTGGTGGGCTTTTTTATATTTAATTATTATTTTTAGATATCAATGACCTTGTGTCAATGTTGGGCTGGAATTTGTGTTGGGTTTGCCAAGTGTGACGAACCTGAATCACGACAGTGTTGGCTTGATGAAGGCTCTAGTGTGTGTCTTTGCTGCTCTCGGGGAGCTGGCTTGGATGCAGCTCCGCATTTCTTGGCTTTTAATCTCCCCCAGCCTCCTCTTACTGGCGCAGGCATGACGGTAGCTCTGCTCTCTGGAAGCAAACAGATCATTTGGGTGTAAATACTGGAGATTGGTTGTTGCTTGGTACAGAGTAACTGAGTGTATCCTGGTAAATGCAGATGGTGACTTGTCATTGCTGCAGTTCTAAATATTTTTGGTTCTGTTGGAACTAAAGTAGAGTCTTGAAGGCTGAATTTTAAGTCTAAAATAAGAGAAGGCTCAATAAAATCCACAAAAATAGCACGTGAATGTCAGCTGCTGTAATGAGAAGGGGAATAACTTTCTTCTTGCTAGCAGCAAAACAAAGCTTTGTTACCTTGTGTGGGATCCCTCCTGTAAAACACCGCACGGTTCGGAAGGGATGGGCAGGCTTTAAGGTGGACTGAGCTGCTTCCTAGTGAGGTGACACTAGGGCTGCCCCCAGTGCAACACCCAGTGTGTGGGGAAGGTCAGCGCTACCCCAGAACCAGGTCCCTGTGCCGTACTCCTGAAGTAATTAGCAGTCATCGCTCCGGGCTGGGCCGGGGGTGTGCCCTTGGGCAGTGGGCAGTTCCAGCTGGCTGATCCCATCGCCAAGCTGAGGTGGTGCCCACCACTGACCCCTGAGCTGGAATCCAGGGACAGGGAGATGAGCGTAATGGAGCACAGGATTTTGTGCTAACTTAACCCGAGATTGCCTGTTTCTTCCACAGATCCATTCCAAAACTCAGATTTCTTGGATTATTTCAATCTTCCTCTATATGTTGAACTGTACACGCTCCTAAATAAATTCAGTTATTCTACAGAAGCAAGGGAGAGCCTGTGTAATCCTGAAACGTGGCTTGTAGAAACTACAGGCCCCGACACGCAGCTCTTATTAAAGCAGGCAGCTGCTCCGGACGAGATGGAGCTCTGTGTGAGCTGAGGTAGCGTCCAACAGCTGTACCTCTCTCTTCCGACGATCGTGGCCGCGTCCTCCTCCATCTCGCTGTTGTGTGCAGTAGGAGAGCTGGGACCGCTGGAGACCTGTCGCGTTTTAGAGCCCTGCCCCGATCCGGAGATGTCTCTGGGGTGTGCCCTCACCAGCCTGGCGTGGTAAGAGGTCCTGGGAATTCGCCTGTCCAGTTGAGTCTGTTCAGCCACCGCTTGTTCTGCGGTAAAATGAGAGAAATTTGCAAAGTGATGAGAGATTCAAATACAGATTGAGCTTTCAGACAGACACAAGTGGGTAGAAACCTGTAGTGCTGCATTTTATGGATGAAGAGCTAGCGAGAAATTGTTTTTGGAAGGGTAGGAGGCTTTGCTGAAGGTGCCTTATCAGCTCCTTAGTGCGTGCCGGGACCCATGGGATTTCCATGGAGAAAGAGCTCCTCATGAGCTGGTACAACTAACTTTTTCTGGAAAGCGGGCTCTAGAGAGCCTCGTGGAACGGGCCATCCTTCAGGCCTAACGGTCTGGAAAACATCCAGTGTGTTCTGTGGCGAAAGATGTCTGTCCGTGAGAGCAGCACTGCCGGTTCTAAAGGAAACGAGGGTCACGGGGAGTTAGCTGGATGACCCACATTTGCCACAGGTCGCGCTTGTCCCTATGTATTTACGGGGCTTCTGGAGCCCGCTCAGGTTTTCCGTGGTGCTTAGTGCAAATATTTTGCATCTTGCGAGCGATCTGGAGCAGCTGCTCTCTTACTGATTGAAATTAGATCACTTAAGTAGTGGTGACACTTTGTGCAATTTTGCTCTTCCCTCCCAGCCCTTCCTCCTTTCGCTTTTTTTATGGCTCGCTCTTGGCCCGGTCCCATCTCTGTGGTACAGCGTGAGCTTGCTTGCTCCTTCTAGTGTGTAAGTAGGGCTGGAACGAAAATGCTGTAATGAGACACTTAACTGTCTTTTTGTTGACTTGCCTCCAGTTCATTAGAGCAGACGTAGGAGGTTGGCTAAACTTAAAGCCTGGTTTAATATTCAGGAAGGAAGTTTCTTTCCATCTTAAAAGGAACACCACCTCATTACAACTGTTGCATGTTCCTTGGGATCGTCTCCCTTGGAGCCGGGACGCGGTTTTCTTTACATCTGGATGTTGCTTAGATTTAGGGAGGAGTTTACAGAGCCACTTTGGAAATCTTGGGGTGTGTTGGTTGAACTGTGAGTTGAATTCTGAGAGAGAGGGGATAGGTAGTTACCTAGTGACTTGGGTGGAAGGAAATTGTATTTTCGTCCTTAAATGTAAGTTGAAGTTACTGGAGGTGTTAGAGACCACGCTGCCCATCCACATAGCAGATTGCGTGGTCTGACTACCTGGGAAAGGTCTGAAAATGTCACTAGTTTCCAGCTATTGCCGAAGAATCCTACTCCTTTGTTAATTTTGACTGCATTTAATTTGGTAAATGGTGTTTGTCAGAGTCTCCTGCTGTGTTAAAATAACCGTGTCAGTTGTTGTCAGCTCCTGCTTCCACATCGGTGTCTGATAAAGAAGGAACCAATTGCCCAGCCAAGTCAGCCAGCCTGGGCTGGATTGTCAGGCTGGGACAACGTGTGTCGTCCAGCCTGGCACAGAGCGAGAGCTGTGCCACGGGCAGCCTCAGCCCAGGCGCGGGCCGTTCTCTTCCCGGTTCCTCAGAGGGATTTTGAAACAACGTGGATGTTTGGTGACATCATCAGTGTCATGCTGGAGAGAGGAGGAAATGAATACTCTGGATGTTGCCTAATTTTTGGGTGTTAGGGGTGTGATGGCAGAAAACCAGTTGTGTGTCATCTTTAGACAGGATAGTGGTTGAAAGACTATATCGAGGGTGCTGAGAGATACCTAACTATCGTGGTGTGATAAGCAGTGTGGCCATGTGTGAGAGAGAACAACTGCCTGGAGGAAGGAACTGTAATCCGGAGCCTCGGTAAGCTGGATTTGTTGAATTTGTTAAGGAGGGCTTAAAGTCAGGCTGGGAAGGAAGGAAAGATGATCAGCGGATGCACTTTGCTTAAAACACAGGCACCTTCTTGCCCTCCGCTTTCAAAAAAACTCAGCGAACCCCCAGAACCCTGCTGGTACTTGGGCACGGGCGCTGCACCTCACTGGTTATTTCCAGGGCGGGTTCGAGCTGGGGCCCTCATTTCACTTCCTCACCAGATCACCTTCCGCCGATGGACTTCTTTCAGGAGCAAAGTGTTCCGCAATGATACATTCTGGAAGCAAAACTCTGATCAGTTTTAATCAATTTGAAGAGTATTAGTAAGAGTGGTGCTTAGGAAAGTCCTGCGAGAGCTGTGGACTGGCCTCGTACTGAGAAACATTAACAGGGTAATTACTGAACTGTGTTGAGCCAGGGAGATGCAGTGCGCAGGGGAGCTGCTCAGAGAAAACTTAGTCATCTTTTTTTCCATGGCAAAACTTCATATCCTGGATTTAACAGAAAATCTCCCCCAAGGAACTGGAGTAAAAAAATGTATAATCAAGGAGAGGAGCAACAGTTAACAGGGTGGATTGTAAGTTTACAGGAGCTCCAAGTAACCTTTGGTTAGAAGCAGGTGACTGAAGTAATTTAGAAAATGTCCTGTTTTCCTTTTGTGCTTATTCTGAGGTCTGTGTGCGAGCAGAAGATTAGAGGAATAGAAAGTGTCGTCGGTCAAACTCTGACCTACTGGAAAAAAGTCAGAAGAAAAACCAGGCTCCCAGTAGTTGCAGAACTGAAACTGTTGAGCAGAGGTCAGTTCTCTGAGCACCCAATAACTGACCCTGCATTGGCCATTGATAATGAGGTGAGAATGAGACATCACCTCTCGGTTATGTATTCAAATCTAAGTTAGATTCTAGGATTTGTGGGGGCGAGGTGGGGAGTTTTATTTTTCCGTAGCTTAAAAATCAATTTATCCTGCAGTTTTCTGAAGGGCAAGAGTTTGTAACCCTGAAACCAAACCTGTATGATCCTCCTCAAGTCAGCTTTTGGTACCCCACTCTTAGGGGTGTGAGGCAGAGCAACCAGCCTGCTCCAACACTGGAGCGCTCGTTTCCCAGAGCGAAGGGTGGGAGAGGAGAGCAGCCGGTGGGCGCTGAGCAGCGGCGGCGCAGGCTGGGCGGGATGTCCTGCTCGTGCTGAGGGAAGCTGCTGGACTTACCGAGTTTAAAAAACGGAGGGCAAGAGAGAAAAGGGAAGTGCACGTTCCTGTGATGACGTTCTCAGTAATAAACTGTCCTGGTGACACGCTTCAGTGTGGTGTTTACCTCGGGGTTTTCTAGGTGTTTTGTCTTTTGGGAGCATCTTCATTGACTACAGGAGGATCTTTTCCTTTTATCTTAACTTTAATTTCCCCTCAGCCTCTTCCATCTCCCTTTCAGCACAGGCAGCCATCGGAAGAGAGGCAATGAAGTATGACCCAGGGCGCTGGCCCTTCAGAAAGCTGAAAAAGGCAACGAGTTCAGGCTGGGGTGTTGACCTTGGCCCAGCCAGTTGTACCTTAAATAGATCAGACAAAAGAATTCCTCACTGGAAGACAAACTTTGCTTGTGAATGAAGACGGTTGGTAGTTTGTGCTCGTTTCTCAGCCCCAGCTCTCTATACTGGTTATGGAGGAATGGGAGTCGCTTGTGCGTGGGATTCTAGGAGATGCGGATGGACATGAAAGTGTCTAAAGTGCAAGCTCGAGGCATGAGAGTGACCTGTGGCTCAAAGCAGGGTTTGCTTGAAGCATCTCGTGCTGCCCCGTTGGCCGTGGTGGCGCTGCCCCGTTGGCCGTGGTGGCGCTGCCCCGTTGGCCGTGGTGGCGCTGCCCCGTTGGCCGTGGTGGCGCTGCCCCGTTGGCCGTGGTGGCGCTGCCCCGTTGGCCGTGGTGGCGCTGCCCCGTTGGCCGTGGTGGCGCTGCCCCGTTGGCCGTGGTGGCGCTGCCCCGTTGGCCGTGGTGGCGCTGCCCCGTTGGCCGTGGTGGCGCTGCCCCGTTGGCCGTGGTGGCGCTGCCCCGTTGGCCGTGGTGGCGCTGCCCCGTTGGCCGTTGGTTCTGTTTCCCCCGTGATGTCATGGCATTGCCATGGTTGGGTGGTATGCCAAGGCAGTAGCAATCTGCTTGCAGCAGTTGTTCGGTTGGTGTGAATTGTCACAGGTTTTCGTGGGTCTGCGAGGCTTCATGGCAGCTCGGGGCAATCCCTCCCGTGTGCCATGTTTCTTCGTGTGTACCTGTGCTCAACGTGCTGGTGGTGTCACACCTACTATGTGGTGAGTATGTGGGAAATGGGGTTTGTCTTGACCAAGGCACTGCGGGCAACATAACTCAAGGTGCCCTTTGAACGTGAAAATATGGCCGGGGTTTAGTCCAGGGGCAGGGCTGAGAGGTGGGAGATCAAAGCCCTCATCCCTGGAGGCAGTGTGGATGCGGCGTGTTAATGGTGTTGGATGTTGGGACCTCCAAGACGTGACCCAGCCCTGGTGTCTCGCAGCAGCCTGAGATCTTGGTAGCTCCAGAGGATGTCGGATGCCCTGGAAATGGCAGAGGCCAGGACAGCCTCTCTGCTTGGATTAGGGTTGCTTTTTCAAAACATTACTGCTCAGTTGATAAAAGTCTCTTGGCAGCCTTGTGATCAAGACAAAATATTTTCCTGCATGATTCTCCGTTTGCCATGACTGTCACAGGGAGGTTCCCCTGCCTGCCTTGGCACGGTTGGTGTTTCTCAGTGGGGTGGAAGGCACTGGAAAACGGGTGGGGAAAGCTGCTGATGTTGAACCCAGGTCTTTTCCATGAGCCTCTGTAGGTGTCACCAGCCTGTTAAGCTGATGCTGCTGTTGTATGAAGCAGAAAATCAACAGCTTGTTGATTTTGATAGAAACAGCGCAGAAAGGTTGGGGGAGCGGGAGTGGTTTTATTCTCCTGCCTGGTTTCAGTGATTAAATCCAACACGACCATGATTCCTGCTGAATAATTCTTAGGGAAAACGACTCCCCTTTCCCAGCGATGTCCATCACTAATATAATTTTACAGCCAACATGGCAATCTGCTTTGTAACTTCACTGGCCACAGAGACTACTTGCCCTTGCCTTTGGCTAACAAGGGGTTGGAGACACGAGGGAAGAGCTCTTCTACCAAGACCTAGTTTCTTCACTTCAGCGAGATCTCATCCAGGTCCAGCCTTGGGGCGGCGAGCAGTTTGTTCTCTGAGCCTGTGGGTCGGTGTTAACCGGCGGTCACGCTGGTCAGCATCTTCTCCGCTCGGCCACTTGCAGGCCTGCGGGGTTCGGCGGTCCCCGTCCTCTGGCCAGCCCCACGATGGTGGGGGAGCAGCTACCGCCTCCCGCTGAATTGGCAGGGCCCGGTCGGGTTTGTCTTTGTACCGGCGCTCAGCAGCCAAACAATAGTTTGTGCTGGCGGGGCCATGTGGCGAGTCACGTGCACGGGGCTGTTTCTGCGGGGTCCTTGCCCATCTGTTCTCGGCGCTTTCTGGGTTATCAGGCGTGGGTCCAAGTCCTCGCCGGCAGCCAGCTCCATGGCCAGAGATTACGAGCACTAACCTTCCTGGCAGGAGTGGTGTGGCTTTGCTTTTATGCAGATTAGCCATGTGCTTCTCACTTCAAGGCGTTCCACAGGAAAAGACGTTTCCTGTGTTTGGTTCTCGGTGGGCGGCTCCGGCGCGTTGTACCGGCCAGGGCCGAGCCTGTACGCGCCGAGCGGGCTTGGGAGAGGGATTACGGCGGGCAGCCCCCCCTTCCCCTTCCACCTCCACTGCTACGTCACCACAACACAACCACACGCGCGCTCATACTGTTGGTGTCATTCATTCAGTGCCAAGATTGCTTTAAAAAATTCCCTTGGCCCCAGTTCAAACAGGAGTACAGCTGGGATGTGTTAGATTTTAGGCAGTCTGCCCTCAATTTGAGATGAGTTATAAATAGCAGTGCCGACTTCCTTAACTACCACTCTCCGAGGTAAAATGCAGGTTAATTACTGTGGGAATCAATTAGGGCTTCTCTCGGTTAAACAGCCAGGAATGCCTTTTATGATTTTTTATCACAAAAAACGGACAACAAATTCAGTCAGGAAAAGATTTCCAATCCAAGGTGAGAGCTTAGGGCTTTTTATTATTTTTTTTTTTTTGGCCTTTCTGGTTTTTTTTGGGGGCAGCTGAGGAAACCAGTTGTGGCCAATACCCACGTCTGCCAATAATTGAATGACGCTGATTTGAAAGTGGAGACTTCAGTAAGTGACTATCCTTCCTTTTCTTCCTCTGGCGTAATAAAATACAAATATGTAATAAGGTAACGGAGGAAAGTCAGAATGACAGTTTTCTGTGCAGCTGTGGAGGGTTTGGCTCTTGCTTCCCAAGTGGGATTTGCCCCTTCCCTTTCCTCGCTTTCCTGCTGGGACCATTAAGCGGGTCCCCTCCAATTTAACCAAACCGTTCTTTCAAGAGGCCAAATTTCCCTTCTGCCAGACAAGACCTGAAAAGAATTGTTCGTGGAATCCTCGCATCTGCTTAGAAGGTTCTTTTTTTAGGAGAACTCCAGCGTTGTTTTCGAAGAATAGCTGGTTTTCCCAGTGCCGTTTCACTTCAGGGGTCTGACAGCCTGTACGCTCCCCGTACTGATTCGGAGAGCTTTTGAACTCGGTGATTGAAGCTCGCTTTGGGCTCGCTGGTACAAACTTCTAGGGTAGAAATATCTTATATTTTCTGGAAAGCTCAGCTGTTTCTCCGGAGCAGCAGCTTAGGGTCGCTTTCGTTTCGCACCACGCCGAACAACTTCGCTTTTCAGAGTTCTGACTGGCGACAGGACCGTGTTTTGCCCAGTTTTGGTTCTTCCTGGTGTTAGAAAACAGCAGAGACACGGAGACCGAGGGGAGAATAGAAGCAATTTCTGTGAATGCAAGGAGGTGTAAGCAGGGGGTCTGGACTTCAGTGATCAAGGAGCAGCACTTTCTCTCAATTATGTCTCTCTGTGGCAGGGCCTTTGCTTTTGAAGTGCAATCACAGTAATCTACTCCTGTGGTTTCCTATTGAAAGGATTTCCCCTGTATCAGCCCGGAGAAGAATCTCCAGCCTTTTGCAGTCGGAGTTTGGTATTTCCTTATTTACCCTGAAGTGTTCTTGCCAGCGAGCAGGCGTCGCTTCCTCTTGGCTTCCCCATCTCGCGTGACACGGGGGCACAGAGGAGCCGGGCAGCACCTCCGCTCCCCCCAGAGCCTTCGCACGAGCTCTTGGATCGATCTGCACTTTGCTGCGTCTCACGACTGCTGTTTTCTTGAGGCACGTGTAGTTAAATTGCCTAAAAGGCTTGAGGTAGCAGATTCAAGTAGACTTCCTGATGGAAGGCTCTTAAAGCCAGAGCAACACTGCTGAGCCCGAGCAGTGCCGGCCCCGCCAGTGGAAGGGATGCGTGTCTTTACTGGGAGGGTTTGAGGGAAGACACACCGCGTTGCAGCAGTTGAGATGCACACGGCAGCCCCAGGGAGCACAAATTAGCCTGTTGGTTTGCAGCGAGTCAGGAGCGTGTGTATGAAATAGTTCCTTCATTAGAGATTAATTGGCGTTTACATTTCTTCTGTTTATAGAATTTTATCTATAAGGCTGTAATTTAGAGTGATGCTCTTCATGTTTGTTTTTAGCATCCTCTGCGCTAGGGCCTCGTGGAAGAGTGGCAGCTCAAAGCAGCGCAGCGTGGAAGCGTGTCGCGTACTCCTACGCTGAGCAATCAAGGTGACGACTTGGTCACATCCTGGAAATATGTTTAGGTTTTGTGTTTCGGGTTTTTCCTTTTTTTCTTCCTACGGCTGCGTAAACAGTTCCAAACGTTTCTTGAAGTTTTTCAACTAGCGTCATGTTTCCTGTCGGAGTCATGGAAAAGTGAATCTTCACCTCGTTTCTCTCCTTCCTGAAGACACGGATAGCTCTGTGGGTGACCACAGACACGAAAATCTGTGCAGAGGAGGCAGTGTGCAGTGTCTGCGTATCTTAGGAAAAAAAAAAATTAAAAATCCCCGAACAGGAACGTGTTTGAGAAGCTACCCTTCCTCGCGGGGCTGCGAAAGTGAGGTAACAACCGGGAGGAAGCCAGTAACAAACAGAAAAGATGCTGAAATGTTTAGTCCGGAACCCCAAAGTTGCGCTTGATCAGGTAGAAGGAGGAAGGAGGTGCGTGTGTTTGGGGGTGGTGAAGGAGAGGGGTGACTGGTCAGAAGCCAGGGGCTGGGAAACACTCCTGGTGGCACCATGTTTGCATACCAAAGGTGGTGTGGGGAGGGAGAGGGTGTCAGTGATCTGAGGGGATACCCACAAGGCAAGACTCAGGAAGCACCAGGGACAATTGCTTGAAAGATGTAAACAGGATTTGCATCCCTGAGGGTGTAGGAGAGCTCCATGAGGGTGCTGCCATTCAGGAGCTCTGAGGATTCAGACCAAGGCTGTCAAAGACCTTTTTTTTTTTTTTTCCTGACCCCCTGATTCAGAACATGGTACAAAACCCCGTGTGGGTGCACGGTGTGGTCTGTGGGCTGCGGCCGTTCAGGAGCGCAGGATCTGGGGCTGCTCTGGGCTTCTTCTGCTGAGGAACTGCAGCCTCTGCCTGCGTTACTCCTCAGCAGCATCTGTGGGAACGTGAACATGAAACACGAAACGTCGCTTTTTCAGAACTGTTTCAGTATCAGTATGGACAAAAATGGGAACATCCAGCACAACTGACCATGGCAGAGCATCTAAAACCTGCCTCGGTGGAGAGAACCGTACTGGTGCTACGCACGTGATAGCTTGTGAACAGCTTCTGCAGAGGTGTCCGGGGCTGAACTGGGCTTCGACCTGGTTCTTAACGGGTTTGAGCCATACTGGTGCAAATTTGTCTAAGGGAGCCTGATTTCAGTTGAGTGGGAGGCCCCCCCTTACCAAAAATGGGGTGGTTTTCCTGCCACCTCCATTAAACCCCTTCCCGTGGCCCAGCTCCCGTTGCCCCCCAAGAGGACCATTAACTCCGTACCATTAACTACCCGTCGTGCCCTTGCTTCTGCTTGGCGTGGGCCCGGCGCTGTGGCTTCCCTGGCAGGCACGGCACAGCAGACAGCTGGTCAAACAAATGTTTTCAGGGTCTGTGTGTTGGGACTTCAAGCTGTGCTGGCTGTTGGGGTAGGATTTTTCTGAAGTGTAACATACTGCACGAACTCTTTTTTTTTTTCCCTCGGAGGGTGGATTCTGCAAACACAACCGAAATACTGCTGCGGTCTCCAGGATTCTGTCGGGTTTCTAGCCGGAGCTGGCTTTGCGCGATATTTGCTTGTGCAGACCTGTAGTGCTGCTCCTCAAGCACCTGATCTCAGCCAGAGAGGGTGGATCTGCACAAATACCACCCTAGGGCTAGTTGCAGGAAGGAATGGTGTAATAGAGTCCATTGTCATGGTGATCCGGTGGAAAACATCTAATTGGTATTAGTTAGGTCATCGGGTGATCAGCGGACAATTCTCATTCAGTCCCAGTGATGGAGGTTAAAGACTGCGCCTGGGATTCATTTGGAGGTCAGGACTCCAAAACAGTCCTGGCTTTGGGGTGGGAGTAGTCCTGCTGAGGGAGAAGGGCTGTGTGGTGAGGTTTATCGTATTTCCAGGAAATTTGATTGACTGTTCTTACGTCTTGCCTCCAGGCAGGGGTCGTACGGATTAGAAAGTCGTAGGAAAGTTGTATTTATTCACTCGTCTCATTGTTTCTGCTCCAAAACTCAGGGACCTGACTTTCAAGGCTGACAAATTCTTTTCATGCATCTGAAGAAATTCTATTTAGAAACCTTTATTCTGCAAAAGGCAGCAGATGCAAAGCACACCTAAAAAAAAAAAAAAAGGCAGAAATGGAACTGCAGCCTTGAACGCTGTGAATGTCAACAGCACTGGCTGGTATTAGTACATCAATATGGATTAATTGAAATGCGTAAGTGTAAATTAACAGCCTGTAGTGCTTTGGGAGACCTTGTTATATGTGAAAGAAGCAGTGTTTCTTGTGAATATTTAAATTTTCTGCGTAAATTTACCTTGTTGTGGAATATCTGAGCATTAAACTGCTACCTGCTATGGGGAAATGCCACTTACACTGATATTTCATCTTCCCTAATGCTTCTTCCCCCCTTCTTTCCTGTCCTCTGGCCATGGGAGATATGTCAGCATAAAATGACTTCTTCTCGTTGGGTTTGTTCTTTGTGAAAGGTCTGTAGGATCGAAGGGGCAAGCGGAGTCCTGCTGTAATTCAGAATGGGATGGTGGGGTTTTGCACCTGAGAAGAGACAGACGAGCTTCTGCTTCTCTGCACCAACCTGTTGACATTTTCTTCTGGGGTTTTGGGGAAGTTGTGAACGATTCCCGTGTGCAGATGGATGTACATGATGTGTCCACTTGCTTTGCAGCCTTCAAGCCCGATGGATCAGATGGGGAAGATGAGGCCTCAGCCGTATGGAGGAAACAACCCGTACACACAACAGCAGGGACCTCAGGCGGGGCCGCAGCAAGGACATGGCTACCCAGGACAGCCGTATGGGCCACAAACTCCTCAGAGATACCCCATGGGAATGCAGAGCAGGACGCAGAGTACAATGGGCGGCATCTCGTATGCACAGCAGGTAGAGCCCCCAAGCTTCTGTAGCCTCTGTTTACAGCAGGAGCAGGCAGGAGAGCCGCAAAGCGCTGTGTGTTCTGAAGGAACCACCTTCAGCCAGGCTGGAATCAGCTGATTGGGTAAAAAGGCGTTTCTTTAGGCTACGTGTTGCACCACAGCTGGATCCAGGTGTGATGGATGTGCGAGGAGCTGTGGAATCGGTGCTTCCAAGAGAGGCAGAGCAGAGCAGTGAAACAAGGGAAAAATAGTTAGCGAGGGGAGTAAGACATTCATTCTGCTGTGTCCGGTTAAAGGCAGAGCTGTTCTTCACAGCAGCAATGACTTCAGGTCAGCTTTGGCTCATTTCATGATCCAAGTGGCTCCTGCAGGGTTCAAAAGGCTGCCCTTTTTTAAAATGATTTTTTTTTGAGCATGCAGTCTTTCAGCATTACTATCGTTGAAGGGCAGTCAGATAGGGAACCCTAAGAACTTAGTTATGGTGCCTATTAAAGTTTTGTTACTGCCAAGAGTAATGTTGTACCCAAGTGACTTTTGCTGTGGTCTGGGATGTATCTAGGTAGTGGCATTTCCACTGTGTTCCCAGTTAACTGCTCTGCACAGGTCTCTAAATTTTTTCTTCTTGAGTGTAATCTTTTCTGTGTGTATATAAACCACCTTCCTAACTGGTATAACTGTTGTCGTCTTCTGTAGATTCCTCCTTACGGACAGCAGGGCCCCAGTGCCTATGGGCAGCAAAGCCAGACTCCGTATTACAACCAGCAAAGCCCTCATCCCCAGCAGCAGCCTCCATATTCTCAGCAGCCTCCATCCCAGACCCCTCACTCTCAGCCTTCTTATCAGCAGCAGCAGCAGCCTCAGTCTCAACCTCCACAACTTCAGACATCGCAGCCGGCATATTCCCAGCAGCAGTCCCAGCCGCCCCATCAGCAGTCCCCAACTCCATACCCCCAGCAGCAGTCCACGGCCCAGCAGCATCAGCAGAGTCAGCCTCCCTACTCGCAGCAGCAGTCCCAGTCACCCTACCAGCAGCAGCAGCAAACCCAGCAGACGGCTTCCTCGGCTCTTTCACAGCAGTCATCGTCATACCCTCCGTCGCAGCCGCAGCAGCAGCAGTCTGCGTACTCCCAGCAGCGCTTCCCCCCTCCTCAGGTAGGCTGTCTCTGGCTTTGTTTCCTTCTCAAAGTGGTTTTGAAAGAAATTGGGCAAATCCTTTTCTTTGTGCATTAAAGTTGGTTGAACTGCGCGTCAGGAGCTGGCTGGCATGAGGACGGTAATAGATGTCTGGGTTGTGTGTAGATCTGTATCTCCTGGAGAGATGCGATGGTGGTAACAGGCTAAGGCACGCTTATATTTGCAGGGTCGAGGAAATGCTGCTGATTGGCAAGACCAATCTCAGGGATTTCCTGAGAGAGTGGTTTTCACGCTGCAGTCTGCGGAAGTTCTCCGGGTGGTCTCCAGAGCTACTTGGTTTAGCACAATAACAGTGACGCATAGATGGTGATGGAAGAATTTCCTCTTAAATGTAAAACTTGGTTTTAGGGAGGAGAAATAAAGCAGCAAGTGCATGGAATTGGAAGATAAAATCATGAAGCTTTTTTTTTTTTTCCAAATAAATTCTATTTATTTTCAGCGAGGCTTAATGACATTTTAATAGTTGTGTGAAAAGCTAGCTGGGACCTTCCCACACATTGCAGTGTGGCAAAGGTGGTTTTGGAGAAGTGGAAGGTTTTAATTGACTGGCCTTGTTTGTGTAATGAAGTACTTAGAGCCAGCGCAAGACGTTAGGAGATCGAGAAGCAATGGGCAGTCTACCAGGATAGGGCTGTTCTCCAGGATCTGCGATAAGGGAAAGCTGAAGAATTACCGTTTTGTCAAGCTTTACACTTGACTTCCAGCGCTCCGTCGCAGCGTGGCAGTGTCTGTCCCCTGGCAGAGCAGTGGGCGTGCTGGCTTCAACTCTCTGCTGTCTTATTTCCTGTTTTGGGCAAATGTCACCAAGGGTACATAATTCTTCAACAATGTGAGAATATACCAGAGTGATTCCAGCAGAGCCTTTATTTTATTCCCATTTGTGGATTTTCTTGGTGTTTCTTGATGTTTCAGGAGTTATCTCAAGACTCGTTTGGGTCCCAGGCATCATCTGCTCCCTCAATGGCTTCCAGTAAAGGGCAAGAAGATATGAACTTGAATCTTCAGTCCAGACCTTCTAGCCTGCCGGTGAGTGGTGTGAGCCGCTCTGGAAGCGAATGGGGCGAGGGCAGTCGGAAGCACGGCAGGATAAATGAGCACTGGTAGTATTCCAGGTGGAAATGGGAACGGTGGAGGCTGCTGGTTCTTTTTACTAAGTCATTAGCTTCTGGCTTCCCACTGGAGATTAAATGTAATTTACAAAAGTAATGGATTTGAGAGTCAAGTTTAACCCTAAATCCTCCGGTCTGCGTGTTCTAGGCAAACGGGGCATTTTCAGCGCTCCGTTTGCAGCGTCTGAAGTACCTGGCTGCTGTTAGAGCAGAGCCTGACCTTCAGGGGAGAGTGGCTGTGTTTCCTTTCCTCGTTCCTCCAGCCCACTGTTGCGCTGGTGGTTAGCAGGCTGCCAGCGCGGTTCCCTTTCTGAGTCGTTGGATCCTTATAGTGCTGATTTAAGCTGCTTTGGTCCAATCTGACTGAATAGTTGGTGAAAAAGACAAGTTTATTAGTACCTGGAGTGAGGAAGATCAGGCACAGGTAGCTCCTTCCTTGACAGATGGAGAAGTGTATTTTCCTTTGCATGTTAAACCTGCCTGGTGACTAATTCCAGCAGGTTTTGGACCAGAATATTTTAACTTTTGGTTAAAACTTGATCAAGAAAATGGAGAAGGGTTAAAAGTTGAATTAGTTGCACAAGTTGGTCTGTGCCTCTGACTTGGAGGAAAAGTTTTGAGCTGCTGAGCTCTGATTTTGCTGGTAGGAAGTGAGCAAGCTTTTTTTTTTTATTTAGCCACTGGCGAAGTGAGTTTTCGAAGCTGCAGTTGCTTGGTCAGAGGAGAGTGAGCTGTGTATACAGCAAAGTTATTTTTGCTCTCGGCAGTGAGAACGGCTTTGTTGAGAGCCCCTTGAAATAATTCCTTTGGATCGTGGGTACAAATTGTCACCCAAAACACAAAGTGATTCTAGTTCTGGCCACCTAATGGGAGTAGTTGTGGGTTGTTTCTTTTTTCTTTCTTTTCCTTTTTTGTTTTTTTCTTTTTTTTTTTTCCCCTTTTGGACCCTGATTACAAAGATTTAATTTGTTCTGAGGCCTGGGGGAAAAATCCTTTTAAATAGCATGTTTCTTTCCACTCTGCCTCTCCACAAGTTCTTCCATGTGACCCATCTTCTGGCAAAGAACGTAGGAAAAGTGAAGCCACTGAAGTAATTGAAGAAATTGCTGTAGCTGGGAACGGTGGGAAGTCCTGTTCAGTGGCATTGTTGATAGAGCCTTCATGAATCCTCCCAATCAGCGCCCTCTGACTCAGATTATAGGAATTAGCCGCTCTGCTTAGCAGAAGTGGCTCCTTCTCGGCACCAAGTGGGAGTTTGTTTTATACCTCGTGGGTTCACGTATTTGGCCCCTTTCAAGTTTTTCCTTTTCCCAAGCGACTGAAGAAAAGATCCCCATCTCTGTGGTGAGGGTGGAGGAACTCGGGAGTGAGGGATCAGATCCAGTTGAAGTGTTAAATGTCCCCCAGATTCTTATCAGGTGCTTTCGAGGTTTGCTGAAGAGAAATCCAGGGTGCAAAAAGAGGGTCCAGCTTTGAGAACTGGCCAGCTATAAAGCTCGCTGCTGATTTTAACAGACTTTGTATAGTCATCTTCTTTTCCTGACTTTATCACCAAATAATTTGCATTTCTGAAATCAAGCAGTTTTTAGCTTAGCTGGCCCTGGTTTGTTTTTGAGCCTCCTCTTCCTTGGTAGGGACAAATTAAAATAAGGAGACCCCCTGCAGAAACTCCCCCTTATTCTCGTGTTTCGTAATTCCTTGTCTTCTCATTGGGGTCTTGTAGGGCAGGGCCAGCACCCCTGTCAGTAAACGGAGAAATGCGTCGGGCTGGTGCTGTGGAGTGGTTTATTGGGAGGACCTCCGAGGTGTGTGGAAGCCAACTCTGTTCCAGTGATCAATCTCCAGGAAGCTTGGCCTGGGGATGCTTAGAAACAAGAGTTACGTGGAAGGGTGCTATCGATTTCTTTTTATCTTCATTATATTGCTCAGTCTGTCTGTTTTAGAAAGTTTTATCCTACTCGAGAGGATTCCTAGATCCCTGTTTTGCCATTATGGATGACTTACAGAAGCACAGTTAGTTTCTGGGCTTTTAATTTTTCTTGGAGTTCTGAGCCCTTTGCCAAGCTCACTGGGCGCTGTGGAATAGCTCACTGGGGCAGGTCGTGCCATGTATCATCTTGAATTAAACATAGATCAGCTCCGGCAGAAAAAGGAGGTTGCTGCTTTTTAGGTTCTTGGGAAGCGTTAAGTTTACGTGCCCATCAACATTACTGTTGGATTTCCAAGCACTGAGGGGGGAATATTTCTTGGGCTGATCCAGTTGCTGTTTCAGGACTCGGTGATCTCCTCGATGGTGATGTTGTCAAGTTGTTCAGCTCCTGTGGCTTTGCTAGGATCTACCTGAGGAACGTCACGTTGTTTGTTCTGGGTGGGGGTCTCCAAGACATCTTCCCAGTTGTGACTTTTGTGTGACTAACTAAACTTGCCTGATGACGTTCCTGTGTTCAGACTGTTAACAGCAGAAGAGTCAAGTTACTGATTTCTCTAATGCTTCGTCTGCTTATCTGTGAGTAGCAAGATGTCTGGTCTTCCATTTCTGCATGTGGTTCGAGCTTCAGTGTTTCCTGGTTTGTTGTTCCCTTTCTGAAGATGATACTTGCTGTGTTTTGGGGGAGAACGCTGCTGCTTCAGCTCACCGGTGCCTCTTTAAGAGCGATGCATCCACACCCGTGTCTTGGCGGGTGCTCTTTGCCTGTCGCAGGTGAGGTGAAGAATATCTCTGAAGGATTTGCTGCTTCCCCAAGGAGTCTGTGTCAGGATTGAAGCTAAACTAAACTTAGATTGCTGTTGTGTACGGGAGAAGTGAAGTGTAGTCTGGTGTCTGGGTGTAACAGAGGAAGAGGAATCCTTGGTATAAATCCGTTTCTCCCAGGAGATTCCCTAGTCTCGCCTGCTTAGCAAAGAATTCTTCCTGGCAAATCGTATCCGGTTTGTTTGGTGTCTTTACCTTTTGAGGCTTGGATTTGGAGTCGTTAGGAGTCAAATATTTCTAGCTCTTAATTACCGGCCGCTGAGACATGGAAGGTGCTGGCAGCAAGTACAGGGGAAGTGAGCAGGGTGCTAGGACATCCGTTTGGGTTGGGATTGCAAATCAGCTCTGTGGCAAAGCTCTCTGCAGTTTTGGGTTTGTTGGGAGGAATTTTGTGTCTCATTATGGAACATGCAACAGGTTGTCGTCTTGCCCTGGTTTCGGTGCTGTGGGCGGCCTCGAAGGAGCTGAATGCAGGTTCCTGGTGTCTTAGAGAGGGATGAGGAGTAGAGCATTGAGACAGTGAGTTGCCACGCCGGGCTGTTTATACTTCCGAACCAAAGAAGTTGGTGTCTGTGGTGTTAGGACTTCCATGTTGGCCCCAAAAGCCATTTATAAAGCAAACTGGTTTGATACCAGTTTATACTGGCTTTTCACTGGACTTCCTGAGATTTCTTCAGTGACGCTTTCCTATCTGTGGAAGCCCAGACTTCTGTGAGAGGTTTTGTTTTCAGTGATGCGTCGATGGGAAAGGTTCTGCATGGGGTGGACCTTGTGGATGAACCAGGAGGACAGATACCGGCAAGGTTTTGCAGGTCCTACTCTGGGCAGCTTATTTTCCCCTTGATGTGGAAGAGGAATCGTTTTAATCTCAGTATTTTGCACTATTGAAAAACTGCTTGTTCAGCTGCGTTTTGCTTTGGTTCATCTCTGACTTCAGATGTGAAAAGTGTCTTGTCAACGGCAGGAAGGAATATAACCAACGGAAAACAAATCCCCAATCCGTGTTTAACTTGCGAACATTCTGGTCTGGGGTTTTCGCAGTATAGGTTTAGCAGAACTAGGTTTTGTGGGGAGGGGAGAAGAATGAGGCTGCAGAGTTCTGGCTCGTGCAGAGTATTAAGTCAAGAGGTTTCTGAATTTGGGTGCTGGAGGTTGTCACAGAAGCACCGTCTGGATTTCCTGTTCTTCCAAAGTGGTCATTTCAGCTTGGACTCTGTGGGTGCTTGAAGTGGAGGAAAGTTGAGCTCTGTCAGCTGCGTCCTCTGACCTGGAAATAATCAATGCAACAGGCTGAAATGCAGCAACATCTGCCTCAGAGCTGCCCTGGATGGGAAGGGAGGTGCAGCCCAGGAAATGAACATTGTCTTAAGAATTCTTTGAGCTTAAAATTAAATATTTTGGCAATTTTTGGGGGGGAGGGAAAAAGAGCCTTTTCTAGCTGAATCTGCTGGTCATTTCAAGCTCTTTCTTGTGTTTTTTTTTTTCCGTATGGGACTTCCTGCTTCTGTTTGGTTTGTATTTGGCCTTTTGAGCCTGTCTTATTGCTCTCCTCAAAGGGCTTAGAGATGTCTGCATGTCAGAGCAGGGTGGCTGCATGCTGTGGTATTTGGGCATCACAGTGGATATGCAGGGAAACCCTCTAGCACTCCAGGCTCACCCCAAGGAGCCCAATACTCGAAACATGGGTGTTGGAGAGATTGGTGCATTCCAGTTTATGCTGATAGGAAGGTTTCCGTCCCAAGCTAGGGGATTTCTGTCCCAAGTTATGGTGATATAAGGAGTTGAAAATGGTTTTTTTCCTGACCAAGGCTCCTCTGCCAAAGCTTTTCTTGGTGCGTGATTGTGGCTGTCAGTTCTGAGTGGTTTCTTGAGAAGGCTGTGCCTTTTTTTAAGAAAATAAAAAGAAGAATTAATAGTGGGGAGCATGGAGTGCTGCTCACAAAGCCACCCTAATCTTCCAGCCGCTCCAGTGACACGTTTCATGCCTGTGACCTGCTTCTCAGGGTTGCTCAGCTATCTGTCCATGTGGCAATTTTCTCTCCTCCCACCCCTTCCTCTGGGTTTGCACCAAGCTAATCTGACCCGGTCCTCGGGAGGAAACTCCCTGCACACACTGCATTGCCCGGGCTGCCTGGAGCCCTCCACCAAGCAGCATCCCTTCCGAGATGAAGCCGATGCTGCAGCTTGGCGGGAGCCTGCGCTGGCAGCTATGCTCGATGCCGGGCTCGTTTCCTGTTTCTATTCTGGTCGCGAGCGGCTCAGCTCCGCTTCCTGCCTGCACACCTCGCACAGATTCCCCTAACCCCCAGCCTTTCGTTTTCTTAGGAGCGATTTTGGTTACGGACCCAACGGAAAGAGGAGACGGTGACCTCTGCGTGGAGGCAGGCGGCAGGGACAGCCAGCAGCTCGCTCGGGAGAGGACGGGCTCCTGTTCTTTCAGGCCAGGCCGGAGTGATTAGGCGGGTCAGTGTTGAAGCAGGAAATTGCTGTCGGATGACCAGTTCTGGTCTTGGATCCCGAACAATAGCCTGTGCTCTGTCACACGCATCCCCTGCACTGCCACAGCCTGAAAATACAGAGCTGCTGCTTGCGCTGAAAGTGCTGAAGTGGAGGTGACCCTCCGCTCCTAAACGCACTTTCAAGCAGCTCGTTGTCGTAGGGCAGGGAAATCAGTTTTTCAGTTCCTTTTTGCTGCTGACTTGGTGTCACTGGAGACCCTTTAGAACGCGCAGAAGCCTCTTGTCTGTCTGATGTCAGACATACTAGCCTCGTCCTCTCCCTTTCCATCCCAGCATAACCCTGCCAGAGGTCCCACACTGCAGGGGAGGGAGAGTCCGTGTTGCTGTGACCTTCATCCGCGGCGGGGAGCGGTTGCAGGGATAAATGAAGGTGTTAACTTTGGCTGGCAGCGCTGCACGTGTTTTAAATGCTGCCACACCTGAGCTTTCAGTTTACGGCAATCATCTCCCTGTTAATGTCCTTTTGACGTGCCGGATTGACTTGTCTTGGAGACGTGCATGATCATAAATGCCGTGGAGAAAACTCGTTCCACATGGCGCTCCAATGTGGGGCATGGCAGGGGCCCAGGGCTCGGTCTGCCCAGCTCCCTGCCCGCAGCGGCCACGCTGCTGCCATGTGCTTCTGCCCACACCCTCGTGGCTACAAGGATCGTGCCGTGATTTCATGCAGGTCCTGGTAATTGGAGGAGGAGTTGGGTAATTGGTTTTGATTGTAGTGTTGAGTCAGGCCTTACCCAGGAAAATAGAAACCTTTTATTTTTTAAAAACTAAAAAAAAGGGAAGAAAAAACGTTGAATTTCCTGAAATGACAAGAAGTGACATCTCTAGGAATTGACTGTTCTGTCACCCTGACCCCGAGGGTACCACCGGCCATACGTCAGCATCTGGCACGGGCCAGGTTTCCATGGTTATGTTACCGCTTGCTGCTCTGAGCCAGGACGAGAGGAGAATTTCCTTGATTCTTTCCAACTGTGTCTGCAGTTCCTCTGGCCCATCCGGACCAGCGGTACTGGGGCGCGGGTGCAGTATTGCAGACAGGTTCTTGAATGCAAGTGGTTTCTCTAGAGATGCTCCATCTGGCAGGGTCAGGGGCTCAGCTGTAGCCCCTCATGTCGCTCCGTCGCTGCCTCCCCACAGGTTCGATGGACTTTGGGAAGGAGCTGCCAGCTTTCAGCTGTCTCTGCAGCAGCTTTTTCCAGCGAGAGAACTGCCGGATTCATCAGGCGTGCAAATACCTGAGAAACCTCCTTCTTTCCTAAAAATCTTCCTTCCTTCCGCTCTTTTAGAAATTGATTCTGTCACTCTTAGTTGTGTCAAGGAGGCTGAGATGAGAAGCTGAGTTGTCTTAAAACCCAAAGCATTGGCATGACAGGGGCCGTTTTAATTTTCTTAATTACTTCCAACTCCTGCCTTTGCTGCATTTCTTTGCCCACCCTAACTCGTGCGGTTGGCATGGTGGCATAATCACATGCTGAGATGACTAAATGCTTTGGAGTCTAAACTGAACACTTTGGAGACTGGGAAGCGCCTTCCAGAGGAAGCACTGCTCTGGGATTGGAAATCCTTATGCTGGCAGTGAGAGGGCAGCTTCCTGCCTCTTCTGTCCTTGAGTGTTTTATGTGATCTGGGGTTTGCTTCGGACTGAAGTAGAATACTTGAAAACCTCTGGAAGAAGAACACAAGCTCTTTAAATAAATGGGTTGTGGCCTGGCATCGGAGCCCCGTGCTGGTGTCAGACCAGCCTTTCCGATGGATGTGACGGAGTTGCGGGTCTCGCTCCCCCTGCATCCCCAAGACCCACCAAAATACCAGCATTGCCAAGAGCATCCTCAGATGTTGCTGCTCGTTGTGCATGGGGTCCTCCATACTTCTATCCTGCAGCTCGTTTTAGGGTCAGTGTCGAAGCTGGAGGTTTCACCCTTCGTGTGGCATCGCTGCTGCTGGGTGGCTTCTGTGTTAAGTGTTGAAGTGTTGAAGTGGCACTACTCTATCATGCAAAACTCCAGCGTTTACCACTGCTGCTCAAATACTTCATGTTGCATCAATGTTTAGATAAACCTGGGAGTACTTTTCAGAAGCCAAGTGGATTTCCACAGGTTAAATGGAAACTCTTCTGGAGAGTTTTGCTGCTGCATTTCCCAGGGCCCTGCAGAAGAGCTCAGCACCCCCGACTCCCCCAGTGGGACCGCTGCCCTTCCACGCCGTGGGTTTTCCCTTCAGTGACATCCTGTTCTGTGGATGAATCACGATCCTGCTTCTAGACTTTGTGCTGCCACTACAGCTTTTGGATCCCTCCTCTCAAAGACCGAGAATACGAAATGTGTTGGCCTGCTGGGTGTTCAGAGGGGCAGGAAAGCCCCCTTGTCCATCCCCACCCCCCTTTTTTTTTTTAATTTTATTTGGAGGGGGAAGAGAAGGAGGGGTGGCACAGAGCAGGAGCAGTAGATGTGATTAAAGCTCCTGCCGAGTAGATCTGTGGGAGTGGAGTATCGACCTCTGAAAAATCAATGGCTGCTGCAGTAGCAGTGCTGGCTGTTTTGCAAGGTCTCCCGTTGCAGGAATGTAGTAAAGCCAGCGGCGCTTCCGTCTATCGTCCTCCCTTTTTATTTTGTACCTGCTTTCTGCCAAACAACCAGACTCACCTACATTTACTGAGGTGGATTAGAACAGCAGCTTATTTTTGCAATCAGAGTAAAATTTCTGTGTGACGCCGAGCCCCTCCTCCCGACAGCCTCCTTTCCAAACGCTCTTTTTCCTGCAGTGCAGCTACAGCCAGCGGCTTCCACCAGTTTGTCTAAAGCCAGCCTGGAAGAATGAGCTTTTCAGCTTCTTTTTTGAGCAAGGGAACTGCACGAATCTTGTTTGCATGTTCTAGTCCCCATCTTAGGTTTGTAATTGTCAACGCTGATGCCTGAGAGGAGCTTAAACTCCTCGGAAGGGAAGGGAATATGGACTCCATCTAGCAGAGGCTGAAGCCTTGACAGTGTTACGTGGTGTTTGTTTTAGTGGGCAGGTGTTTTTCCCTGTAGTAGTAAAAGTCTGGCACTTATTTCCTTTACCTGAGAATGAGTAAGTGGCAGGTAACAGGACTCGAGGGTTTTTACGGATGCCTAGCCGTGTAACCAGGATCTTGGGTTTTTTGCCAGAAGATCTTGCTGCAGATCCCAAGAACTGTCTAGTTTCCAGCTGCTTGCCTGTGGTCCTTGCTCAGAGCAGACACTGGGCTTCCTGGGACATATCTGAGTGATTTCATTGCAGAATTAAATCCCTTTGTTCCTTCTGGTGGCCGATCTTGTCCCATTTTGGAAGGGGATGTGAGAGAGGCCGTGAATTTAAAAAGCTCTCAGAAAACACAGAGGTGTGCTGTGCAGCTCGTGCTGGTGTGGCAGCGATCTTCCTTCTGGGCGTTCCTTGTTTCTTGTGCCAGAAGAAAGTCATCTTGCCCTGCTAAGCTAAACTCAAAACTTTTCAGTGCCTTGGAGTGAGAGGCAGGAGCTCCGTGGCAGTGGAGGAAAGCTGCGTATGGCCAAGAGGACAGCAGCTCAGCTTGTGTTCCTAGGCTTTGGTCATCTGGGTAGCTCGGGAATGCGGATGAACATGCTTCTGCACATGCTTGAACACAAAAGCACTAACAGGTAAACTGGCAGCTTCAAAAGACATATTTTAGGTTTCTACTCTACTCCTCCCAAAGTGTGACAGGGAACAGAGTGTTAACAGCACCTTCCACTTCACTTTAAATTCCAGAAGTGTTCTAGATGTGGCAAGAGGTTTTATTGGAGGGACGTTCTGCATGCAGCCGTCCTCCTCCTCCCCTCTGTCTCTTGTCCAGCCCATACATGCAGCGGTAATGGTGATCATCTAGAAGGTGGTTTTGGTGCTGTAAAGTGGACCCGGCTTCTGCACAAGAAGCGATGGTAGAAGAGCAGAGTGAGGCGAGTGGTAGTCTTCCCTGGGTCAACTTGTATATTTTTGGGATAGGACAGGACTTGGAAGTCTGCTGTGGGTTTGGAATAGTTCACGTTCTTCTCATGGTGATGGTAGCTCTTTACGTGCCCACCCAGCGTGTTCAGCGAGCCTGCAGCTGCCTCCCAAGCGCTGAGAGCCAGCACTCGGCGGATTTTGTGTTTGTGGTCATAGGTGCTGAGGGACTTTGTCAGAATTTAAAGTGTGGCAGTTGAAAGTGAGCCATCAGGGGCCGTTCCCGTGTGCCTCCGGTAAGCTGGACCAGCTTGGAGACTGAAAAGCCCCGTTCTTTGATTTGTCAACAAGGAAAACTTTGGAGACAGTAGATTATAACTCTGCAGATGGAAAGTATCAACTGGATTTCTACTGTAGCTTAACTTGCGTCCCCCAGCTTCAACTCTGGTTTCTACCTGGGGAAGCAATCTTGGGAAGAGACATTCAGTAGGTAGGAAGGTGGTGGCAGAGCCCTCTCCAGACCCTTCTGTTGCATCTGTGGAAGTCCCGGGTCAGCCCTGCAAGGTGAATCTGTAAATCCGGTGTGAATGGAGCACGGTGAGGTCTCTGGGCCGCTTTGTGTTACGAGACAGAGTGCTTTGTGAAGCATGAGCTGCCTGATTCAGTTGGGTGTGCTGTCGAAGGAGCAGCGGGTCTTGCCATTTCCCCAAAATAGCAGGGAGATCCTGGTTTGCCAGTCAGCTGTGTCATTTTGGTGATAGAGAGGATTGAGGTATTTTGGGTGTGGAAATAAAGGGGAAGGGAAGGATAAGCTTGTGATTTTAAAGTGTTGATAGTTCTTGAACGAGTGGAAGAGAAACTGCAGAGGAAATGAAATTGTCGTAGAAAGTAGGTACTTCAATTAGTCAGAAGCACTGGAGAGGCTTTTACCCTTCCAGAAAGAATAGGGGAATAAATTTACCCATTGTTCTCTGGTCTTGCCTGTAAGCATCTTTGTGGAAACAACTGGCCTTACAGAATTTATAAGCTCCACCACATGCTCGTCTTCAGATCATAATTTCCTTGAGTGCTATCTGGCGATCTGATAGTGCCTGCAATCGTTACGGTCTGACTGCACTCCTTCCCTCTTCCCCCACGCTTTCACATGCACTTAGGTTGGGGATGGGCAGGGGAGGAGGTGAGGAAGGCTACAGTCCCCAGTGAGGAGATCAATTTGCTTTCTGGTCAGTCTTCCTGCTCTTCCAGATCAGTAGGGTGGGCCGGAACGGAGCCTTAAATCTCTTCTCTGGGGTTTTGTTACCTCAATCTTAAGTATTTCTTGTTGTTTCATCTTTGTGTTTGTTTAACAAATGAGGTTGTATCAGATAGTGAGATGGTGGTTCCTCTTTTCACATAAAAGAATCCCGGCTATTTCCAGCATCAACTAACCGGCTCCCTTGTGTTGGTCATGCCAGGACTTGCAGCCCTTCCCCTGAGATAGATGAACCCCCCTGCCCCCTCCTTTGGGTACCAGATTGTGTGATTTCAGGCATGGTTTTGTTGTGGTGTGAAAAGAAGGTGTTAGCTGCTGAGTCCTTGTTTGTCAGCAGTACTGACAAACCCATGCTGGCATCGGCGAGGCTTGGGCAACCAATCGCAGCTGGAACAGTTATCGTTTCAGGGTCCCCGTGGGCTTCCGCTATCAGGTCACATCCCAAAATAACACTGGGCAGTATTTCAAGTGAAGAAACTCAGGCTTTGGGGCTGCAGCCAGCCTGGAGTGTGAGATTCTGTGTGAAATAGTTGGAATCCCTCCAGCGTTTTTGATCTGCATGGCAGATGAGCAATAAAATGCATAAAAAACCACATTGGAAACACGTGAGGAAATTCTCCAGACCCTGACGTTTCCTTCAAGTTGGCAGAGTTACTGCTGTCGAGCCTCACCTCCTGTCTGGGCTCGATTGGCTGCGCTGGCGGGAGGAGGGGAGGGGAGAGCCCTTCTCCCGGTGCTGCTGTGTCTTTCCAGGTCTCCTTCTGATGCTCTGTGGGAGGCAAATAAAACCTCACCGGCCCTTTCCTCTTGGGCTCGATCCAGAACCCGCTGACAGCAGCAGGTCTCCATTACTTCAGTGAGGTTTCCTGGGTTTTGAAGGCTCCTCTGCTACATCCGTAGAACAATCTGTAGAGACTGACAGACTTCTTTTTCCCCTGGTCTGTGGTGGGATGTCAGAGCTGGAGGGTGTCCTGTAGGCTTAGTTATAAAAGCCCCATCCCGTCTGTGCCAGGCTGGCTGGCATCCTGAGAAAATAACTGGATAGGTGGAGAGCAGCTCCTCACTGAGCTGCTCGTGCTTTGGCATTCCAGTCCCTGCTCCTCTCCTTCCCCTGGCAGGATCTTACTTCTGAGAAACGTAGTCCTGCTGAGTAACACACGTGGAAAATGCTGCGGTGCTGGCAGAGCGTTTCTTTGCTGGGAAACAACTCTGTGGTTGGAATTCCTAAAACTTCCAGATCTTGAAAGGTGAAAGTAACTATGAGTTACTTGATTTTTACGGCCCTGTTTTAATTCACGTCCTAACACCCAGGGAAGGTTGACAAGTAACTCACTTCTAACTTACTGGAACTGATGATCCGAGGGTCTGAGCCGCAGCCTCGCAGCTCAGGGCCCGCTGTTCCTGGAGGGGAGGTGGGTGATGGAATGCCAGCAATGCAAGGGGCCCTCGCTGCGTGACTCCAGCAACCCTGTATTAACCTGCTTAATTAAAACTGAATGGTTCTAAGCGACTTGCAGTAGTCGGGTTGAGCTTTGATGCGTAGGCAAGGTCGGAAACATCACTTGTCAAGATTATTATCTCGTTACTTAGGAGTTTTTAACACTCACGTTATATCTTGCAGATACTTTCAGGCCGGGCATACCGAGTCAGATGCTCTTAGTCTGCCCAGTTGATGTGGGAATATTGCTCGTACCGTGGAGCAGTGACCTCCTCGGATCCTGGGGGCAAACCTTCCCTTTTGCCCCTGGGAGCAGCACGGCACTCACACCCCTGACACCAGCAGGAAACTGCCACCTTCCACCCAGAGCACTTGCTCTGTGTCTCTCCTTCCCTGCCAGTGTTTTGTCTCAGGTGTACACTTCTATTGTGGTGGTGTTTTGTTTTTTTTCCTTTGAGCCTAAAAATCTCTCACCCGTAGGCTCTGCCCCTCTGCTCTGGAGGTTTAACTGCTCCAAAGGGCCGGACCTGCATAAGCTCATGGATTTTAAAGCTGCAGAAGGGTTTTAGCCTCCTTCATGATGAAAACAGTGTTTGGATGCATTTGGTGATTCAGACTAAAAGTACCTTTGTGTATCTAAGGGAAATACCAGTATTTCCGTCCAACTTCATGCTGGACTGAATTGGTTTCTGGACATTCTGTTCCCTTCGTGGACTTAGAGGGGAATCTGGGTGTGTGGTGTGCACCGGCGGCTGAAGTTAGATGCAGTGAGTCTCAGGCAGTGTTTTGCTGTTGACTGTTTGTGTTGGTCGATGCTTTTTAATGCAAAACCATTGCAAACACTGTCTCTACTCCCACTTCAGGAGGTTTCCCTGGTAGGAATGTGGGGTTCGTCAGAGTTGTCCCAGGGAATAAAGCAAGTAGCTGCATAAAGGAGCTTTTGATGTTACGATAGGGAGGGAGTGAAAATTGCAAGAGCTCTTAGACACTATTTTTAGGCTTTTTTCTGCAGTTTTTTTAGCTTTCATTGAAACAAAGCTCTTTTTTTTTTTTTCTCAGGCAGATAATACTTCAGCAGTAAACAAATACACCTCTGAGACTGTTGTGCAGGGAATGATCCCTCAAACAGAAGCAGGAATGGAAGGGGAGGAAGGACATGCTATGTACTAGGTCATCCCCCCAAGTGCCTGGTGTTCTCAGCTCACCTGTGCCATTCACCAGCATCTGTTAGAGGCAGTTTGATCAAATTCTGCTGTTAAAACGGACAAGATTGTCCTACTGCAGCGGACAGCTGAGCGTGGTGCAGCCAATGCCCAGCTCTCCCCTTCGTCCTTCTGTCTGTCTGACGAGTGTGATGAGGTGGTTGGGTATCTCCCGGGTCGCTTCTTACTCCTCTGTAACTCCAGTTTTCCGCTTCCTAGGATGTGGAGACTTCCCGTTCTCCAGCTTAGATGATGGGGTTGTGCAGTCGGAGCCTTTTCACACATCACCTGGCAGGCAGGTGCTGTGGAGCGATAGGGCTCTCGGTCGCTTTTGAAGGCAGATAAGTTTGCAGTATCTCGTGTCTGAGGCCCCTCCGTGCTGCACGGAGCTGGGAAGGTGTTACCTGAACTGCTGCTACGCAAGGCACCATGCAGGCAGCGTCAATGAGACCAGGGTGTCCAAGTTATTTATCAGTCGGCTCAGCCTTTCCGCGTGGTGTGTTAAATGAGGTTGGCTCTGTTCACGCTGGTCAGCCGGTGTCTGTGCAGAGGGGGTTGATATGAAATACCTTCAGGGCTCAGTCCAAGACACTTCTGACCCAGGGATGATGGCTCAGAAGACTTTCAAAGGATGGGTGAGGTCCTGGTCAGCTCTGGGCTGCCACTTCTTTACCTGCTGTGATCCTTATCTCTGGCAGAGGTTTTATCTAGTCACTGGAATAGCTACAACTCTCCAGCCTTCTGTTCAAATGCTCCACTGCTTAATCTGTCTTGGACTGTTACATCCTCATTTACTCCAGGCCAAGCCTGAATTGCTGATGCGCCTTATTATCAGAGAGCTACGACAGTTGTGCCTGTTGGCTCTGCAGGTCATCTCCCTGAAAAGTATCCCTGCTTTTCAGACCTGCCAGCTGATTTTTGGTGCTGTTGCTTTGCAGTTGCTACTGTGGCAAGCAAAGGTTTCAACTTCATTAGACTTGTCCAGCTTTTCTTCTTCAGGGTGGATCCATGCAGGAGGAAGGGTGTTTTCTAGCCGTGCCTTCAAGACAAGCTGAACTTTCCAGGCTGATACTGTAGCGATGAATTTTTGCTCTCTTTGAAGAAAGGGAAGTGGGAACCCTGAAGAGTATTTTATGGTTTTCTTTTAAGTCTCCGTTTAGTTTGGTTTTATACATCTCAAGTGAGTAGTTTCCCAGCTCAATACGAGGTTTATGAATTAATTATGGGGAGGCAGGAGATTCCTGTCTCTCAGAGGCTGAGCCACGTTTCCCTTCCAAGCCATGATCACTTGGACTGTCTCCTCGATTTGCAGTTTTACGTGTATTGTTGATGCAGTCTTTAATTTCTCTCCTCTAAACTGAACTAAAAGAAGCAGGTAGGAGTATTAGCTGGCTATTTGGACCACCAGCAAGCGCTCAGCAAACCAGCCGAGGAGCTCTTGGGTTCAGAGGCAGGCAGCAGGATAAGACACATTTGGCAGTTACCTCCATCTGCAGCAGCCTTTGGTACTGACAGTAACCCGAACAGAGTTCATTGATTTCTGTTTGCAGTACGCCTGAGGGAGAAATGCACTCTCTCTGCGTGGTGTGGGAGAGAGCAGTCCCGTGTCTCTTTATTTGTGCCTGATCCGTTTCTTTGTGTGTTGCAGGACCTGTCTGGTTCGATAGATGATCTACCCATGGGTACCGAAGGAGCCCTGAGTCCTGGAGTAAGCACATCAGGGATTTCCAGCAGTCAAGGAGAGCAGAGTAACCCAGCTCAGTCTCCTTTCTCGCCACATACCTCTCCTCACCTGCCAGGCATCAGAGGACCCTCCCCATCCCCAGTGGGATCTCCAGCCAGCGTTGCTCAGTCCCGCTCTGGGCCACTTTCACCTGCTGCAGTACCAGGTAACGCTGCTCGGCACGTGTGGCTCTTTTGGTGGGGCTGCCTCTTGCAGCCGGAGGGTGAATTAACGTGGCCGGTGGGGAGGAATTGGCCAGTGTCAGAGCCGTGTGGTTACTGAGGTCCTGCGATCTCATTTGTTTGCTTTAAAATGTCTGTGAGGTGGGTGGGATGGCTGGTCAGCCAGCAGTGTCATTTTGCCAGGTTACTGCGACTGGTCTTGCTCTTGTTTTTCTTCACTGTGGCTAACAAACCCCTCTCCTGAAGCTGTTTGTAGTTCTCCTATTTAATACTCTCACACCCTGGGTTTTGTGGTGTGCACTTTGGGGGATTAACCACTCTCCTTCTTGCGGTGCAGGCAATCAGATGCCACCCCGACCGCCCAGCGGCCAGTCGGACAGTATCATGCATCCTTCCATGAACCAGTCAAGCATAGCGCAAGATCGAGGTGTGTGACATGAGTTAAAAGATTTAAGCGTAAAACTAGATGCGTAACTGAAAATCACCTGCCTTGATGACGTGGCTTCTATGGTGGGGTGGCATTTAAAAGCTGCCCCGTTTATAAACTGCAAGTGTTTTAGCACCTCCAAGTAAATTCAGCTGTTGCTGGTTGTTTGGTCTCTTAACGTTCCATCCAACCCAGTAGTTTGGCTTGTGAGATGTTTTCTCTGGCTTTTGACGCGCTTTTCTGTGAATGTTGCTTGTCCAAGATCTGTGACCTTAACCTTCCAAATGAGGGGTGCTCACAACAGTGTTGCTGGCCTCTTCCCCTAAGAGAATGAGGTTAGTGGGGGGAAATGCCTCGCAGCTCTCACGACTGAAGGTGTAGAGTTGTCACCCTGAGAAAACAAACAAGCAAACGAAAACCACCACCAGGCAGCCCCTGGGACTTGCAGAGTCGGACTGTCCACTCCTGTGACATTAAGGTGTCTTTTTTCTGGTTACGACAGGAAATTAGATCTGTTATCTCAGCAGATAACACAGGCTCCTTAATAGCAACCGCTGTAAAACCCGTCCAGGCTGTTGCTGGAAGGGTTTTGTTAGTGAGTCCCCGGGTTTGCTGTACCTCTGTGTCCAGTGGCACCTCTGGGTGCTCTGCGCTAATAATTGTTTGCTCCACTCACTGGGTGACCAGGTTACATGCAGAGGAATCCTCAGATGCCCCAGTACAGCTCACCCCAGCCCGGCTCAGCCTTATCTCCCCGTCAGTCTTCTGGAGGACAGATGCACGCTGGCATGGGGCCATACCAGCAGAACTCCATGGGAAGCTACGGACCCCAGGGTGGGCAGTACGGCCCTCAAGGTAAGGCACAGTCAGCTTCTCAGGGTGGGAACTGAACTCAGCAAATGCAAAAGGCCACTCTTGATTGTAGCATCTTTGATAACCTGTTTTTATTGGTCTTCTCTTGATGTATGGGTAGTACAAACGAGCATGCTCCTTATGAGCTGGAAGGAGCTGTGCTTTGTTCATGTTGAGATTCATCAAATTACAGACTAGTTTGGGTTAAAAGGGATCTTAGAGATCATCTAGTCCAATCCCGCCACCATAGTCAGGGACACCTTCCACTAGACCAGGTTGCTCAGATCCCCATCCAACCTGGCCTTGAGATTGATCAAGTAAGTTGCTTTCAGGGCTAGCTGTACTTCCAAATGTAGGATCCTTCCTCCTTGTTTACAAAGGTGGAGGTCCTACATCCAGCGTAATAAAGAAGGGCCAGTTCCCTCTGGAGAGGAAGAAAGTGGGGTGTTGTGTGTTACGGAAAGGGTTAAGTGAGTTTTTTTGCATCCTGTCCTGGACCATTTAGCTCGCTCTGCTCGGCTGAGGTTTGGGAGAGTTTCAGGCAGCTTTTGAATCGATGTTGTTACTTGGCGATGTCAAAACACATTTTATGTGGCTTATATCCAAGTACTTTGACTTTTTGTTGAGGTGTTAACACTCCCCCTCATCCCTGTTAGTGCTCTTTAAATATTTGCTGATAGAAGATTTTTATGGTGATTCATAAACTAACTTGTTGAATGATGTTGTCTTCCCTCTTTTCGTCTCTTAGGAGGTTATCCCAGGCAGCCAAACTACAACGCGATGTCCAATGCCAACTACCCCAGTCCAGGAATGGGCGGAAGCATGAACCCTATGGGGGCAGGGAGCCAGATGCATGGGCAGACTGGTGTGCCACCGTACAGCGGGCTTCCTCCAGGGAGGATGAGCCATGCCACCATGGGGAACAGACCTTATGGACCTAACATGGCGAATATGCCACCTCAGGTGGGGACAGGGATGTGTCCCCCGCCTGGCGGCATGAACCGCAAAGCACAAGAAGCGGCTGCTGCTGCCATGCATGCTGCTGCCAACTCCATCCAGAACAGGTGAGGAGGAGATGTCTCAAAGTCCTTCCCTGGGTCACATCTGGGTTTCAAAGCTGTGGATGGAATAACCTGAATTTGGGGTGATACCGAACATTCACATCCTTGAAGGTTTCCCCTCCTTGGAGACTTCTTCATCCAGCGTAACGAACTTCTTCCTTTTTGGGCCTCGTTGAGCAGCTGTTGGAGAGGGAGCTGGAGTTCAGCACTCCACTTTGCAACGATTTTCTGTGGTTGCTTGGGGGTTTTAATTGCACGTTTCAGAGTAGGTGCATGTGGCCTACCAGAACACCACGAACTGGCTTAGGAATTGGGTTTCCCCAGTAAAACCATTAGATGTATTTGTTGTCTGACTGGGCATTGTGCTCTTTATCCTGCCTCAAGGGTTGCTTCTGCACTCTGCTGTCCAGTGTTACCTGGGACTGCCAAGAGGATGAGCTCCCAAACGCCAGTAAAGGCATCAAAGCCTGTCCCTTTGAGTAACCAGCTTGAGCAACAGTTGTGTGTGAGGTTTTCAGATACGTGTAAAATAACATAGTGGGTCACAAAAAGGAAGGAATTGGAGTAAAATGATTAAATGTGGCGGGAGCACTCACTGTTCACCTACTCACAGTTCAGCTGCAGGATTTGCAGATCCATTCCTCCTGGTAAAGGCAACGTTACAACTGGAGCGTTGGGGGATGTAGTAGAGCACGATTAAGGGTGAAAATACTCAGCACCGAAGTCCTTCTTTCCAAATGGTTTGGATACCCCGTTCTTTCAAGACTGGGATGGAGGCTCTAGGGTGGCTGAACTTAAAAGCGCACCCGATCTTTGGGCCGTGGAGAAGTGAGCTGGGAAATGACTTCTCCCCTTCCTCTGCAGCAAGTTTCCTTTAGCAAACCCCCTTCCTTAGAAGACACGATCGTAATGCTCAGTATTCAGAGTAAGTGTCTCTTTCTTCCTTGCCTTCTCTAGGCCTCCTGGTTATCCCAACATGAATCAAGGGGGAATGATGGGCACTGGACCTCCTTATGGGCAGGGAATTAACAGCATGGCCGGCATGATAAACCCCCAGGGCCCGCCCTATCCCATGGGCGGCAACATGGCCAACAACTCTGCAGGTAAGCAGTGCTGCCTGTTGGGCAGTTCATTGATTCCATCGTACTGGATTGAAAATCGGTCTTAAAGACTCTTTTCACTTCCTAGGGATGGCAGCAAGCCCTGAGATGATGGGTCTCGGGGATGTCAAACTAACACCTGCCACTAAAATGAACAATAAGGCAGACGGGACGCCAAAAGCAGAATCCAAGTCAAAGGTAAAATGTTTGGGGTTTTGTTTTTAATGACTCCCATCCTCTTCGGCATCCAGGGCAACAAAACCATTGCACATTAACTTGGGTTGAAGAGTGCCTCTCTGCAGTAGCGAGCGTGGTTCCTGCCAGTAGCCTCATTTGGTTCGTCCTCCTACCCTGAACAGACTTCTCCTTAGCTTGCTTGTCCTCATAGCCTGCGATCTGAGCGATGACCTCTTTGAGGATGTGTTAGGTTTGGGAGCGTAAGTAAAGAAATGTTAGTGTCAGTGTGCTTGAGGAGCCTGAACTCGGCCGTCCTCTACAGACACCCCGTAGCCCTCAGGAAGGCCAGAAAAGGGACTTTTCTGTCAGAATTTGCGAGTCCTCATGAGTTGAAGCCTTTATCTAGAATTTCTAATAGCTGATTAGAGCGTTGCTTGGATCAGAAGTGTAAAGGCAAAGACCATGGAATCGAGGTGCTCAGTGTAAGGAGAGTCAACAGGAATTACCCTTGATGTGTCCAGCCCTGGCTGTGCTTGAACTGGGGCAGTGGATCCATGAGGTTCTTCAGCATTTATGAGGAAAATTCAAACAGTTGAGGGTTTTACTTCTGGGATTCATAAACTGTTTAGAAAGTAAGGGGACCATTTCCCAATTCTTTGTGAGTAATCATTTTTACTCGCATAACAATTTAGGATTGGGAATTACCGCCTGCCACAGCAAAAACTGCCGAACAAAGTGTCACCGAACCTGAGGGTGTTTCTGGTGTAGGCTTGGAGCACGTCCGTTACCATCTCTCAGCTGGGAGGTGGGACACTAAAGCATTACAGCTGTTTCACAAACAAACCTCTTACTAATCCTGTATTAAAGCCATAAGAGGGAGGCAAACAAGTTCTTCAGGGAGTGTTCTTCTTTGCCTTACTGATACCAGTTTCAAAAGAACCACCAAAAAAGCAGTTTCAGAGCCCACAGTCTCCTCTTTTGCTACCTGAAGGAAAACAAATGCAAGTTTGATACCAGTACTAGCAGCAGTCTGCAAGAAGATTCAGAAGACCTCTCACTTCGGCTTGCGTGTCCTGGCATTTGCCTTTGTGTTTGAAAGAGGACTGCTCTTGGATCCATCTAGGATGGGAACTGGCCGCTTTTGTGCTGCTCAGTCCTGATATCTCTTTCCTTCTCCTAGAAGTCCAGTTCCTCTACTACAACCAATGAAAAGATCACCAAACTCTATGAGCTGGGTGGTGAGCCCGAGAGGAAGATCTGGGTAGATCGTTACCTGGCCTTTACCGAAGAGAAGGCCATGGGCATGACCAATCTCCCAGCGGTAGGCAGGAAACCCCTGGACCTCTACCGGCTCTACATCTCAGTGAAGGAGATTGGAGGACTGACTCAGGTGGGTGTCCAGCAGCTGCTGTGGTGCCTGGGAGTTTGTGTTCAGTCACAACGCAGTGGGCAACGCAGCTCTGGTTCCTTTGTAGCTAGATGGAAGCCATGGCTTCCCTTTTAGCTGTGTTTATTTTCTTTTTGCTTTTTAAAATAACGCTTATAAAACCCAGTGACCTTTAAGCGAGCCACATGTCTGCTCTTCCATCGTCTGGCTGAGAACAGTCTGTGGTGGGGTTCAGTTCAAGTGCTTTTTTTCCCTGATTTGGCCAGTGCAAAGATCTGTCTTTGTCTTTGCATCTGGCTGTCAGTTGTCCTCATGACTGATTTGATTTGCAATCTGGCCCTGTTTGTGAAGTTTTTTGTAGGTGATGAAGAGAGTTTACTAGTTCTGGGTTTTGGAGACAGCTGTATCTGCTCTGCTTAGCCCTTACCGCATCCTTCGTGTAGCTGGGAAGTGGTGATTTCTCCCCAGAAAATCTCTCAGAGGAGATTTTGAGTTCAGAGCCTCTTGTTTGGTTGTGCAGGTCAACAAAAACAAGAAATGGCGCGAGCTGGCCACAAATCTCAATGTGGGCACATCCAGCAGTGCAGCGAGTTCTTTGAAGAAGCAGTACATACAGTGTCTCTACGCCTTCGAGTGCAAGATCGAGCGAGGGGAGGACCCCCCTCCAGATATCTTTGCAGCTGCCGATTCAAAGAAGTCTCAGACTAAGATCCAGCCTCCATCTCCAGGTGAGTTTAGACGCTGGTTTAAGGTGTGCAGTGAATGTCTGAACCAGAGGAGCTCCGGCACCGTGTGCCCAACTCCGTGGTTCCAAATGTCCACAAAGCCCCCATGTCCGTTTCTAATTACACGACCAGAAGACGTCTAGATCAAATATTTCTGCAATGTGGGAGTGAACGATACTGGGACCAAGTCAAGCCTCTTGGGATAGTTCAGCTTTTGTATGTCCCACCTCTGTATTAAGCTTAGGAAAAAGAAAAAACCATAATGTTTATTTTTAACATATACACGCACACCCCTCTGTGCTGACTGGTATATCCTGGCCTCACGAGAATCTGGTGAGGTCTGGAGCGACCCCTGCAAGGTGATCACTGCATATTCTAACGGCAGCCCTCGGTTCTGCTTGGCTTTGGGAACCTGCTGGAAAAGCTGCGCGCGTTTTGCCTATGCGAGTGCTGCCTTCTGGGAGTAAGTGCTGGGTGTGGGTGTGCGCTCATCTTCCTCATGACTTCTTCCTGTCTTCAGCAGGAGGCAGGGAGGACATTCTGAGCTTTGGTGAGCAGAGAGCGTTGTGAGCCTTTTAAACCAAACCCTTTCAAATGAACTTCTGCTGCTGTTTCAGATCTGACGGGGTGCTCCAGTTTCTGAATATTTAATGTCTTCAATTCAGATTCGTTAAACCAAACGAAAAGGAGCCAGCGTCCAGGCTAGCAGCACATGCTGTGCTCTTCAGTCTTTGGAAAGTCTGATCATTGCTGTCTCATTTGCATTGAGTTCATCCCTTGAATCGCTGCTCAACTTGCCAACCTGATAAGCTTCAGTTTTTTCCTGTTTTTCTTATAACTAAAAACTTCAGATGCTTTTTCTGGTCAGGAGCCTGTTCATGCAGGTGAAGTAAAAACTTGGTCTGCTTTTGAAGTTTGGAAGAAAAAGCCTTTTTGGTTCTGAAACCTAGCATTGTCTTTGTCTGACTCCTGAGGAGTGGAATAATGAACCTTTTCTGATGGTGCTGCAGTGGTGTCCTGCCCTGCTCAGCCCCTGACGGCCAGTCTGCTTGTCTGATTATTCTGTGGGCAGCTACGTTTATCCTCTCCGTTACAGAATGTGGGTTTTTCAAAGAACTAAACCATCTCTTGTCACCGGTTGGGAAACCTGTCCTGGTGTAGCTTCCACCTCGGTGTATTCTGTTAGATAAAGCAACTGTTGTATCATAAGACTAAACTTGGGGTCTCCGAGTTCGGCTTCGACTAGATCACAAATCCATCCCTGCTTTCTCTCCAAAACGTCTTTCTTGACCCCTGAGATACAAGGCAGCGGAACAAAGATGTGAAGAAAAGCATTTGGAGTCCTAAGACTTTTAGGAAGCCACCTAAAGCGTCTTGTAGCACCGGGTGCCTGTCAGAATGGTGCAGCAGTTTTTATTTTGTCGTTGCTAATACGGTGGTACATGAAGGTTGTGTCTGCCCTCAAGCTGTGGCAGAGGCCATCGCTTGGGTCAGCACAGCAGCAGGAGGAATTTGCAGGGCTGCCACCCCCAAACCCTGCACCTTTGGGCAGCTCTGTTGACTTCTTCACAGGTCTGATTCCTGCTGTTTCCTATTGAATCTGTTCTCTCCACTTGTCTTACTTGAGATCCAGGCGTGTGCTGAGGCATGGCTGGTTGCTCTGACCCTTTAAGCTGTGTCATTCCACACGTTCATGCTCCTCTTCCACTTTTCTTCCTCTTTCTTGCTCCCCGGGATGTGCAGGAGCGGAGGGTGCAGGGCGCGATGTGAACTGCTCTCTCAACCCCAGCTCCAGGCTTTAGAGCCTTAGAGGAGTGTTCAGCTCCAGGGGCTGCGGTGGCCCCGCTGCAGCAGCGTTCTCCAGACTTGCACACCCAGGCTTGTTTCGCAGCGAATCACCCTGGTGGAGAATAACTCCTGTTTGAAATGCAAGCGGACAGCAGTGGGACAGCCTGAGCCCCATCGTTTGGGTGAAGGGCTGTGCTGTCCCACCGGGACGCGTGTGCTTTGCTCTCCTTGTGGACTTCGTAACCTGTTGGCATTGCCTTACGCTTCACGTCAGCCTGTTCTGTCAAACTAACACTGTGTAACGTGAATGATGAGGATCGTGCTGCACGATTCTCCGTGAAGAGCTTTTGGAGGCTGCAGAGCACCTCAGGGCCTTGCAGGACAGTCATTAGGTAGAGCTCTGGGTTGCTGATGCTGTTTTTCGCTGTGTAACCCTCAAAAACCAAAAGTGTTTGCAGAAGGGCCTTGGCTGGAGCGGTCTGGGTGTTTCCTCATGGGCGCCCAGCGCAGGTTCGCTGCAGACCTTTTTGGGTTCCTGCTCAAAATCCAGCGTGTCCCTGGGGAGGCGGAATCAGTCTGCCGTTGGGTTGTAATTCCCAGAGTGTTGGAACTGGCCCGGCTCCAACCGTGTGTGAATTTGTGAGTGGGAGGGACGGCAGGGGGTGGGGACAAACACCAAATGGCAGCGACGCAGGGAATGTCTCGAGGCCTCTTCTTACCCATGCCAGCGTTACAAACGGAGACGAATTCCTGGGGGAAGCAAACGGAGCTGAACCGCCACTGACGAGGGAAGGAGAACGGCGGGGGGGGCCCATGAATGAAACTCCCCGCTGCGCTCGCTGCTGCCCTTCCTTCTCCCGAGACCTCCCCGCGCTGGGCGCTGGGAGGGAGTCGCGGCAAAGAGGACAGGGTGCCAGGAAGGTGGGGTGTAAACAAACATGCCCTGGACGTGACCTCGGAGGATTTTAATGAATAGCCGAACTGACTCATCAACCAGCGGGGCTGAAGCTGAGGGCCATCGGGAGCTGGTAACTACTGGAAACCTTAGTGAAGAGTTTGCTTTTGCAGCTGGCGAGAGCTGCACGAACCTGAGAGCCGACACTGGCCGGTGAGCTGGGGCAGAGGAGAGCTCAGCAAGCTGATGGCACGGCCAGGTTGCACATGATAGCCTGGGAGTTTTGTTGAAAGCTTCTTGTAGCATAAAGCAACTCGCACAGAACTTGCTGGGCAGGTTTTGTCATTCAGTGAAAGATCCGGCATCTCCAGCATTCCCTGTTCCAGGAATCCTTGGGAGTGGTGCTTGAATTAACCTGCATGAGTTAACCCCTCTCGAAGGGCAGAGCAGACGGAGGAGCCTGGTTCAGAGTTACTTGATGACTTCAGCTGACGTCCTGGAGTTTCCATCACTGGAAAGATTGTGAGACTTCGAGGAGAGGGCTCAAACCCACCTTCTTCTGGGGTAGAAAGGGAAGCTGATGGGTCAGCAGTTGTCACTTGGCAAGAAGCACCGTGTTCCCTGCCGCATGGTGCACTGTGGAGCATCAGCCTTTGAAGCTAGAGAGCTTGGGCAACACGACACAGTGCCAGCAAGGTGGCACAGTGTGTGAAGGGAATGTGGTTAGGAATGAAGGCATGGTGAAAATGAACAGGTCCTCTCAGCTTTACATGACTGTGCGTGGTTCTTCTGGGAAGTCTGGCCCAGTATGTCCTGGAGATGTTGGAACTCTTGTATTTTTTTGGCTCTATTTCATCTGTCTCTTTCTTGAAGGACTCTTGAGGCTGATGTTCTGGGAGGTTATGGGTTGCATCTGTAGGGTGCAAAGCTGCTCACGCCACATTTCTGTTCTTGCAGCGGGTTCAGGCTCAATGCAGGGTCCTCAGACACCTCAGTCCACCAGTAGCTCCATGGCAGAAGGAGGAGACCTGAAGCCACCAACGCCAGCATCTACGCCACACAGTCAGATGCCCCCTTTGCCAGGCATCAGGTACGAAACCATTGCACCCTCTTCCACTGTGCTGGGTGCAAGCTGTGAATGTGAGGTTGCTTCTGGGTCATTACTACAGATGGCTGGAGACTTGAGTACCTGTTTTGGTGGGGCTCTGTGGCTTTGCTCCTTTGCTGATGGCTCCCAGCAGCCTTGATGACCCTGCGTCTGTGTTACTTTTGGGATGGGATCTGAGGACAGTAGTGTAGAAGGGCAGTTCTTCATGCCTCTGGAGGATCATGACTGTGGTCCTTCTAGGGAGTAACAGCACCAGAGAGGGAACACTGGGGGAAAAAGTATCCTGAGGAGCATCATGGACCTCTATAATCCTGTGTTTGTGGGTTTTTTTGACTCAGGAGTAACTCAGTGGGCCTTCAGGATGCCTTTGCAGATGGGAGCGATCCCACGTTCCAGAAACGGAACTCCATGACTCCAAATCCAGGGTACCAGCCCAGCATGAATACCTCTGACATGATGGGTCGCATGTCTTACGAGCCAAATAAAGATCCTTACAGCAGTATGAGGAAAGGTGAGGAAGTCCTGGTGTGCTCCTCTCCCTTTTCCCCTCGAGTCCTAATCCCTGTATCTGGCTGTACGCTGGAACATGCTCTAGGAAACCATCTGCTCACCCTTCTTTCAATATTTCAGCTCCGGGAAGCGATCCCTTCATGTCCTCAGGGCAGGGCCCCAACAGCGGTATGGGGGACTCCTACAATCGTGCTGCAGGTCCAGGGATGGGTAACATGGCCATGGGTCAGCGGCAACACTATTCCTATGGAGGCCCTTACGACAGAGTGAGGTGAGTGCTTGGACCCAGTGAGACCCTGATTTGCTCGACTCGTGCGCAGCGATGACTTTCTCGTCACTGCTGTGACTTTGCTGATCAACCTTTTCCATTCGCGGAGCAAGGCTGAGCTGAAGTGGGCGTGTGGGGGTTTTCTCTTTGTTTCCACGTAGGACGGAGCCCGGCATGGGACCTGAGGGCACCTTAGCAACGGGAACTCCGCAGCCCAACATCATGCCTTCCACCCCCGAGTCGGGGATGTACTCGCCCAGCCGCTACCCACAGCAGCAGCAGCAAAGGTTTGTGGAGGGTGTTGCCCCAAACAGCCCTTCCCAGTCAGGGAGCTTTGAGGCTGTGGAAGTGAAGCGTGCATCTGGCTACAGCAGTAACGCCTCTGTTTCTTCCCCAGACATGATTCCTATGGCAATCAATTCTCCACTCAAGGCACATCCTCGGGCAGCCCCTTCCCCAGCCAGCAAACTACCATGTATCAACAGCAGCAGCAGGTAAATGATGGAGAGGTTCTGCTTGGCTCAGCTGAGAGACAGGAGAGTTTTATCCATGATGTGTGTGAAAAGAGGAGGATGAAAACTCTCTGGGCTGCCTGTTTGTGAAAGTGTAGAATTAAGTACGTGATACAGGAGGCTTCTCTGCCCCTCTGGAACTTTCTGAATCCCATCCTGTTTGTGGAACACTTTGGGTCCAAGTGATGAGATGAGCGTGGTGGGAGTAAGCCCTTGATGGTTCTGGGGAGCTGTTTCAGGTGGATCATCCTGCACACCCCAGGGTTGGTTTTGGCTTTGCCTGCGCACAAAGGCTTCAGACGTGCCTCTGCTCCTCCCCTGCCCCTCTGCCTCCTCCTCACTCTTCACACAAACAGCAGGTTTGTTTCAGGACAGAGGTTGAATGATCATATATTTCTTTCCACCATCCTTATAGATCACCTGCTCTTTGTATCGGTGCCAGGACCTGTAATGTTTTCCTGATAATTCTGAGTCCTCTGGTTTAGAAGAGTATAGAGAGGGCACTCACTGAGCTGTGCTAAGAATAATTCCAACTGCTCTGCAGTTTGGCTCTGCAACCAGAGCCACGGGGCTTGGAGCCAAGAGTTCGAGTTACTCTGGTGCTTGTCATCTTTGAAGCCCCAGAGCTCCATCTGAAGCCAGTCGTGACCGTGGAGCTTCTGAGTAGACTGTACAGCAGCCAGAGCACAGACCTTGGAGGCAAGAGCGATCTTGGACTTCAACTTTGTGTCAGCAATTGACTGATTTCTCCATTTGTGCTTAGAAGAGGGGGGACAACAGTTGTCGCTCCCTTTGGTGATGTGTTTTGAAATCTACAGGAAGGGAACAAGCAGAAAATAAAACAGTTTTTAATGCATTTTGCTTGATGCTTCAGCAGAAACCTCGGTTTTCTGGGGAATTTAAGAGAAACAGGGTCTGATAAAATTCCAGGATTGGAAAGGAAACGAGAATCTGTGCACAGGGTGGTTGGTGGTGAATGTCTAATAGAGCTGAGCCTTTTCTGCGGGAAAGTCCTTTCTGTGGGCAGACTTCTGCCCCGAGGCACCCCTCTGGAATCCGCAAGGAAAGTACCCAGCCAGCTGCAGGAATCGGTCTTGGCTTGTGAAACCAAGACCGATCCAGCTTCACGTTGGCCATGGCAACAAAGGAGGACAAGTCTCGCCCTCTTACAAGCTGCGCCGTGGGGCACATCCTCTGGCTTGGAGCAGCTCTGCCCGTGGAGGTTTGGGTTGCTTGTTTTCTGTGTGGATAATCCCATATTGTCGATGCTTTTATTTGCTTTGTAGAATTACAAGCGGCCGATGGATGGCAGCTACGGCCCGCCTGCTAAGCGACACGAAGGGGAGATGTACAATGTCCCGTACAGCGCTGGGCAGGGGCAAACACAGCAGCAGCTGCCTCCAGCGCAGACCCAGCAACCCAGCCAGCAGCAAACCGCGCAGCCGTCTCCACAGCAGGACTTGTATAACCAGTATGGGAGCTCCTACCCCGCTGCTGACCGCCGGCCTGCCGGAGGGCCGCAGAACCAGTTCCCCTTCCAATTTGGCAGAGACAGGGTCTCGGCTCCCCCTGGCTCCACTGCTCAGCAAAACATGCCTCCTCAGATGATGGGTGGTCCCATCCAGCCCGCTCCAGAGGGCCCGCAGCAGGGCGCGATGTGGCAAGGGCGCAACGAAATCGGGTACAGCTACGCAAACCGGCAGAGCACCGGCTCAGCGCCCCAGGGCCCTGCTTATCACGGAGTGACTCGAACAGATGACATTCTGCATTCAGACCAGAGGGTCAACCACGAGGGACCATGGCCTTCCCATGGGAACCGGCAACCTCCTTACGGTCCCTCTGCCCCCGTGCCCCCAATGACGAGGCCACCCCAGTCTAACTACCAGCCCCCCCCCAGCATGCAGAATCACATTCCTCAGGTATCCAGCCCAGCACCTCTGCCCAGACCTCTGGAGAACCGCACTTCTCCTAGTAAATCTCCGTTCCTGCACTCGGGGATGAAAATGCAGAAGGCAGGACCCCCCATCCCTGCCTCGCACATAACACCAGCAGCTGTTCAGCCTCCCATGATCCGACGAGACATCACCTTCCCTCCGGGATCCGTAGAAGCCACGCAACCCGTGTTGAAGCAGAGGAGACGGCTGACAGCAAAAGATATCGGTAAGAGGAACCTCCTGCTCTTCTGCTCTTGCCTGTCGAGGGGCTGGGTGCTGCCTTTGGTACCCAACTGCCACGTGGAAGATCTCTGCTGGCTCTGAAAGAATTAGAGTTTTGCACGTTAGTTGTGTTTTCAGGCACTGTTCTGGCGGTGGCTGGTACATACAGTCTGTACATCATCTAAAACAGGGCTCTGCTCTTCACTGGTCCAAAAAGCAGTGTCAAGTATCTGCTTTTTTGCTTTTAAACTCCAGGAGCTGGAAGTATCATGTGTTTATGTTACAGGAACTCCTGAAGCCTGGAGAGTGATGATGTCTCTGAAGTCTGGGCTGCTCGCTGAAAGTACGTGGGCCTTAGATACCATAAACATCCTGCTCTACGATGACAACAGCATAATGACCTTCAACCTCAGCCAGGTGGGTGCAGATGCTCTCCCATGCAGCTCTTTGAAGTGCTGGTTTTGTAGGGTTTTCTACCAGCTACAGAGCAACAGACAGCTTGTGCCCTTGTAGGGTGAAATGCCTGGACGTCCCTGCACCTGCGAAGTGTGCCAGGGCAGAAGAGAGCAGGGGGTCTGGGCAGCTGTGTGCTGATTATGCACCGGCTGGTGGAATTTATACCCATTTGGTGTCCAAATGTGTGTGTGCTTCTCTCTGGTGAGAGGTATCTCCTCTGGAACAGAGGGATGGAGTAACCCTGGGGAGGCCACAGTGGGCTTTGCAGCGAGAGCAGCCCTGTGAACGGCTGGAGGTGCTCGTGTTTTGGGGTGTCGATGGCGATCATTATTCTCTGGCTCTGTTGTTCCCCGATGCCAATCGCAGCCTTTTGCAGTTGGCTGCCACATGCCTCTATGGCTGTGGTGAAAACTGCTCGGCCATGCACGGGCTGTTTGGCCTCCCCGTGTGTTAACCAGCGGGGAGGTACAGCCAAGAGCCCGTGTGTTTGCTCAGGTATGGGGGCGTGGAGGGGGGACAGCGTGGATCTGGGTTTGTCTTTGCTCCTTTTCTCAGAGGAAAAAGAACCCATTAATGAACAACGCTCCTGAAATCCTTAGCCCTTTATGCCCTGCTTTCCCACTTGTTCGTGTTGGCCTAAGCCGTTTTCTGATCACTGTTCCTTCCTTCCTTCCCCTCCTGTTTGCCTCCTCCCCTGTAGCTGCCAGGCTTGCTGGAACTCTTGGTGGAGTATTTCCGGCGCTGCCTGATCGAGATCTTTGGAATCCTGAAGGAATACGAGGTGGGAGACCCAGGGCAAAGAACACTATTAGATCCTGACAGGTTCCGCAAATCTTCAGCTTCCTCTCACGAAGAAGGGGAGGAGGATGATGAACCACGGAGCTTGAACTGTGAGGAGGAAGAGGAAGACGAGGAAGAGGAGGAGGCTGCGTTTTCGAGCAAGGACAAAGTACCTCTAGAGATCAGCGAGGAAAAACTAGTTAGTAAATTTGACAAGCTTCCAGTCAAGGTCGTGCAGAAAAATGACCCATTTGTGGTAGATTATTCTGACAAGTTGGGGCGAGTGCAGGAGTTCGAGAGCGGGCTGCTGCACTGGCGGATCGGCGGCGGAGACACCACTGAGCACATCCAGACCCACTTTGAGAGCAAGACGGAGCTAATTTTGACTCACAAACGAGCTTCCTGCAGCTCTGTTTCAAGGAAACGTTCAGCAGCCGAGAGCAACCTGAGCACTAGGGAAGGAGAGACTCCCCCGTCCGAGAGCTCCGCGGAGAAGAGGATAACTGCCACCATGGACGACATGCTGTCGGCACGTCCGGGCTCCCTGGCAGGAGAGGAGGAAGAGGTCAAACCTTCGGAGACGGCGAAGGAAAGCAGCAAGTTCCCCTTCGGCATTAATCCAGCTCAGAGCCACAGAAATATAAAAATCCTGGAGGATGAACCTCACAGTAAAGACGAGACGCCCCTCTGCACCCTCCTGGACTGGCAGGACTCTCTGGCGAAGCGCTGCATCTGCGTTTCCAACATCATCAGGAGTTTATCGTTTGTGCCGGGCAATGACTTTGAGATGTCCAAACACCCCGGGCTGCTGCTGATTCTAGGGAAACTGATTCTCTTACACCACAAGCATCCAGAACGCAAACAGGCCCCCCTGACCTATGAGAAAGAGGAGGAGCAGGACCAAGGGGTGAGCTGCAACAAGGTGGAGTGGTGGTGGGACTGCTTGGAGATGCTGCGTGAAAATACGTTGGTCACGTTGGCCAACATTTCTGGCCAGCTGGACCTCTCCCCTTACCCGGAAAGCATCTGCTTGCCCATCCTGGACGGACTCCTCCATTGGGCGGTGTGTCCGTCAGCAGAGGCCCAGGACCCCTTCCCAACGCTGGGGCCCAACGCGGTCCTCTCCCCTCAGAGACTGGTTTTGGAAACACTCAGCAAACTCAGCATCCAGGACAACAACGTGGATTTGATTCTCGCGACTCCCCCCTTCAGTCGCTTGGAGAAGCTGTACAGCACCCTGGTGCGGTTCCTCAGTGACAGAAAGAACCCGGTGTGTCGGGAGATGGCTGTGGTACTACTGGCCAACTTGGCACAGGGGGACAGCCTGGCAGCCAGAGCCATCGCTGTGCAGAAGGGCAGCATTGGCAACCTGCTGGGCTTCTTGGAGGACAGCCTGGCCGCCACGCAGTTCCAGCAGAGCCAGGCCGGCTTGATGCACATGCAGAACCCGCCCTTTGAGTCGACGAGCGTGGACATGATGCGCCGAGCCGCTCGGGCGCTGCTCGCCCTGGCCAAGGTGGACGAGAACCACTCGGAGTTCACGTTATACGAGTCGCGGCTGTTGGACATCTCCGTGTCGCCTTTGATGAACTCCTTGGTTTCACAAGTGATTTGTGACGTACTGTTTTTAATTGGCCAGTCATGACAACTGGGTGATCGAGCCCCCGTGTGCGTGTGCGTGAGTGGAGAACTTAGAAACTGACTGTTGCCCTTTATTTATGCAAAACCACCTCAGAATCCACTGTCTGCCCTGCGCTGTCCTGCTTCTCCCTTGGGGAAAGATATCCCCGTTCCCTGTCCCCTTCCCCTGCCCTTCCAATTTGTCCTGAATCCCTTATTAAAGGAGACAAAGTTCTGTCTACATAGAAGACTTTTTTTTTTTTATTTTAACCAAAGTTACTGTCGTTTACAGTGAGTTTGGGGAAAAACGACTTGCCGCGTTATCACATTGACAGGCACCACTTTCATAACGTGTTTTTAATGGTAAACTCTGAAGGACAAAGTGACTGCTGAACGCTGTGGTTTATCGTTGTACCCTCACAATCTTGCAGGAACCAAGAAGTGACCAGTTGTGAACAGCCCTTGTCCAAGGGAGGCCTGTGCAGTAGCGTGTAGAACTCCATGTACTGTACACCTTCAGCTGTAAACATACTGTAATAACATCTCACACGGGAAAAAAAAAAAGAGAAACAAACGCTGGATCAGCAGCAAGCTGTAGTTTTTAAAAATGTTTTTAGTTAATGTTGAGGAGAAAAAAAAAAAGGCTTTTCCCCCAAAGTATCGTGTGAACCTACAACACCCTGACCTCTTTCTCTCTTCCTCCTTGATTGTATGAATAACCCTGAGATCACCTCTTAGAACTGGTTTTAACCTTTAGCTGCAGCCCGAGCGCTGCCACGTGTGTATATATATATGACGTTGTACATTGCACATACCCTCCGACTCCTCGCAGTTTTGTCCCCCTCTCCCCGCCCCTTTCTAGTATGACGAGTTAACGAGTTGATGACCTGCAAAAGCGAGACACAATTATTTAATCTCTTGCCAGACATCCCTCCCTGGAGGATGCTGTACAGGTCTCTGTGTATAAAGTCATTGCTGTCTCAGCAGCCAATCAACTTATAGTTTATTTTTCCTGTTTTTTGTTTTCTTTCTAATCGAGGTGTGAAAAAGTTCTAGGTTCAGTTGAAGTTCCTGATGAAGAAACACAATTGAGATTTTTCAGTGATGAATTCTGCATATTTGTATTTCAGACGATGTAGCTAAAAACTTGATGTAAATTCCTCCCTTTTTTCCTTTTTTGGCTTAATGAATATCATTTATTCAGTATGAAATCTTTATACTATATGTTCCACGTGTTAAGAATAAATGTACATTAAATCTTGGTAAGATGTTTGTAAGGGTTTTTTTTATTAGCAGAGCGGGGAGGTGACTTCAGCACTGTCAGGTCTTGTCGAGGTGATGGTGTAGGTCAGCTCCTGGCTTGCTCTGGAGACCCGACGCTGTTAGGTCTGGCTTTGCTTTCTGTCGGGCTGCTTTCAGCGGTGGATTTCGGCTGAGGCGCTGCTCAGGCTGGGTAGGAGAGGACGTGTGGTGCGAGGAGAAGCTGCGGCAGAGAGACTCGGTGCACAGGGTGTTGCTCAGCTCTGTGAACTGGAAAACAGTTCTTCCCCCCTCTCCTATTTTCACCTTTTCTTGGAACCATGGGGTGGTCTCTGACTTCCTCCTGAGGATGGGGTTTTCCAGCAGACAGAGCTCTGATGCCCTTCAGCAAACGGCCAAAGCTCAGGCTTTTTAGATGAAAATCTCCACATTTTTGTGCGTTAGTAAACGGGTATTTTGTTTAGCCTGAAGCTCTCTCCTCAGAGGAGAATAGAAGCAGGGCAGCTAGAACTGCACCCCGCGCAGCCGAGCAAAAAAGCTCGTTAAGAAAAAGGAGAAGTTTTTTTTTTTTAAAGGCAAATGTAATTTTTGTTGAAGAAACTGCCTTGTTTTCTCTCCTTAGTCCTCTCCTAGGAAAGTCTCGGTTCCCAGCGCCCTCCCTTAACCCTGTTCCTTAAACTTGAGGTTCCTGGAAGTACTTGTACCAGAATCAGATTGACTCTTCTCTGAAAAAGTCTGTTGATCAGCAGGAATTGGCAGGAGCTCTTTGTCCGGCAAAAGGAGAGTCCTAAAAAATGGATTTCTTCAGGGACAGGAACAGTGCTTCCTTGGCTTCCAAAACTACCGAGTGGAAACCGAGCTGTGAGATAAGAACTCTGCTAGACTCCACCGTTCTGCCACAGTGTCGATAATTTAAACCCACCTTCTCTGTATTCCAGCAGCTTTGTTTAGTCTGATTAAACTCGTGTAAAATTTTTACTTCTCTTCCCAAACAGAAAGGACCTCAGCAGCAAGGGCGAAGACAGGAACGTGAGCAGCTTCTGGGCAGCCTCTGTGTTCACATTATGGTGAATTTAATCGTAAGGGCACGCTGCATTTGGGAGGAAGGAGCAGTCACGAGTGGTACCAACTACCCCTTTTGCCAGGATTTATACAACCTGTCAATGTGGGGCGAGTAATTCCGCTCCCCCAGCACTTGATGCCGCAGACACATGTACCCCTTGTGCTTCTACAACGGTTCAAAGGGAAGAGCGTAGATGAGAAGTAGGTGAAAAATCACAAGCGGTGTTCACGCTCTGGAATCAAACTATTTCGGGAGCCACTCCTGATCTCAAACTCGACTTGGCTGCCCAGAATGCACGTTGCTTTGACCTGTTTTGTGCCCAAAACTTTGAGTGTCTACAGGCGTTCCTCCAAACACACCTCTCAGACCCTGACCACTCCGGTCTTGGCCGTTTCACCAGCTAGGGACAAAACTCGAGCTCTTCACAAGCCAGAGCCCTGTTCAAAAGTGCTCGGGGAACTTTCTGAGGACTCGGTTGGCTTCTTCCATTCCTGCAGCAGTGAGGGGCAGGTTGATGCCATGGCATGTCAGTTTTAAGCGCAGACTTGCTGCTTGGGCTGCGCTGGCACTCAGCACCCCAGGAGCGAGCCCTGTCCGCGTGCTGCCCTGGGCTTGTGCTGTGGTTAAGTGTAGGGTGAGCCGGGAGAGGGTGAAAGCAAAGTCTGATGCCTCTGTCATCACGTGGACAAGATCTTGAGGGAAACCTGCCCACCCTCTTGTAATAGTAAGTAATTAATATAATAACGTGCGCTTATTACCAGGCTATTGTTATGGGATGTTGCTTAATGTGTTTTGGCAAGAGGCTTGTTGAAGCCGTGCCCTTGCTGCAGCCACCGTGCAGCTGGGCTGGAGGTTGGCGTTGGTCCGTCTGCAGCAGCAGCACCTCCCCGGGATGGCCTGTGCCGGAGGGCAGGTCCCGGCGTCCCCTCTGCACCCTGAGCCACGCCTGGCCCCCACTGGGCCCCTCTGGCCCTGCCGGGCTGGCGGCTGACCCGAGGCTCGGGGCCAGGGAGAGGAAGGCTGCGGCTGGAGGTCGGACGTGGGGCACTGGGGCCGGGGAGGCTGAAGCAGCATCTCGGCTCTGTGGGCGCTGGTGTTTTCGGGTCGCCCTGACGCTCCCTGGCCTCATGGCAAGGCGGGGGCAGGCTGGGGGTGCCCCGTGGCCTGCACAGAGCAAGGTGCTCCAACAAGGCCTGACCATTACCGCCTGGTCCCCGCCGGCGGCCGGACGGCCGGTGAGGCCATGAGCGCCTCCGCCCGCCCTTAACAAAGATGGCGCCGCCCGCCCCTTGGCCACCCCCCTGCCCCTTACACGCGCCCGCCCGTCCGCCACGTGACGCACGGGCGCGCGCAGCGCCGGAAGAGGCGTGGCCGGAAGCAGGGGAGGCGCGGCTGTGACGGCGGGATGGAGCCGGCGCGGGAGCCGCGCGCCAGCCGCTCAGGTGGGGGAGGGGCGGGGCCGCGCGCGCGCCGCGGGAGGGAGGGGCTGGGGTCTGCCCCACCCACACCCCCCCTCAACCCGGCACGGGGCGCCACCCCCTCGGAGACCCCTCCCCGGGGCCCGCACAGGCCCGTCGGTGTCCCGGGCCGCGGCTCCGGGCGGCCTCGGCGGCACAGTGAGAGCCGGGGAGGGGGTGAACGGCCGGAGGCCTCGCCTCGGGGGTCCCGGGGTGGAGTCGCGGGGCTGGCGGGGGCAGTGCGGCCTCGGGGTCCGAGCAAGGGCGGGAGCCGGCGTCGTTTTGGGGTTTGGCTTAATTTTCCCAACCGGCCCTTTCGAAAGGCCTCGCAGAGAGAAATAAAGAGACCGGAGTCCTTAGGCCGGTACCGGCGGGGCCCGAGGCCTCCGCTGCGGCTGGCCCGGGGCTGGCGAGAGCGGCCGGGGCACCTCGGCCTGCCCGGGGTGAGCCCTCGGGTGCTCCCAGCGCAGGCCGGTCCCCCACGGCCTTGAGTATCGATCCGTTAATACACGCACAGGGACAACCGCCCTCAGCCTGAAAACGTCCCCACCGAGCGCTTCAGCCGCCACCGAACCGCCCGGCAAACCGCCAGCCCGGCTCGGCGAGGCGAAACACCCCCAGTTCTGCCCCTTTGAACGCCAGGTGCCAGCGTCTGAGAGAAGCAGCAGAAACGGAGCACGAGACCCCGGCTGCGCTTCACGGGGCGGGAGCGGGTGCGTGGCGATGGCGAAGGCGGAGGTGAAAACGCGCAGAGTTTGTCACGCCTGGCTGGGACCCCATCGAAATAGCGTCTGCTCAGTGGGGCCGTCGGCTCAAGCTGAGTGGTCAGGGTGTGTTTTGATCCGGAGCAGGTTTTGTTCACACACATGAGCTCCTACAGGAGGAACAAGGGTAGAAATCTTCCTGTTTCCTCTTCAGCCGCCGGCCCAGCAGCTGAGACCAGCAGCTGCGAGGCCGGGAGCTCCTGGGACCGCAGAAACAGCACTGGGCGAATGGGATTTCCCAATTTCCATCGTATTTTTCTGGCGGCCTGGTTAGAACAGATGTTTAAATGTATTTGGAGTATCTCCTGGATCTAACAGCAGGTTGGAGAAGTACCAAGAGGTACCTAAACCGTCGCTCTCCGAGTGTTCCTGGGATGGGAGCTGGAGCAGGTTTCCCCATAGGAGCCGGTTGCCGGGCGAGGAAAAGCCTCGGTGGCGAGTGGCTGCTGCCACCGGGTGGTCATGGGCCTCCAGTGCATCTTCCCAGACCTCGCCGGGTTCCTGTTTTCATTTACATGGTCGTTTACCCCTTTTTTTAGGTTCCAGAGCGAGCAAAACGTGGTTTGTGTCTGAGAGCAAGGGGACACACTGGACAGGGATAGGCAGACGTCTTTAACTGAGACTTTGCACCTTCCACTGAAATATTTTTAACCCACTTCTGCCTTTTTGTGTCCGTTTTCTGTCTGTGCAGCTGCTGCTCCTCGCAGGATAGAGTTGTTCCAGCTCTGCCACCGTGTCCTCTCTCAGAACGGGGACTGGGGGCTGCGGCTTTTTGTAGGTGTGACAGGAATGGCCTGTTTAAAGCCGTTTGCTTTGAGCCTCCTTGGCACATTCAGGCGAGGCTTTTTCTCAAAAACACGTTAACATTTAAAAAACCCCAATTTTTGCCATTTTAATGGGATTTGCAGCTGCAAATGTGCTTTAGTAGAACTTACAGCTGTGCTGGAGCATCCCCTCTCTTAAAATACCACCGCGGCGTCGCGGTGCGGGCGAACGCGTCCCCGGCCAGTGGCTTTGTCTGGAGCTGCGAATGCTCCGGAGCAAGAGGAGGAGATGGACAAACCCCAGACATCTGGACGTGGCCAGATAGGAAGCACAATCCTGTGGTTCGGGACTGGAACCATAAACAAGTGTCTTTGCACTGCTTTCTGCACTCTCAGGCGGTTTTTTACTTGCCGGGTTTTATTCTTTGTCAGTAAAAGGGGAATGAGGGAAAATGCAGCGTGTGTTTAGACCATCAGGTGGTGGGTTTGGGGATCTTCAGGCGTTGCCGGGTGCTGGAGCAGAAGGATGGCAGGTGGGACGCGGTGCAGGATGTGGTGTCGCTGGAACCCAGCGAGAGCTGCGGGTGTGCTGCTTTTCCAACTGAAAAGCAGTTGGTGGCTGGGGAACCAACGGCAGAAACGCCTTATCGCCAACAGCTGCCTGGCAGGCGCTGCCCACCGTGGCTCTGGGCCAGCAGGTTCATCGTGGGTCCCACAGCGTCGATCCAGAAGAGAAAGCGGTGAGGCTGCAGCAAGCGGTTTAGATCCTGCAGGTTCGCAGGGAAGAGGTGGACAGGAGCCACCTTAGCACGTGCAGTTTGTGTGATGGGCAGATGCCCTTGGCCTGGAGACCAAAATACTGGAGAATTGCAGGTGGCCAGAGCAGAGCGGTGTGAGTGTCCCGTCCTGGAGGTGCCACCTCCAACCTGGGGGGCTCGAATGCATGTGTGGATGTTTGGCAGGGTCCTGGCTTGAGCCACTGGTGTTTCTGCTGAGGCAGCCGCTGGGGAAGCTGCTGGGCCTGGCTGCTTCTGGTGTTCACGCTGGTCCAGTCAGAACTAGGCTGAGCGCACAATTAGAACCTCTGTCCCTCTGCGTCCCCACCAAGGTTACAAAGTCAGGGAAATTTTTTGTAATAGGAGCAATATCAAAGAGGTCTCCTGCGTCATCTCCCACATCCACCATCTCTTTCATAAGTGACTTTCTTGTTCACAGAGATTTGCAGCCCTTTGAAGTTCCCAATAGTAAATAAATCCACAAACGTGATGGGAGGGTGGAACCCCTCTGCTGGGAAGAGAGGGGAGAGAGTTGGGGGTGTTCAGCCTGGAGCAGAGAAGGCTCCGGGGAGACCTTAGTGCAGCCTGTCAGTGCTTCAAGGGGGCTGTCAGAAAGCTGGGGAGGGGCTGTTCAGCAGGGGCTGTTGGGACAGGACAAGGGGTGATGGTTACACTGAAAGAGGGAGATTCAGACCAGAGAGAAGGGAGAGATTGTTTCTGCTGAGGGTGGTGAGACCCTGGCCCAGGTTGCCCCGAGAGGTGGGAGAAGCCCCATCCCTGGCACCATCCCAGGTCAGGTTGTCCCCTGGGGCTCTGAGCACCCTGCTCTGGTTGCAGATGTCCCTGCTCCCTGCAGGGGGTTGGACTGGGTGAGCTCTGAAGGTCACCAAAGCATTCGATGATTCTACAAATTTACAAACGTGGCTGAAGCCAGAAATTCCTTTCTGTCTGTGCTCTCTGTTTATCAATTCAGGTTTCCAAAACTGGAGGAAGAATTTCGTGGGCATCACTGACCTACCAAGGCAACTTTTAAGCCCAGCATGGAGCTGGTGAGCAGACAAGACCCCCACCTCCGAGAGGTCGTGTGGTTTGCTGTGTGCTCCAGAGCCCTGACGCTGCTGCTGCAGGTAAGTGTGTTCCCGAACCAAAGGTGCCACAACATCCGTTGTTGGCTGCTCCAAGGCTGCTTCTCTCTTGGGTGCTGCCTTGCGCGCCGTGAGCTGGCTGGTTCCACTGGCTTGGGCAATCTTCTCCTCTGGAGAACCCACGGACCAGCTGCACCCAGGGCGGCAGGTTGCTGTTCAGTAAAATCACGTTAATTTCCTTGTAACTTACTGTGTTTTCATGCTGCTGTTGCAAGAGGCCAATTTGGCAGCAGGAGAGACTGAAGTCTCTGTTTATCCACAGACGAGTGGATAAACATGTTGTGGATGAAAAGAGTGGATAAAAAAAGAGTTGGAACTTCTCCCCAGGAGCAAGCGACAGGATGAGAGGAAATGGCCTCCAGTTGCACCGGGGAGGTTGAGGTTGTCCCTGAGGAACCATTTCTGTCCCGCTGGGGTTGTCCCGGCCCGGCCCAGGCTGCCCAGGGCAGTGGTGGAGTCCCCATCCCTGGAGGGGTTTCCCAGCCATGTGGAGGTGGTGCTGAGGGCCAGGGGTCAGTGGGGACCTGGCAGTGCTGGGGAACCATTGAAGATCTTAAAGCTCTTTTCCAGGCAAAACATTTCAATGGTTCTAAGAGTAACAATAATCTCCTGCACGTTCCTCCCGAGTCTGATTTCCAGAGTCGTCCCTCTCTGTGTTTGTACCGAGAGCCAGCAGAGAGCCCAGCTGCAGCCTTGGCCCTCCTGGCACGGCACCAGCCCGCGAAAGCTGCTCAGCAGCCGGTCCCCAGCCAGCGGGCGGGTGGTGGCAGCCCCAGTCACCACTGGGCAGGGCTGAGTGGAACCATCGGCTGCCGTGAAAGACTCTGTTACAAGTGGTTAGACCAGATGTGTGATAAAACGGTGGCTTTATGTGTCTTTTAGTCCCAATTTGTTCACGGTGGCCCTTTCTCTGCCCACACTGAATTCATGGCAGGGGAGTCACCCCAATCTGTGTGTAGTTAAGCCTCAGAATTTACCAGCTGACGTTTTGGGGGGTTTTAAACACATTTTGATTTGGAATTACATTACAGTATTACATTGCAATGAGTTACATACCTCCTGCCTGCTGAGCTCTTGGGGTTTTTCTCTTGACTTTTAAAACGTGGTCAGCACCACAGGCTGCTGGAGGCAGAGGTGTGCGCGTTCTGCCCGCTCATCTCCAGAGAGCGAAGCCCTTAGTGCGTGCCAAGCTGCAGAGATCTAGAGATGGGGAATCCGCTGCTGCCTTCTGCATCAGTGTGCTCGGGGAAAACCTCTTTCTCTAGTTTGTGTCTCCTCCTTGCACATCAGCTGGGCAATAACACCAAATCCAGTAAACCAGGAGGTTTACCAGTGCCCCAGAGGTACGCAGCGTGAGCACACGGGGCTGAGCAGCTTTCCCTGTCCGGTGCCCTGGGGATTCATGCTGGGTATGGTCCGGAGCGTTATTCACTTCGGGTGTAAAAGCCCCAAGAGGTCGTGTCTGCCCCTCATCACAGTCTTACAGGTGCCCTCACCGCAAAGCCCCTCAGCTGGCCTCTGCACTGCTCTTGTCCCCTTGAAACCCGGGATCCTCCTGCTCGGTGCTTTCGGTAGAGCGCACGAGCATCTCTGCTGGACTTCAACCCTTTCTTCTTTTTCCAGGCTCTCTTCAACCTCCTGATCCCAGACCACACCGCAGACGCCTTCTCCCCACCTCGCCTTTCTGAGCCTGGCCTGTGGGACCTGCTGGTGGAGCAGCTGCTGGGCGGCCTCTCGCGCTGGGACGCGGAGCACTTCCTCTTCATCGCCCAGCGCGGTTACCTGTACGAGCACAACTGCGCCTTCTTCCCGCTGTACCCCCTGAGCCTGCGCGCCCTGGCCGAGGGGGCTCTGTGGCCCTTGCAGCGGCTGCTGCGCTTGCGGAGCCGCCTCCTGCTCTCGGCTGCGCTGCTCAACTCCCTCTTCTCTGTCCTGGCAGCCGCTGCCCTCTATAAGCTGGGCTGCGTCGTGCTGCGGTGTCGCAGGGTGGCTTTCCTCGCTGCCCTTCTCTTCGCTGTCAACCCCGCCAACGTGTTCATGACAGCCGCTTACTCTGAGAGCATGTTTGCCTTCCTGGCGTTCAGCGCCATGTGGCAGCTGGAGAAGGGGCAGAGCTGGCACAGCGGGCTGCTCTTCTCCCTCGCTGCTGGGGTGCGTGCCAATGGGCTGATTAACGCTGGCTTCTGTCTCTACTCCTGTGGTAAATGCTTTGCCCTGCAGCTCCAGGTGGATTCAGGATCGGAACCTCCGTTGTGGAAGCAGCTCCTCAAAGTGGCATCTTCAGCGGTTCTGATGTGTGCCGGGATTTTTGTGCCTTTTGCTTTATTTCAGTATTATGCCTACGTGAGGTTCTGCGGTCCTAGCACCGGCCTGGAGCGGGCTGTTCCCAAGCCACTGCTGCAGCTGGCCCTGGACAAGGGCTATCGTCTGGTGACCATGCACGGAGCTAAACCCTCTTGGTGCTCTCAGCGCTTCCCCGTGGTCTATTCCTATATTCAAGATACTTACTGGAATGTGGGATTTCTAAGGTATTTTGAGCTCAGGCAGATACCAAATTTCTTGCTTGCTTTGCCTGTCACACTCCTGGGCTCGTGGGCTGCCTGGACCTACATCATCGCAAACCCCCGCCACTGCCTGACTCTTGGTCTAGAGAGAAGAAGGAGTGAAGAAGAGGGTAAACCAAGAGCTGGGTTTTGCTGCCCTGCTGTCTTCGTGTATGTGGTCCATGCCACGGTCCTGCTGGTGTTCGGATTCTTCTGCATGCACGTGCAGGTAGGACATTCACGGGAACCCACAGGAGTGGTTTCTCGAGGGGAATGCAGCATGGGGACAGGGACAGTGACAGCTGCAGCCTGAGGTTGTCCCAGCTGCAGGGACAATGCAAACCGAAAGCTTTGCCTCTCCTCTTCTGAAGCTGCTTCCATGGAGAGTTTCTAAAGCCGGTTGGTTCCTCTGCTCAGCTGGAGAGTGCCTGAAGAGAGCCTGCCAGGTGCTCGGTGTGACAAGGACACCGGGACAGAGATCAAAGGGTCCGGCTGGCCATGGGTGGCGTTTGACAGTGCTGAGGGCTGGGCTTAACCAAGCCCTGTGGAGGACGATAGTGGGTTGTTACCATGTTGGTCCAAGCTTAGTGGGTGGTAGTGAAAGGATGCAGAGCCTGTCACCAGTCCCTAGAAAGTGTTGGAAGGTCTTTTAGGACATAACTAGTGGTACTCAAGTTTGGGGATTGCAGTGAAAAAATAATTAAGGAGAGAGATTCAAACCTCCCCTGAAGCTGCTGCCACTGCCCAGCTCCTGAGCTGGCTGGGGTCAAGGATTTCAGCGAGATGGTGACGAGTATGTACCATGCTTGTCCAGAAACCTGGGGACCCTTTGGCTGCTCACACAAATACCATAATAAAAAGAGGTGTTTCATTTCGGCGTAATAAACCTTGGCAGCGTAAATTGGAGCTGTATTTCAGTCCCCTTTATCGTCAGGCTGAGGCAGATCGATGGCTCCTTCCACGCCTGGGGATCAGGGCTGCTCACAGGCCGGGACCTGCAGTTCACGTGCTTTTTGCTCTGCCTGTTGTCCTCAGGTGCTGACCCGGTTCCTGGGCTCCTCCTCTCCCGTCCTGTACTGGTTCGCCGCTCACCTGCTTCAACAACATGAACCTTTGCTCTGGGGCGAAGGGACTGATAATCAAACCGCGGCCCCTCGCTCCGAGAAGCCCCTTCTAGGTAAATCTCCCGGTTCCTGTGGGAAAGGGACGTCTGAGAACCCCGTTGTGAGGCTGCTGACGAACTGTGGGTTAATTACCCCCCTCAGCAAATGGATTCTGGGATTCTTCCTGTCCTACTGGCTGCTGGGGCTGATCCTGCACTGCAACTTCCTGCCATGGACGTAGCGAGGGGGTGTGTTGGGACAGATGGGTCGCGGGGCAGAAGCATGGGTCAGAATTGAAACTCTCTTTCTGTAAGGCCTGACATCTGTGGGTGATGCTATTGTCTCGGTTACAAAGGCGTTACTCCTCAGTTACTATCTTTGTACGGTGCTGTCACCGCGTGGCCGTGTCCGAACCGGCCACATTCTCTTTGCTGTGATGCTACAGCATCCTGTCCCTCCCTGCTGTCATCGCTGGCGGCCAAAACTCTTGCAAGCCCCCTGGGACGGAATGGTTCCTGCGTCTTCTGAGGAGGGTCCTGCCACCGAGCAGGATCCGTGTCTATCAGGATTCTCATCCATCGGGAAACCTTGGAGTGAGCGTCCCTTGCAGGGAGGATCCTGCAGCCTTGCGTGATTGATGGGCCAAAGCCAATGGCTGAGGATCAACAAGGCCAAGTGCCGGGTCTCCCCAGCCCTCGGCAGTGCTCCAGCCTGGGGGAAGAGCGGCTGCAGAGGAGCCAGCGGTGTGCCCAGGTGGCCAAGAAGGCCAACGGCATCCGGGCTTGTACCAGCACTGGTGTGGCCAGCAGGAGCAGGGCAGGGATTGTTCCTCTGTACTGGGGGCACTGGGGAGGCTGCACCTCAAATTCTGGCTTCAGTGTTGTCCCCTCACTCCCAGAAGGATGTTGAGGTGCTGGAGCGTGTCCAGAGAAGGGCAGCGGAGCTGGGGCAGGGTCTGGAGCACAATGCGCTGAGGAGCGGCTGAGGGACCTGGGTGGGGTGAGCCTGGAGAACAGGAGGCTCAGGGGAGACCTTCTGGCTCTGACAACTCCCTGACAGCAGGTTGGAGCGAGGCGGGGGTCAGTCTCTTCTCCCCAGGAACAAGCAACAGGACGAGAGGAACCGGCCTCCAGTTGTTCCAGGGGAGGTTGAGGTTGTCCCTGAGGAACCATTTCTGCCCCGTTGGGGTTGTGCAGGCCTGGCCCAGGCTGCCCAGGGCAGTGGTGGAGTCCCCATCCCTGGAGGGGTTTCCCAGCCATGTGGAGGTGGTGCTGAGGGCCAGGGGTCAGTGGGGACCCGGCAGTGTTGGGGAACGGGAGGAGTTCCGTGATCTTCCATGGCCCCATGAGCCACTTGACCGCTCCGTTTCCTTCTGCCACGCCTCGGGACAGGCCCTCGGGCCCCGTGGAACCGGGCTGGGGACACGGTCGGTGTTCGGTGTCAGCACACCTCCGCCCTCCCCAGTAATCGCCGGGTTCACACCCCCCCGGGACCGGGACCGGCCCGAGGCTCTTCCCGCTCGGCGGTGGCGGTGCCCGGCTCGGCCGGCAGGGGGCGCCGCGCGGAGGCGGCGGGGCGGGCACGTCCGGCGGGGAGGGGCGGGGCCAACCGAGGGGCGGGGCCGGGCGGAGGTTGAGCGCCATGAAGGACTGCGAGTACCGGCAGATCCCGCCCGGGCTGGCGGCACCCCCGCCGGGCACCGGCACTCCACCGCCCCCGCTAGCCGCCGCTACGGAGCGGCCCGGTGCGGCCCGTCGTCCCCGGCGCAAGTGGGAGGTGTTCCCGGGCCGCAATCGCTTCTACTGCGGCGGCCGCCTCATGCTGGCGCGGCACAGCGGCGTCTTCGCCCTCACCCTCGGCCTCATCCTGGCGACCAGCGGCCTCTTCTTCGCTTTCGAGTGAGTCCGCGATGCCGGGCCGGGGGCTGCGGGCACTGCCCAGGGGGCTGCGGGGCTCTGGGCTGCGTCCCCCTCCTGGGCGGGGGGTCCCTTTGGTGTGTGCCCCCTGTGCCGGGGCCCCGGGACCACCCCCCGGACCCCTTCCCCGCAGGGGTGAGGCCCTGTGGGGCCTGTCCCTCGGATCGTTCCCCACCGGGGTCTCTGTGCAGCTCTTTTAAGCCCCCTTCTTTTAGGGGGTAGCCGTGGGTTTGCAGGCATCCCACCTACGCCCTTGGGATGGGGGGGCACCTCTGTCCCCGCCATGGGAGCCCTGTTATCCCTCCCTCCTCCCCACTGCCCCCCCCCCTGCAGCGCAGCCCCCAGACCCGCTTTGTCACTGCCTCCCCTTTGCCTGTCTCCAGGTGTGTTTATGTGGGGGGCAGGAGAGGTGGGAAGGGGCAGCTCTGGACCTTGTTTGCTCAGTCTGGCCTTGGGAAAGGGTTTAACATCCGCCCAGGATCCCCCACCCAGTCTCTAAATAGCCCCCAGTCTCCCCTCCAGCTACTGAGGAGAGAACTGGTCCAGACTTGCAGCTGGGCAACCCCCAGGACCGGTGGACTGGCTCTGTAGAGACAGCAGGAGTAGTGTTTCTGTTAGAGGCGCTTGATAAATGGAGAAATCCTTTGTGGTCCCACCTGGAGGGTCCTCACTGGAGCTCTGCCCCCGCTGTGCGGTGGTTTCCAGGGAGGAGGGAGCTGCATCTATCCCAGTCCCATTTGCTTTAGGAAAACTGGGCCAGGGGAAGCTCCCTGCTCCTGCACCCCAAGGGAGGGGAGAGCCAAGAGCATCCCGTTAGGTCCTGCGCGGCCCACAGGAGCCGGGAAAGGAGCACCGCTGGGTACCGACACCTCGGAGGGTTCTGCGCTGCCTTTCTGTCTCGGGAGGGCAGGGAGCTCGTCCTCCTGCGGCTGTACGAAGCGCGGGGAGTCATTTGGATCACGGCGTTATCTCTGCGGGTCTGAGTAAAGCTGCCCGAGCCTGGTGACAGGGAGGCGAAGGTATTAGATTGGATTAGAGGTTCTGGGAAGTCAGACCAGCTGAAAGGAGGAGGCAGCAACTGCATCCCGACACGAAAACTCCTGCCTTAGTGTGGTCTGTGCCTCTTTGACAGCTTTCTCTGCTCTGTCTGAGACTACTGGGCAGCGCCAGCACAGTAACTGCTTTGTCCAGGGCCAAGCAGAGGACATCTGCTCTCCCCTCCCTTCTTGCCTAGTCACTCTTTCTTGGTTGAAGATGCCCTGGGGCTTTCCAGGTTGTTATTTTAGCAGCGTGCTCCTGCTGCGCGGGTTACGGTTTGCTGGATGTACAGCAGACACATCCTGCCTGGGTCTGCATTCAGGGGGTTTTAGGAGATTTGTTGTTGCCTGATGGGGGAAAGCGGGATCCAGGGATTCTGCTGGGAAAGGGGTGGCTGCAAAGCTCACGTCTCTCATTTCGGAGACATTTCTGTCCCTCTGTCAGGGACACAACCGAGGGGCTCGGCAGCAGTGTCGGGCTCGGACCGAAGGGGTTTTATTGCTTGGTGGCTGCTTTGTTCTGGACAGCTGAGCTTGGGAGTTGAAACAAAAGTTGCTTAATCCTCTCAAACTGCCTCGCAGCGTTACGAAGTCTTAGTGCTGCCCGCAGACATCAGAGCTGGAGCAGCTTCCCCATCTGCACTCGGCTCCGGGCGCTTATCGGTGCTTAGAATAGCAAATCCCTCTGCAGAGCCAGGGACGGGGTGGGGGGGGGGTCCCCAGCTCTGCGCTGTGCGAGGAGCTGCGCTCCTCAGCCACCTTCACCTGTCCGCTGCGAGTAACGGAGCTGCCCTCATGTGGAGTGCGGTTGTGTCCCTATCCGAGGACAACCAGCCCCAGGTTGTGGTACAGCAAACCCAGGAGCGGGTGTCGTCTGCTGAGATGCCTGGTGGCTTGTCACAGGGGTGTCGTTGCTGGAAGATGTCCCTGTCCAAACATCCGGCACACCGCGAAGGGCACGCGAGTTATCCAGAGACAGAGCTGTGTTGAATTGAAGCTAAGTTCCCTCTTGGCTTCACGCATTGGACCAAAGGGGATTGTGTTCATGCTGGGTTTGATCCCGGCTTAGCCTGGGGTGTTCCTGAGGTGTTCTTGATGCTGCAAGATGGGTCTTTGGGGCAGCTGAAAGATGACTCGGTCTCCGGCAGGGCAAAGCGGTTGTCTGAGGCTCGTATGGCCACCTTTGTGCCGCTCAGTGTTTTCTGGGCTGGCTCTTGCTGTTCCCAAGGTCTCTGCAGAGCAGCAGCGCTTCAGCCCACCAGCCGTGATAATTCAGAGGGTGTGTTCTCACAGCTCTAGCCATGGTTGGAAACAAGGCAATATTTCTCTTCTTTTAACAGCTGCCCCTTCCTCGCCAGTCACCTCACCTTGGCCATCCCCATCATTGCAGCCGTCCTCTTCTTCTTCGTCATCAGCTGCCTGCTGCAGACCAGCTTCAGGGACCCAGGGATCCTGCCCAGAGCCACCCCCAGCGAGGCCGCAGACCTGGAAAAGCGGATCGGTGAGACTCCTATCCCCTCTCCTGGGTCTGGTCCAGTGCGTGCCTGTGTGCGTGTGCACGCACGTGTTTGGGGCTTAGCGAGTCTCCTTTCGGTTTTGACTCTTCACCGGTTGTCCAGGGAGGGGAAGAGGCTGGAGTATCAGTCTGTGAGGCTTGACTGTGTCTTACGAGTCCCGGTGAGGGAGGTGTGACGAGCTCCTCTAGCACGGCAGGCACGCAGAGAGGTGGTTTTCCTTCCTGCTCGCTCCCATCGCTTTCCTGTCCGGTGGGTCGGGGCTGTACCTGTTCCTGCCCTCCAAACAGCCCCTGAGCGGGCAGCAGCCCCTGTGGTCCGCTGTGCCACGAGGTTTTCTTTATTGTCGTGGTTTCTAACAGTGCACTAATGTTTGTCCCCATCTGAAAACTGCCACGTCACCCTGTTTTGGTGCTGGCCAGGACAGTGCACGTGTCCAGGACCTGGGGACCTTACTGATGGTAGTGGCAAACGCTTTAGCAAGGCTGCTGTGAGACAGCCGAAGACAATTACAAGGCAGTAATTCTACATCTGACTGAAAAACTGGTTTTAAAATCCCCTCAGAGCGGTTACCCGTGTTGCTATTTATAAGTGCCTAAAACAGTAATCCGGCTGCAGATGCTGCCTGATGTGCCAGCTGTTACTGTTCATATAATCCACTTATTATTCTCTTAACGTGCCCACGGTTACAGCTCTGTTTTCAGCCTTCCTCAGAGTTGGAAAGGTGCTCTTTTAAGAGTGACTAAAATAAAGGAATAACCCTTCAAATTGTGAATGTGATACTGAAGTTTTTTCTGCTGAGCAGATAAAGTCTCCAGCTGCCGGTCCCCAATGAACAGTGAAGTGCCAGCACTTGGGGATCCCTAAAAATCCTCAACTCCAACCCTGAGGAGGAGGAATCCTCTTGTGCTACTACTACACACGTCAAATCTCAATGAAATCTGCCCGGAGCACTCGAGCGCTGCTCGCTGTCCACCCCTGCTGGGGTAGAAATGAGTCCCTGGACCCCAGTGGTGCCACTGGCTCCAGCTGCGGGGAGGCACGTTGGGTGCTGGTGGTGGCAGGGGACGCCTCTGCTGAGGTTACCCTGAATTCTGTGACTTGGCTGCTTACAGCAGAGGAGGAACCCCACGTGCATTGACAGATTATGTTGCCTTCTCATGCTGTGATCCGTTAGACAGAGATGAGTTGGTGCTGCTGCTTTTACGCTCACTATTTATAAACTGCTTTATGCTCTCAAAGCACCGGGCAGACACTGCTTCCTCTTGGCATCCCAGCAGCATTGAACAGACGAGGAAAGGACATAAATAATGCTGTGAGGAGCTGACTGGAGTTCCTGGCTGCCCACCCTGCAACAAATCACAGAATCAGTGGATCGTTTGGATTGGAAAAGCCCTTTAAGCTCCTCGAGTCCCCCCGTTCCCCCAGCACTGCCAGGTCCCCACTGACCCCTGTCCCTCAGCACCACCTCGACATGGCTGGGAAACCCCTGCAGGGATGGGGAATCCAGCACTGCCCTGGGCAGCCTGGGCCAAATCCTGTAGGCTGAGCTGCCTCTTAGCTTTCTCTTAAAATCAGGAGAGCACATGCTGGTCCCTTACCCTGCCAGGAAGGAGCTCGGGGTGATACGGGGAGCTTGGGTTTCACCATTCTGACTGTCCCGCCTTGCCCTCGCAGACAGCATGGGTTCCTCTACCTACCGCCCGCCAGCCCGCACGATGGAAGTGGTCATAAACAAGTATGTGGTGAAACTCAAGTACTGCTACACCTGCAAAATGTTCCGCCCTCCACGCACCTCTCACTGCAGCGTCTGTGACAACTGTGTGGGTAAGCCCAGAAGATGGAAGGGTGCTGGTATCTCTTGGGCAAGGGGGGCTGGTTTATGTTCCAGGAGAATTTGCTTTTGCTTCTCGTAAGGGATTATAAAGTGAGATGCTGAGTGGACTTTCTGCTTCCCACTTGAAATGAAAGCAACACGAGTGCAGTGACTCAAGGCCACCGTGTGCAAGACTCGATGTCGGCTTTCCCTGGTGCTGTGAAGGACATGAGGTTTGCTGCAGGCTCCTTGTCTGTGGCCTTGCTGTCGCCAGGCTGGTAGACACACCACCATAAATGCTGCTTGAGCTCTCCTGTGTCCTTCACCCTCAAGGGTGCTGGGGCAGGAGGGAATGAACAAAGACCTGAAGCCTCTGATGGCTCCACGCAGGTGTGGGGCAGCTGCGAGCGGGTGGACAGGGAGGTTCCCAGCACAGCCTGGCTGCACCGGAGCAGCTTGAACCAGCAGCAGAGTGGCATGTGATTTAGGGGCGTGCCTGGAGAGTTTCCTCCTCGTGCAGCTGCTCCCGGTCGTGCATCCTGAGGACATGGGGGTTCTGCTTTGTGCTGTCTGCTGGGGCAGCCTGAGGAGCGACCGAGCAGTCGCAGGACCCCAAGGCTCTGGTTTAAGAGAAGTTTGGGAGTCGCCGAGTGTTCTGGGTTTGGGGAGAGCTACAGGTGGTGGCGGTGGCTGCCCCTCACCCTGAAAAGCAGCCGTGGCTGGGGCAGGCTTTGCGGAGGAGCCATCTGGGGCAGCGGGCACGTGCCTGCGCCGTGTTTGCACTGGTGTCCCCAGCAGAACAGTCACCACCGCCCTGTTAGTCTGAGGTGCAGCCCTTTTTTAGAGGAGCGTTTCCAGCTATACTGCACCTGCCCTGGGTTCCCAGGCAGCTTCTGTGGTCTCAGAGGCATATCTTTCAAACTTTGACAATTATCTTCTGCCCTGAAGAAGGCGGGGGACGCTGACAGGCAGAAAGGGAGCAGCGGTGCTGCGTGTGCACACCCAGTGCTGCTCGGTACTGGAAAATCTGCTTCACTTTCCCTGTTCTCTTTCAGTTTTGCTAACGGTAGATGTTGCCAGTGACAGGGCTCATGTTTTTACGCAGGCTTTGGTGAGAGGAAACGTTTGGCAAGATGAAAGGTTTGGCCTTTGATGATGAAAAAGAGCATCTGAGCAGGCAGCAGTGTTCCGCTGAAACTTCTTGCTAACGTTCTGCTGCAGAGGGGTTCTGGTCTCGGGGCCGTGGGTGGAAGCTCGATTCGTAGCCCCTGGTTTTTGGGTTCCACTATGGGGTGCGAGGTGGCAGGAGTCCTCACCGTGTCCCTTTGTTGCAGAGAGGTTCGATCACCACTGCCCCTGGGTGGGCAACTGCGTGGGGAAGCGCAACTATCGCTACTTCTATGCCTTCATCCTCTCCCTCTCCTTCCTGACGGCCTTCATCTTCGCTTGTGTCATCACCCACCTCACTCTGCGTAAGTACCGCGGGTCCTGGCAGCGACCTGTGCCCTGCTCCTGGCCACAAACAACTCGAGGCAGATCTGGGTCACTGTTCCTGTAGGTCAGAGCGTGGGGTGTGTCTGGTTGGTTTACAGCAGGCTTTTTGGTGCTGGTGGCCTGGATAAACGGGCTCTCAGAGCACAGGGAACCGCAGATCCACCCTGTGCCTTGAGAGCTGCTGCCTGGGTTATTCCCTCCAGAGCGGATGAGCTGGTGGCTGCATCTGCTCTTAACCTGGTGGGAAGGCGACCTGCCTGTCAGCCCCATGTCTCCTGGAGCTGTGTCTGTGCACTGACATTTCTGCAGAGCTACAGACTGCAGATATTTACCAGGCAGCCGGGCAGATCTGTATGGCCCCCAGGGGAGTGGCTACATGCTCGGGAGTGAACCGTTGGCTGGAAATACAAGGCTGCCTGATGGGATGGTGTTTGTGTCCCGTTTTGCTCTGCAGGGTCTCAGAGAGATGGATTCCTCACCACGCTGAAGACGACACCTGCAAGATATCCTTCTGATGCCATCGCTGCTCGGGCTGTCAAGCGCTGGTGCAGCAGCACTAACCGTGTCACGGAGAGGGGCAAGAGCTCTTCGTAGGGTCACCCTGCTCTTCTTCCCACACTTCATTTAGTCCCGTAGCTGCCTGGTTGGGGCAGACAGGCATCTCTTCGGCTGTAGGCTGATAACATCAACACCTCGGGAGAACCTTTAGTTCACCAGCAGGCCCTAAGGGTGGGTGACAGACTGGTTTCCCAGTTTACATGGAAAGGGAAGCAGCTGGAGCAGGCTGCCTGCAGAATGACACGGGAAGTGGGAAGCTTGCTGGGATGTTCTCTTTGCAGGATGGTTTTGTTGCCTGAGACTTCCTTGACTTTTGTTTCACCGTGCTGGAGCTGGTGATTTGTTTTTTCTCAGTCTGGTCTATTTTGGGCCTCTCAGGTTTTCACACTTACTTAGTCGCCTCCAACCTGACGACGAACGAAGATGTAAGTACCCAGACACTTGTCCTTGCACAGGGCCAGCCTGGTCCTTCCTGAGGTGTTCAGGGGGTCCTTGGCCGCCTGCCTCAGTGGAGTGTCTCAGTGAGGCGTGCTGCCTGCCTCGCCTGGGATAACCCACCGCAAAGCCTGCAGCCCATGCCCATGCCCAAGGCGTGTAGGCTGTAGTTTCAGGTCGCTGGGTGGGGGAAAAGCAGCACGCAGCAGCAGGGAACTGTGTGACTTGGCAGTGTCAGGTTCTGAGGAACTCACGCTATGGCGTTAGAAGGGTCACATGTGGGTTTTTTCCAGTTTGTGGCCTTGCTTAAAATCAGGAGTTCTGGTATTGAAAAAGGAAGGGTGGCCCCTGAGGTTTATTTGGGTGTTAGTGCGGCACATGGGTGATCTTAATTCAGCATCCCACAGAACCACAGGTTTCCTCTGAGACCCGGGCAAGTCCCTTTGCTTCTATCAGTTCCTCATCTCTAACAGGCAAATTGCATGCAGACATCTGAGACCTACCCCATCAAGCCTGGGGTGTGAACAGTCGCCACGGGCCAAGCGAGCGCCCTGAGCAGGGCAGGTCGTACGGAAAAGCAGGATCTGTCTGATCCTTAGGATCACAATTCACGCTTCTGGCCAGAAGTACCTGTTACCCTGGCTGGAAGCTTCCAGCACTGCAAGAGGCACGTTTGCATCCCTTTGTGTTTCTGCTTTTTCCCCTCTCCACCTTTCTGTTTGCTCAGAGGTGTTGGCAGAGCTGCCCCGGCCCCATGGCAGTGAAGCTCATGCAGGTCGCAGCCCTGAGAGCTCCGGGTCCGGAGTGCGGGGCCCGTTGCCTCGCTGGTGCATTGCCCACGTTGCCAGCCTTATGCTGCAACTGGGAAGAGGAAGTAAAAACAGAAGGAGGAAATGTGCTGGTAAACGGTTCGCTGCGGCCAGGGGCCAGAGGCCAGGTATAGCATCTGCCCACTCATGTGCCTACGCCTGGTGTGACTGGGGTTTCGAAATCAGAGGCCCAGTGACGGCTGCTCGGGGTGGGAACACGTGAGATTGTTTCCTCCGGGTGCAGCATGGCCTGGGAATCCCCTTGTTTGTTCAGCCTGAGGAGCCCTGGAGGGACCGTGAGCTAGAGCCCTGCTCTGGGGAGCTTTCAGCCTGGCAGGGAGGAGGAGGAGGAGGAGGCAGCTGGAGTAGAAGACGATGACCCTGACAAGTTGCCAGGCAGCACGGGGAGGGCAGAGCTTTGGAGCTTTCTAGCTGCGAGGCTGGACCTTGGCAGAGGCAGGAGCAGCACGATGCTGTCTCCTCTGGCTGCCTCTCTGCAGCTGCCCCGCTCGTTAAAGCAAAGAGGAGGACGTTGGCGGTAAGACAAGTCTTCCACCTCTCGAGCGAGGATTTGAACCGAGTCTGCTATCGTCGAAGTATCTGCTGCCACATCTTTCCTGTTTAATCCACGTGTGTCCTTTCCCTTTCAGATCAAAGGGTCCTGGTCAAATAAGAGGGGCTCAGAGTTCGCCAATCCCTACAGCCATAAAAGCATCCTCACGAACTGCTGCGCGGTGCTGTGTGGACCGTTCCATCCCAGGTAAGAGCCTTTGACCTCCGCGGCTTCGGGAATCGCGTCCTGCTCTGTGAGAGGGGCCTTGGAAAGGCCGGATTTACCACGATTCGGGGAGAGCATGTCAGCACAAACACATCTGCTTCCGTGATGGGGTGGAAAGAGTTTCCCAGCCTGCAGAGAAAGGCTGGAGATGGCTGTAAGCAGGAGATGGAACTGTGGCTCCTCAAGTCTGAGCCTGATGAGTTCAGGTGACTTGTAATTGTTTCAGGGAGCTTGTAGACAAGACACATCCTGCGATTCAGGACGGGGAGAATCATGGCACCGACGGGCTCGGGTGGGCCATACGGTAGTGGTGGTACTTATAGCGCGTTTTTCCTCCTGCACGCTGAGGATTGAGCACCGTGGCAAGCAGCCAGCAGAGATCCTGCTGCAGCGACCTTGGCTTTTACCAGCGCTTAGATCACCCAAAATGCTTGGTAGCTCCTACCACACGCGCTTACCTCCGAGTTAACCGATGTCACAACACGGGCCGAGACGGCGGCTCGCTGCAGACGGAAGGAAGGAAGCGTCGGGGTTCCTCAGCGCAGGATTATCGCTGCTTTGGCACAAGAGGGTGCAATTGGGCAGAGTCAGGCCGCGCTGCAAGAGGCGAGGAGCTGTGCGCTGGCTCAGAGCTCTCTGTCCTGGGACACGTGGGGATCCCTGAGAGGATTTTATTCAACCCAGTTTGGATTTATGTGGAGCGTCTCGGAGGTGCTAACTCGGCGTGACGCAGCAGCAGGGGAGGGTGTCTGCGGCTGTGCAGCTTGAGTCAAGGTGTGTTTTGTGTCTGGCCCTGCTCTCTGAAGTGCCCCCCAGCTTTCCATGAGGTCCAGAGGTGCCAAAGCGCCGCTGCTGCCGTCCAGAGCTGGTCAACCTGCAGTGGGTTCAGGCTGCCGAGCTGTGCGCTGGGAGAAGAGGGTTTGACTCCAATTCTGTCCTCGTTTGTGTCGTTTTCCTGCTACGAAGACCTTTCGCCAGTTCCCACTTGGGTTTGCGGTGACCCAAAGCTTTAACTGCCGAAAGGCTCTTTGGTGGCTTGTGTGATAAGGCTGTGGTTTGTCTGGTGGGCAGGAAGCTGGTACCAGCGCGCTGCTGCGGCGCTCTGGTTAGCGGCTCCCACGAGGAGAGCCCTCCCTGCGGCTTGTGAGCTCCCGTCTTCACTTCCTTAATTCCCCTTCCCTTTCTCTTCTCCAGTTTGATAGACAGAAGAGGCTTTATCCAGCCAGATGTGGGGACCCCGTCCAGTCCGAAGAGCGAAACCCCTTCCTTTGGAGCCAAAACTGACACCAGCATGGTAGGAGGCATTCCCTAGCGGTGCAGTGACGTAGCCCAGTGCCTGCTGTGCCTGCACCTCGCTCCAGCCAGTACCTCCCCCTCCTACCGTCTCCCCAGCCTCAGGACTCACTCGAGCCATACGTTGCGGTTTTTTTCTTTTAATTTATTTATTATTTTTTGTTTATTTGTTTCACTGTGATGTGGCCTGTCTGGACTTTCGACTGATGGAGTTCAGCAGCACGCAAGACCCTCAGACCCATGCCAGAAAGCGTGGGGTCCCTGCAGCACCTTGGGAAGCAAATAGGTCTGGGGAGCCACCAGACCTCTGAGCCTGGAGCGTCTGCTCCAGGGGGTCACCGTGTTTTCCTAGAGGCATAACGAGGTGGCCCAAGGGTGGGAGGACTGGCAAACGGTTCCCACTCTGAGCTGGGTTGTCACACCTCGTCTTCTGGGCTGGTGGAGGCGTGAGCTGGTATCCCAGTTATCTCCATGAACATGTCCTGCTCCTCCGTGCCGCCGTGGAAGGGCTGCTCTGTCTCGTAACGGCCGGGTTCTCACCTCAGCTGCTGCCGGAGCGGCTGTTCTTTTCCAGAAGCTGCTGTGCCTTGGGGCTGTTGAGCTGGGAGGACTCTGGCTCCCAGCAGAGGTGGAAGGTAGCTGCATGTCCCAGCTGCTGTTGGTCCACTGTGCTGGCTGGTCGCTGAGGGGGTGCTGAAGAGCTCTGTGTTTTGGCCCTGCCAGTCGGTAAGACAATGTCTGGCAGGGAAGACCCGAGTTCGGATGATCGTCCTGTTAACGGGGAGGAGGAAACATGCGATGTTCTGTGGCTCTTGGTTGGTTGGTTGGTTGTAAGATTTGGGAGCCTCAGCTTGTTGGGAAAGCCTGATTCTGTCCTGTCTGGAGGAGACCAAGAGGCAGCAGAAAAGAGTGCGGATCCCTGAGGGTCGCACCCTTCCCGGGTGGAGCCTCACAGAGGAGGCAGTGAGCGGGTGCTGGTCTCCGAGCACCTCACGTTGTGCTCTTGGTTTGGGTTTGTGCCAGCAGACGAGAGCAGGGCTGTCCCCAGCGCCTTGGCAGCGGGTCCCCTGTGCCTGGGCTCATCCACGAGCATCGCTCCGTGACCGCAGAGACAGGGGAGAGCCGGCTCTGTCGCTGCCACCGGAGCGTGCACGGGGGAGAGCCACGGACCTGGCCAGCAATACTTGAATCCTGTTATTAAAAGCTGCTGGATATTTTTGCACAATTTGTAGCTTTTTTTTTTACTCTGTAGAAGGTTTTAAATCCAGTGCAGGGAGCGTTGTGCATGGGAGCACCGGGGCAGAGGCTGGTGTCAGGCTGCCTGGGGAGGTGTCCCTGGGTCAGACACAGGTATTTCAACCTCAGGCAGAGGCAGCACATTTCTGGGGGCAGCCCAGCCCCTCTAAATTCACCAGCATCGTGCTTTGCACACTGTGAGCAGCCACACCGGCCCACGGGCAGAGGCACGAGGTTCCCCTGGCCTCACATTTCTGCTCAGAGATCCCAGTGCTTGTTCGCCGTGGCCACCAGCTCTACCTTCCCCTTCGCAAAGAGCCGAGGGGAAAGCACGGCAATGGCTGCTGGATTTTTACCGGCTCCTGGTGCATGACTCCAGCCACCCCGGGGGACTCCAGCCACCCCGGGGGACTCCAGCCACCCCGACCCCACAGCTTCGTGCCATCTCACAAGACAGTTGCCCATGTTGCCTCTGGAGAGGCCACCTTGCCCTTCCCTCCTCACTTCTCCTGCAGGGATGTCCCCAGCCCTTGGCCCTGCCTTTGATGCCGCCATCCAGGGGCAGGCGTGGGGCTGGGGCGAGCAGAGCTGTGCGGAGAAGGGCTGGTGCTGGGGAGTCAGGAGCAGCGTGGGGCTGCTACCAGGGGCCAAACTCCTTCCTGTTTTTATTTAAACTGGTTTCCTTTGTTACTCAACATAATAAAATTATATTTTTAAAGAGATAATTGCTTGGATTATTATTTTATTCCTTTAAGACAGGCGAGGGCAGATGTTTAACATCTGTTAGGTGCGAGTTGGGCTCTTTATTAGGCCCAGGCCTTGTCTGGAAGCTCTTACAACCTCCTGCAGGATGGGGCTACGAGGAGGGCTGAGCAGCAACTGGTGCTGCCAGGACTTGCTGGAGCAAAGGGATTTTCTGTCCCATGTCTCCAGCCTGGGCAGGGTCTCGCCCACTCTGTCCCCTTCCTGCAGCAGCCTCACTTCTGCGTCCTCTCCCCACCCACCACCTCTCTCAGCCCAGGGCTGTACCAGGTCCCTCTGTCCATCTCAGCCCGCTCTGGCCGTACTGGTGGGTGTGGAGGTGCGTAACCTCTGGTGTCTTCCCCAGGAGGATGCCTGCCAGGACTTTGCCATTTCCTGCACAGCCTGACGGGATTTGCCCCCTCCCCGGACGTTAGCCCCGCTTTCTGAGGGGCAGCGGGTAAGAACACGCTTTCTTCTCCCCGTCATCCGCTCCAGCGACCCATCTCATCTCCACTGCATGACCAGCTCTGGCCAGACCCCATCACCCTCCAGTTGTGTAGATGTCTGTGTGCCCCATCCATGCCACCAGTATGCCACTGGCACCCCACCAGCGTGAAGGGCTGCATGCCAGAGGGGTTGTCCTTGGTGAGGAGAGAGGGGTGGTTTCCCCCAGCTTTGTGCTGGGGCTTGGTACGAGATGGAGCCGCCTGTTCAGTGTGGGGCACGTGCGGTGGTGCTTGGAAAATGGTGTGGCTGGGGATTCCTCAGGCTTCGGGCAGAGGGTTGGTGAAGCTTCATGGCACAGTGCGATGGCTGTGCTCAGTGGAGCTGCCATGGGGGGTGTGCAGGAAGCCCCCGACTGATGCAGGTTTAGCGTCTGTGGCCTGACTGGAGCAGTGGGAGGCTGGAACGGATTTCTAATCCCATGTGGTTCAGGCGATCTGTCGCCTCTCCCTGTTCTAACACCACGTTTCTCCTCTGATGTGCCCCTGACTATGGGAAGTTCCTTCCAAACCTCATTGTGGCGAAGCCCGGCTTCGCTTGTGGGCTGCGGAGCTGCCCCTCTCCCTCCCTGCAGCACCCCACGAGCAGCAGTGGATGGTTCCTGCTCCTTCCTCCCTGCCCGTGGCTGCCCGCGCTCTCCTCCATACTCATCCATCTCTCCTTTCCCCCACCCACCCTGGACGCTCCGCTCTGCTGCTCCTCGCTCATGTATTTCTGCCGCTAACCTTCTTTCTCTTCCTCTCCTCTCCTTCGCGCTGGGTCGATCCAGGATCAAGAGTCCTGGCAGCCCGCAGCCCTCTGCCCCTCGCGGAGAGCCCTGCGGGGAGCCAAGACGCCATGGGGCAGCACCTGAGTCTACAGCCATGACCACCACGAGTGCCTCCGCTTGCCCGGGCCACGCGGCTGCGCTTCCTCCCTCAGCCCACGAGAGAAGGGGGAAAGCGGCCGTGCAGAAGGAAAAGCTTTTCCGAGCCCGCTGCGGGAGCCGGGGCGGCCGTCCCGCCGGTTCGGCGCTCAAAGCCATAGAGCCCCCCCACCCCAGTGCAATAACGGGAGTTCCTGCTGTCTCCTGCCGCTGGATGGACTCACGCAACCGAGCTGAGGCTGCCCGTTACTCCCCGTAACCACCAGCTTTACCCCCAAGTGCTGGTGTCTTCCCTCCCGTGGATGCTGGAAGGCAGCGGTCAGCACGCCAGCGGGCTTTCCCAAAGGGGCAGGCGTCATGCCAGAGCGTTTACAGCCGAGCTGGTGCCGTCAAACACCCAACCCCACCAGCCCCTCTCCGAGCCGTGTCCTTGTGCCGGAGGACCCTCTTCTCGGACGGGAATGAGTTCGTGGTCAGTTTACCCTTGCAAACCCCTCCCTGGCCAGCTCCCCCCACTGCTGTTCCCTCTGAGCGTGGCTCCAGTCTTAGGGGAGGGGGTTCAAGCCCCACAGCACCTTGACCACCGCCCTGGCAGCCGGCGTTGCCGGAGGCTGCGGCACAAGCCGTGCAGCCAGGACTCACCCCCAGCCCAGCGTAGAGCCCAGTAGGATTCACCATCTATTTATGCCTTGTACTTTTGTAATAAAATAAAAGTTTCTCCTATTTACTGTACGCCAGCGTCGGGCTGTGGCTCTGCCGGCAGACGGGAGCTGCTCCCTGCGGCTCGTGTCCGGGCACGCCGGTGCTGCGCAGGGTGAGGGAGCCGAGCGGAGCCACGGAGGGCTGGCACCCCTCTGCCAGCAGCTCCTGAAACCCGGCTGTGGCACTAGCCGTGGGGCAAGTCTTAGCCCCTCCTGTGCAGCGGGGAGGGCAGCGCCTGTGGGACCCCTTGGCAAAGCTCGTCCCCCACTGAAGTATTGGGGGCCGGCGGCGTCCCCGCAGCCTGGGGAGCGGCAGGGCTGGAGAGGTGAGGATGGGATGGCGGGGCAGGCTGTGAGCCTCCTTCCAGTGCTGCTGGGAGCGGCCACCAGCATCCTCTGCCTCCTGCTGCCTTCGTGGGGCCGCTGAGCGCCCAGCCCATGCCTGCTGGCATCGCCGGCTCGGTCACGGGACCGGAGACGGGCGCTGGCCTGGGCAGCGTCCCCTGGGGCTGGGGCTTAACCGGAGATCCCTCTCTCTGGGGCGATGCGCCTTCTGCTTCAGCGTTTGGGGCACCCACGGGTGCTCCACGGGGTGATGCTGCAACCGCGCTCACCCGCAGCCTCCGCGCAGCGATCTGGGGCTCGTCCCTTCACCCACCCGCGGGTTGTTCACAAAACCGGTAGAGCAGAATGTTTTCGCAGCCTCCTCTCAGCCCGTTGCAACCCAGATTTGGCAGCAGCTCAGCCCCTTTGGCAGGGGCTGCCAGCGAGGCAGAGCCGCGCGCCCCCCGTCTGAGCTCCCCGTCCTGCTGGGGGCGGGTGTCCGCATGGGGGTCTCTCAGAGCCGCTGCGGGATGAAACCCCCCCGAAGGCAGCCGGGCTGGTGCAGGGTCAGCCCGAGGCGTCGAGGCAGCGAGTGCGTCACCAGGGCTGGGGCTGCAGCCCCCCCACCACATCCAGCTCTGCTGCTCGGAGGGGCGTGAGCTCTCACTAACGCCCACCCGGGGGTCGCTGCCTGGCCTTTGGGCAAGGGAAGGAGCTGGTTTGCAGGGGGCGGGCACATCGGGCTGCCCGCTTGTCCCCCAGCCCCTCTGTGGGGGCTTTAGGGCTCGGGTGAAGCCCTTAGAGGGTCTCTATGGGTCTGCCTCCCCCCACCGGCCTCGTCTGTTGGGCAGAGGGTGGGAGACGGGCGGTGGGCTCCTGTGTTCGCCTTTTCCCCACCGGCGGGGCGCAGCCCTCTCCCAGGGTCGCGCTCCTCTGGGCAAGGAGCTTGACTTGCCAGCGAGGTGCTCCACGTGGCGCGGCTTCGGTGGGACCTGGAGGGGCTGCGGGGGGCTGGAGCCCCCTGTGCTGTCACCACGTGAGCCCCTCCATGGGCAGGGGTACCCCAGCCCCACCACCTGCCCAGAGGGTTGGCTGGGGAGGGGGCGAGCAGCCCCGAAAGCCCCTTGCCAGGGCGGGGAGGCGGCGGTGTGGAGGCTGGGGGTGTTTTCCTGGGTGGGAAAAGCATCCTCGGGGTCTTTCTCACCCCCTCCACCTCTGCGGGACCCCCAGCGAGGCGGGCTGGGATGACGGGCACAGCGCCGGCGTGGCACGGGGGGGCTGTTCGCAACGATGAGCGAAGCGGCGGGTCACCCTGATTGAAATATTTAAAAAAAACCCAAAAAACACCCACCAAAACCCAACAAACCCCTTTTCTTGGCCCAACGCCGCCGGGCGCCCGCCCCACCCTGCCCTTCCCGCGCGGCTCCCGCACGGCAGATAAGGCTGGGGCTTGGCGCGGGCTGCGAGGCCAGCGCTTCGCCAGCGCCCGGCGTGTGGCGACAAGCTCGAGCGAGAGGAGAGTGAAACTGCAGCGCAACGCGCGGCCGAGATCCTAATCGGGGCGGCGTGTTTCCGCCGGCCGCCCAGCACCGACAGCCCGTTTGTGTCCAAAAAAATAATAAAATAGCCTAAAAATTACAAAATCGACAAAATCGAAACTCGACGGCGGCGGCTGGAGAGGTGAGAAAAGCCCCCGGTGAGACGCTGGGATGGGGAAGCGCCGCCCTGGGCTGGAGGAGCCCCGGGGTCAGGGGGGCTGGGGGCTGGATCCGGGCTCAGCCCCACCACGGGCGGTTTCGGGCAGGGGGGTGTCGGGCTGGTGCGGCTGCGCGGCGGCTCAAAGGCGCGGGGCGACGGCACCCTGCGTTGGGCGGCCTCTCCCGCGGCGCTGGGCGAGTTGCTGAGCCTCTCTGCCTCGGTTTCCCCACCTGTGGGAATAAATACCTGCCCGTCAAGCCCTGGCAATTACTAGCGTGTTCATCACCATATAAAAACGACAGCGATACGATTTTTGGGGGGGCGGAGGAAACTATGTTTTACGACCTGGCACACCCTGTGGCCCATTTCTTTGGGGTGGGGGGTGGGAAGAGCCGCGTAACACCCCCCCCCCGCTCCCCAAAACGATAACCCACCGTCCGTTCCCCCACCCAAGCACTTCTAGCCGCGGGACGGGCGTCCCCCACCTCCTCGGTCCCGGGGTGGGCGTTGGCTGGGAGGAGATCCCCGGGGCACCCACGGGTGCTGCCCCCACCGCGGAGCCCTCCCCGGGCACCCGCGGGGCAGGGCGTTGGCCGGTCCCCCTCGCCCCTTCCCCAGCGCCTGCCGCCGCCGGGCGATGAATCACGGCGGTTTTCCTTTTAAGGCCGGGCTCAGCGGGGAGGAAGCGGAGGAGGAGGAGGAGGAGGAGGAGGACACTCCTTCGGCCTCGCTGGCTCCTCCCGCTCTCGCTCGAGGCCCCGACGCTCAGCCAAAACCGAATCCCGGCGGCGGGGCTCGGCAGAGGTTCCGACGGCTGCCGGCCCCGCTCCTCGCCCAAGCGTCAGCCCCGTGCCCGCGTCCCGACCATGGCAAGAAACCACCAAGTGCAGAAGGCCAAGCTGGCCGAGCAGGCTGAGCGCTACGAGGACATGGCGGACTTCATGAAGGCGGTGGTGGAACACGGGGACGAGCTGTCCAACGAGGAGCGCAACCTCCTCTCGGTCGCCTACAAGAACGTGGTGGGGTGCCAGCGCTCGGCGTGGAGGGTCATCTCCAGCATCGAGCACAAAACCGAAGAGGGGGACGACAAAGCGCAGCTGGTGAACGAGTACCGGGAGAAGGTGGAGAGGGAGCTGAACTCTGTCTGCAAGAACGTCCTGGCCTTGCTGGACAAGTATCTCATCAAGAAAGCCAGCGACCCTGAGAGCAAGGTCTTCTACCTGAAGATGAAGGGCGACTACTTCCGATACCTGGCCGAGGTGGCCACCGGCGACGACCGCAAGAAGACGATAGAGAACGCCCAGGAAGCCTACCAAGAGGCCATGGACATCAGCAAAAAGGAGATGCAGCCCACGAACCCCATCCGCCTGGGGCTGGCCCTCAACTTCTCCGTCTTCCACTACGAGATCGCCAACGCCCCCGAGCAGGCCATCTCCCTGGCCAAGACCACCTTCGACGAGGCCATGGGCGACCTGCACACGCTCAGCGAAGACTCCTACAAGGACAGCACCCTCATCATGCAGCTGCTCAGGGACAACCTCACGCTATGGACAGCCGAGTGCGCCGGGGAAGACGGCGGCGAGGCTGGCGAAGAGCCCAAGAACTGAACGGCCCCCGCAGAGCCGGGGACTGGCGCCCGACCTGCTCCCCCCCGACTCCGGTCCCTTCGGCATCACTTCGTGGGATTTTTTTCTTGTTCGGTCCGTTTTTTTGTTTGGTTTTTGGTTTTTTTTTTTTTTTCTCGAGAGGGAAGGCGCCTCGGCTCCCCCCGCAGCCCCTCCCCAGCCGGGATACCGGGAGCGGGGGGAGCCGCGCGTGGTGTTTGCCGGGCGGCTTTGGCACGTGGCGCTCTCCCCATCTTCCTTCCCCCCCATGCTCTTGTCTGGGGGGTGGAAAGGGGAGGAGAGGGGATGCCTCCATCCCGGGGGGCTGCCAGCACCCCACTATTTAACATTTTTTTTTGGGGGGGGGAGCGTTAACCCAGCCCAGCACGTTCCTGCTCCAACCCCCTCATTCCAGAGGGCTGGAGCTGCAGTGGGAGGAGGTGAGGGGCCAGGACGGGGTGGAAGGGGGGGTCTGGGCAGCACCCCCATCCGCGGGTGGGGGGGTCGCGTATTGCCAAAGCCTCTGTGCATCTCCAATAAACCGTCTCCTGCACGTCTGCCTCTCGTCTGCCTCGTCTCTCCCCCCCGCGCACGTGTCCAGGCAGCTCCCGCTGCCGCCGGGCACCCGCTTCGCCCCCCACCCCGCCAGGCTGGGGGAGCGGTTGGGTCCCCCCGCGATTCGGCCGCTTCCGACCCCTCCAGCCCCGCGACGGGGTCCCGGGGTGCCCGGCGAGCCCCGTCCCCCAGCAAAACGTCGGTGGCAGGGCTCTGCCTCCGTGGGGGGGCGGTTCTGGCAGCACCGGCTGCTCCGTGGGGTGCTCCGAGGTCCGCGACCCTGCAGTGGGGTGTCCCACCCCCTTGGTGCCAACCCACGGTGCCCCAAACCCCATCACCAAGTCCCTTGCGCAGGTCCCCCTGGCTCCAGCTCCCCTCTACGTCCAAGGCGGGGGGGGGGGTGTCCCCAAAAGGAGCATCATCAGGGACATGGGGACAACCCTGGGGTGTCACCGGGGTGGGGGGACATCCCCGCCACGGTCCGGACGTGCCGGGACGTGCGAAAGCTCAGCACTTCTGGCCCTGGCGTCTGGCCATGGCGAAGGGCGCAGCCCCCCCACCCTGCCCCCCCCCACCCCAGCCGCCAGCGCGAGTTTCGACATGAAAAAATAATTACAATAAAAGGCAGTCGCGGCACCCTGGGCTATGAGCTCATCAGCGCCAGCGCAGCAGGGCCGGGCGGGAGCCGGCCTTTGATGGGAAACGCCGCCGTGCCGGGAGGAAACGCGCCGTGACTCAGGACGTGCCGCCCCGGTTCAGCGGGGTCCCCAGCCGGGGACATGGGGGACATGGGGGACACGCCAGCCCCGAGCCCCAGCAAGGCCAAATCCCAGCACCTGGGGTGCGGGGAGCTGCTGGGCTTTGGGGAAACTGAGGCACGACCCCCCCAGTGCCGTGTGCGGGGATTGCAGGGGGGCTCCTGGTGCAAAGCCCACCGGGGTGCTGCTCCCTGTGCCGGGACAAGCCTGGGATGTGACGAGGTTTGCCAGGGCTCTGCCGTGGGAAAGTGCTGGCTGCTGTGGGAGGTTGAGCTGCGCAAACCAGAACCTGTTCGCCCTGAGTCACCTGGAGCAGAGCCCAGCCCAGGGCATTAACCCCTGCGAGCACCCCCAGCCCCTCGCCCGCCGCCCCCCAGTGCCCTCCCCATCCCCGTCGTGGCACCGTGTGGAAGCACACGGGGCGTGGGTGCCGCCTTGGCCCCGTCGAGGACCGGGTCAGCGGCCCCGGCAGGTCGCAATTAGCTCGGCAGGTCCCGGCCGAGCTGGGGGAGCCCCCGGCGGTGTCGGGGAGCCCAGGCGGTTCCCGGAGGGGAGGCCGGCCAGGGGCCCCGACGCTTGGCCTCCGCCTGGCCCCGAGCGCTCCCAGCCTGGGAACCAGCCCCAGACCTGTAATTAGCCCAACGGGGGCCGGCGACGTGAGAAACGAGCCCAGGGCTCCCGCTGGCCCTTGACCCGACACTGGGGACGTGAGCGGCCCGGGCTGGTTGAACTGGGAGGGCGGTGAGGGAGGGAGCTGAGGGTGTCCTGGGGCCACCCAGCGGGGCTCCCGCCGGTCTCCCAGGGGTTAACCGATTTCGACAGCACCCAATATTGCAACCGGGCTGCAGCCTCCCAGCTGGTCCAGCAGCTTTTTTGGGACTGGGAGGGAGCCCCAGGCCCCCATGACAGCTCTCGAGGGTGGGTTGTGCTGCTGGGGCACGTGCGGCGTTCGCTGGGGTCCTCCGGACTCCACACAGGGTGGTGGGTCCCAGATAAAGGGGACCGGGGGGTCGCTGGGATGCTGATCCCTGTCCTGGTGCCCCTGCAGGAGGATGCTCTGGGCATCCCTGGCACCGCCTGAAGGGCACGAAGCGAAGTTCTCGAGTACGTGTTTTAGTGCCTTTAATGCCAACGGAGCAAAGGGACGTGGGTGTCCTGGGGTCAGCGAGTGTCCCCTGCCCCAGAGCCACCCTCCCAGCCAGGCACTGGGAGCAGGGTCCTGGCACAGCCCCGTGCCCCCACCGTGGCTCGTAGCCGTGGGGTTCAGGCTACTGAAACAAGTCTGAGGGCAAACAGGGGACGCTGCCCGCGGTCCAAAAGGCTCTGCCAGTCCTGAGTGGGGCCGGGGGGCTGCAGCCCCCGCAGCCAGGCTGGTCCCTTGTCCCCAGCTCTCACCACCTCCCCGCAGAGCTCCGTGCCCGGTTCCCGGCTGCCCGGCGGGGCCGGCTGAGGCTGAGCCGCCACCGGCACCTCCCTGCTGTGGCGGCACCCAAGGGAGACGGCGGCGCTGGGTGGCTGCCGGCGCTGGCCTCGGGGCAGCGATGGGGTGTCGCCGGGGTGTGCCAGCCTTGCCCTGGGTGCCTGGGCTGGGGGGTTTTGAGCTTTTGGCTCTCATGCCCCGCAGAGAGCTCCGGTTGATGGGGAAGCGCACAGCCTTCGAGCCGGAGCCCCGTGGTGGAGCTGGCAGCCCCCCCAACCTTCCCCGGGGCGGATGCTGTAGCCCCATCCTCTGGATTTCAGCCCACCTCGCCCACCCTGCAGCCATGGAGGGACTCCCAGCGTGGGGCCGAGCCCCAACCCACAGCCGGGGGCTGCCAAAAACGCTCGGTGCTTCCTCCCGGTCCCCACACCGGGAGCCGGGCCTGATCCTGAGCGGTCAGGGTGGGCTCAGGCTCCCCTGGCCCCGGGCTTGGAGGGGCCAGGGCAGGCAGGACCAGCTCGGCAGAGCGCCTGGATCCCCTGCAGGGACGTGCCACTCTTGGGGTGACTAACGCTGGCCCTTCGCCCCGGCTATTGCCCAACAGAGTCACGCAGCCAAAGTGTCACCTCCCTCAGCCTGGGAGCCTCGGCAGGGCTGTCCCTCCCGGCGGGGGGACGTGTGGGTGCAGGTCGCACCCAGGACCCTCCGCTGTCCCCGACCAGGAGCAGCGGCTCTCGTCCCTGCCGAGCCGCGGGTCCCAGGACAGCCCCCGTTTTCCAAACCCGGGCTGCGAAGAGCCCCTCGCTGCGAAGCCGTGGGTCTTTCAACCCTCGGCACGTCTTGGCTCGGGTGCGGAGCAGCTTTCCTTCACCTCTGATTTCCATTTTCGCCAGCACCGGCGCGGCAGGGCTGGAGCTGCAGATGCCGCCTGGATATTAAAATAAAAAAGCCAAACAGCCACAAAAGCTCTGATGGCCCTTGCGTAACCCCGGCTCGACCCGACAATACCCTTTTAAGCCACCAAATCTCTCAAAGCCATGAAAAAGACACCATCAAATTCACATTTTTTTTTTTTTAATGATCACATCTTCCATCCCTTCACAGCAACTCTGGGGCTTGAAGACAGCCGGGATGATTCCGCAAGACCCCAAGGCAGGGCTGGAGCTTTGGCTCCGGTTCTGGTTGGACTGGCCCCCAGCCCTTCAGCCCCAGCGAGCTGCCGGGCTCCAGCCAGGGCAGCCCCTGGGCTCGCGGGGCGGGCGCTCAGGCGCTGACAGCAGAGGGGAATTTGACTTTTCGATTTGCCATGTCAGCGAGGTCTTTCATTGTGCCCTGATCTGGGGAAAGCACCGGCTCTAACCACGGGTGTGCACACGGAAGCATGTGCCTGCTCCCTCCTTCTCCCCCCGAGCCCCGCCTTGTCTCTAAATCCTGGCCACAAAGCTGGGAGACGCAGGAAAATTCCAATTTAATTCTCTGCCGAGCGAGACCCCGCTCACGCGGAGATTCACCGGGTCGGCGGGCTGCGAGCGCTCTGCCGGGGCCACACCATCCTGCACCCGGGAGCCGCCTTAGCTTATGCAAGGTCTTGGGCAAGAAGCGGTGCTGAGTCTGCACCCCGAGCTGGGAGCCGGGATTCTGGCCCGCTCCCATCCTACGTGCGGCTGCGCAAGGTGCCAGCAGGCACTCGGAGGGTTGCTCGGTGCGGACACCTCTGCTTGTCATCGCCCCCACCTCCCCGAGTCACCACGCTGAGGGACCGAAGCCGCTGTCTGCAGCGGGGATGCAGGGGAGGTTGGGAGCTGCTGCTGGCTGAGAGGGAGTTCCATGGGGAGGACGGGAGAGCCCAGGATCTGGGATGTGAGAAATAGTGATATCGAGGGGCTGGAGCGTGTCCAGAGAAGGGCAGCGGAGCTGGGGCAGGGTCTGGAGCACAATGCGCTGAGGAGCGGCTGAGGGACCTGGGTGGGGTGAGCCTGGAGAACAGGAGGTTCAGGAGAGACCTTCTGGCTCTGACAACTCCCTGACAGCAGGTTGGAGCGAGGTGGGGGTCAGTCTCTTCTCCCCAGGAACAAGCGACAGGACGAGAGGAACCGGCCTCCAGTTGTTCCAGGGGAGGTTGAGGTTGTCCCTGAGGAACAACTCCTTCCCTGTTGGGGTTGTCCCGGCCTGGCCCAGGCTGCCCAGGGCAGTGGTGGAGTCCCCATCCCTGGAGGGGTTTCCCAGCCGCGTGGAGGTGGTGCTGAGGGCCAGGGGTCAGTGGGGACCTGGCAGTGCTGGGGGAACGGGGGGACTGGAGGGGCTTAAAGGGCTTTTCCAACCCAAACAGTTCAGTGATTCTGTGCAAAGCAGCCCAGAGGAAGGCAGGTGGATGAGGGCAGGACAAGGGAGATGCTGGGAAAGGCCCTACGTGGAAACGATGCTCTCCAGCCTCCCGCTGAGTCACCCAGGGTCTGTCTTAATCAGAAGCCCAGCTTGCAGGTCGCGTGTCGCCGTCAGCGTGCAGAGTGCGTGCCCAGTGCCAGCGCACGAGGAGTGACCTGCTTTCACGTCCCACGGCCACTCTTCCACCCTCTCTCCCTCGAGCAAATGCTTTGTCTGCTCGCAGGTAGATCACAGAGGAAGACGACGTCGCAAACCCCGGACACACAAGGCACCAGCTCCCGTGACGCTCCTACCAGAGGCTGTTCGGCCCCAGGCTCTGGAGCACTCTTGGTTTTATTTATTCAGGTTCAGCAAACTCACAAGATGAAAGCGAGACGAAGGTGTGTTTTATTAAGAAAGAGTCCATTATTATTTAAAAAAAAAAAAAAAAGAAAACAAACCTTCTCTCTGTCCTCCTCGAGACAGACTGGAGGCTCCTCAGCCCGGCCACTGCTCTGAGCACGAGGCCTGGGCAGTCAACCCAGAACTTTGTCTTGAGTCTGCACAAAAGCCAGCTCAGGCTGATTTTTCTTTCTCTGGATCTGTCCTGGTCATGATGGGGAAGAGGAGACCTGGCAAAGGTCGGTCTCCTTGACCTTGCGACTCTTCTCATGCCCTCACCTGGCTAAACCTCCTGTTCCCAAGGAAAGACCCGGCTTGCCTCGCACTCAGCCATCGCCTCTCTGCAAAAACTCTGCTCGGAGCAGCGGGGCTGCAGCCTAAGAGGTCAAACCCTTCTCGGGAGGGAGTCCAGCAGTCAGCGCTCTGCCCGGACAGGCGTTCGCTGGGGCTGTCACCACACATGGAGATCCCGGCAGCTCCCGTAGGGAAAGGAGAGGTGTCAAACCCGGGAGCAGCTGGGGAAGAGGTGGGTGTGTTACAGATCCATCGCTTCTTCTTCCACAGCTTTGTCCTGAGATTGCACATACTTCTCCTGCACTGCAAGTGTGCTGATAAGGCAGTAATTAAGGAAAACAAAGGGCTGGGCTCAAACACTCCCTTCTGCAAGGAGCTCTCAGCCAGGAGCCAGCCCCACGTTAGCCCGGAGGCTGGCAGGAAGAGGGCAGGACTGGCAGCAGCACCCGAGTTATTTCTGGCTCTGCCTGATCCCAGACCCGACAAGCACAGGAGAATCAATCCTATGGTTTGGAAGGTGGAACAAACGGCTCCCAGTGAGTGTGAGAGCGAGGAAAGTTGTCAAAGGATTCCTCCCACATTCACAGTATCATGTGGTGGCTAAGGTCTGGCCTGAGCCCTCCCTGCTACCACCAACCAACACCAGGTCACCTCAGCAGCCAGCCCCACCTCCAGCCTCTCCTCCCCAAGCAAAGAAAAATTCAAACTCCGCACAGCGGAGGGTCGGTGGCGAAGGATACGAAGTGAAATGGAAATCGGCTCCCACTGCGGCCGACATCAGAGCTTCCAAGCTCCTGTGCTCCTGGTCTCCGAAGGAATAGCCGTTGGCTTTGTCCACCGCCCGCATCACCTGCCGCATGCTCTCCTTATCCTGAACAGGACAGCGGGGACACAGGGGACCGGGTCCTTCCTCAACGCGGATCTTCTCCAAGGCTCTGGGCCACCCACTCAGCACCCGATGCCCCCCGAATGCTGCCGGCCTCCCCGAGGGGCCAGAGGACAAACAGGAGCACCCGTGGAACCCGAATACATGCCGGGCTGACACCCTTCACCCTCCACCCCCTTTCATCACCTCTGTCTCAGCCCATTTGCCTTTGTCACTTCTGCAAAATACCACATTAATGTTTTCACCCTCCACCCCACTGTAACCCTCCCCATCTTGTTTTTTGGTGCTCCCTGATTTAATGTTTTAGGGAACACTCTGCCCTGATTTGAAATGCAGGAACATGAAGGGGAAGCCTTAATTCCCCACCCCGGGTCACAAGGCCCAGGTAGCCCCAAGCTCATCAGCCTCTGGGCTGCCACAGGGATCATTTACAAGTCTGGATGTGTTTCACCACCCTCCTCCATCCCCAAATCTCTTCTCAGACGAGGTTTTCAGCCTCATGGCTCCAAGCAGCTGGCTACATCTCTGGCACTCCCTGTTGTGTCTGCCCCACCCACCTGGACATTGAGTGGAACGAAGGACACCAGGCTGTAATCCTCAACCACCTCCACCAGCTTCTCGTTGAGGCGGCGGTAATTCCTGAAGAAGGGGTCGGAAGCCAAATGGTCAACGAGGTATGAGAGGTCCAGGACCTCGGTGTAATAATCCAGGTTGAAAGCTGCAGGGAAACACCGAGAAGCTCTGAAGGCAATTTGTACAGGGAAGAACCCAGTGAGGTTTACAGCAGTTCCCCTGTCAGTAGGTTGAGGGAGGTTCTCCTCTCCCTCTGCTCTGCCCCAGGGAGGTCATGTCTGGAGTCCTGTGTCCAGTTCTGGGCTCCCCAGCTCCAGAGAGACGAGGAGCTACTGGAGAGTCCACGGGAGGTGCTGTGCCAAGGAAAGGCTGAGAGCCCTGGGGTTGTTCAGCTGGAGAAGAGCAGCCTGAGAGGGGACCTCAGCAATGTCATCAATAGCTAAAGTGGGGTCAGGAGGAGGGGCCAGACTCTGCCCAGTGGTGCCCAGTGACAGGACAAGGGGCAACAGGCACAAACTGGAACATGGGAAGTTCCACCTGACCAGGAGGAGAAACTTCTTTGCTGTGAGGGTGAGGGAGCCCTGGCCCAGGCGGCCCAGAGTGGTTGTGGAGTCTCCTGCTCTGCAGAGATCCCAAACCCGCCTGGACATGACCCTGGGCACCCTGCTCTGGTGACCCTGCTCTAGCAGGGGTTGGACTGGGTGATCCCCAGAGGTCCCTTCCACCCCCACCAGTCTGTGTCCAGTCTGTGATCTCCCAGCAATACATCCCCATCCCCAAACAGCTGCTTTGCCCCCGAGGCAGCCCAATTCCCCACATCTCTCTGGTGAAGGCTCTTACCCAGCTTGCCATACTGCTCGATCAGGTCCATCTTGGAGAGGACGTTGATGTGGGGCAACTCCACATGCAGCATGGTGGAAAGCGAGGTGCAGAGGACAGCGATGAACTTGCCAGGGTCTGTGCAGTAGTGAGAATCCACCAAATGCACCGCAGCCAGCTGGGAAGGCGAAGGCACAACGGGACAGTGGGAGGTCAGAGCAGGGACGAGCCCCCCTCCTTGTTTCTGGGGCAGTCTAACAAGCGGCTCTAGGACAATCTGATCGGACCTGACTATAACCACATGGACTCCCACGTAGGGAGTTCCCACCCGCCTTCTACCTCCTGCAGATAGAACATCGTCATCTCTGAGTGTGCATGTAGAAGACCCTATCAGCACATTCTCACCCAGCGACCACGCGGGGGGTTCAGGCCCCAGGGTGCTGGTGCACAGAAAGGGCTGTGGGGAGGCTCAGAGGGATGCTGAGCTCCACCAGCAGCACTGAAAGACGCTTAAACCTGCAAGTGCTCTCTTTGCAGGGGAAGGTTCCGCGCTTGTCTGAGCTCTGCAGGGTTCTGGGATTACCCAGGAACTGGGGATAACCAGTTGGAGCTGGGGTTACCCCTCCTGAAGGACCCCACTGCCTCCAGATTTGCCCCTTCCCCACAGGAACGCTCAGCACGGCGTTGGCTCAGGAGCGGTAACTGCAGCAGCTCAGCAGAGCCAATTGTCATGCGGTTGGAAATAATAATTAATAACTAAATTAACAAGCAGTTTGATTCCCCGTGTTTTGTGCAGCTGTAACGATGTGGTCCAAGATCTCTGCTCAGTTAGTGCCTGTTCCACAACGTTCCTCAAAGCCAGGGCTCGACCGGCGAGCGTGCCTGAGTCACGGCTGTGCTTCCGCAGCAAAAAAAAAGCCGGTTTGAAGCTCGCAGGCAACTGTCAGCACTTGAGCGAGCATCCAAACAGCAGCATAACTGTCTTTTTTTAGTAACTACAACTCCATGTACATTTATTTGAATAAAAATAACCTCTGATGCACAGATTCCCAGGGACGTTCTTGAGCAAACTTGCCCTGCTTGCTCGCACCACACACGGTTTGTGCGTTCCTGGTTCGGCCCAACTGCAAACCAAATGCAGCGTAAGCAAGTCAGCGCGGTCACGGGGCTCTTCTCACCCGCCTCCCTCATCTGCATTGTGCATCATTCCATTGTGCAAGAAAACACGGAGCACGTACAGCCCCACACAGCACAGGTCGGCTCGGCTGCAGGAGGGCCAGGGAGGGCCCAAAATTTGTGGCTAGAAGCTGCCCGGGGAAAAGGCCCTGGGGTGTGGGTGAATGGCAGCTGAAGAGGAGCCAGCAGTGTGCCCAGGTGGCCAAGAAGGCCTATGGCATCCGGGCTTGCACCAGCACTGGTGTGGCCACCAGGACCAGGGCAGGGATCATCCCCCTGGACTGGGGGCACTGGGGAGGCCACACCTCGTATCCTGGACTCAGTTCTGGCCTCTCACTCCTAGAAGGACATTGAGGGGCTGGAGCGTGTCCAGAGAAGGGCAACGGAGCTGGCGCAGGGTCTGGAGCACAAGCGCACTGAGGAGCGGCTGAGGGACCTGGGTGGGGTGAGCCTGGAGAACAGGAGGCTCAGGGGAGACCTTCTGGCTCTGACAACTCCCTGACAGCAGGTTGGAGCGAGGTGGGGGTCGGTCTCTTCTCCACAGGAACAAGCGACAGGACGAGAGGAACCGGCCTCCAGTTGTTCCAGGGGAGGTTGAGGTTGTCCCTGAGGAACAACTCCTTCCCCGTTGGGGTTGTCCCGGCCCGGCCCAGGCTGCCCAGGGCAGTGGTGGAGTCCCCATCTCTGGAGGGGTTTCCCAGCCGTGTGGAGGTGGTGCTGAGGGCCAGCGGTCAGTGGGGACCTGGCAGTGCTGGGGGAATGGGGGGACTGGAGGGGCTTAAAGGTCTTTTCCAACCAAAATGATTTTGTGATTCTGTGAAATGACCCTGAATTTCTCACAGTGCAGTGTGAAGGGTCCCAGTACACACATCTACCTCCCCGCTCTGAAATACAGCTGACAAAACACACAACGGCTGCGGAGAGGGGTGAGAGTGTGTGAGGAAGGAACCCATGTTTATGTTCAGGGTAATCCCACTGCATTAAATGCCCTGAATGAGCCATTCTTTCGCCAAGCATAAAACGGGACAAAACTCCCCTCCTTCCCTGATAAAGCTGTTTCACATGAAAGGCCAAACGGGTTAGTAAAGCAAACAGTCATTAGGACCCACAACCCAAAGCTCTGACCAAGCGTTGTGCAACTTCTGAGCCCCTCGTAAAGGCCTGCGGGGTGCCAGGAATCTCAAACCTACCCTGAAATTCCACTTGGCCAACTGCGCGAAGACGTTCTTCAGGGCGTCGTGGTGGGTGTAGAGCTCCACCTGCCCGGGGCAGTCGAACAGGTAGTAGTGACCCCGGAAGGCGGCCAGCTTCTCCTGCAGCCAGTCGATGTTGGCCTCCAGGTACTCCATGCAGTAGATCAACCCCCCGTTGGGCCCCAGCTTCAAGCTCTCCATCACGTCGGGCAGGGTGATGAGCTCGGCGATGTCCACGGCGCACTGGTAGGGCATCACCTCGTTGGCGGGGTCCAGGTTCACCACCGTCACCTTGCGGCCGACCCTGCCCAGGAACTCCTGCATGCCGTGGCAGTAGGTCGTCTTGCCGGAGCCCGGAGGCCCGATAACCACCTGGCCGAAGGCCAGCGAGCTCCCCTTGCTGCCTTCAGACATCTCGGCTCATTTCCTCCTCCTCCTGATGGCTGCCAAAGGAGAAGCTGCCGTTTACCATTTTATTTGCATTTATCTGAAAGCTCTCTGCTGGAATTCACACCCAGGGAGCGGGTGGAGAGGAAGGGAAAGCATCATAGTGGAACCGCTGCCTCCCATCACTCCCGGCACAGCTGAGCCCCACGTCGGAGTGGACGTCACCCCGTTCCCCCCCAGCCTGTGGGACACAGATCCCTTCCCCTGCCCGCGCGTGGGCCGAGTTTTACCCTAGTTGGTTCCCTCCCTTGCCCCAGCACGTCCCCATGTCCCTTTTCTCTCTCGCAGCCCCTCTCCTCCTCGTGCAACCCCCACATTCCCACTCCCCACAGACCCTCCCTTCTCCCCAGCTCTCCCACACTCCTTCTCCCCTTCACATCCCTTTTCCCACACGTCCTGTGTCCCCTCCTCCTGCCATGTCCCCTCTCCCCCTGCATCCTCTCCTCTCCCCTGTCCCCTCTTCTCCACCACATCCCCCTCTCCCCCGTGTCCCCCCCATGTCCCCTCTTCTCCCCATGATCCCCTTTTCCCCATGGCCCCCATTTCCCCCCCTTTATCCCCACATCACCCCCTTCCCCTGCTCCTTGCCCAGGCCCCCCCACCCCTCATGACCCCCTCCCCACGCCGGGGTCCCGGCCCCTACCCCCGAGGTCCCGGCACACCGCTCACCGCCCCGGTGCCCCCGGCGCTGGGTCCGGGTCGCCGCCGGCCCCGAGCACCGAGTTCCGGGGGAGGAACGGCAGCGCCACGGCGCCCCCTGGCGGCGGGAGGAACGCGCAGCTCCGCCACACCCGGGACTCGAAGCAGGGACCAGGACTCGGGAATCGGGGTCAAAGAACACACGGGTTCGAGTCCCGGAGCCGGCCCTTGTCCCTCCAGCACAACCCCATCCCCGCCTCTGCCTCCTAAAGAAGGGGAATTACTGCCTGCATCCTTCCCCGACACAGCCATAGCCTTAAGGAAGGTGCAGGGGGCCAAGCTGGAACCTGCCAGCAGAGCATCCAACTCCCACTTAACCCTCTAGCACTGGGTCACTGGGACGAAGGCTCTCCCCCCCTCAGAAGAGTGCCTGCGTCAGGAAAACGGGGGCAGAGCATGTCGGAGAGCTGTGGAAGCACCCGCTACACCCAACCACAGGGACACGCCTCCCGCAGAATTCCTCCGGAGGCTGCCAGGACAAGTCTTTCATCCCGACCAGTTTCTCCCAGCAGTGTGGGATCGTCACGCCCAAGCAACGCGAAGCTGCGGGCCAGCAGCGAGCTTTCGGCAGGACAGCTACCGTGCCACGGCTGGCCCTGCCTGTACTTGTCCCTCCCTGGGTCTCAGGCAGCTGTGAACTATGATTTCTGGTTTTTTAGGCTGACCCAGCACACAAGCTTTGTTGATCCAGGCTTTAACCCGTCAGTCAAAGGCAACACCCTTCCCCGCTCCCACTGAACAGCCAGGACCAGCGCTATTTCCCCTCATTTAACTGGGTCAATTAGGGGGGAAAACTCGCTGAAGCAATTTTTGTTACAAGTCTGTATTTCTTCCAAAAATAAATATACGATCACCCTGCTCCCAGCCTGAGCCCAGGAGCCAGCCCGTGCTTGGCAGGAGCAGAACCAGTACAAAGGCTCTGTGTCAGTCTCTGCTCAGCGCGACTGGGCGTTGAAGCTCTCCAGAGCACCGTGCGACGCCCGGACAAACGCCATGTCCTGCCTGTACTTCATGGCAGTGGCTGGCTGGCGTCTGAGCAGCTGGTCACCGCTGTCCTTCGGGTCAGGGTCATCGTAGATGGTCGAGATGAGGATGGGAGCGTCTCGCCGTGGCTTTTTCGCCTTGCTGAAGGTCGGCAGTTTCTCCCCGTGGTACCTAGAGGGAAGCAGGAAAGGTTTGGGCCAACATTGCTGAGGGCGTTGGACACCCCTGTGCATCCCAGCTCGTTTCCTTCACATGCTGCTGGGGAGAAGTGGACCCACACAGGGCAATAAGGACCCTTCCTCTATTTCTGGCTGTGAGACCAAGAGCCAGTGCTCCCAGTGAAACACAGCACCGCACAAAGCCTCCAGAACCCCGCCGAGAAGGTGGGGGTGAGGTGCACAGCTACAGCACGGGTCACTGGGGCTTTCCCCACCAGAACAGCAGAGCAGGGGTGACCCTCAGCCCTCAGGCATAGCTCTCCCTCTGTGTTTCTGTGCTGCGAGCACCTGCAGATGGTTCCAGTCTTATACCACAAGCTCCTCTGAGGTGCACTGGGCCGTCAGCAGGACATGTTTAGCTCTGGAATGCTGTGGCAGGCCCTGCCACCAGCTGCACAGAGCAAGGCAGATCCCTGGGAGAGTTTCATGGTCCTGGTTCACATTCTGCTCCTTTTGGGGCCAGTTCGCTGCTGTGTCAGCCCAGGGAGCCCAGGCAGTGGCTCTGAGCATGGGCTGGCAGGGCAGGGTCAGCTACTTACCCCAGCCCCCTCTTGCATCTGGGGTTCTGACCCTCGTTGTCCAGAGCTTCGGCCATCCCCGAGTTGCGGCTGCCCAGACCCAGCCCCTCTGTCCAGCCCTGCTGCTCCAGCACCTTCCTGCCAAAGCCCTGGCAGAGGAGAAAAACCGTCACAGAGTTGCTGGACAAAGCTCATCCTCATCTTTCCAGAAGCTTCTGCCCCCTCCCCACATCCCAGACCTCTCCTCCTGCCCTGGGCCTCGCCACCACAGCCCTCCCCCTCCCAAGCACGTATCCCGAGCTCACCTTGGTGTATCTCTCAAAGGTGCCAATCTCCTGCCCTGCAACAGCCCCATCCTCCAAACCATCCCGCAGTCGCTGCTCCAGCCACATCCGGACTGAGTCCCGAGCGTCCTTATCGCCTCCATCTAGGGGGAAAGGAGCACGAGTCAGAGCAGCACAGCTCAGGGCAGCCGTTCGCTCCTGCCGTTTCCCCACAGCACCACGCAATGAGGAGGCAGAACCTGTTCTTTTTGGCAACTCTCGCTGCCAGACAAGAAAAACATTGTTTTGGGTATGCTGAGGTCTCGGAACGCTTTCAAAGAGTGACAGAGCCCAAGAGTTCCCCACTGCAGGGCCAGAATTTCCCCTGGTTTCCTGAGGGGGGGGTACGGCTCAGATACCTTTGTCGTAGTAGATGCTCATGTCCACATCCCAGTCATCCGCAGTCTGCTCATCAAAGTCTGCCAAGAGAAGGAAAGCCCCAGTTTTGGTGATGGTTGCGGCAGCCAGGCACAGAAGAGCTGTTTGCTGGTGGCCCAGCTCTCTATTTTCTCTAACAAAATGGGAAGGAAATGGTGTTAGAGACCCAGCAAACAGGCTGCCAGTGGGACCATGGGGGTCTCTGGTGACCGGATTGGACCACTGCGGGTTTGGTGATCAAGGGAAGGTTTAAAAAGCAATGGCAGGATCTCTGGAATGCTGTGGTGGTTACACCTGGTTAGGTTGGGTCTCACACCTGGTTAGGTTGGGGCTCAGTGACACAGACACCAGTGTTACCTCCATTCTTCTCCTGCCAGTACTGAGCATCCGTGTAGAAGACAAGGCCAGAGCCGCCTTTCTCCCACTTCAGCTCAATCTCCTCCTCGAAGAGCCGCTCCTCCACACGGTCCTGTTTGGTCACGTCCTCGTGCAGAGCCTCATGTCGCTCCCACTCCTCACAGGTATCGTTGTCCTGCGAAGGAACCGGTGAAAGGCGGGTGATGCCAGCAGTACACAATGTCCTCCCCGCTCCCCTGACCCCCGTGGCCCATCCCAACGCCTTCCCTACCAAACCGCTTCGTCGACAGAGCTCGTCTCAGCCTGCTGTTGTCAGGCACTGACACGACCGGCGCTAATGACCTCATCCCCCTGACTAATGCCATCTCCAGAGTCAGCAGACTGCTGCCGTGAAAAACACCACATCACACCCACTCCGCAGCAGCGCACCCGAGCCGTGGCGCGGAGATGCCCATTTAAGGAGTAGGGGTGGTGTACCTAAAGTCAGCACTAGCAACAAATTAATTCCACTCAAGTCGATCCCTAAAGAGATTGTGCTGGTTGCAGTGAAGCAGCTCGCTGGCACTGGCACAGACACAGATCAGGCTGACAGCTTTACCGCTGCCTGCTCGTAGCCCTCTGAGGAAGACATTAACCACTATCAGAATAGCCAAAAGAATGACTAGTGATGCAGGAACCAGCCTGTGAGACAGGGCCAGAGGAGCCTGTTGAGTCTGGAGAAGAAAAGACTGAATAAAAAGTTTACAAAGGAAGGAACAAAGCGCTCTCTGTGTCTGCTGTTGCTAAGAGAACGTCATAGGGTAAAATTGCAGCAAAGATTTGGCACCTAAGTGAGCTCTGGTACAGCAAAGAACGGGACTGGCTTGCCCTGGGTCTGCGCTGCCTCTGTAATGACAGAGGTTTGTGAGAACAGGCCAGACGGGCGTCTGTCAGGTGGAAGGAGTGAGATCGCCTCCGGACAGCCCGTCCGGCCCGGTTTGAAAGCCATTTTAATCAGAGTGATTAACTTCAATCACAGGAGCATTCGAGGTCAGCCCTTTGTAGAGCTCCGCGTGTCACCTCCCGCACACAAAAGTGCTCCTGGATCTCTGGTCGCCTCATTCACAAGCAGAGCTGGGCCAATCTGCCATGCAGCAGGGCAGGGATCGGCTCCTGCAGCACCAGCCTCTGCCTGTGCTCGCTCTGCTGGACTGAATCCCCTGGGCTCAACCTCGACCAAACCCCCCCAGCTCAGCCCTGACCAAACCCCCCCGGGCTCAGCCCCCACAACCAGCTCGATGTGGATGAGCAGTTTTGGAGGCGTTCGTGCCCACACAGTTCCTGGGCCAAGGGGCTCTGCACCAAGACGTGAACAGTGTATTTTAACGTCATTTTTAGACAAGGGATTTATACTGTACAATTAAAAAATGAACAGTGAGCTCTGAGAGTGTTATATCAGCCCTCCCAGCTTTGCAGCTACAACAGCTAACTGTGGACAGTGCTAGAAAAATCCACTTACATCATCCGCGTGCGACTCCTCTTCCTCCTTCTCCTGCTCCTCCTCCTCTTCCTCAGCACTGGCTGGGTGAGTCACCCCAGGTCTTGCCACAGGCTCCTCTTCCTCAGTGATCTCATCCCCCGCAGCAGTGTAAACCCTTTCTTCTTCTATAACTGTCTCAGTGTCCTGGTATTCAAAAGGCACATTCCCATACCTGCGGGATGAGCCTGTCTTCGGAAAATCCAGCTGCAACTTCTTGATAATACGGGGGGGCAGCCTGCAGGCCCGGATCAGCTCCAGGAACACTTTCAGGGGGGTGCCCACGTTTCCATAAGGCATGAAAGAAGGGGGGTTGAACTCAGGCAGCCGCTTCAAGTCTGTTTCTGTGACAGATTCGCCCGTGGATGCTTTGTCCCCGCCACAGGGAAACGTCTCTGTGCCTGGAGAAAAGAAGGAATGGTTTTGTGAGGGAACACCGGAGAGGGGTAAATCAGGGCCCTCCCGAGCAGGAGGGGGATGAGCAGACCCCAAGCCGACTCGTCTTGCCTCGTAATGAATTTAAGGTATTATGGAAGTTCCATGAGGAGTTTTAACCACCCAGTACCCGCAGGCTGGCTAATGAGACCCACGGGGGTGCGATCCGGTGCCCAAAGGATCCTCCAGGCCCATGAGGGGAGGCCAGGCCCGGCCCGGTCCCCCCCGCCCCCCACCCCGGGGCCCGCTCGTACCTGTCCCGGGGCTGAGGCGGACTCTGCGGATGAGGCAGCGGCCGGGCAGCGAGGCGCCGCCGGGCCCGACCCAGCGCTTGCCCGAGTACATGCGGACGAAGCGGCGGGCGCGGCCGGGCTGCACGGCCACCAGGCAGGAGCAGGTGCGAGGTGTCGTGGCCTCGTTGCCGCCGCCCGCCGGCGGGCGCTCGGGGCGGTGACGGTAATGGAAGCAGTGGAAGCTGCCGGCCTCCACGAACTGGCTGAAGTAGGCGCGGAGCTGGGCAGAGCGCAGCGCGGCCGGGATGCCGCTCACCAGGCAGTACCGGGCGCCGGCGCCGCCATTACCGGCGCTAGCGTTGGGCGCCGCCATCTTGCCCTACTGTGACGAGCAGCTGGGCGCGGAGTTATGACGTCACTGAAGAAATGGGGGGTGGGCGACGCCTGGTGGCGGGGAAGGGCGCTGCAGCCGGGCGGGAAACGGCGGGGGTGGTCCTGGGGGTGGCCAGGCCTGGAGGAAGGTCACAGGCCCTGGGCGTGTTAGGGCGGTGGAGCTGTCCAGGCCCCCCGTGCTGTGCACCCTATCCCCGTGCAAGGGGTCCTGGCCTGGACCTCTGGGTGAAGTCCCGGCGCTGTGTCCCCTGATGGGGCGCTGGCCCAGAGCCGCCTCATGGGCAGGGACACAGGATTGTCCCAGCCCTGGTGTGGCCAGCAGCACCAGGGCAGGGATCGTCCCCCTGGACTGGGGGCACTGGGGAGGCCACACCTCGTATCCCGGACTCAGTTCTGGCCTCTCACTCCCAGAAGGACATTGAGGGGCTGGAGCGTGTCCAGAGAAGGGCAACAAAGCTGGGGCAGGGTCTGGAGCACAATGCGCTGAGGAGCGGCTGAGGGACCTGGGGGCGCTCAGCCTGGAGAACAGGAGGCTCAGGGGAGACCTTCTGGCTCTGGCAACTCCCTGACAGCAGGTTGGAGGCGGGGGGGAGGGGTGGTCAGTCTCTGGTCCCCAGGAATAAGCGACAGGACGAGAGGAACCGGCCTCCAGTTGTTCCAAGGGAGGTTGAGGTTGGCCCTGAGGAACCATTTCTGTCCCTGTTGTCCAGGCCTGGCCCAGGCTGCCCAGGGCAGTGCCGGAGTCCCCATCCCTGGAGGGGTTTCCCAGCCGTGTGGAGGTGGTGCTGAGGGCCAGGGGTCAGTGGGGACCTGGCAGTGCTGGGGGAACGGGGGGACTCAAGGAGATTAAAGGTCTTTTCCAACCAAAACTATTCTGTGATTCTGTGACATGAGTGGGTGCCACAGGGGACAAGGGACCCCACAGCCATCCCCTGTCCCCAGGGGCTGGTGGGATTGGTGGCAGATTGGAAGTGCCAAAGGCTCTCCCTGCACCAAAGTGTCTGCGTGGCTGGTTCAGGGTACCCCTGTCAGCGGGGCTGTGGGCATCCCATGGGCCGTGACTCAGGCACGCGTCACCAGGCTGTGTGGCTCAGGGCTGCCCGTGGCTGGCATGGGCCTGCCGAAATCATCCAGTGACTCACGCGCTCCCTCCCCATGGAAAACGGCTGTCACGGGGCTGAGATCACCTCGGAAAGCATCCGTCAGCGTTCAGTGAGAGGTGGAGGGACAGACTGACGGAGCAGTTACTTGCTCCCCCCCCAGCTGCTGGGTTTCCATGGGCAGGATGGTGACGGGGCGCAGGGAGGCTCCGTGCGGCTTTACCTGACACCTCGGCACGGCAAACGGGCTGGTGTTCGTGTCTGCCGCCGGTTTTTCTAACACCCAGAAATTTAGCACCACCACTAAGAAGTCACCAATACATTCCAAAATCCAAACCATTTTATTAAAAAAATAATTTACGGCATCTTATATACAAACCACAAGAATGTTCACTTATAAAATACTGACATTGAACTCACTGCAGGAGCTGCAGGCAGGAGGAACCTTTCCCCGTGTGCACCAGGCTCTGACTCCAGGCAGGGATGTTTGGTTCTACCCTAAACCAACTCCCTGCAGCCTTGGCAGCTCGGGGAGCCGCTTATTGTCGCACAAACGGAGGTGAGCCCACAGCCTGAGGTGATGGGAAGAGGTTTAGGTGTATTGTTGGAACTAGATGGTCTCGAAGGTCCCTTCCACCCCAACTGGTTGGTGATTCCATGGTTCGATTGTGCTGCGAGCAGCATTTCATGGCATTATGGAGAGAAGAGACACTCTAAGGTGAAGAGGGGTGAATCTGCACACCCTGGAAGATTGAATCCCCTGGCTTTTTCCCTCTTGGTGCCTTGGGAAGATCTTTCATGAATATTTCTAAGGTTTCAAGCACAACACATAGACCAAGGCTTCACCCAGACCCACCATGTCTGCGCTCGGGAAGCGACCCTGCTGAAGCCACCTTCTCCGGTGTGCCTGAACATGGCAGAATCAAGCTGTGTGTTGAGGACAAACCTCAAATCTTGGAGTTAACAGCAAAACCCACACTGATTTCAAAGATTCATTGAGGAAAAAACGGGCCTGGGCTCTAACGTGACCTGTTCTGTGCTCTGTAGGCGGGTGGCTGCAGGGAGAGAAACCCGCCACCCACACAGAGACCGACACAGAGACCAGGAGCTGCTGGAAACTGCTGCTGAACTGAAGCCACTTCTGGTGCAGCCTGGCTGTCTCCTCTGCCCTCAGCCCTGCCTCCCTGCAGAGTCCAGAGTGCTTCCCTCGCTGCGTCCCTGTTCCCTGGGTTCACTTTGGTGCCCAGCGAGGCATGAGGAGCACCGATGGGGTTGGCGGCTGAGCGCGGCTGCTCAGAAGGGCCCACGTGCCGCAGGAGCCAGCTGCCTGCCCGCTATTTCGTACAGCATCTCCGCGATGAGCTCGACGATGTCTGCATTGCCGATGACGGGTCGGAAGAAGAGATCCGTGATGAGGGTGGGAGGGATCGATTTTAAGGTGGAGGCGATCAGTAAAATGCGGGCGAAACGGCCCTGGTCCTCGGGGAGCAGGGGCTGCAGGACTTCCTGAAGCGCTCGCTGGGCTTCGCGCTGGAGGCTCTCGATGTACAGGGAGGCTCTCAGCCCAGGGACATCTGCCGAGGGAGGGGAGGGACAGCCGGGGGTGAGGGAGGCTGGAAAACAGCCCTGGGTTTCTCCCGTTCCCACCCTTCCCCATTGCTCAGAGGGCATCTCTGAGGCCACACTAACAAGGTGGACGCAGCACTAACGAGACGCAGCTATTCCATGGTTGCCATTTGAGGGAGGAAAAGTAATAAACTGGGCAAACCCATGTTTACAAAGTAAATCCTGGGGTCCTTTATTGTCTGCGGGGCAGGCAACAGCCTTGTTTTTACCACCCCATTTGACATCCCTCCTCCCCCTTCCCAGAGTGTTTGGTAGCGGTCAGTGCGAAGGGAACTGACCCGCCCCGCTGTCTGCACTCTGAGTGTCTCCAAGCCCAGAGACATGTGTTCGGGCGCTACCACGGGTGGGATGAGCCCTCCCACTGGTGTGGGGGCCCGCGGGGGCCCAGCACTCACCGGGGTTGAAGAGGATGGCTCCCTTCAGGTACGCGTATTCCTTGGGACTCAGGTCCAGGCTCCAGAAGGTGTTGAGGCAGCACTGCAGCCGCTGCACGGCCGCCAGCGTGGGCTGCGTCCGCTCGGGCTCTCGCCGTTGGCTTTGGCCATCAAGAAGGATCTTCTTGAGCATGCTGGGGGCCGGCGTCTCCATCACCTCAAAGGTCACCATCTCCTGGACCAGCCCCAGGAGGAAAAGGGGGACCCAGCAGCTGTCCAGCAGCAGGAGCTGATCCTCTCGCGGCAGCAGGTGGAAGCAAGGGAGGTTTTTTATGAAGCTGATGGTTTTAACCAGCACTTTGGAGGCTGCCTGGCAGGTGATATGGGGCGTGCGGAGGCAGACGGTCCGGTGCTGGTGGCAGAGGCAGCGCTGGTGGGCTGGGCTGCGGCCGCCCCGGCCGTGAGTGAGGTTCTGGCTGAGGAGGGTGTAGAGGATGGCGGTTCGCTTGTCCTCGCTGTGGCACTGGCACCTCTCGCAGTCCATGGCCACACCGCTGGTGGTCATGGCTGAGCCGGGCAGCTGGATCCTTGGTGAAACTCAGCACCTGCTACAGCAGATGGGATAGAGACACAAAATCCCTCCCAAACCCTTGGTTGCAGGCTGGATTCTCCCTGTCCTCCCAGCTCTGCCAGCCCATGGCTGCTCAAACCAGCTCTTATAAGGCTGGGTCACTGGTGAAACACCCCTCCGCAGCCTTGACCGCTCCGCGATTAAGCAGCCCTCATTAAAACCGACTCCACCATCCTGGGGCTGATTGGCTGAGGCAAACGAGTTCTCCACGGCGCCAACAGCCGTTTTCTCAATGAAGCGCCGGGGGGGATGGGGGGTGAGGGGTTGGGCAGCCTTATCGCGATTACCCCAGCAGTATAAACAAAGCCATTAACCCAGGCTGTACCATGGCACCAAGGCCCCGCGCTGGCATTGGGCAGGTGTCACTGCCAGGAGGTTCACACACACTCGTCTGGGCCCTGCATTCAACGGCCTTGGAAAGAGCAACCTGGAAGTCGCTTTATCAGCATTTGTTTGCCTGACCTTGCTGACAGGAGACTGTTACAGTCGAGGAAGAGAAATCTGGTGAATGACGCGCCATGGTGTTCAGTCCCAGGCAGAGCCCGTTGGTTCATGTCCCCCAGAGGAAACACAGGGCAGGGGAAGGGCAAATCCTCGGATTTTCACCTTGAATAACCAGAGATGTTTATGAAACTAATTGAGGAGCTTCTGTTCAAATACCATGTTCAGTTTTGGCCCCTCACTCCCAGAAGGACATTGAGGGGCTGGAGCGTGTCCAGAGAAGGGCAGCGGAGCTGGGGCAGGGTCTGGAGCACAATGCGCTGAGGAGCGGCTGAGGGACCTGGGGAGGTTGAGCCTGGAGAACAGGAGGCTCCGGGGAGACCTTCTGGCTCTGACAACTCCCTGACAGGAGGTTGGAGTGAGGGGTGGGGATCGGTCTCTTCTCCCTAGAAACAAGTGACAGGATGAGAGGAACCGGCCTCCAGTTGTTCCAGGGGAGGTTGAGGTTGTCCCTGAGGAACCATTTCTGTCCCTGTTGTGCAGGGCTCTCCCAGGCTGCCCAGGGCAGTGGTGGAGTCCCCATCCCTGGAGGGGTTTCCCAGGCATGTCGAGGTGGTGCTGAGGGACAGGGGTCAGTGGGGACCTGGCAGTGCTGGGGGAATGGGGGCACTCGAGGAGCTTAAAGGTCTTTTCCAACCCAAACGATTCGGTGATTCCCATCACTGATTCCCCGGGGCAGGGTGAGGGGTTCCTGCAGCAGCGAGGAGAAACTCCCCGCCCCGGGACGGCAGCAACTCCGTGGAGGAAAGGCCGGACCCCGGCCCTGGCCCGCCACGGGGGGACCCGCACCGAGGGCCGCGGGAGGGCTGACCGAGCCGGGGCTGCTCCCGGAGCCGTTCCCCATGACCGGGACCCCAAGGGGCCTCTGCCCGCCCCGGCCCCGCCCTCTGCCCTTTCACCCCTGACCCCTCCGCCGAGCTTTCTGGAAGGGCCCGGACAGGCCGTCGCTATAGCAACGGGACTCCTCGCCTCGCGTCCCGCCTCCTTCCCGCGGATTGGACGCGATCGAGACCAGTCAGCAAAGAGAGCGGCGCGGACGAGCTTTGGGATTGGCGCGTGAGTGGCGCTCGCATGTTTCCGGTCGCGGCGCTTCCGGTTCCGGGTGCCGGCGTGAGGGGTTTGAGGCGGCCGGTGCGGCGGTGACGGCGGCGGGAACGATGGGGTTGAGCGCGGAGGAGGCGGCGGAGCAGGAGGACCGCTTCGACGGGATGCTCCTCGCCATGGCCCAGCAGCACCAGGGCGGCGTGCGCGAGGTAGCGCCGCCGGGTCGGGGCTCGGGCCCGGACCCAGACCCGGGCGCGGGATGGGGCGGCGGAAGCTTTTCCATATTTCCCGGGGAGGGAAGCGGGGCGGGACCGGGAGGAGGGGGGCGGCCCGACCCGGCCCGGCCCGGGTCCCGGCCCTCCCCACATGTGGGTCGTGTCCTTGCGCACAACTACCCCCCCCCCCCCCCCCAACCTCGCGCGTTAAAGGGCCAGGCCTGCGCCAGCTCCGGGGAGTGCGCAGGACTCCCCGGGACTTAGTGTGATGTTAAGGAGGGGTCAGGAGCCCCTTACCGCAGCCTTGCGCCCCATCTCCTGCTGCTTCTGCACTTCCCACGTGCGAGCCCCAAGCCCTCGGTCAGGCCGATGCTGCTGCCCCACCCGGGCCCGGTCATGGCAAAGCCAAACACCGCAGGGGAGGATCGAGTCGCTTTTGCTAGCACAAACACCTGGTAGCAACCCCCTGAGGCCTGATGGGTTTGGATTCGACCATGAAGTGGGTCCAGAGTAGGCCACAGGAAATGACCCGAGGGTGGAACACCTCTGCTGGGAGGACAGGGGAGAGAGTTGGGGGTGTTCCGCCTGGAGCAGAGAAGGCTCCGGGGAGACCTTAGTACGACCTGTCAGTGCTTCAGGGGGGCTGTCAGAAAGCTGGGGAGGGGCTGTTCAGCAGGGGCTGTTGGGACAGGACAAGGGGTGATGGTTACACTGAAAGAGGGAGATTGTTTCTGCTGAGGGTGGTGAGACCCTGGCCCAGGTTGCCCTGAGAGGTGGGAGAAGCCCCATCCCTGGCACCACTGCAGGTCAGGTTGGCCCTTGGGGCTCTAGTTGCAGATGTCCCTGCTCCTTGCAGGGGGTTGGACTGGAGGAGCTTTGAAGGTCCCTTGAACCCAAACCAGTCTGTGATTCTGTGAAGTGTGCTTAGGGAGTGTGGGAACATCCCGCTCACAAACTGTCCTAACAATAGCTGCTTGTGCTGTAGTGAAACATCTTGTTGAAATACTGACAGGACAGAATTCCTGGGAAAGAATTCAGAGAAGCCAAGTCCACTGAGAGTGCGGATTCCCATTGCGGGGTTTGGGTATCCTGGTTTGTAACTTAATTCATTGGCGATATCTGACAGGTAGTGAGTCGTTATGTTGCAAAAATAAACAGGACATGGGGCAGGGAACCTCTGAGGTGAACTGAGAATAAACTGCTTGCCCTTTCTTCATGGCAACCACACTAATGCCTCTTCTGAAAACTGGGAATCCAGCAGCTGGATTTCACAAACACCATAGGATGTTTTGTCTGGAAAATGGTCACAGGGCTGATTTTGGTGCAATCCCAGCACAGACATGGGGAGCACAGAGAATAAAGGCTGCTCAAGAGACTCGAGGTGTCTTGGGGTGATCTGGTCTCATTGCTCTTTTTCCCTCTACCAGCTCGTGAACACGTTCTTTAGTTTCCTAAGGCGTAAAACAGATTTCTTCACCGGTGGAGAAGACGGAGTAGCAGAGAAGGTAAACAACCAAACCCAAAAACTTTTATGTCTTTTACCTTATACCCCTCCCTGTCTATGCCATGCTAAGACTTCCCTGCCAGAGCAACTCAAGGCATTTCCGTGCACTTGGGGACGAGCAGCCTATGATGCTGGTGACATTCATCACTGAAGCAGGGTAATAACAGATTGCCCCTATCTGAGGGGAGGCGATTGCTGCTTTGAGTGGTACTGACGGTGCAGGGTTTTTGCCACGCTCTGGCCAAAGGCTTGTTTGGAAATCAAATCTGCCAGACACACTGACTTAACGGTGACAGACACCGCGGTGGCGATAACCCCAGGTTACATTGTTTGTTCATCTCAGAAGAAGGACAAAGTCCATCTCTCTGCACATGCGGCTGTACTTTTGTCTCGGGGCTGCGGTGCTGGTTCGGAGCGAGCCTGGGGGTCTGGGCGGCCTCGTTGGCAGCCCCAGTAGTCCAGCAGCTTTCTTCACCCAGCTGCAGAGTGGAACAACTAAATGATTTCACTGTAGGGAAAGAAGAACCAGAGTGTTCAAACACAAAGTGAAGGTTTCTTGTTTGTACGTACCAGTACAGCAGCTGTTCTCCTTCCTGGACTATGGAACTCCTCCAGCAAAGCAGGCGCTGCCCCTGTGTGGGGTGTGTAAAACTAAGGCAGGGAAGAGATGGGATAGAGAATGGTGTCGAAGTAAGAAAGATGAGGCCTATCGTAATTTTCCTTAGACTAGAGAGCAAATCTCCCCCAGTTCCTGGGGCCTGTGTGTGCTCCCAGAAGCAAATCCCTGAGCAGTGCTTCAGAGGTGAGCACAGGCGGGAGCTTCAGTTGCTCCTGGCTACTGTCATTGTAATTCCACAGCAAATCCGTGTCTGTGAAAGCAAAGTTTGTGTCCTTGGGTCCTATCTGTTAAAATGTTAAAATGTTAAAAGGTGCTCAGTGCAGAGCCTCTGGCATTGTCATAACCCCAACAGAAATGGAAGAAGCTGCTTCCCCAGCCCTGGTTGCCCTTCGGTGTGAAGGAGAAAGAAGAGCGGATGGCACAGTCGTCATCTTTTCTGGGGTGCTGTTTCAGAAGCTGTTGTGTAGAGTGCGGGGTTGTGGTGATACGTCCAGAGAAGTGGGGTGTGAACACACTGACAGGCTCAGGCAGGGTGTATAGTTTGCTTACGGTGGAACAGCAGCTGGGAGATGCACGTCGTGAATTCTGTATCCGAGGAGACACTGGACTCGCGCTGTGTAAATAAATCTTGTTTTGACCTTTTAAACAAAGCAGAAATACTTGGTGGTTAGTTACAAGACTACAAGGCTTTGAGTTGCTCTGAAAGTTGCTGAATCCCCCTCAAAGTTTCTGGCCTATATAAATAAACCAGTATCCGAATCCCCCACCTGCAAACTCCCCAGCCGCTTTTCTCAGGCTGTCTGTGCTGTTTTCTGGAGCAGACTCCAGTTCTCATACGTGCTTCTTTGCACAGCGCTGCTGCCGTTATTGACCACAGGGCAATTGCTCTGGCTCCCTGCCTGTGTACTCAGCTTTCCCTCCAAGCAGTTTGGCCGTTGGCATCAGGGACCTTGAGAACTTGCTCTTCATAGTCGGAATAACATCAGAATTTGGGTTGAAGCAAAGATTTATGTAGGAACTTGCCTCTAAGTATGAAACGGAGCTTTTCAAACATTTCTCCTCTAAATCATGACACTGAACCTCCATCTAGTGCCTGGGGAAGAGCCCAGTCATGGGACAGGTCAGAAGCAGGTAAAAAACCTTGGATCCAGTGTTCTTCCAGCTGTCTGAGAGTTATGGAGAGGCGGTCAAACAGCTGGGTCAGGCATCTGCTTGTCCTGCCAGAATCGCACAAAGGCCAACGCAAGTGGAGAATTTTTGTTTCTCTGTTACCTCCATGGAATTACACTCCCTGTGGAAGAAAGGACTAGGAAGGGCTACACTGCAGCATTGAGAGTTTTCTCCTACTGTAGATTTTCAGTCAAAAGACTAGAGGGAAAATGAAGGGGGAAATAATGGCATCTTGTGACTAATGAATGTTCTTGTGCTCCTCAGTAGATCGAGTTGGCTTCATTTGGGTTTGGAAAAGTGGTTGTTTGTTAAACTCTTTGACACATGTTCCTCCCTTTCAGCTGATCACAGATACCTTCAACCATCACAACAAACTAGCTCAGAAGGAGCGGAAAGAGAAAAAGGCTCGTCAAGAGGCAGAGCGGCGTGAAAAGGCAGAGAGAGCAGCGAAACTGGCTAGAGAGAAGCAAGAAGCAAATGAGCCAAAGATTAAGGAACTCACAGATGAGGAAGCGGAAAGGCTGCAGCTGGAAATCGATCAGGTGGGAACATACCTGGTCGCTGCAGGTACTGTGTGGGACATCTCTGCTGTGTGTGGAGCAGCAAGTGGTTAAAATGGCTCAGACTTGTTCGTTTGCAGGGCCTGGACCACCAGACTGGAGCAGATAATTTGGTTAGTGTAGGCTCAACCACTCTGTTCTCCCAGAACTCCCTTTCCCTCTCTGTCTCCAGCAAGCTGGGATTGTAGCAACACCCTCTGCTGCAGCCCTGGAGGTGTGAGGACCAAGGGACCTTTCCCTTGGCCGTTCCGCTTTCCTCTGAGGCTGTTCTAGGGCTAGGAATTTCCCCTCTGCTCCAAGTCCTGCTCCTCAGTTTCAGCAGAAGAGGCTGAGGCCACCTAGTGCCAGACCAGCAAGTAACACCAAGTGCCCACACTTGTCTGAGCACGTTCATTTTCATTCTCTTTTTAAACAGAAGAAGGAGGCACAAGGACAGATTAACAGCGTCCCTGTGAAACCCTCGGAGGATGAAGGTGAATCTTCAGATTCTAACAAACAGGTAAAGCTCATCTAGGGACTTTATTTCAGGCTGAGAGAGATCTGTTTGTGGACAAATCCGGGGAGTGTGAGGGGGTGTCCAGTCTGGCTTGTTTAAGGGTACCCACTTAATTCCCAAAGGCGTCAGTATTGAATTTTTGGGGCTTTTTTTCTTGTAATTACTTAACAGAAATACCTACTAATTTCAGGCTAAATTTATATGAATATTAAATACATGCTTCTGACCTGAAATTCTTATAAAACCCAAGAAGTGTTGTTACAAGTGAAAGATAAAGGGAACCTTGAAAAGCTTCTTTCTTTATCCTTTAAATTGGCTGCTCAGGAAACAGATGATGAAGAGGAAGATGAGAAGGATAAAGGAAAACTTAAACCCAACTCTGGAAATGGAGCTGACCTTCCAAATTACAGATGGACACAGACCCTTTCAGAGCTGGATGTGAGTACGGCCTTGTTAGCAGGGTTGGAGGAATTGGAGCGAGGGAATGAGAGCAGGGACTGGTGAGAGTGGTGAAACTGGTGCCCTGTAGCTCAGCTGCCTGCGGACGGTTGTTAGTGGTACTTAACGATATACAATTCCCAGAAGCTGTAGGTAACTTCCCAAACCTGGTCATGGCATTAAAATCTACTTCCCTTTTTATGGTCCCTTTGATATTGTCCATGCTGTTGCCCTTCACCTCCTGCTCACACTGGAGAATATTCCGTGTGCTGTTGTACCAAGGGGAGAGTTGTAGAGCAGCGGCACAGGAGGGTGAGAAGAGACTTGGCTGCTCAGCTCCTCACCTCTGCTCTTTGTCTGCTCCAGCTGGCCATCCCTTTCAAGGTGAACTTCAGGTTGAAGGGCAAGGACGTGGTGGTGGATATCCAGAGACGGCGCCTCAAAGTTGGCCTGAAGGGCCATTCGCCTATCATCGATGGAGAGCTTTTCAATGAAGTGAAGGTGGAGGAGAGCTCCTGGCTGATCGAAGATGGTAAAACAGTCACCGTGCACCTGGAGAAGGTAAAGCAGAATGAATCGGGGAGGATTCAGACTTGTCCAGGCCAGCCCCCTGCAGTGAGCAGGGACATCTGCAACCAGAGCAGGTTGCTCAGAGCCCCAAGGTCCCACCTGACCTGCAATGGTTCCAGGCATGGGGCTTCTCCCACCTCTCGGGGCAACCTGGGCCAGGGTCTAAACACCCTCAGTGTAAAAAATTTCCTTCTTACATCTGAATCTCCCTCTTTTAGTTTAAACCCATCACCCTAGAACAAGCCCAGGAAAAATAAAATATTTTTGCTTCTTCATCCTTCAGATCAACAAGATGGAATGGTGGAACAAACTAGTCTCCACAGACCCAGAAATCAACACCAAGAAAATTAATCCAGAGAATTCGAAGGTAAGAGCTCACCCATTGTACTGAACGGAGCCTTCTCATAAACGTGCTCACCCTCACGCTCCACTTCTACGTCATTTTTTTACCAGTATAGAACCAGTACTGGAGTATTGCTGCATACGATGCTCTCATACAACACGAGTGCTCCTAAAACTACAAATGAATAAAGCTGAGGCTGTAGCTGAGTGTAACCTCAGCGCGTTCGTGTTCTCTGCGAGCAGGGTGTGTGCAGGGATTGTTACTCCGATCTGATGGAAGTTCTCTCGTTCAGTTGTCAGACCTGGACAGCGAAACTCGCAGTATGGTGGAGAAAATGATGTATGATCAGCGACAGAAATCCATGGGCCTCCCCACCTCTGATGAACAGAAGAAGCAAGACATTTTGAAAAAGTGCGTAGACCTCATTGATTTGTGGGGATGGGCTTTTCTGAGCCCCTCTCCTCTTCCTCTGACACAAATACATGAGCAGAAAGCAGGTTGGCCCTCAATCCTACCTGAGTTCAGATCTGCTGTTCCATCGTTGTTGGCTTGTTGGCCAACCCCCTGCATCTATAAAAGCCCGTAGGGGTAGAAAGCCTAATGGGAAATTCTGAGCCTTGCTCTGGAATTGTCTTAATCTGCTGATTTCAAGTCCAGAAAGCATGTTTGGGCCTGGAGGTGACATCTCTGCTGAACTTTAACATGGTCTTGATTGTTTTCTAATCTTCCTTGGTAGCCCAGATATGGCCCCTCCCTGCGCACTGGCCACCAGACAGCTGTCTCCAGGCCAACAGCACTTTATGTCTTTATTGCCCTGTTTGACATAAACACCCCTCGGCAGGGAAATCACTCCCGGAGCTCCCAAGGCCGTGTAGGGAGGGGAAGGTGTGGATGTAATTCTGGGTCACGCAGCTTCTTCAGCAAGTGCAACCCCACATCTTATCTCGGGATTGGAGGGAGGATTAGCGTCACAGGCCTGACTCCTTCTCTTCCTCAGCTTATCTGGAGTGGTAGAAGCTTCCGAGTGTGCTGTATACAGCATGGAGGGCAACTGTTTTGGGGCAGGGACCAGGCTTCTTAGTGCCTGTCAGCTGAGTTAGCAGAACGGAAGGCAGCTCTCTCCCTGCGGAAGTCCACATCCAGGGGACCTCGTTGGCAAGGTCACTCCTGGAGTGCTCTGGAAGTTTGGCTTGGCTGGCAAAGAACAGAGAGGGAGTTTAGACTTTGTTCGGGCCAAAGCAGACTCGGTGACGCCCAGGTGGGTCCTCACCTCTGCTCGTGAAGCCCTCCTGGCTGCTAAGCAAGGACACTGCCCTCGCAGCGCTTATTTCCGTGGAAATGGAAAGTGGAAAGGCTGTGGGGCATTTCAGGGGAAACCTGAGACGAGAGCAAGGAGGAGGACGGGGGCCGGCCCTTCCTTGCACTTTGTGCGTGGATCCTCCACATGGTTTTGTGTTGTATCCCGTGCTGAACCGCAGGGCAGAGGAGGAGGAGGGCAGGAGCTTCTGTGTGTGCTGATCTCTCAGTGTATCCTTCTCAGAGCTTTCTTGATGGGGCAGCCTGGGTCCAAATAGTCCCATCTGAAGTCAGGTTGCACTGGCCTGGGATCAGATTTCCCCGGTCACGTCCTTCATGAGCTTTCACTGTCACAGCACTGGAGATATTCCCCACATCCCCAGTAACGCTTAAACTAACGAGCTTGAGCTTAAATCATAATCTGCCCTCGCAATCTCCCCTCTGCCCCACAGTCACTGTCTGAGCTGCTACGTGTCCGTCCAGGAGGTAACAGCTACAGGGTGTGTTTGATAATTAATTACTGCCATGTGTCTGGACTTGCTGACCCGGTGGCTGGTAGTATTGCTGATACCACTGACCCGAGGAAAAAGTCTTTGTAGCGTGGGGAGTGTGTCCCAAAGAGCTCAGCAAAACACTCCTTGTTGGGGTGGGTGTGGGGAGGAAGCAAACTCGCCAGTGCAGGAAGTAGGGCTGCCTTTCCCCCACCCCAGAGCTGTGCTGTGGCTCCTGCTGACTCATACCCAAGCTCTTGACTTTGTTTTCCTTGCAGGTTCATGGAACAGCATCCAGAAATGGACTTCTCGAAGGCTAAATTCAACTGAGCTCTCCCCTTCTCCCCCACCTCAGCCCATCAAACGCGGCAGGATACGTATTGCCAGACATCCCTTCCCTTGGGCAAGTCTACACCTCCAGCGTCCCCCTTCCCTGAGCTTGCTGCGGTGGCAGCTCCACCAACTCATCCTCATTTGTCCTGCGTGAGCAGAGCGCAAGGCCACGGGAACAGCTCCAGCTGGAGCCATCTGCCACGCTTCCCAAACGGCGGTTAGAGAAGGAGGGGTTAGAGCAAAAAGGGTGGCAGGAGCCAGGCTGGAGAGGGTTTGGGTTCTGAAATCCTTCAGTTATCACTTGGCTTCACCTCCTGGCTCTTCAGAGCCGCTGATCCACTCTGCCATCGCAGTTTGGCAGCAGGGACTCCTGAGTTTGTAACCCCTTTTCCTTGGCTCTCCTGTGAAAACAAGGGGCAGTTTACTTAGTAAAACAATTCTCCTCCTGCCTCCTTGGGAAGGGATAACACCAGTCTAAAACCACCAGCTCTTGCAGTAGAGACAGGCTCTACCCCTCCTTGCTGCTGCTTCTGTTCTTGCCAGAGGTGGAACAGACTGAGCCCCGCAGGGCAAGGGAGGGCTGGAGAGTCTGTAGTGGGCTAGGGAGAGGATGGGGGGGGTCTCTGGGGGTGCTCTTCTTGCTGGGAGCGTGTCTTCTGCCTGTTTTCCAAAAGCCTCTCTCCCTGCTGGCCACTGACAGCATTCTCTCCTGAGCGCCTGCTGGCGAGTGGCTTTACTCTGCATGTTCGTGTCTTTGTTAAAACTGCAGTGCAACATAAAGGAAAAAAAAAAAGCGGTGTATTTCCAGGTAGAGTGTGTGGTTTCTCCCACAGAAGGGATCCAGGCTGGGGTGGGAGCTGGGAGGGGACTGGGGTCTGCCTGGCAGGGTCTGTGCTTTCTGCATCCGCCTCTGAATCCCTCCAGGGCTCCCTGCTCTGGACCGACGTTTGCTCCCTGGCCAAGGAGAGGCAGGTGGAGGTGCAGGTCACCAACTCCGTGCCCAGCTTAAACACTGGAGGATGACCAAGGCTCCACCCTCCACAGGGCAGCATGTGACTGCCCTGAAGAGGCCACACTTGCCCCAGGTCTCCTTTATGACAGAGCCAAGGAGGACAGTGTCACGACAGCCCAGGCTCCTGTCAGTCTTTCACAGGCTACCCCAGATCCCTGCTGCTACCTCCCTGAAATGGTTCCAGCTCCTACCAGAGGGAGCAGGCACAAACGGCTGAAAAAGCTGCTTGGGCAAAGTCCAGCCTGGCATCACACCTGGCAGGCGCTGTTTTATTATTTTTTGAGTGGTAGGACATAGTTTGTATTTAGTTTCCTGTTTTTATAGGCTTTTGGGGTCAAAAAGCAACACCCACCCAGTTAAGCAGTGACCTTGTGGGCGAGCGAGGACCCAGGCTGGGGCAGCTGCTGCTGGACCGCTCTGCTCCGAATCCTTCCTCCTGCTCATCTTCCAGTTCACCCCACACACAATTCCCTGTCCATGCTCTGGCCCTGCTAAAACAACGGGGTCTCCCATGACTGTACAACCAACCAGACTGTGCTGGTGTTGAAGGGGCTCAGCCCTGGCATGAGCAGAGCTGAGCCGAGCCGTGCGTGGGGTGGGTGAGCCGAGCTCTTAGGGGGGGGGTGACGAGCTTCACCCCGTTCTCAGCCATGTCAGAGTGCTGGAGTTGCCGGAGGTCAGAGCAGACAGCCAGGCTCTGCACCTGCAGGGGGAACCTCTTCCAGCCCTTCCTGAGGAGCAGCCACCAGGGCAGCAAATGGGGACCAGTTGTAAACTGGTGCTGTTCACCACACCACCCCAAGCTTTGTTATTTCCCTGTTAACCGTCTCAGCCCTGTAACCGTCACCCTGAGCCGATCGCTGGCAGCTGCCAGATCACTGGTACACAGCCTTGCATTGCTGGTTCTACGTGCAGAGCTCCCTCAGCATTACCAAACCCGAACTCTTGGGGCTGTTCCTGTCCTTGTCACCTGCAGGGTCGGGGCAGCACTCGGGGTAATGACAACGGTGAAACTCTTGCGTTTTCCCATTCAGGCTGGCACCAGGCTTAGAGCTGGTCGGTGCCGCTTGCAGGCGGCAGGTTGAGAGAAGGCAGAGTTCAGCCAGAGGCAGGAACCCGAGAGGAAGCTGGGGGGGATGTTTTTGGGGTGAAAGTGTGTCATTTTGCCTTTCAGGCGGGTGAAGGGACAAAGCAAACAGTCCTGGGAGAATGGGGCCGTAACTGCTGCACCAAACCCTGGGGCAGGTGAATGCCCCTGCTCAGTTTGTTTGTGAATGGCGGTTGATCCCAGTGCTACCCCTGGACTTCAACCCTGCGGGCCAGCGGAACAGAAGGTGTTTCTCCTGATGGCCTTGTCCTCTGCAACCACTCAGCTGCCACCGACTTTCCCTGGGCCAAGGTGACTCAAAAACACCCTTTTGGTTCAGAGAGGCAGTTTCCCCAGGAACAAACCGTTCCAGGGCAGGACAACTCTGGTCTGAGTGGCTGCAGAAGTGGGTTCAAAAATGCCAAGCCCCACCTCAGCCTGAGTTCCTGGAGACCACGGCCCGTGGCCCCATCTTTGTGACCCCAGCAGGGAAACACAGCATCAGGGGGGACCTTGGGAACCAAACCCTACCCGTACAGCCTTGTCTTGACTCCCAGCGGATGTTTCCCTGCCCAGCAGAGCAGCGAGGGCTGTGCTGGAGCGTGGCAGGTGATGACTTTGCCTTTCCATGCCTGTGGAGGGGACTCTAAGTCACCCGGAGAAGCCGTTTCGGTGCTGCCACCCGCCGGAGCTGAGGCTGCCAGCACCGCCTGGAGCTCCCTGACCCACCTGGGCCCCTTCTCACAGCCTTTCAAGCAAAACCTCGCAGCAACGGGCTCTGCAGAGGGCTTTAATAGGGTAAAAGTTTTCCCCTGGTCTTTTTTAACTCTTGGATTAGTTTTTAATTAATGACTATCACAGCTCAGACCGTTTAGTAACCAGCCCAGACTGCAGGATGGCCTTGGAGAGCAATAAACTGGCAAAACCCCAACAAGAGAAACGGGGGCACTGGGTATTTAACACTACTCTTACTCCAAGGAGACGCCACAGCTCCTCTGTTACTGCTGCGGGCCAGGCTGCAAAGAATTGGGGTCAGACCACCCGCTTCCTCTAAAGACATGAGTAGTTCAGGGTGAGGGTGGGGAAGATGAACTTCCTCCACGCAGCCATTCCCAGCAGTTATTGGTCTTCCTTAACCCAAACCCACGGAAGCCCCTGGGTTGGGCCGTGTGGGACATTGGATCCTGCTGAAGTCACTGCACTGAAGCGCAGCGCTTCCACGGCGTGGCGAGGACCCCCGTGCACCGTGACTCTCCGGAGAGTCTCCTGGCCAAACCAAGCCCAGTAAAATCAAGCAGTGTCTTCAGGAAAAGAACGGCGCTGAGTCAGGTCCCTGAAGGAAGTACTTGTGTGGAAAGAGCAGGTTTACACCCATGAGGCCGGGTAAAGGGCTCGTCTTGGTAAGATCCACTTGAGCAACCAACTCTGTCTGCCAGATCACCCAGCAGAGCTCAACAGGAACGCTCAGAGCAAAAACCACTACAGCAACAGCCACGACAGCTTCATCGCCAGCCAACATGACCTTCAGCAGACATAAACCCTGGCGGATTCATTCCCCAGGCACTATGAGGAAGGAAACCTGTGATCCACGCAGCGAACTGGAAAGCTGGCGCGTGGCTGAACACAGGACTGACAGCAGAGACCGATCGACCACAGCAGCATCGTTTTAAATACAATTTTCCCGATCTCTCCTGGGATTGCAGTGATCTCCAGTGGGTTTGAGGCAGTCTGGCTGGTTGGGAAGCAGCGCTTTGGGGCAGGGGATGAGCTCCCGCGCTGCGCACCCAACAGAGCCGCCGTGATCGGACCAGACGCCTCCAGAAACAGCCTTTCCCCAGGGATTCACTGTGCCCGGGAGAAGCAGAAGTAACCCTGCGTGTGACAGGCACTTGGTCACTGCAGCTGCTTGAACGGGTGCTGAGGGAAGAAAAACCTTCCAGGAGAAGCACTGGAGAAATGTAGAGAGGAGGGTAGGCAGAGAGCAGAAAAATGCAGCCCAGCCTTGCAGGGGGAACTAGCAGGACAGCTCAGGAGCGGGTGGGGACAGGGTCGACGGCAGGGACAGTTGCTCCCTTTCCCTGGGGCTCCAACCAGCTGGTTCAAGGGCTCCAGACACAAAAACGTCTCCCCTGGAGACCCTACCCAGCCGAGAGAAGGCAGCACTTACCTGTTCAGGGCTTTGAAATCCTTCCAGAAAACACCTTTCACACAGCTGCCGCCAAAGGGGGTGGCCAGGTCAAACCTGATCTTCGTTTTAACGAACTCGGGACAGAACAGGCAGGGGACCACGCACAGGACTTGGGGTCAGGCTCAGCTCTCCACCTGTCTGCATGGACTAGACAAGAGTCACGAGTCCTCAACAGACCAAACTTCAGGAAAAAACCAAGGAGGGTTAGTGCCAATCCTTCACACCACCCACCCACCTCCCTCGCAGCAGTGCTGGGAGAGTGGGTCCTGTGCCCCGGGGGGAAAATCCCACCCCCAACCACCTCCCTGCCGTCTTCTGCCCCAGGAGGGCAAGGGAAGGTCCATGGCAGGGACAGGACGGAGCTCTGCAGGTTATCTGCTGAGGTTTGGTAGCGAAATTAAAGTGCAAAACTGGTCCTTCAAGTCACAGGGGCAGCCATGGAGCCAGCCTTCGTCCCCAGGCAGATCCTGCCCCGCCATCGGGGACAGCAGCTCCGGAGCAATTCTGGCATTTTCTAGCTCTAGGGAACAAGCTGGAAATCCTCCCCCCAGGCTCAGTTTTCCCAGGGCTCATCACCCCGCAGGGAAGGTCCAGGTTTCCCTGCACACAAACAGGCGCTTCCCCAGGGGCTCCCTTTGCACCCAGCTTCCAGTGTCCCTCTGAACAACCCCCTGGACATGGGCAAACGCTGCCAAATGGACAATGATACCTTTGTCCACGTGCTGCTGGGAAAGCAGGGATCAGCAACCCCCCCAACACCCCCCCAGCCCAGGCTCCCTCCGCTGAGGGGTGTTCTCCCCGACCTGGGGGAGCAGGAATGTGAAAGACACAGCAGAGGGAAAGAGCATGTCGTTTGCTTTATAAAAAAGACCGGATCAGATGTTTTAAGGCCAAGGAGTGCAAAAGAATCCCGGAAGACACCACAGGTTCAGGGGCCATCGCATTGAGAGGCGAGTTTGGGGGGTTTCTGGGGGGCGGTTGGGGTTTTTTTGCAAGCTTAATCCATACATTCACTCTTGGTACACAGACTAACGTTAAAAATGTGCTATCGCGGCTGTAACGGCGACCGGCAGCTCTTTGCAAGTCCCTCCTCACCCAAAGGCTCCAGCGCACAGAGCTGCGTGTCACCGTGACCCGTGCCGACGCCTCAGTGCACAGGTTCGAGCTGACTCCTCCAGTAGGTTCTGTACAAATCCGTGCAGGAGCAGGAAGCCGAGCGGGTCCACCAGCACATGTGGTGCTCGGAAGGAGGTGGCCAAACGCAGCTCCGCGGCAGTCCCGGGCTGGCCTCGCTTGGAGCCTCTTCCTCGCAGAAACGGGGTTTTTCCCAAACCAACAGCTTGAAAAACAAAGCAGGGAGGGGAAGCCCAATCCAGGCCTCAGTCTCTCCCTTTATTTTCAAAGTCTCTCTCCATCGCTGTCTCAAGGTGTGGTCTCGGTAACGTCCGTGATTTATGAAGGTGCGCTCTGAAACGCCAGCAGGTTACAAAACCAGGCTCTAACAGCGACTCGAACTGTACGTTTCAAAGGGCTTTGGCTGGTTTAAATAAGCCTGACTGTTCATGCGAGGAATTAAAGCCTTCCCCCCTACCCAACCTTCTGAAGAGTAATCACAGGCTGTGAAATCAAGGCACAGTTCAGTCCAATTAAGGCACATTTCAGTCCAATTAAGGCACATTTCAGTCCAATTAAGGCACAAAAACACGGTCCACACCAAAGCACGGGGCCTATTTTGGTCTCCCTCTCCCCCCCAAAAGCAGTGGATGTGTTTATTCTAGGGCTGGTAAATTCAACTCAGCTTTTTCTATTCATGTACAAGGGCACCTGAGCGCATAAACAAGTCCCATGGCTTCACGTGTTGACTTTCTGATAAACAACCGGGTGGCAACACCAGTCAGACACCGCTTCCTCCTCCCGCAGCGCCGCAGCCCTCAAGGTCGCCCGTGCTGAGCCCTGCGGGCAGCAATAACCCCATCTCCCACTGCCGATGGGCTGTGGGAGAGGAGTGAAGGGAAAGGTCCTCGCAGACCCTCTGAAAACACTCCCTGGGAGGTTTTCCTTTCCCAGTGAGCCACTTTTAAGGGGGGTTCTAGCAGAACAGTCAAACAGCCCAACTCTTAATTACAAAAATGTCAAAATGAATCGACTGTTTCCCTCACCTGCCGTAACCCCAGCTCAAGGCTTGTCCCGTGGTCAGTGGGTTGGGGAAACACCGAGGGCTTGGGAGATGAGCGAGGAAGAGCTGACTGGAGTGCACATCACTGGGCAGTGTGTACAACTGGCAACGCATCACCCCCGCCGTTCGCGTCGGACTGGCAGCGACCCCAAAGCTGCTCCCCCAGGGTCTGGTCAGGAGATGAGAGGGGGGCAGCTGCCTCAGCATCCTGCCCTGTGCAACTGGGAGACACGCTAAGAGGCCATGGTTTAAACGAACCATGTCATTAGCTGAACCTTCCTACAAGGCAGCAGGAGGTGACACCACGAAGGGGCAGCAGGAAAAAGGCACCTCTGGCTACTGCAAAAACCACGGATAGAGGACTTAGGGTTCTGGGACCAAGGCAGCCAGGTTAAATAGGGGTTTGGGTCCCTAGAGAGCAAGTGCTGGGCCTTCACCTCAGCATCAGCACAAACACAGAGACACCATCCAGTTAGTCCCTACTCGAGTTAACTTATGAAACGCCAGAAAGCCAGAACTGACAGATCCTCGAAGCAGGGACAGGGCTGGGCCACTGAGGCTAAACGTGAAGTGTGGAGATCAGAGAAGCATGAGTTATCTGATACTTCCTTGTCCATCTTCTCCTCCCTGGGCACACATTCCACCTCCCAAGTTCACTAGCTCCACACTTCACTTCCTTGATGTTCTATATGGTCCAAAAAAAAAAAAAACCAAAAAAACCCAGCGAAATTCAGACAGCAGGAGAAATTTGGCTTCAACAGAGGATCAGGGTAGATTGGGGAAAAAAAATAAGTGGATAGCACAGTCCATGTTGAAAGAGGAGGAACCTGATTGCAGCAAAGCCTTGGGACTCCTGCCTGCTGCCCGAGTCCTTCCCTTAACAATACACCTGAAGCAGAGGTGCCCCAGACGAGTCCGTCTCTGTGTCTTGGAAAGAGGAATCTCTGCTTGTTGGAGAGCCTTGGAGAGGGAAGAGAAGAGATGGCGACATCAGACAGCGTGAACTGCAGCAGTGCCTGGCAGTTAGGCGAGGAGCTGCCACAAAAGGCTTTGTGTATCATGAGGGAGGAGAAAGCCACAAAAAGCCCACGGGCAGGGAACAACCCTGCCGGGATTGTAGCCGTCTTCTAGACAGATCTGTCATTACGCAGGAGAAAACTTGTCTTTTAGCCCTGGGCTCCTCTTTGGAGCGGAGCCGTGAGGCTCAGAGCTCAGGGGACGGCCTGTCACTCTCCCCTGCTTCTCTTTTGCACAGTTCCTTTTGTTCCCAACATAACCCAGCAGTGACCTTAGCCGGTCACACCCCAAAGACAGCCCCAAACTTTGTCAAGACACCCGCAGACTGAAAGCTCCCAGGCTAAGTGCTGTGCATGGACAGAGAACCCTCCGTGCCGAGCTTTCATTCTTTCCCAGGACCCACCAACCCCGGCAGTTTTCTGAGCTCCCTTCCCAAAGCTCCACAGAACCAACCCCCCGACGCTAACCCGAGCGGCTGGTGCCCGCGCGGCCTTTGCAGGTGGTGAAACCTGAAGGTATAAATCACACAGGGGGTTCCCCTCACGCCCAGGATGCCGCCGCAGCTCAGACCCCCGGCCGGGTACGTTACCTGCGCTGCTGTGCCGCCTCATGTTCCTGGCTATCACATCTGCTGGCGTTTCTTCCGATATCTGCACGGCCAAATCTGCAATGGAAACTAAGAGGGCCTGAGACGGGCAGCTCTGACCGGAGAGTGAAGGGAACACACAGGGCTCTGCTTCAGAGGGCACCACCCCCGGGTAACAGCGGAGGTAGAGTCTGATTCTTCATGTCCTGGTAACCAGAGCTTTACAGCCCCTAAATACCAGGAAGCAACAGCAGCCCTACTGCTAAACTGGGTCCCCCCGCTATTTCTGGCTGTCTCCTCGCTCCCCATACTCAGCTTTTTGAGGTCTTTCTACAACAAACTCTCTTAGAACCTGCTCTGGAGGTCAGTCACTTCAGGCCACTCCAGAGGAGAGCATCCCTGACAGAGCCATGAGGCACTCACAGCCCGTCCCTCCGCCTGGCAGGGGTATTAACTGGCTGCTCCTCACCCCGTGGGGTGGAGGAAGTCTCAGCTCCACAGAAACACTCTGTCCCCATAGTCTAAGGGTGGCGTTAGCAGAGAGCACTGGGAGAACATACGGGAGCGAGCCAGCTCAGTAACTGGACATCCTCTGGCACAAGTCAGCCAGCTCATCTGGTCATACCAGTTAAGTTTGACTCATGGTCTTTCTGCCTGGCTTAGAGGTGCGGAGCAAAGCCAGAGCATTGCAGTCGCAGCAGAACGAGCTCTTCTATTGCTCAGCGCAAACTGCACTGACAGCGAAAGATCTCATCGAGAAGGGCAGCCCGCAGCGACTGGTGAGAAGTGGAGGTCTCCAGGAACACCCAAGGACCAACGTTCACACCTCCAGGAGAACAAGCCCAGCCTGAAGACAGACACCAGCTTTCAACCCTGCTCCACCACCACATCTCCCGGGCTTTGATAAAATAACTCATAATGAAGGGGTGACACCAAGGAACCCACACGTACCGTCCTGGCTGATGACCATGGACTCCAGCATCGTCTCGTTACCGCTGTCTGGTGCATTGCCTCGGCTGGACTTCTCCTCGTGGCTCTGGCTGGCTGGGATAGAAATATGAGGCCGGACCCTGCTTTTCCGGGTGCTGATGCGTATGATGCCTCGGACCAGCCTGCACTCAGCATCCTGCTCGTCCAGGTTGTAGTCCTGTGTGATGCTATTGATGAGGTCCGAGATCTTGTTGGTCTTCTCCAGGAAGACAGTGTCTGAGGTGCACTTGGCCAGCTCGTCAATCTGGTGGACGCTGAAGAGCTCTGTCAGTTTTTTGAAGATGAGGACGTCGATCTGCCTGCTGGACATGGAGCCGTTCAGCTCGCTGATGTCCAGGTCGGACTCGTGGAAGGAGTAATACTCCTCCGAACTCCGGTGGCTGCTGGGCAGCGGCGCCTTGTCTACGCTGTTCCTGGAGGGCTTCTCCGACAGCTGCTCTTTGCAGCAGGAATCCGCTTCCAGGTGGTGGCTGGGGCTGCGGTTTGGGTAGACAGGAATGCCCTTTAGTTTCACGTCCGGGTAGCTGAAGCTGCTGCCCATGCTGGACTTTTTGATCTGGTTCCCGTTCTTCTCAGTGGGAGAGACGTTGGCGGGGCTGTTTGGCAGCCGCCCGTTGTAATCTCCGTTCTTTCCGTCATCAGTGGAGGTCTCGGCAGGCCCCGGGTAGGGGATACAGACACTGCAGTCCTGAAAGCAGCCCCCACAGGTCATGATACAACAGAAAACAGCCTTGTACGTGTTCCAGGCCTGAGACAGAGAGGAACAGCAAAAGCTCTGGCTGGGGGGAGCCTCTGCTGTCCCAGAAATAAAGGTAATTGTTTCTGCCTCTCTCCCGTTCGAGTCTTTGAGGTCAGCTTTGCGACCTTTCCTATCCCGCATCTGCTGGGCTCTGCTGCGGCTCTGCTTGAGTTCAGGCGTAGAGCCACTGAACACCTCCAAGCTGACATCTGTCTCCTTGGACGCTCTGCTCCGCAGGGGCACGGCCTCCTGGGAGGACCGGGTCAGCTGGCGGTGGCTGTTCAGGTCGGGGGGAAGTCCTGTTTTCCGGCCCAGCATGGCTCCCCACTCAGGCACCTGCGGAGCGAGACGGTTCTCAAGTCAAGCACTTGCCACCATCTCACCTTAGCGAGATGCTAATCCACAGAAACGGCCCTAACGTTTGACTTCAGTGATTCTCGAGCTCAAATTCAGTATTTCAGTTATTTACAGGAATATTTTGTGTTAGACTTGCACTGTTCTTGTACAGAGAGGGAATCCGGCTGCGTTTCAGGGTTCTCCCACTACTCTAGCTTGGCTGTTTCCACAGATGCTTGAATCAAAAATACGTTTTACAAGGACTATTTTTAAGACATCAAAATCCCTGCACCCTTCAGGAAAGGTTCCTCAGTGCAGTTGGAAGAGGAGCCATTGCTCTGGAGCAATAAATGAGCAGCGCAGAGGAGGTGGAGCCAGCTGCCAGGCTCCAAAGGGAAAGTATCTTTATTTCAACAACTTCCCCTTTGTCTCGCATTCCTTCGGATTAAGCTGGGCCCTGACAGCCCTTATCCCTTTCCAAACACACCGTGCCCAGGGGGAGAGGACAAGCAATCAATCATTACAGGAGCTGCCAATTCAGACTCTGGGTTATCTGGCATTACTAACACTGATGATTTTTGCTAAGGCCGCGTTACCTTAAGGACTTCCCTAGGAAAACCGATGTCTTCATCTGGATTAAAGGAAAGATTTTGTCACCAGGTTGGTCTCAAATCACGCCTGGCGGGTGCAAATCCTCTGCAAAGCCCTGCCCCAGCAACCCTACAGCTGCTGACACAACCGCCCTGGGTCTGCACAAACTGTTTTGACAGTGGACTGTGTCACCCTTCAGCTCCACGGGTCCGACACGCAGAGCTCGGCACGTTGAACCTCCCTCTTACGAAGGAAGCTCGACACCGGGTGGTGGTGAGGAAGGTCAGGCCAAGGCTGTCACTCTCCACTGCTGCTGCTTTTATCCCAGATTATGGTGGTCCCCTAAACTGTCACCAGTTTCTAAGCTTCTTGGCTAACACTGCTTTCACCCCCGAGAGATCCTTTTAAACACTAATTAGGCTAATGAATAAGCAGCGAGAGCCCAGCCAGAGCTTCAGTGTTTCTGGACTGTCCCTGCTGCTCTACTATGTACTTTCTATAGGGCACCTCAAGCACGAATAAATCAATCTGTCCCACCTTGCTGGAGCTTTGCTGCTTTTCCCCATTTTTTAAAACAAATAGCGATGTTGCTGCCACAGAGGAACGGGCTGAAAGCCAGGCAGTCACAGCACACCGCTGCTCTCCAGGAATGCTCTGGCACCTTTAGCTTATAAAAATCCATAACTAGTGCATGGCCCAGGAGCTGCCTTTGCACATTCCTGGACAATACGTTAAATATAAAAGCCCCAGACAGTCCAATTTTGGGGCTGAGCTCCCCAGACTCAGCACCAGCAGTGAGTTTCGACTGCTTTCACTTCAGAACAACAGGGTTGTTTTTTTCCTCAGCTTCACCATGTTTGTAACACGGTTCAAAATTGGCAAACAAACCAAAAACATTTGAGCTGATCTAAGCCCAGAGGTGCTTACTGCGATGTTTCTCTCACTACCGAGGCCCCATCCTGAGTTCTAACGCATGTCCTGCACAGTAACAATCATTTCCATAACAATAGATAATATTTGGAGATCTCAGAGTATTTTTGACACAGGGAAGAGCATTATCTCAGCTGACAGCAAAAGACTTGCAGGCGCAGAGATTAAACCACATGGCACAACCCTCCAGCTGCACTGGGGGTCAGAGACACCTCTGGCCCCACTTGCCCCCTTCCCGCCGCAGCTGGTGTTCCTGTGACCACCAGATCACACATTCTCCAGGAGCACATTCAGGATCCAGCTCCTCGATCCAGCAGCTCTTTCAGCACAAACCCCAGACTGGACTGAAACCTGCAGCCAGCTGCTTAATGCAGCCACAAACAAGCTTGGAGTAAAAGCCCCAGCCGAGCGGATACTCACGAGGTTGTTGGGAGCTTCCTCTGTTCTCACGCAGGCACCGTGTGGGAATAGAGAAGATCCTTCTAAAGAACTTCAGCATCTGCTTCGGAAGAGCGAGGAGGATTCACAACCAGTTTGCGCATCTCAGAGTTAGCCGGGGTCTAAGATCTTCATTGTTCAGAGGACAGGATTTCCTTGGAAAGTTTTAAAAATGCTAAATTAAGTTGTGAATGCACCTAATAATGACATGTTGGTTTGCCAATACCCACACTGCCGCTGTTAGGAGCCAAGGCATTCAGTTAAAGACGGGCCAGAGGACCTAAATTTAGGATACAAGATTTACACAAGCTACAACCTCTCCTAAATATGTGGAAGCATCAATAGCTGTTGAGTTTTCTAAGCAGCCTTGCCAAGAGCTGAAAGCTGCCCCATAAAGCTCCCAGACACCAGACAGCTCTGCTGGCACCGGCAGAGACCCCGGCCCAGAGTCACAGGGATCCAGCCTCTTCTCTGGGCTCCATCCTCTCTCTCACCTGCTTGGGATATCAACAACCCGCCCAAGGAATTGCCTCTCTCCAAATGCTTCCCTGTGCCCCTGGCAGAAACTACCCTCACCCTGCCACAGCTGACAACCAGGACACCTCCACGGCGCAGGAAAACAAAATCTGTCCCTTCCATCTCACAAAGGGAGTGCTGCAAAGGGGGGAGACCCGCCCTGGACACCAAGCAGAGGCCCCTCTGCCGACCCCTGGCACCCGGACATCCTTGAGACCATGGATTTTCGGGAGAAGCGAAGCTGGCAGCAGAGAGCAGCCGCTTTCCAGCCGCCCCGGCAAGACCTGCCCTTTCCCGCACAGGCTCCCCCCCGCGCTCCCCCCGTAGCCGACCCCAGGAGGGACCAGGAAGACCCGAACCCCCACCCCGAGAGCGCTCCTACCGACACCGCCTCCCCAGGGCGAGGGTAGGGAAGGTCCCAGAGCAGCGGGAGGAGACGGAGCGGGGGGAGCGACAGCACGGAGCGGCGGGGAGGGGGGGGCAGTCCCTCAGCCCTGGGTGGGGGCCGGGGGCGGCTGCCTCGGAGGAGTCCCGGAGCGCACGGAAAAGGAGAAGCCGGTCTTGGCGGGGAACGGCACCCTGGTCTCGGTGGGGACCGTGGAGATCCCCGGTGTAGGAAGAGGGGGGCCAGCCTCCGCCCGCCCGCTCCTCCCTCCCGGTCGCGGCCTGCTACTGCCCCCGGGCCGGGCGGCCCCGCCGGGGAAACCGCCGGGCGGCGGCGGCGCGCGGTGCCGGAGGGCCGGGGGCTGAGGCCGGGAGCTGGTGTCGGGACCGGGTCCGGGGTCCCCCCGCGGCGGCGTCGCGAATCCCCCCCCCCCCGCCCCGGCGTTACCTGCGAGCCAGGGGACGGCGCCCGGCCCGGCCCCGCCTCACCTGGGCCAGGTGAGCCACGTGACCCGGCCCGACGGGCCGCCGCGAGGGACAGCAGAGCGCGGAGGGCGAAGCTGCTCCGCCCCGCCCGCTCCCGCGGTCCTCAGCCCCGAGCATCCCGGTCCCCAAGGATCCCGGTCCCAGTGGATGCTGTCCCACACAACCCTCGTCCCTGAGGATCCCTGTCCCCGAGGATTCCTGCCCCAAACGATCCCAGCTCCAAGGATGCTTGTCCTCAAGTACCCCTGTGCACCCCTGTGGATGCAGGGCATGGAGCATCCCTGTCCCCGAGGGTCCCCATCCCAAAGATCCCCCCATCTGCCTCACACCTTGTCAAGCCCTCCCGGTGCTGCCTGCTCCGGGCAGCACCTCCCTGCCGAGGGGTCTCAAGTGGCAGCCGTGGGGCACCCATGTGCGTCCCCGGGGGTCCCACGGGACCTGTGCCCCAGGGACAGCATCTCACCTGCACCTCCTCGGGTGCTGCCCGTGGGTTCGGGTGCCTCATGCTGAAGCCGGGAACCCGTCCACCCCAGGACAAATGTCCACCTAGGCCATGCTTGGCCCAAGCGCTTCGACAGCCCCAAAGCCTTTGGCCACCTCTCCTGCCACCCAGCCCTGCTCTCCCACCCGGCTGCACCCATAGCGGGACCTTCCCGGGGGGTGATTTCACCCTCTCTGCTCGGCACCCTGTGAAGCAACAGCATTGTCCATCCCTTCTGCTGGGAACGGTCATTTCTGCCCAAGATCCCTTGGGGATAGCGGTGGCACGACGGGACATGTGCTGCAGGGATGCCCAGTGCTCTCCAGGTACTGGGGCTGCTGGGCTCAGCACGTCCTGGTCGCTGCTGCTCGCTGACTCTGGTTCTCTCCAAAGAGCTGGTGATTCACTCTCAGGGGCCCGGATCCTGAGGGTTTGAGGGAAAGGAAGGAAACCAGGGGGTGAAAAGGGGCAGCAGGGCAGGAGCCTGGCAGACCGGCAGCCGTGCACCGGGGCTGCAGCCAGAGCCCCAGCCGCTCGGCTCAGACATACCAGCCAGTTTCCGAGAGGAAAGAGAAAAAAATCAGTGTAAAGGATGGTGCCAATGCCAAGAAGCTCATTCCTCCTCTAAAGGGCACAAAGACCGCGTTTATTTATTTAAGCCTCTGGCACAGGAAGACCATACTTAATTCCAGCCGGTGTCATTTCCCTGGCCTGGCTTCCATTTGTGCATAACTCAAAGCCAAAGCACCGCTTGGAAACGTGTCGTCTCCTTCTCTGCCGGGTGCCTTGAGTACAGACCCCTGCCATGAAACCTCTCCCAGCGCAACCCCATCGTGCCTGGCACTGCCAGGACGAGCTGAGCAGCACAGCATGACCCCCCGAGCCCAGCACCACACTGCTCAACTCCCCTCGGCTCCTGCATTTTCCCTCGGCTCCACCACCTCCCAGCCAGGGCTCCGCTCCCACACCGCTGCTGCCAGCACTGCTGGGTCCAGCCCGGTGGGGCAGGGAGGCGGCTCCACCCAGGAGTCCTGGGGCTTAACCCTGATGCAGGATTCCTTCCCTTAAACTGGGCCAGGATGAGAGAGCAGCGCCTGGGTCCCCCCCAACCCCGGTAACTGGGACACCTGCGGAACAACCTTGCAGAGAGTCTGGGAGAGATGGCACTAACATTAATTATTTACTGCTATAAGGCTTCACGTTTCTGGAGCACATCCCAACACGGGGCTTTAAAGAGGCTGGAGATAAGAGCCAACGCACGGCTCTCAGCAGGGCTGCCCTACCCCGCACTACCAGCACCCCTGGGGAACTCCGGGGTCTGGTACAGCAGGGCTGCCATCCCAGAAGGTCGCAGCTGGGGAAGGGAGAACAATGCTCTCAACCTTTTGCATCGAAGAGGTTTATTCTGAGTGCTGCTAATTTCAGACTCCTCTGCTAAATCATTAATAGCTCGTCAGCCCAGGCAGAGATCCCGCAGCAGCGCGGGAGAGCTCCTGGGCCTCGGGCAGTCACTTACCTGGGGGCAGTTCTTGTTTTTTTCTAGTATTCGCCTTTACCAGCCTCTGTCTGCTCATACTGGGGTGTGCTACGGCTGGCTAGGACAGCCTGGGGACACAGCTGCTGTGGGGGGTTCGGCGACACCCTCAGCCTTCCTGGCCAACGTCCCCATCCCATCTGGCCCCTTCTCATTTCTTCCCTTCATGCCCAGGTGCCCATGCTCCCAGTTTCCATTCCCTTTTCTCACCCTGGAGCAGGGTCTGGAGCTGGGAAGGTGACGAGCAGCACAGACCTGGGGGTTACCCACCAAAGCAGTTATTTGTGAGCAGGTGACTGATGGAACAGGCACCTCCAGACCCCTCAGAGGTTCCGAGGCTTCACTCTGGGGGAAGCTCACTGCAGGACCCTGGCCCTTTCCCTCGTTGGGGGTGCCCTTGGGGGTGCAGGTTCCACCAAGCAGAGCACCAAGGGAGGAGGATGCTCTGTTCGATACCTGCCTGTCTCCACAGTTTCTCTGGGTTGGAGGCCGAGGGAGCAAGAGCAGAGCTTTGACCCTGCACCCACGAGGGAGCAGCACTCCTCAAATCCCCAAACCCATTTTACAGCAGCGTTTGCATCCAATACACAAAGGCGGCTCAGCCTGGACTTCACCTTTCCTGCAGCCGGACAGGCAGCCACAGAGCTGAAGGAACATCGTGGCTCTGTCTCCGGCACCGGGCGGTGGGAGCCAGGCAGGGAAGGGATGAGCAGGCAGCGGGGGCCGGGAGCGGTGACGCAGCAGCCTGTGATGCTGCGCTGGTGCCTGGCAGACATGTGGCAGCACTGGCAGGAGCAGGAATGAGACACAAAGCACAAAGGATGGTTTTTTTTTTCCCTCCTAAGGTAAGGAAAGCAAAGCTGCCACCAGCCCACGTGGGGTGGGGGTGACATCCAGCACAGGCCCGGATACGGCTCTGCCTGGAACAGATTTAGGCTGGGGTTTGGTGTTTTTAAGTTAGGCTTTTGCTCCTGTCTGGGGGTGGGATGAGGCCTCGTCACCCAGTTCCTATTGTCCCTTTTATCACGCCTGCTGCGAAGCACAAGCAGGCTTTACCCAGCACCTACATGAAGACACAGATGCTGAGCGTGACGTCCCGGCTGGAGGAGCCCCAAGAAACAGGCTCCTTGAGGGGAGCAAGGTGGCAGCAGCCCCCTCCCGCTCCAGCCCCCTCCCCATGCCATCTCAGCCCACTCTCAGCTCTGTTAACGTCATCTTAAATGATGGTGACGCTAGCAGTGACGTTGCTGTGACAGTCATGCAACCAAGGACACGCTGTCCTGGTGCCACATCCTCTGCACCCCCAGGCTGGGACACCCCACCCACAGCCCCAAGAGGGGACACGGGGGATGTCCCCTGCCCTGTCCCCTGCCCCAGGCTGGTGCTGGGGCACCAGCATCCCCCAAACAGCACCAGGAGCGGCTTGAGCTGCTTCTCCCAGGGGCTGCAGACGTGAAACCAACCATTCCAGTAAGCCACCCTAGCCCAGCCTTTCCCCCGACCCATCTCCGTAAATCTCCCGGGCATCCCCTCCCAGCTCAGCCTTTCCCAGTACCCCCAGTCTAACCCTTTCCCCATAACCCCTCCAGTGACCCTTCCCAGTACCACCCCCCCCCAGTTCCTCATTTCCCAGCGACCCCCACCCAAGGGAGGGCAGTTTTCCAGCGCCTCAAACCGTTAACACCACGGACGAGCCCGGGTGATAACGCCGGTGCCGTGTCGTACCGGGCTATACCGAGCCCGGGGCCGCGCAGGTGCCGGGGCCGTACCAAGCCATCCCGAGCCCGAGCATCCCCCGCCGGGGCTGCATCGTCCCGGGCCGGGGTCGCGCCGTTCCTCCCCATCCCGCCCGTGCCCGTGCCGGTGCCCGTGCCGGTGCCCGTGCCGGTGCCCGTGCCGGTGCGGGAGCCACCCCCGGCGGGGCCGAGCCGCACGGAGCTGGCACCGCCCCCGGGCTATATATCCTCTCCGCGGCGCTGCCCCGCTCCCGTTCCCGCTCCCGTTCCCGTTCCCGTTCCCATGGCGGCGGCGGCAGCGGAGGATGCGGATCCGACTGCGGGCGGCGAGCGACACCCCGATCGCGGCGGCACCGACCCCGGCACCAACCCCGGCGGCACCGGCGGCGGCACCGGCACCAGCGGCAGCAGCAGCAGCCCCGGGTCGGTGGAGCTGGCGGCGGCCCGGCGGCGGCTGGTAGCGGCGGAGGGTCGCCGTCGGGCGGCGGCGGAGCTGGAGGGCCGGGTCCGGCAGGTGCACTGCGCCCTGCGGCACGCCGAGCTCCGCCTGGCCGCCCGCGCCGAGGCTTTGGGCCGCCTGGGAGCCGGCGTGGCCCAGGCGCAGCTGGCGCTGGCAGCGCAGAGCCAGCGGCTGCAGAAGGGGCTCCGCCGGCGGCCCCGGCCCCGCGCCCTCCTGGCCGCCGCCCGCGCCCTCCGCAGCTGCGTCCCCTGGACCCGCGCCCGCGGCACCGCCGCCACGCCCGTGGCTGCCCGCCGCCTGCCCGCCGCGCCCCGCAGCCCCGCCTAGGGGAGTGGGAACGGGGGAGCTGGGGTGGGGGTCTGGGGAGGCTGGTGGGTTGGGACCCTGCGGGGTTTGGGGGTCCCGGGGGGACCCTGCGGGGTTTGGGGGTCCTGGAGGTCATCCTGGGGACTCTGATGCATTGGGATCCTGCAGGGTTTGGGGGTCCCGGCGGGACCCTGCAGGGTTTGGGGGTCCTGGGGACTCTGATGCATTGAAATCTTGCAGGGTTTGGGGGTCCCGGGGGGACCCTGCAGGGTTTGGGGGTCCTGGGGACTCTGATGCATTGGGATCTTGCAGGGTTTGGGGGTCCCGGGGGACCCTGCAGGGTTTGGAGGTCCTGGGGACTCTGATGCATTGGGATCTTGCAGGGTTTGGGGGTCCCAGGGGGACCCTGCAGGTTTTGGGGTCCTGGGGACTCTGATGCATTGGGATCCTAATGGGGTGTGGGAACTCAGCGGGATCTGAAGTCCTTAAGGGGGTCCAGGGGAGTCTGATGGGTTGGGACCCTGCAGGACCTAGGGGACCCCATGGGGTGGGGAGACCCAGCAGGGTCTGGGGAATTTGATGGGCTGGGATGCAAATGGGTTTGGGGGTCTCAGAGGGATCCTGCGGGGTGTCGGGGTCTGGGGGCTCCAGCAGGGTCTGGGGACCTCAGGCATGGCCTGAGGAGTCTGATGGGGGGAGATCTTGTGGGTTCTGGGGTGTTTGGGGTTCCTTAGGGGACTCTGTGGGATTGGGGCGCTCCAGGGGACCCAGCAGGGTCTGGGAACCTTGGGGTGCCATGAGGAGTCTGGGGGGGGTCCCTGGTGGACCCTGGGGTTTGGGGTGTTTGAAGGATCCTGCAGGGTCAGGGGTCCAGGGGTGTGCAGTGAGCTGGCAGATTGGGGGCAGGCACTGAGGTTGGGGGACCCAGCAGGGTCTGGGGTCCCTGGAGGATCTCACCAGGTCTGGGGGGGTTTTATAGGGACCCCAGCCCAGTCTGGGGTCACCTCCCCCCAAAAGGCAGCAAGTTTGGGGCAGCCACTCCGGGGCAGGGCTCCGTCTCTGTCCGAGCCCCACCGCCCCCCGTGAGGGGTCCCCAGACCCTGGGCCAGCAAGATGCTGGTGGGACCATGCCCCACGCTGGGGCTTAGGTGCAGCCTTCACATGCCCCCGTGGAAGCCTCAGTGGGGGAATCGAGCGGGCTCGGGGTCGTCCCACTTCCACCAACCTCGGACGGTGATTTTGGCTCCAGACTGTGCACCCCCGTGGGGGCAGAGGGCAGAAGGGGACTGCTCCTCGCGGTGGCACCGGCACCGTTTGCCTCCTACCAAGCTGGATTTTTGGGACTCCTTTGATGACTGACCCAGCGGGTGACACTTGCAACCTCCCTGCACTTCCAGCAAGAGTCCATGGGCACCTAGAAGCCCCCCTGCAGCAGAGGCTGTCGCTGTGGGCCCCGGAGGGGCGAGGAGGCATGAGAAAGGCTCAGCACGGAGCACCCCTCTGTGGGTCGAAGGCTTGTGCAGGGCCCCGCCATCACCGTCCTCATCTCTGCCACCCCAGCCCTGAGCTGGCCTCAGGATGGAGAGCTCGGACCCAGCAGCATCATCCTTTCCCCGCGCGGGAACAGCAGCGGTTCACCGGGCACAGCCCGCGCCTTCACCGGACACAGCCGCGGCATTTGCCATCCCCGGGCTAACGGCGTCCTGCGGCCGAGCCGCCGAAAACGGGACCTCGCTTCGCTGCGCCGAGCTTTCGCGGTGCCTTTCCCCGGGGGCTGCATGAATCCCACCCTCCTGCCGGAACCCCAGAGCTCGCCCCCCTTAATTATTTATTTCAATTAGAAAAAAACCTCACTGGATTTGGGCTGGGGTGGGGGGAATTTCACTGACTCATGAATGTACCTTGGCGCGAGGCGGCCGGTCTGTTGTGTAACCGTCGCTTCTCGCCTCTCTGCGCCCGCTGGCGCCGCTGCCGGACACCGCAGCGGGGCACCGGCAGAAGTAAACTTTGATATCTTGAATTCATTCCACGCTGGCTGAAACAGAACCGCAAAGGGGATGAGAACGAGCCGACGAGCCCTGGTGTAATTAATACCAGCGTGGATTTCTCTGATTATTGACCTCTGCGTGTCGTTATTGACCTGTGGTTATTGACCTTCACCACGGGGACGTGGAAAAAGTGCTGGGAGCTGCCTGCGCTCAGAGCCGCTGCCAGGCGCTGCAGATGTACGTGTATATATATACACACACCCCCTTATGGACATGGTCTGTCCTGAAAAAATCCGTCTAAGGTCACAAATAAGGCACAAATTGCGTGTGAACTTGTGCAGAGAACCATCTGAGCCACCAGCATGGCTTGATGGTTCTGCTCGGAGTCGGGGTGGATGTGTCTTTCTCCCTGTTCTCCAACAAAAAGGGTCCTGGAGACTGATGCGTTGGGACCCTGCAGGGTTCAGGGGTCCCCGATGCAGAGCTCACACCCTGTATCACCTCGATGCTCCCCCCGTTTCTGCCCTTTCACTGAAATCGCTGCCCGCCGGAGGTTCTCCGTGCGTGCGGAGCTGTAATCCCGACCAGGAGGTGATTCCCGGCGCCGGTGAGGGGAGTCTGCTGCTAACAGCAGCTTAGGGGGCTCAGCCGGGTGACGGGACACATTATCTCTCTCAGGCTTTCAATTAATAGTCTGAAATGCACAGTTTGGGCTTAAATCCCTTGACAGATTTTTTTTCCCCCCCTCCCTGGTGATTATTTGCAAATCAGCTTTTGACCTGATTAGAGCAGAACCTACTTAAAGCTGCAGGGAAAGACCTTAAAAAAAAAAAGTAAAAATCAACTCCATTACACCAGTAAAACCAAAACCATTCAAAATCAACCCCATTAAACCACTAAGACCGAAACCATTCAGAATCCTCCGACGCAACGGTTCCTCCCCACCCTTCGGTCTCGGGACGGTTCCGGTCTCATCGCGCTTTGTGCTCCTGCAGTATCTTTAGCTGGAACGTGGCATCGATTCACACGCTTATTCCCAGTTCCCTACTGGACAGGGGAGGCTGGTAAGAGGGCGGGAGGGTTGGTGGAAGATCCCAGGTCTCCTCACAAACAAGCGCATGTTTGGCTGAAATGAGGATACCCGCCTGCGCCGGATGCCCAGGGAACGCCGCGCTCAGGATCTCAAAGGATGGGGGAAGGCAGGGGGGTCTCCTCCCTCTCCCGGGGCAAGGAGACATCCCCCCGTTAGGCAGAAGGAGCAGCGAGGGCAGTTAAACCATGCAGAGAGGTGATGGGGAAGGGGTTGTGGCCTCGTCTGAGACCTGGCTTTTAGAGCGGAGTTGCTGGAGCGAAATGTGGTACCTGCATCGGGAAAAAGAATAAAAAGAAATAAGGAACTAGCCCCAGAGTCCCATTACGCTGCGGCTGCTCGTGGCCGGGGTGCCGCGCTCTGGGGGTGCCGCTGCTGCGTGGGAACAGCCATCACCTCCCGCAGCCGCACGAGTCCCGGGGCTGGGGTTCTGGGCAAGGGCTCCGCAGGTAAATCCTCCTGCAGTGGCTCCTGCAGCAGCTCCTGAGAGACACCACTGGTGTCCCTGGGTTCCCCAGAGCTGTGCTGGGGGGTCCCCGCACCATGGACGTGGCTGTGCTGGCACCCGCGTGTCCGAGTTCACTTCTGGATGGACAAGGGTGGTCCAGCCGCTGCCCAGGAGCCTCCCACGCCACCAGCCTGGGATGAGCCTGGTTTGGTTCACGAACACCCCGTGCAGCACAGGAGCCCTGTGCCACCCCCAGAAAGCGGCTGCCACTGTCACCAGGCTGCTCGCGCACGATGGGGACAGCAAAGTCCTCCTGAAGGGTCTTGGGCCCAAGCGGGGCACGAATTTGGGGGAGAAAACCCCACACCGCCTGCAGCATGGAGTCGGAGGGAAAACACAGAGCAGCGGCGTGACCCTTCGCTGCCTTCGGGAGCACCCCCCACCCCGGGGGGGTTTACGTAACCCCGCTCTTCTCTGCCCTCCGCCAGCAATACCGTTACGTAAATAGCACCAACACTTGTGGTTTGAGGAGATTATATCGTTACGGACTTTCTGGGAAAAATAAAATTAACATGGCATGTTAATACCTAAGCCCAGCTTCTCTCCTTTCCGCTGTTAAGTCCTTTGGGCTAGTCCCAGTGAAGGGTGTTGGCACAAGAACGGTGCCAGGGAGGGTGGCAGGGGTGCAGGCATCGATGGGCAGGGACAGAAACTCTCCAGGGCCAAAATCCTGCCCAGAGCCTGCTGTGAGAGTGATGGAGGGGGGACAGGGATGGGGCAAGAGTGATGGAGGGGGGACGGCGAGGGGGCAAGAGTGATGGAGGGAGGACGGCGAGGGGGCAAGAGTGATGGAGGGGGGATGGGGATGGGGCAAGAGTGATGGAGAGAGGACGGCGAGGGGGCAAGAGTGATGGAGGGAGGACGGCGAGGGGGCAAGAGTGATGGAGGGGGGATGGGGACAGTGGGAGGGTGATGGAGGGGGGATAGGGATGGGGTGAGGGCGATGGAGAGGGTCGAAAAGCAACGGTGCCAGAGCGATGGTGCCCCGAAGGTCCCAAACCAGGTACCGGGATGCCACCGAGAAGCCCCGGCGCTTCTCCGGGCCGGCGTCGCAAGAGGGCACTGCAGGAGCTCCAGCTCCGCGGGACCGGGCACCCAACGCGGCTGCCGGCCCCAGCCCCGCCGCGGCGGTGTGGCCGCCGCGCTGCGATCCCCAGCCAAGCCGGGCTCACCCCGCAGCACCCCCAAAGCGCTCCCCCCTCCCCGCAGCATCCCCCCCCAGTTTCCCCCTCCCCGCAGCCCAGCGTTTCCTAGCACAGAGCCCTGTGTCAGCGCTCAAAAGCCATTCCCCCAGCCCACCACCTCCCTCTTAACCCTTTCCTCTCGGGACCCCCCAGGCTCCGTTTCATGCTGTCTCCCACCCCCGCCTCCACCCTTTACTCCTTTAAGAGGCCGGTACAGCCCCAATTAGCCACAGAGGTGGGAATTGCCCCCTTGGCCCCTGATTTGCCCCTTCAGGGGCAACTGAGCCCAGCCCGGGCTCCCCCCAGCTTGCAGGGGGGGCTGCAGGTCAGCTGGGGCTGGGAACACACCCGGGCGTGTTTTCAGCTCCTTCTGACCCCACGGGTGTTTTCACCTTCCCCCCCTAAGCTGTGGCAATCAGCCCCCGGGATGGGCACCCTTTGTGCTTCAACCCCGCCGTTCAGCTGCGCTGAGAAATGCCCATAAATCCCCTCAATCCCCTCTTTTCAGTTCGGTGCCTGCCCAGACCCCCCCACGGAGGACCTGAGCCCCCTCCAGTCCCAAGGGACAGGGGGTCACTGTGGGTTTGCAGCCTCCCCGTCCCCTGGGTGCAGAGCGTGGGAGGTGGGGAACGCTGCCCAGGACCATTCGGGTGATGAAGGCAGGCACTCCTCATCCCCACCACCTCGTCTCCCCCTGCCCCAGCACACCCAGCCTGGCCCCATGTCCCCATGCAGGGTCTTGCCATGGCTCTGGTGGGCTTCCCGGCCTGGTGAGCCCGTCCCTGCCAAGCGTGGCTACCCTGCGCCCGCCCGACTGTGCTAAGAGCCTCTTGGTCCAGTTCCCTCTTCCCCGGTAAAGCTCTTTAAGTCACTGATCTGGTTAAACCTCAGCAATCGGTTTGTTTTGCCCTGCAAGTTAATGTGCCTAATTCCTGCCCGGCTTCCTCCTGATGCCCAGCCCGCGGAGTCCCCCTGCCCAAGTGGGTACCGGCACGGTCACATTGCAGGTGTCCCCCCTGCTCTTGTCCTGGCTGACTTTGCCCATGGCAGCAGGGTCCTGTCTCAGCCCCCAGATGTGCGTGGGCAGGATGATGCCCACTGTCCCCAGCTCAGCGCAGGCAGGAGCAGCCCTGGCAGCACCGTGCAGCTGGAGGTGGGTCAGGGATGCTTCGGACTGGGGTGCTTTGGTCCAGCCCAATCTGGTGGGTCTCTCAGGAGGAGGCTGACTTGCCCCTCTCTCAGGGTCCTGCCCCATGCACCCCACTCCCCAGCAAAGCTGCGACAACCCTCGGCTGTGGTGCCCCCCTTCCTTGGCATGGCTGGACCACGGCATCCCCCTACAGACCTTCTGCTCTTGGGTGGAGAAAAGCAGCAGAAAGTGGCTTGTCCAGCTTTGTCCCCTGCCCCACACCCCTTCCAAACGTTTGGGTGTTGAGAAAGGTTTTTCTCCAGGAATCTGAACCCTTTTTGAAGGGAATCGTTTAAGGGAAATGGGGTAATTAACCCTGCTACGTGCGGGCTCGAGGCTGTGGCTGTGCAGCAGCCCTCACCGTCCAACCTGTGATATTCCAGGCTTCAAATATCTCTTCATCTCGCCTCGTACCCAGGCTTGGCTCAAACACCCCTCGAGCCTCCCGTCGTGCAGCGGCATCTCTATTTTCAGCCCCGGCTGCCCTAATCCGATCACCCGCCTCCGCCTGTGCCACAGCCGGCTCCTTCCCAAAGCCCACAGGTGCTTTGTGCTCCTGCCTTGGGCAGGATCCGGCAGCTTCTCCAAGGGCTGTGTTTTCAACGGAGGGGACTTATCCTCCCGCTCCTCCCCAGAGCTGATCCCGAGCATCCCAGGACCTGCGTGAGCCCCTTCCCACCACCCACAGCAGCCAAATCTGTGGCGAGCTCTGGAGAGGGGTGATGGAGAGAGGATGTGCCCCAAAATAGCTACAGAATGTGTACGGCGAAAGGGCAAGGTGCAGGCGGGCGGTTTCGCCTTGCTCTGTGTCCCAGCTCGCTCAGGCAGGGCTGGGGGCGGTGGGAACAGATCCCCCCTGCAACCCCTAATAGATACGGATATATGAAAATTATCTATATAAAGGTGTATATCTCTGGTAGGGACCTACAGAGCAGGCACTAAGGATCCAACCCCTCCCCTGCACGTTTCATTCGGCTGTCCCTGCTAATCCTCAGCAATCCGACCTGACGGGGAGCCCTGTAACCTGATCACGGCTCCTTAAGGGGTTTAAAGAGATTAATCGCCGAAAGCGCCAGTTATTGCTTGCAGCTCCCGCCCGCCCCGCCTGCTGCCTCCCCCGGCAGGACCCGGAGGTCCCTGGGCTCTGCACACCGGGGTGTGCACAAGGATCTCCTAAACTTGCAGTGCTGTAACCCCCAGATCTCCAAAATAAGGAGTTTGAGGTGTCGGGGTTGCCTTTCCAGAGGTGGGGGAGCAGAAGCAGCTCCGGGTTTTCACCTGCGAGGTGGTGGCACGTCCTGGTTCCCATGTGGGGCACCTTTCCCCAGGCCAGCACACGCTTGCGAATGGGTCGCACGCTGACCTCGGCATTCCCGAGCTGGGGCTCGCACGCTGCCATGACTCCAGGAGGTGGGGATTTCTGAAAAAAAAAGCCCCAAATTTTTCCAACCTTCTGTTGTTTGTAGGCGAGTTCATTCAACCAGCAAAGCTCGTTTGGCAGAGGTAAAAACGGGGTGTTTTTTGGAACTTGAGTGATCCCAGTGCAGGGGCACGTGGTGAAGGACCGAGCTCCTGGAGTCCCGTGAGTGTTCAATGGCAGAGCTTAGCGGCTTTGCCACGCCATGAGCAGGAGGAAGGAAGGAAGGAAGGGAGGAAGGAAAGAAGGTAGAGGAAAGAAAAGCAACCACATCCCTTTTTCTCTTCCCTCTCCCATGCCTGCAGGGGTGGTGGACCTGCAGCATCAGTGAGCTCATCCCAGTACCGTGGGATGGCTGACACCAGCAGCCCTAGCCTCCTCGGATGAAAATAACCCCTGGGCAGGGCGCTGTGCCCGCTGCCCCACACAGGACCCCTGGGCACCATGAGGCATCAAGACCCAGCGACATCCCTGGAGTACGTCAGCCCATCGCCTGCCCACCAGCCCTGGCACTGCTGACGCGCGGCCAGGCTGACGCCGGGGACTATATCGGTCGGTGACAGGCAGGAAAGGAATCCGTGGAGGGAAGCCAAGCGCAGGCTCCTTTCGGCTCTCCCTGTCGTCTTGCCTCTTATGGAGAGGGAAGAGGGGCCGGGAGCAGCTCCCGTTATGGAGAAGCCCTGGGGAAGCCCTGGCTCGCATGGGCACACAGCGGGGCCCCGGCAGCCTCCATCTGCCCCGGCAAGACACAGGGGGGACAACGTGCTTGGGTCATGCCGTAATCCACGGAGACAGCCCGAAGGCACGGCTTGAAGCTGCCTGGCCGTGGCAGGACAGGGGAGGTGGGTTTCCCCTGGGAGAGGCACCAATGACCCCCAGGTTTTTGGCAGAGGAATGTGTGGCAGTAGAGCACCCAGGGATTTAAGAGCCAGCAGGACCACAGGCAGGGCTGACACCTTTGCATCACAGGCGATGCCTCCTGGAGAGGAGGAGGAGGAGGAAGAGCTCACACCATGTGTTGGTGACTTGACTGGCATTGGTGAGGCCACTAACCCAGCCTCACCCTGGGGATTTCTTTCCTCCTAATAGCCGATTTTCGCCGACCCTTGATGCTTGGGGGTCAGACACTCTCTGCCACGGTGTGAGCAGAGGACCTGGTGGGTGGTCACGGGGTGCTTGGTGCCGCTGCGTGCCCCGGTGGGTCGGGGCTGGTGCCGGTGCATCAGCCTTCACTTTTTGCTTGGGCTCGATCACTGATTCCCACGTCGTTTCCAAGAAAAACGGGGTGCATGTGGAGGGTGCTGCTCCCAGCACCCGAGATGGGAAATGGCTGCGGTGAGGGATCAGGATCAGGCCCGTGTCGCTGCCCGGGCGGTGTCGGGGCAGGAGGGATTTTTGGTCCTCAGCAGCTGCCTCGCTTTGTAAGTGATAGAAAAAGATGCTAAAGGTACTGCAGCCAGGGGGAAAAGCCTCGAGACGTGAAACCTGGGGACACTAAATGGTAGATGGGAACCCCCCAACCACAGCGTTGCCACCATGGGGAGGGGGGCTGGGGGCTGTCTGGGGTGGGCTGTGGGGCACAGCCACATCGTGGCTGATGGCACCAGCGGGGACGAGCGTCTGCACCCGATGAACAACGTCCTGCTCCGACAGCTCTGCGCTGCCGCTGCGCATCGTGGCTCAACTTCCTGCATGGGAGGATTTTGGAGGAGATTTGGGTCCTTGGGGACCCCAGGAACTTTGAGCATCTTTGGCACAGGTAGCAGGGCAGAGCCGGGCACCAGCACAGCCCAGATCCCCCCTGAACACCCCTGCCCTGGCGCCCAGCGGGGTTTGCCAGGGCCAGCCCAGGGCGCTGCCCCTTTACTGGGGTACAGATGAAAAGCCTCTTTGTGCAAACCCGCAGAGCATAAAGAGATTGGAAACCTGGGCAGCTCAGCACGGCGACAGGTCAGAGCGCGGGTGAACCCCCCCGGCCCCAGCCTGGCTCCCCAGGAACCTCCACCCGGAGCCGGGGAAGCAAACGCTCCTGCTCTTTCCCATGTGTTAGTGCGCTGTGCAAATATTTGCTTTGGAAAGCGCTGCCTTGCCCCGATCCCGCAGCCAAGGCCAGCCCTGGCAAGAAGGCTGCTCGCACCAGGCACGGAGGACGGATCCTGCCCTGGCGCAAAACCCTGCTCTTTCTTGAAGGGAAACAACCGCCCCGCAGCTGGCCTCGTGCTCCAGGGATGCTCTGAGGGGACGCGGGACCTTCCCCGTGGAGCTCGTGGGCTCTGGCCAGGGGACGCTTCTCCTCCAGCCCCTCCTTGGCCACCTCCGCAGCTGGGAAATGAGCTGGGAAGGGGGCAGCGGGGCCGGAGGGGAGGTCAGACCCCATTCCACAGCACCCCAGGGTGCAGGCAGAGTTGGGGAGGCATGCGGAGTGCTCAGGGCTATTGGGTGTCTGCACCTTCCCCCAGGTCCCAGGAGATGGGCTGGGGATACACCTGCAGAGGGAAGAGCCCTGGGGAGGGCTGGGAAGCTGCTTGAAGGTCTCGGAGGGAAATCCCAGCCCTTTCACGCTATTTTTCAACCCCTCTTTGCTCCTAGAAATGCCCCTTTGGCTGGCGGGCAGCAGGAGAGGGGTTAGTTCTGGGAGCTGGGCACGGCTGGGGGGGTTCAGGGCAGGAATTTGGGGCAGGGGCCCCTGCGGTAGCAGCTTTTCTGGCTCTGCCCGCGCTCCCCAGCCCTGGCCTCCGCGCCGCCGGGAGCCGAACCAGCCCTCGGCGTCTGGGACACTGGCCTTTGTTTCGGAGAATAAAGTTAGCGCTGTTACTCAGCCTGTCGCTATTCCAGCAATTCCTGCCTCCACTTTCGCTCGGCAGCAGGGAAACATTCCTGCCTGGGGGCTGCCAAGAAAAATACGCACCGGAGGGACGCGCGGGGACGGGGACCGGCAGCACCATGGTGGCAGGGATGGCTTGGGATCGCCGATCCCCCAGGATGGGCATCGCGCCCCGGCTGCTGGGTGTTGCCTGTTTGGCATCCCATAAGAGCCCGTTCCCAGTACAGGACACCAGTAAACCATCCCATCAACGTGACGGGCGGCTTGTGGTCCCGCGGGTGGTCGAACAGCAGCCGGAGGACACGGGGACACGGCGCGTCCCCTCCGGTGTGTCTCAGAGGTGAAGCGTTATCACCGAGTGCCACCGATTTCCATGGAAAGTTTTGCTGATGCCAGCGGGGCTCCCGCGGCCGCAGCTACACACAACCATGTTTTTTTTTCCTGTCTGTTTTTTGCCCTTTACCTCGCGATAGGCAAAGCCAACAGCCCTTCCCCAGGGTCCCTCTGTCACCAGGAACCTGCCATGTCCTCGAGCTGCTCCCCCGCTATCGCCCCGAGTGGAAAAAGGTGGCTGCCCCGATAACCCCTCTCCGAGGAGTAAAACAACCACCTCGAGCAAAAGCCGTGGCCTCTGGCAGCTCCCACGCGCCGGCTGCTGCCCGGGGCTGCGGGCAGGGGCTGTGGCGGATGATGTGGTGGAGCTGCGGGGGCTGCTGTGAAGTCGTAGCCTGGTTTTGCTGGGAAAGAGGACGTGGGAGCTCTGGGCAGCGGTGGTCTGCCAGGCTGGGGGGCTCAGCCGCAGGCTGCCTCGCCAAGGCTGAGATCCAGCCTGTCTGTGGCAATTCCTCTTTCAGTTCTTGCTGGCGCTGGGGGGAGGATGGACAGATGGAGACTTGAAACCAAAAGCCACCAGCACCGTCCTCCTGCACCCATCCCTTCCCCTGCACGGAGGGAGCCCTGGTGGAGAGATTTAGGTGCTGCTAACCCTCGTCCTGGCCAGCCCCTGCTGCCTACACTGGACGGGGGCTGTAGGACACATGGAGAGCTGGGAGCAGGTCCTGCTCCATCCTTTTCTTGGGGATGATCCTCTCCTCTGCCCTCCACTCCCTCCCACCCCAGGCAGACGCTGGCATTGCGTCCTCACCCCCTCCTCTGCATCTCGGGGTAAAACCCCAGAGAACAGACCCTTTGCCACGTGCATTGTCCTAAAACCCACCAAAAATGCTTGTGAGCACCAAGACCCAACAGCTTGAACCGAGCCGACCAAGGGCTGAGCCGAAACCCTGGGGCAGCGCACCCGCAGCTGGGGCTCCGCGCTACAGTGCCCAACCCGGGAACAAAGGGAGGTCGGAGGCTGAGAACGTCCCTTCCCAGCCCCGGGGACATTAAACAAACCCCAAGAGCCCATTCTCTCTTTGTCAGCCCCGCAGGTCACCCAAGGTTTGATCTACAGGCCAGCACGGCAGATGGAAAAATTCCCGGTGAGGGATTTGGATCGGGTCCCTGCCGTGTTCTTCTGGCCAGGGAGTTGCTGGCCAAGCTGCCGGGACGCCGCTTGCTGCGGTGTGAACCCTGAAAAGCCCTGCCCGTCCTTCCGAAGCCCCTCTGAAGTGGGTCGTAGGGTTGTATTTTCCCTTTTAAGTCCTTCCTATGTCTGAGAACAAAAGTTTGGAGTCTGGCAGGTGACCCAGAGGTGTGCTGCGCATCAGCTCAAAGCCTGGAAACATCCTAAATTTAAGCCCAAGCTGCACCGTGGGCTCCTGGGGTCACAACCCCCTGAGCCCCCATCACCTGCGCTGCTTTCAGCCCAGGATTTCAGCCCAAATCCCCACCTGCTGCCAACGTTTTGGCCAAGGTGAAGCTGGATTTCCACTGGAGAAGAGCTGCTGAGGGCTTTGGGGACAAAACCTCCCTGCCTGCGGCGCTCGTGGGTCTGGCTGGGCCCGGGACACGCGGAGACCCACCTGGGGAGGGGAAAACTACCACATTATTTTCCTCCTACCACCATGGCCTGTCCAAGCAGGCGGAAATATGCCCAAAAAACCAAAGAAAAAGGTAAAAGTCTCACTTGGCTTTGCACAACTGCAGGGTTGGTCCATCCCGAGTGAAGCAAAGAGCACGATGTTCACAGAGGTTGCTGTAATCTTGAAATACCTGAAGAACAGGGCACGGCGAGGGGAATTTATTACCCCCGTCTCGCTCTGCTCTGACCGGGGCTGCCTGAGCCGCAGAGTTACCAAGGAGAAATTCAAATAGTCCCAGCGAGTGCAAATAACCCGACCCCGCTGCGGCTTTTGGGGTGTTTTGTGCTGTGCTGGGGGTGCAGACGATGCTGCGTCCCTGGGCTTGGGCTCTGAGAGATGGGAAGGGGATTCACTGGGCTCCCCTCATCCCGCCGTGCTTCATGGGATGGAGCTGATGACGGCAGCGGGGTCACCGGCACTGGGGATGTGCACAGCAGAGCTGCCAGGCAGGATCCAGCCTCTCCAGCATGAGCCTCGCACGAGGTAGACCCGGCACCTCGTGCCAGCCCATGATGGACACGTGGGGTGAGGTGATGGTGGGGACCCACATCTCCTCCCTGTCCCCTGCACCATGCAGCCAGTGGGCTTGTGTGGTCCCAGAGCAGGACATAGCCCACACGCCTGTCCCAGCATGTCCCAGCACACACGTGTGTGTACCAGTGGGGCTCAGCACAGCTGGAAAGAGAGGGGGAAAGCTGGATTAGACCCCCGTGCCCGGGGCCATGGAAGTGGGCTGGAGCACAGCATGGGGCGCAGGGACAGCCAAGACCTTATCTTGGCTGGCCTTATCACGGCTGGGCACGCGTGCCAGCTGCCATGCTGGGGACGGGCACACACTGACCGTGCACAGCTCCGGCCCCGGTGGCATCGGCTGGAGAGGAGCAGCCAGGCAGATGGGTGTCACAAAGCACCGAGTGCCTTGTCACCTCCTTTTCCAGCCCATGTCCTGCGAGGAGACGATTACAAGGTCTTCTCTGGGTGTTATATGCAGCACAGGGACTCCCAAAGCCACCCTGTCTAGTTCAGGAGGGTGATGTATCCCCGATACCCCCACCCACCACTGGCACCCTGCTGCAGGCTCGCATGGCTGGCCCGGGTCCTGCCCTGGCTGTGACAGCAGGCTGGTGGACCCTGGACCCTCCAGTGTGGCTGGAAAGGCAGTTCCCACCGGAACGGTGCAAATCCCGGGTGTGGGAGGACGAGGTGCAGGCAGCTCCTCAGTCTGGATGGAGCCAGGGGTGCTGGTGGGTGCTGGTGGGCACAGCCCCCAGGGTGCTCAGCTGGGCTCCATGTCCCTTCCCAAAGCCTTTTGCTCTGCCATACGCACCTCCTGGCACCCCTTTACGCCTGGCTGAACCGGCACTGATGTTCCAAATACCCCCCAAGCTCCAGCGTGACCTGGACCACGGCTCAGGGCAGCCCTGGGTGCTCCCCCCTGCTAAACGCCCTCTCCATCAACACTGCGAGTTAAAATAATTACCCAGCGCCCGCACAACAGACCTCTTCATCCTTCCCTTCGGAGCTGCCCGGCGTGTTTACACGTCCGTGCGGAAACCCCCGGAACGCCTGGCTGAGACCCCGGCGAGCGTCCCGCCATGCCGGGGGAAACCACCCCGCTGGCCTCCCCCATCGCCTCATCCCGCAGCCAAATCCTCCCTGGAAATGGCCTCGCGGGCGCTGGCCGGCCCAGCCGGGCACGGCTTATCGAGCTGGCCCAGCTCCCAGCCGCCCAGCCAAGATCAGGCAGGGCCAGGCTCTGCTCCACGCTGGAAGGGCACCCGCTCCCCGTGCACCCTGGGTGCTCTCCTGAGCCCGGGTGCTCTCTGCACGGGCAGGGCTACATTGCAACACCTCTTTTCACCCCCTTAATCCAGCGAGAGCGGCTGTCGAGCTGCTCTGATACCCACCCACCAGCCCACTGGACCCAGCATGGGTTGATGCCACGCAGGCAGCAGGGCAGGCAGGGGCCAGTGGTGGGATTTCATGCCCCCCGAGCTCCTTGGGTATCTCAGCATCCTCTTCCACAGGGGTGGTGCTGGAGCCAGCCCAAGTGCGCAGCCAGTGCTGGGAGCACCGCTGCACGGTGAGGTTCCCATGTCCCACAGCGCAGGGCACGGTGGGTGCTGGGACAGACCACGGTGTGGGGCTGAGCAATGGGGCTCGGGGTGAGAGGAGCTGTGGGTTGAGGCAAGAGGCATCCCAGGAGCCCCCTGTGTATCCCCCACCACCATGTCTGGGGAGAAACCACGGGCTGGCAGGGCTCGGGCAGGCAGGGCTCCTTCCCTGGCCAGTAGTCAGACAGCAGAAGGCAGCGGGAGGGTCAGCATTCCTGGATGGTTCCCCTCGTAGGCAGGTGGAACTCACTGGCGAAACTGGACTTGGATCTGAGTCCCGTCCCAGGCGTTCTCGGAGCTGGGGCAGCCGATGGCGGAGCACAGCCCGCTCTCTGCTCCCGAGGGACGTCCTGGCATGGGATGGAGGAGCCGGCGTGCGAAGGGCTGGGCTCAGCAGTGACCACGCTCCTGTCGGGAGGCTGCGGGGAGGAGCGGGATCCCACTGGCAGCTCCACCGAGGAGAAAACCTTGTGCAGGCAATTAAGCTTTACCCCAAAGCAGCCCGGAGGCAAGCACAGGCAGCTGCCAGCCTGCCGCGAGAGCCCAGGGAGAAAAAACACCCAACCCAACGTCTCGGATCCTGCAGCCCTTGGTGGCACGAGCCGGTGGCTGGGGGAAGCCCTGTGGCCACCCCAGCAGCTTGCTGGGCTCCCCGGCCCCACGGCGGTGCCTTCGCTAAGGTTCAGGGGATGGGGGGAGCGGTGGGCAGCCCCCTGAGGAGAAAGGAGGAAAGGGAAGGAGGCAGCAGCCACCGATGGGGCTAATGAGAGGGTGGATTTCCTCAATTATAGGATAATGCCAGTAATCCTGGCTTTCGAAGGTTTAGGAGAGTGACAACCGCTGCGGGATGAGCCTGCCTTCCCCCCACCAACACCACGGCCGAGGAGCCTGGTGCCTTCGCCGTGCCACGAACTGGGGAGCGGAGCAGCTCCCAGCCTGCCCGCAAAGCCCTGCAGCACCCATGCACCCCGCAGCACCACACACCCCGCAGCACCCGCAGACCCCACAGCACCCACGCACCCCCCAGCACCCACACACCCTCCAGCCTGTCAAAGGGTGCCTCGGCATCAGCTAAAAACCACCAGCTGCCCCTGGGGAGACGGACTGTCCAGCCCAGCCCATCAAGGCAGCTCCTGGCCGCCAGCTCACTCGAGCTGGCAGCGTCTGCTGTCGCATTTCCCGGAGGCAGGAGCTGGCTCTTCCCGGCTGCCGGCGGGTTTTGCGCTTACCTGGGGCTGCGGGGAGCTGCTGGGGATGGCCGTGCCATGGGGAAGAGCAGCGTGCCCCGGGAGCCGGACACATCCCTGTTTCCTGGGGTGTCACTGCCCTGTGAGGGGGGAATTGCCTTTACACCAGCCCAAAAGATGCCGTTGCTGTCGCTGGGGCAGGACAGTGGGGTGGCAGCGAGGAGCACTCATGGAGCCAGACGTGAACGTTTGTTTTCCTCCGTTGCAGCCCCAGAAAAGCGCTGAACACTGCTTTTATTCTCCCCACCCCAAGGAGCAAAGGAAGAGGTGCTTGGAGACAAGAAACTGGAGGATGGCCGAGAGACGGGGCTTGCTTTTGGCACCGGATAAACGGCGTTCATCCAGCTGGGAGCCGGCTGGAAAACAGAGCTTGTCCCCATGGTCTCTCCTCGCTCAGCTGCGCAGTCCAGGATGGCCTCGGGGTGGATGGGCTGAGGTTGGATGTGACTATGCAGCCTGCCTGGATAAAACAAGTCACCAGCTCAATAGCTACCAGGCAATTAGTGCTATTAGCGCTGCCACCGTCTCCAATTCCCTGGGCATTAATGGGAGGTGGGGGGTAGCCGGCCCCTCCCAGGGTTAGGTCACCCGTGACGTGGGGTGGTGGTGAGGATGCGCTTACTCACGTCGCTCTGCGCCCTCCGTCACGGGCGGCCCGGCTGCACCCGCCGAGCGCGAGCCGGAATAGCAGCATGCAGCCCCAAACGAGCAGGTTGGGTTCAAAGGCTGCCTGCTCCGGGAGGACACGTTACAAACCCCCCCCCCCCGAACCACCTGTGGTAGGAGCGACCTTGATGCCGCAGAGAACAACGCGTGCTCCGCAGCCCCTCAGAGGTGCTTGTCACCACAGGGAAGGGCTGTGTCCCTCCTGCCTTCCCACCACCCGCAATCCGGGGTGTTTTTAGCCTTCCCAGGACAGCAGCGCTGCTCGTCATCTCCCCTAAAACACCCCCGCGGAGACGATCAGGGACTGATTCCTCCTGAGCCAAAAACATTAGGAGGAGGACATACCCTGGACGCTCAACCTTGGCGATGAGGAGCGTGGAGGGACCGTCGAGGCGAGGAGGAGCAGGGGAAGGAACTGGCTCAACTCGTTACACTGGTGATATTTGGCAAGGGTGGTTAGTAAGTGGCACGTTAACATTACGTCCAGTCGTTGAGGAATGCGTCCAGGACTCATCAGGGCAGCAGTAGTTAGGTGAATCACGCTGCGGACATGCGGATTTAACCGGGATTTCAAGCCCAAGCGACCTGTAATTGCATATTAGCAGAGGGATGCTTAAAGTAATCAGCTGTTCCAGCCACGCCGGCCCCGGTGGCTGCGGGAGGAGGGCTGGAGGGGTGTCGTGCATCCAGCCCCTCCTTGGATTACAAGGCAAAAATGTAGGCCACACAAACAGCCCGGGGAACGCGCTGCTTGGTGGCTTTTCCCTTGAAGGCAGGGTGACACCGCTCCCGCCGAGGCTGGAGGTTGATAGCGGCGAGATAAGGAGGGTAAATATGTCGTGATGGCAGGAGAGGGCAACGACCAACCGCCCCACGGCCTCCGAGAGCCGGCCCTGCGCAGAGCTGCCCCGAAGAGAGACGTTGCCATCTGTCACCAGAGAGAAACCCGGCTGCGAAGGAGAGGTGGGAAGGGCTACGACGCTCTGGAAGAACAGCGTGAGCTCTCCGAAATGAAAATGCATGTTCTCGCTTGTACGGGGAGAGAGATAACGCATGACACACCGCCCTGCGCCTCCCCTGGCACCGCTCCAGCCTAACGCCCGGCTCCAAACCCACGGTCCCACCTACCAATCCCCTCCTCTGCTGGAAATGCCATTATTTCCCCTCGGCATCGCTGAAGGGACACGCAGCTGGTTGGGGTCGGGGGGTACAAGGACACCCCGCCCCTGGCCCATCTCACAGCTCCGTTGTGCAACGGCTCAAGGCTGCAGATTGACTTTCTTTCCTCCCTTCTTAAGAAAACATGACTCTGCGACAGCCGTCAGTCATTCTCCTTAATAACTTCGGGTGCCAGGGGATGATTTCAATCAAATTTGTCAGAGCCATCAAGTTCCTACAAGCCAAAATGGGTGGCCAGGCCCTGGGATCCACCCAGAGGAGGGAGCAGGGAAGCGGGCGCAGCAGCCGGGCTCTGGGCACACACATGGCTCTCACCGGCTACGGCCGGCGCTGTGGCTGGTCCCATCAAAGCAGGAGCTGCTGGAAGAGAAGGAGCAGAGCTGGCGTTGGCTCTGGTGGATGGACGTGGGGCTTTTAGGGGGAATTGGCCTCGCTGTTCTGGGCGGGGTGGGCGAGAGGCTCTGCACAAGCTGGTCTCTTCTGCGCTGGCTCCGGAGGGAGCAGCAGAGCTGCTGACTTGAGGCTGGATGTAAGAAGTCAGAGGTGGGGGAAGGTGGTTGGTGCAGGGGGTTGGTGGAGCTTCCACTAGCGAGAAGGTCTGTAGCAAACTGTGGAGCTCAACAGCGTAAATCCCCATACAGGGCATAAAAAAAGCCTTTTGAATGCCCTCCTGCCTCCACACCAGCCGAAATCCTGTTTGTCAGAGGGAAGCCTGCCCCAGCACCTCCAGCTGCCAGGGCCGGGAGATAAGATAGGAGGGTTCAATGACAGAGCACAAGCTGCACGCCGCAGTTTCTCACTATCAACCTTCACCCCCCCCCGCCAAGGCTCAGCTGCTCCCCAGGCTCAGGACCGCGGCGGAGGGGTCCGAGTTTGTGCCATCCTCCGGCAGCTCAGCGCCAACCCAACGCCGCCGGGAGCGAACTGCCCTCCCAGTACGTACATATCAATGAAGCATTTGTCTCGTGCTTGGCACCAGGCACCGAGCACAAGGGTCCGTGCGCTGGATGGCCTAAACAGAGCTATAAATGGCAAGAGGAGCCGCACAGACAGGCTGTTCTCTCATTCTGCGGGAGCTCAAGTAGCAGAGTTAACACCCGCGCTGCCCGAGCAGCTACCGAGGAGGAGGAGGGCGGGTGGGAAGGCTGGCGTGCTACCCACAAGAGGCCAGGGTACGGTTTGAATGCCAGGCTGGGTCTAGCAACCCGCCCGCATACACATGGTGCCGCCCTCGGCATCGAGCCAACAGGCTAAGGACAGCTGAAAGCGGGAAGGATGGAGCAAGATGCTTCTTGCATTCTGGTGACTCAAGACAAGATTCCTCCCGTTTCAGTGATTTTGGAGCTCGGCCAGATGTTCTGCCAGCAGAAAAGCTGCCGTGGGCAGGTCTGCAGCTGTAAGCCCCGCATCACAAGCCCTGGAAAAGATCTGGCTGATACACCACCAAGTATTTTTGGACGGGTCTCAAGGCATCGATCACCCCCAGCCCTTTGCAGGGGTGCTGCAGGGCACATGCCACACTCACAGGCAGACTGCGGCATGGGCTCCTCCACCCTGACTGCAGCTATCAGAGCTGGGCACCGCCAGCAGAACCCCGACCAGTCTGCCACAGGCATGACTGGTGCTCTAAATATAGGGAATTGCTGGGGGAGAGCCATAGCCACCCTGACACATCTTTGCTGGGAGCAAAGCTCTAGAGCTGAGAGCAGCACTCAGGCACCCATGGCTAGAGCCGAATCTCATCCACCAGATCCTCACTCTGTTCAAAGAGAAAAAAAATAACAGACTACAGGCTGTGAGAAAATATATAGTTTTTTTTATTTGACAATTAACAAAAGCGGGATCCAGATCTCAGTTGTAAACATTGATAGCTCCTTTCTGATCACAACTAGTACTTTCCACCAACATCCCTTTGTATAGTCTGATCCGCTCCAACAATGACAAGCCAACTCTGTCAGGGCTTTTGCCGCTCTGCTCAGGGTCACAAATCCAGAGGCAGCTTATTCACCAGAGCATCAACAGCCATCGGCAGGACGGACCACTGGCACTGAGAAGACAGCTGACAAACTAAGCACATATTTTAGAGCCGCTCCCATCCGTGAGGTGTGCTCAGGGAAGGCAGGAGCTTTGTGTGTGCCAGCAAGAGATGAACGCCCCATCTCACTGCCAAAGGGTTTAGAGAGAAATCAGCCCTGCGAGAGCCAGGTCCTACTTGAGAAGGCGACGGACACGCTGTCTGACACGGTGCCAGCCCAGCAAGAACAACCCAGAGCTGTTGTCAGGGGGAAGCCTGGCCCTGGACTGTAAAAATTGGGAGATGCAGAGCCAGCAAGTTTGTCCCAAAGAGGGACCGGCACATTATCAGCTCGATTGTTGCAGTGGAACCAGAACTGCCTGTAGCGTGACAAGGGGAAGTGAAACTTCATCTTAGGCTGGAGGGCAGCCAGAGTCGGAGGAGCTTGTGCCCAGCTACAGGCAGCCAACTTCCAGCCACCACACAGGAATGGGGCCTGAACAGCAGCAGATCCAAGATTTTTTTGGGAGATAAGCCTTGTGGAGCCTCTTGCCCTCCTCTCTCCAAGAGGAACCACCTTGTAGGTGGGTCAGCTACATAAAACAAGCAAGGTCTTAATTACTCCATCAATCTTTTGCTGTTCATGACCATCAGCTGAGAATGAAGCCATGGAAAGCCACCAGCAGCAGCTAGAGTCTCCCAGTACCATCCCCAAGAGCAGGGACCTCTCATCACCACCAACACTGAGCGAGCTGCCGCATAGGGCCACCCTCCCCCACCAGCAACATGAGGAGCCACCAGGAAAAGGGAAGATGCACAACACCAAAGAACAGCGTTATAAATAGAACCCTCCTGCGGCCGCAGGAGCGACCTGCCAACAGCTACGTGCAGCCCAGGCTCCCGGAGCTGCTTCGATTTGAAGGACCAAGCAGCATTTGGGCAGGTCCTGCACCAGGGTCTCAGCTCGCTGCTCTCGAGGTGACCAGTTGGTTCAGAGCCTGGTTCTTGGTGGGAGTGGGGTCAGGCACCTCAACACCACGCTACCCGGATGGACAAACAAATAAAAAAAAATCCAACAGATTTGAATACACTGTATTTATTTGAAACAGATTCTAAAGAATCTAGTGAGTCTATGTCAAGCCCATCGCATGACAAGTGATACAGGTGTAGGAAAAAAAAGGACATTTAAAACAAAATCAAGTGCCATTCAAGCTACTGGAATCTTCCAATTGCCCCCTCACAGGAGGCAGCACAGTATCACTGCAAGGTCTAGAAAAAACTCAAGATTCAACCCATTCACAAGAGTCCCACCACACACACTCCGTAAATCAAAAGTGCAATCTCAATGTAAGCTGCCTTGGCGAGCTGTTGGCTGTTGGGAATCTTAAAGGGAAGGAGGGAACAACAGTTTAGTGCGTCTGTGTCTGAGGGAAGAGGGTCAGCAGCCTGTAAGAAGAACATGCTACACATCACCTATGTTCATCTGAAGTTTAAAATGCAAGAAAAAAAAAATGTATCTTCCCTTGAAGCCATACTCAGGATCTCCAAAGCAGCCCTTAAACCAGTTTTACCTTGCACTGGAAAAATCTCGAGCTCCCTCCCCAGGGATTAGGCTCTGGGCAGCAGGGAGTGACAGGGCTGTGGCCAAGCCCACAGGCCAGCCTTGTCCATGAAGCAAAGCTGCTCTACAGGAAGGCAGCTAAACCTGTAATAATGCCATCATTAGTGACACTGCTTCAGCTCTGACTGGGGAGGAAGCCAAGCCGGACCCATTTCAAACTGGTTAGTTCATGCGAAGTACAAGAGCCCCCAGATCACTGCCCCCACCCCCCGAGGCCCACTCCACATTGCCCCTACCCCAATAAAGGGAGCAATCTAGCTATACGCGTTCCAAGGATCTAGTCTTTATTAGAGCGTTCAATCTGCCCAGCTATTACAGTTTTGACACAAAAAACAACAACAAAAAAAACCCCAAGTTAAAGATTCTCGAGTATGTCAGCCTCAGCAGAAGCACCATGAAGCCACGGTGTCCCCAGAGCAGCATCTCCAGGCAGCGCCTGTTCACTCGCCCTCCTCTCCCTTCATGCATCGACCAAGCCCAAGATGACGTTTCACGGGCATGGCAAACCAGGCACCTCAGCACAAGACTGTGCTCCAGACACCCACCGACTCCAAAGCCACGGTTGGCTACAAGAGCCAAACCCTCAAGACACAAGAGGGTTTGTTTAAAGACATACTTTTTCCCTAAGGCCAACTGACTCTTGCACGATCTCTCCCCCACCCCCAAGCTCCATTTCTAGCTAGAGGATGAATTTCAAATGCTATCGGTGGCTCACGTGTGGGATCACGTAGCTGGAAATAGGCTGTGGTTGAAGATAGGACCTGCCCGAGGGAAGACCTCCAGCCACAGGAGGCTGGCAGAGCTCTGCCTAGCTCCCAGAAGGACACAGGGGGCTCCAGCCCCCAGCACAGCAGCAGCTGGAGAGACCTGACCAGTGAACTAGTTGGTTTGTGCTTTGAAGGACAAGCCTCATCTTCCCAGCTAACTTCTGCCTTTGGGCATGAAAACCACACTGCATGCCAAAAAAAAAAAAAAAAAAGAGCAGCATTTCAAATTCCCCTAGAAGAGACACGATTCGGTCGGACAGCCTGGGGCAGGCTCTGGGCAGATCTTCCACCTCATCCTCTCGGTACACAGTTACCCTTTGGCACTGCAGACTCAGAAGCTTCAGTAAATTCATACATCAGGCCCTGCCACCTTTTCTCCATAAAGCTCTGCACAGCAGTTCCCACCAGACACTCCCTCCCCACCCTGGAGCCCCCAGGGTTATTTTTTTTTAGGCTCTCAAAGCCCACCCCGATGATGCAGCTCCACTCTGACAGCTATTCACTGCAGCTGGTCCAAGCCACGATAAAAACCCCTCAGCCACATGGAACCTGCCCTCTCCCTCCTGCTTCAGCGAGGTCCCTAGAAATGATCTTACGACCCTCCCTGCCCCCCCGCTTCCCCAACAGAAACATTTTTGCTCTCAAGACATCCCCACTCGAGCTCTCGGGATGTCAGCCCCTGCAAAAAAAATATAAGGTTTACAGTACAGTTGTGTTTATATTGTTACAGGCACTTAAACAGGATTCTTTGGTCCTTCAAAGGAATTAGCCACTCTGGCTTCTATCGTCAGAAACCACAAGTCTGCACACCCATAACACCTCCCACGCTAAAAAAAAAAACAAAACAGTTCAGATCCGTTTCAGGGCAGTGCAGCTCTACCTTAGTGTAATTCTACAGTCTCCCCTCACACACCCCCACCCGCCCCCGTCGCCTCCAGAACTCCATAAGCAATCGAGTCTTCCTGTAAAGGTCCAAGTCAGGGTTTCCATAACACTGCACATCCCATCACAGTGTACAGCAGACACATCTCGTTCCGAGCCACCCCAGGAACAAGACACTCAAGAGTCCAGGAAGTTTCCTTTTGTTGCAGTTCTAGGATATTTTTTTCTTTTTTGCCCCCTCCCACCCCCTCCCCACTTCCCAAGGCAAGGAAATACCTCGGAGGACAGACCCTGCCATTTGTCCTGGCTCAGTTACAGGGAAGCCACGTCGGGTAAGACTGATTGCAAGGCAGGAAGGGCTGCACGTGGGTGACGTAGTAGTTGAAGTTTATTTCGCTGACATAAGGGGCTGGCTGGTAATAGCAGGTAACATTTGTGACGGTGGGGATGATGTTCTGCTCAGCCAGGACTCTCACGGCCAGCATGGCAATGAGGTTCAGGGTCTGCCTCCTTTCGTGTCCCATCAGGCAGACTGTGCTCTCATTGACCACCCGGTGGAGGGTCATCAAATAGTCATATCTTTTGCTCTCCATCCCAACAAAGTGGCTCTGAAGGTAGCACTCCAGCTTCCTCTGCTGTTCACCGATGTCTGAGAAGTCTATGAAAAACCTGGAGCACATGTATCTCTGTAGTGCCTTCATATCCACCTCCGACTTGGGCTTAAACCCCCTCACCAAGAGGTTGCAGTACTTCAGAAGCCCCCCACCTCTGATCTCCTCTGGGTTCCTCGTGGCGATGACCCTGTTCCGGAGATGGTCCATTGCCTCCTCGAAGTCCCCGTACATGCTCTCCCCAGTGACCGTGGGGTGGAAGTTCTCAGCCATGGGGTTCTCTGAACACTCCCCAAACAGCAGAAGCGAATCCAGGATGATCTGGAAGGAATCCACACTGAACTCGAACTGCCGTCTGAGAGAGTCCACGAATTTGAGCTCCACGTTCTTCCCGCTGTTGTTGGAGAGCGAGATGAGGCTCCAGCGGTCAGTTTCATTGCACACCTTCACCAGCTTCTGCACATAGGCCTCCTTCAGAGTCATGGGGGTGATCTTGTCTTTGTTGACACCTTCTGGGAGGAAGTCAAGAAGGCAATCCATGACCACATCTTTAACAAGCTGGAAGACATCTTCCGTCTTCAGATCAACGCCGAAGATGAGATCTAGGTCCTTGTACCCCAAGCCACTGTCTTGATGTAGAACATGACTGGCTGCAGAGCCGTTCAACCTCACATTATGGACTGCAATTCCTTTCTTCTCCAGGCGACTACGGACAACCTGAGATACAAAGAGAGTCAGTGAGAAGCAAGAAAGCATTCTTGGAGCAGCCTGGTTGCAGCAGCAGGACTCACTACCTGCGCTTATAGGGGTCACTCCAGTGCAAGACAGTGCAATAAAAAGCTAATCCATCAGAAATAGGTCACTCTGGAAAGCATCCAGAGTCCTGCCAGCAGCTGGGGGTGGCTCTTCTTTACTTACTCCCTCACATTAACAGCCTCTTACTGCACATCAACAGCTGTTTCTGCTTCCAGTACCGCTGTTCACTCTCCTTTCCCCGGCCCCCCTCAAAGCAGAGACATCCCCCAAACCCATTCTTTGGGTGCTTTCTGCTCCCTGCATCCCCTAGCAGCCTTTCCAGCCATCAGACCAAAACCAGTCCAAGAAGGGCTCCAAACCCCAGTCAGCAGCAGAGTCTGCAGCAGTCCCTGCTGATTTCACCAGGGCAGCTCACTCCTTGGGGCTGTCCCCTTCACCCATCAAGATTCATTAAAGGCAAATCAAGATGTCAGAGCTGCTCAAAAGCCCCAGCCAGGCGTAAGCGAGTTCATGTCCTAACTAGTAAGTGTATCCTAACAATTTCCAGTGTGTCAGAGCTTCATGCTGAACTTGGCACGCTATCAAGCGCAAGAGGCAGCTTTCATCTGACGGGTGTTACTCCAGGGATTTCAATGCTGCCTGCTCAGTCCTGGCACACCCACCGGTCCCTCCAAAGCTTTCTTCAGTCGGAGTGAAGCTGAATCACTTGCCCAATTACTTAACAGGCAGGAGGCTGAAATAAACCCAAGACCATAAAATAAACTAGCTGGACACCAGCTTATAATTTGAGTTTAACTGAGCTCAGAGATCCCAGCAAGATTAAGCTCATGTCTTCCACCAGCAGCTCTTCCCGTCTCTGCTTTCATGTTCCTCTCCGGCAATTACCTGCTGTCCTGCGAGTCCCAGCTCACCCAGTGCTTGAAGCAAGGCTAGAGCTTGAAAGAGCCAAAGCTTGGGATGCAAACGGAAAAATTATCTCCCTAGAAGCCAGTCTGACTGGGCTCTTCAGCCCTGCGAGGCCGCCCTAGTTTGAGAGGCCCCTCTAGAACTCAGGCCTTTATCAGAGGGGCCAGGCCCCGGCTTGGTTGACTCGGCCCTGAGCAGACAGTTCTGGGGGACATCAGAGCATGGCAGCGAGTCTCAGCAGCAAAATCACTGCCCTGCTACGAGTTTTGTTTAGAAGAAACACCACATAAGAGGTGAAGAACTGCAGCGTGTGACCCTCAGCACATCACAGAGCTCTGGGTGACCAAGCTAAAGCTCCTGCTGCCCCGAGGTGTCCTTGCAAACAGATCTCTGGGTACAAATCGAGGCATGTATTTAAACTTGGAGGTTGTTAAATCTCACCATGTAGCTTCTCTGCTGGTGTTTCCCCTGACATGAGCCACTGCTGCTCAGGCTAGAAAAGCACCCAGGCTCCTTGCCAGCCGATGGTGACAGTCACATGTTGGGCAGCAGTTACCCAGTGAGCTATTCACCATCCCAAGTGCCCACCAGCACATCCAATCCAGCTGTGAAAGCTGTTTTCAGAGGCAGATAGGCTGAAAACTGAATTTACTCCTAGGAGAGACACAGGCTTATCCCTCCACATAGAACAACAACAAAAAAAAAATCACAGGAGCGTTCCCAGTGTGGTGAGTGATCAGCTGGCAACAAGCACAGAGTCACTCACCCATGGCACAGCTCCAGCACTACTTGTGGAGTTAAGAGATCTGTGCTATTAGGCTTAGAGAGAGAAGATATAGGTCACCAAAGCGTTAGATACAGTGCTAGGACCAGCATTGGGAGAAGATCTCATGCCAGATTCGTTTCCTAGACCTAAAGAACATCTGCTTGAGGCCTTTTGGGGCACAGCTCAGGACCCACAGCATTTCAGACCCATCAGCTTCAGGCTTACTGGAGCTCCCCAGGTTTCATACATTCAGAAAAAGGGGAGGGGAAAAAACCCAACTCTAAGTCAACCTTGTTCCAAATCAGCCAAAAAAAAAAAAACCCCAACCCGCAGAGCACTGGGGAGCTGAGCGCTCTACTGCTTCCCCAAGGACAGCAGGCTTCAGCCTACCCATCTCAAGCCACTGCACATCCCCTCCGTGGGCTCAGGTATGTGGGTTTTTTTTCCCCAGAGGGTTGGATATTTGGAGGGTTAGGCAGCTGCTGACCTGCTTCCCAAAACAGCACCTCACGTTACGTGTGGTTCAGCTAATTGACTCTGACAGCCAGGCGGGCGCAAACCCTGCCTGCGTCCTGACCTGCCGCTTCCCACCTTCCACAACAACACACACACGCAATAAATAAATACCCGACTGCCTTTTGGGTTACTTGTTTCAGATTAGTCAGCCCTAAATACAGGGTCTGCCAGCACGGTCGGTCAGGATTACAGCCCTCAGTTATTTCATGTTTGAAGTTGCTAGTGGCAACATCCTTTTCAGCAGCTCCAACACCAAATCGCTCCGGTTTGGTGGAACCAAACAGTAATAAGCAGTGGAACATCTGATGCTGCACGGGGCTTTGCTGGCCTCACACAACCCCTGACAGCAGCTCTCCTCTGCCGTCCAGTCTGAAAGCTTCAGCAGCCAATATTTAACACTTCTGTCCCCGACACGCAGCAGGAACTCGAGGAATGCAAAAAAATCAGCCGAGGGTTTGGTACAGCAGAGTCTTTCAAACGCCCCCTTTCCATTTTCCGGCTTGAGCAGGAATATTTCTCAAGCAGCTGAGGCTTCAAAATCCTAGCGATTAGTTTATTGTGAAAGCCAGTTTGGTTTTAGCTTTGTGAATGGCCTTTTTAATTAGAAGCTAACATGCCCGATTTTACATTTGATGAGTCATTACTGAGGAATGAAGTTGCCTCCCAAACATGAATATGCATCAGCTTATTTGAACTGCATTGTTAGTTTAATATTAAACACAGTTATTACTTTATGGTTAAACTAACAGGAACTCTGTAACGAGACAGAGTCTCCGGCAGGTTCTGGAGGACACAGTCGGTGTGACGGGAGTCAAAGGACACTGATATTTGATCTGGCATTTAAATTAATAACCACCTCTCAACGCATGAGCCCGACTTGTCCACCAGCACGAAGCCATTTCGTGGAAGCAGCCCCAAACCCCTACTTTGCCACCTGCCTTCTGCACCTGTCAGGGCCCCAAACTATCTCAAAAAGAGGAGGAACCGGGGATGCAGGGAGGAAAAGCAGCATCCACAGCACAAACTGCAGCAGCTCTGGGGACCAAGCATGAATTCTAAACACGTGGGTTTTTTGAAGGGGAGCCTGTTTCCAGGAGAGTCCTTCCAGTTCCATGCATTTCTGCTGTGATTTACCCATCTCTGCTCTGCAGAGCCATGCAGCGGGCAGTTCCAGGCCAGCAGCCAGCCCCACCGAGACCCCCGGTACCGCAAAGCAGGGCCAACCAAGCCCCCAGCACCCCCGGGACAGTGAGTGCCAGCTCGCCGGCTTTTAAACCCACCCCGCATCATCCTCAGCCCTCCCGGGTGAACCCGCACCATGCGAGCCGGGAGCTCTGGCCTGAGCCCTGCGGGACAGCACGGTTGGGGGGGGCAGGCAGAGGGTGCCCGGCCGGGCTGGCTCGGGGCCCGGCAGGCCGGTTACCGCCGCCTCAGCAGTTTTATTTTCTCCCTGACCCCCGCGGGAGCGGGGCAGAGTCCAACGAGGCGGCGGGGCCCTGCCTGTACCCCCCCACCCCCGCCAAAACCATTCGCCGGGTCCCACCGCGGCCTACCCGACACCCCCCCGGGCCTCACCTGGACGATGGTGCGAGGCCGCACCGAGAGCGTGGGGAAGTTTCCTCGGCCGTGGATGGGCACGGCCTCGCCCAGGATCTGGTCCAGCCGCTGCACCTGCTCCCAGGTCAGGACGCTGAAGCGTTGCTCCGAACCGCCCGGAGCGGGCCCCGCCGCCGCCGCCGCCGCCAGCATCGCCCTCTCCTCCCCAGCCGAAACGCCACCGGAAGAGGAGCCCGAGTCACCCGGAAACGGCCCGGAAACCAGCCGGAAGTGCCGGGTTGGGAGGAAAATTTAAAAAAAAAACACAAGGGGCAAAACCCAACCAGACGAGCTGTTTCTAAGGGCTGCTTCCCGCGGTGGCGGGGGGCGGCGGCGGCGGGGAGGCGGGGTCGGTGCCCGAGGGGACGCTGCAGCGAACCGGCCCGCGCTGCTCCCCGCCCGCCACTGGCTGTGCCCAGCACTGCACTCCGCGCGCCCCGCCGGCCTCTTATATAGACCCCGTGGCCGCGCCCCCATTGGCCCGGCCCCACAGCCAATCCCTGCGCGGCTTCGCCGCTGCTCCGGCTCTCTCACAGGTTCAGGGGGAGGGACGGGGCTGCGCTGGGCGCCAATCAGAGGAGAGGAGAGGGAAAGAGGCGGGGAGAAGTGCAGAGCGGGCGGGACAGGCCGGTGGAGCCGCGCCCCTGCGGGGTGGCCGCTGCGTGCGGGAATCCCAGCGAGGATTGGTCGGGGCAGGGCGCGGGTGAAAGGGACACCCCAGTGATCCCCAGCGATCCCCACTGGCACCTCGTGTCCCGATGGCCCACTGACACCCCGCAGCCCGGCGCCCCACAGCCCAATGCCCCCACCCCCCGACACGCCCCACCCCAGTGTCCCCTCTCCCTGGCCACCAGTGTCCCCAGGGACCCGCCGCACTCGGGCTGCGGGGAGCTCTGTCCCCGCCAGGAGCCCCGGGGGGGCACCCGTGGTGATGGAGCCCCTCAGCTCGGGACCCTCAGGCCGGGCCATGCCATCCTCGGCCCCTAAAACCCGCCGGGTGGCCCCGCTGCTGGCCGGAGCCGCCGCCTGCTCCTCGGGGCAGCCCCGGCCCCGGCCGCCCGGTTCCTTTCATCCCGACAATTCCCATCACTTCGAAGTGCTCGTTTCTCCGCAGCTTTTAACACCTCCGGGAGGCTCCTCCCCGCCCGGCTGGTGCCCGATGCCCCGCGCTCCCGCGGACGGACGGGCACGACTCCGGGCTCTGCATCTGCAGCCGCCGCTCCCAGTTCCCTGGTTCCTGCTGGGCGCTGGGATCCATCCTCCAGAGCCCCCCAGCCCTGTTGGGAGACGAGCCGGCGCTGGTTTATTTTGATAATAACCCCTTGTCCGGGTTTATTGCACGAGCACCCTTGAAAACCCCCAACCCGGGGCGTTGCGCCTCGTGGAGGCCGTTGCAAAGTTCTTCCACGCTGAAGATGGGGCTGGATGGGGGCAGGTTGTCCCCTCCCATATCCCAGGGATCTGCCGCTGGAAGCTGGAGTTGGCTGTGGAAGGAGTAACGGGGTGATGGGGGGATTGGGGTATGGGGGGGGGAATGGGGCATTTAGGAGCATCCGCAGCCAGGTTGGAAGGGAGAGGAGATCGTTGAGCCCTGGTCCCTTCTGAAATCCTCCCCACCCCCATGGGGGGCTGGGGTTTCCTCCGCTGGGGTCCCCTCTGCTGCGGTCCCCATGTGGGGATGCTCCTCGTGCCGTGGCTTTCAGCTCTCCGGCTCCCATCTGCGTCACTGCGTGGCTCCATCAAGCACCTTCATCAGGATTAAACGCTGCTCCTGCTCAGTCCCCACGAGGGTCTGAACCAGGGAGCAAGAGAAGCGAAGTGATTTTCCTGTTGGGAAGGGATTTTTCAAGGAACTCGGTAAAAAATCAGGTTTCCACCTCCCACTGCAAAACCCTTTCGATTCTGTCAGCAAAAGAGATCAAGAAGAGTTTCCCAAGACACTGAGAGGGGCCAAATATCTTCAGGGATCAGGATCCACCTGCACCCTGGGGGATCCAGCCCATCCGGGGGGATTCGGGGGCAGGAAGGGCTGGCCGGGTGCTGAGCACCCCGCACAGGAAGGGCGGTTTGGGGGATCCCCTGGGAGGTGGGACAGGATGCGGCCGCGGAGCCGATGGGACGAACGAGGCGCTGCCGACCCTTGAGGGATGAGCTGGTGGCTGGTGGTGACGAGCCGGGAGGTCCACGCCGGTGCTGCCCGGGCTCTGGAGAAAACATCGGCCCATTAAAAAGAGCTGACGCGCTCCGGCTGGACTGGCTGAGCTGCTCGTTAACATCCATCACCAAACGATTACCCCAAAAAGCCGCTGGCAGTGAACCCAGGGCTGGGAATGGCACCGAGGCCGTTTCCTTCCAGCTCAGCAAGGGCCAGCCTGCGCTTTATTCGTTTGTTTTGTTGGCAATTAAGGAATAATCACCCTCTTGGGGTGAAACACGGGCGGATGCTGCCTCTCGGGTGATGGCACCGGGGTTGCGAGGCCTCTTTGGGGGTTGTGAGGGTGGGTCAGGGGCTGGGCGACGGGACGGGGGGCTTGGGGATGCTGTGGCCCCGCTTGCCCCGTGGATCCGGGGTCAGCAGCATCCCGGTTCTGCCCAGGGGACACCGGCTTCACCCTGCCGGGAAATCACCCAGGGAGGAGCTGGAACGTGTCCCGGCGTGTGCGTGGGGAGGAGCAGGGCACCCCGCTGCCAGGACCTGCTGTGGGGTGCTCCAGGGAAAGGGCTGGAGGAGCTGGGAGAACAGGGCAGGGAGTGAAAGCCCAGCCTGGAGGTGAAGAGTCCAGGGGGACTCCCTGACCCATGTGGGACCCTCTCCATCCCACTCGCCATTACGCAGGGCGTGTGCCAACTCCCTGAGCAAGCAGGAGCCACCAAGCCCTTCTCCTGGAGCCACCAATGTCACCTGGCATCACCCTGGGGGAGCAGCAATGCTCTCCAGCGGGGTGGGGGCATTCCTCCTGCCCCACTCTTGTGGCAGCCACCCCCAGCATCGCCACTGCGCACACACCAGCTGTGTCCCAGGCTGTCCCTATGCACGTACTGGCTGTCCCCGTGCCCACGGCAGCTGTCCCCAGGCACACACCAGCTGTCCCACGCAGGCAGTGGCAATCTCTATGCACGCCTGGGCTGCCCCATGCACGCACCGGGCGTCCCCGTGCAGACACGAGTTGTCCCTGTGCAGAAACGAGCTGTCCCCGTGCAGACTCAAGCTGTCCCCACGCAGATGCCAACTGTCCCCATGCAGATGCCAGTGGTTGCCATGCATTTGCCTGCCAGCCCCACGTGCCACCATCTCCGTGCAGATGCCCACTGTTCCATGCACAATGCTGCTGTCCCTACACAGGGGTCACCGTCCCCACGCACGTGCTGCCTCCCCGTGCCTGCTGTGGGTTTAGGAGGTGGAGCCCCTCTCCCTGGCCATGTCCAAAACCTCCCTCGGCAAACACCGCTCCCGGATGCTTCCCGGTCGCTCACATCCACCATCCAGCCCCGCTCGCTCCAGCATGACCAGTCCCTGAGGTGCCACCGCTGCTCGCTGTCCCCAGACCCTCACTGTGTCCCTGGGGCTGTGCCACCAGCTGCCTCCGTGACCCCAAGTGGCCACAGCAAGGCCAAATTCTGTGTCACAGGCACGGTGAGCACCCGTGTTCATTGCCCAGCAATGTGGTGTCACTCTGCTCTCAGCCCAGGGTCCCCCTGTCACCATCCGGGACTCCCAGACCCCGCCACATCCCCGGCTGGCTCCTGGAATTAATGATAAGTGATGACACGGGGACGCTCTCGCCCTGGAGCGGGCCACCTCGGAGGCCCTGAGATGAAAGGGCGTGCAGGGTGTGTGTCAGACGGCCCCTTTAAACAGTTTGGTCCGAAGTGGAACACGGAGCTTTGCAAGGAACCAAAGGGCAGTGGGGAGTTTTTTGTGAGCTTTGCAGGAAACAAGAGCGAGCTTTCTCATGCTTAGAGAGGAGCGATAGTAGTGGATTAATTGTAACATTAACGGGTTTTCCCCATAATGAACTCATAGTCACAAGATTTGTGGCTGGACGTCAAAAAGATGTGAACTGGAGAGAAGCTGCTACAATAGTGAGTTCTCCCATGCTTGTAAAACTCTTCTCGAGGAAGAAGAGTAAAGATGAAGTCAAACGACCCCCAAACAGCGACCCAGTACTGAAACTGGGCATGTGTGAAGTTCCAGATTATGTGATTGACAGGTGGAGTTTGGGGCAGTCCACACGTACGTACTGGCCACACGTTACGTGAGGGGCGGCTTTACCCTCTGCTATAAAGGTCGTGCTGTTTGGGCACAGGGGCGAGGGAGCTACACGGAAAAAGGGGACCATGCTGCCCCCCGCGGGGACGCCCGCAAAAGGTCCGGTACCCACCGACGCCTCATCCCAAAAACAATCTATGCGGGGGACGCTGTGGATTTGGACGTCCCTTGCTGTCCTAGGGTTGGGATGTATATGAGCTGAGGGAACTTTCTTCCTCCCCCACCCCAATTCATCATGATGAATTGCACTTGGACAGACGGGAGTGCTTATCCTGCCCTCGAATGTCCGTGGAGTGCGTTGTTAGTTGTCTCGATCATATTAGCAGTGACTTTAATTGTAATAGTTTGAAAGCCTAAATTCTAACAGGGTGTGTTGTTATTTGTCTTAGTTGTATTAGCAGTAATTTTAGTCATAATATGTTAAAAGCCTAAACTCGAATAGGATGTGGAGAGATATACACCTGTATAAGTCTATAGCTAGTCTGTTTGTAAATAAAATAAACGCAGTTACCCTTGAGTGTGTGCTTGTAGTTATCTTTGTGTGCGTGCCTGTGGTCTTAATCACCCCGGGATCCTACGAATCCTTACTGGAACAAGGGTGTTATTACGGCAGGTGACACAGAGCTGGGGAATGGCACCCGTCACCTCCCCCGGCTGCTGCAAAATGCTGCCCGGGGAGCTCGGGGGTGACACGGCACCGCCGGGGCACGGGGAGGGGGACACGGCCCCTGGTGTGGGGCAGGGACTGAGCTGCCCCCTCAAAGCTGCCCAAGGTGAGACCAGATGGGGAGCTCCCTGTCCCACCAGTCCTCCTCCAAGCCAGGTTCCGGCTTCGGTGGCTTCCTGGTGACACCGTGTGCTGTTTGGCTTGGCTTGACTTGCGCTTTTAAAGCCGTGGCCAGGGACGACCCGTCTTCACGTCACTCATTTGAGCCCGGTAGAGAACGCAGCGGGTCCCTTCGCTTTGGGTTTTCAGGCCCCAGGTGACACCGAGGGGTGGTGGCAGCTCCCCGTCCCTCAGCATCGCTCCTCTTGGGAAAGCCGGGAGCCGGCCGAGAGCTCTGCTTCAGGTGGCTGATGGAGCTGGTGATGCCAGGGGTGATTTCACGGCCTTTCCCGAGGGGTCTCGGTCCTCGCTGGTCGAGTGGTGGTGTGGGGCTGTGGGGCTGTTTGCGCTCCCCTGCCCCTCGCTGGGCTTCACAATAGACCATGCAGAGGGAAACTGAGGCACGGGGGAGATTCCGGCAGCTGCAGAAGCAGCAGCTCCTTAACCCCCGCCGGACGGGGGTCACAGGCAGGAGGATAAATGCCTTGGCACACGGACAAAGTCACCCCGCTCAGGGTCCCTCTGTTCTCCCTGTCCTTGGTGCCACCACCATGGCCCCAGCGCGCTTCAGGAGGGAGCTGCGGGGAGCTGGAGGGGGTACAGGGCGCAGGAGGGTGCACGTGGGGACAAGGCGTCACTGGACGCCCGTGGGGCTGGGGACATCCATCCCCCGGCCTGGGCGCTGCCTGTGCTTTGGCAGTTTCTCAGCGATGACGGCTCATCCCTGGAGGGATCATTAGTCCTCCCTCATTAAAGTTACTCACCTTTTAAGACAGAAACAAGAATATCCTGGAAATGCCTCGGTTTGGGGCGTTCTCGCCTTAAAGGTATGACCGAAATCGAGCGGGCAGCTGCACGTGATGCTCGCTGGCACGTGGGGCAGGTGAGATGCTCGGGCGGCATCCCCAGGGCTGCCCCGTGCTCCTGCTTTCCCCTCCGTGCCAAGGATGGGTGGCCGTCACCCGGCTTCTGGGCTACGGCCGGCACCTCTGGGTGCTCCCACCCCTTGGGCTGGGATGACAGAACCGCTGCTCTCCTCCAGCCAGGCTGGAGCTTTGTCCGCTCCTGCCAAACCCTCCTGCTTCGGGGTCCCTCCGCCGGCACCGCTGCCCCGGGGAGGAGCCACCCCGAACCCCACGGATGGCACCCACCGAACTGGCACTGCCATGGGCCCCACGGCGTCGCCTGCCCCACATCCCAGCCACCTCATCCCGCTCAGGGAGCTCTCAGCAAGGGGGGGAACCCCTGTGGGGTGGCGGCGGGGCCACGTACCAGCCCGGGGCCACGGGGGACCCTGGGCTTCAGGTATTTAAGGCACATGAGCAACGCCAGCGACGATGCGCTGGCTGGATGGCGAGGGGCTGACTCAGGCCCTCCTGGAGTCACCACTTTAATTTGCAGCCATGAAACACGCTCCCATTTCAACTGCCCCAAAGCGAGGAGCTCCGGCCGCCCAGGGGCACCCCTGGCCCTGGGGAGGGTTCTGGGGCGGGGAGCAGGGGAGAAGGTGCAAGGTGTGGGTGGGATGGTCTTTCCTGGGGGATTTTCGTGTTGGGGTGCAGCCCCTCACCCAGGCACCGCCTAAGCCTCTTCCCTCTCTCCAGTTGTGGGAGGCTGGTGGGAACTGGTTCTCTCCAAAGGCTCCTGGAAAAAAAATCACAGTGCTCAAGTGTCCCTGAGCCCCCTTCCCTGGGGATGGAGCCATTAGCCCCCCGAAATCCCGCTGCAGGGCAGGCAGGGAGCCGGGCAGGCTCGGGGTGGGCAGAGCTGTGCCGGGACGCCTGGACGGCTCCTTGGGACCGTGATGGGGGGATCTGCGTCCCCACAAAAGGACCTGCCTTTCGCCTTCCTCCCCCTGCCAAGTGAGACCACCAACCCTCCCCTCCCAACGCACCCTCCCGCCAGCGCAGCCGGGGGGAGGGATGTGGGAGCCTGGACTCTCTTTACCAAAGTTGGGAATGGCTTAAAAGTGCCCCCTCGGGACAGGGCTCCCCGTCTGCCCGAGCCACAGTGGGAAGGCGAAGGGCAAACCCTCCATCCCGACAGCGACGGCGACGAGCTCTCACAGCCGCCTTTTCATCAGGGATGGCCGGAACCCTGCGGCCAGGGGTAGGAGCCCAAAGAGCTGGAAAAACCCCCACTAAAAAGTAACATTAATTTATTAGAATATTTATGATAAAAACCAAGATTCTCTTTACATGTGGTTTTTTTTCTGTTTTATACAAGAGAATTTTCATTGCTTTTTTTTCCTCCTGGAGACAGCTGGGCAGGCAGGTAGGCGCAGGCAGCGACGGGGGCTCTCGCCCCGGCGGGACGAAGCCACTCCAACGCCGGTCCCCCGGGGTCCCGGTTGGGAGGTGGAGCGGGTGGGTGCATGGGACGGGTGCCCACCAAGGCAGTGGGGCAGAGGCGACGCGTGGCAAGGCACAGCGCGGGGAGGGGGAAGCAGCCCGGGCTCCCTGGGGAGGGGGCGATGGGGAACCCACAGCATGGGAGAGCAGCACCCATGGCGAAGGGTGGCACGTGAGGGACAAGGTGACACACTGGAGCACAAGAAGGACACCCTGAGCCCAGGGAGAGCTGTCAGTCAGCTGAACACCCAGCGCTCCCTCCCAGCCAAGCCTTGGGGCAGAGGCAGGTCCTTCCAAACTCAGGACCCCCGACACTCCCAGCTGTCCACCTCCGGGGGAGATCGTCCCCCTCCTGCCATCCTCCTGTCCCCAACGTGTCCCCACACTGGGTGAACCAGCCCCTGGCTCTTCCCCAGCTCTCTCTCAAGTAACAAATGCAACCACCCGTGTGCCCCCTCCCCGCACCCGGGGAGCCCGGGCCCCGTCTTTGGTTGAGGAGCAGCGGGTGCCGCTGCTGGGCAGGCACAGGGCGAAGGGCCGAGGCTGGCAGAGGGTCCCCGTGGGGACAGGTGATAGCGATTCCAGGAGGGACGGAGAGGCCCGGGCTTGCGGGGCCACTCAAAGTGAGGGGGGACCAGGCTCCTCCCTTGCATGGCTCTAGGATATTTATTTAACAAGACCTGGCATGAAATGCGGGGCCGGAGGAGAGGTTGCTGGGCAGCAGTGGCCAAGGCAGGGAGCAGCGGCACGAGCCCGAGGTCCCTGGGAGGGTGCCAGGGGAGGTGGTGGGTGCGCCAGCTCCAGCACAGAGCCTGGCCTCTTCCCATCTCTCCGCTCCAGAGCAAGGCAAGGAGGCAGGTAAAGCCCAAGCCGGGGTGAGGCGAAGCTGTGGGGCAGCCTCCACAGACACCCCCAGCTCCCCGGCCCGATCCCACCCTGTGCCGGTCACATCCACCCCGAGGAGCCGCTCACAGGTCCTGAGTGGGTGGGCGGCCCCCAGGAGAGCCCCGCCAGGGCTACGAGGCACCTGCAGATCCCAGTAAACATCGTCCGTCACCCCCCAGGCCACCGGCCGAAAAGCCCAGTGCATCCCAGGGGCTCCTTCCCCAGCTCCTCGGGGCCAGCCCAGGGCTCGCTGGGCAGAGCTGTCCTGGCAATCCCAGTCCGTCCAGGACGGTCTCCCCTTTCTGAACCCGGTGTGTAGTGAGAGGAAACCAAAAAGGAGAGCAAAGAAAGAACAGATGAAGAGAGAGAAACCGTATTGAGGTGAGGCTTCGTGCGCCGGCTGCTATTGCCCCTTGGGGATGAAGGGTTCCCCCTCCTCCGGCTCCGGCCGAGGCCCTGGGTCGCTCAGGCATCGCAGCATCCGCTGGTTGCTGGGGCTGTCGCCGGTCCCCGGAGTGAAGACATCGTCAGTACCCGGGGAGGAAGGCTCCTTCACCCGCATCACCAGCCCCTCCTCATCCTCCTCGGGCGAGGGTGGGAGGCCGCTGCAGCCCTTGGGCTCCTCGTTCATCAGGTCCACGGACTCCGGGGACTGCGGGGAGGCTGGGTCGATGGTGATGATGGGCAGGTTCTCCGAGTCCACTTTGGGTTCGTAGGCCAGCGGGTCTGGGGAGGCACAGAGGGGTCAGGTAGGGCCCCTCTCACAGTATCGTGAACACACTGGGTCAGGATAACCCTGGGAAGGGAAGGGGGGTCTCAGGGACCCCCAGCTAATGCACCCCTGATGTTTGGGGCTGGGATACCTGGGCTCGCTCACGCTCTACTTTCCAAGTCTGCTGTTTAATTGCATTTTTTTTTGATCTCCACACCCCATCTGGAGCCGCTCCAGGGCTGCGCCGCTCGCGTGGGGCAAAGCTGCCCTCTGCCGATTAACCGCCGGCTCGGCAAGTGCCAGCAGCACCGTCACACCGTCCCCAAAGCAGGAGAGGACACACAGCACAGGAGGAACCAAAGGCAGCAAAGCAAAACACATGATGAAGGCGGCAGGAGTCCAGGAGCAGGTTTCGGGGCTGAGCACTCCTGGTCCTCACCCCTGCAGTGGGTAGGTAGGGAGCCAGAATTGTGGCTGCGTGGATGGAGCCAGCTGAGCTCCAGGAAGATCTACTGAGCAGCCAAGGTCACTTCCCAGCGGGAATTGTGCTGGGAAGCGAGTGGGTGCTCTGCTCAGGCCTGAGAACAGCAAACCCCTGGGCTTGGCCGTGTGGCCACGGGGGAGTGCGATGGGGACGACTGAGGCTGGAGGACCTGAGGGGGTGCAGGATCAGGCAACCTCCAAGTGTCTCAGAACCAAAGTGCCAGCGATGCCCAACGAGGTGCCAGCAGCGGCGCCCCCCCAGTTCAGTCCCACCTACCTGAGCCTATGCGAGCCCGGGACATGGTGGGCGAGTCGAGCTTGTGAGCCGGCACTGTCAGGTAGTTGTTCATCTGGAATGGGAGGACAGGGAGTGTCTCCATCGGAGTGGCCAGGATAAACGGGGAAGGGGAGGCAGGGAATTGAGCCCAGGCCACAGGGATGAGCGAGAAGCAGCAGCGGGATGCAGAGGACACGTGTGCGCATCCTCCCAGCCCTGCTGCAAGGACCTGCTCAGAGCCTGGGGCCATGAGAGGACCCCCAAGGTGTGGGGTCACCCAGTGTCAGCTGCACCTCAGCCCTCTCCCCATGCAGGACATCGTTTCCAGCTGGAAACACCCCTTGGTCCCCATCCTCCCCAGCCTGTGGCATCGTCCCAGTGCCAGCGTCCCCTTGTCACCTTCTGTTCCAGCTGCCGGACCTTCTGCCTCCGCAGCAGCATCTGGTTCCAGGCTTCCTCGTAGGGGTCGGCCACAAGCGTGTGCCGGTTGTAGGATCGCAGCTGGGAAAAGGCCCCGGGAAAAAGAGACCATTAAAAAAGTAAACACAGAAAGGCAAAGGAAAGTGATGGAACCGTTTCCCTTGGAGATGGATGGAACAGCCACCAGTGGGCAGGGCACGTCCAGGCAAACTGCAGGCTCGTCCCTTGTGTGCTACCATGGGATGCCTGATCTTGACCCGCTGTGGCCCAGCGAGGGTTTAAACGCTGGGCTCAGCCACCACCTGAGCCAGCTTCTCCCTCAGCACTATCCCAGGCGGAAAAACCTCCTGGGGAGCAAGAGCCAGACCAGGAATGTGAGGGGCAGGAGACCAGGGACATGGAGGTGATGGGCCCACTGGCCCCGAGGGCTTCTGGTGGGAAGTGGTCCTGGCCACCCCCAGGGAAGCAAAGGGTCTGTCCATGGTGCCAGGGGACACCTCACCCTCTGCCTGGTCTTCTGCAGGTTGTTGCGCAGGATTTTCCGGATCTCCTCCTCCTTGTCCTTGGACAGTGCCGGAAGGATGCGCTCCACGGGGAGGGTCTTGGGGTTGATGTTTCTGCGCAAACAGAGAGGATTCAGACTGGCACTGTGATGGCCACAGCAGGGCCCAACGGCTGCTTGCCCTGTGGCCACTAGAAGGTGCCAGGAGCCTGTAGGAGGCATGGCCAGCGCCAGGGAACTCACTGGATGGAGACAGTGGAGACAGCAGAGGGGATCTTGCCTATGCCCCCGCTCTCCACCAGCTCGATCGCCTGCTTCATCTCCATCTTGTGATAGAAAGCGATGAGCTGGGGCTCCTTGGACCGCTCCCCCGCAATCAGGCACTTCTTCACATACTTCTTGTTGAACCGATTCAGCCTTCCCGAGGACATGGGGAGAGGAGGAGGGACACATCAGACCTCTCCCTGCCCCGGCACCCACTCCCCGCTCCCTATCCCTGGCCCAGGCCAGCAGAAGATGGTTCAGTTCCCACCAGCACAGGTCAGCCCAGGCTTCCTCAACTCCCTCTTGAACCTCCAAAACACCCAGCAGCTGCTTGCACCCACAACGGATGGTCCTGGGCTCCTGCAGGGACTGGCCACTGGCAGCTTCCGCACTGCTGTGGATGTGCTGTGGGTGATGCGGCAAAGGGGTGCAGCCCTGCAGCCGCACTTGCACAAAACCCATCCCCAATTCATCGAGGTTGGGGTGTGTGTGGATGTTACAGCCTGGAGAAGAACCTGGCAGAGGGCTGGAAAACCTTCTGGGTGGTGACTCAAACCCCTCCGCATCCCCTCCACAGGAACCCAAGTCACCAAACCTCCACTCACTTGTCCTTCCAGTGGTGATGCCCGTAGTGACCACAGATATCCTCGATACCCGTCAGAAGGTGATCCAAGAACTGGAAGACAAGGTCCAAGGTGTAGGCAGCTCGCAGGGCTGTCGCCCACCCTCTCCCACCCCAACACCCATGCTGACAACAGGGGTGAGGGCACTCAGGGGGTGCAAAAGCAGGGCTGTGGGTCCAGGATGGGCCTCAGGAGGGCAGCACGGTCCTAGGCAACCAGGCTGATGCTCTACCAGGCACAGGGGAGGTCTGGGTCAAAACGGTCACTGGACTGACACAGATGGGGGAGAGCCCTTGCTCCGTCCCCCCTTACCTTGGGCACCGATTTAGGGGCAGCTCCTGCTCTGTAAACCCGCCCGGTTACAGCGGTGGAGGTGGCAGAAGCAGAGAGAGAAGAGGGCTAAGGCAGCGAAGAGAAGCGCGCGGGCAGGGCCGGCCGGGCGCAGGGGGTTACCTGCGTGTGGATCTCTTCGTTGATGGAGCGCTTTGTCTCTTGCTTCTTCTTGACGGCCAGCAGGTCCACCAAGGGCCGGATGGTCATGCCCTAGGGAACAGGGAGGGTGGGTTAGACCTCTTCCCAAGGCACACCGGTGGGAACGGGATGGGTTCAGCACAGCTCTGCGCTGCCGGTGTCACTCGGCAGCCTCAAGAGCTTGTGGAAAAGGGGGACAGAGACAGGGTCAGTGATGGAGGCTGGGGACGTGCTCCTCATCTCCACACACAGAAACACCTCACTGAATAACCCCCTTTCCCTCTGAAACTGCACCGTGACCACCTACATGCCACCAACCTGCACAAAAACTGTGAAGAAGATGACGGTGATGATGGCTGTGAGGAACATGTCCCTCATGCCGAAGTGCTTATAGTCCAGGAGGTAACCGAGCGAGAAGGCGATGGCTCCCCGCAGGCCCCCGTAGGCGATGATGAACTGGTCCTTCGGCGTCAGCTTCACGATTCGGAACTTGTTGATGAACCAGGTGAGGACCAGGACACCTGGGGGAGCGGGGCAGGGCCTTGTGAGGTGAAGGACCTTCCCAGCAGCCCAGCTTCCACCCCAGCACAGCGTCACCCCCGCAGGGCCACGGGTGCAGGTGGGTGCTGTCCTGCTCACTCATCCCCAAGCCCCTCACCAGCTACAACCCCACGTTTGGCACAAACATGGCCTTAACCTCACTTCTTCCCAAAGCCAACCACCAGCAAGGCTGCTGGCCATGCTGCCCATGGCAGAGCAGTGCCAACCAGTAAGCTCCAGTCTCCCCAGCAAGGCAAACTTGGGCCTCATAGCCCTGGGAGCTGCCCATCACCCAGGTCCTTTGCTGACATCTCACCTAAGACTCTTGCAATAAGGCAGAAGAGCAGCGTGCTGATGACGAAGGTCCAGTTCCAGTAGTGGTGGCCAGCCACGGTGGAGACACCCAGGAAGATGAAGATGAGGGTCTCGCTCACACTGCTCCACATCTTGAGGAAATACTTGATGGTGGTGTGGGACTTGTGGGAGATGTTGGCTTCCACATAGGGCCGCATGACCACGCCGGAGGCGATGAGCCTAGGGACAAGGTCGGGGCACTCAGCAGCCATGGAGACACGGCCCCTGCCCCTGCCTGTGCCCTTACACCAAACCCCAGAGCAGGACAGGGCTTGCCAGACACCAGCAATTATTCGAGGCCTCAGAGAAGGCAACTCAAGGTTTCTCCTTGCCCCTGGTAGGGCAGGAGTGAGCACTGGAGCCAGGCAGCACAAAATCAGGTTTTCTTGAGCCCTCAGCAGGTCCTGCCTGCTACTGCGTGCCCAGGAGAATGGGCAATGGGCTGCCAGCACCCTGGGATCTGTGGGACAACTCAAGAGTCACTTCCCTCATCTTCCTCCCTGCACATCCCAGCCCAAACACACCTCTGGCCCTCACTGGGCATGTACTGGCCATGCTGGGACAGTCAGAGGGCTGTGGTTACACCAGAGGAAATCCTCCAAATGGTCCTGGGGACAGGAGGGCAGCTCTTCCCACCCATGCCCAACTCACGCCATGATGCCAGAGAGGTGGAAGAGCTCAGCAGAGAGATATGCCATGTAGCTGTAGAGGAAGACGAAGAGGGGCTCGATGACTCGGATGTGGGAGGTGAAGCGGGACGTGAAGGCAGCGATGACCCCATAAATGACGCCCACGAAGACACCACCCAGCGATACCACGAAGAAGCTGAGGAAGCCGAGGACGATATCGAGAATGGTCACCTGCTCGAAGGTGGCAAACTCCTCAAAGAGGTGGTAGAGGACCTAGGAGGGAGAAGGGAGTTCAAACTGCTGGGACAGATGTGTCTGGGACAGCTCTGCTCTCCACCACAGCCCCGACTGCTGCCCCAGGAGAGGTTTCGGTCAAGGTCCCTGGTTCCTGCATCCTAGCAAGCATGTCAGGACAGATCCAGGCTGGGCAACACCTGACAGTGCCTGGGGAGAAAAGCCAACATCTGTCCTGCTCAGTCCAGAGAAGAGCCCAAACCCTTAACTCAGCTTTGCAGCTAAGAGGGCAACGTCACCAGAGGAGCCCATCCTGTGCTGCATCGCCTGCTCCCACCCCCAGACACAGCTCCTGGAGAGGTTTTAAAGCAGAAGAGTGTCAGGTTGGGAAATGGGCTTCGCTTGCGAGCAGCGAGAGGACGAGGAGCCAGCTCCTGCCTGCCAGGGCCGGGTCCTGGGACGTGGGCAGGGACCGATGTGACAGCAGAAGGGCAAGAGCGTTTCCAGGGGTGGGAGCAGGGACACAGATCCTGTGGGCAGCCCCCAGTCAAAAGCGGGGAGAAGCGCCTGGGAAAGGCCCTGTGTTCCCTGTCACCCTGACAGTGTGTTCCCTGTCACCAGGAAACAGCCAGCAGCACGCTGCGCAGCCAGCTCCGACACGGACAGCTGGGATGTAGGAGAAGAGCCAGGAAAAAGCAGAGGGTTAGAAGTAAATTTAGAGGTCAGCTCTGCAGAGGAGGACACTGCGCTGACGGCCAAGTCATGCCTGGACACAGATGTCCTCTGGAAATGGTATGGCCTCAGAGTGGGTGGCCTGCCTCTGAACTTCCCAAAGGTCCCAGCAAAGCTGCTGCTTAAAGACTGTGGCTGAGGGGTGACGCGGCTGGGACACCAGCCCAGCTGCAGCTCCCACAGCTCTCCCCTTGCCATGGCTGGCCACGTCTTGCCCTCCCACCTCCTCAGCGCTGCCCGACCCAGCCCCAGCCCCTCTGTGCTCGCTTTCCCCAGGAGGCCAGGCAAGAGCATGGCAGCGATTTCACCCAGGAGAGCAGAACCCGAGGAGACCGAGGCACCGGGCATAGCCCTGCTCTTCACCGAGAGGCGGCACCTCGCTGGGCACATGCTCCCCAAACCACCAAGTAAAATGCTCCACCTTAACCCACCTCTGCAGTGTTTTAAGTCGTTGTATTTAGCTTTGCACATGCAGAAGGTCAGAAGCGAGCGGAGCTGCCACAGCTCAGCTGGCAGGAGGCACCTGGAAGCTGGCAATGGCCCAGCCTGCAGTTCTGCCTGCGGGGACAGACTGACAGCTGTCTGTCCTGGTGCCACCACCCAGAGATGCTCCACTGAAGCGCACCCCATCTCCTTGGCCAATCCCCCTCATCCACTTACGACTGTGACAGCGTCGTTCAGCAGGGACTCCCCAAAGACCAAGATGTGGAGCAGCTCGTTGATGTGGATCTCCTCGAAGACGGCCAGCACGGCCACGGGGTCCACGGCCGAGATGATGCTGCCGAAAAGCAGGTTGGCCAGGAGGCCGATGTGGTTCAGGCTGGGGCCGCCGAGCTGGCACACGGCGTACATCAGGCCACCCAAGAAGAAGGCATTCCAGAGTGTCCCCACCACGGCGAAGATGAGGATGGTGCCCAGGTTCTCGGTGAATTGGCGCAAAGGGAGGAAATAGCCGGCATCCAAGATGATGGGTGGGAGGAGGAAGAGGAAGAAGATGTCCGACTTGAGGATGGGGGGTTCTTCACCCACCCCTTTGATGAGCCCCCCAACCAAAAGGCCCACCACAATGAGCAGGCAGCTCTCAGGAACGATGCTGGACACGGAAGGGATCACGTGGAAGCCTGGAGAGCAGGAGGAGAGAGCAAGACACAAGTTAGCTATGTGAATGGAGGATGCTCTCTGCAGGAGACACTCCTGCAGGAGCCAGGGACAGTTCCCAGACCTCCCTGCACTCTTCAGGATCGTTTACTCTTTGTGTGCCTCAGTTTCCCCGTCTAACCCCCTTCAAGCCCAGGCTTGGCTGCTCCCAGGCACGGAGCAGGGCAGGACAGATCCTCACGGTGCAGGGCTGTTCCTTGGGGTGCAAGGTAAGAGGAAACTTGTTTTCCCCTTTTTAAATCACAGCATGACCCCAAACGCAGGTGTCCGAGCCAGCCGTGACCCGCTGGGATCACGCCCACACACCTAAAACACCCCATGACCCCGGCAACGTGGGCATCTGCCAGCCAGGCTGGGCAGGCGGCACGACAGAACTGAAGCAACGCTTCAGCCAACGCACCGGTACCCACAGAAGGATTTTGGGTTCTCTGGATCCTCTCCCAGGCTTTATAATTATTATTTTGAAGTGAGGCACATTTGTTCCCTGGCAAGGGAAGCAGTTTAAAATAAGGAACCCTGCCTTGGCATCCCGTGTTCCTTCCGGCCGGGCTGGGCCATCTGCACGGCGTTTCACAACAGATTAAAAAAATACCACCCCCCCTAATGAGGCAGCATCCTGCTGATGATCCAGAGCCGCTCTGCATCACGGCCAGGCCCCCGTTCCCCCTGCTGCGAGCAGTGCCGCCTCATCCCTCCTCCACCTGCGCGGCCGAGCGGGGAAGGTGCCGCACGAATCCAGCTCCGATGGGAGAAGCAGCCGCTTCCATGATCCCTCCGTAAGGATGGGCAGTGAGTGAGCTACAGCCACGGCCACACGCAGGTCCCCAAAGGCAGGATTAGATCCCGAATTGCTGCCTGAGCTGCAGGTGCTGCCTCTGGCGTGGGTGAGCCCAGCACCGCAGAGGCTGGAGGATTCATCACACCCAACACTCTGTGTGGGTCCGGCCGTTTCAGCAGCACCGGCTCCTCCGATGGGTCTCAGGTGCTGGGGCGATGGGGGAAGGAGTCTGGTTTCTACCTTGGCTTTGCCACAGCAGCACCGATCTCTGAGCAAGCCGCCCCGTGGCCCTCGGGTTCGGGTGTGAGAGGAAGCTGGGAGGAGACGGGAGGCATCCCAGTTCTCTCCCAACGCTCTCCCAGCACCCGGACACCTGCACTTGGGGACCTCCTGGTCTGGATGCAGCTCCTGATTTACCCCCAAGGGATTTTCCTTCTGTCTTTCTTTTTCTTCTGCATCCCCCGGCAGCCCTGGCAGGAGCTGCCCATGGGAGAGGAGGCGATAACCCCTTTTCCTAGCACAGCGCACGCAAACGCCGGCAATGACCAGCCCTTCCAGCGCAGCGGGCGATTGTGTGTCTCAGCATATGCCAGCCCTGGCCAGAATCAGGTTTAAAGCCACACAAGCAGCGAGAACCCCACAGCAAATCAGTTTTTGCTCGCTAAGTACGTTCAATCATGAATAAAACACAAACACTGACAATTAAGCATCTCTCGCTTCTTCCCCACAGGCCCCAGGATCCCATTAAACTGGAACATTCGTGTGCTGATGTGAATTCAGTGTTTTAGAGCCTTTTTGTAGGGCCCTAAAAATACACTCACACGAGCTGCATGTTAATTATGCCTTTGATTTCGCTGAATCTCAGCCATTTTTCACTCCCCGCTTTCCCTGCTCAGTATTTTTAGAGCACTCCAAAGCTCATCGGTACCAATCTGTTGCTGGGATCCTGCTGGGACCCTGCTCCGAGTGCTGGGCCGGCATCCCGCTTCGGGGTGGAGGTGATTAATGGGAAGAAACGCTCTCGCTGCGGGGGCGATGCCAAGCAGGGGCGAATCGGCCCCATTCCAGCTCTGCACCTGAATTTCTCTCCAGGAGGAAAAGGAAGGTGTCGGCAGGATGCCGAGCAATGAGAGTGCCCGACCATGGGCACATCCAAGGGCAGCGAGAAGGGGAGTAAGTCTTGATAATAGCTCTACTACTAATAATAATAAGTGTTAATAACCCCCAGGATCCTGTTCCTGGCTGCTTTGGTGACAGGTTATTTGCACAGCAGGTAGCCAAGCTGCTTGCCTGCACGGCTACCTACTGCTGCCACCCTCCTGTTCCCAAATGCGGTGGCCGTGCTGCAAACTGGGACTCATCTACCACAGTGGGAGCTGCAAATCCTCCTCCGGAACGAGCTGGGAGGCAGAGGGGGCACAGCAAGACCCCCAGTGCTCCTTCATCTTCCTCTGTGAAGCAGCAGAAAGGCAGGAGCTGGCATCTGAGAGGTCTCCCTGGCTGGGAGGGCTGCTCGGGAAGCACTTCCCTAAGGAGTGAGGGGCAGGAGTGGGGAGGCAGTGCTTGCACCAGGCGTACGAGACTCCCGGCACGCCGCTGGCAGCACACCCTGAATAAACAAGTGATGCAGGAGCAGAGGGGACGAGGCAGCTGGTCCCTGGCACGTCCACGTCTGGAGGACAAATAGGGATGAGCAGAAGAGAACATGGAGCAGCTTTTCCCATGGAGAAGCTCCCACTGGGTTTTGGCTGCTTTTCCCGAACCCCACCAGTAGGGAAGTCCCCAGAGAGCAACCCGTGGTCCCCAAATCACCAGCACAGGACACACGCAATCACCTGAGTTTCTTCCATTGGAAAACAAACTCTATGGGAGTAGTTCTGGTATCAACAGCATCGAACACCACCGAAACTATTAAAAGCAAAACTGGTCGAGTAAACATCAACCCCGAGAGCTTGAGCAAACAAGGAAAAGGAAATCCAGAAGTTCATAGTTCCAATTAAAACGGTTCCTTGCCCACATCGCATGCCTCGGTTTGTGTGTGCCCGGCAAGGCGACCACGGGGCTGGCTCCGCACTGGTGCTCAGCGACTCCTCGGCTTGGGGCAGAAAGGAGCTGGAGACTGGATTTGAGTCACTTGGAGGACAGGAGGAAATCGTCCTCCTTCAAATTAAAGGGATTTGGGGCAAGGAAAGCTGTTGCAAGGCAACACTTGTGCTGTAGAAGTTCGCTCTGCAGCTTCCGAACACCAGTTGTCTTCGTTCCGGTGTCAGCAGCTTTGCATGGGGCTGTTGCTGCCCAGGCGCGGGCAGCCGAGGGCGGATTTTCCTCCTGTAACTTCAGCGGTGGCGAGCCCCATCGATGCCGGTGGGCTGGTGCAGCCAGGCAGATTATCTTTCCGTGGCTGAATAAAGCAGGCTGGTCTTTGGGAGGCTGTGGCAGCGGAGCCATCTGAGCACGGCCCCAGCACGGGGCAGCCTGCGGTCTCCAGACTCCTCAAGGGCCAGTCCTCGCCCCAGCAAACGCGAGGGCTCCCATTTTGGCTGCTCTTCCCAAGGGCCTGGCTGCTGGCGGATGCAGTGCCACGTAAATATTTACGCCCGACGAAACAGCTTGGGAAAGACTCCGACCTACGTGTGGTTCTTTCCTTCTCTGGCTGTATCTGGGTTACCGCAGCCCCGCGCTCCGGCGGGATGCTGTGCCTGGCGTTACATAAGCTCTATCCAGCAGCCTCTCCTCCTTCGAGGCTTAATGACTCAAAAAACCTCCATATCTGATCCGCTTCCACCCTCAGCCTGGGCAGGAAGAGCCCAGAAGGATATGGGAGGGAAGGGACATGGAGGGAAGGGTGCTGGGACCCAACCCAGAGCCAGCATCCCCACCCCGCGGCGAAGGAGCACTGCTGTCAAAACCAGCCCCACGTTTGCCTGGGGTGCTGCTTCTTGCACTGCAGGTAAACCCAAGGTGATCTCCATGCCCCGGGCTGCTCACAGCCGTTTGGAAACCCTCTCCCAAGGCCAGATGAAGCTCTCAAACCAACATCAGCTCTCCCAGCAGCTCTAGTGCTGGGAATCTACTGCGACAGGGAGCAGGGAGCATCCCCCTTTGCTCGGCCCAGCCTCATCTCACCACAAAAAACCCTGAGGACCGCAGGCGCCGTGTCCTACCGCTGCTATAAGGTTCCCTCCTTGCCTGATGGCAATTCCCTGTCCCATCTCTCCCTTCTCATCATCCCAGCTGCTCCATATGGCACGAGACCCAAGGTCAGGCTTAGTCAGAGCCCTGGCAGCGCTCCCCTAATTTGAAAGACCTCTCAAAGCAGTGTGGGAAGAACATTCCAAGAACATTTAATCAAACACTTCAGATGAGAGGAAGGAGGCAAAGCCTTCACGCACTGCCCTGCTTCAGGCCAGGTTTGGGAGACATCTCCATCTCCCACCACGGGGATTTTGCTGGAGTCAGAGCCCCTGTAAACCCCATGGCCCTGAAAAACACTGGTGTTCAGAGGTGATAAATAAAAAACAGATTTAAAAGAATATTACATATATTAAAATAAATTGCTGTCAGCCATCACCTCCTCCTAGAGCTGCAGGTTGAATTTGGCTGGGATGAACGTCCCCTCCTGTCACAGGAGGAAAAGAAACCTGAAGGAAGAGAGAAGCAAACCCACTCGGTCGCTGTTTGAGTGGGAGCCATGTAAACGGGGGGAGGAAGGAGGGAAGGGAGGACATGGCACAGCTGGAAGGAGCTCGGCACGTTCACGGTTAAGCGGGATGCTCCTGTGGCTTCACCCCGGCTTCCCAAGCGCCAACGCTTAGGATGGTTGCGGGAAAGCTGGGCTGCTTCCAGGAAGATGCCTGTTAGCTCAGAGGAGGCACAAGAAATGAGAACGGTTACACAAACGCCCCATCGGGCTTCAGAAGTTTATCAGAGCGGCAGGCAGCGGCACCCCTGAGAGGGAAATTATACCACTATTCACCAGCGGTTAGGCAGCTCTTCCACCCCACGGATGGTTTTTCCTGAAATGAGGGAGATGAGGAGTTAGTTTGGGCGAGGGAGTGGTGAAGCCCCTCAAGTGATGCTCGCCGCAGCACCCATGGGTGCTGGTTTGGGCTGCAGGGTGGGAGCAGCCAGACATGTGGCCCGGGTGTGGAGTGTGCCGCGGTGCTGGAAACGCCCTGGGAGAAGGCACAGGGTCTGGGAAGGAGGAGGCGAGGGGGAGCAGGCATGCTCAGAAGAGCTGCCCTTCTGAAGGACACTGCAGAGAGCACCGGCTGGAGGAGACATACGTGTCTCAGCAGCACCAGGGCCCCTCCAAAGGCCACTTTAACCCTTTAGGACACCAGGCTGGCAGGGTCTGGGTGGGCCAGGCAGAGATGCAGCAGAACCCACTGTCTCAGCGGCGAGGGATGCTGGAAGCTGTGGACAACTTCCCACACTCCTGTGGGACACAGGGACCATGGAGAGCCCTGACCTGTGGACGCTCTGCTGGATGAGCCACCGCTGTGTCACCAGCCGTGGGGTCTAGTCATCTGCAAAGCCATTACCCAGCACCGTCCCCTTTCTCTTTCCCCGTTTAGAAGCAGCCGCGGGGCAGGGAGGAGGGCTGGGGCTGGGCTCCAGGGTCGGCAAAGCACCGAGACCACCCTGACCTGGCGTTCGCACTTGTATTTTGGGCGTGGTAGAGGTTGAAGATGTGGGGCTCAGCCCCCGGCAGGGTTAACGCCCTGTGAGGATGGTGACGCAGGAACAGAATATTTTGCAACCAGCTCCCAGAGGAAAACCCATCTCAGGCCCCCAGATTTTGGCTGCAGCTTCTCTCCATTTATCCCATTTCCTCCCCAAAAAGGCACTGGATTCCTCTCTTCTCCTGCCTGACCACCAGCTGCTGCTGCCGTTGCCCAAAGATCAGCCAGGCTTTGCTGATTGCTGGTGGCCTCCAGCACAGCCCTCGTGGGGTGTCTCGTAGCTGCTGGGAGCGTCTCAGCCCTGCCGAGCAGCCTCCCTCATAAAATGGAGCCGGATCCCTTGTCCTGCCTGCAAAGACACGGAGCAAGGAGCCCGCGGAAGGGCAGGGAGCGAGAGTGGCATGCGCCCGGCACCAGCGTGGGTACCAGATATAATGGGGAAGTCTCGAGGGAAGGGGATGAAGATTGAACTTGCTGGAAAGGAATTAAATAGCTGGTGATTTACACCTAAAAATAGAGCAAAGCCACGCTCGTGTCACCCTGCAAGGGGAGATGGTAAAACCACGATACTTAAATTACATCCATTGCGCTCTCGCAAGCTCCAACGTCACCACCTGAACCCTGAGCCCTGCCGAGCACCAGCACAGCTCAGGATGGCACCGTGGGGCCTCGCCACAGCTTTGACTGCCAAACCCTCTTCTGCTTCACCACGGAGCAGGGTTTTAACACAGGTCCGGGTCTCCTGAGTGCTCTCCTGCAGCTCTCTGGGCTGGTTTCAGCGATTTGGGCTGGTTGGGGCAACCTTTAACAGAATTGTTCAATGGCCTCAATGTCCGGAATGGAAAAGTTTTGATTTTCCACTCCCAAATGACATTTCTTGGTTAGAAGCTGACTTGTTGTTTTAAAGATACAGGTACAGAATGAGCTCCTAAGCAAAACAATTTCCTCCAGACCAAACCAATTGTTTCATTCAAGCCTCATTATTTTCTTGTTGTTAATTATGAAGAAAAGCCGAGAAGCAGGAAGGTAATTAATTTATACTGGTTTTTGTGACTCACTCGGTGGATGCAGATACCACACAGGGGCCACACAGAGGCACCCACCTGAACCTCGCTGTGGGCTTGGCAGGCAAAGCTGGCACACCGACAGGAGAGGAAAGAAGGACATACAGCCCTAATTTGGGGGATCACTCTCCTGCACCCCAGCAGGGCAGGGGGCTGTGACCAGCCTGATGTGCAGGACAGGGGTGAAAATCCATGAGCACCCAGCACGGCATTGGAGCAAGAAGTGGGGATCGAGTACAGCCATTTTGCCCGCTTTACGCAGGGCACGTCTGCATGGGCTGCAGGTGGGAAGGGAGATGAAGCCCCGTGCTGTGCCCAGGTCACTGCAGAGGCTGTCCACCCCACCGCGAGGCACCCAGCACAGCCTGGCTGAGATCGTGGCCAGCTCCCGGGCCTGAGTCGTGCTGCCGCTGTCAATAGCCATTAAGACCCGTTGCTGGTTGCTAAGGGTACAGTTTTATTTTCTTTCGATGTGATGTTACCCCCTTGCCTACAGACCTTGCTCAAACAGTTGGGTCCCACCTCGCAGCCGCTGAATCGCCCCTTGTTTTCCCTCCTTTCCTCCCATACTGCAAACAAACTGGGAGCAAAAGGAAAGAGTTTCCTGCGATAGGAGAGCGAGAGCCGCCTGGTACAGCTTCCAGCTCACTCAATCTCGTGAATTCAGCCCCAACGCCTACAGCGAGGCAAGCGTGCATGAGAAGGTGACCTGCCTGGACCCTGCCTGCTTTGCAGAAGATAAGAAAGCATTGATAGCATCAGGCCAGCCCACGCATGAGTCAAAACCTGAAAGCTACAGAACAAAAAACATTGTCAGGTACCGGTGTGCAAGTGCCTTGCCGCAGCTTAGCCAGTCAGTCACAACGATTGATAACTTGCACTGGCCTGGACTCGTGTAAATCAGCTTGGTCAAGCCCTCAAAGTAGAGCCATGGTGGCAAAAGCGGGTGGTCCTGCTAGCGCGGCATCGGGGAAGAGCCCTTCTTCATGGCAGGCAAAGGGCAGATGGCTTCTCCACATCTCTGTTGCCAAGGGGTTTGCAGCAGCGATGTCTGACAGCTTCCCAGTTGCACCATCCTCCCGCAGCAGCAGTCTGCAGCCAGTTCCCACTGCTCCCAGGCCCTCAAAAAACTTCTCTGGTGGGAAGGGAGACAAGTCTAGACACCCTACCCTGAGGCAGCTGGAGAGAGCAGACACACACTTGCCTTTCCCAGATTTCGCTGTCCCCTGGGGACTTTTGGGGAGCAACACCCACACCCCAGCATAGAACAAACTGAGAATAAGCTGCAGGCAGAGCCTTCCTCCTCAGGAGGATGCTGAGAGCTCCCCATGCCCTGTGCACCCTGCGGATGGATGCCAGGGCATCAGCAGGAGTGATGCTGGTCTGGCACTCTGCGAGGTCCTGGGGTCAAGGAGACCAGCTCAGAGCTGGTCGGGGGTGCAAGGCTGGGCTGCTTCATGCCCAGAGCCTTTTGGAGAACCGTTATTTGGAGCTGTTGAACAATCCGTCTGTATCCTGATTAATTCACAACTTGGAAAGAGAGGGAAACAAATAGTGGGGGAGAAAGGTGAGAGCTCACCCCCAAGCGAAGCAGTGATGACCGTGATTACGTTCGTGTTTGGATTAGGTTAAATAAAATTATCAGCACTGTTTTAAAACAAAAAAAACCCAAACATGACATGTTTTCCAATGGAAAATTATTGCTTTTCATATTAGGTGACACAGAAAGGTTCCCAAAAGACGGGCAGTCTGGGGAACTCGACCAAAGGCATCACTGCGTCCTGCGGCAGCTGGAGTCACGAGCTGCATGCAGATAAGCCCAGCTCCCCACCTGCCCTGACCCCCCTCCAGGAGCCAAACACTCCCCTTGGCACGGGAAATCTTGCGGTCTCTGCCCAGAGCCCTGCTGGAATGTTGTAGGGGAGGAGGAGGAGGAGGATGCCATGCTTCAGCCAAGCGAAACACGGGTGTTGCAGGACCTCGATGGCAGTGCTGCAGTGCTGCAAAGCAGGAGGAGGATGCAACGATGCCGGGCGCGCAGGAGAGCTGTGAATCATCTGCAGGCACCCTGGATATCAGCCTGCCAGGATGGGCGGACCCCCCCCTTGCAGAAAGCTGCTGTACACACTTATAAACAAGCTGTTTACGCAGACCAAGAGAACTTCCACGATAAGAAGGAGAGAGCTCTTCCTTGGGGCCCAATCCAGGCTCAGCACCAACTCACCCCTCCAGCACAAAGCTGGTGATGGGGCGGGGGGCTGCTCCTTGATTTGCAGTGTCTCCGCTCCGCTATTCCCCCATCCCAAGGGGCTGCGTCCCCCTCTCTTCCCTGGGACAGCCACCGAGACCTTCATGTGGTCCAGCACCCGGTGCTCCCTGCAGCTCTGCAAACCAGACAGCAAACAGCCGTGCCGCCCAGCCTGCGACTTCACAGACGAGCGCCAAACAGCCGGCAGCAACTCCTCCCAGTGAAACCCTGACCCAAACGGTCTGGGCAGCCAGGCGAGCCAGCAACACCCCGAGCGCTGCCTCATTCTCCCCCCTCCAACTCAAAAAGAGACACTAATTAAGATCAAACTAAATTGAACAGTTGGTTCCACTGTGCTGCGAGGAGCAAACACTAATTGTGGCACCGGTATCCATTCCTGGGAAACGGACTCATCCTGCTCCCCACCTGCACCTTATGCTTTCATTTGCCTTAGGCTTAGGTTAGGCTTCGTTTTAGGAACCAGCCTGCTCAGGGTTCCAGCCCAGCCAGCACTTCGCTGCAGAGCTGGCCCTAACCTGGGGCACTCACTGCAAGAGCCACCCCAGGGGAGACCCGTATGCAGGAAAACTTCCCTAAAACAGGCAGAAAAGTGCCGGGCTGCAGCTGCCCTTGCAGGCAGGGCATGGGCAGGGACATGGCAGGAGCGATCACTGCCTCCCTGACTCACCCACCCCTGATTCAGCTGGAGACTCACAGCAGTGAGCCAGCCAGTCTGAATCTCCCTCTTTCAGTGTAACCATCACCCCTTGTCCTGTCCCAACAGCCCCTGCTGAACAGCCCCTCCCCAGCTTTCTGACAGCCCCCCTGAAGCACTGAAAGGCCACACTAAGGTCTCCCCGGAGCCTTCTCTGCTCCACGCTGAACACCCCCAACTCTCTCCCCTCTCCTCCCAGCAGAGGGGTTCCACCCTCAGGTCATTCCTGTGGCTCCTCTGGCCCTGCTCCGCAGCTCCATGTCTCTGCTGTGCTGAGGAGCCCAGAGCTGGACCCAGCACTGCAGGGGAGTCTCCCCAGAGCAGAGCGCAGCAGAGGGGCAGGGTCTTCTCCCTCAATCTGCTGCCCACGCTACCGAGGATGATGTCCGCAAGGGCTCATGTTGCGGGAGGTGATCACCACAGCAGCCTTTTGGGACCAACGTGCTCCTCTGAGCAGGGACGGACCACAGCCTCTGCTCACCCAGTGGCGCCTTGGGTGGGTTGAGAGAGTGCTGGTGAACACACCGGGGAGGACAGGCCTCCTGGGAGGAAAAGGTGCCTGTAACACGCCGCGACAGTAATCCACGGACAGCAGCGTTCAGCAGAAACACTACAGCATTTTTCTTCTGAGAGCAGGGAGAACCGATGCCGCAGAAGCACGCACCCTCACTTCATCTCCACAGCACTCACAAGAAATTAACAGATCAATTGGGAGTCTTTTACAGAGCTGGTATTAATTTCTTCTCAGCTGTAAAAAGGAAATAAGAGACCAAAGACATTAAATGGACTTGCCCAAGTCCCCAAGTGAATGGCCTGAGAGCTGGTGTGAGAACCCAGCAGCTCCCAACTTCCAGTCCTATGTTTAGATAATGCTTCTCCTTCAAGCCAGAAGAAAAGCCAAGGACACTCTGCTAGAATAGCAGATATTAAGAAAGACCCAATTGCTGTTAAAGCCTGAGAAACCCACCCCGCCCTGGACTGTCACCCAACAGCGACAGCATTTCAAGTAGGGAGGAAAACATGGAGCCAACTGGAGATGCTGCTGGAGCACGCGGTGATAGCTTCAAGGCATGGGAGGCTTCAAGGCTTGGTCCCTCGGCCCTTGAAGAAACCTCTGCCAGATGTGGCTAGAGATTCTCAGATCTCAGGAGGAGAACGTTAGGGTTTTGCAGTACAGAGAAACGGGTCAAGGGCTTGGTGCTACGTGCCAAGCTGGCTATTAAAAACCTCTGGTGACTCGTGGGTATTCTGGTAACCCCAATCCCTGTTGACTACATTCCTCTAACAGGCACGTTACAAGGCCACTCCCAAACCACAGCAAACCTGTTTGAAGCCTCCAGGCGAGCTCCACACTTGGTTTTTCTAAGGCGGGACGGTACGAATCTTTACCAGCCTGTGGCTTTCACCGAGCAGGAGCTGGGCATATAGGTACGGAGGTGCATGGGGACAAACCGCCAGGGTAATTTCTGCTGCTGATGCTCCAAGACTCATTTTGACTCTTCTCCACCATCGATGGATAGATGCACCCTGCAGCCGAGCCAGTAAGGCTGGGCTTTCCCTGGCACAGATCGTTTATCCTGGAAAACTGAGCTCTCTATTGGGCAACAGCATCTGCATTCGGGTTCATACCCTTCAAAAGCATCAGAACAGCAACAGCAGCTGGACTTGGGCCTTTTGAGGAGGCCTAATAAAAGAAGGTCTAAAAGAAGGTCTCCAGCTCCAGGGAAAGAGGCCAGGAGCTAAACATAACCAGCCACGCTCTTCCCAGACCGCTTCAGCCATCGCAAGGTGTGCTGGATGCCGCAAATAGCTGGGCTAGGAGGGGTCGGCATCACACATCTGCCTCAAGGTGGGGGATTTCTGCAATAAAACCCTCCCAGTTACTTTCTACATGGTCCAAAGTGGAACCTCACCCTGTTCAAGGCAGATACTGAATCGCTCTGGAGCAGGAGGTACTCATGGTGATGGGAAGAGGCAGTACCTAGTCGCTCGAATTAAGGCTAAATCTGGTCAGCAAAAATAAGGCTCCAGTCACTCTCCCAGCTCCTTGCCCTCAACCACATGGTGCATCATTCAACACACAGTTCCTGCTGGCCCTGGAAGCCCTGGGAAGAGTTAAAGCTGAGCCAGCCCGAGGTGACCACAGAAAAACTCCCCAGGCAGAGCAATGCCAATCGCCCTTCCCAGGAAGGGCAGATTTCCTACCGGGAATGCGGGCAGGAAAGACAAACAAAAGCTTTTCAGGAAATAACCTGTTGCTCCCCACTCTGACGGGCGGGAGGAGGTAATTGCAATTAGCGCTGATTACTACCGGGCTTTGCAAACCCAGACAAAGCAACACTGCTCGCAGCACATGCCAGCGGCGAGTCGAGAGCCAAAGTGAGCACCCAGTCACCGTGGCCTCTTCCACACCTTTTGGCAGGAGCCGCCGGCATGTGGAGACCCCACCGCAACGCCAGCGAGAGCCAGGGTCTGGCGAGCCGTCCCCACCAAACACCAGTTCGGCATCCCAGCATCCCCCCTCCGCCGGGATGCAGGCGACGCTACTTCACACCCAGCCAAGCTAACAGATGCATTCCTGGGAGCAGACGCTCTCTCCTCTATGCAGCACTTCGCAGACAGGAGTGGAGCCCGTACGGTGTAAACTACAGCCCCCGAGGAACGAGGCTGCTGTGGGAAAAGTGCTCCCGAGGGAAACTGAGGCACTAGCAGGGCTGGATACACCAGCTTGTCTCTTTAAAGGCCTGTGCCTGTGGCATTTGTGCTGTTAAAATCTCCAGCGCCGGGGTGGGAAGATGTCTCCTCTCCAAATACATCATTAAGATTTAGCATTTCATGACTCTGAAATGCAGAATAATTCCAGGCACGGAGAAAAACCTGCTGTGAAGGGGAGTGTGCTTCTGCAAATGTGCGTCTTGCAGGCCTGACAGAGAGAAGGGAATTATTTCCCTACCAGGAATTTAAGAGCTTTCCCTCGAGGTCGATTGTATTGTGACTTTCTGGAGACAGAGCCCATTGATGCCGAGATGTTTATGAGTCACTCCCGGGCAACCCAAGGAAACGCATTTGTTCTCTTCCGATTACAAAAACTACTTTGAACTCTCCAACTTTCCGCTCAGGGACCTCAAAACATCACCCCAACTTCAAAGGAGCCTTTGGTCACTCCTGCCCCTACCAAATCCATCACGCAGGTGGGTCAGGCTCTCTCGGGAAGGAACACCAAGCCACGGGGTGATGTACTGCCTAAGGTGACACCCCTCCAAAGGTGACTCTCCTCCAAAGGTGACACCACCCAATTTGCTCTCACTGCTCCACTCCAAGCAATGCTCAATCTTTGGCCTCACCTTTTCTGACAAACATGCAGCAACGAGTGTCTGCACGCCCGTCTGCAGAGCTTTTCACGTCATTTCTACCCTTCCCAAGCAGAAACACATTGTTCTCCTGCCCAAGGAAAGAGCAGAGGAACAAGACGTGACCAGAGAGTCGTCCCTGAATTAACACACAACTGGAAGATGTTGGAAAATCAGAGGGATAAGCAAGATATCAAATGCCATGTCGAATAGATGGCGGTTGTACAGTTTGCCATCGGCTGGCACCGTGAAGTCAAAGGACCAACCATCGCTACTTGGTTCAAGTCAAACCATCTCCACAATGTCCCTGCTCCTCTGCTGTTCCCTTTGAAGCCGGCTGGCCCAGATTTCAGAACACCGAGGCTGTTATCAAACCTACAGCAGTAGCTTTGAGCCCCGACGGGTGGGAAGAACCTGATGACGATCCAGGAAGAGCAGAGCAGAGAAGCCAGTGCAGGGGAGAGGTGTAACCCAGCTCCGTCTCTGCTCAGCAAGGCTGTGTTTTCACAGGGTATTCCAGATGGATTTCAGGATTTATTGGAACAAATTAAGCCTTGGGGACCCAAAAGAGAGGGGGAAAAAAAAAAGAAATCCCATGTTTATGAGGCAGCTGCAGTAACTCATCCCCATTACTGCTTACTTCTAAAGTCTCTTCTCCCAGTGCCCACAGCTCCAATAATGCTCCAGGAAACAACCGACTCCTGTGTGACCCTGGGACAGTCTCTACAGCCCCCATCATCTCTGCAGTCTACAGCCAACACCGGGGACTTGCAGGAGAGAAAAGGGAAAGGATTATGTTAATGAGATGCTCCTTTGCAAGCCTAATGAGCCCTGGTTTATACAAGGGCCACTGAGACGTCTGTCTGTCTGCTGCAGAAGAGGGGCTCCAGTCCGCCGGTGCCACAGGTTTAAACATCTGTAACCCAAAGAACAACCTCTCCTCTTCCCTCCACCACCCCCCGGGTTCCCCTTCTCCCACGTGTAATTCTCAAACCCCAAAGGACTCTATTTAGCCACACTAATTGTAGGCAAAAGCCTCGTCCTCCACCCCACTAACTCCCAAGGGAACTCCAGCACCTCTGGGTATCGTGGATAAGCTGCTGTTGGGCACCTGGGCAATTTGGGATGGGGGACAAAAACCAAACAGGCCAAATACTGGCACATTCTGCTCCTGCCCCACAAACCACCCCAGCTCTCTTGGAGGTCTCAGGGGAGGGATAACTTCACGGCACCTCCCAGGAAGCCAGGCCAGCACCCATCTGGGCTCCAGCTGTTGCAGGATTTGGCAAGTCAACATCCCCAATTCCACCCGCAGACTTTGAAGGAAGCCAGCCCATCCCTGAGTCCCAGCACAAGGTGTCCAAGCCTCCATTAACAAATGGGATGAAACAGCAGCTTCAGTTCCTGAGTGGCCTCAAGGTCCAGAAAGTAGAACTGGGCACCGCTGTGGGCAACAGGGTCCCTGCAGGGAGCAAAGCCACTGCTGCAAACAGTGTAATTCTGCTCTAATGGACATTAGGGCTCACCAGGGAGGCACGGGCTGTGATTACAGACCTTTCCCACTCCATCACCATCCCCTATTTCGCAGCAGGAACCTTTCGCTCTTCCAGCCCTAATTAATCTAATGGGTTTCTCAGATCCACGGAGGGAAGAGTTTGGATGGTTTTTTGCTCACACACCAGCAATGGACAGACCAGGGAGGAAAAAAAATGCCATGGCTGTTCTTTCTGAGATGGCAAAGCAGAGAGGAAGGGAAACCACAGCGTGCGTTTGGATCATTCCCCAATAAGGAAGCGGGAATGCAACAAGACTGCATTGGAAGAGGCTGTTTAAACTCATCATCACGACAATTTACACTTTTGTGGCACCAGCTGCATCACTGTTTCAGAATCCTTTCCTAACGGTTACTCATCAAGCCTCAATTCTCCGGCAGAATAGCCACCAGCTCACCGATACAAACAGGGAAGCGTCTGGGGTGACCCCAGACCACAGGCCACCTCAGGATCTGCAGCCACACGTGAATGAAGCCACGGCTGCCGCTTGCGAGCGGCTCAGCCGGGGAACCCCCATGAACCAGTCCCACGGATCCAGCTGAAACAGCCCACGAAGCCTCCGGCAGCCTTTCCCAGCAGCTGAGCTCTGCCGATGGCCGTCCCCAGCACAGCCCTGCCCAGCACCCCAGAGAAGCCAACCAGAAGGGGAATGGAGATAACTTCTGGCACGCTCATCCTGTATGTCAGACACAACATGTCACTTCCAACCCGATGACGAAGGCTGGGGTGATGCATGCTTCTTTTCTGTCCCTTTTCCAAGCCTTGAAAGTGGCACCGGTGTCCCCAGGCCAGTCATCCGGGGTGTTCCTGCCACATCTGGTCTCAAGATCCAGTTCCTCATCCTGTGCCACCACTTCAACAGGTTTCTTACCCTGCTTACCACCTTCACCCAAACAGATCCTTGAGTCCTCGAGTCCTTGACTCACAGGTCTCTGTAAGACCTTTGGGGTGGCCTCTTCACAAGCCCTGATTTCAGGGGAGGGATGAAGGCTGCTGAAAAGCATCCAAGTGGTTTAGCACCCAAATGTTTAAGCACCAAAACCTCGCTGACAGGCACCAGCCACCAGCCTCTAAAAATGTTTCTCTGACAGTTTTGAAACTGTCCCAGTTCCTCCAAGTGCAGGAGCCACCGCACCGTGCCCAGAGCCTCTGTGAACACCACAATCCCACTTGCATCCGACATGTTTTGCACTTCTTTTCCCAGCTCCTATCACCAGCCCACAGTCACCATGAACTTCCTTAATCTTCTTCCTCCCCAGGCACCAGCAGCCACCACCAGCTTCTTCCTCCCCCATAACCCAGGTCAGTACTGGCCAAAGAGAATCGCTGAACACTGGAGCCTGACACTGGGATGTCCCATGCCCAGTAAACCGTGCTGAGATGTGCCACCAAAGCACACCCAAAGCAGCAGCATGTCCCCAGCTCCCAGATGCTGACAAGCTTCCAGATGTTTGGTGCAGACAGACAGCAGGGTGTGCCTCAATCGAAGGCAGGATGGAACTGCGACTGCTGCACTTTCCTGCTGTAGAAGGTAGGGCCTGAGGTGTGCTTTGGAGACACGGGTAACCCCAGCTCTTCTCCAAGGTGGATAAGAGCTGGTGGCTTGCCAAAAGCTCTGACCACTGGGCCCCAGCCCATGGCTGCACAGCCAGTAAAGGGACTGGTAACCATAATCTGTTATTTACATTCCTGATTCACTCCTTCCCTTTCCCCTGGAAAGGAAAAATACTTACAGTCGGACCTGAATTCCCCTGAATGTCTCCTGGAGCCATGTGAGACAGGTCAGTCCTCAGAGTCAGGAAAACAGGCTCTTGTGCTGAGAAACTCCCAGCCCTTCTCTACCCCTCCTTGGGCCCTTCCAATATCCTCACACAACCCTGGAGACGGGCACAGATGGCTCCTGATTTGGACGTTTTACGAAGGTCTGACCTTCTGCTGGAACACAACAGCTTGAGACAAAGTCTCAGCCGTGAAGGCTTCTCCACTTTTACTGGCAAAGTCCAGCCACCACCAGATGTGGCCTGCACGTAGCTTGGAACTGCTTGGTCAGAGCTATCCCTCACCCCCTCTTCTCCTACATGGTCTTAAAATACCGCATGAGTATTAAGTAAAGCAGCCAGCACCAGCCTTCCCCTTCTCTACCGGGATCAGCAAAGCAGAAGCAGCCCACGCCTGCAGGACACGCTGGGGTGACGAGTCCCTCTGTCCCAGAAAGCCACTCCCTGCCAGGCGGTGAATCCTCCAGGAACCAACATCCTTTGAGGCATTTTACAAAACCTGCATCAAGAGGGGAAGGGCTCAACTCCCACCTTTGATACCCCAAGCCAACCCGCAGCGAGAGCTACTGGAGAGAGGATAAATCACCTGGGAGACACAATGCTGGAACTCGTTTAAGACTGAAGCATCCAGAGCGATGAGGGGACTCTGAGTAACAGGACACGGGTCAGGTTCCATCTCCTGGTCCAGAGGAGAGCCCTGTCAGCACTTCTGAGCTCCTCTGCATGGTCGCCTGGCACTTCCGAGCTCCTCTGGGTGGTCGCCCGGCACTACACCAGCGGCCAACACCCAGAAACCATTCCTGGGGTTGAAGACTCTCCATTTTGCAGCCACATGTGGCTCAATCCCCAGTCCTAACCCAGCAATGAGGTGTGTGGAGCTTGAGGAGAAGCTGGAGAAGGAAATTCAGGAGGTGCCAAGCTGTCATGCACAGCCCACGCTGCACAAATTCTTGGAGACAGAATGTTTGGCCTCGGCACCTCAGGGTTTTGCAGGGTTACCCTGATGCATCAGTAAATGCACAGGATGCAGGATGGGGGAGAGAGAGGAAGGGCCACAAACTCCTGTTCTGCTTGTCATCCCCCTTCCCCTCTACATGGAAACGATCCTCCAAACCCCGTCTGGTATCTGGAGCTGCGTGTGCCTCATCCTGCCATGGCAGGTGGTTCTGCATGGGCGCGCGGCAGCATCCAGTTGGGTCAGAGCTGTCCCTGGGTGAAAAACAAAGCGTATTTTGCTGCTCCTGAACAACACCCTGTGATCCAGGACACAGTTGACAGGGCTGGGATTTAGACACTGAGCAGTGAGATGTTTTTGGAGTCACGAGCAGAGGGAACCTGAATGTTCAGCTGTACCAGCAACTTGGGAACTACACGCCGAGACCACGTGAACAAGCAACATTATCCCCTTCAAAACCCGTGAGAGGAGGCCCGGGAAAAGGCTGCCCCAGGACTGCTCTGCTGGCGGAACCCCTGTTAGAGGTGCAGGTAACCTGCGGTGTGGATTTTGGCAGCATCCCTGCAGCTCTGCAGGGCACCTGCCATCTCCAGAGGACCTTTGCCAAACTTGCAAGGCAGCTCCTCCTAAAATACACCCCTTAAACATGCAGCCTTGCATAATGCTTTGAACACGTAAGAACCGACGGGGCTCAGCTCGCCGCCAGAAATAACTTTTCCTACCGCACAAATGAGCTCTAACTTCAAGCAAGGGCGGCAGAACCAGCTCCCTGCAGTGACGGAGGGTGCCCACGGAAGGGGGGCGGCCGGCGGGCACCGCTGTCCCCGTGCTCCCCACCATATCCGTCCCCGGGGAGCCCCTTTCTGCTGCTCATTCTGGTGCTTTCCAGTGGCGGGTTCTCAAAGCAGGGCCGCAGGCCAGCGCCGTTAGCTCCTCCTTATCTCCACCAGCTTCCGCACAGATACTTCTGATTTCATCACTCTTTGCTCCGCGAGGCAGGAGGACAGAAAACGCAGTGCAATAGCCCCGAACCACGAGCAGAGGTCGCTTAACATGCGCCGGGTGAGCCCTGCCAAAGGAGGTTTTTGCCGCTGTGTTTCCTACAGCGAGGCACCAGCTAAACGTGCCGTAAATCATTTTGGGCAAAGCCAGGACAAACCCCACAGATCCCACTTCCACTCTTGCCCTGACCGCTCGTCTCCCAGCCAAGCAGGAAGCCTCCGGGTCTGAAGTGTCTGCACACCTACATGTAAATAAAACACCCAGGAGGGATGGTGAAAATGGGGCTCTACCTGCCCACCCACGCTGCTGGCAGGCTGGGGAGGTATTTTAGGAAAAGCAGGGCAGGGAGGATCTGGGCTCCTGCGTGTTTCTCAGACCCCTTGGGGCCAGGCCAGGCAGGTTTCCAACAGGCACCAGCTTAAAAAAAGCAAGATTTCCATCAGCAAGCTGGAGTGCTCCATGAGGAGCACTGCCGTTAGCGTTATTAAATCGCTGATGGTAACTGAGGAGAGAAATGAAGGAAATGCAGAGCTCCCCCCGCTCCCGTCACAGGAGCGGGCAAACATTTCACCGGCCCTCTTGGCTTTGTCACCCCCGACGGGACCGGGGCCAGCTCAACCTCTGCACTGGTGGAGGCCGGGTCCAGCATGAGCGTGGAGCGGTTACATCACCTCACACGCTTTGGGGTAATTCAGTTGGTATCGATCCAGCTGCAGAAGTTTGGAAAACACTTTGTCAACAACCCCCGCCCGGAAAACTGATGCTTTCCCAGAGCAGGTCACGGCAGCGGGTGACTTTTCACAGCTCCCTGGTTCCTGATGCTCGTTGTCTTTAATGCCGGAATCCTCCGGCTGCTTTGAAGTGGAGGCAGCTGCCCACCCTGGTGTGCTGCGGAGGGGGAGGAAGGGGAGGCTGAAGAACTGCGAGATTTTTAAGTGACTTCTCCCAAGGTTACAAAAGGCATCCGTGGTTGGGAAAGGAAGCAAAGAAACAAAGCGGACGCTTCCTCCCTGCTGCTGCCCAAGAGGCAAAGGGAGGAAAGGAAACCTGGTCCAAGCAGAGGGTGGATGGTCAGGGGTCGGGAGCATCCACAGCCCCGCTCCTGGACAGTGAGAGGAGCAAAGGGGCTGGGGTGCCGCTACCCTGCCAGGCCCACGGCAGGGACCCAAGGTCGTGGGGAAAGCGGTGCGCACCCCTGCACCAGGGCTGCCCATAGGGCATACACAGGAGAATTTGCCCTGGAGTGCTTGGGGGGTCCCACCATGGGATGCTTATGGGGGGGGGTCTGTCCTTGGGATGTTCCAGGGGATCCTTCCTGGGGATGTGGGGATCTTGGGGGATTCCTTCTTGGATGCTCCGGGGGGGTCCCTCCTTGGGATGCTCAGGGTGTCCCTCTTTGGGATGCTCGGGGGGGTCCTTCTTGGGATGCTCAGGGGGGTCCCTCCTTGGGTTGCTCAGGGGGTCTGTCCTTGGGATGCTCCGGCAGGTCCTTCCTTGGGATGCTCGGGGGTGCCTACTCCATTCAGCTGGGGGGTCCTACCCTGGGATGTGCCAGGCACCTGCCCCACAAAGCCAGTTGTCAATCCCCAGGGTGCTGGGGGGGGGTCCCTCCCCGGTGCCCCTTCCCCCCGGGAGCCCACCACGCTGCCGCTAACCTACCCAGCTTCATGAGGCAGGCCAGCAGGATCCAGAGCGAAATCTCGAATGGGATGCGGATGTGGTCATAGTCGATGCCCAGGACCGGGAAGGCTTTGCGGGGCTTGGCGTGCCCCTCGCCCGAGCCGTTGGCCGGCAGCTTGTTGAGCGGATGGATCTCCTGGGCGGAGGCGGGGGGCGCGGGGGTGAAGCCCCCCATCTCTCCCCCCGCCGGGGGTGCCGGTTGTCCCTGCGAGGGCTCGGAGGCCAGCATGCGGTTGGCCTGCAAGCCCTGGCCGGGCAGCAGCGGCCCCAGCAGCAGCAGGGCCCAGGGGAGGGCGCGCAGGGCCGCGGCGCCCATGGCGGCGGTGGGTGCTCGGGCGGGCGGCGGGGCCCGCCGGCGGCGTGGGGCTGGAGCCGCCCCGCCGGCAGCCGGAGCGCAGCTGGGGCGGGAGCGGCGCTGGGGCCCAGCCCACACCGAGCGGCCGGGGCGGCCCCGGGGAGGGGCGGCGGCGGCGGCGGCGGCGGTTGGAGCGGGGAGGGGGGAGGAGAGGGCGGCCTGCGGGGCCGGTGAGGGGGAGATGGAGGGGCGGTTAGTGCGGGGGGGGGGTGCAGGACAAAGGGGGTGCGTGGAGTTGGGGGGGGGGATGGCGATGCGGGGGGGCGTGCGGTGCGAAGGGGAAGAGGGGTTGCCCTGCAGAGCCGGGTCTGGACGGGGGGGAGCTGGGGGTGCAGGGCAGAGGGGGCGGGTGGAGGGTGGGTGCGATGCCGGGAGGGAGCAAAGAGGGGAGGAAGGTGCAACGCGGGGCGGGCGCTACTGCGAAGGGGGTGCCTGGAGGTGAGGGGTGCCAGCGCAGAGCGGGGAGCGGCACAACGCGGGGGGCAGAGCAGTGGGAGGGTGCGTAGGCAAGGTGGGATCCAGCTGAAAAGGGGTGCACGGAGGAGAAGCAAGAAAGGGGCGAGGGTGCAAGGCTCACAGGAGGGTGCAAGGAGACAAGGGGGTGCAATGCAGAGGGGAGGTACATAGAGACAGAGGGTGCTAGTGTGAGGCTGGATGCAAGGAAGCGAAGGGGTGAAAATGCAAGGAGGGGTGCACAGAGGCGAGGGGGTGCAGGGAGACAAAGGGGCGCTAACGCAAGGGCAGCAAGGGGCAAAAGAAAGGGAGGGGGTGCCCGCTGCTGGAAGGGTGCAGTGGGGTGATGCAGCGCCCTGCCCAGCAGCGTGGGGGTGGCAGGGACTGCGGGTGCATGGCCCAGGCACCCGGCACCCGGCAGGGAGGCAGCTGGGGCTCACGGGGCTGGCAGACACCCTGGGCTGATCGGGGAGAGCGGAGCAGCCACCTGCCTTTTCCGTGTTTGCTGCTTGGAGAGGGACAGCCAAGGGCTGCTTAGCCTCAGCCTGGAGGCCCTGCTCTGGGGAGAGGTCTGGGGCAGTGGGATTTGCAGAGCGATGACTTCCAGGGGGATGTGCTGGGGGCATTAGCTGCTATTCTGGACCAACACGGTGCTGTAACCCCACCTGTGCTTGCTGGTACCCTGTGCCCTTCGCTCCGGTCACCAGTGTAGTCTGAGTCACCAGGAAATCTGATAAGGCTCTAATAAAACCACTGGAGGAGCATGAGGGGGTTGCTTGGCACCGTGCGACTGAGCTCAGCCACACTGATTTCTTGGCTCTGCTACCGACTTCCCGAGCGTCACTTGTGTGTGACCAGAGCAATCAGAACCGGCGGAAGTTTTGAACTGATTTATTAGCTAAACTTTAGGGGCAAAGGGGCCTTTTGGTAAAGATGCAGCCCCTAATCCTTGGGGGCTCTTGGTGTGGGGAAAATGTGAGCCCTTAACATGACTCGGCAGCTAGAACTCGAGCTTCGAGGGTTACATGGGCTGGTTTGCATCCGTTACATTCTTGGTTTAAGATGGCAGCAGCTCCCAAAGCGCTGGTGGTTGGACCAGCTCAAGGAAGGCTGCAGGGAATGTGGCCCTTTGCCTCCTGGCAGACAGGAGGGCTGCAGAGCAGCCTCGCTGCAGGTCCTTCATGGCAATCATCAACAAACGTGACCCATCAATTAAAGTTGAATCATCAGCCTGAGCAGGAACCAGCTAGGTGTGTCAATTCCTCGCTTCCGCTTGGTTATGTTCTGGATAGTCAAATTAATCTGTTTTAGCAATTAAGCAAGAAATCCTGAGCGTTTCTCGTCTTGAAAGGGCTTAGTCACATCTGGGTGAGAAGCCTGATCCTGGATGACGGCAGTTTCGATGGTTGAAGCAGGGCTGTGCATGCAGACAACTCGAGACCGGTTCAGGAGAAAACACGGGGGCTGCTTTTCTCTCAGAGCATTTCCCAGGACCTAAAACTGGTACAATGTTCTCATGAAATAACTGGGTCAGATTCTTCTGCCTCCTCATGCCTGGATCAGTTGGCAGCCGTTCTGACAGTGGCAGATATGCCCATCAGGGCCTAGGGGTTTGAGCTGCCTGGGGGCTTTCTTCAGTTGGTTGTGTCTCCGGTGGTCCAGGCACCTCCAGCTTTTCCAGCCCAGCCATCCTTGCACCATCTTCGCAAGGGATGGAGCATAATTAGGATTAAGCTTCTCAGTCAGCAAAGGGAGAGCAACAAAATGACATCAACAGGCAGAGGGAGCTTTAAAAATGTCCCATCCAGCAAATTGCACAAGTTACAATACACCAGAACTTGTCCTGTTGTGTCTTGGAGAGCAAAATCAGATGCTGTGCATAGGCCTAAGTTCATAACTGTCAGCCTTGGCCCCTGGAAATACTTCACACCTCCTGGCTGACCCTCAATTTTATCCTGACTGCTCCAGCCTAACCATCGCGACCTGCAAACAAATCCTAGTCCAGCTCCAGCGCTCGCTGCCCAGGGGTCTGCAGGACAAACCGTGTTGCTTCTCTCTCCCAGGACAAGGTCTGTGAGCCTGCACTCAGGTCTGTGACTTCCTGACTATGGCACGGGGTGTAAAATTTGTGTGTGCACATGGTGGGGTTTTTACACCAAATTATCTTTTTTTCCCTGTGTGTAGCACAGATTGAGGACAGAGCAGGAGACAGGTATTTACTGAAAGCATGAAAAAATGCCTTCTGTGTGACTTAAATTGTTTTCTCTTTGTTGTTGTGAGAAGAGCAGACCCAACTCTCCAGTGTTTTTTACTCCTTGCTGCCTGTACCTTTCTTTGGGCTGGAAACGCTGCAGCCCTGTTTCACAAGGACTCTCTCCACGAGGGTGTTTATGCTGCAGGAGGTCGGGCGCTGGGAGGAGAATGCCTTGTTTATGCTCCCCAGTGTGCCTCCAGTTCCCCTTGAGACTGCAGCGGGAAACTTTGGCTCTGACAGCCCGAACCAGCAAGTGCCCCTGGTCCTCCTTGGCTTCACCCACTGTTAGGTCTCTCTGTCACCAGTGCACGAAAAAAAAATCAAGCTCCTGTGCCCCAATTTTCTCTCTGTCGGTGAAGTAAAACTTCCATGTCAAGGGCATTCGAAGACTGCCTGAATTTCTGCGTAGAGCTTTAGATCCCCGTGAGGATGGCATCTCAGAAAAGAAGATAAAAAGAAGTGACGGATCCCAATTATGATATGTTCAATTAAAAAAGTCTGGACAGATGCAGAGTCAACAGTTAACAATTATCTCCCATAAATAACTTTGGCAACAGCCAAATAAGTTAATGGGTTATGAGATGAAGACAAATTGTTCCATCTAAGGGTTGCTCTCTCATTTATGGGTCTGGAGGTGCATGGCAGAGTCCTCACGCTTCCCTGTAACGTCTGATTTAAGGGGCTTTTTGCTCCTTCTGTTAACACAGAATAGGCAAGTAGCAATTTTCTGCTGTTGTGCAGCTGGGATTATCCAGGAGCCATGGAATTAAGTACTAAATGATAATTTAAACCATTACACTTTATTAATAGACTTTGGAATGTTTAATTGTGGAAATAAATTACAGAGAGGTGAATTCATAACTTTTGATTTATTTTACACACATCCCCCATTTCGGGAGGGTGCGTTAGAGATAATTAGGCCTTGCCCTTGCCAGGATCTGCCGGCAGCGTCCCCACGGAGGGACAAGGCAAAGGGAAGATTTTTGCAAACACTGCCACCCCCTGGCTCTTTCCACAGAGGTGTTTTTTTTTTCCCCGAACCCCCTTATTTGGTGCTGTCTGGGGAAAGCTGTGCGTTTCATGATGAGTTGCTGGTGGAAAAGCCCAAACGATGGTGGGCAGAGATGGGTTTTTCTGCAGGTCACAACCTGCTGCCTGTGGGGAGGTCAGGCCAGGAGCTGTCTGCAAAGCCACCGGCCTGGGTGCCTCCCTGGTGGCAGGGTGATCCCTGCCACAGCAAGAGGAGGACGGCAGGGCCACGGAAAGGGGGCCCTGGAGCCCCACTCCCCCATCGAGGCCGTGTTTAAGGGCGCTCTGGGGTGAGTGTGTGAGGCAGCAGAGGCCCAGGCCTCGCTGCGGCCTGCGAGCTGAGGGGATCCAGGCCCAGCAAGGGCTGGATCTAAGCAGCCTCCGGCTTTGGTGAAGGAGGAATGAGGAAGAGGAGCCGCGAGAAGGCCAGACTGATGCAACCGGGCCCTGAGGCTCCAGCGCCGCGGGCGGAGGCACCCCACACAGGCGGCCATAACCCCCTTCCTCCGTCGACTACAACTCCCAGCAGCCCCTTCGCGCGCCGCGCTCCCGCCCCCCCCTCCACGCCGATTGCTCGACCTCCGCAAGGAGAACTCTTCCCCTTTTCCGTTTGGGTTGGAGAGCTGTCAGTCACGTGGCGGCGGTGGCCGGGAGGGCAGGACGGGGAAGTATTCTCGAAAGCGACTTACGCCATTTGCGTGGAGTCGGGGTCGCTGCGGGTGCGAAGAGGGTGGTGGCGCAGTTGGCGTGGCGCATGCGCAGAGGTGCGCGGAGAGAGCGGCGGCGGGGGGTGCTGCTGAGCCCCGGACAGCCGGAGGGGGGTAAACAGGGGAGGGGGCGGGGGGCACGGCCGGGGCCTAGGCCGGGCCGCGCCTGAGGGCCCTGCCCGCGCCCCGGGGACGGCGCCCGGCGCCTGCAGGGTCTCCTCTGGCTCGCCCCCACTCCGTTCGGTCCCGCTCTCTTCTTCCCCCCACCCCGCATGGATGGGGCCTCGCAACTTCCAACGCCCGCTACGCCCGCACCTGGGAGGCCTGACAGGTAACAGTCCCGCGGGCCGGCCGGGCCCCGCCCGCCCCCGCAGCCCCTCCTTCCTGTCAGCTCTCCCCCCCGTACCCCCCTTGTCTGCCAGCTACCCCTCCCGTACCCCCTCCTTGTCAGCTATCTTCCCCTACCCCTTCTCTGTCAGCTCTCCCCCCATACCCCGCTCCCGGTCAGCTATCACCCCTGTTCCCCCCTCCTCTGTCAGCTCTACCCCCCACACCTCCTCCCTGTCAGCTGTCCCCCCTGTACCCTGCTCCCTGTCAGCTATCCTCCCTGTACCCGCTTCCTTGTCAGTTACCCCCATGCCTTACCTCCCTTCCCTGACAGTTTTTGCCCCCACCCCTCCTGCTATCCCCCTCTTTCCTGGCAGTTACCCCCACCCCAGGCCCTGCCAGGTGTCATCCTCCTGTCTTTACCAGGAGCCTGACCCTACCCCTCTTAAGGAACCGTCCTTTATCCAGCCCCCTGCCCGCCCCTCATGCCTCATTTTCCCCAGCCCTTCTTCCTGCCCTCCCCTTCTAACCAAGCACCTCTTCTCCCTAGCCGTGTCGATACCTGTGTCCTCCGGCTGGTACCTGCCCCCTGCGAGGTTCAGCCCCTGCCTTTTGACTTCTCCCACAGCTGGCACTGCCCTGTCCTCCCCTTGCCTAAGGGCTGACTCTGCCCCACTCCCTCCCCTGTTCCCCTGTCCCTGGCTAAAGCCTTCACATTAAACATTCCCCTGCCCTGGCAGGTGGCCTGCAGCCCCTTTTCTTGGAGAGGAGACCAGCCTTTCCTCCTCTGCCGGTGTCTGCTGGCTGAACTCCTTCCTGGACCTGCTGGGCCATGTGGGTCTTGGCACTGGGCTGTTCCATGTGCTGGGCTGAGGTGTTGTCTCGCATCTTCCCTTTCTTCCTGTGGATGGCTGTGACAGCTGGAGGATGGAGGGTGGAGGTAGGATGCCAGTTTCAAGGGCTGCTGCCTGAGCTACAGCCGCTGTGTGGGCAAATGTCTCTGGGCATGTGGAAGTTTCCCTGGCACTACTGTCCTCTTGTGCTGGGGCTCTCAGGTCCTACCTCTTCTCCTGTCCACCTCTCCTGTGAGCAGTTCCTTCCTCTGTTGGCTGGCTCCGTGTTCGGAGCCATCTGTCCTGGGGAGCCACTGCTGCTCCTGGCAACTCCTTCAGCTGTAGCAAAACCTTCTTTTTACAAGGTGTTTCCTGCTGACCAGGTAATTTCCTCTTGTTTCTCTAGTTTGTTAAAATCTCCCTATTTATATGTCTGTATTTTAATTTGATCTGTGACCTCTTGGAAAATCAAGGTAAAGAGGGGAAATAAGTTGTGAGGCTAAAGAATGCTGCTGGGTTGGGTCCCAGGTGGTATTTGGTTGGGTAAAGTAATTTATAGATGCTTAAGGGAAGGGTCAGAGGAACCTTCCTTCGGAATGAGTCGCTGGTGGTGTGCAGAGTGCTGCTTTTTTCAATGACCTTGACTTTGGAGACTGAGAAACTTGGGTGCATGCAAACAGAGAGGAATTGGATTGGTTATTTTAAATTGCTGATTTCAGAATGAGTCCTGCTGCTTTGGGGAGTTTCTTTGTGGTGATGGAGCTTTTTGAGGGGCAGCAGTGCCTAGGTGTGAGCTGTGAAGCCCTTGTCTGCAGGGCATGTCTCTGGGTGTGGAGGTGAGGTGGAGGGTGTGTGGAGGTGGTTCTGCGAGGGGAAAATGCATTCAAGCAGGGGAGCAATCCCCCAAGTCTGAGCTGTGCTGGGACTGTTCAGTATTAAACTGACTGAATTGTTTGTGTTCTCAGTGTCGAGGCTTTGTTTCCAGACTGAGAGCAAGTGTTTCAGGAAAATCAGAGGAGCCAGCTGGGGAGATCCAGAGAGTTTTGTTAGTGCCCTTCTTCCCCATACCCCAGAGCACCCTTTGAAGCACTTTTCCAGGCGCTAAAGGGGCTCTAACGTGACTGTCAGTGTAAATACAGCCTGGCAGAGTGGGAGCCCACAGCCTGCAGAAGTCTGTGTGGCTTGTAAATTTTTGACTGCAGATTTAAAGGCCAAGTGTTGTGAAAGTTCTTTTTCTGCCTCTGGAGCTTTGCAGTGCAGGAGCCCATGAGTGAAGCGCAGCTGACTGCAGGTGGGGTGGTCTTCTTCACACTTCGGAGTTCAGGTTGAGAAGAGGATGAGGTGACAGATTTAACCAATCCCAGGTTTTCAGTCCTGTCTGGGGTGTTCCAGGCAGGTTTGGAACAGCGAGGGACAAGGGAAGGTTGTCCTTGCTTGGAATTGAGCACAGAGATGCTCTTGAAAGGTGATGGAGAAATGTGCGCTCTGGTGCCATCTAATAAATGACTAAAAAAAGGTTGTGGTGATCTCTTACATGTAGCCAAAGTGAAGCTGCTTGTGGGATCATCACTGGTAGCAATAGTGAGATTTATCCTAAATTGTTCCTTGTCTCGGGGACTTAATCCTCTCGTTTTATCACGAGTTGGTTGTGCAGGTTTAGTTAAAAGCCCAGAGAACTGCCGAAATGGTTTAGGAAACAATATACGTCAAAGTGAGCAGAATTTGCACCATGGTTTTGCTGAAGGAGGAACACCCTGCATCCATTTACATGCCTTTAGTGGTCACAAACGGACAGGCTCTTCCAAGGGGCTTCATGATCCGAAGCAGAGGTGCAGTTTATTCTTCTCCGATTATTTATATATATTTTCCAGGCAAGCTACAAATCTCGGGATTTTATGCTTTCTGCCAGGGTCAGTTCCTAAGGTAACTGAAGTCTGGTGTGGTCAATATAGTCTTCAGCACTGAGAGCACTAAAGGCTTGTTTCATAGTAGGAGCTCTACACGTATTAACCCAAGAACTAGGTAACTATTGTACTCATGGTGAATATGAGTGTAGGATTGTGACCAGTTGTGGCTAATAGACCAAGTTAGACCTGGAATGAGAATTTGGGACTTCTTAATTCTTTGTCTGTGATTCCATGATAATTTAAGGTTGCCGAAGCCTTTGCTGCTGTGAAATACCTGTTGAGCAACAAAAAATAGCATTGAGAAAAGCAAGAAAGGCTCTTAGAGTCTTCTTGGCCAAGTACATACACATATTCTGGGAGACCTTTTTACAACCTTCAGTCACCAAAGCAAGCCCTGTCCAGGCAAGAGAGACACCTTAGGCTTGTGTGTTCCCGTTTAGCTGGTTTTTTCCCAAGCCCATGTTTTTTTTATTAATGATGAAATGCTAAAAACCATGAACCAGCATCTCAGGTATACTGGACACCGAATAATTTGCTAGTACAGCCTTGGATGCTGGTATTAGACATTTAAAGTTAGATGTTATGTTTTAAACTCTGCCTTATTTTGCTTTGTCAACCAAAGGGCTGGTTTCACGGCAGATTTTCTTGACCTGTATTTTTAAGAAATAAATGTGTCGATGTCTTGAGCTCTGCTGAAGGAGCGTCTGTTGAGCACACCTCTGGGTTCCCACAGCTGACAATGACCTGTCCAGCAGCTTGGGAAGCTCCTAAAGCCACTTGCAGAAATAGGAAGCTCCTGTGTATTGCCGCACTGCCCCGGCCAGTGTGTGGTTCAGAGCTCGAGAAGGTGTAAAAGACTGTGGCAGAGGAGACTTTGTTGGAGTTGTAGGGAAGCATTAGGAGTGGAAAGCTGCAGACAAGACTGAGATACCAACATCTGCTGGAATATTGTCCCTCTGTTGTGTCTCTTGCCAATGAACTTTGGGTTAACGGATCATTCACTTATCTGAAAAAAGTTGTTTTAACTGTCATCAGTCACTGGTCACAGGTTCCTGCAGAGGTCGAGTGGCTGGTGTGTTTTACAGGGCTGTGCGGAGGAGGAGGAGGAGGAGGAAGGGAGCCTCAGGTTATAATCTTAGAGGTGAGAAGATCTTGGGTTCTGTATGACGAGTGCCAGAGTCCCTCATCTCAGGTGTGAGCTGCCAAGGTGTGGCAAAGCGACAAAGATCTCTCTGCCCTATTGCAGCTATGGATGGAGAAAAGACTTGCAAATCCTGGAGGTTTGAAGGAGGCCAGTCTGTGAGGATCCAGCCCAGGAGAAGGGCAGCTGGAGGCTTGTTAGCTGGAAAGGGTGTCTGGAGAGGCTGGAGGAGAGAGATCCCAGACACCAGTCAGCCCGGCACGTTCAGCCTATCCAAACTTGAGGCTGCTTTTTGAGTTAGCAGTGCTCTCTCTGGCAGAACATCGCAGAAGTGTATCTGGAAGCCATGTCCTCGTGGATGTCTCCACCAGGGCAGTTGTTGGCCCGTGTCTCTAGAGCTGGCCTTGGGCACGATGGGTCTGTCCTAGTTTCCTGTGTTTACCTTTGAGCTGCGGAGTCAGCAGGACCCACCTGCCCTTGTGCCGCGGCGCTTTGCTGAGGGTGCCCGCTATCTCTCCTTCCCATCGGTGTGAGCTGTTCGTTATGGCCATTGTTGTCCCCCTATAGACTCCATCTCCATAAACAGGCAAAACAATGCCTATGCCAAGCTCCTTGTGGAAAGCTATCAAAATCCAAGAATTTCATCTTCCTTCTACAAGAATTAGTGTGAAATACTGATGATCAAACGCAGTCACAATGCTGCCGCTTGCTATTAAGTCTGGGAGTGAAGTGACTATTACTTCACATGTGAGTGAGTGAGGTTAAAGGTGCTTAAAACCTGAGGTGTCCTCCTAGGGTCACACACGCTGCTTTCCTGGTGCCACTTCTGCACTAAAAGGGATGTGGATTAAATACAAACATGATGGACAAATACATGCACGCTGGCTCAGTCTCAAGCTGGCCAGTGGATTCTAGGGAAGCCCCAATTTATGCGCTAAAATGGATGATGGGGTCCAAAAACATCTCAGCTGATGCTGCAACATCTGGAGTTGAGCTGATTCTGCTATGGTGAACTCAGGACGTGTGGTCGAGACCACTGGCTGACTGGACATGTCTGCTGTGGAGAATAAATTTGGGTGGTGGTGAGTTTAGGCAGCTATGGGTACATCCGGGGCTTGAATTGGTCCTCGTTAGTCCTCTATGGGCTGGCACTGGGAGCCGGCCTGCCATGCAAAGTCGTCCCGTTGTCCTGACTCGCCTGCACTCTTCTTGCGGGAATTTTTTGAGTTTTCTTCTCATCATACATACGAAATAGGACTGGAATACAACTGTGAGGACTGCTTGTCTTCTGCCATCTGCAGCAGAGACCTTAATTTTGTTCAGCCTGGATTGTACCAGCACTGGTGTGGCCAGCAGCACCAGGGCAGGCATCATTCCCCTGTACTGGGAGCACTGGGGGTGCTGCATCTTGGATACTGGCTTCAGTTCTGGCCTCTCACTCCCAGAAGGACATTGAGGGGCTGGAGTGTGTCCAGAGAAGGGTAGTGGAGCTGGGGCAGGGTCCGGAGCACAATGCGCTGAGGAGTGGCTGAGGGACCTGAGGGGGTTGAGCCTGGAGAAAAGGAGGTTCAGGAGAGACCTTCTGGCTCTGACAATTCCCTGACAGCAGATTGGAGTGAGGCAGGGGGTCAGTCTCTTCTCCACAGGAACAAATGATAGGGCAAGAGGAATTGGCCTCCAGTTGTTCCAGGGGAGGTTGAGGTTGTCCCTGAGGAACAATTTCTGTCCCGCTGGGGTTGTGCAGGCCTGGCCCAGGCTGCCCAGGGCAGTGGCGGAGTCCCCATCCCTGGAGGGGTTTCCCAGGCATGTCAAGGTGGTGCTGAGGGCCAGGGGTCAGTGGGGACCTGGCAGTGCTGGGGAACGGGGGACTCGAGGAGCTTAAAGGTCTTAAAGGTCCAAAGTGATTCTGTGATCTTCAGAGGCCAACAAACATGTACGTTTTCTCCCTGTGTTGTGTTGGAGAGATCCTGTGGCTGCACTAAAAATCCTGCTCAGGAGCCCAACCTTCAGTTTGCCCTGTGGCTCTTCTTGCTCTCTCTCTCTTCTCTTCTTGCCGAGAGGTGCCGACTCTGTCAGGAAAGCGACCCACGCTCCCTCCTTGGCTGTGTGCTGCTTTCTCTGAGGCAACATGAATTCTTGGTACTTCCTACCTGTGGGGAAATGCCCACGAATGCACGCTGACAGTTTTTTGAAAGCAAATTGAAGCTGAACCCCAGGGCTTTGTGGTGCAGATGCCTCGCGGGTTTGGCATGCGCGGCTGCACGGCCCTGAGTGGTGGAAGCCCTCGCTTTGCAGCAGCCCGAGAGATGAATCGGTAGAGAATCAGGCAGGGTTTGTCAGAACCTCTGCCTGACCTCAGCCGAGTTGGTTGTTGCTGCATTTCTGTGAAATGTTCTTGTTTCAGTGAATCAGCATTTCCTCATTCAAAAGAGGCCGCGTCGGAAAATTTCGGCTTGTTCCGCTTGTAAAAGCGTTTACAGAGACTGTGAAATGATTGGGTGACAGGGGACAAAACGGGTGTTTAAAATGGTGTTTATTTATTTTTAAAGAGAACCGTAGGATTATCAAAAGGGGCCAGTGCGGGGCCTGCAGGATGTAAATGAGGTGAATGACATCATTTCTCAGAGGCTGACGGCTGGGCAGCCTGTCCCAAGCAGGGTTGTGACAATCACACTGCAATTGAACGTTTTCTAGTGAGCGGAGCTAATTTTCTGGGGTTTAAATTATTTAGGTTAGTGCATTAAATATGGAAGTCCATTAAGAGCATGGAAAACTCTTAATTTCTCCTGGAAATACAACTTGAAATGATCATCCCTTTCCTATTGCTGGTGTAGTTGGGTGTGTGGATGGATGGTAGTGTCACCCGAGGGCTGGCCACTGGGATTTCTAAGGAGCACTTATGCCCTTTTGGTTATTTTGCTTTGGGCTGTTAATCCAATGTAGTAAACGAGAGAGAAGAGGTGGCTGGAAATACTGATGCCTTGTTTATTCACAATATAACACATCTTGTTGGTTGTAGAGTTTGGGAAATGTGGAATTGGACATGAGTGGAGGTGTGATGGTGGCAGGCGAGCTGCGAAACACAATGGTACCCTGGGCTTGTGGGGTCTTTGCTGACGTGGCAACGTGGCTTTTCCAGGCTGGTGTCATCTGGAGTTCTCCTCACTGTGAATTTCTCCTCAAACTGGGGATGGCCTCTGAAGTGAGATGTTCTTCACTCTCCCGTTGTTCCTTGAGTTTCTTGAAGGAGCCTTTATAAAAACTTTTCAGGTCTTAGCCACCGCTGGTTTTTGAAACATAAGTACTTGACGTGGTACCTGAATGGCCTAACGTGTTGGTATCTGCCTCTGTTCCCCACCCCGTTCTGTCCTGCAGGTAATTAACTGCCCTCGGTGGGGATCTGGGCTCTGTTGGCATGCTCGGATGCACAGCGGCTCTTCCCATAGCTTCTTTTCGTCTGCCCCATTGCAAGAAGATGGCAAAAGCAAACATTACCAGAGACATTATCCACAGACAGATCAAGGTACGTGTTGGCCAAGCGTTCGCTCGTGTTGGGCGAAGGGCAGGTAGAGAATCCATGTTCGCACCGGATTGGGAAATACTCACTGAAAAGATCTCTGCTCCTTACGTATTGACAAGCCGTGTGAGGAGCTTAAGAGAGCAGACCCACAGGAGGTATCGCTGTGCTTAACGAAGAGCTGGGATGAAGTATGGGCTAACAGGAACACAGTCCTCCTCCCTAGCAGGAGTGCACCGTGCTCATTTGACACCAGCAGCTCTGTTCCTTTTGAGTACAGTGTTGAAGAAAGAAAAATGGCTCCTTGTGTTTGGGGACCACAAAGGCCCCGTAACCAGCTTCCCTCATCAGCTTTCTGTCTGCTGCTTTCTGTGTTCTCTTCGTGTGATCTTGCCATCAAAGGTATTTTCTGACTAGTGAAGCTAATGATCTCTGTCTCAGTCTCTTTCTGTCTCCTTTCCTTTAAAGAGTGGTGTGTTGCTTCCTTTGTGTAGGGAAAAACTTCTGCGGTGGTCGGATCAGTCGTCTGATGGCTGCATTTGTGAAATATCTCTTCACGTGAAAGGGCTAGCAGCAGACACAATGGGCAATTATTACTTGGACTCAGAGGCCCTAAATTATTCGCAGCTTTGCTGGTAATCAACATTCATGAAGAGTGGTCAGTTAGTGGCCAGAATAAGGAACCAGGAGCTTGAACATTCGCTTCGCCGTTTGGTACCAAACTTTGTATTACAAGCTTGTAATTTAATCCATGTGCAAAGATTTATTCTGCTGCTCTAACAAGGAAGAGATGGTTCTGTGGTTAGAGCGTCAGCCTGGGACTTTTTCACACTGTCTGCTCTGTTAGACTTTCATGCGTGACCTTGGGAAGGTTGCTACGTCTGACAGTTCCTTGTAGGCAAAGCAATATCCTGCTGCACAGAGCTCACAAAGGCAACGAGGTTGCAGTAGCAAGGCAATTATAACCGCAGCACCTTGCTCTGGGCTGGGCAGTGTTTTGGGAGCGCAATCCATAAAAACATGTGGAGTTTGTAATGGAAGCTACTACAGAAAACCTGGTTTGTTTTGGTTTTCCTTCAATCCCCTTACATCCGTCTCCATTTTGGTTTCAAACGGCTTTTGTTGGGTGGAGCTCATGGACTGAGCGTGGTGGGCCGAGCTGTAACGTGCTACGCTTGTTCTTCATGTCTGCCCCGTGACTGCCAACGTGCTCCTTAAACCACCAGTGTAGCTTTTGACATCAGTGTTCTCATCTATAAATGGTGATAACTAAGGTTTACCTTGCCTTCGCCCATCTCTGGCATGGCACGGGACGGGACCGAGCCTGCGTCAGGGCCTGGGAAGGAATCTCCCTGGACATTAGGTGTTCCATCCCAAATCTGACTCGCGTTCCCTTTTCTGCCTGCCTGCCTCTGCAGTTGGCCTTCTTTCACTGGAGCCATCTGCTAACGCATCTGTGCACCCCCTGAGCTCACAGGGGAAACGACTGTCCTGCTTTTCTTCACCTTCACTTGCTCTGCCGCAGTCCTGTGGCAGCTGTGCTCTTCCCGTGGAACAAGCTGGGCCGTGCTGCTGCTCCTGTTCCGCTCCCGGTGAAATGAGCCATCTCTCGAGCATGCTGCCCAGTTACCTTCCCCAGGGCTTTGCCCCGTGGTGGTACTTCAGGACAGGATCTGTCGTATGGTGGACTTCCCCTGAGCAGCCGTGGTTAGTGCTGCAGCCCTCAGGAGTGAGCAGCTTCCAGATTCCTCACCATGGGGCAATGACAGGTGTGCCCAAGCTCTTCTGTCTCCGGCCCAAAGTAAGCAACTCATTTTGCCTTAGTGTGGGCTGCTCAAACCTGGTTTTGGCTATCCAGATGGAGCCTGACCATTAGATGAACACCATTTTAAACCAGTTCAGGGGCAAGGATTCCAAACTGCCTACCTGGAGGTGATGCAAATGTCTCTCTACTACAGGACAGGTACCTGATAACTGTGGACACCCCAACACCTGGCAAGGTCCCTGCTTGATTTTTAAAGTTCTTGAATCTCCTCTGAAAGGGAAAAAGGAGTGTTTTGTTCACTGTAGTCAGTGTGGTGCTTGTTTGCTTTGTGCAGGAGAGGGGTGCGCTGGGCTTCGAACGCCACTATCACGTCACCGATCCGTTCATTCGACGCCTGGGCCTGGAAGCAGAATTGCAGGTAAGTGGGTGGTGTCTGAAGAGCCAACTGAGCTGCTGCCTGTGCACCATACTGCAGAGAGGACAGGCTGCGGGAGCATGCCGAGCTCCCTTCTGGTATGGGATAGATGCTCATTGCTTCGTCCCCTGAACTGCATTAGGGCCAGGAATAGCTCAATGAGATCTTGTGGGAGCTTTCTGCGTTACCTAATGCACCTCAGGAGAGCCTCTAACGAGTGTGTGCCGGCTAATCCCAGCAGCGGTGCCCGAAGAAGGCAACTGTCCACGGTTCGAGGTGCTCTGCTCCAGTGCTGAAGAGTCCCTAAAGAATCGCATGTTGTATTGCAGTCTGGCACAGCTTAAAAAGATCTTCAGATGGTCTTGGTTTGGGGGAGGAAAGGGTTCCTTTGTCTCCCTTCTGAGTTACATCTCCCCTATCAAACGCTGCTCAGCACTCCCCTAGTCTCTCCTGGTGCAGTCGTTAGTTAATTTGGGTGAAGATGGATGATATGGTCACCCTGCAGCAAGGGACTTCTAACAGAGTTATCAAAAGTGCATTTTCCCTGCGTTCCCAGAGAACCTGCACATGTAATTTGTCAGCCTAGCCGAGGGCTTTTGAAGCAAAGTCACCTTTCCACGTGTGCAGCAGGATTTCAGCTGTAGCCTCTCAGACTAAACTGCCATTTTATTCAACGCTACATTTTTTTTTTAATCATTTGTTTAATTTTGCCTTTTCTACCCCAGCTGCTGTAGCACGTCTGTCTTTTCTGGAGGTGCTTATCTGCCGTGTGGGTGGTTTTTTGCAGGGTTGGAATGAAAAAACCTGCTTGTGTTGGAACGAGCTGTATGTGTGGGGAGCTCACTGTGTCCTTGTCTTAGAGCAGCTCCTTCTGATAAGTCTGAGGTTCCTGTAATACCATCTTCCCCCCCCCTTTTTTTTTTCCCCTCAGGGTCACTCTGGGTGTGTCAACTGTCTAGAATGGAATGAAAAAGGAGAGTAAGTATGTGGCTTGGTTCAGGGGGTTGGCAAAGTGATAACCCAGGTTGTCCCAAGAGCAGCACGTCAAGAGGAGCTTAAACTCAAAGTTCGGAACTGTAGTAGAGCTCGCACTTCAAAAGCAGCTTTATTTTGTTAAATATATCTGGATATTATTAGAAATGCCCCTTTAGCGAGTTCAGAAGGGAAATGGTCAGACTAAGAAGTGGAAATTGAAGGCTGCTTCTCTTCTCTTAAGTGGTATTATGGATTATAATGGATCTTCAGGATTTGCCCAGCTGGTAGTGACATTTCCCCCCCCGCTTTGCCATGCCATTAAAAGCATCTGCTGGGAGACAGATGTATAAGGGAGGGAGGGAGGATATTTACCTCTCTGCAGTTTTAGAGGGAAACTAAACCTAAGAGCATTTCTGTTAACCAAGTGGAATAAAGAGTATCTGCAGGAGAAGTGTCTGGATGGAGGGAAGAGCGTCTGTTTCTTGACAGCCTCTTGCAAGATCGGAAGTCTGCTGTCTGATACTCTTCAGAATTATTTTCCAGGGAAAATTTCATGCACTTGAAAGAGATATGGCTCCAAGGAAAGAAGTTTAAAACAGCTGATAGTTGCAGATACCAACTGCTTTTGCTTCAAGTGATGTACAAGGCAAACAGCACCTTGCAATACCTCTGCCGCAGCCTGTGAATCGCTAAATGACCCCTGCTTGGGGTGGCTTGGGCACTTCCGAAGGCTGGACTGCTGTGGCTGAGGTCTGAGGGTGATGGGCAGCAGTTAGTGCAGCCAGGCTAATGCAGAAAACAGAGGCCTGGCATTTTGCTGTTGACCAAATTCTGCCAGTGTTTTCCCCTGCACCGTCTGAATCTGTGGGGAGCTGGTTCGATGAGCTCAACTGACAAAAAACGCTGGCTTGATTTCATGTGGAGCTGCTGTTTAGCTGGTTTAGCTCCCTCAACTGGCTGAATGGGTCAGTGTGTGGGGAGCAACGAGAACACAGAGCTGAGGAACGAGGGGAATTGGGTGCTTCAGGCTGAGTTAACTTAATGGCTGGCTGTGGCCAAACCTCTCTCCCAAACTGATCGCAGCTTAGAACAGGAGAATACTGAAACATTCTTCTCTTCTGTTTCTTTCAGCTTGTTGGCCTCTGGCTCTGATGACCAGCACACCATTGTCTGGGACCCTCTGCACCACAAGAAACTCCTTTCTATGCACACAGGACATACTGCAAACATCTTTTCCGTCAAGGTGTGTGGTTAGGAGGAATGGGCAGCTACAAAATCAACGACCGAAGCAGCACGGGGATAGATCCTTGCTGGGAAATATTTTCCTGCAAGCAATTTCCCCTCCAAATAATATAAATTTTCTAATGTTAGGAAAAAATTGCATTAAATCTAATCCTTGCACTTCTTAGTTTATGCAGCTCCCAGGCTTATCTCATTCTCTCTGTAAATTCAGAGGAAATGGTTGTAGCAAATTGGGCTGGGTGATGAAGAGGCTGTCTTATGTGCTGCTGTGGCTGGCGACTCTAGGGCAGGCATGCTGGCGTGTGGGTAATGGGGATACTAACACGGGTCAGCCCGTGTTCCTAAAGCAAGCTGCTCAGTGACCTACCAGGACAGCTCAGCGACATCTGTGTGAACAACCTCAGCGCTTCCCAGCTGAATGTCAACTCTGTCTCCCGCAGTTCTTGCCGCACTCGGGGGATCGGATCCTCATCACGGGAGCTGCAGATTCCAAGGTGCATGTCCATGACTTGACCGTCAAGGAGACCATCCACATGTTTGGAGATCACACCAACAGAGTTAAGCGGATTGCCACGGCGCCCATGTGGCCTAACACCTTCTGGAGTGCGGCAGAAGATGGGCTGATCAGGTACAGAACTCTCATTGTTTTGCCCCAAAATTAATTGGATTAGGATCCACTGCAGTATGCAGAGATCTGAAGAGGGACTGAGTCTGTACTAAAGAGCTTAAACTGATCTCTCCCTTTCCTGGCTCTGGTAGGATTCATCTTGAAATGTAGACTCCTCTGATAAATACTCTCCTCAGCTCCTCTGTTTTCTGCTACTGAAAAGGGGAGACCACGAAAGGAGCAGCAATGTCAAAAGGGAGGGAGGTACAACAGCGAGTGACTTTTCCCTCCAGAGTCACTGAGACTCTTAAATGAGTCGTGTTACTGCGAGAGTCTGTTCCAAGTTTCATACGAGCTGCTGTTCGTAAGGCCGTGACTTGGGGTTTAATTTGGAGCCTGACTAAATCTGTGCACATTGTAGAGCTGGTTTTAGTGGTTATCCTGATATTGAGGCCTGGTGTAGATTGACCCGAGATGCTTCCAGTAACCTGTGACAGGAATGATGGTTAATGTCGTTAGTGTCATCTCTTCGTGCACAAGAATTAAGCGTAGGTCACCTCTGAGCAGTCTAAACTTGCCACTTTGAGTGGTTTTGGTTTGTCACCATGGAACGCTGACCTCTCTCCTGTTGCTGCTCCTGTTACCTCGTGACAGGGACTGTCTGACTCTCTCTTCCCTCTGCAGACAGTACGACCTGCGCGAGAACAGCAAACGTTCCGAGGTGCTGATAGACCTGACGGAGTACTGCGGGCAGCTGGTGGAGGCCAAATGCCTGACGGTGAACCCCCAGGATAACAACTACTTAGCAGTAGGGGCAAGCGGACCCTTCGTGCGGCTCTACGACATCCGCATGATCCACAACCACAGGTAACGGCAAATGGCTTTTCTGGGCAGGTGTGAGCGGTGCAGGAATCTGGCCAGGGCTCCGGTGGGAAAGGGGGGTTGCGATGCTCTGGCACTTGCCTGCCTCGCTGGGAGGTTTCAACCGGTCTTTTCTATCACATCATCTTTTCTATCATCCTTTTTACACAGTCTTTTCATTCTGGGGTGCTGTGAGGCAGCTGTACCGGCACAAGGCCTTGCCCTTCTGTGTGAACAAGAAGTGTCAGCGTAGATCAGGCTTCCGGCAGCTGAGTGCTGTGATTATAAGACTGTTTCGTTTTTTTTTTTTCCTGGCTAGAAAAAGCATGAAGCAGAGCCCTTCAGCTGGTGTACACACATTCTGTGACCGACAGAAACCCCTCCCAGACGGTGCTGCCCAGTACTACGTGGCAGGTATTGGGACCTGTGCTGGGGGTCACTGGGGGGACTTTTAAGTAAATGCCTGAAGAAGCAGAGTTCTACCCATGGCACAAGAAACCACTGCAGGGAAGAGCTCTCTGACCCAGGGATGTTCATGGAATTGCAGTTTATTTCATTTCTCTGCTGTGAATTCTCGTGCCTGTTGCCTGCCCACTGCCCCTCATTCACAGCAGTGTGTGTTGGTCACCTGGCCTTGCTGCTTCTGGTCCAGCATAAATGTCTGTTTGTCACTTTTACTGGTAAGTCAAGGATTGCATAACCTGGGTGCTATAGGCTTTCTCCTGGACCTGGTCCCAGCAAGGCTGCTGTTCAAAATCTTTCTGGCACAGAAGTGGCTTGTCCTCATCCTGCAGATGAGGAGTCAGCGATGCAGTATCTGGGCAATCTAGATGACATTCTTCTCCAGGGCTTGTTATTTACTATCTTTTTTCTGCCCAAATGCTTGGGTTTTTTTTTGAAGTTTCTTAGACCAGCATGTTCAGCCAGACCAGTTTTGACAGTCTTGCTTCTGATGAGTCCCGCTAGAGGATTTCTTAGGTCCCCTGAATTGGTCATGCAACACATCTGCTGTCTGAAGCAGAAGAACCTGTGTGTGAGCTGAATATTTAGGAGCCTTGGTTTGGTCGTGCTAAGGGCTTCATTAAGGAAACCTGATTAGAGGGTTGAAGATGGAGGCATTTGTTTACAGATGGCCACAAATCACAGAAGTCAAATCTGCAGTGAGTCCCTAAACCTGAGATTTGCCGGGTTCTGTAGAGTTCACATTAGCAGGCTGGTTATAATCCAGGGTCTTCACACTGGGACGCCCATGCAGAATCGATAACTGGGGCTTGGGAAGAGGCAGCCGTGCCACACCTACGTGATTGGGTGGCTGATGGAAGGGTTCCGTGAACAGCAGCAGGAGGTGGAAGGTCACTTAGGTGCCCACGTTCCATGACATTGCTCTCCTCACAATCACTGGGATAGGACAGCGATGACACTTACTACTTACACTCATCTGTGTGGGCCTCTCCTCTCCACAGGGCACCTTCCCGTGAAGCTTCCAGACTACAACAACCGACTGAGAGTGCTGGTGGCCACGTACGTCACCTTCAGTCCTGATGGCACTGAGCTGTTGGTCAACATGGGCGGGGAGCAGGTAAGACGACAGCTGAAGTTTGGCAGAAAGCTTCACACATTGGTTGGGCCACCGTACGTTGGTGTGTGTGCTCAAAAACACGTGTAGCAACTTCTCTGTGAGTAATACAATTGATTTTAAACTGTTTTCTGACTCTAAACGGGATTTATTTGTTAGGCTGCCACCGATCAGACTTGAACTGCTTTCTGTTACTGGTTTCCAATTCACATTTCACTCTCTGGAAGAGACCAAAAAACCCCCCCAGTTCTGGAAGTGACCTTTGCTGACTTAGAAAAGATTTCATAACTCATTCTTGAAACATCAAACTGCCTCTGTAATAGAATCTAGTGAATAAGGAACTTGCAGAAGCAAAGGCCTTCACCTGGAATATTGATGGCTTTAATTTTAAGCGCTGGGTGTTATTCATGGATCTTCTGTAAAGCCTATCAGTGAAATGAGAAAATCCTCCTGACAGCACTAATCAGCGTGGATTAAGCAGGACCTTCGCTTGTGGGCAAGTTACTCTGTGGTTGTCCTCCGCAGATCTCTTTTCTCACACGTGCACTCATTCCCTTCAAGAGAAGGTGCTGAGTGAGGTGAATTGCAGCTCTGAGGTGGGCTCTCAGTTCCTGCGCCAGTACAGTTTGAAATTCGGGCTCTGCAGGGCTGCTGTCCAAGTTTCTCAGGAAATCATGGTTTCATCTCAGACTCTTGCCTTGGTTGAGTGTCCCTCCTCTTTTCTTCAATAAATGTTTGATTTCTTCATGATCACCACATTAATTAAATAGTTAAAATATCTTAGTGGAGCTGAAGCTTTTTGAGCAGCTTGGTTTGTGGTCAGGTCGTCTTCTAGGGGTGGAGAGGGCGTTCTTCCCACTTGAGTGAGATAAGGTTCCAGTTTCCCAACATTATTCTTTCTGCACCCAGTGCTGGAATGGCACACGCCACCGGTTCTGTTGCCACCCTGCCTGTACCCATCTATGAACAAGATTCCCAGTTAAAAAATCGGAAATAGCAGAACTCAAACATGGAATCATGTAGAACAGGGTTAGATGGGTATTTTTGTGACTTGAGCATCGATGTTTCGTTGACTCTTTTTTTTTGTCTCATTCTCTTTCTTTGTTCCCTAGGTCTATTTGTTCGACCTAACTTACAAACAGCGACCATACACTTTTCTCCTCCCGAAGAAGTGCCACACTTCAGGGGGTAAGTGGGTTCCTGTCATGAAGGCGAGTGGAAGGCAGAGGGAAATCGTGCACCACACAACTCCTGTGCAGGGCGCAGCCCAGTCTAGGAAAATGAAGTAGGGCATGGCTGTTGCTGGATTGTTTGTGCAGTGCAGTTCATACCCTGAGCTCTAAAACCCTTCTGCGGGGTGACAAAACCAGTGTCTTGAGGGGTGAAGTGAGCTGGGGAGAGGGGTGGGGCTGTGAGCTAAGGAGAATGCTTAAAGCTGTGCACAAAGGGTAAGGTAGACTCAGAGTGGTTGAGGTTCTGGTGTCCTGCCTTCAGCTAAGGCAGAAAACCTTGTGGACAGATGTGGAATTGGTATATTGTTTATTTTTTTTTTTTAATAAACTTATTAGTAAAGTGTAGAATGCATCTGTTATCGCCTTACACACACCCGTCAGGAAGGAGACAGAACAATCTCTTCCCTAGTCTGAGAGTCTGGCCTGGCACTAATATCCCTCCTGGTGCTGAGATAGTTGAATCAAAAAGTCATTTATTTGATGAGTAAGTATATCCTAAAGCCTTTTTGTTCCTGGCCCCGTTCCTTACAGGGCCTGTTTGTGCACAGATAGCGCAGGCAGTGTGCAGCAAAGGGCTGCAGCGTTCTTCCCCGGGCAGAGGCTGACGCTTATCAAGGGAGCGTTCCCTGCTCAGCCCCTTCCCTGTTCCCTGAGCTCGGGCAGAGTTTGATGTGTGTGCTCAGCACTCCTTAGGCCTTAACCCTCCCATCCTGGTAGCAAATCCGTGCCCTGCCTACCTTTCTCCCCTCTCTTGGCTGTGGGTGGGTGCTTCTGGGCAGGTCACGCTGTACACGGCAGGACAGTGTTTGAACAAGGCTCTCCACGGTGCCCTCACAGCACACACTCCACCATGCTGGGCACAGAAAGTTCTGGCAAAGGCGGTATTGCACGAAGGCCAAGCATCACTTGCACGGATAACTCTGCACAGTGACACCTCTGAGTGTTGGACAGTGTCCCCCATTTCCCAGCCTGTGAAATGGCCACAGGAACACCCTGGGCTGCAACATAAATGCAGATTGTAAAAGGTTAAGCTGAAGGTTTTCTATAGAAATGGCAGATGATGTGGCTGTGTGACCTTCAGAGGGTTCCTTCAGCTCCTAATGGCTCCCCAAAGCTTCAGGTACTAATTTGTATAATCTACGCTGATACTTATACAGCTGTGTACGGTTTTCTTCCTAACCTTCAGAAGTGCAGAATGGAAAAACCTCCACCAACGGCATGTCGAATGGCATCCATCTCCACAGCAACGGCTTCCGCTTGTCGGAAGGCAGAGCGCATGTCAGGTGAGGGGACAGCTCGACCCACGTGAAAGCCCTGCAGCTTTGTTCTTGTCCTCTTGCCAGGGTTAGGTGCTGCGAAACAAGGTGTGAAGTGCGTGTTGATGTGATTGTCAAGTGGCCTCTGTCCTAGGAGCTTGATTTGCTTCTGGTGTGTGGGCTACGACCAAGAGTCAGATCAGGCAGGAGCATCCTGGAAGAAGTGTTGTCTGTGAACATTTTTCCCTTTTTGTGATGAATCACTGTGGACAAAACTAAACTGATTTTTCAGGCCTGGATCAAGGTGTTCTTAGTTGTCCTGAGTGGTTTTTCCTTCCTGACCTGCAGGATCTGGGTCAGGCTGTCAGATCTGAAGAGCCTTGCTTCCCATTGCCAGTTTTTTGGTCACCTGCCTACTGCAAACTGGACTGAAGCAGCCAAACCGCTTCACCCCAGTGATACTGGAGCTATTACTCTTGCCGTCTATGTGTGAGCTGGGAGTGGGTGGAGAGCCCTCTTCTACTGCTCCTGCTGCTTGCTCGCTTTGAGAGCAAACTGTAGTTGGGATGAAGCAGAAGCAGCCTTGAAGCCCATCTTCTGACTTGAGTTTTCCTCCAGCTGATGAGCCATGGTTAAAAGTCAAGCACAGTTGCTTAATACCATATATGGGTAGTCTGGGTTCCACCAAAGTCACTTTTTTGAGTGTTTTCAGCTTGTTTCCTCTAGGTGGCCCCTGCACAACGGCAGCAGGGATGTGTCGGGAGTTTGGGGCTGCTGGGCAGGGGCCTTGTGCAGCCCTGTGAACTCATAGTTGGTTTCCTTCTGAATTTGCATTGTGTTGCTAAAAGAGGATTGGAAATGTTGTTTACACAGTCAAAGCAAAGGTGTGTTGGTGCAGTCTGAGGGATTCGATGCTTAAAAATACCTACTTTTCAACTTTGAGTGTATGTCAAGAAAAAATGGAAGCAGTCAAATGATGGTCCAGAAGAAACCTTCATTCTAAACTCAAGTTGTTCAGGGTCTCTTCTGCCTTTTTCTGACACTTGGTGTTAGCTAATACTTGCCAGGACTTACTAAGCTAGAACAAAACACTGCAGACGTTTACCTGGAGCATGTGAGACTTACCTGTGCTCCTTTATTCTTTCCCCTCAGTCCCCAAGTGGAGTTACCTCCGTACCTGGAGAGAATCAAGCAGCAAGCCAACGAGGCCTTCGCGTGCCAGCTCTGGACTCAAGCCATCCAGCTCTACAGCAAAGCGGTCCAGAAAGCCCCCAACAACGCCATGCTCTATGGAAACAGAGCTGCTGCCTACATGAAGCGCAAGTGGTAAGGAAGCCGAGAACGTTGAAGAGTTTAGTGTCACAGGCCCTGCTTCCCAGTACCACGGGCACTTTGTTGTCCCCTGGGGAGGCTGGTGTGCAGAGCAGGGTGGGGGTTATTGGATCAAGCCATGAGTGGGTCACCCCTGGCACAGAACAAGGGGATCATGCAGCAGCGTGTGTTGGAGAAATTGCAGCCGCAGGTAGCGCGCAGGCGAGCGCGGCTGGTGGCAGCTCATCATTTTGCCTCCTGCCGTGCTGAGTAATGTTCCGTCCCTTTCCTGTTTAAAAAGAACCCAAAGATCCACTTCTGAGGAGCAGCATTATGAGTGTCTCCAGGGGTGTTTGTGTTTCCTTGGGCCGTTCTGATCTGTAGAGTGTAGCTCTAAGTCTGCTGTTAACAGATGAGGTCATGGTCACTACTGTGCTTCATAACTTCCTATCTCATGATGTACCATTGTCGCAGGACTGCCTGGAGTTTGCCAAGTAACTAGTACTGCAGATAGTCACTCGTGACCTGGTGGTTCCCCAGTTACCCCAGCTAACCCACATCCCCCTTGACTGGAAACAGACCTCGCGGAGGGGTCTTGGGAGGTGGCAACTGGTGCCTCAGAGTCTGGGGGAGGTTCTGTTTGATTGCTGCAAAATCCGCTCTTAGCTGCTGCAGTAGGTAATGTCTTCTCTGACCAATGGCCAGAGCTGCAGCTGCAAGATACAGCTGAGTTATTTTAAGTATCTGTCCCCTTGAGCAGCATAAGACCGAGTAGCATGACTGGCCATTAACATATTTAAAATAGCCGTGGTCCTTCATCTACCTCTGCTTTGTGAGGATATCCTTCTCCTCTCCCTGCTGAAATCCCCAGTATGAATTCTCCTATCTCCTTGCCAAGATAAAGAGCGGCCAGCAGTTGGTAACTGGCCTACTGGCTGTTTTGCAAGAGCAGGAGTTTGGGAGCTGCCTCAAAAAGACCTCAGCGTTCAGAGGGAGAAGAACAGTAGGTTGAGATTAAGGAATGGAAGACAGAAGCTGAGTGCTGATCTCATGAATGACATTTTTCTTATAGGAATTGTTTTACCCGAAGGATGTTGGCAGATCTGAACCTTTCTGTGTGTCAGCCAGTGCTTTGCTACAGCTTTCGGTAGCAGGAAGATGTGAAAATATATGCACAGTGGGTTTCTGTGGCGTGCAAGGATTAGAATTTAAATAGTCCTGAGCTGGTATCTTCTCAGGTACAGGAAAGCTGGGGCACTTCTCTGCTAGGGACAGCTGTTGGTGTATGGCAGAGGGTGGCTAGGGTGTCACGGAGAGAGAGGGTGACCACGCTGACCCACCGCGTGTTTCTGAGGCATCCTTCACGGAACAGCTACATGCCACCCTGCAGAACACTGCAGGGCTTGCTTTGGCCTCGCTCTCGGAACAACAGAGAGATGGCGAAGAAAGGAAGGTCTGTAATTTGCCATCCTCCCCTTGCTCATCTCCCTTCAGATGATGCTCGTACTCTGCAGCGCAGCTCAGGCTGTCCTTTGAAAATCCGCTCCTGAGAGCCAACTGCGGCTCTCTCCAGATTGCACTCAGCGCTCGGCGTTGACAGTACTTAGCTGGTTTCTGGTTAAGAGCATTTTTGCACGAGCTGAGTGAAACCTTTAACGCTGGGAGGAGTCGGTGCCTGCTTTACATCTCAACACGGACGTTTTCACACCAGTGCGTTGGGCTGTCTGACACTGGTAGCTGACCGTGAGGGATTTTGGAGGGTGGCGAAGCAGCTAATAGCTCAGTCAGCTCTGAAAACGTGAGACACCCACCTGTCTTTACAACAGGTAACTTGCGTCCCCTCTTTCTTTGGATAAAAGCGGCCTGATGCTGTGAATCCAGCCTCCTGGGTTAACACAGACACAGTGCTGCAAAGAGCCCTCAAGAGCCGCGTTTCTTCTGCTCTGCTGCAGATCTCAGGGGCGAGACGCTCCACCTTCTGTGCTCTGCTGCAAGATGTGGCCAGTGTCCTCCTAGATGGGGTGAATGGTTGGCAGAATGTGCTTGTGGCACTGAGTAAGTGCCGCTTAGCGTGTCACCTGATGATCTGGAGCTCCCCTGATTGAGTAGAGACACAGGAGCTCCTCTTCTCCCTCCACAGGATCTCAAATAGCGCAGGGCAATTCAACCCGTTCCTCTTGGGACTGTTTCAGACTTTGGTAGGTGCAGTGAACATAGGTTACAGCTGTGAAACTTCGTTATTATTATTATTATCCATCATACGGAGACTTGGTGCTCTCAGGACTGATTGTGGTGCCTCTGAGCAGCTTAGGCTCAATGCTGGGTCAGCCCGGGCTGACTGCTCAGCCTCTGTCTGCAGTACCAGCAGCTTGACAAGTCTCTCTTGCTTCCAGAGCACAAGCAGAGGTGAATTAACCCCATAGCCGTAGAGCTCTGGGAAATGAAGCTTAGCCTCCAGTAAGTGTAAACAGGGATAAATATCCATTGTAATACCAGTCTGCTATAACGCTTACTGCTAAAACTTCAAGGTTTTTCCTATAAAGATGAGAAAAAACTGCTGCTTTATTCATTTGTCTGTCAGAGCTATGAAGTGTGGTGGTTCTGTAGCTCCTTCTTGAGGGCTACAAGTGGCTGTGGGCAGAGAAAGATGCTGCCACGCTGTGCGTCCACACAGGGGCACGCGTGAGCCGCCGTGCTTCGAGGAGAACCCGCTCGCCTTGCAGGAGAGAGGCCTTGTGTCTGCTTGGCCAGAGGGCTTGTGCATCCTCCATCTTCAAAGGACTTCCCTAAATGTGTTCTATCAGGGAGCTCGGCTCTGCCGGATTTAAAATGGCAGGTCAAGGCTTGCTGGGCTTCCCCGCGTGGTCACGTTCTGGGGCTGCCTGTGTGTGTGTGGAGGTGTGTTCCAGAAGCTGGTCTTCCGGTGGTGACCCTGAGAAACAGCAAATGCTGTTTGTACATGAGCTTGTGGGGTATCTGCTTGTGTAGAGAGAGCTGGGAACAACAAGCTTTGGAGTGAAACAGGGACTGCGAAACAGCAGTGAACGATGTGCACTGTTTCTGCTTGGGCTGTCTAATCCACCACTCCCTTCTCTTCAGGGATGGGGACCATTATGACGCTTTAAGAGACTGCTTGAAGGCCATATCCTTGAATCCCTGCCACCTGAAGGCCCATTTCCGCCTTGCCCGCTGCCTCTTTGAGCTCAAGTACGTGGCAGAAGCGCTGGAGTGTCTGGATGACTTTAAAGGGAAGTTCCCTGAACAAGCGCACAGCAGCGCCTGCGATGCACTGGACAGGGACATCAATGCCGCCCTCTTCTCCAAGAACGATAACGGTGAGTGCTGGAGTGCAGTGCGGTTCTTCAAGGTTGTACTAAAATCCAATGACTGGGCAAGGAATTTTCTCCATGAACTGCCCTTCTGAAATAAAGCTCCAGATTCCGAGAGGTTGATCGTTACTGTGCACAAAAACTGGCCTGAGCCTGTTCTTTCCTTGCACCTGGTCCTGGTTTGCTCTTGAGTGACAGTGTGATAAAAGGAGTCTGATGTACCCAGAAGATAATCTGGAAGGTAGCTTGTGCTTCTAAGCACTGTTCCCTGCTGGAATTGTCCTTCATGCTTCTCTAAAGCTGTTGGGGTCTCCTGGAGTGTTTTCTGTTTGCTGAGAACACCTTCCTTCCCCAGTTGTGACAAGAGAAATCTGTTGTCTTTCCAGCTGAAGACAAGAAAGGAGGTGGCCCCATCCGGCTGCGAGCCACGGGCCGCAAGGATTCCATCTCAGAGGATGAGATGGTGTTGAGGGAGCGCAGCTACGACTACAAATTCCGATATTGTGGCCACTGTAACACTACTACGGACATCAAAGAGGCCAATTTCTTTGGCAGGTACGTTGGCGGAGCATAGTAGGGGTGCAGGACAGGAGTGTGAGCAGCAGCAGAATGCTCTCTGCTCCACGAGACTGTTCCTAGAATGATGCTGACACTGGTTTGCAGGGTTGAAAAGGTGACAGAAACCCTGTTCCTTGTGTGCCCGCGTGAATAGCTGGATCAGTAGCGGATCCACAGAGGACCTGGTTGGGCTGGTGTTTCAGAAAAGCCATTTGGGATGGAAAACAGGAATACTGGGGATGGAGGGAACCAACACAGAAAGTTTTATAGGTGTGAGGGGTGGCAGCCTCATGTCTCGTGTCTGCTAGAGCCCAGCTGTGTCTCTGAGCTGCGATCTCCAGTCTCTGCTCCTCTCACCCTAGCAATGCCCAGTACATAGTCAGCGGGTCCGATGACGGCTCCTTCTTCATCTGGGAGAAAGAAACCACCAACCTCGTTAGAGTGCTGCAGGGAGACGAGTCAATTGTGAACTGTCTCCAGCCTCATCCCAGTTACTGCTTCCTGGCCACCAGCGGCATTGACCCAGTTGTACGACTGTGGAACCCTAGGCCAGAGGTATGAGCCGTGGTGACAGGCTGCCTTGTCATGCGATGTCACATGTACTGGACTTTCCCCTGGGATCTCTTGGGAGCTGCAGTGCAGTAACAACCCCTCTTTGGTCCTGGCGCTGCCTTGCTGAATCCTCTCCTTCCTTGTCTTGCAGAGTGAAACCCTGAATGGCCGTGTGGTCGTGGACATGGAAGGTGCTTCCCAAGCGAACCAGAGACGGATGAACGCAGACCCACTGGAGGTGATGTTGCTCAACATGGGGTACCGGATTACAGGACTGACCAGTGGTGGGGCTGGAGGCTCAGACGATGAAGACAGCTCAGAGGGGCAAGTCCAGTGCCGGCCCAGCTAAAACAGAACTGCCTCTCCTTCCTCTAATTGTTTGGCTGAAAGGGAACCGAGTTTCCTTGGTCCTGAACTTTCTCTGATGAATGACTGCACTGTTTCGCACTATGCACAGAGTAGGACGAGCTGGCAGGGGCAGGAGCGGCCATCTCTTTAAACCATCGCCACCACCTCCTCCTCCTCCCGTCACGCTCCTGAGCAGCATGGCAGTGCAGTCTGGGGTTTGCCTTTAGTGGAATTTAGTCCCAACGGGGGTCTTTGAGTTGTCTGTAAGCAGTGTTAAGCTGGTGATGTTTTTTTCCAGAGCTGCTCTTTGATCTGGTACAGGAGGATGTTGCCTGCGTTCATGCATTTGGAGAGGAGGTGTTAAATTCCTGAATAAAATACAAACCTAGGGCAAGGTTATGGAATGAATTTACTGCAGTGATCTTGGTCTTGAACGCTTGACTCTGCTCTTGTGCTACCAGCCTATCTAGAGGCCTCTGGTTTAGGGTTGTTGACCATGAAACACCTGTTGTGTCCGTAGTGTCTTTCTTCTGGCTTCCCTCTCTAACGCCTTGTCACCAGATGTAGCTGTGTTGTATTAAGGACTGGATATTGCCTGTCTTGTCCCTGGTCATGTGTCTTAGTTGATGAATCAGTGAAGACACCGAGTTTGTGCAGCTCTCGGGGCAGGACGTGCTTGCCCAGCTCCGATACTTTCTTCCATGGTCTGTGATCCCATGGAGAAAGGTGACAGCAACAGGAGCAGGGTTGATCAGAGGCCAGGACTCACGTAGCTAAAGCTCCTGAGGAAAGGGGCTGGTAACAGCGCTCTGCCAGAGCTTCTCTCTCCGTTGCCCAAACTGCGTGTAGCTGTGTTCACCTTCTCCTCTCCACGTCAGCCGTCCTGGAGCTGAGAACGGTGCCACTGTCCGTATGTTGCAACTGAAGTTTTGAGCTTTTAGGCAGCAGCAGTTTTGTGCAGGCAGCTGCTCTGTCTTGGCCAAGCTGGGCCTCCTCCGCCTCGTCGTTGGTGTAACACCCGATGGATTAGTGGTCCTCTCAGGAACCCTCCTTCCTCTTCCTGCTCTCCACACCCTGACTGCTGTTTGGCTGCAAAGCCAGGAGCACGTCTGGAAACGCAGCACTGTACTTCCATTCCTACCCCTCTCGTGTAACACGCAGCCCTGTATTTCCCCCTTGCAGTTGCCAAACACTAAATAGCAGCTAGATCTTACGCAGCCGTGCTACAACTGAAGCCGAAGAGGTTGTTTTTTCTAGGACTATCAACTAAGACCAAAGAGCCCCTGGAGATCTTAACCGCTCTGCGCTGTCTCGTATCTCTTACTGCTGAAGGTCTGAACATGCCAGCCGTGGTCCCAGGGGTGTGAAATGTGTGTCTGGGAGTGCGTGCGCATGTGTGTGTGCTGCGTTAGGGCTGTTCTTCCATGTGGTGCAATCCCCGGTCTTCCTGTTCCTGCTGTGGAAAGAGGAGAGGCCTCCCTTCCCTCCTCCAGCTGCTTCTGGCTGCCAGGCAGTGACGAGAGAGACTGCGCAGTGCTGGCTGAGCGAGGTGGCTGGCTTCCTCTCCCTTCCAGAACAGTCTTTATGAGATGAGGGAGCCTTGGCAGGATGGAGAGAGGTCACGGAGGCTCATAGCTGGCAGCATCTCTCCAAGGACACTGTTCCCTGCATAGAGAGATCCCTTGAGCCCCCTTGTAACTGTGGTGGGGCTAACTGGGACCTGGTCTCTGCCCCTCGGACAGAGATGTCCATCTCCTCTTCCACCAAGCCTTAGCGAGTCCCGGTCTTGTGGGAGCCTCCCCTCACCGCCCAGAAACAACTGGCTGCCCTGGTGCTCAGCCAAGCCGTGATGATAGACTCGCCCTCCACCTTCTCCCGCTGAAGCGGCGCTCTCCGGGGACAGGTTGTCACTTGCCTGCCGAGGGCGAGTTGGCCAGTTCTCATGCAGTGCCAGCGCGGCGGCTGTGACCGCTTGCTCCCTTTACCTGTTTGGTTGTGTACGAGCTCGCCGCCCCACGCGTACCCTGGCACTCGGTGCTCTTCAAAACCCAGAGACAGCAGAAAATTCTTCTCACTTGGGTGGCTTTTGACATAGTCTGGCCTTTTCTTTTATTGCTTAAGGCTTTCCTACTAGACGCATCTGCTTTTTTTTTCCCCCTCTTCTCCTCCCACTCAAACTTTTTTTTCAGCTTTCAGTAGACAATTTCTGCAGACTTTGATTTTTTTTTTAACTGAGAGACTGAGATGGAAAGCTCTGAAGAGAGCAGACCTCTCCCTCCCCATTCACCTTTTGCTGTGGCAGCTATTTTTTGTTGTTTTTTACCCTCGTGAGACAGCGCAGCTCTTTCACCTGCCAGTTGCAGTGTGAAAGCCACACGATTCCCTGCCTCTGCGGTGGATCGCTTTTTCTAATGGCTGCTTTGGTTAAAAAAGATTAATAATGGGAGAGAAGGGGAGGGAAAAACCTGCCTCTGGCCCTTTTCCCCTTATTGTGGGCAGGTCACTTGCTTGTCAAAGAGGAATTTGTATTTATTGGTGAAGGAAAAAAACATGCTGGGCAAGTAGGGAGAAGCTGTTGCTTTATTGACCTCTGCTGTTTACTTCAACCTCCTCTTTGGGAAAGCTTCTTCCTGCTCTTTCTGGTTAACTCTTTCCAGCCTGGGATACGCAGGGATGCCTCCTTTATTTTTGTATTCTAGCAATGGGCCCTCCGCTCAGAGACTCTGGGATTCTCTTAGTGTTGCGACAACCATTGCTCCTCACTTTTTCAAGTACTAAAGATGATCATCTCGTAATCTTTGCCCCTGCAGGTGTAGAGGTAACACACGAGCCTTACTGCCCTCATCAGAAGGAGCAGAAAACTTGTTTCTCTGGTCCCTGGAAGAGAAAGGGTTAAGCAATTAAACAATTCTTTGTTCTAGTTCTTTCTTGGTGTCATTTTGTTGGGGGGGTTGTTCTAGCTTTGTTCTAACTTCCTCCCCTGCAGAGGTGGATGGGGCGGGTGGAGGGTGGCTTGGTTGGGCTGGTGTTGTCTGTCCTATGGTGCTGCTTCCTGGAGAGTAGAGTTCCCAGTAAACTCGACCAGGAACAGGGCTGGGGAGCCTGAAACGTGGCTTGTAAGTTGTGGTGGCTACTGAGTTAGGGCTGAAGTTGGTTTATCCAGGCGTGGGAGCTTGGATCAGTCGGTGGAGCAAGGACCAGGGCCCTGTTGGGGAGCAGAACCCACCTCTGGCTTGGTTTAGAGCTAAAGCTGCTAGCGTTGGGGTGAGGCTGCCTGGGGCTTGCTGGGGAAGTGAGAAGCGATGCACATGTCTTACAGAAAGACGAACTGTAGTGGAGTTTGTTTCTCTGAATCGAGTTTTGTCAGAGTGGGGGTTAAAATTGATCAAATCCTTGTTGGGTCCCTGCTGAACCCAAGAGTTGGGGGGGGCAAAAAGCCGAGTAGGGAAAACGAGCCCATCTTTGTCTTTAGCTCTTCTGCAATGGCCTCTCGCACTGGTGGCTTAGGCTGTGGGGCAGACCCAGGGTTACCTGCCTGAGCCACCACATCCCTGACTGATCCTCTGGGAGGTTTCTGCTGTCACAAACAATGCACTTACTGCCTTAAAGCGTCTTGTACCCAGCATGGGGTGTGGGCCATCAACATCTAGACCTGGAGATGATCCCATGCTAAAGGATGTCACAGACTCGCTCCTCTGGACTCCTGCTGCTCCAGCCCTCCAAGCTGCAGAATACCAGGCCTTAAGTAAGAGCTGGGAAACCAGTCTGCTATTTTCAGAACCCATTTGAATTCCTCTTCAAAATTCCCATTGGACACCTTTCAGCTGAAGGCCTCTTCATTTTGAATCCTGCCCGACGTAAATGATGGCTTTTAAGGGACAGCCCTGCTCAAACAAAGCACCATGTGTCCTTGGCTGGGGCTGGCAATCAGCTAATTAGGTCAGATCTTGGCCTAGATGGGTGGACAAAGAGGGGAGCGTGGAAGGGGAAGGCGAGTGGTTGACTCGTGGGTGGAAATGGCTTGAAGGACCCAGAAAATGAGGTTTATTTGTAATTTGGGGAAGGAAATTGGGTTGAGGAGTGATAGGCTGTGGGATGTGGGGAGAGGAATAATCACAGCCTTGGTGATGAGTTCACTTCTCTGATGTCACTGTGCGCAGTGCCAGGAACAAGCCTGCAAAGGGCTCAAGATGGCTCCTGTCTCTGAGCAAAATGGGAGCCTGCTGCTGTTGCAGTGAGGAGTTCAGTCCTCTGCCTCTTCCTTAGAGCTGTTCAGGCCTTGCTGCTGCAGGAGATGAGACCGACAGGGACCTCCTCCAGGGCTGGCAAGGAGAGAAGGTGGCCCTTTGTGTGGATTTCAGAGCTAAGAAATCATCGTGACCTGCACTTGGTTCTTGGAGCGCTTCCACCTCGTGCCCCTTGTCCCTGAGAAGCTGGTGGCTTTTCCTTTAAACATAAAAGTTGCCCTGTGGGTTGGCTGTGTCAGCTGGAGAGGGAGAGAGAAGGAAATGGAGCTTTCAAGTGACAGGGAAGCAGAAAGGACCTGAAGGTTAACGCTGAGGAGTGAGACGGCTTCAGGGCATTGCTTTTGGGGTGGGTGGCTGAGCCTGCGTGTGTTCTGGCGCTGGCAGAGTGGCACCATCATCGGCACAGATGAGAGTGACGTTTCTGGTTCACGCCGAGCGATTAGAGGCTGTCAGACTGCAGCAGGCACAGACCACAGGAAAGGCACAACAACAACGCAAAGCCACCCAGCCCAGCATCACCTCCGGGGCGGGGGGGAAGGACGCCTGGGTGTCCTCCATCCGCCCGTGCCTCAGTGACATTTTCCATCGCCTCCTGCATGCGGTGTTGCCTGCTGCTGCCTCGGTTGTCAATGTCAGAAGGGGGAGGGGATCCTCTTCCTTGAGTGGTTTGGTTCTGGCAGTCCCTGTGATGTTTGAGCTGTCACAACAGGGAAGGTTCCCAAGGAAGCTGCTTACTGAACGCGAGCTGGCTGGGTGCCTGCTGCTTTCATGCTCAGGGATGAGCTGGGGTAGAAAGGGGAGTAACCGGATCCCTCCCAGGTTGAGCTCCGGCTCTGACCACGGTGGTGTGCGCTCGGACGAACCCAAACGGGTGCACAGTCTGGGCTGCTCCTTCCTGGAGCGAACGGGCTCTCCTTGGAAAGGCTCCGGGGTGCGAGCGATGTGCTGGCCCCTGCGGTGAGCGGGCAGAGACCGTTGTCCTGCAGAGCAGGAGGCAGAGCCGCTTGCTCGCTGGTGTCGGGAGAGAGGAGCAAGGCGCTGGCAGGAGAAGGAGCGAAACCTTTTGTTTCTCGACAAATGAGAGATTGTGAAAGCAGTGATGGCAGTGTTCCTGCCCCATCATCGATCCAGGGTTGTAGTCAGCCAAGAGAGCTGCAATAAAAAGCCCAGCCTTTAATTTTATGCATGGAGAACTTCTTACCTGCTCTCCCCTCCCTGTCCCCCCTTCCCCCCCGCAGTTTCTTTTCCAACTGCAGCTATTTTTCCCTGCTGACTTCAGGTGTTTTGTATTCTGCTTCGATCAATAGCGGCAGAACAGCAGCAGCTTTCCAGTTGTCACTAGGAAGACCCTGCTGTCAGCTACAGCTCACCCGGTTTCTGCCAGTGCGGTACTGGGGATGGAGAGCCCTTCTGCTTCCTGACAAACACAAAAGCAAGTGGCGTGGTACAGGAGTCCTCTATTGATTTTTATTATTATTATTTTTTTAATCCAGCCTGGGGAAAACAGTGTTCTCTCCGTGCTCCAGCAGCTGGGTTTGTCATCCTGCACCTGGTTTAAGAGGGACTAAACGGGGCTGTCTGAAATGCCCCTGTGAGGCAGCGGCATGGCGGGGGGGACGGGTCCTGCTGGGGCTGTCGCCTCATCCTTGCTGCAGGACTTTACTGAGGGAGCTGGTCCCTGGCGATACGCTGCTCAGCAGCCACCAGGACGAGCAGATCCATCGCCCGAGCCGAGAAACGCGCCAGGGCTGTGTTAGCTGATGTGAACGTTGGCCCTTGTTCATAGATTTTAACAGTCTCCGATACTGACGTTAGCCCAGAGCGAATCAATACAAGGATTTTTCTTCATCGAACAAAAAGCATTCACTGAGACGCACACAGTGTGCATCTCCCCTCTGAAGTGCCGAAATAGGAAGCATCTGTAAGAAACCAAAGCACCAGGCGCGGTTTTGCTCTCGGGAGTGTCCTTATTTCCTCAACTTCCTCCCTTTGGGAACCAGACTGGTGAATTCCCTCACCATTGGAGCCCGAGAAGCACGATCGCAGGCTCTTGCTCCGCTCTTGATGCAGTGACAAGGGCATGCTGAGATGATGCCCATGCTGCGGCCTCCAAAGCTGCCCTCCCTCTTGGTGGAGCTGTCCTAAAACGTGGTCTAGACTGGGAGCAAAGGCGGGATGTTAGATGATCTCTGGAGGGCTTGGAAACACAGTCTTCAGTGCAGTCCGAAGCCTGAGCACTCCTGTGACCAGTTAGCGTGAGCTGTTGGCCACCTCTACACTAGACTGTTAGGCAACGCTTTCTACTTCTAATCAGTGTCCCCCAGTGTCCCCTCTGACGTGCCTCTGCTGCGGGTGGAGGTTGTGGGTCTCCTGCACTTTTGAGCTGGAAGCTTCACTAGTCTCAAAGTCAGTGTAAGTGCTGTTTTGTCCCCAGAACAGAGAACATGCTGATCGACGTGGAAGGCTGGACTCAGTGTGATTATTGAGCGCAGTCAGGGAACGGAAAGCAGAAGGTGTAGAGAGAAGTCTGATGAAGGAGAGACATTGCAGGAAGAAGTGGGGCTGTGACGTGGAAGCTGTAAGTTTGTGAGGCCCGTTGGGAACGGGTTTGCTGATAACAAAAGCCAGCACGTTCTGTGAGCAGAGTGCTCCAGCGTTCTGAGCTACGTGGGAGGAGGAACCCAAACACATGCAGGAAGGGGCTGAGACTGTTTTATTAGCAAAACCCCCGTGGCACGGCGCTGTGCAACGCCACAGACTGCTGGAGAGCTCTGCTAACCGTGGGCCTTGAAGGGAAACGCAGCTCAAGGTCTCTGTAAGGAGGAAATGAGCAGCATGGAAGGACACGACGAGGAGAGTGGGGCTGGGTGCCTGGCACCTCCCAACACCCGCCGGGCAGAACAGCCCCATGCTGGGGCTGCTGGGCCGGGTTCTCCCACCTTGTGCAGTGGGTTGTCACTCTGCATTTTGCCGAGTGTGTCATGGTGGGTGGAAATCTGGAATAAACATGTTTCTTTCTTCAGCTTTCTTGTGTAGTTTGAATTAAAGTTCCTAATAAAGCAATTGTTATTTTTCTAAGCCTATTCTCCATTCGTAAATGCTGTTTCTCCCCTTGCAGTACCTCAGCCTCCTCCTTCCCCACTGCCATCATATCTCAAGGTGATGCTCATTTACTTCTGATGCTTTTTCTGATGCTTTTGCACTTCCCTGAGGGGTTCTACCTCCCAGCTCCCGGGGCTGACTCCGCATCTTTGGAAGGGCAACAGGGAGAAAGAAGTTCGTGTGGCACATCTGCACAAAGGTGGGTGCAAGGGTGGAGGGGCTTCACCGGAGTTGTGAAAACAGCCCTGGCCCTCCGCCACACGCGCTCCAGTCCCGCGGGAAGGCGCTGAGCTCCGCTTCCCCTTGGGCCTGGGGAGCAGGAGCCAGCGCTCACCGAGCAGCAGCCGCGGGGCTCTGGGCTCGCTGCCGGCCTGGGTGAGCCCCGGGAGGTGACCTTCCAGCCCGGCCTCCCCTCCCCAAAGCGGGGCGGAACGCGAGGAGCGGGCGCGGGGCCCGGCAGGTCTGGAGGGAGCCGCCCGCTGCCGCTTCCTGGTTACCGGCCGTGCCCGGAAGCGGCCGCGGTCTCCAGGAAGTGACGCAAACGCGCCGGCCGGGGGGCGGGCCCCGGTGATGGCGGAAGCGGAGGCCAAGATGAAGCAGTTCAGTGGCGGTGGCGGCGGGGCCGGGCTGGACGTCGAGCGCGGCCGCTTCCCGTACTGCGTGGTGTGGACCCCCATCCCCGTCCTGACGTGAGTGCGGGCCCCGCGGGCGGGCGGGCGGGCGGCGCTCCCGGGGAACGGCCCGGGCCGGGGCCCCTCTCGCCTCTCCTGGGGCCTGGCCCGCTTCGGGGTGCCTGGGGGCTGCTTTGGGGGCTGCCGCCGGGGAGCTTGCTTTGGGGGAACAGGGTGCTGGCCCTCTTTAGGGCGGGGAACCGGGGGAACTGGCTGCTCCGGGGCGGGCAGCGTGCTAGGCTTGCTCCTGGGTGCCAGGCTGCGGCGGGGCCCGTGGGGGATTCTGTCGCTTGGATAGGGCTCTCCTCTCCCCGCAGCAAGGGCGTGTGTGTGTGGGGAAAGCTGTACGGTGAGCGGACTTGTCTCTGCAGGAGCAGAGGGATCCAGTGAGACGTCGGAAGCCTTTCATGGTTTTGGAGCTGGGGGTTGGCTGCCGGGATCTTAGACCACCTTATGCCTCGAGGAGAGCCGCTGCGCTTTGCTCTGAATGAGTTAGAAGTCAATTTGCCTTCCCAGTCTTGTCAGCCAAGTGTAAGCAGGCTCCAAGGAGAACTTCTGAGTTTTCCTTTGCTCGTGGGAAAATGAAAAGCTGTAAAATGCGGCTTTGAGGTTAGTCTGGGAACACAAAGGCTCGTTTTCATGCTTTCCTCTTCCTCTCCGGCTCAAATCAGGTGATAATGTTTACTGAGCCAGAGCTGAAAGTCAGGTAGAAGATGTGGCGTGGTCCTTGCCAGGATTGGGAATGGACTGAGGGGAAGCTGCACCTTCTCTGTTGCTGTCTCGCTTACAGCTACAAACCCACTTTGGCTTTAACCTCTTTTCTTTTTTGATTGCTTAAAATTTCCACCACAGTGTTTTCCTGGTGGATTTTCCAAAGCCTTTAACTGTATCTCCTGCTGGGCATCCTGCTTGTTTGTGGGTTCGTTCCCCAGTGGCATATTCCTGGGGATTTGGTTTTGCAGCAGGAATTTCAGGGTTGTTATTTTGCAAAATCTCTCGTTAGGCTCCGTTTCCTCCCTATGACGTCCTGGGATCTGGAGGTTTGAAAGTTAGAAAGGGCTGAGAGGAGAATTAAAACAGGAAAGAGGCGTCTGGACCTTTGTAAGTGGCAACAGCGTTAATTCAGCCGTTCCTCCTGGCTGATAAAACACCTTGCAGGCAGCCAGCCTGTCCGGCTGCTTCGCATCGCGCCCGATAGCAACACGCAGAGCCTCAGACTTCACAGGGCCCTTCCTCTGTGTTGCAGGTTGTTATCAGCGGGGACCGGGCGCTGTGTCTAACTTCAGTGACGCTTATCGGTGTGTAAGACCCAGCCACCTCGGTCCCTCCTCATTTTGATAGTTGTAGGGTCTCTCTGGTTGAGCCGTGGCTTGTGAATCCAGCACTGTCTGGCGTCGCTGTAATCTTGTGTGAAAGATTAGCCGCTGCCCCTCAGGGAGAGAGGAGCGAGAGATCTGGGAGAGGTCAGTGCTGGGGGATGTGGGAAGAGCTGTCACTTGGCCTTCTACATGGTGATGGTGGAAGGGGGTTGGAATATAGATCTGCTGCTCCCTGGGGCTGTAAATATCCATCAGGCAGGACAAGCAGTGGATCACTCAGGGGAGGGAATGCTCCGCCTGGAGCCAGGAGCCCCATTTTCAGTCTGGGGTGCTGAAATCTGCAGCGCGGATGGGCAGATTGGCAGGCTGACCTCACTTTCAGCTGGTTAAAGTCCAGTTTTATCTCAAGGCAGTTTCTCCTCGGTACACAAGTTTCTCCTTGGGTACACAGATGGGTTTGTTCTGGGAGATGCTGGCCCGGGATGTGTGTGGTGTCTCACACTCTCCCTAGCTGCCACCTCTCATGCTGAAATACCGGAGCCTGCCTGCCCCGCTGACCCCAGACCTGTCAGCACAGTGTCAAGCGTTCCCTGTGTGTTTCCCTTTCGCTTGTACCTCTTCACTGGTCTTTGCCTGGCCTTGGCTCGCTGCTTTCAGCTTCCCGCTGCATACAACATGGTAACGGTGTCTGTCTGTCCATCCCATGCTGTGCAGCTGCCTGCAGGGCCGCTCCTGCAGCCTCCCAGCAGCACGTTGCTCACCCTCGGCATGATCGGGGGATGCGAATCTCTCAGCCTGACACTCTGCTCATTGCCTCGGTAGATGGCTCTTCCCCATCATCGGCCACATGGGCATCTGCACATCGACCGGGGTCATCCGGGACTTTGCGGGGCCGTACTTTGTCTCGGTGAGTAGGTGATGGATCTGGGTGCTGGAGCAGAATCTGCTTGGACTGCTTCACACCTTCCTTGTGATTTTTGAGCCATCCTCTCCATTTTGCAGCTCAAAGTTCTGCCAAGTAACAGCTTTAGATGTTCCTGAAGATCACGAGTGTTGGCTGTTACTCTGTGGGCTGGTGTCCAGTGCGGGTTGTTCTGCGGAATGTGATAGATAGCGACTGGTTTGGTGAGCAGAGGGGAAAAAAATTGTAGTCCAGGCTCTTAATTGGGAATTTTGGATGTAAACTCTCTTAATTCTGAGTAGCAGAAGCTGCATTCCAGCTTCCTCAACGTGCTGCTTAGCATCAGGTATGTGCCAGCCTTCTAAACTGCTTCGTAATCCGGTGGATTTGAAAGTAAGTTTTAATTTGGGATAATCAATGCTCTTAATAGACTGGGACATTTACATCTGCGAGTTAACAAGGTATTAAAAAAAAGAAGGGAGGGAGACCGAGGTGCTTCCACCACGTAGCTGGATGATGTCAGCGTGTGTAGAGTGTAACATATAAACGAAAACGATACCTAAATGCCGACACACGGGTGCAATCGGTGTCCTGAGGCTGCGGAGCGATGTGGCAGTTTCTCACGAAGCACTGGAGGGGACATCCAGCCCCAGGCTGTCAGGAGGAGGGCGCGGGGTCACCCTTTGAGACCGTTCTCCTTTCTTGTAGGAAGACAACATGGCGTTTGGGAAGCCGGTGAAGTAAGTGCTCTTGTTAGTTCGTATTATATTAATCGATGTCCGTTAATTTTGGGGACAGACGTGCTGTAATATCACCTTGCTTGTGGTTCAGATGCCCTCACTCACGCTGCTGGCTGCTATGTCTTTGCTTTTCAAGACACCACGTTAAATTAAATCGTTTTAGAAGTGCGACGGCAACGTAATGGTATTAATAACCAAAGCTGTGTGGCACCTTCATGAAGAAAAGAAAAGGCTAAAACATTTTAAGATAATGTTGACAACAAGCACTCTGAGTAAATGCTGCCTGTGCTGCACTAACGAACTATCATCACTCACACCCCGCTAACGATTTCTGGGGGGAGGAGGCGAGGTGCCTGGGTTTTGTGTCTCTGTCAGATCGGGTTTACGTTTTGAATGGCTGGAAGGTTTCATATCGCAGGATGTGACAGTGGTTCAGAGTTTAGGCCGTGCCCCCAAGGTCTGTGGTTTCTCTCTCTGGTGTGCTGAGGGTGCTGAGCAGTAGTTCCTGCTGCCCTCTGCAGCAGATGCTGCTCTTGAAGCGCTGGGCTCGGCAGCCTCCAGAGGCAGTGGATTTCCCCACGTCCTTTAAGCATCTTCCTGCTGGGAAGAGCAAGAAGGTGTGAAGTGATCTGTTCTCACCCTTCTAGGTACTGGAAGCTGGATCCCAGCAAGGTCTACTCCACTGCTCCCAACGCCTGGGACACGGCCGTGCACGACGCCTCAGAGGAGTACAAGCACCGCATGGTATGGTCCTGACACCTGGGTGGGACCTGCGGCTCGGCACCAGCATGGGGAGGAGCCTCGAGGCCAGATTTCTAACCCCGTTCCCCTTTTTCTGTTCCAGCACAACCTTTGCTGTGATAACTGCCACTCTCATGTGGCCCTGGCCTTAAACTTGATGAGATACGACAACAGCACCTCCTGGAACATGGTGAAGCTCTGCTTCTTCTCCCTCCTCTATGGGAAGTACGTAAGGTGAGCCTGGATTCAGCTAGCTGTTTCTTCTGCCCTCTAAAGCTCCAGCCTATCCTGTGGAGGAGGGAGGAACATCTCTCCCCCGCAGCGTGTGGGTGTACGTGGCTGGTAGGTGGTACCGTCACTGCCTGCTGCCTTTTCTTAGGGAAAGAACTGAGAGGACTTGCTGGGTCATGCTAGATGCTGCTTCTGAAAGAGCTGTTTTAGGGTGCCTGGAATTCAGGACGTGCTGGCTGAAGCAAATCTCACCCCGTGGTGTCTTTTGGCTGGGTTAGGCCAGAACACAAGGTCACAGGATGGCTTGTCTCCAAGGATTACTGGCTTCTCTTCTCTCCCTTGAATCTTGTTTACATAAAAACGAGTCAGATTTCCAACCGAGTGGAGAGGGAAACCCCGAGCTTTCCTCACTTAATCTCCGTTTCAGCTCCTTGTGCCTGATGAGGAGATTCTGCCAGCCTGCCCTGTGTGAAGTGTTCGAGTTGCTCCACTTCTATGGGCTCTTCCCTGTTCTGGAAAAGCTTTCTTACCAGTTTTTAGAGAAGTGCAGTCCCCGCTGTCTCAGTTAAATACACCAGCAGCCCTAACAGCGAGGCCTGCGGTAACAGGGTCCTTTTCTGTGCTCTCCTGCCTGTGCAGGTGTTAAGCGTGCTCTTGTCTTTGACCTGAATTTAAGCTGGAAGGAGAGCCCAGCCTTCCTGTTCATGACATAGTTATTTGTGGACCTGATTTGGTCTGTTTTCAACCAGGGACTGAATCTCCAGGGTGTGACGGGTAGCAGTGCCAGCAGTGGATAAAGCGGTCAGGAGGGCGGCTCTCTCCCTCCCATTTCTCCAGTGATTCTCCCTCTCTTCTGTCCCTTTTGTCCTTCTCTGCAGATTTCTTATGGTTAAACCCTTCCCCCTTTTTTTCCCATTCTGCAGCATAGGGGGATTTGTGAAGACCTGGCTGCCCTTTGTTCTCTTTCTGGGGGTGATCGTGACCATTGTGCTCACACTTCACTTGCGGTGATGGCGGCTGGGAACTCCCCATTCCATGGGCACGCGAAGGAAGAAACTGTGACTGATCCAGCGAGACGGCGGCAGGGGACTCTCAGAGGCGTTTCCCGGGGAAGGTGGCAACTCCACTCCATTGTAGCAGCTCATCTTTGTTTCCCGGAAGTGGCTTCTTTTCCTTCTGTTTTTGTTCTGTCGATGGCATCTCCCGGTGTCAGGGGTCCCGAAGCCTCCTGCCCTCTCCCTTTCTGCGGTTTGGTAGGTAGAAGTGCAGTCAGGAACGGAAAGGAGAGGCCTAGGCACCTTCGCTTTCAGTGCCAAATAAAACACCGCAAGGCAAACCCTGCCTCCTGGTCCAGGAGCACAAGCAGATTCGCCTCGTGAGGTTCTCTCCAATCTCCTGGCGTCTTCCTCTTGGCTGTTCTTTCCCCGCCACGTGACTCTTCTGTCACGCACGTTTCCCCGCGGAGGTCCGGGGTTCCTCCTGAGGGTGTTGGGTCCCACAGCACTTGCTGACAGTCTCCCCAGTAGCGCCAGTGACAGGAAGGCGTTGACAGCGGGTCGCTCCTCCGAGGAACGCTCTGTGGCAGGGCAAATTCATCCGGTCCTGCTGGTGAGCCCAGAAAGGCAGGAAAGGCGGATCGACTGGCTTGGGAAGGGCTCGTGGCAGTCTGCATGCATTCAGTAGCTTGTTGGGGAACTGGGAATCTACTGCAAAGTCCCTTTCAGCTTGTGCCAGTTAGAGCTTTCCTGCTTCTCCCTGCGCTCTGAGTATCTAAAATCAGCATTAAGAGTCACTTTGCTCCCTGATACATCATGTGTCGCAGCAACCCTGTGCCCGTGGAACTGGCGGCATCTGCAGGTGCCTGTTTCTGGGGCAGGAGGCTTCGCGTAGGGTTTTGAAAGCATCTGTGAGAGCAGCTCCCGAGACCTGAGGGTGGGCCACTGGAGTTGAAAAGAAGAGGGGAAGGGACTGGAAAGCATCCATTTACTGGTTGAGCTTTTCAGCAGCAAACTGGGGCAGTGGCTTTCCTGTGGCTGGTTCCAGCAGGTCTCTTTACTTCCTTGGAGTGCTTTGAAGAGCTCACCTGGGGTGAAAGCGCTTTGCAGGACTGGTTTTGACGTGAGAAATGCTGGTTTGGCAGCGTTGAAGGGGGCTGATGGCCCTTCTGAGCCCCAGATTGGGCAGGACAGAGAGTAGGAGGTAGAATCTGGTGAATTTGGATGTGACCGAGGGCGAGGGATCCTGACCTGTGTGTGCTGAGGCTCTGGCCTGCAGATGCTGCTCTCTGGGGACTCTAAGCCAGGTGGCTTTTTCCAGCCGAGTGTGGCCGAAGGGTGCTGTGCGCTGAGCAGATCCCCTCGGACCGCAGAGGAGCAGCTTTCCCACTCCAGCCTTGAAAGACCAGCTCTACTCCAGTACCTGATGGATATCAGCCTCAAGGAGTGGCCAGCAAGAAAGCTATTCTCCATTGTCTGCCGCCTCCGTGGCTTCCTCTGACTGGAAGGCCCATTCACTGTCACCCTGCCGCCTTCAGCCCCTGTCCCTGTGTGCCTTCCCAGCTCCTTTAGCTGGAGGGGAGACTTGGGGACTCCTCTGGGGCCTCTCGATTTCTGCTTTTCCTCAGTCACTTTTAAATATCCCCTTAAACCTCTCCCTGGCACCCAGTTGTCTGTCATCTGGCGCTGGCCTTTCTGGGGTGGGTGGGGGTGTGCAGACCTCAGCACCCTTCCCCGTCTTCCTGGAACTGAAGCAGTCGCCAGCGTGTGCTCCGTGCAGCCCCTTCAAGCCTGTGTGGAGAGCGGGACGGAGGCTGCTGGGCCCGAGGCTGGTTGGAAAGCCAAGATCTTGATCAAAGAGAACCTTGTGATGAAAGGCCGGTGTCTTGCCGAGCTGCCCTGTGTCGCTGTGGTCTCCACCCAGCCAGCCCGTGGCCAACGTGCCCCAGGACAAGCCGGTTGCTCAGGAGAGATTTGTCCTTTGCCTCTGTTCTTAATTTCAGTCTGGTTTCTCAGCGTGACCCGCCAAGGATGCGCTCAGAGTCCCTGGCCGCAGGGCTGAAGCCAGCCTATCTTACACAGTAGCAATAACCTAGAGACTCTTAGGCCTGTCTCATATGTCGCTGCGGTGGTTTAGCGACGAGCTGGGCGAGCGTTGCCAAAGCCGAGACTTGGAGTTGCAGGGGGAGGCCGGGAGCGGGACTGCTGGCCACGGACCTGCTCCTGGGACTTCTGAGAACACGTCGAGTGCCGTTCCCCACCGTGAGTCCTTGTCGCTTGCTCCTAACGCCTTTTGCCAAATCGGGGTCTCGAACGGAGACTTCTCGAGCAGCGAATGAGCCTCGTAGCAGGTTGGAGTGGTGCCTGCCAGCGAAGGCAGGCCTGCTTCCACCGACGGAGATGGAGGGTGGCTCCAGGCACCCAAAGGGGCTAATGGGGGGCAAGGCCCAGAGTGGAGGCACCGCCGAGCCGTCCCCCCCGTCCACAGCAGACACTGCTGCCTGCACCTGCGCAGTGGAGGACGGTGCCCGCAGGGGTCGTTCCGGGTGGGCTGGTGGGGTTTACGGTCTCACCACGCTGCTGAGGTGTCAGCGGGAGTGCAGAGAAGCCCCGGCGGTGCTCGGCACGGCTTCCCAGTGGCTGCGGTTTTGTGGGGAGCGGGCTGCGTCCTTCACCGTGGAAGGGGTGGCTGGGTCAGGAATGTCCTCTCCTTGCAGCTTCCTTCATCTCACTGCCCGCTTTTTCTTGGTGCCCCCTTCCACTCGCCACATTAAAGGTCCCCCCTGCCCTTCCCAGTGCTGGTTTTGTTCTCTCCTCCATGTGCCGCGGCGCTGCTGTCGCGGGCTCTCCATACCCTCACCCTTTGTTCTCTTCATCTCAGTGGGGCGCTGGATTGCTTTGTAAATATTTAAACTCTGCTTCTGTGGTTTCGTAATCCTGACGGTTGGGGAAATAAACTTATTTCTGTGGCTGTCTCCAAGTGCCGCATCTCACAGTCGAGACTCTTTCCTCCTCCTGGCCAGGAACAGGGTTGATCTTCCACCCCTCCTGCCCCACAGCAGCGTGTCTGGCTGCCCGCAGGGGCCAGACCCCAAAGCTCCCCCACCTTTTGAATTTACCCTTTCCTCTGCTCCAGGCTTTCAGCCCTGGGGGGTTTGAGGGCAGAAGGAACCCAATTGCTGCAGCATGGGAAGTGTTTGCAGGCTCTAATGCTGGCTCAGGAAGCTGGGGACCAGCCAAGAGCCTCTGTTGTGTTTGGGAGGAGAAGGGGCTCTGCCTGCTCCTGCCCTTTGCTGATCCCGAAGCCTCTGCCCGGACAGCAGAGCCCTGTGTGGCCCGGGGTGGGGTGGGGGCAGGATGTTTTTGTAGAAGATAACCCCCCTCTTGCAGGTTGATCCCATTGAGCTGTTCCGTTTCCGTAGCCCTACATCCAGCACCTCTGTTTTCTGGGGGTCCTTTCCCCTGCCAGCACAGAGCCTGGGAAAGGAACTGTGTGCCAGACTACGGAGGAGCGGGGAGTGGAGCGGGATGCCTAACGCAGCACGGCTGATATCCAGAGGCTGGAGCTGTGCGGGGCGGGGAAGTGGATGAGCCTTAAAACCGGGTTGTGTGCAGGGCTTGGGGCCTGAACGGTGCAGCCATCCTACAAACCACCCCCAGATCCTCTCCTGCTTGGCCCCACCGTGCCAGTCCAGTAACTCCAGCCCTTTGCTTCAGCTCCGGGGCTGGCAGGCGGCCTCCGAGGGGTCCATCCTGCACCCATCTGTCACTGGAGCACGAGGTGAGAGTGCAGCCCCCTCCAAGGAACACGCTTTGCACGGCTCCATCCTGCCGTAACCATCCTGCTGGGTCCCTGCTCGCTTGCCAATCGTGGCAGAATTTCTCTAACCTCCTGCTGCCGCCCGGGAGCTGCGGGGAATCTGGCCAGAGGTGCGTGGGAGCTGAGCCGCACCCTGCGGGTCGCCGTGTGTGGGGATTATACGGAAGCAGCTGGTCTGAATGTGCCAAAAGAGTCACGCTTGGGTGCCCGGGGTGCTCGCAGCTCTCCGGCCATGCCAGCCCTGTGCCTCTCATCTCTGTCTTCTACCTCTCAGTGGGGCCAGCCCAGGCCTGGAGGCTGCTGGAAGCCGGAGGGCTGAAAATGGAGCAGCAGAATCAATCCCAACCTGCCAAATGGCCTGAACTGAACTATCAGAGCCACCTTGCTGCCTCTTGCCCCTCTCCCCTTGCCTGGGATGGCCAAGCATGACCCAGCCTGTGGCCATGGGGCCTCCAAGGCTGCAGCTCCCTCCTCATCCTCGGCCCCACCATCATCCACGTTGTTTCCCAGGCAGGGAAAGGGAAGGTGGTGCAAAACCCAGCACTGGGGCTCTTGACATGTCTTCAGGCCTTGTGGGACCTGGGGACCGTCCCCGTGGGAGCTGGAGTCCACCCCCACATGCACTGGGAGGGAAGGGGGCACAGGTAGCCAAATCCCTGGGAGGGGGACAGGGCCGGATGGCCCCTTGCTGTAGGGACGATGTGGTGGTGTAGAAGTGATGGCAGAAGAGGAAGGGGAGGTGTGGGGCGCTGCCAGGGGTGTGTGTCTGTGGGGCGGCTATGGAGGTAGCTCGATGGCCCCCAGCCTCGCAGCCCACCCGGCTGCCCTTGGCTCGTGGTCCCATGGGTGCTTCCCCCCCCAGTCAGGGTGCCAATGCGCCAGTGCATGCTCCCTGCCTCAGTTTCCCCCGCCCGGGAGAGCCAGCTTTGCCTGCGCCCCCTGAACAGCGAGTCCTTGGGGTGGGAAAGCAGGGAGCAGGATGAGACTTGCTCCTCACCCGTGCTGCCTCCCCACTGCCTGAACGCCCAGTGCAGAAATGAGGCAGAACCTGTTCTGTGCACCCGCGGGGGTGCTCCCAGCACCCTGCACCCAGCACCCAGCACCCAGGGGAGAGCAGCGGGGTTTGCTCCCTCGGATGCCACTTCAGGAGGTGGCTGTTGCGGCTGCCTGGCTCGCTCCGGGGTCTCTGCAAGGAAAACTGTCCCCAAGGACTGGCCCAGCACCCTGTGCTGGTGGCCAAGGGTGTTGCTGGGTGGCACCAGCCTGACACAGCCGCCAGCCACGGCCATCCGTGCTGAGGAAGGCTCTGCCCCACGGGCACTGCAGAGCGGCTGTGCTGAGACCCAGCAAACTCACTCCTCCTCCGGGTCACCGGGGCTGGGGTGGGGACACGTGCCCAGCGCAGGATGTGACCCTCTGCTCCCCACACCTCGGCCACAGGGTCGGGCTCTGTCTGAGCTGTGCCAAGGAGGGGTCCCATTGAGCAAGCCCATCACCGGGGTTCAGGTACTGTCTGTCCATCCATCCATCCGTCCGTCCGTCCGTCCATTTGTCGGTCCATCCGTCTCCACAGACCCAGGAGCAGGGGACAGATCCTGCCACGTCCCAGCCTCGGCCCATAAACAGTCCTCACTCTGGACGTTGCTGGTCCAAAGGGTCCAGGACACACCGCAAGGGCTCGGAGCCCACCCAGGGTGACCCAGAGCTGAGCCCCCAGCACCCCTGTGGGGACACGACAGGCCCCGAGCCATTGCCCCCCTCTACTCTGCAGAGACCCGACCATGCTGCAGCGCCAGAGCACCCATAGCAGGGACCTCATCCTCACTGGAGCTGAGCACCCTGCGAGGGGAGGAAGAAGAGGGCGGCCGACAGACAGACAGACAGAGCCGTTGCTACAGTCTCACTTCCTTAGAAACCGCGCTAAAAATAATCCCCTTTTCTTGTGGTCCCGCACTCGGTGCATGCTGCCAGGCGATTCCTCCCCCAGCAGTGCTGTCGTCTCCCGGTAAAGCTGACTGGGTGATGGCTGGAGGCTGGTGGGGAGCCTGACCCCCACCCCAGCCAGCCGCCCTCCCTCTGCGATCGAGGGAAACTGAGGCACAGGCCCCCACTATGCTGGGGAAGGCTGCCCCTGCCCTGTCCCTTTGGAGCAGGATGGGGTTGTGACGGGCAGGATGGGAGCTGTGGGGCTGAGGGCACCCATGGGAGAGGGGCTGCGGGGCTGGGCACACCCTGTGGGGCCCTGCAAAGCTCCAGGGACCCCACAGTGCCCCACGCTGGACTTTTGGGTGGGCGGGGGGGGGCTGCAGGGTGCTGTGGGCAGGGTGGCTTTGCTGCGCCCCCCATGCCCAGCAGAGACCAGTTTGCCCAGTTCAGCCCAGGAGCTCCCCCAGAACTGCTCTGGGTAAAGCACCCCGCAGCCACATCCTGCCCCGGGCACCCCCCAGAATCTGCCGGGGGAGGATGGAGAGGGGGGGTCCCACATCCCACCCCAGCCCCACGCCCTTGGCTTCCAGCTTCCACCGAGCTCGGGGGGTCTCCGCACCCCAGGGTGCTTCCCTTCTGCACCACCCCTTCCCAGGCAGCCTGACGCCTCCCAGTTCAGCCCAGTTCAGCCCAGTTCAGCCCAGTTCAGTCCCGTCCGGCGGGTGCTGCTGGCTCCAGTCCCTGCTTTCGTGCCGCCGGGGCGAGGAGGCGCTTGCTCTGCGGTTGACTCAGCTCTAGGCCACCAGCACCCAGCCAAGGGTGGGGACCGGGGGCCACCCACTGCCACGAGGGTCCCAGTGGGGTGCTGGGGTGGGGGTGGGGGGGCCAACGAGCCGCCGGGACCCCCACGTGCAGCCCTGGGCAGGTAAGGGTGGCCGTGGGGCTGAGCCTGCTGCTTGCCCCATGGTGGGGCGGCACCAGCACCCTGGGGTGGGGGGGGTTGGGTGCTGGCTCCTCTTGCTCTGCTTGGGGGGCTGCAGCCCCCTCCACCCCCCCCGCCATGCTCCCCATTGTGGAGGGATGGGATGGGATGGGATGGGGGCTCCGGGACCCGAATTTCTGTGGTGGGACTTTCCTGGCCCCCGCGCTGAGGCCTGACCTGGCTGGTGGGGCTGGTGGGGGTCTGAGGCCACGGTGATGGGCTGCAGGACCCCGGTGCTGGGAGGAGGGTGGGGGGGTACTGGGCTGTGGTGGGGGCAGCTGGAGCCTGCCAGTCCCCAGGGGTTTGGGAGAGGGTCGGGGCGGGGTGCTGACCCTGGGTGCTTTTGAGGAGGGGGGAGTTTCACACCGTCCATCACCCCCCTCCATCACCCCCCCATCGCAGTGAGCTGCTTGCAAAGAAAAAAGGGGGACGCGCACCACCCCCAGTTGTGGCTTACAGGGGAGGTTTAACTGGTTTGACTGGTTTCCAGTGCAGGGTCGGGGGCCGGGTGCCCAGCACCCCTCTGTACGCCGGCTGGCGCGGGACGTGGGTGCTGGTTTACCCCCCGGGTGGGCTGCACCCACCCACCGGGCTCCGTGGAGAACCGCGGCAGCACCTGAGCCAGACCCGGGTGACTCCTTCGGGTGCCGGCTCGATTCCGGGGTGGGTGGACCCCCCCCGTGCCGCCAGTAAACAGGATACGAGTGGGCTGCGGTGGGGAGGCAGCTGCAGCATCGTCCCAGCCTCGGGGACAGCCGGTACGTGGCCCCCAGGACCCCCCACCCAGCCGTGGTGAGGGGTGCTGGTGGGTGTCGCGGGGTCTCCCTGCCTCATGTGGGGAAGGGGGGTGCTGGGGAAGATCCAGGTGGTGTGGGGGGACCCCGGTGTATGTGGGAGGTCCCTGGTGCTGGCTTGGGGGTGTTCCGTAGGGGGGGCAGTTGGCACCCAGCCCAGCACCAGGGTGCTCGGATCCTGTGCTGGGTCCTGGGCTGGGGTCCCCAACGCTGAGGTCTGAGACCCTCCTGCCCAGAGCTGGGACAGGGGCACGTGTGGGGCAGGGATAGAGTCACCTCTGGGGCTGGAGATGGGGCCACTGGTGTCCGAGCCCCACGGCAGAGGCGGGACCCCCACAGCTGTGCCGGGGCGGTGGGGTGCCGGGATGGGGGGCGGAAGGACAGATCCTGCCCCACCGCTGCTGCAATTTCCTCCCCTCGGCACCCAACGCCGGTGGCAGGAAGGGCAGCGGTGAGGCAACGGCGGGCAGTGGGGCAAGAGCCCCTGCCGCAGCCTCCACCCAGGGAGCTGTGATGAGCTGTGTACGGGCTCAGGCCGGCTCGATCTCAGCCCCCCACTTTTGCCACCCGTCCCGGTGCGGTGGCACCGATGGAGCCCATGGGAAAGCGAGCAGGGGCAGAGCCGGCCCTGAGCAAACACCCTTCGCAAACACGGGCCACGGGGCAGGATCCCGGCGGTGGGCAGGGCTGGTCCTGGCACGGGGCCAGCAGTGGGGCCTGGCAGCAGGACTGCCCGAGCCTGCCCATGCTCCTTCCCTCGGCACCCTTGACATCATCCCACCTCTCGGGTCGGGGGTCCCGGGGGTCCTTTGGGGAGCGCTGGGTGTGATGGGTGGTGCATGCTGGGCTTCTGCTCCATGTCTCTGCAGAGGGTCAGGATGATCTGCATCCCAAAGCAGCCCCGAGGGCTCTCTCCAGATGTTGGCATCGCTGGTGCATGCCCGGCTCGCTGAGCCCCCCCGGCTGCAGCCCCCTGCTTCTTGGCCACCACGCCCGGGGTGCCCCCACCCGACCATGGCGCTGGAGCCAGGGGCCGAGGCGCTGCTGGACCTGAGCTTCCTGACGGACGAGGAGCGACGCGCCATCGCCGAGGTGCTGCGGCGTGACTGGCAGCTCCGCCGGCGTGAGGAGGGTCGCATCAGGTGAGGTGGGGGTCTGGGGGTCCCCTGCTCAGTGTCACCCTTGGGGACAGATTGAATCCCCCCCCAAGAGCAGCCAGCCTGGGGTCCATCACCCTTAGGGACAGAGCAGCCAGGCTGGGGGTCCCCTTGCCACCAGGGATGGGGGCACCCATTGGGCCCAGCCAAGGTGAAGCTCCTGAAGCATCAGGAGTCCCAACCCTCCCCTGGGAGATGGTGGCTGGTGTCCTCATGGCCAGTTGTGGTGGCTCCATCAGCTGCTTGGCAGGGTGATGGGGACAATGGCGCAGGCATCGATGGCAGCACTGGGGTGGGGAGTGACACAGTGCCGCCCTCCCACCACCAGCAAGCTCCGCAAGTCGGTGTCGGACCCAGTGCGGCTGCGGACCCTCACCGGGGACTGGTTCTGCGACGCCCGCGCCCAGCGCCACCGGCACCACCTGGGCTCCGACCTTGTCCGTGCCTCCATCCGCCGCAGGAGGAGACCCCGGGGTAGGCGAGGGACTGTGATGCGGCAGGGTGGGGGGGACACTGGGGGCTGGGGGCTCAGCCCACTGAGGTCCCTGATGTCCCCAGGAGCGGGGGACCCGGAACATGGCCCCAGCCTGGGTGAGCTGGAGGCCATCGGCGAGCCGCTGGTGGAGGAGAAGGAGGATGAGGATGGTGTGGTGGAGCCGGAGGAGAGGTGAGGGTGGGGTGTGTGAGGGCGCTGTCACCCCATGGGTGCCCCAGGGCTGGTGGCATCTCTTATTGGTCCCCCCCGGGGGTGGCACGGCCCTGGGGTGCCGGGGGAGAGCTGGAGAAGTGGGAGCAGAGCCCATGGTGAAGGGGGTGGCACAGAGCTGCCCTGTCCTGGTGTCTGTCCGCTTATCCCAGCGTCTGTCCGTCCGCCATCCTGGTGTCTGTCTGTCTGTCCACCACCCAGGGGGGTCTCTGGGGCCCTGCTGGACCCCCGCTCTATAAATAGCTGCGGGAGGGAGAAAGTGCTCATTAGCCTGATGCTTCATCAAGAGAAATTAATTATCATCTCTTGCAGCCCTGCTACAGAGGAGGAGGCGCAGGTGGCCACAGAGCCCCAGGTTGGTGCCTAGGGAGGGGGGCGTTGAGCCTGCAGCCGGTACCCGGTGCCCCAGTGATGGGCTCGGTTGGTGGGGAGCACCCTGGGTCACCCCCCCGGTGTCACCCCAGGAGGGTGCTGCTGCTGGCACCAGCCTTGTGCACCTCGCGGTTGCTGGGGTGTGGGCTTGCAAAATACCACCCTGAACCCCGTGGCATGGGGAGGGAGGGGGGATGTCCCGTGGGAAGTCCCCGGCCCTGTCCCCAGGGACCCAGAGGGGCTGGACCGAGGGGAGCAGGGGGGTGCCCATTTTCACCCTATGTGCCACCTCGCAGCCCAGCCCCATAGCCCCGGCTCCAGAGGGGACCGCGGTGTCACAGGCCCTGTGTCAGGGTGATGTCCCAGCAAGGGAGCAGGAGACCCCAGCCCAGCCAGGTAACCGCGATGGGGGGTCAGTGCTGTTGAGAGTTGGGGGGGTTGGAGCCCCCCAGCATTGTCACCAGCCTACTACCTCCTCCCAGCCACCCGTCATGGCCCCCCACCTCCCTCGCTTGCCTGCTCGCTCCTGCTCCCCTCCTTCCTATCCATCCCTGCTGCACTGGAACCCCACCCACCCCGCGCCCTTGCAGGGGACACAGTAGGTGGGAACCCCTTTGGCACGTCCAGCGCGGAGGAAGATGAGGATGAGCCCGACTCTACATGCAACGGCCCCGATGCTGGGCAGGTGGGATGGTGGGACCGGGGCAGGGGGCTATATGAATGTGTAGGGGGGGACTGTATGGAGCTGGAGGGGCTGTATGGGTTTGGGCAGGGGCTGGAGGGGGCTGTATGGGATTGGGGGGACTATATAGGGGCTGTATGGTGTTTGGGGGCTGTATGGAGCTGGGAGGAGGCTGTATGGGGTCTATATAGGGCTGTATGGGGTTGGGGGGCTGGAGGGGTCTGTATGGGGTTTGGGGGGTGCGGGTTGTGCGTTGTCTCAGGCATGCAAAGCCAGCATGGCACGGGCTGTGCCCAAGCAACAGTCACTTGCTTGGAGCTGGGTGCCCTCAGGAGCCCACACTGGGGCTGGGGGTCCGGGGTGGGGGGTGCTGACCCCTCTTTGCTTTGCATTTCCAGGGGCCGGTGGCCCCCCAGATGGATCAGGAGTCCCCGGGCCGGGTGCCCCCACAGAACGGCCACGTGCCCTCCAGCAGCCTGCTGACCACCAGCTCCTCCGTGTCCAGCCTCAGCTCCTCCACGGTACAGGACTGGGGGGGCTGTTGGGAGTGTGTGTGTGTGTGTGTGTGCATGGGGGGTCCCCTCTCCAGCATCCCCCTGACCCTGTCCCCCCACCCCGCAGCTGAGTGGCAGCCTGATGAGCCTGTACAGCGAGGGCGAGCTGGGCAGCGTGGCCGTGCGGGGCTGCGTCCAGTTCTCCCTCCGCTACGAGCCGGCCAAGAAGGAGCTGCAGGTCCACGTGCTGCGGTGCCGCGAGCTGGCCGAGGCCAAGAAGCAGCGGTCAGACCCGTGAGTGCCCCGGCCCCGAGGGGTGATGCCCATGGTGGTACCCACGGCTCCCACCTCGTTTGTTTTGGTGCCAGGTACATCAAGACGTACCTGCTGCCGGATAAGTCCAACCGCAGCAAGCGCAAGACGACGGTGCGGAAGAGGAGCTTGGATCCCATCTTCAATGAGACCCTCAAGGTTCCTAACCCAGCTTTGGGGTGGTTTTGGGGAGGGGGTCCTCCTGGTTTAAGGGGTGGGTAACCTCACCCTGCCTGTGTCCCCTCCCTGCCAGTACAAACTGGAGAAGAGGGACCTGCAGGGCCGGACCCTGAACCTCTCGGTGTGGCACCACGACAGCCTGGGCAGGAACCTCTTCCTGGGGGAGGTGGAGATCGCGCTGGGCGCCTGGGACTGGACCAACACGAGCCCCGAGTGGTTCAGCCTCCAGCCCCGGGTGAGTCTCTGACCTCCCCAGCCCACACCCCCCATCCACAGCCCCTCATAACCCCCCCATCCTCCCCAGATGCCCATCCCCTCGGATGGCCTCGCTAGCCGGGGCAACCTCAACTTGGCATTGAAGTTCATCCCTGCGGGCTCAGAAGGTGAGAGGTGCCTGTGGGCATCCGGGAAGGGGCAAGGGGGGTCCAGCATGGGGACCCCTCCAGAGCCAGGGCTGTGGGGCTGGGCTGCAAGGTGGCACATAGGGTGAAAACGGGCACCCCGGGCACCCTCCTGCTCCCCTCGGCCCAGCCCCTCTGGGTCACTGGGGAGAGGGTGGGGGGGTCCTGACCCCTCTCGCCTGCAGGTGGGGGGCTGCCCCCCACGGGCGAGCTGCACATCTGGGTGAAGGATGCTCAGAGCCTCATCCCGCTTCAGAGCGGCACCGTGGACGCCTTCGTGCAGTGGTAAGAGCAGGGGGACACCCCGGGGTGGGCACCCAGGAGGCGTTCACGTCCCGCCCCCCCGCCTCACCCCGCTGTCACCCCCAGCTACGTGCTGCCGGATGACAGCAAGGCCAGCCGGCAGAAGACGCGGGTGGTGAAGCGGAGCCTCAACCCGCTCTTTAACCACACCATGGTGTACGACGGCTTCCAGGCCAAGGACCTGGCCGAGGCATGCGCCGAGTTCACCCTCTGGCACCACGAAGCCTTCTCCAAGCGCCAGCTGGGTGGCATCCGGCTCAGCCTCGGCACAGGTTAGGGGTGGGGGGGGATGCCTGGGCACCCCGGCTGTGGCTATGCCGGGGGGGTGACGGCTGCTCTCTCCACAGGGAACAGCTATGGGCTGCCGGTGAGCTGGATGGACTCGACGGCGGAGGAGCGGGCGGTGTGGGGACGCCTGCTCCAGCAGCCCGGGCAGTGGGTGGAAGCGCTGCTGCCCCTGCGCACCAACCTCGTCCCCCGGCCATAGCTCCTGGACCCCCACCCACCCAGGGACCACCTGGTGCCAGCGGGACTGCGGGACCTGGGGTGGGGGACAGAGCTGAGCCCGGAGCATCACGGTGTGGGGCTGGGGGCTGTGCCCCCTCCGCCCTTTCGGCAGCAATGAAGTGGCACTGGAGGGCACATTTGGCGGCTGTTTATTGCTGTGGGCACCGTACCCTGACTTCTCCCTCCGGCACTGGGCTGTCCCCTCTGTCACCTGGGGCTCCCATCGGTGGCAGCCCCGGTGTTCTGGTGGCTGGTTGCCCATGTCCCAGCCCCAGGCTGGGGGCTCACTCCCCTTCCTGCTGGGTGAGGGTCCGGCGATGCTCCAGGATGGTTGCCCAGAGGCGGCACACTGGTCCACGCCTGCTGGGACACCGGGGGCTGCTGGAGGGAGGGGTACCAGTCGTGTTCCCCCACCCTCCAGCACTGTCCCCCCAGTCTCCCCACCCCGGCACGGCCAGGGCGGGCGACACGGACTGGTGGTACCTGATGCCCACGTAGAGGAGGTCGTCACGGGTGGCACAGCCCAGCAGGTCCCGCAGGGTGAAGCCGTGGGAGAGGAGCTGCGAGAGGTGGTGGGGGATGTTGGGGAGCAATGCTGGGGGGAGGATCCCACCAGCCTGACCCCCAGCCCCCATGTAGCTCTGTGTGCCACGTGGCTGCGGGTCTCACCGTGGCCGTGGTGTCCGGGTCTATGCTGTGCTGCTGCAGCCACTCGAGGAGGAGGGGGTCAGCCTGGCCCTGGGAGGGCTGGGGGCTCGGGGGTGAGCGATCCTGCCCTGGGGCGAAGCACCCTGGGTGGGTGTCCCCATGCTCCCCTCTGCGCTGGGGCCGGTGGGGGACAGTGGTGTCATCATCCCCAGAGCGAAGCGCCTGTTGCATCAGCCGCTGCCACTCCTGCTCCTTCTCGGCCAGCTCCTGGAGCAGCCTGGGCGAGAACGGGGCATGGACTGGCACCGGGGGGCACGGACTGGCACCGGGGGGCACGGACTGGCATCGGGGGGCACGGACTGGCATCGGGGGGCACGGACTGGAAGCCAGGGAGGTGGAGGCACAAGGAGCAGTGAAGCCCTACCTGCCTGTCTCTATACGGAGGTGGCAGAGCTGTGCCACCAGCGCCGAGGGTGCCTGCAGGGAGGGCAGGGGGTCCGCCCCAGTGCTGGGGCTGGTGCTGAGCCCCAAACTGGTGCTGTCCTGCTGGGGCTGGCTCCTGAGGAGGGACAGCCTCGGCGGCACGGGGTCATCCTTGTCACTCGTGTCCTTGGTGCCATCCCCACCCAGGCAGCCGGCCTTCAGTCCCAGGTCTGGGGGGCAAAGGTGGTGATGGGCACAGAGAGGTGCCCGATGGCCTGATGGCCTCGGACCCCCGAGCAACAGGGACAAAATGGGGAGCTGGGCCCTGCCAAGGCTGCCCCTTTCCCATCACCCCAAAGTCCCCCAGACCACCCTCAGCCAGCCGCCCTCTTCACCCACAGCGGTGGGACCTGGACCCACATCCCAGCTGTCCCCCAGTGCCACCCACCTCTCACCAGCACAGTGAACGCTGCCTGCACTGCCTGGCTCACCGCATCGTCCAGCGCAAACATCCAGTGGGGCTTGATGTGATGCTGGCGCAGCACCCGTCTCACCTGGAAGGGACGGAGCCACAGAAGGGCACCACTGTGCCAGGGCATCACCCACACCAGGACATCACCCACACCAGGGCATCGCCCGTGCCAGGGCATCATGCACTCAGCACCCTCCCACTCCACCCTGGGCACTCACCGCTGCCTGGAAGCTGAAGAGGGGAGCCCGAAGGTGGGAAAGACTCAGCCCCTTGGACCGCAGCTGGCTCTGCAGTGCCAGCAGGTCCCAGCATAGCTGGTGCTGGTTGGGGCGCTGGATGTAGCCCCGCAGGCAGCTCAGCAGCTGGGCGAGATGCTCCGAGCCCAACCTCGCACCCTCCGTGCTCTGGGTGGGCAAAGGAAATGCTCAGGGGCTGCCACCATGCCCACCCCATGCCCAGCTGCTGTGCGACCCCCCCTTCACCAGGCACCCAGCACCCACCTGGCTCTCCTCCAAGTCAGCGATGATGGCTGGTGCCTCGGCGGCAAGGATGCGATGCAGCGTGGCCCGGCGCTTGCTGTCCTTCCGCAGGAGGAACCCGCCGTCCCCGCTCCCCTCGGGGGAGGACGAGCGCAGGCTGTGGTCCGAGCTGGCCGAGCACTGGGCAGCACTGGGGGGAGGCGGACAGGGTTGGCACTGCCAACCCCGCAGCATCAGGTATGTAGGAGCATGGCCTTGGGGAGGGCACGGCCATTGGGCTTGGCAGAGGGCATGGGGAACCTCCTGCAACCCCCCCAAGCTGTGATGGGGTAGATGTGATGCCCTGGCATGTTGAGGGGGCACCACAGGTGCAGTGCTGGGACATGGCAGGGGCCCCGGGTGCCATGGCAGAAAGCCAGCACTCCCCTGGGCTCCCCCTGTCCCTGGGATGCCCTACCCCGAGTCGCTGTGGCTGGAGGCTGCCTCGCTGGGTTGGCACAGGAGCAGGGGGCTGCCTGCTGTGCCCCTCACCAGGGTGTCCTGCCTGGCTGAGGAACACCCCATGCTCCCATCGCTGTCCTCCGTGTCCCCATCCTGCTGCCCACGGTGCGGGGGATCTCCTGCCAGGGAGGCGATGGAGATGGTTATTTAGCAGCTCACGCCAGGGTCCCCCAATCCTGCCCCAACCCCAGACTCACCCCCTGCTGGGGGCACGGGCCGGCTCCGGCCCCTCTTGGCACCGCCGAGGAAGGGGTCCTGCAGCAGCTCGGCGGCCGTCGCCCGCTCGGCCGGCTCGGCCTGGAAGCAGCGCAGGATGAACGTCTTGGCTTTCTCCGACATGGACTCGGGCACCTCCGGGTGCATCTTGAACATGCCCACCTAGAAGGGAGGCACTTGTAGGGGCTGCAAAGGGACTGACCACCCCAAGGTAGGGGCAAATTCAGGGCTGGGGGACCTACATCCCCTGCCCAACCTCATGGGTACCTTGAACATCGCAGCCTGAGGGCTGCCCAGCTCGTAGAAGGGGGGCTTGCCTGTGGCCATCTCAATGATGGTGCAGCCCAAGGACCAGATATCTGCTGGCTTCCCATAGCCCCATGGCCCCTGGTCAATGATTTCGGGGGCCATGTACTGCAGGGTGCCTGGGGAGAGGGGGAGGAGGGGTGAGAGGAGCCTGTATCCATCACCCAAACAGCCCCCAGGCTGGGTTCTCCTCCCCATGCTGGGTACAAGGACACAGACCCCATCATCACCTGATCCTCAGCATCCCACCACCCCCAAGCTGGGGGGAGCAGGTGCCCAGCCCCAGGCTGCCCTTACCCGTGAAGGTCTCGGTGCTGGGGCTGATGCCCGCCAGTCGCTTGGAGGTACCGAAGTCGGAGATCTTCAGCACCCCGCTGTACGTGTTTATGAGGACGTTGTCTCCCTGGTGCAAGGAGGGCACCCCAAAATAAAACCCAAGGCACAGAAAGCTCCTAGAGCTCGAGCAGGAGCTTTGGGCATGGAGGCTCCTGGCTCCCCGCTGCCCCTTGAGGCGAGGGGGTCACGCCTCGTGTCCCCAGGATGGGTGATGCCCCTCACCTTGATGTCACGGTGCACGATGTGGTTATCATGGAGGTAGCTGAGCCCGTTGAGGATCTGGCGGGTGTAGAAGACGATGGTGGGTTCGTTGTCCTTCAGGGGTCCCCACTTGGAGCGCAGCAGGGACGAGAGGCTCCCTGGAGAGGGGGCACAGAGCAGGGCAGCATGTTTAGGCCACACACATGATGGCCACGTGTTCCCCCTTTGGCACCTAGATCCGCCCCCCAGCGCTGCCCACCTCCTGGAACCTCCTCCATGAAGATCTTGATGAAGCCGTCCTGGCTGATGGAGCCCAGGTACTGCACGATGTTCCTGTGCCGCAGGCGCTTGTGCAGTGCGATCTCCTCGTGCAAGGGCTGCGAGTACCTGTGCAGGGGGACGTGGAGGTGAGGGGCTGCCCAAGGTCCCCCCGGGACCCTCTGGGACCCCCCCGGTGCGGCACCTACCGGCTGTCCCGCTCCGGGATCTCCTTGATAGCGATGCGCACCTGGGTGCTGAGGCAGCGCCCGGCGTAGACAACCCCATATGTCCCCCTGCCCAGGACCACCCGCTCGCCCGCCTCCGAGTACTCGTAGCTGTACTGTGGGCAGAGATGCGCAGTGGCAGCCTGTGCCAGCCGGCGCCCCGTGTCACCCCATGTCACCCCATGGCCCTGTCTCACCTCCAGGATGGGCTGTGTGGGGCTGGGCACCTCCTCGCTGCCTGCCGCCTGCTCGGACAGGAGGGACTGGATCTGGTTGCAGAACCTGCCGGTGGGGGGATGATGGTCCTGAGCCCCCAGTGAGGGTGCTGGGGACCTGGCCACCGACCCCTCCCCATCACAGAGGGTCTCCTGCTCCCCCTCCCAGTCCTCCACCAGTGCCACCCTGCTCTGTGGGACCCAGCTGCAGGGGTTGGGTCCGCAGGACACCCTTTTCTCCCAAAATTAAGGTAGGGAAGAAAGAGCAGGTTCCCACCCCTCCCTGCTCACCGGTGGCTGCGATTTCCCCCCAGCAATGTGGGCATCCCTGTGCCCCCCACCCCACTGCTCACCACCGGCAGTGCTGCTGGGAGGGGAAGTAGAGCTGGAAATTCTCCTCCGCGTGCATCACGTAGAGGAAACAGCCCCGTTCGTCTCTCTTGCAGATGCTGGAGGAAGAGGAACCCCTCCACACCCCGTCAGCACTGGGGCAGAGCGGCTGCCCATGGGGTGGGCAAGGGGGCTGCGGGCACACGGAGGGGGTATCCTCGGTCCTGCCAGCACGAGGACGGGGACAGGCTCACCTGACGCCCCGGATGGCCGTGGCTGTGAAGGACCAGCTAGATGCTGCTTTCTTCAAGAGAAGGGGCAGGTGAGGAGGGGGGCAGTGGGGATCCCCCCAGCCCCCCCAGCCCCATCCCTACCTCCTCCATGGGGCAGACGAGGGCGAGTGTCAAGGCGGGCTTCTCTGTGCCACCGGGCAGTGCCAGCTGGGCTGGCCGCAGGACCTTGTTGAGCTCCAGAACCAGGACCTGTGGCAATGGGGGGCTGCGGGGTGAGCCCCCCCTGCACCTGCTGGGTCCCCAGCCTGTATCCCCGCACCCACATCCTCCCACCGGCACCAGTGGGCTGCTTAACCCACCCCGTGAACCCGGACCACCGGGTGGTCCCGTGGATTTCTGGGGGATACGGGCAGGAGGGGTGAGCTCCGAGGGGCCCCTCACCGGGCAGTGTGACGTGGCAGTGAAGGGCTGGCACGCCTCGAGGAGGAAGCCCAGCCAGAAATCAGCCAGCTCCTGCCGGGCAGAGGGGACCTGCGGGCTCCTCTGGAAGTGCTTGTAGAGCAGGAAGGTCTCCATGACCGACACCAGGTACCTACGGGGACATGGGGGGTGAGAGACGAGAGAGAGATGCCCCCGGCACCCCTAAACCCCCTCCTGGGGCACAGACAGTGGGGACTGGCATTCCAGTCTTGCCCAGGTGGGTACATGCTGTGCCCTACCAGCCTGGTGCATTGAGTTTGTAGAGCTTCTCAGAGGCTTCGATGACTTTGCTGAGGTCGTTGGCCAGGATGCCCGTCCCGAGGCAGAAGCCCACGTCCCAGTAGTACCGCAGGTCCCCCAGGCTGCCCTTGCGACCTTGCAGGCAGCTCAGCTTCACCCCTGGGCATGGGAGCAAGGAGCCCGTCACCAGGTGCAGCCACTCTGGGGGTGCCCCGATGCCAACAGGCTCTGGTGGGTCCTCGTCACCGACCCACGGGTGGGCACCCACCAATCTGCCGCAGCTGGGCGGAGGTTTCGAACTGGTGGCCGGCGGCCACGAGGAGGACGGCCGCGTTGATGCCCGCATGGAGGCTTGGCTCCACCTCGAAGGCTTTGCTGTACCTGGGCAAAGATGCCAGGAGGGGGGTACGGCCACTGCCACCCCCCTGCCAGCCAAAAGGCAGGATCCTGGAGCTGCCCCCTGTGACAGGGTAGTGCTCCCAAACCAGAGAGAAAAATAAAGAAGTTTAAAAAAATGTAAAAAGCAGGAATTAGCATGACCTGCCTTGGCATTGCTGCTGGGGGGGTTGAACGTGGGGCTGAGCTGCCCAGATCTACCCAGAGCTCCCTCAAACCCCACCAGAGCCCTGCACCGCCCCCCTGAGCACCCTCAAACTCCCCCAAACTGCTGCAAACCCCCCCAGAGCGCCCGCAAACCCCACCAGAAAAGCTGCAAACCCCTCAGAGAACCTGCAACAGCCCCCGCAGATGGGGGTATGGGCAGGCAGATGGCTCCCAGCCCTGTCCCCAGCCTCACCAGTAGAAAGCCCGGTCCCTCGCCTGGGTGTCGGTGAAGCCGGAGCCGATGAACTTGTCCTTGTAGATGCGGCCGCACAAGCAGAGGAGGTCGGGCACAGCCCCCTCCCCACGCTCCACCACGGGTAGCAGCACCGACAGGGCCTTCTCCCGGTCTCCGGCACGGTTACGCCTGCGCACACACCGCCGGCTCTTGGCAAACGGCCCCTCGGTCCCCTGGCCCACCGGCTCCGTGCCAGCGGGATGCCCGGGGTGCGGGTGTCCCCCCCACCCCGTCACCGCTCACTGGCTGAGGGCAAAGGCGTAGTGGAAGCGGATGTTGGGCTGCTCGGCCACGGCGCAGGTCGGCAGAGCCTGGAGGGTCTCCACCAGCGAGACGATGGCGTCGTAGTCCTGGGGGGACAGCGGCAGGGCTCAGCCCGACCACCCCGGGCTGCCTGTCCCTGGCTTCGTGGGGTGATGCTCGCCCCAGACTGGCCAAACCCTGGGGGTTGCAGGCTCCTCCGGGCAAGGGGAGGCTGTGGAGCACCCCGTCGGGATATGGTCGAGTCCCTGGGGATACAGACCATGCTATGGTCCCCAGAACCTCCTCAGAAGGCACCCCTCAGCCCTCACCTGGACGTCACGGTAGGAGAGGAGAAGGTTCACCACGATGTCCAGGCTGAGCAACTCCACGCTGTCCAGGCGCTGCTGGATGCGAGCCAGCTCCCGGCTCAGCTGCTCCCCCCGGTACATCTCCCGTGCCCGCCGGATATCCCGCCGGATCATCTCCCGAAAATACCCACTGGGGACGGGGATGGAGACGAGGGGTCTTTTGGGGTGGTGGTAATTCTCTGCCAAGCCCTGCCAGCCCGCGTGGGCACGGGAGGGTTTGTCCGCAGGCAGCGGGGAGGGCAGCGGTACCAGGAGTTGGTGGGGATCCCCTCCAGGAGCTGGATGAGCCGGGCTGCCAGCGGGGTGAAGGCAGCCTCTGTCTCGGGGCTGGGCTGGAAAAGCTCTGTCAGGGGCTTCACGGTGCCGGCGTCGCAGCAGACAACCTTGTTCTGGGGGGTGACGGCGTAGGGGATGAAGGTGTAGCTGCCGCAGACGTCCTGGGGAGAGGAGAAGGGGTGAGCGGCTGTGCCAGCTGAGCTGAGAACCCCTCTGTTGTGTCACGGACCAGTCCCCTCTCCCCGGACCACGCAGGCCATGCTGGCACAACCACCGTCCAGAAGTCACCAGCGAGGAAAGACAGACCAGCTTTCTCTCTCACTGCCCTCATTATGCTCCAGAGTGAACGCTCCGGGTTCTTCTCAAAACCAGGTACCCCCGCTCCGTGCCGCTGCTCCTGGTGCTTGCTCTGAGGTGCCCCCCAACTCAGATCTGAGGAGTGGTCTCACTCCCTGTGTGCACTGTCCACCCTCCGAGGCTGGGGAGAGGCAGTTTGGGGGAAAGAGGGGCTCAACCCACCCCAAAGCCCCATGGCAGCGAGTGCGGGGAGAATCCACGCACCGAGTTCTTCTGGCAGATGTCCTCCTGGGGAGAGAGGGGAGGAGGAGGGAGTTAACCAGAGTCCCCGGCAAAAGGAACCAGCTGGTCTCAGGCTCAGGGTTCTCCGAGCGGGTGAGTCAGGGTGACATTTGGGGACAATTTGGATGTGTTCCCAGCCACGTTTTTTCTTCTCCTTGAGCAGCGAGAATCCCCCCCGCCGGCCCCTTTTGTGTGGAAAGTTTCTCTTCCAATGACCCGGCTTTCCCCCAGGAGAAGTGCCCGTTCCCATGTTCCCAGCCGGTCGGGAGCACCCGGCACCCCGCACCCAGCACCGGGGCTCACCAGGGCCATCAGCCACCCCCTCCTCACCCCATCCAGGCACAGGGAAATCTCTGCCAGAGCAGGATGTGACCATGGGAGCTCAGGGGATGAAGATCCTGCTCCTCCCAGTGCGGATGATCTGGGGCCTTGGGGGTATTCCCGCCCCTGAGCAGCAGCACCCAGGGAGCCGGGGTGTCCCTGTCCCCATCCCCACCGACCTGCAGGGCTTGGAGCGGGGGCAGGTCAGCCTGGCAGCACAGCAGGACGTTGTGGGACATGTTGAAGCTCTCGCGGACGCCCAGGTGGTAGAAGAGGGAGGGTTGGCAGACGGAGTCGCTCAGCTCCACCACGGCCACGTCTGCGGGCAGGACGGCGGGGACGCTCACGGGACCCACCCCAAAGCCCCAGTTCATGAGGCAGGGGAACCTGCAGCCCCTGGGTCTGGGGGATCCGCGTCCCCTAAGGGAGGGGATGGCCCTTGCAGCACCTGAGGCCGCGGTGAAGGGCACCGGGCACAGGGTTGAACCTTGAGCAAAGCCTCCACCAAACCCACCCTCCTCTGAAACCACCCCCACGGGGTTAAACACTGACACCCCGGCAAAAGTCCAACCACCCCGGAACGTAAACAGGAGGCGGCAGAAAAACAAACAGCGAAGCTCCCGAGCGGAGCTGCCTGGGGAACGCCGCAGCCCAGATGTTCCCGGGAGAACCGAGGAGGAGGAGGAGGGTGATGGACACCTCAGCGCCGGCGGAGCGGGTCCCATCCTCACCTGCGTTGTAGAAGCGGTCGAGGGCATCGGTGTCGCCCAGTGCCAGGGTGCCGAAGGACAGGGCGTGCAGGCGTGCCCGCAGGTGACGGCAGGCCTGGCGCAGGCTGGGCAGCGCGGGGCACGCGGCCGGCTCGCGACCCAGCACGCAGACGACGCTCAGCGCCCGCCGCCCACTCGCCCGGCCCCGTGTCCTGCACACCGGCCGGCCCGTCGTGCCCGCCACCGCCAACGGGTCCTGCCAGCAGCTCCCGGCGATCGGAGGTGGTCCGGGTGTCTCCATGGCTGGGGTGGCTGGACCTGCTGCGGGGGCTCGCAGGGGGCACCGGGAGAGCCCGTGCCCCACACCGGGCTGCTCTGGTCCTCACCGGGAGAGTCCGTGCCCTGCACCGGGCTTCCCTGCACCGGGCTGCCCTGCACCACAGTTCCCTATTGCACCTCGGGAGACCCCGCACCCCGCACCGGGCTGCCCTAATACCTCCCCGGGAGACCCCGCACCGGGCTGCCCCGTTCCCCACCGGGAGACCCTGCACCCTGCACCGGGCTGCCCTGCTCCTTACCGGGAGAACCCTCGTGCCGCACCGGGCTGCCCTGCACCGGGCTGCCCCATTCCCTACGGAGAGACCCCGCACCGGGCTGCCCCGCTCCTTACCGGAGATCTCGTACCGCGCACCGGGCTGCCCCGTTCCGCCCCCCCAGGATCGCTCCCTACTGAGCCGGCTCGCAGCGAGAGGGTCTGCCCCGCTCACCGGGCTCCTTCCCGGGCCGCTCTGCACCGGAGCTGCCCCGCACCGGGCTCCGCTCCGCCCCGCTCCGCCCCGGGCACCGGGCATCGCTTCCGCCCGGCCCAGCCGTGAGTCACCGGCGGCCCCGCCCGCACCACCGCCCGCCCCGGACCCCCCCCCCCGGCCGGATCCTGCCCCCGCCCCGACCAGCACCGGTTGCAAAGGGCCGGTTGCGAAACGGGAGAGGGGAAGGGGAAGCGGGGCCAGTCACCACACGGACGGACCAACCACCGCACGGACGAACAAACCACCGCACGGACGGACAAACCACCTCACGGGCGGACCAACCACCGCACGGAAGGACCAACCACCGCACGGACGGACCAACCACCGCACGGACGGACCAACCACCGCACGGACGGACAAACCACCTCACGGGCGGACCAACTACCGCACGGATGGACCAACCACCGCACGAACACGGGCGGACCAGCGTTGTCCCAGTGTTCCCAGGGCAGCGCTGGGCCAGCCCGGGGCAGGAGGGAGGACCGGGGACCCTGGGTACCCGGGGACCCTGGGTGCCCGGGGACTCGGAGCCCTCCGTGCCCAGGCTCCTGCCCCACCGCCGCTGCGGGGAAGCCGGGGACGTGGTGGCGTGGCGTGACCCCTTCCCACACTGGTTGCCTTCCCCTGGTCACTGGGAGGACTGGAGTCACTCAGGGCCACCCACCAACGCAGCCGCATCCTCAGCTGCAGGTACGGGGTTTGCAGCCAAAATGTCTCGGGGCAGCTCTGGGGATGACGAGGACAATGACACGGACAGCAGGAGTAGGAGGAAAATCCTTTATTTGGTCTCTGTCCCCCCTGCGCCGGCTCAGGCTCTGCCCGCTGTGGGGCTGGGGGCTTGGCCAGCAATGGGCCACCCCGCTGCCAGCCGTGGCCACGAGTCCTCTGACCCGCTGGGCTCCTGGCAAAGACAAGGGTGGCAGGACCCCGAGGCTGGCATTCAGGGCTGGGTGGGCTGCACCCTCCGCCCTGCTCTGCCCCTCGCCCTGGGGAGCAGCTGCTGGGTGCAAACCCCTCCAGACCACCCCCAGCTGCCCTGGGGTCAGGGGTGACACGTCCCACTCGGGTGTCCCCTGGAGGAGAGGACAGCCCGGCGCAGAGCCAGCTTTGCATAGTCGTGGTGTGGGGCCCCGCGGGACCCTGCGGTCGTGGCGGGGGGACAGTCCGGCAGCGGGCAAGGATGGTGGCACCGGGCAGGGACACTGGCCTCTTCACCTGCCCCGAGGAGGACGAGGGCAGCGTGTCCCCAGCCCCGAGACAGGCGGTGGCCTCAGATCCTGGTGCAGCGGACAGAGAAGAGCGAGTAGCAGAAAAGGCCTGGGGCGGGGGGTTTGCCCTGTGGGGGCTGGTCCAGGCCCTCACAGCCCCCAGGGAGTGGGGTGAAGAGGGGGGGTGCCCCAGTGCCCACCCCACTGCACCCGCGCGGGTGGCAATGCCCCAGGGAAGGGTTGGCCCTGCACCGGGGAACTGGGGGGGAGCTACTGCAGGGGAGGGATGGGGGGGTGGGGGGCACAGGCTTTTTGCAGCCGTGCCCCCCTCCCTGCACCCCCCACCCCAGCTACATGACAACCCCCCCCCGGACACGAGACAGACACAACCTCGCAGAGTTTAATTGGGGCAGCCCGAGCTACAAGTCTCACCCCACGGCACACGACACTCATCCCCCTCCCCAAAACAACACACGGAAAGGAGAGGGGGCTGGGGACCCTTCCCATACCACCCCCCTCCACACCCCCCCCAGAGCAAGACAGAGGCACAGCAAAAGCACACAGCAAGGCCCTGGCTCCGCTCCTCTGGCGGGCACGGTGGGGCTGGGGGGGACTGGGGTGGGCAGGGTGGGTCAGAGCTGGGGGCTGGGGGGGTTAAAGCAGGGGACTGGGTGTTCCAGCCAAAATGCTGGAGGGAAAAACATCTGAGACCCTGTTGGGGGGGGAAAGGGGACCCCAAGCCCCCCCCCCAGCAAGCCCTGAGGCTGTGGGGAGGCAACGGGGCATGGGGTGCCCAGGGTGGGGAGGGGGGCTGCTGGGTGCTCTCTAACTAGGGCCAAACTGGGCCCTGCAGCTCCCGTCCTGCTGGGGGTGCTCGGGGGGAAGGGGGGGCTGTACCCTGCTGCTGCGGGGCTGGTCGGGGGCACCTTGCTTTGGGGGCAGAAGGGGCGCAGAGGGGCCGTGCATTGGCTGCATCACGCCGGGGGTCCGTGCATGAAAGGGTGGGTGAGGGGCGGACACCCCCTTCCCTCCCTCTGCTAACAACTCCCAGGAAAAGAGCAAACCAGCCGGGAAAACCCCTTCATGCAAACCAGGAGAGAGGGACCAGCCATTCCCCCGCCCCAGGGAAGGGTGAAGCTCTGGGGGTGCAGTGGGGCAGCCCCCTCCCCACGGCCGCCGGCACCCAGAACCTACTGGTTGTCCTCTCTGGCAGCGTGCAAGGAAAGAGAGACGGGGCACGGCCCCCCACGTTAGACACGGCGAACCCCACGGCACGAGAAGAGCGTGGGCCCCCCACTTGGGTCGGCCTCCGAGGGATGGATTTGGGGTCGTCCCCCCTCCAATCCCCATGGGGCTTGGAGCCAGGATCCAGCCAGGCAGCAACAGACAGAGGCAGCAGCAGAACAGCCGGACACCGGCGAGGGGAGGATGAGCCCCGCCATCCCCCAAACCCTCCCCTCTGGGCGAGGATGGACCAGCACAAACAGCCACGAGACGACACTCAAGACAGGACAGGACCAGACGGGCCACAGAGCCCCATTTTTGGCTTCAAGGGTGGCTTTGAGCCAGGCACGAGGCACTGTGGACCCCCCCACTCCGTCCTGGCCGGGGATGTGGGAGCCTTACAGCGTTTGGTAGGTGCTGTCCTTCGACTTGATGAACTTGATGATGAAGAAGACCACGGCTTGGATGCTCAGCACCAGCACGATGCCACCGATGAAACTGGCCGTGTCGAAACCGGGCGGGTGAAACTCGGGGCTGCCCGTTAATGGGGCACTGGTAGTGGTGGTCCCTAACGGCAGGGGAAAACAGGGGGTGAGGGGGTTATGGGTGCTGTTGGCATCCCTGGGGACCGATGGTCCCACCAAGGAGAGGGGATTTGGGGTCTGCGCAGACCCCGGGGGCTGCCCCGGAAAGAATGGCTGTTTCCCAGCCCAGGACTGGGATGTTCCCACCAACACGCAGATGCAGGGATGGGCTCAGCCCCTTCCCATGCTGGAGCAGCCAGCACCGTGCAGGAGAGGAGCCAGCGGCAAAAAGATCCCGGTGGGATCAATAATTCAGAGGGCTCTGGGCTCTGGTTACCCGCAGTAATTAGCCCAGTGCTCTCCAATTCCCGCTTCCCGGATGAGGCTCCTCCGCTCCCAGCCCCTGCTCCAGCCTGGCCGGAGATGGCACTTCCCCGCAAGGTTGGCAGCAGGGCTGGTTCCTGGGGGGGCTGCAGGCTGTTATGACCCCCCAGCCCCATCCCGGCATTGCTCGGGGCAGAGGCGCTGGCACCTCCTGGGCACAGCCAAGGTTGAAGCTCCGTGGGTGCCAACTCAACGGCGGCTCCACTCATCCCTCCCCAGGGATGTGAAACACGGAGGGAAGTGGCTTGTCCCATCCCCCGTCTCCCTGGGACACCCGCACCCCCCTGCCCCATCTCACCACCTCCTGTCCCCCCAGTCCCGCTCACTTGGGGAGTGCGTCACTGGCTCCTTGCTATGGGACCATGGAGGCTCTTCGGTGGAGGACTTCAGCGCTGCCAGGGGAGTGACAGAGGGAAGCGGGGGCAAAGGGTTGTTGAGGCACATCACTGCACATCCCCCCCCCCAGCATCCCTGTCCTGGCCGTGGGATTTCATCCCCATGGCCCCGGCAGCACCTTCACTCCAAAGGCTGCTGGATCTGGGGGTGCCGTTGGGGTGCAGGGGGACCCACTCTCGTGGGGGCAGTGGGGTTACCTCGACACAGGGTGCTGCTGTTGTAGACCACGCAGGTCTCCCGCGCTGCCGCCCCTCTCTGCAAGCAGCTCCCCAGGTCTGTGGGAAGAAGCAGAAAGGTTTTCCCAAGGGATCCCCTTGACAAACCATCCCATGGTGGCACCCCAGGGTTTGGGGTGCCCAGGGGTGGGCATCTATCCGAGGGGCTGCGTGCTGAGGCTCACACCCGCACCCCGCAGGGAAGAGCCCCAAGCAAGGGCTTTGTTAACAGCCGTCTCCCATCTCCATCACTCGGTGCTCTTCAACCTGCACGGGCAGGTGGGGGGTCCCCAGTGTCCCCCCCAAGTCCAGCACACACCAAAATCCTGCCGCCCCCGAACCCGCTGGGCTGGCACAGATTCCCTGCCTCCCCCCCGGGATGGGTCATGTGAGGTGGACTTTGACCATGGAAAGTACCTGGGACCAGGCACCCAGGGCACCATCCCGGCACGGCCCCAGTACAGCGGCTGGGGAGGACTGGGGGCAGGTGGGAGGCCCACAGTAAGCTCTGGCTGTGGGGACCCCTCACTGTCCCCCCTCACCTGGCTCCTCGGGGGTCCCGCAGCCCACCCAGACGCAGCCGGTGACGTTGTGTGAGGTGGTGCTGGCCGTGCAAGTCTCGCAGGACCTCAGCTCGCCGCACTCTCCTGCCAAAGCAGGGGGAAAGGGGTGAGGTCTGGGGCAGCATCTGCCCCCCGGGGTTGGAGCTGGACCCTCTGCTCCACGGAGGAGGATTTCTCACAGTGCAGCGGGAGGGATGAAGGCACCAAACCCATGAACAGACCTGTCCCAGCTGGCTGCAGGGGTGTTTGTGGCGTCACAAACTCTCCGGAGAGGGGCCATCCCGCACCCCACAGCTCCCAGCACCCGCAGCCACCCAGGGCTCATCCCACTATGGGTGGCGCAGGGCGAGCCCACCCCACCCTGATCTTCTGGGGGGGCTTTAAGAGATAAGGCAGCACCAGTGTGGCTGGTTGGGGTTACCCGAGGAGCATCACCCCTCTGCCACCCCCCACGAGTGTCCCGCCGGACCCCCCGCTCCCCACCACCCTGGCAATGGCGGTGAATCCCCTGGGTGTTCACAGAGCTGCTCTTCACCCCCCCCCCCACCTCGCACACCCTCATCATTAATTTACGACGATGACTCTCGGCGAGGGAGGCTGCCTCAGGGAGCCGAGGCCAGGCCCTGCCCGCACCTCGCTGTGTCCCACGCCCGCGTTTGCGCCATCCCGGGAAGGAGCCGGGGGCCGTTTCCCACCCTGGACCAGTTTCCAGGCTCCCAGGGGACAAACCTCCCCCCGCAGAGCTCGCAGAAGGGGGCTGAGGCCTGGCGGGGGTCTCGGCCATGTGGGGACTGACCTGGCCTTGCCACCACCCACCTCCCTTCGGGGTGGGCATCTCCCCCCCCAACCCCCCCGAGCTTTTAGGGTCCTCCTGGCCATGCCTGGCTGAATCCAGAGGTCTCTTCCTTCTCCCAGTGCCCAACCCCGGCAAAAGCGAAGGGGGCAACTGGTGGGGTAAGGCATAGAGCGGGATGCTGCGGACCCATTGCCATGGCTACAGGGGGGTGGGCACGATGCTGGGCCCCCCCCCGCTCCAGCATTTCAAGCCCTGCTGGGAACCAATGGGAAAGTAGGACTTGGTGAGCCAGGGCTTCAGGCAGGTTGATAATTTCAGTTATTTTTATCGCGGCAGGAACAGACGTTTGAGCCCGACGTTGTCAACTCCCGCTGCTGCCGTCAGGTGTGGGGTGGGAGAGGGAAATCAAGGGGGGCAGCGGGGGCCAGCCCCATCCCCGTGGGTGCTCTGGGTGCCGGTGGGGCAGGGCAGGGTGGCACTGGGGAGGCGGGGGGGGGGATGGGAGAAGGGGAGCAGCAGCCAGCCCGGGGTTTGCATAATTCATGCCTGGAGTTGCAGGAGCTCCGGGAAGGAGGGGGACGGCTCCGTTCCCCGCCCACGACCCACCATCTCCCCGCACTCTTTGGACCCTGCGCCCCTCTTGTCCCGCACCCCTCCTGGCCCCGGGGGTCTGGGAACACGAGCGGGGGCTCCTTTCCCCTCCAGCCCGGGGCCAGCCGAGGGAACTGCGGTTCTCCCGGTCGCATCGCGGGCGACGGGGTCCAGCGGGCGAGGGGTACAAAAAAAATAAAGAACCCACCCAAAAAAAGTTCAGCTGCAAACTCCCCCCGCCCCCGGCCGTACCTGCGCGGGTGGGTGCTGGTCCCTGCGCGCAGAGCAACGCGCAAAGCAGCGCGCAGCGCAACGCCCCGGCGCCCGGCGGGGCCATGGCCCGGCCCGGTTAGGCTCGGCTTAGCCAGGCTCGGCTCGGCTCGGCCCGGCCCGGCCCGGTCTCAGCGGGAGGTGGCGGCTGCGGAGCTCCCGGGAGAGCGGAGCGGAGCCGCGGGACATGCGCGCCCGCGGGAGGCGGCCCCGGCAGGCGGGGGTGTGGGTGGGTGGGCAGCGGCGGCTCCGCCCCGCCCTGCCCCGCCCCGGGGGCCCGGCCCAAGGTGGGGGGGCCCCGCTCCGAGGTGCATCCCCCTCCTCCTCCCCCGCTGCCGTGGCGGGGCGGGTCTGTCCCGGCCCGGGGAGGGGTCCGGAGCGCCGGCAGCGGCACCCGCAGCACGGACCCCCCCCCCGGCACACACTGCACTCACTGCACTGCACTGCACCGCACACCCCCCCTCTGACCCCCCCACCGGCCCCGGCCCCGCGGCCCCGCGACCCCCTCGGGGCTGCGGCAGGTCCCTCCGACGGTCCCGGCCCCCCGCCGGGCACCGGGGTCCGCGTTCAGCACCGCGAACAGCTCCCGCCGGGCCAGGACGGGCCGGGCCGGGCCGGGCCGGGCCGGACCGAGCCCTCCCGGTTGCTGGGCGGGCTCCGGCGGCGGGGGGCGGCCGCAGCCGTGCCCTGGGGGCAACGAGGGGGTCCCGACCCGCGCGAGGTCCCGGCCGGACACCCCGGGACCCCCGGACCCACCGCCCCGACGGGAGCGGGTTGCCGGGGAAGGCACCGGGCTTCGAGGAACAGGCGCGGGGGAGAGTCCCGGGGGAGCGCACCTCTTCTCCCTCCTCCTCCTCCTCCTCCTCCTCCCCCGGGGAGGAAGGCTCCCTGCCAGCCGCCCTTCCCGCAGCACCCCCTGCCCGGGCCAGGCCTTCCCGGTTCTCTCGGCCATGAATTATTCAGACCCGCGTGGGAAAGCCGGGCCGCGGGGACCCGCTGCGGAGCGGGGCGGAGCGGGAGGGGGGATGAACCGCGTACCCCCGGCGGTGCGGGGGAGGACCCAGCTTCGCCCCCGCCCTTTAACCCCCCTGGGCCGCCCCCTCACACCCCACACCCGGGATGGAGCCCCCAAACCTCTGTAATGATGGGGGGGGGATCGCGACCCTGCAAGGACGGGGGGGGACCCGGGATGAGGGGTCCCGGGGGCGGCAGAGCGGTGGTGTTTGGGGGGGGGGGCGCGGGGCGGGGAGGGGTGGGAGCCGTTTTTTATGAATGAGCCACGATTACTATGCGGCGCGCGCGCGCCCGCGCTGCCTGGCCGGGCGCTGATTGGCCCCGGCGCGCCATTGACGTCACAGCGGGGCGAACGGGGCTTGGGGGGGGGGTGGTGTGTGAGTCACCCCCCCCGCAATACACCCCCCCCCCCAGCCCCCACACCCCCCCCGGGGCTCGGTCACTATAACTCGGCGGCGCCCATGGCAGCGGGCCCCGAGCCCGGGCCGAGCATCCCGGCAGGTGAGTGCACGGAACCGGGGGGGGGGGGGGCACGGGAACAGCGGGGGGGGGGGGGGGGGCGGGGGCTGCGGAACCGGGGGGGGGGGCCGCATGGACATCGCGGGGGGGGACACGGACAGCGGAGGTGGGACAGATGGACGCCGGGATGGGGTGTGAGCGCTTTTTCCCACGGCTGTGCTGCCTGCCTGGTTCCCCCCCTCCATGGTAAAAGAAGGGGACACCCCCGGTTGGGGTGGGGCATGGCGGGGCCTCCCCCCATCACCTGCTGCTCGGGGTCCCATTGGTTTGGCCCTGGAGGGCTCGGGGAGTGCGGGGTGGGGTGGGGGGAGCCGGGGCCCATCCTTCCCCCCCTGTATTTATCCTGCCCCTCCAATTTCTCCATCAAAACTGACGCCGTGCACCCTCCCCGGCAGCTCGCACAGGCCAGAGTGGGCTGAGTGGGGGTCTGTCCGCGTTCCCCCCCCCCCCTTAATTCACAGATTTATTTTTCTTTGCTTGCAAAAGAACAAAACCCAAACGCCCTCGTCCAGAAAAAAATCTCGGAGCAAAGAGCCAGCACCCCCTCAGCGCACATCGCTCTGCCCCCCCAGCTTTTGGGGGAGGCAGGACTGTCCCTGGCTGGGTGGCACAGCGACAGCTTGGGGGGGTCCCAGCCGCGAGCAGGGGGTGCTGAGAGGGCTGCTCTTGCAAGACGTTCTCCACCAGCATGATGGAAGAGGGGTCCCCCAACTCCAGCAAAGCCCAGCGAGGCTGGTTCCCGGCCGGGAACGGCACTGGCAGCTCCTTGGACCTGGAGTCCGTGGTGCCACCGCTCGCCTTGAACCCGTGGGACGTCGTCCTCTGCGTCTCCGGGACCATTATCTCCTGTGAGAACGCCATCGTGGTGGTGGTCATCTTCTACAGCCCGGCTTTCCGGGCTCCCATGTTCCTCCTCATCGGCAGCCTGGCCACGGCCGACCTCCTGGCCGGGTTGGGGTTGATCCTGCATTTCGCCTTCATCTACTTCATCCCGTCGGAGGCGGTCAGCCTGCTCACCGTGGGGCTCCTGGTCACCTCCTTCACGGCCAGCGTCAGCAGCTTGCTGAGCGTCACCATCGACCGCTACCTGTCCCTCTACAACGCCCTGACCTACTACTCGGAGAGGACGGTCACCAGGACTTACATCATGTTGATCCTCACCTGGGGAGCCTCCATCTGCTACGGGCTCCTGCCCATCATGGGCTGGAACTGCCTGAAGGAACCCTCTGCCTGCAGCATCGTCAAGCCCCTGATGAAGAACCACCTCATCATCCTCTCCGTCTCCTTCTTCATGGTCTTTGCGGTGATGCTCCAGCTCTACGTGCAGATCTGTAAGATCGTCTGCCGACACGCCCACCAGATCGCCGTCCAGAGACACTTCCTGGCCGCTTCCCACTACGTCACCACCCGAAAAGGCATCACCACCTTGGCCATCATCCTGGGCGCCTTCGCCTCGTGCTGGCTGCCCTTCGCCGTGTACTGCCTCCTGGGGGATTACACCTACCCGGCCCTCTACACCTACGTCACCCTCCTCCCCGCCACCTACAACTCCATGATCAACCCCGTCATCTACGCCTTCAGGAACCAGGAGATCCAGAAGGTGCTCTGGACCGTCTGCTGCGGCTGCCTCTCCCCCACCATGCCCTTCCGCTCCCGTTCCCCCAGTGACGTCTGACGCGCGGCCGCCCCTCGCCAGCCCCTCCGCGCCTTCCACTCACCGACGGCGGTCGGGGGGGGGGGTGGGATTTTCTCGTGGTTTGGCCCCGTTTCCCCCCCAGGGACGCTCGGCAGGAGCTCTGGGAATCCAGCAGCTCTCCCCAGCACTGTCCTTTCCGGCACAGCCCCTTTTCTTCCTCTATTTTTCCACTTTTTGAATTTACAGGAGAGAAAAACGTATTTTTTAACCATAATATAATCTATATTTATGTGTGTGCGCACGAGAGAAGGGGGAGATCCTCATATTTTCTTTAAAACTATCTATGATGCTTTATTTTTTTAAGGGGGGGGGGCGATACCGGGAACGTTTGCTCCCCCCTTGCTTTTTTTACAGCCTCGTTATTTACCTCAGATAGTTAAAAATATATATTTTGTATTTTCGGGGAAGGGGGGGAAGACTCGCTTGCCGGAGGAGGAGGGACTCGAACCCACCCCCTGCTCCCAGCCCTCCATCCCTTTATCTATTATTTTTTAATTACTCTTTAAAGGGATTTTCTCGCCCCCCCCAGCACTGGGCCCTGCTGCCCTCTAGTGCTCGCTGCCTTGGGGGCTGCCGGAGGCTCCGCACCCCAAACCCGGCAGCTTCGGGGTCCCCTGGGTGCTGCTTCCCCCTCACGGCACCCACTTCTGCCCCCCCCCCTCCCACCCCGCCCCGCCAAAGCGTTTCTCTGCACTGGGATTTGCACATTTTTCGGAGGGGGAGCTGGAAGGGAAGAGGCCCCTTGGGCTGGGGACCCCTCGGCAGGGTGCTGCAGGGTTGGGGTGCTGCAGGGTTGGGGTGCTGCAGGGTTGGGGTGAGGGTGGGGAGGGGCTGCCGCTCGTTTACAACCATGATGGGGAGGGAAATAAAAGTAATTTGTGATACAAGGTGTGCCTGTTTGGTGCTGGGAAGGGGATGGGTTGGGAGGGGGTGGCTCTGGGGGGGGTGGGGTGTTGGAGAGCAGGTTGAGGTCCCCGTGCCATCCCCCTCAGTCCAGGCAGGACCTTCTCCCCACTCCATTCCCTGCGCCCGGTGCAGAAATCCCAAGCGACAGCACTTCCCCCCACCCATCACATCCAGTTAGCAGGAGCTGGCCCTGGGGGAGCAGCACCGAGGGCCCTGGCCATCCTCATCCTCACCCTCATCATCCTCACAGCTGGTCCAGCAGGCAGAGGGGCTGCAGCCAGCCTTGTGCTGTTCTTGCTGCCTCCGTCCCAGCAAGGTCAGGGGCAGCCGCCTGCACCCCAGCCCCTCTCCTGGAGGCACGGGAGGGCTCAGGGCTCTGCCTGGGACCCCCTCACCGAGGTGCCACCCCTCAGCCAGGGTCTGGGATGCCCATCGTAGCTGCCCATGCTGGTTGCACGCAGCGCCGGTCGCAGGGATGGCAGAGTTAACGATGGCAAAGCTAATTAGGGCAGCTCATCCCCTCCGGTAGCAGAGCTCTGTGCCCCGAGAGCCCCCCGTGCCCCCTTGCCCACCCTGGTCGGGGAGCAGCAGGTTTCTCAGAGGCATTTGTGCATCCGCAGACACGCCGGGATGTGGCAGAGCCCAGGGCTGGAGCAGCCGGAGCTCGGCTGGGCGCTGCGGCACGGGGTGCGCGCCGGCACCCCGAGGCTTGGCTTCACCTTGGGCTCGGGGACCTGGTGGCAGTCCGGAGGGTCGATGCTGTTTACTGTAAAGGAAATAAAAGATTTCCTTCGGCTTCTCGGCTGAGCTGAGCGCCGGGAAGGGGATGTGGCAGCCAGCGGAGAGCAGATTGAGGCTGCGGGAGCCGCAGACCAACGCCTGCTGCTCTCCAAGGGCTGCGCTCAGCGCTGCAGATGGGGAATTTGGGGCTCCCCTTGTCCCCACTGGGGCAGCTCGGGGGTTGGAGACACCCGTCGTGTGCTGGGGCTGAGCTGGGGACCCTCCGTCCCTCACCCAGGGGGTAACTCCCGAGCCTGGGCCCCCGGGCAGTTTACACCTGGTTGTTCTGCCAACATTGCCCAGCAGTTCAAGAGCTTTTCTCTCCCTCCTGCTTCCCCTGCTGATGTCCTCAGGGGGAGCAGAGCAGCCCCTTCACTTCTGCATGGTGGGCAAGCCTGGCCGGTCTCTCCTGCTCCCTGGGGTCCCTGTCGCCTCCCCTGGGGACAGGGTGACACAAGCACACGGCATGAAGGCAGCAGCACGCAGGTCTGCTGGGACAACCCCCCCTCAGGCTCCCACCCACCGTGGCTGGTGCTGGGGTGGGTACAAGGCTGTGCCGGAGCCTTCCCGAATTCATCCGAGGGGGATCCACAGGGCTCAGGAGCCCTCCTAGCCTCGTCCCCTGCTGCCACCAGCCATCGCTTGCCGCTTCCCGGCTGGGACATGCACCCTTCGGCTCCCACCTGTGTGCAGCATCCTGCCACCGGGATCGGCGAGGGCAGCCGAGGCTGGAGGACGCGGGACCGCGATCCCGCGGCGGTGCTGGCTGCTCTCCCAGCACCAGCCGCTGAGTCCGGAGATGCTGCCGGCTGCCCTAGGCCCCTGGAGCGGGTGGCACCGAGCGGGGAGCCCAGCCTGCTCCCTTTTTGGGTGGAGAAAGATGCTGAAAGTGGAGGTATATAAAAAAAATAGTCAAATCCAGCTGAAAAGGTGCCAAGCAGCCACCCCCACGCTGCTGACGCGCGGGAGAGGCTCGGCGGGGACCGACGGCCCCACTTGGGGGTTCAAATAGGAGCTAAGAGGCTGTGAGCGGGATAAAGGCGCGGGCACAGCATCGCCCCAGCTGTGTCTGCACATCTGGCAGGCCCGGCCCTCCCCAGGCACCCTCTGCCCAGCACTGCAGCTCCTGGCACAGGCAGCTCCTTGCCGCCAAACCCAGCCCGTGCTGCGACGAGGGCACGGGGCTGCAGGCAGGTTTTGCTCCTCTTCTCTGCCCCGGGTCCTGCTGGAAGCAGCGGGCTTCGCTCCGGCTCTGGGCACCGGCCCTTTGCCACCTTGCTGGGAATGGGGACACCGGGCAAGAGTGCTGGCAGCAACCACAGCAAAGCCAGGGCTGGCTCCTGCTGGGCGAGAACCCTCCCTCCCCTCGGTGCCGAAAACAGGGGGGGCTTTGCCAGTGTGGAGGACGGAGGGACGGCAGTGCTACCCCAACACCTCCCGCCAGCACTCTGAACCCCGACCGACCTGCCTAGGGCAGAGCCGAGAGCCACCCATCGCATCCCGGGGATGGGTCTCTGCTCCCAGCGATGTACTGGGGTGTCCAGGAGGGAAGCATGAGCCCCCACATCCCCCCTGCCCTGCGGTGGGCGAGCGGCCGGGCGGGGAATGCCAGGCCATGGGGCAGGCTGAGCAGCTCCGGTTATTGGCCTGGGTTCCATTTCAGCGAGAAACCTCAGCCCTTGGCTTGGGGGATTTTGTTTCCTTGGAAGCGGGAGCAGGCAGGAAATGAAGAAAACGCGGCCCCGCTCGTAAGCGATTTACCAAATGCCGAAGGCAGCGGGAGGCATTTCCCGGTGCAGCCCGGGCTGCGGCGCACCAGCCCCGGCCACCTCCGGAGCCATGGCTTCCCGGGGAGGAGAGGCTGTCCCAAACCTGCACCCTTCAGCGTGGGAAGCGGGTGGGTCTCCTGCACCCTCCCATTTTATTCCTGCAGCGAGTCCCCAGGCAGAAGTGGCTTCACGCCGTCACCCCTTGGCTGCCTGGCCGGGGTGCGGGGACCCACGGGCAGCAGCACCCTCCGCTCCCCGGCGGCAGCTCGCAGAGGACCGGGGTCTCAGGCTGGCGCAGGGCTGGGGCTTTGTCTAACTGGAAATGGCGATGGGAAGCGTGATTTGGCCCTGGCCGCAGCCCCAGCTCTGCGCCGGCTGCCTTAAGCCCTCCACATGCCGGCGCTGGCCTTTGCGGGAGCGGCTGAGCCCGGCGCAGAGCTGCTGCCCTGCCAGACTGCAGAAACTTGAGCTCCAAATACATAATTCCTCTGGCACCCCGCGGTTATTTGTGAGCTGCTGTGAGCAGATGGAAGAGTTACAGATAAAGCCATCCGCAGCACGGGAGCCGATTGCCTTCCCCGCACAACCGCGTAGGCAACAGCAAAGGCAAGGGAGGAGAGGAAAGGGAAAAAAAAAAAGGCAGAAAGGGAGTGAGAGAGGAGTCAGCCATTTCTACAGGGGCTGAGCTGCCATCTCAGCACACCTACGTGCAAGAAACGGGGACTTTCTGCTGGCCGCGGGCCCGTGCCGGGGAGCTGGAAGAGGGGCAGGGCTCTGCCACCAGCCCCGGCTGCTTGGCAAAGGCAGGCAGCGCGTCGGGGGTGACATTGGCACGGCAGAGCGGTGCCACACACTGGGAGAGCAGGCTGGTAACGCTGATCGGAGCTGGCAGCGCCTGCACTCGCTTCGGTCCCAGAGGGGGAATTAAGGGAGAGAAGCTGACGTCAGTGGTGGAAAGGACACGCAGCCCACTCGTCCACGGCAGCCGGCAGCATCTTCTGGGTGTTGCCACCACCACCTTGAAGGAGAAAATTAAATAGGTCTTTGGAGACGGGGGCTCCAGCGAAGCCGGAGCGCGGCCAGCTGTGATCCGGTGCCGAAGCCCTGTGGAAGAGGCAGACGGGCAAACACATCAAAGGCTGGGGCGAAGGCCAGCGCGCCGAGGCGCAGGCGGGCCCCAGAGACTCTCCCCCAGCTGCAGCAGCTCCTCCGAAGAAAACCGCTGCTCACGGAAGGGGCTCAGGCGCCGACAGCACCGGCACACCATTTGTCTCGCTGCTGGGCTTTGCCTCCCTGCAGCGAGCTAAACCCCAGGCCGGGGAGCAGCGGCTGCCTTTACGGGGGGGGGGAACCACCACGACACCCCCCCACATCCCCCAAAGTGACTTTCATGGGCCGGTACCCCAAAAAATCAGAAGCACCGAGTTAGCCCTGGCCACAGCCGCAGCCACGCAGACGCGGGAGCCAGGCTGCTCCTCCCGGATCCGGGGCCACGCTGCACCCGGGAGCGTGGAAGCCCAAGAGATCCCTCCTTCCCCTGCCCTCCGCGCCCCAGCACGACTACAGGGCTTGCTTGTTCAGAAGCTGGCAAGGCCAATTAATCTAATGAGGTTTTGCAGCCAGGGACCATTGTCAGCCAGGAAAGACACCGCGCCGCAGAGCGAGCGCACGGGTGTCTCCTGGAAGCCAAGGGAATTTGGCAGAGCAAAGCTCAAGGTAAAAGCAGGGATGAGGAGCAGCAGGGACGGATCCTTTTGTTGCTCTTCACCGACCGGCGAGAAAAAAAATATACCCAGAGGACAGGCTTACGTCCCGAGCCCAGACAAGGCACCTGAGAACAGGGCCGGGAGCCATCGCTGCTGGGGCCGGGCAGATTAACCGCAGAAGGGACCTTGAGCAGCTGAAATGGAGGTAAAAAATCCCCCCACGCCAGCAGCAGCCCCCTCGCAGCCCAGCCGCGGGGGCTCCGCTCCTGCAAGATGGAGCAAGGGCTCATTTCGTACGGCAAGGAGCGCACGGGAGGCTGGTGGCTCCTCCTGGATGGTGCTTCCGTGGCGTCGTCACCCACCGCTGGCAGCACCAACGCCCACCCTCGAGAACCCTCAACCCTCCTCGGCGTGGCTGCGGGGTGGCACTGAAGGACGTTTCAGCGGGGATGGGGTTTGCAAGGGACGCGCTGGCTTTCTTCACCCATCCACCTGCGGACAGGAGACAGCCTGGGCACCCTCGGTGAAATGCCAAACACAGCCAGATTCTCCCGGTCACCCCACTGTGAGACACACGACAGGCTGTCCAGGAACCTTCCTGAGCTCCTGGGCAGAAGAAGTCACCCCAGACCAGTCGCAGCAGCTCCTCTGCCCAGGACTGGCCAGTTTCCACGGGTGAAGGATCACGCTGCAGCTCCCCGACATACGGAGTTAACACACGCAGGCCCCCGGTGGATAGAAAGGTTTTATCAAGTTTAAAAAAGGATCCAAAAAATTAATTTTTCTTTTTTTTTCTTTTTACATGTACATTACAAAAAAAAATTTGCAATCAGGATCTTCATCCAGGGGCTACCGAGCTGATTACAAGGGAAATAAAGCAGCAGGAAAGCCTGGCTTGCACAGCGACCCGTGGAGATAAGGACAGACAGACAGCACAGGTGAAGGCAGCGAGTCTGCGCCCCAGGTACAAACCCGGACGGGGCTCCGCTCCCCCCGCAGCAGCTTTACACCCGCTGTACCTGGGCGGCAGAGTCCAGCCATCAGCGTTTGCTCTGCAGGGGTAAGAAAACCAAACAAATCTACAGTGTTTTGCTCGTGAGGTTGGTTGGCGGCTTTTTTTTTTTTCTCTAAGCAGAGTTTCGCTGCTGAAACTCTTTTGGTCTGGAGTGAGGAACCCCCTGAGAGTATCCGTCAAACATCCCGACCCCCAGCCCGGTGGGTCCTTCGAGGGCACTTCCCATCCTCCCACCGCATCTTCTGCTCAGCAATAAACCCCTAAGACACAAGTGGAATAATTCCTCTTATAAATATATTTATATCATGTTGGAAAATAAGGCACTTCAGGAGGGTTACAGCTCGCCTAAGTCTATGACATTCTAAAATCAGGAAGAAAAATGGGTTAGTCTCTGAAATGAATTAAAATGAATGTTAATACAGTAAATAAAAACAATCGGATCCACTTCCCACTTCAAAGCTTTGTTTAAAAAGGCAGAGAAGAAAATACCCCCCCAAAATCCAACAGCAACAAATCCTGCCCCGGGGCAGCCGCAGCCGCCCCACGCGGGGCCCTGCCAGCCAGCTCCACGCCGGAGCCCGCCAAGGGCAGGTACTGCCCCAAGAGGCACGTTCAATAAGTTCATGGGCTGAAAAAAACCAATATATAGAATATATCCTTTCCCTGACACGACACTCGGCACAGTTCCCCGGCCATCTGGGAGCTCCAGGAACCCCTTCCCTCGCTCTGGTCTGGTGCTTTGGGTTCTGATAAGGAGAGGAGAACGCGGTGAAGGTCACCGACTGCGGATGAGGCTCTGGGCTGAGCCCGGGGAGCCGGGACGAGGCTTTTCCCTGTGAGCACGGCAAGGGGGGCGGCGGGGGAAGAGCGGCAGCCAAGCACTGCGGGCGAGGACACCGGGAGAATGTTTAACCAGGAGCGCGGCGCCGGCGAGGGGAAGGCAGCGGAGACCTGCCCAAACTTGCACGCCTCGAGCAAACGGCTCCCAGGACGGGCGAAATGGCTGCTCTGGCTCCCCGTCTCCGTACGGACACGGGGCGGGCTGAAATGGAAAGACGGGGGCTCCTCCCAGGCAGGCCCCCAGCTGCCAGCTCTTGTTTTTGGCTTTGTGAAATGCTTGAGGTTCGCCCGCCGTGCCTTTACGCAGAAAAAAGGGAGAGGAGGGAGGAAGTGAACACGAAAGGACAGAGATGGCAGGGGAGTCCGGCGCAGGCCCTCGTCTCCGCGGGGCAGCAGCCCTGCAGTCACGGCACAGCTGCTCTGCCTTGCAAAGGTTGTTTTTGGCACCTCTCCTCTTCCCCTACTGGTTTAAGAAATATTAAGCTTGCTTGGTGGCCCAGTACTCTGTGATTTTGCAACGATACTCAGAAACAGTCACTTTATACCAGTTGTTGCTCAGGAATCTCCGCACCAGGGTCATACCAAAACCAAAAACCAAACCCACCCCCATCTTCTCTACCTGTCCACAACCTTTTCTGCTTGGGATCCAGCGTTTTCTCACCTCAGGATGTCAGTTTGGAAGCAGAGGGTGGTTCCAGCAGGCTTGCACGGACAAAGCAGCGTCCCTGCCGCTGCCAGGAGAGCCTCGCGAGCCGGCGAGGCCCTCGGAGGAGCCGGCTCCACCCGCAGCCATGCCCCATCGCCCACACCGCATCCTTGCGCAACAGGCAAGCGCGTGGGGCAATCGTGTCCCCGGCGCCCCGAGGCACAGCCCCGCCTGACAGACCGTCCATCTGGGTCACAGGGAATATGGCACTTGGCTGGATTTCGCGCGACAGGAACACTCGCTCCCCTTTCCCAACAGGGGCCAACTCTAGTTAAGGCAATTTAAAATTAACCCAGGTCTGGCATGCGCGAGCTCCTTGCTTCCCTGTGTGATAACGCTGTCAGCCCGTCTTAGCTTAAAGGTCCCCTTTCCCCAGGAACCCGTTTCTGAGAGAAGCCAGAGGACGCTTACAGAACGAGCAGAAAAACAAGAGGCAGCGGTTCTCCTCCAGCCCCTTTCCCCGGCTCGCAGTCATCATCAGTCCCTCAGCTGCGCGATGGCTCGCTGCCACCCGAGGGGTTTGTTCCCTCTTCCAGAACCTGGAAATAGCGCAGCTCAGATGTTCCCAGCCCGTCGGGATGCCTCCCCGGCTACGCCCTTTCCATCTTAGCAGAGAAAATCTGATGGTGCAGCGGTCCAGGAAATCTCTCGGGGTTGCGCTGGATCTCACTCAGCATGATCCGCGCCCCAGCACAGCCCATCCTCCAGGCCATCATCTGCTCCGTCCGAGATGAAAAAACGCGCACGCACACACGCGAGAAACCGGTGAGAACTCCATGGCACAAACTGAAGCCATCAATCAAACCCCACGAAGGATTTTTCAGCGTGCTGGCAGCCTGGGGCTGGGCCTGGCGGCTCCAGGTATCGGCAACATCATTAAACAAGACAAGAGGAGAAGGAACAGGCACGGGCTGGCAAAATACTTTACAAGAGGGAAGCCGAAGAGCTTGGAGGGTTGGTCACAAAAGGATGTGCGGCAGGTCCCCCCCGCCCCAACCACTGGAGCCGTGGGCTCCAAAAGGCTTTTGAATTGCTCTCTTGCGTGACCCTGAGAGTCACGTCTGAATTAAAACACCCATCTGCAGCATCAGGGGATTTGTTTCTACGTTTCCAGACTGCGCTTATGACAGAAGGAAATATGAACCAGCAAGAAAACCGAGGTCAGCTCGTTCAAGCTCACCATCTTCTCCCCCTGCCAGACCAGTATCTGTTGTGAGCAGCCTGGGAATTCACAGGGTTAGTGAGGAGAAACGTTTCCTTAAAATTAACTAATGAATTAGAACAACGAAATGACGGGAAACAATGTAAGCTAGGTCTGATGTAACCAACGGGCAACTCGGTTCACACACGAGATGTTTTTAGGCACACAAAGGCCCCTCCCTGGGTGGGAGGGAGGAAGGAGCGAGCAAAGGTAATACCAGTGTTTTCTGCTACTCAAGTCCTCATGTAAGAAGTGTGGTCACCCCGTGAGAAAAAGCACCTCTTCAACTGCAGCATGGCCCTGAACAGGCCAAAGAAGCTCAAAGTGCCTGACAAGGGGTCCAGAGAAACCCTCCCCACACCGTCTCCCTGCTCCAGGCACTTATTTTTCTGTTTTAAACTCACTCTCAGCATGAACTGGAGACACCAGCAAAGTGGGGTTTCGCCACCGCTCGGCGCTGACCACACAGACGTGTCTCAGCAGGGCAGCAGAGCGACCGTTCCACCCTGGTTTGCAGCCCTTTGTGCGAGTCTCCTTGGGCAGACTTGGCGAAGCAGCCCATGGGTATGTGAGGAAGGTGAAGGCAGCTTTTAAAATAAAAACCAAAAGGTCCCTCCTTGCATGGCACCCAAGATGCTCCGCAGTCCTCGAGCTGGGAAGCGCAGTCCGCGCAAAGCAGTCTGCAAATAATACCAGGGGGTCAGAGGGGAAAGAATTGTGCACTATTGCCAAAACTTGATTATTTGACAGTGGGATGCAGCTGAGAACTGACATTTAAAGCCCATTTTCTTGCAGCACTACCAGTATTCACTGGAAAGGAAGAGCCATCAGATCAACTGTCTGCTGTTGCAATGAGAAAACTAGCTGAAAATGTCCTTCATCTGAAAGGCCACGCGGCCGCAACAGGATCATCCATCTTTACTCTGAAAATCCCTCAGGATGGAGGGTTTATATGTGCTCTGCCTGGTGGCATCGAGAATCGGGAGGTTTAGCTCTCCTTTAAATAAACAACCGTTACACCCCCTCCAGCTAAATCCCGACACCGCATCCTCGGTGTCCGTGAGGAGACCGTTTGGAGAGGCAGAGCACAGAGTCCTGACAGAGCTGGAGGGGAGGGAGAGGGGAGATATGCTGCTGGTTGTCTGCAAACCCTTGGCACATCTTTGGTTACAGGATGGAAAAGGAAGTGGTGGAAGGTTTGGCCACCTGATTCCTTAAGAAGATGTTAAGAGAAGTGGAAAGAAGGGGGTGGGACCGTGGTTAATCCGACCATTCGTCCTCATCGAACTCAGAAGAGTCGTCCTCAGAGTCGCTGTACTCCACAGCGATGCGGCGTGACAGGATCGTCGCCACATCGTTGCCCACAACGTCCCGCTTCTCCTGTTCCCGCTGCTCCTCCACTTTGCGGAGCTGGAAGCCTGTTGGAAGAAGGTTACGGAAGGGATCACGCAAAGGCTTTGGTCACACTGAAGTCCCCCAGCAGCCATCCCTTTGACACCATCCTCTGAGCAAGGCAGCCTCTCCTCTGCCAGCGAGCGTTACATGCTGGGGGATGACACTGATGGTGAGTGACAGCCAAGACAGGCTGGGTGGGCAGGTGGAATGGGAAGGGAACTGTTTCTGTGCTCCTCGGAGGGGTTACACCACTGCTGTTCCATCACTCACAAGCTTGGAGCACACCGATTCCAGCCCTGCCCTCTCCAAAGGTGCAGGCGGAAGGCAGAAAACCTCGTGAGGTTGTTGTCAGGGTGGGCAGAGAAGGAGGGACCCCAAGGGACAGGTCTTGAGAGCGAGGCAGACACACCACTGCTCACGTGTGGACACTGGGAGGTTTTCCAGAGGCAAAGGAGGCCATTGGTATTGAAACACAACCTTACCTTGACGAATAGCGGAGAGCAGATCGCTCCTGGCATCGCTAACCGCTGGCAGGGATGACTTGGGCTTGGAGGCGGGGGTGTCTGAGGGTGGAGGAGGGGGTGGAGGACCATCCAGGCCACTGGAAGACAGAGGCGGTGGCCCAGGAGGCGGTGGTGGTGGTGGAGGCGGCGGCACGCTCCCGCTGCCCAGCTGCGGCAGAGGAGGTGGGAGCACGCTGGCATATTCCACTGCTGGAGGGGGCGGTGGGGGCGGCGGGGCAGCAAACTCGGGATGAGGAGGGAAAGAAGGGGGCGACGGGGGTGGTGGGGTTCCCGGGGAAGGGAAGCCCATGGGAGGGGGCGGAGGGGGGCTGTTTCTCATCAGCGGTGGTGGTGGAGGCGGTGCCGGAGGGGGAGCAAAGCCCGGCCTGGCTGCTGAGGGGGATCCGATGGGAGGAGCTGGTGGCGGGTGACTGGGGCTGACCAGGTTGGATTGTTTGGTACCTCCAGAGCCAGAACCTCTTTGGTTGTCTACAGGATAGCTATTGTGACAGGAGAGAGAGAACAAGGGCCAGATTAGACTGCATGATCTCAATGTTAATGCAAGTCATGTGCGTTTGTCGCGCTCCAGACAAAAATCTAAGTTCCAGCTTTAACTGGTGTTTCCATGAGACCTTCCTCCTCAGTTTCAGCTCCTTCGCAGTGTTTCTTTTGGCCTACACCCCTAGAACAAAGGAAAGCTTCTGGAGACTGGCAGAAACACTATCATCCGTCCCATCTCTCAGGCTGATGAGAGAATGAGCCATCTCACCTCTCCAGCAGAGGCCAGGCGTCATGTCTGGGCTCAGAGAAGCCTCCTGGCTCAAGAGCTCTCCTGCAGCAACACAACCCACCGCCCCTCCACACTGAGGTCAGGCTTCTGCCACACCAAGCAGGGATGTCTACCGTGACAAAGGGCACAAGGACCGGTGGGCATGCCAGGGAAGTATATGCTCCCACCACCTGCTAGAAAGAGATCTCCTCACCGGATTCCATGGCTCTGAGCTGGAGGGCGGCAGCCATGTCTCAGCTCACCGTGGGGAGTGAAGAGGAAGACTTGGAAACCCAACGTGTTTTGAGGGAAAACATCGATTCTTGGGTGACTAATCACCCAATTATGGAAGCTGTGTTCTACCACAGAACACTACTGCCCATAACATGCCATAATATCCTACGTACGTGTGAAGGAAGCCCTAAACTGACATCTTCTCCCATGGGAAAACAGAAGAATAAGGTACATTTGCCACAAAACTGTCATGGTTTTTAACAGTGCACAGCCCTGATCCACGACAGACTCCTGGATATCAAACCTAGCTCCCAGGGTTCTTTCAAAACCACCACCAAAACACCACCAGAGAGGGGAGATCTCTGTGGCTAGGCAGAGATCTAAGCAACCGCAGACGGCAGCATAAGCTTCATCTGAAAGCTTGTACCTGCTCTGCCCTAGAGAAACGTGCTGCAGAGCGGAGTCCTTGGTCTCTCCGACACATCTGAAGAGCCTCTTCTGCATCACTGCTGCCTTTGGTAAGACGGAGACAAGCTAACGCAGCCTTGACTCTGATTTACTGCCTTAAAAAAACCCCAGAGCTACTCTCTTCTTTCCCCCACTGTGTCTTGAGCCACTGCTGGACCATAATTCTCCTCTCTGGAGGTGGCTGGAAGTCACCATTTCATCCTACACAAAGCAGCTCCCCAGAACTTAAACCAAGGTCTCTGGGAAGAAGTCAGCTGGTGTGCTCAAGTCCTTCACCTTTAACTACATCTTCAGCACCCATGTCATGCATTTGCCAAAGACCGTGGAGCAAACAGTAATAAAAAAAGAGGCAAAAGACGCCGTTCTTTGCACAGTTCTATCAGGAATGTGAGTCTACCTGCTCTGGAACACCCCTGCAATGGAGCCCAACCATTAACCCTTCTTGCAAGTGCAATGGGGCTGCTCTAGCTCTCGCCCAAGCCCATCTGCACGGGAACGCTGGTGGTGGCTGGGATTTACCGGGTGCTGCACTGCCTGTGCCTCGGGCCGTGCCTGCGGCTGTGCTTCCCCTCCAGACTGGAGCATTCTGGTGCCCATACAACCCCCGTTGGGGAGCAATGCTGAACTCTCTCAGCCCATCTCCTGTCATCCTTTTACACCACCTCCCACTCCCCGCTGACAGAAGGGATCCCGTAGGCTTACCTAAACTCCACCGGGGGTGGAGGCAGGCTGTCATCTGGGAACGAAGGAGGTGGTGGCACAATAGAGTCAGGCTGTGGTGGTGGCGGGTAGCAGTTCCCGTCCATGCTTTCGTTCGAGCCGATGCTGCCGTTCTGATACACCATGTTAGAGGGGTACCTGCGTGGCAGCAAGACAAGCCATTCATTTAGAGTTCAAGGCAATACCCAAAGCTCGTTTTTCCCCTCCTGGCTCACACGAGCTTTGCCACCTGGAAGGGCTACAACAAACAACTGTGCAGCAGTTCAAGCACCGAACGGCAGCGATAGGAACCAAGCGGATGGACCTGCTGGGAAGCAGCTCCATGGAGAAGGACCTGGGAGTCCTGGTGGACAAATTCCCCATGAGCCAGCACTGTGCCCTCGTGGCCAGGAGGCCAATGGTCTCCCGGAGAGCATGAAGAAAAGCACGACCAGCAGGTCGAGGGAGGTTCTCCTCTCCCTCTGCTCTGCCCCAGGGAGGTCATGTCTGGAGTCCTGTGTCCAGTTCTGGGCTCTCCAGCTCCAGAGAGATGAGGAGCTACTGGAGAGTCCACGGGAGGTGCTGTGCCAAGGAAAGGCTGAGAGCCCTGGGGTTGTTCAGCTGGAGAAGAGCAGCCTGAGAGGGGACCTCAGCAATGTCATCAATAGCTAAAGGGGATCAGGAGGAGGGGCCAGACTCTGCCCAGTGGTGCCCAGTGACAGGACAAGGGGCAACAGGCACAAACTGGAACATGGGAAGTTCCACCTGACCAGGAAGAGAAATTCTCTGCTGTGAGGGTGAGGGAGCCCTGGCCCAGGCTGCCCAGAGCGGTTGTGGAGTCTCCTGCTCTGCAGAGATCCCAAACCCACCTGGACGCGACTGGGCACCCTGCTCTGGGGACTCTGCTCTAGCAGGGGTTGGACTGGGTAATCCCCAGAGGTCCCTTCCAACCCTCACCACTCTGGGATTCTGTGGATCAACCTGAAAGAGTGAGGTTTCCTAGCAGGAATGGCTTTTCCCAGCACAGTGAGACCTGCCTTTAGGTGGGACCTTATCAACAGGACACATAAAACAAAACCTTGAAGCAATATTTAAAAGAACTAATAAAAAAAGTCTCTGTTCCTCAAAAAATCCTGTATGAAGGACCACGTACAGCTGTGTTAGTTTGCTCCACATAATTCTTTGGCTAGAATTTGCCCAGATGCTCCCAGAACAGCATGAGCATATATTTTAGTGAGAAAAAAACAGAATTAAAAATATTTTTCTTAACATTTCATTATAGAAAAGACATTTATGAGGGGGTGTTTTGACCAGTTTGGACTTGAAGGCCTCCCAGTTACAGCAGGTACCATCAGTGGCAAAAAAAAGAAAAGAGGAGCTCAAACCTAAGCTTGAGAATAGAATATCACAAAGAACCCAAGGAACAGCAATGCTGCTGGAAGCTGTTAATAGCACCGAAGGAAGGGACCACCCTCACGCTCAACTTCCAATGAGCTCATTTCGCTGTGGGGAGCTGGAATCACCCTGTTCCTGGGGGCTCTGGACCTCAAGTGATTTCAAATGCATGAACACGCTTCCACGAGAACACAGAGGAGCAAGAAAATGGTGCTGTTGTGCGGCTCGATTCCTCTGCTAGAAACCAAACCTGTTCTCCTATTAAACTAAAAGCAAGTTTTATTTTTAGCTGGAGAGTGTGATTTAAAGAGAGATTTTTCTTATATGAAAGGAAGCTGTGAGGAGCGAGCAGGCGAGCAGTGCATTGTGGGGAATCCGGGCTGCTTCCAGCCTCGCTGGTGTCAAAAGTTAAATGAATTCCCAAGCCAGAAGCGCTAAAGAGAGATCTGTAGCTTGAAACACTTGGAAGGGGACAGCCCCCGCTTCGACTTTAGGGTGTGAAGAGCCGTTTGTGAAGTGTAACAAAGCAATCGCACAATGCTACCGAGCTGGCACCCCGCGCCTCAGTGTGAGGCCAGAGCTGGGTGTGACGGGGAAGGCATCGCGCCGGGGTCGGGAGCCAAAGCCCTCAACACTTCTGTGCCCGCAGGGCAGGCAGCCGCCAGCAGACTGGCTGCCGAAGCTGTTCCTGCCACCTCACTCGAACCGCGCAGCTCCCTGATTTATTTAGCAAATTTTAAATCAGCAGACGGATTTACTTTGGGAGGATCTGATTAGTGGCAGCATCGATCGGCACCGCGCAGCCGATCGGGAGAAGCTGCAGAGCGGGGTGAACTGCATCACAATCAGCAGCGCCCGCCCGCTGCCCCTCGCTGGGGAGCTGACGGAGCGCCCGGGACTTGCTTACCCAGCAGGACCGTGTTTGTCCTTTGACTCAATAAATTCTTGTCCCATTTTCAGCTTCTCCCATTCTTCTTTCCGGGTTTTGATTTTCCGCGGATTCACATTTCCTCGATTCGGATTCTCCTTTTTCTCTTTCTAAGGGAGGAGGAATCAAACACAAGCCTTATTTTGCTTTAAACTCGCTGGGAACAGGACAGACCAGCAGCACTTTCAAGAAGATACATTCCTAAAGAGGGCCAGGATTTTTCATTTACTTTCCCGATTGCTGCAAGCTCCAAACACCTCCCATACAAAGAAGCTGGAGCAGAGATAGCACAAAAACCAGACAGACACCATCAGATTTCCCCAGTGCAGCACAGACATGATGCCATCGCTGCGTCCTGGCATGACCACCCTGCGGGCAGAGTGAAAGCTCCATTTCCCACATCAGTTCAGGTTTTGGCCTCAGTGTCAAGGCTGCCAAGTCTCACCATGGTCTTGTTGGTGTTCAGTGCTTTGGGCTGTAATATGGACACTCAAAGAGCTGGCTGTTGGTAGCCCCACCCTCCATATTCTCAATCTCTCCTTTGTTATTTCGATTGAAAAATCATGATCTCTTTTGATATTTAATACTCCGGGTGCTCAAAAGCTAAACCAAGTGTGCTCAAATCGTGGGCTGAGTTTCAGTGTTGGTAAACATGGTCCAAATCCAGGGACTCTACCTCTTGTTTTCAGCTTAAATGGTTTTGTTAAGCCTCCTGCTTGCCCCTAATTTAATATTAGGGCCTGCTTTTGCCCTCCTGAAGAGACGTTTTCTCCTTCCTTTCTTCTTCTACAGCAGAATTTATTACACCACTGGACGGACCGCGGTGCTGGGACAGGGGGATTCATGGTCCTTCGACACAGAACAGATCCCTCTGGAAGATCAGAAGTGCAGAAAAGACCCAACCCCACTTCCTGCCCTGTGGACTGCACTAGCATCATGTTTGAGGGCTCCAAATTAACCGTACCAAGACAGTGGCATTTGGAAAAACACAGGATGGGAGCAAACCAGGTAAAAACCTCACTGAACAGATCCATAAAGAGTTTCAGAGACTGAACCCGAGTTTTGAATGGCAACTTTGGAGTCCAGGATTTATTAACATTTCCCACCTCCTGTTCTTCCCTGCCACAACTCTGTGGGCAGAGATCTCCCATTTCCTCACCCTGTGTTTCCGCTTCTCTTTCATAATATCCTTGGTGTCCTGAAGCATTTTCTCTTTCCAAAGATCGAAGAAATAGGAAGGATCTGTGTAGAATTTAAGCGCTTCCTTGCCATCATCCCTAGAACAGGGAAGGGGAAAGAAAAAAAAAACCACACAAACAAGGACCAAGTCACACATTTGGAGCCCGAAAAAACCACAAGGCACAACTCCAAGAGACAGTTTAAAAGTCTGCAGTGAGGAAGGACAAAGATTCTGCTCTGGCCTCTGTCCCCCGTTTCAGGAGAGGCAGCAGACCTGGAGCCTCACTGGTCCTGGCCCTCCCACTCGCCATCGTTTGCCCTCACACACACTCTCCATTACGCAGCCCCTGAGGCGCTCAACTGCTCCGAGCGACCACCAAGAGAGCAGCAGGTCTCTCACTTCAACTCCCACTTGTTTGTGTCGAATTTTTAGTGTGAAAAAAAAAAAACCAAACCCAAAAGAACCTTCTCCAGCTCGGGAACCCTAAATCAGACCAGCAGCGTCCTTGAAACTCATGAGCGAGCACACACACACACACACAATCCTCCTACTTTGCAGTGCAGCCGCGTCTGGCAGAAGACGGCTGCCTCCAGCTATCTGTAATTACTTTTTACCTGTTCAAAAGATATTTATGGATGTGGGCTAAGTCTCTGTATTCTGACCCCCTTTACTTCTACCACCTACAAGATGAAATCAGAGCAGGAGAACTGGTTACGCAGCCAGCGCAGGTCACATCAGATGTCTCAGACCAGGCGCAGGAGGGCCACAGGAAGCAGCTCCAGATCTACAGGCTCCTGCTGCACCCACCTGGGCGAGAGCCATTTACAGATGTAGGCTCTGCAGTGTGCGCTGCGGCTCTCTGGAAAGAAGCCACAGGGCGACGGAGAAGCACAAGAAAAATGCATCATCCGCACAACACCTAGCATGTTTGTGCAGTGCTGGCCAAGCCTTGCCCCAAGGCGGTCACAAAAGTGACAGCAGGTAACGAAATAGATCATTCTCTAGCTACGCTCATTTGTACAGCCCCAAAAGCCGCTTCGCATAAGCCAGGGGATGGAGGTTTCCTGCTGGATCTCAGTTTCCCATTGAGGGGAGATTTAGACTAGTTATAAGGAAGAATTTTTTTTACACTGAGGGTGGTGAGACCCTGGCCCAGGTTGCCCCAAGTGGTGGGAGAAGTCCCATCCCTGGCACCATTGCAGGTCAGGTTAGCCCTTGGGGCTCTGAGCACGCTGCTCTGGTTGCAGATGTCCCTGCTCCCTGCAGGGGGTTGGACTGGATGAGCTCTGAAGGTCCCTTTCAACCCAAACCATTCCATGGTTCTAGGATTTGAAAAAACAGCAACTTCAATACAGCACAGGATGGGAAATGGCCTCCGCGGTGGGTTGGAAGAGGTGCTCCTCTGCACAGGAGCAAGGAGCCAAAAGGTGACTGCAGCCATACCTGTAAGGTGAGAGAATGTTGAGAGGTGGAGGAGTATTGCAGGTCCTGTAGGTTTCAAGGACAGGCACGGGGAGAGAATCTCTGTCGAAGAGCTTCTGGTCCTGAGTAGTGGAGCTTTTGAAGGCCTTCCTGGTGTTAATGCCTTGCAGGGAGACTGTAAGACAGAGCAGAGAGCAAGTGAAGAACAGCTTGACCCAGGCCAGTGACACTGAAGATCAAGCAGCAAACATCTGATTTCAGTTGGAGTTCTTGGCATGCTTAGCACTTCTTAAGGTCAGGTTCCTTTTCCTACAGATCTCCTGGGAAACCCAGCAAATCTCAGACCGGGCTGGGCCAAGATCCACTGCTGTATAGAAATGGCTCTCTCGAGAGCTGCTGATGTGGTTTTGAACCCCCGCGACCAAGACTCAAGAAGTGCACCAGAACCAAACTGCTGAAAAGTGAGTTTCCACGTGGAGACTTGTTATTGGGCAAATCTGGATTGGGTCAGAGAGGCTGCCCACAGGCGGCGCAGCCCGGAGGGGAGGAAACGGTCCCTCTTAGTCCAAGAGAAGATGTTCCAACACCCACTGCAGCGTTGCGCTCGTTTTACGGCCATGAACCAACCCCGCTGACTCAAGGAGAACCTTTACCATGCCTGCTCTGCAAGGCCTGCGCTCCACTCCATTACCTTCTTCCTCTTTGGGATCCAGCTGAGTGACTTTGACTTGCAAGCGGTCAACTCTCTCGACCAGAACGCTCACCCGAGAAGCAAAGGTGTTGGCTTGCGTAAACAACTCTCCAAATATGTCTTCTGCAAATTTACCTGGAATATTAAAGCGTCCACGTTACCCCCGTGAGCCACATCCGACCACATTCAGTCTCCAGCTTGTTTTTTTGAAGAAAGAAGAGCGAATAACGACCACACTTCAAGTTTATCAGGGTTGACTTTAAGATCCAGGAAGAAAATGCTCTGTTCCACCAAACCCTGACATTTTGAAGGGATCTTCAAGCAATAAAGAAACAATTGAGACATTTTAATAATGACTTAAAAGTATAAGAGCTGAAGAGGGCTGACAACATGCTACCGGTCTGTATCTGGAAGGGTCTGTAGGTCCTTTCAGATTCTCTGCTGCTCTGTTTATTAGACAAGCAAATACAGTCAGATTTTTATTGCTCTGGAGAATCTCAAAGGCTCCCAGTCTCCAGCAGGCCTGCCTCCAGGGTAACTGGCACAGATTTACAAGCTCAAAGAGCTCTGGAACTAGAGAGCAGACCCAGTCCTTGATCCCAATGCCTGAGCTTTAACCGCAGACGAAAGCACTGACCCCTTTGTTCCTTCAGGTGGCAGTGTCTGAAAAAACGACGCATTCACATTTATTCCAACTCGAAACCAAAGGGGAACTTCTCAAACCGGGATATTCTCTCTGTAACAGCTTGGATTGCACGGTGGGCTGCTCTGACAAACATCCTCCGTCCCAGTTTGGACTGCGCGAGTGCCCAGGGGCTTGGATCAGGAGCTCGCTGCACCACTCCCAAGCGCAACAAAAAGGATGTCCTCCATCCTTAAGAGTTTAAAATCTACGTGTGCAACAAGAGATGACCACAGGTAGACTGAGATGGGAGAAGAAAACCAAGAACTTCCAGTGAGTACTGTGGATTGGTTCTCTCTCAGGCACAACCCAAGACAGGGAGCCCCAAACCCGCTGAGGGCTACGCTGATCAGAACAGACTTGGCACCGAGAGCAGACACAGGCCCATGGAGCTCCCACTGATGGGAAACATTTCCAGCCATGGCTGTTGAGTACAAGGCCACTCCCAGTAAGCAGTCTGGTTTTGAAGCGCATCATCACATGGTCAACAGTTTGCTCTGGAATCTGTTACTCCAAAAGATCCTCTCCGACACTGAGGAAAGGAGAACCAGCTGGAGGCCTAACTTCAACAGCAGTTTTGGAAAGTCTGGTTGTCTGCAATGAGTCACATCAGAAAGACCTTCCACAAGGCAACCCCTTAAGCCCAGCTGCACAAACCCCTTCAGCCATCCGGGCTGACGTATCAGCAACTTGTTCACACCCCCGTGCATTCTTCTTATGCCGCCAAGCGTGGGGAACCGGCCAGGTTAAAAATCAACCTCCTCCACCCCTCTGGTGGCAATGCAACCTTGAAGTGTTTGCAGAAAGAGAGTGCTGGACGTTAACTTCAACTGACCTTCTCCTTCCTCGCTCCCAGACAACACAGACTCCACATACGCTCCATGAACCAGCCCAACCAGCTTCCCTCAAACTCACGAGAGGGATTTTATTGTTGGATTTCAGGGCCAGGTAGTTCTTGCTATAGTCACGTATCATGAAGGCCTCTGTGTTCAACATCAGCACAAGACCAGCTTTCCTGTTTGCCCGAAGAGGGTGGACGTTTACCTATGGGCTAATTCGACACCTCCCAGCAACAGTTCAAAAAAGAGAAGCTGGAATTCGGTTTCTACTTTAATGAGAAGTGAAAATAATTTCTGAATTTCACAAAGAACTGCAATGAGCACTAAAGAAACCATTAAGTCTTGGGTTTCTTGTGTTTCCAGCATAAAATAATAGATAACCAGCATTGTATATACAGGTCTTGACCCTGAAAGGAGGAGAAGGGATGGTCCGTGTGCCCTTGCCTGTGTCAGAGCAGCTGTACAGAGTCACCACCCAGCGTCTCACAGACCACTCTGTGCTCCGTGAACGCTTCCAGACGGGGTAAGGCAAGAGATTAATTTTTTGGTTTAGTTACTCTGACTGCAAAAGTGCAGCTTACAATCAGAATTATCTTTGTCATGCACTGGCAGGAAGACAGACGGCATGATTTAATAGGTCTTTCCATCTTTAGCTTGTGGATTCTGTAAAACCACACAGAAACGCGCAGTCGACTTACACAAAGTGCTACCAGCTGTGATAGTAACGAAGGGTGAACTCACCGCAATATGAAAGTTTGACAAGATTTATGTTTGCGTCTTTGTAAAGAGACTGTGGTGCACTAGGCATGGCTGATTATTCACTTGACAGGGCTGTCACAGCCTACTGAACCTGCTCCACGTTCCGGTAATATTCAACGTACAAGGAAGGAGTGGATTTATTTTTCAAAGAGCGAAGGAGGGGGAGCAGGAGTTTGGTCATTGGGGTGCGAGCATTCTGTAGCAGTTGGTCTAAACATCACTTCATTGAAAATACCACTGACCCTGGGGAAGTGGCTAAGAGACGGTGCTCAGCATTTCCTCCCCACCTGCCTCGCTCCCCTCTCAGGCAGACAGGCACGCAAGTGTCAGCGAGAGCCACCTCTCCCGAGTTTTCCCCTCCAGCGCTCTCCTCGAGGTCTCTGCGATTGGTCCAGCAGCACGCACCTCCCTCCCCGCATCTCCCAGCCAGGCTCCCAGGGCACCTTCCCCAGAAAGAAACCAGGCTGCAATTTGGCTTCCAGCGCTTCCCCCTCTCCGATGAGGTAGGAGCAGAGAAGCTTTGAACAGCTGAGCTGCGCAAAGAAGGGCTAAACCTGGAGGATCTCGCCACGACTCCGTCGTACTAACCCGCCGCGTGCCTGTGGACTGGGATTAGCTTTCTCGGCAGCGGAGATTCACAGCTTTGCTGCCTTCTTCCTCATCATTTCACACACGCGAGATGGATTTTACTCACACTCCACAACCACCTTGGCTACAAGATCTAACAAATGAACAACAAGGGCCAGTTGAACACGAGCGGAGGGACTGGTCTTGCCTGTGCAGTGACATTTCTCCAACCCAACAGAATGCGATGCCAACTGGCAGCAAATGCAGGCCCAGATTTCAGTGACAGCCATGGTTTTCACTGCGGGGAAGAGGCTGCACCCAAACCTTCCCTGCCACGCTCACGCTGCGGCGGAAGACGAGGGCCTTGCTCTGCAGAGCAAGCAGAAGCGCTTGCAGACGCCACTGAGAGCTAAACAATGTATTAATTTGATTATCAAAGTCTTGCTTCAAGGACAAAGGTGGCTAATCAGAATCCAGAGCATTTCAACAGCCATCCTGGCGAGACCACGGTTAACTCTTCGTTTCTCCAACGGCACGTAGGCCCATGTTCTCCCTCCAGCCTTTACAGGGCTCCTGGTCAGCCGGCTGGAGAGCCGAGCTACGGCTCTGCTGCCATCTGAGCGAGCAGCCCCAAACCCCCAGTACTCCAGAGGCAACGCCTGGCTCAGACCGAGGAGACTTGGGGTCTTGCAAGTCAACGAGCAGCACAAACAGCAGGGGCAAACAGGCGGCTCCTGCGTGCGCGCTTTAATTATCTTTCATTAAAAATAAGACTAGCGACACAGCGTAGATTCACCACAGTCAAGCTCCATTTAGTGGCGCGTGCAATTACAGGCACATTCTCTGACACAAGATCCTGGCTGCTCCCATTTTACAAGCCTGAGTTGTGCTCCATCCTTCCATCTGCAGTTTCGCTGCAGCTTCTCTCTCTCACACACGTGCACACCCCCCTCCCCATTTTCTCTTCAATAGGAAGGCAGTGGGACGAGGGATCTGAAATCAGCATCGGGTTTCTTTAGGAAAACATTTTAGCATTACCCAGGGAAGGCAGATGGGGGAGAAATAGGAACACGAGAGTCGAAAAGGAGCTAAATAAAGAGCACGAGCGACTCCTGAGGGCAACGCGCAGGCTCGCCATGGTACTCACTCAGGCTGCCCAGCTGTCGAATGACATTTGCCAGGGTGATGTTGGTCACGCATTCCAGCTCGCTCCGAACGCTAGGCAACGTCTGACGGCACAGGTGCCTTGGCTCGATGTTCCTCGTTACTAACGGCATGGTGGACCTGCTTCAGGCGCTGCTCTGAAAGATGAAAAACAACCCAAAAAAGAAACAGGAAAGGATTACTCAACCGCAAATTCCAGGCACACCAGAGCCATGGTGTTCGTTTTTCCTGCTCTCAAATGGCTTTATTTATAAGCCTCCTTTCACCCCCCACACCCCCTCCCCACCCTGGTTCATCAGAAATAAAGATCCTGCTGTTCGGTGACTTGCAGTGACAGCAAAGCCCCACCAGCTCAGGTACAGAGGCAGGGATGGAAAACGACACATCTTCGCCCACACGCAAGGTGCTGCTGGCATTACCGCAGCCGTTGTTCCCTTCCTACCCATCCACGGTCTCCTTCCTCCTGCACAGCGTCTTCACGAGTCTCACAAGCCCTTCTTCAGAAATATTTTCAACAGTGCAATCAATAGGTTTGCTTAAACCAAAAGGATGAAGACGAGAGATGTTGTAAAAACAAAATAAAAGCTTCTTCCAGCACCCCGAAGCGTGCGTGGTGCCTCCCTCCTGCAGCAGCACAGACAGGGCTCTCCTGGAACAACAGGAAGGGCCTGCAGCTGACCAGGAAACTTTCTGGTGACTGTTCGTTATCCTGCAGGCTGCACCCCTCTTCCCTCGGGAAATCCCCCGGGGCTCAGGTTTACACTGGACCATTGTTTTCCTGCTCCGGCAGTTTAAGGCTGAGGGAGCTCTAATCAGGATGCAGGACTAGAGTGTGCTCAGAAAGAAGTCAAGATTGATTGTACAACCGTTGGGACAAACTTCCAGTTCTTTCAAAAAAAAAAAAAAAAAATCAAAGAAGAAAACGTAAGTGTCCGGAAGTTATGCTTTGGACTGAAAACGCTTTTATGTGCAGGTCAGTGCCTTGAACTAACAAAAATCTCTTTTGCTAACAGGCCGAAGCAACAAACGGCTCCTCTCAGATCATCCGCCTCCAAGAGAGAGCAGGAAACTTGGGTAAACAGACCGAGGAGCACGGTACAGCCCTGAGATCTTGAAGACTAAGTGAAAGCAAAGACATCCCAACTTCTTCATTAATTTAGAAGGGGAAAGAATCACTTTTCTAGGTCAGCTGAGGAAGAACCCAGGAGAAGCAGCCAGCTCCCATGTGATAGGCATGCTGATCTGCTCGGGCTGGGTGTAAAAATAAACCAGGAAGCGAACAGCTTGGGGAACATGGCTTCCTGTCACCACCAGCACAAACCCCAGCACCATACAAAATCAGCTGTTTGCTCTTGACTTTGAGCCACCCTTTGATAGTCTCTGTGGCAGCTGGCAGCTTATCTTTGAGGTCCAGGAGTCCTTCCTGGATGCTTTTCTATCAGGGTGTGAAGAGGAAGAAGTGGGCATTATCCCTCCTAATTACCTCACGCAGCCAGATTTTGAATTGCTAAATTTGACCCACGAAGGCAGAGGAGTTCAGGAGCCGCAGCGTACCGGGGCGCGCGCACATCTCCCAGACGAGGAGGTTGCCATTTTGCGACGCCTCTACGCGAGGGATTTCGCGCGCTTGTCCCTGCGCGAGGGAAGGGTCCCCAAAACCAAACACTTTAGAGAAGAGGGGAGCGAGACCTCAGACGGGGGGCGAGATCTGCAGCTACATAAATAAAAGCAGCTACTCCCCAAGGACTGAAGCCTGTGTTGTTCTTCTTCACCGTGTCCAAGTGCTGCAGCAGCCATGGGGAACTGCTGGGATATTTAAAGAACAGGGTGAACTAAGGCAGGACTCTGACCTTCGCTTCTGAATAGCCCGTGTTTTATCGATTACAGCCCGAGCCCTACACTCTTTTGTCAGCTTTAGCGCTTTTTGCCAGACAAACTTTCCCAGCTCCCCCCAGACTGCAGTCTGCACCAACAAGCAGCTCTCATAAACAAGGCAGCATTTGCAGGCTGCCTGCGTCGAGCTGCTCGGCCGAGCTTCCCCAGGGCTCGGCCAGGGAGCACACGCGGGGGGATCTGCAGAGCCAGGCTGGACACGGCCCGGCTGGAAACCTTCCAAGGTGCAGGACAGACAGAAGGAAAACAGCGAGAGGGAAAAATAAGCCTGTAAGGGGAAGAAAGAGATGTGAACGTGCACATATAAAGAGACAAAACCCCTGAAGATGATAGGTGTCAAGTCAGAGAGATGCCAGTAGCACTAATCGCTGCCAGTGTGGGGAGAACGGGGCAGAAAATGGAGTGGGGCCCCAAATATCCACAAATAAAGGCTCAGAAAATGTCGTGTATATTCAGCCCCCCCAAAAGCGTTTGCCTTCAAAGCATGTTCTGAAACTAAAAGCAAGGAGTAGTGGTAAAAGTTGCCTTTTTCTTTTTTTTTCTTTTTTTTAGAAAAATGACAATGGTACAGCACATGTACAGTACGAATTTGCACCAGCAGAGATAAGGGCTAAGAAAAACACTCCCTTTATAGCCTGGCTCATCCTGCCAGCCACCCCCATCCTCCCAGCACAGCCTGCCACACTCCACTGCAGAACCGAGAGTTTCGCCCTCGTGATCGCTACGACAGCCCTCCTCGTCCTCGCAAAGAGTACGGCAGCGTCACTCCTTCCCAAGGCGAGAGGGACAAAACCAGCCGGGATCCAGCAAACAGCATAAAAAAAAAAAAGAGATTAACCCCGTGGAGCACCGGAGATGAGTGAGACGGGGAGGGCAGGATGGGCTGTGGACAACCACCCTTCTGCCCTCCCAGCAGCCTATGCGATAAGAGGCGTTTTAAAGCATAATTTCCTCTTCTCGGAGCGGAAGGACAAGGTTTCAGATGTTTTTGTAGGGTGGAGGCAGGAAAGTAGGAAATCTGGGACCTACGACCACAGCCCGGTGCCAACATGAGCAAAAAGGGCAGCTGATGTCCTTATTTTGCTGTTAGACCGCGTTTTCCTCCGTGAGTCTTCGGAGGGTGGGTGCGGAGATACCAGCTAATGGGCTCCTGTAGAACCTTCATGCCTCGTGAGTAGGTGGGACAAAGATTAATAGTCTGGACTGGAAAATAACCGGTGTATTTCGAAAGCAGCAGTCAGGAGGGGCCGCGAATCAAGCGTGGGGAAGGGACGAGGTGTGAGAGAGGAGGGAGAAGGAGGAAGCAAAACACAGCACAAGGCATAGAGCTGGGGGCAGGGAAGAGACACAGTAAACGCAACAAGGAAGGGACAGACCTAAAAGAGCTTTCTGGGAGGCTTTTATTCTTGAAGAGAGTCATTAAGAAGCTGATTGACAGCACGCTACCAGCAAGGGCCATCCCGAAGCGCTTTCCTTTCAGTGGTCAGGGCCTGACAGTGCAGCAGTTTTCCAGCCCAGCTCGCCAGTCCGGTCATCAGGCATTAGTCACTGTCACGTAACTCCCGCAGCCCATACATTAGGGCTAAAGCCGACCATTCAGAAGCGAGTTAAATGAATTGCGAGGCCAAAAATCCTTATCTTTTGGGCATAGATAAGCGCTTGCACTCGCTTATTAATGTTGAAGATTAAATTTGTTTCAGCAGTAGGGTTTGGGGTTTAAGAAGCTGCGAGAGCAGCATGCTGTGGGCACAGAGGACCCGCCCTGATGCCGCTGAAACGGGAGAAGAGATCGAGTATGTCAAAAGGAAACTGCGTCTAAGAAACAGAAAACCATCTGTAACGGATTCCTAATGAAATGGAAAAAAAAAAAAAAAAAAAAGGCATCAAATTGAAGCATTACGCTAGCTCTGTGAGGAGAGAAGTTAAGGGATCTGTGAGCCCTGATGGTTGGGAGAGCCATAAGCCAACGCCGAAGCCGCTCGCGTGCCAAATCCACAAACACTGCTGCATCCACCAACGCTCCCAACCGCCAGGCTTCACACCTTCTTAAAAACAAGAAGTAAGGGCTTTTGTGATGGTAACAAATGGGTTTTCTCTCCCAGTCAAACCCGAACCTTCCTACCTGCTCACGGCAAGCATTTCCTCCCGAGTCTCTCCAAGTCACGGCTTGAATCCGAGGCGGCCCCGAGCCTTGTTAGGCCGGCAGTGACTAAAAGCCAAACCATCCAAAAGGCCCAGCTTTGCCCCGCAGCTCTTTTCCCCTCACCTCCCCGCAGCCGCATGCTGCCCCACCTCCAGCCGGGCACTGCCAGAATTCCTCATAATTTCCTCTCTCCCGAAATGCTTACGCACGCGTTGCCGAGCCCTGGCCTGCTCCACAGCCCCGCACCGGCCCAGGAAAAGTTTGCTGAGCATGACAAAAGCCCCGGAAGCTGAACTCCCCACTCCTACGTTCCTACTGATCTTCCAGCCACAGCTGGCACCTCTTTTCCAGGATTCACTGGGCTTTTGCTCAGCATCACCGTTGCTCGCTGCACACACGGTGGTCTCGGACATTCCTCCGAGAGAGGAGGATCAGTGCATAGTGCTTCATCACGTGGCTGACACCCCACTCCCTCCATAAGCTCTCACCTCGCTCACCAGTTTTTAAGCAGATTTGACTCTGGCAATTATTTCCGTCGATACTTTTGGGGCGCTGGGCAACAAGTGTGGCCCGTAAAGGAGGGGAAAAAAATCCAACTTGCAATTTTTGCCTTTCGAAATCCAGCAACTTTGAGCAAAGAGCGAGGTAAATTCGAGATAAGCGTGTTGCTCCACGATTTGTTATCAGCAAGTCATCGACCGCTCTCCCCATGAGCTCTGCTGCAGCGGATCACTCAGGAATCCCAGCCCTGGATTAGCATCAAGTACAATTGGGTTGTTTCAACCAAGAACTGCCGGTCTATAAACCCCTCACACAAAGCTGCGTCTTATTGACTATTTTTAATAAATAGGGCTGGCACAGGAAAATTGGACAATTGTTACGAACAATAAAGGAGACAGACTTTGATTGCAAGTATCGAGGAGCAATACAGGGACGTTTTAGGAGGGAGTATTTGGTCTCCGATGCGAGTTCTGTCAACCGAAAACAGCAACTCGGAGCAAATACTCCTTAACGAGCAGTTTGGAGCCGTGCAGAAAACAGCACCGCACAGCAAGAGAGGAACCAGCCTGTGGCTGGGTTGTTTTTGTGCAGCAGACAGATAGCACAGTCGACGTGGTGGTGCCGAGGAGAAGGCAGGACTGTGAGGTGAGCTGTGAGGATGCAAGGCACACAAAGAGCTGTAAATAACGGCCGAGTTGGAGGGGGAGAGCTGGCAAGGTTCTGCTCACTGGTATTTGACCAGCTAGCATAGCGTTACTGGGAGTCACCTGGGTAATTCCCCACTCGATGTGGCACACAACCTCTTAGATCAGGGACCATCTGCAAATAAAGCTGGACCCCGGCGGTGAGATCATCTGTCGTAGTGTCTGGTGTAGCACAAAGCACCTAAAGAGGACAGAGCGCCTTTTTGGGAAAGGGGAGGGGAATTAGGCTCGATTTTGAAGCCCATTGTGGTGACCAGTAGCCCTGCCCTCAGCAGGGCTTACCAAACCCTCTGCCTGGACACCAACAAGCAGCTCAGTCAAGGAGGCGAAGCCTTCGGCTCAGCGCCTTGGAGAGCAGCCTTTTGGAGTACCCATCGGGGGATTAGACACACCAGCAGGTTTGGGAATGAGGGAGAAAGGAGATAATCAGATCTGAAATTCCCATCAGTATGAAATGAGACTTAACTCAGTCGCTTGCCAACGCAGACTGACTGTTCTTTCTAATGCCTGTGACAACTCTGCTTCAAATTTCAAGCTTCTCTCAGCAGTAACTACTCCCCCATGTAGCTGTAATGGCCAGAAAGAGACTGGCTTTTATGTAACCCCAAAAGACCAGCAGAAAGGGAAGCAGCAGCCACACACACAGAGAACTGGAAAAAAAAAATTCAGCAGAAGGCTCTGCTGAGTGCTCAGGGCTATATCCAAGCTCACAATGCAGCCACAGAGAAGTGGGATGCAGCAATCAGAAATGCTCCAGTTCCACACTCGGAGAGAGACCCAGCAATCAGTGCTGCAGCCGAGCAATAGGGAGTGAAATTATAGAGCAAAGTGCCACACGATGCCCCAAACTGCTCCATCCCGCCAGCTGTAACAAGGATTCATTCCCAAAAAAACTGCGTCACGGGCTCATCTGTCACCACAAGCCCAGCCTGCCAGCAGCTGAGGAGTCGGCAGCGAAGGGCAGCTGCAGGGCCACTGCCTTTCACAGGGCTCTATTCTCCCCAAAAGCCACGGGGGAAACGCAGGGGTAAAACCGCCCGGGGAAGACATCGCCCACCAGCGCAGCACAGGCTGCGTTTTCACCCGCCAGCGCACGAAAGATCCCGCTTGCCTGAAAACACGGGGCCTTCAGCACCCCAAACCACACGTAACCCCTCTGTGTATTAACAATCCCCTTCGCTGATGCGATCTGCCGGCATTACGACAGAGGAGTTTCGGTAACAGCATGGGGCAAGAGCAGCGCCGCGCTGTTATTTCCACAGCGACGTTCCGGCACGAGGAAACGTCAGTCCTGATCTCGCAGCGTAACGAAGCACCGGTGGAGTCCTCGAGACGACACACAGCCAGCCCGCTCCATTCCCGGAGTAAAAAGACTCTTTCTTCCTCCCTTGTTGTTTTTTTTCACCCCCCTCTCCAGTCTGCTGGCTCCGAAAAATGCAAAAGAGGCTCCAAAAGCCATTTTCAGTGGGTTTTTTTGTCTGGCTCATGCATTATCATCATCATTTACTGCCCTCGAGGGGATTGCACAGGTGTGACTGAAAATTTGGCTCTTCCTTTCAAACTTTCGTTACCGGCTTCACCGAAGATGATCTTGCCAGAATAAATGCCAGCCTGTTCTCCTGGAGAGGGACTTGCTGGGAGCTGCTGGCAGAAATCAGGCCGAGGGTAGAAGGACAGGGGTGTCACTAAGGTGGAACACACAGACCCTCCCGGCTTCTGCTGAAGTGCAAATACCGCCAGCAGTTTGACCTAGACTTTCGGGTTTTTTCCTTCCTAAAAAACACACCGTTGCCCTAATTAATGTTTCCATTCATTTAGCTGGAAAACAAGTTAAACAAAGAGGGTCACCTGGTGTTCTGATCAACGCCTGACTAGGATACAGGCAGAACAAATGCATTTAAATAAAACTTGAGAAGAGATGTGACAAGAGAAAGGCAGTTTAGCTCAATTAAAAGAGAGCTGTCACAGGGATTTGATTCTCAGAATATAGAACTATTGATTAAACAGGAATTAAAGCTTCGGAACAGCAAGGTTTCAAGGTCTTTGCCATGAGGATATACATCAGGAGAGAGGCAGGGCTCCTTCAGCGCCTGAACAGCTCGGGCTTTGTTGCTTCCTAGGAAACAGGAGCGGCCAAGGGAGCAGAACGCTTTCTGCTAAACCTGCGAATCATTTTGGCAAGGATACAAGGTCAGTGATGATACAGAGGAGCATCACAAGCTTCAATCAACAAGTAGCTTTGGCATACTCAGCTACAGAAAACCCACTACAGGGTCTCAACTATTTTAGGAGCACTTGGGGAGAGGCCCGGTCAGAGGGCGGGTTTCAGGCCATTGGCAGGAGGTCCCCAATGACACTGGTCTGAGCCCAAACCACTGTCCAAAGTCAACGAGACTCTTCAAGGAGTTGGTCTCAACCTGTCCCAGGAGAGGAGCCCCCTGGGCAGTCACAACCCCTGGGGTTGGCAGTCACAGCAACCCAAGAGGTGTCTACTACAACGGGACTGCCACTCTGCCCCAAAAGCCAGTCCTCAGAGGTCAAGGTCATGGCCTCAAGTTGCACCAGGGGAGGTTTAGGTTGGATATTAGGAACAATTTCTTTACAGAGAGGCTTGTAAAGCATTGGCCCAGGCTGCCCAGGGCAGTGGTGGAGTCCCCATCCCTGGAGGGCCTTAACAGCCGTGTCGATGAGGGACTTGGTTTGGTGGTGACCTGGCAGCACTGGGTGAATGGTTGGCCTTGATGAGCTTAAAGGTCTCTTTCAACCAAAGCCATTCCATGATTCTGTGAAGGTTGAGGACCTCTCACTGGCAAAGTCCTCCATTTGTTTCTGTCCCAGTCAAGGCAAAATGAGCTCTGGGTAAAATCACAAGGTTTCACTTTCCAAACCTTGAAGTCTGTACCAGTACTTCAAAAGGTCTTGCCTAGAAGAGATGGAGTTTAGGTGGCCACACAAACAGCACATTCTCACCAGCTTCACCTGGAGGTACCACAGGCCAGCCTCTGCGACGGGCGCGTGGCTGCGGAAGCCAGCCCTGCTGAATCGCTCATTGCCGGCCTGAATCACTGCTAATGAGGAGAGCGTGTTTTCCTCCTCTCCTTCACAGCAGCCTCCTCCCGCAAGAGGCGAGGCTCGTGCCTGTGAGCGCTAACAAAGCTTCGCACGGCTCTCACAACACGGTGGCACATTCTCATTCCAGGGCAGCGCTCAGTAATTAATACGGGAAGAGAGGGTGTGAGGGTTTTTTTTCCTAAATGACTTATTCCTGAAGCCTGAACATATTTTAACCTTCCTTTTCAGCAGATAAACTCTGTCTCATTTGCAGCTAAGCTCAGCCTCCTCTCCTTGAACACACACTAAACTATTTTGATTAATGAAAGAGTAGGAACACACCAGTTCCAAGTGTTTTCTATACAGCTCCGCTGCTCTTTCGGTTTCAACTCACGCCTAGATAATTATATCACAGCTCTGAGTGCCCCCACCCTTCTGCAGCACTTGGGGAATACTGGAAAGATAAGTCTTTTCTTAATTATTAAATGTAAATAGCTCATTAAATATAATCCAATTACTTTAATTGTAAGAAAAAGGAAGTAATTACAATATGTACATGTATTCTTGCCTGAACAGTTTTAATATCTTAAAAGAATCTTTGCAGCATTAATATTTTAAGTTAACCTTTCACACGAGGCGGGGGTAAAAAAAAAAGGACACCAACTCCCTGGTATTTTCCAGAAGGGTTCTATCTGCTGGGATTTCTGTCACAAAAAAAATCCAAGAGAACAGCCTTGAGCACCTAAATTAAAATAGTTTATGAACAGTGTCTTAAAGTCAAAATAACACATGGGTTTGCTATTGCGGAAGGGGGAAAAAAAAAAAGATACACATGATGCCACCCTGAATATGCTGTTTGGATCTCAGGGGTCAAGGGAGATGGGTGCTACCATGAACTGGGGAGAACAGGCAGGCCCCACCCCCCCAGCACCAGAAGTCACCACGTATCCGGGGTTTTCTGGGCAGCTCTCCCTCCCCACGCCTATGGTTTGCCCAGTCCAGGGTTGGGAAGTGGAACTAGGGCTGCCCTGCGTCTGGGATTAGCCAGTTCTTCGCCAACGAGGCGACCCCGCAGAACCACCAACTCTGGGTTTTGTGTAGGCATAAGCCACCTGGGCGACATGGGGGCACGGCGCCTGGTCCCAGCTGCCGTTTGGGGTCCGCAGGCTGAGCTGCAGGAAGCAGCGAGTAGCAGTCCTGGTTTTGCTCAACAGCATGACAATCTTTGGACTCACTTTCTCCATCCGCACAGCCAGCGGGACCAAACAACCTTCCAGGCAGACTTCGGCAAGGCCCTGCTGTTTCAATCAGCCCCCCCGGGCTGACAGAACAGGGTCAAGTTTCAGCTTGGATGTGGTGACAGATGCCTGCGTAATCTCCTTGGGACAGAAAAATATTCTTTTTGGGCTGTAGTTGTTTCCACTTTGCATGTTCTGGGCCCAGTGGTGATCTCACCTTATGTAATCGACAGCGCGGACTCCAGGCTCTGGACCATCCACAGCTATTTGAGAAAGTTTAAAAGCATCACTTTATTGAACCAATCTTTTGGGGAGGAGAGAGATTAGACCGTATTAGGGATGCTAAAGATGCAAGTCTTTCTATCAAAGCTCGCCACAAGGTCTATAATAAGCTGCTTTATGGAAACCTCTCATGTGAAGCCAGACCCTAGATGTAACCTCCTTGATACAAGATGCAATTCTCAATAGCAACCAAAAGGCTATTTTGTCTAAGTTAATTACACGCGTTTTTAATTTCGCCTCCAAAAGGGAAGCGGCCAGTTATTTCATGCCGCCCTAGACAGAAGGTACAGGTTTTACACAAGCTGTGTTTATAGCTCTACGCCTTCCTCCAGCAAAGGATCGGCTCAGCAGCTGCTGGTATTGAAAGAACAGGATCTGGGTGTGGGCACGGTTCTCTCTCGCTTTTTTTTTTTTTTTTTTTTTGCAGCTGCAAGGCCACAACCAGAAGAGTGTGTGCTTTTTCTTACGGTGCACAAAAGCAGGGCGCCTGAAAGGGAACTCGCTTCCGCTCTGGCAAGCACTCAGCGGACTGTTTGCTGGGCTAAGGGGTGGTCGGGGAACTTTCACCCATCCATTCAGCCCGGGCCGCTATTCCCCCTCCCTCCCAATTAAATCCCATTTTTTGCACTCCATGCATGAACCGCAGCCCCACCAATACATCAGATATTGTGGCTGATAGCCCTCTCTGAATGCCACTTCAAGCCCTCCAGCGCGGAGCCGCCTGAAAGCAAAGCATCACTCATGCTTTGAGCCACAGAAAGAGACTTTTGCTACACAGAGACTTGAAGTAAGACGCTAAGAAGTAGGCAAAGGGCATCCAGCGAAAGAGGAAATGAGAAATTAAACCCACATTCAATCTTACTAGTGGTAACACAATAGGTCACCAAAGTACTTCACAAAACTTCACAGCATGGGAACGATTTATGCAGAAGCAGCTCCAGTGCGATCGGTGACACCAGCAAAGATTGTGGTGGCTGTTTTGAATAGCCCGGCTGGGAGGGGAGATGGCCGGAGAACTGCCATCTCACTTACGAGATGAGAATGGGAGGAATACTTCCCCTCCTCCTTTTCCATCAGAAACGTTTGCTCTCTCTAGGGATTTCCAGCATCTTACAAGCAAAGCTTCTCTGAAGTACCGCAAAGTGGCATTGCTCATCATTTCAGTAATGATAGTAAATAAGCACCAGTATTTTGTTGATCCTTTTCCTTTTGCTTTACAAACAAAAGGTCAGAATCATTAGCCCAGTTTTATGAGCAGGGAGAAATGGAGGCTCAGAAGAGGCAGGTTGCTCCATAACATCATCGGAAACATCAGTGAATAAACAAGACAAGAAACCCTAAGCCACAAGTCTTAAGAACAGCCACACTGGGTCACCCAGCCTCCAGATAAACCAGTCCATTGGTGGCCAGATATCAGGTGTGTAAATAAAAGCACCTGAGAACAAGGCAAGCACAGAGCAGGAGTTCTTTTCCACATTGCAGCATTCCATATTTATCATTTAATTGTCCTGTATGGATTCCACTTCCATAAACTGCTCTCAGCAGTTTCTGAGCTCACCTAAACCTTCAGCATCCACGAAAGCCTCAGGCAGCGAGTACCCCATTTCTCATCGCTAGGTGAAAAGATGCTTCCTTTTACGCCCTTCACTTTACAATCAGGAGCTTTTAATCTCAAATCTGTGTGTGCCTTTGCTTCATAAAGGAGCAGTTCAAATGAATGCAGCACCATTCAGACGAAACAAGCACCTTTCAAGAAGAAGGTTATCTGGCTGTATCAGACAGCACAAGAGCAGCTCGCGGTTCTTACCGAGCACTTCCAGCACTGAACTTGTGGTTTAGGTTTGATTTACAGCAGCAGTAAGAGAAAATTCTTTTCAGTGGACAGCTCTTTGCCTGTTGTCCATGCCATTCTCGTGAATTCCAACAGTATTGCAGGAGAACCAACACCTCCAGGGCACCAGGTCACTAGTGATCTCGGAGCAGCTCCTCTAAGGCTCAGCAAGAGCCTCCCATGCAGAAACCGAAGCCCACAAGAACAAACACTAACTGCTGCCCTTCACAGGCATCTCCCTTCTCCCTCTGTGGGCACCACAGCCTTTAAACCACCGCTTCTCCCCAAAACGGGTCTGGGACGCTGCTCTGTAAGAGCAGACCGCACAGCGGTGAAGGAGCAGAGCAGGTCACCATTGACCCCGTTTGTGGGAGCCCAGTTGAGATTCCTGGTCCTTTAAATCCACTTCATCTCAGCCCCTGGCAGCCGCATACTTCAGATGCATCCGTGCTCCACCACCTCTCCAGCAGTAACATAATACCCGAGAGCTCTGCTGCGATTTCAAGAATTAGGGAAGGATCTGGACGAGCTATTTCCCAGGCCCATTACGGCAGCCAAGGCGAGCTCAGGATGGAGAACGCGATTAAGGCTTCGCCCCGCTGCCATGCCGCTTGCTCAACAAAATAACGGGGAAGTTCACGTTTTGGTTCGTCGAGGAGATTAAACAGCCCCCCACTGCCTCCTAGGCAGGAAAATACAAATCCTGCAGACCTTCAGATGGGAAAAGCAAACCTTCTATAAGTCAGAATCAGGCCCAAATCTGATACCCTTGGGTAGAAGCTCTGGTCAGCAAACAGGCCCTTTGAGGTGAAGCCTGACCGGCAGCACCGACAGCCTCTTCTCCTCAAAAAGAGGACAGACCGTCTTTTTGTTACACAGAGTTGCAAAAATACAAAGGAAGTAAATGTCACCAGGGTAGTTCTGTTCTGAGCACTCATTTGCTTATTACCCAGAAGCCATTTCCACAGGGCTTTTTTTAAATCCAGTGTTTATAAATACCAAAAATATTTAAATAAATGTTAATCTACAGTAACTAAGGGCCTGATCTTACAAATATTTATCCTCACACAGTGAGAATAAATACTCAAACACACAATTTCTTACGACGGATCCCATTAGAAGCAAGAGCGCTGCTGAAAACAGTAACACACCGTTAAGACAGGCTGGGAAAAGAGCTGCATTTCGCTTTCCGAGATTTCAGCACAGCAAAAGCGTCACTTTTGATTCGCCTCCTGGACATTTTGTGCACCAATACTATATAAAGGAGCAAGCCCAGTGCCCAGCCACCAGGCAGGGGCCTGTCCTGGCTGTTTTAACCCTCAAAAGCAGCTTTTGGTGGTGCGTGTTTTTTGCCAGTGTGTTTTTGCTGGGTGCTGGCGTCCCGTTCCGCACGGGGACAGCAGGAACTTCACACACAACACATGCAAACACAACCGCTCTTCAACCCTTCTCCTGATCTGTGACCGACTGGTGCAGCACACACAGCCTTTTGCTCAGTATTATCATCAAACCTAGCAGAGACAAAACAGAACCCTTTAAAAATTATTAAACATTTTGAGTCCAGAAAACCTACAGAGAGAAACTATCGAGGAGGATTAAAGCCAAGTCTTAGACTTGTTGAAATCTTCCTTATTACAGCCTGTCAAAGAAAACTAACCTGATTTTGTGGAGACATTAATCCTAACAACCTTCTTTGTTCTTCTATCACCACAAAAAATAATAAAAAAAAAAAAAACCAGGAGATGGATTTGCTGCTGTAGCGTATGAGGCAATCACTGGAGTTTTAACCCCTCCACCCACACGACATGATTATCTCAGCTTTGTGAATGAAATCAACTTTTCCTAGACCAGCCCTGAAGAATGAGATATATTCAAAGCATGCGGAGAAACTGGGTTGGCAGTTATCGTAAAGGTTGTGTTCTTTTTAATGAATCACCCCTCACACACACCTCCTGAGCTGTGAGTTAAGAATACAGCGTTTCTCTTCAGTGTGTCGCATTACTCACAGGGAAACCAGTGTTATATTCCGCTTAAAAGAGCTTTAAGTCATTCCTTCAAACCCCAGCAGCGATATCTCTAAAGACACAAGGGCTGCAGGTCCAGCTTCCACCCTTCTTCGGTAAAGCCACATTTCAACAGGATTGTACAAAATAAAGCAGCCAGAAACACACCGTATTTCCTCCTTTCTTTTTCCCCCTGCATCCTCCTTTCCACCCCCCAGCAGAGTTTTGTAAAATCAGAGCCTGAAAGTTTTGTTAGGAACAGAGACCAGACAGAAGCTGAAGCAAGAAACAGGGGGTGAAGCCCACAGCCTGAGATCAGGCAGTGGCATCACAACACCATTATTTTGAGGGGCTGGGGTGTAGGACTGGCAAAATGAAGCCGGGGTCTTGTTAATATCACCAGCCAGTGGCTTGGGAAAAAGCTGATCAGCAGCAGACAGCCTGGAAAGGCTTTATCTTCAGAGCTGGGAGGAGGAAGGAGTCTGACAGGCATGAGCCACCAGAAGGGTTTGGGTTTTTTTAAATAAAAAAAAGGAATTTGGGGCATTTATTTTTAGAATGTGTAACGCGACAGATAAAAAAATATCTTTTTAAAAGCAGGAAAAATACGCAGTTTAGGGGAAAACTTACATTCAGTTCACCCAAGCAATCACAGAATTATTTTGGTTGGAAAAGACCTTTAAGCTCCTCAAGCCCCCCCATTCCCCCAGCACTGCCAGGTCCCCACTGACTCCTGCCCCTCAGCACCACCTCGACACGGCTGGGAAACCCCTGCAGGGATGGGGACCCCACCACTGCCCTGGGCCAGGCCTGGACAACCCCACACTGAGTGTGGGTGACACAGGGAGCTGGTAAACCTGCTCCTCACCCAAACACAACGAGCCTTTTAACCCAGCAGAAAGAGATGTTTTGGAAGGTTGAAGTCCTGGGTTTGATCCCCACCATCCCCACCCCCAGGGACAACACTGACAACTGTAGCTTCACCAAAGATCAGCCTGAGGTGGGTCTTTAAAGCTTGGGTCAAGCTTTCTCACTCAAACTTCATGTTTTCAAGCACAATCCTTAAAAAAACAAAACAAAACCGCACAGGACTGGAGTGCCTCCACCCCACCTCCAGGGTGAAGCTTGTCCTTGGCTGTGCTTTGGTTTGGTTTTAACTCAGTTTTGGATTAAACTCTGTGTCGGTTTCTATGACAAAACCTCTCTCAAGGTCACTAAGGAGCAAAACAGAACGAGAAGTGTCGCAGCGCAGCATTTTAAATCCCTGCAGCATTTACCAGCAACTGATTCTGCAGATGTTTAAAACGGGTGGAAAAACCTAACTATTCCCCTCCCTCATGTGACCGAGCCCACGGCCTTTAGCACTTCCCATAAAGTACCATTTCACATCAGGTCTGTCACAGGGAAGCACACACACGCCCTGCTGGCTTCTCCCATCTTAGACTTTCAACTTTTCCATCTCACGAGCCTTTAGAAAGGACACACAAGTGTGAGGGTTATGGAGGGCTCCATCAATTATGACCCTGGAGGCAGCTGGTGTATTTAATGCAAGGTTTTTTACTGTTAGTAATATAATTTCATGTCCAACGTCCACCAACATCTGCAGAACTGAAAGACTTGGACCTTCAGTGTTTTCTAATGTCTCACTGAACAGGCCTACTCCTGGCATTAACACCTCACACAGTCCCACTGGTGGTCTGATGTATGTAAAGGTGCCCAATCCTGCTCTGGTTACCAATGAAAGTAAAAGCAGTAATGCCAAATGTGAAACTTTCGGCAGGAAGAAAAAAAAATCCAAGCATGGGAAGGTCCCTGGGTCATGTAATAGCCAAGAGGGAGGAGCTGCACTCTCATACCTTTCTCCAAAGGACACAGGCTGTTTGTACCCCAAAGGAGTAACCCCAACACAAACCTAAATGCTGGTGAGGATCAACCCCAAGGACATTTCCTAACAAATTACTTCTACCCTGGAAGAAATACAGTCTGAGGTCATCAGCAGGTCGGTGCATTTGACCAAACTACCCAACCATATCCCGTTACACCCTTCAAAGCTTCCTTCTGGGGATTTAATAATGGGGAAAAGCCTTTTCAAAGTATGCTGCAGCACCCACACTGTCTCACTCCACATAGTTTTACACTTTGCGTGCCCATAGTTAATAGTCCAGGGGCTTACACACATCCTCGCAGTGCAGCCAGACACACCGAGGGGTGCACCCACTTGTGGGGCAGGCAGACAGCCACGAGGGAGAAGTTGCTTTCACACCAGTGCAACGGCCAGAATGTGCACCAAGGCGGGCAGCCAGCTCGCACCCAGACAGACAGACTTTGCTCACAGACACGCACACGTTTGCTCAAGCGCTGATGTCAAACCCTGACAGCAAAGGCTGAAGCCAGCCTGGAAAGGGAGGGACCCCCCCACCCCTTCTCCCCAGCTCCTCCAAGCCATTCCCCGCTAAGCCAGACCTCTGTAACGGCCCCGGGACAGCAGACACCGGCGAGGCCTCGGGGGAGCCCAGCAGCCCCACACAGAGCTCTGCCCACACCCCCGCGCAGGGCAGGCCAGCACACAGCACCCACCCCCCACCACCATCACTACGCCAGCCCCGGGCTGTGAATGCAACTCCTGGGAGGGGCTGAGCAAGTGTCAGCCCAAGGATGGGAGCCTTTGCTTCTCCCCGTCCCCAGGCCGGGGCCAGGCCCGCCCCGACTCTCCCAGCCCGGGGGCTCCAGGGCCCACACCACTGGGGATCACTATGTAGCAGGAAACAGTGCCCAGCTCAGCCTCATAGTTCACTATTTGGCAAGGGCCTAGCGGCCCACCCCAGCGCCTCCGCCTCTCTCCCCCGGGCAGAATCGGCCTGGGAGGCCCGGAGAGCCCCCGCTCGTCCCTCTCCTACTCACCCCTCTCAGCGGTTGTCCCCTCCGGGCCTCTCAGCTCGTTACCACCAGGGCGGGCCACTCCGGCCGTCCGCCATTCCACAGCTCCCCCTCCCTGCCCGGGCCGAGCTTCACCCCGCCTCCTCCCGGTCGCCGGTCCGCCGTGCCATTGGCTGGCCAGTCAAAGAAACTGCCACGCTAATGGCTGCAACTGGCTGTCTATCAAAGCCGCCCTACGCCACTTGCGTACGAAAATGGAGCAGCACAAGAACCGCACCCAAGGCGGCAGCGCAAAGAGAGTAAACAGGGTAGAACATACCATTAGGGGAGAATGACGGGGGGAGCTCAGAGTGGTTTGGTGGCAGATTCCAAGAGCGGGGGAAGAATCGCGACACTATGCACAGCCACGACATTTTTAAAATATACGTTTGAGTCTGTGAGGGCCAGAGCTCGACACTCTTCCCGGTAGCTTTAGAGGAAAGGGGTCTGCGTCCCTTCCGTCCCCCCCCTCCCGAGGGCTCCCCTTTGGGGTTGCCTTTCGCCTCTCTGGTCTCACGCCCTGCGAGGAAAGTTCTACCTGGGGGAGCGGGGGTGTCACCGCGGGGCGGGGCGGGGCGGGGCGGGGCGGGGCGGGGCGGGGCGGGGCGGGGCGGGGCGGGGCGGGGCGGGGCGGGGCGGGGCGGGGGTCGGGGTCAGGACTGAGGGCTCCGGGTCAGCGATCGGGGGCCAGGAGTGTGGTGGGGGGATTAGAGGACAGGGCTGGGGGGGGACAGGAGGAGGAGGATGTGGTGGAGGGATGGGGGGCTTTGGGGAAGGGTAGGGGGGTGGCAGTGGGGCGGGGGGTGCGGGTGACAGGGACAGAACTGGGCTGGGAGCGGGACCGGAGCAGGCGGGGGGTCCCCAGTCCTCCATCCGCCTCCAGCCCCCAAACCGGGCAGGGGGTCCCTAGACCCCCCCATCCGCCTCCAGCCCCCAAACCGGGCAGGGGGGTTCCCAACCTCCCATCCGCCTCCAGCCCGTGAATGAGGATGCAGGGTCCTCACATCTGCCCCCCAGCCCTCATACGAGGGTAGGGGGTCTCCAGCCCCCACCCACCTGCAGCCCCCAAACGAGAGTATGGGCTCCCCAGCCCTCCATCCACCTCTAGTCCCCAGCATGAGGGTACGCGGCGCTGGGGGGCACGGGGACAGCCAGCTGCCCTCCTGGCTGGCCGTGCAGGAGCGATGGCTGCTGGAAGCAGCTGGTCGATGCGTGTTTTGGCTCCCGCCTGGATTTTTCCCCGTGGCTTGACGAGGCGGGGAGCAGAGTCACGGCTTAAACGAGCCCACTTTAACGAACGGCGTTGGCAGCGTGTTGGGGGGCGGGGGGGACACGGGGATGGGTCCCACTGAGTGGACACCGCTGTGACCTCGGCGGCAGGATCCTCCAGCTCATCCCAGTCCTCGGCAGAGCCGGGGCGATGCTAATGGCTCCCTCAGAAACTGCGGGAGCGAAGACTTGATCAAAAATGAGCAGCACGCGCCGTGCCGCGTTTCTGCCGTGCACCTGGATATTAAATCTTTCCTCCCCTGCCTGATTATCCGCATTAAGCGCCGGGTTCGTTTGTACCTACCGAAGGGGGAAGAGGGAGCGGGCAGGGGCAGAACCAAAGGCGCTGGGCACCGACATCTATCTCTTGCTGGTGCTTTAAACCGAACCGCAGGGCGTAAATCACCGGCGCTCCCGACGGGAAGCAAACAAATCCACGTCAGCGCTGCCGGCAGCCGCCACGCAGCCCGGGAGGGCACCTTGGCCACGGGCATTGTCGACGGGCAGAGCCGCAGCCCCGACTGGAACAGTCCGGGGGGCTCTCAGGTGTGTGCTGTGCCAGCCCTGTCCCGTGGCACGGCCTCTGCCCGCTCCCGGGTCTCTCCGCCACCGCCGCCACCTCCCTTGGCTCCTCCTGGGCGAGACGGGCACAGCACATGTGGCAAAGAGCCATTTCTCGCCCGTTTTGTGCCACTCCCCCCCCGAGCATGGCTGCTTTGGGTGGGATGCTCAGCACCCTCCATCCCCTGGCCCCCTCATGCTGCCCCAGCACCCCCCAGACCCCTCTGTGGGTGCGAGCCAAGGGCTGAGGTGCTGCTGGAGGCCGCTTGGCTCCAGGTTTTCCAGGCTGCCAGCGAGCCGTTCCCTTGAAGAAGATCTGCTTCTATCTCAAGGTGTCACAGCCTCAAGGGAACCACCTAATCTGTATCTGCACTGCAACCTTTATCTCTCCCCGGCTGTGTGAGAGGCTCTGTTTATAGCTGCCAAATAATACCTGCTAAATTGCAGGATCCAATCCCCTCCCTGCTCCGTGGTACCCCCTGACACTTGTTTCTCTGCAAGAGGGATGCTCTCGCCTGCCAGGTGCCTCCCTGCATTTTGCTGGAGGTAAATGATGCTCTGAGGGATGGGGAAGGGCAGCCGGGCTGCTCCTGCCTCCCACCCTGGGCTCCAGCCATGTCCAAGCCCCTGATAACCCCAGGCAGACCCTGGCACAAATTGCTGCCCCTCCGGCTTCATCCCAGCCCCGCTTCTCTCAGCCTGGGCTTTGCTTCTGCTGAAAACCGGGTGGGATCCAGCAGGTCCAGCCTCATCCTTCCTCTGCGTGACCCAGGGATGGAGGAGAGGTCATCCTCCGCGGGAGGGAGGAGATGGCAGCTTTTCGGAGCCCGTGTGCCGCCCCAGCCTCGCACGAGGCCACGGCCTCGCCCGGGGATGGTGGCCAAAAGGCTCTCTGGAATCTGCTGGGCAGCCTTGGGTGCCCCTTCCCCATCCAGCTGCCCCTGTCCCAGCCACACCATCCCGCTCTCCCAGCGTCTCACAGAATGGCCGAGGAGCCCCTGCAGCATGTGGCAGCATGGCACGAGAGTAGCTGCATCCCTGCGGGAAAGGAGCCGGAGCTGTCGGCACCAGAGCTGGGAGGATGCTCCGGAAACATGCACCCAGAGCAGTGTGCTCTGGGCTTCTGCTGCATCCCTGATTCCCAGGGGCTGTGATGCCCTGGCATCCATCTGGGCTACAGCCGTGAGCTGGGGTGCCTGGGTACATGGGGCACCCAGATGTGCCCCAGGGATGTGTGGGGCATGTGGGATGCCCAGGGTGCCTGGGGCATGTGGGATGCAATGGGGCACGTGGGTGCCGAGGACACATGGGGTGCCCGGGGTGTGTGGGTTGCTCGCGGTGCACAGGGTACCCGGGGTGCGTGGGACACGTGGGATGCAATGGGGCACATGGGGTGGGTGGGATGCACAGGACACACGGGGTACCCAGGGTGGGTGGGGTACCCAGGGTGTGTGGGGTACCCAGGGTGGGTGGGATGCACGGGATAGTGGGGATGCCATTGGGCACATGGGATGCACGGGACAGCCGGGATGCCGTTGGGTGCACGGGATGGCCGGGATGCACGCGATAGCAGGGATGCCGTTGGGCGCACGGGATAGCAGGGATGCACAGGGTGCCGGGATGCAGAGTACCCATGGGGTGCCCGGGGCACCCGCTGCCCGCCGGGTCCCCGAGCCAGCGTGGCGGCGGGCAGTTGCTGCGCCGCTGACATTTACTAATCAGCTCTAACCTCAGCTGCACACCCGCTCCGTCTCGCTTGCTGTCTTGTCTCCATGGAGACTCCGCAACCTTTGCTCACTCGTTAATGGTATCTCAGCAAACGAAACTCCAACGCCACCCAACCTTCCCCTCCCGGCCCCGGGAGAAATCCTCGCCTCTCACCTCCATCCCCGTCCCCTCCCGCCGATGGGGATAAAAGGGACGAGTCCTTGTTAACGAAGGACCCAGCCACGCTGGGCCGAGCCGGGGGCAAGTTCTGACGACGGGCGCGAGGAGGAGGGAGAGCCACCATCCTCCTCGCCGCCAAAAAAACAAGGCCGGGGGAATTTTATTGCTGCGGCAGCAAGGACGGGCTTTGGCCATGCGGGATGCCGGCCAGCAGCTCCTTCCTGGCTGATTTATTGAGCCACCAGGCTCAGCGCAAGCCAGGGTCGCGTGTTCCCCCATCCCAAACCCACCCTCACACAGTGGCCAGCGCCCACCGAAGCCGTCGGCACCCAAAAAAACGCAGGCGGAGGCAGCGGCGGTGCCGGGAGCATGCTCCGTCCCCGGTGTCCTGCTCTCGCTGATTCTGTTTTCAAATTAACATGGGAAAGATGCCCATTACCTGCTTCCAGATAATGACTATGATTAGGCAGAGCTCTGCTGCCAGCCGAGATCTGAAGGATTTCTGTGCACTCCAGCAGCGCTTGCCGGTGCAAAAACAAGAGCAATAAAGTGTAAATAAAAGACTAAAGAAAATAGCGCGGGCCGTCGGCGGGAAGGGTGCGTGGAAGGAGCTCCGGTGACGGGCTTTCTGCCACGGTGGTGGTGGCAAGGTAAAACCGGAGAGGGGCTGCCCCGTGTCTGTGCCCTGTGCTTGAACCCGGCTTGGGCTCCTCTTGTTGGAAACTGGGGGGTTTGAAAGAAAAATTCCAGATGTGCCCTTGGGAGCTGCAGGGTAATGAGTGAGGGTGTCCTTGGGGGACTCCCAGCCCAGCCGACAGAGCCGGGGGCTTGAGGAGGGGGAAAAAATAATAATAGCCTGATCTCCAGAGATGGCCACACCAGCTCCTGGAGCGCCCGGTGTGGTCCCACACCACCTCTGCCCCGTGGTGTGGCTACCCTGGCCTGGCATCCATGGAGCAGGGCAGAGGTGGCCGCTCGGTGCCGGGTGTCCTGGGGTAGCCCCAGCCCCAGCCCACCGGAGCCCACCAGGCATGGGAACCTCGCGGCCCCATGGGGCTCAGGACAGGCAGGGAGCAGCACAGGACCCACCGTGCCCCCATGGGTACCAGCCAGGTGCCTGGCACCCTGATGGGCACCCGAGGGGTCAGGATGGGGCACATGACCCTGCTGCCATGGGGGACCCCCAAAACTTTGCTGTTCACAGGGACCTGGCTCAGCTGGACCCTCCTCATCCTCCTGCTCCTGCGCCAGCCCTTACTGGGAGCCCATGCTGACTTGCAGGGTCTCCCCTGCGTCCTCGCGTGCCAGCATGCCCCAAAGCACCCAGATCAGCTCAGCCTCCAACCCTTGCACCCCCGGGGATGCCCCGTGACACATCACCCCATGGCACATCGTCCCTCCTCGCCAGCAGCCCCAGCCACGGTGGCCCCCCCTCGATCGGAGCCAGGAAGGGCTGAGCTGGCAGCAGCATCACTCACCACCCCGCACGCAGCCGCTGCAGGAGGAGGGTGAAGGCGGCAGACAAGGGGGAGGAAGGGCGGCCGACATGTCCCAGCACTGTGATGGAGAGCGATTCACCTGGCAGGAGCCCCAGAGCCGCCTGGGCACCCGTCTTGACTCTCCCTGGAGCTCCATTCCTCACCCTGTGGCTCAGGGCTGGGAGCCGGTTACCTGGGGGGGACCACAGCCAAGTTCATCCCTATCCTCCGGGGATGCTGGGGTGTTGCTGGGGGCACTCACCCTTGTCCCAGTGCCAGGGAAAGCACCAAGCCCCTGCCTGTGGTGCCAAGCTGAGCTCCTGCTTGCCCCAGACCTGCCAAGATCCCCCCACCGTGGCTGGGGGAGCTGGAAAACCCCGGCCATGATCTCGCCCTCGCCATCAGCCTTCGAGGCGGCTCTCAGCATCCCTGGGACAGAGCATCGCTGCACCGAACCGTGGGGCTGGTCCCCCCAGGGCTGGGGTGCCACCGCGCCCACCCGAGGGTGATGGTCCCCACGGTCCCGGGGGATGCTGGAGGAGGCGCAGAAGCACCATTCCCTCTGCCAACAGCTCCGTGCAGTAACCGTCGCCTCCAAAATCCAGTCCCACCCGTGGCTCACAGGCGAGGCAGCTCCCCGGGGACCCACCGGCCCCGTGTCACCCCGCTGACGGGTGGGATGGGTGCAGGGCAGCCCCCCACCCTGGGCAGGGGCAGCCGCAGCCCCGGTGCCCACAGGAGCCGTCCCAGCCGGGCCGGGCGAAGGCAGGGAGCTAATCTCTGCTCCGATTAGGCAGAGTTCCCAGCAATGGAGGTTTCTTCTTTTTTTCTCTCCCCCCTCAGTGATAACAAATAATAATATAATCCCCTTAATCCCTCCCCGAGGAGCCGGCACGCACACCCGGCCGGGAAGCACCGCGCTTCTGCCGCCGCTGATAACTCGCACCGCCGGGGCCCCCGGAAAAACAACCGCTTTGGCTCGCGCTTTGCCACCCCCCCCAAAAAAAACCCCAACCCCTATGTGCTGCCCCTTGGCTCCCGCGCCCACCTCCAGCTCCACTGCCAGCCTCGGGGGAGCCAGCAGCGCTCCCAGCTCCTTCCTCCACCGTGTCCCCACAGAGCGCCCAGCCCCAGCCGGGGGGGACCCAGCTGTCCCCTCCCCGGGGGGGGGGGTCCATCCAGGACCCCCAGGGGGGCTCTGCGCCCCCGGCTCCTGCTCCCTTTGCAGCGGGGACACAGTGAAGTGGAGGCTGAGCCCCACGGCTCAGCACCCTTCTGGTCCCCAGGGACTTCGGAGGGATCCCCCACCCCAGGGCGGGTCCGGGGTCCCCCCAACACGCCCCAGCGCTTCGGTTTAGGCGCAGGAGCATGCAGAGCATCGCCCGTCGCCCCAGCCAGGGCCCCGCCGGCAGCCGCGCGGGACCCAGGAGCGCTGGCACCGATCCTGCGCCCCCCACCCCATCGCTGGGTGCCAGGAAGGAGCCCAGGCGATCGGCTGCCAAAGCCCCCTCCCTTCGCGGGGAGTCCAGCCTGCCCTTCCCACCCCCCCACCATCATCAGCCAGCAAATATTAATAACAACCCCTGCAACAGCCTTTGCTTTTATTCCCTCGCTTTCCTGGCCCCCGCTCTGCTGATCTCAGCTCCTCCGGCTCCAAAACGCCTTTTAAAATTACTGGCGAGCGGAGACCTCTGCGAACGCTCTGCCCCCGGCTGCCCCTGCCCGCCCGCACCCACAGCCGGGCTGGCAGCACCCATGTGCGCTGCGGGGAGCTGGGTGCCATCCGCCCCCGTGATTTAAACGGCGCCAGGCTGGGCTTGATTAAAACCGAGTAAAAGCCAGAGCCGGGGCAGCGAGGGGGATGAGATGGCTCAGGAGAATGTTAATGGACTCCAGAGCTTTCTGGGCCGAATCCAGCCCGGGGTGGCTGGGGACGGGCAGACGCAGCCCTGCGGCGGGTGCGACGAGTGCGCCGGGGCTCAGCTGGACCCTGGAGCGCGCGGGGAGCCCGAGCGGAAAGAGGATGGAGTGGGGGGGCGAGGGCTGGAAATATCTTCCAAGGGCCTGGCCCTTCCTCTGGGAAAAGCAGGGGTGGTCTGGTCCTTCCAGCTGGGCTCTGCCGCCGCCTCCGCTGCCGGCGCAGGAGGCTGAGCCCGCGGCGGGAGCATCGCCGGCGCCCCGCGCCCCCTCCCCGGCTGTCTCGCAGTGGGGGACAAGGGTGGCGTGGGGTGACACCAGCCATGAGGGGGCTTCAGCAGGGCTGAAGGGGCTCTTTGCTGGGGCGCTGCCGGTGGGAAGGGTTGGCGCGGTGGCAGGGTGACGGCATTGGGGTGGGGGTGCCAGGGCCCCCCCTGGCACAAGGTGCTCCCCACCCCGGCTGCCAGATGCACCGGATTGCAGGTCTGACATGGGAAATCGCCTCCCTTCCTCGTTAGCTTGTGATTAGCATGTCAAGTGGTTGAAGTTGGTGGGTATAAAGGATGCGAGCTAAGAATAATGGCTTCAATTTTCTTCGCGGCACAGCCATTAATTCGAAGGAGAAGGGGGTGTCCGAACCTCGCCGGCGGCTCCAGGCAGCTCTAGCCCTGGGGGGTGAAGGCAGGACCCACCGCTGCCCCCCGGGGCTGGACCCGGGGCTGGGGTGGGCAATACGGCCCCTGCCCTGCTCAGGGTGCCAGCGGGCAGCGGCTGGGCTGGGCGCTGGGTGCTGGTGCCAGGGTGGGCTGGGCACAGGCACGGGCATCCCTGCCTTGTTTCCAAGGGGTTGGAAAAAGTCAAAATGGCAGCAAAAAGCTCCTTCATGCCGGATCCTGGCAGCGACACAACGAGCTCACCACGACCACGGTCCCCACGGCAAAGCTCCGGCTCACCCGGATCAGCCCCTGACCCCTCCACCGGTGCCCAGGACAGGGAGCATCCTTCATCCCACCCTTCTGCAGCATCCCTGGGCTCCCGGCACCGTCGCCTGCTCCAGCTTCGTTAGCGCGACGAGAGGCCAGAACCCTCCTCCCGGCAGAGCCGCTTAATTAAAACCATCATTTCCAGCCTGGCTGAGCGGGCAGAGCCGGGCGGCCGGAGCCCCGCTCACCCCACGGCGCCCTGGGCACCGCGGCCACACCGGGCTCACCCCCAGTGTCGCCACAAGCCCTTCCCAGAACCCCGCCGTGATAAGCACATGCCACGCGAATCAAAGCGGCAAAACAACCGTTCTCTCCCAAATTTCGAAGGCTTTTCTCTTTCTCCCCCCTCCCCAAGCAGCCTTTGCTGGCAAAACCCAGGCGAGAGCCTGGCGCGGCGGCAGCGGCGCTGGGCTCTGCTGATAAACCCCCAGCAATCAGCCCAATCACGAGGCTTTTCAGCCGGGGAGACGGCGCAGGCTGCTCCAGAGATTTAATTGAGTCTTCACCAAAAAAATAATATTTAAAAAAAAAAAAATCAAATAAATACAAATCGAGCTGCGCTCCGAGCGGCCGGTGCCCGGCGAGGCCACGGTCGTGCCAGGCGATGCCCCCCGGCAGGGTTTACCTCCTCGGGGTGGGGGGAATTTCTCTCCCCGCTCTCGCCCCGGTGATGCCGTCGGCGATAGCGTGCTCGTTTGTGCCCGGGCGTTAATCGGACCGCGCTGATTTTGTCCTTCGAAGCTGCTTTTGGCAACCTGAAATGACAGAGAGGGAAAAGGGGGCGAAAAGAGCAAATGTGACGCTGCCGGGGGAGCATCAGGGTTGGAGCCGAGGCGGCAGCGGCCACGCACCTCCGAAGACCCCCCCAAGGAGCGGCCGTGCGGGAGCTGGCTGGGGGGTCCAGCATCCGCGGGGTGGGTGCAGGATGCGGGCACGGCCGCGGTGCGGGCGAAGGCAGCACCTCCGTACCCTGCTCACGTGCCTCAGTTTCCTCATTCAGCAAGGTCATGGTTAGGGGTGTTTGGTGCCCGCCAAAGCATCAGGGTGGCCCCCCAAGGGTCCCCCTTTCACCCCAGCCATGCACCCACGGGGTGCTCCAACTGCTACCCCCTTCCCACCAGCTGCAGCCCACCCGAGGCTGGGGGTGCCAGGGTTGGGGGGACCCACCAGCTCTGCCAGGGGCCACGGTCAGCACCAGCCTGGATGAGGCCACCGGGTGCCCAGGAGGGACTAGCCCACGGGGAGCAGCTGGAGCTCAGTGGGCAAAGCTCTGGTGTGGGGCACTAGGGGCGCAAGCGTCCCCCCCGCCACGACCCCACCTCAGCACCAGGGTGGCCGGTGTCCCAGGGACACCAGCAAGGAGTGGCAGCATCCTCTGCAGGGACCCCCCACGCCAGCAGAGCCCCCCCAGCCCTCCTCCAGCAGCATCTCCCCCAGCTCACCCTGCCTGATGGGTGGGGGGGGGGCACAGAGGAGCAATGCCCCCCTCCCAGTTTAGCCCCTGCAAAGCTGTGGGTGCACCAAGAGACCCATCTCACCCCCATCAGGGTCACCCCACACTGCTGAACCCCCCCAGATTTGGGGAGAGCCCATGACCCACCAGCACCCCAAGCCCCCACGCTGCAGCCCTCGGGGGCACTTACAGAGCCCTGGGGTGGGTGGGTGGTGTAAATACCCCCCCCTCCAAACAGCCAACCGCCTTCACCTGGGGCACAGGAACCAGCAACCGCCCTCCTCTCCCTCCCAGCACCCCCGGAGGGGGGGGTCTCCTGCACCCAGCTGGGTGCTCAGGGTGCTCCTCGCACCCTGCACTGGGGGGGGCGCGCATTGAACCAGACTCCCTTAGTGCCACCCGGCGCATCCCAGCAGCAAGGTGCGGGGGGGAGGCTTGCTGGTCCCCCACCCCACCAAGAAGGGGGTCCCCCAGCATCCCCCCCCCCCCCACCTCGCACACAGCACCGACATCTTCCCAGGCTGCGGCAGCGCTGCCAGCCCCCTGTCCCCCCCCCCCAGCCATCAGTATGCACCGGGTGTTCTTCTCCATAGCAACCTCCTGCCTCCCCCCCCCGGCCCCCCCAGCGCTCCACAAGCCCTTCGCTGCAGCAGCCCTGACCCCACCGGGATCGCTGACCTCTCCCACCCACAGGTAGCTGGGTGCCCCCCCCACCCCGGACCCCCCCCCCCGCCGTTCTCCTCGCCCAGACGATGCTGCAGCTTCATCTTCCCAGGCCTGGAAGTTGGTGGAATTTTTTTAATGTTCGGGGGGGGGGGGGGATGTGATTTTCCTCCACCTCCACCAGCCCTGTGTAACCCCCCCAAGCCTTGGGTGCCCCCTCCAGGGGTGCCAGGGGGGTGGGCACCCACTGGGCACCCACCCTCCCTGCCCTATGCACCCACAGCCCTGAGCACGAGGCGACCGGGGAGGGCAGCAGGTCCCAGGGGTGCTGTGGGTGCCCCCCCAGCAATGTCCCCTGGGACCCCCATCTGGGGGGGGCGGGGAGCAGCAGCGGGACCCCCCCGTCCCGTGCCACGCCGCGCCTCGGTTTGCCCCACAATTCACACTTCTCGCTGCAATTCCCACCTTAGGCTGGATCTTGGCATCCCCCCCAAATATAGAGCGGGGAGGGGGGGGTCAGACCACCCCCCCCCAGCACAGCCAGGCTGTGACCCCCCCCCCCGAAAAGACGCAAAATGTCATCGCTCAATATAGAGGGGGTTTAATATAAAAAAAGTGCCTATTAAAGATTCCTTCCTAAATAACACAAGACGACCAGTCGGGGGGGGGACAGCGGGGGCCTGGGGGGGTCACCTTGTGGGGGGGGTGTCACCTTGGGGGGGGGGGTGTCACCCTGGGGGCGTGCCCCTGCTCCAGCCAAGGCAGCACAACCGCTATTGTGCTATTTTGGGGGCTACTTTCACCAAGCGGTGGGTTTTCCCCCCCTTTTTTTGATTAAATTTCCCCTTTTTTCTCATTTTAGGGTGTTTTTTCTTTTTTTTTGGGGGGGTTTTTTTGTTTTTTCCACCATCCCCAAAGCTGACCAGAACCCGGGGCGGGGGTCACACATGTACACACACACGCACTGTGGGGGGGAGAGGAGAGGAACCCAACCCCCCCCCCCAACCCCAGCGCCCACCCACGCACCCACCCCCTGAGCTCACCACCGTGGGAAAGCCGCTGACCCCCCCCCTTTACACCCCAAACCCCCCCTTCCCCCCCCCCAACAGGGTGTGTGATTGACTCCTCTCTCTTTTTTTTTTTAATTCTTTTTTTTTTTTTTAAACTCTTTTTTTTTTTTTTTTTTCTTTTTTATACAAATTCGGATCTTTGGGTGTGTACTGCCAAAAAAACCCCCACCCCCCCCCACCCCCCCCCACCCCAACCCCCCCCACCCCCCCCACCGCCCCACACCTCCCCGCCTCGGTCTTTCTTAATAATAATAATAAAAATAAAACTCAAATCATCGTCATTAAAAAAAGGCAACGGAAACCCACGGAACCCATGCGGAAGTTGCACACCACAAAACCACAGCAGATGTACAGAATGCAATATACAAGACACGATTTATAATAAAACATTATATACAATAAATAGGTTATTGTTACTTTTTTCTTTTTTTTTTTTTTTTTTTTTTTTTTTTTGACGCTCCATCCGTAAATAAATTTTTTCTCAGTGCATACTGGTGGGTTTTTGCTCTTCTCTCCTGCATATTCACCTCTCGGTCGCTTTCTGCTGCTGTTCTCGGTCACTTTTGCGATTCTCCCTCCGGTTCGTGGCTCTCTCTTATTTATTTTTTTGTGAATTTTCATCTTTTGTAAATTTTTTTTTTTTTCCCTTAAACTTTTTTTTTTTTTTTTAACTTCTTTTCTTCAAAAGTATTTACAATTGCTGGTTTTGTGCAGAAAATGAAAATTAATCAAATAAAAAATAAAAATTAAAAGAGTCCCTCTGCTTCTGGCCGGGGAGGAGAGAGAACGCGGCGCCGGCGCCACGGCCGAGGCGGGGGCCGGCGGGCGAAGCGGGGGGCGACGGGGCCGGGGTACCCCGCCAGCAGCAGCCCCCTCCTCTCCTCTCTGCGCCGGTGGCTGGGACGGGTGGGGGGCGAAGGGCCGAGGGTGCTGTGGCTGGCAGGCAGGCTGGGGGGGAGACGAGAGAGGGGTGAGGGGGTCCTGCCCACCCCAGGTCTGCACCCACGTACCCAGGGGTCTGGGGTCCTGCCCACCCCCCATCTGGCACCCACATACCCAGGGGTCTGGCACCCATGTACCCAGGTCCCAGGGGGTCCTGCCCACCTCCCATCTGGCACCCACGTACCCATGGCTCTGGCATCCACATAACCAGGGGTCTGGGGTCCTGCCCACTCCCCATCTGGCACCCATGTACCCATGGCTCTGGCACCCACATACCCAGGTCCCAGGGGGTCCTGCCCACCCCCCATCTGGCACCCATGTACCCAGGGGGCTGGCACCCACATACCCAGGGGTCTGGGGTCCTGCCCACCCCCCATCTGGCACCCATACACCCAGGGTTCTGGCACCCATGTACCCAGGTCCCAGGCGGTCCTGCTCACCCCCCCACCTGGCACCCATATACTCAGGGTCTGGGGTCCTGTGCCCCCCCAGTCTGGCACCCACATACCCAGGGCTCTGGGACAACCCACACCCCTCCAGCTCTAGCACACCAGAGGTCCAGCACCCCCCACCCTGGGTTCCAGCATCCCACCACTCCAGGGCCCAGCACCCCCCACCCTGGGCTCCGGCCACCCACAGGCGCTGGGGCATTCGGGGTGCCCAGTTTGATGCTTGGCCATGGGGCAACACCCAGGGCAAGTGCCTGCAGCCCAGAAGGGGCCAGGGGCACCCACTGGGTGAACCTCACTGGGTGCGCTGGGGCGACAAACCCCACTGGAAAGCACAAAGCACCCTTCCCGCTGCCCCCCGGGCCCCCAGCCCCACACCGCCCTCCCCGAGGACAGGCATCGGGCAGCAACGGGGGCTTGGGTGGCACTTACCGGGTGACGGTGGCATCTCCAAGCCCCGCTGGCGAAGCGGCCGGAGCCTGGTGGGGGTCAGCTCTCCCAAGCACCCATCGGCACCCATCCGGCAAGAACAACACCCCGGCAAGCGAGCAGGCGGCGGGGAGGGGGGAAGAAAAGAAAACAAATCCCCAAGCGGATCCCCCCGGGGTGGCCGAGGGGCTGCCCTCACCCGCCCCGGCCGGGCTGCGGGCAGGGGCCACCCAGCCGCTGATCCCCAGGACCCTCCTGCCCTCCCTGCCCGCGCCCCTGGCCTGGGCTCGGCAGGGGCCGGCGGTGTCCGACCGTCTGTCCATCCGTCCGTCCATCTGTCCGTCCATCCGTCCGTCGGATTGTCCTGCTGCGGGGCGGGGTGGGGTGGGGGGGCGGCAGTCCGGAAAGCAGAGCCAGGCGGTGGGCAGGCAGAGCGGGTTTGAGTGCGAAGGGGGGGCAAAAACGGGGCTTTTCTCTCTTCGTCCGTTATATTTTTTTTTTCCTTCGTTTTGCTTATTTTTTAACATTTTTTTTCCTTTTTTTCAAATTTTTTTCCTTTTTTTTTCTATTTTTTTTTTTTTTTTTTAGAAAACAAACAAACGGTTCCAATCCCAGTTAAATACAGAACTTGAAAAGTGTTCCAGAAAAAAAGTGCTGGCTAAATTACCTCTGAAAGAGAAACACAACACGGGGAAGGAGGGGGGGGACACACACGACACGATGAGAAGGGCTCGGGGGTGCCCCGTCCCCCCCCCGCCCCGCTCTGCCACCCTGCCACCCTCGCTCCCCCACCTACCCTGTAACAAAACCTCGTTGTCCGGTTGGCACGTCAGCAGACACTACAATGAGGTGACCGTGAAAGTGTCCTCGGGGTGTTGTTGCTCTACCATGGGTCCCAAAAACCCGCTCTTCTGGGGGGGGGCCATGACGGGGTGCCCTTGGGGTGCAAAACTGGGGTACCTGTAGTTGTCCTGCAGCTGCAGCATTGAGTCTCTCGGTACGGGGGAGATGTTCAAGTCATTGATCAAGGGACAAGCGTAGGGTCCTCGGTGGTGAGCCCGCGACATCTCCAAGGGTTCCTTCTCGCCCTTGGAGGGGTGGGTGCCGCTCGGGCTGCTCAAGTGGGGGTTCAGACACGGCGGGTCTGTCCTCCCCATGAAGTCCACCAGCATGCCGGCCCCCGCTTTACCGTCGTACGAAGGGCTACGGGTGCTGGCGTTGGGGGAATACCAGTACGGGGGGTTTTTGCAGCTGGGGGAGTCGTAGTGCGGTTGAGGCATGGGGAGATCGCGGCAAGCCAGGTGGGGGGCGTGCGGCAGGGCCCCCCCCTGCATGCTGTGTTTGAGCGAGTCGCAGGCGGGCAGCTTACGGATGTCGCCCGCCCGTAGGTCCTCCTTGAAGGCCAAGGTCGGGGAGCAGTTGGGCGAGAAGGCTTTCTGCAAGCCGGCCTCGAAGACAGTCTGCTGGCCGGGGGCTGCCAGCTGGTGCGGGAGGGCAGGGAAGTGCTTGCTCTCCAAATCCGGCTGCCCCAGCCCGGGGGAGTCGCTCTGAAAACCTTGCACGAAGGTCCCGTCCGAGGGGGTGGAGGGGTTCATGGAGTAGGGGCCGGCGTAGTCGCAGGGGTCCCGCTCGCCCACCCCGAAGGCCCGGGATTGGGAGGGCAGGGGGGACATGCTGCTGTCCCCGCTGTAGTAGTCCAAGCCCAGGTCCGTGCTCTCCTGGAAGAGGGGGTTGACCGCCTGCGACTTGGTGGGGAACTTGGCCTTGCCCGTCCCCCTCTCCTTCTTGGAGGCACAAGCCCCCCGGGAACCCCGGGGCTGCCGGGGTCCCGTGCTCCTCTTGGAGGGGTACACGGAGGACGAGGAGGAAGAGGAGGAGAAGCTCAGGTGGGAGGTGTCGAACATGTCCACCTTCTTCCGTCGGCCCCGACCGGGCTTGGAGTTGCTCTGGAAGAGGACGCTCTGGTTCCAGTTGTAGCCCGGCGCAGAGGACGCCTCGTTCCAGTCCATCATCAGCTTCTCCAGGCTGGAGAGGCTGGACTGGCCCTCGCTGGAGGAGGCCTCGCTGTTGGCACGCCGGTAGCCGGCCGGCTGGTTGAACTGGGTGCTGTCGGAGGAGGATTCGGAGAAGGTCTCCGAGACCGTCTGCTGCTTGGCTTTCTGCGGGGTGTAGTTGGAGATGTCCAGGATGACGTTGGGCTCGTTGAGGTGGCACTCGAAGCCCGGGTTGTAGAGCTGGCTGAAGGCCTCCGAGCTCCAGTCCAACCCGCCGTAGCCTTGCCGGAAAGCCCACGGCGCGGCGCTGGGGAACTGCCGGCAATTTTCGGGCGAGGGCTGGAAGGAAGCCGAACCCTTGGGCACCATGTAGCCGCCGGGCGAGACGGTGCTGGCCCGGCTGTCGCATCGCAAGGGGGTGTGCGCCGCGCTGGAGAACTGTCCCCCTTGCTCGGCGCTGTTGAAGAAGGCGGCTTTGCCCAGCGGCAGGCTGGGGCCGGCCGTCTGCGGCGCGTAACCGGCGCTGTGGGCGCTGCTGGGCGAGGACGGGAGGCTGCTGCCGCTGCCGTAGGCGAAGCTGCAGTCCTTGCTGTTGGGGCAGTCCTGCGCCGACGGGTACTGCTTCCCCGGCGGGAAGACGCTGGCCGGCGCCACGCTCTGCCCGGCGCCGTAGCTGCCGTACGGCGAGTAGCCGGGGGTGCCGCTGGCCGCCGGGTGAGCCGTGGGCGACCGGGAGACGGCGGAGGGCGGCGCTAGCTTGGCGAAGGCCTCGGCACCCCGGCACTCCGACGACCCTTGGGCTACCCCGTAGCCGGCAGCGGCCGCGGCGCGGCCGGGCGGGAAGGCCGGCCGGCCCTGCATCGCCGCGTGGAAGGCGGCCTCGGCGCCGGGGGTCGCCGCCGCCACCTTGCCGCCCCGGGCTGGGTAGGCGGCCAGGCCCCGTTGGCCCGGCAAGGCGGCCGGTGGGGCCGTGTAGGCGGCCGCCGACTTGCGGGACTCGGAGCGGGAGGCCGAGAGGGCGAAGTCCAGCAGGTCGGAGGAGTCGTCCGAGTCCAGCAAGGAGCGAAAGTAGCCGGTGAAGAGGCTGTGCCTCTCCGGGCCGGCCTCCGTTTGCGAGGACGGCGCGCTCCCGGCGTAGAAGCCGGCTCGGCCGGAGGAGCCCGACTCCAGCCCGGCTGCGTGGAAGGGTCTCGCCTCGGCCCCTTGATAACCACCATTGCGGCCGGCCTGGCCGCCGGGGTGGCCGTGGTGGGGGGCCCAGGGGCTGCCCTTCTCCCCGCCAGCCCACTCGGCGGGGCCGTCGCCAAAGCTCTGCCCGGGGTTGGGCTCGGGGAAAAGAGCCCCGTTCTTGCGAGCCCGTCGCTTTCGCTTGGGTTTGCCCACGGGGTCGGGCTCCGGCCGGCCCCGCTTGCGCGGGTGCACGGTGTCGGCGTGGAGGGCGGCGGGGGCTTTCTTCTTCTTGCCGATGCCCTCGAAGAAATCGCTGAAGGAGCAACGGGCGGCACGGGCGGCGTGGCCGCCCCCGCGCCCGCCGAAGCCCCCCGCTTTGCCGCCGCGCCGGCGGAAGCCCTGGACGCGGTGCAGGAAGTGGGAGATGCTCTGGGTGTCGGGGGCTTGGTGGATGGACTCGGGCTCGCTGGGGGTCCAGCAGCGGGGCGGCGAGCAGCGCCCCGAGCACTGGCTCTGCCGGTTGAGGAAGGCCAGCTTGGCCAGCACGTCCGAGTAGTCGGCCTTGCTGTCGTTGGTGTCGGCGATGTAGGAGGGCTGGGGCGAGGCCAGTTTCTGCTTCCTCCTCCTCCTCTTCTTCACCTCCGGGACCGGCTCCTTGGGCTTGGCTTGGCCCAGCAGCAGGTTCTTGGGGGGCCGGCCCCGCTTGCGCTTCAGAATGATGGGCATCTCCCCGGGGGGGAAGACCACCACCACGTTGCGCCCGTTGTTCTTCATCTTGAGCAGCGGCGTGGGCTCCATGGAGCTGCTGGCCGCCAGCTCCTTGCCCTCCAGGTTCAGGTTGCTGCTGAGCGATGACACCTTGTAGGTGGTCTTGTTCCTCCTCCCCAGGGACACGGGGATCTTGGCCATCTTCACCACCATCTTCCTCACCCCCCGGCACTTGGTCTTCTTCCCCAGTGCGGGCGGCTTGGGCACCTCGTCAGGGTCCAGGGTGGTGGGGGGCAGCGGCGGGGGAGCCAGCAGTGGGACGCTGGGCTCCTCGGGCCCGGGGGGCACCTCGGCGGGCAGGGCGAGGGGGGACAAGACGCGGCTCTCAGGGGTGATGTCCACCCGACGCCCTCGCCCTGCCCTCCTCCGGCGGCACAGCATCTTTGGCTTGTCTGTCCGGCGCAGGGCGTACTTGCGGTGGTCCTCGCCGCACCGCCCGGCCCCCCGGCCCCCGCAGGGACCCCGTTTCACCACGCCGCCCAGGGGACACCCCCCCAGCCGGGGCTGCAGCCCGTGGGGCCTCAGCGGGTCCCCGGCGCCCGGCTGTGCCTCCAGCAGCTCCGAGACGGGTCCCAGCGGCTGCGTCTCCAGCAGCGAGGGCTCGGCGGGCAGCAGAGGCGCCCGCGTGTCCAGCAACGGAGGTTCCAGAGCCCCGGGCAGCGGCTCCAGCGTCTGCAGCCCCAGCGGCTCCGCCAGCGGCTCCAGCGACTGCAGCTCCAGCGACTCGGACAAAGGCTCCAGCGACTGCAGCTCCAGCGACTCGGAGAGCGGCTCCAGCGACTGCAACCCCAAGGGCTCCAGGTTTTGCAGCTCCAACGACTCCGGCAGCGGCTCTAAGCTCTGCGAATCGAGCAGCTGGGGTTGTGACTCGAGGGACTGGGAATCCAGCAGCCGGGACTGGGAGTCCAACTCTTGGGCTGGCAGCAACTGGGGCTGCGGCTCCATCGCCTGCGACTCCAGCAGCTGCGTGCCCGGGCACGCCAGAGAGGCCAGTTCGTTCAGGATGTCCGCCTCGGCCAGGTCCGAGTAGTCGCCGGCGTCGGGCTGGGAGCAACCGGCTTCCTCCGACGACGCTTTGGAGACCCCCCCCACGCCCCCGCTGTGACCGGGGGGCTGCGGGGCGCTCCCCCCGCCACCATCGGCTTCTCCATCGCGGGCTGAGGGCCGGGGGTGCCGCGGCGGCTCGGTTTTGCAGAGTACCCCCCGTTCCTCGGGGCTGCGGATGCTGTTGGCCAGGGTGGGCGAGGAGAAGAAGCTGTACTGGAGGTCGCGGTCGGCGGGCAGCAGGCGGGCGTCCTCGTGGCCACCGCCGCCACCACGGAGGCTGCCGCAGTCCAGGTGCACCCCGCTGCTCTTGAGGTCCTCGGAGAGGCGGTTGAGGTCCTTCATGATGTCGATGAGCTGCACCACGGGGTGGAGGTTGATGTGCCCGTTGCCGCACTTGCTCCGGAGCAAGGCGAGGATGCCGTCGACGTTGCAGCGGCCCGAGGCCAGCGTCGCGTTGGGGAAGGTTTTAGGCGCCCGATCGCGGGCGGCTGCTTCCTCCGCGCTTCTCCCCAGGATCCGGGGCTCGCCGGCACAGCCCAGCAAGTCCTCCGCCGCCTTGGTGCCCCCGTGCACGCTCTGGCACCGGTCGGCCGGGTCGCCGTGCAGCAACGAGCCCGCCTGGTGCTCCCGGCCGAGCGCGGGGCAGGAGCCCTCAGGGAAGCTCAGCACGCTGCAGGATAAGGCCTTTTCCGCCGGACAGGCTGGGGGCCGCTGCGCTGGGTGCCCCGGCGGGTAGAACTTGGGCTCTCGGACGTAGTCGGGCGAGCCACGCACAACGCTGGTCGTTACCACTGGGCCCGGGGGCTTCACGCGCATCCTGACCTCCTCCTCCCCCGCGTGCCGCTGGGCCGAGCAGTTGCTGACATGGGGGTCGGGGAAGGTGAGACCGGCACCTGCGTGGGGCAGAGAGGGGGACGGTGAGGCTCCGAGGGCACCGCCGGCCCGAAAGCAGCCGGCGATGCCACCCCCGACACCCTCAGAGAGGAGGTGTCCGTATCCACCCCCCTGCCCCCGGCTTGTCCCTGCCCTGTCACCAGCGAGGAGCTGGGAACCTGCCCCCACCGCCCCCAGCCTCCTCCCTCACCCACCGCAGCGGTTGGCAACTGGGGTTTGGCCCCCTGCCCTGCTCAGGGAGGGCTGGACCCCCTCCCCATGGCAGGACCGCCCGTGCCAGCCCGGCACAGAGCCCCCTCCACGGGGCAAGCGGGGCGGCCGGTGCCCACGGGGGTCTGCGCTGCCCCGTCCCCCGCTGAGGGGCAGGACTGGGGGGGGGGGGCGGGTCTGGGGGCATGGTGGGGCCGGGGCTGGGACTTACCCTCGGCTTTGCTGCTGCTCCTGCTATTGCACTTGAGCTCTCTGCAAAGGAAGGGGGTGCGCGGGGTTAGCCCCGAGCTGGGGGCTCGGAGGCGGGGGGCACACCCCCACCCCGGGTGCCCATTGTGCCCGGTTGGCAGCACCAGCCCCCACAAGGGACCTGCCAGGCACCCACCCTCCCACAGCCCATCACCGGGGTGTCAGGGCGGGGACCGGGGAAGGCAGCAGGGAGCTGGGGGGGGGGGGCTGCCCCGGGGGGGCTGCCTCCGAGCTGGGGGACAGAGGGGACAGGTTTACCCCCCCCCCATCTCCCACCTACCCCCCCCAACCCCTCGGCGGGGCCGGGGCGCTGGAGGGGGGCAGTGGGAGGGAGTGGGGGGGATGCCCGGGGAGGTGGTGGGGGGGGGGGCTCGGCGGGGGCCCTTTGGCCGCGCTGTCGCTAGGTGTCCCCGGTGAGCCGCGCTCCGCCCGCCGCCCCGGTCTCCCCCCGCCACTCCCCACCCCGCCCGGACACACCGGCGATGGGCGGGGGGGAGGTGGGTGGTCCTTTACCCGCGGAGGTGGCTCAGCACGTACCGGCCCCCCCCGCCCGCCGCCTCCCCTCCTTCCCACTCACCCACCCGTGGACACCCCACGCACAGCTGCTGCCCCCCGCCCCCGCCGCCAGGTGACACTGCTTGGTGCCAGCAGCGCCCCCCCCCGGGGACCCCCTGCACCGCCTCTGCCTCAGTTTCCCCTCGGGGACGCAGCAAGGGTTGGGCGGGGGGGGAATGCCCGCTGCACCCATTCTGCGCTCCGGACCCAGCCAAGGGCTTTCCGCTCCCCGTCCCCGGGGCACGGAGCCACCCCCCGGGGTACCTGGGCCGGTGCTTGCAGTGGAGGTTCACTCTGAAGCTCCTGCCGTCGCTGTCGCCACCGGGCGGGGGGGGGCCCGAGCCCTGGGCACGGGGGAACCACTCGGCTGGCGGGCTGGCACCGTTCTCCAGTGCGACGGGCTGGCAGGCGACCGAGCTCCCATCTGCTCGAGCAAGCACAGAGACAACCCCCCGGCATCAGCCCGGCGGACCCCCCCCGCCGGGGAGCACCCCCTTGCCTGCCGTTGGCGTGGGCACGCCACGGGCTCCCCACCCCGCCAAGCCGCAGCCCACGGGGGCACCCAGGGATGCGCTCAGCCCACGGGACGGGGGTCATCACAGGACGCCTGGGCACGGGGAGGGGGGCACCTGGGGGCAGGACAACCCCTTTCCTCCCTGCCGTGGCCATGCCTTGAGCTGGGGGCTGCCCGCCCCACGCAGGGCATCTCCTCGCCAACGCGCGGGCACGTCCACGCGGGCGTGCGTGTCGCTCCCTCGGGCGACGCCGGCGTGTTCTGGGGGTCCGGGCACCCACGGCGGCTGCACAAGGGTGGGCAGCCGAGCCCCCCAACCCACGGCGGTACCCCCCCGCCTCTCCGTGCCAGCGTGTCTGCCCGTTTTCCCGTGTGAATCGCTGCCGGTTGGCTCCCTCCGCCAGCGCACGCCCGCAGCCGCTCGGCGTGATCCAGGCTCTTCGCGGTGTCTGGATTAGCGTGACAACTTATCAACAAGGCAAGGAAAGAGAATTCAAACCTGTCAGGCCATCCGCATCCCCCCCACCTCCGCTCCACCTCCCCGCCAGGCAGCCTTTGGGTGCAGCGTTGGCACCAAGGAGATGCGGGCACCTCTCCGGCAACCGCCCGCCGGGCGTAGAGTTACGCCGAGGGCAATGTGGAGCGGGAAAACATGTGCTAGAAAGACCGGTCCGGGCTCTGGTGAAGCTGCTGGTGTGCCCGGAGAGCTCTTGGAGGGGAAGGCGAGGCAGGAAGGAAGCAAACGGGAGGTTTTCCAGCGCAGCCGCTGCGAGCCGGTCCCCCACCGGGAGGAACGGGGCGTCGCGGGGCACGGGGCGTGGTTGCCCCCCGTCTCCGCGTCCTCGTGCCCGCGCGTGGTCGCGGGACCTGCAGTGCCCCCACCGTGTCTCCGTGGAGCTGTGGGCGTTGCTGGCGTGGGGGTTCCCACGGGTTGCCCGATGGGGCGCGTGGCACCCACCGGCGTGGTGCGCCCACGGGTGCGTCGCCCCTGCCTGGCTTGTCCAGCTGGCTCTCACCCCACAGCGGCCAGCGCCAGGCTCCACTGGGGGCCACGCGGCCGGTGACAACACGGGGGGATGCTCCCCGTGCCAGCGCTCCTCCAACGCCCACCACGGCGGGCACCACCCGCACCCCCCCAGCACCCCCCACGCCACGCCGCGGGGACAGACAGCACCCACCCCACCACCCACCCACGGGGCACGGCCTGGCACCCCGCTGCCGGGCGGCAGGGAGGGGGCTGTGGCGGTGGGGGGGGGCGGGAACTGGGAGCACTGGGATGCTCGCCGCGCCGCCGCGCTCACTTTCACCTCCCTGCTCAGCCCCAGGCAGCCGCCACATGTTTCGCATTAGGCTCTCGGACTTCGCCATTCCTGGCTCCTTTGCCAGGGGTAGGGCCTTTTTCCTCCTTTTTTTTTTTTTTTATTTTTTTTTCCCCTTTTTATTTTTTTTTTAAATTTTTTTTTTTTTTTTTTTTCCCCTCTCCTGGTTACAAAACACCAGCCGAGACCACACAAGCGAGGAGGGACGGAGGGGAACGCGAAGCGGGAGCGAGCCACGGGCGCCGCGGGCGGGGGAGAGGCGGCGAAGCCGGGTGCTGGGGTGGGGGGCGGGGGGGCTGGATTTATAGGCTGGGGTGGGGGGGGGCGGTGGGTGGGAAGCGGGCGAGATTGCAGTCACCTCCGCTTCCCACCTCCTGACCCCGCAGCCCTGCAAAGATAACAGCCCCCGAAGACTGCTGACTCGCCTCGCAGAAATCCAATATCCGCGCCTGGTGAACTAATCGACTACCTGGGCTCGCCACCTCCCCTGCCCGGCCTTAATCCTGCTGCTGCAAAGCTTTAATTAGTTTAACGGTTTCAGGCTTGACAGAGGTTGGTGGCAACCGGCGTGACCCCCCCCGCCCCGTCTTGCTGCTCCCCGCGCCGGCCAGGCTGCTGCTTGGGTGGCTGGGGTGCCGCGGGGTGGCACCGTGCGGGCGCCGGGGGCTGCAGACCCCCCTCGTGTCCCCCAAGGCTGCTGGCACCCGGCTTCCAGCCGGCGCGGAGGAGGTGGGGGCATGGAAAGGCTCGCTTGGCACCGGCGTGGTGGCGGCGATGGCCCTGCAAGACATGGCTGCCGGGGTTTGGTGCCCGGCTCTGAGGCCACCCAGATGCCAGGGTGGGGCCGGAGATGCCACCGAGAGACAGGCGGGCAGCGGGGACCCAGATGGGGACCCAGATGGGGACACACGCCAGCCCGACGCTTCCCGCCCCGCCGGGGCACCGTGCCCAGCTGCCCGCGGGGGCAGTGCCAGGGATGGGGTGTCCTCCCCATTGCCAAGATGGGTCCCTGGGCACCGCAGGGTGCCGGGAGGGGTTGAGGTGGCCCCAAATACCCTGACATGGGTGTGGGGGGTCTCTGGCCACCCCCATCACCCGTGTTCTGCCTCACAGCTGTCCCTTTTGTGTGCACACACACACATCTGGGGCACCGCAGAGGTGCCCCCCGCCTTGCCCACACACACGATGTGGCATCACAGGGTGTCCAGCTCCTGCGTCCGCCCTCGCGCAAGCCTGGGGACACTGTGGCAGTGCCTCTCCCTGGCATGCTCACACTCACACATCTGGCGGCACTACAGAGGTGCAGCTCCCTTGCACACACACATCTGGGCACACTGTGGAGGTTTTCCTCCCTTGCACATGCACATCTGGGGGCACCATGGAGGTTTTCCTCCCTCCTACACGCACATCTGGGGGCACTATGGAGGTTTTCCTCCCTTGCACGCGCACATCTGGGGGTACTATGGAGATGCAGCTCTCTTGCACGCGCACACACGTGCCCGGGGGCTGCTGTGCCCCCTGCGCCCTGTCCCTCGCACGCTCCCGCACCCCCCATTGCTCGCTCGCACCCCCCCGGCCCCCCCCCTTCCCGTGAGTCCCCCCCCGGAGCCCGGCCTGTGCCTGCTGACACCGATGGAAAATCCCCTCCAGTGACGGCTTCCTGGCAGGCGCTTTCCGAGGGTTTCCGTGTTCTCCAGCCAGTCCCCCCGCCGCCCCGGCCACCCCCTCTCTGAGCCACGTGGGGGGTCGGGCAGGCAGGAGAACCCCCTGTCTTCACCCTGCCACCTCCACCCTGCCCCAATTAAGCATGACAGCCCCCACCCCAAAGCACGCGGGGGGTCCTGCTCCCTCCTCTTCCTCTCCACACCCATCATCCTGCCTGCCCCCCGTGCACTGGGAGTCCCTCGCCCACCTCCGGAACGGGGGCACCCATCAGCACCAGGGGTGCTTTGGGATCCCATCTAGACCCCTCCTGGGGTACCCACTCGCCTCGGGGACCCACCGCCCTGCGATGCCACCAGTGCACGGGTTGGGAGCAAGGCGAGAGACCGGGGGTCCAGCAGGGTGGGCACAGATGGGTGCTGGGGCACAGGGTGCTGGCAGGCAGGGGCACAGGGGTGTCACCCCGCTCCCGCCGCGGTTCAAAGCCGGTTGTCACCATGTCCCCCCACCGCCCTGTCTTCTCCGCTGTGCTTGTAATTAGGAGAAGGAGCAGATGGCGCCTGGGTTTCATCTTAGGTAACGGGTCCAGCCGCGCTGCTCAGCCACTGACTCCCTTTGCAGGGCCATCGGTCACCGCAGCAGAGGTTTTTTGGGGTGTCCTCCCCCCAAGCAGGGACCTGCTGGGGGTCCACGTCGCCCCAACACGGTGCTGGTGCTGCTGCGGGAGGAGAGGGTGATGCTGAGGGTGTGGGACAAACGCACCCGGGAGACGTGGGACCAAGGGAGAGCTGAGGCTGGGAGCCACCCTCCGACGGCACCCTGGGGTGCCACGTCCCTGGGGCGCCACGTCCCTGGGGCAGGCTCAGGCACCCCCCTGGCACCAGGAATGGGGCCCTGGGACCGCTGGGCTATAAGCAGGGGGTGCTTGCAGGTCTTGGCATCCCAAAAACAGCTCCAAAGTCCCAGCTGGCCCTGGGAGCCAGGACCCCGGGGACACCAGTGTCCCCATGCTGCTGGGTCGATGCCCAGTCAGGGGACCCAGCCCTTCTCTTGGGCCTGGCCGCAGATGTGCTGCTGCCACCGGGGCCTCTGGCAGCGCAGTCCCCAGCCTGGCTGGTGGCATCCTCCAGACCTGCTGGGCTGGAGCTGGTGGGACCCTTGAGGGTTCAGCCCTCAGCCCCGAGGTGGGCAGGGATGGAGGTGCCTAGTCAGGGCCCTATTCCCGCTGCTGCAAGCCATCTCCCCTGTAAGGACCATCTCCCTTGCAAGAGCCGCCTCCCCTGCAACAACCACCTCCCTTGCAACAACCATCTCCCCTGCAAGAAACATCCCCCCTGCAACAACCATCTACCATCCCTCCCGCAACGATCATCTCTCCTGCAACAATCATCTCCCCTACAAGGACTATGTCCCCTCAGCGACCATCTCCCCACAATGACCATCTCCCCCTTCAAGAGTCCAGTCCCCCGTGCCCGGACCCTCTCCGCCTCCCCTACAGACCCGGGTGGCCGTAGCCACCTGGGGACACGGACGCGGGGGACACGCTCCCCTCCACGCCCAGCTGCCCCCAGCCCCAGCTGAGCATCACCCAGCACGGACGCAGCCCCCCCTCCCACCCCAACCCCCTGGGTCCCTGGCCGGCGGTGGGGGGCAGGAGGCGGCGGTGGGGCCGGGGAGGGGGCTGGCGGAGGTGGGGCGGCGAAACCGCTCGACAGATGGGCTGCAGAGACGGTGGCACCTCGGCCGGCTGCAGCCCAGAGCCGCAGTTCAGAGCTCGCAGGGAAACGGGCTAAATTTAGCTGCTTCCCTCGGTGCCAGCTTTGTTCCCCCGCCCCGTCGAGGCGGCGCGGGAGGCGAGCAGCCGGCCTGGCCCCCTCCTCTGTCCTCTCCCTGCTGGGCTGGGGTCGGGGGGGACAGGACCTCCGCAGCACCCATCCCTTGGGGTGCCAGCTCAGGGTGCCGCGGGCTCCTGACGCTGCCCGCCATTGCCGTGCCACGGCCGTTCCCGTGCTTTGCGCCAGCGCGGTGAGCGTGGCCAGGCCCCCCCCCCCAAAAGCATCGGCAGGTCCGAGGCTGCGCAGACGGCTGCGGCCCCCCCTTCCCCGGGCTCCCAGTTATAGCCACAGCGTGAGTCACAGTCCCAGTGTGTCCCTGCCCAGTGCCGGCCACGCCGGGTCATGGAACACTCGCCGCCACCCCCTTGCCCGCATCACCCCCCATGGCACCGCAGCGCAGCCCCCCCCGACAGCCTGCCGGGAGAACCCCCGGGATGGAAGCGATGCTCGGCCGCCCCCCGCACCACCCGGTCCCGTCCGGCTGCGAGGCGGCGGTGCGGTGCGGGTTAACGCCGAGCGGGGCCGGGATCCTGCGAGGCCAGTAACATTTGGAAGGCGCCAGATGGACGCGTGCCCATGCCGAAGGCTCGCCCGGCACAGCCACGCTCCCCCGGCGCCGGAGCTGGGGGGCTGCCCGCGGCAGCCAAGGGGCACCCCGTTGGGATGCGGGGGATGAGGACTGTGTGCCCTCTCCTGCGGTGGATGGAGGTGGTGGGGGGGGGGTGGCAAGGCTGGACCACCCAGCACCCAGCCCGCCCACCGTCACCGCTCCCCCCACATCACGGCGGCGGGCTCCGGGGTGCACCGGTGGAGCTGGTGGCGGCACCGCCGCACCCCTTCGGGGCCGGCAGCGCGGCAGGGTGACCAGGTGGGGTGCGGCGGGGGGGTGCGGGCGGGGGGAGAGCAGCCAGTTGCCTCCTTTGGCCAATTTTAGAAACTGGCTAGACAAGAAAAGCAGAATGGGCCGGGCAGGATTAACGGCCGGGCTGGTGTCAGGGTGGGTTTCTTTTTCATCCTTTTTTTTTTTTTTTTTCTTTTTTCTTTCTTTTTGCTTTTTGCTTTTTTTTTTTTTTTTTTTGTGGGAGGCACACACGAGTTGAGCGGAAACTCCTGGCTGCGGATCCTGTTTCCTGGGAGATGCGGCGCGGTGCAGGGCCGAGCTGGGGCCGAGCTGGGGTGTGGGAGCCGCTGGAGACGATGCCAGCGCCGGCGTACAACGGCACTCGGGGGTACAACGCACCCACAAGCACCCCCGCGCCCATGGGCTCCCGTAGGGCAGGGACCCAGTAACCCACCAGTATGGCCAGGCTGGCACCGCAGACCCCATCCCACGCCCCCGTCAGCGGCAGAAGCAGGAGGGTGTTGACAGACGCCGGTACGTGCGGGGAAACTGAGGCAGAGAGCAGTGCGGGCAGTGCCAGGGGCGTGGATGGAAACAGGGAGCTGCAGCCAACTCTCCCAGAGGACCCGGGCGTCCTGCACCACCCCCAGCCCCCCGCTCCGCTCCCACCCAGCTGCCCTCCCGGCTCCGGTTACAGCCAGCCCGCGGCACGGCGTGTCTCGGGGGGCCAAACTCCCCGGAGACGGGCGATCCGGGCATCCAGCTCACCCCCGCGCTCCGCCACAACCCATCGATCCAACCCCGTACGAGCCCTCAGAGCGCATACACCTATAGATACGCCTCTTTTTTTCTGCCTCCCCCCCTCGCCGGGGAGCTTTCCATTAAAATTGGAAGAACACAACTTGCCGGCAGAGCCCCGGCGCGGATCGTACACAGCCTGTCACTCACACATCACTTTGTAGATGCCCATAAATTGCTTCATTACCTCTTCTAATTGAGGAGAACGCAGCTGCTGTGGGGCGGTGACAGAGCTCCTTCCCTTTGAAGGATGCCTCGCTCTCCAAAGACGGGTCCGGCAGAGCCGCAGAGCCCCCCCCAGCATCCCAATAATAATAATAATAATAATAGGAATAATAACGATAATAACAGCATCCCAGCAAAACCCTGCAGCAAAGGGCAGCGGGGCTCCCGCGCGCCCTTGGCGGGAGGGGGATGAGTTGCTTGGAGGGCTCTGCGCTGCTGGGGAAACTGAGGCACCAGGGAGGTTGCGCCGTGCGCAGGCATACAAATCCCTGCGTCGCTCCCGGGCCCCGGGGGGACCGTGGTGGTGACAGGGTTTAGGGACAACCCCAGAGCTCAGGGAGGGCGGAGGACAGAGCTGACCCGCAGCGGGGATTTGGGGTGGGGGACCAGGGGGGATCCACGGAGCGCAGCGCTGTCAAAATTCCCCGGGGGCAACTTCCCACCTCGGGCAGCAGCTCCGTCCTCCCAGCTTCGCCGGCACGAAGCCAGGGGTCCCCGCCACCCTCCGGCGTCCCCCGTGCCCTGCGCCCCGTCCCCGCGCGGGCCCCCCGGCTTTGTCTGGCAGGCGGCGAGCGGCTGCGGCTGGGCTCGGTCCCCTTGCAGGATACTGCAGAAGGATTTACTGTATTGCAGCTTGTGCTGGCTGCAGCCCAGCGCACAATAGATTAGCTGTAGCCCAGGGCAGCACGTTGCGGGGGAAGGAAGGTGGGATTCAGGCGGATGCAGATTGCAGGGCATTTGCTGCAGTATACTGCAGGAGCCGGCCGCTCGCTCCGGACCACCCCCATCGCCCCGCTCCAGCCCCGGCAGAGGGGCTTCGAGGGGCTCGTGTGTCCCCTCCTCGTCCCCGCGCCGGCGCCTTCGCCAAATGTTGTGGCGGGGATGTTCACTATGGCCGCGGGTGCCCAGGCGGGCTGGGGGACACCCCGCTGGTACCCCATGGCGGGGGGTCCGGAGGGGCTGCGGTTTCGGATGGCACCCGGGTGCTGCTGGGGACATCGGGGCCCCCCTCGCCGGGGTGCGACGGCACAAAGCTGGTGCAGGGAGGAAGCCGGGGACTGCAAGCAGCACTAATTGATCGCAATTAATTCAGCTCCTACCTCCCCGGGTGGCAGGGAGAGATGCTGAGACACAAACCCAGCCCACAGAGCTCCCCAAACAGGCTCCGCTCTCCCCCGCGCCCACCCCCTTCCCCCAGCGCGGGCACCCAGGCCTGGGGGACCCACGCTGCCTCTCCCAGGGGATGTGGGGAGGGGGCTCTGGGGGGTGCCCAGCTCCGGCTGCTGCCCCAGAGGTGTTGGGTGCCTGCGTACGCGGTTCGGGCATGGGTCCTTGGGGTGGACCCACCTCCTTGGGGTGCTTTAGGCTGTTGGGTGGCGGGGTCCTGCTGGCACCCCACCCGTCTCCCCACCCCTCCGGGCTTGGTGGTTCCCCAGGAGACAATGCTCAGGCGACAGCGCGGGGGAGCAGAGATGCCGGCGGTCAATGATGGCATCATGGTGACACCGCGGCACCTACGGGCAGCGTCGCCAGCCGGTGGGTGCAAACCAGGGCACCCAGGAGCGCGGCTGCCACCTCCTCCAGCACCCAGGCTCCACCGCGGCAGGCGCGGGCCGGCGCGGGCAGGCGCCCCGCGGGCAGCACCGCGGGCAGGGGGGCTGGCGGGCGGCCGTCTGGATTTCGAGGGGAGTTTGGAGCCGGCGGAGGATTCAGGCTCCGTAATCCTACGTGGGATGCAGTTTCCACAGCAACAGCGGGTCAGAGGGCAGCGAGGGGAGCCGGCTGCTCGCTCGGGATTGCAATTGTGCCCGGGCGCTGCCGAAAAGCCGCCGGGGCGAGATGCCGGGGCGAGGTGCCGGGCTGGATGGTGGGGCCGTGGCGGCGAAGGCGGGCGGCGATGCGGGGGCCGAGCAGGGCGCGGGGGCGGCCAGGCTGGTGCTGCCAGGGAGGCTTCGAGCGAGCTGCTCAGTGTGGCGTTGTCAGCAAAGATGTCACTAATTGTCTGCAGGAGCAGCAAAGTCTCATTAACCCTTGGGCAGCCAGCGGCGGGTGCGCTGCCGAGGCTGGGGGCACCCAGGGACCCGCTGCTGAGCACCCTGGGTCAGCCCAAGCTTTGCCACCACTCCGCTGGCATGGCCTTGGGCAAGTCGTTGTGCTTCTCCCGCACCCACCTTCCTCCAGTGCGGCTACTGGGAGCCCACTGCGTCCCAGCTGGTGGCCACGGCCAGTGGGACAACCCTGGGCAGCCCCTCTCCTTGCCCCCTGGGCTCTGGCTCCGCCCCCGCTGCCAGCGGTTGTGGGAGCCCTTGGCCAAGCGGGAACACACGGTGGCAAACGTTGGCAGTGCCAGGGCCACTGGGGCAGGGTCACCTCCACCCCAGTCACCTCCATCCCTGCCACTGTCCCCACAGACATGCCCAGCGGAGTGCAGGCGCGCGTGGAGGGTGACGCAGCACCCATGCCATGGCCACCACCCAACCCGTGCCACGCTCTGCACCTCGCCACAGGTCCGTCCCCACGGGAAAAGGACACGTGGCCCTGCAGTGACACTTGGGGACGATGCACGAGCACCCACCCTCCCCCAGGAGGCTTTTGCTGTGGCTGGCGGAGGCGTAAGCACCGGGGCAGAGGCAGAAATGGCTTTTTCCACCTCCTGGCTGGCTCCTCTACCTGCGAGCGCTGCCGGGAAGTGCTGACGTCGGCAGGAGCGGGTGGGGGTGGCGGGGGGAGGCCGAGGCCGGGGCAGCCAGCGCAGGGTCAGCAGAAAGCCTGCGGCTCCGCTCGCCCCTGCCAGCTGCCCCGCGGACCTTTTGTTCCCTTTCAGCACCTTTCCCAGCACCTCTTGGCTCCCGTCACCTCCCGGGGCTCCTCTCCAGGGGGGCCAGGGCAGGGCTCTCCCCCAGTACTGTGGGTTTGGAGCAGCAAATGCCTCCCGGGTGAAGCAGAAGGTGCCCAGTGTGGCTCATGGCACAGGGGACCCATGCGGTGATGGGGAGGTGGGCGCATCCTGCCCCAAGTTGGGGTGACTGGGGTCCCTGGTGGCTGCTCTGTAGAGGGGGGGGTCTGAAGCTGAACCCGAAAACCTGACACTGTCCCCTACAGCAGCACAGGGATGTGGCCGAGGGAGGGGGTGAGGGGAGGAAGGCAGCACGGCTCCCCATCGCCATGTCCCTGAGCATCACCCGGGTCCCCAGCGCTGCCCCAGTGCACAGCCAGGCACTGGGGAATGGGCACAAACCCAGTGCTCCCACCACAGACAGCCACGGGCACTGAGAGGACATGTCCCAGCAGCACCGTGGGGACACCGAGCCACCACCCCTGGGCAAAGCCCACCCCGCAGGGTGACAGCACCAGGGACCCCAGGAGAGCCGTGGGGGGTGCAGCTGCCCCATCTGCCCCGCAGCCGCTGCTGGGGCTGGGCAGGTCTGTGCAGGGCCAGGGACTCTCCCAGCCTCCAAGGACTTTCAGCTGGGATTTCCCGAGCAGGACGCGGGTTTGCGGATGTCGCAACGCTCGGCGGTTTCTGCTCCGCCAGCTCCTGGGGCCCAGGCACACGGTCGGTGGGTGCCCATGGGCGAGGAGTCCCATGGGTCGCACCCACAGCCGCTGAGCCTCCTCCCTTCGCCAAATGCCCAGCCCAGCACATCACCGGTACCCAGCGAGCTCCCAGGGTAGCGCTGCCAGACAGCGCTGTGACAGCAACGCCCTGCCCAGTATGGCTTACTGGTCATAGCGGGCATCCCGCAGCTGGCACTAAGCAGCTCCCCCAGTTTCAGCACTGCCTGGGGACCCCCTGCTCTCCGGCATCCCACCACGAGGTCGACCGCATCGCCTTTCAGCCCAGCCCCAGCACCATTCTCCTTCCCCGGCCACCCCAGCCCAGCCCAGTGCCACCCAGTCCCCCCATGAAGTGCCGCAGGTCCCCCTCCCCATGCTGCCAGCCTCGCCCTCCGGATCTAGCAGACAGGTCTCTTCCCCCCAGGCTCCCTCGCTCGGCGTCTGGCTGAGCTAAGCGTATTTAGCGCTTTTAATTGTTCTTAATAAATCAATCCCGCCAGCCCCTTAAATCATTTTTGTGGCTTCCCTCTCAGCCGTCCCCGCGGCCGTGCTGGTGTGGAGACGGCTGTCTGCAGCGCTGCCGGGGAGGGGGGGTCTGGGGTACACTCTCCCCACCCCAGCACCCACCTCGCCGCTCCGCACCCGTGGGTGCAGCCCAGGGGTGGCCGTGAGGCCCCAGCAAGCAGAGCACCCACCTGGGAGCTGGGTGATGGGGTGCTCTGCCTGTCTGGAGGGTGCTTGTGCCTCAGTTTCCCTCCCTGCATGGGCTGTTTGAGGGATGCGCCGGCTGCTCATCCTCTCGCCCTGCTCTGTGGGTTCAGGCACCCCAAGAGCACCATGATTTGGGGGACACCAAGGATGCACTGCTCTTGTTGTGCCCACAGCTCTGCACTCATGTCCCTCAAGGCTGGATGCAGTGGCAACAGCACCCTGTGGGCCCCTGGCCCATGCAGCCCGTGCCTCAGTTTCCCCCAAAGGCACAGCCCTGACAGGACAAGCACTGGAGCTGAGCAGGGGTTGAGGAGGGGGTGAAATACAGCACGGGGGAACCCCACGGGTGCCTCGCTGAAGCTGAGCTTGTGCTCAGAGGTGGTGACAGTGGATATCACCTGGCACGCTGGTGCCAGGCTTTGCCAGCACGATGGACACGTGCCTCCTCCTCCTCCAAGCCCCCCGGTGCCACCGCAGAGCCCAGGGCCGCCCCTGCCCCATGCCCGGCCATGACATCACCCAGCGCTCGTGACACCCCAGACGGGATCAACGCTGCCCCCAACCACCTCCGGGTGACTTCCTGGGGCTGGGCACTGCGGAGGGACAACGGGGACCCCCAGCCAGGTGACAGCGCTCCTATTTTGGGGGCCTCACCACTCACCTACTCCATCACACCACCGCCCCCATCACCACCACCCCCACCACCGCATCATCCTCCAGCGCACCCAACCCCGCATCCCGCCCAACCCATCCACCCCACCGCCCAACCAACCCGCTCCAGCCCCGCCGGCGTTTTCCGCGGAAGGGACCACCACCCAATCCCCAAGACGGCGGCCGGGGGCCATGTCACCGACCAGCCTGCGCTGGCTTTGGGCGAGAAACAAACCCGGCGGGGCTTGGAGGGAGAGAGCTAACCTTGACACAGTTGCAGCAGTCACTAATAGCAGGCAATATGCCTGTTCTTGGGGGACTGTTGCAGTTGCTAAGATACTGGCAGCCGTGTGAATGGAAATGGGTCAGTAAACCTGTGGAGAGATAGTGTGACACTGTAACCGGCACAGCTGTTGCAGCCTACATCGAAATCCCACCCTTTCAATATTTATCACTCCCCGCCTTCGGTTCCTTCCTCCCAGCGATTTTCCGCGTTGGTTTTTGCCCGGGGTTTGGTGAAAGCACCCCCGAAGCCTTCCAGGGGAAGAGGTGGCGGTGGAGCTGCTGGGAGATGGGAGATGGGACGGGGTGGGAAAGGCGCGGTGGGGGTGGATGGGGAGGGAAATGAAAGGCTTTGGGTGGGTGTCCCCCCTCCCCGCCCCATCAGCAGGATGGAGCCAGTTCTTGGAGAGATTTAACAGGAAACAGGCTATAATCCCCCTGGTAGGAAAACGGGTTAAAAGGTCAATTTACTTCTGTCCCTCGTTTAGGCACTGTGGTGAAATTACACACTCGCAGGAGCCGCTGCGCGTGGTCGGGAGAGGAGGGAGTGTGGCCGTGGCCCTCGGCTGTCCGTCCGTCCGTCCATCCCCGCCTGCCGCGCTCCCCGTGCCTTCCCGGCGCCGGCAACGCGTTCCCACCAGAGCGAAAGCCGTGGCCCCGCGGCCCCACCAGCAGCGGCCACGAGGCTCAGCACCTCGCCCCGCAAACGCCTTGCACGTGCACATGCATTAGGAGCACACACAGGCATGCACACGCACGCACACGCATGCACCGTCCCGACCTGTCTGCCCACAGCACCGCTGGTGCGGGAATTCGGCTCTGGGGCAGGTGTAAAGTGCTGAGGAGCACTGCGCGTCGCCCAAATTCTCCAGCATCCCCCCTCATGCCCCAGCAACCCCCTCCCAAATGCTCCAGCATCTCCTCAAATATTCCAGCATCCCCCTCAGCACCCCAGCATCCCCCTCAGTGCCCCAGTATCCCCCTCCAAGTGCTCCGGCATCCCCCTCGGCGCTCCAGCATCCCCCTCCAAGTGCTCCAGCATCCCCCTCGGCGCTCCAGCATCCCCCTCCAAGTGCTCCAGCATCCCCCCAAACACACCAGCAACCCCCCAATGCTCCAGAACCCCACCCTAAATGCTCCAGCATCGCCCCAAATACTCCAGCATCTCCCTAAATGCTCCAGCAACCTCTCCAAACACTCCAGCACCCCCCAAACCACCAAGCCCTGGTGCTGCAATCCTGTCCCCACACAGACGGGACCGAGGAGCCCTGGCTGGGCTCGGCTCCCCCCGCTCCATCTGGGTGTTGTTGCAACCCAAGTGGAGCGAGACGGGTTGATACTGGTGAGCGCTGGGAACCAGCCACGTGGGAGGACGCCATGGGCTGTCCCCTGTCCCCAGCCGCCGTCCAGGTGCGGGGCAGGAGGAGGGGTGCTGGCAGGCGGTGACCGTCCCGGCGCGGCCGCGGCGAGCTGGCTCCGGCCCGGACCTCGCCAGGGGGGGAAGGCGAGAACATCTGGTTGCAGGGAAGAGGGACAAGCTGGGGAAATGTGCCGAGCTGTTGGAAGAGGCCCTCGCCGTCGAGGCTGGGGTGGAGCGAGCCCTGGCACCCCTCCTGCACCGCAGCTGCGCCGGGGCTCGGCGGGGAGCGGAGGCAGCCGGCGAGTGCCCGGGTAGGGGCTCACTCAGCCCCTCCGCTGCGGCGAGGGGAAACTGAGGCACGGCGGAGCCAGATGACGCAATTCGGGGTGGCGCCAGGCGCCAGCGCTGGACTCGCCCCCCCCACCCCTCGTTTCCCAGGTGGCTGGAAGAGCATCGGTGTGCGCCTGCACCACGATTTATAGCCGGGGGTCTCGCGCCCCAGGGGCAAGCGGGGAGGGGAAAGGGAGGCGAGCGAGCGGGGAGCGGGCGGCGATCTCTCCTCCTCCCCAAAGCGCTCCCTGCCACCCCCCCGCAGGTGGCTGGAGCAGAACGGTTGATATGGAGACAGGGAAGCACAGACTGTCTGGGTAAGGTGACATTCGACAGATGCCAGGTTCAGACTCGCTCCAGCCAGTATCCAACCCCCCCACCCCCAACCCCGCCTGCCTCCAGCCCCCACCCCTGCGCCCGGGCGGCCCCTGAGCAAAGGCACGTGCAGGCAGCGATGGGGGTGGCCAGGGTGGGCAAGGGGGAGCTGGAGCACCCTGTGATTTGCTGGTGGTGGGGTTGCATGGTGAAATGCCCCCCCCCGTCCCCATCCCGAGGGCAGGTACCTGCACCCTGCCTGGCCCCTCCCGGCACGCCCTGGCCAAAGGGGTGGTGGAGGAGCGTGCCTGGACCCCACGGTTCCACTGAAGGTGCCACGTCCCCCGTGGGCAGCCCACGGGGCACTTACACCGGGCACCCACCCAAAATGATGGGGACCCTGCCCCGTGCCAGGCAGGTGCGGCCAAGAGGGGCGCACCACGGGGAAGGGACCCCCCCCTGCATTGCACAACCTCCAGAGCGGTCAATTAGCAGCTGATAGCTAACGAGAAACACCCCAACCTCGGCGTGAGCACAGGCTTCCCACCTCCTGCCCAGGCAGGGTGACGCTGGGCATGGCAGCCCCTCGTCCCCAGCTTCATGAGCCAGGGAGGGGTCCTGGGGTGCCGGACCCCACGCCAGGCTGCAGCCCCGTCTCTCTGCACCCCAGCTGGGCTCCTCTCCCGCGGGGTGCTGGAGAGCAAAGGGCTGGGCGAGCAGGGCCAGGGGGATATTCCTGGCACGCAACCGGCCGATAGAGACCCCCGCTCCATGCCGGGCAGGAGCGACAGGACCCCCTTGGCATGCCACGGGGGCATGGGTACCCCCCTGCACCCAGACCAAGAGCTCACAGCCCGCAGTGAAGGCAACTGGATGCTCTGGTGGGGGGCGGTGGGGAGAGGGAGGCATAACCCCAGCGGGGAGCAGCGCTGGGAGCGGGGAGCCCCAGGAGCCCCTTGCTAGATCCCCACCCGCGGGGTGACGCTGCACCCCGGATCCGGGCGCAGAGCTGTGGCGGTTTGCAGGGGCCGGCTCGCGGGGCGCGGGGGCCGCCAGCCCACACAAAGCGCCTCCAGCCGCGCTCCCCGCGCCCCCCGCCCCGGGCTGCTGCTCTCTGACCCCCCGTGCTGGGGAGGCTGGAGCCTGCTAATGAGCTCAGCCCTTTCTCAGCATCCCCAGCCCCGGCGGGGCCCTGGCAGGTGTGGGTCACCGCTCGCCCCGGGATGGCGGTGACGCCGGCGGCCTGGAAGCGGTGGAAACGGGAGGCGCTCGCCGAGGGGGGCTGCAAAGCCTTCGGCATCGCCTGGCCGAGCTCCAGCGCTCGCTCGGGAGCTGCCGCCTCCTCTTCATCCCCTTTTAGTCCCCCCGAAATACCCCCCATGTGGTTCGCTGCGGTGTTCGGCAGAGCCCCAGCCGGGTCGCGGCATCTACCTGGGGACGGCCAGCACCCCGCCATGGGGGGGATGCAGCCCCTCTCCCTCCTGCTCCCTTCACTGCATCCTTCTCCCTCCTCCTCCTCCTCCTCTCTGCCCTAAAGCAAGACGGATTTCACCGCTCTGCTGAGCTCCAAACTCCACTTCCAGATTTTCAGTGCGACCTTCTGGCTACCTGGATCCGGCACTGCAAGATGCCCCCTCTGATCTCCCCTCCCCTCCGGCCCCCCAGCATCCCTGGGGGAGCCAGGGCTGGATGCAGCCAGGAGCTGGATGCAGGGGGGAGCCAGGGGTGGCCCAGGAGGAGGAGGAGGAGGAGGAGGAGGGAGAGGTCGAGCTGCACCTGGATGCAACACCGGCCTCAGGGGCTCGCAGCCTGCCTGGGGATTTTGGGTTGTTGTGTTTAACCCAGCCCGGCCCAGGGAGAAGCGGGAGAGTGGCCAAAGGGCGCCTGGCAAACTCGTTGCATGTGTGGGAGGTGCTGCCACGGCTGCCCGGGGCGGCCTTCGCCCTCGCTGCCTGCACGGCGGGTCCCTCCCGAAGGGCCCCCGCTCTCCCCTGGCACCGTCCCGCGGCGATGCGCCCCTTCTCCAGGCTGCAGGACGCAGCCCCGTCCCCTCGCCCCGCCACCAGCGACCCCCCGCACCAGATAACGGGGGTGGAAGGAAGGGGACGAAAGACAGAAATCCCCCTAAAGACACCAAACCCCCGAGCGGGCACAGGCAGCACCGCGGGGCACCTCCTGCAAGAACCAGCAGAAAAATAAAGGCGAAGAGACGGAAAACGCCCCAGAGCGCCCGGTTCCCCCCCGCCAGCCCGCTGCCCCCTGCCCGCACTGGTTAGTTCAAGCTCTCCATCCCCCCCGGCCCCCGGCCCCGCTCCTCGCTCCCTCCCCAGCACCCTGCTCTCCTCCGCTCGCGCTCGCGCTCGCGCTCTGGTATTTGGTGTGTTCCTCAGCTGCAGGAAATTCCTGATGCTCTCCATCATGCAGCATCCCCCGCCCTGCCGCGGCTCCCCTCCAAAGGACAGCCATGTGCTGGACAGCCAGCGCCGCCGCCGCCGCCATCGCTCCCCTCCCCGCCGCACATTTGCTGCTTTTTTTATTTTTTTTTTTTTTTTCCCTCTTCCCTCCCTCAGCTTTTTGTGATTTTTTCGACTCCAACGCCGCAAAACAAGCGCCCTCCTTCCTCCGCGGGGTCGGAAGCCGCCCAGCCCCGGCCGTCCCCCTGCCTGCCTTTCCCCTCTTCGTCTTCCTCCCTTCGCGAGACCGCTCCTGATCTTATTTTAATTCGTCTCAGACGGTGTTGGAGTGTTATTTTAAGAGAGAGGATATGCACAGACATTGTGTTTTCTGCTTTTTCCTGGCCCCAAGCCAGGCTCTCTGGGCTGTCAGCTACCCACTGTGTTGCAGTCACGTGTGGGAAGAGGCAGCCAGAGCCAGCCTCACAACTCCTGGTAGCAACATGGAAATCAAGTGTGCACTTTCTTCCCTCTGTATGTGTCTGTATTATTAATAGCGTCTCTCTCCGTGAGTTATCCATAATGTATCTTAATACCTGTCCGTCTGTAAATGATGTATTACGGCGCGCGCACACAACGGGCGGCGGTGCCCGCGCCCACGGCTCCGCGTGCCGCGGCGGGGAAGGCGTCGCGGCGGGGCCGGCGGCGCCCCCCGGGGCGCGGCGTGAGTGAGGATGGGGGACGGGATGGAGGGGTGGGGGGACAGGAGCTGGGAGTCGGGAGCGTGGCTCCGGCCGTGCGCTGGCCCGCTGGGAACGTGGTGGAATGGGCTTGCGGGGAGTGGTGGGATGCTGGGACGGGATGTGCTGGGATGCTGGGACGGCGCTGAGCCGTCCCCACCGCCACCTGGGATGTGCTGATGTCCTACCCCATGGATGCCGGCTCCTACATGCTCATGGAGGAACGCAACATGCCACTGCACACCCGAGGGACCGCCGAGCGCGGCTTGCACACGCGTGTGTGAGGGCAACGCACGTGCGCAGGAGGCGGGTGGGCAGCAGGGAAGGCGCAGGCTGGATGGACACGGCACGGCATGGCGCAGGGCTTGGCTTTGCGGGATGCAAATGTAGCCTGCGAGGCTCTGCTTCAGCTACTGGGAGCAGTCTGGGGGGGCTCCCAGCCCCGGGGGTCCGAGCAGGACCTCCCCCCACAGCCACACGCCAGCAGCACCCAGGTCCCCATGGGCTGGTGCTGCTGCTCTCCTGGCTGCTGTCCCCTCCATGTCCTGGGGTCAGGGACACCAGGGCAGGGACGGGATGGGAAACACCACAGGACTGGGGTCCTCCCAGTTTACACCAGTAACACTGAACACACAGACCATAAAGGACACGACTGCGCCCACAACCCTCCTTATACCCACACAGCGCACGTGTCTGTGCAGGAGCGCCTCTGTATTTCCATCACCCACCCACTCTTGTGCACCATCCAGACGCACAGATGTGTACAGATGTTGTCTGAACTTGCCTGTGCACCGTGCAGCCTGCAATATCCCCTGCCCGCAGTTACCCCCTACCCACCATACCCCCTGCCCACTGTACCCCCTGCCCACGGCACACCCTGCGCATCCTCACACCCCACGCGTGGGTGCTGCAGCGTGCAAGGACCTAGGAGCACCCCAACCCTGAGGGGTGCCCGGGCGGGACGGCCCCGCACCCCGATGCGTCGGAAGCAGCGTGGGTGCCCCGTGGCCAGCACCCAGCCGGCGTCCCGGGGCGGTGGGGAGCGGGAATCCAGGAAGGCGAATGGGAGCTCGAGGCTTCGCATTTCTGGATTCTGGTTCCCGTTTCTGCTCCCGGCTGTTTCCATGGAAACTGGCGTCGGACCTGGGAAAATAAGGTTAGGGTTTGCAGCGGAGGCCCTTCGCCAGCGCCTCCCGCCTCCACACCCCACCGGGGCACGCACTCGGGCACCCCCCGCTCCCGCGCCCAGCGGCGATGCTCGGGTTCGGGGCTGAGCCTCACCGGCACCCTCTGGCACCCTCCGTCCTTGCGCCTGGTGACTCCTGGGAGCCCGGCACACGCTGGGTCATTGGGAAACTGGCACTGCCATGCCACTGCCTGGGACCGTGGGCAGGGGTGCTGCTCTCACCAGTGATGGCACCCGCTGCACCCACGGCCCTTCCCCGCCATCCCGCTCTCCGCCCCGGCGCTCCGAACCTGGCACAGCTCAGCCTTAACGGGGACTTTCCAACGATGCCCACGTGCCCACGACACCCCATTGGCTCCGCTGGGACTGGGGACACCGGGATGGTCCCCAAAATCCCCACTGCCATGTCCTCGGGTTTTACGAGGACCCGGCGTCTGCCGGCAGCATCCCCCCTCGCTTCCCCAGCTCAGGATCCCCAATTGCTCCAGGGAAGGTGGGGAGTCGGAGGGGGAAGAGAACCAGGACACGACACCTCGGGGGAGTCGTGAAGACTAATGAATGGAGGCTTTTAAAAAGCACTTTGAGTGAGAAGTGCTATAGTAGGAACTAATTATTCCTCCCGCCTGCGCGCACACTCGTACGCACACGCGCGCACACGCGCATCCCCTCTCTCCCGCAGCCAGCCCCGGCGCCCAGCGCCACGGCAGCCGCCGCCTCGCCCATCGGCACCGCCTCAGCGGCGGAAGATTTCCTCCGAGGCTCTGGCTTTCCTCCTGCCCCCCGTGCTTCTGTCCCCCCAGCATGGCTGCCCACCCCCGCTTTGCTGCCGTCATCCCCCCGGTAAAGCCGGCAGCCCTGGGCCGGGGGCGCGGGGCGATGCTCGCCCTCCTCCTTGCGCTCGGCTTTTGGGGAGGGTTTCCTTTTTTATTAAAAAGCACCATTTTCCAGCCACAGAAGGCTGGGTGGCCGCTCCCGGGGGTCACTCAGGGATGGGTAGCCCCTGGTGCGACGCGGACCCCCCAACCCCGACCCCTCGCGGGTGCGACCGCCAGTCCCGGCACAGCCCGGCCGTGCCAGGCCAGCGGGACCGACCCTTCGCCGGTGCAACGGGGGGCCGGCTGGGGCCGCAGCCCACCTCCCGGCAGCGGGCAGCAGGCAGTCGCGGGGGCTGAGCCCACCCCAGATCCTCGGTCCCACTAACCCCAGCAGCGGGTCCCGGCGCCGCCGACCCGCAGAGCTTTGGGGCGATGCTGCCATCGCTCGCCATCCCTCTCCGCTCCTCGAGCCGGGCACGAGGCGAGCCTGTCCCACCGTCCCGGCTCTGCCCACTGCACCATTTTGCATTCTGGTGCTGGCCGGCCCCGCTGCCCTCCCACTCCCACCCCCACCCCGGGCTGCGTTTCAGCTGTTCTTGAAATCTGTCCAGGCTGGATTCATCACAAGAGCCCTCAAGCGGCTGCAAACAAACAGAAAAAAAAGCGAGCAGAAGCGAGCAGGAGCGAGCGGAGCGATCGATCGGCGCTGGGGGGGCCCGAGTCCCTTCGGCGACGCCGAACCAAGCCCCAAATTCGCCGCTTCGACGAGACGTGGGGCTGGGGACAGGGGGCAGGGAGAGAGGGATGGAGAGCGCGACCGCAACCACCCCTCGGAGGGTGCCGGCGGAGCCCCCCCGGCCGCGGTGCTGCGGCGATGGGCGGCAGCGTTGTGGTGGCTCTCCCTTCCCACCGGAGCCGGGCTCGTACCGCTCCGAAACTTCCCTCTTGTGGTTACTGCAGTTAAAAAAGCAAACAGGAGGCTCGGGCATATCAGGAAAGAAATAGGAAATCGCACTGGGCGCATCGGAACGGCTCGGAGGGTGGCGACGGGGTTCGCCCATCACTGGCAGCACGGGGAGCTGGGATGGGTGCGGGGTCAGGGTGCCCATCCAGAGCCCACCCCCCGGCAGAGCAGAGGGGACCAGGCGGTGGGGACGTGGTGAAGGGCAGCTGCGACCCTGCATCCCGGCCTGGGGATGGACATTAACGGTCAGGGGAAGCGAACGCCGACACCGCTCCGGTGGGGATTGCCACCGCTGGAGCCCGTGGGGTCGGGTTGCTGCGCCTGGGCTTTTTAAGAGGGGCTGGATGATTTTTACCACCACTAACGATCCCATCTGTGCCTGACACGCTCCAGCTCCGAGCCCGGCGCTCCAGCAGCGCTCCTCCACCTCCCTGCCTCGACCACGGATGGCTCGGGGTACGGATAGGGCCCCTGCACGGTGCTGGTGGCTGGTCTGCAGCACCAGTGCGGTGATGTGCCAGGCACCGGGCGGGGGGGTGGCTGCAAAGGTGCCACCTCCCTGCCAGCCGTGCCAAGCCAAGCTGAGCGGAGACACACACGGAGATGTACTGGGCCTGAGCAGGACCGGGGCACGGTGGGGCTGGGGGAGGCACACCGCCCTCCCAGCACCTCCTGCTGCCACCTCCGTGCCCACCCGCGGTGCTCCTGGGGACGGTGGGTGACAGCAGAACCCGTGGGGTGGCTGCGAGGTGTCGGGGTGGCAGTGAGAGGGGACGCCGCGCAGCCTGGGGACACCGAGGGACCCTCCAGGTTGCGCACAGGAGGGAGAAGCAGCTTACGGGTGGGGGTTTGGTGGTGGTCCCTTGCTGGGCTCTACAACCCGCTCCCATGGAGCTGCTCAGGGACTGATCCCAACTCCCTGTCCACGCCGGGTGCCACGAGAGGATAAGGAGCCCGGGAACAAGGAGCCCGAGATACGCTGGCACCGGCCGCCCTCCTCCCCGCTCCGAACAAAGACCTGCCGGAGGACGCCGCTTTTTTGGGGAGTGGGTTCGCAGCATCCTGCCCCCCATCCTCCCCGCCGGACCCCCCCATCCCGCCCAGCGGGGCGCGGGGCCAGCGCCTGCGGCACAGGGCTCCTCTCCCTGCAATGTCAACCTGCTGCTCCGCAGCCGCCAAGGCTGCCCTTGGAAAAGCTGTCGGCTGCGCCGGCTGGTTTGCCAAGCCCAGGACAAGCTCTTTAGCTCGACTCTGCCAGAACAGATGCCTGGGCGACTGTAATTCTTCCTCGCATGGATGGGAGGGGGGGTGGTGGTGGAAAAAAACCCAACCTCACTGAAGCATTGCAGCGGCCGCTCCTCCCAACCCCACCCGCCGCAACACCGTGGCCCCACGGAGCCGGGGGGCGACGCGGGGTGGCGGTGGGAGGCTGGGGAGACGCCGGGAGGGGAGGCGAAGCGAAGCGCAGCGGCATCGCACACACCGGAGCTGCCAGCTGGGGAGGAGAGAGCGACCCGCTGCAAGGACAAGTGGGAACCGGCAGCTCCGCGTGCCACCGGCGTCCTTGCAGCCGCGCTCGCCTGCTTCGTGTCGACGCTCCCCACCGCCACCGGTCCCGTTCTCATGGCAATGTCCTCCGCCAAGAGCGCGGCGGTGGCGCGCGGGGAGGAGAGCGCCCGAGCGGCCGTGGCCGGCCCCACGCTCCTCCTCACGCCCTCCGCAAGTTTCTCCTGGTGCCAAAAGTCTCCCTTTTGCACCCAAAGCCCGGAGCCGGCCGCGGAGGCAGGAGGTCCCAGCCCAGCCAGCCCCGGAACAGCCGTCGCGCTGCGTGGAGGAGGCCAGCAGCATTTCCACACAGACATTTTCTTCCATCGGCTGCAGTTTGGGGCTGCCAAAAGCCAAAACAAGGATGGAAATATCCCATTTTTTTGGCAAAAATTCAATGCAGGGTGGTTGGGTTTTTTTTTTTTGGTGTTGGTTTTCTTCTTCTTTTTTTTTTTTTTCTCTTGTCTCTGGTTAGGAACGGAAATTCCCTGCCATGAAAACATGACGAAACCCCAAACCAAAACACAGCTCGGACCTTCACCCGATTCCCCGGGGAACCCGTGGGCAGGTCCCGGGGCTGGGGCTCACTCCCACGCGGCCCCAGGACCGAGTCCGGTCCCCGACGCCGGCACCAGCCTCGCGCCAGGTGAGGGGACATCGTGCTTTGGGGATGTCTCCAGCGACCCGAAGTGACCCCCGCCTCGGGACACACCGCTTGCCAGCACCTCTCCATCCCCCTGCCTCGACGCCGGCACATGGGAGCCAGTACCAGGGCTGGCAAGGGGAACCCGTGGGGAAGCCCGTCCCTACGAAGGGGCCGGGCAGGGACCACGCTCATGGTGCCAGCGGCTCCGAGAGCCGCCTTACAGCAGCGTTTGCTCCCGGGAAGGTGCCGGTCCCAGGCTGCCTCGAGCTCCTGTGGATTCCACAGACCTCTGGGCTCCTTTGCAAGAGCAGCCGCTGGGAACGGCCTCATCCAGCCCGTTCCAAGGACTCCAGATCCCGCCGAGCCCCAGGGCTTGCCCCGGCAGCACCCCCGGAGTCCCCCCCTCCCCAGCCCTGCCTTCCACCAGATGTTGGGGCTGGAGGATGAAACGGCTCTTCCCACTCCAGTCCCCGCCGCGTTTCTCTCCGGCTCTCGTTCCGGAGGCTGGATCTGGCCACGCAGGCTGAATAAGGCTCTGCCTTTGTCCGGCTCCCCCCGCCGCGCTTCCCCTTATCTAGCCCAGCCGCCGTGCCAAAAGCAGGCAGGAGGACGGCAGCAGCGAGGGAGAAGCTGTTTCACTCCTTTCCTTTGGCCCCAAAGCCCCCCAGGGCCACTGCTGCTCCTTGCAAAGCACTGCCAGCGCCTCTCCTCCATCCCTGCCTGCTCCCCCAAACCAGTAGACCCCCCCCCCACTGCTCGGTGCTGCACCCAAACCACCCACCTGGGCACGGCAGCACCCTCTGTGCTTCCCCATCTGCTCCTCCACCCTGGCGGGGGGTGTCTGAGCATCCTTGGCAGGGTCTGAGTATCCCTGGGGGGGGCTGCGGCCAAGGCAGGGGCTGGGCGAGGTGGGCATCCCGGGGGCAAGCGCGGAGCCGGGCTATCTGTCTGCAGAGCTCTGCGCGCAGCAATTAACCTCGAGAGAGCAGCCGCGGCTCCTGCCAAGAACCACATTAGGTGTGTGTGGCAGCGTCTAGACATGCGAGAGACCAGAGGCCTTGATCTGGAGGAGGATGGCTCCATCCCTTCCCCCCCAACTTGTCCGCTTCCCCTCCAGGGACCACCTCGAAGGGGTCCGGCTAGCCCCAGGGCTCCAGCATCGAGCACCGGGGGGATGCAGGGATGGGAGCGGGAGGTTGAGCTCAGCCCCACATCCCTCTGCATGGGTTGAAGCAGCTCCATGATGGGCTTTTAAAGTGGGGCTCTGTCGCTTGGCACGGCATGGCACGGCACGGCCACACCACTGCACGCTGTACCCCATGGATGCCAGACCCCCAGGTCCCCAGCCATCGACGGGAGGAGGAGGAGGAAGGTGGCCACAAGCGGTACCCGGAGCCACTGCCCAGCCAGATGTGCAACAACCATCCCAGGGAGGCGGCAGCAAAGCCCGGGATGAGCCCCAGAGCAGAGGTCAGAGCTGGGAAGAGACCCAGCTCACCCATCCCAGTGAGCGGGCGGGTGCTGACAGCCCGTTGTACCCGGGCAGGTCAGCGTGGGTGCGGCGGGAGCTGGGTGGGCACCGTGGGGGCCGGGCAGCCTCCCCGCCGGTGCCCCTCGCGCCCGCGACACCCCCGTGCTGTCGCCTCCCGGGTACAGCCACCCCAGACGGCTGCAGGATGCTCGGGAGAAGAGATTTTCTCGATGTTAATTAATTAAAATAAACAGCAAATTAAATACAGCAAAATTAAAATAGCTCCGGAAATTAATTTTCAACAAAACCCACCTGGAAAGGCTGGATATTTAAAGAATTAATGGAGCCCTCTGAGACCATAAAGAACCGCCGAGCTCCCGGCATCCACCAGCCCCCTCCGAGCCTCCCCAGGGACCCGGCGCCGTGGGGGAGCAGGGACGGGACCCCCAATCAGAGCCTATCCTGGAGCCCAGCTCCCGCATCCCCCAGCCCAGGCTCCTCCTCCGCACGCAGCCGCCGCGTCCCCGCTCGCAGAAGCCTCGCCTCGCCGCTGCCCGCACGTGCCCACACGCCGCCACGGATGCAGGCGAGGGATGCAGCCATGCTCGCCGCGGTCCCGCCGCAGGGAAGCGCCGGCCCCAGCCCTGGCACGGCTCGGCACGGGACTGCCAGCCCCCCTGCCCGGGGGTGCTCTGCAGGGACAGCCCTGCTTCGCTGGGCAAGCTGTGGGCAAACACCGGTGGTCCCCAGACCCGCTCTGGCACCAGGTCCCCATCAGCCCCCTGGCCCAAACTCGCTGCATCGAGGGAATCCCCGACCTCCAAAAGCTGGCTAACAGCCCCTGGGTGCACCGGGCCCCCCACAGCTCTCCCCACGCATAATCCCCCCCCGGCCAAGGCAGGATTACCGAGCAAACCGGCTGCGAGGCCGGGCAAAGCTCCTTACCAAGCTCGACGGGCTCCCGAGGGGCCCGGTGGGGCACAGGCAGAGCACCGGGCAGGCGGCGGACGGGGCGAGGCGCTGGGGAGCATCCTCGCGCCCAGCCGGGCTCCAGCCCGAGACCAGGCGCAACTCGTCACACGGTTGGGACGCGCCGAACCGATCGCGGCGGGAAGTCCCGTCCGACGCAAGCCAGCCCTCCCACGGCACCGCCGGTGCTTCCTCTCCCCGTGCCCGGGCGTGTGCACAGGCGCAGCGACAAGAGACACCGGCGAGCGAAAAAAAATGGGCTCCGGAAGGAAATGGAGAAAGCGAGAAAAAGTCGGCAGGTGGAGGGCAGGAGGGGCCGCGGCCGCCCCCGCCCCGGCGCGGGGTGCCAAGGGGCATCCGGGGCTCCCCAGCTCGCTGTGGCGCCCGCCTCTTGCAGGCGCTTCGCCACCTGGGGAAACTGAGGCACGGCGGGGAGCGGCTCAGTGTCCGTGCGGAGCTCCCCAACGCTCCCAGGGAGGGAAACGCTCCCCCCCGCCACAGCCGGGATGACACCAGCTCGCCGGCCTCCTCCCGCTCCACCCTGTTCCTGCAGGAACCCGGGAGTCCGGGCTCCGGGCAGGCAGCCAGAGCCTCCCTCCTGCCTGCACCTCCCTCCTGCCTGCACCGCGGGCGCCCGGGGCCGGCTTTGGCCCTCGGCACCCACATCCCCAGCCCAGCTCGCACCGGCCTCCCCTCCCGGGGCACGCACCTTCCCGCCGCGTGTCAGGGCGACCTTGGAGCGGCGCCGTGGCCACTCCGCGCCAAACTTCCCGGCACTCCCCGGCGATGCCCGCGGCGGGGCTGGGAGGGACGGAAGGGGTGGGCAGGGGCAAGTTTTCCCCCATTGATTTATTTGTTGGGTGGGTTTTTTTAGCTCCTCGCTGGAGACAAAGGCAGCCGACGCGCCCGGCCGCGGGGTTCGGAGGGTGCCGGCGGTGCCGGGAGCCGGTGGCGATGCCGGGGCAGCCGCACCGGGGGCTCTGGGTGGCCGGTTTCCTCCGCACACAGATGGCTGTTTCGACTCAGTCGAGCGCTTGACCTAAATCTCCTCCTGATCCACGGGAGCTGCAGTCCCTCGGCAGCACAGCTCAAGGCGAGGAGGAGGAGGAGGAGGATGAAGGGGGGGGGGAAACCAGGGCCAGCTGTGGACCGGCGGGAGGGTCGCGCCGAAGGGCCCCCACCCCAGGGCTTGGCAGCGGGGCCGGCGGAGGCGGTGGTGGAGGGAAGGAAGGAGGGAGAAGGACGGGGCGGCGGGGCGGGGGGTGGCGGTGGAAGAAAAATCTCCCACGCTTCAACCTCCAGCGCCGGCCGCCTGCGCCTGCGTGTTACACCCGCCGAGGCCGGGGCAACCGCCCCGCCGGGCTCGACGCCCCGGCAGACCACTTCCTCGGAGAGGGGCCCCGGCGGAGGAAGCTCCAACGGCTCGAAAAGTTTCGGCTGTGACTCAACCGCTGGCTGGGCTGACCGAACCGGCCCCGGCGAAGGGGCCCGCGGGACCCCAGGGGTTCGGGGCGACGAGGCGGGGGATTTTTTCTTTTTTTTGGGTTCCTTAGACAAGGGTTGTCTGCGAGGCATCGCGCTCCACCCCCGGTGTCGGAGCAGCCCAAACCGGCTTCCCAGCGACAGCAGAAAGCTTTTAAAATCCCCTACGCGCGGCGTGACTCACTCCAGAGCCAGTGCCCAAAACAAGCTCCGACACGGCGAGGAATGGCGAGAGCAGAGATGCTGGGGGCGGGCAGGAGGGGCTGGGGAGGGCCGGGGAGGGGGAAAAGGGGGAGACAGAAGGAGGGAGAGAGAAGAGAAGAGGCAGAAATAACAGCATCTGAAACTCTGCCTGCTGGAGGCTAATTGGTTCCGGCACAGCCTGGTTTGTTTGGCAATGTTTCCTCTAATCCTTCAGGCTCCCAGCTCGCAGCCCCAGGGACGCGGGGACATCTCGTCGCCCGGCACCGACACCCGGCCAAGCGCCTCTGCGGCACTCCCAGCTCGGGGTCCCCCGCCCGCCCCGGGATGCGGCAGGGTGATGGGCTCTGCCCACCCCGGGGTGCCTCCGCCGTGGGGACGGTCCGGGCACGGGTGACCCCTGAGGTGGTGCCGTTCGAGGATGCTCGGAGGACCGGGCAGGCGATGGCCGGGGTGGCGGAGGGCAGGGAGGGGAAGGGAGAGGAAGGGAAGGAGGGGGGCCCCACGGCCCAGCATGGCCGAGCCAGAGCACTAGCCAAGAGTCGGCAGCTTTGTTCCAGGTGCCGGCTCCCTTTTTTTCATTAGGCTAATGGGATGCGGATGCATTATTCCATTCCACATGCTGCTAATGAACCACTCAGGCCAGTGCATTTGCATTAATGTGCAAAGCACTGGAGGAGGGTGGAGTGGCTGCATCTGGCCAAGACTGACCTTCCCCGCGCCGCCCAGCCTCCCCAGCGCATGGCCCCGCAGCCCCCCGAGCCACGCCGGACCCTTGATCTCTCCGGGACGGCTTCGACACACATTCCAGGACACATTAACCAGCCCCAGCCCGGCCACCCGAAGCTGGCGGCAGCGTCCTCTCGCCCGCGCCGTGCCCGGCCGGCTCCCTCACCCCTCCCCGTATGGATCCCAGTGCCCCGCTCCGCACCCCAGCCCTGACGCCCCATAAGCGGCGGGGACCGCCACATCCCTCCTACCCACCCCACCGCTCCCCAAACGGCCAGCGCACCGCTCCCACGTCCTGCGAGGAGACGTGCTCTGCGTGTCCCTCTTCCCCAGTTGTCTTTACTGGGACCTCCCAGCACCACCCCAAAGCACCCCGGGAGAGCAGGGGGCTGTCTCCCAGGCCCCCCCACCTCCCGGGTTCTGGCAGGCAGCGCCGGGCGCGGGCGTCATCGGAGCCCTTGGGTTGTTTGTTACAGCTCCCAACTGCCTCCGTCCCCGGAGAGGTTTCGAAGGCGAGTGACCCACGAACTGGAATGCGCAAAGCCTCCAGCAAACAGAGCCAGCTGCCTGCGCCCGCGCAGGGGGGGCGGCGAGGGGAGAGCAGCCGGCCCCGCGGTGCGGCACGGCTCGGCACGGCTCGGCACGGCTCGGCTGTGCAGGCGGACGCACGACCCCGACGTGGACGCGCAGCCCTGACGCGGCTCCCGGGGTGGGCAGCCGCTCGGCTGGGGTGCGATGACAATGGTCCAATGGCCTCGTCCTGTCCCCAGCACCGCCAGCCACCACAACAGGTCCCCAAAGCCCCGCGTCCCCCTTCCCAGCTCCCTCCCAGCCCGGTTTGGCGGCACGCGATCTCCCGGCACAGTGCCCCGCTGCACAGGAGCTGTACTGGGAGGATGGTTCCCCCTTCGCCCGGCTGCAAGACCCACGTCCTCGGGCGGCCAAAGGACCTCTAGGACAGGGGACAGCAGGGTGGCAGCGCCAGGTCCCCACCTTGGCCAGTGCCACGCTCCCCAAGTGCCGGGAGGGCTCCCAGCCAGTGGCATCAGGGGCGGGCACGGCCCTGCTTGCCATGGGGGGCACGGTGGGGTCTGAGGCGGCTCCGTGCCCGGCGAGCGTGCGAAGCCCCCGCACCCGAGCGTGTGCACGCCGGTGTCTGGGTTTGTCACAGCCCGGTGAGCAAGTTAATCTCAGGCTCCCTGACACGTGGAATAAAATCGCGATCCCGTAATGGAATTCATTCGTCTTCCTGTCCAGGAGCAGAACGAGCCCCCCGCTGCCCGTCGGGGCCGGGCCAGGGCAAGGCAGCCCGCGGGCCAGCACCCAGCCGGGGGGCCCCTGCCGGCACCCACCCTGCTCTCTGCAACAGGACCCGACTGGAACGGGAGGGACGTTCCTGCCAGCTTCTGCCCAGGGATGCGCAGAACGGTGGGTGCTGCACTGTGTCCCCTTCCCAGGGGACCTCAGCCACGTCCGTGGGGGCAGCCAGGGTCACCAATGCGGGTTGAATCCCCCCCAGGGTGATCCGGGGTCCCACCTTGCCGGACAGCAGCCACGGCTCTCACAAGGAGAAAGGGAAACTGAGGCAGGCAGTGGTGCTGGGGAAAGGGCGATCCTGGCAGCAGGGACAGGGGAAAATGTCCCTCTGTCCTCGTGATGTCCCTCTGTCCTTGCGGTTCTCTCCCCACTGCCGGAGTCTTGGGGCTCACCCCAGGGACCCTGCAGGGATGGCACCAGCTGGGGCACCACGGGGGAGCCCAGCACGTCCCCAGGGCCCAGCTCACGCGCAGCACGTGGCCGTGACGATGCCACTGGTGCAAGCGACAGAGAAAAGCCCTTGCAGGAGCCTGAGCAGGGTGGGAGGCCACGGGGCTGCCATGCTGCCTCAGTTTCCCTCCAGCTCCCACGGTGAGACCACCCCCAGGCGGGAGAGCAGCCCCGCGGCCAAGGGAGGAGGAGGAGGAGGAGGAGGAGGAGGAGAAGGAGGAGGAGGAGGAGGAGGAGAAGGAGGAGGGCTGCGCCTTCCCTGGCACACAAAGCCCCTTTCATAGGGGCCGAGTTTGGATTTCCTCCGCCAGACCAGCACCTCGCTGCCTCCTGCCCTGCCAGAAACGCTGCGGTCGGAGCGGGGGGCTGGTGGGTCAGACACCCTGGGGGGGCACAGGGACCTTCGGGTGCCTTCATCCCGCTCCCCAGCCCTCGCCTCGACCATCCCTGTGATATCCCCCTCCTGTCAGCTTTTAATTACACCCCTAAAAAAAGTTGCTTTGCAGGGAAACGGGAGCTTTGTTGCTCAGGAGCTCATCTGCTCCTGCTGCTCCTTCCCCGCTTTAAACCCTAATCCTCGGCTGGGGACACCGCGATTAGCCACCGCGGAGCCGGGCACCGTGTCACCGAGGATTAGGGCTCCCTTCGGCAGGGAGCTGGGGGACCCGGCCCCCGAGTGGCTGTGGGATGGGCTGTCCCCTCCCTGCAGCCCCCAAAGGCAGGGGACCAGCCTAAGGGACTGTCCCAGCCCACCTCCTCCGGGGCACCCACAGACCTGCACCACACCGGTGGCACTGGGTTATTTTGGGGTGCGCTGGAGCCACGGACCCTCGGCTGATCCCCCCCAGAGCCCCCCGCCCAAGGAAGGCTTCTCAGGGCTCGGGTGGCTTTGTAGGATGTGACTACGGGGACAAAAATAGGACCGGGGGGACAAACACGAGCCTCAACCCACATCCCCTCATGCCCGCCCAGCCCTGCGTCCCCGCGAGGGGAAACTGAGGCACCAGGTGCCCATGACGCACATCCCGCAGCAGCCCTGCGCCGAGGAGAGCCGCGGTGTGCCACCACGTCCGCACACGCGTGGAAGGACGGTGACAGCCCTGTCCCCAGCTCCGGTGCTCTGCCGCAGGCAGGAGCTGCCGGCCCCCCGTGCTCGGGCCGTGGCCACCAGGGCTACAAGAGCCACGGGGCTTGTGGACCACCCAGCTCCAGCGCCGGCACAGTGATGTGGGACCCCCCTGCACGGTGCAAAAATGCCACGTCAGCGGACGTGGGGTCTCTCGACCCCTTAAAGCCCCCGAAAGGAGCTTGCACATCGCTCCCCGGTGCCAATCAACCCCTTCCCGGGGCTGGGGGTGGGGGCCAGGGGGCGAGCGGGGAGCCCGGGCGCTCGTTAGCAGCCGCTCATTAAGAACCCTCCGGGAGGAGAAAGGTACCCGGGGCACCTGCACCTCCGATTAATGAGCTGCAGCACCATTAAACACCGGAGGGGACCTTGGGCCACGCTGGGGCTGCTGGTGCAGAGGGCTGACCCCCACCCTGACCCCCACCCAAAGCACGGCGTGGGTGCCCGTGCCGGCGCGGCTGGGGGAACGGGAGGGACACGGGGAGTTGAGTCATGGTGACAACTGCAGGCAGCGGCGGTGGCAGCTGCTGCCAGGAACGCCCCGAGCTTCCTGCCAACCCCGGGGGGCACCCGGCAGCGGCGGCACCACCCCACCGCTGCACCCATGGGTGCTGCACGGAGAGGGCGATGGTGGCCGGTGCTGGATAGCGGGGCCGTGCACTGCACACAGGACCCCGGGGTGCTCGGGGTTGGGACCTTCCCACTGTGGGTGCCCCCGAGATGCCAAGGGCACCCAGACCTTGTCCCCGAAGGACCTTGCTCAGCACCCAGAGCTCCCAGTCTGGCCATTAAAGCACAGCCTCATGCAGCACCCAGAGGGGACCCAGCCGTCTGGGTGCACCCTAATAAGCCACACGGACAACCCCAGGATGCCCACCCCAGCACCCAGTCCCACCGGACACCCGCGACCCCAGGCCCGAGCGCCGCGGCCACCCACCCACCCGCCGCCCCCCACCCGCCCCGCGTGGGGCTCTCCCTCGTTAATGTTTACTCGGGTTCGTTAGCGCCAGCGCATCGCCATGGCAACCATGCAAGCTGCGCGCCGCCACCACCGGCGCCACCGCCACCAGGCGTGGGGACATCCCCACACGTGGGGTCACCGCGGGCACCCGCCGCCGCCCACCGCCACCCACCCTGGGCATCATGCGGGGCTGGGGAGCAACGGGGCGCGGGGGACGCCGGGGGTTCGCCTCCTCCCCACCGGCGTGGCGTGGCTCGGTGTCACCCAGACGGGGTGACAGCACCCGCCGCTCGCCCCCGAAGCACCCGCCGCCGCGCCGGGGCCGCGGGCGTGTGTGCGGCGCTGCCAACACGCCTCGGCGCTGCATTATTTATAAAGCGGAGGAGCAGAGGGCTCGGCGGCAGCTGCAGAGCCCTCCCGGGCCACCCTGCCCCGCTGTCACGCAGCCACCGAACCCGCTGGCACGGTGGCACCGCAGCCCCGGCGACCACGGGGGGCAACAGGGACAAAGCTGCCCGTGGGGCTGGCAGAGCCGCGGGGCACCCAGATGCCACCCCGGCGTGGCGGGTCCCCTTGGACGTGGCGTGAGGCTGGTGCAGCACGTGGGGACGTCCGGCGCGTCCTCGTGTCCCCCGCCCAAGCCACCGCGCGCGGACCCGTTGCAGGTGGGTTTGATGATGGCAGCACCCAAGGGGCAGCCAGCCCTCCCGCCGCGGCACGGGGCAGAGCCCCGGCTGCCCCACAGCACCCTTCGCCGAGAGCAGGATGCGGCTCCGGCGGCTTCTCTCACCACCCAGCTCCGCTTGCTCCAGCAAACAGGTTTTCCTCCAGCTTTGCAGAATCCTCCCGCCTCCTTCCCCCCCCTACGAGTCCCACCTCCGGGATTGAGGAGAGGTGGAGGTGGGGGGGAAGAAAGGCTGAGTTGGGGCTTTTAATTTTTCATTATTAATTTCCCATCGACGCCGAGAGGCGCCGGGGCTTGCTCAGCCGCCCCCAGCATCGCCCCCCGCGCTCCCGCGCGCTCTCCTGGAGCTCTGCACCGGCTGAAGCCGAGCCAGGCTGCCGATAGGATTAATTCTGCATGACTGCCCATCTCCGCGGGGGGATCTAAGACCCTCAGGCCTGCAGCAATCTTTAAAATTCCTCCAGCCCAACTTAATTCCCTTTTCCTGCAGAGCTGGCGCATCTGCTGCAGTCAGGCACGGAGAGAGGGAGACGGAGAGAGAAGAGGGGGGGACCCGCCGGCACCCAGGACCGCTGTCGGCTCCGGCGCCAGCCAGTGGCCCTGCTACGGTGGTCGTGGGGTCACCCAAAGCCATGCTGGTCCCCCACCCCGGCCCCAAGGAGAGGAATTGTTCTGGGGATGGGGGAAACTGAGTCACGCTGGGGACGGTAGCTGGATGCAGCCCCTGGCACTGGCGCATTGTCACCCCCCTGTCCCCGGCTGGGTCTCCCCAAACCAAGAGGCTGACTTGAGAACGGGCTTCTCCAAACACCTACGGGCTCTGCCTCTGCAGGGGGGGCTTGTTCAGAAACAACCCCCCGGCTCTCACCCTCCGCAGCCCCAAAGGGTTGAACATCACCCGGGGGCACTCCGGGTCTGGGATCGCTGGTTTCAGGGTGGCTCATGGAAACGCACGGAAAACGGCACAGCCTGGGGAGCAGAGCCCCCCCCCCCAAGCCCCTCTCCCAGCAGCGAACAAGGACCCCAGCGTCACCCAGGGGCCGCACACACCCCGAGCCGGCACCGCAGGACCCCCTGCCCACGCGAGCTGCTACCACACGGCGTCAAGGCGAGGAGCCCGGCCAAGCCGGGGGGGTGCTCCCCGCCAAAGCCCCGCCATGCACCGCGGCAGCCCGGGGACGGCGGCGTGTCCCCGCGCTTTGAAGGCTCAGCCGCCTCCACGGCGAGGCTGGCAGCCGGCGGGCAGAGCTAACCTTCAGGGGGGGCGGCAGGGAGAGGCAACGGGGCGGGGGGGGGGGGGACACGATACCCACGGATGGAGCCACCAAACTCCCAGCCCTGCCCGCACCCCTGGCCCGCCAGCACGGCCACCCTGCCGAGGCGTCGGCGGCAGAACCAGCCCTTCGCCTTCTTGCCTCCAACTTGCCCGGCTCGCCAGGCGGCCGGGGGGAAGGCGAGGAGCCGGGAGGATGGCGAGGAGCGCAGCCCAGCCCAGCTGCCGGCGGAGCTGCGGATACACGCATTTAAATCACTTATATCTTTACTTTCTCCTGCGCTGGCTGTGAGATGGGCTTTTTTTGCATGCGTAATTAGGGGGTGGAACAGATGGCGGAGGGTTCGTTTAAAGTAATGCATCCATTAAAATAACCTTCGCTGTCGGGGACTGCGCTCCGACAGGGGCCTGCTTCACTGGGGGCGGTGGGGAGAGAGGGGAGGGGGCTTCGTTCTGCAAGGACAGGGGTGTCGGACTTTGGGAAGGGGGCCGGGGGGCCGGAGCGTGCGTGCTGCCTCTGGGACGCGTCATCGCGGATCGCGGGACGAAGGGGAGAAGCTGGTCTGGATGCATCAGCCTGCGTTGGCACGGAGGGGTCATGCGTGAGAGCTGGGACCAAACTGGGACAAAACTGGGGCCAAACCGGGGTCGAACCGGTCCTCTGCAGGGCTCAGTTTCCATAGCAATACGATGGCAGCAGGATGGTGGGGACGCAAAGCCCAGGCTGGGGACGATGCCACGGGGCGGGCACAGCCCGGGGTACCCGGTGGGAGCTGCCCCCCACGGGGACTGTGCCCGCCTCTGCCCCCCACCCACCCTACAAACCCAAAATAGGCTGGAGGAGGAGGACATTTCGCCTCGCCACGCAGCACCAGCCGCCTCTCCGGTTTCAAACCCCGGGTTCCCGGGAGAGGCAGGAGGGCTTTGTTCAGGCACCGGAGGAGCGGAGGCCAGAGAAAGCAGGAGTGCCCTGCCAGCTCTTGTGTTTCACTCCCGAGGAATGCCGGGGAGGGGAGGGGAACGCTGTTCCCCCCCCTTCCCGCCCCGACAGGCGCCTGGCCCGGCTGCAGGGTGCTGAGCCTGGGAGGAAGAGGAGGATGGAGGACGAAGGAGGGGGAGGCGAGCGTCGCGCCGATGCCGCGGTGCCACCACGTGCGCCCGGGGCTGGCGGCGGGCGGGCTGGGGGAGACGGGACACACACGATGACACGCGGCCGGGGTGGCACGGCGGGGCTGAGCACCGCGCTGGCTGGGCCGGAGAGGAGGAAACGGTGCCGAGCGAGAGCCGACCAGCAAATACCGCAGCCCTGTCCTCGAGGAGAGGAGAAGCCCCCCTGGGTACCCCCCCAAATGTGGAGGCTCTGGAGAGGCAGACGCCGGGGCTGGGGCTGGGGAAGGGCGAGGGCGGCAGCGAACCCAAAGCCACCCATGAACCCAAAGCCACCCGCGCGTGCTCAAATATTTAGTGTGCACTTGCTGAGGTGCTTCTGCTGCCTTTAGGGCATCGCGGCGTTTGAAGCATCAGAGAGGTGGGAAATGGGGGGGGATGGGGAGCAAACGCCAGCGCTGCACTGGAGGAGGGTGGTTTTCTCTCTTCCAGCTGGGCTGTGGGGGGCCAAGGCTGGCCCCTGGCTACAGCGCAGGGAGCCCAGGGAGGGCTGGGACAGCTCAGCCTCCCCACAAGCTGTGCAAACACTGGCCCCTGCCTCGCCACCCCCTCCCTGGCCACAGCCTCCAGACCCGGCGGGGCTGTGCATCTCCCCCTCCTCCTGCTGCTCTTCCTCCTCCTCCTCCTCCCCTTCCTCCAGCCCCTACGCGCCTCGCCAGTCCCCTGCGCTCCCGCTCGCCGGTACCCTGGGGTGTCCCCGAGCACCAGCACGGCCCAGGGGACAGCCGGTGGCTGTGGCAACGTGGTGGCTGATGCCAGCAGCGGGACGGGGCCGCCGCTCTCGCCAACGCCTCCGGGCCCGACGCCGGGGGCAGAAAGTGACGTGCCGACGGCAGCGACATGTGCTGTAGGGCGGCGACGGCAGGCGCTGGGGCGAGGGACCAAGGGGACACACAGGATGGAGGCGATGGGGAAGCCAAGAGGGGATCACAACAGGACCCGCACCGCGGGTGACAAGGGGTCCCCAGGCCACCACGGGGAGAAGCCCCTCCAGCCCACCCTCCCCAGCTCCACGCACGCGTCAAGGAGGAGCCAGCGCGCCTGCCAGCTGAGGGACGCCGGGCTCTGCCCCGCCGCCGCTCACACAGCCCCAGCCCCACGCCGTCCCCCGAGCCCCTGCCCTGCCGCCCCCACATTCCTGCTCGCCGATCCGAAACTCCCCCAGTTCACCCCTGTCCTCTCCCCGGCTCACCTGCCAGCACCCCCCACCCGCCCACCAGGCCCCGGCACGTCGCCCCTCCGTCTCCCCCGGCATTTCGAGCCGCGCGCCCCAACGCCGCCAGAGCTCTTCCCGCTCCCCAGCCAGCAATGCGCCGGGAAAACCGGTCCCAAAAAACCTTCCCCGTATCCGCGCCAGCTCTGCGGGTCTGGGGGGGCCGCGGGCCGGCCCCCCGCTCGCCAAGAACAATAGCGCCTTGTTCCAGCCCGGCTCCGTCCTCTCCTGCCGGGCTGCAAACACCTCCCTGGGCAAATGCGCTTGGCCACTCTCACCTCTACGTCTCTCTCGCTGTTTCCCAGCTCCCTCCTGACAAATCCCCGCTCCCGATCGCTTCTCCTCCCCGCGGGTCCATATTAAGCTACATTCTCCTTTCAGCTGGGTGGAAAACAGCAGTAATAACCATGTGGAGAGAGCCGTGCCCCCCACCTCCACTTCCCTCCCACTTTGGGGTTCAAATTTCATTTCAGCAAAAAAGCTTCCCCCGCCTCCAATTTCTTCCCCCAAACCGAGTCGCTGTCGTCTCGTCTGATCTCGGCAGGGGCCGTATGGATGCTCAGCTCCTCCTGGTTCAGGATCTGCTGCCAATCTGGACCTCGCAAACTGGTTCTCACACAGCTCCCGCCTAGCACCTCCCTCTCAGCATTTATTGTCCCTCCTCAGCCACCCAACCCCGGCTTGCTCCCTGCCACCCTGCTCCCCTGCCACCCTGCTCCCTGCCACCCTGCTCCCTGCCACCCTGCTCCCCTGCCACCCTGCTCCCTGCCACCCTGCTCCCCTGCCACCCTGCTCCCTGCCACCCTGCTCCCTGCCACCCTGCTCCCCTGCCACCCTGCTCCCCTGCCACCCTGCTCCCCTGCCACCCTGCTCCCTGCCACCCTGCTCCCTGCCACCCTGCTGCCCTGCCACCCTGCTCCCCTGCCACCCTGCCGCCCTGCTCCCCTGCCACCCTGCTCCCCTGCCACCCTGCTGCCCTGCCACCCTGCTCCCCTGCCACCCATCCGGCGATACACGGGGTGCCACACTCCCCTCCCTCCCCTGCTTCTGCGCGGGCGCATCCATCCCAAACCCAGCCACCGAGTTTGCCGGGCAAGATTTATTCCCGGAGAATTCCTGGGGGGCCAGCGGGGCCGGCAGCTGACGGGGAGCGGAGCGGCCCCATCGCCTCCAGCCCAGCAGCCGCCCTCTTTCCCGCAGCTGAAGAGCTCATCTCCCTCGCCCAAGGCGCTCCGTCCTCCTCCAGATATTTTAGGCCCAGGTTTTGCGAGGAATGTACAGGCGCCGAGCCCAAGCCGATGAGCTGAAGTCAGCAGGAGCCGAAGAGCGTGCGTGGGGCTCGGGGCCCCGGGGGCGGCAGCAGTGGCGGCAGCGGCACGGGGATGGGATGGGACGGGATGGGATGGGACGGGATGGGATGGGATGGGATGGGATGGGACGGGATGCTGCTCTCTCCGCCTGGAGCTCATTTAGCGGTGGGAAGGGCAGAGGTTGGAGCCGGCGGATGCCAGAACTGCTTCGCTCTTCCCTCTGAGAGGATCAATACCACATTTCGCCGCTCCCCCGGGTCTCCCCGCATCGCGCCAGGCCAGGCTCCATCAGCGCTCGCCCGCCTGCACGCCTGCGCGGGGTGGGCTTTGGCACGGGGCGGGGGGGTCCCCGCTGGTGACTGCCTCCATCCCCTTCACCAAAGAGGGGAAGGAGGCGGTTTTGCCACTGTATGTGACCCCTGCCAGCAACTGCCCAGCCCCTGCCCATTCACCAAACCCTGCCCACGCACCAGACCCTGCCCGCTCACCAGAACTCCTGCCCGCACGCCAAACCTGCCCGCTCACCAAACCCTGCCCGCTCGCCAAACCCTGCCTGTGCACCAGACCCTGCTCGTGCACCAGACCCTGCCCGCTCACCAGAACTCCTGCCCACATGCCAAACCTGCCCGCTCACCAAACCCTGCCTGTGCACCAGACCCTGCCCGCGCACCAGACCCTGCCCGCTCACCAGAACTCCTGCCCACATGCCAAACCTGCCCGCTCACCAAAACCTGCCTGTGCACCAGACCCTGCTCGTGCACCAGACCCTGCCCATGCACCAGACCCTGCCCGCACGCCAAACCATGCCAGTGCACCAAACCATGCCAGTGCACCAAACCATGCCTGCACACCAGACCCTGCCCGCTCACCAGACCGTGCCCGCCCATGCCGACTCCTCCTCACAACCCCCCTGCCCGCACCCCACTGACCCCCTCCAGGCCACCCCCCGCCCGCTCCGCCGCAGCCCCGCACCGTGGCAGCTCATCACACCTCCAGGCCCAGCTCGGGGGGCTTCCCCGTGCCGCAGCGGGAGACCCCGGCGTGGCGGCAGGCAGCCGCCCTTGTCGCGGCCTCGCTGGCACGCAGCCGTCCTGCGTGCCCCGACGTGCGAGCCCCCGGGGCGCCGTTCCTGCCCGGGCCAGCAACTGTCCCCACCGGGCAGCCGGTTTGCAGGCATGTTCCTTCCCAGCACGTCCCTCCCTCCTTCCCCTCCGCATCCAGCCTCCCTCGGCCGGCGAAAAGGGGGAGCCGACGGATTTTAATGAGCTCCCCGGAGGCATCGCTCCGCACCCCCCCTGCCTTCCCGCCTCTTCCCGCGCCCGGGAACCGATGCTCTGAAACACAACCCTCGGTGGCAAGCCTGGAAAAAAAACCACAGGGCACATTTCCCCCCTCCCTCCTCTTTCCCTCCTCGCCTCCCCCAGCTTTTTTGCTCTCCTGCCGATGCCAAAGACCCAGCCGGGCTCTTGTGCTTTCACTCGCAGCTGCAGCTGCCGATTTTCGCTGTAAGCCCTTGTGCCTAGAAGGCCCAGAGCGAGGGATTCTGGGACGCGGTGATTGAAGACAGCACCAGCGCGGAGACCATTGCTCAGACTTTCCCTGTCTGTCGCCCCAAAGCTCAACCCACAGAGAGGGAGGGAAAAAAAAAAAGGAAAAAAAAAAAAAAAAAAAAGGGAAAGAAAGGGGGAAAAAAAAATTAAAAAAAAGATGGAGAGAGAGAGAGAGAGAGAGAAGGAAAAAAAAAAAAAAAGCCAACCGGACTGGCGCTCGCCCCTTCCCACCCACGCAGAGCGGCGCCGGCACCCAGCGCCCCGGCCAGCCCGTGGGGCCGGGGTGGGCTCCCCCAGCCCCGCGACAGCCCGCTGGACTCCCGGCTGTTTCAGCGCGCGATGCCAAAGCCCCCCGTGGATGCGCCGGATCGCTCTCGCCGCCTTCGAACCCGGCAGCGGGCGCCTCAGCGGCCCCCCGTTTGTTTCGCCGCTGCGGTGTTTCGAAAGAAAAATAACGCGAATGCGGCTTTCGAGCCGCCGTTTGGCGAATATAGGGGTGCGGGGGCAAGGGAAGGCGACGCCGCGCACGACGCCGGGTGCTGAACCGCTCGCCCGCGGCGGTGGGACCGTCAGGATGCAGCCCGGAGCCAAGCGAACATCCCTGGGCACACGTCGCCGCGTCCCCTCCGCACGCAAAAGCCGGCGAGGGAGGGGTGTCCCCAGCACCCTGGGTGTCCAGGCGTGCCTGGGGCAGGTCCCGCGGGACCCAAGACCTGCCCTCGAGCACACGCCAGGCCACGGCATGGCTCAGCGTGTGCCCCCGAGGCAGCGCAGCAGCAACTCCAGCCCGGTCGGACAGACGGACGCGTGGCGGGGAGCGAGGGAGCCGAGCTGCGACCCCACGGACCCCCACGGCGAGCATCTCCCGGCCAGCCCAGCCCTCGCGGCCCCGAGCACCACCGCCAGCTCCCCGAGGACCGCGGGCAGACCATCCGGCGCATCCCAGCCCCGAAGTTCGGCGGGGCTGGGGAGGGGACGGCGGCGGCGGCGGCGGCGGCGGGGGGAACGCCACGCACATCTGCGACGCATTCAGGGGCCATCCCGCATCCGGGCAGCCCGGCCACAGCCCAGCGTCCAGCCGGCCGGCCCCGGCCGGGGAGAGCCCTGCCCTATCGCCAGGCAAAAATCCCCCTCCTATCCCTCCCGCTCCCCCCCGCGACGAGCCCGGAAGAAGGAAACAGCCCTCCCCACCGCTGCCCTGTTTACCAAGAGCTGGTTCCAAGCACTCGGGAGAATAGCAGGAGCGTTTCAAGGCCCTGTTTCCACTCGGCTGACACACACTATTTATAGAAGCCCACAATTCTCCCAGAGCTTTCCTCGGGATCTCAGCAGAAATAGCCTGCCCCGGGTCTCTGCTGCCTCCTCAAAGGAGGCCAGGCCAGCGCCGGCCCCCCCAGGCTTCCCATAACCTTCCACGGGCTTCCATCGCTTCTCCTCCGCCGGCCGCCCCGCTGCCGGCACGTCCTTGGCTACCCCGTCCTCGCCGCGCTGCCAACCCTTGGTGCCAACCCTTCGCCTCGCCAACCGCCGCCCGCCCCGGCTCCCCGAACCCCCGGCCACCTCCACCTCCCGCCCCATCGCTTCCCGGCGGGCGCGCGGCGGCTCCGGCCGGCGGCCGCTCGCCGGACGACGGAGGGAGGGAACCGGGCTGTCGGTTTTGACGGGGTGTGTTGGCGGCGCGGCGGAGCTGGGGGGGGGGGGGGTTGGTTGGGGTTGAGGCCAGCACCTCCCGCCTGACTGCATCGGAGCGCGGCGGAGCCCCGGGGGACTCGCACCGGGGATGGAGTTGGCCTATTCAGGTTACAGAGACATGGCAGAGCGGAATTTGGCGCCGCGCCATCCCTTCTCCAGCCCCCCCCCCTACCACCACCACCCCGCCTCCCCTCGCCCTCCTCTTCCCCCCCTCCCCACCACCACCACCCCCCCCACCACCCTCCCCTGCAAATTCCTCAGCCCAGCAGGAGAAGCCAGCGTAAGGGGACACCTGGGGGGGCGAGGAGAGGAAGGTGGGGGGAAGCTTGGGGTGGAGGGGGTCTCCATTCGCACCCCGCGCCCCCAGCGCCCGCCGGCGCCTGGGTGGGAAGCGAGCGGGCAGGATCCGTGCCCGTCGCCCCCGGGGGTTCGCTTCTGCTCTCTGTCACGCCAGGATAAATCTGGAGCGACTCCACGGCGCGCCGAGGCTCACGACGGCACACAATGAGCTCAGCCCGTGGCTTTCGGTGGCCGTTCGGGCAACCTGGGGACGAGGGGCTGGATGCGTGAGGCCACTCGGTCCTGGACGGGGCCATGTACCGCCCCCCCCCCAGCATGTAAACAAGCGGGGACCCAAGTGTCTCCACCTGCCCCGGTCCTTGGGGACACCGAACACGTCCCCCCCGGGGTGAGCGGCGGGTCCGGCGCTACCGTGACCCCATGGGGTGACTCCAGCCCCCTCCGAAGCCACCGGTCCCCCGCGGTCCCCATCGCCGCGCAAGCACCGAGGCGGGCGGCGGGGTGGGGGGGAAGGAATTAAATCAGCTGATCGATAAAAACAAATCAGAGGGGGGATGACAGGCACCGAAGTGACAACCGCTCGCCGAGCACCGCGCAACTTCGCCGGTGGGGCTGGAGTGAGCCCCCCCTCCCCGCCCCGTTCCCCAACAACCAGCGACACCCCCCGGGGCTGCCCCCCCGCGGGCCGGCCCGCTGCTCCCCCCGGGGAGCCCGGCTGCCCGGGGAAGCTTGGGGGGAAGCGAGGGATGCTGCGCCCCGGGGGGGGTCCCCGCCGTCCCCCCGGGGTGCCCCCCACGCTGTTGTCACGCCGGGCTCCGGCACGGCCTGCCTTCTAGCGGAGGGAGCCGCTCTGACAGCTGTCACTCACCGCTCACAACCGGGGGCGGGGGGGGGACACGGGGGGGGGGGGGGGACACACCGGGGGGGGCCGGCCAAGGCGGGGAGGCAGCCGAACTCAGGGATACGGCAGCCCCCTCCCCGTCGGGGGCTCGCCCCGGGCCCCCCTCCCCGCCCCAAGTGCCATTAAACTCCGGCAATTTGGCACCAACTCGCCGCGCAACTTCAGCGGAGGGGACGGCGCGGGCGGGGGGGGGGACACACGGGCACACACACCCACCCCCCCGACACGCCGCCTCCTTCCCCCCCCCCTCCCCAGCACTGCCCAAAAGGGGGTGTCCCCCGTGTCCTCCCCCCCCCCCAACCCACCTCCCAGCCCCACACAAAAGCGGGGGGGGTGTCCCCGGTTACTCACCCGCCGGCTCCTGCGCTCCGAGCCCCCCGGAGCCCGCCCGCCCGGGGAGGCTCCTGCCGTCCGGCGGGGCCGGGGCCGCCTCCTGACCGGCCGCGGGAGTCCCGGAGCCCTCGGCACCGCTCGCCACCTTCAACGAGAGCATTTCCAGCGCCTCCTGCTCACATTCTCCCCCAGGCAACTCCGCTCCTGCCAGCCCGCCCCCTCCTCCGTCCCCTGCCTGCTCTTTCCTCCTTCCCTCTCCCCCCCTCCACCCCTCTATTTTATTTTTTTCCGGGTTTTTCTCTCCCCTCTACCGCTGAGCTGCCCTTTTTTTTTTTTTTCTCCTTTTTTTTTTTTTTTTGGCCTCCTCTTTCCGCCCCCCCCCGCCCCCCCCCCCCCCCCCCCCCCCCCCCCCCCTTCGCCTCTCACACACACAAAAGGCAGCGGAGCGGGAGGCGGAGGGGAACCGACCTCCCCTCTGCGCCTCCGCCGCTCGCCGCCTGCGGAAAGCAAAGAAAAGACACAGCGCAGCAGAGCCCTGGCTTGCCGCTGCCTCCCCCCTTCCTCCTCCTCCTCCTCCTCCTCCCTCCTCCTCCTCCTCCACCTCCTCCCTCTCTCTTGCCTTCTGCCGCTCCCGGCTTTGTGGGGGCTGGGATAAAAGGGGGGGAGCGCAGCCGGCGGCGAGGCGCGCCCTGCCCCTCTCTCCTTCCTCCCTCCGACGCCGGGGACCGCGGCTCCGCTTCTGCTCCGCTGTCAGCGGCACGACCAGCATCCGGCACCCCGGGGAGCCGCGCAGCACCGCCGGGGCATGCCGGGCCTTGTAGTCCTGCCTTTTCCCCCCCCTCCCTTTTTTCCCCCTCCTTCTTTTCCTTTCCTTTCCTTTCCTTTCCCCCCCGACCGCCTCTTCTTCTCTCCTCCCCGGCGATGCGCGCAGGGAGGGGCGCAAACGGGCGCGCCTCCGTTGCGCGCTCGTTGGGGAGGGGGATGTTTGGGGGGGGGGGAAGGTTCGCCACACCCCGGGATGCCCCCCCCTCCGCCCCCCCCCCCTCGGGTTGGTAAAGCGAGGACAACCCCTTTTTAATTAATTCTCCGGGCCTGGAAACTTCCCTGCTGCTTCTCCACGATCTTTGGGGGACGGTCCCCAGGAGATGTTGTGTCCCCCCGCCCCGTCCCCTCCAGCTCCCCGAGCACCCCGTGACCTCTCCGTCGCGCATCCCCTCAGCACCTTCCGTCTCAAAGTCTCCGTCGCTGTTAACGTTCGCGGAGCCGGGTAGATACAATATAATTAAAGTAGATAATAGCGGTGATGTTTGTTATGACATTGTGTTTTTGCGAGTGACGAGCGAAGGGTTAACTCCAGGGAATTGGGAATATTACTAATAACACGTGAGTCATCGATGAAATAACACATGGGTGCAGGAAGAGACACCGCACCTGGCTCCCCGGCCTCGCCTGCGCGGTGCCGGTCGGCGTTTGACGCGTGTTTCTGGCTCAACAGGCAGCGAGGAGCGAAGCCGCGCTCGGGAGACGCTCCGGGGACCCCAGCTTCGCCGCCGGACTGGGATGAACTGGTGGGCTGGAGTCAAACGGACAGCTGTCTCCCAGCCGCGACCTATCGCACCCTAAAAGCCGCGTCCCCAGGGCTCCGTCGCGCCCCGGTGGGATGCACTGGGGAGCGGCCGGAGTCGGCGCGCCCCGGATCAAAGGATGGGGACCGGCTGACATCGCCCCTGGAAGCGGCGAGGAGCGAGGCCTGGGCTCCAGCCCGGTCAGCAGAGGAATCTGCACACGCAGACAGGATCGCTGCGAATGCTGGCGGCTGAGTGAGCAACTTTGCAGGCTTCCTCGTCCCCTCGCCCTGAATGTCAGCTTTGAATTTTCTTGCTATTTTTAGGGACGGTTCAAAAAAAAAAAAAAAAAAAAAAACCCGCAAGGAGGATCCCTCCCTTCTCACCTCGCCGGGCTTTGCGCCCTGGGAATATCGCAAGGCTGGGTATCGCCGTACCTGGGACGGGGCGGCCGCCTCGACCGGGCAGGGAGAGAAAGAGGTCGCGCAAAAAAAACCACCCCAGATTCCATTGCGAGCGGAACGGGTTCGAATGTAAAAGATTTATTAATTTAATCCGAAGCATTAAAAGGTCATGTATTAATCAAAGAGATGCTTAAAACTGTCAAAGTCCTTTGTCAGGTTTGAAGTGCATCTCTATAGTTATCATAAAATATATATATCAGCCTGGCAGGGAGCCCTCGGCGGGGCCGCGAGCGAGGGTGAGGAGTGAAGCGGGGCGCCTCGCGGCGGGGTCCCCGCGAAGGTGGGTCCCGTGGGTGCTGCTGTGCTGGGCTGGGTGCCCTACGGGTCACCCCGCCGGTCCCCAGGCCTGGGTTTGTGCCCGCTCCAGTCAGGCTTGTCCCCAGCTGGGCTCCGCGGGGTTTAGGTGGGAGGTGGAGGTGATGGGTTTGGGAGTGGGGGTCTCCCCCATCGCCCCCCAGTTCGGAGAGCCGGCGGCGGGTACGGGTGGCTCCCGGCCGCGGCAGCTGACGCCGGGGCGGGGGAGCCGTGCCCACGCCACCCGTGTCACAAGTCCGCGGGTGCTCAGCCCACCGACGCCTCCTTTTACCGGGGGAGGCGGGCGGGGGAGGCAGGTCCCCAGGGCCACCCCGGGTCACCCGGGGCACCCTGTCCCCAATCCCAGCCGAGTGCTGTGTCAGCAGCGTTGGCGTGGACTTACGCTACCATCTAGTGGCAGCTTTGCCGAGCCGGGGCCACCGGCTCCCAGCCCGTGTCCCCGCGCCCTGCGGGGGGGGGGCTGCCCCGGGAGCCCCAACACCCCCGTCCCCCTCCCTAAACCCGGGGAGGTGGCGGGGCGACCGTCCCGCTCGCCATCACCCTCGCCAGGATCGGGCCCGCCCGGGTTTGTCCCCCCAAAGCGGGGGCTGGCTCGGCTGGGGGGCGTGGGGTGGGTGGCACCCTGAAAAAGCCACCAGCTCCCCGGGGTGGCAGCGGGGGGGTCTGGAGGCGGCTGCGGGGCAGGGTCGGGGGGCACGGGCACAGGGGGGCGAAAGGGGCACCGAAACCCGGCGCGTTGCGGGGATGCGGGAGCTGCTTTTGTTGGACAGCGCGGTCCAGAGACCCCCCGGTTCCGTTTTGAGGGGGGGGGTCCTGCCCCTCCGGCGCCTTGCGGAGCGCTGGTGGGGGGCAGAAGGGACCCAGGCAGCCCTGAACCCCAGCCCTGAACCCCAGCCCCACGCTGCCCCACAGCTGCAGCCGAACCCCCCCCCCCAGGTTTCTCCCCAGTACCCCCGTTTCGGAGAAGACTCGTGCCCCGGGGGCAGAGCACGGCTCCGGCTGTGCCTGCTCCCCACCCACCCCCTTCTGCGCTGTGACCCCAGCGGCCCCTCGCTTCGCCCGTCCCCCAGCCCTGCCGCTCCCCGGTTGCTGCTGAGGCCGGTGCGCGGCTGTTGCCAAATATCGGTTGTTTTCCCGTGGAAAAAGGGGTCCCCTCCCAGCGCCCGGTGGGTGACTGCAGATATATCCCTCTGTGCCTCAGTTTCCCCGGTGAGTGCGCAGTCCCTGCAGGCCTGGATCAGCAATCCCAAGCCTGGTCAAGCCTAAAACCACATTTTTGGCCACCTTCCACTGTTGTCTGGCCACCGCCGCCGCAGGGACGCGGCTCCGATCCACAACCCAGAAGCTCTGCAGGCTCTGCCAGTCCCTGGGGAGCTTGGGCTGAAGGGGATGGACCTGGTGCCCAGGCCCGGTTTGGGTAGGGACGGCTCCTTCCCACTCATGAGGGAGACCCGGCTCCCTGCAGCAGCTCCGGGTGAAGGGGACCTCCCCCGGGGAGGGTGGCGATGCCACGGCTCCCTCACGCCAGGGTCTGCAGCGCCGGCCATCTGCAGCGGTCTCACACCTGCGCCCACCGCACGCTTGGCACCGGGTGGGCGCGTTCGCTCCAGAACCCCCCATCCAGACCAAGGCTGGCACGAGGCGAGGCAGAGCAGCCGGCCGGAGCCGGACCACGTGGGCCGGGCAGGAGCGGGGCTGGCAGGGCTGGGCCACGATGGGGATGGGGGTCCTGGGGAGCACGGAGGAGGGAGGGGGGGAGACCTGGTGCCGCAGCCTGGTGCTGGATGGAGCCCTCGGCTGCAGGCAGGGTGAGGGCAGGGGAGGTGATGCTGAGCTCCAGAAGATGCTGCAGGCAGGGCTTGGCTCTGCGGCGCTGCCTGCGATGCTGCAGGGACCGGGCAGCCGGGAGGGGAATAGGGGCCAGACCCCCCCACACCCGCCCCCCCAGGGCTGCACGCTGAGCTCTGCCCTCCCCAGCACCCTCAGCCGTGGTCCCTCGGAGCACCCAACTCAAGCCCTGCAGCGAAACTGAGCCTTGCAGCACCTTTGGGGGGGTCCCAGCCTCCTTACCCACCGCTCCTGGCTGGGGGCACCCCAGGGCGGACCCTGCCCTGGGCTGCCGGGAGCTGCGGGGGGCTCTGCAGGGCGGTGATCCCCCGAGCGGGCGGGAGGCCGTGCCCCCCCCAGCAGCCCTCCCTCCATCCCCAGTCGATGCAGCCCAGCATTAACATAAAATCGATGTCCCCTGCCCAGCCTGGTCTGCAGTCACCCCAGGGCGAAACCCTTTAACCCCTTCCTCCCTGCCTCAGGGCACCCATGGGGGGACAGGAGAGGAAGGACAGAAGGCCAGGACGGGGGTCCCTCCCTTCAGCCCCTTCCCCGCAGCCTTGGGCCCTGCTCTTTGTCCCCAAGAGCTCTCACGCTCATGACACCAAAGGGGAAAACCAGGGTGACACGACCACAGTGCCGTGAGGATTGCTGTGGCACAACCGCCTTTCAAACCCACGCGGGTCCCCCGGGCACACGAAGGGGTGGCATCGTTTCCAGTCAGAAATCGGGGCAGGATCTGGCCCAGGCTGCGGGGAGGCGAAAGCGGAGCGTGAGGCGGGTGGCAGTGGGGAGCCCGCAGCGGGCCAGGCCCCCCATTTACATTTTTATTCTGTTTTAAGAGAATTTTTGCGTGGGAGGGAATGGCCAGGTTGGCAGCCTGGCAGAGAGAGGGGTTGATCCTGCTCTGGTGTAACCCAGCCGGGCAGCCGGAGCGCGGTGGGATCAGCCCCTCCGAATGCCCAGGCAGGCAGGAACGGGCAGGAACGGGCAGGAACAGGAGTCAGGGCTGGCACAGCCGGGGCCCAGCACCCTGGGGTCCGTCCGGCAGCACCCATCACCCCATCACCCCCTGCATGGAGGAGCTGCCTGCGGGCATGGCGAAGGTGATGGTGAGCCTTCCTCCCCGCCGGTGCCCAGCTGCTTCCTCCTCTCGCCCACCTCCGCTTGCCAGCCCTCTTCTCTCCATGCTCCCGCCGTGGCCAGGCAGCCGCATCCATCTCCCCCCTGAGCCAGCACCGAGGCTGGGGTCCCCACGCCCCCCCCCCCCAGAGCCAGCCCTGCTCGATGAAACCTCCAGTTGCAATTAAGTGGGAGACTTTAATTACTGGGACCGTGCCCAGCACTGGTGTCAGGGGGCACAAGGGGCACGGGGGGCACCCCAACCTTGCTCGGTTTCACTGTGCCAGGCCTGGAGAGGGGCAGCACGCGTGTCCCTGTGGGCCTGGGGACAGGGGACACCCGAGATACCCGCACCCCACGCAATGGCCGCGTGGTTTTGGGGTGCTGGGGCGGGTGCACGGAGCTGCCGGCAGGGTCATGCCAAGCGCAGGGGCCATAGGAGGCGGGGGGGGGGGGCACATCCCCAAACCCCAGCGCCACGTGGGGTGCCCCATGTCCCCTTGGCCCCCCTGTGCCTGCCGTGTCCCTGGGTGCCCAGCCTCCGGTATGGGGTGGCCGGAGCCGGTGGCCGCAATCTGGCACCGGGACTTTGCCCGCTGCTGGCCGGTGCCAACCGCCTCCTCGCCTCGGCTGGCAGTGCCACGCAATCTGCTCTGCTCGCCTGGCCCCCCTCCACCCCCCCCCGGGCACCGGGCACTGGGCCACGCTGCCCAGCCAAGCCTGGCCCTGCCCGCAGGGATTTTTCCTTGGGATGGGGAGAGCGAGGGAGGGGGGGTCACATCCAGCCCTGCCCCGCTGCACCAACGGACTTCGCAGCCCTTGTTGGAGCAGGAGCCGGGGAGGTCCCCGGGAGCGGTGGCATGTCCCCAAACCCGTTGGCATGTCCCCAAAGCCGCTGGCATTGGCCCCGTGCCCCCCTCCCCACTGCCCAGGGCCTCCCCACCGCTCCCCCCAGGTTGACCCCCCTCCCGAGCTAGGGCTGGGGCCAGTCCCCCCTTCCCACCAGTGCTGGGGAATTCATTAGCCGGCCACAGCTGGGCCCTGCTGGGGAGGCCAAGCTGCACAGAAAATTAACCTCTTCCTCCCCAGCCTCCAAGCACAGGACCCCCCCCCCCTCCACCAGGCACATCAATCCCCATGCAGAGGAGGGGGCCAGCAGCTCCCCCGGACCAGGGACCCCCCCCACTAATTAAACCCAGGCTGCTGCCTCGTTAACACACATGCCTGGGAGGCAGCAGGAGGGGACGGTCCCCTCATGGGTGCAGGGGGGGGCTGTGGGGTGACCTGGGAGGGGGGCAGCTTTGCAAATGCTTCCCCACCCCATTTTTCTGGGCTTTCACTGCAAGAGAAGCCGGGCATGCCGCCCCAAATGGCCTGGGGTGGGGGGCAAGCGGGGGGTTCTTTGCTCTCCCCCATGGAAGTGCCCCCCCACCCCCAGCTCGGGGTCTGTCTGTGCCCCGGGGCTGGAGGGGGTGAGGATACAGCCCTCAGTCCTGGCTGGGCTCAACCTGGGAACCCCCCCAGGTGGGGATGGGTGCCACCCCCCCCCCCGCCCCAAACCTTGCAATCCAAGGTTGCCTCCCCAAGCTCTAGACCCCCTCCCCAAACCATCCCTGCCCAGTGCTTATCCCCAACCAGGGCAGCCCCTCTCCTTGGGAGGCTGGGGGGGGGCGGGCAGAAGGACCCAGGCTCCCCCCGCTTGTTAGAAAGGTTTTATTTCTCTCTATTTACAGATTGGATTTTAAAAAAAAATAAACAACAATAAATCCCTCCCCTTCCCTCACCACCTCCCCCCCCGCCCCATGGCACTGCCCACCCACAGCCCTGCCCTACGGGTGCAGGGGGGGGGCGCTTGGCCATGGGAAGCAGAGCCAAGCCTGGGACTACAGGCACTCGCACATCCCCTCCCTAAGAAAGGGGGTGCCCAGGGGGGCAGCCGGCCCCCAGGAGCCAGCCAGCAGGGTGGCACCCCCCCCCCCCTTGCCAGTGCCATCACATTCACATTGCACCCCCAGCCCCCCCCCAGTCCCTGTTACTGCTTGCCACGGGGGGCTAAGCCAAGCTGCAGCTGGGACCCCCCCCCCAATTGCCACAGGGGTGACCCCATCCTGTACCCCAGCCCTGCCCCACACGGGGCAGTGGGAAACAGCCCCTGGGGCAGTGCTGCCCCCCCAGCCTGGGCTCCTGGTACCCCCCAGGACCCCTTGTTCCCCCCGCCCAGTGCAAGCAGAGGCTTATGGCTTTCAGGATTTGTCTCTACTATAAGGAGAGGAGGTAAAATGGGGGGGGGGGCAAGGGGATCCCCCAAATACAGGGATCCCTGGGGGTGATGGGTATAAAAATCGTATAAATTAAAGACAATATAAAGGGGGGGGGGTGTTGAGGTGACCTTCCCCTGGTTTGGGGGGCTGAGCACAGAGCGGAGCTGGGCCAGAGGAGACTGGGGTTGGGATGGAGAACGCCCCCTCCCCAAGGCCTCTGCTGCAGTGGGGCTGTCTGGGGAGGGGGCACAGGGGAGTTCCCCACCCTCCTTCCCCCAGCCAAAGCATTTCTCCAGTTCAAAGCTGGGTGTGAAGGCCACGAGGCGGGGTCAGCAGGGGGCTGGGGGGCTTTGCCCCCTCTCTGAGTCCAAACTCTTTGTGCAAAGCCCCCTGTAACCCCCAAGCACCCCCCGACATGCATTTTTGGGGGGGAGGGGGGCACAGGCGAAAGGAGCAACACGCCCCCTGCAAAAAGGGGGAGAATCACCCAAAAGCCACCCCAGAGCCCGGCTGGGAGGTGCCAGTGCTGGGTCACTGGTTGTCCCCCGGCTGGTACTGGGGCTCGGTGGCGGTGAAATAGTCCTCGAGGAAGGACTGGAGGTACTCGAAGGTCGGCCGCTCCTCGGGGTCCCGCTTCCAGCACTGCACCATCACCTCGTGCAGGGACAGGGGGCAGTTCCCCGGGCACTGCATGCGGTACCCCCGCTCCACCTGCTCCAGCACCTCCCGGTTGTTCATCCCTGCGTGACAAGGAACCCCCCACCACGGGCTCAGCAACCAGCAACCCCCACGGGACAAACCAGTGGGGAAACTGAGGCACGCTGAGGGTCTCAGCGGCATTGCCATGTGGTTTGGATAGGGATTGGGTTTGGATAACCCAGCTTAGCGCCGGGCTCTGACGGGGAAACTGAAGCACAGGGCCGGCGGCAGCACTGGGGAGGGGAAGCCCCTGCCCTGCCCTCACCCCACTGCCCTGGCAGGGCCGTACCTGGGTAGGGCACCCGGCCTTTGGTCACCAGCTCGGTCAGGAGGATGCCGAAGGACCAGACGTCCGACTTGATGGTGAACTTCCCAAAAAGCGCCGCCTCCGGGGCCGTCCACTTGATAGGGAACTTGGCACCTGCAAGGGGAGGCAGGTGAACCCCGCTGCACCCACACCTGGGGCACCCAGCACTGGGGACACCCTGCACCCTGGGGGCACCCTGTACTGAGGGTATCCTGCACCCAGGGTGCCGTGCCCCGGGGACAGCCACACCCAAGGCACTCTGTGTCTGGGATACCCCACACGTGGGGCACCCAGTTCTTGGGGTACCCAGCACCCACGGCAACCTGCGCCAGAGGAGCTGCACATCTGGGGTACCCGTCAGCTGGGGCACCCATCCCCTGAGGTGCTCATCCCCTGCAGTTCCCACCCTCTGGGGCACCCAGCAACCAGGGTACTCGTCATCCAGGGTGTCCATCGCCCAGGATACCCAACCCCTGGGGTACCCACCCCCTGCGGCACCCATCACCCGGAGCACCCATCACCCAGGGCCCCCAGCATTGGGGGTGACCTTCCCCAGGTCCGAAGTGGGATGAAGCACGGAGGGCACAGAACAGCGGTGCCCCCCACCAAGGCGGCTCACCCTGGCGCGCTGTGTACTCGTTGTCCTCGATGAGGCGGGCGAGGCCGAAGTCCGCGATCTTGCACACCAGGTTGTCCCCCACCAGGATGTTGGCAGCCCGGAGATCCCGGTGGATGTAGTTCATCCGCTCGATGTAGGCCATGCCTGCTGCGATCTGGGGAGGGGGGAAGCAGTGAGGACCCCCTGCATGGCCCCCTGGGGGAGTACCCCCACCTCGGGCCAGTCTCCCCAGTACCTGGGCAGCCATGTCCACCAGTTGGGGCAGCTTCAGGTAGCGGCCGTCCCCATCCTTCAGGAAGTCCAGCAAGCTGCCTGCGGGCAGAGGGTGCTGGTCAAAGCCCCCGAGAACCAGCCGTGCCCACCCAAGGGTGACCTCCCCTCCGAGCCCCCAGCCCGGCGACCAGCTCCGTGCCCACCCTGGCCGTGCCCAGGCAGGATGAGGCTCTCAGAAGAGCTGGGGGGTCCCCTGAGCAGTGCCACCCGCTCACCCTGGCTCATGAACTCGGTGACGATGTAGATGGGCTCCTCGGACACGACGGCGTAGAGCTGCACCAGCTTGTCGTGCCGCAGCCGCTTCATGATCTGAGCCTCCTCCAGGAAGGCCTCGGGGGACATGGTGCCCGGCTTCAGCGTCTTCACCGCCACCTTCGTGGTGCCGTTCCATGTGCCTGGGCCGGGGACACGAGGTCACGGGGAGCGCAGGGGACAGCCAGCCCTGGCAGGGCCGGGATGGAGGGGTGCGGGGATGGAGGGGTGCGTGGGTGCATGCTTGCGTGGATGGATGGATGGATGGGTGGATGGATGGGTGGATGGATGGATGGGTGGATGGAGGAGCAAGGAAATCAGGGCAGGGCAAGGAAGCAGCGTGATACCACCATACCCCACCCTGGACAAGGAGTCCCCCTCACCCCATGGCATGGGGACAAGGCACCCGTGGGCTCATTTCAACCTCACCCCACTCCCCATCCCTCCACGGGGCAGCTCGTGCCAAGCCGCCATCTCCCCCATAGCAGTGGGTACCACTTGGCATCCCGTGATGCTGCCTGCCAGGGTAGGACCAGGCTGCTCCTGCCCCCCGTTCCCCTCCCTCCTCGGTCCCGGCCGGCTGAGCCAGCCTTACCCATCCACACGTCTCCAAAACATCCCATGCCGAGTTTCTTGTCGAGGTTGATGGATTCCCGCGCTATCTCCCAGGCATCCTTAGCTAATCCCAGGGTCTGGGGCTTCATAGTGGGGCACGGGCGGGTGAGCAGATGGCACAACCCATCGTTACACTCTGCAGGGGCGGGGGGTGAGGGAGGGGAGGAGGGAGGGAGGGGATGTGATGGAATGAATGCAGCATGCACATGCCGAGCGGAGGGAGCACGGGGCGCCGGAGGATGAGGATGATGAAGAGGGGACCCCCTGGCCTGGTTTTGTCTCCTGCTTGTGGTCCCATCTGAAAGGGGGGGGCTTCTTGCCCAGGCAGACACATCATGGGGCATCCTGGGGTACCCGCTGTGACCCCAGAGCAGGACATGGGACATGGGACGTTCCCCCATGCCGGCAAACCGATGCCGCTCAGCCTGTCAGAAGCCCTTCTCAGGGGGGTGCCAGGCCTGGGGGTGCCCCCGCCATCCCCCCCGCCGCTCGCCCCGGCTTGCCCGCCGGGCCCTACCCATCCACACTTCCCCGAACTGCCCGTTGCCCAGTTTCTTGAGGAGCTGGAGGGACTCGCGGGGGATCTCCCACATGTCTTTGGTTTTGACCGAGAGGTCGGCCAGCTTGGGTGTTCCTTTGTGGCACGGCACGGCCAGGCGGCAGCACAGCCCGGCCGCCCGCTCTGCGGCACCGGGGTGGGGATGACAGGCGTTAGCCTGGGTGTGGACCCCCCCCCGCCAGCCCTTTGACCCCAGCGGCTACCCCGGGCATCGCCCAGGCTCCCGCACAGTCCAGTCATCCCCCGACATGGACACACATAAATGCAGTGCCCCCCTCCTCCGCCTCCCCCAGGGATGGCCCCAGACCCCCAAACCCCCCGGCTGTGCCTGGGGAGCGGCTGATGCTCCCCCAGACCCAGGGGCTATTTACCTTCTCCAGAGAGGCCGAGGACACAGAAGAGAAAGGACCCTGATACCACCAGAACAGCGCCCTCCTTCTCCAGTTAAACCCAGTTTGCCCAGCCAGAGGGACTCCTGGGCTTTCCCTACCCCTCCCCATTACCCCTCTGTACCACCCCCCCATGCCCCCCATCCCACCCTACCTATATAGTGCTGGACCAGCTCCTGGACGGTGTCGAACTGGGCGCGGGTGGTGATGTAGTAGCCCCCGTTGTCCAGTTTCCGAATCTTATAGTGCTTGACGTGGTCTCCCTTGGCCTCGTCCCAGTCCCGGATGGAGAGGGAGTAGGCACCTACGTGGGTGGGCAGGGGTCAGGGTGGGTCAGGGAGGGGTGCAGCCCCCGGTGTCCCCATCCTTGCCCCCATACCTTTTGTCGTCTCGCTCTCCCGGATGAGGAAGGTGCCCTGGCAATTGCCGTGGCACAGGAGCTGCCGCTCCGCATCCTTGCGCCCGATCTTCCCGAAGTACCACCTGCATGGGGCCGGGCTCAGCGCCGGGCGGGTACCACCGAGGGGCACCCTCCGGGACCCTGGCCCAGCACTGCGGTGCCACCAGGGCTCGCAGGTTGATGGGGCTGGGGTCCTCCTCCACCCCTGTCCCCCCCATACTCACTCTTCTGCCTGGATTGAGTCCACTGGGGCCACATAGTTGCTGGGGATATAGCCCGTGGTGCCCGAGCTCAGCGACCTGGCCTCCCACCAGTCACCCTCCCTGGGGAAAGAGGGACAAAGAGTCAGGAGGAGGGACAGACAGACAGACCTGGCTGCCCTGCACCTCCCTTCCCTGCACAAAGCACCCCCAGACCCTGCTCTCCCCGCCCCACTGCTGAGACCACCCAACTCATGCCACACGTGGCCCTGGCTCTCTTGCAGGTACCCAGCAAGGGAGCCGAGGCAGAGCTTGAGTACACAACCCGGGTCCTGCAGGGGGTACCCGTGGCACGAAGGCACCTCCCCGGGGTGGCATGGTGGTGCTGGGGGTCCGGGGGGGACTCACGTGTTGTTGATGATGTGGAATTTCTCCCCTTTCTGGAAGCTCAGGTCATCCTCCGTCCTGGCCTCGTAGTCATACAGGGCGATGAAGAGCGTCACGCCCCCGCCTGCGGCACACGGAGGGCAGCGCGGTGAGCCCCTGGGTGTCCCCCAGCCCCCCAGCCCCCAGCCCCCCAACCCTGCTGACCTATGATGCCCCCGCTCCGCATCTGCAGCGTGTTGGAGGTGAAGCCCCCCGGCCCCGCGAAGGACAGAGCCGAGGGCACCGCCGCGCCGTGGAAGTTGTTGAAGTCGGGGATGCGGGTGAAGACGGCGCCCGGCTGCGTGGGGTCGGGGTCGTACTGGGAGGGGGGGGGCGGGGGGGGACCCGCCTCGCCCCCCGCCTGCCCTTTGCCAGACCCCTTCTCTTTGCAGGGCACACAGCCCATCCTGGGCACGGCCTGCGGGACAGAGGGACCGTCAGCCTGGGGGACCACAGGCGGTCCCAGTTAGGGGCACTGGGGTGCCCGCAGGAGCCCCTCTGCCCACCCCTTCCTGGCCCCAGGAGGAGCGGGGTCCTGCCACCCCCCGGCACAGCGAGCTGGGTGCCTGGGCTGTGACATGGGGACACCAGGGCACTGCCACCAGCAGGGACCAGGCTGCGAGGAGGGCTGTGCTGCCCAGGGGACCCCGTGTCCCCGCTCCGGCACCCGTGGGTGCTCCCGTCCACGGTGACCACACTCACTGTGACGGCTCCTCGGGTCACTTTAGCTGCTCCATGTCACCTCGGGGAGGAGAAGAGGCACCTGTGGGCACCAGGGAGGGCATCAGGAGGAGGGCAAGAGCCCCGCAACACCCCTGCACGGGCTGCAACATCCCTCCATGGGCTGCAACACCCCTGCATCGGCTGCAACACCCCTGCACCAGCTGCAACACCCCTGCACCGGCTGCAACACCCCTGCATCGGCTGCAACACCCCTGCACGGGCTGCAACATCCCTCCATGGGCTGCAACACCCCTGCACCAGCTGCAACACCCCTGCACCGGCTGCAACACCCCTGCATCGGCTGCAACACCCCTGCACCGGCTGCAACATCCCTCCATGGGCTGCAACACCCCTGCATCGGCTGCAACACCCCTGCACGGGCTGCAACACCCCTGCACGGGCTGCAACACCCCTGCACCAGCTGCAACACCCCTCCATGGGCTGCAACACCCCTGCACGGGCTGTAACACCCCTGCACGGGCTGCAACACCCCTGCACGGGCTGCAACACCCCTGCATCGGCTGCAACACCCCTGCACGGGCTGCAACACCCCTGCACGGGCTGCAACACCCCTGCATCGGCTGCAACACCCCTGCATCGGCTGTAACACCCCTGCACGGGCTGCAACACCCCTGCACCAGCTGCAACACCCCTGCATTGGCTGCAACACCCCTGCACGGGCTGTAACACCCCTGCATCGGCTGTAACACCCCTGCATCGGCTGCAACACCCCTGCACCAGCTGCAACACCCCTGCACGGGCTGTAACACCCCTGCATCGGCTGTAACACCCCTGCACCAGCTGCAACACCCCTGCATGGGCTGTAACACCCCTGCACCAGCTGCAACACCCCTGCACGGGCTGTAACTCCCCTGCACCAGCTGCAACACCCCTGCACGGGCTGCAACACCCCTGCATCAGCTGCAACACCCCTGCACGGGCTGCAACACCCTTCCATGGGCTGCAACACCCCTGCACGGGCTGCAACACCCCTCCATGGGCTGCAACACCCCTGCACAGGCTGCAACACCCCTGCACGGGCTGCAACACCCCTGCACGGGCTGCAACACCCCTCCATGGGCTGCAACACCCCTGCACGGGCTGCAACACCCCTGCACGGGCTGCAACACCCCTCCATGGGCTGCAACACCCCTGCACAGGCTGCAACACCCCTGCACGGGCTGCAACACCCCTGCACGGGCTGCAACACCCTTCCATGGGCTGCAACACCCCTGCACGGGCTGCAACACCCTTCCATGGGCTGCAACAGCCCTGCACGGGCTGCAACACCCCTGTACAGGCTGAAACCACATCCTTGAGTGGTTTTTTCTCCCCTATGGCCTCACCAAACCCATCACCTCCCTCCACGGCAAGACGTGTCCCCGCCATAGCCGCCCCAAGGCTGGGGGAGCCCGGCTGGGCAGAAAGGAGCCCTCGAAGCGTCCCCGTCCCCTCAGCTGGGCAGGGGAACTGGTGTCTCGGGGGAGGAAGGGCCCTGCTCGCTTCACTGCGGTCGAGGCCGTGGTCTTCCGGCTCGGCAGCGAAGGTGTCACGGAGGAGGAGGAGGAGGAAATCGGCCCTTTCCCACCCTGGCTGCAAGGAGACATTTCTGTCCCCAGCCCTGTCACCTCCCCTGGGTGCTGGCCACCCACCCGCACCAGTGTGCCCGGCATGGACCGGTGGAGGGCTCTGTGGTGATAGGGCAGGGTTCACCCCATCTCCAGCCCCAGAGCCGAGGGAAGGTGCCGCGAAGCCGTGCTTTGCCGGGCAGCCACCTCCTGTCCCCTGCGCCCCGGAGAGCCGGCGGAGACGGAGGTCTTGGGGCAGAAGAGACGTTTCAGGCGGGTTTCTCGTGTCACGGGGTTTGATTCACTTTCCTCTCTCGGCGGGTGGGGGGGGGGGGTGGAAAGGCCCCAGTTCTCCCCCTTTCACCTTCGCTTTCGACACCGGCGGTGTGGCAAGGCCACGGCCATTGCAGAAGGGGCGGCGTTGCCAAACCCCAGAGGGCTCGGCCGGTTGGGCTTCGTGTTTTTGCTGTGTTTTTGCTGACAACAAGCAGCTCTTTCAGCTGACAAACACCCCCAGCTCTCACAACCCCCGAACCCTCTGGGTGGGAACCACGCGCCCCGTTGCCGGCACCGTGGCATCGCGAACTTCCCGTTTTGCTGAATTTCTGCGATGAGCGCGGTGCCGCCGCGGCTGCCGGCAGGGATGGGGCAGGCAAGGAGCATCTGCCAGCCCAAAAGATGCAGCACTGCCGGGTTTAGCTTCTCTGGGCACCCGCGATGTCCCCCTGCCACCTCCCAGCAGGGCGAGGTGGCAAGAAAACCGTCCCCATGCGTTGTCCTTTGGGAGGGGACACAGCCGGCCCCGTGACCGATGGCTGCGCGCTGGCATCCGGCCCCGGCTCGCCCGAAAAGGAGCTGCTTGGAGCCTGGGAGCAGATGGCAACCGAGCCCTTCCCATACCGGCTCCACCGGCACTGGTCCCAGCCGGGCTGCCAGCTCCCACCCTGAGCTGAGACCCAGCCAACTCGTCACCCCCGCCGCTGCTCCCGCCTCGCCGGGCACGGCTGGGTGCGACACAGAACATCCCTGGCCGCCCATCCATCTGCTCCCCGGCCCCTCCCGGGACATGGGGCAAGGCTGGCCCCATCGCCAGCTCCAAGCCAAAGAGCCATGTCCCAGTGCACAGCGGTGTCACCCTAAGTGTCACCCATCCATGGGGATTGCCCCCATCCTCTGCCTCCGTGCCCCTCCCCAGGAATAATTGTGAGGGAGGGGTCATGCTCTGGGGGAATGCAGCCGCATGGAGAGATACGGGGGCTGCTGGGGGGCACCCAGTGCCATGGGGACAAGCCAGGCTGCAGGTGGGTGCCCAGCACCCAGGGGTGCCCCAGCTCCCCGAGGAGCGTGCGGGTGGCGGAGGGGCAGCTGCCAGAGCAGCCTGTCCAGCACCTTCGCAGTGGGAGGAGGAAGCAGCAAGAGCAGGACGTGGGGGAGGAGGGGGAGGAAGAGGACGATGTTGTGGCCATCAAGGGGAACCTCAGGGCCGGCCTGGGCTTTGGGGACGGTGGCAGCCAGGGGAGCCGAGCAAGGCTGAGAAGTAGCTGCAGCCCCTTGGGCACCATGTGTCCCCCTTCCCTGCCTTGTCCCGTCCCACTCGCCCTGCATACCCCGTCCTCAGTGTGTGGCCCTGCACCCAGGGGGCTCTGGCTACCTCGCCGCAGCCTCCCCGGGGGAAGAGGAACCGAGATCGCTGCGCAGCACAGTCCAGAGCCTGCCCGGGCTCCTCATCAGCCTGTGGCTCTGGACCTCCCTGGGGCCAGAGGGGAAACTGAGGCACAAAGCTGCTGCAGCGCAGGAAGGTGCCTCATTTCAGGTGGCTCATTATAGCACACGACCCCGAGCCGTGTCCCCATCCGTGCCCAGGACCCCCGCAGACCTGGGGAGGGGACGAGAGGACACATCCTGCTTCTCCACTGCCCACTCCTCGGCCTGGCGCGGTGGCAGATGGTGGCATGTCCCTGCTCCTTCCCCACTGCCCCCAGCCCTGCGAGCCGGAGCTGGAGCTGTGGGGTAGAGCCCCGCTCCTGCTCCAGCCCCCTAGCTCACCCAGTGCCTGGCGAGTCCCCTGCAGCTCCCAGTTGGCCCTGACTCAGTCCCACTGGGAGCAGGTTCCCTGAGGACAAGGGGTGCGAGGAGGGACAGGGAAGGGTCCTGCTGCAGCCGGAGGTACCCACACCACCAGCACACGGCTCCAGACTGTGGCGAGACGCGGACAACCCGGCAGGGATGGTGGGATGCGATGCCATGCTCCACAGGGAACACGCAGATGGGGTGACAGCCGCAACAGGATCCCCCGAGCGCGGCTTCCCCGGCCAGGCATCCCACCCTGGCTGGGGGCTGGATGTGCCAGGGGTGCCCGCTGGCAGTGTGCTGGTGGCACCGTGCTATTCCCAGGCACTCTCCAGCCATGATGCCCATCGGGACATCCCTTCCCCTGCCTGCCCCTGAGCACCACAGGGTTCAAAGGGGGCTTCTGGCCCCCGAACCCAGCTGTCCTGCCGCCAGCGCTCGGCCGGCATCGTCCCTGCACCAGCCCCAAGAGGTGGCTGGGTGCTCCCCCCCCACCTACCAACACCCCTGGGCAGAAGAGGAAGGACTCGCCACCCCCCCCCCCCCCAAAAGCCATCTGCCCCCACAAGCCCACCCAGCAGTGCCCAGCCCCATGGCAGGGGGTGTCCCCTCACCCCCAGCCCTGGGAGAAGATGTCCAGGGTGGAAAAAGCCCCCCCCCCCGGCCCCCCAGCCCCATCGCTGGCCGGGAAGGCAGGATTTCCGCTGGAAGAAGAGCAATTCCCGGATCCGAGGGGCTGCGGGGCGGGGGGAAGGAGCCGGCCGGGGCTCCAAATACAATGTCCCGGGAGGAGCGGGGCGGGGAGGGAATTGTGCAGGGCAGGAAGCGGCCAGTTCCTGCCCCTCCTTGGGACACACCGAGGGCCGGGGACGAGGCAGAGCTGCAGGGAGCGGGGGGAGCACCCTGAGCCCCGCCTGCAGCAGCCCCCAGCCCTGCCCGGGCAGACCTCAGCCCCCCCCAGCATCTCCCAGTAAGCGTGCGCTGGGTTGGCACGCCGTGGGCACCTGCGGGGCTGGGGGCGGCAGGTCTGTCATCCTGCCACCCCCCCATTCCGGTGTCCCCCCGGGGTGCCGTGACCTGCTCCCCACCCCTCCAGCGCTCGGGTCCGGGGTGGGCGAAGGCACCGTTAGTGCCCGCAGCCGCGGCGCGGCCACCGGTTAGTGCCGGGAGGGCGAGTTGGAGCGGGCAGCGGCCCCCCGGCCCTCCCCACGCTGTGACCCCCAAGGCGTGCTGGGTCCCACCCCCCACCCCACCCCCCCCGGCAGCCCCCCAGCACGGGCATGGACCCCTCCATCCCCACGGATCAGTGTCCTGTCCCAGAGCCACCCCACGCATGGGGGGGGGGACACAGCTCTCAGCACCCACCCAGCACGCATCGAGGCGATTGAAATCCCACCCCCCCAATTACAGCGGGCAGAGACCCCCCCCAGCACCCCCCAGCATCCCCCCTATCACCCCCCCGCCCCCCCCAGACCCCTGCATCCCCCTTACCATCAACCCTTCGGCTCCCGGCTCGCATGGACCCTCGCTGCCCCGCAGCCCCCCCGGCTCCCGGCGGGGCCGCAGCCCGGGGGTGCCCCCGCAGCCGCCGCCCCCCCACCCCCGGGGACCGCCCGGGGCCGGGGTATCGCGGCGGGCGGTGCGGGCGGTGCGGGGAGATCGGGAGCGCCCGCGCGTGTGTTCCCCGTGTCGCTTCGGCAGCTCTTGCCACGGAGCCGGAGCTTCCCCTCCCCTCGCCAACCGCCCCCCCCCCCCCCCCCCCCTTCCTCCCAGCGCTCCCAGCAATGGGTCATTGTACCAGTCAGCCCGGCCGGGGCGGCCGCTGGGACACCCTCCGGGGAGGTGGCGTTGGGGGGGGACACACACAGGATGGCGTTGAGGGGTCCCCCGGTCCCCAGCAGCACGGTCAGGGGGGGGCACTGCCGCGGCTCGCCGGGCTCGGGGGTGCGCGGGGGGATACCCGGCTCTGTGGGGTCCGGCTCGGCTGCTGGAGGCAGCTTCTGGCAGGCTGGGGGGTGCCTGCACCCACCCGGGACACAGCCTGGCATTGCCACCCTGACCCCCACCCCGAGCCAGCATCGCCAGGCAGGGGACAGCACAGGGACAGCAGGGGCTAACGGGGGGCTGTGACCCTGCGAGGTGACGGTCTGACCCGCAAAGCCGTGGAGGGGCGGCGAGGAGCTCCCCTTGCCCGGCGGGTGGTGTTCTGGGGGGCTCCAACCTGTCCCCCCACGATGGGGACAGCTCCCGGCCAGCTCCAGCAGCTGCTGTGGGCACGGACAGCCCAGCAGGTACCCCCCCCCCCCCCCATCTACTCCTGCATAAAGCTGCTGGTGGGACAACCCCAAGATTTGGCATCGGTCACTCAGACCCACAAATGAGCTCCTGGAGAGGGGATGAGCCCCCCAGCACCCTGCCTGGGCTCCCAGTCCAGGGCACTGGGGCACCCACCCTTCAGAGAGCACCTCGAGCTTTTGACACCCCAACTGCCGGATCAAGGGGGTCCCTCACCGAGGGACACCCCCACCCCCCTGTGCCAATCTGGGGTGCGGGGCACTGCCCCTCCAAGACAAACCCCTCCTGGCTGGAAATACCCCCAGGCCTGATCCTGCCTGGCCCCCCCGGCTCCCGGCCCCCCCGGCTCCCAGCCCCCCTCCCACCGCAGGGGACGGTGACAGCGAGGGCTGGTGATATTTTTATGCGTCCCCCCGCCACCGCTTCCGGCACAGGGCCGTGTTCCCAAGGAGGGCTGAGGGTGCACGGGGAGGGCAGGGGGCTGCGGTCATGCCTCAGCCTGGAGCCGGCTGCCTCCCAGCTCGGCCACCCAGTCCCCCCACCAGGCTGGATTGCATGCTGGTGGGTGGGGGTCCTTCCCCATCCCTCTGGAGCCTTCCTCCTCCTCCTCCTCCTCCCCCTGTGGTTTGGCCTCGCAGGCTGATCTCTTTCTTGCAATGGTGAGCCGGCCCCGGTGTTTCCTGTTCCCACGGTGGGGGGGCCAGGGCTGGTGGAGGTCCTGGGTCCCCACCAGGATGGGGACATGTCCCCTGGGCTGATGCCACGCTCGCCTTGTCGCCCCCCAACCCATCCTGGGATCAAGGCTCCACTTTAATCCCAGCTTTGGGGCTTTCGGGGCTCTCTGGGACTTGCTGGGGGGGGTGGGATTCAGACCCTGCTGGGGATGGAGCCAGCCCTGCCAGTGTCCCTGGGAGGGGACAGGGCACAGCAGGGACAGGGGCTGCTCACCCGGGGCTCTATCTAGGCTCCCAGAATCCTTCCTAAATCACGGTCACGGACGCTTCAGGCCAGCTTTAGCCCCAGGGAGGGCACTCGCCCTCCACCAGGAAGAGCTGGGCCCCCCCCAGTCGCCTGCTCCTGAGCAGTGAGTGAGGGGTGACGCTCACCGCTCCCAGCACCCTGCCCAAATTCTGGGGGCTGGGGGGGGGCTCAGCCTAGTGCGTGCCCACCTTTCCCTGTGCCCCATGGCCAGCTCAGCCTTCCATCCCTTCAAGCCCCCCAGCAAAGCACTCCCAGTGCTCCCAGTCTCAGGGCCGCTCACAGCCCCAGCGCTCTGCTCTGGGCACTGCTTCCTGCCCATCACCTCGGCGTTGGGGCTGCCTGGCGGAGAGTCCCCGGCCCCAGGGACGCTCTCCCCTTGGGGACGCACATTGCCCTGCCAGGATGAGGGGGGGTCTGCCATGGGTCCATCCAGCCTGCACTGCCCCCCCACACTGCTCGCAGCTCTTTGGGGCTCATCCTGCACCCCCCGTCCCCCCTGCAGCACCCACCATTGCTCTGTCCCCCTCTGTGGGCACCCGGCCAGATACGCTCTCCCCACTGAGCACCCCAGGGTGCCCGGCCCCCCCGCACACCTCCCCTGGCATGACATGACGCCAGTTCCTTCCCTCCTCTGGGAAGGGCCCCAACTTCTCCATTGGCTCTGACGGGTTTCGCCGCCGCCGGCTTAAAGGGGAGAGTCAGTGCCGGGCGAGCCGGGGCAGCGAGGATGGGTGTTCTCCGTTGGCTCACGGCCTCTGTCCTCTGCATCGCCATCCGGGGTGAGTCTGTCCCTTCCATGGCACTGTCCCCGCTGGGGACCCCCCAGGGATGGGTGCTGAGGGCACCCAGGCAGGTCTCGCCTCCCCCCCGCCACGGCACTGCCTGCAGGGCAGGCAGCTGGGAAAGTGGTTTTCCTGCTTGTTGGGTCCCCAGATTCGCAGTTCCCTCAAGACGGAGGAGAGTTGGGGTGGCAATGAGGAGGGGGGGATGTGCCTCGAGGGCTTGGTGGGGCTGGAGGGGTGAAAATAAGGCGAAATCGAGCCAAACAGGCTTTCACCTGCGCACCAGCCCAAGCTGTTCCCCGGCTTTGCTGCCTGCACGGAGCAGGCAGGGAAGCAAACGGGCTGTCACCGGAGGCAGCAGGAGGGGACGGGGGTGGTGGGGTGGTCCATGTCCCGCAGGACCCCCTTTCCGGGTAGCTGTAAAGCCACAGGAGGGTTGTGGGATTGCTGGATCCATCGCTGCTCCTCCTGCCCCGGGCAACCGTCCGTGGGTGCCTGGAAGTGATGGGCACCCATGGGACATGCCGGTCCCTGCCTGCCCCAGGTTTTGGGTGCAGAAGCGGAGCCAGGTCTGGTCCCAGCTCCCCTGGGCTGGGCACTGGGCAGGTGCTGCCGGCTCCTTGCTCCCGGCGAGGAGGAAGATGCCGACGGAGGGAAAGGTCCGTTCCCAGTGGCGGGTGTGTTGGCGTGGGGTTGCACAAGCTGGGAGCCCAGAGGGAGGTTGGGGAGGTCACGGGGAGATGCCAGGCAGGACCAGCCAGCTCCCTGGCACCCCTCAACCATGCCCTGATTGAGGGGGACAGCTTGGCTGCATCCCCCCTTGGAAACGTCACCCAAAGCCATGGCCATCAGCCCTCGGGGTGACTCTGCCTCCCTTGGGGACATCACCCCGCCAGCCACCCCAGCAGCTGGGGTGCCCTGGGGATGTGACATCGCAAGGCTCGTGCCAGCGTAGCGGCAGGTCGTGGCATGGTGCTGACCCCAGATCTGGCCCTAGGAGGGTGTCAGTCCATCAGCATCCTTTGTATGTGCCACCGGCAGGCTTGTGGAGCTGCTCTTGGCCAAGTCCTCCCCACCACACAGGGGGGGCTGCAGGGACAGGGAGCCCCGCTCACCCCTGCCCCTCTCTGCCTTTCAGGACAGGACTATGGCCTCTCCCGCCCACCCCCTCAGTTCGGCTCCATCTACCACGTCCGAGGTAATGGAACCCTCTGCCACGGGTGGAGGGGGGCAGAGGATGCTCAGCACCGGGCAGGACCAGGCCATCCCAGTGCCAAACTGGGACAGCTTCCCTCAGCCAAGTGCCTCTCCCTGACTCGGCACCGGTGGGGAGAGCAGCTTGGTGGGCTGAGGGTCTGCATGCTCTGAGGGTGCCGCGGGGCTCAGGGAGGGATGTTGGGGTGCTGAGGCCTCTGGGCTGAGCCATGTCCCATGGCGGGGGCCCCGCAGGTGTCATTAACCTGCCCTACGCTGAGATCGAGGAGCCCTTCGAAGCCTGGTACAACCTGACGGGAGACAAGAGCCGGATCCAGTATTACGGGGGTAAGCAGGAGGGCATCCATCCCTGTGCAAAGGAAGGACGTGGGCAGGACCACTGTGCCTCAGTTTCCCCTTCCCGCTGGCACAGGGCAGGTGGTAACCTACCAGCTGGCAGCGGTGAAGCCCTACGGGATGCAGTACAAGATCACTCCGGAGACCACCGAGAAGGAGGTGAACACCAGGACATGCTTCCAGCTGCCCGGCTCCAAGGAGGACGTGGTCAAGGCTCAGAGCGTCTTCCCCAGCATCGAGGGCTTCAAGGTGAGAAACGCCAGAGTCTGGATCCGACCTGCTGCCCGGAGCATCTTCAGGCTCTGGGTGGGGGTGCCGGACAGCTGGAGATGCTCCTTTCCATCCCAGGGGCGCAGGGTGCTGGGATGGGCCGGGACATGCCCCCGCACCCCGGGGCGCAGGGAGGGTCACTTCCCCGCCCGGATCGGGGCCGGACTGCCGGCTCCTTTCCCAACCCCGGCAGCCGTGTTGGGACGTGTCGCAGCCCACACGAACGCCGGCGTTTCGGGATAGATTGGGCAAGTCGCTGCCTGGCTGCTCAGCTCCCGCCAGCCCCAGCCTCTGGCAGGGCTGGACGGCAGGAGGGGTGAGCGGCGGGGACGGCGAGCTGTCACCCAGCCGGACAGCGAGCCGGACACTGGGCGAGAGCTCGGAAACACGCAGGACAAACCCAGAGCCTTCCGGAGAATGGGTGCAGCCTGGCCCCACCACTATGGGTGCATGGTGGGGTGTCCCCTGGGTGCCACTGAGCTGGGCAGGGGTCTGCCCTGTGTTGCACCCCGACTCCTTGCCCCACTTTCTGGCTCTTTGTTAATGGCCATGTAGACGCTGGACCCGTCCCAAGAGCCCAGTGTGGGCTGGTGCCAGGTGCCATACGTGCACTGGGAGCACTGGGCTCCTGCGAAGGTGCTGGGTGGGGAGGAGCGAGCACGGAGGGGTGATGTCCCCTCTCAGATGCCTCGTCCCCCCAGTTCCTGCGGGACGAATACTACCGGGGCCGGTACTGCGCCGTCTGGCAGAACGTCACGCATTGGGCGCAGAAGAAGAACGTCTACACGCTGTGGGTCACCAACTCCAGCTGCGGGGTGGCCCCCGTCCACTACGAGATGCGGGGCTACAACAGCCTCCTGGGCTCCCACTACGACAAGTACGAGATCTCCTACACCGACTTCGACAACAGCTTCCCCTCCTCCGTCTTCGACCTCCCCGTCAATGGTGAGCCGGGTCGGATCCCCACCTCCATCCTGCCCGTGGGGCTGGGGCTCACGGCATCCCCTCTCGCTCCCCAGAGACGAAGAAGTGCGGGGTCCTGCCGGGGAGCGTGGCGGAGCACCGGGTGCTGGCGAACCCCATGGAGGACCTGGTGGGACGGCACCAGCCTTGGGCCCACGAGGTTTTCCACCACTACCGCAGGCGGCTGGGGCGGAGGTACAGCTCCGCGCGGGAGCTGGAGCACAGGCAGAGCATCTTCGTGCACAACATGAGGTACGGGCAGGCGGGGGGGATGCTCCCCATCCCCGGGGAGGGGGTCGCTCCGCCGCTGCGGTAGGAGGTGGCGGTGCCGGCTGATGCCGTCCCCGCCGCGACGGCAGGTTCGTGCACTCGAAGAACCGCGCCGCGCTCTCCTACACGCTGGCGCTGAACCACCTGGCCGACCGCACGCCCCAGGAGCTGGCTGCCCTGCGGGGCCGGCGCCGCAGCGGGGTTCCCAACAACGGGCAGCCCTTCCCCAGCGAGCTCTACACCGGCCTCATCCTGCCCGAGAGCCTCGACTGGCGCATGTACGGTAGGTGCGGGGTCGGGTGGGATGGTGGGGGGTGAGGTTGGGATGAGGAGGGTGTGAGCACTCATCCGGGACGGCGCAAAGCCCGACCGAGCCGCCTCGCTCTCCGTCACCGTGGGGCTGCGCTGTCCCTTGGGACCCACATCTCCCCATGGTCCCCACCCTGCTCAGCAGCTGGAAGGTGGAGGCTTGGCTGGTGAAAGGCAGCTTGGTTGGCACTTGGCCCTCATCCACTCTGGTGCCCCAGGGACAGATGTGACATCTGAAGCCACATCTGGCTTCCCCCTTGTCCCCACCATCTGGGAACGACACCCCCAGAGCTTGGCCCACCAGGTCTGCTGGTGCATTCGCCCCCCACCCCGCGATTAGCCCCAGCCCCGGCTGCGCTGGCTCTGGGAGCACGGCGAGTCCACGACTCCTGCCTGTTTCCCTTCCACCTGCCCTCATCCCCCAGTGCCACCTCAGCTTCTCAGCCCCCATCCCGCTGTCCCCAGGCGCCGTCACCCCCGTGAAGGACCAGGCTGTCTGCGGGTCCTGCTGGAGCTTCGCCACGACGGGCGCCATGGAGGGTGCCCTCTTCCTCAAGGTGAGAGCGGGGATGGATGGCTGCGCTGTCCCAAGGGTGTCCGTCCCCGTCCCTACAGCGTGTCTCTGCCACAGACCGGCGTGCTGACCCCCCTGTCCCAACAAGTCCTCATTGACTGCTCCTGGGGCTTCGGGAACTACGCCTGCGACGGGGGCGAGGAGTGGCGAGCCTACGAATGGATCAAGAAACACGGCGGCATCGCCAGCACCGAGTCCTACGGCACCTACAAGGGGCAGGTGAGGGTGGCCCCGTGTCCCTGCTGGGGTTCCCCAGGTCTTGGGATGTGCCCCCCCATCTGGAGATGGGGATGTCACCGCATCCCCAAGGCACCAGGCTCCCTGCAGTTCAAAGCACAGTCCAAAGCCAAGCCCTGGGGCTCCCCAGAGGTTTCGTCATTGCGTGCCTCAGTTTCTCTTCTTCCAAAACAGGGACAATGCTCCTCCACCCATGGGTGGTGCCATGGGTCACTCCATGCCCTGGGGTGCAGGGATGGAGCAAGGCTGCCCAGGGACAGGGATGTGGCTGCAAGACGTAGGCAACAGCCCCCCCAGGGCTTTGGGTGTGGAGCCAGGTCCCCGTGCTGCACCTGAGCAACGCTGTGTCCCTGCAGCAACCGGGAAAACATCCCCACCACAGCGGGCAGGGGAGGACAGAGGGGTCAGAACCAGGATGCTGTCACAGCCTGGGTCCCAGATCACCCCCTCCATCGGAACAGAGCTGCACGGGGCCACCAGGGTGGGCAGGGTCCCAGCGAGGGGTCCTGGGGGCTCCTGCTGACACAGTGTCCTCCCCGCCGGGTGCCGCAGAACGGCTTGTGCCACTACAACCAGTCTGAGATGCTGGCCAAGATCACGGGCTACGTCAACATCACCTCAGGCAACATCACGGCGGTCAAAGCTGCCATCTACAAGCACGGCCCCGTGGCCGTCAGCATCGACGCCTCGCACAGGACCTTCTCCTTCTACTCCAACGGCATCTACTATGAGCCCAAGTGTGGTGAGTCAGGTGGCACACAGGGCGCGGGAGGACCTGGGTGCCCAGGGAAATGCCAAGACACCCAGGATCCCCTTCCCGCTGAGCAGCTTGGGCAGGGGCGGAGGAGGGAACCAGCCCCAGCACTGCTGGCAGCCGCAGGAGCAGGGATGCTCTCTGGGCAGGGATGCTCGCCGGACAAAGAACACCTCCCTTGCTGTTCCCTGCAGCCAACAAGCCGGGAGAGCTGGACCACGCGGTGCTGGCCGTGGGCTACGGGGTCCTGCAGGGAGAGACCTACTGGCTCATCAAGAACTCCTGGTCCACGTACTGGGGCAACGACGGCTACATCCTCATGGCCATGAAGGACAACAACTGCGGCGTGGCCACCGAAGCCACCTACCCCATCCTGGCCTGAGTCACCTCCCGGCTCTGCGGGGAGAGCCCTTGGCAGTGCTTTCAGCACCCACCCCTGGGACACGGTGGGGCAGGGCCATGGGGTGCTGGAACAAGGGGCAGGACGGGGACCCCGCTGTGGTCTGGCCAATAAAGACCCTGAAAAAACACCGGTTTGCTTCTACAGGAGGGATTCGCTGCCTGCCCAGCGCTGCCCCTTTTGCAGACCCCAGTGCCCGCAGCCTGTGACACATCCATCCCCTGCTCAGGTCCCTGAACCCCGGGCTTGTCTCCTTTGTCCTGTGGCACCGCAGGGTCCCCCCAGGGAGGGGACGGTGCCCGGCTGGCAGAGCCAGCTGGCTCTCGCCAGACAGTCCCAGACACCCGGGGCGAAGGGAGCGGCTCTTCCAGCTCTATCTCACCGAGGTGGAGCACAAACAACCCCCAGGATTTCTGCTGAGACGAGAAATTCCTGGTGCAGGGTGTTGGGGAGGCGGGGAGGAACAGCCACCCTCTGCCCCACTGCCCCGCTCCCTGTTGTGGCTGCGGGTGGGGATGTCACCGGTGGTGTTTGGCTGTGCCATGAGCCACGCACCCCTTCACCCCGTGGAGCTGCTCCCCTCCAGGGAAAGGCACTTTACGCCGTGGCCATGGCTCAGCCGGGTGCTCCGGGGTGGGATTCGAGCCCTCCTGGGAGAGCAGGGTCAGTTCGGAGGATCCTGAATAAAGGGGGAGAAGGTCTCTCTGCCCTGACCCTGGTGGTCACCCAGTTTTGCCGGTACGTCCTTGGGGTGGGATGCAGCTCTGCAGCGGTGGGCAGCGGCGGTGGTCCCTGGGGAGGTGCCGCAGCACAGGGTGCATCAGCCCAGCCCTGCACCCAGGGGCGCAGCCGGGTCCGGCTCGATGAGTGCCCGGTGGCACGTGCAGCCGGCCCACACCGAGCCCTTATCGCCGCTGTTTTGGGCTTGGGTGGCCCCGCAGGCGCTCGCCGTCACCTTGGGCCGGTGGCCAGCTGGACGCGCGGCGAGCGGAGGGGGGTGAAGGCCGCTCTGCCGCGGTGACAGCGCCGCTCTCCTTCCTGAGCCTGTTTTTCCGTAGAGCTCCTGACCTTTCGTCTGCATCTTTCCCCTTTTTTCCAATTAAAACCGCCTAATTGCAGCCCCGGGCTTGCCCAGACGGTTGATCCGGAAGGATGCAGGGATGCGAACGGCTGCCACGTCCCCAGCGCTGCCCAGTGCCGCCTGCGGCCGGGACACCTCGGCTCCTGTGCCAGGAGGGTGGGGAACACCCAGGGGGGCTCTGGGGTGCCTGGTGGGGTCTCCCTGCACCTCGCTGCCCCGGGTTGCTGCGGATGCTGGCCCTGCTCGCAGCACACTGGCTGCAAACTGCCATGCAGGGCGGATGGGAGCACAGGGACACCCCCAGCACCCAGCATCAAGCCCCCAATCCATGGGGCACCCACCCTTGCCCCGGGGAAGGGCCCTGCCGTGAGGTCTGGGTCCCACTCTGCTTCCCCCCACCCCAAGCCCTGCAAGAACAAGGCATCAGCACCCACCGTGGTGGTGGTGGGGGAAAGGCACCCATAGGTGTCTATGGGCGGGCGGGGGGGGGGGTAACATAAAGCCACGCCTCCCCCTGGTCCAGCCTCAGCCCATTGGCTGCCTGCAGCTCCCTGCCCACCCTCCAGCAGTATTTAAGCCCCCCTGGGTGCAGGGTGCTGGGGTGGGCAGGATGGAGGGGCTGGGGGGTCTGCTGGTGCTGGGAGTTGCTGTGCTGCTGGGTGAGCACCCACCCTGGCCATGCTTGGGGTGGGGGGGGACAGATGCTGTGGCCCCATCATGGGGTGCTGTCAGTGTGCCCCTTAGCCTGGGTGCTCTGGTGGGCCTGGGCTGCTGGGGGGGTCCTTGCCCTGGGAGGGAGCTGCTCTGTCCCCATGCCCAGAGCTGGGGCAGTGGGCACAGTCTGTGCCTGGTACATGGGGGGGCATATGGTTGCCTGGGCTGGGTGGGGGGGCTTTGGGTGCTCCTGAGCTGGCTGTGTCCCAGGGAGAGTGGGGATGTGGAGGGGGGGTGCTCTGGGTCAGGCAGAGGGCTGACAGGAGCAGGGACCCCCGGCTTGGGGATCCCCAGTCTGCCCTGCCACCAGCATGGGCAGCCCTGGGTCTGTCCCCCTCGTGCAGGGGACAGTGAGCCAGGGAGCAGCACTGCTGCCAGCCCTGCTGGGTTATCAGCAGTGGAAAGGGTTTGGGGTTGTTTTTCTTCCAGGAACAGAGTGCAAAGCTCCTCTGGAGACACCCACGTTTGGGGACATCTACCATGTCACAGGTACCGCTCTGCGATGGGACACCCCGCTGGGATGATGCCCAAGGGGGTCTCGCACCTCCAGCCACCGGCTCCCACTCGGTCTGAGCTGAGGAGGCTCCGATTCCCCCGTGAAACCCGGGGGCTGGGGCACACCACTGCCGTGGGGTGCTGCTGGGGGTGGCCATGGGTGGGAGAAGGGGCCCTGGGGTGCTCCCTGCCTACCCCGTGTTCCTCTTCTGGCTTCAGGCTCGGGGCAGGGGAGATGTCCCTGGGGCTCAGCCCCCCGAGCCCAGCCCCGCTGTGCCCACAGGGGTCATCAGCCTGCCCTACGCCGAGATCAGGGAGCCCTTCGAAGCCTGGTACAACCTCACCGGGGGGAAGAGCCGGATCGAGTACTATGGCGGTGGGTGCAGAAAGGGGTTCATCCCCTCGACCCTTCACCGCCCCCCTCCTTCTGCCCCAGGACACTCGGGTGCCCCAGGAAAGCCCTGGGAGCCATCACCACGGCAACTTGGCCTGACCTTAGTGCTGTCCCCATCCCCAGGCCAAGTCGTCACCTACCAGTTTGGCTCCATCGAACCCTTTGGTGCCAGCTTCAAGGTGACACCTGAGACCACAGAGACAGAGGTCAACGTCCGCAGGTGCTTCCGCATCAACGGCACCGACAGGAACCTCATCGCGCCGCAGAGTGTGTTCCCCAGCCTGGAGAACTTCAAGGTGAGCCCCGGGCATGGTCCTCCAGGATGTGGAATGGGGCAGGGAAGGGGACAAGGGACCCCCATGGGTGTAGGGTGTCTGATGGCTACACCCCTACGAGGGCAAAGCAGCCTTCCCTGGCTGGGAAGGGGTAAATACGTGGCTGGACGGCTGATGGACATGGAGGGCTTGGGTGGAGGAGGATGGGGTGCCATCACCATGGGATGCTCCAGCTCACCGGGGGTGCGGTGCTGGTGTGGCACGCCAGTCCCCAACACATGCCCTATGCCCAGCGGGTGCGGAAGGAGCGTTTTGGCGGGCAGCTCTGCGCCGTCTGGCAGAACGTCTCCTACTGGGGTCACAAGAAGAACGTCTACACGCTGCGGGTGGGCAGCTCCGCCCGCGGCCCCGTGCCCCTGCACTACGAGGTGCACGGCTTCAACAGCCTCCTGGGCTCCCACTACGACAAGTACGAGATCTACTACTCCTCCTTCAGCCACCGCTTCTCCCCCAGCGTCTTCCACCTCCCTGAGGGTGAGTGTCCCCGGCCACCCCACAGCCACCAACACGCGGCACCCCTTCCACCTCTTTAGTTTGGTTTTTTGGGGGTTGTTTATTTTTGCAAGAACCTGATAATTTGGGTGAATTTGGCTGTAAAAAAAGCAGAGGAGAAGCTTAACTGCTGTTGGTAGCTGGGGTGATGCGGGTGCTTTCAAAGTGCTGGCTCCTCTGTGCTGGAGCGCACGGTGCTGGGTGGGACAGTGGGTGCTCGGCTGCCAGCTCTGGGGTGGGTGTGGATCCCCCCATGAACGTGTCTGTACGGGATGGACAGCCCCAATGGTTTTGGGGGGGACCATGCCGTGCATCCCAGCCAGGGGGGCAGGAGAGCCCGTCTCTGCTCGGGAGGCATCAGCCGCCGTTCGTGTCTCGTGGCAGGGGTCCAGTGCACGCAGTGGCCCGCAGCTGGCCCCGAGCACTGCGTCATGGCCAACCCCATGCAGGAGTTTGTGGGGAGGGCACCGGAGACGGACCACATCCACCACCGCCTCTTCCACCGCTACAAGGAGCAGTTCGGGAAGAGCTACGGCAGCGAGGAGGAGCACGAGCATCGCAAGCGCACCTTCATCCATAACATGCGGTACGGGATGGGGCCAGGCTCTGCTCGGTGGTGCCCAGTGACAGGGCAAGGGGCAACGGGCACAAACTGGAACCTGGGAAGTTCCACCTGACCATGAGGAGAAACTTCTCTGCTGTGAGTGTGAGGAGCCCTGGCCCAGGCTGCCCAGAGTCGTTGTGGAGACTCCTGCTCTGCAGAGATCCCAAACCTATCTGGACACGACCCTGGGCACCCTGCTCTGGTGACCCTGCTCTAGCAGGGGTTGGACTGAGTGATCCCCAGAGGTCCCTTCCAACCCCACCAGTCTGTGACCAGTCTGCGATGCCAGGGAGGCTCAGGGATGGGGTGACCAGCGTGGTCCCACCGCTCCCCTGTCGCAGCCTCTCCGCTCTGCGGCAGGTTCGTGCACTCGAGGAACCGCGCCGCGCTCTCCTACACGCTGGCGCTGAACCACCTGGCCGACCGCACGCCCCAGGAGCTGGCTGCCCTGCGGGGCCGGCACCACAGCGGGGTTCCCAGCAACGGGCAGCCCTTCCCCAGCGAGCTCTACACCGGCCTCATCCTGCCTGAGAGCCTCGACTGGCGGCTGTACGGTGAGGGGGGAGCTGGTGCAAGCCAGGCTGGGGTCGGCTGCACACACCACTGCTAAGTGCGTCCCCATCCCGCTGTCCCCAGGCGCCGTCACCCCCGTGAAGGACCAGGCTGTCTGCGGGTCCTGCTGGAGCTTCGCCACGACGGGCGCCATGGAGGGTGCCCTCTTCCTCAAGGTGAGAGCGGGGATGGATGGCTGCGCTGTCCCGAGGGTGTCCGTCCCCGTCCCTACAGCGTATCCCTGCCACAGACCGGCGTGCTGACCCCCCTGTCCCAACAAGTCCTCATCGACTGCTCCTGGGGCTTCGGGAACCAGGCGTGTGACGGGGGCGAGGAGTGGCGAGCCTACGAGTGGATCATGAAGCATGGCGGCATCGCCAGCACCGAGTCCTATGGGCCCTACCTGGGGCAGGTGAGGGTGGCAGAGCTGCTCGGGGGGCTGCAGTGCTGCCCCCTCCCCAGTCCTTACCCCCAGGCTCTCCCAGATCAGCTACCAGCCCCTTGACAGTGGATGGAGGCTCTACTTTGGTTAACAGATGCTCCACCCATATTGCCCCCCTCCCTGGGCTGGGTCAGACCGCCCCACCTACCCTGGGATGCTGGTGCCACCTCAGCCTCTCCCCCTGCTCCCCAGAATGGCTACTGCCACTGCAACCAGTCGGAGCCGGTGGCCCAACTGGCCGGCTACGCCAGCGTGGAGCCGGGCAGCGCGGCGGCACTGAAGGCTGCGCTGGTCAAGCACGGCCCTGTGGCCATCAACATCGATGCCTCGCACAAGTCCTTCGCCTTCTATGCCAACGGTGTCTACGAGGAACCCCACTGTGGTGAGTCCAGTCCGCCCAGGAGGCGCCGGGTCCCCCTCACTGAGGTTGGGATAGGCAAAAATATTTGTGGGGTGGGATTTGTCTCCCTGCTAAGCTCCTGGCGAGGGGATACAGGGATACTCCGGTACCTCCAGCTCCGAGGGATGGGGACTGAGATGGTTCCGTATTTCTCCTGGCCAGGAAATGAGACATCAGCACTGGACCACGCGGTGCTGGCCGTGGGCTACGGGGTCCTGCATGGCAAGAGCTACTGGCTCATCAAGAACTCCTGGTCCACGTACTGGGGCAACGATGGCTACATCCTCATGGCCATGAAGGACAACAACTGCGGTGTGGCCACCGCTGCCTCCTTCCCTATCCTGGCCTGATGGGACACAGTCCCACATGTGCCCTGTCCCCTCCATGGGCTGCTCCAGATGGGGGGGGGGGGGGGCTGGCAGAGGGATGCGGTGCCCCAGGAGGTGGTTGTGGGGCAGAAGGGGGCAGCTCAGACAGGAGGTCAGCGGGTGCTCCCAGCCCTCTGGAGAGGTATTTTACCATTCCGGCAATAAAAGCCTGTAGAGATGATTCAGTCTGTCGTGCTGGGGTGTCTCCTGCCAGCCCCAGCGCTTGCCGTGACTGCCCTGCATGATGAGTTTTGCCCAGGCTCTCCCCTCTTTGGGTTACATGTGCCCTAAAGCCCAGAGCTTTCAGTGCCACCCCTAGAGGGGCTGGCACCCCCTTCCCCAGCAGTGGGAGGGGGCCTGAATCCACTCGCAGAAGCTGGGCTGGGCTCAGGGTCCTCCTGTTCCAAACTGGACTCTGCCCCGTCTCAGCAGCTGGTGTCGTGCTGGGAACAAGGGAGCTGCCCCCTCCACCAGAGAGCACCCAGCGCCTGGTGCCTCCTGGGACACTGGGGTCCTCTGCTCAGCCCCTCTCCGGGCTCCTATGTGGGTCAGTGCTTGGTGACTCAGTTTTCCCACCGATCTAGAGGGAAAGAAGATCTTCTGGGGCTTTCCATGCTGCTGCCAGCAGCCCTTGGGATGGAGGGAGCCCAAATGAACCCAAAGCTCATTTCACCCAGGACACTTTGAAGGAGGGGGTGGGTCCCAACCTCCTGGGGAGCAGTCAGGTCCAGAGCTCCCACCCCAGAGCTGCTGTGCTCCTTTCATCTCCCTTTACCCCAAAACTGCCCCACGGGGAAGCCAGACCGAGAGCCCAGGGGCTGGTGAGGCCGGTGCTGCTCTTGGGGCGTCCAGGCTGTAAAGATTCATTCTTGGGATGGAGTGGGGCAGCAGCACCCGTGGGCAGCCCCGAGCTCCCAGGGGAGAGTTATCGGCACTCCCAGTCTGAGAGCCCAGTGAGCAGCCAGGCAGGGGAGCCTACAAACGGGGAGACGTCAGACCCTGGCTCGTATCAGCGTGCGCACGGGCTCCATCTTTCCCCAAAATGGGTTTGTGGTGGTTGAGAAGCAACGTTCCCCCATGGCTACACCCTTCTTTTATCAGCCACGGTGCTTCCTCACCAGCCGGCAGCCCCTGGGGAGCAGCTCCCTTCCAGATTGCTCCCAGTTGAGGGTGGCAGCTCATAATATTTTCTTGTTTTTTCTTTCCCTCGTTCACCTGCTCCTTGTACAATTTGCCGCACTGATTTCTGAAGAGGTCTTTAATCACTCTCGGCGGGGGAGCTGACTCGAAGCCGCGTCTGGGAGAGAAACGATCACCGTGCAGGAATAATGTGGTTTGTTCTGTGGGAGTCCAGGTCTCCAGGTCTTTGATTCTCTCGACTGCAGTCAATAAAACACACTTTGACTTTCAGGGAACCGTGACTTTCCGGCTCCCTTTGGGTAGGTGATGTTCTGAATTTGCTGCTGAACACGCAGGCGGCTTCGAGAGCTGGAGGTTTTGCACCCCCAGGAAGCGTTTAGCAGGAGCCTGAAATTGTGCATTTGTGGCATTAGGGATGGCAGTTCTGAGCTCGGGTAGTTACAGATGGAACTTCAAAAAGATCCATTTATTCTATTTGAAAGAGGAGAAAATAAGAAAGGACGTACCTGAGGAGCCGTTTGTGGTTTCCAGAGCCAGCCCTGGGCTCTGGCTCCCAGCCCGGGTGAGCTGCGACCTCCAGACTCCCCTCGACGCCCGAACCTCGATGTTGCTCCAGTTTTTGCTGAGCACAGCGAAAAACAACCACTCTGACCCCTGCTTTTACTGAAACAAAGCTGGCCTGAGGGAAGGCGCTTGGGGTGTGTGGACAGACAGATCTGGTTGTGCCAGGGAAGGTTGAGGTTGTCCCTGAGGAACAACTCCTTCCCTGTTGGGGTTGTGCAGGCTTGTCCCAGGCTGCCCAGGGCAGTGCTGGAGTCCCCATCCCTGGAGGGGTTTCCCAGCCGTGTTGAGGTGGTGCTGAGGGACAGGGGTCAGTGGGGACCTGGCAGTGCTGGGGGAATGGGGGGACTCAATGATCTTAAAGGTCTTTTCCAACCCAAACCATTCTGTGATTCTCTGAAATCAGACTTATGGCCCCCAGGTGTGTGGCCCAACTGTGGTTTTCTCCTCAGCAAGGTCCTGGTCTACGATGGCGATGGAGATGCCCCTCACGGCCCGTACGAACGCTGAGGACGCCGCTCCCTTCCTCGGGGCGATGGAGGCTGCAGGTCAGGGCTGCTGACAGCTACTCAGGGAAGCCCCTCGGCACAGTGACACTAGAACTACCAACTATCTTGGTGCCTGGTTCTGGGAGACGCTGAGACATGCCGGCACAGGGACGATCCCATCTCCTGGCCGCCCCACACCAACTCATCCCCTGGGACGGCGATGGGAACTTTGGGGCAATCCCAGCTTCACACTGGGCTCCCACCCACCCACTCCAGCACTGGCCAGGACCCAGGGAGGGAGCTGAGACAGAGCATACGCTGCAAACAGCTCCTGAGGGGTGTTTTGTTTCCAGCGAAACGGCCTTTCTGTGGGTGAGAGCATCCAGATCTGTGGGATCAATCTGTCCACACAGCCAGAAACTCCGGGTGGGCTGAGGCTGCCAAGCCAAATGCTTCTCTGAGGAAGGGCGGCTGGGATTTCAGCTGGGGTTGGTTTTTTCGCCCTGCCCTCGGCTGTCCTGGATACGGCACTTCCCTGCGGAGGCAGCTGCGCTCCGGCACAGCCCCTGTGCAGCAATGCCAGGTGGCCAGAAAATGGGCTCCAGCCCTCGGGCTGGCTGCCTGTCAGCGCGGGATGAATTATCTGTGAAAACCTCTCACGGCTCGCACAAAACAAGGTAATTATTCAGCGAGCAGGGGCCGTGGAGAGAGCCAGCATATGAAAATATTATCTGTTAGTGATTTACAGAGAACCATGGACGCTGTCAGAGAACAGCGGCTGAATTAAACTTGCTTTGGCAACGGCTTGGCTCCTGAACGCTCCAGACGAGCCAGGGTGGGGCTGATTGTGAGTGCCTGACACCAACCCTGCACCCTGGGGAAGGGGCTCCTGGGTCTCCAGAGCTGGGCCAGGATGGAAGTGGGTGGATCACGGAGGGAAAGGACATGTGTGATAGAGCCCTGAGGTTTTAGGATGGCAAAGACGATGATGCAAGTGGAGCGTGTCTCGCTTTGTTATCTAATATGATGAAAGGAGCTTTGTTGGGGTAGAAATGGTGCATCTATCGTGATCTGAACGGTCTGCAAAGCTACAAACCACTTCCCTGCCTGCAAGGCCATCCTGGAAAATCACCACGGCAGCGGCTTTCTAAACGTTTCTTATTACCCTCCCTTTCAGCAGCAGCTTTACAAACGCTCTTCCTCAGCCAAACATTTCTCCCTTGGCGACCACGACTGCTCTGGCAGGTTTGTTGTTCACGTTCTGAAACAAAACCGCTCCTTTTCCTTCAGCTCAGGAGATTTGCAGCTCCCCCTCCCCACCCTCCACCCTGACTTTGAGGAGGTTTTATTTCTCCTAACAGATCGCTCGCGGCGATTACGTTTTCCAGGTGCTGTCAAACCCCGGAAAGCCGGGCAGCCCCAGCCCTTCACCTCTGCCCCGTTGCCCCAAGAACCTTCTCCTCGAGCATCGCAGCCCCTGAGCAGCGAGGAGGGCGTTGTTTAAAGCCACCCACTGCCTCTGCCAAGCTCTGCCTTCTGCTTTCACCGCCTGGTATTTCCCAATCGCAACCCAGCATCCAGCACAATGCAACAAATTCCATGAAATTAAGTATTTCTCCTACATGCAGCGTATTTGCCCAGTGATTAGAGCTAGTCCCTGAGGTAGCCGAGCGCAGCAGGATTTTGGTTTAGCATGCACACCCACGCAGCCTCCCTGAACACCCGAGACACTCCCCCAGTCTTTGGGAAAGACAGAGCTCTGCAGCAAGCAGCTCGTGTTTCAGCTTTGCTGCCTGTACAAGGCAGGGCTGGGAATACTTTGTCATGTGGTGTAAAAAAAAAAAGGTGGGGAAAGAAATTTCCCAAAGACTTTGAGGTATCCCTTAGGTCTGAGAGAGAGGGAGAAGAGGGTCAGAACACAGGAATGTCAGGCAACGCGGGCACAAAAGGGACCAGGGGTTTATTGACACAACTGTGAGGAGTTACTGCCTTTTGTTCACTCGATCTCGGATCTACAGAGTGAACTTTTAACTCCAAAATGCTTTAATTCCCATGTTTGTTCAGGCAGGCAGCTCATATGTAAGCACAGGGCACCTGTTCTGTGTCACAGTGAAAAACGACAACTGCTCGATGAAAAACAAACGAGCCATTAACTCAGTGCACGATCCGCCCTCGCTGCAGTGACTCGAGTCCAACCTCACACCTGGAATGAAACAGGACAAACCTTCCCAGCACCTGGAACAGGGCGTAGACACAGCGAGCGGTGGTTTGTGGTGCTGACCCTGCCCCAAACCAGCAGCAGATCCGCCCATGCGGATCACAGGCTTGGCTGGGCCTGGGGCTCGCAAATGAGCAGCTGACCCAGCAGCTGCTGGAGTCAGAGCAAAGGGGGAAGCAAGTTCACACGAAGGTTTTCCTTTTGCTGCAGACACTACCTCCTGCCTCGTTCTCCCTTCCTTTTCCTCCAATTCTCTTTCCCTCAACCTTTCAGGCATCGTTTTCCCTCTGCCCTGCCTCTGTCTCCAGCCCTCGTGGCTCTGCTCCCCCTTGGCTCCACTCTCCAGGTGGAAACACCTCCTCCTTCCCCCCAGTCTCCAGCTCTCTTCCTTCCTCAGACCCAACCCTCCTTCACCGACCTCCACAGAGGCCCTCCCCTCCCTGCAGCAGCTCCTCACCTCCCAGCCCAGTCCTAATCCAGCCTCCCTTGCTCCTCCAGGCCGGCAAGTCTCCCTAACCCTGCCCTCCCCTCACACACCAGCTATGGAGCTCCTTTTCGCTTTGTCCTGGCTTAGCTCTGCCACCCCCTTCCTTCACCATTCCCTCAGCCATCACTGGGCCCAGCTCAGCCCCTTTTCCCAGCCCCGGCCGAGCCCATTCCCTCAGCCCTGGCCTGGCCCACCTCAGCCCCTTCCCACAGCCCTGGCCCGGCCCACCTCAGCCCCTTCCCACAGCCCTGGCCTGGCCCAGCTCAGCCCCTTCCTCCGGCCCTGGCCTGGCCTGGACCAGCCCCTCTCCTCTGCCCTGGCCTAGCCAAGCAAGACCGAGCTCAGTCCCTTCCCCTGCTCCAATCGAACCCCTTCTCTCGGCCCGGCCCGACCGAGCCCTACTTCCGGGTTCTCTCCCGCAAGGCATTATGGGCCATGCCCTCCCCACCCTGCGCGATCTCGCGCGACCTCCCCAGCGCCGCGCGCGCCCGCGAGTTCGCGTCACGCGGGGCGGGGCGAGGCGGGGCTGTTGCATCCCCGCTCCCCGCGTGACGTTAAAGCTTCCCCTTCCCCAACGCCTGCGGAGGGAGGAGGTGGTCTCGCTCCTCCCCCTTCTCCTGGGAGTGACGGCGCATTGACCAATGAGAAGGGGCGGAGGCGCGAGTGATGCGGACGGTGCCCAATAGAGAGGGCGGAGCGGCGGGACGGGGCGTGGTCATGCGGCCGGAGCGGGCCGGGGCGGGGCCGGGCCGCGCCTGTCAGCAGGGCGGCGGGATGGCGGCGCTCTACGCCTGCACCAAGTGCCACCAGCGCTTCCCCTTCGAGGCGCTCAGCCAGGGCCAGCAGCTCTGCAAGGTCCGGGGCGACCGGGGGGGCCCGGGGAGGAGCCTTGAGGGTCGGGGACGGGGGTGGGGGGTGCTGTCTGTGAGGAGGGTTGAGCGGGTGCAGGGCTGTTGGTGAGGGGGTGATTTGAAAGGGTCGGGGGGCCTTGAGAGGGACTGGGGGGCTGCTTATGGGGGGGCCTGGAGGTGCTAGTGGGTCTGGGACCTCGGGGTGGCTATTTGGGGCCTGAGGGTACAGGGTGGGCAGTTGGGGACTGTGTGGGTGGGGGTCTGGGAGCATTTGGGAGGGTTTGAGGGGCTGGAGGTGTGGGGGGCAGCTGGTAGAGCTGGGGGCTGTTGGGGGGGGTGGTGGAGCTGTGTGTCAGGGGGACCTGAGGGCATTGAAGGCTGTTGGGGGTGATGGGGGTATTTGGAGGGTGAGAGTCGTGGGGCCATTGATGGGGAGGTGGGTGCTGTTCATCGGGAAAGGCCTGGGGACAACTGAAGGGCTGTTGGTGAGGGACCCCGTTAGCCAGGAGAGAGGCCTGGGGTGTTTGGGAGGGTCTGGGCACATTTGGGGGAGGTCTTAGGGTATCTTGAAGGACTGAGGTGGGTTTGGAGGGACAGTCTGGGTGCATGGAGCAGTTTGGGTGGGTGGGAATGAGATCGGAGGTGAGCCAGGGAATGGGGGGCAGGAAAGGGAGTATCCTGGGATTGCTGAGGCAGCTGGGGCAGAGCTAGTGAGTACAGGGGAACCTCTGAGGTCTGGACGAGAGCAGAGTGGGGCCACGGGAAGCTGGTGGAGGGCGGAGGTGTGAATAACCATGACAGGGCTCTGTGACCCTGCCCGGGGAGGTGAGGCCAACCAGTGTGACCCTTGTCTGTGGGCGTTGAGCACAAATAAGCCCTTGTTCTGGAGCTCAGTTTGCTGCTGGCTCACCTGTGACACATACCGTTGCTGTCACCCTTCCTCTGCTCTCAGCCCTCCCAAGAGCAGCGTGGCTGTACAGGGAGGAAGTGTTTTTGAGTTTGACGGGTGTGGTAGTGGAGGTCAGCAGGTGACCTGGGACATCAGGAAACCGTGCCCAGGAGAAGGGCTGCAGCTCACCCAGCGCTTCTGTTGTTGCAGGAGTGCAGGATTGCGCATCCCATTGTGAAATGCACTTACTGCAGGACTGAATTCCAGCAGGAAAGGTAAATGCCTGCTGAACTGGGGAGACGGATGTTTTCTATCAAGCAGGCGCACCCAGGGAACTGGAATGTTTCCACACCTTTGAGGACTGAGCCTTAACCTATCGATTGTTGCTGTGGAAGAGTTGGGGGAACTTTGGCCTTCTCCAAAGGTCTGCTGGGCAAGTCACTGGGCCTCTGCGGTGTCCTCGGATTTGCACCTTTTGCTTGGTTTTTATTTTTGGCTGGTGCTCAGGTGCATCTCCCAGTGAAGGATCTAAGTGCATCTGCCCACAAATTTTCCTCTTGTCTGATTTCTGCTATCCGAAAGTTATTTGCTTTTGCCTTTTTGCACATTCTGTGGCTGCCAGAGGAAGGAGCAGCAAACCCAGAAGCCGAGTGCGGGCACTGGGGTGTTCTTTCCTATGTTTGTTGGACAAATACACCACTGTCCTGACCTGCCTTAACCTCCTCCAGACCCGAGGCTGTCACCGGTGCTGAATCACACCTGCTGCTGCTTAGCCGGTGACCAGACTCCTGTATTTGTAAGGACAAAACTCTCGTGTCATCTGGGGACACCTCAGTTAAAGACACTTCCTAGAAATACCAGTTTTTGGTAAATTGTCCTCACCCAGACAGGGATAGGAGATGCACTTTGATATCAGTCCCTGGAGAAGATGAGTACAGTCTTGCCAGCAGAGACAGGGCCTGGGGGAGACAGGATCCTACCCACGGAGCTTTAATTTTCTTCAGGGAAGAGTTAACAGAATGTTCTGTCCTTCTTTTCAACAGCAAAACCAACACAATATGCAAGAAGTGTGCTCAGAACGTGAAGCTCTACGGGACAGTAAGTGAGCAGGGCTCATTTGCAGCCTCTTTTCCTTTAATCTTCCTTGTCTTTATCCTGCCGAACCCCAGAGCGGTTTATGGGCTGGCTCTGCTGCAATAGCATGACTGATCAATAATATGGGGTCCCTCAAGTGTGAAGCTTTTACTTTTTCTCTTCTTTTAGCACAGCAAAGAGCAGCTCTGCCTCATTTGAGGCCAGGAGGTGGACTATTTGATACCCTACAATAGAAACAAGAGCGCGCTTACAGAAACCGAGATTGCTGCAGGAAGCAGTGATAGATCTTTCTTTCCTGCTTGTCTGAAATCTGAAAAAGTGACTTTGATTGTTTCTATTTTGGTGAGCTGTATTTTCTAAAGATGTGTGTCTTGTTCTCGGTTCTTACAGCCCAAACCCTGCCAGTACTGCAACATCATCGCGGCGTTTATTGGAAACAAATGCCAGCGTTGCACAAACTCTGAGAAGAAGTACGGGCCCCCACACTCCTGCGAGCAGTGCAAGCAGCAGTGTGCCTTTGACAGGAAGGATGACAGGAAGAAGGTCAGCGTCGCTCTTAAAGGAGGATGGATCACAGTGATTGTCCCTCCATCTCCTTCACACATTCTCTGGTATTTCAGAGAGGGTGTCTCTTGGTCATAAAGTGTTTTTCTGGAGTTGAGCTTTGCTGCAGGAGCTGTTTTGGAGCTCTGCAATCTTTGTCCCCTCTGCTCCTTTGCCAGATCCACTGAGAAAGGTCTCTTGAATTCAGCCTAAGGGCACGTGGACTAGGAAAGGAGAAGGGGCCTTGTGGCGAGAGGTGAGGAAAGAGGGACAGGGAAGGATATTTGTGCCATAGTCTGAGGAGCTGGAAGTGTCACAACTCCACCAGGAATCATTCCATGGCCTCTGCACACCCGTTGCTTAAACACCACCAGTGCTCTATGGGATGCGTGTATTTGCTTTCTGCAGTCTGTAACATTGATGGTCTGACTGATTGCATGGACCCTTTCCAGGCACTCCCGGGATCCTTTTTGAGTCACTGCTTGTTCAGACATGGCAAACAAGCCCCCTCTGCTCCACTCTGGTGAGACCTCACCAGACCACCCCCTGCAGTGCTGGGTCCAGCTCTGGCTCCTCAGCACAGCAGAGACATCGGCCTGCTGGAGCGGGGCCAGAGGAGGCCACAGGAATGACCTGAGGGTGGAACCCCTCTGCTGGGAGGAGAGGGGAGAGAGCTGGGGGTGTTCAGCCTGGAGCAGAGAAGGCTCCGGGGAGACCTTAGTACGACCTGTCAGTGTTTCAAGGGGCCTGTCAGAAAGCTGGGGAGGGGCTGTTCAGCAGGGGCTGTTGGGACAGGACAAGAGGTGATGGTTAAACTGAAAGAGGGAGATTCAGACCAGAGAGAAGGCAGAGATTGTTGCTGCTGAGGGTGGTGAGATCCTGGCCCAGGTTGCCCTGAGAGGTGGGAGAAGCCCCATCCCTGGCACCATCCCAGGTCAGGTTGTCCCTTGGGGCTCTGAGCACCCTGCTCTGGGTGCACATGTCCCTGCTCCCTGCAGGGGGTTGGACTGGGTGAGCTTTGAAGGCCATTTCCAACCGAAACCATTCCATAGTTCTAAGTTGCTTCTTGTCTTCTCTGTCTTCTTTGGTTTGTGGGCAGAAAGCAAGACCAAAACTTCTCCCCTTCTCCTCCTCTCACCGTCCAGGTGGATGGAAAGCTGCTGTGCTGGCTCTGCACGCTCTCCTACAAGCGGGTGCTGCAGAAGACAAAAGAGCAATGCAAGCACCTAAGCAGCTCTTCCCGGGCCAGTCTGCAAGAGAAGGAGCAGTACAGCCGGCTCAGCAGCGGCAGCCACTACAACAGGTAACCTGCTCAGGCAGGGGGTCACAGAGGGTGCCTGGCTGCTCCCTGCTCTTCAGCTGCACTTCCTAAAGGAACCAGGAGAGGTGCCGGGGGCTTGGTGCCCTGGGGCTGGGTTTTGGCAGCTGTGGTTCTGGCTAAGTCTGGCTTTGCTGCTTTGCAAACCCCGCTTTGCTAGAGTAGGATCCCGAATGCTTCTTAGTGATTCAACTTACGGAACTTGTACACAATTAAAGCTAAATTGCATTTGTACAATTTAATTGAAATGTAGATTTTAAGCAGGAGTTGTTCACCTACATACTGATTCTGTTTACTTTTAGTCTCCAGTACCCTTCAAGGAATTATTTTTTCTCTCTCTTGCACCAGGAAATACAGTTTTAATAGGGTCAGAGTGGGTGGGAATATTTACCTCTGTCTTAGTCTGCAAGTCATTCAGGGTCTGACAGTTTCCTTGTTTTTCTAGCCAGAAAACCTTATCCACCTCCTCGATTCAGAACGAAATCCCAAAGAAGAAAGCCAAGTTTGAGGCCATATCTGCCAATGGCGACAGGTGAGCCTGTCACATGGGGAAATTGTGGGTGGGCAATTGTTTGTTAAGGTTGTATAAGATGAATTTCAGTGTGAATAGGAGGAAGCTGTTATGCTAGAGAGGGATCTCGGGCTTTGGGACCTCGAGGAGCTGCGTTAGCAGCTTTCCAGAACCCAACAGGCCACTGTTACTTGACATGTAGATGTAGGTTTGAAGAGGAAAATACCTAGTGCCTGCTAGAATAGGAGATGCTTGTTGGCTGAGCTCCCCAGCCATTGGAAAGCCTGCGTCCGGATCAGCTTTGTCCTCTCTGCAGTTACGGGGAAGGGGGCTTAGAGCTGAGCTCTGCAGGTTTTGTGCTGTTGGGGCTATCAGACTGATCTGCAGGGAGATGCCTCAGAGGAGAGGATCGAGACCCACCTCCCGGTTTCCCCTCTTGCCTTCTTGGGGAGGGACACGCAATCCAACACTTTGTTTGAAGGCGTCCCATCCCATCCCATTCTGCTGTCCCAGTCTGTGCTGGATTATGTTGACACCAGCTGCCCATGCAGCAGAATGGGAGTTACTAGCAGAAACAGGAGATTGATATGGATTTTGATTTTTGATCATCTTGTACCTGCATATTGTCATTCCTGCCTTTCCTCTCTGATTCTCAGCGTTCCTTCCTCTCCCGAGACGCTTTGTCCCCCTACCCAGAGTGCCCTGTCCACCTTGGCGCCGTGGGCCACTTCCCAACAGCGTCTGGGTGCCCACCATTGTCCTGACATCCTGAAGTGAGATCACCTCTTGTTTTCTTCCTCATTGCCCCCCTTCCCTGGGAAGTGCCTCGTACGTGGAACCCCTCCCTCTCGGTGGATCTCTTTCCAAACAGCAGCAAACTGGGAGCACGGACCACAGCGTTGGCTCCTTAGTGCCACAGGGTCTGTTAAAGCCACTGATAATTAACTAATCGCTACCTGCCTTGAGTGTCTGTTCTTCAAGCTCACGGGTCACATCTCCCATAGGTACTTGTGACACTGTGTCAGTGTTTGTTAATAAGTGAAATGCTGTGATGGGAAATAGAACTGCAATAATTTTGTAGCGCGGTGGTTCCCACAGCGTGGTCTGTGAGACCGTTTATCATCTGAACGGTGTTTCCAGTGAAAAGCTGGAAAAAATTGAAGGGTTAACTGTGGCTTGGAGTGGTCAGAGAATTCATCCGACTGCCTTCAGAGGAGATACGGGAGACGGGGCCCTGGTAGAACTGGGTACGGCTGCAGCTTTCCCTCTCGAGAGGCTCCTCTCACCCGCTGAGGCTCTCTCCAGGCTACAGGACAGCACCAGGTATTTTTAGCTGCTCACTAAAGCCTGGGCTGAGACCTAACGACTCCTTCTAAATATGAAAATATCGAAGAAGCAGAAGGGCTTGTGCTCTGGCATCAGTTCGGTTGCAAAACAGGAGCCTGTATTAGGGGAATCATGTGTTAGAGGAACCAAACACCTTCCTCTTGCTCTCAGGTCAGATGCTGGTGGTCTGGCTCCTGCCAAGGCTGTGGCCCTCGCCGCAGACTGGTTTTTTTCTGAATCCCAGTAACAAACTGTGTGTAATTTTAGCAACTACTGAAGAGCTCCAGCAATGAGCTGCAGGAAAGACAAGTGGCAGCTGCCTTAAATAGACACGTGGCTGTGTTTCTCGAGTGGAATAATAATGATGGTTCACTAAGTGTAGTTTTAGAGTTGCTGGGGGTTTTTGTGAGGGTGAACCCCCCCAACCCCTCCCCTCTTGCACCGTTGTGTCCCCCTCCGAATCAGTCTGGAGCGTGGTTCACAGCCCAAGCATGGAGTCAGGCTCTGCTGCAGCGTGAGGGTGTTTCCAGCAGTAGCGTGAGCTGGAGTGGGGTGAGGGACAACCAGCACCTCTTCACTGCTGAGATCACCATGACTTTCTGTACGGTGTGTCTGGGCTCCAGGAAGCATCCAATGGACAAACTTTGGGCGTAATGAGCTCAGCTGACTTCGGCATCACCTTCAACAGCGTCTGGCTTATCTGAAATGGTTGCTCCTGTTTGGATACTCCACGAATTCCTTTCCCGTGTCTTACTGAATGCCATCTGGATGGTTTTGTTGGTGTATTTTGGAGTGGATGTTGCTCCCAGTGGCCGAGATAGGGGCCGCTGAGCGCTGCTGGCTCGGGAGGGCAGCAATGCCGGCAGATGCCGAGCAGCAAAGTTCATTTGGTAATAAAAGCTTCTCAATTTGCACAGAAAAGTCCTGGTGTGTGCTTAAAGCCCAGGGACTTGGGCTGAGCTATGCCTGAGGTTGTTGTTGGTGGAGGAAGCATAAGTTCAGGTGCTGGTTCTTACTGGTCTGGATGGATTGTTGCGCCTTTTTGTCTGAGGTAAAACTTGGACGGTGGTTGAGTCAGCCCGGTCTGTGCCTCTGTTAGCCTGACTTAAACAGCAAAATCTCTAAAGTTAGCTTTTTTTTTTTTTGCCTAATTTCCCCCGTTTCCCAGGGGTGGAGTTTAAGGCAGTCATTTTGGCCTCTTTTTCTCTCAATAGAGAGGCCAGTGTCTTGCGCAGAGCTCTGTTTTTTCCTCTTGTCCCCACTGAAAGCAACGGGAGCTCCTCAACTCTCTTCCAGCAGAAGCATGTGTTACCCATCCCAAAGGGCTGGGATCCTGGGGATGGAGCTTATTTGTAGGGGAAATGGCTTTATATTTTTTTTTTATGGATTATTTTAATTCTTAATGTGTTTGTTAAAGGAATGGAGCGATTTGTATTCGGCAGATTTCCTTCTGATTTTGGAGTCTCAGGCTAGTTAAAGACAGAGAAACCATTCAGTACTCACTTGTCAGTCTTTAAAAAACAAAAAAAAGAGGGGGAAAAAAATCCCCTGCTTCTTTCATTAGCACCTTGACACGTTTGAGGATGTGTTTTGCAGCAGCTAGACAGGAAAATACCTGCCTGTGCTCATGCACTCGACTCAGGGCACTCTGAGCCCACCCTGGGTGCAGACCCTGGGGGCAGGAGGAGCCTTGGAAGCCCCAGGCTCTGGACCGGCTCTGTGGAAGGCTGGTGGCCCTTCTGTCCCCTCTCCCCACTGGGTGGCAGGGCTGGCTCTCATCTCCCGCCTCCACAGTCGCTCTGCAACAGGAGGTGCCAGGGAGGGAATTTTTCATGCTGCTGTGTGCATCTCCCGGCACTCTTTAGCACCCCGGGACAGGGCAGGAGGGAAGCTTGCCTGGGCAGAGGGGTGGTGAAAGCAAGAGTTTGCTTTTAGCCAGAGGGAATCGGCAAGGAAGCCTTTTTCTCTGTGGAGGCTGCTTTTTTTCCTTTCTTTCTCTCCTCCCCAACATATTTGCACTGAGTGGGGAAATTAAAGCTGCGTTAGTAACGTGCTTGCACACAGGAAAGTGCTGGAGCACCCACCATCATCTTGCACAGGTTTAAAATGGAGCTGTTCTCCGCTGGCAGGCGGGTATGAACCTCTCCTGCGCTCGATTCCTGCCCAGCCCGCCAAGCGCAGTGCTAGATCCAGGATACCCAGAGACCTGCCACATCTTACAGCGTGGGCTCTGCTGGCAGTGTGTTTTAACCATGCAAGACTCTTCCGCCGTGGGCTGCCTCCTACAGCTGCAAGTTTTCCTTTGCCAAACGTTCTCTCCCGGCGCCGCAGGGCTCTCGCTGTGGCTTTCGGCTCTGTGAAGCTGCCCCTGCTTGGTTTTCTTCTGTAGATCCCCAGCACAGCGGTGTGAAGAGCCTTTCCTGCTGCCACCTCCTCTCTAACCAGTCTAATCAATGCCAAGTGTGCTTTTAATTAGGAAATGGATTATTTCCAGGCTCTGGAGGAGAGCCCTGTGCGAGGTGAGCAGCTGTACAGCTGGGGGACTGGAAGCACGGAGGTGGCCAAGGATTAGCTCCGAGTGGGGCAGCAGTTCGGACTCAGCCCCTGCCTTCCCTGCCCACTGCAGCTTCAGAGCTGAATGCAGCTTTGGGATGTGACTCGACCTACTCTGGAGGCTTTAGAAACCAGTCATGCTTCGGGTAACCTTGGCTGTTTATAGCAGCAGCGCTGTCTGATAAGAGCCAGACTTGAAGTAATCTTGTAGGTGAAGCTTTGTTGCTTATTGCTGTTAAATTTTTACACGGCCATAGCAGAGATGTGCAGCTGAGATCGCGCTGCCCTTTTAGCACCACGAGATCTAACCAGGCCCAGCATCCCAGCAGTCAGGAATGGGGGCCAGAGGGGGACCAGGGGAGCTCCCTGGGCCTGTGGCTGCAGCTTATCCGACCCGCTGACCAGTAGTATTCCCGTACGCGGCTGCCCAGCTCACTGCGTATCTCATAGGCAGATCTGAGTTCCCAGTGCAGGGCAGCGACTCCTGTCCAGATAAGTGTTCAGACGGTCACTTAAGTTCAGAGTCGCTGGTGCTAGAAAAGTGGTGTGCTCAGCTGTTTCTCTGTCTTCCTGGAGAGAGTCTGTTCTGCTCTGAAGTGGTAACAAAGCTTCTTCCTAAATTACTCTGTCATAGTGGAATCAAAATACAAAAGTCCAGCATGTCTTTTTACCCCTTTTGCCTGCTGAGGTCGGTGCTGACTTTAATCGAGGGGTCTCCCTGTGCTTTGTTTGTTTAACTTGGAGGTTATTTGTTTCTCTTTCATGTTCCCTCCTTGCCAGAACGTTTGTTTCCATTTAGTGAAAAGTTCTGCTCTGTGTCCAAGGACTGAGCAGAGTTCCGAAGTGGTTGCGTCAAGTTTCATGAGCTCTCTGATCGCTGTCCTCAGCTCTTTGGTTTGAAAAAGGATCTTTACTGTTTGATCATGCGATAATGCAGCTCGATACATCACACGTAATCCCTGTGGCCTCCCAAATTCCATGCAGCATCCTGGCAGGGCTACAGGTGACACACTCGAGGAGTGTTTGGAGAGGACAGTGTGTGCCATGGAACGGTTCCCATTCTCCTCCCAGTGCCGCCCGTGGGAGTTTCCCTGCCTCAGTGAAGAGATGGGGTTGTGACGAGGGTCTTTCCCTGTTCTTTGCTGTAGTTTTTCTCCGGACCTCGCGCTGGACTCTCCTGGCACTGACCACTTCGTCATCATTGCCCAGCTGAAGGAGGAAGTGGCGACTTTGAAAAAGATGCTGCACCAGAAAGACCAGATGATTCTCGAGAAGGAGAAGAAGGTACAGCCTTTGCCTTCCTTTCCCCCCAGCACGCTGACATGTTCGCACAGATCACACTCCAGCAGGGTCTGGCTTTTTATCTCGGAGTGGGCAAGAGAGTTTCTGGCTGTTCCCAGGCTTCTCCTTTCCACAGGTCAAGAGGCTTTTGGGACCCACCCGGGAGATCTCATTTCATAAAGTGTCATTTTCTGACCACTGTCTCTGCAGCCTCCCCTGCATGGGCAAGACTGAGAAGGAGCCATGCAGCTCCTTGCAGAAAACCAGTCCTGGCCACTCCTGCTGCTCTGTGCTGCTCAGTGATCCAGTTCTGGTCTCATTGCACTCCCTCAGCCCACCCCAGCGTGTTTCTGAACTCGTCCAGTCTCACACAACCTGTGCAGAGGCATTTTCTGTGGCAGGGCCCCTCTGGGGTGAAGCATGCAGTTCTTCTTCCAGCTCACTGGCTCCTTACTGCTTTATCTGCAGATCACAGAGCTGAAAGCCGACCTGCAGTACCAGGAATCACAGATGAGGGCAAAGATGAACCAAATGGAGAAGACACACAAGGAGGTCATGGAGCAGTTACAGGTGACAGCATTTTTGTTTTCCTTTGCTGAGCTCTGCTGTGCCTGGGAGTGACTGAGGACACTCCTGATCATCAGGTTTGAACCTGCTCCACAGGGCTGTTTGTGTGATTTTATGTGACCAGAGAACACAAAGCTCGAGAAACACCTGGCCGTTCCTTTAGGGCTGTATCTCTGTGGTTCCAGTAAAGTCCCTGAGCTGGAGGGAACAGCGAGAGCAGGGTTCTTGTCATGGCTGTGGAAACTCTAGGGAGAGTATCAGCATGAAAACAGACTGACAGAATGGTCATGGACTGGTGGGGGTGGAAGGGACCTCTGGGGATCACCCAGTCCAACCCCCTGCTAGAGCAGGGTCACCAGAGCAGGGTGCCCAGGGTCATGTCCAGGCAGGTTTGGGATCTCTGCAGAGCAGGAGACTCCACAACCGCTCTGGGCAGCCTGGGCCAGGGCTCCCTCACCCTCACAGCAAAGAAGTTTCTCCTCCTGGTCAGGTAGAACTTCCCAGGTTCCAGTTTGTGCCTGTTGCCCCTTGTCCTGTCACTGGGCACCACTGGGCAGAGTCTGGCCCCTCCTCCTGACCCCCCTTTAGCTATTGATGACATTGCTGAGGTCCCCTCTCAGGCTGCTCTTCTCCAGCTGAACAACCCCAGGACTCTCAGCCTTTCCTCGGCACAGAGGTGCTCCAGCCCCCTCCACTGGACTCTATCCAGTAGCTCCTCATCTCTCTGGAGCTGGGGAACCCAGATCTGGACACAGGACTCCAGACATGGCCTCACTGGGGCAGAGCAGAGGGGGAGGAGAACCCCCTCTGAGTACACTCCGAATACACTGAGCCACTGAAGAGATGGGGTCAAAGGGGAGCCGGTTACAGGGAGGAAATCAGACACAGACGTGAACTTTGCACCCTTTAATTACTTTGGGGTGTATAACGATCTCAAGACCTAACAATGAGGAGCGGCAGGGCATAAGACAAAAGGCTTATATTCCCCCTGCGGAGGCAGCCCCTCCTCTTTCAGCACACACCACAGTTCATGACCAGACTGGTTTTGGAGCCCACAGCGCTGGCAGAAAGCTGGTGCCTGTGAGATCCCCTTCACAACGCTCCTTCTTAAGTGCCATAAGCCCGTGGGAAGGTGGGAATATCTGTGTGTGCCGGGGGCTGGATGTGCTCCCCGCTCCTCACGAGCTCGGAGGCACTGGTTTGTCTTTGAGGGACTGGTGACAGCCGGAGCCTGCTGCCCCTGTCCTGCTTTATCGGTCCTGCGCTGCCTGTGTCAGCCCAGAGCCGTTCTGATCTCGTTGCTGTTATTCCTCCGGTTCTGAACAGACAAATTCCCCGTTACAAACCACCACTTTTTTGGGTGCCTTGACAGCCTTGGCCGCCAGGTCACGGGCTGAGTGGTAGACGTCCCCCCACAGCTCGCAGCGGTGTCCTGAGGCAGAGAGCACTGGTCACTCTGGTGGGGGGGAGCAGCGCACCGCGCTGCCGCTGTCGTGCAGCTCAGGGAGGACGGTGTCTGCCTCCGAAATGCCAGACGCCTTCCTACAGCCTGCAGCTTGCTCAAGACAAAGGACCAGCTCCAGGGGTGGGTTTGCCCGCAGCCACCTGCCTCTCCGGAGTTGGTGTGTCTGTGCTGCTCCAGGCTTGGCTCGGACTGGGACTGCCCTGACCTCGTTCTCTCTGGTCTCCAAATGCTTTCCTTCAGCTGGTTTTGACTGAGGCTCTGGAAACTTCCTTCACTGGTTCCAAAAGAAAAGTTCAAATCCTCTCGGTGTTTCATAGGTGCCTTGAAATGTTCATGGTCACGTTTTGAACGTGCTCTTGGGTTTTGTTATATTCTTTGTCTTTTCATGGCGGGGAAGCAGAGGTGCCTGTGTCCTTCCAGTCTGCAGGTGGCAAAAGAAGCTGCTTTACCACGTGCAGCACTGGAGCAGGGTTTAATTCCTCTGACGTGTTCGGGGAGCTCCTAGTAGGGCTGCAGGGTCAGTACGCAGCTGAGTCCTGGAGAAATGTTGGTGATGTGAAGAAACCAAGAGTGAAGCAAAGCTGGAGAATGAGGAGTGGCTCCACTCTGCTGTTTTGATACGAGGGAGCGTGAGACAGGGGGAGATGGCCTTCGGCTCGCTAAAACAAGAGTCAGCATGGGGGCTTGAGCCACCAGAGTGTCACTCCACCACTTGTCACGCTGTCTCAGGCTGGTGAAGGGGGAAGGAAGGAAGGAAGAAAGAAAGGAAAGCTGGTCCCACTGACCTTAGTGAGTGTCCTGGGCCGGTTTAATGCAAATTGCACGTTTGTCACCTTCCCTCGTGGAAGCTGCTGACTTGGGGGGACACGAGGGGGAGGGGGTGGGACAAGCCCTTTCCGGGTGGGTAGAGAGGAGCTGCCAGACCTGAGCTCGTGCAGTGACAGGTTGCAGCAGTGTCTACCCGCTTTTCCTCAGTGCGTGGGAGGCCGGCAGTTTCTGTCCAGGCACTTCGCGATCCCAAGAGCCAGTGATGATCCGTGCCGTTAAATACCCATTTTCCCTGTGTTTCCAGGCCAAGAACAGAGAACTTCTGAAGCAAGCAGCTGCCCTATCGAAGGGCAAAAAGCCTGAGAAGTCGGGAGCAATAACCTCTCCTTAAAACCAAAGCCCAGGCTGGGAGCTTTCCCCAGCGTTAGCCCAGGAGCCCTCCCTGACCGCTGGAAGCCGAAACCTCCGTGTCGTCACGATCCCGCTGCCGTGGCCTCGACGGAAAGGCTGCTTTCGACAGCACGCTCGAGTGTGTCAGGTCTCAACCCACAGCGAGAGGTCCCGACCATCCTAACCCCTCCCTGGAGCACCACTTTCTGGAAGAAGCAGCTTTTTCCTCACCAGTTTCACTGCCAACCCTTCCCATTAGCGAACAGGAACCTGTTAGAGACTTCTCGCTGGTTCCCAGCCTGCTGCTGTGAGGTGACAGCCGGGGCCTGTTGTTGACAGGAGCCGTGTGTGGTAGGAGCTTGATTTTTTTTTTCCCTTGAACTGTCCCCCCTTCAAAGGGAAGCCGATGGATCACTGGTCCAACAGCTGTTCCTGGAAGGTGGTGCCACTGCTGAGAACAGTTGATGCAGCTTTTTGAAGATGCTTCCAAACCGGGGGCTCTGTGTTTATCTTGGAGGGGGTTTGGGTTGGGTTGGGGTTTTTTTTTTCTTCTTTTCTATGTCAACTTGGCAAACCGAACTGCCTGGGTTTGTGTTTTGTTGTTTTGTTCGGATAGCTTTTGAGTTGGGAGCCAGAGTGTAACGCCACAGACCCAAGCCCACCCCGTTTCCCCCCACCCCGCAATGCCCTGGTTACTTGGTGACCTTCGGGGCTTTGATGACTTCTGCAGCTTGGTGTGATCAAGCGTCTCTTACTCCGTTTCTTCACAGAAGGAGAGTTCACGGCCTGGATGTTCCCTTTGCTCCCCTTGGTCCCTGCATCGAGCTCACCCTCTTCTCCCCCTTTCCCTGCCCCATCGCTCCCTTCCTGAGGCAGAAGCAGGGGCCAGGGTGGCTCAGGAGAGCACTTCCTCAGGCACCCACCCAACCCAGGAAGCGTTTCTTGGGGCTCCCCAGGGACATTTCTCACTGCTGATGAAAAACCAGCATATCAAAAGGGCTACGAAAGTTCCCTGTAACAGGGATGTGCTGCTCAGCACCGAGACCACGGACCCTTCCCGCGGGGCTGGCTGGGCTGGGCCCTCCCCAGGCTCTGCCTCTTGGCGCCAGGGGTGGAAGCACCGCACAGCTCTCGCTCCTCCGTGTCCCATGCCGAGGAGAAACAGCTCAGGGGTTGGAGACCCTCGGGAGGGTGGTGGGTGGTGTGGAGGAGAAACTGCCCTTTTGAGGCAGGGCCAGCTGCTGTCAGGGCGATTATTTAGATTTTAACTAGAGATTGTGATGTTTTTTCATCCTTTTTTTGTTGTTACTAAAGAAGATTTTACTCAAAGGCACTTTTTTCGATGGTGTTGGCTTCCGGCGTGGAAGGAGCACACGGCAGCATCGGGGGCTCCGCCACAAGGGGTTGTGTTTGTGGGTCTTTAAGAGACTTTTGATGTGAAAACGAGGGGAAAAAAAGGGAAAAAAAAAAAAAAAAAGTTGTTACACTTTGCCAGAGTGTGACAGCGGGAAAAGACTCACCTCATTTTATACTTCACGTGTTTTTAGAACATGAGCTGCATTGGTGGGGTTTTTTAACCGGGGGCTTTGCTTTTTCACTTCCCTCAAGACACAGAAAGAAAGAAGAGGGAGGAAGGCCCTTGTATATACGACCTTTTTATTTTAATTGTGATAAACCGCCCGTGCCGTCGAGGAGCTGAGGATTTGTAGGGATAACATCGTTTCTTTGTACGTTTGTAATAGAGATTTTAAAAGGGACGCTTTGATTTGTACAAACCTCTTGACAACTGTAAAAGTCTTTTAAAAAAGCCTTGTCTGTGTCTGGTATTTTCTGTTTGCCTTAAAAAAAACAACCAAAAGGCAGCCGAAGCCCTTCGCTGCTTGGAACCAGTTTATCTGCTGCGGGTGGCCACCCGCTATGGGAAGGAGATGCCGTTTTCCTACCGTTTGCTTTGCTCCTACTTTTGTTTCTATCTTTAAACCCTCCCCGTGGAGCCTGTTGCCAGGATCCGCGGCTCTTGGTTACATCCAGCTTCCCAGGACCCAGCCGGCTGCATCCCACGGGATCGAGTCTCTGGTTTCTTCAGAGCACGGGAACGAGGTGGTCTCAGTAAGAAACAAAAAGGCAAGAGGATAAGGGGGCTCTTTTTTTAATATACGGATACAAACGAGGTGAGTCAACACAGTTTGTGGCTCTGAAATCTTCCCCTCATCCTCTCTGGAGGACAAACCTGATCATTTTTCTTTTTTAAAGCTCATTTTCCAATTTGATGGTGATAACCTTGCCACTGGTTTCCAGGTGGAAGCGTCCCCGACCGTGCAGGAGCCGCAGTCCCTGTGCTGGGGCTTCTCAGGGCTATGAAAGCCAGAGCTGACGTGCCCTGGTCGGAGTTTTCATCCTGGGTTTGCCGGATCACAGCCCCCGGGGCGAGCCGAGAGCCCTGGGACGGGGCGGGGGACGTCCTGCTTCAAGTACCCGAGCTATCGCAGCCTGGCCCGGTCCCTGCAGCTCAGAGCGATGCCTCTTGCTGGGGCTGACAGAAAACTGTCTGCTGGGGATACCCACGGCCAAACCAGCCCCGTTCACTCCCCGTGTCCTTCACCCCGGCTGACCCTGAGCCGAGCGTTGCCTCTGGGATCTCTGGGTTCCTCCTCCTGAGGTTCCTTTGCAGACGAAGGTGCCTCAATCTCAACCTCGCTGCCAAGGGAACGGCTGGCCCGGGGCGAGCCCCTGAGCTTGGCACCCCGTCCCGGTTGGTGCTGTCGGAGGGTGCCAGGGGAGCTCGGCGTTCACAGGGCGCTTCCTCCCTGCTGAGCGCAGCACAAACCTGCCCTGCCCTGGAAGGCGCCCAGTTACCCTGGATCGCAGCAGGTCTGGAGACAGGAGAGCGCTGAGCTGCCGAGAGCCCAGCTCCGAGTCAGCGGGGAGAGCCAGAGCCCGGCGGAGGTCCCCATGATCCCCCCCCCCCGGTGCCGTGGGGCCGAGGGGCTGCTCTGGCTATGCCCGGGCAGAGCTGCGGGGACGATCTCAAACAGGTCCTGTGTGATCTTGGTGTTTCCCAGCCAGACCTTGGGTGAGAAACCGCCAGCTCCTGCCTTCAGCTGCTGCCGCACACGCTTCCCTGTCCCTGTGCTTTATCCGCTGCCTCTGTCGCCGTTCGAGGGGTTGCAGAAGGGTTTGTGTCTGTTTTCAGTTTATTTTGGGTTGCGATTGTTTTATTTCTTTTGCAAAGCTGGAGGGAAATACAGTTCTGACAGTGACTGAACCCACTTGAATACGATATCGTGATCTCTGACACCTGCTGGTAACAAAACCAAGGTCAAAACTGAGTCCTGCAGGGGTTTGGTCGGTGTTTTTCCCCGTTCCACTGTTTTCAGGTGAGCTGATGCTCGGCTGCCCTGTGCCCACCTCCAGCAGGAATCTCTTGAGGACGCCCAAGCTCGACATTTCCGGGCGCTGATCTGGAGGTGGTTGGGATTTCAGGGCACCACACAAACCTCTCGCAAAGCATCTCCTGAGCTCTGCTAACCCAGAAGATTAGATTTTTTTTTTTTCAAGCAATGAGTAAATTTCTCCTTCCCAAACTCGCAGGACCTGAGATTTTAGCGTGCAAACAGAAACTCTTCTGGAGCCCGACAGCGTGTTCCTGCAGCAGAACCAAACCGACTTAACCAGCCGGTAATTACCCACCAACCTGCTCCCTCCCATCCCTCCCTAATTACTGGGGCTTTCTGGGAGCGCTGGCTCCGGCACCATGCCCCGGGGGCACCAGGCTGTAAAAAAAATCAACCACCAAGGACTCAAAAATCCTTTAAAGCTTTATAACTCGTGTGCGGCCGCTGAGCCAGGAGAGGTAAGTGCGAACCTTGCTCTGGAGACGAGGGAACGAGCAGGACGAGCTGGGCGAAACGAATGGAGGGGTCCGAGGAGACGGGGCTCCTCGCACAGCCCACGGAGAGAGCGGTGGGTGCGTCACTGGGAGCCCCCCCAGCAAGCCGGTGGGGTTTTAGGGGTGGGAGATGTCCGGCGTTGCCTGCTGGTCTCAGTCAAGGGGGTCAAAGTGGCGCAGGCAGTGAGAGCCGCTCCCTCGGGGTGGAGGTTTTCCCTCCGTGAAGACAACGCCGCTGCCCTGCGCCGTCCCCCGAGGAAATCTCTGGAGGTCCAGGAGTCCAAAGGTGCTTCGGCTGTAAGCCCTGTCCTTCCAGTGCCAACCCAGTCCCTGCTCCTGGAGCCCATGGGGAGAGCAGCTCCCCCCTGCTGCTGTTCCCAGAGGCTCCAGCGCGACCAGGATCGCTCACCAGTACAAACCAGTATGAGTTCTAATTTCTGCTGCTTAAGCCACGTCCGTCTGCCTGCAGTGCAGAAACCCCGATGGACCGAGGTGCTGAGGACCACGCTGGGGGTCACCTGCCCTCCACGGCTCTGGAGGAGTTCCCTTCTCCCCCACAAATGCTCCGTGCCTCCTGGTGAGGTGAGGTGCTAAAAGGCCGGACAAGGCAACGGCGTCCCCAGCCAACCCTGCTCTTTGCTCTGAGGTGACACAACCAGCCGTCCTGGCCGTCCTGTGGAGCTGCCTTGCAGCGCGCCGGCTCGCCCACTCCACACCCCGGTGACTGGGGCACCGCCACCCCCTCACTAATTACCGCCCTGCTGCCTGTGTCCCGTGATGGGTGTTCCTGGAAACGGGGTGTTCGGGTTCAGCTCTTGGGTTCCTCTCTCGAGGAAATTTTGCCTCTCCTCTGCCACCCTTTTTTCCGATGAATATCGCCGTGACCTGGCTGCCCCGCCGCTGCGTGCCCGGGGACAGTCCGGGGGGTTTGCACCCCCTCAGCATCGCGGTCAGACCGGGGGAAGGCTGAGGCAGCAGGTAACGAGCCTGTCCCCCTCGTGTCCAGCGTGTCCTTAGGGCAGAAAGGGGAGAGAAGAGGCAGCCCCCCCACACCCCACTTTGCTTACACCGCGTTGCCTTCGCTTTTTGTCTCCAGCCAGCGCAAACACGGAGCTCGTGGCCCCAGGTAGCCACGGCCCCGGCGCTGGCCAGGGACCAGGCAGCAGTTTGGCTCCCACCCCGTGTAAAGCAGCTCTGGGTCTCTTTGCAGGGTGTGACGGTGCCAAAGGAGCTGGACCGGGAGACAGGGGCTGAAACAGCATCTCTAGCCCCGTGGGAGGATGAGGCTGTGTGCCCCTTGGAGCAGGCACCACCCAGACCTTCGGTCAGATGCAATTAAACCCCCAAATTATTCCTCTCGACCCCAGTGCGAATACAGCAGCAGACCCCAGCAGAGCTGCCCAGACCCCAGACCCTCGGGGCAGAGCCGCGCTCCCAAATCCCCCCTCAAACCAGCTCGGGGGGTTCGCAGGCTGCGGTGCCGCGGGAGGGGGACAAGGACAAGGAGCAGCCGACCGGGGGGTGTCTGAAACCCACCATGTCCTCCCTCCCCGCAGAGGCTGGCACCGCTGCAAGCGTGCCGTGGCGTGCTGGCCGTGCCAACACGGTGCCGCCGAGACACGCTGACGTGTTCAGGGCTCAGGACCGGAGCCGGGGGAGGCTGTTACCAGGCAAACCCTGAGCTGTTCGTGCAGCCGCTCCCGTTGGCTGGACTTTGCCGTGTCGGGCTGGTTCTCGGTGCCACTGCCTGGGGCTGCCCTTCGTGGGATTCATTTTTTTGGACGCCTTTCACCTTCTGTTGGGTTTGGCGGTGGTGGTTCAAAGGGACAGGAGCTGGCAAGGGGCTGCGTGACTCGTGCAGGTTGGAAGGGAAGAGCTGCTCGGCGGCTCTTGGGGCTCTTCTGCACCCGGTGAATCAAAGTGCTCCGTGGGGAGACCCGCGGGGAGCAGCGGGGTGGCAGGAGTGGGGACACAGCGACGGCTCGTGGCCACAGACAGGCTGGGCACGAGGTAAGTCAGGGCAGCTCAGGGCGGTTGGACAGATACCACTGTCCGTAAGGGTCCTTGCGGGCCTTTTCCATCCGATTTCTTTACCCTGTAGCCACAGGAGATGTTTTCCATCCCTGCCTGTGTCAAAGGCTCGGGAAGCTCCAAGGACGCGCGCTGGAGAGGAGAAGGCTCCGGGGCTTAGCGCGGCCTGTCAGTGCTTCAAGGGGTCTGTCAGAAAGCTGGGGAGGGGCTGTTCAGCAGGGGCTGTTGGGACAGGACAAGGGGTGATGGTTACACTGAAAGAGGGAGATTCAGAGCAGAGAGAAGGAAGAGATGTTGCTGCTGAGGGTGGTGAGACCCTGGCCCAGGTTGCCCCGAGAGGTGGGAGAAGCCCCATCCCTGGCACCATTGCAGGTCAGGTTGTCCCTTGGGGCTCTGCGCACCCTGCTCTGGGTGCAGATGTCCCTGCTCCCTGCAGGGCGTTGGACTGGGTGAGCTCGGAAGGTCCCCTCAACCCGAACCGTTCCGCGGCTCCAGGAACCCGCAGCAGCCCCAGGAAGCCGCACCGAACTACAACCCCCAGCAAGCCCCGCGCCACCTCTCCCCATTGGCTGACGGAGCTCGCGTTAGCTACGCCTCCGCGTTGCCATTGGCCCAGACGCCCCGGGGGCGTGACTGCTCCGCCCCGCCCCTCCCGCGCCGCGCTATGAGACCCGGACAGGCGCGGGGCACCGGCAGCGCTCTGCATCCCGGGGGGTGCGGGGACCCCCGGCCCGGGGCTGCCCGCCGTCATGCCGCCGCCCGGCTCGCCGTGCCGCCCCGGGGGACTCGGGCAGTGCCGGGGCTGCGGGGCTCGGCGGGGCGGCCAGGTAAGGGCTGGGCTCGGGGCTCGCCCCCCGGGAAGGGACGGGGTGCCGCCACCCCCGGGAGGGGCTGGTGGTGTGTCCCCCCCTGCCCCGGGACCGCTGTCCCACGCCGTGTCCCCATCCCTCGTGTGCTGTTTGTCCTCGCCGGGGGCCACCCTCGCCTTGGCCGGCTGCGGGGAGGGGACGAGCCGGGACCTGTCGGGGCCGGACCGCAGAAATAACCCTCTTGCTCCTCTGCAGCGGGGCTAAAGGGAAGGGGGCTGCGTGCTGGCAGGGGGACAGTGGGGTGGCTGGATGGGGAGATCTCGGGGTCTCCCCGAGCTGGGCAGGGGTCCTGCCTGCAGTCGTGGGCCTGGAGATTAAGGGAAACTGAGGCAGGGGCTGGCGATGGGATGTGCCCACTGGGGTATAGATTGTAGAGTTTTGTGGGACTTCCCTGTCCCTCCCAGCCTGCAACCTCAGTCCACCAACACGCCGAGTTTCCTGAAAAGTTGGGAATTGCCTCTATTCATTTTCCCTGCAGTTTTCCCTGCATGCCCCTTCCCTCAGGTCTCCCCAGGGGCAGCAGCGGGATCGCTCTGTGTCTTGGGGCTTTGCTCGCAGGGGGTTGGTTGGTACCTCCCAAACAGCCGTGTGTGTCACCTGGGATGGGTACGGGATGGGTGCTCCTGGCAGGAGCTGGAGGCTGGAAACCCCAGGACAGGAGGTGGGAGAGATCCCGGAGAGCAGCTGCTGGGCAAAACCCTCCAGCACTTGTCTGGGCATGAGCTGCAGCCTGAAATCGTGGCTTTGGAGCAGACTGGGGGAAGGATGGGGGCGGTGGCGATGCCACCGATGTCTGGTGGGTACCACTGAAACTCCGTGGGCTGGGACCTTCGCAGCCCTCTCTGGTTTTGCTCCTCTGAGCTGTGGCCGGGAGTGTCACAGGGCTCCACTCTTCTCCGTGAAACCTCTTCAGGTTTTCCGGACGAGGCAGGGTGGGTCTGGGGGGGTCTCCTCACCCCCCTTGCTGGAACGCGGTGGCAGCCGGGTTCTCTTTCCAGTTGCCCGGGATTGCACTGGGGCAGCTCATGCCAAGGTGGTTGCACTCACGCGTCAGCTCTATGTGTCCGTGGGGCTGCTCTCGCCCCTGGTACAGCCTCACACCCGGTTTTTGGCAGGACAGCGGCTCCGAGGGGTGAACCCGCTGTGCCGGGCGGCTGCAATGGTATTTGTTTAACCTCGCCTTATCGGGAATGATTTTCCAACACCTGACTAAGCACTGGCACCAGTGCAGGGGGTGTCTCGCTGCTCGGCACACCCGTCTTCCTGCCCCCAAGGGGATTAACTTCTCCCTCCCCCCGGTATCTCCCCCTGTGCTGGTTGGAGCCTGGGAGCCGATTGGATGGCTGGCACGGGTCAGAGCATCGCCTCCGTGCCTCAGTTTCCCCATCAGCGGAAGCAGGAGATGACACCCTATGCGGTGGCAGTGTGGCAAGGGTTAACTGCAGCACCCCTGAGGATTGCTTAACGAAGAAATACATAACGAGATGAGTAAAACGCACCTTCAAAGGTCACCCTGAGCCGTCACTGAAAAGCGCCGGGGCTGGCTGGGCTCTCCGGCCCCTCGCTGCCGTCGGGGTTGGCAGCTCTGCTGCCTGCGGCTGGTGGGTTTGTCTAGCTGGGGTTTCTCCATTGCTGTCCCCTCCCAGGGAGCATCTTGGGGCACCGAAGAAGCTCTTTCTCCCCAAACCATGAGTCAGTGCAGAGCCAGCTCAGCACCCAGAGCAGGCTTGGCCTGAGCCTGCTCCCACCGTCACCCCGGTCTCGCTTCCGTGGTGACTCAAGGCAGGAGCATCCCATGTGCCAAGAGCCGTTGGATTTGCCGGGGTGGCTGTTAGAGCCCGCGATGTGCCCTGACCCGCTGCCTGACACATGGAGAGCGCGTGGCCGTGCCGATAGCTGCTGCGTCATCACCTTGTGCCACCCCACTTGGGATGAGGGTGCCGGGCTGCGCCCGCCACCTCAGTGCTGATTTGGGGGCAGGAGAAGGCACCCACCGTCACCTGGGCTGTGCCCGGCTCCAGGTCACAGGTGTCTCCCAGTGAAGTTGGGCCGTGCCCCGGGGCTCATCCCTTCACCGGGCACCGTGGAACGGACGCGTGGGAGAAGCGTCTCCTGCCGTGGTGCTCCATGGCTGGAGAGCGGGACCCTCATTGTGTGTGTCCTGCTGCCACTGTCCACCCATGACATGTCCCGTGTTCCACCGGTGACTCCTGGCAGCAGGACCCTGGGTTGCCAGAGGCCAGGAGCAGGGTGCTGAGCACGGGAGGAGAGCAGGTTTTGGGGGATAGAGCTGCCCTTGGAGCTTCTCCATCATTAACGGGCTGGAAGGTGCATGTCCAGTTGTGCCGTTGGGTTCGGAAGGCTGCTTGGTTCTGGATGTGCACCGTGGGCTGGAGCAGCGGGGTCATGGGCATGCCGGGGGGCTCAGACCCACACCCTGGGCTGGAGCAGCGGGGTCATGGGCATGCCGGGGGGCTCAGACCCACACCCTGGGCTCGCATCCTGCCCGAATGGTTGGTGCTGGGCTGCTGCTCCTGGGTGACCGAGCGCAGCCTGTGCTGGGCGCCAGGTCCCAGCTGCCTGGTGCCACCCCGGCTTGGACTGCCGGGGGGGTTCTGCAGGGAATGGGAGGAGGAGGCTGGTGCTCCATCCCCCTGAGCACCTCCTCTGCGGCGGGTGCCACTGCCAGCACCTGCATCCGGAGCGTGGGCTGGAGGAAGTGATGCCGCAGGCGTTCGTCTGCTGCCGCTGCCCAGGCTCAGTCCTGGCTTCATGCAAGCGCCGTGTCCCCCCTGTACTGGGGGGGGGACCGTGCACCAACCCCCTCTTCCCCCTCGCCTCCTCCCCAGGGCTGGCAGCACCTGAACCCTCCTCCACCCTCTCTTCTCCTGGCCCCAAACCAGGTTCTGGGCTCTCTGTAGGTGTTTGGGAGGGGGAGCTATTTTTAGCACTCGGGGCTGGGTGCTGCATGTCCCCCCCCACCCCATCTGCGGTTGGCACCTGTGGGTGCTGCTCTGATGCAGACAGAGCAATTTCCCGAGCTGGTGGGATGCTGCGGTGCCAAAGTGGGAGGATTCGGACTCTGCTGCATCCCCGTGTTTCAGCTCTGGGGGTGGCTGGGGGGTCCCCGTGAGCCCTGAGCCCCCTCTGCAGTGGGAGGGTGCTGGTCCTGTTGTGCTCTGGATGGTGGGGGGTAGCGGGGTGGTCCTGCTTGTGCGTCCCTGTCGCTACCCCCGTGGGCAGCCAATATAGTGTGAAAATGCTCCTCCCTGGGGGGATGGTGGGGGGGTCAGAAGGGAGCTGAGCCCTGGACGGGGGGACCTGGTAAGTGGGGGCTCATTTCTGTTTTAATTGTGTTAATGGATTTACGGAGGGGGGCAAAAAACCCTAATGGAGATGTTTATCCCCATTTTGTGCCCGGGGCGGGGGGTTTTATGGCTGCAGCCAAGGCCATGGCCGGAGCCGTGCTGCTCCCGGGACCCCCCACCCCGGGCTCTGGTTTTCCCGTGGAGGTGGTAAACCACGTCCCGGGTGCTGGGGGTGTCTCTGCTCTCCTGCCCCTCCCGGGATGCCGCGGCTCCGGTGTCCTGGCGTCGTCCCAGCGTGTCACCTCCCGGGGTGCGGAGCAACACCCCGGCCCGATTTCATCATGCCCAGCCTGACGTAAGGGCGCGGGGGCGACGGCCGCGCGTCCCCGTGGCCCGTGTGGGGTGGCTGCCTGCGTCACCCCTTCCGGTGCCACCAGCGGCGGTGGCGGACGCTCGGGGGGCTCTCGGGGGTGCGGGGCTAAAGCCGCGGCTCTTCCCTTCCCAGGACAGAGGGGTCAAGGTCACCCGGCAGCTGGGGAGGGGTCCCAGCGCCTTCATCCCACTGGGAGAGGTAAGAGCAGGGGGGGTGGTCTGGGGTGGGTGCGTCCCTCCCTGCTGGGGGGCTCCTCCGACCCTCTATACCCCGGGTGGGGGGACGGGGGGGTCTGTGAATGAAGGGTTCCTCTACCCCCACCCCAGTTGCTGGCACCCAGGTGGGATGGGGAAGGGTCACCCAGCCCGGGGGTATCCTGTGGCGGTGGGGGGGTGAATTGTTTTGCAGGGCGGGGGGAGCAGTTCTGTTGTTTCACCCTGATGTTTTCCAGCCCCAAGTCCCTGCCCTGCCTGTGCCTCAGTTTCCCCATTCATCCAAACATGGCTGTCTTTCTCCTGCCCGCCCCTCCACCCCCTGAAATCCCTGGGGCTCCCCATGCCGGGCACCCTCAGCCCTATCTCGGCACCCGCCGCCGGTGTCCCAGATGGTTCCTCCTTCGGCAGAGATAGCGCGGGGTTTCGTCACCGTGACAGGGCGGGTGGAGAGGCTGGCGGGGGGCTGAGCCCCATCTCCACCCTACACACCAGCGCCCAAATAAACAACCCAACCTGCTGTGGGCTGAGCTGGACGGGCTGTGCTGGGTCTGGCATGGAGACCCCCCACCACGCCGGGGGCAGGAGCGGGGAACCGGGCAGCGGGGGCGGCCGGCGGTGTCCGTACCGGGCAGGCAGGAGGCTGGGCACCTCCGATGGGGTGAGCGTCCGATGCGGTGGGATGGGTGCTCCTGGGCGCTTGGGTCCTGCTGGCCACCGATGCTGGGTGGGGTGGGTCTCCCTCTAAGGGTAGGGGGGCTGTTTGGAAGAGTGGGGGGCTGCGGCACGCAGCCCTTCACCACCCTCCTCTCCCCATGCCGGCAGATCCCGCAGGAAGGTGCGGAGAGCAGCCTGCGCCAGCTCCTCGTCGAGGCCTTCGCCTCGGCGGGCAGGGTGGACAACATCACCATGGTCATGGGGCTGCACCCCCAGTATCTCAGCAGCTTCTGGAAGACCCAGTCCCTGCTGCTGCGCATGGACGGACCCCTGCCCTACCACACGCGCCACTACATCGCCATCATGGTGAGACTGGGGGGGCCCTCGGGGCAGGCGGGTGGTCCCATGGGGTTGTGTCTGGTCCTGGCACCTCCGCTGGGTTTTTGCCCGGAGGTGGGAAGGTGTTTGGGACCCCACGGATGGGCCCAGAGGCTTGGAAGCCCCTTTGGGGTTGGTCTGTGGTGCCCACCCAGGGTACACCAACATCCCACCCAGGGCCGCTGGGACCAGCATTGATGCTGGGGGGTGGGCAGAGACCCCTACCTGGACTCTCATCCTCCGGGAAAACCCTCCAAGAGTGGTGGTAGGGGAGGTGTCACCCTGCCTTAGCTTCTCCAAGGGCTTGTTGCAGGGTTGCGGGGCTCCCCTGGCCGGTGCTGGGGGCTGACCGCCCGGCTCTCCCCGCAGGCAGCAGCCCGGCACCAGTGCTCCTACCTGGTGGGCTTGCACAGGGAGGAGTTCCTGCAGGTGGGGGGCAACCCGGCGTGGCTGCAGGGCCTGCACTGTGCCCCTCAAAAACTCCGCAACCTCAGCGAGATCAACAAGCTGCTGGCGCACCGGCCCTGGCTGGTCACCAAGGAGCACATCGAGGTGAGGGCGGACGCTGCCAGCGCAGATTCCTTCCCCACCCCACACCTGCCCCCCAAGCCTGACATCCCTCCTTGCAGAGACCCCCCAGGTTTCACCCGTCCAGGGCTAAGGGGGTCTCGGAGCTGGGGTGCAGGGGCTGTGCTGGTCCCGATGGATGGGGAAGGGATGACTTGACCCCCATGGCTGGGGACTGTCCTGCCCGCACATCCCAAACACCCTCCTGCCTCCCTGCCCTTGGCTTACCCCGGCTGTGGGGTGCAGTTTGGGGGTCTGGGGGGTCTCTCCAGCTCTGTGTGCTTTGCAGGCTCTGCTGAAGACAGGGGAGGACAGCTGGTCGCTGGCCGAGCTGGTGCAGGCCCTGGTGCTCCTCACCCACTACCACTCGCTCGCCTCCTTCGTCTTCGGCTGCGGCATCCACCCCAAGGTGGACCAGGATGGGGGGCACGGCTGCCGGTCCCCTTCGCCGCACAGCGACAGCGGCTCAGCCTCTGACGACAGCGTGGGGGGCTCTGGGGTAAGGGGGGGGTGTGGGGTGGGAATGGTGGGGTGCTGGGCTGCTTTACGGTGCTTCCCTGTGGAGCTGGACTTTTATTGGGAGCAGCGGATGCTCCAGGGCTGCGCAGTAACACCCTCCACAGGGCTTCCCCCTCCTCCTGGTGTCTGGGTCGAGGCACTGGAGCAGCTCTGGGGTGTAGGAGGACAAAGCCAGAGGCAAATGCTCCAAGTGGCAGCAGAGCTGAGAGGGGTTCTGGGCTGCTCTGGGCTTCCAGCCCCTCTGCTGACCCTGCCCTCTGCTTCGCCAGGGCAGAGACGCCGTGAGGGAGGTGGAGGTGCTGATGGAGAGGATGAAGCTGCTGCAGGAGAGTCAGCTGGAGGAGGAGGGTGTCACGCAGGAGGAGATGGCGACGCGCTTTGAGCTGGAGAAGTCAGAGAGTTTGCTGGTTGCTCCCTCGGGTGAGGAGGTGCAGGGTGCTGGCTGGGAACGGGGTCCCTGCAGGTCGGAGAAGCTGCGCGGGAGGAGGGAAGGAGCCAACATCTGCCCGGGGAGGAGCAGGATCAGGCCCCCAGCTGCAGGGCTGGCTCTGCCCAGGGTCACACAACACTCACGGCCGCTGTCATGATGCCTTGTAGATACTGCAGATCCCTCCCTGCGGTCCAACGTCCTCTGCTTCGTGGAGGACCCCGAGTTTGGCTACAAGGACTTCACGCGAAGGGGCGAGCAGGCTCCCCCCACTTTCCGGGCACAGGTGGGTGCTTGTGGCTGGCAGGGTGCTGGGTGGCAGGTCCTGCTGGTCGCGGTGGGCTGTTCCCAGGGTGAGGGACAGTGCGGGTGCAGGGGGTGAAGGGCTGTCTGAGCAGGGCAACCAGGCGCTAACAGTCAGTATGTGGGGGCAGACCCCAGCTTACATCCCTGGCTTTGAAGGGACCCCACGTTTCCCTGTCAAGCCCCTACCCCAGCGTCCTTCCTTCCGGCAGGATTACACCTGGGAGGACCACGGCTACTCGCTGATCAACCGCCTCTACCCCGAGGTGGGGCAGCTCCTGGATGAGAAGTTCCAGGTTGTCTACAACCTGACGTACAACACCATCGCCATGCACCGCGGCGTGGACACCTCCATGCTGCGCAGGGCCATCTGGAACTATGTCCACTGCGTCTTCGGCATCCGGTAGGTCCCCGAGCTGTGGTCGGGGCCGGTTCTCTGCCCTGGGTAGAGCCCACGAGCAGGTCCAGCCTGGGAGCCTGCGACTCGGTCTTGGTGAGACTATTGCTGCTGCGTAGACTAAGGGAAAGTGAAGATGTTGGGCTCAGCTCGGGTCTGGAAAGGTGGAAAGGTCTGGAGAGGTGTGCGAGGGGGCAGGGGTTGTGTCTGGAGTAACGCGCCCTCCTCTCTCCCCCAGCTACGACGACTACAACTACGGGGAGGTGAACCAGCTGCTGGAGCGCAGCCTGAAGATCTACATCAAGACGGTGGCTTGCTACCCGGAGAAGACAACCAAGCAGACGTACATGCAGTTCTGGAGACACTTCAAGCACTCGGAGAAGGTGCTGCCCCATCCCTTCCCCTCCCAGCAGGGCGTGGGGGGATGCTGAGCCCCCCATGCCCTGACCTCACTCTCTCCGTGTAGGTGCACGTCAACCTGCTCTTGCTGGAGGCTCGGATGCAGGCGGCTCTGCTCTACGCCCTGAGAGCCGTCACCCGCTACATGACCTGACCAGCCCCTGCTCCCTCCTCCTCTTCATCCTCCCGCCCCGGGTTTGGAGGAAAGGCTGGGGGGAGCTGGTACCCTGACGACTTTACTGGAATATTGTCTCGCCCCTCAGGGGGCCTGGAGCTGTGGAAGGAAAGAGGGGGCTTCCCTGCCCCTCAGCACAGGAGAGGGGACCCCAAGAAGCTGTCAGTGCCAGGAAGACCCTGAAGCTTGGCAGAGCTGGGGGTGCTCGACTGCTCCGTGCCTTTTTTGGGGGTGAGCCCCAGCACAGCCAAACCGGGTGCCCGCGGGTGCTGCCTTTGCCATTTGGTGCTGGCGTTACACCTCTGTGCCACATCCTGGCACCAAGACTGCTACCAGGGGGACTGTCCTCATGCCAGAGATCACTGGAGGGTGTCGTGGGCTTCACCCCTGCTTCTGGGAGTCTGCTGGAAGACATGCAGCTGCTGGTGGGGACAATGCCCAGGCACCCCCTCCCCACCTTTCTGCTCGTACCCAAGGAAGGTACCGCAGGGGTGGTGCCGCTTGTCTCTGAGCTGAGTCCCCCCGCTCTGCATGGCCAGACCCCAGCCCAGCCCTCGGATGAGACTGGTGGGGCTGCAGGAGGGGTTCAGCTCTGCCTGCCCAAGCCCTCCCCCAGTCTGGGACGTGAAGAGCCTCTTGACCTGTGTCCCAGGGCAGGAGGAGTCCCTGCGGGGTGGTTTTCACCTCCTGTCTGCTGTGAGGGTGACGGGGTGGCATGTGGGGTGGCCGTAGCTTCACCCAGATGTGCCAGAGCATCTCCCAGCGGTGCAGGTCACCAGGGAGGTGTGTTTGGGAGAGCCCCCGCTCCGGGCTCTGGAGCATCACCTGCCCCTCAGCCGCTCTTGGTTTGCCTCTGCTGAGCCATCGCTCCAGTTAAGTTATTTCTGTGGTTTTGGGGTGTATTTACTCCGGACAGGGTGTGGAAATGCCACTGTGACTTTGCTACAGATCTTGTTTGAAAAAATAAAATAGTTCTTTTTTTTATTGTTTTTTTTCTTTCTTTTTTTCGGAGGTGAGGTGCAGGTTCCCTTTCCCCTTGTGCCCTCCCAGAAAGGCAGGACTTGGGGCACCAACACCCCTGCCAATGTGGGTGTCCTGTGGGATGCTCCAGTCCCGCTGCTGGGATGGAGCTGGGTGAGCTGCAGTGGAGCTGGGGGGGTGAAGCAGCACTGGGAACTCCCCAGCCCCATGACGTGGAGCTCAGCACTTATCAGGGTGCGGGCAGGAGCCCCTGGCAGCTGCGATAAGATCCCCAAGGAGGGGACAGCCTGTCCCCCTGCTCCAGCCCATCCCTGCACCCTGTGCCCGAGAAGCAGCGAGGAGCCAGATCCCGGCTCTGGGGCTGTCTGGACCCTCCAGCCCCTGCAGACAGGTAGGACCCACCGTGGGGCTGGGGACAGCAAGGCCAGACATGGCTCGGGCACCACTGGTGGGCTAAAAGAGTTTGCTGGGGATTTTTCTGCACTGTGCTTGGGGGAAAAGGGCTCTTGAGGCAGCTCAAGGGCATTGGGGAAACTGAGGCAGGAGGGTGGGTCTCCCTCCCCATCAAGGTCCCCTTCACATGGCTGGTGACTGCAGGTGGGTTTAGCAGAGAGCTGCAAACACCAGCTAAGGGTTAGCTGAACACTTACAAGACACTGGAGAAGCCCTTGGGGTACGGGGTGGGGCCCTGCCTGCGCTTACTGGGCTGGCACGAAGGGGCAGCCAGGGCTGAAATATTTCCCGGTGTGTTTTTCCAACCCTGGTGCCTTTGGGGAGAAGAATGAAGTGTGTCCCCCCGCCAAAGTGCTGGTTTTTAGGGTGTCACCCTGTAACACCCAGCGAGGGGACAACACCTCACGGGGACCTGCTCCTCCAGGCAGCCCCCGCCAGGTGACAGCTCATCTTTTAGAGACAGCTCAGTGACATCCCCCCCGCTCAAGGGGGACGTTACGTCCGAGGAGGGATTTTTCCTGCTGCCTTCTGGATCTCTTTGAGGCATCCAAAATATTTTGTTCAAATGAAAGAAATCCTCCAAGTAAAGGCTCCATTTCTGCTCCCAAAGCCGCGCTGGGAAGGGACAAGCTTTTGGAAAAAAAACCCACAAAAACCTTCTTTGCTGCAGTTTCATCCCGGCGCGTCTGGTGAGACCAGCACCAGCATCTCGCGGGGTCACCGCGCTGCGTCCCCACCCCGTCCCGCTTTTCCCAGCAATATCAAACAACTGGGATGAGCCCGAGCCCAGCTGGAGCTCGGAGCACCCGGGGAGCTCGATGCCACCCCAGCACCCGACCTCCAGCCAGTGCCCAGGTGATGCATCAGCAGTCACTGACCCATCGCGGGTGGCAACTGGTTTGTAACGCCCGAACCAGCACTGCCCGGTGCGAGTCAGCGCCTTGCGATGGGTTCCTCAGCTCTCGATGCCGTGGGGCAGGGGGAAGGAGATCTTGAGGAGATCGGGAGGTTTGGGCTCAGACAGGTTTTGGGCGCGTGGCTCACCTCGAGGTGCTCACCCCTGCACGTTGGGGTGGGGACCCTCCTCCTTGGGGTCTAAGCACCTCGAGGTGCTTAGAAATAAACCGATATGTGTGACAGACTGGTCACAGAGTGGGGGGGTGGAGGGACCTCTGGGGATCATCCAGTCCAACCCCCCTGACCCAGTTTTATTTTAAATCCACAGAGGATTTACCGTGGGCACCCAGCGCTTCTCCCAAGCTGCCAGCAGTGACCACACCACGAAGGACCAGCCCTTTCTTTTTTCTCCCCATTTTTCTGCACCAGTGCCAGGGGCCTCCTTTAACTCATCGCCTTGGGCACGGTACCAGTTTAACCCCCTTCTTTTTTTTCAGGTGGTCACGGTTATAAACCAATAAATTCCTCGCGCTGTGTTTAACCAAGGCTGCAATTTACATGTGTATATATAATTTATCAGCAGCTTTTATCGTCTGTCTCACGGGGCAGGAGGCGTGTTAATAACCTCCCTACCTGTAGCCCATAGTTATGATCCCAGCATATGCAATTTTGGGGGGTGACAATTGCCCTCAATTGAAAACCATAATGTGTTCGCGGTGGTTAAAAAGCAGCAATGCAAAAAGGAAAATAATAATAATAATAATAATAATAATAATAATAATAATACGGGCTGTGCTGAGAGCTTTAAGGCTGAGGGAGTCCAAAGTGCTTTGTAAAACGGGCATTACCTGGGCTGAGCTGCCCTGGCCGTGCCCTAAGACGGAGGGTGCAGCGGCATCGTGCCGTGCCAAGGGCTGTCTCTCGCCAAGCCTGGCCGAGCTGCAGGAGGGGTTTGAGCAGCGGGGGAAGTTCCCAGCCTGGAAGTCAGCCAGGATGGGGCTCAGCTTGCCCAGGGGTTTGGCGGGGCTGGAGGTGAGGAGGAATATCCATGCCCTGGGTGTTGGCAGCTCCTTGCCCCACGGCGGGGCTGGAGATGGGTAACTTGTGGCTGGAAAGAGCAGCTCTTCCAGGGTGAGGTGGACACGGAGGCCCAGCTCAGGCGAGCGGAGCTGGCTGTGCCCAGTGCCCATGTCCCAAACCCACATGTCTCCCCTGGGCTCACGCGTTGCCCAGGGGTGAGCAGCTGCCGTTGATGCAGTTGAGCCCTGCAGCCCCAGTGCTCCCAGTCCCGCCCAGCCCCTTTCCAGCAGCGGACCCCAGAGATGCCCAGGGATCCCAGTGAGGGTTTTTCAGGGCGGTGGGTGGGAGGGAAGGGACCATTCCTCCGCTCGCCACCTTAGCTCATGGGAACAGAATGTGTCGTGCCTGTGGAGCCCAAAATACCCGCTGGCACCCGCTGCCAGCCCTGCTTCCTCACGTAACCCACACCGTGCCCAGCCCGCGGCCGTGCCACTGGGTCACTGCTGTGGGACGGACGCTGCCATCAGGGCACGCACGTGGCGTTGCAGTTTTGGGACACGGGGCACCGCTTTTGCAGCTGGATTTTACCCAGAAACGCAGCTTTGCACCCTGCCAGCACCCAGCTATGCGCTGGGGTGGCACCTTTGGGTCCCTGGGGTGGCCGGAGCCATCCCGCCGGTGGCTGGCAGCCGCAGTCCCTCTACAAGCCACCCCAAAAACAGCTCGATCCCCGCAGGCACAACGGGAAAGTTCGCCGGGGGGGGGGCAGAGGATCTCCCAGGCTTCTGCTCCTTTGGATTTGTGAGTGACAACGTGGCTGTCACCAGGAGGGCGACTCGCTGTCCTCGTTGGGGACAGCCTGGGCTTATCCCGGGGGAGCTGCAGGCTCCGGGCACCCTGGGCTGCAGGTCCCAGGCGGCTGCTGGAGCAGTGGAGCCCTTGACCAGCAGCAGGGATGGGCTGGGACGGCAGGAGGCAGCTGCAACTCGCGGTGTGTCCCCAGGCTGCTGTCAGCATCCTCGCCCATCCTCTGGGGTGCCAATCTGCACCCCCAGCTCCGCGCCAGCCAGGGGATGACGCCCCCAGGTGGGTGCAGATGGGTGCCCAGCACACGCCCGGGCGATCGGGGGGTCCACACCCGCCCCGCTGCTGCCCACCCCTCACCCTTCTATTCCTTTGCCTGGAATCGCCGGCCCGGGGGGGCACCCTTCGACGGCCGGGCAGGACCCACCAGGGCTGGAGGGGGCCGGGGCTGGGGCTCCCCGCCGCTCCCGGCCGGTCCCGGCTTCCCCGGGTCGGCAGCGCCGCTCGCTGGGGAGCGGCCGCAGCGCTGAGACCCGCTCGCTCCGCACCGGCCCCGGTACAAACCAGTCCCATCGCAAACCACCTCCACCGCAAACCAGTCGCATTGCAAACCTGCCCCAGTTCAAACCACCCCTAGTGCAAACCATCCCCAGTGCAAACCAGTGCCCACCCACACCAGGGAGCAAGGTGATGCGGCCCCAGGGTCTCCTTGTCGGCATCCCACAGCTGCTGGGAGCACTGGTAAGGCTTGAAATAAGCATGAGCATCACTGGGAGAGTCAAGGCTGCGGTTTCCCGGCGCAGGAGACACCCCCGGCACAGCTTTCCCTGCAGAAATCCCTCACAGAGCCTCGAATGTCCCAGGATTTATCTGCCGAAGAGCCGGAGGCCACCGATTAACGACGGGAATGTGGCCCAGAGGAGCCCAACGGTGGGAGAGAGGGGCCTGGGGAAGGCGAGGGTGTTGTAGGAGATCAGGGACCCCTCAAGCAAACCTGTCCTGCCTGGGCGAGAGACCTGCGCTCCCGCCCAGGCTGAGCAAACCCCATCCCTCTCCACACAAACCCCATCCCTCTCCACACAAACCCCATCCCTCTCCATACAAACCCCATCCCTCTCGCCCAGGGCGTAGGAAGGTGGATTTGGTGCTGGCCAAGGCTGGGATGCTGCAGGGGTGGGAGATTTGAGGTAGTTTTGAACTGATTGAGGGTTTGGGAGGTAGGGATGAGGAGTGCCCACCCTGGGAGGGATCTTAAGGCCAACGAATAGAGGGACTTTGACTTGTGCCCCCGCTTCGTGTTCAGAAAACAGGGCAGCAAATAAACCCAGCCTGGTTTACCACCCAAAGTGACGTTTTCCCTCCATGGGATCCGATCCATCACCTCCGGATGGATGTCGGGATCCGCCGATGGGTGAAGCTGAGTGAGACCAGCCTGGCCGAGGCTCCACGGAGAGGCTACGGGGCTGGGGTTTGGCGTGGGAGGGCTCAGGGGCGCAGGGGCGTGCTGGCATGGAGGGAATAGCGCGGCCGGACAAACAACGCGGCCAGACAAACAACCACCCGCCGGGAATCGGACAACGAGCGCGTGGCTGGGTGCCCCGGGCACCGGGGTCTTGCCCGTGCCACAGTGCAGCCTGTTGTTAACAAGTTGGTTTAAGGTTTTGGTGAGGGTGAAGGGTTTGGGGTTGGTTTTTTTTTTTCAGGTATATCAAGTGTTTGTTTCTATAATTTGGTGTGTTGCAGTGATTGAAAATTTTAATATAAAAATTAATCCAAGGGAGACAGGGGATTGTTGATGTTTGAGCTTTCATTGGAGGGAATGGAAATTAAAAATTTATAGATAAAAAATACATTTATAGTTTCTAGTTTTGCTCCAGGACCTTAAATACTGCCTCACTCCCGCAGGTCAGATCTGAAGCTCCGTGTGTGCCCCCAGAGTATTTTAATCCCGATTTTCTGTGCTCCAGTGGCCCCATTAACCCCCTCACCCTGTGATTTAGGGCAATCACCCCACGGGAAAGGGAAGGGGCAGTGGGGCTCGATGCCCCGGGGGTGTACCGGTGGGTAGCGGTGGCTCTGCCCCTTCCTCCCGGCACACAAGGGGTGCCCAAGGACTGTCTGGGGGATGAGGGCGTGTCACCCCGTTTCCCCAGGGGCTCCTCATAGGTAGCTTGAAGGGTTAGGGAGTAAAATCTTCACCCCGGTAATGAGAGCGTGGCCTCAGTTTCCCCCAGCCCTGGACCCCTCCACGCGATGCCTAATTGATGCCAGGTCCCCACCCAGCGGTACCCCATAGCCCACCCGCCCCCCAGCACCCTCTCCCCAGCCCTCTGCTCCCCGACTGACCCCACATCCCTGTGTCACCCCAACTCCCCCCACCCTGCCGCACCCCAGCACCCTCCTGACCCCCGGATCCCCCAGGTCCCACAGCACCTGGTTACTGACCCCTCACCCTCCTCAGCCCAAATGCCCCCCCTAGGGCTCCCCATCACCCCCCGACCCCAAAGCCTCCCCCCACGCCCCCAGCACCCCTTCACCCCCCACCCCAAACCCCCCTTCACTCCCCTCCCACCGCCCCGCCTAGCGGCGAGGGGGCGTGGCCTGCCGCGAGGGGGCGTGGTCACAGCCGGGCGGACTACAACTCCCGGCATGCTCCGCGCGCCCCTTTCCACCCCCTGAGGCTTCCGGCGGGGCCGGCCCGGGAGCGGCGGAGGAGGCGGCGGCGGCGGCGGCGGCGGGTGAGGGCGGGCGTCCCGGGGGAGCCCTGCCGGGGGTGGCCAGACCCGGCCCGGCCCGGCCCGGCCCGGCCCTGCCCCCGGCCTCGGCGGCAGCGCAGCGGGTGGGGAGCGGCGTATGAGCGAGGGGCTGTGGGGGGGTGTAGGGGGCGAGAAAGGCCTGTGGAGGGTGTCGGGGGCTCGGTATGGGGTGAGCTGAGGGTCCATGAGGGGAAGGGGGGGCGTGGACGGGGGTGAAGGGTCGCTCCGGGCCGCGCTCTGCTCGGCGGAACCCCCGCAGCTGCCCGGCGGCTGGGGTTGGGGGCTCTGCCCGTTGGGCTGGCTCTGCGGGCGGGCTGGGCCGGGCCAGGCCGGGCCGGGGGCTTCCTCGGTGGGGAAACTGGCCCGGGGGCCGGCTCTCAGTTCAAACTCGGTCTATAAACCCGCGTTAAAGCCACACCAGTCCCTGCGCGCTGCTGAGGGGCTGGCACTACAGTAAAACCCCCTGGTTTTCCACCCGTGTTGCCGTCCTGCTGCTTTCTGTGACTGCCTTCATCTTCCTGAAGTTCTTTCTGAGGCAGCCCCTTCGGTATTTCTTTGTTTGATCTGTTCTGCCTTAATGTTGACTGAAATTCGAAACGTCCCGGCTGTGCTTTCTCGTTCGATTGTTCTGCCCTGTTTGCGAGCAGTTGAATTATTTACTTCTCTACCTTGCGCTGGGTTGTGTTTGTCCAGGTGGAGGTAGGTGAGGGCTCTGTGCTGCGCTCAGGGGCTGAAATTACTGAAAAAATAGTGAGTGAGGTGAGAAGGTGCTTAATCGAGGCTGAAATGAAGTGAAAAGTTCCTCTTCTCAAACGTTGAGGTGTTTAAATGCTGCTTCCACAAGGGGAATGCTTGTGATTGCTCCTCTAACGTGTGAAGAAACCTGGAGTGGAACAGGAGTGAGTTGTAAACTTGGAGCTTGCTCTGAAAAATAGGAACGTCAGCAAGTCCTGGGCAGAGTCAGGTTTGCTCGCAGAGGAAGGGGCGCGCTGAAGTTTTCTATTGTCCGTCCTCAGTGGGTAAAGGATCAGTTCAGCTGAATCACCTCGGTGTGCCGGTGTTGTAGAAGATGCCCGCAAGCATAATTAAATTCCTCTGCCTGCTGTGATTCCAGTAAAATGCCTGTTGCTCTTCAAACATACCTTTTAAACGAATCCAAATGACTTTTAAGATTAGACAAGACCTAAAATTGTAACTTTGCATTAAATTCCTATTTAAATGAGAGTGCAAAAAAGGGGAAAATAAAGCCAAAACGAGGCCACTGAACCTGGTTGGCATAACCGTCCCTTGGCTGGCGAAGGTAACAAACCCCTTTTCCCATTCAAAGTAAGTTTAAAGTTGTTCTTCCCGGCAGTGCTGGGACTGACCGCGCTGCCCTGTCCTACATTACCCTGGTTTCAAGTGTGTCAGCTTGTCCTTTCACAGGGCTGCCTTTGTTACCCGGTAATATCGCACTGGGTGGGTTTGTAAGGAACGTTTTCTTTCTGGACTGCCAAGACGAGCTCGCGGAGCATCCTCCAGCCCTGGAAGATGGGGAGGGGGAGCCCTGTTGGGAACACGGGGTTGCTGCAAACAAGTGGAATGTGATTGCGTTCTTGTTTTTGTGCCTCTGGATCAGTAATCTGTGATTATACAGCTTTCTACTTCATTCAATCACTGGTTAATTTGATTTCCAGTTTAATTTGATGACAGTTTTGAGAGCCAAATCACTTGTATTGAAACAAATGGCTTCTATTTTGATTAAATTTCATTGTGCCTGGCATGTGTTGGGGCATTATATGTATTAAAAAGCGCTGACACGGCAGTTCCTGCAGGTCTATTAGTTGGTGATGAATATTCAGCTACAAAACCTGTGTCTGGCAGGGAGTGTGTTGGGGGGGGGGGCAGTGCTTAAAGCAAAACCCATGCGATGGTGGGAGCTCCACTGATATTTTTGGTCACTGGTGTGACAGGTATCCTCGGGGTCATCAGGGTCACCTCAAAACGTTATTTTTCAGGCAAAACTAGAACTTAGGGTGACAGGGGAGTGCCAGGAAGCTGGTGCAGGAGATGGGGGCAAAGATGTCATCTTGTTCCTGCTTCTGCGGAGTGTGTGTGGGGAGGAGATGCTCCATGTCATTCAGAATCGCTTCTCTGATTTTATTTAGTTAGGGTTTTCTGCACAAAAGTGCCACGTTGGGGGTTTTTTTGTCAGTGTGAGAATGCTGGCGGGTTTGGAGCCCATGGAAGAACTAATGGATGTGCAACTGTGGCAGCGTCAGGGCCTCGGCTTTGTGTCGAGGGGAAAAGAGCCCTTTCAGAGATCTATTTTTATCGTTTAATTAGTGGCTCTTGCTGACTTGTCGATGCTGCACTGATAACTCTTTCCAGCCCTTCTCTGCGCAGCGGGGTCACGCATCAGGCAGCGAATGCACTGTCCCACAGTCACCCCCTTGGCTGGGGAGGGGGGTTTAACTCCTTCCAAACCGTGGCCCCAAGCCCAAGGTGAGGGCTCAGCGTACAGACACGCAGAATTCTGTGAATCCTCGCCTTTCCAAATGGCGACTGTCCTTAATTTTTGACTGCCCCGGAGGGTTTTTGTCCCTCCGGAGGAGCTGAGGTGTGGAGGTTGGGGTGGTTTGCTGGTGGCTGGGCCACAGGCTGGGGATCCTGGGAAAAGCCTCCAGATTCCCCCATTCTGGCTCTTGTCTGCTGCTTTGGAATGACTCGAGTCAATCTATCGGGGTTGGAAGGTGATGACGCTGAAGAACCTCTGGCCGTGACTCATTCTGGTATTTATGTTCCTTGCAAATGAGGAATCACTCTTTTCCTGATTTCTAAATGACGAAGCCCTTAATCTACAGATCCTGCTCTTGTGCTGCTCGTTCTCTGACTCCTTTTTCATTATCAGCTCTGCTGACAGGGAGGTGAGAGGCAGCTTTCGGCCCCAGCCCGGCTGTCACACTGTTTGGATTTCTTTGTTTACTGGTGACTCTATGCTCTTTCCACTTCGCACTGGGGAAGGGATGGGGGAGGGAGGACTAATTATCTCCAGAGAGAGGCTTTTAATGCCATTAGCCACAGGAACAGGCTTCATCTCGGAACTGAACGAATTGTGTGAAATAACACGATGCACCGGTGACAGAGATGGAAATTGAGAGCGGTCCAAATGATCTCTCTCTGCTGAATCCTGGAAATGCAGTATTTTTTTTCCCCCAAGCCGTTGGCTAGCAGCAGCCAGCAGAGGAGGGGGAACGGGTAAACAGATTGGTAACTTTATTCTTTTGTGTTTGTGCTTTTGGCACGCTGGCTGCAGAAGGCAGGCAAGAATTTCTTACCTACGAGCTGCTCGGCTAAGTTCAGGAGCCGGGATGGACAGTGCATTATTGCGAACTAATTAACCGTGTCTGCTGATTGTCACGAGGTACATCCTGATGAGGGCAGCTGGTGCAGGTCTGGCTCTTCTCTAGTGCCTGACTAAGCTCCTGCGTGCCTTTGGAAACAGATTTGGTGAAGATCGTTGGACTTTGGTAAAGTCTAATGGCACTTCGGGGGTTTGAACCTTTTTACTTTGCTGGCTCCAGAGAGCTTCTCCTAAAACCGTGAACCTCTTTGCAGACAAGCCAGGTACTGGCAGCCAGCTCTTCCTCCACTTAACCACCCACAAAAGCGAACCCCTTAATTAGAGCCGTGTTGCCAGGGACTGAGTTGTCTGAAATCCATCAAGATTAATCCCCACCATTGATTTTTAAACTGGAGGCAGCCCCATATGCGCTTCCTTCATTGCCCGACGCTTGTCTGCAGGAGAGGGGAATCTCCGTGCCTGCTGTTCGCCCCTGAGGACAGTTGGCTTTGAAGGGTGCAAGCAAGAAAAATTTGGCCTGAGCCCTGCAGAGAATCCTTGATTTGTAAACTTGGATCGATGTCTGAGAGGGGTCTGCACAGTGTTTAGCGCCAGGGCGTGCTCAGGGCTCTTGAGGTTATAAACACCGTGTTGCAGAGGGTGTCTGAGCAAAAAGAAGGAGGGTGTTGCCTTCAGGCGGGAGGTCAGGATCATGAGCCACGTCCCGGTGGGTTTGCGGAGATTGTGCTCATGGAGGTGAAGTTTCCAGAGGTGCTTATGAAGGGAGGAAGAGCCAGAGGTCATTGCCTTCAGAGAATTTGAGCTTTGAACAAAGCATGTAACTGTCTAAGCCAGTTCTGAGGGGACTTTGGCATTTGCCGTGCTCGCCTGCCTTTGTGGGTTGTTCTCTTAATTCTTCTCTCCAATTCAGAGCCAAACCAGTAACGTTGATGTCACCGACTGGTGTAGGTCTGGGGTGATGGGCTGCTGGAAGCGTGATTCCTCTCCATATTAGTTCTGCCTTGGCAAGAGCTCCCCTGCAGATGCATGAAAGCGCTGCTGGGGCTGTTAGCGGGTTCTCTCACCTCCAGAGGCATGGGAAGGTTTGTGCAGGGCTGGTGTCCTGCCCGGATCCGCAGGATGCGGGTTTGCAGGTATGGCTGTTGCCAGCCTTCGTGTCCCAGTGCAGAGGAGACTTTATGCAGGGGTGGAAGCAGGATCAGAGGGTTTGGACTGGTCTTTGCTGGCTGCCTCGGGTCCTGCAGCGATGCATTTTTTCAAGCAGCTCTGCTGCGGTGTTGACGGTGGAAAGCTAGATGGACCCACAGAATTTCCATTACTGATCCGTGCTCCTGGATGGAGTGAACTGGTGCTGCCTGGGTTATCTTTATCAGTGGGGCCCTAGAAGGAGGAGGGTAATAATCACTGAAATAAGTGATAGGGTGTGATTTGTGCTAGCAAGGCTGATCTGTCAGTGTTGGGGAGCTTAAGTCTAGTGTGGCTGGTGCAAACCAGGTGTGATTTACTGCTGCGTGAGAAATGGTGGGAGCAGGAAAAGGGCTGTTGAGTCCGTTTGGGTTTGTTCCCCTGTAAAGGCCATTTGGGTGATGCCAAAAGAGAGAACAAATAGTTAGAAGCAAAGTCTTGTTCACTTACGTCTGGTGAGTAGCAGGTAAGAAGCGGCACGTTCCCAGCAGGGTCACAGCAGCTTCATTTACATTTTGCTTAGAGTTAAATTAGTGCTTATATCCTGCTCCTGACTTGATCTGTGTCCTCTTCCTCCTGGCTGTGGATCAGGGCCAGAGGTGAGCAGGATGATAGAAGTTTTCATCTTGTACTTCCAACTCAGTTTTTAACGTACAGTCCCACAATTACCGACAGAAAACCCAGGATCGCAGGCGGGTTTAGACATGATTTCTCTTGGCTCAGCTGTGCCTTTTGAGAGTAATACCAGCCCTTGGGTGGAATTGTCAGCTGAGGCTGTCAGGCTTCCTGGCTTGTGCTGTTTTACAGCAGTTTTGAAATTAGCTGTGGCTTGAGGCCATCTGGCTTTTCTGGTACCTGTTCAGTGCAAAGTGAAGACAGTTAATAGAGGGGCCAGCACTGGCAAAGCGGGGAAACTTGGGGAAGGTTCATACCTGCCAACTCAGCCTGACACCTAGCGCTGCAAGAAGTGGGTTTTGCTGCTGTTATTGTTCTGTTTCACTTGTCTTTTAAATACTGAGTGGTTTAGGTTTTATTTTTTCTGACTATGAAGATAAATAGGGTTTGCAGGGAGGGAAGTGCCTGGGCTGGAAACCTTTGCTCAGTTACTGATACCTGAGCTGAGGCTCTGTCTGTACCTCACCCAGCGCGGCTGTGATTTGGGAGTATTCAGAAGGTATCCAGCTTCCCTGGGCGGTGTTGGTGGGCTTCCACAGGATGCATCTGGTGGAAAGAAATGGGGGAATTTTCAAGAGGAATTTATGAAGCAGGGTTTCTAAGGTGTCTTGAACACATTGCAGTGTGTGCAGTCCAGTCACCAGCGTTCGTCATGCAGAAGCCTGCGTGAACGCAAGGGGTTCAGAAGGTGGAATGAAGGAGTGCTGTGAGTGCTGGATCTCCACATCAATTTCACACTGGTGATTACATTCGTCGGGACTATGTCTCATCAGCTTCAGAATGAAGCCTTCAATCTGTATTCTAATCATAGAATCATGGAGTGGTTTGGGTTGAAGGGACCTTCAGAGCTCACCCAGTCCAACCCCCTGCAGGGAGCAGGGACATCTGCAACCAGAGCAGGGTGCTCAGAGCCCCAAGGGACAACCAGACCTGCAATGGTGCCAGGGATGGGGCTTCTCCCACCTCTCGGGGCAACCTGGGCCAGGGTCTCCCCACCCTCAGCAGCAACAATCTCTGCCTTCTCTCTGGTCTGAATCTCCCTCTTTCAGTGTAACCATCACCCCTTGTCCTGTCCCAACAGCCCCTGCTGAACAGCCCCTCCCCAGCTTTCTGACAGACCCCTTGAAGCACTGACAGGTCGTACTAAGGTCTCCCCGGAGCCTTCTCTTCTCTAGGCTGAACACCCCCAGCTCTCTCCCCTCTCCTCCCAGCAGAGGGGTTCCACCCTCGGGTCATTCCTGTGGCCTCCTCTGGCCCTGCTCCAGCAGCTCCGTGTCTCTGCTGTGCTGAGGAGCCAGAGTTGGACCCAGCACTGCAGGTGACTGAGTTCCGCCGACCTGTCCACTAGGCTGAGAGCAGGGAACATACGGCTGCTCGGGTGGACAGGCGGTCTGGTTCAGCTCCCAGCCGTGTGCTGTCCTGCTGTCTGGTGTGAGGCAAGTCACCTTTTCCTGTACCTGTCCCATCCTCCTGTCTCTCCTCTCCATGCTGAGTGAGAGCATAGTCACCTCGTGTTCATAGCTAGAGGGACATATTAATGCATCTCAGCCTTCAGGGCCGTAATTAGCAGCCAGGTTATACTGGTCTGGCTCCCGCCATACTACGTGTCGTACGGTCTGTAGATGGGGCCTTTAATAAAAATATGAATAACAGGAGGAAGCATTTGAGCAGCAGGTTTGTGCGGGGCAAGGCTGGCAGCGCTGCTGGGCTCGGGTTGAATCAGCAGGGCTCAAGCAGTTGTTTCTTCATTTGCTCTACGTTCTGTATTCTGTGAAGGTGGAATTTGAAGTTTTAGTTCTGCATTTTTTTTATTTGAAGGTTTTTTCAGGTTTCACATTAGACTTTTCTGCCTGTGGATCTTGTTCTTTTGCAAGTGAGGATTTTTCAGAGCTTCCATAGTGTCACAGGAACAAGTTTGCCTTGATTCTTCAGTGCTCTTGGAAAGTGGTATTTATAAAGCTGCTGTGCCACATTTCCATGTGGAAAGGGAGGCGGGGGGAGAAACCAGCAGAAATCCCTCTCTCCTTTAATATGGAATTGTAGAGGTGATGCTCTTGCGTAGGGAGCAGCAGTCCTTGCATAAACACTGGATATATTAACATTTCTAACTAGTAAATTTATGGATAATCCCTTCTTTTGAAGGATTTACTCTGATTTGAGAGCATTAATCTCTGGGAATATTAAACCTCTTTTCAATCCACTTTGTTCAGACTCCAGACTGGGGAGCTGCTGGTAAGCACTGCCATCTTCCTCCAGCTTTGCTGCGGCCTGGATTGGGAGCGCAGCATAGGGACACAGTGGCTCCAGAGGCACCTGGGGCTCGTGCTGGATCCGGTTGTGCCGAAACAGATCTGGAAACCATTCACTCTCTTCCTGTACCGAGTGCGTGCGGCTTTGAGCACTGCCAAAAAAACCCCAAATCCCTAAACCAGACCACCCAAAAGGTAAGAAATGCTCATAGGAGCTGTGAGGTGTCATCAAGCTGCTCGCCTGCGCGATGCTGCGGTTTTGGGATACTGAGGGGGGTGGCTTTGGTGACCGAAATATCGGTCTGCCTGCCGGAGCCGGGCGCTTCCGCGATTGCTGGGACGTAGCCGGGTTCAGGTGGCTGATTCATCGCCCTGTCTAATCATAGTTTCTATAGCAGTGAAATCTTTAACGAGAGGGTGGAGCTCACTTTCAGCTCATTGCGGGTTTTATGTGAATATTGTGGCTGGTTCATTAATGCGTTCTGCTGATCAGAGCCGTTTTTATAGGGACTAACGTCGAGGGATATTTGTGGTCCATGTAACGAGCACCGAAATGACTCGAGCTCTTTTAATAATCATCACGAGCAGTTCCTGGGGTGTGTTTGTACCGTGCTGTGTGGCTTCGTTGCTAAGTAAATGAGAAGAGCAGGATTTCTGGGTTGGTAGATGTTTTGCTTCCTACCTTTTGATTAGCAGTTAAGATAGAACTACCTGAGCATCCCAGGTGCCACCTCCTGTGCTCTCCACACATCGTTCCCTCGGGGTTTGATATTATCTCTTGGCTCATAAGTTATTGGGACACTCTTTACAACTGCAGTTTATTCCTGTCTTACTGAAAGCTCAGATTCTTGGGTATTTCCAAGGTGACTTTGCTGCAGGAAGCTACTGGAGCCTTCATTCTTAATGCTGGTAGCAAGGGGGTTGATTTGCATAATCAAGATAATGCGGTGGGTAGTGTTTCTTTGTGGATTTAAAGCCACATGTCGCCTTGCTCTCATATCCTATAAAAATAAGGTGCGTTCTTGATCTCGGAGCTCAGCCCTGACCCCGGAGCCGTGTGTTAACTGAGTGGGTCCTCAGTGGGCAGTGCTTCAACAAAGCCTCGTCTGAACCTGGTGTTAGGGATTGCTCTCGGGAAAGCGGGATGGCTCGTGCTGTTTGCCTGCATTGATCGTCTGCTCCTTGCACCCCTTTTGAGCATGGACGCTCTAACAGAAAATAAAGCTTTCTCATTCGAAATCCTGGTTCTGGAATGGCTTGTGACTTGCTCATGACAACGAGGGCAGTGGAAAGAGGGATCTGTTGGGACTGGATTTGTATCTGCCTCAAACAGGAGCAAAATGTGGCTGTTGCCAAGAGTCCGTCAGGGAGAGGTTGGCTAAAAATTGTGTTTACTCTGTGCTGGGTTCGCCAGCAGCAGGCTGTCTTTTGCCCATGTCCCCGAGATTAATCGTGTTTGGGGTTAAACTGCTGTTTAAAACCAGCCAGTAAAGCATTGGGGAACGTGGTGCACGAGGAGCTGGACTGGGGCATGTCAGTGTGCAGCACGGTTCCATCAGTGCTCTTAGTGTCTCACCCGACCGTGTCCCTTCCACGCCTGTCCCTTGCAGCCAGAGATCAGAGCAGCTTCGCCTGTTACACAGAGACTTTGCAGGTACCATGGAGCTGCTGGTTTATTTGCTGTTTCTGTTAGTGTTGGAGGCAGAAACAGTTTGGCTCTTGCTTTCTGACTATAGAATCTGGGGCATGAGATCTGCTAAACCTGCATTCGTGGAGCTTTCTCGCGGTTGCAGGCTTGAGTCTTAAACTTGTGTCCCCACAGACTCTGTTTTCAAACAGAATTACTTGCTAGGAAGCCGTGCTCCTGAGAGCCGGTCTGAACCGAGCGCTTGACTGTGAAGGAGCCATTGTGGGCTGCAGTGTTTGCTGTCTGTTAGCAGAGTGCTTGTCAAACAGTTTCATTCAGTGCACTCGACTTTTTAACCTACAGAATAGATATTTTTTGCGAGCCTGGGCAACCACAGTGACTGTTTTGCAAGGTGAGACATTTCTGTCCTGATGGGCAGGAAAAATAATAACGTGTGATTCATAAGAGCGATGAGTCTTTGGGTTTGGATCGGTGAACCTTTTGTGTGGTGTGTTGTTTTTTTTTTTTTTAAAGGATATTAGCATTTATCTTCAAAGAAATCGGGGTTGAAAGCCAAAGTTAACAGCAGCAGTTCCTGAGCGGTGCTGGTAGGATGGGGCTTGTGGACAGAGCTCCCAGTACACTTGAGGGGACTGGAAGAACTGGTGCCTGAGCCACACAGCACCATGCTCACAAATTCTTCCCCTGGTGCTGGGGGAGCAGGGAGGGAGGGTGGCACCGAGGATGAGGACTCTGCCTGGACGCGGGTCGCTGCTTTGGCAGCCGCAGCTTCTTGAGCGGCCAGGGAGCTGTGGCGAGGCAGGTCTGCTTCGGGGCTGCTGGGGAAACGGTTAACCGCACCGGGAGTCCCAGCAGCCAGTGCTGGGAAGGGAGGCATGCTGCAGACGGGCAGATTGCTGAACAGCGCCTAGAGACCATAGGCAGGGCAGAGGGGCCGGAGATGTCGGTCTCTGGTGCTTGGTGAGCAGTGCAGAGCGCTGCAGGAGCCGGCTCTGGCACCGAGTTTGTCTCGGCCGAGGCAGCAGCAAGTGGCCGTGTGAAAACGGGCAGGGTCTGGTGGCCCGGCGCTCCGTTTGCCTTGTGCTGCCCCATTCCTGCCGAGAATCCAGGTCTGGCCTAAACGCCGGTGGACCTGAGGGATTGCCTTGCTGGAGGCAGGTTCTGCAGGACAGAGCAATGCAGAAGCTCATCTCCCACTTCAGCATTTTATTGCTGCTCTCAGGGCTATCGCTTCCTGCACAAAGGGCTTATTTCCTTCCTGTGACATTGGTCTTGAATGGGAGGAGGGCGTGCAAGAAAGTGAAAATCTGTCGCTGTCTGTGGTGGTGACTGAGCCATCGCATTTTAAATTTAGACCAAATTACTCTTGGGGACATGTGGGGAAGGTAATACATCGGCTGGATGGTGGGACCTGAACTGCTGGCTGAGACACACGGCCCCCCGAGGTCAGAGAGAGTGCCTGGGTGTTTAACTGGCCTCCGTGTGAGCTGGAGCTGGGTTTGTGACTGGAGAATGCTGATTTATGTTGTGATCCCTTCACAGAGCAGTTCCTGGGGAGGCAGACTCTGCCATTCGGCTTTGTGTCTCGGGCCGCTGCAGTACAAAGGCTTTGCTGGGAGCGGAGCGGGTTTGCTGTGCCCGCGTCCATCTGTCTGCCCCAGCCCAGGCAGTGCAGCAGTTTGGAAATGCCTTTAATTGTTCCGGGGGAGCAGGTGGCTTTCCACTGCATGGCTTTACAATGGTTTGTTTATGCTGGTGTAGACTGGGGTAGGGTTTTGCTGCTGTCTGTTGTTCCAAGAAAATGGGAGGAATGAGGGGCAGAGAGGGTGGAACTGGTTGAACTGGAATTCCTGGGTCATGCCTGGCCTTGGGTTATGAAGAGCAAGGTCCTGCTCCTTTTAAAACCTGGGGCTGGCAAATCCTGGCGCTGGGATCTGTTGGCATTTCAGGTTTTTGCTCCTAAGCGTATTGGAGGAGTTTAATAATAGTTTCATAGAAGAGATCTCAAATCCTCTTTCCTTTGGTGTTTGCTGTGGAAAAGGGAATAGAGGATCTGATGATTCAAGTAACAGAATCACCAAATGGTTTGGGGTTGGAAGGGACCCTCAAATCTCATCCAGTCCAGGGACATCTGCAACCAGAGCAGGGTGCTCAGAGCCCCAAGGGCCAACCTGACCTGGGATGGTGCCAGGGATGGGGCTTCTCCTACCTCTCGGGGCAACCTGGGCCAGGGTCTCACCGCCCTCGGCAGAAACTATTGCCTGGCTTGATGCCTTCCTGACCCAGCCTTATCCGTTGTCTGTGGCAGTGAACTGCTCTTCCTGGTGAGACCCTGCTTTGGGCTGCAGCTGAGTAAACCCCTAAAACTGCTTTATCTGCTGAAGGCGAGATCCTGTGCGTTCACTCCCTTCCCTTACACTCAAACAACTCTTTGTGGGGCAGGTGACAAACAAATTGAGGAACTGAACTGGATTCAAACCCACTCTTTCTGGTTTTGACTGGGGTCAGCTGCCAGGCGAGATTCCTGATGCCAGCGAGGGGAGGCCGGGCAGAGCTGCTCCACGCTGCCACGCGCCTGCAGAACTGCGGCTTTCGTCGCTGTCTGCACGGAGCTATTTTGGGGTTCAAGGGCAGTTGCTCTGGGCTGTGTGTGGTGGTTGTGCCTGTGTGCTCTCACCTGGTGCTCGCCGCTGAATTGCTCCCTCGAGGAAGCTTTGGGGTTTCGTTGTTTCTCTGGTTTTGTTTTCAGTTCAACCTGACCCGAAAGAGCTGTGATGCTGCGGGCGTGGAAGAGCCTCGCTGCATTACGTGTTTGCAAGACGTGAGAGAAAGTGGGGTCCTTTGGTTCTGTTTGTGGTGCGCTGTCTTTGCTGCAGTTCAGGTATGGACATAAAGACGTGGTAAAAGCTCCTCAGAGCTTGACTCTGCAGCAGGATAGTTCCTACCCAGCCCTAACCCAAGGCTGCAGGGAAGTCTTTGTGACGGGAGGCAGACGAAGAAACCAATCACTGCATTCCCTTTGGCTGCTCGAACTGGGATGGAGGTAGGAAAGTGTCCTGGCTGAGTGCTTTGAGCTCATCCCCGTGGCAGAGCAGTTACAGCTCGGTCCGTGAAGCTCCCTGACCAATCTGGAGGGACAGGAGAAGCTGCAGAAAAGGTGCCATTACAGGTCCCAGCAAATCCATTAGCAGTGAAGCAAATGTCTGACAGTTGGCAGCTTTCCGCATGCTCCTTCCTCACCAACCTTTCAGTGTACGTGGCGGCGAAAGCTGCTGCAGGTTTGTGTTCGGTTGTGTGGGGGTGTTCCACAGCTCGCTGTGCTCTGGGGTCGCTGCTTCTCACTGTTCAGCTGTTGTGTATTCTGCGCTGGTTTTTGTGGACACCTGTTTGTGAACTGAAGCATTCCTCAGATGAAGTCATTTAGGAAATGGCCATTTATAGGCAGACCCAAAGCTGGCTGACAAATACCTGCTGTGGCCTTCGATGAATTCCATCATCTGCCCACCTTTGATGTCAGAGGGGGGAGGATACCTCCCAATTCTGAAAACTGCCAGAAGCATCATTAATTTCCAGAGTGAAGCTGGGTCAGATAGGATCAAGCTTCAGTTTCTTCTTACAACAAACCCGCTATTCCTCAATGCCCTTTTTATTGCAGAACTGAGTTTCCCTTTAGTAAACCTGTCCCTGCAGGTCAGCGTAGTCTGCACAAACGCTTCCTTTGGTGTTCAGGAGTGAGAGGTGATGCTGTGCCGGGTATTCACACGCAGCGCTGGAATCCCAGCACACGGGGACAGAGCCCCTCACGTGGTGTGGCAGAGGTGTGCGGAGCAGTGAATGGACCAGAGGGGACTGGGGTGGCAGTGGTGAAGTGTGTGTGTGTGTGGGGGGGGGGGTCATTCCTTCAACACGTTGTGCTGGGATAGGGATGCTGAAGGCTTTTGACCACACGGCTTTCCGGGTCACATCGAATGGGGTTGAGTGTTGATCGTGAGTGTCCTTGTCTCTCTGTGGATAATGACATCGCATAAGCGTGGGCCACACTGAAAAGATCTTTTTGCTTCTTAAAATTTAATATCCCACCAGCTGCTGCCTTCTCTAGGAACCAAACCGGTGTTTCGCACGACCGGTGCCAGCTTTCATTTAAGATGATCGGTTTTCCGGCTGTAGGCCAGGCTACAATCCTGACAGGATTTCGGCATGTTTTTACATCCCCAGCCCTGCTGTCAGCCTGTACTGGGGCTGCCTGATACACACGCAGGTGTCGAACTCCCGGGGCTTACTCAGAGCTGCCTTTGAAGTCGCAAAAGCGTAGCAAAGCCCTTTGTGTTTAGTCCTCCTTTATGTGGGTTCAGGTCCTGCTTGTGTTAACATTTTTTCTTAATGTGCCTTTTCCACATCACATTTTAAAGTTGTCGCATCCTCCTTCCATTTCACTCCTTTTCATCTGATTTAAGTCCATTCCCAGAAACCTTCTCGTTTAAAATTTGCAGGGAGTTGGAGGGACTGGGGGGATTTCAGTAACCATTCCTCGTGCTGGCACCTATCGAAAGGTCTTGTTTGCTGAGCAAACCGGCAGTTCCTGGCTTGTTGATAGCTGGGGGGGGGTCACGGAGTGTTTTAACGAACCTGCTCTGATGTCCAAGGACACAGGGTTGAACAGAACAGAAAGGCTGGATGTGGCATAGCCACAAAGTCAGAGCTTACAGTTCAAGCTGCTTGTTTTTAAAGGATTTTTTCCTTAGTGGATTTTCATTCTCCTCTGAAGCTCCTAACAGGCTCTTTCTCATATTGAACTTCTCTAATTTCACCTTGCGAGGTGGGTACAACTTGCTTAGCTCCTAGATAGGTTTATTCAGGGTGATCTGACAGCCTGGTTGAATTCTGCACACTTGGTAGAAGAGCAGTTTTCACTGGGGTGACTTTCCTGGACCTACCCAACTCACCCTCCTGCAGGGCATGATGTGAGATTTGCTTGTTCAGTTGGGTGTTTTTCTAGCCATTGTTACGGTGGAAGCTCCTTTTGTGACTGAAAAGAGCTAGGATAGTTTGTTGAGCTCTTAATGCAGCTAGCTGTGTTGGCTGGAAGTTGTCACCTCTCAACAGAGAGTTGTTAGAGTGACAATGAACTTTTCTGCTCATGTGGAGTTCCAGATCTCCATCGCCCGTTCTGGAATTGTCCTCCCTGAGCTTAACCAGACCAAAGCTTCCAACAGGGCTGAAAGATGAACGACCACGTGTGAACTGGCAGCGTTGATCCCTCTGTGGAGCGTTTGGAGGAGCGTGGGGAAAGACACAACTTTCCCCTAAGATTAGAATCAACCTGGGGCATTTCAGGTCAGATCGCGGTACTGAGCACAATCCTCATGCCAACAGTGCTACTGCTTCATGAACTTTGCACACAGCAAAGAGAACTACAAATTATTTTTTTTTAAAAGGAAATATTCTCCTTCAGAACCTTTATGGGCTTATTTTCACGGTGGGCTGCCTTGGTGCCTGTACTTCCCAGGGCAGTAGAGGGAATTAATTTCTCTGTTTTCCTAGTTATGGCCAGGGCAGCTTTTTATTAAAGCTGGAGCTGTGGAACAAGAATAAAAAAATCGCTTGGGGAGGGTTTCTTTAAGGAAATCTGATATCTTAATCAGAAGTAATTAGGAATTACTGTAGTGAGACTGTGAAGGAAAAAATAAGGCTGCAACTGAATTAAAAACTCTACCTGAACCGCTTATTGTTTTGCAAAACCAGAATCCAGATTTCATTTGAAGGCTCCTGTAGGCGCAGTGACGTGATTCCAGAGTGTCCATTCAGAAAGAGTTTATTATAAATAGCTGAGCTGTGCCCAGCTAACGAGGCTTGACTCGACTCCGTCATTTCTGTTGATAAAGCCACCTCCACAGCGCAGGTTTCCTGCATCCTGCGTTTTTTTGGAGTGGGAACATCGCGTTGCCCTTCAGTGTGGAATTTGGGTAGAGGTAGCTTGTTTATGTACTCGAAAGCACGGGGTTTGATCAGGTTGCACGTAACCCACGGTCTCTCGATCCCATGAAGCAGTTGGGCATGCGGCAGAGAGCGAATGTACGAAGTTTCCCGGGAAGGACCCACATGGCAGGACAGCAAATTCAGCCACTGCCTCACCCACTGCCGGCTGGTTCAGAGCTCAGGTGAGCTTTCCACAAATCTGTTGTAGTGCTTTGCGAGTGGCCAAATTCCTGTGGCTTCTTAAAAAGAAACGCTTTGCAAACTGGCTTTGCAGTGGCTGAGACAACGTGTCCTCATTTCGGTGAGGAAATGGTGGTTTCAGATGAGATCGTCTCTGGACGATCTGGCATTACCGCAGCATGGCGACCTGCGCTAAGCTGCTGTGTTTTCACTGAAAGTTTGACGAAAATGGAAACCACAAAACCGAGGCAAAGGTGGTTGGTACGCTACCCCAGAAGCCAGGGTAAATAAGTAACCCTGTAATTACGCGCCTTTCGGGTGCATGTTAGTGCAGCGCAGACACAGATTATATGTGTCTGTATATATTATAGCCCGGGTGGTATGTGCAAGCCACACGCCCCGATGGTAGGTTGAGGATGGAGGGGTTTGCTGCTGATACATCCAAACAAGCTCGTTCTTCTGCTCCATGGCAGACAACCACAAGCAGAGGACTGAGCCCATGTTTTCAGTAGCGTTCGCCAGCTTTAAATGGGTTTTGTTCACTAGATGCAGGTTTTCTTGGGAGCTCCTGATGGACTGGAAAAGCAGATTTTGCTGCTTCGAAAGCCGTAGACTTCCCCAGAAACAGTGAAGCCTTGTTGCGGAATCAGTCCCATGTGCAGCGCTGGGACCTAATGAGTGTGACGGGTATCAGTGATCAGCCTCTTGTGGCAGAGGTGTGAGAGTCTTCGCTGGTCTCTGTGCGAATTCAGAAAGGGTGGAAAATAATTGTTAGATTGGGGGGGAAGTGTAACTTCCTGTCTAGAATTGGGTGCGAGTGGGCAGGTGCAGTTATTCCCTGGTGAAGTTGCTGTCGTGAGTCTGCTTCCTTTGCTTTGCAGCAGTGTGCCCAGGTGCATCCCGGCTTGTACCAGCACTGGTGTGGCCAGCAGGACCAGGGCAGGGATCATCCCCCTGGACTGGGGGCGCTGGGGAGGCCACACCTCGAATTCTGGATTCAGTTTTGGCTCCTCACTTGAAGAAGGACATTGAAGGGCTGGAGTGTGTCCGGCGAAGGGCAACGGAGCTGGGGCAGGGTCTGGAGCACAAGTGCCCTGAGGAGCGGCTGAGGGACGTGGAGGTGTTGAGCCTGGAGAACAGGAGGCTCAGGGGAGACCTTCTGTCTCTCAAACTCCCTGACAGGACGATGGAGTGAGAGGGGGGAGTGTGTGTCAGTCTTTTCTCCTCAGGAACAAGCAACAGGATGAGAGGAACTAGCCTCCAGTTGTTCCAGGGGAGGTCGAGGTTGTCCCTGAGGAACAATTACTTCCCCGTTGGGGTTGTCCCGGCCTGGCCCAGGCTGCCCAGGGCAGTGGTGGAGTCCCCATCCCTGGAGGGGTTTCCCAGCCGTGTGGAGGTGGTGCTGAGGGCCAGGGCTCAGTGGGGACCTGGCAGTGCTGGGGGAACGGGGGCATTCGAGGAGCTTAAAGGGCTTTTCCAACCTAAACGATTTGGTGATGGGATCTTAGCTTCAGACAAGCTGTCCCGTGCTTTCAGGCTGCTGCAGTTTCTCCACCCTGCAGTCTGTAATCCTCTCATTTCTAATTGTGTCCATGGTTCCGCATGGATAGAGTTGGTTAGAGGTTTTTTAAGTTGACATTCCCTGTGAGGTGTGGTACAAGAACAGGCTGTTGTACGAGCAGGTGTGTTCAGATCACAAAGGAATTCTAATTTCTGACAAGCCCTATTGTACTGAAATCGGCTGCGCAGAAAGACACGGTGGAAACATGCCAGTTCCAGAGCTGAAACCAGTGTGGTGCTGCTGGGGCTGGGGTTTCACAGGAGCTACAAGCTGAGCTGTCATTGCTTTTGGAAGGGAGACCTTCTGCAGCCCCGCGTTTACCATGTTTTCTCCCTTAAAAAAGAGCTGGGGTCAGTGTTTTTGTGGCAGTGCAACAAGCCGGAAGAGATCTGGGTAAAAGCGAATCCTTTTGTTGGTGGCCTGTGTTTAGGGTGCTTTTTGGGCTGACTTTGGGGTTGGAATCTTGGATGCTCCATGTTTAATATCTTGTGTGAACTTGGAGGGGAAAAAAGGCACCTCAAGACTTTCTGTTCTTAATGTTCACAGGTCTGAGAACCAGGGACCACGGTCCTGGGAGCTTTCCCTTTACACCAGTATAACCCTCTCTGAAAGGCAAATCGGACTTGAGGCATTTCCCCATCTCCTTTGTGCTTCTCATTACTGCACTAATTAATTCACACAGCCCTCGCTGTGGTGCAGAGCCTGGGCTGTGGTCTAGGCTTGCGGAGGCTCAGCTAGCGAGGGACGCTGTGGTGCTTGAGCAGCAATAACGTCATTCTTAATCTGGGATTTACGTAGTCAGGAACTGAGGCTGTGCCCAGACTTTTCTGGGTAAGAGCAAAACATGTGAATGATGTTTCTTCAGTATGAGAATTTATTAATACTCACATTTTGAGGGTTTGCATGTGTTGATAGATTAAGCGGTGTGTTTTGGTCTTGTGGGTGCTTAGAACATCTTTAATATCCTGGGTTTAATTATATCACGCTCAGTCTTTTGGCTTTTTAAAAATTTCAGCCCCAGGTTGCTTTTAGTGCTCATCTCTGATCTCCACAGAGGGGTGGTTCTGTTTATCCTGTGTTACAATTAACTGTACATCTTCCCCCACTGGAAAGATTTCTGCAGTAGAACCGTTTTGCAGCGGCAGCGGGGAGTTTTGAGTGTTGTGGTGTTGAACCTTCTTGCTGAGCCAAGCTAAAATCTTGTCTTTTCTAAAACTTTTTCAAGCTGCCACCTGCATTGCTAAATGTTGGGCAGAGAGCTGATGAAATGAAGTTTTGAGAGGATGGGGCACTAAATACCAGCTGCGTGCAGACGTGTGGTAACCTGCAGGTGATGAGAACGTCTGTCGAGCCTTCTAGGGAGAAACTTCCACATCCACTCAACGGCAGAGGTAAATCTAAAGTTTTACAGTCTGGCTGTCAGTCAGCAATCCGGAGGGTAAACAGCTCCTTGTTCAGGGTGACTTAGGGCTTCTGCGTCGTGGGAGGGTGATCGAGGAGTAGCCATGCCTTGGAATCACCACATAGTTTGGATTGGGAGGGTCCTTCAGAGCTCATCCAGTCCAAGCCCCTGCAGGGAGCAGGGACACCTGCAACTAGAGCAGGGTGCTCAGAGCCCCAAGGTCCAACCTGACCTGCAATGATGCCAGGGATGGGGCTTCTCCCACCTCTCGGGGCAACCTGGGCCAGGGTCTCACCACCCTCAGCAGAAACAATCTCTTCCTTGCTACCTCCCTTTGGATGCTTTTACTCCTGTGTCGGCTTCCACGATAATAAGAACAAGAGCATCTCTCCTCTGCACGAATTGGCTGTTCCACTCGGATTTTCCCCTCTGCTTTGATCAGGCGGATCGTTTTGGTAGAGGGGAGCTCTGCAGTGCCTTCAAGGACGGCAAGGAGGGAAGCTACTTTGCTCAATTCATACTGCAGTTTTTTCCCCTGCGTGCATCCACATCTCCAAGGCGGTTGATCAGCTGCCAAAAGGTCTGGAGGCAAATTCTCGGTGTTTACCATACTGGAGCTAAACAGAAACAGCGTTTGTCACTGGGAGCTGGCTCAGAAGCCGGCTCTGTTCACCTCTCTGCCATGCTTTCCTATAGGCTGCTGGCCTTTTCTTTAACGTTTAGTAAATACGGCTCCTTTGGGAGAGGCTATAGTGGCTTTTTGAGACTTTGTATGATCTGTTTCAAGTAAAAATATGAAAAAAATTGGCTGTTTGGCTTGTGGGCTGAGTAAGGTGTCCAGGTGCTGCTGGGGGAGTCCTGCGTAAGGCAGCAGTTTCGAGGAGGTGGAGTATTTTGCATTTTAATTTGAATTGCTTTACAAAAGAGGTGAATCCTTTCTTGAAGAAGGGGAAACTGAGGCACAGACAAAGAGCTTTGTCTAGTGTCCAACGGGTTGGTCAGTAGCAGAGCTGCGAGTGAAGGTGGAGCTGGAGTCCCACTCCAACATCCTGTGCAACATATCGATGAGAATTTTTGAGATTTGACACAAGTGATGAAGAAACCTCCTCGCCCACCACATCTCGCAGCCACGGAGGACATAGCTCCCTTCCCAGTTCCTCGCTGGTAATGTTATATTACTGTGCCACCCACAGGCAGCTACCGCGCTGCTGAGAAATATTTGCCGTTTGCATGGGGAGCCAGTTATCGAGTGGTAAATCTGTGACAAAAAGCTGCTGGTTTAATTTGCTGTAACATCTATTCTGCTTTCTCAAACCTGATTATTTAAATAACATTTATAGTAGTTACTCCATTTTCGGAGCTTTCTGATTCTTCCCCCAAACCCTGTCCTTGCTCTCAGCACTGCTGAGCTCCTGCTGGAAGCGGCTGCTTTCCGACAAGTGAAGAAACACAAGCTGTGATCCAGGCGAAGGGAGGGAAACTGCCGGGCTGTTAATTATCACTGCGCCCCGTTCAGCGATGTGCTGCCGAACGAGGTTGTGAGAACCTTTTGGTTTAATCTGGGTTGTTTTATTGAGGGGGAATATTCTGATTTAGCTCCAGGAGCTGACCTCGCCATTGCTCCGTGCGTGATCGGCGCAGAACAAACTGGGTCAGCAGAGGCTGCTGGGGGGATTGTGAAAGCAGCACACCCGATGTCCACACTAGGATAACCGAAGGGCATGAGCAAACCCAGGTTTTTAGGTGGAGTCACAGAATCGCAGAATGGTTTTGGTTGGGAAAGACCTTTCAGCTCCTCGAGTGCCCCCGTTCCCCCAGCACTGCCAGGTCCCCACTGACCCCTGTCAATCAGCACCACCTCAACACGGCTGGGAAACCCCTCCAGGGATGGGGACTCCACCACTGCCCTGGGCAGCCTGGGCCAGGCCGGGACAACCCCAACGGGGAAGAAATTGTTCCTCAGGGCCAACCTCAACCTCCCCTGGAACAACTGGAGGGGATTTGTTATTAGATGAAGTCAGAAAAACAGACAAGCTTTTGGGCTTCTGCTTGTGTATCTCCGTTCCCCTCCGTATTGCTCGGTGCAACAAGAGGTTAACTCTGCCTTCACACCTTGTAGTTTAGAGTAGTGCCTTGGTTTAGGGTTTTAAAGACTCTCCCTTGTGATATTTGAACTCTTGTCTCCGCACCTGTGCTCTAAGCTGCCCCTTGGGAGAGCTGTTCTCCGCTGTTGAGCTATTCTGCGTTGTAGAACAGAATTTTAATATTGTTTACCATGCTCTTAATCTTAGGGCTGGCAGATAAATTGAGTTACTTTAGCCCTTCCCCTGGGGACTTCACGGGGCTTCACGGCCAGCATGGCCATAGCATTAGGTGGGGTTATCTCAGCTTTGCAAAAATCCTCTCATCTGTCTGACCGGAATGAGAAATTGATTGGTGAGACAATAAAATACTGATCTTTTGTGTTTGTTTTTAATTGCATTTATAAAAAGGGATGGACACCCAGATCTAGTGGGGCAGTTGGGCAGTTTTTGCTGTGACCCGTCTGCAGCCGGGTTTGACACATGGAGTCCTTCCAAGGGCTCGGTTCAACATCTGAGTAAAGGTTGGCAAGGCAGGGGTACGACTCAGAACCCCCCCGACTAACCTGGTGAGGACGAGCAGGCTGCTGGGTGCCTGGCCTCAGCCACCCAGCCAGCCTTATTCTTCTTGTTAGACCCGTGAGCTCTTGCAGGCAGGAGCCGACCCTCACCTGCTTGGGGACCTGCTAGGGTTTGGCCTTTGGGGTGCTGCTGTGGCAATACCATTTCTAAACCGATGTAAAGCAAAGGACCGAAGCAGTGTAATTAATTATAATGTTAGAGTTGTTTATTGACTGTTACTAGCACCATATTAGTGCTCTGGGGGAACCTGCTCTAGCAGGGGCTTGGACTGGATGATCTCCAGAGGTCCCTTCCCACCCCCACCAGTCTCTGACCATTCTGTGAAAATAAAATACCTTCCAGGAGGCTGTTAGTGAGCTTGCTTTCATTTCATGGGTTACGTCCCTTGAGAGATAGTCTGTGTTAATGCAGGACCTCATTCCTCAGGCTACTGGGTGTTCGTTAACACTTCTTTTTCCCTCTCCCCCCCAGCTGATGGGCACAGTTCGGCTGTTACAAGAACATCCTTTCTCTCCCTCACATGCTTTTTTTTTTTTTTTCCAAGACAGCCTCTGGTTTTGTCTCTCATTACAGTAAGAGCCCTGTAGTAGCTGCCCAGCTGCTGTCGCATCCCTCTCTGGAATGGTGATTTAGAGCTGAGCCAGCATGGAAACTGGCTTTCCACGCCTGAGGCAAGCTGTTAGCAGACACCGTGGAGAAGCGATGTGCCACTTCTGTTTGGAAGAGTTGTCAGTTTTCTAGTTTAGTTGGAAAAAACAACCAACATTGGCTTGGTTTTTAGTTGGACTTTTGGAAACATCGGTTAGTCCGTTGAAGGAAGCTGGTGTTACTGGAGGAGGTGAGCAGACTTAGATCAGAAATGCCAATGAGGACAGAGCGGTGCAGCTAATGAGCTTCACTGTGAAGGACGCTGTATGCGTGAGGTTCCAGAGGTTGGGGTAAGGGCTGCTGAAAAGGAGACAGTGAGAAAGTGGGTGAGCTGATTATCTGTGAAGCTCTTGGCTCAATGAGGATTGCCCAAGGCTGGAAGAAACAGTGGTACCTTAGTGGTGACTTAGTGGTTGGAGCTGGGGCTGTCAGGGTCCTGCCCTTCCCACCCCACTGTGTGCTCCTCTCAAAGTGGTCGGTCTGTATCTGGGTCAGATTACGGTGCTGGTGCAAGGAGGGGTGGGAAGGTGTGGGAGGAGGTCTGGAGCCTGGGCCTGGGTGGGTTTGTGTTGCTGTGGGGCTGCACCCTCGAGGGGATGCAGCAGAGCTGAGCGCATGGGCAGAGCTGGGACAGAGGAAGAAACAGGGTAGAGAACAGGGCAGAAATGGCTGCAGAGCCATCGTTTCTATTGTGTGTGGATTAGCTGCCGGGCTGGAAAACAGCCATCACCTTGCTGCAAGAGTTCAGAGACGGGTCAATGGAACAAGGAGGTATTGGAACAAAGATATATTCTTAGCTTGGTACGAAGAAGCATTTCAGCTAACGAGGCAGCCAGAGGCCGAGCTCCCACTCGCTGCGGTGCTGAGCAGCAGCGAGGTCAAATTGGTGTGTCCCGGGGTGGTGGAAGGAGCTGTGCCATAACAGAGGAATTTCACACAGCCATCAGACCCAGGGAATGTGTGAGCACTTCGAGGACCTGAATATTCAGAGGAGCGTAGCAGGTGTCATGCTGAAGTTTTCTCAGGCTTTATGTACCTGGGGAACGTCTGACAGTGGGGGATAAAAGGAATTTTCTGTTCTGCAGGGCAGGTTTTTTCAAACTGTCCATTGCAGAGGCCCCATCAGCCAACTTGAAGGCTGGCACCAGGACCTGCCCTGCTTAATGCGCTGCATCAGTGAGAAAGCGCCTGTTCTGTAGCGCGGGCACAGATGCACGCTCCTGCATTGGCAGCCCCGTGGCTATCTGTGAGTCTGACTTTGCTCCCTCGTGCTCTAACCCGGCGTCGCTTTTTCCCCTCTGATGTGCCTTTTCTGCTGGTTCTATTCATAATCAGCTGATTGGGGATTTAGGGCTGTGCTGGGAAGGATCCTCCCCATCCAGGCTGCGGTGCTTCCAGCCGTGCTATCGGGCCATGATGGATGTCCTTGGTGCGTACAGCGAGTGTCCAGCAGCGACGGGCTGCCAGGATTAGTATTCCAGGCACAAACATGCCCCTTGTAATATGCAAAGCTCAGCGCTGCCTGTGCAGGAATGCCCTTGAAAGGCAAATTAAACCGAACTCCCTGGTGGCTCTGGGCACATCGGAGGGTTGCTGTCATCTACGCTGAGGTTCAAGTAGGTTTTGAGGTGGCTGCTTGTGTTTCTCTTCTGCTTCCCCTTCCCAGAAGGGCTTAATGAAAGGGCAGGCAGGGAGACAGCAGAGCTGCTGCAAACTGGGGGGTTGGTTATGTGCTGATGCTGACTTGATAATGACACTTGTAAAGATCATTGTGGCTCTTCTGCCTTCAGTGGAGAGCGTTCATTCTAGCTCTTGCAAATGGTGTCCTTGATGCAGCCTTTAGGTAAATCATGTGGGTTTACCAAATCGTGCATCTAAAACGCAAGTGAGAGTTAGCTGTGATTTAGTGGGTTAAGCTGGAGGGATTCTGAGGCTGTTTCCTGAGGAACCTCATGGTGACCTCCCTCTGAAATGAAGATGTTCTTGGGCGACTGAGTGGCTGCCCACAAGTCTGCCCCGATGGCAGTTCTTTTTCCTAACACCCTGATTGCCCACTGTGTTTGGAGAGTTTAGTGGCTTTGTCAGGGTGTTCTCCCCATCTAAGAACAGAGCCGGAACGCTGCAGCAGAGAGCACTAGCCTGGAGCATGGCTGGCTGATCAAAGGAGGCTTTTGCCCACACCATTCAGCAGAGCAGAGCTTAAAAGCACTGCTGGCGATGGCTTGTTGAGGCCCTCGCGGGGCTGGTGTAACGGGGTCATCTCCTCGGACACCGCAGCCCTGCGATGCGCCGGTGCTGTCGTGCAAGCGGAGCACATGCTGTCAAGTCAGCAGGTTGTCCGAGAGAGACGATCCATCCGATCCGGTGGTGCTTTGCAGCCTGCAAACTGCGCTTTGCTGCTGGGAGCTGAGGTGACGAGCTGTCCTAGACCTGTGAGGTGAGGGGTTAGGCTGCAGTGGGCTGCGCGTAAAAGGTGCCTTTGACTTCTCGGCGCTGGAAACAACCTCATTTTGTAGCTCTCTCCCAACCACCCCTCGCTTGTGCCTGTTGACATTTCCTATCATGGTTGGCTTGGTTTGAACTGCAAGATCTCCAGGACAGAAGCTCCCTTTTTCTAAAATGCTGAGTGTGTTTTTATGTTATATGAGAATCGAGATGTCTCCTGATTTCCCCAAACCGAGTTCCTCTTGCACCGCATTTCAGAGCTTTCTCCGCGGAAAAAAAAGCTGCGTTTGCTGCTAAAATCCTAGTTCCTCCTTTTTGTCATTTTTTCCCTGGTGCGTTCAGAACTGCCTGGATGTTGTGCGACTTCTAAAATCCTCCCTGCGCACACGCTGCTCTGCCTTCGCTAGATAAGCTTTAGCTGTTCCCTTTCCCAGCAGACACACGGCTTCTGGAAGAGGCAGGCGTGGGATGTTTTCCCTGGGAACAAATATTTGATGCTTTGTAATTATTGCACCTTAATTTTGTTTCTCTTTTTGTTCCGACACTGCCTGTGTGTGTGATGATGGGCTGGGGGTGTCTTCAGAGAGGGGTGAGGATACCACACTCTCTCGTTCCTGGTTTGCTGGGCTGGAGCAGGATTTCTGCTCTGGGTTCCCTCCACGCTGATTTTGTGTTAGACTGAGCAGCGCTGAGAGAGAAGTGAAACAGAACCTGAGCTTTGGTCACACTTGGAATTTTAATTCGTGTGTCGGTTTTGTTTCCTGTTTTTGTAGGAATTGCTCCGAAAGCTGGTGGGCAAGAGGAATGGAAGAGAACACTGGTGAGTACGCTCTGCGATATCTTACTGCAGGTCGTGGGCCTGTTCTTCCCTCCTTGGTTAAGCATCATCAAGAACTTTATTACTTTAAACTTCGTGCCTTCAATCCACCCATAGAAGGGGATTAGAAAATAAGCTGGTTTGGTGGATGCATCAGTTGCAACCATGCTACACTGACAGAGCTGGTTACAGCTGTGCTGGATGTCTGAAAGATCTTCCTCTTAAATGTCCCCTTGGTGAAACTGGACTATTGGCTCCCAAGCTCTTGAAGAGGTGTAACATCCCCTCTCTTTGGTAAGAGGCTACAAGCATCGAGCCAGCGTGCGCTTTGAACAAGGCACGTGGCAGGCCGTAAAGAAGGAGCAGCTCATGGTGGCTCCTGCCTTCTCCTCCTGTATTCTCTGCTCTGTCTTGCAGAATATAGAGGAATTTTTATTAACTGGAATTTGGCTTTATGCTCTTGCTTCAGGCACTGTGTACCACTTGCCCTGAGGCAAGCAAACTCGCCGCTATTAGGTTTAACTGATGTAAGGGTACGGTTGCAGCTCCAATCACAGATTTTTGGCTCAGAGATTGCCTTGAGCAGCTTTTCCATCTGTTTGCCTAAAAAGGCTATGGAAGACGTGAGTTAAAGGCCTGGTTTTCCCCTCCCGTTGAAATGAGATTTGCCTGGAAGCTCTCGCCTGCACCGTGATGGTTTCCCTTACGCATACTGACCTCACATCTTGCAGACCATGATGGTGCGGTTGGTGACTTCTAACTCGTAGTGAAGCGCAACTCTGCGACCGTAACTATGATTTCTGGATGATTCCTGTGCAGCTACGTGATGCCATCCCTAAACCTTGAGAACCAATGTACTGTCCGCAGCGCAGTGTGCTTGGCAGGGCAGATAGACCGGGCCTGGCTGCTGAAGGCCAGGCTTTGACTTCACGCAGAGCTGGTCTGTTGGAGCCCAGTGGCCTGGCTGGAGCAGCCACCAGCCAAGAGGACACGCATAAAACCACATCCTGCTCATAATCCTGTGGCAAGGATTGTTGCAGTGTCTTCTCATTGTTCGCCTGTAAGGCGCACATTTAATTTGCAGTGATTGCTTTCTCTGAAGTGATGCCTTTTGAAGGGGGAGGATGGCAGCTGATGTTGAGGCCACGGCTGAGGAGATGACAGCTCCAGCACAAAGCACAGGCAGCAGCACGGTGAGCTTTTCCATCTCTCCAGCCTGTGTAAGTGGGGTGGCTTTGAGCAGCACCGTGAGCTCTGCTTATCCACCAGGGACTGCCAGCAGCCGGCTGTGTTCATAGCACAAAGCTTTCAGTCCCTTTTCACGTGCAGTTGAACTCCAGTTTTTGGGTGGATCAGCGAGACGTGGGGCTGGAGCCTGTCAAGGTTACTGAGAGTTTTGACTCCTGGTGTGATGTGAAAGGCCTTGTGTTCTGTTTCCATTTTGCCAGCTGTAGTAGAATAACCTTCCCTTTTCCTCTGAGCAAACTTAGCTGTGCCAGTTCAGGGTGGAGGATCTGTATGTGATCTTGGCAGGCAGAGACGCTCCACCCAGCTGCATGTGAAGCTTTATGTGTTGCCTCCGTAGCGCTGGGAGCGAAGAGCCCCATATTAAAGGCAGAATAAGCAGATGGGTCTTTTATTATTATTTCCTTAAAATTGCTTTGCTTTTAAGGATGCTCGTTCTCCAAGTGCTGCTAAGCTCAGGACTCCTGGGTTGTACTCGGCACTGGGACTGGAGGTGAGGTAAGGCGGAGCTACGTGCAGGGTCCGAGCGGACGTCAATGCCCTTTGTTCCCTCAGAGCCTGGTGCTTTTGGATGTATTGCTGTCCTCAACTGGTTGTACATTAACTGCATCCAGCACGCTGCATGGCTGGCTTTTGTTTTAACTGCATTGGCGCGTGTTCAGAGCTAGTGCTTTCCGAATGGCCACTGGGACTGCGCAGCGAAGCATAAATCCTTCTTAGCTGTCAGGCTTCACTGGGCGGCGGTGGGTGGGGGAGCCCTCCTTGGCTGGTTGCCCCGGCTAATTAAAAATGAAATTTGCTGTTGTCTTCAGATTTTAATTCCTTCTCATCCCTGAAGACCAGTGGAAGGATGGTCTCCAGGCAGCTGCAGGGAAGTTTCAGAGCTTTTCTCTACACAGTCATTTTAGAACCGGTATGCAACTTAAGCTGCTCTTAACCCTACCCTGGGTTGTTTTTCAAGTAGAAGAGAAGAATGTGCATGTGATGTAGGAGGGCACCATCAGACAGTTTAGTTTTGCTGAAGTCTGGCATTAGGTGAAAAACTTTGCTATAGGCTGTGCCTGGTATTGGCTTAAATGCATAAACTGCTCAAGTTACAGCAACTCATGTAGCTTGTGAGCCCGAGCCCTCAGCTCCTGACTCGTGCTGTGAAACCAACTGGAGACGGAAGCAGTTGTGAAGTGGTGGGAACTCGCAAGGTTCTGTGTAGGAGCTGAGAGGTGGTGGCGATGGATCATGCCTCAGCGTGAGGCCGGGGCATGGTCGCTGCTGCCCTCAAGCCGTCAGCGGAGTTGAGGCAGGTGGGAGGACAGAGGTTAGCGAGAGGAGTACGTGAAATCTAAATATACACACTTTGCCAGGCCGAGTTTCCCTGCTTTCCGAGGGCCCACCTACACAAGTGATCTGTGGAAGGGAAATGTCACTGGAATACCTTTCCCCCTCTTCAGATCCTCCCTGCGGTGCGGGTGAGGGATCATGCTCTATTTTCAGAGCCTATTTCCGCTGTTCCATCTACTGCCCACGCTGATGCTGCCCAGACCCTCTCCCAAAGACCACTCACTCGTCTTTGCATGACAGGAGCTGAGTTTGACCCTTTTTCTTAGTCAAGGGATTGTCTTCAAACCCAGCGTTTCACTGCCTGTAAGTCCTTGAGGTCTTAAAGCAAAATACTGAAGAAGCAGGAGCTTTGTGCTTGGCAGAGCAAGTCTCACCTTGTGCCTTGGTTCCATGGAAGTTCTGCTGGGTTGACCTAACACTGAAGGAAGCAGGGCCTGCAGGTCCCTTGCCCAGTAATGTCTGAGCTAGTCAGTCACGAGTAGTTGTGGAGGGAGCATGGTGATGCCTTTCTTCATGGCAAGGGTTTGCTCTTGGGTCCTTCTGAGAACCTCTGCAGACGCAGGCTCTTTCCCAAAGCCGCTTTTTTAGATTAGCGCTTGAAATACTAAGTTTATGGATGCTGTAAGAATCTTTTGCAGTTCATTCCTTTTTCGAGGCTGACTTGCCTCCCCTTTGACTTTCATCCCAGAATCTCCTTGCTGTGCTACTTTTTTCCAATTCTTTTCCTGCTAAAAATAGGAAATACTCTTTGAGTCCTTAACCTTTGTGCAAACCGAAGTAATTTGTTTTAGCATCTATGCTGACTTCTGGGCTACGCGCCTCCTAAGGAAACCAGGGTGATATGAATCTGCTGCTTTTGGAGCCTTAGACTCCAAATATAGTCTGAGGAGAGGAAACAACTAGAAATGTACTTGCTTCTTGAGCCACCAGCTCTGCTGCTTGTTCCTGGCAGGGTGCACGGCTGGCTCTCCAATTCCCACTTTTATCCCTAAAAATGAGAGCAATAACCTCAGATGCGGGGAAGTTCAAAACCGTTATGGAAATGAGTGCATGGGGAACAGAATTTTTACAGAATCACAGAATCGATTTCGTTGGAAAAGCCCTTTAAGCTCCTCGAGTCCCCCTGTTCCCCCAGCACTGCCAGGTCCCCACTGACCCCTGGCCCTCGGCACCACCTCGACACGGCTGGGAAACCCCTCCAGGGATGGGGACTCCACCACTGCCCTGGGCAGCCTGGGCTCTCTCACTGCTGCTCTTTACCGAGGCCCACCAAGCTTGTTATCTCCTCAGGGTACACACCATGTGTAAGTAGAAGAAAGCAGAAACTATGGATGTGTAAATTCTGTTAGGAGAAAGCAAGACCTGCTCAGGAAAACCAGTTTTCTGCTTCAAAGGTGTCACCAAGTGACTCTCTCCTGGGCATTCCTTTGTTTATGAAGCCCTTTGTGGGTAGTGGCAGTGAAAGGGGAGGGAATGGCTGCTGGGGTGTAAAATGTTTTCCTTGTAGGTTGTTAGGTTGAACCTAAGGAGAGAGATCGTGAACTCCCATCTTGTGCCGCTGGTGTGGGTCAGAGACTGGTGGCAGAGACGAGGCCTTTGCGAGGACCACAGCTGCCTGTAGGAAGGGGGTCTCCGCCTCCCCCTGACCTGAATGTGGCTGCCGCAGGGTGCCACCACCGAGGTGCTGCTCTCCACGTCTTCTGTTCCTCAGGAACCTAACGAGGCTTTAGCTCTCTAGGACAATCACCCTGGTGCTTTGGGTAACGCTCTTCCAAAGGGAAGGGTCCAAGTAGAGGCAGGAAGGAAGGTGGAGGGCACTTTGCTGTATTCTTTGCATTTGCTGAAGAGCTGGGATGAAAGGCCAGCCCCTGGTTCGGGGTTTGTCAGCTTGCTGCTGGTGCTCAGGCCCGCCTGGGTGGGAATCCCCTTGTGATGACTAAGCTTTAACTGCAGATCAGCTGCTCGAAGGCTGCTGCTGGCACGGGCATTTAACTGACCAGTCAGCAGCATTTCAGGAAAACTCATCAAATGGGGCCTTTTATGCTGAACTCACGTGTTGCGGTTGGTGTGTGCCGGGAATGAGCTGCTTTGGCCTCAGGCTGGCTGGAGCGAGGTGATAGCAAAGGCTGATGTAGAGCAAGAAATGTTATATCCACTGAAGTTCTTCGTGATTGAACAGTTTTACTCCTTGTGTTAAGAGATAAGACCTTGTAGGACGTGGCATCAACCTTCCGGGTAATCCAGGCTGGCTCATGGTGAAGCAGGTGGGGTGATGGTGGGTCAGGGCACGGAGCAGCAACGTCAGACTCCCAGAGTTTCTAGTTCTCATTTTCAACTTATTGGACCTTAATTTCCCCTCACTCCCTGCAATATCACTGCCCATAAATTCTGTCGAGGGATTTTAGTAGCTGATTTTATTGGGGTTGGGAGTAGGAGAGGAGCCTGCCTGGAAGCAGGGGTAAGTGGATTTAGTATAAATGACGTGATTTCTGTTATTCCTGATTTTCTTAGCTCACACAGCAGCAGTGTGGCCGGGCTGACCAGCAACCTTGGCGTGAAAAACGACATACCGAACGCTCTCATTCGCGGTGCTGCCCTTGTGAGTAGCGTTGGCCGAGCCTGGCGCTGAACAAAGCTGCCTCTCGGCCCCACTGGGCTGCCGGGCTGGTGCTGGGCTCCAGTCCGGTTCTTTGCAGTCGCGTGTTGTTGCTGCCGACGTCACCGCTTTATCTGGTTCTTCCTTATCTGTCTGGAAGAGGAGCTTGGCTCTAATGTCTGAGGTCTCTCTTGTCTCCTAAAACACTCGGGTGCCACCCAAAACCAGGGATCTGCCGTGGCTCCTGTGTGGGTCGGGCTGACATGGCTGTGATGGGACGAGCGATAACCATGGATAACTTGGTTTGGAAGGGTACAGCTCTTCATCCCAGCCGGATTTGGTCTTGCAGAGGTGTGTAAAGACTTCCGAAGGAGGCTGTTCTGAGCGCGGACCCGCAGCGGATGCTGGTGCCTGTTGTCTGAGGGCTGCGGGACTTTGTGCACCGCTGCGGCTCACCGGGCCGTCTCCCAGCAGCGTCTTGGTCCCTCGGCCGGTATCGTCCAGTCCGGCCTGGAAACCTCTGCCACCTCAGGAGTCTGGGGCGTCACCTCGGGGGTCGCTGCAAAAATGTAGAGATGGAGATAGAACAAATAGCCAGAATGAAGGTGGGGGTCTCTCCTGGGCAGCCCCTCTCGGTGGACACCGGGCCGGCTCCTGTCCCATGCCTGGCACCGGGTTCGGTCCCTCACGGGGGGCTGGCGGGTTCCTCCCGCTGTGCAGTCCCGGGCCGTGTGTTCCTGGCCCCGAGCCCCGCAAACAGCCCCCGGGATTTGGAGGGGGGCGGGTGTTGCGGCCCCGCGCTGCGCTGCGGGCCGCCAGGGGGCGCGCGGCACCGGGCGGGCGGCGGGACCGAACCGGGACCGGGGGCGGAGGGGGGGCTCGGCGGGGACCCAGCTCCCCACTCCGCAGCGCTGCCTGCCCCGGCTTCACCCCACCCCGGGAGGCGGAGAACTGCCCCCCGCAGCCCCCCACGGCGGGAGCAGGGCTCGGGGGTCCCCCCCCCTTTATTAGGGTGGGGGGAAATAAACCGACCCTGAAGGTGCGGCCAGACCGTGGCCGTGGATGGGGCTTCCACAGACCGAGAGCCAGCAGAGCCCCGGGAGGCGGTGGGTGACCGGGCAGCGAGCTGCGACTGCGTCAGGTCGGGGCGGAATAACGATGGGTGGTCGAATTGGGGGCCAAACAACAGCCTCCCCCGCGCTTGGGAAGGCGGAATTGAATAACTTTCCGTGCTTCATCTGCGAGTCCCGCAGAACACCACGGGTCCGGTCCCTGCGGTGGTCCCAGCTCTCTCCCGCGGGCTGGGAAACGGCTGTGTTTGCGCTGTGTGTTTGCCCTTGCCCTCTCCAGCGTGGCCGCAGCCGGGACCCGTCTCCAAGGCTGGCAGAACCGCGGGGCACGGCTTGGCAAGGGAAGAACTCGCGAAGGCTCGGTGGTGGTCCTTGTTGGGTGGACCTGCTGGTGGCTCTGCTCTCAAATCAACACCCTCGCCCCACGCCGGGAGGGTAGAGTTAAGCAGATGTCTGACCTTTGATCGTGGAGAGGACTATGACTAGCCTCTGCCCTGATTGGCGTTGAAATTCAACCAAAATGTTGAAAAAGCTGCTTCCTCCCCAACCCTTTGATCTCACCATTAAATCTTGGAGACGTTAGTGGTGATTAGGAAAGTAAATGCGGTGTCATCCTGGAGGGAAGGCTGAAGTTTGTTCTGCTCAAGTGTTGAGCATTGCAGGAGTTAAGTTACATTTTGCTTTGGGGAGGAAAGGAAAAATCTCTCAGTAATTAATTAAAGATGCTGACGGTGATGAGCGGGCTTTGGAAGCTGGGGCGGGTAGGAGGTTGGTGGGAATCCCCTGTTGAATCGGTGACATGAGGGCCTTAGGAGTGATTCTGCAATTATTAGGCTGAAATGATGCTGAACGCAAAGTTAATCGTCTTATCTCTCAAATATCGAGCAAACTGCTTGCCCTGGGTAACTCTGGAGTGGGATTATACCGGTCGGTCTGGCACCCTCCACACTCCCCGTCTGTTCAGGGCTTCGCCGTCTTTTCCTGTTTGGGATAAAGCACTGACCAGTCTTCCGAGAGTTAATTTGGGGAGGTGAGGTCTGGGACACTGTTTTCCAGTCATGCTGGATTATTCCTTTTTTTAAAAAAATGGGTTTGATAATGAACACCCTGTTGCATATGAAGCTGTTCACTCCTCCCCAGCAAAGCTCCCCTGAGCCCATCCCTAAATAAATGCTTAGGAAAAGAACTAAAAGGCGACTTCCCTTCGTCATGTCTTCCTGGCATCAGGAAGCTGCAGTTGGGTGGGTTCCTGTGCCAGAGACTGTCCCCGGGCCATCATATTTGCAGAGTAAAATCGGTTCTGGTTTAAAAGCTGAATTCTGAGAATTTAAGTTTCAAAGTTAGGGAAAATGTTTGGGTTTTTTTTTTTTCTCTACTTTAAAGCCAAAGGCTCAATTAACAATAAACCAGGCTTCTTCCTTTCAGCATCACTGGAGTGTAGAAGTGATTTCTACAACACCCACTAAATGAGCAGATATTCTTGTGCCAAACCAGAAATTTCCATAAATAGGGGAAAGTTCCATTAAAGGGTCAGTCAGCTTTTCGTTTCCAAGCTTTGATTTGTTGGGGGTTTTTTTAAGGCTGATCTGAATCTCGTTAAGAACTGAAGATTTTTTTGGCGAGGTTTTATTTTTTTTTTCCCTACTCCCTTGACGAAGGTGAGAATTACTTTGGAAGCTCTGAGGAGCCTTTACAGGCTTCAGTATTGCTAATGACTCGTGTGTCCGGGCTGCCTCAAAGAGAAGATGTGGGGTAGTGTAGCCAAGGGGCCACCTGGGATTGTGGACCAGTCAGGGTTTTGGTCCAAGTGCCCAGGGGCCGGCTAACCCTGCTGTAGATAAGGGAGTGAATTTATATGGTGTCGGTGTAGCCTGTAGTTTTGGGGACCTCAGGGGTGGCATCTTTACTGCCAAGGAGCCTTCCACAAGCTTTTTTGGGTGGGAACCCAGCACAAGAACAAACTCCCTGTTTCAAACCTAAAAATCATGGAGAAATGGTTTAATGTTTGTGTTTACGCACCGTAAATCTTTGCGCCAGCTCCACTGCTTGCTGTAATGTGTCCTTGCTTGAAGAATGTGCTCACTGCAGCCGTGGTTTTCACCTTCTCCATATGCACCTTTGAACATCGTCTGATAGGAGGCACAGACCCCTGGGAAGTGAGTCAATCCGGGTTTTCTCAGCAGCTTCTCTTTGGACCCCTCAAAGATAGTTCTTGCTCATTCTTCTTGCAAACTGAAAACCCCCGAACTTGAGTTTTGGTGCTGCTCAGCCTGGTGATCTTGGGGTGGGAGCTCTTTGGTGGGTACCATGGTGGGAAGTTCATCCTGGTACTTGCCTGTAAGATCTTCCTCCCTGTTGGGAAGCACATTGGAACCTGATGGAGCTATGGTATGTACCATGGAGCTCCATCTCTGTCACGTGATACTCTACCCAAGCCCCTGTCTCAAGATGTTTAAGGTAGGTGTGAGGCTTGCAAAGGCTGTGGGGGAAGGAGGGAGGTGTCTGGCGCTGCTCTGTCTAGCCCCCGCCTTGGGGGTTACCTGTGCTGCAAGGGAAGGTAGGACAACCCTTCCTGGGCTGGCCGTAAGCTTGTTAGCTCACATACTTGAAATAGTAGAGTACTAGAACTCTCACCCTGCAAAATCTGTCTGAGAAGTTGAGTAAATATTTGAGTAGCTCGTCCTTGCAGAGCTCACAGCTGTTACAAGAGAGCGGCTGTTGGCTTTTGAGGTGGCTGATGGGCTGCAGTCGAGCCTCTTACCAGCAGAAATGGCCCTGTTTCGATTTAACCACCTTTCCTCGTGCTCAGGAGCTGTCTGCAGCCCCACGTACCAAGTGAGGGTGGCCAGGAGCGTTATTTGGTACACTCAGAATGTTTGTTTGGCTGCTGTTTTGGTACGATGCCACTTGTTTCTAAACAAGGAGCACAAGTAGGACATGAATCTTTGGAGCAGGTCCAGAGGAGGCCACAGCAATGATCCGAGGGTGGAACCCCTCTGCTGGGAGGACAGGGGAGAGAGCTGGGGGTGTTCAGCCTGGAGAAGAGAAGGCTCCAGGGAGACCTTAGTGCGGCCTTTCAGTGCTTCAAGGGACCAAGAAGAAAGCTGAGGAGGGGCTGTTCAGCAGGGGCTGTTGGGACAGGACAAGGGGCGATGGTTACACTGAAAGAGGGAGATTCAGAGCAGAGAGAAGGCAGAGATTGTTTCTGCTGAGGGTGGTGAGACCCTGGCCCAGGTTGCCCCGAGAGGTGGGAGAAGCCCCATCCCTGGCACCATCCCAGGTCAGGTTGGCCCTTGGGGCTCTGAGCACCCTGCTCTGGTTGCAGATGTCCCTGCTCCCTGCAGGGGGTTGGACTGGATGACCTTAAAAGGTCTCTTCCAACCCAAACCAGACTGTGATTCTAAGGTCACTTCTGGTGCTCTACAAATGCAGGAGCAAGGGAATGAGGATTCTGGGAAAGTGTGATGGGTCACATCTGCAAGAGAGGGAGCAGCTCTGCGAGAAACAGCTTCTTCCAAGGTTGCGATTAGCTGTACCTCCTGAACGCTTGGTGTTATCTCAGCTCTTGACGTTTCCTTTAATTATATGAAACGGCCTCGACAGGGTAAACAATTGCCATGGCATTGTCTCTGCAGCTTCTGTGAGTCAACGGGATGTGTAAACAGCGTGTGGGTTTGGGGACCCAACCTGCGTATGTCTGGGGACGTGAGGTACCTGCTGGCCATCCTCACGTCTGCTTCTTGTGCCTTGCTCTGGGGTGGCTCTTAGTGCTCGTGTTTGCCACCGTCTTGTTTTCACAAGAGTTCTTGGTGCAGAGGAGCCTCAGGGATTTTGGGAACAGCCCGAGAGGCTGGGTAGGGTGCTCACATCTTGCTTTCAGCTCCTTTGGGCCTCCATAATCCCCTCCCCAGTGAGCTGGTTCCAAGGGGGTGAGGAAGGGGATGATTCACGACACAAAACCCAGCACTGCTAGCAGCGATCTTTTACTCAGCAGGTTTCAATCTTCAGCCTCGCCGCTGCTTGGAGACACCGTGGTGGTTGAGCAACAGTAAATATTTGGGGGGCTGAGGTTCACTCGCTGTCTTGCCGATGGCTCTTGTCTGGGTGTGACCCGTGGTCTGGCTGTGCCACTGTTTGGGGTGGTCCCTGGTAGATCAATGAAGTGTCTTTGTCCAGATGAACTTCCGAAGCATTATCATGTTCCTTAAGTAGAGAATAAAGCTTGTATCAACATGAATCACAAAGTTGATAAACTGGAATGGTTCCTGCTGGGGTTGTCTTCTTGTATTGGGCAAATATTTATCCACGTTGTTTCAAAAGGCGTATTTGTGCAATGGAAGGAGGTCAAACCTGTAATTACCTGGTAGATTCACCCTGGTAGAGACGGCTTGTAAAAACGCAGTGTGTTTGAAAAGAAGCTTTTAAACCTGAGGTTTAGGCGTGAATCTAAAGTTGCGGTTTAAAATTTCAAATTTTATGAGAGTTTTCAGTTACACGGGTGCAAAAAGTCTTTGTCTTGCTGAATTTAAGCGCCTGAAGCCACATCTCTCTGCCGTTTCTTTTACTCTCTGAACTGTGGCAGGGAATTGGTGCTTCTCTTCCGACTGGATCTGCTGGGGATGATCAGAAGCCGAGGTTGTGTGCCAAACTTGCCTCGCATTTTAATCAGGAGCTTCCAGCCCAGCCCGTAATTAAAGCAGAGCAGGTGCGGCGGGAAGTTGGGTGTTCCCCAAAAGCTAAACCAAGGCGCTTTTGTAAGTCTCCCTGGGCAGAGCCAAGCGAGCGAGGGATGGTGGGATGCCCTGGCGCTGGCTACTTTGTGCAGGAATGTGGATAAAACGTCCCTGCGGACTGTAGAGCTCTGGGTGTTGGAGGGTAGTTCAGCTTCTTGGTGTGGCGAGTCTGCAGTTGGCCCTTCGTGGTGACAGGGGAAATGCTGAAAGATTTTGCTGCAATTTCATCTTTGGATGCGAAGAGCACGTGCACTTGCTGAGATTTCTGTGAAATGTTAAAAAGGGGAAACAAGACTTTTACCGGGAAATCTGACTGTGTTTTCAGTCAGCCTGTGGGCAGAGAGGCTCTCAGCTTAGCGCAGTTTGTAGTCTTGAAGGATTCGAGGTAGGAAGAGGAATTTGGGATCATGAGTCTTAGTGAATCAGAGCAGGGATAACCCAGGCTGTGGACCCTGATCTGCACATTGCAGACTGGCTTCAAGAGTGAAATACAGTGCAACCTCTGAGCAGTAATTTCAGTTTAATCTTAGAAGTGTGGGCAGCAGCTCGAGGGAGGGGATCCTGCCCCTCTGCTGCGCTCTGGGGAGACCCCCCCTGCAGTGCTGGGTCCAGCTCTGGGCTCCTCCACACAGCAGAGACACCGACCTGTTGGAGACATGTCCCTTTGCCAAAGGAGTTGACTATCTTGAATAAAGTCTGCGTGAAGCTGTGAAGTCTCGTGTGAGTTTGGTTGCTCCAGAGAGGTGGTTACCAGGAGGATGTGACTGTCTGGCACGTCGGCACTGCAGCCGCTCGCCTAGGAAGAGCACTGAGTACTTGTGCTGTGGCGGGCCGAAACGCACATGCTGGGCAGTGGCTGGAAAGGAGAGGAATATGGTTTTGATTTGTGCTGAAGCTCTGTTAGTTTTGTCATTCCTTATCTCCAGTGCTTTGCAACGGGAAGTCTTAGGTGATGTCAGTTCATTGGTTCTTCTCCGAGTATCTTAGTTTTTGCTGTGGGAGAGAGTTAAACAAGAGTTAAGCTCAATACCCTGCCTGTTTCTTCCCTAAACGATGGAATAATTAATGTGATTTTCTTCTGTGTTTTTGTTTAATGTGCTCCTGGTAATCTAGCTGGAAGTGGCAGATGGGCATCCTGCCTCCCCGTGCTTCACCATGGGGAATATGCTGCTGCTTTGCTGGAATGCGTCCTATATCTCAGCTCCCTTTGGCTTCTGACCAATGTTTTCTGTTCGTGCTGCTGCAAGGTGCTCCAAAAAGCCGTTTGTCAGCATTGGAGATTCCCTTGCCTCAAGATGGCATAGCCATGAATCACCGCCGGGATCAAGTTAGCCAAGATGTGACTGAATCTTTAATTTTCTCAGGATTACATTCCTTAGTGTTCCCTCACTCGTAAACAAGAAAATATTTCGCCTGTGTGGTAATGATAGTGGATGGTGAGGAGGCATCGCAGACAAGGTGTTTGCAGTACTGGCTAAAACATGCTCTCATGGAAAGTTGTGCTTCCTCTGCTGGAAAACAAAGCCGGGGGTTATTTTGGCCTTAAGCTCCTCTTGGCCCCAAGACCTACTACGCTATTTTCTTTATCCTGGTCCTGGTGATGATTTAGGAATTCCTTGTGTTTCAGCCACCCACCGCCATCAGCAGCTTTCCAGGAGCATGTCCTCAGCTTTATTTTCCCTTCCTAAGCGTGAGGCTGGGCATGCTGTCTGTCAGCTCATGGGCAGAGGCTGCTGCTGAGCCCTGTGTTCTTCCAGCTGTGCTCCATCCCAGTCAACATCTGGGCTGCTGTAGGACATGGGGTGCTCACCTTCCCTACTACTAGTGCATGCATGGTGGCACCAAGATGGTCCCTGGTGTGCCTGATCTGCTGCCCTTTGCTATCTGGGATTAAGCATCCGCTGTTGCCGTCCTGCTGACTAATTGGTGGGGACGAGGGCCCTGGAATGCGCTGGAAAATAGGAGTTTCCCTCCTGGAAATGTCGCAGGAAGCGGGGAGGAAATCATGCGCTTTAGGAGCGGTTACCTCACTTCTCCGTCTCACCCGAAGCACCGCCCTTTCCTCAGAGCAAACAGAACCTGAACAATGCGGTGCCAGCTGCCTTATAAATAAACCATTTTCCATTTCCACACCGGGTATGGGGCTGCCTTTTAGCACCACGCGAGGAGAAAGGAAGAGCGTCACATTGTGTTGCCTTGTGACCCTTCAGCTTGACTAGCCGGCTTCCTACCCACTCGCTTCCCCTTGGACATCCTTAATAACTCTTCCACATGCTCCGTTGTGAGGCACAGCCCAGAAATGGTTGTCTTTGTAGGTAGCCAGAGCTCTCATGCCTATATAATATATATTTTTTTCATATTTTTCTTGCTGCTGAGGGTTGCTACCAAACGGATTGTAGTGAAATGCATCCAGAGTTGTGCTGCTGCCACTTTTTCTTCTCCTTCCCCACCCTTCCCGTAAGATGGTACCATGGGTGGGTGCATCTCCAGCAAGGAAAGAGCCTTAAACCTCCTGTAGCTGACTCTCTGGCTGCTGGGCCCTGAAGGCAAACGCCCGGTATCACTGGTTTTGAACAGGCAGCTCCGTCTGCGTGGATGGGATAGTGCAAGAGACCTTCTCACTGCTCCCGTGGCTGAATCATGGAACATCAATGTCTGAGTCACCGCAGGTGAATGCGGCGTTTCACGTTGGTGTGAACCGAAATGGGAGCAGCAGTGGCTTCATTAGAGGAGCTAATATTGGTGCTCGTTAGGGGTTTCATTAGGTTTCAGAGTGAAACAATCCAGAAGAGTTCCTTTTGCAGACCATTAAGGTGCGAATGCCGGGTTTTCAATGGATGCTGGTCTGAATGGAGAGGAAATGAAACTCCAGAGGAAAGCGACGTCCCCACTCCTTACTGCCTGTAACTGGTCGTCTTGTTTTAACCCTCTGACTCTCCTGAAATGCTGTAAAATTCTCATGTCATTTTCCTGGTTACTACATTTTTAGAAGAAAATGTTGAAGGGACTATCAGTCATATCCCTTTTTGCTTTCCTGTAGAAAGCTCTTGGCTATTCCGAGCTCTTCCTTCTCATGAAGGGCTTCACCTGTCCCTGAGGAGTAAAAGCATCACTTCGTCCCTGGGTCCTTTGTCCATATTTTTCTCCAGCCGTGAAACAAAGCACTGTGGACTCAGAGGGTTCCCTGCGAGCACATTAAGCTCTGTCCTTGGGCTGGAGCTGAGGCAGGAACACGTTTTCGTGCTGCATCTGCTGGCGCAGAATTTACAGAGCGGGAAGTGAAGGATAGGACCAGCAGGTCCACGAGTCCACCTCGAAAATAATGATGTTGGTGTTACTTTTGGTTGGATTTCCCATGTCCTCTACCTTTTGTCAGCCCTCTTCTGGTGGGTTTTTGTTCCTCCTGCCCCAAAGAGAAGCGAGCTGTGGCTGATACTCCTGAAGGGTGTTTGAAGCCCAAAGCCAGTTGCAATTTGAAATGCAGATTTGTAGCTCAGCTCCTTGAGCAGCACAGCCCTGCATTTCGGAAGCAAATATTAATCCTTCTGCTCGAACTTTTATTACAAGCGCCTTTGTCTTGTTCTCTGTGGGATGGTTCTTCAGGCCGGGTCAGGGATACAGAGATGTGGAAGGGCTTTATTGCACCATGATGGCTTCACAGTTCCTGAGCAGCACCAGAGCCTGAGGAACGGTTGTGCGTGCTCTTGGCCTGCAGCTGCTGTGAATTTAAATGCATTTGTTTAAATTGCTTTCCTTGACATTTAAGCTAATGTTTTAATTCCACTAATGTAGAAATAAGGGGTCAGCGCACAGTTGTGCTGCTCTGCTCTAACAGCCAGCCGTGGGTCCTCTGTCCTGCCACAGAGCTTGGTGTGCTCTTCACTGCAGCGAATGCAATATAAAATACGACGGCTTTAACCGCCAGGGAAGTCAGGCGAGTCCTGATGCAGCGTTTAGTGGTCTGTAGTGTTCCCAGACGCAGGAATATTTTTTTTCCACACCTCCTTCCAAGCCGGACAGCTGATTTACAGACTTGGAGAAGCCTCCCAGCCTCTATTGCTGAACTTGGTGGGTCTCTGCCAGATGGCAGCATGTTTAAATGGCTTTAAAATGGCTTTTTCTTTGTTTCAAAGCAAAGAGTCTGAAATGAGGTGGAATCAGGCTGTTAATTGCCCACAATGAGGATCGAAAGTCCTTGGAAGACTGACTGTTGTGATGGACCAGAGAGAAACGCAGGCTCCTCTTTGGAGCGCGGGGATGAGCGGTGGTGGGAGGCTGAGAAGAGCAATGCTTTCAGGAACGTCCATATGTTCTGCGCGAGGGAGGCGAGTGCTATTCGCTCCTCCGCCCCCACGGGTCTGCTGATCCCATGCTCCTCCACCTGCTCTGCTGCCGTGCCCGCGGGGATGGTGGTCATGGCTCGGGGGATGCAGACAAGCAGGGTGCAGGTGCAGAGGTGTCCTGCTTCCTCCCGCGTTTTTATGCTGTGCTTCAGGAGAGGAATGGGTTTGGAAGTGGTCCGATGGCATGTCTAGGGTGTTAGTGCAGGAACCAAGAGCATCAACATCTTCCAGGTCTGTTTGTGGCTTAGATGGAGTTTTGTGAGATTTCAAAACTCCCCCTTCCCTTTCCTAGGGTAGCGATGGACTGCGGCTGCTGGAGGGACCGCAAGAGCTGCAGCAGATCGTGGTGTCTTTAAATCGGCTTTTCCCTGCAGCAGGAGAGAGCAAACCTGGATGGGTCAGGCTGGTTCCAGTGCCCGATTAGTCACTGCTGTGGTGCCGCAGCAAATCTCTGTATGTTTTTGAAAATTCTTCTTCCTTCTCAGTTAAAATTAAGCTTCTGGATATTTAAAGGTTTCCCCACTCCTCCGTGGTTCGGAGTACTGGAAATGATCTGGAGGTTCACTGAAGTCCTAACACAAATTGTGATGAAAATTTAAAGAATCCATATTTAACCTCTGGAGATCTTTGTGATGCAAACACTGAGGGGAATATTTGTTACCTTAATCATCAAGATGTGATGCATGAATAAAAAATAAACTCTTATTTCCCTTGTTAAATTCAAATTTTCCTTTGTTAAATTTAAATTGAATGAGAAGACACGCTTCCTGCTCCTACCTTCTTCCTGCCAACTTTGGAGAGAGGAATCACTCTGAAATTTGTATTTTTATGTACATCTGGCTAGATGTGTATCAGCCCAGGCAATCTGAAATTCCCTTTGCTTTCAGATAATGCAGCTCCTATAACAGAGAACGGTGCTTTCTCGTTCACGACCGCCCTAGTTTTGTATTTTGCAGCCTTAGGTACGCAATTACCTCCTCGATCCCGTCTGGGAGGTGAAACCCCTCCGTGTATGGTCGCACATGGTCTCTGCAAGTCCATCCTCGAGCAAAGCGTCCCAGTCTCCCTCCCGCCTCGCTCGCAGCTTTTCTCTCTTCTTGCTAAATTCAATGTGAGGAAGGAGCGAGGGGTGTTGATGATTTGGATTATGCAGCTAAGAGGCTGGAGCGGGGCTGGCTGTCTCCTCCCCTTCCTGAGCTTGGCCCTAGCCCGCTCGGCTCTGGAATGACAGGCATTCCTGCGCGAAGGGAGCTGGCACCGACGCCTATTTCTGAGAATCAAGTGCCCGGCCATGGGGTACGGGAAGAACAGGAGCTGCGCTGGACCGTCCGACAGCCGTGTTGTTGCCTGAGGGTTGGCAGCCGCCTCGCTCGCCAGGCTCTTCCCTGGTCCAAAGCGTGTATTTCTCTTTTTCAAGGACTAAAGTGCTCTCTCGGGGTAGACTTTTTTCCCTCTCTTCCCCTCCCACCTCCTCCCGGAGAGCTGCTTAGAAAAGAATCTAATGGGGCAGCCGCACTTCTCGAGACCGGTAAATCCAGCTGCTTTTGGTGAGTAATGGAGGGCAGGGGAGATGGAGGAGACTTTGGGGCTGCGGCAGGGCAGGATTGCAGGTGAAACGGAGGAGTTGGCAGGAGGGGAGTGCGGGGCTTGTGTAACCTGCGCCCAGCTCGGCAGCTGGGAAGAGAAACCAGAGAAATAATTCCATTTCCTTCCTTTCTCTTACTCATGTCACATGCAGTTGCTGTGCAGCATGTTCTGGTCTTCGGACAGGCGCTGAGCTGCTGTCTTTAGGGATAGCCTCTGCCTCGCGTGGCCAGGTTCAGGGACAGCAGCTTTACAAAGCGCTTGGACAGCGGTAAAATTCACCTGCGTGGGGTAGGAGCCAGCCCTGATGGTCTGGCCGGACCAAAGCTTCCCAGAATTGACTCCTCGTGCATCACGTCACCCAGCTTTGGGGGCTGCTCTGGTTGTTTTGGGGGTAGAAGGGGCTTGGCGGCCATCCTGCTGCTTGTTTGCTCTCTCTGCTCTCGAGGTCTCTGAGGTGTCAGGTGGCAGCAAACACAGCCTTGCTCTGGGTCCTGGAAGGAGCGTGACTTCCAGAGCACCGTGGGCAGGTCAGTGTTATTCCCAGTGTTGGTCTCAGGAGCTGTTCCCCGCGCTGGGATGATGATGAGCTGGGACTATCAGAGGAGACTTTCTGTGTCGTGCTGTTCCCTTTTATCTCGTACCGACTGCTGTCAGCTCTGGGGCCAAGCTGCTTATTCCCATCTGTGAAGCAGAATTCGCTGATTTTTAGCGAAACACTCGATGTTTGCACGTGACCTGAGACACAGATGATTTTTTTCATTCTTTTTCACTTTTAAAACTTTGATCCTACCAAAGTGCTTTTAGGGCTCAGATTAAACAGGCAATTCTCCCTTCCCCACCCCCAGTTCCCTCCAGCTAGTCCTGTTCAAGAGCTGCTAAAAATAAGTGGTATTGAGAGAGTGGAAGGGAGAAATAAAACTTCAGTGTCCTTCCTACTGTCCATGGAGATTAACAGCATCTTCTCCGTGAATTTATGCGCTGCTGGAAGCCAACCTGCTCAGTCGTGGGCTCTTTCTCTCGTCTGGCGCCAGAGATGGTGGTAATTTTCAGGGGAGTGGAGTAACCTGGTGTAAGACATTGTCCTTTGCCGGAGGCTGGAGACCAGCAGACCTGGTGTTTCCTCAACTGGCCGATTGCTGTCTGAAGTCTCTTTTCACAGGACAGCTTCCTAGTCCTGAATAAACCGTGAACTTGTAGAGATGGTTCTTGGGTTAACTTTGGCAGGATGCTGTTGAAAAGTCTTGTGAAGGTGGTGGTGATTAGAACCCTACAACAGACGGGGAAGCTGAGGGCTGGGACTGTTTGAGGCTGTTTTGTGACCACAGCCTTTTATTGCTTTAAAGTCAGTATTCACACCTTCCCTGGACCATTCAGGAAATGCACGTGAAGTTTTTAAAGCTCTTATAGGAAGCTCAGAAACATTTACCTAAAGTGCTTTTTTGATACTTTAACCTTAACAGCATTTCCCTCCAGAGTCTCTGTTTGCTTTGCGAGTTGTCGCTGTTTGCCTGGGAGCTGTTTGGATTCTTCGCTGCTCTGCCCGGCACAACAAAGCCGAGAAGGAGGGAGCCGAGTTACTCTGCGGACTGTGCATCAGCACTGTTTTGGCAACGGGAGGGCTTGCTGCGGCCCCACAGCCAGTCAGGATCCCGCGCAGGCTGGGTGTTGCTGTAGCCTTTGGTCCGGGCCGTGCCACACAAGGTGCCTCTGAAGGTGTTGCTGGGTGTGTAACGAGCAGCCACGTTCTCAGCGAAAGCTCCTGGTGCACCTTCTGGGCTGGTGGGACAGCAGAACTGCAGGGGGGGGGGTTGTGGCTGAGGGATATAAAGGTGAGTGAGCAGAAGTGTTCAGAGCTGCTGCTGTGGCCTTGAAGTCCTTGATTTGTCTGAGCGCTTTCTAGCTCTCAGCTACAGGTTCACGCTGATGCTGGCTGCAGCACCGGCTCACTGCTGCGGTTCTGTCTGGGTGTGAGCCTCCAGGCTACGGCTGAGAGACACAAACGCCAGGTGAGCTCCTGTGAACAGAAGCTCCTGGGATCTGTGGAAATCCCGTAGTAACTGCTGTGATAAGAGATGGACCAGGCTCTGGGTGAACTGGGGTTTGCAGTCGGAAAGAATCTGGTTCATGCGCATGATTTACACCCTGTGCAAGTCTGTGTTCAGAGCAAAACACTGATGCATGCTCGTTTCCTTCATGAGGATGTATCTTAACGAAGGTTTAATTTAACATCCCTGGAAAGGAGAGGGGCAAAGAGCCTCTTGTAGTGCAGGCAGTGGTGAGACGCTGCTGCTTCTGGAGTTCAGGTCTGCTCCACCACCTCTTGGTGTCTGCAGAGCTATTTCAGGGAGAAAAGCAGCACGTTCTCAGTCTTCTACTAAAATCAGCCCGCAGTCCTGTCTGGGGCTCGCCGACCATCCTGAAAGGATTGTGCATTTTCGTCATGAACTCTGGGAGTCGACTGTTTCCCTCCCTGGTACAGAGCAGTATGATATCAGGGGTCAGCGTCTGGGATGCAATTCTTTGATTCCTTCACCGCCTTTGCTCTTGCTTTGTCAGGGTCACTCGCTTCATTTTTAGCTTATGTAATTGTGTGCAGCTAGAACCAAAACTTCTCCATAGCTGTGCTGGCCTTTGATGGTGCGTGGCCTGAGTTAAAATGGTTTAAAAAGTCACCAGGACTAATTCTGCAGCTTGGTTTTAATGGGGGGTTGGTTTTTTTTTTTTTTTCATTCTGTGCCTCAGAGGTGCCGCTGTCTCCTGTGCTGGTGCAGGTGTCTGCCCTAGGAGGGATCGCCTTTAAATGTTTTTTGTTGATTCGTGTGGGTGTCTGGAGTCTCTGCTGTGCCTTTTTTAGGTGGCACTGCCAAAGGGGGCTGGATCTCTGAAGATGGGGGTTAACTCTCTGCTCTTGTGAGGGCTTTTCTTCCCCTGGATGATGGTGTGAGCATTAAACCGTTACATTTCCACGTTGGTATTTCCTGGAGGTCGGTGAGTAGCTGCTGGCTGCTCTGCGTGTCCTGTGTGCGTGGCAATGATGGGATCACGTGCGGTGTTTTTAATTGCCCTCCTGGATCGTGGCGCTGCCGGTTTGACCCAGGCAGGGTAGCGGTAGAAGTGAAAGCTTTACTGTGTTTAATAGGGACAGCAGCCTCAAGCCTGGCAAAAGCTTTGGGAGTAGATGACACACACAGCATTGCAGCCACTTGCGTGACGAGCTTGGAGACCAACTGCAAGTCTCCAGGTTCTTCTGCTGAAATGGTTTCTCTTCTCTTTTGAAAACCGCTGCTGCGGGAGCTCAATGGCACCCATGTTCTTGCACAGCAGTTTGCACCTAACGCAAGGGGCAGCGTGAGAAGAGCTCTTTTCCACCTGCTTTTCAAAGGCAAGACTCGAGTGTCAGTGTGGGTAGTGGGCTGGGGGTCTGGAAGACCAGCTGGCTGGGCATACGGATGGAGAGCTGCATCTCGAGCTGCTTGGCACTGCCAGAGCTTTCTCCCTTCTCGAGTCTCCAGGCTGTGCCAGTTTTGTGACGGTGCCATAGACTGTTTCAGTCTAAACATTTTGGGTTAACACAAATGTGCTGTTTAAACAGCTCAAATTCACCTGCTTGTTTTGGTGGAGCAGGAGCAGGATGTGTAAGTGTTTCAGAGAGAAGATCTGAAATACGGCACCTCTGGGAGGTGGCACCCAGGGCACAGCTCCCTCCCCAGCCTGGCTGGGACCCAGGGCTCTGTCCGAGGCAGGTTGGGTGCTCCAGGCCACCTACTTGAGGAGAAGCACCCGCTTCTGCCTGGGGCACTGCACTGAAGCTGCAGTAGATGGTTTATTCTGGGTTAGGCATGGGATGCTGGTGTCAGGGTGGGCTCTGTGAGCCCTCCCTGCTTCAGGGTCGCTTTGCTGAAGCAGAGGCTTCATGTAGTTGTTGCAGAATCACAGAATGGTCACGGACTGGTGGGGTTGGCAGGGACCTCTGGGTCCTGGTAGAGCAGGGTCACCAGAGCAGGGTGCCCAGGGTCATGTCCAGGTGGGTTTGGGATCTCTGCAGAGCAGGAGACTCCACACCCTTTCTGGGCAGCTGGGGCCAGGGCTCCCTCACCCTCACAGCAGAGAAGTTTCTCCTCATGCAAAGGTTAAACAAGGCCACGCTTTGGCACCGGGGCACATTAGGGACCTTCTGATTGAAGAAAAATTGATCTGCTAAGAAGGACTCCCCTGGGTTCACCTGCATGACCTCGTTTAACCTCATTCATAAATTTTAAATGGGTTTTCCAGCCTGGCACCACAGCGAGGGTGAGGCTGGTCTCAGGTGCAGATTTGCCATGCAGGTAAACAGCCGTGGTGCTGAACAAGGGCTGGGTCAGGTGAGGGCATCAGCCTCCTGACATTTCTCACCCTTCCCTTAAAGTCTGGTTCATCTTTTCTTGCCCCGTTCTTTCCCCGAGCACTGCGCTGTGGTCCCTTAGCAGTGTCCCAGGAGGGGTTGCAAAGCGGCTTGGGGACCCTCCTGTGCCTCGTAGACAGAGCAAGAGGAGGCTCAGAGAAATCCCACTTTGCCGACGCTTCCTTCAGCTTCGGCACCAAGCGTTCTCTCTGCCCCGTTTCATGGGAATTGGAGCTGGAAATGGGCTGTGGAGGGAAGGGAAGGCCCTTTTCTGAGGGTGTCTCTCGTGAACAATCCCTGAACAATGAAGTGATTTAAACTACGGATGAGCAAAGCACACCTAGAGCTGCTGATCCAGCTGCTAATTAGCAGTGAATGTAATTCATAATTGCATCACAACAGACTGTTTTAAATGCCTTTGTCCGGGTGGTAATTAGGGATGGTAAGAGGAAGAGTTCTGTGGAAGGGCATTACCGGTTTTATCCTATGCAGAAGCACAAGGGAGGAGGAAAATGATCTCTGTTGTGGGTTGAGGCTGTGGAGGGGGACGTGGTGTGCCCGTCTGCTCCTCTTGTATGGCCATTTTTAGACACGGAACTGATTATAATCCAGGGAAACCGGGTGTGCTCATGTTGGACAAGACGTGATGCCCATCACCAGCCCATGAGCAGCTGGTCACATGGCTGGTGGGGTCGCATGGCGGAGAAGCAGGAGCCGAGTGATTCAATATCGATGCTGAAGGTGGTTGTGAAACCTGGCTTTTGTGTTACCTGCATGATTGCAGCTCATGGCAGTGGGCACCTGCTGGGAAATTCCACCCTGAGCTGGTATTCGGTTTGACAGCCAGACCCGGGCTGTGGATGCTGCTGAAAGAGGTTCTTCTGCCCAGAGTAAAACTCGCATGTGGGCTCTCCCCTACCCTCAAGCTTTGTGCTGCTTCTGCTTTGGGGATATCGTGTGTCGCTGCAATTTCGGCTCATCCCTTCATGTCCACAGCCCGTCCGTAGCTGCTGGAGGCTTGTCATCCTCCCTCTGATTGGGATTGGAGATATCACAGCTTGCTGAGCGCTCTGCTCACGTGCAGACCTGACGGTTAAGTTTTCTTTTAATAACTGACTTTGCTTAGCGCAGCACTCCAACACCTCGGGTGGCCGACAGCGCATAAGTGACATTCCTCAGAGCCAGGGAAGGGGTGTGTATGGAGTGAGCTTGGTACCACAGCCTCCAGTGCTCACACTGCTCCTCAGGATGGTGAGGGAAGTGCCTTTGCGTGGCACTTGGGATCCAGATTCTGTCCCCAGCTTGAGCCTGGCAAGCGGTCTTGCCTGCCTGGTGAGCTTTGGGAACGCTCTGGTGAACAAAGTGAATACTGCTGTTTAAAATTACACCTGCAGCTCCAGGGCTAACATTCTGCTCTCTGAAGAAAGGGCCTCTAAACATCCAGACAATTCATCTTCGGTTTCTGGGAGACTGAAATGCCTTTTTTTTTTTCTCTGTCCTCACTTCCTCCCACCCACCCTCCCTCCCAGCAGAAAATACAGATTGGTGCTGACATCTCCTGTGTTACTCTCCACCCAATTTCTTTCTTATGAGCCCAGATTTTTTAAAGCAGCAGCTCAGATGCTGAATTGATTTTGTTTTTTTAGATATTTGCTGGCATGAGCTTTTCACTGGTTCTGAGTGAGCTTTCTGCTAGAGGGCTGGTTTAAAAAACAAACCAACAACCAAATAAAAAAACCCGCTCAGCCCCCACTCTGTGAAATCTGGAGTCCTGTGAGGGAGGGGAGGGAAACCTGCGCAGAGCTGGAAGGGTCGTGCCTTTTAGGTAAAGTCTAAAACGGCCATGGTCAGCTTTGAAAAGCCTTTGATCCCGCTGCTTAGGACGGTGGCGCGTCCTTCACACCCTAGCCACTCGGTAAACTGGAGTCCTGGGCTGGTTTTCCTCATCGTTTGGTTAAAGACCACACTTCTCACATCCAATCTAGATCCTCCTGAAACACCCTCCAGTTTCACTCGTGCTGCTTGCACAGTCTTCATTGCCCTTCTCTTCCCTGTTAGGGATCTTCCGTTTCATTTGTGCTCAGAGTGGAGAACTGGGGACGGTCTGTCCTGCAGTGTTCACAGTGCTGGCCCAAAGCTGCTGGGGAGCCGGTGGCTGGGGCTCCCCGTGCCTGATGCTTCCTGGGTTCTGACATCTCCTTCTGGGAATGCGCTGTGGGGTTGCAGGTGGAGCTCCACCAAACAACTCATTTTATCCTGTTTTTTCTCCTTGTCCTGACTCTGCTCTTCTCCATGTTGACAGGAACCTGCTTTTTCACAGCTGGGTCTGTATCCTCGGTGGATACTGTAGGAGGCAGCAGAACCGTTATCAGCTCTGTGTCCTATGTGCAGAATGGCTTTCCCCTAAAATTCCTTTCCCAGTCTCTAACCTCAGGAGATGGGGTTCTTGGCTGAACTTTCCACATGGGCCTATAGGCTATTGTCTTTTCTGCAGGCACGTCATACAGGCTTGTCTGAAGTCGACTAAAAGGTCTTCTGTGATCCCAGGCAGCTTCCAACCTCCACAACATTTGTCTTAGAGGCTCAAAAGTGAGACGCGCGAGTGCAATTTGTAACGCGGCACCTCAGCCCGCGGTATGCAGCGTTGGCAGGGCTGCGGCATTGGGCCACTGGAAGGCTCAAGGCTCTGCTCCCCATCCTGCAGGTTTTCATGGAGCTCTGCCACAAGCTGGGGGTCCTCCCGTCTTCTGCCGTGGCGAAGCCAGAGGGTTCCCGGTCTGTAAATGAAGGCCATGGAGCAGGCCACCAGCTGGCTTCGCTTAGGTTCTGTGCGCTCAGAGCTGTGATTTTTTTTTGCAGGCATTGCGGGGTTCTGCTGATTGTAAGTGTTCCCTTATGTTTCATCAAATACCCAGGAAACAGCCACACCAGGCAAGACGGTCACCAACTTTGTTTGGGCTCTTGTTCCGCTTTGCAAGTTGTTTCTTTATGAGGTTTTTTCATCGCAGCAAGTTGGGGTGGGTTGGGTTTTTTTTTTTTTTTGCGTGTCCCTTCCCACCTCCATGTCCTTCTCGTGGTGTTCTCCAGAGAGTTCGAGTACCGTAGGTGGAGCGCAGGCCTGTATTGTGTTGCTTTCCTGTGTAGCTGTTGCTCTTGGCCAGCTTTGCTGGCCGTATTTAGAGAGGGAGGAATGAGAGCGGCTGAATCGGAGCACACGCGGCTGTCGTACTGGCTCTGGTGGTTTCGGTGTGCGTAGACAGCCGTGAAAGCCAGCGCTGCAGTCGGGAAGGTATTTGTGTTCATGTAACTGCTTGTGTCTAGCACTGGTTGCTTCCAACTGAGGATGAGAAACTGCAGTGAAGAGATCTGTGTTTTTGGCACTGCAGATTTAACCTAACCCCCGTTTCCTTAGGAAGCCTCTTACCAGTTGCCCTTTACACTTTAACGGTGGACACCCCACTCTTGTCTCCTCCAGCTAATGTGAAACGAAGGCATGGGGTCTGCTACCTTCCCTGCATGAGCGTGCAGCCCCAGGGGCCAGGAGGTGGGAGACGGCAGCCGTCACCTGCGGCACAAAGGGAGTAACTGCTTTGTTCTTTCCCGTGCAGCCGAAGAGGTGGATCACCCCCCAGCTGAGGCCGGCATGGGGGTAGATGTTCTGGAATCGGGTGACACCACCCCTCCTACAAAGCGGAAAAGCAAGTTCTCAAGCTTTGGCAAGATCTTCAAACCCTGGAAGTGGAGGAAAAAGAAAAGCAGCGACAAATTTAAGGAGACTTCGGAAGGTAACTGGGGCTGGGTAGGAGTCCCTTCCTCTGCTGGGGAAACCCGCTGTTAGCCACTGGCTAGTGAGGAGGGCTTGCTGCAAGCCCAAGCGCTGACACGCATTAGAACCACACTGTGACTTTGGTGATGGGCTGGCACGTGTAATCTCCCCAGAAACACCTCGCGTGGAGCAGTAGTTTCAGACAAATAAATTCCTTTCTTGCAGGGAACCTCCCTGAGCAGCTGTGGGGAGGGAGGGAGGGTTCGCTCCACCATCACCGATCTAGTGTGAAGTGCAGGCCTGAACGTGCAGTCCCCGCTCCCTCCTCCCTCCTCCTAATCCATGCAAAAACAGTGAAATTTGAAGCCCTTTTATTTCCTCCAGAGGATCCCTTTAAAAAAAAAGTATCTTCTTGACCTTCCAGCTGACTCTGTTTTCTGAGTGCTTCTTTTCAATTTAATGTCAGTTTTAGAACGAAAGATTTCTATGCGAAAGCCAAGAGAGGAGCTGGTAAAAAGAGGGGTTCTGTTGGAAGACCCTGAGCAGGGTGAGTGCGCAAATGAACTTCTCCTCCTTCTGTCTGTCTTCTGTGTAGCTGATCTTCCTCCAGCAAACCTTCACAGCCATTCTTCTTCTGGGAGAGAAATCTCAAGGCTCTTTGCTAACTGGTTCCTGTCTGTTTGTCTTGCCCTTTTCAGTATGTCTGACTTTTACACCTGGCAAGGAAGGCGGCTGGTTCAGCTGGGAAGATGTTGCTAAGAAAGCGCAATGCCTGTCTTGGTCATCTTCCTGTCCGCTGCCCGTGGGGAGGGGACGGCTGTCCTGTGTGTCACTTCCCATCCTGTCCCTCTTGTACGTGTCCTGCTCCGGCTGCCTCGTCTTGTCCCACTGAGCAAATCTGTCACACTTGCACTGTCCATCCCCGGCTTGTTCCGCTTGCTCCCCAGACCGCACTCTTAACTGCTGCGGGAGAGGCACTGGCCTCGGAGCTCCAGCCCCAGGGCCTTAGGCCTGGATAAATAAACCGATTGATGACTTTTGAGGTGCTGGATAGGAGCATCTCCTCAGAGTTACAGACGAGATGGTTCATGGTGTGGTGCTATAGTTCGTCACACCAAAGGTTTACTGAAGCTTGCCCTGCTGTCAAAGAAGTCTTATCTGCTTTTCTGTCATCCTTGATGTCTCTGAGCTGGGGCCACCCGGCCAAAATAAATCCTCAGCCAGATCAGTTCATTGCCTACTCACCATCACCTGGAGCAAAGAAGGCTCCGGGGAGACCTTAGTGCGGCCTTTCAGTGCTTCAAGGGGCCTGTCAGAAAGCTGGGGAGGGGCTGTTCAGCAGGGGCTGTTGGGACAGGACAAGGCGTGATGGTTACACTGAAAGAGGGAGATTCAGACCAGAGAAGGGAGAGATGTTGATGCTGGGGGTGGTGAGACCCTGGCCCAGGTTGCCCCGAGAGGTGGGAGAAGCCCCATCCCTGGCACCATTGCAGGTCAGGTTGGCCCTTGGGGCTCTGAGCACCCTGCTCTGGTTGCAGATGTCCCTGCTCCCTGCAGGGGGTTGGACTGGGTGAGCTTTGAAGGTCCCTTCAACCCAAACTGGTCAGTGATTCTGTGACCTGGCTGTGTGTCAGGTGATGTGGGTACCAGGGAGGGGGCAGGACGGGGTGGTGGGACAGCAGCCCACCTGTCTGGGTGGCAGCGTGGTCTTTGGCTTAGAGGAACATGGAATTGCCCCTCCAAAGACACTGCAAAGGCAGCCTTAACCTAGTGCAAATTTCCAGGTTCTTCTAAGAAAGATGCAAAGTGGAAAAGGGAAGGTGAAAAAGTGGTTTTCAGATCAAACCACTGAAAGCAAAACTGAGAGGAAAAGTCTTGACGCAGTTATTTGCACCTCCACTAATGAAAGGCACCTACAGCCACCCGCAGGTGTGAGTGCTGGGCTGGAGGAAGAGTTCACGGGGTACAAAAGTGTACGAGGTCACGGGATGAAACTGCGGAAGAGAGATCAAAAGCTTTTGGTTAACAAACTTTCAACTAGAGCTAACAGAGGAACAATCTTCCAAACTGTAAGGGTGGAACAGGAGCGTGGCTACGGGGTGGAATTATTTTCTGCTTTGAGTCATCTGATCTGGCTTAAGGAGCAGAAGATGGCTGTAACCTGGCCAAAGTGCAAACCCAAGGTATGAGGGAGCAGCCGGCATTGTCGGGAGGGTCAGATCAGGAAGCGCATTATCTTAATCCCTTCTATGAGTTCAAGACACTTGGGCAGTCATAAGATGGTGATGGTGGGTGGTTGTATTTGCTTTTTAATTTTAAAACTGGCTCCTACAAGGTCAGTTGGTTTTCTCAGGCGTGTTCTTAAGGGAAAAAGTGCTGCAAAAGGCTTTGAGATGAGTGAGCGAGGAGGAAGGGAAGAGGTACATGGAGGCTTTCCAAGCTGGCACAGCCGGGAGAGGAGGCCCTGCTGCTCTCTGGGCTGGCAGTCAGCAGGTTGTGCTGGGCTCACAGTAAGGAAAGAAGATGGCGTTGGACTGGCTTGACCTTGAAGGAGGTGGCTGGAGCTGAGGTCAGGAGTGAGGTGGTGCGAGAAGGCTGTCAGGAGCGTTGGTGTGCGGCAGCTCTCTGCCGAGAAGGGCAGGCAGGGTTTGGGTGGTGAGGAAAGCTAGATCATGCTATTCCACCTCCCTCAGCTGGCCAGAGGCGATTGCTGCTATAAAAAGCTCCAGCTCATCTCTGGAGTTTCAGCCCTGGCTGGGGAGGAAACTCCCTCTGGTTGCTGTCTGTACTTCCTGCATTTCAGGGAAGGGCAGCTCAGCAAGGCAGCGCGGTCTCTGGTCTCCTCTCAGGAACCAAGGCTGCTGGTTTTTGCAGAGCTTTTGGCCTCTTGGCCACTTTGCTTTCAGCTTCCCAATAGCAGCAGGTCAGGGAGGAGGAGGTAGTGCCTTGCGGGGGGCGAGGAGGGCAGTGGAGTAAATCATCAAAAACTGGAGCAGTGGAGTGTGCTGGGGTCTGAGACCTGCGGGACCTGTGATGCCAGATACACCACAGCTGCTTGAGAGATATTAGATGGGAAACATGAAGGGTTCTTAATCAAATTGGTGATGTATCTGCTCAGGTTCTCCTGAGCTGGAGAGCAGACAAAACGGGCCCCTCAGATCAGGCGCGAGGTCTGATTTGGGGAATAATATTATCAAGAGTTTGTTCTGTCAGGGCAATTTCAGAGAGAGAATAGTTGAGTGTTTCCTCATGGTGATGAGGGCATATGATGCTCTCAGAAGCATGGGCTGAACAGAGGTGGGTTTTCCAGAGGAGGTCTTGCTTCTAACGTTTGGGAAACTCCATCCATAACAGCAGAAATAGTCAAGATGCACTAGATCAGATTCCAGAGATGTATCGTTACAACTGATGAAGATAAAGGTAAAAAAAGTGAGGAAATAGGCCTTGGGCAGAGCAGGGAGTTTTGTGCCAAACCCGGGGTGGAAGCAGAAGGAAACTAGAGGTGCTTCGGCTGGTTTTAAGACTTGATCCGAATCCGTTATTTGCACGTCCAGCAGATGACTTGGCAGCTGTTGGAATTTGTGCTGCAGCAGAGGATTTGTGAAGGCTCTGCAATGGTGGGTAGATACAGAAGCTGCTGGAGGCTTTTCACTGCAGTTGCAGCTTCCTTGGGCCGAGACACAGCACTGGGCATACTGGTCTTAAATGCAGTAGCGTTCTTTCTAAACAAGAGGCTGCTGAAGAAGAAAAACACTTGATGGGGTGCAGTGCTATACTGCAGTGTTGATAAAGAAATCGAGGCACCTCAGGTCCAGTTTGCTGGTGTTGCCGTGTGCTCCTCTGTGGCTCCTCACAAGCCAGCAAGAAGGTGGTATGGTCAGCTCAGCCGTATCTCCTCCGTCTGCTGCTTTCTGAGTGTTTTGTGTTCACTTCTCTCCCCTCCTGTCCCCTTGCAGATGGTGAAGAACCAGACAAGCTGAACCCGCCTGTGCTGAAGAATGGCCACACAGTCCCGATCGGTGGCCCCGCGGTTTGTAACCTGGCCAGCCAGGAGGAAGAGGCCACGAAGCCAGCCAGCCTTAGGAAGCCTGTTCCAGCTGAGGAACCAAAGAAAAGGCAGGGTAAGAAACTAGATGTGTGCAAAATGGGTTGCTTCAGTTTTTCTCAGGACCAGTTTTGAGTTCTCATCTGATTCTTCCCACCCTGCTCTGGGCCCTCCAGTCTCAAACTGAGCTGTCTCACCTTGCAGGCTCATCCAGCAGCCACTCCGGGCCTGAACTGGAACCACCTCAGGAGCCGTGTGTTCCCAGACAGCCTCTGCTTCCTCCAAAAAGACCTCCCTCCACTTCCCAGGAGGCAACCGAAGTGCAGGTGAAGGAGCCAACGCCTGCCAGCACTGCTGCAAAAACTGTCCCCTCCACTACAGCCCCCGCTGCAGCAAAGACAGTCAGTTCAACGGTTGCCCCTTCCCCAGCCCCCAGGACTCTGCCCCCTGCTCTCGCCAGTGCCAACACTACTGCTCCCACCAGCACAACCAGCACAGCTCCTGCCAAACAGCCTCCCGTCCCTCCTCCCAAACCCCTCAACAGAAATAGCAACTCCCTAATAGGTAAGTGCCTCCGTAAGTTGTTTTTTTTGACCTGTGGATGTTCCGGAGCCTTTGCGCAGAGTCTTCTCCCTTCATCAGGGAAGATTTTTAGTGTCATGTATCCTTAAATGTCTGACTGTCTTTCCTGACCACAGTCCAGGCTGGACTCAGATGATGTGCCAGTGTTTGACCAGGGCACCCGCGTCCTGAGAACAGTATAATTACTGGAGTCCTCTGCCACAAGCCGTCTCGCCTGTCAGACCTTGTGTTTCCAGCAGGGGGGAATCCCTGCCTGCTTCTGGCAGGAGTCGGGGTGGTGCGGGTAGAGGGGACGGCATGTTTCTGACCACCATAAGACACTGACTTTGCACATTGATGCTTCACTGAGGGATGGGATTCTGCTGTGGGCAGCCGGGATTGGAGGATGGTGTCTGAGATTTTTGCTTTGTGAGACTGTGGTCAGTGAGAATTGATGCTTTCAGCTGGTCTTTGAAAAAGAAAAAAAAAACCCAACCCCCCCCAAAAAATGCACATCACGTTAATCCATGTCTGTTATGGCTGTCACTGCTGGGCCGTGTGGTTTCCACTTAGTGCAGAGAGGATAATTCAGACTTCCCTGGTTATACTCGGGCACCTTCTCTAAGGTCTGTGGCCAAAGTGTTGCCATATTAGTCTCGTCCTTAAGGCTTGTCCCAGGGATGAATCAGCTGAACTGTAATTCGAGCTGAATCTTCCCACTTCATTAAAAGTCTTTATCTCAGTAACTCTTCAAAGCAGAAGATCTGGGGAGAGTTTCTTAAAGCTGAATGAGTCCCTGCTCTCCTTAGGGATTTCGGGGGTCTCAAAGCTGCACCATTGCTGGAGTAAATGAGACCGCTCCCATCCTGCCAGTGTCCTGTTGCTATTTCACAGCCACCGGCTCATCTTTTGGTGGGATTGGCAGGGACTGGCACAGGTTGGAGGGAGGCTCCTGGGGCAATCGATCAGACCAGGCTGTGCTGTCTGCACAGCACCCGGAGGCGTTACCCAGGCGCGGTTTGGGAGGCAGCAGTGGAAGCTTCAACCCTGCGCCAGGAGCCTGGGCCGCTGCTTTCAGTGCAAACTGCGTCTCGGCTCTGCTTGGGGCTTCTCCTTGCTCCAGCAGGTTCTGCAAGCGACCTCGCTGCAGTATGAACCGCTGCTCTGTGGCAGCCCGGTGTGATTAGCCTGAGCACTCGATGAAATACTTTCTTGTTTTCTTTAAGCTGCTTGCACACATCACAGATGGTATTTGAAATGCCCTGGCGCTAATTGCAGGAGGTGCTTGTGGAATAAAAAATGTGTGGCTGGAGACAGCAGTGTATCACACAGATGTTCAGCCTCTCCCCAGCAGCGCGGGGCCGGGCTCGGGGCACCTGCGGCTGCAGGCGCAGGGTGGGAGGAGAGAAGAGCAGCCAGCCCTGGTTTTGTCTCCTGGGTGAGGATGCAGATGCAGAGCGAGGCTTTTCAGCTTTGGGCAGGGCCGATGGAGCTGGAACTGCAGCACGCACGCTGTCATCACTGTGCCAGCCTTGTGTTGCTGTGGATAACCGGCAGCCATGGAGCTGGCTCCAGGAGCTCTCCACAGGTCTTTGCTGCCTGCTTGGACTCGGGCATTTTGCTGCTGTTCTGACCTAAGGCAGGGAGGGTCGTTAACGTGCACGTCACCCTGTTGTTCTCTTGTGAGCGTTCTCTTCCGTTCATTCTCTGAGCAGTTCTGGTGTGTCCGATGCAGCACCTAGACATAAGGCTCAGGAAACACTCGGCTCTTAGGGAGTAGGAATTTAACCAGCAGTAGCTCGACAAAGCAGGACAAGCAGTGCTGTGCCACTGGCCGGGAGCTTGGCGCAGCCCTGGTGCTCGGTGCTGCTGGCAAGTTAAGGAGCCACAGTCACTGTAGCATGCGCCAGAGCACCGGATCTGGCGGCGTGGCACGTCACAAGGCTGTACCAGTTGGTGCACTGGGTTTATGGCACTGAAGGGAAACGGACTGGCTTGGGAGGATGCTCTGGGCAGTGCCCAGCCCTTCTCTGTCTCTTCCTTCTGCCAGCTGCTGGTGCCTTTCAAAATCTCTTATCACCCAAATGTGACTGGAGCCTGGTCCTGTCAGGCTGGGAGCACGGCTGAGGAGATACTGGAATCCCTCTGGGCTGCACTTGATGGGAGCTGAGGGCACTTGGTGTTTCACACAATCTGACCCTTAATCTACAAGGGGAAGGTCTGAAAATGCTAAACATCCCAAAAATGCGCCCACCTCTCTCCAGTTCTGCAGCCTTATCTGGGTGAAGCACTCCCAGCTTCCAGCACCCTCTTGTGGTGTCTGGCACTGCGGGTTCCTCCCAGCTCTGCACTGGGACCTGTGCTGCGTGGAATGGGCAGCAAACCTTGTCCTCTTCAAGCAGGTGGGCAAACCCTTTCCAAGGCCAAGAAGCTGTTGATACATGACTGTGAAAGGCTGCAAACTCCTGAAGCAAGAGCAGGCTTCAGTGGTGCAACTTCTTCCCCTGGGACCTCCGTGATATGACACGGTCTCCATTCCTCCTCCCTCTCCCAGCAGATAAACTCTGTGCAGGCTCAAGGCTCCTAGGTACTTCTGGAAGCTTTGTTGGTTATTTTGTACTTGCAGAGAAGTTTACATAGGGCTTAAGGAGCAGAGTGCAGAGGGAGGAGAGCAGAACCTCATCCTGAACGAGGCAGGAAGCGACGTGCTCCTGGGCCACGCGCCGTTCTGCTCACTTCTGCCTTCGAGTGAGGCTGCCCAGAAAGTGTTTTCATGTGCAGGGCAGCTGGAGCCTGGGGTGTCCTGGATGTCTCGGATTCCTTTGCAAACCGGTGCTGTAAACACAGCCGTGTAGTGCCCTACATACCTGTGCTCTCTGGCTGCGCAGCGCGGCTCTGGGCGAGCTCCATCTGCTGTCACCAAGGGCTGCTGCTGCTTCTCTCTCTCCGGAGCAGCAGGATGCGCAGACCTCTCCCAGCCTGCCTATTTCTGGCTGCTCTCCCAAGTCTTACCTTTGCTGCAGGAAGGACAAACTAGAGCCTTTTGCAGCCTGGTTATTTCTGGCCCTGTGTTCTAGCAGAAAAGCAGCAGCGAGTGCTCGGCCCAGGGCTTTGCTGTGCATGTTCTACCCTGGTGAAGGGTATCTGGGAAATGCCTTGTTAAATAGAGTGGCTTTTGTGGTTTTTATTTTCAGCTGAACTTTCTCAAGCAATGAACAGTGGTACAGGCTTGTCCAAGCCTTCCCCTCCTCTCCCACCGAAGAGAGGCCTCCTGCCCAACCACACGCCAGAGGCAGCTGTCCCTTCCAAGCCCCCGAGCGACCGGACAGTAACATCCAACCGCCCCACACTGATGCCGACACACGTGGCCTCTGCTTACCCGCTGCCCCCGCCTTCGCCGCCGCTGCCCACACACATCCCCCCCGAGCCTCCGCGCATGCCCTTGCCTGCCTCCACCCCTGCCTTGGACCCTCCGCGCTCCCTGGAGCTCCCCAAAGAGACTCCTCCTCCTCCTGAAGACTGCAAGTCCTTGGAAGTGTCAAAGAGGACAGCGGAGCAAGGGTTTGGAGAGCCTCACGTGCTGCCTCGCCTGCCCCAAATCCCGCTGCACATCCGTATCCAGCAGGCTCTGGCCAGCCCTCTGCCCGTCACCCCGCCTGCTGACGGGTCGCACAGGGCTCACTCGCTGCTCTTCGAGAACGATGGCTTTGGAGAAGACAACGGCAGCCTGGGCAGGACGAGGTCCCTGCCGGTCACCATCGAGATGCTGAAAGTGTGAGTACCTCCTGTCCATGTGCGTGGCGCTGTGGGTCATGCTGGGCTCTGACACGTTGGGGTCATCCTCCCTGCTGTGCGAGGCCATGACATGAGGGGGGCTGTGGGCAGGGCTGGTTTCTTTGCTGGTTTTTGCAACAGCTTAGAAACCATTTTGCCTGTTGGCTGAATCTGTTTCACCCTCTCAGGGAATCAGTGCATCTTCCCTGTGACATTAATCCTGGCTCTGGGATTTTGTTGCTCACGAAGGGAAATGGGTTCCAGACTCCAAACACAGGCCGATGCCAGGAATCCAGGCTTGACTTTTAACTGCGCCGAGACAAAACCAAGGTCCTGGGTTTCATCCGCTTGTGGCCTTCCTTAGCCTTTCATTTTGCAAAACAGAAATGGGAAAAGGACCGTCTTGTATCAGAACAGGGTTGACCCTGCACATACCAAAGTAGGGGGGTGAATGGGCTGTTTGGTTCTGCAGAGAACCTGCCTCTGGCATTTCCTCTGCCAGAGCTCCCTGTGCTGTGGGGAGAGGGGTTGGTGCAGGATCGTGGGGCTGCTCCTGCATCTCTGGTTCCTGGGCTCCCCACAGACCTGCCCTGTATGGGCTGAGGAGAGCTGAAGGTGTTGATCTCAGGGGTGTCCCCCTGTGACGGGTGTTAAGAGGTGTAATAGCGTGTTCTCGTCAGTCCAGATGATGAGGAAGAGGAAGATGATGACCAGGAAGCGGAGCAGAATTTGGGCCCTCGTGTGTATATTGGAGACGTGCCCTCTGTCACAGTCATCCCCAAACTGATGCCCCAGGTCCTGCCAGAGGAGCAGGAAGGAGACGAAGGGATGAGCGACTCGGACTCAGAGGGGCCCATCCTCTACAAAGACGACGAGGATGAGGAAGAAGATGAAAGCCATAACAGTAAGGCTTTGACATTGCAGCTGGCTGCTTTTTTTTTCTCTGCTGAACTCGTGCCTGGCTGCATTGAGCTCTGGATCAAAGAGCTGTTCACGCAGCGCTTCAAAGCAGCTGGTTCTTGGTTTCGTGATGTGCCACATGTCCTTTCCCTCGCTTTTCCAAAGCTCTACAGCCAAACCTGAGCTCCTCTGGTGAGGGGCCCCCCCTCCAGCTGCAGATGGCCCCTTCAGGTGGGGGTAGCAGTAGGTGACCCCCGTGGGTTGTTGCTGGCGTGACTTGCTCAGGAGCTGCAGCAGAGCCCAGGCGAGAGCACAGCTGGCAGGGGCACGTGGCTCACGTCGCCGCAGGCTTCAGCCACGTCCCGCTGCTCTTCCTCCCGCAGGCACGCTGGCTAACAAAGTGAAGAGGAAAGACACACTAGCTATAAAGCTGGGGAACGCGACCACGCCGCAGGAGGAGAAGAGTGTCTTCCCTCGCAAGAGCAAGGAAGAGTGGAATGAAATTCGGCACCAGATTGGGACAACGCTGATCAGGTACGAAGAGCGAAGGAGGGTTCGAGGCGTTGGCGCAGTATGAGGAGTGGGGGCAGACAAAGCCGCTGCCTAGGCTGGAATCTGGTGGGTGGTTGGGCACTGCTGCTGGATCAGGGCTGGGAGGCCAAGTGTGGCTTTTCCTCCTCGGTTGTAGCATTTGGAAGTTCCTCCCGGAGTGGAGCAATAGCCCCTGACTGGCCCCTGTTTCAAGGGGCTAAATGGGCTGGGAGGGGAAAATCTCAAGGACTGCAGAAGCATTTACTGCTGTGAAATAGGGATGACTGTAAAGACGTAGATAGAATTATAGAACTGTTTAGGCTGGAAAAGGGCTTTAAGGTCTTCAGGTCCAGCCTGGATGGGTGTAGGCTGGGTGCCGATATGTTAGGTAGGGGGTTAAGCTGGCTCTGCTGTCTGCTTGAGCTCCCTCTGAGCTGTTAGAGGCCGCACCCTGTGAACAGCTGAGTGGAGGAGAGCACAGACCAGGGCGACGAGGGGTGTCAAGGCAGCTTTCCAGTGCGCCCAGACCAAGCGGGTGTATCCTTCATCCTCTGCTGATGAACAGCCAGATAAAACGTTAACGCGCTTGTGATGCTTTTCTTTAGGCGACTGAGTCAGAGACCAACAGCGGAAGAACTGGAGCAGAGGAACATTCTTCAACGTGAGTAATCCTTAGCGGTCCTCAGTAATAAGTTTGCCTTTAATGTCTTAGTACACCTGGAATCTGTCTGAAATGCAGCAATAGGGGGACCGTGCTTTGGGTATATTGCTGTAGTAAAGCAGTTCCAGTGATCTTCTCAGTATGAAACCGGTTCTGGATAAATCAGACCTTAGTGGTGGTACCACACAGTGCACTTCAAAGCATCCCATTACAGAAAGGCTCCCTGATGCCTCGGGGAAGAGAACATGAGCAGGTTAAGACTCTGATGTTACCCAGCAAGGACGGTTAAAGGTGGTTTTGTTTGGGCTGGGCTTTTCTTTGTGGTCCAGACGTTACAGTGCTGTGTTACATGATCCAAAAAGCAGCAGCTCATTGCTCAGGCAGTGGCGTTTCTCTTGGCCGTACCTCGCTCTGCAGAAGTTTTAAGTAAACACCTCAAGGAAAGGGAAATGTCAGCTCAGGAAGTTTCCATTTAAAATATTTATCTGTGCTGTTATTCTCTTTAAACTGTTAGTAGAACAGCTTGGGGGGGCACAGTCTGTGGAGCGGCTTGGGTGTATTTTGGGGATATGGGCATTAATCTTTAACGTACCCAGGGCTGGAGGGAACAACTCATCTGCTGCTGCCAGTTGGGGCGTGCTGGGCGAGCCAAGGGTACCGCGTTGGGCTTTGGTGGATTATCTGATACAGCTCAATACTCGCCTTTGTTCACCTCCAGAAAGCACTTTTCAAAGCCTGTGATGCTTACAGGAAAAATGTACCTTTTTCTTTCCCTCGGCAGCGAAAAATGAAGCTGACCGTCAAGCTGAGAAGCGAGAGATCAAGCGCCGGCTCACCAGAAAGGTATTGCTGGCCACCGTGCTGTGAGGGCCATCTGGCAGAGCTGGCGGGGACGGTGGTGGCTGCGAGCACCTTGGGGGTACCTCGCCCTCGCTGCGGGTGAAGTCACGGGGCTATTGTGTAAGCGTCCCCGGTGCTCTCTGACCACAGCGACCTTGGAAGGGGGGCTGTCACCGGCAGTGAGTCCTGGGCGCCACAGCCACGTTTGTCAGTGATAGATCGGAGCTGGCATCACACATGACAGGCTTGATGAGAACTAAATTGGGCAACTGGCACTCGAGAGGTTTGTTGGTGCTGGCCTGGCTGTTCTAACACAGCCCTTCAGGGGGCACGACTGTCACACCAGGCTCCCCAAAATCCACGTCTAAAGTAGCAGCAGTGTGGGAGAAGCTGAGCAGAGCAGCAGCTGCTTCTGGCTTTGACGCCCAGGATACTCGTGGTTGTTCCTCATGGCTGGGAGAAGCTTCCCCAGGGCCCGTGGGTATGAAATGCGAGTGTTGCCAAAGCGGGGAAGGGGCTGGCTTGGTTTAGGGGTGTCACACAGGACTCAGCGTTGTCGTGGCTGTTCCCCAACCCCTCGGTGTCTTCCTTGTCCTCGGCAGTGTGGCCATGGCTGTGCCCTGCCTGGCCTCATGATCCAGGGTTTGCCTGATCCCTCACAGGCTGCCAGCAGGACCCAGTAGGATCTGTGGCTCAGGCCCAGTGAGGGAACTGGTTTTAGTTTTGCTCTGGGTGCTTAGTCCTGAACTGGTTTGTGGACAAGGCACAGACTAACTACCTCTATCCTTGCTGGTGTCCAGCTTAGCCAAAGGCCCACGGTGGCAGAGCTGCAGGCCAGGAAGATCCTGAGGTTTAACGAGTATGTGGAAGTAACAGATGCTCAAGACTATGACCGGCGAGCGGATAAGCCGTGGACAAAGCTAACGCCAGCCGACAAGGTGATGGGGAGTGTGGGGAGAGGAGCCAGATTGGGGTGTCCCATGCAAAGGAGTGTGAGCCAAGGAGATTTGATCTGTTCCTCTTGCCTCACCTCTGCATCTTTCCCTCTGCCACCCTACCGAGCCCCACCAGTGTCCCTACACCCACGTGTGCTGTCCCCAGCCCTGCCCATTCCACCATGACATGAAGGCCAAGTCGGCATGGTCTGCAGGCCAGCATGGCCTCAGCCTCATCTTGTGAGCGATATGAGGTACAGGGTGCTGGTCAGAGGAGTGCTGTTCCTCACAAGAAGCAGGCAGAGAAGCCATCACCATCTTCCCTGTCCACTTGTGCCCAGCCCTTGGTGTGGGGCAGGTTAAACTCAGCCTGGTGTAGCACCTTCTTGCCATGTCTGAGCCCACTTGAGATGGGAGAGAGGGTGATAGGTGTATGGCTGAGCAGGGGATGAGGAAGTTCTCTCCCTCTTCATGCAGGCTGCCATCCGGAAGGAGCTGAATGAGTTTAAGAGCTGTGAAATGGAAGTCCATGAGGACAGCAAGCAGTTCACGAGGTGAGTGAGAACGCGTTACTCAAGAGTTTCAGTCTTGTTGGGAGAGCTGTGCTGAGAGGCAAAACAGTAAAACCCTAGAAAAATGACCCGTGTGGCAGTTGGAGATTGAATATCCCTCTCTGCCTGGGTGGTGGTGGGTGACTGGGGGAGTAGCAGACAGCGGAGGGTTGTTCTTCCTTAAATTGGGGCTTCGATCCTGGAAACTCCAAGTGACCAGTGGCTGGTTTGAGATTTTATCTGAAACCAGTGTCACCCCGCAGCTGGAGTGTGCGTTTCTGGGACTAGGGATGGGCACAAGGTGCAAAACACCTTGGCGGGCAGCGCAGATGTTGTCTATGATGTAACCTGTGGATTGTGGCCCAAGTGATCCTTTCCTCCTCCCAACAGCTGCTCTGTTGCTGAGTGTTTCAGAGAATCATTTAGGTTGGAAAAGACCTTTAGGACCTTTGTTTCCAAGAGCTTTCTAAGGCAGAGGTGTTTGGTGTTAACAGCTTCACTGAGGCCTGAGAGTTCAGAGATAATTCGGTTTACTCTTCCTGGCCATCTGTAGGGCCTCGGTAACCATTAACCTGAGTTCCAAGGATGACACTCAGATTTTTCACTTGGCTTTTAGGTACCATCGACCATAATCTTCCAAGAAGGGAGGGAGCAAGAGACCCAAGAGGACTGGAAGTGCTCTGCGTCCCTCTCCTAGGCAATACAGCGAGGGCAGAACCTCGGCTCTTTCAAGATTTGCCTTCAAAACATATCCAGAAAAGGGCTTTCGGCCAGGGAAGGGGCATCCTGTCTGAATGTAGCATTTCACTGGAACAAACACGTCTCGAGTGCCACCAGGCTGGAATGAACACTATACCTCGCACTGCCCAGCAATACGCCTCTGCTCCGGGGCCAGCACCCCTGCCAGGAGACCGGGAACGAACGGCTCGTCCCCCAGCTCCCGTTCTCAGCCTGGACAGGCCCCATTCTCAGCTCTACCTACTCCCTTGTGGGGATGCAACTCCTTCATTTCCTCCTTCCCAAGAGGAGGGGGGGAGAAAAAGGCAGCTCTTGTGTTGGAAAGCTGAGGAATGGCAAGGGGACGCGCTAGGAAGCACGTGCGTATATTAGGTGTGTACAGAGAACCCTGCGCCGTGCTGACCTGGCAGACAACTGACACGCAACTCGTCGTTTTATTTTGGTTTTGCTTGGTGTCTCTGTCACGTCCTTAATGTCCTCAATCACTACTGACCAACGGTTTGTTGTCCTGGAAGGGAATTGTGTAGATATTAACATATATGCTGCATCTTTTTGTAAAAAGAAAAAAAAAAAAGAAAAACAAACCCTACAACTTAAAATGTATGAAACATTCCCCCCCTCTGACACTTGCTGTGATGTTAACAGATCCTGTCTGGAGGTATCTAGGCTTCTTTAACAAACTACAGAACCAGGAAATGACTGTTGCCTTTTAAAAACTTTTTAATTTGGGGAAGCTGTGAGAGTAGTGAATTCTTTTTATCGTGGCTTCCTCTCAGATGTTTTTTACTCTCCCAAATCAGGGTGAAACTTGCCTTTTCTCATTTTTTTTCAGCTATAAACCTACTGGAAACTTGATAATTTCACTGTGTTGGGTGTAAGGGAGGGGAAGAATAGGTTTAAAAAGTGGCCTTAAGAGGATATTCTTTCTCTTCTGAGAATGATCTCGTATTGGTTCTTCCTAAATATGGGGTTTGTATTAAAAAAAAAAATCTGGCATTGGCCACTGCTGTATCATGCACGAACCCACCACGTGTGAGATGCCACTGAAGGTGAAGCAGGATGAGGAGGGTGTGGGAAGGGAGAGAAGGACTTGCCTTGTTCACAGACCTGTCTCCTCTGTGCTGTGCCAATGCCTGGTACCCTGGGCTGCCATCGCTCCGCGGCCACGGCCCGCCTGCGGGAGATGGCGGGGTCTTCCCTCACAGCTTCCCCTGTACAGAACATCCGTAGAGTAAGTCATTGCGTTGTATATCAGTCTTGTCATCAACAGATTTTAATTATTGAATAAAAGTATTTTAGGAATTTTTTTTTAACTGCTGCCGTGGGTGTGTGTTAAACGCTTCGGGCAGGGCACGAGGTGGGGGCTCAGCACAAGATGGCGGCGCGGGGACTACGCGGTGGAGCAGCTGCTTTCCCGCCTTCACACCGCGCATGCGCAACCGTTACGGCCCCTTCCGCCCATTGCGCGCGCGCGCGCGCGCGCGTGTGGTGTGTGTCGCCCGTCGTTCCGGCGCGCATGCGCGCTCTAGCCCCGCCCCCTTCCGCTCTATAAATACCGGGACGCGGTGCCTCCTCGGCCTTTTTCTTCGCTGAGAGCGGCGTGAGCAGCAGGTGAGCCTACTCGTGTCCCCTTTTTCCCCCATCCCTGCCCTGTGGTGTGGGGACCCTTAAGCTATGCAGGGCCCCGCTGCCTGTGGCCGGCTGTAGGGACGCTGCGTCCTTGTTTTCGTGGCCGCGAGTGAACGCGGCTGGGCGCTAGGCCTGCTGAGGTCCCGCCCTGGGCCCGCGCTGTCAGCCGCCCCTCACCGCCTTCTCCTGCTCTTCCCTAAGGCTGTGCTGACTGCTGCCCCGGCCTGGCCTCCTCCAGCCCGCTCCCCACGTGAGTATTAGCCGTGGGGTCACGTCTGCGAGCGGTGTAGGTGGAGGGGCAGGGGAAGCCGTGTGGCTTTGGGGCTGAAGGTGCTGCGGGCCTCTAAGAGGTCAAAACCCAACGTGGATATCCGGAGAAGTCGCTCTCTCTCGGCTCTGTCCGTGTGGCGCAGGGGAGCGTAGGCCTTCGGGCCCGTGACGTAGAGTCCCTTTCCACGACGTTGGAGATGAAGCCGGGCCTCGAGTCTGCAGCCTGCATATTCCTACTGCTTCTCTGAGCCCTCGGGCGGTGACAGAGGAGATAAACCATGCAGGAAACAGCTCTGCCACTCGGAACGGCTTGGGCAGGGGGTGCATGGGCAGGCACGTGCTCGGCTGTGGGGAGGGAGAAAGGGAAAGACTCGGAGCAATTCTTTGAAATACCTTTTCTTATTTCCAGTTCTAAACTTGAGAAGTTCTGAAGCGAGTGGAGCGCTGATTTCAAGGTAATATTGCAGTAAAACTACTGTTGTTGGCTGGGCGTAGTTACGCTGGTGTCTTAATGCTGGATACTTTAAATAAGTTTGAGCGATTTGTAAGTGGGTTATGGAGACTGAATTGGATCGGCTTAAAATAATTGAATATAGGCATTGTTGAACAGCGAAAGCTTAGCTGAGGCATTCCCTGGCTGACTAAGAATTCTTAAGGTCTCATGCACTTGAGGTAATACAGCAGCTGAAAAATAACTTTCCCGATCTGAATCAGTTACTTCAGGAGCACCATATCTCAGATTCTTCCTTTCAGTAAGGCTTTTACTACAACCTTTGAGTCATTCTTTGTAGTTGGGAAAGCTTCTACCCATCTTGTCAGTTGGTAAACTATCACTAACATGTAAGAGTACCCCAGTGCTTTGGGTATCTCTGCATAATCAATTTGGAGTTTTTGAAAAGGAAAGGTAGCTGGAGGCCTTTTCCCACTAGGAGGCTTAATTCGCACAGAAGCATATTGTCGACAGAGTTTACACCCTTCGCAAATTCTTTTTGCTGCGGCATAAATTCCTGGAGCCGCCCAGAGTCTCTGGATGCGATTGGTAAATTCTCTGGCCCCCCATGTGTTTTTTTGTGATGCCACCGTGTGATTGGCAATAATTACCTTTTTGGAAGGAGAGGTTTGTTATTCAGTATCCATTGTCCTCCTTGTTGGTGAGCTCCAAGATGAGTCCACTGTTCCTTTTCTTCTTCAGGTAAATCTTACCAGTACCTGAGTTTCTCTGGTGACTGCAAATCCTGTATACCTCTGATCTTCTTTGTAGTAGGACAATACATCCGTGAAGAGGTTCAAATCTGGATTTTCTAAAGGTTGATCAGCCAATAACAAAATTATTTCATATCTATGTGCTCTTTGGGGTGATAAAGCTTTCTCTGCATATTGTGTTAACAAAACTTCAGAATTCATGGGGTACACAAACGGTGGGTGTCCTAAAACAATTGTTTTGGTTTTCTCAACCATTTCTACTGCAGCTGCTATTGCTCTAATACAGAAAGGAGTTCCCTTCGCTACTGAGGCTAAGGTTGAAGAAAAATATGCAACTGGTCTTTCATGTGGTCCTAATGTTTGTACCAATACTCCTTTAGTAATCCCTTTTGTCTTGTCACAATACAACTTAAAAGGTTTTGAATAATCAGGAAGCCCTAATGCAGGAGCAGATAAAAGTGCTCCTTTTAGGGTACAGAAAGCTTTTTCTCTTTCTGAACTCCAGGTGATTGGCTCTATTTCTTCATTTCGAGTAGCTTCGTATAAAGGTTTTGCTATTTCACTAAATCCTGGAATCCAGGGGCGGCAGAACCCTACTTGTCCTAAAAATCCTCTTAACTGTTGCTTAGTTACGGGTCTGGGTATATTTTGTTTTGCTCTCATTCTTTCAGGATCAACTTCCTGTCTCCCTGGTTTCAATATAAATCCAAGATATTTTACTGGCTGTTTGCAAAAAAACTGCAACTTAGAGATGCACCATGTCCATTTTTAACAAGCTGAATACACAAATACTCGGTATCTCTAATACAATCAGTTTTACTTGCTAACAACAAATTGTCAATATACTGTATTAAAACAGAGTTGCTTGGAAAAGCAAAAGCCAGGTCTTGTAAGTCATTCTTTAAGATTTGAGAAAAAATGGTTGGAGAGCTAGTAAATCCTTGGGTTAATCGTGTCCAAGCCAATTGTTTCCCTTCCCAGGCGAAAGCAAAAATTAACTGACTCTCTTCTGCAATAGGGATACTAAATAAAGCTCCTGTGAGGTCTAGGACAGTAAAATATTGTGCCCAGGCCGGAATTTGAGTCACAGTCAGGCTGGGATCAGGTACCACAGGATGCGGAGCAATTCCATGTTCATTTACAACTCGCAAATCTTGAACAAACCTATATTCAGGGTCTCCATCCTTATCTCATCCATGTTTGCTTACTGGTAAGAGCGGTGTATTATATGGACTATGACATTCTTTCAAAACTCCTTTGCTGAAGAATTGTGCAATTTGTTTTTCAATGCTCGGAATTGCTTCGCTAATAACAGGGTATTGCTTAACTGAAGGAGGTGACCCTCCTTTTGTGTTGATCGCAACAGGTTCAGCTGATTTTAATAATCCTCTTTCATGTCCAAAGTTCTTCAGGCACTGCGGCCAACTCAAGGGGTACTTTATTTGACATAATTTGTGGCTGAGCTTCAATCTGAACTATTTCTGAGCCTATAATTATTAACCGGATTCCCGTTGGATCCAAGGAGATACACATACCAAATTCCTGCAAAAGGTCTCGTCCCAAAAGGGAAACAGGAGAATTTGGAGAGACCACAAATCTTCCCCCTACCAAGTTATTATTTAAAACTATGGGTAAAGGGGTAGATAAATACTTTATCTCCTCCCCCACTACTCCCCGTATAACCACAGTTTCATTTGAAACTTGGGGAATTTCAAAATTTAACAAAGACAAAGTTGCTCCTGAATCTACCAAAAAAAGTAACAAAATTTCCGTTTACCTTTGCAGAAATTTGACTGCGCTTATCTACCTTGATTCCGACGCGGTCCATTTTTAATCTTCAAAAATCATCTTTTTCACTGTGAATGAGGCCGAGAAGGTCTCGCAGGTAGGAGTTCTCCAGCAACCGCCACAGGTCTCAAAGGGTATTCTCTCTGTATATGATATGATCTAGATTTCCACAATAAAAACATTCTAAAGTGTTAGCATATTGGGGAGCAGGGAGGACCCTGCCCCTCGCTCCACTTCCCCTGTTTATTCCGCGGGGAAACCCGGGCCTTGGGCTCATGGATTATAGTTTTGAGTAACTGCAGCAGCTAACAGTTCAATTTCTCTTTCTTTCTTTCTCCTTTTGTTCTCTCTTCCTTTCATGTTTTAACTCCTCTTCTTCCTGTTTTTGTCTTTGTCTCTTCCATCAAAAATAAAAGCAGCAACACTTAGAATTTTAGTTGATGTTTCCCCTTGCCAGCCTGGCATGTGCTGCTTAAAGTATTTATTTATATCGGGAGCTGATTGATCTACAAACACACTGATGGCTAAAGGCTCCTGGAAATCGTCGCGGATCGTTCCCTCATATTTTAATAAAGCAGCTTTTAGTCTTCCCCAGTAATTGCTTGGCTGCTCATCAGGCCCTTGTCTGCATTCCAATACCTTATTCCAATTCGTTACTCTTTCACCAGACTGACGAACTACTTCTATTAGTTGTTGGATTGCAGCTTTATGAGCTTGTGCTCCTTCAGTAGGAGCAAGATTCCATCCTGGGCCTTCTTCAGGCCAGAGATTTAATCCTTGACCTTTCTGAGCAATTTCTCGATCTTTTTGGTGTATTTTTTCTCTGTCTTCTGCTTGAAATAATTCCCTAATAGAGCTTTCATGTCATTCCAATTGGGGTATAATCAGTGACAATTCCCGATAACAACTGAGCGCGTTTTTCAGAGTCATCTCGCAGCCTTGGCATTTTTGACTGCCAGGCTACTAAATCACCCTGTTTCCAAGGTGCATGCCTCGTAACTGCAGGGACTTCTGCGGGCGCACCATGTCCCACTCTCGGTTTTGGGAGGCAATCCAAACGCATTGGATACCTGCCAGCCTTTTTAGAAAAGAGCTCGGTTTCCTCAGCCTCTGGGGCGGAGGGAAGTGAACTTTTGTTATTTTTCAGCACAGGAGTTTTCCTCCTCTGCTGTGCCCAATTATACCAAAGATACTAATAATATCTTGTCTTCCAGAACCCTCCAAAATTGTCCTCAAAAATTTCAATTTATGGGGTTTAAGTGTTCCTTTAGGAGGCCACTCATCCATCAGCCCTCCTCCTCTGTTTCTGGTCAGGAATGGCCATAGCTTTGTTTCGTATACACCTGTATCAATAACTAAAACAATATTCTATTCTCTAATGTTACAATAGTAGAAAATTAAGCTTATGATTAAATCTTTTACACCTTTGCCCCGCACGGGCAGCATTCGAGGTGTCCCTGTGCTGCCGGTACGGTTTTATTTGAACAGCCCAGCAGCTCCAACTCTGGCCCAGATTGCATTGGTAATTTAAATGCAAACGAGGATTGCGTGAAAATGCATCAGAAAGGGGCGTCGGAGCCTGAAACTCTGCTCCCGCTTAACGAGACGTTGGATTTTGGGGTATTTATCGCTCCTGCCACGGCGCTTTGTGAGGGTTTTGTGAGTTGCCAAAGCAGGGGAAGAGCGTGAAGAGCACGAGGCGGGTGCGAGCGCCCCGTCGCCAGCCTGGAGGTGCTTCCTAGCGGGGCCATCGCTGCCCCAGCACCGCTCCCCACCCCTCTCCATCCCCCAGCATGATGCCTGTGGAAAGGCAACCCAGGCACCGACTCCAGCGATTTCACCGCCCAGTTAAACCAGCAGCCAGCGACGTGTCCGAGCACCGACACGCTGGTCCCAGACTGAACCACTTTCGCTGCTGCACAAAACGCTCTTTTTTGGGGGTTTTTTTGAAATTAATCCACCAAATAACGAAGGCAACGTAAGGGGCTTTATTCCTCCACGTGCGATTAATTACGGAGCCGCCTGTTCCCTTGTCTGCGCCGCAGGTTGGGGCTGACTTTGTAATGGCATTATTCTGCATATGGAAACGAGTAAATGTGGCTTTGCTGGCAATAGCTCCCCCCACCCTCGCTCCGGAGCAGCCTGCCGTGGGTTCAGGCTCTTCAGCCCTGAAGAGACGCTTCTTGACTTGCAATTCATCACTTAGAGAGAAAAAAGTCTCCCACTAGGAATAATAACGAGGGTTTGGCGTTTTTTAACCCCCTTCCTCTCCCAGTGAGGGATTCTGCTCCACTCGTGCTGCTTCATCCCCGCTGCAAGCGGGACTGGGAGGAACGCGCAGAGCCCGGGAATCGGCCCGGGGGTGGTTGGGGTCTTGTGGGAGCACCGGGGCTCCCATTCCCCAGTTCCCCGGGGTGTCCTGAGCCGGAGCGGGGGGTTTTGTCTCTTTTCACCCTGTTAGAGGAGATGAACCAGGACTTCAGCCGTTTTGGGAGGGGGCAGAGCTCCGTATTCAACCCGATTTCCACCCAATTCCCATCCCCAAGAGACCCAACACGCTCCTCTCTCTGCCCCATTGCACGCCCCGGTTTATACTGGGATATGCTGGCCAAGTTCCCAGCCTTAATGACAGGACTCGGGGAGGCGAGACTGCCCGGTGCAGGGACCAAACTCACCCCTTCTCTTGCAGAACCTTCATTAAAGCCCGGCACGACGCAACACACCGCAGCAGCCTGGTTAATCAGCCCAGGGAGAACCACAGGGCCCATAATTAAAGCTCGTTTCCTCTTGGAGACAGGAAAAGGAGGACAAGAAATCAGCTCAGTATCCCCCAAACCCTCCGGAACATGCAATTCCCTCGCAGCACATCCTGCACAGGTAGGGTTTTTTTCCGTCCAAAAAAGCGACGTGTTAAAAAGCAAGAAGAAATCCCAGCCCAGCCATGGCTTAAACACCACACAAAGTGCTTTTATTGCGAGGCAAAAGAGCCTCACGCCCCCAGAGCTCATCCTCTACAGATGCAAAAAGCCCCAAATGCCACGTTCCCCCCTTTTGTGTCTGTAAATTAAAAGCCTTTTCTGCCCTTTGAATCGCAACAGATGGGGACCAGGAGTGCAGGGTGGGAGCCGCCCACCAGGGACCCCCCAGCAATGGGAAGGGGGCTGGCTGTGGGAAAACCTCCGCCATGCGCCGGGGCCGGACCCTGGCACGGCCAAGGATCCCCCACACAGCCCCTGACAGGACCCAGCTTCCTCCTCGTCATGCCCCAACCACCACTGCCTCGCTCTGCTGGTGCAAAACCTCATTGAGGAGACGGTTCCCTTTCTTCAATTAAGCTGTTTTCCTTCGCCCACCCTCTCCCCTCTGGTGCGGGGGCTCATCCTTCCCCCAGTTTCCAGCACCTTCCCACTGAAGTGTCACTCCGGCTCCCAAGACAAGCAGGCTGATTCATCAGCTCCAAATATTGTCAACCCTATTGTTCTCCCAGCCCCGTTTTCCCCTTTTTCTTGAAAACACCGACGAGCTCCCACCTCATGAGGGGATGTTTTCCCCTTCCCCGGAGCAGGACGAGCCCCTCGAGGATGGGTGGATGGGAGCGATCCCATCCCATTTGGGAATGACCGGGCTTTTGTTCCCAGCTGCAGGAGACACAGGAGGGTCTTGCATCAGCTCCCGGCAGGATCTGGCCCTTGGGGGCGACCACGCAGGACGGTACCACCAGCCCGGTGCTGCTTGCGCTGCAAGAAATTGCCCAGACCTGGGAGATGGACGCAAAAACCTGCCTGTGCTAAGGGCATGGGGAGCAACTGGGAGCACTGGGACGGGGGCTCCTGGCTCACACGGCAGGAAATTTGGGAAGGAGGTGGACGTTGGGCAGGACCAGCATGAGCCGACCCCTCTGTAAGGGTGTCCCTGTCCCACGTCGCTGTGACCCAGAAGGGACAAAGCAGCCCCTGGCCAAAGGCGCTGGGCGGCTGTTCGCTCTCAGAGGTTATCGACCGCGCTCGGATAGTGGAGCCTGGCCACGGGCTCACCGGCAGCCACGGCGGTACGGGATGAGCGAGCAGGAGGCGGAGGTGGGAGGAGGAATCCTCTCCGTCCACCCGGCCCTTTGCCCAAAGGTGCTGCACCCCGTGGGGACACCCTGGTTCTGAGGACGGAGCTTCTCGGTGCAACCGGAGCAGCCAGGCCAGGCTGCCTGGGGGAAAGCCTCCCCAGGGTACCAGCTTGGCCCTTGCACCAGCTTCTCTTGGAGCACTTGTACATCATGAAACTTCTCTGTCCAACAGGGGCGATCAGGACGAGCTGCCCCAGACTGATGGCAAGAGAGAAGCTGGGAGTGGAGCTGGATCTGTCGGGGACACCAGCTCCAGGGACCGGCAGCCAAAGGGGTGACGACAAGGGGAGAGGCAAACCCCGGTTTGCACAGCAGAACACTTTGCTGCCAATGGGGCAGTCGCTGGGATGTGGGACCTTGGCCAGCCTGGTCGCGTCCCTCAGGTCCCGGTGGTGGGGTGATTTAACCGGTGGGGTGATTTAACTGGCCATTTAACCATCCAACCCCAACCCCATCAGCGCTGGGCCCGGAGCTGCCTCCTTCCAGCCGGGAGACCCGCAGAGCTCAGAGAAGCTGCTCTTCCACCCCAGCAGCTACCGTGCCTTGTCAGCACGGCTCCGACGCCGCAGGAGTCCCACGTCTTCCCCTCCATCAGTCTCCGCCTTTCTCAGCTATAAATAGGTCCATTTTTAGCAAGGCTGGCCTAAACCCCAGTCAAGCTGAATCAAGAGAGAATTAGCTTCGTTCAAGGTTAGGTCGTTGATTAACTTAAAATAGATGATTTGAAGTAGTTATCCATTTGAAGAAGACATAGAATACAATAGAACAACTTAAGTTTTCCCAGAACTTTAAGGATGCTTCTCATTCTGTGACCCGAGCAATCGAGGACCGAGACAACCGGAGCGAACTCTGAAGGAAGAAATGAAATGAAGAATATGAGATTTGCTGAGACAAAGGAATTGCGGAGACATTCTGAACTATGAAGAATGATGAACTGAGAATCGGTGGGAAAATGTCAAGGGCTTTACCTAGTGACATAATGTTAGAAAACTCTATATACTAAGGATGTGTGCTGTGTACTTTGCCACTCCCTGAGGTGATGGCCCAACTCTTGAGTTGCTGAATAAAGCAAGCCTAGAGTTACCCACAGACTGGTCAAGTTCTTTAACGGAAGGCTTTCACTTACCGGGGCTTGCCAGAGGCCCTCGGGAACGGGGCTCAGACTCACGAAGGGGGGTTTGCCCCGCACGGGAGAGTGTTTAAAACTTGAATTTAGAGGTGGTTCCCCTCCCATCGCACCCCAAAATGCTGCCCTGAGTGGGACCCTGCTGGTTTTCGGTGCCCGAGAGGCAAAGGAGAGCTGGAAACTGCTTCCCGTCTCTTCCTGCGTTACATTTATTTTTTTCTAGACAGCGCAGTCCTTGTACGGAAGTGCCTTCACACTGCGCATGCGCAGCCGTTACCGGCCGCTCCGCCCATAGCGCATGCGCCTTTTTGTGTCTCGCCCATCCTTCCGGCGCGCATGCGCGCTCTAGCCCCGCCCCCTTCCGCTCTATAAATACCGGGACGCGGTGCCTCCTCGGCCTTTTTCTTCGCTGAGAGCGGCGTGAGCACCAGGTGAGCATACTCGTGTCCCCCTTTTCCCCCATCCCTGTCCTGTGGTGTGGGGACCCTTCAGCTTTGCAGGGCCCCGCTGCCTGTGGTCGGCTGTAGGGACGGTGCGTCCTTGTTTTCGTGGCCGCGAGTGAACGCGGCTGGGCGCTAGGCCTGCTGAGGTCCCGCCCTGGGCCCGCGCTGTCAGCCGCCCCTCACCGCCTTCTCCTTCTCTTCCCTAAGGCTGTGCTGACTGCTGCCCCGGCCTGGCCTCCTCCAGCCCGCTCCCCACGTGAGTATTAGCCGTGGGGTCACGTCTGCGAGCGGTGTAGGTGGAGGGGCAGGGGAAGCCGTGTAGCTTTGGGGCTGAAGGTGCTGCGGGCCTCTAAGAGGTCAAAACCCAACGTGGATATCCGGAGAAGTCGCTCTCTCTCGGCTCTGTCCGTGTGGCGCAGGGGAGCGTAGGCCTTCGGGCCCGTGACGTAGAGTCCCTTTCCACGACGTTGGAGATGAAGCCGGGCCTCGAGTCTGCAGCCTGCATATTCCTACTGCTTCTCTGAGCCCTCGGGCGGTGACAGAGGAGATAAACCATGCAGGAAACAGCTCTGCCACTCGGAACGGCTTGGGGAGGGGGTGCATGGGCAGGCACGTGCGCGGCTGTGGGGAGGGAGAAAGGGAAAGACTCGGAGCAATTCTTTGAAATACCTTTTCTTATTTCCAGTTCTAAACTCGAGAAGTTCGGAAGCGAGTGGAGCGCTGATTTCAAGGTAATATTGCAGTAAAACTACTGTTGTTGGCTGGGCGTAGTTACGCTGGTGTCTTAATGCTGGATACTTTAAATAAGTTTGAGCGATTTGTAAGTGGGTTATGGAGACTGAATTGGATCGGCTTAAAATAATTGAATATAGGCATTGTTGAACAGCGAAAGCTTAGCTGAGGCATTCCCTGGCTTCTAAAATCTTGTTGAACTCAGATGGATGGGGAATAGAGATTGATTTCGGAATCAATATTGAAGATGGGGGGGAAAAAATCCTTAAAGTGGGGGTGAATGATGATTTGATTAGCTTGAGGCTTTAATTGTGCCATATGGGAACTGATGAAAATGGGGAAATAAAAACTTAGTGGAAGTCATGAAAGCCATGGCTTAGACCGCTGTAATCACCCGGTTTTGTGTCAGTCGGTCCTGGAGTAGACTTGTTACCCCCTGTGAAATGCCAGTGTGGGTGGTGGAGCACTGGGGGAAGGCACACGGTGGGCACATGTCGGACTTGCTTAGGACTGGGAGCGTGCGGCTGGGCTTTGGTGGTGAAGGTGTTATGCGCTTCTTGCCAAGTAGTAAGCTGAATTGTATTTTTCTCCCGAAATTATTGCAGACACATGGCTGATGGTGCTGAGATGTGAACAACAGACTGAGTGTGTGGTGGGAGAGGGTGAGTATATGGAGAGCAGCCCCGATATTGAGAGAGGACTGCCCGTGTCTGGAGGAACAGGCCCAGGCAGATGCTGCAGGTGTGGGCCTGGTCGCATGGTGGGTTTCGTAGCTGCTGGGTTTTGTGGTGTGATGAAGCAAAGGCCCAGGCAGTGGCTCTGGGTGGCCTGGGCCACTGAGATGGAGCTGCCTTTGGGGTGGATGCCAGCTGCTGGGCAAGACATGGTTTTGTGGCGAGGACCTTCCAGGGGAAGCTGATCCTGGAGGGGTGGCTCATGGGATGTGGGTGGGAGCAGCAGTTTGTGCATCTGTGTGGCTGAAATAAGGTCTCAGAGTATTGGTGGACTGTAAACCTGTATGTAGGTGCAGTGGAGAACTGAATAAACATCACTTTTTCGTGGCTTGTGTGTGTGAGTGATCACTCGGGTAGTCCTGGAATAGGGCAGAAAATCGATCCCCCACAGAAAGGACATGGATAAAGCTTTTGGCTTTATCCTCAGATAGTTGTAATAATTACGTGCACCAGAAAGTTCCGTCACTGCAGCAGTATCTGGGCTCTGAGCTCAGAGTCCAGAAGTGAGGCAGAACCTCATGACAAATCCCCCTTTGAACAGAATCCTGCGCCCTACGTGGAGCACAAATTCCTATTTCCCCTCCAGGAGCTCCGGAGCAGCCTGTTCGGTGCTGTCTTGGCGGTGGTCCTGGCTACCAGCCCTGGGTTGGGGACCTGCTCCTGCCTCCTTACCACCTCCAGTTAGTGTCTCCCGGTGTAAATCACTTCACGCTCTGCTCGGTGCTGTTCGGGGACGGGGCGACCGGGAGGCCCCGCAGAAGCCTGCGCGGGGCCTTGCCTGTGTCGCTCTGCCCGTCCTGTCCTTTCCTGCCCGTCCTGACCTGCTCTGCCCGTCCTTTGCCTGTACTTGCCGCCCCGTCCTGCCCTGCCTGTACTTCCCTGCCCGTACTTCCCTGCCCGCCGTGTGGGGCCGCCTGCCGGCAGGGGGCGTTGGGCCGCGCATGCGCGCTGAGGAGCGCGGAAGCGGCCAGGCCAGTGGCGGAGCGGAGGTGGGAGCGCGGCGCGGCCCCGGGGGCGGCTGGGGGGGGGAACAGCGGGGAGATGAGGGGGGGTTCCGCCGAGCACCGGCCCGTCCTCCGTGCGTCCAGCCGCCCCGGCGAGCGGCAGCCGGCGGGAGGAAAGGCTGGGCCGGGCCTCGGGCCTGCGCGGCTCCACGTGGAGCGGCGCGGGGGATTCAAACGGCGGGAAGAGGCGGGGGCGAGCGGCGCGGGGGGACCCGCCGGGCCGGAGAGCCCGGCGCAGGCCGGTCCCGGGACCGAGACACAGCACGGCTCGGTTGGAGGAGGGGGGGGATCGCGGGGGGACCCGCCGGGGCGGAGACCGGCGCAGGCCGGTCCCGGGACCGAGACACAGCACGGCTCGGTTGGAGGAGGGGGGGATCGCGAGGTGCTTCTTCCTCCGGCAGCCCCCACGGAGCCGTGATCGTGCGTGGGGTGCAGAACGTGGGCCTCGGCCTTGGTGGGGGCAGAGGGCGCTGGAGCCCTCCCTTGCGTTGCCTGGCATCAACCCCGGGCTGCCCGGACCGCGGGGGAGGAGGGCTTCAGCTCTGCGGGCACTGCGGGTGAAACGCGCAAGGGAAAAACCCCCGTGTTTTAACGAAGTGGGAGCAGAGCTCGGTGCTCAAATCCGAACCCAGACACCGGCCCCTCAGGAAACCACAAACAACTGACAGCCCCGCGGGTGACCCCCTTACAGGGTGTCTGGTGGTTAGGTCCAGTGCACTATGCCAGCGAAACGCCCTGCGAAGAAGAGGCCTCTGCCAGAAGAAGAGTCTCCTGGAGCGAAGAAGATTAAAAGTAAGAAAAACCCCTGGGAATGTTTCCTCCCTCTTCCCAGGGACCAGCTTAAATGGAAGGGTTATTCCCTTTCTATGTCATCTGTGTTATTTATCTCTCTTCTGCCCCACAGTCTGGCACTCGTCCCACCGCACGCAGCCCGGCCTGGTGCTGACGCTGGGACAGGGGGATGTCGGCCAGCTGGGCCTGGGCGAGGACATCATGGAGAGGAAGAAGCCGGCCCTGGTGCCGCTGCCGGAGATGATGGTGCAGGCAGAAGCCGGAGGGATGCACACAGTGTGCCTCAGCCAGACGGGGAAAGTGAGTGCAGTGGGGAGGGGGAGGCACCCGAGGGGTGTGGGGAGGCTGAGCTGCACTTCCCCGCAAGCTCTGGGATGTGTTCTGGAGCAGGGGATTGGAATCGAGCCTGCTCTGCCCAGACGTGTGGCTCACTCCACTTCCATGGATGAGTGTGGTCTCCATGCCATGGACCACAAAATTTAGAGAGTCAAAGGGATCATTAAGCCTGATGGGTCTCTGTCCCCCTGTTGCCCCTCCAGGTCCCATCCTGAGACCCTCCCCTGCAGTGCTGGTTCCAGCTCTGGGCTCCTCAGCACAGCAGAGACACGGAGCTGCTGGAGCGGGGCCAGAGGAGGCCACAGGAATGACCCGAGGGTGGAACCCCTCTGCTGGGAGGAGAGGGGAGAGAGCTGGGGGTGTTCAGCCTGGAGCAGAGAAGGCTCCGAGGAGACCTTAGTGCAGCCTGTCAGTGCTTCAAGGGGTCTGTCAGAAAGCTGGGGAGGGGCTGTTCAGCAGGGGCTGTTGGGACAGGACAAGGGGTGATGGTTACACTGAAAGAGGGAGATTCAGACCAGAGAGAAGGCAGAGATTGTTTCCGCTGAGGGTGGGGAGACCCTGGCCCACGTTGCCCCGAGAGGTGGGAGAGCCCCCATCCCTGGTGCCATTGCAGGTCAGGTTGTCCCTTGGGGCTCTGAGCACCCTGCTCTGGGTGCAGATGTCCCTGCTCCCTGCAGGGGGTTGGACTGGGGGAGCTCTGAAGGATCCTCCCAACCCAAACGGTTCGGTGATCCTGACCCTCTGGCTCTTCATCTGCAGATCTACACCTTTGGCTGCAATGATGAAGGTGCCCTCGGGCGCGACACCTCAGCAGAAGGGTCTGAGACCACGCCAGGGCTGGTGGAGCTGCAGGAGAAGGTCGTGCAGGTCTCTGCGGGGGACAGTCACACAGCCGCACTGACGGACGACGGCAGGGTCTTTGTCTGGGGCTCTTTCCGGGTATGTTGATGTCTCGGGTGCTGGAAGCTCAGCTGATAGTTGCTCCTTCTGCGACTCACGTCCCCATGTCTGTCTGTCCCAGGATAACAACGGTGTGATTGGCTTGCTGGAGCCCATGAAGAAGAGCTCCGTTCCTGTGCTGCTGCAGCTCAGTGCACCCGTCGTTAAAATTGTCTCAGGTGAGCCATGAGCAAGGTTCTGGGGTGTGCACGGGCCAGGCCGGGCTGGGCCAGGCCGGGGCATGAGGCTGTTGCAACCCACGGGAGGAGGTGAAGGTCCGAAAGGTCCGTGTCCTTTTCCTCCAAGCCAGGTCCACGGGTGTGCTTGCTCTTCTCTGGCTCCTGAGAGAACAGAGCTTGTGGCTCTCCTGGCCCCAACAGTACTGTTAATATTTGACCCAGTCTGGTGTAAAATGCCTTACAAAAGTGCCCCAAGCACGGCCCCGGTGGGGGCAAAGCCTTTGCCCTCTGCTCGCTCTCTTCTAGACTTGGCAAAGCTGAGCGGAGCAGCCAGGGAGCTTGTCCCGGGCCTGGGTGAGGTTGGCAGGACCTGAGGCCCTAAATCTTTCCAGAGAAACTCCTTTGAAGTTGGGACCAGGCAGAGAGAGATCTAGGGTTTTCAGTTGTGTCCAAAGCTGCTGTCAAGGTGTGCGGTGCATTAAAGCCCGCTGAGTTCTGGAAGGCTGGGACAGCTGGGCGACACGCGTGGGATCTCAGCCTGGGGCCCTTGCTGGGTTTCTGCTTCACCCCCCGCCCTCATCTCCTCCCAGGGAATGACCACTTGGTGATGCTGACAGCAGACGGAGACCTCTTCACGTGTGGCTGTGGCGAGCAGGGCCAGCTGGGGCGAGTGCCGGCGCTCTTTGCCGAACGAGGAGGAAGGAGAGGGCTGCGTGAGTTGTGACGGTGCTCAGACATGGTGCTACTTTGGCCCCTGGTCTCTTCCCCCGCTGCTCCAGGGCTTGTGTGTCAGTTGGTCACTTGGAGCTGGATCTAAGGGGGAAGGAAAAGGGTGAAAGTCATTGGTGCTTGTGTGACACCGTGTCTCCTTCCCCCAGAGCGCCTGCTGATACCCCACCGTGTCCCCGTCAGAGGCAAACGCAACCGAGGCAAATTGCGCTTCCAGGATGCTTTTTGTGGGGCTTACTTTACCTTTGCCGTCACACAGGAGGGCCACATCTACGGCTTTGGCCTCTCCAACTACCACCAGCTGGGTGAGCTTCGCTTCCATTCCTCCACATCTCCTGCCTGCCTCGGTCTGTCTGTGGGCTTCCCGGTCCCGAGCTGCCCTGGCCTGCTGGGGGGGACACTGAGGGTGCCCCGGATCACCAAGCACCCACCAGACACATGGGAGCTGGAAACTGGGGTGGGGGGTCATCCTGCAGAGCTCTGGGTTTAGGTCCCAGCCCCTACAGCATGAGGGTTTGAGCAGAAATGTGATTTGGGGGGTTTGGTGGGGGCCGCGTTTATCCATGTTGGGGTGAGCCCCGGGGTGGATGGCTCAGTGCCGGTGCCTGGCCTGGGCTGTCCGTGCCCGCGGATCTGATCTGCCTGGGTTTGTGCGTCTCACCCCGCAGGGACCCAGGGCACCGAGCCCTGCTTCCACCCGCAGAACCTTAGCTGCTTCGACAACTCCACCAAGTCCTGGGTGGGGTTCTCCGGCGGGCAGCACCACACGCTCTGTGTGGACTCCAAGGGTGAGCTCTGGCGTGACAGGCGGGCTGGCGGGGAGGGACTGCCATGGCCTTCATCTTGCTGGGGGAGGTGTTGGGGTGAGGGAGACGTGCTGGAGCCCTCCAAGTCCTCGGTGAAGGCAACAAGGGTGAATTTGCAGCAAAAGGCAGGGAGGATGATGGGAACCCAGAGTCTCATGAGCTCTGCTCTCGCAGGCTCAATAATCTGTCCAGGCACCACCCACCCTGTTGATTTTGGGTTGCTCAAGGGTCTCCAAACCGCCATGCAGCTCCTGGTTGGTGTTCACGGGCGGTAGCGAGGAGCGATGCTTCTCCAGGAAGGGTCTCCAGGGGTTAGAGGGTCTGACTGTGGCCTGCTGTGGGTTTCTGTTCGCCCTTGAGTCACCTCTGCCGTGCGTCTGTCGTGGCCCAGGGAAAGCCTACAGCCTGGGCAGGGCGGACTACGGCCGGCTGGGCCTCGGGGCAGGGGCGGAGGAGAAAAGCACACCCACGGTCATCCCAGAACTCCCCAGCATCTCCTCCGTCGCATGTGGCACGTGCGTGGGCTACGCCGTCAGCCATGACGGTGAGTACCGGGGGCTGAACGCTGCCTTCGGTCCCCTCCCCGTCCACTCTGGATCCGGCCGGCCCCGCTCGGCTTCATCCCACGCTGCCGGCTGGGTTGGGGCTGGAGCCAGGCGCTGATGGACCACCCAGCCCGGGGGCAGCTGGGCAGCAGCTGCTCAAATATTTTTGTGGGCCTTTGGCAGTGAAGTTCCTAAGAGGGTGTTGACCAGGTCGGGGTCGTTTTCCTGCCCGTCCCTTCTGTGCCTCTGGCCAAGGGCTGCTCCTCTTGCCCTCCCTTTGTCTCTGGCAGCCGTCGCTCATCCCCCTGCCTGGGTGTGAAGTCCCCGTGGGTTTGGCTGCCGGGTCCCCGTCCCACCCCATCGTCCCACCCCATCGCGCAGCCTCTTGGAAGTCAAAACTTTCATCCCCTCCGTTGCAGGACGAGCATTTGCCTGGGGCATGGGCACAAATTACCAGCTGGGCACAGGGGAGGAGGATGATGTTTGGAGCCCCATCGAAATGACAGGCAGCCAGTTGAAGAACCGCTTGGTCCTGGCTGTGTCCAGCGGCGGCCAACACACTGTGCTGCTCGTCCAGGACAAGGAGGAGAGCTGATGGAGTCCCTGCAGAGCCGAGCCCAGGGGTGCAGCGGGACCCACCGCTGTTAAGTTATAGCAATAGGGGAAATGTGGAGTGTGTGTGGGTCAGAGTTTTGGTGTTTGTTGTTGTTGTTTTCTTTTTTAAAAGAAGATGTATTTTGGTTGATTAATTAAGAGAGTTAAAAAACCTGTTATCTTTTAACGTTTGGAATAAATTGAGTTTTGATAAACGCTGCGGTTTGCCCTCCCTGCTCTGGGGTCACATCTGGGGTGCCCGTGGCCCCTCTTGCCACCTCTCTCTATAAACTGCCACCCTCCTGTCCCCGAGCTGCCACGCGAGATGGGTGCCTGCTGCGTCGGGGTGCGGGGCCACCCTTGGGTGCTGCTGTGGTCTTGGCCGCAGCGCCCGTGTCTGGTGGGTGCACGTGTGCGGTGTGGGATGTGGCCGCAGGGTGGCAGCAGGAGAATGCTGGGGACCGCTTGGCCACTGGACTGGGAGAAGTGGGCTAAGGAAAAGGGATGGTCCCCCTGGAAGCCTCCCACCCCTATTCCTGGAATAATGGACCCTCCAGAGACTCAGCGAAGCCCGCTGCCGTGGCTGGAAGGTGTCTGGTGTCCTTGCCACGGGCTGGGTGCTCTCGGCGGCTGTCAGAGCTGAGCCAGACACGTGTGTGTGTGTGCGCTCCGGCACAGAGACTGGCACTGACAGCAAGTTTCCACACCCCTGGTGCGACCAGAGCCCCCAGTGTCTGTTCACTCCTAATTAGTTTGGGAGGGAGCAGGTTAACGAGCCTTTGGGCAGCACCGGGAGCAGCTCGGGCTGCCGGCAGCCTCTCTGCTCCCGCGTCCTTTGGGCTGGGGAAGGACGAGCTGCGACTGCCGTCAGGGGCGGCCTCAGCGCAGGGCGGGTGGGTGTCCGGCATGCGTCTGGGGCTGCTGCAGGCACCCCTCTGCCGCCACTAAAGGCCGTGCTTGTGTTCGGTGGTTGCAGTGCTGGGCTTTGGTTTGTCTTCTGTTACGCCTGAAGCTGGGACGTGGCCCCACGGGGAGCGTTGTGTGGCCAAGGATGGAGCCCGTAAGCTGCCGTCGCTGCGGGCTGAGCCGTGGGCCAGTGTTCACTGATACTGTGACAATGCTGCTCCCTGGGGACCGTCGCCCTCCATCTGAAGCTCCCCCACCGCTTGTGACCGGCTACTGCTGGGTACCTGATGGGGAAATCGCTCGTTGTCTTGGGCCTGACTCCCAGCGACAAGCTCACTGCTAACGTCTTGTTTCCAAACCACCACTGGGATTTTTATACCTTTTCCAGGGAAAAAAGCCAGCCCACCCTGGGCTGTTTTGCCTCCCTCTTTCCAAGCCCATCGATGCTGGGCCGGGCTCTGCTTTGGCAGCTGCTTCTCACGTGTCTTTGAACTCTTCGCTTCGAACCTCATGGACCTATTTATAGCTGAGAAAGGCAGAGACTGATCGAGGGGAGACGTGGGACTCCTGCGGCGTCGGAGCCGTGCTGACAAGGCACGGTAGCTGCTGGGGTGGAAGAGCAGCTTCTCTGAGCTCTGCGGGTCTCCCGGCTGGAAGGAGGCGGCTCCGGGCCCAGTGCTGATGGGTTGGGGTTGGATGTGGATGGTTAAATGGCCAGTTAAATCACCCCACCGGTTAAATCACCCCACCACCGGGACCTGAGGGACCCGACCAGGCTGGCCAAGGTCCCACGTCCCAGCGACTGCCCCATTGGCAGCAAAGTGTTCTGCTGTGCAAACCGGGGTTTGCCTCTCCCCTTGTCGTCACCCCTTTGGCTGCCGGTCCCTGGAGCTGGTGTCCCCGACAGATCCAGCTCCACTCCCAGCTTCTCTCTTGCCATCAGTCTGGGGCAGCTCGTCCTGATCGCCCCTGTTGGACAGAGAAGAGTTTCATGATGTACAAGTGCTCCAAGAGAAGCTGGTGCAAGGGCCAAGCTGGTACCCTGGGGAGGCTTTCCCCCAGGCAGCCTGGCCTGGCTGCTCCGGTTGCACCGAGAAGCTCCGTCCTCAGAACCAGGGTGTCCCCACGGGGTGCAGCACCTTTGGGCAAAGGGCCGGGTGGACGGAGAGGATTCCTCCTCCCACCTCCGCCTCCTGCTCGCTCATCCTGTACCGCCGTGGCTGCCGGTGAGCCCGTGGCCAGGCTCCACTACCCCAGCGCGGTCGATAACCTCTGAGAGCGAAGAGCCGCCCAGCGCCTTTGGCCAGGGGCTGCTTTGTCCCTTCTGGGTCACAGCGACGTGGGACAGGGACACCCTTACAGAGGGGTCGGCTCATGCTGGTCCTGCCCAACGTCCACCTCCTTCCCAAATTTCCTGCTGTGTGAGCCAGGAGCCCCCGTCCCAGTGCTCCCAGTTGCTCCCCGTGCCCTTAGCACAGGCAGGTTTTTGCATCCATCTCCCAGGTCTGGGCAATTTCTTGCAGCGCAAGCAGGACCGGGCTGGTGGTACCGTCCTGCGTGGTCGCCCCCAAGGGCCAGATCCTGCCGGGAGCTGATGCAAGACCCTCCTGTGTCTCCTGCAGCTGGGAACAAAAGCCCGGTCATTCCCAAATGGGATGGGATCGCTCCCATCCACCCATCCTCGAGGGGCTCGTCCTGCTCCGGGGAAGGGGAAAACATCCCCTCGTGAGGTAGGAGCTCGTCGGTGTTTTCAAGAAAAAGGGGAAAACGGGGCTGGGAGAACAATAGGGTTTACAATATTCGGAGCTGATGAATCAGCCTGCTTGTCTTGGGAGCCGGGGTGACACTTCAGTGGGAAGGTGCTGGAAACTGGGGGAAGGATGAGCCCCCGCACCGGAGGGGAGAGGGTGGGCGAAGGAAAACAGCTTAATTGAAGAAAGGGAACCGTCTCCTCAATGAGGTTTTGCACCGGTGGAGTGAGGCGGTGGCGGTTGGGGCATGACAAGGAGGAAGCTGGGTCCTGTCGGGGGCTGTGGGGGGGATCTTTGGCCGTGCCAGGGTCCGGCCCCGGCGCACGGCGGAGGTTTTCCCACAGCCAGCCCCCTTCCCATTGCTGGGGCGTCCCTGGTGGGCGGCTCCCACCCTGCACTCCTGGTCCCCATCTGTTGCGATTCAAAGGGCAGAAAAGGCTTTTAATTTACAGACACAAAAGGGGGGAACTTGGCATTTGGGGCTTTTTGCATCCGTGGAGGATGAGCTCTGGGGGCATGAGGCTCTTTTGCCTCGCAATAAAAGCACTTTGTGTGGTGTTTGAGTCATGGCTGGGCTGGGATTTCTTCTTGCTTTTTAACACGTCGCTTTTTTGGACGGAAAAAAACCCTACCTGTGCAGGACGTGCTGCGAGGGAATTGCGTGTTCCGGAGGGTTTGGGGGATGCTGAGCTGATTTCTTGTCCTCCTTTTCCTGTCTCCAAGAGGAAACGAGCTTTAATTATGGGCCCTGTGGTTCTCCCTGGGCTGATTAACCAGGCTGCTGCGGTGTGTTGCGTCGTGCCGGGCTTTAATGAAGGGTCTGCAAGAGAAGGGGTGAGTTTGGTCCTTGCACCGGGCAGTCTCGCCTCCCCGAGTCCTGTCATTAAGGCTGGGAACTTGGCCAGCATATCCCAGTATAAACCGGGGCGTGCAATGGGGCAGAGAGAGGAGCGTGTTGGGTCTCTTGGGGATGGGAATTGGGTGGAAATCGGGTTGAATACGGAGCTCTGCCCCCTCCCAAAACGGCTGAAGTCCTGGTTCATCTCCTCTAACAGGGTGAAAAGAGACAAAACCCCCCGCTCCGGCTCAGGACACCCCGGGGAACTGGGGAATGGGAGCCCCGGTGCTCCCACAAGACCCCAACCACCCCCGGGCCGATTCCCGGGCTCTGCGCGTTCCTCCCGGTCCCGCTTGTGGCGGGGATGAAGCAGCACGAGTGGAGCAGAATCCCTCACTGGGAGAGGAAGGGGGTTAAAAAACGCCAAACCCTCGTTATTATTCCTAGTGGGAGACTTTTTTCTCTCTAAGTGATGAATTGCAAGTCAAGAAGCGTCTCTTCAGGGCTGAAGAGCCTGAACCCACGGCAGGCTGCTCCGGAGCGAGGGTGGGGGGAGCTATTGCCAGCAAAGCCACATTTACTCATGTCCATATGCAGAATAATGCCATTACAAAGTCAGCCCCAACCTGCGGCGCAGACAAGGGAACAGGCGGCTCCGTAATTAATCGCACGTGGAGGAATAAAGCCCCTTACGTTGCCTTCGTTATTTGGTGGATTAATTTCAAAAAAACCCCCAAAAAAGAGCGTTTTGTGCAGCAGCGAAAGTGGTTCAGTCTGGGACCAGCGTGTCGGTGCTCGGACACGTCGCTGGCTGCTGGTTTAACTGGGCGGTGAAATCGCTGGAGTCGGTGCCTGGGTTGCCTTTCCACAGGCATCACGCTGGGGGATGGAGAGGGGTGGGGAGCGGTGCTGGGGCAGCGATGGCCCTGCTAGGAAGCACCTCCAGGCTGGCGACGGGGCGCTCGCACCCGCCTCGTGCTCTTCACGCTCTTCCCCTGCTTTGGCAACTCACAAAACCCTCACAAAGCGCCGTGGCAGGAGCGATAAATACCTCAAAATCCAACGTCTCGTTAAGCGGGAGCAGAGTTTCAGGCTCCGACGCCCCTTTCTGATGCATTTTCACTCAATCCTCGTTTGCATTTAAATTACCAATGCAATCTGGGCCAGAGTTGGAGCTGCTGGGCTGTTCAAATAAAACCGTACCGGCAGCACAGGGACACCTCGAACGCTGCCCGTGCGGGCGAAGGCTTTTGCGTAGCGGGGCTTGCAAAAGGACCTCGGGAAAGGGGTTCAGGCTCTCACGAAGGGGGGTTTGCCCCGCACGGGAGAGCATTTAAAACTTGAATTCAGAGGTGGTTCCCCTCCCATCGCACCCCAAAATGCTGCCCTGAGTGGGACCCTGCTGGTTTTCGGTGCCCGAGAGGCAAAGGAGAGCTGGAAACTGCTTCCCGTCTCTTACTGCGTTATATTTATTTTTTCTAGAAAGCGCAGTCCTTATACAGAAGTGCCTTCAAAAGCCCAAAATCGCGCTGGCTGGAGCTGGAGGTACTGGCTGAAGCACTTTGCAAGGTCCTGGCTGGTGCTGCGGACCCGGCAGATCCAGCCAGAGCCCAAACTCCGTCTCACACCAAGTCGCTGGGGCTGCTATAGCGGGGGGCAGGATGGAATAACTTTAATTGCATACAGCTATAGACAGAGATATACATATACATATACATATGTACCGCTATCAGTATACAGTGTCCACACACGGGCAGAGAGAAGCTTCCAGCGTGTTTCCCTGGGTCAGGATTCGACCCCGGTTTCCCAGCCTGAGCGAGAGGCTGGTGGAGCTGGTTTTTATCATAGAATCATGGAGTAGTTTGGGTTGAGGGGACCTTCAGAGCTCCCCCAGTCCAACCCCCTGCAGAGAGCAGGGACATCTGCAACCAGAGCAGGGTGCTCAGAGCCCCAAGGGCCAACCTGACCTGGGATGGTGCCAGGGATGGGGCTTCTCCCACCTCTTGGGGCAACCTGGGCCAGGGTCTCACCACCCTCAGCAGAAACAATCTCTTCCTTCTCTCTGCTCTGAATCTCCCTCTTTCAGTGTAACCATCACCCCTTGTCCTGTCCCAACAGCCCCTGCTGAACAGCCCCTCCCCAGCTTTCTGACAGCCCCCTTGAAGCACTGACAGGCTGCACTAAGGTCTCCCCGGAGCCTTCTCTCCTCCAGGCTGAACCCCCCAACTCTCTCCCCTCTCCTCCCAGCAGAGGGGTTCCACCCTCGGGGCATTCCTGTGGCCTCCTCTGGCCCCGCTCCAGCAGCTCCACGTCTCTGCTGTGCTGAGGAGCCCAGAGCTGGACCCAGCCCTGCAGGGGGGTCTCCCCAGAGCGCAGCAGAGGGGCAGGATCCCCTCCCCGACCTGCTGCCCACGCTGCTGGGGATGAGCCCAGGACACGGGGGGCTGCTGGGCTGCCAGCACACATTGCCGGCTCCTGTCCAGCCTTTCATCCCCCTGCACCCCCAGTCCTTTGCAGGGCTGTCTTTATTTTCGGATGAGGAGAAGCTGGACCAGCCCTCAGGTGCCACCAGGGTGCTGCTGGAAGGGGCAGGCGGGTGCTGCTCTAGGTCTGCGTCATCGCAAGGCTGCGGCGTTTGCCATCAACGTCCCCTTTTCCCCAGGAATATAATTTTTTTATTATTCAGCAAAACCTAAGCTAAGAAAAGCCACGATCCTCGCTGTGTCCTGGGCTGCCAGCTCTGCCCGCGCGTGGCTGCGTTTGAAAAATAATGACTTGAAGCTTTTTAACCCACTTTAAGGCCATCGCAGGTACATTTCCCAGCAGGCTGGGAATTTGGGAGATGGAAAAAAGGCCCCGTGGGGATGGGAAATGGGGTGGCTGAGCTTTGGGGGGTGGCCGGGCGGGCTGCCCGCGTTGTCCCAAGCCAACCCACAGCCCCCAGCACTCACGGCTCCAAGCCAAGAGCCTTTCCCACCACATGCTGCTGAGGGGTTTGACCCTGGCGTGAGTGGAGGTGGAGAGCTGAGGAGGGTCTCCAACCTCTTCTGCACACCTTAGTCTCTCTTCTCATGGAGCTGAAGCCCGGCCTCGTGGGACCCGGGGGTTCTCCCCCCAGTTCCTGCCTCGGAGCCGGTCCTGCTCGCTCTCTGCACCCGATGCTCCACGAGCAGCCGGGCTTGTGGTGGCAGGAGATGAGGACACCAAGCGTGGCTCGGCCGGTGGTCCAGGACTCATCCGTGCCTGCAAAGGGATCCCGAGGAGCCCTGGGCAGGAGCTGGGCATGTCCAGGCTGATGCAACACCGAGCGAGAGGCTTTTGCTCAGGGCGGGGGGACCCGGTGCGGGCAGACGAGGAGGATCGCTGGCGTGCTTCGGCGGCGATTGATTTGAGATCTGAACAGGCAATTTCAGCCTATTTGGTTCCTTTGAAAGAGAAATTGCTTTTGGCTGCCTCCTCGGCTCTGCCTTCCTATCGGGGAGGCCGCAATTTCCACAGGCTCCGGAGAAAGTTAGGGCTGGTGAGGAGAGGTAATGGCCTTTATTAGCCTAAATTGATGCAACTGGAAAAACCAGAGACACAAACCAGGCTCCCCATCCAGCCCACGAGCCACGCGTGGACCCAGGGGCTCGCCTGCTTCCTCCAGCTGCATCAATTTGTCCTCTAAATGCCATTACTGCTCCCGCCGAGCCTCCCCCTCGGGCCGTCGGACCTCCCGGCTGCAGCCACGGCTGCGGTGGGAAGGTGAGAGGAAGGAAAATTCGCGGCTCCCGGCCGCTGCTGGCAGCCGGCGCGGGGCTGGCGAGGGGGATGCAGGGAGCGGGAGGACCCATCGGTCATCATTTAGCGGCAGATAACGTGGTCCAGAGGTCCCCGGCCGGTGGCTCCCGCAGGATGTGCTGCCTTCGAGCTCGGCCGCCCCTTCGGAGCATCGGCTGCTCCATCCAGATGAGTTCTGAGCGTGAAATCCCCGAACCTCTGCCTCTGGTGGGCTGCGGGTCCTTTCTCGGTGCCTGCATTCCCCTGCCTGGGGAATTATGAAACGATGGTGGTACTTTTCACATATTCTACTGGAAAAAAAAACCCAACATCCTCTCCTTTTTGGCTTTTCTAACGGGAATCTGGGCCGGGCTGTTGCTCATCCTTCACCCCCGCAGCGCTGCCCGTTAGTCCATCCTAATTGCTTTAGCACTGCGAGAAACCCCTCAAGAACCCACAAACTGCTCCCGTAATGAGATCCTGCTCGGGCTTAATGGCCTGCGAGGCAGACGGGCGAGGAGCAGTTCCCGTCACCCTGACGGATGCTGGGCCAGGGGAGTTTGGCATCGGCACGCGGGCACGGGAGGAGCTCGGGACGTGCCCCGCTCCGTCCCCCAGCCGTTATCCGTATTCCCAGCGTCACACCCGTGTCGAGGGCTGCCCTGGCTGCAGTCAGAGGTCTCTAAATAATGCACTGAAGACATTAACAGGAGAAAATCGTCCTCCGGGGGCAGCCCTGGTTTGAAGGACTCCGGTAAAACGTTTGCTATGGATCTGGAGCTCTTTGCTAACAGTGTCTCCGAAGCAGCATCGTTTTCTCTTCCCATCTCTGGCTGGTTTTTGGGGACAGCTCAGAGCGGGGTGAAGTGAGGCCCCATGATGTGGCCTCACCCGCCGGCACAGCCCCCTGCTCCAACGGGAGTGTTTCCCCTCTTGCAACGGGCTGAGGTGCCACCTTCGAGGAGAAGCACGTGGCCATTGCAATCCTGGTGTCCCAGGACGCTGTGGCTTTGCCCATGGCCCTGTCCTGGAGGACAACAACCTTCGTTGGGTGTGTGGGGCTGCGGTGGGACCAGCAGCAGAGCAGCTCTGCCCGAGTTGCCTCTTGTGTTGGTCCTCTCCCTACATGGATTCCCCCAGCCATGGTTCTCCAGGATAAACAAAGTCTTTGCAGTCACTTGCTTGTCAGTCCGAACATAAACCCAGCGGCGTTATCGAGCAACGCCCAGGCCACCGCTCTGCTAGAGCTCTGTGGTGGTGACCTGGGTCACTTCTGAGCGCAGGTCGTCCCCTCCGCGGCCCTGGCAGCCCCGCTGGAGGCTGCCCACGTCTAGTCATGCCGGCTTGTTGCGGGCTTCGGAAGGGGTGCAGGTGGAGACGCGCTCCCGCGTGGTGTTTCTGGCGCGGGAGAAGCTGTTCTGGTCCACACGGGCTCGGAAAGGCAGGCAAAACTCTCGGAAACACCTCTTGAAATTTTCATCCAGGAACGCGTAAAGGACAGGGTTGAGGCTGCTGTTGGTGTAACCCAGGGCGATGCAGAAATGCAGGCTGGCCACCACGTAGGGGTTCTTCTTATCTATGTCCACCAGCGTCCAGACGATGACGAAGATGTGGATGGGCGTCCAGCAGATGATGAAGGCTGCCACCACCACCAGCACCATGCGTGTGATGCGCCGCAGGTTGCGGTCTTTCTCCTTGGAGCCAGAGAGGAGGCGGACGCTCTTCAGGCGAAGGATCATCAGCCCGTAGCAGATGGTGATGACCAAGATGGGGACCATGAAGGCAAAGATGAAGACGCAGATCTTGGTCACGGTGTCCCAGTAGATGGGAGGATCGGGAAACTGGAGTGTGCACATGACCATCCCATCTGTGGGTGAGAGGATGGTCAAAGAGGGAGCTGGTGGAATGCCTGCTATGGACAGTGTCTGTTTTCTGCTCGGTCACATGGCGGGGCACGTCTGTGCTTGTTAAAAGCAGGAGGAGATGCGTGCCCACCTTGCCAGCTCTCTGCAGAGATTCCCCAGGAGCCACCAGCCCCCTGCCCACGGGGTGCTGAGGCGATGTAGTGAGCGCAGTGACCCAGGGACTTGTTCCCTGCAGAGCCTCCTGGGCCATGCCCATGCTATCTCCTCCCAATCCCCATGGGGGACATGTCCCCATGTCACCTTCCCCTGAAACCTGGCCGCTTCCTCAGAGCTTTCCTCACAGGAGCTGCAGATCAGTGTGAGCCAGCTGGGGACTTTGCAACCCTACTGGGGGTGGTTTTAGGCACCCCAGGAGCTGGGGAGAGGCACTGGTTGGACTGGGGAGGGGGAAGGACAATTTCTGGGGCAGTTTCCAACCTCTGCAGCCGAGAGAGAAAGTAACACCGTGATGATCGGCAGGACATGCTTATGGTCCCATGAAGGGGTGCCCGTCACTGAGTTCAAACCTGCCACAGGACCAGGGGGCTTGTGTTAGCCCTGGGATGGACAGACAGGACAGGAGGGGACCTTTCCCCAGGAGCCACTTGCCTTTTGACTTGGTGACCGCCATGACCATGATGGGCACCCCGATGAGGGAGGAGAGCACCCAAATGCAGACATTGATGACCTTGGCCTTAGCCGGCGTGCGGAAGTCCAGGGCCTTGACCGGGTGGCACACGGCGACGTAGCGGTCCACACTCATCATGGTGAGGGTGAAGATACTGGTGAACATGTTGTAGTAGTCAATGGAGAGCACGACTTTGCAGAGCAGCTCCCCGAAGGGCCAGGTCTCCATCAGGTACTTGGCGCTCTGGAAGGGCAGCGTGCTGGTGGCCAGCGCGTCTGCCAGGGCCAGGTTGAAGATGTAGATGTTGGTAGCTGTTTTCATCTTGGTGTACCTGGGGTGGCAGAGAAGGGAGCCGTTACGGGTGGTCAGGGCTGGCTTACCATGCCCAAGGACGTGTGTGCACACTCGATACGATGAGGAGGGGGCACGGCTTGGCTTTCCCTGGTTGCTCGCAAGGTGCCACCACCCTCAGTGGGCTTGGGTACGTGCTTGTGCCGTGCCCTTCGGCAGCACCGATGTGCTCAGCACCTTCCCAGATGGATCGGGGAGCACGCTGGGAGAGCGCTTGTGTTGGTGGGTGGTTTGAGCGTGTGGTGAAGTCCTGGTGCCTGAGCACGGGGCTGCACTTAGATGTGCGGACCTGGGACCTTAGCGGGCACCTGCAGAACATGCTGAAGCGGTCATCCCTCACCTGACCGGGGAGGTGCCACTCACTCCCATGGGCTGCCTTTATTCAAAGGAAATTTTCAGAGAAGTCACTTCTCCAACTAAATCATTTTACTCCATTTCCCTCAATCAGCTGCATGATGTCCTTTCCCTCCCCAAAGCTCCTTTATCTGATTTTCCACCCAGTACATCGTGATTATCCAGCTTGCTTCCCTGTCGAGTTTACTTGCAGAAATTGGATCGATTACCCCCGGAAAGAGGCCATCTGGAAGCAGCCCAATTAGCCAGACTAGAGCTCCAGAGCCTTTGGGGAAGCCTGGCTGCCTCGGCCACGGCACGTGGCTGGGGGGCACGCTGCCGCTTCCCCCGGGGCATTCGGCAGGGGCTGCAGCCACCGGCATGCCGGCTCTGGTCCTTGTCACATCCCAGTATGAGAAATGTCTGCTCCGCAGTGCCAAAACCTTTCCTGAAGGGATGAGGCATCGTTTTGGGGGGTGCCGGGGCCGGTGCCCGTCCTCGGAGCATCCAGCCCCGCGGGTGTTGCTCAAGGTGGTGCTTTGGATGGCGTGGGTGGTTTGAAACGGATGCTCATCCCCAAAGGGCAACGCGTTGGGGTTGGGCAGGGGTGGGGGCTCGGTGGCACCGCTCATAGAAGAGCCCCATCGCGTGACGATGGAGTAAATCAGGGTGAGGGGATCGGGTAGCTCCCACCTCAGGGGGTTGCTGCTCCCTGGCTGGAGACCAGGAGAGCGGGTTGGTGCAGGAAAGAGGTTCCTGGGCTCGGTGGGAATATCGATTCCCTTCACCTTACCCTTTTCTCCACCTCAGCAGGATCGGGGGAACGTGCCGGTGGGGACAGAGACCCACCAGGTTACGCTGCTGATACAACGGGGAGATGGTGGCTGCTAAAACCGTATCTCTGGGAGAAAAGAGCAGCTTGAACCAGCACCCAGCTCCAACAGCTTGGTGTTCACCTTGGCTGCAAACGGCAGCCCCTTGCCCAAGGGTGGAAATAGTTGAGTGGAACTTTTTTTTCGTTTAAATACGGCTTAAAAAAGGTCTTTTCCTTGAAAAGCCCTTTTCAGTTCTCTTCAGTGTTATTTTCCAAGCTCTTGTGCAAATGCAGCTCTCTGAAAAGTTTCATTCCAGGTTAAACAACAAGCTGAGAATTGGTGTTATTGTCAGGTTTTGCCTCACCTGGATTTAAAAATAGCCGTTTCAGGTGGATTCACACCTCTTTGATCTCTGCTTTTCGAGGACAGTGGAAAAAACCACCCGTTATTCACGCCATGCTCTGCCAGGCGCGCTCGGCCGTGCCGGGTAAGGGCATCCCCAGCCCCCTGCCAGATGTGCTGGGGCCGGGGGGGCCAGGGCTGTAGCCCCCTCCCCAGGCAGGATGGGGCTGTGCCGGTGAGGGCAAAGCAGCGATGGGGGTGACAGGGAGGATGGGGATGACCGGGATGAGGCGGATGATGTTCTAGCCCCCAGAGCTGGGGGTCTGGGGCCAGGATTCAGCCCCCTCCAGGGCTGGGATGAGGGTCAAAGCCACTGCACAGGGTGGGGGGGTCCATCCTGGTGACCCCCCAGAGCTGCAGACAAAGCTGCTGCTCCAGGAGAGAGGTTTTATCACCTACAGCAGAGCGAACGGGCCGCTTCTGCTGATGGAGGTCCCCAGGCTGCCAAACCCATCGCAATTAAGCGAGTGCCTTGATTGGGAAGTCACACACCTGAACGGAACAATCTGGAAGGTGTGGAGGGAGAGATGAGGTGGGAGGGGATGGAGCGAGCGTGAGGCAGCTCTGGACCCCCAGGTAGGGACCCCTCAATTTGCCAAACCTCTTCAGAAAATAAATAAGCAAAACCACCTGCAAAACTCCCGGCGCTGCTAAAAGCCACCGCCTTGTAGAGCCCGGCTTAACAAATGCTGCGCCCAGGAGCTGGCAGGGGGTTGATGGGCTCTGCGGGGACGTGGGCACTCGCAAGCCTGAGCTGGCAGCTGCAGATTGCTTCCAGGGGTGTTTTTAAGGCTCCCGACACGCAGTGGTGTGGTAATTGCAGAGCCGGCGCAGGGTGCCGGGGAGGCTGAGCTCCCTCTGGGTCCATGGTTGGGTTTTGGCTGTGCCGGGTGAGGATGGCTTTGGGGTTTTGGAGCAAACTGGGGTGGCGGGTGCCCACTCGGGGAGCTCAGCCGGGGGCCGTGGAGCAGCGTCCTGCGGGTACCTGCTCCCGGGCACACACAGGCTCGGCGGCATCCCCAGCGCTGCATCCCCAGCGAGCCCGAGGTCCCCGGGACAGCAGAATGAGCCGCCAGGCACCCAGGGGCGGTGGGAGGTGTCCCCAGGTCCACAACGCTCAGCATCCGCCCAGCAGCGAGGGCTGAACCCCAGCTGATCCCATTTCACCACACGGACACGGGTCTCCCCACCCTAAACCCTGCCGACATGGAGCAACTCCTGCGAAACTCCGGGCGGGCTCGGCCAGCGACGGGGCGAAGGCACACGCTGCATGCGGCCGCAGCCCCTCCTGTCCCAGTTTAGTCATTCCTTGGGAGACGGGTTTAATTCCAGCATCCGCTGGCGGGTCGGAAAACGGGGGGGCTAGAAACGCCGCCGCTGGGATGTGTGGATGCTGTGGAGTCAGCCAGGGGTACCGACGGGTTACCGAGCGAGTTAAACGGGGAGGGTGCTGTCTGCACCTTAAAGCCTTCTCTTGAAAATAAATGCCTTCCCTCTTCTCAGAGAGCAGAACCAGCTGGAGGGGTCTAATAACCCTCATCCCTCACCGTGACATCCTACGTGGCGTATGTCTCTGCAACAATTACCTTCATTTGCTTTTTTCAGTCTCGGGCTGATTTTTCAAAGCTGCTTCGAGCCGCTGAAAAATCCCGTCTGGTGACACCCCCATCCCACTACCCATCCGCCCACCCTCTCGGGGAGGGGGGGTTAAAAATACACAGCGGAGCTACCCAAAAACCGCGGGCGATGGGAGCCTGGGCACGTTTCAGGCTGGTTTCCTTCCCCTCCGTGAGTCACCGCATTTATTTTGTGCGCAGGCAGTGTCGGGCTGTGCTGACAGTCGCTGAGGTGCTGGGGTTGGGGGGGGGAATGGAAATGGTTAAAAATGGGGATGTTGGGGGTTTTGCCTAAATGCAGCCACAAGCTCTGGTTTGGCCCCAGGGTTTTGGCCCCGGCTGGGGTTACAGCGGCCCCTGGGGCGATAGGAATTGGGATTAACCCCATGAATCCTCAGCCCCTCCCAGGACAAGCCCCTTCTGGGGTGGGTGGGGGTGCTGGGAAGGGCAGGCACCCAGCGAGACCTCTGCTCCCTCCCGCCGGGCTGGAGGGGGTGAAGTCTGTGCCGTGCCAGCAAACACAGCTCCTGCCTCTGCTGCCGGCGGGGTCTGGGGGCCAGGGAGGGCTCTGCCAGCCCCCGCTGCCCCCGAGGGCTGCGGGACTTGGCTTCACCGTCCCCCATTGACACCAGCCTTGGCCACGTCAACCCATTTCGCCCAGACTGGACCAGCTTGCGGCATGGACAAAGGGGCTGTTTGTATGGGCAGGAAATTTTGCATCCCAGCACGAGCGCGGGGCTGGGTACAGCAGCGTCTCGCCGTGCCCCAAAAAGGGGGGCACTGGGGTCTTGTTGCTTCTCCTGAGGTGTGGAGCCCCAGCAGAGCCCCCTCCCTGCCCAGGGAAAGCCTCGGCAGAGGAGCCGCTATCAGCCAAGGTCCAGCCCCGGCACCTCCTTCCCCAGGGCAGAGCTGGATGGGGCCAGAGCGGGGTTTGGGGTCCCCCGGGACGTGAGCGGGTCCCTCTGCTCGCATTGGGGAGCCGGGGGGGGCAGCTCGGCCGCGGTGCGAGCTGGGGCTGGGCGATGCGGGCTCCCGCTCTTTGTTAGAGAAAACCAGGAGCTGGGCGGCTGCGGAAGGTGCCGGCGGCGCGAACACCAGCTCGCTGCGGAGCTGGCAACGGGCTGGGCTGGGCAACCCTCTCCGCTCCCAGGGATGGAGTGGGGTAGGTACCAGTGGGAGCCCACCAGCCCCTGTGCCCCGGCTGGGGAGTGGGTGTGCGGGGAGGCTCCCCGGCAACAGGGCAGCTCTTCGCGGTGGCATTTGGTGCTGGGAATAAATACCCCGCCAGCTTCTCACCTCTCCCAAACCACAGCGTGACCAGCCCTGCGGCTCCGGGCGAGGGACAGGGGGCTGCTGGTCTCGGGCTGCGTCCCCCAGCTTCTCCGCCCAGCACCGGCTGCCCTGCACCCGCCGTGCACACACAGCCTTTCCTCTCCCCTCTCACACGGCAGCTGGACACGCTTACACACACGTGTGCTCGCACAGACGCCGTTCACACGCACCTTGCACCCAGCTGGGTGCTACCTGCTCACAAGCGCCTGGTGCACACCCACCCTCGCTCCTGCTGCTGTCTCACCCCCGGTGCGCACTCACTCCTGGTTCACACTCACACCCAGTGCACACTCAATCCTGATGCACACTCCTGGTTCACACTCACACCCAGTGCACACTCAATCCTGATGCACACTCACTCCTGGTTTGCACTCACACCCAGTGCACACTCACCCCTGGTGCTATCTTGCATCTTGCACGTGCTGCACACCCATCCCTGGTGCACACTCACTCCCGGTGCACACTCACTCCTGCTGCTGTCTCGCACCTCGCGCGTGCTGCACACCCATCCCTGGTGCACACCCACCCCCCGGGGCACACCGGCTCTCGCACTCGCCGCACGCTCGCCCAAGGCGCACACCCACCCCCGTCCGCGCTCCCCCCTCACCCCCCAGCCCTCCCCACGCCCTTTCCCCACCCTCCCCGCACCGGGGCCGGCTGGGGGGCTCCGCGCCGCCCCGCTCTCACCTGACGATGCCGTACATGACCAGCACGTTGCCCAGCAGCCCCACCACGCACACCACCGAGTAGAGCGCCGTGATGACGATGGCGATGAGGATGGAGGTGGCGTTCTTGGCCCGCGGCGGCCCCGTCTCGTTGCCCCCGTGGCCCGGCAGGGAGGGCCAGGCGGTGCCGTTGCCCCAGGTGGTACCGGCGGCCGTGGCCAGCTCCGCGGGCAGCTCCGTGGGCAGCTCCATGGCCCGCGGCCGGCCGTGGCCCCGCCGTGGCTGCCGGGCGCATCCGAGAGCGGCGGGTTCGAGTCCCGCTCCCGACAACCGCCGCAGCCGCGCCGCCACCGGGGCCGCCTTATAAACCCGGCGGGTCCCCCGAGCCACGTGGGGCCGGGGGCGGCCCTGCCCGCCCGGCTGGCCCCCTCCCACCGCCCGCCAGCGCCTCCCTGCCTTCCCCGCCCCGCCCCGCTCCGCTCCCGATCCGTCCCCCCGCTCCCGATCTGTCCCCCCCGTCCCTGTCTGCCTTCCTCCCCCTCGGGCCCTACCTGCCTCCACCCGCCCCTGACAGGTCCTTCTCTCCCTCCCCGGTCTCTGTTTCCCCCATCCCTGCCGCCCCGCTCCCTCCGTTCCTGCCTTTCACCCCCCTCCTCTCTCTGTCTCCCCCCGCCTGACCCACTCCCCCGGTCCCTGCATTCCCAGCCCCTACCTGACACCCCCTATCCCCAGTCCCTGCCTCCCTTCCCACCCCCCCGGGCCCTACCTGCATCCTCTCCCCCATCCCCGCCTCCCTCCCTCCTCCCCCGGAGCCGGCGAGAGCTGCGGGGACGGCCCCGAGCATCCCGGGGGGGTCCGGGCTTGGCGGGGGGTGCGATGTGTCTGGGCGCTCTGGCTGTTTCGGGTTTTCTTTGTCTGGAAGAAAGAGGGGGGACAAAGAGCCCCCTTGTCCCCGAAGCGAAGCTGGGGTGTCCCTGACACCCCCTGCCCCATGCCTTTTCTCGCCCCCCCTCCATATGCTGTGGGGTGGGGGGTGCTGGAAGATCGGGGGATGCTGAGGAGGTTTGGGGGGAGGTTGCAGGGGGATTGGGGAGGGATGCTGTGGGGTAGGGCTTGGGGGAGGGAATTGGGGGGATGCTGTCGGGGGGGGTGCTTTGGAGGGATGCTGGGGGGCGAGTTGGTGGGGCTGGGGGGATCTGGTGGTTGCTGTAGGGTGAGGGGTTTGGGGGGAGGCTGCTGAAGAGGGAGTTGGGGGGCTGGAGGGGCTCAGGAGGGATGCTGGGGGAGCTTAGGGGGGATGCTGGGCGGTTAGAAGGGGTGCTGCAGGGACAGGGTGCAAACACTGGGGCCAACCAGCACCATCTGCTTGTGGGATGCCACCGTCATCCTCACCCTCCTTCGGGCAGGACCCCCCCTCTGCAGGTCTCCCCCATTTCAGGGGCTGCAAACAGGAGCTTTGTTCCTCCTGGTGACCCAGCAGATGTGGGGGCTGTGGGGACCCGGTTTTGGGGTCCCTCTATCACCTCTTTGCTTCGGGGCTGGATTCATTCATTGCCCCGCACCCCTGGGATGGGGAGGAGGGTTTGCTGCGAATTGGGGCGGTTTTGGCTCAGGAGGGACCGAGCAGGAGACACGCAGGCCATGGAGGAGAGGCCAGCAGCTGGACCAGCCCGGATGGGGTGTTCGCTCTGCCTCGCTCCGCCGGCGTAAAACTCCTGCAATGTTGAAGCATCCAGATATTTCATCAAGAGCCTCGTAAAAGCGCCTGGGAGGGAATTAATAACCTTTCATTCATCTGCTGGTTCGGGTGGTAAACAGCTCCCGGGCTGCTGACCGGGGACAGGCGGTGGGTTCCTGCCATGGCGGAGCGAGGGTGTCGGTGACAGCTGTCCCGGCTTTGTCCCGGAGGGCTGGCGGGACCAGCACGGGCAGGAACGGGGAGCACAGGGCTCTGCCTGCCGTGGGTCCTGCACTTTGCATCCCCACCCCACGCCCCAGCCCCTCTGCCCGGAGGGTCTGCCCAGTCCCGTGATGGTTTTGCAAGGAGGCACCGAAAGCTCGAGCGAGGCCGGGGGCTACGTCCGCACGTGCGTGTCCTCGGGGACGCGGGGTTTAGACACCTTTCTGGGGTGACGGCAGCCCCCCGGGCCCGGAGCAAGGTGGCGAAGTCTCTGCTGCGCGCAGCTCTGACGCAGCCCGGCTGCTGAGCGCTCCCGGCGGGAGGGAAACGTCGGGTCGGGGAGTGTAAAACAGCTTTTAGCGTGGCTGAGGAGCCCTTCGGAAGACGGCTCATCCCTTCGCTTGGCTCCCGGCACGGCCGGAGACCCCGCACTGACCCTTTTCCGAGGGGTTATCTGCGAAGGACTAATCATGCTGGCAGGTTCCAGCGAACACGTCCTCTTGGCTCAGCTCCGGCATTTATTTATTTTTTTCAGCTGGAATGTTAAAAATAAACCCAACGGATACATAAACCAAATGGAAAATCTTTAAAGGGCTTCGCTGTTCATCCGCCTGCGTTCTGTCGTTGCTGCTCCATCTGCCAAGCTGGGCTGCTGGCACGGATGTAGTTGCCAAAATTGGGGAAACTGAGGCAGGGAGGTCACGTCAGAGGGGAGAACGTTGCCCCACTGCGGTGCGCGGAGCCCAGGGAGCAGGTGAAGGGAGGAGATGGCTCCTGCGAGTCCTGAGCCCCATCGCTGGACCCGGTCAGCCCCCAGGGAGCAGCGAGGGTGCCCGGGCAGCCGGGACGGCTCTCTGCACCCTGAAGATTTATCGGTGCCGCTGTCTTGGCTCGAGTCCTGCTCTCCTGTGGGGATTGCTCCTCTTAGGAAGTTCTCCGTGGCATCGCCTTGGCTCGTATTTTCTCCTCCACACCCTGGATAACGGGGGGGGTGCTGCCTCTCCCACCCCCTCCAGCCCCTGCGCGGGAGTTCAACCAAATCGAGGTGGTGAGAGCGATGCTGAGGCTGTCGAGGAGGAAAATTCATGTCACCCAGTGAGCTGGGGTGCATCTGGGGGGGGATTTACAGCCACGGCTGCTCACGACAACATTTTGATTTACTCAGAGGCTGCAAACGTGTGGAAGACCCTCTTCCCTGCTGGAATTTATTGGTTTTAATTAAAATGGCCGTAAAAATAATGTGCAGGAGCCATGAATCTGTTCCGGCAGGACACCAGTCAACATCCATGGGAAATTCTGGAGGTTAATGGAAGAGGAGATGGGGGGGAGACAATTTCTCCCCAGGGATTTTCGGGAGCTCAGGAGGACACTGAGCCTCCACACGTGCCGCTCACCTTCTCTTGCCGCGGTCCCCTTGGAGAGAGCCTTGCACCGGGGCTCCGGCAACGCCGGGACTTCTGCGTCCTGTGCCGACGGCTGCGGGGCCGAGGGTGAGCTGGGGAGCCAGGTCACCAGGTATAAATATATTAAAATACGTATTTATTGAGAGAGAGAGAGAGATACGTTCCAGTTTGGCAGCCAGCCTGAGCCCTGCCTGCGACAGTTCGGGGCTGTGGTGCACAGAGGGGAAGCCTCGATTTTTATTGCCCCTCCTTGGTGCTTGACTTCCCTTTTTACTGGATTTCCACCCCAGATTTGAAGATGTGGTGCTGGGGCAGCTGGGCTGAGGGTTGCTCTTGGCCAGAGGAGCAGCCCCAGGTGCTGGACGCCGGGGCGTTCCCTGGCTCGTGTTGAGGTTCGTGAGCCACTTTCTCACCCCCCGGCGCTCCACAAGTGGGTCTTTGATTTGCGTGGGCTTCTGCTTTTAAAGCAAATACCACCCAGACCTGCAGCGTAGCATCTGCCATCGATGCTGTGGGGACTGAAATGCCACCGTGGGTGCTGCATGCTGGTCCCATCGCTGGCCGTGACCCTTCCTAACGCCCTGGCATGAACCGGTGTGGGATGGTGCCCACGGGTGGGGACACACCACGTGTGTGGGCACCTTTTTTCTCCATCCCTTTGCCTGCTCTTCCACTTGCCCTCCACGAAAGCATTCTGTGAGGCTCTTTGCCGATGGAACGTCGCATCAAGAGGAGCCAAAATAACCCGGTTGTGACAGCAAATGAATAAACCCCTCAACAAATCCACGGCATCAGGAGTCAACATCAGACGCTGCTCGGAAAGTTCCCTGAGTGCTTCACCCTGCCACGGGAGAGACTTCATCCTCGAGGCTGTGGTGGCAAAGGCAGCCCCTCCTGCGAAGAAGGGAGGAACCTGGGACGGGGAGACAACGGCTCCTGTGGAGCCCCCCAGCTCCTTTCCCTTCTGCCCTGGGGGGCGCGAACCCACAGCGGGGGTCTGCAGGCGAAAGCCTAAAAATAGCGGGATGCGTAAGAGGAGCTGGGAGGGGGCGCGTGGGGCGAGGAGGCAGCTGGGCTAAGCGAGGCGACAGCAACCTGGGCAGAGCTGAACCAGCTCCTTCTGCTGCAGGAGGGACCGGCTGGAGGCTGAGCTGCTGGAGCTTTCCGTGTCAAAGGTGGGGAGTTGGAGACGGGATCCAGGGCTCCCACAAGGCTGGAAATCCAAGCGGGTGCTGCAGCACCCAGGAAACCATGGGCAAATAGAGCCGGGTTGTGTTTGCACCCTGTGGGTGGGTGCTCTGCCCTGAAGCCCCCCCAGGAGTGGACCCCAGCCCATCACCTCCCCGAGATGGAGAGCAAAGGGGTGGTAACCAGCCTGTGGCCTCCTGCAGAGCAGCCGCATCAAAAGCAAGGGACGAGTCGCGGTGTGGAAGAGCCCAAACGACTCCTCCGTGACTAATGAAGCTCTGGGTCAGGACTGAGCGTGGCTGTGTCACAGTCCCCGCAGACCCCACCTCCCCTTCCACCATCCTGGGGAGGGGATGGGTGCTGCGGTGGGTGGGTGACCTCGAAGCAATTTTGTCCCTCTCATCACACCTACGAGAAACCCAAGTGGTCAGTGTGGTGGGGGGCATCCGGATGGAGCCCAGCTCATGGCGAACCGCCTCTCGGGGGGCTCCGTTTGCACCCACCTCCGCTTGTTTAGAGGGATGACCTGGGACGTGGGCAGAATCACACCTTGGGGAACTGCAGCAGGAAAAACATCTCCCTGTTTTCTGCAGGTCTGAGGTGTTCTGGGGCTTGCAAGAAAGGGAGCGAATGGACCAGATGCTCCATGAGCATCAGCCCAGCCGCGCCGGTACCCACCGAGCTGCAGGTCCAGGCGCTGCTCCCCCAGCTCCTCCGGGCTCATCGCTTCCCCTCCCTCCTCTGACAGCTCCAGATAAATTGGCCTTGAAGAGGAAAATGGGCTGATTTATGTGTTTTGTTTTCCCACGTCAACAGATCTGAGTGTTTTCATACCTTGCGGGGCAGCTGCTGGGAAAGAACAAAGCCCGTCCGTCAGGGGAGTTAAAATTAGATGAGATTCTTCTCTGCCTTGCCATTATGCGTGGCTGAATGGCGAGAGGGAGGGTTTTTTTGCAGCGTTATTTCCTCGGCATTGTGTGCAGGGAGGCTGCCTCCCAGGGCCGGGTGTTTGCACAGTGCTGCGAGATGGCCGGGGCTGGAGCCGCGTCGGGAGGTTGGGTGGGAAATCTCAGCTCGGTGGTTTGCAGACACCGATCCCATTCCTGGAGATCAGCGGTGTCCCGGGGGATGATGCCACCGGTGTCCCCGAGGGGTTCTCAGTGTCCCCAGGACAGGAGGGAGAGTGTCCCCTTGCTGGGCACGGGCTGGTGATGGTACCAGCCTGCCCCAGCCCCCTGCTCCCACCCAGGGCAGGGTCCTTACAAATAGAGGGTGGCTGCACCAGCTGGTTCATCCTGTTTCCTTGAAAATACCTCTAAACTGACAATTTTATTTGAGGGGCTACTCAATCCTTTTCCTTCACCCCGCCTCGTGCCTGGCCCCATAGCAGGGACAGGGACGGCGCCAGCGCATGGCTCATGGGCACTGCCAGCCTCCCCTGTGCCGTGCTGGCGGCGAAGACGCTGCGCCGTACCCCATCCCCGGGGGACAGGGTTCCCACAGGAGCCTTTTCTTTTTCCCTGATGGTGGCTGATTTAGGTATTTTCACATACCCCCCCCCCTCTGCGCTGCCTTTGGCTGACAATGGAGCATTGCCTGGGAACGGGCAGCGTCTCCCCGGATTTCAGGGCGCTGCGAGCCCAGGCTGGCTCTCGGAGGTGGCATCGCTGTTTTCCATCCGATGCGCGTCGGGAGCGTTAACAACCTGTGAGTCATCTCATAAATGAACCATGCTGGGGAGGGGGAGATCCAGGGCAGGATGCTGCTCCGAGGCAGAGCCGTGCTGGAAAAACAAAGCTTTGAGCTGCTGGTGGGGGGAATTGATGGGAACGTGAGCCCTGGGCTCCATGAAGGGGCTGGGTTTTCCCTGGGACATGGGGACCGTGTGTCCTGGTGCCTGGGGACCGCGTGTCCTGGTTCCTGTGCCAGTCGTGACATGGGGACCGCGTGTCCTGGTGCCTATGGCCGTTCGTGTCATGCTGGAGGGACAAGGGCCCTGTGTGCATGTATGTGTGTTCACACACGTGTTGCACTACCAGGGGATGGGGAGGAGATTCACGGCCGGGTTTCCTAAGGGAATAAGGTCTGTCCATCCGTCTCCCGCAGGTCTGACAGGGGTTTGCTGGTCCCTGTTGCTGTACCAGCAGGACAGGGGTTAGACCCTGGGCAGGGGGGATGCTCTTGCCACGACCCACGGTCCTGGGCCACCACCGACACATCTACCACAGAGCTAGTGCTGGGATGGGATGGACGTGTGGGCATTCAGCCCATTGATTCACCTTCTCCAAGGGCTCTGCTAATGGAGGAAACTGGTATCGTCTTTGATGTGGTGGATCCAGGTCAGCGCTAACCCGGCTGCAATCCTGCTGCTCTCGAACTGGCAGCCCGGCTCCTCTCCCCCGGCACCACTTCGGTGCTCCAGGCGCAGAGCTCGGTTCCTTCTACTCGTTCATGCTCCTCCGAACGTCTGTGGGATAAGTCGGTTTGGGGTTGGGAGAGGAGAGAAAACCTCCTCTTGGTGAAAAGCCCCTGGAAAAGCACAGGAGGCTTTGGCAAAGGTTTGTGTTTGGGCTGATGGATGGAGATTTGGCTGGAGGCACTGGCATCGGGAGCTGCAGAAGGAGCGTGCGGCTCTGACCAGCACTTTGCTTTCATGTCAGTTGGTCCCGCAGGGCACCGAGATGTGAAGATGTGAAGGTCAGGAAAGCAATCGAGCACTGGTGGTTTACAGGGCATTTTATACGTGTGATTAAGGCTTTTTTCCCGGCTAGCTGGGAGCTTGCTCGCTGGACCAGTCCAGGCAGGGTGGCTGCCCGGCCCTGGGGACCAGTGTCCCCCCACCGCAGTGTGGGCTCGCAGGCAGCAGGTCCTGGAGTGATTCTCGGGTTTGTGGCAGGATCCTGGGGGGGTTTGGAGGGTGCTCAGCAGCTCCTGAAGGCAGGAATTGCTGCAGGGAATCAGGGTGCAGCATCACTGACCTGCCTGGCTCCGGTTCGGGACATCAAGGGTGGTGATGGCTGGTTCAGTGCCAGGGCAGGGCTCGCTCTGAAAAGCTCAGCAAAGCTCTGGATTGTTCCTTGACACTTTGATGGAGCTCTGAAGGGCTCGAGAGCTGGGATCGGCCAGAGCCAGGCTGGATGGAGGCTGAGCCAGAGCCCAAGCAAAGCCGTTTGGTCAGTAGCCAGGGCTTCCAGCTCCTCCCTGGCTTGTCCAAGCCAGATCTCCAGCAGAAGATCCAACAACATCACTTGTTGGTTGGGTGGTTTCTTTTGAAACATCCCCCACTACATCAGGAGGCATTTCAGCCGCAGGCTGCCTCGAGCAACCCAGGTGCAGGGACCGCTCTCTACCCCCTCACATCTCCCTGACGGCTGCTGAGGGCTGTAGGTGCCAATCCTACCTGTGTCTGCTGCAGGTTGGGGCTTTGGAGGTGCCCAGCCTCTTCCTTGAGAGCTGCAACAACCAGAGGGACATATGGGCAGCTCCATGAATGCGGTGCTGGTCCCTCCAGCCCCACTGGGTGTCAAACACAGCCCTAAGGTGAGGACTTGGCCTATTTCTCATGGTGGCACTTGTGCACCCTCCTTTCCCAGGTGCTGTGATGTGTGCAAGTGCCGGGAGAGGAGCAGGAGGCAAGAACCCGCCCTCAGAGCTTCAAATAAGGTGATGGACCTCCCCACCCTCACTGAAGAGCTGCAGAAGGTGCATGTAGGTCGTCATGGTGATGCCATCCCTGCTATGGGTGGGTTCCTCTTCCAGCCCTTTACCAGCACTGGGGATTTTGCTTTGCTTCAGTTCCCAGCCTGATAAAATCAGATGCCCGCTGCCATCTGTCCTGGCTCATCCCGGTGGCCTCAGGAGAGCTCCTGGGGTGGGCAGCACCTCCCGCATCTAAAGGGACACAGATGGTGGCTGCCCAATGCCATATTTTTCCACCTGCTTCCCTCACCATTGCCGGGAGCAATGCTGAGCCATGGGGCAGAGCCAGTGTCGGTGTTCCCAGTCCGCCAGCCGGCACCGGGAGCCTCCGGAGCCCAGCGGGGCTGGCACGGCTCTTCTGCGGTCATGGTGTTATCCCGGGAGAAGCCAGTGGTGTTCGGGAAAGGAGCGGGAATGCCAGCGAGGGCTGGACTGGGGGGTCCTCAGGGGGTGCTGGCACCCATGTTTCGGTCTTTGTTATCAGAGAGGAGATACCCAGAGATGTCCGAGCTGGGGTGGCTTAAACCATGGGTTGAATCCCATTGGTGGTAGGTCCTGGAGGAAACCCCTGACACTGTGAGAGCCCAGCATGCGAGCAGCACCGCGGCCCTGGCGGGATGCTGGGCACCCCTGAACGGGTGGTTTGGGCATCCCAGCGGGGAGCTGCCAGCACCACGGTGCTGGTCTGGGGCTGGGTGAGGTCTGGGAGCAGACAGGGGCTGGAGGAAGAGGAGCAGTGCCAGCGAAGGCTGCTGCGCTCAGCCATCGCCTGTTCATGCTTCTCCCAGCTTCAAAGGCAGTTCCCCCTCCTCCAGCCTGCAAAACCTGCGGTGGTTGATCAGAGAAGGTGATCTCTCTCCCCTCTTTTCTTTCTTCTCCTGAAAGGCACAAAAATCCCCTCTGCAGCCCCCCTGCATCTTGCAGACGTGCAGGATCTGCCTCCCACCCGCTCCCACTCTTCCTCCCCGAAGCCATCACAGCCCAGGACAGACCCAGCTCCAGGACACCCGCCTCAGCCCTCCAGCCACCTCCCCGACCCCTTCCCGCACGCCGCAGCCTTGGGAAGACGTTGCAGGGAAGATTTCTTCTCCGATGATGGGGCTGGGGTTGGTTTGTTTTCCCAGAGGACTCTTTTAGGGCTGCGGACCTGCAGGTCTCAGCTGGCCGGTCCCCGAGGAGCGGTTGGCCAGCCCAGCCTGCGGTTAAATAAAGAATAGTAATAAGGAAAAATTGAAAGCGGCGGTTTAATGAGTGGAACAGCTCTTCTCCCATATCTATCTGTCTGCCTATCTAAATATAGAGATATATTTTCTAAACACAAAATGCCAGCATCCCTGCTCAGAGCCAGGTGAAGCGGCTGGGAGCCAAACACAAGGGTTTAAAAGCACTATTAAATGACCGGTGCCTGATGAAACCCTTGGGCTGGAGGAAGTGCTCTGGCCGTAGGAGATGGTTATTTATGGGACAGAGGAAAACAGGCTGGAAACAGACTTTTTTCCCCCTCCTAATGTTTTGGCTGCAGAAGTTTCTAGGGGCAAGGTTGTGTTTGATGTGGAAATCTCTTCTCGCTCTCCAGCTTCCACATCAGGAAGCAGCCCTGGCTGGTGGAGGTGTTGGCTTAGCTAAAATGCTGTCTATTTAAGGGGTATTTTTTATTGTTTGGGGTTTTTCACATCTCCCATGGTGTGGCAGGAGCAATCCCCGGGAGCTGGGGACGCTCCTGTCCCCCTCGAGGCAGCACCATGCCCACGTCCATAGGGACGTGGCCGAGTCACTGGGCGAGCAGAGCTGCTGCGGGTGGGTGGAGGCAGCAGCTGCCTGTCACCACCTTCAAGGTGATGCTCCAGCCTGATTCCCAACCTCAGGATAGGTTTTTCCCACCAGCCTGATGGAGCGACACATCCTCCTCCCGCCCGCAAAGAGGTACCAGCTACCTGGGGGAAAAAAAAATACCACTAATAATTGCGCTCCGTTAATGACTTGAAATGTTCCCAGGCTAAGTGCTCCCATTTCTCTGCTAAACGAGCCGCTCTCCTTGTCCACCCCGCAGCAACCGCCAGACAGGGGGGCCTTGGGACTGGAGCTGTGGGTGGGTGGCGAGGGGACGTTTTCTTTGATTCCATGCTGTAGCCAAGATGTCTTATGAGCGAAGCAATTTTTTTTCCTCTCGTGCTTCTCTCTTCCTCCGTATCCAAGCGCGGGCAGCGGGATCCTCGGCGGACCTGCATGACGCACCACGGCGGCGCTGGAAGGGCATTAGCGCATGATTCCTCCCGGGGCTCCGCATCTCCCATCGCCGGGATTTTTTTCTATTCCGAGCAGCTCTCCTGCCCGCAGGAAATATCACCTGCGAAGCGGCTGGGCAGAGGGAGCGCGTCCCCTCCAGCCCCCCGTGATGGAGACGGGCGCTGGGGATGCGGGCACCGAAGGGATGCCGCGTGCCGCGCCCTCGCCGACGCCGCCTCAGAGTCATTGCCCCCACCCTGAGTTAGCGCCGCAGAGCTGAAGCGGGTCTCTCCTCAGCACCCCTTTAGCCACGGTCCAGGTCCCTAATTGCCCGCCCGGCTCGGCCAGGCTGCTTTGCAGCGTGCAGTTAATTAGCATTTGCTTCCCGGACCCTGCCAGCCTGGGGAGCCGGTTGGCTGCTGTGGGTAATGGGTTTGCTGAGAGCTGCTGGCGGTGGTGGCACAGGACGAGCTATTTATATTTTCACTTTGGAAAGACAAGGCGGCTCGTTGGAAGAATGTGGCCCTGGGTGCCAGCTGCTCTCGGTTTTCGGGCTGGCGGGGACCGGGGGGGAAGGAGGCACAGACCCGGCTGGGGGGAACCAGAGCTCGGGCACAGCCCCAGCCTGGGCTGGGCACTCAACCCAGGGCAGTGCTGGGGTCCCCAGCCCTGGAGGGGTTTCCCAGCCGTGTGGAGGTGATGCTGAGGGACAGGGGTCAGTGGGGACCTGGCAGTGCTGGGGGAACGGGTGCACTCGAGGAGCTTAAAGGGCTTTTCCAACCAAAATGATGCTGTGATTTTTTGCTCAAGGAAATCATCAGCCAGGGGCTGCATGTGGCCAGGACACGCTGTGATGCTGCAAAGTGGTTGCAAAGATGCTTTGGGGATATTTTAAACAAGCAAGTCAGGGTTAGATTAGCAAAGATCGCTCCTCTTCTTCAGCACAAACTCTACCTGCGAGACCACCGGAGGATGGGGATGAGCCCTGAACCTCCAGCTCAGCCCCCTCCCCTTTCCCACCACCCTCCCTGCCACCCCGGGCGCTCTGCCTGCACCCAAACCTGGCCTAGATGGAGCTAATCCAGAGCACAAACCGCTCCTGTTCACCAGCCCTTCCTCGAGCCGCGTGGCACTTCATTATATCACTCAAGATTAATCTGCCGCTCCTAATTGCCGAGTGCCCGAGAGCTCCTGGCAGGGAGAAAAATCAGTGTCGGGCAAAAAAGCCAGTGTGGGATTTTTTTTTTTTCCTCCCTGTAATATTTAGGTCGACTTACTGATGTGGGAAGCACGGAGCTGGGAATTCATACGGTCAGGGGGGAGCGGGGGGTGGGTTTGTAGCATTTCTTGGGGTGTTTTTCCTGGCGTCTCCTCCGCCCTGGCCCCGAGAGGGAGGTGTGTCTGCAGAAAGACGGGCTTTATGGGGCTTTTTTTTGCTTTTAACGAGGGATCTTTGCTCAGTTCTTCTCCTCTGCCCGCTCAGCTGCAGCAGGGAAAAAACAGTCTCTGCCAAGTGATTTTAGGAAGCCGAGATCAAAGTGCTCTGCAGACTCAGCAAACCTCTTCGGTCGAGAAACAAAAGGGCACGGCGTTTTTTTTCTTCAGGAAAAGTGTATTCTGTAATTTTCCATGCAACATGTTTCATTCTAGAAGCAAAGGCTTGGGTCCAGTTTGGGCTCATTTGATGCATTTAATCCATGCAAAAGCCCGGGGAGAGGTTGGGGGATGATTTAGGGCACTGTAAACCGTTTCCCTCCGATCGATGCAAACACTGCAGGTGACAAACTGACTTTTTTTTTTTCCCCCCTCCTTGTTTTGCAGGAAAAAAAAAACCAAAACCCAAATACCCAGGCAGGCCAAATCCGTGGCTTTGGGAAGAGCAGCTCGGGCTGGCTTGGGCAATCGCTGTGCTGTTTCCGGAGCTGCTCCGAAGCAGCTGATTCACTCGCAGCAACGTGGAACAACGAGGGCGAAAGGCAATTGCTCGGTTCGCATCCCAGCCCGGAGCTGGAGCCAGCGCCGAGAGGCTCAGCGATTTTTCCCCCCCACCCCGCCGCTATTTTAGTGCTGTTTGGGGGTTATTCAGTGCCTGTGACTGCCCCGTGTACCCCTGCCCGGGGACCCACCACCCTTTGACAGCTGATGCCATGGGATCTGGCCCCAAACCCCGGCACCCCCCATCCTTCCCCCGCCCCTTGCGCTCGGGAAAACCAGAGCTTTGGGGTTTAATTAAAACAAAAAGCCAGGGAAAAAAGCCCATTAGCAGAGTGGTTGAGTGCTTGAAAGGCTCCGACTGAGCCGCGGCTCGAAGGAGATGCAGCAGACGGGGGTCCCCTAAAATACGTAGGGTCTCTGTAGCCCTTGTTTTTACGTCACATCGAGTCCCAGGCTGGAGCCGGGGCTGCTCAGCTTTGGGGGTGTTGAGCAGCTCCTTTGGGATTTGGGGAATAGCCCTTGGTGATCCTGAGCTCAGCAATGCTCTGATCCATCCCTGTACCAAGGGGCACGGTGGGTGCCTTCCCCAGCTCACCGGGAGCTCTCTGGGCTCCCCCCACCCTGCTCAGCACCCTCAGCATCATTCCTGCTCTCCCCAAACAACCCCAGCGCTGTGCTTTCCTGCTGTTAAAAGCAAACCAGCTCAATTCCTGAGCAGGGCTGGCCCCTTCCCCAGGGTCCCCACCACGCCAAGCATCACCCTGGGGACATCACCCATCAGAGCAGCGAAGGCGGGAGCGATGGGGCTCCGCACGGCTGCAGCAGTTCTCCCAGGAGAGCCAAATCCCGTCTCTGACAACGACAAAGCGGGTCACGCCGAGAGCCCGCGCCAGACGGGCAGATGAATTTTGCATGTGGGTTTTGAGGGCTGGGGCAGCGGCAAGCGTCTGTGCCTGGTGGATCACCGCCCACTGATGGCTCAGCTCACCAAGGAATCACCTTCTCGTGGGTGGGCAGGGGGGATCTGCCCAGCCCTGTCAAAGAGCTGGGACATCGACAGCAAGCTGGAGGTGTGGCAATAACACCTATGAGTCCTTCTGGCTATGGGAGGGGGGACATCCCATGGGCTGTCCCTGCAAACGGGGGCTCGGGCAGCCAGGATGGGGGGTCTGGGGTCTGTTCTTCACCTGGTGCATCCCCCGCTGTTTCTCGCTGAGGTTGTCTCTCTGCCGTCACTGCCCACTTCAACGCCTTGCCCTGGTTTTTGAAGGCAAATCCTTTCTTTGGGCACCTCTTCAGCTCAGCATGGAGCAAGTGGAGGGTCAGTTTAACCCATTTAATGGACGTTTTCTTCCTTCACCTCAAATTCAAGCCGCTCTGAAGTGAAGGAGGACGGACAGGATCACAGCACAAGGCTAAAAGCTGGGTGCACCACTGGCTCCCAAGCTGCTGGGGTAAGGAGCTGTCACTCGGACAAGACGCTCTGCCCCGGTGCTGGTGACCAGAGAGGGCAATTCCCCGTGGCTCTGCAGCGGGAACATCAGCCGGAGCCTCCTGACATTTAAGGAGAGGGAAAACAAAACAGCTGATGAAGCGACGGGTAAATATCACCAGGGTTTCCAGGAGCTGCGAGGCACAGGAGCTGGCGGGGTGGCTCAGGGGACATGAGGGCCGATTGTGGGGCAGCCGAAGGAGGGTCAGGCTCCCAGTGAACACAGCCCTTTGGGTGCACCCCTGAGCCGAGGGCTCGGCCGTGTGCCGGGTCTGGGGCTCCTCTGCAAGCCCTGATGGGGCAGGGTGAGCCCAGTGCCCCCCGCTCAGCACCGCATGCCCCAGTCCAGGGCTGGGTGGGAGGTCGGTGTGAACCCCACCACCTCCTGATGACCCCAGTTCCTCATCCCAGACCGAAAACTGGGCAGTGCTGGGCTTTGCTGGCGAGGGACTTGCGCTCAGCCATCCTGATGCACAGTAGATTGAGAACTGGCAGATCCGGAGATGCTCCCACAGGCAAGAAGTAACACCCGAAACACTGCCAGGCTCCCTGGGGGAGGCTGTGCAGCCATGGCACTACCCCAGAGAGGGTCTGGAGGGGTCTGACCCCTCCTCGGTGTTGCTGCCCAGGGTGGGGGGAGCATGGGGACCCCCGCTGAGGGGTAAAGGCCAGCTCCAGGACTGCATTAATTCAGTTCGGACCCAACACTATTCCCCACCACCCACTCCATCCCCTTTCCAAGAAGCCCAGGGGCTCGGTGAGCCCTGGCCAAGGGTCCCCCCAAGAACCAGCCCTCCTGGGGTGGGAGGGCCAGGACCCACCACTTCCCGCTCCATCCCTGTGGACAGGGACCCGTCACCGTGCTTCTGGGCCAGCAACTGAGGCCGGGGGGTGGTTAGCGAGGCATGGAGCGAGAGGATGGGGAAATGGGGTTGCCAAGGAAACGGCTGAACAGCAAAGAGCTGATTTTTTTTGTCAAGGCTGGGAAAAAATGCGGGGGAGAAGGGCAGCAGCGAAGCCCCACGGCGCAGGCGAGCCGGGGGGCCAGTGGGTTTGAACCCTGGGCAAGCCGGGATTGCAAAAAACGTGGATGCACCAACCAAGCTTGAGAGCATCCAAAACCTGGAGCCTCAGGGGAGGGCAGAGCAACCCCTAGCAGGGCCCTTGTGGGCACCTCCACGCTTGCAAGGTCACGGAGAGCCCCGGGGGGAGCACGGCGCTGCCCGTCCTGCGCTCCCCTCCCCGCACAAGGTCACGCTGATGTTTTATTCATCCCCCACAATCCACCGTATTCCTTAACGGCAGCAAGTGTAAATAATTGCCTTGGCGGCTTATTAATGACTTGGCTGGGCTAACGAGCACCGCAGCCCTCAGGGGGCTCAGGGGCGTCCGACCCTTGCCTGGGCTGCCGGGACCCCCAGAGAACAAGGGGTTAGCGCCCAAATCTGGGTGCAAACCACCTTGAGCTCTGCCTGGGGAAAAAAAAAGCCCACCTCAGCCCCAAGATGTCGGTTAACCCGACAGCTCCACCGTCCTCCTCCGCTCTCGCCCGTCGGCTCACACAGGCGCAGGAGCGGCACCCTTATCCCCGTCCATGGTCACTCACGGTCACCGTGACCTTACCTGCATCCCTGTCACGTCTCACTGCATCCAAACGGAGCTGCTGGGAGAGGCTGGTGGCAGCGGGGGACAGGGTTGGTGTCACGAGCTCCATCCAGCACCTCCTGTAGCCAAAGGTGCGTCTCCTGGCTGGTCCCTGATGCCCTTTCCCTGGAAAACCCTCCCAGCTACTGAAGGTGCTGCCTTCAGCATCCAGACCCAACCAGGGAAACACTTAAGCCTTAATTAAAGTCTTTAATGACCAGGCAGGTGATGGATAGGCATCGAACCACTGTTACATTCCAAGCTGGGGGCTGGTGGTTTCAAGACACGTGCTGGAGCTCTCTGGGGGCTCTTGGAGGACCACGAGTCTTGAGCTGGGGTGGGGACATGTGAGCTGAGGCACAGGTCCCATCGCCCCTTCAGAAAGCAGCCGGTGCCGCAGAGACATGTCACACCTTTATTGCTCTAGCTGGAAGGTTTTTCCCCACTCCTCTCCCCCCATCCCTTCTTCTTTCCTGGGGACACGGTGCCCTCAAGCCAGGATGGCTGGTCCGTGTGTCACAGAGCAGAGGGACACAGCAGCTTCCCCTCACCCTGCCACCACCCTGTCCCCTCCACCTCCTCCCACTGTGCACTTAGCTGAGGAAGAAGGTGTTTGGGTTAAAAGCTGGCCCTTTCCCACCCCCAGCCCCCGGGACAGTGCCACAACCCCACGTCCACGAGGCAGCGCCCCTCCTGCCTCCAAATCATCCAAGTCCAGGGGTTCTGAGAGAAGGGCAAGCTGCCCAGGTCAGACCAGTCTCCCTTTCCAGGCATGCGTCTGTTCCCAGTAGGCTCCCAGTGCACCCCGAGCAAAGGGCAGGTATTTACCTCTTGAATTCACCAGGGTCTTCTCAAGCAAACCCGCCTGTCACCAGAGCCCAGCTCCCTGGGAGGTTCGAGGGAGCCCAGTGCAAGGAAACAGGGAGCCAGGGTGTAGGGACCGATGCCGCCCCATCACTCTCCCTCCCCACCCTGACTGCCCCATGTGTCCATCGCAGCATCCCATCTCGCACCGCGTTCCCTCCAGCCCCATTGCCAGGCGCCGTCAGCAGAACTGCAGGAGAAGCAAAGCCCAGGGCGAGCGGTGAGCCCTCACCCCAGCCCCCCCCCCAGCACCATTTCAGGGGGCTCTGCCACCCCCTGCCCAGGGCTGGGGAAGGTTTGGGGCACCCAGAGCCCCCCCCCCGGCTGGGCACAGACCTTCCAGCGGTTCCCACATTCGTTGCACAGCACGAATGTCGTCATGGGCTCGTCGGCGCTGCGCGTCTGCACCTAGGATGGAGCGGGCAGCAGGGTCAGCGGAGACCCCTCTGGTGGGGACCCTGGGGACAGGGTGGAGCCCCGGGGTCTTTGCGGGGCTGACCTGGTTGTACGTGCAGTTCTTCTTCTTGCACTTGCCGCACTGGAAGAGGTCGGTGACGGTGCCGCCCGTCTTGGCCATCTGGTGCTCCCGGATGGCTTCCTGGGTCATGGCGTTCCTCAGCTGCTTCAGCTCATCGCTGGCCATCTCCTGCCACCGGCACCAGCCCAGCAAGGTCAGCCAAACCAGCACAGGGTACAAGCCATGGTGGTCTAGCACGCTCCCCACCCTCTCCAGGACCAGGACTGATCCTGCTCCCTGCGTCTGGTGGAGGGCTCAGGCCCATCCAGATGGAGAAATCACCCCGTCCTCAAGTTGAAAGTGCTGCCTGCAGGGACCTGGCTCCCCACAGAGGGAACTGGGCTCCCAGGAGCCTGATGTGGGGACCCTGGCTGAGCAGGATGAATGGGGACCCTCAAGCCTGGCTCCTGTCAGTGGAACATTCCACACCGGGCTCTGCGATGAGCTGGGGGCCTGCAGGTCTCGGGGTGGGGGTGGGCCAGGCAGTCCCCCTTGTGCCTGGTGCTCCCCAAGCCCCAGCCAGCACCAGGGTGGGATGGGGAGGTGCTGGGATGAGCTTGGACACCACCAAGCCAAGACCCGGCCAGCCCTTGGGCACCAACACAGCCTCCAAGAGCAGAGCCTGGGGCGGGGAGGTCTCACAAAAGACGTGGTCCACAAGAGCCAGCCCTGTGCCCCCCACTCTGCTGCCCACCTCAGCGGTCATGCGGGCAATGAGGCTGGGCCCGATGGCCCCGCACAGCACGTTGCGCCGCAGGCCGGGGTTCTTGGGGTCCTTCAGGTTGCTGATCCTGCTCCGCACCCGGTTGCGATACTTCATGTCCGTGCTCTTCAGCTCCTGGAAGATATGTGGGGCTCATCAAGGAATCAAGAGAGCAAGGTGGGGGGATGCCAGCCCCCAGGGCACTCGCTGCTGCTCTGGGTTCGATGGTGCTGACTGTCACCGGGGCCAGTGTCCACGTGCATGTGGAGGTGGCTGATCTCAACAGGGCTTTCCTCCCTGGGGGACCGCGTGTGTGGGATCTCCCCTTCCTTGGGTTCAGCAGGATGAAGCACAGTGTGGGAAGGAAAACAACTTTGCATTTTCCTGCTGTGCCACCCAAAGGCTGTCGGGGCACAGGAACCGTGACCAAGCCCTGTGCTGGGACACCGGTTCCCAGTGCAGAGGACTCAGCCCGCTCTCCTCCTCCCAGGCTGGCCAAAAAGCCACCGGCTGGCTGTGCGGATGTGGGCAGACAGGCTGAGGTGGCTGCTACGATGTCCCCCACAGCCAAAGTTTGGGCTGCACCAAAAAATGACAGTGTACCCAGGAGGAGGGAACCACCCTGGGGCTACTCCCAGTCTCAGGGGGCTGCCAGGAGACCCCAAGCCTTGAGCTGGGGGTGAATAGAAGTGGCTCCATACCTGCCAGCACAGCACAGCCCAGGCTCCGCGATGGACCAGGGCTGGCGAGAGACACGGGCAGGCTCAAAAAAGAGACCTTGGCTGTGTTTGGGGTTTATTTCCCCAGGGACAAAGGCAGGTCCCCGAGCAGAGGGGTCTGGGGACACACACAGACCCCCGAACCAAGGGGATGCTCTGCTCAGCATCAGCCTCTAACTGAGGTCTGGGCTCCCTCTGCAGGCAACGGGGACAGCAGAGCCCACCACCCTCCGTCCTTGTCCCTGCCACCTGCCATCACGTCCCCATCACGGCTCTTGAGCCCACGAGTGTGTCCCAGCAGATGGAGCCTGGGGACCCCCAGCCCCGCAAAGGATATGGTCTTCGATCTCCGATGCCATCTTCTCGCAGTTGACTCCAAACTCCTTGTAGTCATCTAAAGGGCAGAGAGGCCAACGGGTGACTTCCAGGCATGAAACCAGCCGGTCACTGTGTGCCCAGACACTCCCCCCCAAAAATCTCACCTCTCCCCCTCACCTTGTCCCGGGCACCTCTAAAAAAACCTATTTTTACCCGTCTTGAACCCAAAGACTGCATGCCCACACCCAACCCCTCACTGGAGACCCTACCAACCTCCTTGGTTTTCGTTTGGGGGCTGAACACTGAGCTACGAGCTGTGGCCTCGCTTGTTATTGTAGGGTTGCTCCTCTTAGGGGGATCTCACAGGAGAAACAGCCCAGTTTGGGCTCCAGCACCCCCCGGAGCCGCTCACCATCCATGCGGAGGGCGGCCGTCAGCATCTCGATGCACTTGTCCCTCACCGAGTCCCCCGTGAGATAGCAGGGGGCCAGGAGGCAGGGGCTGGGCGAGAAGGTGGGGCTGGTGGGGGTCCGCGGTGTCTCTGGTTTGGCCTTGCTGCTGTTGGCTCTGCGGGGGCACACGGGGAGGATGGGCAGGTGCCGGGGTCCTGGCCCATCCCCAGGGGACCTGCCGGGGGTCTCGGGGCAGTGGGAGAGGTCTCTCCTACCTTTCCTCCTTGCTGTCGCTGGAGTTTCTCCGGGAGCCAGTGGGAGCTGGTGAGGGGCTGGTGCCCACAGAGGCTCTCCTGGGAGGGGACAGTGGGGGTGACACCAGAGACAGGGCAGTCAGGACAGCAGGTAGGGGTTGGTGGCAGGACCTCGGGCACCAATCAATGCCAGTGCTCAGAAGCCACCAGGAGTCTCCCCAGGGCAGGATTTGCTCCCCAAAGCCCTGGTGCCTGTGGCAGGATCAGGGCTCCCAGTTGTCTCCACCCACCCCAGACGTGGGTCCCATGGTCAGAGCGTCCCCAAAGGGGATCCCCAAAGCATCCCCAGGCTGCCCGAGGACACCCCCTCCTTACCTCTCCCCTGATGGTCTCTTCTGCGGGGAGGAAGAGGAGGAGACGGCCGAGGTGGTGGAGGACCTCGAGTCGGCAGAGTCTCTCCTGGCAGGACGAGCCTCATGTCAGAGGACAGCGATAGGGACCAGGCAGTAGGTCCAGATCCCTGACCGCAGCCCGGCAAGGGGCTGGAGTCTGACCCCTGCCATCCCCACCCAGCCCAGACACCCACCTCTCTTTCTTGCCCTCCAGAGAGGGTTTCTTTGAGGATGCAGTGGGGCTCCGACTGTTGCTGGACTCTCTTCACCGCAGAAGCCCGAAGGAAGGGAGGGGTGATCACAGCAAGCCTGGCTCCAGCATCCCCCAGTGACGTGGTGAGCTGGATCCTGCCTGCCCATCCGCACACCCCCATCCCCAGCCAAGTCACCCCCAAGCCCCGCCAACACCCCGGCTGCCAGCAAAGCCTCCCCCGGTGCAAGGTCGGGGTGTCCTTTGGCTGGTACCTCTCTGGGATGGAGTCGGCAGGGTGGCCCTGGGGGGTGGTGGCACAAGAGCCGGACTTGCTGGGCTTCCTGGGGACAGAGAGAGCAGGGCAGGGTCAGTCGAGCCCCCTCCCAACAGCCCTTCCCCGGGGAATAAATAGCATTAAAGTAAAAAGAAAAAACGCTGGTTCTCCTTCCCCTCTCCGAGAGCTGCCCCAGCGCTGCCCTTCGGCTCTCCGGCGCTGCCGGACAGGCAGAGAGGGATGAACCAAAGAACTCGTAAGGAGCGAGCAGAGGGTGGGCTCGATTCTGCCCCACCGATGCCTTGGCCACGCGGCTGGTGCCCCCACCTCTCCTTATGTTTCTCCCTGTGCTTCTCGGCCGGGTTCTTGGGGTGCTTCACCCCTTCGTGGGGGCAGCTGGGAAGATCCAGCCCCTTCTCGTTCTTCTTCTCCCCATCCGTGTCCTTCTCCTTCTTTCCATCCACATCCTTCTCCTTCTTGGGGGTGGAGGACTCTGGAGGAAGGATTCAGGTGTCACAGGCTTGGGCCAAAACAGCGCAGGACACCTGGGAGCTGCATCCCAGGGTGGGGAGATGGCTGGGGGGATGCTCAGCCCTTGGAGAGGGCACGCGCTGATTTACACCGCTGCACCCGAGGGTGGAAATGAGCCCTTGGCGAGTCCAGGCATCACCTGGCAGAACCGGGTTACGGTGGGAACAACACAGCGCATCCCAGCGCGGGACTGATCCCACCCCAGAGAGCACCAGGGGTGTGGGGGGGACCAGGATGGCCCAGGAAGGGTTGGGACTTGGAGGGGGGAGCGGTCCTGCTTCTCCTCAACATCACTCACCCAGCAGCCGCTTCCAGTTCTTGATGAGGATTTTGGCCGAGGCCACCACCTCTTCGTCCGAGCAGTGTTTCCGCACCGAGTTGACGGCCACCCCGATGCGCGTGGTCTGGGGACGCACGGCAGGGACGTGTCCTTAGGGATGTGCCGGCTAATGCAGGGGGGCACAGGACGAGCCACCCTATGGGGTGTCCCCCCACCAGCAACTGCTGTCCCCCACCCATACCCCCCTCACCTGGAGCAGCTGGATGGTCATGGTGTAGCTGGTGAGGGACTTGAGCAGATCCAGAGCCCCTTCCTAGAGCGGGGAGAGGGCACGGGGGCTTTTGAGGAGCTGGAGAGGAATGGGGGGGCCACGCTGAGGCAGCCCGTGTCCTCCCTTTTCCTCTCGCCGGCACCAGGCAGCGCTGGGGAGGGCACCCCAAGGGAACACAACATAGAAGAACCCCAAACCCCAAACCCTGCCGGGCACAGGGGCATGGCTCCTGGCCAGAGCTTCCCAGAAAACCGCTCCATAAGGAAACTCTGGGCTGCCGGGAGCGGTGTCCCCACAACTGTCCCCATGCAGGAGTGCGAGGGTCCGTGGTTTCAGCCCGACCCCCGGGGACGCAGCACCTAAACATAGTCCCAGCATAGAACCCTCCTCCTCCGGGGTATTTTTAGAGCCCGGTAGCAGACGCCAGCTCGCAGGTATCCCCCTCGCCGCGGACACAGCCCCACAGCAGGCTGGACCCCCACCCCAATGAGGGGCAGGATCAGGCTCTCCCAGTACAATGGGTGCAGGGACATCCCCATGCTGCAGCCAGACCTGTCCCCATCCCGAAGGGGGCCGTGGAGCAGGAGGGCTGGGCAGGATCAGTCCCTCAATCTTGGGTAATTCGGGGCAGGGGAGCAGAGCCCAAGTGGCTCCCATGGGGTCACATTCGCTTCCAAGCGTGGACACCCCAAAAAGCCGCCGGGTCTGGGGGCGACGGCAGCACGTGTCCCCCCCGCCTCGCCGCGGGAGCCTGCACCTCGTCGGGGCAAAGGTTGGCAGAAACAGTCAAATATTAACTTTAAGGGCCGGGCTCAGCTCCGCTCGCCCGCACGGAACCGGCTCACCAGGGTCCCCGGACGGATCCTCACCTGGCACGAAGGGTGGCAGGGCCAGATCCTGTCCCCGCCGCCAACCACCCCGGAGCCATCGCTCAGCCCCCTCCCCTCCCTTCGCACACTCGTTCAACACACAGGGCTGGGTCTATGGGGGGGGGGGTCATGCCCACCCAGCCCACCCACCCCTCCCCAGGGAGTTTTCCCTTGCACGGGGCTGAGCCCGTGGCTCCGGCTGTGGCCCCGATCGGGTGTTGGCAGCCGGGCCGGTGGCCAAGCACCTGTCGCCCACGTTTGCCCGCGGTCCTGCACCGCTGAGGGGTGCCCAGAGCCACCACCCCTGGCACAGACACCCCCCCCCCCTTGCCCCCAAATCCCAACAGCCGGGAGCAATGGGGGTGCAGGAGAGCCCCCAAATAAAACACCCCGAGGCGCTGGCTCTGATGGCATGAGGCTGAGCTGGGGTGACGTGGGCAGCACCCCGGGGTGCTGGTGGCACCTATGGGTGCTCAGGACCCGCTCAGCCCCTCCGGGACCACGAGCAACAGGAGGAGGGGGCGGTGAAGAGAAAAACCCCCCTTTCCCTCCCTCCCCTGTCCCGAGCCACACTGCAACATGCAAACGCACATGCACACGCGTGTAAATATGCACACGTGTGTAAATATGCACGCGCGCCCCAAGGGGTTCAGCCGCTTTACCGTGTTCTTCCTGGCCACCATCTTATCCAGTTTCTTGGCAATCCGGACCAGTTCCTCAGCGGGCCCCATGCCGGCGGCTCGCGGCTCGCCGGGCTTCGTCGGCCGCCGGAGAAAACCCGAGGCGGCGGCGGGCAGAGCTGGGCGCTGCCAGCATGGGGGTGCGGGCAGGGGTGGGAGGGCTGGGAAGGAGCAGCGAAAGGTGGGGAAAAAAGAGGGGAAAAAGAAAGGCAAGGGAAGGGAGAGAAAGCAGAAAGGAGGTGGGGCTGTCCCGGCCAGTTATAAACTCCTGCCAGGCAGGCGAAATAGCACGGGGGAGGGCTAAATATAGCTGGAAGCGCCAGGCAGGGCCACGGCTGCCAGAGCTGGGGGAGGCGCGTGCCGGGGTGCACCGGGACACACGGCTGTCCCGGCCCAGGAGCACCCAGGGGGTGCTGGAGGAGCTGCCTGCGGCGGGGCTGGAGCCCGGCGTTGGCAAAGAGAAGGGCCCAGGACGCAGCGATGGCTCAGCCGGGGGTGCCCGTGGGTGGCACAAGCTCTGCGGGCGCAGGGGTTGCTCTTTGCAAAGCTGGGGGGGGAAACACGCTGCGATGGCAGATGATGCCTCAACAACACCCCCCCCCAGGCTTTTAAGCCCAGCGGGTGTTAAGGCTGCACTGGGATTTGCCGCCCAGGAGCACCCAGTCCACGGTGTGGTAGCAGGCGGTGGGTGCCAGGAGCCCCCCAGCACCGGGGGGCACGGCGGGTGCTGTCCCCAGGGTCAATAGCACAGGTAAACATGCCACCCTCACTTGTCCCTGCCCCACCACCCAAAGGGGTGGCCGTAGGGTGAGCACCTCGCCCTGGGCTGGGCTGGATCCAACCCATCCCAACCCCCCCAAAACCTACCCTCAGGTACCCCCCTAAACCAGTGCTGCCCTCCCGCAACACCCCCAAAGCCCAGGGTCACATCCACGATGGGCACCAGCGGGACACAGGGCATGGCACCAGAGTCACCTGGGATGGGGACTGGTAGCACTGGGCAGGGGCTGTGCCCCCACACATGTCCCCAGGCACTTACAAAACCGGTGGCTTTATTAGAAACCAGACAAAAACAGTGAAAAAAAAAAAAAACAAAAAACATTTTTTGAGATGAGACATTTGACACACAAAGGTGAAGAGGGAGGGGGTAAACTGGGGGGGTACAGGGGCAGGTGGCTCCCGAGGGACACTGGAATGGGGGACGTTGGTCCTAGCAAAAGCTACAAAATCCCCTTGGAAAGACCCCCAGGGCCGGGGAGGTGATCCAGCACCCACCCCAGGTGAGGGACGCGGGGCAGGGGGCTCTGCGGGGCCACCCCAACCCCCCCTAAATCAGAGAACGGCATTTTGCTACCAGCTTTGGGGAAGCATCCCCAAGCCCCTCCAGCCCAGGCACGTCCCACGGCCTGGGGTGGGGCAGGGCTTGGAGACCCTCCAGCCCTCCCAGACAAGGGCACTAAAAGCCCTTTCCTCCTCCCTGCCCCTCCCAAAGGCTTCACAGTTGGGGGAGAGATGAAAGGGGGGGGGGGTACAGGATTGCTCCCTAGGCTGGGGAGGGGGGTCTATGGCTCCCCAGGAGAGGAGGGTGGGGGGCATTGAGTGTAGCTCCCCCCTCCCCAAGTCCTTGCAGACAAGGGAGAAGCCCAGGGATAGGCAGAGAGCAGGGGAGGGCCAGAAGAGTAGGTGAAACCTCAGCCCACCAGTGCAGCGAGTGTGTCTGTCCTCTGCCCTACCCACAGGGTGGGCAACAGCCCTTCAGCTCCCCACAGCTGCGGTCCATGGACAGTTTTCCCAAAGTGGGGGGTCTCTGAGCCCCCTTGGAGTGTCCAGCTGGGCTGGGTGATCCCACACCAGGGTCCTGGGCATATGTCCCTTGTGGTCCCGGGGCTGGAGCGGCTCCCAAGCCCTCGCTGGCTGGCAGAGAGCTGCCCCGGGTCCCATCCGAGGGGACAGGGACAGAAAGGGCCACCGTCACCCAGTCAGTCTTGCAAGAGGTGGACGAAGCTGGCTGGGAAGACTCCGGTGCGGGAGCCGTCGCCCTCGATGAAGCCAACCTGGGGTGCAAAGAGGCGGGGGTAAGGGGAGGTGGGAGTCCCATCTTGGGCAGAGGAGAAGCTTTGGGGCTGATATCTCAATTGCTGGGGGTGGGATTTAGAGAGACAAAGCCATGGTGAGCCCCCCAAGCCCTCCTCTAGGCACAGGCGGGGCAGGGGGCACCCATCCATGACCCCTGTGAATGCTCAGTTTCCTCCAGAAGAGAGCTGGAGCCGGGGGGAAGGGACCGGGTTTGGGACCCCAGCACCCATCTCTGCCCCGCTGACGCTCACCCAGCTCTGCTCGTCCTCTTCCCGCGTCACCACGATCACCTCTCCCTTGGAGAAGGTCAGCTCCCGCGCTTTGTCCCCCTTGCAGTCCGCCACCGCCTTCACCCGCTTCTGCCTCCCCTTGGCCTGCAAAGGGGTGGGCGAAGTGGTGACAGACCCCCCAAAGGCCACCCCCAGGGGAGGTGTGGGGATGTGACACCCCAATCCCTCCATCCACCACCCCAGGATAAGGGGAACTGGGATGCTTCAGGATGCAGAAGGTGGCCCCCACCACCACCTCAGCCCCTCTGAGACCCCTTGGAGTGGTGGCACCTACCGGAGCAAATCTCCTGGGCATGGGCACGGGGTGGACCTTGCCCAGTGCGGGGTCCTCGGGACCACTGGGGCTCTGGGGTGACATGGCTGACCCCACTTTGCCCACCACGCCGCTGATGCGCCGGTATGAGCGGGTGCTCTCTGAGCTGCCGGGGACAGCGGGGACAGCGTCACCTCCCCTCTCTGCTGGTGCCTTCCCTCCCTGTCCCCCTCCCTGCAAGGTCTCTCCCCCATGGGACCCAAGGGATAGGGGTCCCACCTACAGCCTCCTGGGTGCTGCTGGAGAAAGGCCCCAGCACCCACCCTCCCTCAAAGGAGCCCGTCCCACCACAATTTCCAAAAAAAGAAAGAAAAATATATTTGATAACTTGTGGGGGGTCCCGGTCTTGGTGTCACCCCCAAATAATCCATGTCACCTTCTCCAGGGACAGCCCAGAACCCCACGGCTGCCCCTTGTCCGCTCCTGTGTCCCAAGGCAGCATCACTCCCTCCAGGTCAGGGTGGGCACCCCCTTGCTCCACACCCCCCAGGGACAATCTGAGGTTCCCCATGCCCTGGGGGCACCCAGGAGGGATTGAAGCCGACCCACCAGCACCATGCAACGACTCCCCCAAACACCCAGTGCACCCCCAGGCTAGAGGGGGATCTCTACCTGAACTTGACGGGGGGGATGTCAGGGGCTGTGGTGCCCGGTGGGGGCTGCCCGGGTGGGGGGCTCAGCTCCGGGCCCCGCCGGGTGCTGCTGCTCTCCGTCTCCGAGCGGGTCTCCCAGTACGCTGCTCGCCGACTCTCAGTGGGGCTGCGGGTGCCGGGGGCTGGGGGGCCAGGGGTGCTGTCCAGGGTGGAGGGGAGGCTGCGCGGTGACAGAGCTTCCACCGTCCCGGAGAACTGTGGATCTGACGCCTGTCGGGGAAGCTCAGGACGTTCTGGGGTGGGGGGACACACATGATGGGGACAATAAACCTGGTTTCATCAAATCATTGAATCACAGACTGGTTTGGGTTGAAGGGACCTTCCGAGCTCCCCCAGTCCAACCCCCTGCAGGGAGCAGGGACATCTGCAACCAGAGCAGGGTGCTCAGAGCCACAAGGGCCAACCTGACCTGCAATGGTGCCAGGGATGGGGCTTCTCCCACCTCTCGGGGCAACCTGGGCCAGGGTCTCCCCACCCTCAGCGGAAACAATCTCTTCCTTCTCTCTGCTCTGAATCTCCCTCTTTCAGTGTAACCATCACCCCTTGTCCTGTCCCAAGAGCCCCTGCTGAAAAGTCTATCCCCATCACCCACTGTCTGGGTGAAGGGACAGCCCCACCATGGGTGACCCCCCCCGCACCTCCCAACTCACCGGTGGGGCTGTGACTGGGTTTGGGGCGAGAGCCGCCCCGCGTGGGGTTTTTGAGGGGCAGCGGCGGGGGGATCTCCTCGCTGTGGGCCCGGCGAGGCACGGGGCGGGAGGGCACCAGGATGCTCTCGTAGGTCTTGTTGGTGATGTCCATCCCCATGCAGCTCCAGTGGGTCTGGGGGCAGGCGGGCGGGGGGCTGGCAGCCAGCGGCGATGTGCCCTTGAAGGAGCGCTGGAGCGGGCTCACCTGGGGACAGACATCTCGCTCCAGGGCTGCCCCTCCGCCACCAGCCCCATCGCTGGGGACGTGGCATCCCCACCACCACCGTTCCATGGGTACCTTCTCCTCCAGCTCGTCCTCGCTGTCGTAGGGGAACTCCTGGGGTGGCTCCCAGTCGTAGTCGACGTGGATCTGCAGGGAGAGCTTCCCCGCCTGCGCCTGCTCCAGCTGCCGGGTGGGACGGGGAAGGTCGAGGGGTTCTCAGCATGGCAGGACAAGTCCCAGGAGCAATCCTCCCCATGCCAGCCCTCCTCAGGTGCTTCAGTCCCTTCTCCCCAGCCCAAGAATCTCCCCCATCCCACCTACCAGCTCTTCACACTCTGTGTGCTTGAGCCTCCTCGCCACGTCCAAAGCCGTCTCGCCCGCCGCATTCACTGCCCGAGGGACAAAAGGGGCCAGATCCACGTTACAGCCTCACCGCTCCGCTCCCACTGGAGAGCCCCCAAACCCCTCGTGTCCCAGCCCCGTACCCATGGTGAAGGCAGCTTTGCCCTTCAGGAGCAGCTTGAGGCAGTTGGGCTGGTTGTAGAGCGCGCCGTAGTGCAAAGCCGTGTTCCCGTCCTGCGTCACCCGGTCCAGCGTCCCCCTGCGCGGGGCCACCGGCAAATTCAAGGCTCAAGAGCACAAAGGCATCAATCCCCCATGGGGGAGCGGGCAGGGGGCAGGCGGGGGACACCGCGGGCACCTGGGGACGCACCCGTTCTGGATGATGAAGTCCACTAGAGGAAGGGACGATCTGTCGACGTGGCGCACGGCCATGTGCAGTGGCAGCTCGCCCGGGTCCTACCGCGAGATTGAGGGGAGAGGAGAGGTGAACCTGAGGATGCTCATCTCTCCTGAGACAAGGGGAACGAAGAGCTGGACCCGAGGATGCTTCATCTCCCAGGAGATGGAGAGGAGAGCTGGACTCAAGGATACCCATCTCCTCCAAAATGGGGAGTAGAGGAGAGCTGGACCCAAGGATGCTTCATCACCTCCAAGACAAGGGGAAAGGAGGGCTGAGCCCAAGGATGCTTCATCTCCCAGGAGATGGAGAGGAGAAGAGAGCTGGACCTGAGGACACTCATCTTCCCAAGGGCACATCTCCACCCAAAGGCCAGGAAAATGCTGAGCACAAGCACCCAGAGAGGGGAAAACCCATCTACGCTGCCAGGCAGAGGGAGCGGGGTGGCCGTGGCAGCGCGGGGCTCACCTGGCCCTCGGGGCTGGCCAGGGGCTTGGCCAGATCATGCCCCTCGGCGAAGGCCTGGAGCAGGGCCAGGAGGTCGCGGGCACGGATGGCTTCCCAGAGGCGGTGGGGGTCGTCGCGGCCGCTTTTCTGCACGTAGCGTCGCTCCATGTACTTGGCCACGATGTACTCCTTGCGGGCGGCCCTGCGGGAAGGGCGGCATGGCATCAGCTCAGACGGGCACAGAGACCAGACTCCCCCATCCCCACCACAGCTGGAGGCACCCTGCACTCCTCCTGAGCCTCAAGATTAGGGGGAAACCTCCAAGAAAGCTGCAGATCCCAACAATCCAGGTGATGACGCCAGGATCCTCCTCCCTCCCATGGGAGGACAAGGACAGACCACGCACCGTGCTATCCTCCTCCTCCTCTTCCTCCCAGCCCACCCTGAGCCCCCTGGCCAGTGGCCGACTCACATATCGCTGCCGGCCGAGGGCTTGGGGCAGTCCTGCGTGGGCAGCGTGGCCTCCATGATCTCGTTAAAGCGGGTGTTCCCGATGCTGACGGCCAGCTACAGCGAGGGAGGGATGAAGGGGCAGACGAGACCTCCCGGCCGCACTCACCCTGCCCCAGGCACCACCCCATCCCCATCCCAGAGGGAAGGGATCCACTGGTTCCACCCAGGACCTTCCCACAGCATCTCCCCCAGGGATGATGGTCTTTCATGGCAGGGGAAGCCTGTTTGAAAGGAAGCAAATCCTGGGGGACTGCCAGCATCCCCCCCACAACTGCCCAGGCCACCGCGCTGGGGGCTGTAAACTGCCGCTGGGGAAACTGAGGCAAGTTTGGAGCAAACTGAGCACAGGTGGGATGGAGGAGGTGGGAGGTTTGGGAGCTGCAGAGGGTGATTCCCGGTGGCCGCGAGGTCTCCAGGCTCAGAGAGTGGCTTTACCAGCAGCTCGGAAGTGCTGAGGACATCCAGGGTGAGGGACTGGATGCGGGAGTAATGCACACCCAGCTCCCGATGGATCCCGGAGCACTCGATGCACGTCAGGATGCCCAGGTTGGTGGAGAGCCACGTGGGATCTGCGGGAGAGAGCAACACAGGGCTCAGCACCACCACCCCCAGCCCCACGGGATGCTACAACCTCCGACCCGCACCCAGGGAGGGCCGACATGCCAAGCCCCGACCTACCCGGGGCCCCACAGTCGCAGCACTGCCTGTTTCCCGGCATGTTCTTCACCTCGCCGATGACCAGCTTGGTGAGCTCCTGCACCCCGCCGTCCAGCCCGCCGCCCGCCGCCGCCCCGCCGCCGTTGGGTTCCCCCTTGAAGGCGTTGCTCAGGGCTTCGTCCTTGCTGTTCTGCAGCACCGAGACCCACCTGGGCGGGGGATGAAGAGGAGGAGGATGGGGAAGGCAGAGCAGGATGAAGCACTGCAAGGAGTGGAGGGGGGCGGCAGCACTTACACAATGCACTCCTGCTCATCCTCTGCTTGGAAGTGGTACGTCCTGTTGTCTGCAGGGATGGGGAGAGTGGGAGAAGGTGAGGGGGGGATTTGGGGGGTGCCCAGGGCAGCAGGAAGGAGCTGAAATGACTCCAAAGGGGCTGCTTTAAAACTAAATCACTGCATGTCACCCTTCCATCACCCAAGCCCTGTCACGACCTCCTTGTCTTGAGCTGGCTAGATCTAGAGGAGATCGGTTCTTCCTCCGTAAAGGACCCCAGAGTTGGATCAAAAGGGCACAGGGTGCCCAGGTGCCATGGCTTGGGGTGTGCTTCTCCAAAAAAGTTGCTCCCGTCCACAGCTCGGTTGCCTCGGGGTCAAACACCCGCCCCAACCCTGGCATCCCACTGCGGGCACTCACGCGTCACCAGGTCGAAGCATTTCTTCTCCTCGGCGTGGGGCCGCACTTGGCAGGTGAGGAGGTTCAGCTTGACAGGGGGACGGTTTATCTGCAGGGTGTGAGGACAGCAGGCAGGTTGAAGGACTGGGAAGGGGTGGGACATGCATCACTCTCTAGCAGCAACTCCAGCGGGACAACAACCACGCCAAGATGGTCCCTCTTGGGATAACCAGGCGCTTGGGACCCTGCTTGACCCTTTACAGAAGCACAGGCCTTGGAGCTGTCCCTAAGCTGTCCTTTGTCCCTGCTGCAGTGTGCAGCCTCCACCGCCAGGGGGCAGCACCTCCCTCCCAACTCTTTGGCCTTGTCTGGAACCTCAAGGCCCAAACTCACCGTCCCCTCCCACAGTCACCTATCAAACATGATGGACCTCGTTTAGGACGTCCAGTCCCAGCTCGTACTAATTTTTAAGCTAGGCAGATCTGCAACCAGTTTGGGCAAAGCTAAACCTGAAATCCAACGGACGCCAACATTCAACGGGTGACTTCAAGGGTCGGCAGCCCACCACCGCTCCTCACCGTGCTATGGGAGATGGTCAGACAGCCGTACTTCACACCACACTTCCTCTTCTGCCACACTTTGCGGATCCTGAGGAAGAGGAGGCACGAGGATGCATTGCACAGCCCTGACCACCCACATCCATCCGCCTCCCAAACCATCCAGGACAGCCCTCAGCAAGGCCCGGTGGCTTTTTGGGCACGGGGTTGTGCCTCCTGTAGTTCGCGGGGCACAAAAAGCCCCGCTGAGCGGGCTGGCCACGGGCCGTGCTGGCCAACAGCACCACATACCTGGTAGCCCCAGTTTGGTGAAGTCCATAACCACCTGCTCAGAACCTGGTGCCCATCACCCAGAGGTCCACCCAGAAGGTGAAGACCTCCTCTTTGGTGCTCTGAGGATTTTATTTTTCACCCTGGATGATCCCACCAGGATCCTTTCTCCCTCCATGGCCAAGAAACAAGGAATTTCTTCCTCTCCCATCAGCTGCACAGCTCACAGCTCTTCACAGTGAACTTGGCACTGGGCAGCTGTTCCTGGAGACCCACATGCAAGGACACTACGCCCCCACAGCACCAGCCACCACCTCAGCCAGCTGCCCAGAGGAGCATCACAGGAGAAGCACCCTGGGTATCGGAGCATAGTGGGGGCCTTCGCCTATGAAATGGGCTGGTGACACCAAACAGTTGTGGGGGTAGGTCCCCTGCACGACCTCCAGACTTCCTCTTTCCCCAGCTGCAGTTGAGACCCACCAGCCCCTGACCACCAGCATTCAGGTCTGCTCCAGCCTGGGGAAAAATCCCATTCTCCAGGTGTTGATGGATGCTTAAGACCAGACAGGACCAACTGCACCCAAAAACCTGTCTAACAGCGACCAGAAGCCTCACCCAACCAGTTCCACCTCGGGACGTTCCAGCTCTGGGGTCTCCCACGAGCAAGGTGCTCTCCCAGCCCACGGCAACATCGGGATGGAGCTGGCTGCTCTCTGGGCAAGTAACACCCATGCTCACCCATCGCTCTTCTTGTACAGGAATCCCGACTTCTCCGTCCCGTACTGCTTGTTCCCTTGGTGCTGGTGGATGCTGTAGCCGCTGCCAGAGTTCTTCCTGCTCAGGTTTTCCTGAGCTCACCGGGAGAAAAAAAATAAATAACATTTAAAAAGCAAAGTGAGAGGCGCAGAGGTGGCTGGTGCCCCCAGGTGACCTCGTTGTTACATGGGTGCAGGGAGATGCCAGAGAGCCTCGCCCCCTCCAGCATCTCCCAGATCTGCTCTGCTCCATGGATGTCCCCTTTGGTCCCCAGCTCCCCATCCCCAAGCTCACCCCGGGACACTCACCCCTTCCTTAACACCCAGCACCCTCCTGACCCCTGTTCCCAGCTCTCCACTGCCCATCCCAGCTCTCACCTCCTTGCTCTCCAGCTGCAGGAGGCTGCGGAGAGAATCGCGGGTCTGCGTGAGCTGCTTCACCTCCTCCTCTTGCGCTTGGTGGAGCTGGAAAGGAGGTAACTGCCCTCACCGCTGCGCTGAACGCGGGCGTTCTCAGGGGCTGGCCCAGGGGGTGGTGGCACTCGGGGCATGCGTCTGAGCGGTGTTGGATGGTGACTTACCGCGTGGAGGGACACGGCGAGCTTCTCAATGAAGGGGTAGAGGTTCTGGGCAGCCTTCCAGCCGTCTTGGAAGAAACTGGGTATTTATTTCATGTGATTAAGATGCAGATGGGGAAGATGGAGAAAAAAAAAAAAAGGAGTTTTTTTAGAGAAAATGTGGCAGGAGACCATAGCAACCTCCCTGGGAAGCTGCTCTTGCTTTGTGGGAGCTGGAGAGACCCCACCAAAGGCCAAGCCCAGCCCGTGGTGTCTGGATACCCCACATACTTGGGCTGTTTGGGATGCAGGATTGGCCTCTTGTTCAATCCAAGCTCATCTCACTGGGGACCAGCCCTGTTGGAGGCCATACCCTGGGGCGCTCTGGGTCACCGCCCCAGTCGAAGGCACACTCTCAGCCAACGCAATTGTACCCTTCTGCCTCAGTTTCCCCACTTGAGAGCTGGGAAACATGACACAACACCCACAGGCTGCTGCTACTCCAGCCTCACGGAGCAACGGGAAAGGTGAGGGGATGTTAATCCTTGCTCCAAACACCCTCCTGACGAGCCCCACAGCTAACGGCGGAGCTGCTCAGCTGAACTCATCCCTGGAAATCTATCTGGAAAAAAATCGTCGGATACTTCCCAAGCCAACCCCCTTCCCCCAGCTCCCACGGACACGTTTACAGCTCCTTGAGCCAACAAAGCACGTTTCAACTCCTCGGATGCAACTGGAGAGAGACCGCCTCTGCCCAGCATCTTCACCAACAGCTTTATGGAGCAGGGAGGGGAGAAGGTGCCCCCAGACCCTCATGGGACCTCTCAGAGGTGACGACTGACCCCAGGGATGAACCGTCTTGACCCGGGCGGCACCTACTTGTGCTGAGCGTGGAAAAACTTGATGAGGCTCTGCAGGAAATCTGGTCCCTGCTTCATCTGAGACTCGGTGGCTTTCAGCAGGTACTGGAGGAAGGAGAAGACACCCCGTTCAGTGATGGAGGCGAGGACCGGCTGAAAATATCCCGGAGGAAAGAGCAAGAGCCTGCCCGGCCCTCGCCTCCCTCCTCGGCGCGGGGAGGAGGGTTAAAACACTGGCCGGGTTTCAAGAAGTCGAGTCACGACGCTGGGATTTGAAGGCAGCTCGCTGGGGACCACCCTCAGAAAACCTGGCTCTGGAAGCCCTCCAAGCCTTGAAAAGTTCAAGGACCGCGGCAGGCCCTCGGGGTTTCCAGCCGAGCATGCTTGTCCCGCTGCTCATTACTGCTGGAGTTAATAAATAACCAAAGCCCAAGGCAGCTCGTGAAGGGAAAGGAAAAAAAAAAAAAATAGAACAAAATAGCCCAAATGTTTTTTAAGACGTGACCCCTTTGCTCCCAAAAAAATCAGATTTCAAGCAGCGAGCGCCTGCGGCTCCTCAGCCCTGGAGGTCTGCGGTCCTCACCGGGGTGTCCCCTGGGATGAGGAATTTCAGCTTCATACATCAAACCCATCCATCAGCTGCAGGCAGCAAATCAAGACCCAGCGCCTCGCTCACCCCAAGCAAAACAAGGGGAGGGGGAGAGACTTTCCCCCTGCGAGCTCCTCTCCGGGCCGGCGCACAGCTGGAGGATGGTTTGGAGCAGGAGGCGAGGGGAGGGGAAGGCAGTCCTGAGCTCCGGGAGCTTTCCGTGGCAGGGAAGCACCACGGCAGGATAGAGCCCCCAGGATGGAGCATCCCAGTGCTCTGGGCACTCCTGCCCAGCGAGGGGTCCCCTGCGCTGGGGAGGGGTGTTAAATTGCTCCTGGGAGTTGCAAAGCCAATGGAGCATCCAACCCAGAGCCCCAGGGTGCCCGGCACCAACTGCACCCCTGAACAAATTCCAGCTGGAAACGTGTGCCCAGCTCCTGTGGGACATCCCCATCACCCATGCCACGGGGTGACAGTGGCAGGGGAAGGTCCTGACCAGCGCTGACTGAGACCCACGAGCACAGGGATGTTCCCAGCACCCCGCGGGTCCAGGTCCAGCTTCATCCATCCATCCCACAGCCCCGGGGGCGCGAGATGGCCCGCGATGGGGAGATGCAACCATCCCACACATCGAAATGGGAACGTGCCCGCACCCCAGGAAGCGGCAAACACGATCCACTGATAAACCTACACACCACACACCCACCCCAGCCCCTGTGAAGAGCTGACCCCCAGCTCCCGGCCGGCTCCCTGGGAAAGCAGCAGCTCTCGTGCACGCCCGCACACACACGCACGTGCGCCCGCTCGCACGCAGCCGCCCCTCCCGCGTTTCCATGGGCTCTTCTTTATTTCACAGTGGTGCTATTCAAGGGACTGACTCAGCTGGCTGGGTCCCAGCTCCCCGGCCCCATGCCCAGCTCCCCGGCCCCGCTCCGGCGCACACAACCTCCTCCCTGTGCCCCTTGTCCTTTACTGCATCTCCATCCCAGGAGATCCCTGGGACAACCCACTGGAGACTTTGTCCCCTGCTCTGTGCCACTCTCAAGAGGTTTGATGGGGGTGCTGGGGTGTCTGGAGCCAGGACACCTGGGTCCCCTCCTCACTGCGGCGGTCTGACATTGGGTCTCCATCCTTCACCTGGTCCCATCTCACCTCCTGAGCATGGACCCCCCGGGACTGTCGGGGATCTGGGGCCCCCCGTGAGCCCCCCCTAAGCAAAACCAAGAGTAGTTTTGAGAATAGGGTGAAACCACAAAGCCAACCTCGGGGATGTTATCCAAAAAACCTGCCTTTTGACCCAAACACCAGCCTCTGGTGGATGAAGAGGAACGGTCAGAGGATGCAAGTGCCACCCCAGGTGTCTTGCCACAGGGTAACCCATGGGTGCCGTCCACAGCCGCATCCCGCAGGGACCCCCAAGATGGGATGGGGGGGAAATCCCTGAGCCAGGACCAAGCAGGGACACAATGGGACAGGGACAACAAAGGGTCCCACAGTGCACCCACGTGGGGCTGCTTCAGTGGCGGGGACAGCGACAGGCTCTGAGCAGAGCGGTCCCCTGTGTCCCCCCAGGGCCAAATAGCCCCATGCCCCCCCGCCCTGGCACAGCCCCTACCTCGCACATGTGCAGCTGGAAGAGCCGCCGCTCCTTCTGCATGTCCTCGGCCACCTCCGCCGCGGACGGCTCGGCCTGGATGACCCCAGCCAAGCGGGCTCGCTCCTTCTCCTTCTCCATTTTCCCCCTGTGGGACGGGACAGTGGTGGGTTGGGGACAGCCCTGCCCCGAGAGGTGTTCCATGGAGCAGGCTATGGTGGGGATGGCATCAGGAGAAACATCTCCAGCCTCTCTAGCTGGGCACAGCTGGACCAGAACCCTCACAATGGCCAAGCTGGCATCGATCTGTGCCCAGCTGCAGCCCTGGGACAAAACACCTTTGTGGGGAGAGGGATTAGGTGGATTTTGCTGGAGGCAGCAGGTTCCTTACACTTTGGTCTCATAATCCTTCCAGGCCTTTTCAATCTGCTTCTTGGAGTCCTGCGGCAAAAGGAGAGAGGGGATGGCAGCCGTCAGGGAAGGCGAGAGAGCCGGTGGCACAAGAAGCAGCATCCCACAGCCGAGGGCTTTGCATTGCTGCACCCTGCTCTGCTCCTTGGGGACAAGGGACAACCCCATCGGGTCTTCATCCCTTGCTCCTGTCACTCCCAACCCTCACTGCTGCCTTCCAGCCCCTGGCACTTGCTCCGTCCTTCTCCTGGCCACAGGCATGAGCTGAGCCCGTAACGGGGGTCTCGCTGCCAGATGTCCCCCAATGGGTGACCTGCAGCTCGGGGACAGCGCTGGAGGGGACTCACCAGGCGGCCGTCCTTCAGCTGCCCCTTGAGCAGGCTGTCCAGGGGGAAGGACACGATGTTATTCAGGTTCTGCACCTGCAGAGGGTAGAGATGGGGTCACCCCACGGGGGTCCCCACCTCAGGGCAGGTTGAGGAACCAGAGCCCCAGGTCCTTGCTGGTGCCAGGGACCTGCCCCCAGCTCCAGCGCTGCCCCGTGAAGGGTTAAAGAGGCTGGAAGCAGGGCCGGATCCAGGCACAGGGGCAGGCTGGGGCTTGTCGGGGCTGGCTGCAAGATGTCTGACGCGGGGCCCTTCCCACAAACCACATCAGCGCCGCAGCTGCCAAAACCAGAGCTGTTCCCCGCCATCGCCACCCTGTCCCTGTCCCAGTCCCCCCCGACACAGCACCCAGCGATGCCACCAGCCCTCCATGGCCCCAGGATGCAGAGACCCCCCGCGATGTTCCCAAAACATCCCCCTTTCCCAGGGCTGGCCACCGCCATCCCCACCAGTGCCGGGCTGGGCTCCGCGATGGGGACGCAGGAGCCCACTCTGGTCCTGGTGTCCCTCCACGCACCCCATGGGGCAACACCCCATGGGTGCTGTGAGAGCAGCTCCAGCACCCCCGTGGGACCTCCCTGCTGCACCCACGTTTCTTTTAAAGGCTCCCAAGGGTTTTGGTCCCCAGCAGCAGCCAGGGAGAAACCAGCTCCGGGGCATAGGACCAGCCCCAAATGAGGGGGGACGGGGCATCCCCCCTTCTGACAGCTCCGGGGGGACTCTGGGAGGGGAAACTTGGCTTTTCAGATCTGGCTGATGGTCCCAGCACATCACCCCGCTCTGGGAGAGCAGTGGGGGGACACAGCAGCAGTGGTGGTGGCAGCTCCCACACCAGCAACACGTGGGGCGGGAGGTGGGGGGCTCAGGAACCGGTTGGGTTCCTCCGCCACGATGGTTCCCATAGAGCCCCCCCCAGAGCGCGGGGGTCTGGCTGGGCTGGGACAGGGGGAAGGGGTGGAGCGGGGAGGCCCAGACTGGGGTAACTGGGAGAGGAAGACGCCGAAATCTGAAATTCTCGCTGGGGGAAGGGCAGCCGAAATAAATCTCCTTAAGCAGAACCAGCGGCCAAAACCACCCCTTGGCGGGTGGTGGTGGGTTTGAAAGCGATTGGAGCGCAGGCCAGCATCACGGGACCCCCCCCCCAGGGCTTCACCGACGGGCCTGCACGACCCCAGCTCCCTCCGGGAATCGAAGACTCCACCGGAGCCACCCCGGTGGTGGGGAAGGCGCTGCTGGTCGGCCTGGAGCCGCCGCTGCCGCCTGCTCCCCGCGCTGGCGCGGCTCCCCCCGGCCCCGCTGCGCAGCTCGGCGTGGCTTTGATTTACTTCTTGGCAAGCGAGATCAGAGACGTAATTGATGTGAGGAGAAAAAAAAAGAAAAAAACCAGAAAGAAAAAAAGAAAGGGGAAAATAAAAGAAAATAGCAGCCCCAACCGCTCATCGAGTCCCAGCGCCGGCGGCCCCAGAGGAGCTGGGGATGAGCTGTATATCCAGCAACGCGGGTATCGGATGGTCTGGGAGCGTGTGTCTGAGCCCAGGATGGGAGCTGGGATTGCTGCTGGGTGGAGGGCAGCTAAACTTGCAGGAAAGGGGCTGCACTGGGTGGTTTTTCCAAAGCCAGATGGATCCCGGAGATTTTCCTGGCTTGGCAGAGACCAGCCTGAGGTTGCACCGGGGATGCCACAAGCCCCACGATCTCCCCCTGGGTCCCCCCCCGATCTCCGCAGCATGCTGGGGAGACACGGGGCAGCTCACCAGGTTCTTGAAGAGCGCGGTGACCTCCCGGGTGAAGACGGCCAGGTTGAGGAAGCCGGTGGAGAGCTCGTGGTTGTTCTGGGAGAGGTGGTTGTTGCCGAAATTCTCCAGGGCTTCGCTATACTGCTCCTCGTTCTCCACGTGGGCTGCAGGGAGACACCAGTGAGGGACACGGGGTGGCCCTGCAGCACCCCATCCTCAGAGATGGTCACATCCTGAGGTCCAACAGCACCCAGCACCCGTGTCCCCATCCCTCCACAGATGAGCTGGGCTGATACTGCTGCAGGACAGCAGTGAACAACCTCCCTAAGGTTCTCAATATCCCTTTTTACACCTTTTTGCAGACAGTTTTTGGCACCCACGTCCCCCCAGCACCCGCGGCCACCCCATTCTCCAGCTGCATCATCCCATGGCCAGATGTGACCAGCGCTGGTGGCGGATGGGACCCCAGTGCCGTGGAGATGCCCATCAGCTCTCGAAGCCCAACTCACTGAGCCCGGAGACGTGAATGGCTTTCACATATTTCCTGATCCTCTGGAGCACGGCTTGGTCCCCATCCAGGCTCTGCGAAAGCGAAGAAAGAAAACAAACGGAGCTCGTTGGCCCTGCCAAGGGCGGCCGCCGCTCCCCCCAGCCCATCTGGCCCTCACAAAGGCGGCTGCTCTGCCATGCAGATGTGTGGGGCTGCGGCCAAGCTCCCGGGACTGGGAGAGGAGCCGTAGGCATCTGGGGATGCCAGAGCCTCAGCGTCCAGCCGGTCCCCGGCCAGCCCTGCGGCTTTGGCTGCCCCCGGAGAGGCTGGGTTCGGGCAAGGCAGGGGGTAAGAGGTTGGGCCAGCACACCCAGCACCCCTGCGGATCCCAGCAGATTCCAGCATCCACGGAAAACGCCTGCCTGGCCCACAGGGGCTGTTCAACCAAGGAAGGGATGAACATCACGTAGCACACCAGCCTGTTCCCACCACCCCAGCACGCGTCCCCGTGGCTCGGGGCCAGGCATGGCGGGAGGGACCCATGAGGGTGCCCAAATCCCCGCAGGGGTCTGCGGCAGAGCCAAAAATGGGACCCACCTCCCACCAAGGCCCAACAGGGACCTAAATCACAGAAATCCCACAACCAGCGATGTGGTTTTCCACAACCCCCCAGCTCAGGCAGAGCCTTGGCCGTGAGCCCCAGCACCGTGGACCTGCCCGCAGTCCCCACCGGCCGCATCCTGCGCTCGCTCAGAGCGCTCCCTGTCCCCAGCCTGGTCCCCCCCCATCCTCGCTCCATCCCTCCCTACCTGGGCAGCCCTCATTTGCCCCCAGCGAGCACCAGGGCAAAATCAACCCCAACGCCAAGATGCCCAGAGAGCATCGCAGCTGAACGCACGCCGGCCCCAGCCATCAGGAAAGGGTTAAGGGCGGCTTGGCTGCAGGTACCAGAGGCATGATAACAGGCTGGAAATATTTAGAGGGCGTGAACAGCAAGAAGGGCGAGGGATGAAACCGCGGAGGAATTACAATAAAGAGGCTCTCTCTCTCGCTCCGGCTCTAGCCGAAGGTTTTCGGGCTGATGTCAAGGCCGATTTCCTGACAGCGGGGTCAGCCTGGCTCCGGCGCCGCTCTCCGAGGCCCTCCCCGTTGGACGGGATGCTGCAGACGGGCTTTGGCCGGCATGAGCTGGCTGGGAGGGGACCGGGACGGAGGCAGGAGCCAAACCCCCTGCCCGGAGGAGTCTTGCAATGCATCTACAATGGGGGAAGGTGTTGGGGTGCTCCACAGCCACCCATGACCCCTCTTTGCACAAAATCTGGGTTCACCAGGTTCTTCGGAGCCACGGGCTGGGGCAGAGGCATCTGCTGCCTCAGTATGGGGGATGCCAGGGCTGGACACCCACGTGCCCTGGGCTCACAAACCTGGTGTAGCCTCAGGAAGGGGAAACTGAGGCAGCATGAGATGCTCTGGATGCATCACCGTGCATGGTGGGGAAGAAGCTGCTCAATGCGCCTGGGATGAGGCAGTTCACCACAGTGCCAGCTCACGGACACAGGAGGCTGAACGCAGGGATCAGGGACAATCTGGGGACGGTCACAGCTTTTGGGAAGGGGTCCACGAGCCAACTGGTTGGGGTGGGACAGGCAGAGCTGAGCTCTGGGGTGCTAAATGCAGCAGAAATCACTGCACGGTGCTGCCCCAGCTACGGGCATCACTGGATCCCCCATGTGCCGGGCTGGCTGCTGGGGACACGGGCCTTGGCTGCACCAGGACAGCCCTCCGGAGCCAGAAGGGATTCCCGTGGGGATGGAGGGAGGGACAGATCCACACCTGCACCGCAGCCACCCGGGCTCACAGCCCGGGGACCCCAAGCGGCCCCCGCAGGGTGCTCAATGGGGGCCATTCTTCTGCCTCCCCCCCACCGCCGGCTCGTGCCGCCCGGCGAAGGAGCCGCCACGGGTGCCAGGGGCCGGCGGCGATGCCGGGCCGGGAGCAGGATGCGGTGCAAAGGGCAGCACCGAGAGCCCGGCTGCCAGCTCCGTCACCGAATGCGCCGGCGGCCTCTGTCATGTCACCCTGCCCTGGCCCAGGGGCACCCCGTCTCATGTGACATGCACACAACACCCAGTCCCAACCACCAAGGGCTGGATCCAACCTTCCAGCCCGCTCCAGAGACTCAGGTCCTGCCTCTGCAGCAGCCCCAAGGACCTCAAAGTCACACGAGCCTCCTGGGAAGGAATAGCCCTCTTTAATCCCAGGAGGGAAACTGAGGCACGGAGCAGCTCCAGCCAACACCAGCATGTGAACACCAGCCTCCAGCTCTCACCCCACTCACCCGCGTCCCTCCAGTCCCCCCGATTTGGGTCCAGCTCCCAGATGGGTGCCTGCAGCCGTGCCTTGAAGGCAGCAGTGCCCTGTCTTGGGGACCTGGCGGGACACGCTCACCCCTTCCCACCCAGCAGCCGCTGAAGCCAGACCGGGAACCTTCGCTCCCCCCTGGATCTGGGGCGGTGACGGGGAAGACCAAGGTTCAGCCGGCTCGCAGAGCCTCTCCCCCTCCCCAGCCTTCCCCAAAGCCACTGTTGTTTCTTTCCCTAGCCCAACGCTATCGTCCCATGGGGGCTCAGGGGGTGGTGTGGGGCTTGTTTGGGGGCATTTCCCCCTTCCCCTCATGCTGGAACATGCAGACACCAAAGGTCTGGCAGCGGTTTGACCCCCCCAAGTGTTCCCCGCAGCCTCTGGCAGGATGGGTGGGCTCAGCCCTGTGCCCCCCACGGCACTCACGACAACGGTCACAACTCCCAGCTCTCAGCCGCGCTCGCTGGAGCTTTACTCAGCAAACCCCGCAGAGACCCCCTGCCCTTCCCGGGGGGACACCTCTCCCCCCATCCCCCTTAACCGCAGCCTCTCCCAGCAGCCAAACCAAATTCCTGCTGCTTCCTCCTGGCTGGAGCTGCCTCCCCTTTGCCGGCCCAGAAGAAGGTCCATGGCAGCAGCCAACGAACGCCGCCGGGGACCGGGATGCTCCACGGTGCATCCCCAGATTTCCAGCCCGGGGAGGCCCACACCGCTGCCCCCGGGGATCCCGGCAGCCCCGATACCTGGGGCCCCGCGCTCCCCGCCAGCCCTGGCTCTCCTTCAAAGCCATTCCTTCGCTACGAGGAGTTGGCCAAAGCCACGGGACCAGCTGGAAATCGCCTTTATTCCAGGCAGGAGAAGGGGGACGGAGGCACCCCACCACCCCCGCCCTGCCCGCGAACGCTGCCGGGGATTTCGGGGAGGAAAAATGCTCCCCTGGCTTTAATCGCAGGGGGACCCCCCCACCCAGGGACACCACATCTCATCAGGACTGGTTCCAGTGCGGGAACTTGTTAGCGACTGGAGCTGTGGGGCTGCTGCTCTGCCCGGCCCCGCGGGGATGCCCTGACCCCGGGGGGATGCTCTGACCCCGGGGGGGGGGGGGCACCTGGAGCTGGTAACAAAAACTTTCAAGGAGAGTTTTGCCCATTTCTGCAGTCCGTAGCCCCAAAACAGCGCACACCGAGGCTGCTCGGAGGATACAAACAGCCACCTTGGCCCGGGGGTCCCGCTCTAGGGCGACCATCAGCACAAGCCAGGTCGTGCCAGACCCACCCGGGGGTCTCAGGGTGGAGCCCAAGGACGAGAGGTACCCCGCGGGGTGGGCACTGGGTGCCGGACCAGCACCCATAGGTGTCGTTGGGTGTTCCGAGGCGGGGACCCCAGCCCGACCCTCCCCTCCCCAAGCCCCGCTCACCTCCTCCAGAGCCCCCACCGCCCCCCGGCACTTCTGCAGCTTGGAGGCGAAGGCGGCGGCCGGGGAGCCGAGGTCCTCGCCGGTCACGGCCAAGAACTCGGCCACGCTGAGCTGCTCGGGCATGGTGCGGGTGGCGCCGCGGCGGGGGGGAGCACCGGGGGAGGCACCGGGAGCGCGCGGGGGGCCGCACCGGGAGCGCGCGGGGAAGCCGCACCGGCGTGGAGCACCGGGAACGCACCGGAGGGGTGCACCGGGAGCGCCCCGGGGGTGCCGGAGAGGCCCGGCTCAGCGCCCCATGCCCGGCCCCGGCAGCTCCGCGCCGTCCCGGGGAATTTCTCCCTCCGCCCGCCCGCTCCCTCCCTCCCTCCCCGCCGCCGTCACGTGAGCGGCCCCGCCCGCCCGCCCGTTAAAGGCGAAGCGGCCGGTGACACCCCCCCTCCCACCTCCGGTGACCCGACGCTCCCCGGGCGTGGAGGGGTGCGGCGGCGAGAAGGGAGAACCCCGCGGTGTCGCTGCATCCTCGCCCCGGCACCCCCCCCCTCGCCCGGGGACAGGCTGGCGAGCACCCCGGGGTGGGGGGCGAGCACCCCGGGGTGGGGGGCGAGCACCCCGGGGTGGGGGGCGAGCACCCCGGGGAGGGTAGCGAGCACCCCGAGGTGGGCGGCGAGCACCCTGGGGTGGGCGACGAGGCGCCGGGCGAAAAGGCAGCGCCCAGCTCGGTGGGAGATGGAGCGGAGCGGGGTCGCCGGGAGCCGGGTCCCACCCGATACCTCAGGGCTGGCTCGGGATTAAACCCAGTCCCCCCCGAGCACTGGTTGAACTGGAGGCTGCCCCCACCCTGCCCCTCCAGCCCCTCGCGGAGCCCCCAGCTGGTCCCACCGAGGGGACCCCCGCAGCCCCCCACCCTCTCACCGCGCAGCTCCGAGTCGCTGCGGTTTGGTGTCCCAGTCCCCGGTTATTTGCTCTTCCCGGAGGATGCGGCAGCCCGGACCCCCCCAGCGGGCAGGCACGGGGGCCGAGGACACCCCACCGCGGGGCTGGTGGCAAACTGGGGAGAAGGGGACAAAGCCCCTCGCCCTGCTCTGCGGGGCTGGTTTGCCGGGCGAGGGGTCGCCACGGGTGGGAGGGCGCTTTGCAGAACCCCCCCCGGGCCCCTCACTGCTGCCCCCTGCCCCGAGCATCCCTCTCACCCCAGGTCAATCACCCCCAACCCCTGCAGACCACCCCCCCCCCGGCAGGGCCGAGGCACCCCAGACCCCCCGCTTCTCCCTGGGGGGGTCCCTGCAGGCGCGGGGCTGGGGACAGCGCCTTTGCTGGGGTGGCCCTGCCACCTCCTGGCCGGCCCGGGGACTGCGAGGGGGGGCCCAGGGACACCCCCCCCCAGCTGCTCCGGGACGCTGGGGATAGGGACAGGACCGTGGCTACAGCACCCCGTGCCCTTACACCCGACTTACCTGACCCGGGGCTCTCCTCCTCCCTCTTCCTCCTCTTCCTCCACCGCACCAGCCAAGCAATGCAACGCCAATGTGTGCCGTGACCCCAGGTGCCATCACTGGGTACCACCAGTCATCACTGGGTGCCACTGGACATCACCAGGTACCACCAGTCATCACTGGGTGCCACCGGACATCACCAGGTACCACCAGTCATCACTGGGTGCCACCGGACATCACCAGCTACCACCAGTCATCACTGGGTGCCACTGGACATCACCAGGTACCACCAGTCATCACTGGGTACCACCGGACATCACCAGCTACCACCAGTCATCACTGGGTGCCACCGGACATCACCAGCTACCACCAGTCATCACTGGGTACCACTGGACATCACCAGGTATCACCAGTCATTACCGGGTACCACCAGCCATCACCGGGTACCACCATTCATCACTGGGTACCACTGGATATCACCGGGTACCATCAGGTATCACTGAGTCCCCCAAACCATCACTGTGCCACCACCACCGCTGGCATCGCCAGGTCACACCATGACTTGGCAGGGGCAGGTGATGTGGGGCAGCACCCTGGGGAAAGACCCTCCACAGGGATGGCCCCACACAGGTCTCCCTCTGCATCCTCCAAACCTGCACCCAAATCTGGGTGCACCAGCTCGTCCCAGCCCCGGTTCCCGTAGGGATCCAGCCCCTGGCCCCGGGGCTCATCCTGGCTCGATTTGGGCTGGAGATCCACAGCAGGTCAGACCCGTTTCTCTCACTGCAGCCATGGCCTCATGTCAGCCTCCACCCCACCACCTCCTCCGAAGCAGGCTGGCCAGTTAAAATGCCCCAAAACAGGCTTTTTTACACTGAAAACAGGAGCAAAACCAGCCCAACACCTCCCTCCTCCCAAACCGCCCCAGCATCTCGCTGCTGAGTAGAAACCAACCCCTGACAACTCCAAAGTTTTATTTTATTTCACCCCCTCCCAGGCAGAAAACAACAAATGCCACAAGTTTTTCCACGCCAAAACACACTCTCGCCTACGCCGCCCCCGAGCCAAACCGCAGAACAAACCCAGGGAGGGACAACTTAAATACACTCACTTCAAACCCAGAACAACCCCCCCCGAGCCCGGCCAGCGCCGCGCCGGAAGGGGGGTCCCGTATAAATACAGTGCAATAATTACAGATATTGTGCCGTATCCAGCCCTGTGTCCGGGGACTCGTCCCAAGACCCCTCTCCACAGGCGACGTTCCAGCCGCCGGTCAGTGACATCCCTCCACCCACAACACTCCGGTTTCAATATCCCCAGCACCGCTGAGAGCTGGTACGGACTGGGAGAGAGGGGCCGCAGCCCCCCAGGAAATACGGCTCCATGTCCTGGTCAGGGATTTGATGGAGCCGCGGATTTTGGAGGCTGTGGGTGCAGAGCTTCATCCTCACCTTCATCACCCAAAGGTGACCTCAGCTTTGCTGTCTCATTATTTTTTTTAAGGATATTCGAGCCGTGGCAGTGGGCGGAAACGCCGCTCAAAACAACCCGTCATCACCCTGAAGAACCAGTCTAACTGGGGAGCAACTGGAGTGGTCCCAAAACATGACACACCCCCAACACGGCCCATTCCGGGCAGGGGTTTCCCTGCCACCCAGGGGTGCTGCGAACGCACCCCGTGCATCCCAAGGCACCCCCAGTCCGCCCCAGGGCGGTAGGGGGTTATGGTGGGGAGCACCCCACAGTTTTATGGCCCGCCCTGACGCAGGACCTGGCCAGACCCTTCCCAGGGGCTTACGCCTCCCCGGGGCACTGGCGACACAGCCCCCCAGGCGACAACCAAGCCAGGAGAGCGAAGAGAAGCCACCCAGGGTAGCCAACGCAAGCCCACCACCACCACCCTCAGGAACCCCAGCACTGCCCCCCACCACCACCCCACGCTCTCCAGCCGCCCCGCAGAGACCCCACGCACTCGAGACACAAGTGACCAGAGAGGATAAAGGCAACGGGGGCGCTCAGGGCTTCAGCAGGTCCCCAAGGTCATATGCCTCGAAGAGGTCACTGACACCCTCGCCCTCCAGCCCCCAGAGATAGTCATCCTGTTCCAGGGGGGGCGAGAAGGTGACAAAGGGTCCTGAGTCCAGGTGGGAGGGGGCGCAGGGCAGCTGGTCCTCCGTCTGCTGCAGGAGGTGCGGGGGCGAGCCCAGGAGACCAGCCTCCACCTCCAGCAGCGAGCTGGGTCCCCCCGGGATGGTGAGAGGCAGAGATGGGGGTAAGGAGGGAGTTCCAGTGCCTCCCCAGCTCTGGGAGATGGCGTGGGGCAGCTGTGGGGCTGTCCCGGGGCTGGCCGGTGGGGAAGAGGGTAGGTCATGGTCCCATGGGGAGGTGGCAGTGGAGGGGACGCCGTGGTCCTTGCTGGGGCTCTCCACGATCTCCTCTGGGCAGAGGTACACCTCGATGGGGCCGTTGGTGCTCTTCAGGTGGAGCTGGAAGTTGTCCTTGGGGAAGAGCAAGGCTCAGGGGAACACCCAGAAGGGCACCCAAGCCCACCCCACTGCCCCCAACTCGTGTGGGATCCAGGCAGGGCATTGTAACCCCAAAAGGACCAGCTCAAGGTCTAACAGCCCCATGGAGACACCCCAAAACCACCCAGGGCGATTCTGGGCTGCACCCTTGGGATGCCCCAGATGAACCCATGGAGGATGGCGCAGATGCAACAGCACCCACACCCCAGCCCCAACCTTACTGCAAGGCCGGGGGGGAACAGCTCCCAGTCCCACTCCCGGCCCCGCACGCACCTCGCTGAAGTCCGGCACCTCCAGTTGTGTCTCCGGAGAAGCCTTCACGGCGATCACCGTTTGCTCCTGGAAGTTGCTGATGGTGCGGAGGTCCTGGTAGGTGACATAGGCCAGCGTGGACGGGGACGAGGTATAGGAAAAAGAAGGGCTGTGAGCGGGATGGCTCAACCCCCCCCATCCCAGCAGTGGCCTCCAAACATCCCTCCCAGCGCGGGGGAAGCCCACTGGAGGAGAAACAGCTCAGAGGGGTCCCCAAGACCCCGTCCTCCCTCCCCATCTCCCCCAGCAAGGATATCTCTGGCTGGCTTCCTCTCCGGCCAGTTGCCGGAGCTGCAGGGCACAGTCGTGCAGGAGCTGGTCCAGCGTCCTCTCCATCCTGGCCAGCTCGGCCAGCTCCCCCCGCAGCGCCTGCTGCTTCGCCGTCACCGCCACGTCCTCAAAGATCCCCGTCCCCCTGCCAGAGGAGACAGCACCTGAGTGACAGCCCAGCCTACATGGCCCCGAGCCCCCTGTCCCCCACCCCGACCCATCCCCACGTCCCACGTGTCCCCCCCCCAGCATCCCTCACATCCACTGGATGTTGTTCTTGGACTTCTTGCGGATGAGCTGGATGCCCTCCAGCACGTTGGTGATGTCGTAGATGCGGCGCTTCTGGACCTCCAGCACCTCGGCCGCCCGGTTGAGATCCACCACGCCGTCGGGCGACTCGTTCAGCAAACGGATGAATTTTTTGGTGAGCAGCCCCAGCGAGGTGTCGTAGCGAGTCTTCTCCCCAGGAGACTTGGGGGCTGCGGGGAAAAGAGAGACCCCCCCCGCCCCCGTCCTCTCCTTAGCGTGGGAAGTGGAATGGAGGTGACATGGGGCTGGACACGCTGGGGACATTAAACACTTTACAATCCTTCATCTGGTGGAAAAATAACCCAGAAATAAACCACCCCCCCGGGCAGTGAGGTGAACGGGCTCAAAGAGCAGCAGCAAGGGGGGACTGAGGAGAGGTCACTGCTCCCACGGTGCCACCTCGGGTCACCTCAGGTGGGACTAGAGGGGACATCGCAGCAGCTCTAAGAGGGGAGAGAAAGGGGGTCTGTCCCCCTCCGGCCCCGTCTCGCCCAGCACCACTTACTCCTGGGGCTGGGGACCTGCACCAGCATCCTGCCCTTCCCCTTGGGCGTGAGAAATTCGGGGCCCTCCAGGTCCAGCTTCCTCTTGGCCTGGAGCAGGAGAGAAAATTCGGTGTCAGGGCTAAGCCAGACCCCCACCCCGAGCCCACCGGACCCCCCCGGCCGAGCCCTGGGAGCCACAGCCCAGGGTGGGGGGGGGGGGATCCAGTTGCAAAACCCCTTCTTGGGAAGGGCTCCCGCAGCACCCACTGGGAGAGCTGGGTGGGGGGCGGTCCTGGCACCCCCCATGGCTTCCTGCCCGCTTCCACCGCAGCATCCCAGCTCATCCCAGCAGACGCGGGGAACCCACTGGGATTTCCCCTCACCCCCAGCTCCCGGCACTGCTCCGTGGGGCCAAGCCCTGGGAACAGCGGCAGCTCAGAGGCCAGATCCCCCCCTGCCAGCTGGCTTGGGGGGGGGTGTGAGGTCTCACCCACCAACCGCCCCCCCCGGCCACGGTTGGAGGCAGCTGAGGGCACCCAGCTGCCACCGCTGCACCTGGGACCAGCCGAGCTCAACCCTCCCCGGGGACCCATGGGTGCCCCGGACACGTGTGTGCACCCAGCTGGAGGGAAACTGAGGCAAAGGCGGGCGGGGGGTTGAGGTGTAGCGGAGTGGGTGCAGGGTCGTGAAAGCAGACTAATCCCCGCACGTGCTGGCCCCTCATCAGGGCAAGCAGCTCCTTAAAATCGCCCCCCAAGGGACTCCCCCAGCATCATTTGGGGAGAAGAGACCCAGGGAAGGGGGTGGGGGGTGCAGCAGAGTGGATGCAGGGGGGTGTCACCAAACCACCCCCTCCGGTGCATGCAAATCCCCCAAATACAAGCAGGAGGACTTTGGGGGAACACTTTGGCTCAGCAGCAAAAAGGAGCGCCCCCAGCCCCATCCCATACCCCCCCAGTACCTGCTCCCAGGCTGGGCTGTCCCCCAGGGTCCCCCTCAGCACGTCCCACATGGTGCCCAGGTCCCAGCGCCAGCTCCGATGGCAGCTCCCCGGGGAGCACACCTCGCTTTGTGGGGAAGGGTTGGGCACCTCGGCTTCGTTCCCACCCAAGGGGGCCAGCGGGAGCAATGCCGGGGGCTGTTTTCCACCCCCCCAGGGAGCCTGGTGGATCCCGAGCTCCTGTGGGAATCTGTTCCCTCTCTCCCTTCCCCGAGCAGGTTTTCCCCAGCGAACGTTCCCCCATCCTCGGCCCCCGCACCCCGGATCTGCCCCCGAGCTGCGGCACCCCAACGGTTAACCGAGGGCATGGGAACCACCCGCCCCAGATCAGACCCCCAGCATCTGCCAGCACGATCTGGGACGAGGTGGGGGGGCATTGCCCTGCTCCCCCCCGCTTCTACTGGCACCCAAACCCTTGTTTCTGCAGACACCGACGGCTCTGGCCACCCATGCGTTCCCATCGCTGCTGCTGGGGGAGGTCAGCTGCACCCCATCTGCCCAAGCAATGGGGAAACTGAGGCACAGAAGCAACCAAGGTGTCCCCAGACACCTCCAACCCCCCTCCACGGCCACAACCACCAATGCGTTCCCCCCTCCCCACGTGCAAAAGGGGAGAAAGGGGGACGCCCTGCTCCCCCACGGGTCGGGGGGGGAGCTCAGTGGGCTCGGGCAGGACCCCGCTGTGCTGGGACACACCAGTGAGGGACAATGGACAAGGGGGTCCCTCCTGTGTCCCAGCTGCCAGCCCCCCCTCGCCCCACCCCCGGGCAGGATTAGGCACACGACAGCTGAGCGGGGTAGGGCGAGGGGCTCCCAGCACCCTGCCAGGGCTGGGGGGGGGGGTGGGATAAACCGGAGCTGACGGGGGCGGGTGGCAGAGACCAAACCCCGAGACCCCCCCCACGCCACTCACCAGCCCTCACGATGGGGGGACACACCAGTTACACCCCGATATGATGCTGGGAGCGGGACAGGAGGCTCGACCCTGGCCTGGGTGAGGGCAGGAGCCTGGCTGAGGGGGGGGTAAGGCGGGGCGGGGGGGGGCAGGCTGGGCCCCTGCCAGCTCTGCCTGCCAAGCAGCTACACCCTGCACCCAGCATCAGAGCTCTCCCCTGGGGGGGCCGTGGCGGGCTCCTCCTGCCAACGCTGCCTTTCAACAGCACCCACTGCCTTCTCCGGGCTTGCCTGGGCGCCCCCCCACCCCGTACGCCACAGCCCCACCGCCCCCGGCGGGGCATGGGAACGCAGCACCCGGGAATGGGCACCCGGAGTTGGCGAGGGGCTCTGGGGCACCCCTGGATCCCCCACACCGGGGGTGCTGCTCATGGCAAGGGGCTGCTGGATGAGCCCCCCCCCCAGATGCAGCCGCTGCTGCCTTTGGGATGGCTGACGGTTAGTGGGGCACGGAGGGGGGACAGAGCGATGCAGAACCCCCAGATTTGGGGGGGTCATGGGCTTTCAGCCCCACCACGGGCAGGGGAGGCTGACCCCAGCATGGGGAGACCACCCAGCGCTGCGGAGGAAGGCTGTACCCCCGCCCCAGGTACCGCTCCCCACTCCGAGATGCAGCCGGTGTCTCCATCCCCTCCAACAGCCCCTTCCCAGCACGGACGGAGACGTTCCCCAGGAAATCCAGAACAAGCCCCTGCAAGGGTGACAGGCCACCACCTTCCCACCCATCCTGACCCCCCACCCAGCTCCCTGCACCCCCAAACCCCCCCTCCCGCCTGTGCAAAAAAACCCTTGATGGGGTCAAGGGGGGACGGGATCACCCTGGACCGCCCCAGCAGAACCTGGTGTGCTGCCAGGCGGTTCTCCCGCCGGGGACGGGCTCCAGCCCAGCACCCACAGGCGCTGCCGCCCTGGGTGCTCTTGGCACGGGCGGCTCAGCAATGCCAGCGCGGACCGAATGCACGGTGGACTCTGAACGTCCTTGTCCCGGTACAGAGGAGGCTGGGAGAGCCGGGACCCCAGAGTGGAAACATTGCTCTCTCCGGGGCTCCACCACAGCCCTGAGCCCCTAGAGAGACCCCATGGCCCCCTATAGAGACCCCACAGCCCCCTATAGAGACCCCATAGGGCCAGGAGCAGGGCAAATACTCAGGATGGAACTGGCATGGGCTAAAACTGCTCCGAAAAATGCATTTTTCATGGGGGAAAACGTATTTTCCTATTCCAGAACCCTCAAATCCAAGACTGAGGGAAACCTGAGCCTTTTCTGGACCACGAGAGACAACACATCCCATTTTCCTGTGACCAGACGTGGGGTGATGGGCTCCCTCCAGCTGGACCAGGTGACCCCAGATCCTTTATAGGGCACAAATCCAGCGAGCAGGTGGGAGCGGCTGCAATTGCCCTGCTCAGGAATGGGGAGGAAACGCTCATTATCTGATTGCCCCGGATCTGCACACAAAGGTTGTGCCCATAAACGGGGGGCGGGGGGGGAGCCCCAGCTGCCGGGGCCGCGCAATGGGATCTCCAGCGCCGGGAGTGGGATCGCGGCCCCAGGAAACGGGATGGGGACAGAGAGCAACGTCACTTGCAAGCCACCAAGGTGGGTGCAGGAGCACTTCATGTCCCCAAGTGTCACAGGAGACACCCCCTCCTGACCCCGTTCAGGGGACGGTCGTGGGCAGGGACACCCCGAGCATCCCCTGGCATGGGTGATGATGACGATGATGATGGTGATGCCAAAGAGGTCATCAGCCCCAAACCGACTCCACAGCACTGCGTGGAAACGGGACTGTGGGTTTGTGGGGTGTCTTTAGGGGAGGGGGCAGCAGCACGGGTCCCTCCTCAAAGAACAGCCGCGGCGGTGCAGGACGCAGCATCTCACACGGTTCAGAGACAAAGAGGCAGAGGAGGAGACAGGTGGCCCCGGAGCCCCCCGGGACGGGGCTCGCAGCGGCCCCAGCCAGCCCCGCGGCCAAGGCACGAAGCGGGGAGAAAAGACCCTCCTCTCTCCCCCTGCCACGGCAATGTCCCCAGCTGGCACCGAGCACCAGGGAGCCGGGAAGGGGGGGAATAAATAAATAAATCAAGCCTTGAAAAAACTTAAATCGAAGTTAGGAGGGTCTGGGATCCCTCCCAGGACCCGGGGAGAACAGAGGCTCACAGTGAGGGCTGGACACGCGCCCGGGCTGGGGCGAGCAGGAATTAAATGCCAGCTGCCAGCGGGGCCGAGCGGCTGGGGGCTCGGCGGGGGCCCTCCGGGAGGAGAACCGGGCTGGGCAGAGCCCCCCGCGCACCCCTGATGTGGGGTTTGAGGCCAGCGCTTGACCTGGGCCTCAGTTTCCCTGTTCAGGGGCAGCGGGTGCTGAGGCTTTGCAGCCCCGGCCGCGGGCTGGGTGACAGCGTGACAGGGACGCAGGGAAGGCCAGCAACGCCCTCCCCGCGGCGAGCTGCGTCGGGGTCCCTGCTTCAGCGCTTTGGGGTGTCCCACGGAGGATGGGCATTGCTTCAAATACACACACTGTCCCCCCCAAAAAAAAAAAAATATAAAAGCATTGCGAGCCCCGCTGTGACCGCAGGCAGGAACCAAGCCCGGGAGCGGCATCGAGCCACCCCTGTCCCTTGTCCCCCCACCTCCCCCGGGCACCCCGGGGGTCCCAGCGGGCAGGGCTGGGTGCCCCCCACCCACGGCTGCCTGCACGCAGCCCTCGCTCCTGCCACACGGAAGGGGGTCCAGCGGAGGGGGCTCAGCACGGCGCCCCGAGGAGAGGGAAAGAAAAAGGCCGAAAAAGGCCGAAATGCGGAAGGCGGGAGCCAGCGGCGGGGCGAAGGGAAGTGGAGCAACGCCCGAGCCATGTCACTGCGCCTTCTGATTTCCACCCTCCCCCAGCCCAAAGGGCTGCACCCCCCAAGAGACGCTGCAAGGCTGGGGAGGGCGGCGGGGGAGCTCTATAGCCGGGGGTCACCCACTCCTGCATCACACACACACCCCCCCCGCAGCCCCCAGACCCCCCGTCCCACCGAAGCGATGCTCAAGGCGGGGAGGGGGCGCAGACACCTTACCGGCAGCCGCCCCGCCGAGACCGAGCGGAGGGTCCTGAGCTGGGGGCCCTGGGGGGTGGCATAAAGACCCCCCCCCCGAGGAGCGGGGACGCTGACAGCCGCCGGCGTGTAGATCTGGGTGAAGCAGTCGCTGGGTAACGGGGGGCTGCCCAGGCTGGAAGCCCCCCATTCCATGGAGCCCATCACCGACATGACCTTCTTGGGGTTGGGGGCAGGCGGAAGGGCGGTGCCCCCCCGCCCCGAGGTGGGGGACACTCCCCTGGGGAGCCGCAGCATTGCAAAGTCCTTTCCGAGAAGCCGGGGAAGGCGGGGGGGGGGGGGGGGGGGGGGGGGGGGCAGAAACACCCCGCGATTCTGCAGCAAGGAGGGAGCGGGGTCACAATCTCAGCGGCGGCATTTCGGGGGAGCGGGAAGGGGGGGGGTCCCGCCGGGCCCTGGCATCGGCCGGTCTCCAAAACCCCCCCCCCGGAAAAAACCTGCAGAGAAGCAACGCGGCGGCGGCACCGGAACCAGGTGGAAAAAAAAGCGGGTTTAGCCGCAAAAATCGGCCCGGATGGGGCGGGGGCAGCCCGGAGCCCGCTGCCCCCCGCACCCGGCTCCGCTCCTGCCCGATCGCGCCAGGCCCCGAACGCTTCTTTTTTTTTTTTTTTTTTTTTTTTTTTTTTTTTTTTTTTAATTTAAGCGCCAACCGCCCTCCCGCGAAATTCGGATTTCCCGCGGAAAACGCCACGCGCTGATTGGCTGAGCCCGCCGCGGCCACTCCCCCGCCCCGCCTCCTCCCCGCGGTGTCCGGCGGGGCCGCGCAGGGAGGAGCTTTAAAGGGGCCGCGCGGCAGCGGGCGGGGCCCTGCATGCAAATAAGGGGGCGTGGCTTCGTTGGCACCACCTCCTCGGGAAGGGCTCGGGGGAGCCGGGGATGGGAGGGGGGTCATTGGGGCGAGGATCGGGACTGCGATCGGTGGGTTATTAATTATTTATTTATTAATGGGCACACACCCTCCCCAATCTGGTGGGTTCCTGTGGGGCTGTGACACCCACCTCATCCCCACGCCCCCCCCCCCCCCCAGACCCGGGGTGGTGGGGTTTGGCTTCGGCGCTGTTTGGTGGGGGCGCGGACCTCAGAGGGACTCAGTGGGAGCAGGTTTGCCCCCACCTCCCCTGTTCACTGACACGGGTTCACCCAAACCACCACCCGCTGCCCCCCAGTCCCGGCCGTTGGCCACCCACCACACGTCCTTGGGGTGCACCAGGTCTGCCCGGCGCAGGGCGGGGAGAAAGAGGGGGTGAGGGGCTCCCTGTTGGGCCCACGGGGTATTTCAGGGTGCAGCAGAGGCATAAAGCACCCGGGCAACAGTGAATCCCTGGGTGAGGGCATCTCCAAGACTTACTGGGACCAGTAAAAGGCCACCACAGCCACTGAGCTGGGCCAGTCTAACCCTGCTGAGGCCACTGAGCCACAGCAGTTGGTTCCTCTCCACCACCTGGTTGCCTTCCACTTGTTGTTTCCATCGTTCTCCTCTCCATCGTCTTCCTCTCCATCGTTCTCTCCATCGTTCTCTCCATAGTTACTTCCTCTCCATCGTCTTCCTCTCCATCGTCTTCCTCTCCATCGTTCGCTCCATCGTCCTCCTCTCCAGCATACAGCACCTTCGTGTCCAGGGCTGGGATGGGGATGTTCAGGTGCAGAGCTGGACTTGCATGCCTCCTGGCAGACAGACAGATGGACAGACACACGCCCCAGCTCTATGGCCTCTGCTGTGGATGGGGATGGACACCAGACCTCCAGGCGCCAACTCAGCTTGGGCACGGGGACACACACAAATTTGCCAAGAGCTTCTGATCCAGGACGGACATTTGCTTCCCACCATGCAAGGGCTTTGGGGCAGAACAAAGAGCCTGGCAGCAGCAAAGCCACCGCGCAGCTGGGCACCGTGTCCCTCTGCCAGGAGCACGGCTGAGCTTGGCAGCTCAACCCACCCAGACCTTCACCTTCCCCCTACATGGGGAGAAGGCAACTGCTGTCTCCATCTCAGTGTGCAAAGACAGCGCCGTGCCCAGCAGGGTGGGTAAATCCGTGTCGCTTGGCTGCCTTGGGCTGGCTTCAGCGGGGTGACCCTGGGGACAGGGACATTGGGGTTAGGGGAGGGTCTCCAGCAGCTTGGGGCAAGGCGTGAGATCCCATCATTGCACTGACCGCAGCAGGAGACCTGAGGTCTGGAGGAGGGTCAGTGGAGACCTGAGGGTCTGGGGAGGGTCTGCACCGCACCCCCAAACCAGGGTGAGAAAGTGAGGGTGAAGAGCAAGCGCTGCCGTTGCCCTTCCCAGCGCAGCTCCAGCACGTGGGATGGGGCACCACGCCTGGGCCACAGCATCTTTGCTCAGACCAGCACGGGGACACCGGAGGCTTTGGGGTACAGCACACCCCTGCCCTTGCTCACCTCAGGATCCAGAAAATCTTTTGGACATTCATCTTGGGGGTCGGGGGCCCCACCACGAGCCCAGACCATGAGGAAGAAGATGAAGATGTTCCTGCTGTCCTAGGGGCAGAGGAGCAGGGGGCTGAGGCTGCCCTTGCAGACCCCAAAGGTCCTTCCCCCGATGTTCCTCCCCCAGGAATATCTGCAGGGCAGAGGGGTCTGCGGGGGGGGTGCGTGTGCCCCATGGCTCTGCCCGGGGCGGGGGGCACAACTGGTCTGGTGATGGGCCACCAGCCGAATGCTGGTGGCCAGTAGTCACAGTAGCCCCAGTGCCAAACATCCTGGAGTGGGGCCACTGGAGGAGGTCCTGATCCTTCCGGGGGGGAACCAGAGGAGGTCCCTGTCCCTGCCGGGGCAGCGCGGCGGGGCTGGCGGCAAGCCGGGTCGGGCTCTCCCTCCTCTCCCCTGGAGACGGCAGCAGCGAGCCGCGGCTGCGGGACCCGCACCGGCCCGCCCCCGCCAGCCCGGCCCCGGCCCCGGCATCCCCGGGCTGCGGCTGCCGGAGTCGCTGAGGGAGCGGGCGGTGGAGAGACGGAGGGGTGGAGAGACAGGGGGATGCGGGGATGGAGGGACACGGGGATGCGGGGATGGAGGGACACGGGGATGCGGGGATGGGGGGACACGGGGATGCGGGGATGGAGGGACATGGGGATGCGGGGATGGGGAGACACGGTGATGCGGAGACACGAGGATGCGGGGATGGAGGGAAACGGGGATGCGGGGATGGAGGGACACTGGAGCACGGGGACAGAGGGATGGAGGAGGGACTCAGGACACAGGGACAGAGTGATGGAGGGACACAGGGACGGAAGGATGCAGAGAATGAGGGATGCAGGGAGGGACACGGGGGGATGCAGAGACAGAGGGATGAGGGTCTCGGGGATGGAGGAACACGGGGACACAGGGAATGGGGAGGTGCTGAAGGCCTCCAGCTCAGCTCACTGCAGCTCCCACCTTCCAGTAAAGCCAGAAACCTCTGAGCTAATTGAGCAGGACCTTAGAGACCAGGGCCACCAGCATGACACTGCCTAGGATACAGCTCAGCCACAACTGGAGCTGGAGGGAGAAGGGGAGGCAAGAGCACCACTGGGCTTCGCAGCAGGACCAAGGGCCATGTGGCAAGTGGACCACTGGCAAACCCCTTCTGTGTCCCAGTTTGCTTCCTGGAGCTGCAGCCACTTCCCTCTATACAGCTGGGGAAACTGAGGCACAGGAGGAGCTCTGGAAGCCAAAGACCCCAAGTTTTTGTGGATGGAGAATGAGGTTTCTCTGCTGATTCAGCCCCATGATCAGGTTGACCTTCCTCACATCGCATCCATCCCCTACCACCCACCTCATCCTCACCCACGGCCAGGGCCACTTCCAGGGCCACCACCATGTCCCCACGGGTGTCTGTGGCTCAGGTCTCTCTGGGTGATCAAGCCCAGCACCAAGGCTCATGCTGCAAATCCCCTCATTAATTAGACCCCAGCAGTAACAAGCCTTCCTTCCTCCGCTCCAGCCCCCCTCCAACCCCATCGCGCTCCCAGTAGCTCCAGTCACGAGGTTGCTGAGCTCCACCATGGCTCAGTTTGCAGGATGAGCCCTCCTGGCTTGGCGATCAGGATCCCCCGGGGTGGAGGGTGCAGCAGGAGATTTGGAGACCTCTGGGAGGGTGGCGGGGGAGGATGGGGTTTTGTTCACGCCTTCCCCCTACTGGAAATCCTGAGCGTGCCTCAGTTTCCCCACTCAGCGACGGCGTGGGAACTGAGGCAGGGCGAGGCGTGAGTAGGGTGTCGAAGGTGGTGGGAACACCCCGTGTTGGGCAGGATGGGGCCGTGTGGGGCCGGGTTGGGTGCCAGCCCCGGCAGAGCCCAAAATACACCCGTGGCCCTGACTCATCCCCGCCCGCGGGGCCGGGCTGGGCTCGGGCCCATCGGCCCCAGCACCGGGGCTGGGAGGAGCCGAAGGGGCTGCGGGGTCCCCCCACCCCGGGGAGGGCGGCTACGGGGTGCTGGGAGCAAACTCACAGCACCCAGGGTGGGGATCGGGGTGCTGGGGAGGGCTGTGCGTTTGGATTTGGGGTGCTGCGCGGGTACACGCGTGTGGATGCGTGTCCCTGTGGGCTGGGTGTGTGCACACGTGTGTGTGTGCACATGTGTGTGCACGCCTGTGGCCCCTGTTGAGGGGATGCATATGTGTGTTGTACCCCTGTTGCAGCCCATGTGCATTAGCACATACATGTGTGCTCACACGTGTGTCTTGGAGTAGCACACGTGCTGCTGGTGCCTTGTTGGGGGGGGTGCACATATGTGTCTGCCAGAGTGTGCGTGTGCACACGCGTGCTCCTGGGAAGCCTTGGGAAGCCTGTGATGGGATCCATGTACCTCAGGGGAAGAGGTGATGGCCCTGGGAGGCTTCCCGGGAGCCACGTGTGTACACATATCTGTACCCTTACTGGGGTATGTCTGTCTGCACGTGTGTGTAAGCATGTGCGGGTCCGTAAGTGCATGGATATGTGTGTATAAATGCATATAGACACATGTAAGTGTCTGAAGGCATGTAAGGGCACATAGGCATGTCTGTAGGCACACATGTAAGTGTACATGGGCTCATGTGTAAGTGTCTGTAGGCACATGTGTGTGTGCAGACATGTGTGTAAGTGTCTGTAGACATGTAAGCACACACAAGCATGTAAGTGCACATAGACGTGTGTGCCTGTAGACATGTAAGCACACACAGGCATATGTGTAAGTGCACATAGACACATGCGTGTCTGCAGACGTGGGTGTCTGTAGACATGTAAGCACACACAGGCATGTAAGTGCACATGGACACACGTGACTACGTACACGCATGTGCACAGAGCTGCCTGCGCACACCCCCGCCAAGCCCCCGCCCGCCCCGCGGGCTCCGAGCGCACACGCGTGTCCCCGACGCCACGCGTGAACGCGCCCAAGGCCGCACGTGTGAGCGCGCATCCGTCGCGGCGAGGCGGCTGGCGGGGAGCCGGGGCGCGGGGAGGCGGGGGGGGGGGAAGCGGGGGAGCCCAGGCCTTGGCCAGGGCAGCAGCAGGAGGAGGAGGAGGAGGAGGAGGAGGAGGGAAGTGCGGCTCAGACAGTGCGGCGCCAGCAAACACCTGCAAACAGCTCCGGGCACACAATGGCAAATACAGGTGGGGAACCGCGGCCGCCGATTGCATCAGCCTCTCCCGCTCTTGCCAAGCGGCCAGCGAGCCGGCCCGGTTGGCCACCGGCCGGGGCCACGCTTGGCCTTCACCTCCCTGGGGTTAGTTTTTGCTCTCCTCATCCTCTCCCTTTTTTTTTTTCTGGTGCGCCCATGAGTTGGGGAGAGAAAAGCAAAGCCCCGGGTTGCTCAGGCTGGGGTGGGGGAGCGGAAGCGTCTTTTGCTCTTCAGTCTGCCCCGCGAGGTAAATCCCAGCCCCGCTGGGGCAACAGCATCGATTTTTAGATGCGTTTTTCCCTTTTTCCTCCTTTTTATTTTTCATCAGGATTTGCAAGGAAAGCATCGCGCCGCAGCTCAGGCTGGGGACCCGGGCACGGTTTGTGCCCCCCCTCCCCATCCCCATCCCAGCCATCCCCAGGGCCTGGGAACGGCTGTTCCAGGAAAGGCGTCAGGATCCGGCCACCACCGGGGAGGAGGCGACGGCCCTTGGGACGCATCCCGGGAGCCAGCGCCAAAGCCTTGCCCTGCCAAACCCCGGGGAGCCGTGACCCCCGGCCCTGGCCGAGGGAATCCCCTGCTCCAACCCCCCGGGACAGGGACAGGGGGGCCACCTCTGCTCCCCCAGGCTGGGGTCCCCCTCCACCTCCCCAGTGCTTTTTCCACCCCAAAAGCCCCAGCAAGACTGGTTTCTCGCACCCCACCAGCGCCTGTTCTCACTGCTCCCAGTAACCCCAAACTGGGCTCATTAACTGCGCCCGGGGGTCCACGATCTCCACTGCCGCCACCCTGCCTAGGGGACCCATCACGAGCCGGGGTGCTCACGCCACGGGGAGCCCCAGTTTGCAGCTACTGACACCCATCCCCGTCCCCTGGCTCATTCCAGGGGTGCTTTTCCCACCCATCCCAGTTACATCCCTTTGGCACCGGCGCAGCTGGGAGGACCACGACACCGGGGTGAGTGTAGGGACACTCACCCCCAATCCACCCCTCGGCTTTTCCTCCCAAGCTAGAAGCCAGCAGAGATGGCAAAACCCTGTTTTTTGCCATTAGAACCTCCCGGCAGCGGAGGTTTCCAGCCCGGACTCCCTCAACCTGCCTCCTGCCACGCCAGGACAGCCTCGTGTCACCCCGTCACACCCCGTGTCGCCCTGTCCCACTCCATCCGTGGGTGCCAGGGGGTAAACCTGCCCTCGGGGAGCCTGGGGACACCAAGCTGGGAGGAAGGAGAGATGTTCCCAAGGGTTCGTGATCCCGTCAGACCAGCTGTTGCTTCTCAGACACCCCACGTGCTGCTTTTCCCCGCGGAAACACCCACAGACAAGAGGTGCTCGGTGGGTGCCGGCTGCACCCCGAGCTCACGCTGGCCGTCACGGGGATGGAGGCCAGAGTCGGTGCATGTAGGAGATGGTTTCCATCACCCCATGCCCCAAGAGCTCTCCAGCCTTCCTCCTCCTCCTCCCCTCCCGCAGCCCCTGACCCAGCTCACTGGGAGGCTGCAGCACCCCAAGGACACCCCAACGCCACGGGGCGAGCACCCACGCCGTGCCTGGCCGAGCCCACGGCATGGAGGAGATGGTGTTACAGGTGGGGGACCTTAACCCCGGGGAAAGCAGCCAGGCCTGAGGCCAGCACCTTCCCCAGGGAGCAGGATCTGGCCCAGCTGCGCTGCAGCCGCCGGGTCCCATCTGCTCCGGGGCCAAAGGGAAACCGCAGCATTCAGCCAAGGGAAGGGAAAGGCATTTCTGCTCCCAACACCCCTTCCCTGGGGTGCAGCCCACCCCCCAGGGGGTGGTCCAGACCAGGCTGGGGGGTGCCGTGTGGATGGCACCTCAGGTTCCCTGAGCTCCCCTTCCCTTGGGGGAGCAGCATCACCCCTCCCAGCCCCAGAGAAGCTCAAACACAGCCCCAAGGCACCGGGCAACGAGAGGAAACCCCTGGAAAAAGCCCGTTTTTCCCCCTCCCAGGGCTCGCAGCTCCAGATGGTCCCCGGGGCTGAGCAGCGCCTTCCCTCCTGTATCAGATAAGCGGAGCAGCACCCAAAGGAACTGGCAGACACCTCGGCAGGGAGCCGGCAGCCCAGGGTTAATTCCTCCCATACCTGAGCTGACATTTCAAAGCTATTAAACAATTAATGAGATTCCTCCCGTAACCCTAGAAGTTACCATCGAGAGGTTTTTCGGGGTGCTCCGACCCCCAGGGTGCTGCTCTCCCACCCGTGGGGGGCCACCCACCCACCACAATAAAAAAAAAAAAATTCAAAGCGACCTGTTTGGGTTTATTTATTCTGTAAAAACGGTAACTTTTATAAAAAGTTTATAAAGCAAGTACAAGGCACGTTCGCAGAAATTCACCTTCCTGCACAAAAGGTACAAAACGTTATACTCTAGTATAGAGCTCCACAATACACGAGTTTGGTTCATACTCGAGGATGTGTGTGTGTGTGTGTCCCCCAAACCCCCCCCCCAAATCCCCCCCCCCCCCCCATCCCATTAAACACCTTTATATAATCCAAAAATATACAGACAACCGCCTCTTCATCCGTCTACCCTTAAGAGATCTCTGTAGTTCGGGTCCAAAGTCCTGTTCAAGCCGGGATGCTGCTCTCCACGGAGGGGGGGGTGGGTGATGCTGGCGGCGGAGGGATGCGGGTGGGGGGGGGGGGGGGGTCGGGACCAGCCGCTCCCCGGGCCCGGGGGAGGCGATGGCGGGGCCGGTAGGTCGCAGACAGCCCGGCGCCACGAAGGAAGCAGCTATTTACCGCCGGCTGATAACGAACCAGGAACCGCCACTCGCTGCCTGTTTGCTAATTGGCACCGGGAGGAGAAAGAGGGGCGGGGGGGGGGGAAGGAGAAAGGGGGGGGGGGGGGGAGAGGAGAGGAGAAAGGAGGGGGAAAAGGAGAAAATTGGGGTAGAGGAGAAAGGGGGCGAAGAGAAAAAAGGGGGTGGAGGAGAAAGGGGGCGAAGAGAGGACGAGAAAAGGGGGGTGCAGAAAAAAAGAGAAAGGGGGGGAGACCGAAGGAGAAAAAGATGGGGGGGGGGCAGAGAGAAGGAGAAAAAGGAGGAGAGAAAAAAATCGTATGTAATTAGTGTTGGGGTAACGGGGTTTGGGGATTTGGGGGTCGCCCGAAGCGGGGGGGCCGGGAGAGTGTGTTGCATCGGGGCCGTTTCGGTCCCCTGAGGATGCTGGTGCTGGGGGGGATTGGGGTGCGGGTGGTGGAGGGGGACCGGGGCGGGGGGGACACTCACCTGCTGGAGGAGCCGTCAGTGACACAAACTTCTCTCGTCTTTGGAGCAGAGTTCCGAGGCGAGCCCGGCTGCCTGCGGAGAGGGGACAGGGCTCAGGGTCACCCCGGCGGCTGGGGGGCGTCCCCATCGCTACCCCTTTCCCCCCCACCCCAGGACCACCCCCCATCCCATCCCCACAGATCCCCCATTCGAACCAACACACCCACCCCCACCCCCCCCAGCCCAAAGCAGCCCTTACCTTGAGGGACAACAGGGTGGCCTCGGAGGAGGGGTCGCGGCCCTTGGCCCCCCCCTCCTCCAGCACGATCTGGAGGTCGAAGATGTAGTCGATGACGTGCTGGAGGATCTCCACCTGGCTCACCTTGGAGCCCTGCGGGATGCCCGGCACCAGCTCCCGCAGCTTGGAGTAACAGTCGTTCATATCGTACAGCAAGTTCATGGGCTCCTCCAGGGGCGGGCTCTTGTTGTGGCCCCCCCGGGCGATGGCCAGGCTCTGCTCCGACAGGCAGCACACCGCCTCGTAGCAGCTCCGCACGGACCGCACCGGGCTGATGGCTTTCATGGTGGGCTGCTGGGGGGGGTGCGGGGGGGGGGGGGGGGGGGGGGCGGGCGGGGGGGGGGGGTGGTGGTGATGCCTGGGCCTCTGCTGGCACCTCCGGGTACAGCCGCTGGTCACCCCCAGCCCCCGGCGCGGTCGCCCCCGGCACTGTCCCCGCACACACCCGGCGCTCGGAGCTCGCCGCCGCACTGGGGAGGGGGCAGCTCCGCGCCGTCCCTTATATGGGCAGCCCGTTGGCCCCGCCCCCTGTATGCAAATGAAGCTGTCGCCCCACCCCTTTTCATGTAAATGACTCTTAAACCCCACCCTTGCCTCTAAATGAAGCGAGAGACGCCCCCCCCCACACCCCCCGCACACCCCCCAAAAATGACCCTGGGTGGCCCCGGGGGGGGGGGGGTCACACACTCACACGACCACGCCGGGGTGTCCCCCCCCTACAGCCAGACCCCCAACCCACCCCCCAAACCCCGCAGACACCCCAACCCCAGCTCCCCCCAGCTAACCCCCCCCACCCCAGCGCGTTCCCCCCACCCCAGCGCGTTCCCCCCTATTTTTAGGCAGGATGGTGGGGGTCCCACACCCCCCCCCCCAGCCCCCGCGGCCCGTTTTTACCGGGCGATCCCGTAAGGAAATTAGTGCCGCCCGGTTCCTCCCTCCGCTCCCGTCCGACCTCCAGACTTTCTGGCGTCGGGAATTATCTTGTGACCAGCAGAAAAAAATTAATTGCGGTAAAACTGAGGTTACGATGGAGAAACCAGATTTAGGTCAGCGACGGCGAGAGGCCGCGGGTGCGGGGGGGGGGGGGGGGGGCTGGTTGGCTTTGGGGGGTTTTTTTGGAGTGGGGGCAGAGGAGATTTAGGGTTATTTCAGTCGAAGTGATGAGGGGGGGGATGAAGGACACACACACACCCCCATCACCACCCTTCGCTGCCTCAAAAAGCCCAAAGCTGGAGCGGTCTGAGCCCACGGGTGTCCGTGGCACGTGGAGGGGTCCCGGGGGGGGGGTCCCACGTTGGGAATCTCTGTTAAAATCCAGCCGCAATGCCCCCCCCCCCCCGCCTTGTTTTTGGGGAAATCTCCATAGGTTTTGCTTGGGGGGGGCGTAAGTTACAGCCGAGAGCGTGGGGGCCACCCTGGGACCCCGCTCAGGCCTGGGGGTCCCAGCTCATGGCGGGGGGGGGGGGGGGGCAGAGGCACCTGGTCCGAATTACAGCTGCCCACAGCAGGAATTTATTCCAGATCTGCCCAAATCCCAGTTCGGTGCCGCTGGGGTTTGTTTCCCTCCTTTACACAACCCGCCCCCCCCCCCGCCCCGCCCCGGGGGTCTGGGGGCCGCCTCCCCCAGCCCGGGAGCCGCTCGATAGCCCCCCCCCCAAAAAAAAAAAAAATCAAAGCAGCATCCAGCTGTTGGGGGGGTTGGATTATTTTTTTATCTTTTTTTTTCTTTATACCCCCCCCCCAATTTGCTGGGAGATCGCCTCGGTGCTGCGATTCCCCTCGTTAACCTGCTCTGGGGTAAGGGGTGAGCCCTAAAAAAACCCTTAAAAAAAGTGAGAAAGTCAGAAGGGAAAAAATTGGAATAATGTAAAATAAAACAGTTTTAAAAATAAGTTAAAACACACGACAAACGAAACCAGAAAACTAAATGAAAACTGAATAGAACAACAAATACGAACTAAAACTAAATATAAATACAAACGTAAATACAAACAAATCCAAGTATTTGAAATCATGACAGCAATACACCAAAAATTTAAAATTAAAACTAACAAACCATGGAAAAAACCCATCGCCAACCCCCCCCCCCCAAACGCCTTTTTCCCCGGTTCAGCGCCCCCCCCCCCCCCATTTCCCAAGGAGGGGATGGGGGGGGGGGGGTGGTGAAGCTTTTGTTCGCAGGGGGGGTTGGCGGTTCCCACCGGCCCTGCCTGGGCGGCGGGGCCGCGGCTCTGCCCAGCTGTGGCGCGGGCCCTCCAGCTGTGTTGATCTAACTGGCGGCCCCAGACAGCCTGGCGCCAGCCCTGCGCACGTCATGCATTCACACAGCCCTGCGTGGCCACGGCAACCTCCCCCGCAACCCGACCCCCCCCACCCCCACCCCCCGAGCCCCGCCCCGCATCGCGCACACCGCCCCCCCCACCCCCCCCCACCCCCCCGCGCACCGCGGGGACGCGCGGAGTTGGGGTTTGGGGGGGGGCGGGGTGTCCCCCCCCCAGCGAGGTGGGAGCGGCGGGGGGGGGGGGGTTCGGTCCTGTCTGCCCGGGTTTGGGCATGTCTTGGGGGGGGGGGGATTGTCTTCATGGGTTGGGGGGGTCCCTGGGGAGGATCCGCTCGCCCCTTCTTGGAGCCGAGGAGGGTGAAGGGGGGGGGGGGGAGGGAGCGCGATGAGTTCCCGGGGGCGCGGGGGGTTCGGTACAAGAAAACATGACAGGCAAAAAGCGGAGAAGCAGCGGGAGCCCCCCCCGAGCACGCAGAGCTCCCCCCCGTGTGTGTCCCGTCCCGTCGCTCCCCGCAGCCTTTCCCGGGGGGACGGGCCGTTAACCCCGCGGGATTCGCCCACCCCGCCGGTACCTGCGGAGGTCCCCGCGGCGCGGAGCGGAGGTCACGACCAGTCCACCCCCCCGCCCACCCCCGAGAAAAAAAATCAAATAATAAAAAAAAAAATCCCCCCCCCCGGGGCTCGGGTTTGGTTGGAGATCGTTTTTTGCCCGGCAGTAGGTCGGTACAGGTGGCAGGATGTGAAGGACGCGGAGCGGGCTGGAACGGCCGGCTCAGCCCCGGCGGCCGCGGGGCAGCGGAGGGCGAGCCCGGGGGTCCCGCTGATCCCGGGGCGGGGGGACGACAGCGCCGGCTTTTTTTTTTTTTTTTCTTGGTGGTGGGGGGAGGAATTGCTGGCGTTTTGGAAGCCGGAGGCTGCCTGGAAGTGCTGGCTGCGGGGAAGGGATTGGGACGGGAGAGGGAGGAACGGAGACGTGGCGGAGCGCCCGGGGCAGCTCCGAAGGGATGGGCTCTTCTTCGCCAGGGGCAGCGGCTTCGTTTTGGGGCTGGGGCTGGGCTGTAAATCCCTTCTCCCCGGGATCTTCAGATCCGGGGGAGCTGGGGGAGCCGTCCGACCACGCTGTGGCTCGGCATGACCTGGGAGCGAGGGCTCGGCGCGCTTTAATTCATTGATTTCTGGAGATGCTTTGAGCTGACCAGCCAGCCTGGGCACCCACCGGGCATGGCACGGCGTGGCACGGCACGGCACGGCACAGCGGTGTTCCGAGGGAGTTTGGTGCTGGAGAAGAAATCCGGAGGGATGCTCAAGGAGAAGAAGGGATTCTGGCTTCGCCAACCGGCTCCTCAATCCCCTGCCCAGCTCGCCCCGGGTTGTACTGGTGCCACGCTGGGCTGTGCCACGCGGGGAGGTTTGGTGGCCGCGCTGGTCCCCGGGCATCCGTTCGCCTACGCTGGGCCCGGGTGGGCAGCGGGTCCAGGTCGGGCAGGGGCAGGCAGGGAAGGGCATCGTGGTTCCGCTCCGGCTGTCACGCGGAGGACGTGCCAAAAGGCCCCGGGGCGGTGTGGCAAAGCCGGCCTCCCTGGGGGTCCCCGTGGCTGTGGTGACAATTCCCACCCAGGCGACGATGTCCCAGATTTGGGGGTGTTTGGGGGTAAATGGGGACTATAAACTGGAGCTGCCAAGCTGGGGGGGGGATCTACATCAGCAGCCCGAGGCTGGCAGCCCCCTGCCTTGCTCCGTGCCTCACTTTACCCCTGCACCCACCACGGACCCACCGCCAGAGCCAGGCAGCACCAGAGGCTCCGGGCTGGGCAGTGCAAGGAAGTGGGGGTGTGGGTGGTGGAAACTAGGAGGGGACCAAGGAGTGGCAGTGCTGGGAGTGGGCACCCAAAAAGGGGCAGCAAGCACCCCCCACCCGCCCGCCCCGAGCCTGTCACTAGGAGACGGAATCCAGCCCTGGGGAATGTGCAGCTGTTTGTGGAAGGGATTAGCCCCAGGGACCCTCCTCAGTCCCCGTGCCCGAGGCAGGGACTGAGCTTCCCACCCGGTCCCAGCCCAGCTTGGCTGAGCCCAGGGGCAGCGGCCACCCGGTGGCCTGGAGGCTCTCCCTGCTGGTTGTCATTAGGGGCCAGAGTGAACGCAGGGAGGCAGAGCACCCAGGGGAGGGAGAGGAGCCCACACCTCCCTCCGGAAGGGGTCTGTGACCCCAGCCTTGGCCAGCTGCCCAGCCTGATCAGTAGCCAAGCCGTGCCTCAGTTTCCCCAGACCCTGTCCTCCCCTTGGAAGCCGAGCCAGGAGCGGGGCTGTGGCTCCATCTCCATTCCCCACAGCACTGCCGCAGCCGGAGGGAACCGCAGCTTCCTCCAGGGAAGCAGAGCCACTTCCTCGGGGCAAACGCTGGGCACCCCCAGCTCCCCCGGAGGGGAGAGGCCGGGAGACTCGGGGCATTCCAGGGTGGTACCCAGCTGTCGGGCGAGGCAGTGGGGCCGGGGGTCCCGCAGGCCTGGGGTTTGTCGGGCGGACGGCAGCGGCTGTTCCCAGCACCGGGATTCCCCACAGCTGCTTCCTGCCGTTCTATCTCACGGGCACATCTGGGGGAGCTGGGAGCGGCCCCCCCCCCCCGCTTCCTGAGCTGACCCCCCCCCAGCAGCGGCTGCTGTTCTCACGGCCTGCCCCAAGGCCAGAGCCCCCAACTCCCTGCCCACCCCCGCCTCCCGCTGCCCACCCCAGGCTGACACCACAGCAGCCCCCCGTGTCCCATCTGCACCCTGGGGGGGTCTTATCACACACACACCCCCCCGACCCTTTTGGGGCATCCTCAGTTTTAGGGGGCGTCTGGAGCATCACACCCCCATGTTACCCCAACAGGGCCAAGGCTGCCTGGGGGGTAAAGCTGGTTAGTGCCGTTATGACCCCCCCACCCCCAAAAGCCCAGGGTGGGGGGCCCATGTGGGTGCCTCTGGCAGGGTGGGTGCTGGGGTGCGCCCGTAATTTGGCGCTCAGCCCCCGCCTTCTCTGCCCTCTTCTCCCTCCACTCTTTATTCCTCCCCCCGCCCCGCCGTTTGCATCCATCATTTCTCCTGCCAAAGGAGGAGGAGGAGGATGGGGCTGGGGGGGGGGCGCGCGAAGGCTGCGGGTGGGACCATCCCTCCGCAGCACTTGCAGGTGTGGGGACACTGGTGACTCAGAGGAGCCCAGGCCCCGCTGCCACCCGCACCGGGGTGGCAAGCGAAGCGCCTCCCGCCTCCCACGATATCCTCCCGGGGCTGGGGTGCAGCGGCAGGGCGGGGGGGGGGGGCGGGGGGAAGCAGGCACCCAAAGCCGGCACCGCCTTCACCACAAACACCACCACCCCCCCGCCCCCCCCCCCCCCAAAATGGGGTGCTTCAGCCCTGGGATGGTGCGAAGCGGGGAAACTGAGGCACGGGGAAAGGAAAGGGCGCCCAGCCTGGGGTTTGCAGGGGTGGGTAGGTCCCAGGAGGGGGTTTTGCTGTCCCCCTCCTCCTGGCCCCCCCCAATCCCTCCTCAGCCCCCCGAATTCCTCCCCCCGGGTCCTGCTGCGCTGCAGGATGTGGCTTTGCCAGGCTGCCTGTTACACCCCGAGAGACCGTTACAACTCATCACACCCCCCACCCCACGCTGCTCAGTCCCAAATCACACCATCCCAGACAGCCCACCCCCCCACTGGAAAACCTGACACCCCCCCCCCCAAACCCTAAAACCCCCCCCCCCCATCCTCCCCAACGCCCAACACAAGCCCCGGGCTCTGCCCTCGGTCCCCGTCACCCTCAGCACAGCCAGAAAGCCGCATCCCCACGGCATCGCACGGAGCAACCCCCCACCACGGAAAAACGGGGGGGGGGCGGGCAAGAAGATGCTTTATCTCGGCCCCCATCAGCCCCTAATAAGGCAGATTTATTTTTAGCGGAGGTGAAAGCCAGAGCCACCAGCTCAAGAGCTTTTTCCACTCCCATCTGCACTGGTACAATTTGGGTTTCCTGTCGCGGTTTCGGCGCTTTTCAAACCTGCCAGAATTGTTATTTTCTTCGCTCGGTGAAAGGCCCTGCGTGATCCCCCCCGCGACCTCCCCAGTATAAATAACGCCGGAGCATCCCCTCGCCAATGGGATCTGCCCCCCCAGCCGCCCGCTTTCTCCGAACGGGATCCGAGCATCCCCGTGGGATTGGGGTGCTGCTGGAGGTTTGGGGCTGGACCACGTTTTTCCAGCCCTGAGTCCAGTTTTCCAGCTGCTTTTCAGACCCTGAGTAGGGAAACTGAGGCAGGGATGGGGTCAGCACTGGGATTTGGGGATGGGGAGCCCCCGCCTTGCCCCCCCGCCCCGGGGGTCCTTGGATGCTCGGCCACGCTGGGTTGAAGCAGGAGGTGAGATGTGTCAGGCAGCAAAGCTGGGGGACAAAGCGGGGGGGTGAGGGTTGTACCCTTCCTCCGCTGGGAACCCACCCCCATGGGATGGGCTGAGACCGGTCCAACTCATTGCAGCAGTGCGGGGGGGGGGACGGGACGGGGCGGCTCAGCCTGTCGGCACGGGCGCTGGAGGGAGGGGGACACCCAGCTGTGTGTTTGTGTCCCCCCCCCCCCACCGCCGCTTCCTCTGACGCAGAGTTTCCATCCGCCCGGCGCAGGTGCCAGGTGAGGGGCAGTGGGGGGGGACGATGAAAAGAGCCCCCCCATCTCCTCTTCTTGAGCTGCATCCCTGCAGGGCCCCAGCCCCCCCCTTGCCATCCTTGCAGGCTTGTCCCCCCAGTACACCCCAGTACACTGGAGCTGTGGGAGCCCCCCCCGATGCTGCCCCTCAGCCTCTGGGGGGGGGGACACCCCAACACAGCCCCCCCCAATGCCCACCATGGTCTCCCCATCCCCTCCTGCCCCTCATCACCCCCCTCCCCCAAATCCAGCCTGACCCAAAGGGTCTGTCCCCGTCACAGGGATGGGTCCCCCTGTGCCCACCCCCCCAGCACCCCATCCTCCTGGGGGCTCCAGAGCTCCGAGCTCTGCACCCCGAGGGATGAGGGGGGGCAGTAAATCCCTGGGGGGTGACAGAGCCCGGCGGGGGGGACCAAAGCAGCGGGCGGTGGGTGGGATGGCTCCCCGGGGACACCCCAGCCCTGTGACAAACCCAGGGCAGGTATGGCCGTCACCTTCATCCCCTGTCCCCTGGGCATCGTGGGGGGGGGGGGGGGACACATGTCATCCCAAGGGACGTCGTCCCGCTCTTCGCCATCCCTGGGCCCATCCCCTGACTCCGGCAGCTGGCGATTTATTAAAAAACCCCCAACAACCAACTCACAAACCCTCAGCTTTGGGCACCCCCGTCCCAGCCCGCGCCCCCCCACCGCAGAGCCCACGGCTTCCCGGGGGATGAGGAGGATGCTGGGCTGGGGGGTGAGGCTGAAGGCCGGTGTCCCCCCGTCCCTGTCCCCAATTTTCACTCTTCTCTGGCTCCTTTGACCGAGGTGTTGGGGTGGCAGCTGCGGGGCTGGGGGCCGGAAGCCGACCTTTCTCTCGGCGTTTCTCTTTCCTCTGAGCTGGAGAACTTCACTTTCTAAAGAAAATGTGCCCGTGTCCCCTGTCCCCCCCCCACCGCGGGGTTGGGGACAAGCCCGACGCCGGGCTTGGCTCACGTGGTGGCACCCAGCCGTGGTTACTGGAGACCGAGGGGACACCCAGCACCCCGCTGGCCAAGAGGGAGTCAGGAGGTTCCAGGCATGTGGCACCTGTGACACCCATGGGTGCCCCCCCCCCAAAAAAGCTGCCTCTCGCATCTCCGCTGTCACTCACCTTTGACAACCTTTTTGGGGGGGTCCAGCTTTATTTTTAATTTCTTGTCAGCCGAATCCACCCAACCCAGCCCCCAGATCCGCCTGGGCAAGAGGGATGCTGGGCACAGCGGGATGGGGACCCCCTGCCCTGTGGGGGGGACATCGGGACACCCCCAGGACATCCCCTGCGGGATGGTTTCCAGCCACAGACCCTGCCCGGGGACCCTGAGGTGTCCCCAGCTGGACCCAGCGCAGGGCTCCTGGGTGCTGGGTGGGTGCACAGGGGCAGTGGGCTGCCTGGGTGGTGGGTGGGGGTGGCTTGGGACCCCCACCCTGAACGACCCCCCAAGGCAAAGGGACCGGGACCCATCGGGGAGCAGGGCAGGAGGATGGGGGAGCCTCGCAGATGTCCTCGTCACCTGGGGCTGGGGGGCGCGGGGGGCTCTGGGTGCCTGAGCAGAGGGATCGCTCCCTCCAAGGGCCACAGAGGGACTGGGAGGGAGGTGTGGAGTGTGTGGGAGTTTACTGGGAGGACTGGGAAGGCGGGTGGGAGGCAGCTGGGCTTCCTGCCCCCGTGTCCCAGTCCCACAAACCCAGTCTGCCAGGGTCAAGGGGGGACACGGCCACTGGGACCCCCCAGCCGTGGGAGCTCAGGGGACCCCCCGAGGACGGGGACGCGCGTGTATGTGCGTGACCATGTGTCCTCCGTCCCCCGGTGCCACTCGTACCTGTAGGGGCCGCCTTTTGCCGTGCGCAGGCACGTACCGTATGTACCGCACGTACCGTATGGACCGTATAGACGCGCACATCAACCGCGCCGCCGCCGCCGCCGCCCCCTGGCGGCCGGGAGCGGGCACGGCCCAGCACTGCCCCCTGGCGGGAGAGCGCAGCACTGCAGACCTCGCCCCACGGACACGGGACCTCCGCCCCGGACCACCGGCCCCACCGACACGGAGCCCCCGCCCGCACCCACCAGCCCCACGGGCCATGATCCCCCCTCAGACCATCAGATCCTCCTGCTCCCGCAGCCCCATGGACCCTCCAGCCCCCCCACCCTGGGGCAGACCCGCGGGGGTCCTTCCCCGTCCCAGGGACTCGTGTGTCCCCCCGCCATGGCACCCAGCTGTACCCACGGGACTGGACAGGACGGGGTGGGGGTACACGGCTTTAATGCTGCCGGGGCGGTGGGGAGCGGGGGGCTGGCTGCTGCGCCCCCCCTGCCGCAGTGCGGGGGACGCGGGGACAAGCCAGGGGACGCGCGGTGGCCCCTCAGGGGGTGATGGGGCAGGTGACACCGGTGCCCTTCAGGCTGCAGGAGCCGCCGGGCACCTTGTGCAGGTACTGCTGGTGCTGGTCCTCGGCGTAGTAGAAGTCACCAGCCGGCTCGATGGCGGTGGTGATGTCCCCACGCCGCTGGCCCCTCAGCTCCTAGGACAGTGCCACGGCGGGGGGGGAGCCTGGATGGACCCCCCCATCCCACTGCCCCGTGGCACGGTATAGCCTGGGCAGGGGTTTGCCCCATGCCCCGGGGCTGGGGGAGGTAGCTGGTGTTCCCAGGGGGGTCCCAGTGTCCCTTAGTGGGGTTCTGGTGTCCCCAGGGGGGGTCACAGTGTCCCTTAGTGGGGTTCTGGTGTCCCCAGGGAGGGTCACAGTGTCCCCACCTACCTGCTGGTACACGGCCCTGCTGCGGAGGGCAGCTGCCTGCTGCTGGGGGCCCACCGTGTAGATGACGGAGCGGTACTGGGTGCCCAGGTCCTCCTGCTGCCTCATGCCTGGGGTGGGGGCAGCACCCAGGAGGGGGTTGTGGGGAACCCCCTGGCCCCACTGGGCACTGCTGTCACCCAGGGATGGGGAAACTGAGGCACAGGGGGGCAAGGCATGGCTGCAGAGCTGGCTGGGGGGGTCCTGCTGAAGGGGTTGGTGAGGGGAGTCTCTGTGAGCCCCTCCCGCACCTAACACCAAGGGATGGAGATGCCAAGAACGACCTGTTGGAGTCTGGCCCCCTCCGGACCGAGGCTGCCCCAGGGCTGCAGCGGGACCCCCGGCCACTGCCCGGTCCCGGCAGCTCGTCTCTACCTTGCGTGGGGTCGTGGTTCTCCCAGAAGACTTTGAGCAGCTCCTCATAAGAGATCTTCTGGGGGTCAAAGATGACCCTCACCACCTCAGCGTGTCCTGTCAGCCCTGCGGCCAGAGCCAGCCCTGCAGCGCTCCTGGGACAGACCCTTACCACGGCCGCCAGCCCCCCAGACTTCGCCCACCCGGGATGGGGGGGGGTGGCATTGGCTGATGCACCGTGAGCTGAGACCTGACAAATTCATTACACTTGTGCCAACCCAGAGCACTGTCAGCGCTGGAGGAAGGGAGCTGGATATGGAGGGGCTGCAGCACCCACCCACCCCTCAAGGACTGCCCAGACCCCCTCCCCGGGTGCCTGGTGGGGATGGGATGCCCAGGCCCCCCTGGCACCAGGGTAAATCCCTCCTGGGATGGTGTTTCCTGCAGACGGGCTAATCCTCTGCAAAGCGTCTCCCAGTTAAGCCAGGGAACCATCTGTCTGGGCTGGGGGGGCTTGGGGGTGTCGAACAAGGGGGGGTCAGCGTCTGATGGGTGGTGGAGAGGGGGGTGCAGCCCCCCGTTACCTGTGCGCACTTCTTCGTAGAAGGGGTTGGGGGTGAAGCCTCCCGCGAAGCCCACCTGGGTGGAGAAGACCCCCGGGATCTCCCAGAAGAGCCGCTCCGCGCCCCAGAAGCACCCCATACCTGGGAGGGGGAGGAGACAGGCAGGGAGTGGGCAGCAGGTTGTCCTGGCTCAGGGGAGGGGTGAGCTGGGCCTGGGGGGTCCGTGCTGTAGGGACCCCACTTCCCTGGCACCACTCACCAAAAATCGCCGTCTGCATCTCAGCTGGGAATGGAGGGACCGTGGGGTTCCCGTTGACGGCGTGGGTGGCTGCGGGGGGACATGGGGTCAGGACATCCAGCTTGTCTCTACCCTGTCCCCCCGCAAAGTGGTCACAGACTCTGCCCCATCCCCTCCTTGGCCAACCCAGCTTCTGGCCATGTCCTGTCATGGTCACCCTGACCCCAGCCTGGCCCCTGGCCGGGGGTCCTGGGGCTGTCACCTTCCCCCGGGGATGCTCTGGTACCCCATCCCCTGTGGGGGTGTCCCCTGCCCCTGGGACATCCCCTGCCCGGGGGATGCTCTGGCCAGGGGGAGCCTGCCCGGGGTGGGTGTGGGGATGTCCCCGCCCTGGCTCCTGGGGGTGGGGGATGAAGCCCTGGGGTGTCCCAGGGGGACTTTAGGTAGGGTGATGCCAGGGTTGGCACCAGCCACCCAGACCCACCACCCGCCAGCAGCAAAGGGTAGCTGAGACCTGGCCGCTTGTGACACTTGTGGAGCACCGACACCCTCCGTGCTCCTCACCCTCCTTCTGGGGCTCCCAGAGCCTCCGCGTCCCCCTCAAGTTCCCTGTGAGGATGGTCCCTGTGAGCAAACCAGGGGGTTACAGAGTTCCTGGGGGGGACAGAGGGGCCTGGTCCCCCCCAGCACCCCCAGACACATCCCGGTGATGGTGAAGGGGGAGCTCTGGAATCAATAACCCCCCACCAGCACCCTGCCCTGGACCTTTCTCTGCCACCTTGCTCTGGGGCCAAGGCCACCAACACCCCCGGAGCAGCCCCCCAGAACCACACAGGGTGCCACCCCATTCCTTGTCCCCAAGGATCCCCCATCGCCCCCAGCCCACCCTGATGCCCGTACTGGTACCTGCCACTGGCAGCCTCTGGGCCCTGCCCGGCAGAGCGTCGGCGGGGCTGGGGAGCACCCCAGCACCCAGCATGGCCCCCCACAGAGACGGGACGGGACGTCCCAGCGAGCCCCGCCGCCCCTGCGGACTGGGAGGAGATTGCTGCAGGTGCTGGGAGCACTAGGAGGGAGAAGCGTGCAGGAGGCCAGGGAGGCAGAGCCTGGCCCCAGGAGCGGGGTCACTGCGGGGGGCACAGGGGGGGACATCCTGCTTTGTCACAGAGACAGGGTGGCACGGGGACAGGGTGCTCAGGGTGGGAGGGAAATGCTACCCCGGGAGGTGTTAAGCCGCGTGCCAGGGCAGTGAACCTCGACCGGGGGCGATGAGGGGTGACCCCATGGACCAGCAGGGTCCCAGCACATCCAGCCACCCCGTCAATCGTTAACACACGCGAGGCCCAAGGTCACTCGGGATGGATCCAGCCTTCCCGTGGTGCTGGTCACCCCATGGCTGAGCCCCACAGCCGTGCTGGTCCCCAGGGCAGCACCCCGGGGCTGAGGGGGCTGTGGGGTGGGGTGTCCTGGGGGATTCCAGCCCCTCGTCTCCATTCAGGGATGCCCCAGGGCTCCTCAGAGCAGGGCAGGGACTCCCAGCAAGGAACGGGGCTGGGAGGGGGCCAGCACCCTCAGTCCTCCTGCCCTCCCTCTCCCCGGACCCCTCCAGCCTCCCCAATCCTCCCACCAGCTCCCTGCAGCCCCATTTCCACTCCTGCCCCCCAAACCCCATCAGCTGCCCCCAACCCTGCCCAGTCCCACCCATCAGGGCAGACCAGGACTCCCAAGCTGCTCCCCACCCTGAACCCCCCAGCTCTGGGGGCTGCAAGCCCAGGGCACCCCCAAATGATGGGACGGGGACACGGCGGCGGTTCTGGGGTCTTTTCCAGCCCCTTTGCCCAGATGCTCTTGCAGGGCCAGTGTTCCCAGCACGGCTGGCATCCACCCACCGACCCCCAGCCACAGCCCGGAGCAGCCGCTCCTGCCCCGTGGTCCCGATGGAGGTTTCACCCACCGTGGTCCACACGGAGATGGGCTGGAGAAACCGCTGCGGTGAGCGGGACCATCAGTCAGTATCGCCCAAGGGGAAGCTGGATGCTCGAACCCTCCCCACCTTCCCCTCGTCCCCTGGGGACCCCGAGATTTCCCTGCAGGACACATTCGGTGACTCGAGGCCATCGAGGGAAGGCTGCAGGGGTGACACCGGCTCCTCCACCCCACTCGCAGGCATGGGACAGGAGCAGGCAGGAGAGCAGGAGCAGGCAGGAGAGCAGACAGCAGGCAGGAGAGCGGGAGAAGGCAGAGGGCAGGAGAAGGCAGGAGGGCAGGCAGTGGAGCAGGAGAAGGCAGGGGAGGAGAGGCAGGCAAGGGAGCAGGAGCAGGCAGGGAAGCAGAGACAGGCAAGGGAGCAGAGGCAGGCAGGGGAGCAGAGACAGGCAGGGGAGCAGAGACAGGCAAGGGAGCAGGAGCAGGCAGGGGAGCAGGAGCAGGCAGCAGAGCATGGGAGCCCTCCCGCGGCGCTCCCCGCAGCGCTCCCGGGGAGACCCGGGAATCCCCTTTTCCCAAGCGAATCTCCTGAGGCCAACGGCCACAGCAGCAGCGGGTGCTCCCACAGTCCCCAAACCTGCCCCCAGCCCCCGAAGCCCCCTGGCCCTCAGGATAAAACCAGGCAGGGATCCCTTTCCCCATTCAGCCCGGGGAGCCGAGCCGGGACCTTGCTAACAAAGAGCAGCAATTGGGTTTTTTTTTTTTTGACAAAGAAATCGCGGTACTAACTTGTCGCGGTTTGAAACTATTCAGCTGTTGTCTCGAAAGGTTTCGCGACTTATTGTAGTTTTGGGGGAAATGTAAACCAACGAAAACTGCATAAAAGAGAGCTTAGTGGCTCCTTAGGGCTTGTTTAGGCAAAGGAAAAGAACGTGACACACAGGTTTTAACTTAAAGGGGGTGAAAGCAGAAGCGTTTTAATGGCGAACGCAATTAAAACCATGAAACAATCGTTGTAAGTTAAACAGGAGCGGTCGGAAAGGAGAGAGATTAATAAATACATAAATATATATAGACACACATTGCTTCTCCCCGCCGAATCAACACCCCTGCTCAAACAAAGGGCCCAGTGCAGAACAAACTGTCCAAGCAAGTCTTTCCTCTCACCCTGGCAGAAGCCTCCATCGTCTCTTCTCCCTGCGTGTCCATCTGTCCCTCCGCCGGACGACGACGGCCGTGTCGGGTCCCGGCAGGACTTTCCTCACCGGCTTTGCGGGCGGCGATCCGTCCCGCGTCCTGCGGTGGCGTTTTGTCTCTGCGTTAGCATCTCTCTCGGGTGCTGTTCTGACAACAGACAGGTGCGTGCCGGAAAACTCCGCTTTTTCTGCGGTGTGTCTGAAACGTCTCGACTCCCCGTCAGGGAAACGAGGGGGCTGGCGCTTCTCTTCCCCAAAATCACGAGAACTCTTTCCCCCGCTCTGGGAGGAAGGAGAAAGGGGGAGACAAAGGCCTCACCCCCCACCGGCACCATCTTAACGCATTACATGGGGTCGTTGGGTCTAATTCTTTGCCATATCCCGAAGCCCAGCCAGGCTGCAGCCGGCTGTGAGCGAAGCCTCCTCAGATGCACGAGGAAGTGCCCAGTTCAGACCAGGTCCAGACTGAGGCAGGTCCCAGTATTCTGCCCTCCGAGCAGCTTCAGGAGGGTCAGCAGAAGCAGCTACCTCAAAGTCATGCATCAAATATCCACTTTTTGCCTCAAACCCCTTTTTCTGAGAAATATTTTGACCCTCCAGAACACTTACTTAGCCTCTTGCTTTTAAAAAACCCTCCTAAAATTTAACATTGAGCCCAGTTTTCCCTCCTGTTCTCCCTCGGAAGCCCTCCAGGTCTCCCAAAGCAGGAGCAGAACCAGGCAGCGATGCACAAAACTTGGTATTTTTCTCCCCTCTCCGGTTTGGGGTGAAACGGGGCTGTTCCCAGTCCCCGTGGCAGAATCCTGCCTCGGTGGTGGCTGGTTTCCATGGGAGCGATGCCGAGATTGAAGGTGCCGGGGGATAAATCCTGGCCGCAGCAATTCACCTGCTTTGCCTTACAAAGAGGGGAGGAAAAAAAGGCTCTTTTAAATATTATAGCTCTCACGCAGCTGAATAAAAGCCGCCCGGATTTCCTCCGGGCTTTGCAAACAGCGCAGGTTTTACCCTCCCTCTGAAAAGGCGTGAGGACAGCGTCAAGGAATTTGGGTTCTGGGCCAAACATCGAGGCCGAAGCCATTAAAGAACAAAGAGGATGGAAATTCTGCCGCAGAAAACAAGGAAATATCCCAATAAAACGCAAATGACCGCACAACTGGTTTTGACACCCGCAGAAACAGCGGCCTGAACCCTCCCAGGAAGGTGCTCAGGTCCTCGCCCGACACACACGGGGCTGCCTTTGGTTTGTTCACTTTTCAGGAGCAAGAATTAGTCCAAAACCTGTGAAAATGAAGCACACTTTACGGTCAGAGTGCCCAGCGTGTGAGCATTCACTGTGCTGCGTGCTGGGGCTCACCACCCCAGGGGAGGAGAGCGGAGCCAGCAGGTTCCAGAGGTCCCCCACTGGGATTTAATTGGGATATTTTCAATTTAGCACAATTTTCCTGGACAACAACCCGTGAAGTATCAACAATCAAAGCTGACAATGCTGCTGCCGCAGCCAGGAGGTTGGTTTGTGGCTCTTTTATTCCCCGAACCGCCAGAACGAGAAAACCTGGATTTTTTTGGATTTCTTGACCTCGAGCAGTTTTCCCAGGGATGCGAGCGGGCGCCTGCCTTTCCCAGGAAGGAGCTGGAAATCCCCAACTTACCCATGAACTGGGAACGAAGAGTGAGGGCAGGCGTGCGCTGCCCATCTTGCCCCAGGGCCACCATCCCACATCGAGGGGGGAAAACAATCCCAGCGGGCTGGGACCAGCCCCAGGAGGCAGCTGGGAGACAGCTCCCAGCAGCAAACCCAGCGAGGAACCACCTTCCCAGCACTGTTGGAAGGGATTGCTGGAGCAGCAGAGCCCGGAGAGGGAAGGACAAGGTGCGTGTGAATGCGGGGAAGGGGGAAAAGGGAGCGGAGACAGCGGTGATGCTCAACAGGATCTCACGTTTATTATTGAGAAGTGAGTAATGGTGAAAAGGCAACGCCCATTCCTCGGTGGCTTAACAAGGAACTGAAGAAACAGGTTCACTACACATTTTACAATAGTTTTGGGGTTTTTTTTTTTTTGTCCCAAAATTCATTTTTCCTGTAAACAAAACAAGGTTTTACCACTGTTCTCAGCTTTCAAAAAAAAATCAAATTAATCCAGACTTCATGTGTAAATCTGTATAATGCACAAGAACAGAACATTCCGCAGGACTCCTTGTACTTCCGAGTAACAAAGGGGCAGCGAAAAATGAACCACCTTTAAGACACAACCTTGTGGACAATTCCTCTTCGATTCTTTGTAGGCCAAACCCCCAACTTTCCTCGTGGAATTTCTCCTCTTCCAGGCCGGGGAGGGTGGGGGGAAAAAAGAAAATAATAATAAAAAAAAGTTATTCCACTTTTTGTCGTGGATGTTACAACTCGGTGTTTCCAAGTGCAAATGTCAAAACCAGGGGGAGGAGGCGCGAGGGAGTGGGAGGGGAGCGGCAGGGTTTAAAAATTAGAGAGAAAAAAAGGCATATGCCACTTACGGACTTTAAAATCCGAAAAACCATAGTAAAAAGACAAAAAACAAAGCGTCTGCTCTGAAATCACAACCAAAGCCAAAAGAAAAGGGACAAGTTTTACCTATACTCTACCTAGGAGGGAAATTTTTTTTTGTTGTTTTTCTTTTTTTACGTCCTATGTCTTGTGAAATTCCAATACTTTTCTTTTTTTTTTGAACTGCAAGTTTGTACAAGTCTTTTTGAAGTCAATGAAATTAAGAAAAAAAAAAAGTCCTAATTCTCTGCGGGGAGTTTTCGCTCTTCCTTTCTCTCGCTGAAGGCCAGCTGGGAGGCAACCGCGACTGCTGGGGGACGAACGGCCTCTTACTTGACACGGCCCTGGCGTTCCTGTAATGGAGAAAAGCAAAGAACCCGTTAGCCCAGAGCTGTCCCCTTGCTTACCCCCGCAGCTCGACGTGTGGGGGGGCCTGAGGAAGAGCCTTTTCCTTTGCTGATGTGATCATGTATCACACCAGCTCATCATGTTGGCCCTGTACTGCTGCTCCTCTTCCTCCCTCTGTGCTCCTTCGGCAGTCATGGGGACAGACGGCGCCAGGCTGGAGGGTTAACAGCATAAAGAGGAAAAAAACCACAACAAAACAACCCAGAATGACAAAATGTGGAAGAATTGGTGAAAAAAGCAAGTCTAGGGCAGTCTTGAATCTGCAGCTGGAGTCAGAGTGGGGTGACTCAGCTCCCCATGAGCCAATCTTGGCCATCGCTGGGCTGGGAACCAGCAGCAGGACAAGCAAAGCCCTGGGCTGGAGACCAACAGGGTGGCTTTGGGAGCAAGAGCCGGGAGTGCTGCAGGGATGAAGCAGAGCCCCGTGTCAGGGAGGAGGAAGAGGAATGGACTGCAGCTCAAACCAAGGGAGTCCTAACATCTGCCTCGGTCTGCAGGGACTGGGACAGCCCACAGCTACCACCTCCCTGGTAATTCTGAAACCTGCTGAGGGTATCTCACACGCCCTCCAGCACCAGAGGAACACACTGTCTGGACAAACATTAGCACCAAGTTGAACAGGCAGCACAGCACCAAATACACCCAGACATTGAGAGCTACGACACCCTCTCCCGTGTCGAGCACCACGTGCCACAGTCTCTTCTCCTTTAAACCCAAACAAAACTCAGCAGCTTGGCACAGGAGCGGGTCTGGACTATCCTGGAGCGTTAAGAGATGCTGCTCAGGCCACATCCAAAGCACCATTTCCAGATCCTATGACACCTCCTCAAAAATAAAACGTGCCAACAGCTAAAGGGCTCTTGGCTGATGCTCCTCCCTGCCTCTTGTCGGCGTCTCCTCTGAGCATGGGCAAGCCCCTGCGGCCTCCAGTGTGAAGGGCACGATGGCCTTTTGGCTCTGGCTCCAACTCCTCTGCACGAGCCGGATGGCAAAGTGAGCCCTGTGTGGTACGTGCACAGATTGCCTACTGAGGAGAGGGATTAGAGGAAGGCACATGTTCTCTTTGAGAATATTTGCCCCACATAAGTCGACTTAATTCTCCTCCCGTCAGCCTGCCCAGCTCTGAGGCAGGTATCTGGTGCTAAGAACTGCCACTGCGCAACAGCAAAATAAACCTACGGCGTTGAAAAGCAAAGCCTGTCTGGAACACGGAGTGAAGCAAGCGCTGCAGGGGAAGCCACAGATCGAAAGGAAGGTGCCGAGCCCCGGTCCTCCTCTGCCTGGCTTGGCACGTTACGTCGAGCGGGGACAGATGGCAATGTGACACGTTCCTTGGGGAAGAAGCCGCGACTGCCTCAGCTAAAGCCTCTGTCTTCCCCAGCGCAGACACGGGATAAGCCGGCTGCCAGCTTCAATCACCCCCTTCTCCATCGGCAGCCAGGGCCAGCATCCCGGGCCAGCTGCAGACAGTGGCTGAGGGTCCTGTTGAGCGTGTCACCCCATTAGCTGACCAGATGGGCCCCGATTAGTCCTTCCTCCTCCCCGCTGGGAAGGTGAAGCTGCTCCCAAGGCCAGTGGGTGGTTAACAGGGAGCAGGAAACAGTATGCAGCCTCAGCACAGAAGTGACCCCCCTAAAATCCAGAACAGAAGGCACCACCTTCAAAAGAGAGGCTAGAGCAGATGTCCCCAAGCTAGAGAGGGGACAAAGTCAACATGACTTCCAGTATTTCTCAATCCAGGGTTCTGTTTAAAACCTCCTGCTTTTCACCCTTGAAATACCAGTGCAGAACTACCCGCTCCCCTCCATCAGCACTGCCAGCAGTGTCCTAAGGAGCTTGCCACAGAAAAACGGCACCTCACCAGAAAAATGGCACCCAACCGCTCCTGCTGCAGGCTCACGAGGGGCCCACTTTGACACCCACCTCGGGCTGTCCTGCCCCACCCTCCGTCAAGAGCAGGGCTTTAGGCAGAGCCGAGTCCCTGACCTGGGAGATGCTGGTGGCCCTGCACGAGCTCTGCCCAGCCGAGGGCACTGCTGCCAGAGGAGGAACCGCTCGCCGCTCTCCGCTGATTTCAATATTCTTTTCTTGCTCTTTTCTGGGAGATTCACAGCCACTCTCTTGCTGGCTGCTCCTGGGGAAGGTGAGTAGCCAGGGCCTGAAGGATTTTTCACACCATCTATTCTGTCAGACCAACTGCAGAAGATCCCACGAACACAACTTGGCCCTCAGGGTGTTATGAAGTAACAAGTGAGCACCCAAATAATAGCCAAGCAGCAAACAGACCTACCAGAACACATGGCAAAGGTCAGTGGGGCTGCGAACAGTCACCCCGGCTCACCCTCCTCCCACGTCACGGGTGGTGGGATGGTGTAACTCCCAGCCCACCCAGCCGCAGGACAGTCCAGAAGGCAGAGCAGCATCTACACACACGCTGGGCTTCGCTCCGGCGGATAGTCCCTGGAGAGCACAGCAATTCCACCAGCAGAGTTTCATTCTCTTTGGCCACACATTCATTAGACCTGGGCCATCTCTTACCAATCCATGCCGGAGGAGCAGGAAAAAGGCACCAGCTCAGCCTTGTCTCCACTTGTCAGAGCCCTCAACAAGTGCAGGGACAGGAGCCCGGCAGCTCCGGAACGGCTGAAGTGCAAAGTGATATGACACACCGATACCCAGAAAAACGTGTGCCATAACTAGCATCGAGGGTTGACACCCACACACCACCCGAGCGTGTCTGGAGACACCGAGCTCCATAGGAGCCCTCTGCAATCACCTCTCTTAAGCCACTTCAGTCACACCACTGCTGTCCCCAGCGCCACAGCACTGTCACAAGCCAGGTCCTGATAACAGCAACTGCAGGAGCTGGTGGAGAAGACTGATGAGAGATTATGTTATCTAGTCATGCTGCACCAGCCAACAGCAACAAAAGGCTCCAGAGTGTGTACGGAGAAATGATGACACTAGGTGATAATGCTGCACATTTGTTCAGAGGCTCTTACCTTGATTAACAACCAACATTCAACCTCTTCACACACCTCCAGCACAGGTAAGGTTATTATTGCCACACCACAGATGGGGAAATAGAAGACTAACACTGAATGGGAGGGCCTGGAGAAGAACTAAGAGCACGGCTCCAGCTGTGCCCCACGCAGTCCAGGGTTTATTCGGACCCCTCTGGCCTGGAGCACAGCGTAGCTGCCTGACGACACCAGGAAGGAGTCTCACTCTGAGAAGGTCCTACAAACACAAGGCATCGCTTGCTCAATACCTGCCCACAAGGAAACGGCAGGAGATCACTTCACTAGAGTACAGTCTATGCTACCAGTATCACTCCCCAAAGGGCCAAAACACCCAGCAATCAAATACTGGCCTGAAGACACACACACATGACCTCCGCTTAACAGACACCGTGCTCAACTTGCCTTAGAAATCAGGCTGAAGAGAAGCCAGCAGTGTGCCCAGGTGGCCAAGAAGGCCAACAGCATCCTGGCTTGTACCAGCACTGGTGTGGCCAGCAGCACCAGGGCAGGGATCATCCCCCTGTACTGGGGGTGCTGGTGAGGCCACACCTCGAATCCTGGGTTCAGTTTTGGCCCCTCACTCCCAGGACACCACACAGCTCCAAACTCACATCGCTGAGAACACACGAGCCCAGCAGGGATGCAGCTGTGCATGGTCAGCCCCCATAATCCAGACTTTGCCCCCAAAACACAGAAACAAGTATTAGAGTGTCCTGCGCCACTACCCTCAGCTCACGTGGCAGGGCCGGTAGTATGTTCTGGTTTCCTCTCGAACCCGAACACGTCGTGGCGCTGCTACACGCGAGTCCCTCACTGTTTAGTCAGAAGGATATGAAGTCACCGAGAGTAAATAAGGAAGAGCAAGACACAAGACTCCAGGTACAGCTGTAAGCCAAAACGTGTCTGAACATCAGAAACACACTGCCGCAGTGGCCACGCACTTCACATCAGACACTGAATTTCCATGTCACAGCAGCCTTAGGGCTGGGGTAAGGAGGACATGAAGGGTGCCAGGACATGCCCCTGCAGCCGGTTTTACTCGAGCGAGGGCGTTCTGGCTATCAGATCCAGCAGGAACGCTGCTGCTCCCCAGCATCTTTCCCAGCTCCTTTAAATCTGATGCAACCAAGTGCAACGAATGAACCTCTTTTTGATTAAACACCATGTTTGATGGTACGGATAAAGCAGCCCAATTCTCATAAACATCTGTAATTACCCTCCCCAAGAGAGCAGCGTTCCAGAACTCCTGCAGGAACTAGAATGGTGAAAATGATAAGAACATACATGAATATTTAGAGCAAAGAGCAATACAGAGCAGCCTGGGAGGGCTCCCAGTGTGCAAAGATGACTGGGCTCCCACTAAGGACTGGAACTGGTCTTGCTGGCTTTGAAGCACAAGCGACGTAACAGCACAAGTCTTTTCAAAGTCACTGAGGAAGAGAATCTTCCTTGTCTTAAACTAGGGCAGCTTTATTCTTCCCCATCACCACATGGGAGGAGAAATTCCCCGTTCTTTTCTGCAGGTTGCCAACACCTGTCCCCCTACTGCAGAGCGGAGCGCTCAGCTCTGACCCATCCATCCCCACCAAAACCCTCACAAAGCAGGGACAGAAGTTCATAGCATGGGTGGAAGTTTAAGCAAATAGCATTGAAATACCGACGGCATTTACCAGAGGCTCACCCAGAGCATCACAGCAGAGTCCTGACCTCCACCAGACACAGCAAGATGTTTGTTTTAACCAGACCGGTGCTCCTGCTCATTTGGAACATGTTTCATGACTCGGGTTACCTTAAATCACAGGTCATGCACCAAGAATTAGCACTGGGAGATGAGTGCAACATGGTTCTTCAGGAAAAGGAATGATCCCCGCTTTAATGTTTCAGAGTTCATAAAGCCTTTTACACGCGCAAACGGAATGCCAAAGATGGAATGACCTTGTGTGGAGAAAACCTGTGGAGCTTCACTGGAATTTGTGGTTGCATATATTCATAAAAGATCTATAAAGAGCAGTGAATAACAGTGACAAAGTTTACTGATGATACAAAGCTATTCAGGGTAATAAAAACAGCAGCCGGTGGTGAAGAAATGGATGACTCTGTAAAAAGAGCAGCTGAACCTGACAGTTAACTTGGACTTGTTGGTTCCGGGAAATACCACTGTGCCAACGCCAAGATAACAGGCCCCAAACTGACCATTAACATCAGAAACAGGAGCTCAGGGTTACGACCTGTGACTCCAGGAAAATGCCTGCGATCAAACTCCCCTCAGAACGGACCAGATCCAGATCACCACACCTTTGTACAAAGCCAGCAGCACCTCTGTCCTGAGCAGCGTGAGCTCAGCTCCTCTCCACCTCCACAGGTATGAGAAGAGCTGGAAAAGGGTCAGGGAAGCACAACAGAGATGAGCATAGGACAGAAGGGTTTCCATCTGCAGAGCCATCAGAGACGGATGGAGATGCAGAGCAGGCACAGAGAGGACATCAAAATCCACTGCTCACCACCTCTTCCAGCACAAGAACTACAGAGCATCATGAGGCAGACTCACAGACACCGAAAAGATGTGTTTCTTTACACAGCATGTAATAAAGCTGAAGAAGTTGCTCCTGCAGGATCCTGAGGGTGCTCAAGAAATGAGAAATCATGAGCTATTGAAGACAAAGATTCGTCCTCTGGGTCAAAGGAACTGTTGAGCCACCTAAAGACAAGGAAAACCTTCAGAGCTGAAGCACCAGTGCTTGCACTGTCCTTACAGGCATTTGCTCGTGAGCACTTTGCTGTTAGGTGCAGATGGAGCTTCTTGCTTGGAAAAGAGAGCACGGATGCTAAAGCAATGTCTCTCCATGTCCAGCAAACTTGCAGATCTTGCAGCCACAAGAGATGCAACATCAGACTACGCAGATCTACAGCCTGACCCACTGCAGCTGCTCTTGTGTTTGAGGCTAAGATCCTACCCCCATCCCAAGCGAGGCAGAGGAAATACTTCATGCTACACAAAAACCCCTCAGCAATATTCTGTGTTAGGGGTGACAAGAGGAGATCTCTTTGCCTTCTTCTGTCAGCCATGAAGAGCTGAATTCACAAGCTCAGGTAAAAGAGCCAACACTCCCTAGAGCCATTTGTGTGTACCCCATTTTACTGCCTCTTGAAAGGGAACATAGAGCAGCGTTTGCCAGAACAATTTTATATTTCAATTAGTTTGCAGATGATGATGGGAAATTCTCTGGGGTCGCTTGACAGGACATGACAGAGTCCTTCCTGTGCGTACAGACAGACGTAGGGGAGGAAACTACAGCAGTGTGGTTTCTTTCACCTCCAAGATTAGAAACAAAAGACAGCATTTTAGGTAGGTTTTATCTAAGTCTTCTAAACTGGTATTACATTACGAGACATACCTCCTCAGTTCACCACAAAAAAAAAAAACAGCTCGGTGTTGTGCTGTTAATAAAAACGTTCTAGTGATAGGGAAGCAGAAACACAATCTTCATTTCCAAGTTCTGGCTGAGGAATGGCTTCCAAAACCCAAACTCTTTTATTATCAACCGCCCAAACACACTATTACACGACTAAGCTGTCAATTAAAAACCCTCCCACTGGGCAGCCTGTCCCTGGAAGGAGCGACAATCCCCGCTCTGTCCGCTCTCCAGTGGGGATAATGCCGGGCCCTGTTAGCAGGGACTTCCCTGGGTGACGGCTGCAGTACGAGCAGGGCAGCCCTGTTCTGGCTGGCACGTGCCCAGCGTTCCACACCACTAAGGAACTGGTTTATGAACTCATCAAGCCATCAGACAGCACAATTACTGCCGGGTACAAACAAGAACATCCAGGAAAACAAGAGGACTCTAGTTAAACTGCGGCAGAAATGACGGTGCAGTACAGAACGAGAAGGTTCTGAAATGAATACCTGTCACATCGCACTTCACGGGAGACAGCAGAGAAGAAAGCGGCTTCTTCCAGACAAAAAACTGCTGCAGAATTACATTTTCTTTAAGAACAAGTGAGGAACACTGTGCATGAAGCTGTTCTTGATGTACTGCGTATACACAAGGCTCACGTATCGATGTACTTCAACAGCTTTCTGGGGATCCTAATCAGCTTTCACCGTCACATGACCCACTGCCCTTCTGCCCCAGAGAGAAAATCCAGGGAAGGGAGCAGGGAACCCAGGGAAGGGAGCAGGGCCATGCCCTGGCGCTTCCTCTGAGCAACGCGGCTGGCAAATACTCACCTAAGGGAAACAGCTTTTTCCTGGAGAAGTGGCTGTTAATAAAACAACCTGAAACACAACCACTGTGTCCGTAGCTATTAACCTCTGTGTCAGCAAGTTGCCCAGAACGCTTGGGGAAAAAAACCTGCTGCTGCTGACACCTTACAGGCTGCCATCCTGCACACCAAACCCTCACCTTGTTTCTAGGGCATCTGCCAGCCCCACACACACAATTTCAACCCCACTGCTGAAGGAAGAACAGTATTTTTTTTGATTTAGTCATTAGTCTGTTCATAATGAATGCAATTAACATAAGAATGATCAGCTCGGGGAGCTGAAATCCCCCGGCCGAGGTGAAGATAACCTGGATGGGAGCAGGCACGAAGCTGTGCCCATACCAAGAGGGTAACAAGTGAGTGGGGAACAGGTTGACAAGAACAGGGCATGAAATAAACTCCCCCTGCTCAGGGCCATGCCTGTATGAGCTGCCAAACCTCCTTGCTGCGTATGGCAAAGAGTGATCAAATGGTCTGGGTTGGATGGGACCTCAAAGATCATCGAGTTCTGAATCACACTACCAGTCCTCAAAGAGCAGTTTTGAACAGTGCATCTCGACAGCTCCTTGAACCAACTTAAATCAACTTCAAACATTAGGTTTTATAACATTACATTGTATTATTTTATATTATTAACAAAATGTTATATTAAAATAACACAGTCCCTTGTCTTCCAGCAGGAAATCTGAATTAGAGCACCAGCTAGATCTAAGCCTTCCCCTCCAGCCTTCTCTTGCCTTTAAACAAAGCTACACAACCAAAAACATGCCCCAAGTGCTTTGTAGTTCTGGCTTAAAGACCTTGTAACATCAAGACCTCATTACATCAAACAGCCAGTCCCAAGCTCCCAGAATAAGCAGTTTGGTTTGTATTTCCTCTATTACTGGGCAAATACCGGAGCGTGGACACACCTACAGGATTTAAAGGGTCTAGAAATCAACCGAGGGGAACTGTGTGCACTACCAAACGGCAGAGGGTATTCACAGCAAGGAAATTCTGTGCTGGTGCATGATCAGTGAACCAATTGATCAATGATCAATGAATGTGGGCAGGATTTGGAGCAGAAGGAGCAAACAGCCTCAGGATGAGAGGATGAAGGAACGAGCCATGTTCCCTCGCTGTGCCAGTTGGCTGTGTCTGGATATGCCATACCCAGGAACTGAATCTCATGGTCAGAAACACTGTCCTGTGGGATGTGGTAGAGCCAGAGGAAATGCAGCACTAGCCAGGAGGACTCCAGCAGTGGAGAGAAGCACCGGCCCACCCTGTAGGAAACACGCTCTCTCCTCCCCTCTGTAACAGAGTTCCTTTTTAATAGCAACTGTGGCAGTCTGCTCATTTCACTTAATCTCATATACCATCTCTTAGTTTTCCCTTTGATGATATCTTCTGAGGGGGGTGGTGACACTATTAAAAGTCCTTTAACCAGCAGACAGTGTCAGCTGAGACATATTCGAGGAAATGCTGGCTCCCATCCGGCACGTCACATCTTTGTGTTTGAGGGCTGCTGTACCTCAGCGTGAAAAAACCCACAAAACCCACCCCATTCTGCACAGCTCACCCTGACTCAACACCCATGAAAGCCCCAGTGTCTCTTACCAACTGCAAACCTGACAACTCCAGCTCTGGCATGGACAGGCTGTTTTTCACGGGATATCCTTCCTAAATCCCCGGAACCTGCCAGCAGCCCAGTACCCCGACCCTAGGCAAGGCAAGGGGGGAAAGAACCCAAATTAACTCCCCTATGAGTTGACACTTGCTGCTTTTCCAGAAAACACAAGCTCTTCACCTCTCATCATCAGATCACTAAGATCTTCACACCGAGGTCGCTGCAATGTTCCTAGAAACACAGGTGCATCACTGTGGGTTCAGGACTGCTGTTGCTTTGGTTTACTTTTTTAAACAAAGATGCAACAATTCTTCCAGGGAAGAAGGTGGTGACATGCTCTACCATAAAAGTAGCTGTTAAGGGTTTTGACAAGTCCTGAATGGCTTCAGGTAGGATCGCCCTGGGAGCCAGCTTCATCATTTTGGGTCAAGAGAACATCTAAACAGTTAAAAATCTGGCTGAGCAAAGCAAGAACACTTGGAAGAAACAGCGCTTAGTCCCTGAGGACACAATGGGAACGGCAACAGAAAAGGACAAGCAAGAGCATGATTTCAGCGTTTTCAACACTGGACTGTCTATCTCTCTTCATCGACGCAAACACTAAGCATTTTTCATATGGTTTCTTGGAAATATTTTAGGGAATTCTGAAGTGACTCTATCAGTGAGAAGTACAAAAGAATGTTCAAGAGTTCCCCAACTTTCGCAAGAGCTCGTCCATCTGCTCGGGCAGCGAGCAGGAATCGCACTGCACAGCAGACAAAGGTTCAGGCGAGCTGAAGCCAAGTGAAACAACTTGCTCGAAGCTCAAAACAAGCCAAACCTTGAGACACTGAAGCTTCAGGGCACAGGACTGCAGAGCACATCGCTGCCATCCAAAGCCCTGCGGCAGAGCCAAAGAGCTAGTAGCAACGGGATGTCCCTGACACAAAAGCAGCTTGACAGGGAGCTGCACTGGCTGCTGCCAGAGCAGCACTTCCAACTTCCCAGCGCCTCAACACTGGTTTCAGATACATTTTTTTAATCCAGGTGATTACCTGAGATGCTTCAGGGCAGACAGAGTATGACTGGGGCTCTTTTGCCACCCAGGGTAACCATCAGCATTCACACCAGGAAAATGAAACCACCCTCCTTGAGCAAAACCACTTGCTTCTCAATGGAGCTGTGAAGAAGCCGTCACAGAAACCTCAGCCACCCTCAAGGCTGCGTCAGCAAATGATGGAGGAGGTCAAAATGTTGCTGAAAGACCAAGTCACTTCCTCTGTGCCGGATGTTACAGGGCAGAGCCTTGGGCAGGCAATGGAGAGTGAGTCAATGGTGGAAAGCAAACACCAACTGTAGATCTGCAAGACTCCCTCCTTGCCTAAGAAGTCCAGAGGCACATGACTAAGTTCCCTTTCAAAGAATAGATTTTTTTTCCTAATCGGCCGCACTGGAGTGTCACGCTGAATTGACTTGGGTGTTAGTTAGGAAGGAGGAGCTGGCACAGAGCATCCCATCAGCTACCGGTCCTGCCTTTGACCCTGGCCCACAGGCACCTCTCCAAGAAACTAAAGTGAGCAGGGAAGGAGACTTCAACACACCATTGGAAAGGTGATTAAAGATGGTTTACAGCTTTAAGAAAATTGCTGAGCTGCGTTTTTAATATCTTCCTGCTTTACAGACACATCGTGCAAATGAGGAGCTCTCCAGCAGAAGAGAGCATCAGTCTGTCCGCTTTTCACCCAGCCTTCCCCGCTCTGACATTCTTCCTTCCGCTCGCTCCCTGCTCACCTTCCCCCAGCATTAACTCTCCTCATCCATCCCTCCCCCTCCTGTCCTCCAGCAACATTCTCCCTCCCCTCTCACTGTGCCAAGGTCTGTCCCTGTCACACCACAAACTGCTCCTCCCTGCAGCCAGGTCTGGAGAAGTTCCACTTCCTAAGGTGTCCTGCACTGACCGCATTTCTGATTGCAGTCAAAAACCTCAGTCAGTGATAGAAATCACCACCTCAGCACAGGCTGGGTACCGAGAGGAGCAATTTTACAAGGTGAAGTCACTCAAAATATTCAGGTTGTCACACAAACTATTCAAGTTCTCACAAAAATGGAGTTTATGCCTCCACATCTTGCCCTGTATTCCTTCCTTAACGCATTATCTTGAAGCACTGCAAGCGTTGGGTATCAGTCACAAAACGTGACCACCTCTGGGTACAGGTGATACTCTTTACACAGACAATGCTCCAGGTAAAACAGATACCTATAAAAAATTTAAAAGCTGCATTCACGGTGCCAAGGAGCAGTTGCAGCTGCTGATCCTGTTCTTCAGCTCTTGGGTGGAAAATTCCTCATTGCTGGAACTAAAGAGACGATCAGAAAACTTGGCAAACTCCCAGAAAGCGGCACTGACACTCATTTGTAATTACGTTCTGATCAAATACAAGACCCCTGTGGCGGGGAAGGTCAGTGGCAGGTGACATCACCACAGCCGTACCCAAGCAAGATTCAAGGCCCACCAGTCACTGAATTTCAGGCAGAATTGTCAATTAGCACTTCTCCCCTTAACGAATAGATGACAACAGCGGGTCTGGAGCACGGCAGCTCACGTGCCACGCTGAGCCCACACAGGCAACAGGCCACCAGCTCCAAACCCAGACAAGAGGAACGAAACAAGCAGCTCCACAGCCACTGGCCAGAGGACAAGTAGTCACCGAGTTCAATTGCAGGCAGGGAGGTTTAGGTTGGGCATTAGACAAAGCCTTCTACTGGGAAGGATAATTAAGCGCAGGAATAGGTTGCCTGGGGAGGGACAGGAACTGCCGCTCCTGAAGGTTTTACAAGGGGTGGGAAACATCTGTCACGCTGATCCCACGTTGGGCAGGGGGTGGATTAGGCGGCTGTTCAAAGACCTAGCTCCCCAAACATCCCATCGACCTCCTGCTTTCAACTGTTCCAATCCAGGAGCTGATAGCAGCACAGAAATAACTTTTGTTTAGAACTCGGCACTCAGGGAAGGTTGATTTAGAGCAACCAGAAGGTGGTGCATTGCAGGCAGGGCCTGCACAACCCGCCTCACCCCGGTGGGTGCCCATTTCCCCCCCAAGTCGGAGCTGCCGTTCGGGCAGCGCGTTCCACGTGCCAAGAGGCAAAGTGATGCCTGCCGAGCTCGCTGACAAGCCCGCGCCTTCACGGCCAGGGTTTCGCCTGGCACAAGGCCGCCCTCCTCCAGCTCCTGCCCCGCAGGACTTGGCCGAGACAGACAGACAAGTTACCTTTTTAACATTTTCCTCCTCCTCTTGGCGTTTCTCATAGTGTGAGAAGTCATCGAAGATGGAGGTGGTGTGCTTGTAGGTGGCAATGATTTTCAACACCTGCTTAGCCTTTTCCAGAGGCACCTCCTGAGTGTCCCTGGAGTTGGTCACTGGTTTATTCTCGTTGTTCTCTAGGCGGATGTGCCGCAGCTGGCTGTTGGGAACGTCCTTCACAAAAATCCACCTGACATCAAAGCGTCCCTTCCACTTGTCCTGGGACCACACCCCCGCACACGTGTTGTAGTCCACAGCAGATTTCATTTCTGCTACTCCGCAGAAGTGACCGCTACCGTTGACACTGAACAGTAAGTAAACGGGGCCCTTCCCGTTCATGGAGCGATAGGCGCCATCCAGTCTCTTGTTGCCGTGCTCTGTACTGCACCAGATGTTGTATTTAATGGAACGGTGGATATCGTCCTCAGAGTAACTCTTAATGATGAAAACCCGGCCGTGTTTCGGGTTCCAGTCAAAATCCTTGGGGTTGTAGTTGTTGATGGATCTCAACTTCTCCAAAACCGGGTGCGGCTCCGAAGGAGCAGAACCAGAACTGGCCTGAGTCTGCCCCACTCCGTTACCGTCCACTCCGTTTTGTCCGAACCCGTTGCCGCGATTACGAGGGGCGACCCAACGGGCGGGCTGAGCCGCCTGCTGTGGCACGGGCAGCTGGGCCGGCTGCGGCGGTGGGGGGGGCAGCGCCTGGGGCTGCTGCCCATTTGAAGCCTGGGCCACCGGCGGGCTGTTATTGATCTGCTGCCCCACGGGCTGGGGGGACACCTGGGCTGGCTGCTGACCGATAGTCTGCACTAAGGCTTGCGACGGGGCTTTCGCCACGGGCCCTTTGTTATCCCAAGTTCCAATATCCATGTTATGTTTGATTGGAGGCGGTGGAAGGCTCGAACCGGCAATTCCATTCTTGGTCTTCAGCTTGGGCTGCTGCTTGGCTGGTTTGCTGGCGATGTCAGCCCAGGAGGTTGGCTTTGGAGGAGCGATAGTAGCCGGAGGCAAACTGTTCGACGCCACGATATTACTGGTGATGGATCCGCTACCGACGGCCGAACCAACGACTTTGGGGACGTTGCTTGCCACATCCGTGCTGCCCAGCTTCAGAGCCGCCATCCCTTGGTCGATGGTGTTCATGCCAGGAGCCTTGTTCAGGGTCTCGTTGGCGAAGGCGGACTGTCCGTCGATCATGGCCCCCCCCAGCGAGCTCGGGGCATAGGCGTAATTGCTGCTATAGCCGGAGCTTTGAGTGGATTGTCCCTGAGAACTGTTATTCCCCCAAGCCGAGAAGTCAATCCCACTTGGAAAGAAGTTAAAGCCGTGCTGCCCGAGGAATGGAGTGCTGCCCAGGGCACCGGGCTGCCCGAACATGGCGTCTGGGAGGAAGTGAGGCTCCCCGTTGCTCAGCTGTCCATAGGAGGTCAGGTAGGGCATGGGGGGGTCACCCCCCGTCGACCAGGCAGCTTCGCCCAGGGAGTAGGAGAATCCAATGGAGGGACTGTAGTAGTTGGGTAAGTAGGAATCAGACATTGCGGTGTAGGCATTGTTCTGGAAAAAAAACCACACCAAAATGTGAGCACTGAATAGTCAGAAGGAGCTGAACATATTTCAGGGGACCAGGAACAAAAGCCATGTTAGACTTGCTGGGCCCCACCCCTCCCTACCTCAGGGCTCGGCAGATAAACAGGCCCGGCCTTGAAACACCTCCTTTGTTACTGGTGCTCTAAAAACTGTTTTATTGCCAAAAAGATTAAACACAAAGGCTTAGCAAGCTTCCCTGGCGAGATGGGAGCACGTGGTGTTCTCCAGGTAGGGCTGGACACTGGACAGCCCCAGAGCTCTGCCTATAAAACCAGCATCCAAACATTACCTTCTGCTTTTTGTAGCTGCTTCCAAAGAGGGTTTTTCTTGCCTTTTTCAGCCCCTTTTCTGGTGTCTGAGGAAGGGTTTGGGGGAAGGATGCAGAGAAGTGGAATTTGGAGGAAAAAGGTCCAGTACAAGTGCACTGCTAAAATCATCCACGTCCCTAATTGCCTTCCTTAAACTTATTACCCGTGAAAACAGCTTTAGTGCCACAATTTAACGTTTCAGAGCACATAAGAACCTGCAAACAAACAGGGATTTAAAGCCACATCCTCAAAACACAAACTGCTCCAGTGTTGCAGGCACATACTAAAAAAATACCTGAAAACAGGGAGTAATCAATAGGGTTTCAACAGGAGTGTGGTGACAGCACAAGAAAACCCCGGGCTTCGAATCCAGAGAGGGGAGAAAAAAAGCTGCTCCATGCCTTGGTCTCCCTTTTAACACTCAAGTAGCCTTTAGGTTATGAAAACAAATGCCTAATTTTACAATTAGGGAACTCTCCAAGATCACCAAGATTTGTTTCCATGATCTGTCACTGAGCACTCAAACCACCGTGGGGGGTGGTTAAAGCCTCGCTAATGGACATTTTCACCCCATAACTGGGAGCTGGGTGCAGCCAGGCCAGTGCAGAAGAGATCACAGGCAGGTTCAGAGCTCGTTTAAAAGCTTGGCTTGCAGCAGGTTCTGCTCCATTTTTCGTTGAATCATGTTTTCATGTGCCAAGTGTGGCTCCCGGAGGACTTTCATGCCATACTGAAATCCACAGAGACTCTCAAGATGGCTCGCGCACCCTCCAGAAATAGCTGGTTTGCCTCTCCACCTTCTGCTGGGTTAAAGGAAATCAACAGGTTCAGGGCTAAGCCAGCCCCAACTTTATTTTCCCAAAGGAAGGGAAGAATTAATACCAGAACTAGCCCTTACCCAGGGTGCAGTTTTACTAACGGAGGAACTCGGTCCTGCTAACCCCAAACCAAGGAACAGCCTTTAGGGCTCAAGCTGTCCAAAAGCACGAACAGTGACACTCATTTGTAAAGCAAATGAAGGAACTTTTAAAAAAAATTATTATTTTGAAGTCTCTTCAAAAGATAATCCCCTCAGTTTCTAGAGTAACACCCCACTCTCCTGGAAATGAGCATTAATGGAACACAAACACACCGGCCCACACCTCAAACCTGAGCCCTGCAGGCAGAGTAGCCAGCTCATCTCCGCGGGCTTCTTCCTCGAAGCACATCACTGTCAGATTAAAACCTACACATGTTCAACTTCAGGAGGTATTTTTAACGCAGTCTCGCTCACGCAGCAAGGAGGTTGTACAGGAGTTAAACACATTGAGCGCTGCCGGCTTGGAGCGGATTCCAGTTGGGCTTGCTGCTGCTGTTCACCCTCTGAACGTCTCGAGCTGCGCTTCACTACCGAACGCTCCACCTCGCTCTGCTGCCCTGCACTCGCACAACTGACACAGCTCCTGGCTGGCATGCAAATAAAACTGCACCGGCTTCTAATTCCCCCCGGTGACTAAGGCTTTTTGCACAGTTAGTTCCTCAAATTCACCATTCCTCTCCACCCCGCAGCAGAACCTGCATTGGCTTAGTGTTGCTGTTGAGCTCTTGGTTTTTAAACTGTTGAAGACTCACTTACTGTGTATCTGAGCTCTGAAATACACAGCATCCTCAGTTACCAGGCTGACAAGTAACAGTCCCACCGAAACTTTACAGCCTGGTTCCCTCATGCTTTTGTGGACAAGAGCAATTTCAGCAGCTGCTCACGTTACCCAGCGGCATCAGGCTACGTCTAACTCATTTTTCAGAGCTGTAGCTCTAACTCCTTTTCCCATCTTCACTACAGAGGTGCCCACTTTGATACCTTCGTGGTTTGGAGCCTGGCGGGCTGGCTCAACAGATCTGTGCCCTCTCCAGACTGGACTGTGGTGGTTTGTTTTCTATCACACCCAGTGTCAGAACGGGGTGAGAGCTGATGAGCAGCACAGCGTGGTGAGACACAGATAAAATCACCCTAAAGTTCCACTCAAAGCTACCAGAAGGGTTTCACCTCGCTCCTGATGCATTTCTAGAGCAGCAGCTCTGCTCCAGCTCCTGTGGTAGATCCACTCCGGTCACTTCCTTATTTTCAAAATGTGTTTTTACCACACGCAAAAAGAAACTAAATATTCAGAAGTGCTTCATCAAACATGCAAAAGAGGGTAAAATATCGTGGTGCTACTAACACAATTAGAGCAACTTTCATCCTCTTTAGGAGATTTAAATAAAGCTTTATAGGAAATAGATCCATGTATAGCAGGAAGCTGGGAATTCCTGGATATTAATTCCTGGGATAGAAAAAACCACCGATAAATGACAGCTACTAGGGAAGTAGGTAGTTATAGTCAAGACTTGAGGAAATAATCACACTCTCGCCCTACGCAGGTCAAATTTAGGCTTGTGACTTTGCAGGGAGCTGAATGCAGTAAATAATCTTAATGGACAGGTGGGATTCTGAGGACTAAGAGCAGCTGACAAGACCTGGAAGAGTATTTAGCCTTGTATCTTTAGCACAAACTAGGAAAATAGTTGTTGAAAACATTGCTGAGACAGAAACCTGTCCTTGTGATCCAAGAAAATGCACGTCACCATTGTATGAAAAAATAAATACCCAGACTAGTAAAAATGATAAAAAAAAAATAGAGAAAGGGAAAACCAGAACAACTTTTTGTTACTAATCACAACTGGAGAGGAAAGAGAAGCTAAATGAATGAACTGTTCCAGCACTCCTACAGATGTTTATCTCTTACACTTACTTGTACCATCTAATCAGCTGAACTCCATCTGTTCTGTGTCACTCTCCTACGCTCATTAAGGAAAACAAACAAAAACCAGTTAACAGTGGAGCTAATCTTAAACAGAAAGTTAAAAGTATTGGGAAGTGACTTACAGGAGCTGATCCCCAGCTCTATTTTGAACTGCAGTTCTCAAAAAGTCTCAACAGCCTTTACCACGTTTTTCGTGAAAAGTAAGAGAAAACCCCACGAGATGCACTTTCAGTGCACTTGCCAGAGCACTAAGAACGCTAATAGCGTCCTCCAAAAGCCCTGAGAGCGTAACCGTGCAGCAATTTCACAACGCAACGTTGTGCATCTCCTTGGATGGTGCAAAGAGCCACAAACAGGCCGTAACAGTAAAACTGAAAGAGCAGAACTGATGACTTCAAGGCTGTTATGTTGAAAAAAATGAGCTGAACACCAACTGGAGGAAGTCCTGGCACCCTCAAAGAGTTGTTACAACCTTTATACCTTGCCCACCACAATCTAATGGCATTCAGTGCTTTCTGTCTGCAGAAAAGCATGGGTAAAATAGAGTATTAAGGTGAAAAAGCTGGCAAACAACAACAGGCAGTCAGTGGGGATGGGGAAACGAAAGGATCAGCGGGAGCCCCTGTGCTCTCAGCAGATATCTTACTCACCGGCCGGGCCTGGGGACTCAGGTAAGGTTCAAAGTCATCGTCGTTTAACCCATCCTTCTGATGCACTGATCCGTTTTGCACTGAGGAAGAGATGCAGAGTGTTGGAGAGAACTCTCCTGAGAAACTCCAACAGCTGCTGACTTCAAGTACTTAAAGACAAACCTGAGAACAGAACTAACTCCCACTAGCTGTAATATCCCTTGCTCAGCCCAGCAGAGACTAGAAAAAACACTTCAGCACCGCACAAACACTCTAACTGCAAACTTTCCCCAGCTCCAGAAACGATGACGAGCTTCGCAGCCCACGGTTCGTTTTTTCTCCCCGTGCTGCAGAATGGCGCAGAGACCGAGGACATACCCAGCACATTTCGGGGCAGATCCGCCCCCCGTTTCCCTGCCCTCCCGCCGCGGGCTCCCAGCCGCTCCGCCGCTCCCACTTCCCAGCCCTCCCCCGCCGCTCCTCGGGGCTCTCACCTTTGTTGCCTTGGCCCTTGGGTCTCTGGCGCGGCGGCATGGCATGGAAAGAGAGAGGGAAAGCGGTGAGTCAGGGCGGGTGAAGCAGCCCTGGCGCGGGCGGAGAGCCCGGCGCGGCCCGGTAGCGGGAGAAGCCCGGCCCGGAGAGGCCCGTCCCCGCCGCAGCACAATGGAAGCGCGGACCTGAGAGAGTGGAAGGGGGAAGAAGGCCGCGGCCGCCGCCTGGCCCGCGCCCCCGCCACTAGGCCCCGAGCCTCGGCCTCGCCACCCAGGCCTGGCGCCGAGCGCGGGGGCAGGCCGTGCGGGACCGGCGGGGCTCCTACCTGCTCCAGGAGGCTGCTGGCCGACATGGCTCCGCGGCGGGGCTGCTGGTGGGGCGGGGCGGGGCGGGGCACCGGGCGGCGGCGGCGGCTTTGTCCGGACGCGGGCGCGGGCGCGGCGGAGCTGCCTTGGCGGACTCCGACTCGCCCGCGGCGGCTGGGGCGACGCTCTAGCCACCCCCCTCGCCTCGCCTCTCCTTCCGGCCCCAGCGTCTATGGCCCAGGCCCGCCGCCGCCTCGCGCCCACACACGCGCTCCCCGGGCGTCACGCGGCACAGCGCGCGCGCCCCGCGCTCCCAGGCACAATGGCGGGGGGGTGGGAAAGGGGAGGACGGCGCGGTGCATGCCGGGCCAGTGGAGGACCGGTAGGACTAGCGCCCCCGCTCGGCCGGGCGCGGCAACGCAGGCACGGGATGCGCTCTTAAAGGGCCAGGCGCCTCCACTGGCTGGCAGCGCTTTTCCAGCAAAAAAGGGCAATTCGAGGCCTGGCAACTCTGCTCTGTCGCACCCCGATATTTTATCTCTCCCCGTCCCCGTGCTCAGGGCACGGCCCCCAGCCCAGCAGCCCAGGGTGGGGAGGGCCAGAGGCCATCGCAGCCCTCCAGGACCCCGGTCAAGTGGGTCCCTGGGCACCAACCCCGGTGCCCGAGGGGGAAGAGAAGCCTGCACAGCTCCTGCCCTCTTCCCGAAGGGGTCCCCAAAAGGAGCCCGTCCCTCCCCAGCCGAGGGGCTGCCTGCACGGACGAACAGAGCAAAGGCTGCTGGGCACGGAGGGATGGTCCTGACCCAAACCCCGTGGGGTCTGGCTCCCACAGCCGCTCCCCAACACCCTGGCGAGGTGGGTCCAACTCTCTACCAGCTCCTGGCTCCGCTCCACAGCCCCAACACCTTCGGAACACCATGGAGCACTTCACGGCCGTCGGCTGAGGGGTCCCTGCCCGGCCTCATCTGCCTCCGAGGTGATGGAGCCGCCGCCTTTCACCTCCCTACGAATAAACCATTTGAGCGTGGTTCGATTTTTCCTTTTAATGCAAAAAAATAGCCAAACACATCTTTTGTCCCCCCGTCCCCCCACCCTCCCCAGGTGTGTTTCCTTTGCTGTGGTTTTGTTTAGTATTTCCAGCCAAGCAGCTCCCCCCCCCTCCCCAGCCCTCCCAAACCTCCGCAGCTCTATTGGCACCCAGCGCTTCCCCCCTTCCATTTTCCCCCTCTGTGGCCAAGCCCAAGGGACCCCGGCCACCAAGAAAAAAAACAAGAGGGAGAACAACAGGGCGCACATTATTTCAGCAACGTGCCAGTTCTAATCCTGCCAAGAGATTATAGGAAGAAAAGAAGAAAAATACAAAAACAAAACCACCAAACAAGTAGCAACAAGCACGGAGCAGCCCCAGCACACACTGTAAACAGAAGCTGCCCCGATCCGGAGTCCAGCTCTCCCGGAAAGCAACAGCACAACATGCTTTGTACACCCCGAAAGGTCCCTGCGGCGCTGAGCGGCCAAGGGGCAGGTGGTGGGTTTCAGCTCGAGTTGGTATTTTTTTGCCTTTCTGCAAAAGGCTGAAGGGATCTCAGAGTCTCCAAGCGGCGTCTGCAGCACCGAGCCCGGCCAGGCAGGAGAGGGATGGGGGAAAAGTGCCACAGGAAGAGGTGGGATGGGGATACAGGGGCCCCGAGCCCAGCGAGAGCAGGGCTCAGGGCTTTGCTTGGGAAATCTGGACAAAGGAAGGGTAAGAGCAAACAAATACAAAAAAATAGAGATATAAAACAATTTGTGTGAAGGAGGAGGAGGAGAACACAGACAGTAAAGGCAGGGTTACTGTCCTCTTCCCCAAAGCAATAATAATAATAATAATAACAACAATAATAATAATAATAAAAAAATCCTGGTTGAGGTGACAGTGAAGAGTCTGACAGAATCCCCTTCCCTGGAGGAAAATAAAATACAAATGAGGTACATTCCACCCCAAAGCTGTCACCCCTTCCCGCATTCGCACCACGCTCCAGCCACTGGTTATTGTCTCTCTGATGTAAAATACTGGGGGCCAGGGCAGGCTGGAGCAGAAGCACCATGCGCGCGGCCGGGCCACAGTGCGTTCTTGGCGCCGGCAGCCCCCATCCCGTCCAGTTCGTCCCAGCTGGGTTGTTCAGCAGAGCTCCAGTCTCTCCTCGACCCTGCCAAAAGGCGGTATTGTTCAGTGCTCCACGGAGACGGAGCTTTTCCCACATCTCACGTGTTTCTCCAGCTTTTTTGTTTAAAAAAAAAATTATATATATATATTATATACAGTACAATGAAATATCCATGGAAACAAATGGGGTGGCTGGAAAAGATGCTTAACAAAAAAGCCCAAAATAAAATAAATTCCCAACTCTTCCCCAAACTGACGCTTGTCTTCCCCACTAGTCCTCCAAGACCACAATCTCCACGTTATGGACCTGGTGTTGATGGTCCTCCACATCTCCCACCACTTTATCCTCAGTCCTCAGCTCCGTCTCCAGGATCACGGCTTTGCCCTCCGACTCGTCCGCCTCTGCTTCAGGATCCGGCGCCGGGTCGATCTCTATGATGGTCTGCCCGTCGTCCGAGGTGCCTTCCACAGCTTGGATGGTGGAAGTGAGGCCAGATTCCATGGCCACCAGTTCCACAGGGTTGACCACGGTGGCCACGTTGGCCAGGGCCCCGCTGTCCTGCATGGCCGCTGAGCTGAGCAGTGCCAGGCTGGAAGACGGGTGGAGGGTGACGGTGTCAGAGGAGCTGGTCTTGGAGGAGGACACCACAGTGGCGTATCGGAAGAGCTGGGAGCCAGACGGCAAGGTGTGAACAGTCACCGGGCTGGAGCCTTGGCTAATGGTTGCCACCGGGATGTTGCCCACAGAGAACTGTTGTCCGACGGGCGCGATAGCGATGGGTGAGATGACAGTGAACTGAGGCTGCTGGATGGGGGTGGAGGGGCTGAGCACGGTGGCGGAGGCTGGGCGCTGCAGGCGGGGTCTCTTGGGGGGCTTGGGAGCACTGACGGGCATCAGCACCACGTTCTGGATGGTTTGGGACTTCGCCTTCTGGTCCTTGGCGAGTTTCTTCTGCTCTTCCAGCTGCCGCTCCAGGTCTGCAAAGAGAAAGGCTAAGCAGCGTGTTGGGCTGAGGTGGGAGCTCCTGGGGACTGGCAGGCTCCACAACCAACAGTTCCACCCCATGTTTGCATCAGGAGGTCTCCTCACCACCCAGCTGAGTGTGCTCTCAGCATTTCATTCCAGACCAAAGTGTACTGAAAGAAAAGGGCAGGTTCTCCTGCCGCCCACACAGACCTGGTCAATGTTTGGCACCCGCTCAGCCTGCTCCCGCTGGCTACCAGCACCTGGGTAAGGAACAGGCAATGCTCTGCACTAGCTGGCTGCTCCTACTGACAAGATGGGCATTTCTGCTTCCCAGGCTAGACCCACCTACATGGGAGAGCAGATAAAACCCCCTGGGCACTAGGAGCTGCTTCCTGTGCTTGGCTGGGTCCCCTCCCCAGCGGGGACAGGGAGCGGGAGTGCTTGGGTCACTGGAACAGCTTCCCCAGCCCTCGTCTGTGTGAACACTGGAAGTCAGAAGCACAGTAATCTCCTTTATCCGGGGCAGTAGGGGACTAGGGCACCCCAGATAAGAACAGGTCCTGCAGGACACAGTGAGGAGGGAGACACATTCAGTGAGTGGGTCTGGGGAATCCAGGTCAGATTCTTGGTTCAGCCCAGGGGAAGCCGTGCAAGACACCCGATAGCTCCACATCAAGATGAGGAGACAACTCAGCATCCCATACGTGGAGAAGCTGATGAGTGTGGGCACAGCACAGCCCTGCCTGCAGCTGCGTGATGGAGTACAGTTCTGAGCTGGCAGCACCTATTCCCTAACGGGGACGGAATCGGACGCACACCCCCAGCACCCCGCTGCAGCAAACGGCTGTCTTTGGGCTGTTGAATGCCCCAAGCATGTGCTTGCCGTGAGGCGAGGGAGAGGGGAGATTCCAGGCGAGCCCTAGGATGGAAAGGGATGGCATACACTCCTTTCGGGGCAGTGTGTAACGATCAATAATCTAAATATGGTTCAGCTGTTGAAGGAAAGTCCCATCAGTTGCCAAGAGCAGCAGCAGGATGAGAAGCCTCGCTGGGCACTGACTGTACCTGCCAGTGTGTACAGGAACTGCTCCTCTCCTTGCTCTGTCTGGTTTTTCCTGTTGTCCAGAACCTTCTTGACTGTGTCCATCAGGCCAAATGTGTGGGCAACGTTGTTCAAGACTGCAGCATCTGCGGGGAAAGAGCACGGGGCTAAGCGCCTCGTCCCGCAGGTGGGACTGTCAGGGGCTCCAAAGATGCTCCTGTCACACCAAAAATTTTCAGTTCTTTCACAAGGGCTGGCTGACAGGGGCAGACTCAGCTCCTGCAGCCCTCAGACATCCAAGGACTAAGTAGTGCCATTTGCATGATAGGGAAAATGAAATGGGTCACCCAAGCAGCACAAAATTGCTGCAAATGGAAGCGGAATTTGCAATCAGAGATAGGAAGGAGTTCTCCACCTACAAATCACCACCCTGTGCTGCTGACAGTGTCATTATCATGCCAGCTTCACTGAAAGCTGGCCGAAATTTCTCTTATAATGCATTGACTTCAATCACTCACCGATTCCAAAAGCTGCCACCTCCCAGGCACAGAGATCCGCCAGCCCAAAGCCAAATGAGAAAATTAAAAAAAACCCCTATCCTGGGTAAAATGAAGTTTGTGGCTATGTGGACGTTTTCCCAGCAAGAGCATTGACAAGAGGTGCTTCAAACCCGGGGCTCACCAGGGCATGTGCTGGGTTGGATTCAGGATCTGATCCAAGTTAAAAATAACCCTGAGGAAGGGAGGGAAGTTATTTTTAACCCAGATCAGTTCCCTCATCTGGTTCAGCTCCAAAAACAGGTTTTCTGGCACAAGTGAAGACAGAAGGAGAAGTGAGGTGGCAGGATCTGTTTGAGCTTGCACTGTCACAGAGAAGAGTGAATAACCCTGGTCTGAGAGGTGAATCTGGGCAGGCTGTCGCGCGGGCCGGGGGCTGAGGGGTCACCCGATAGTCTCAGCAAGCTGCCAGGGGCGTTTTGCTCAGGGAAGGGGGTGGTGTGTTGGATCCTCTTGCCTGAAAGCACTTCAGGGTTGGGCAGGCTGAGAGCGCACCCAGGCTCAGCTCAGCTAATGAGCGGTAACTCGCTCACCACCCTGACTCAACTGCTGAGGACGGATCCTGGCCACTCTTTTTTTTTGCCTGCAGCTGCCCTTTTGAGCATCCTTCCCCTTTGCAGAGCCAGAGGCTGTGGCTCACAACCTACCTGTCATCTGGAAGGGAGACTGACCCAGCCTCTGCTGGACACCTCTCAGGACTTCTTCAATCTCCTTCTGGATGTTGCACACAACCTCTTCCATCAGCCCCACGTCAGCTATTCCTTTCCAGAACATCAGCGTGTCCTCTGGCACGAGGAAAGGGAAAAAGAAGTCAACACATACAAGCATTTGTCATTTCCCCCACAAGGCCACCTTAAACCTTTCAGGCCAGAGTAACTTTGCAAGGCAACTTCTAATGTGGCCGTTGCGGTGGATACGACGTGCAAAAAACACCCCAGAAGCAACAGAACAGACTGAGGCAGTGAATCAGTAACATTTTCAAGGAGCACCATGACTTCCAAGGCAACATTTCACTGCCTCTGTTCATCTCAAGACACAGAGATTATAATTTGTGTTTGAGCAAATTCTGCCTAAATTTCCGTAGTGATCCTAAGAGGGAACGCAGGGCACCGCAGCCAGAGCCATAGCCAAGAGAGCTGATGGGTACCGACAAGACACCGCTCCCTGATGGCTTCAGTCTAGCTCTGGGCTGGCAGATGTTTCTATCTTCAGAATGAACATAAAAAAATAAAGCTCCTCACTGTAACCAGCAGCAACTGCGCTGGGGGATCATCCACCCACCACGAGGCCAGGGCGGAAGCCCCACTCTGCCCACTGCAGTGAGGAGCTATTTGGCCTGGGAAACGGTGGGACAGCCCAGGGAGACAGCTCTGCCCTTGCTTAAACTCTCCTTATTTTCAGGATTTCAGTACCCAGATTGTATCAGGCAAGGAGAGAGGAAGAAAACACCCGATGAGCAGCCTGAGCTTACCCGAGATCTCATCCGTGTCCTTTTTCACGCCTTCCTCAGTGGCCATGGTGACAGCAGCTGTCAGAGCCGAGTTCCACTCGATCCCCTCCTCCATGCTCTCCTCCGACAGCGCTATCTGGGTGATGCTCCCTGCCAGAGAGGCAACATCAGCTCCTTCTGCAGCACCCAGGGTGCCAGCCCTGAGTCCCTGCTTTGCTTTCCGCCCCCCTCATGCCTTCCTAGGCTCTTTCTTCCCCTCTCGTGGTCAGGTTGTTTGTGCCTGCCTTCTTTCAACCAAATTAGCTGAAAGCAAATGTTGCTGCTTCTCACTGGAGCTGTGATTGTGAAAGGCTCTGGGGCTTCTGGAGGGAAAACCACACGTCCTCCAAATAGCAAACTGGAATCCTGGCACCAAAGGAGCAGAAAGGGATCAGAATAAAGAAGGGAAGAAATCAGCCTTGGCCCAGCCATCCTCCTCCCCTTGCTTCATCAGCAGGGAGCTCTGCACCCAGAGATGCCCTAATCTCTCAGGAAATGACAGCTCAGGGTCCAAGCTGGTTTACAGAAGGGAAACGGATCTGACTCAATCCTAAGTTTCTGGATCAAATTTGGGCCTAAGCCAGTGTGCAGCCACTGGAAGGTTTGACCATGTGCTTTCCAGAGATTCTCCTCAGCCCATGGACAGCTCTGCCAGCTCACCCGTGCAGGACCTTAGAGGAACGGACCCCGCCCAGCCAAACGACGTGGTTCGCTTGCGAGTAGTCTCCTCCCTGAACCTCAGCTGGGAGACCACTGTCTGCTCTGCAGCATGGGAGAAGATGCAGTTGGAATGACAATCAAACCATGTCCAACCATCCTACCCGACTCACGGCTGGTGTAGAGCAGGCTGCTCCAGAGGAGGTCAGCTCCCTAAATTCATTCCCGAGTATTAACCCATCTTGTGCCTTTGTAATAGACCCTCAAACAGGAAAGACATGAGACAACTTTGTGCAAGCCTTCAGGTGTTTGCCCACACAGTGACTCCAGAACAGGGATCTGCCTCTCCTGGCTCCCAAGGCAGCCACAGTCACTGCGTGGTACTGGCTGCTTACTAGCCCTTGCATAACTGCGGAGCAGCACTCCCCACAGACCCTGCCAAGACCTCTCTGAGCAGACAGGAAAAGCATTTTCCTGCGCAGGAACCAGAACAGTCTCCTGAACGGTGGGACTGCCCTGCTGCGCCTGGGGAGAAGGTGTAAAGTGTGTGTGGGGGGAATCACACTGATTCACAGACTGGTGGGGTTGAAAGGGACCTCTGGGGATCACCCAGTCCAACCCCCTGCTAGAGCAGGGTCATGAGAGCAGGGTGCCCAGGGTCATGTCCAGGTGGGTTTGGGATCTCTGCAGAGCAGGAGACTGAACAACTGCTCTGGGCAGCCTGGGCCAGGGCTCCCTCACCCTCACAGCAAAGAAGTTTCTCCTCCTGGTCAGGCTCCAGCCCCCTCCACTGGACTCTCTCCAGTAGCTCCTCATCTCTCTGGAACTGGGGAACCCAGATCTGGACACAGGACTCCAGACAGGACCTCACTGGGGCAGAGCAGAGGGGGAGGAGAACCTCCCTCAACCTGCTGGCCACACTTTTCTTCATGCACCCCTGAAAATCACTGGCCTTGGCCATGAGGGCCCATTGCTGGCTCATAGGGAATTTGTCCACCAACACTCCCAGGCCCTTCTCCACAGAGCTGCTTCCCAGCTGGTCACTCCTGACCTGTACTGGTGCAGGCGGTTTTTCCTCCCCAAGGGCAGGACCCTACACTTGCCCTTGTTGAACTTCATTCAGTTCCTCTCAGTTCTGTCCAGATCTCGCTGGGTCAACCTGATTGGATTAGCCCAGGGAGGGAGCAGAGTGTCAGGGGGAAGCTCCCGTGGCTTTGCTAACTGGTTTCCTACCGTCAGCCGATGTGGGAGTCTGCACCACGCTCTGCTGCCCTGGCACTGGAGCTCTCGCGCTGCTGATCAGGAGATCGAACTTGGTGCTTCGGCAGGTGTTGGTGCAAACTTTGTCATGCTGGTAGAAGTCGATTTGGCCCGAGTCCATCATCTTCCTGTGCAGGGAGTGGGGAGAGAACCAGGCTCAGCTCAAATTGCAGCTGGGGACAAATGGGAATATTCCATATAGGAATGCTACAGCCATTGGAAGGATGGAGAAAGGGAGACCCAGCACCAATCTGCACACAAACATCTCCTGCAGGGCTTTCGAATGGCAAATACATCCCCTAGCTTCACATTCAGGGTTCCAGCCCCATTTCACTCCCACCACAAGGTCCTCTAGGTGAAGCCACTTCTGCAGAGGATGAGGAAACCTGCCCTGGAGATGCCTGCAGGCTGCTCGCCAGGAAACGTGGGCTTCCTAGAGACCTCCCGGGGACTGCAAAGCAGCTGAAACGCCTGCTTGGGATCCTGCAGCTGCAGCCATGAAGCCCTGAAGCTGGACACAGTGGCAGGCAAGTGAAATACCTCAGCATGATCCCTCCAAGGCGAATGGCTCTCTTCCAGTCCTTCAGGGTCGACTTCCCAGCCAGGTGAACAAAATGTTTGGGGCTGATCAGTTGATCATTGAACTGACAATGAGATAAACAAAGGCTCAGCTAACACAAGGAAACATCGAGTCAAAGGCTGTACTGGGACACCCAACACTACCAGCCCGCAGCTCAGCTAAGCCCCCACTTCTACCCAGAAAGAGGAGCTGCTTCTCCAATCCCTGCCAATTTTGAAGCCCTCAGTACAACAACGCTCATGACAGAGATGACCACAGGGATGATTTGCCGGCTGTCAGCACTGAACCGCACAGCTCCAGCCAGGAACAGCCCTGGAGGCTTTTGTAAGAAGAGATGACCACATCAGCTCCCTCTGTGATCATGTACAGTCATCCTGGAGACTGTCAAGGTAGACTCCTGGTACATCAAACAGCCGAGCAACACCTCTCTGACACAGGTATTCACACGGGCATCTGCTCTGTTCCCGCTCCGGTGACTAAGATAGGTCCTGTTGAGGGGCAGCAACTGCATGCTCCCACCACAGTGATGCAGGGACTCAGCCTCAGCGCTTTGGCTGTTACATCAGCACAAGGGGAAAAAGTAACAGCAAGATTTCCCTTCTCAATGCAACCTGTTCACCGAGGAAGTGACGAGTATCAGGACACCAAGGGAAAGAGATAAGGAAGAAAAGCTCTGGCAGATCGCAGTATACGTCCCCTGCCTGCCTGCAGCTCCAAGGCTCTTGTCAAGTGCCAAATGTGATTTAACTCTGATTTAAACAGTAACCAAGAGCAGCGTTGAGATACAAGGTGGGTGACAAGCCTTCGCTCCTTAACCCACTCCCCCCTGCTTCTGCCCATGCTAGAAACAACTTCAGCACTAACAATCCAGCAATGCTGCAACAGCAAAATCACTCGGCTCCAGGACAAGGCTCGGATGAAACACAAAAAGTATGAAAGCCAAACCTTGAGAGCAGAGGAATCCGCTGCAGAATTCCCGTACCTTTACACACTTGACATTAATCCCCGGACAGACGAACTTCTTCCAGAGCAGGATGGCCTTGCTCTCCCCGCAGGTGATGGGGTAGGCGATCTCGATCTCCTCATTCGTTTCAATGGTGCTGGGATCTGGGGGAGGAAGGGCTGAGAATGAACCGTTCCTCCCAAAAAAGCTCAAATCCTGCAAGGCAGGAGCTGAAAGCTCGCAGGTTGTGAGACCTACACTCAGGAAGCCAAAAGAAGGGCTGTTCCCAGTTCAGGATCAGTCCCCTCTCAGTCTTCTCCAGTTATGAGCTCTAACAGCAACTGGCACCTGCTTTTTAATGCAGAAACACCCAAAGTGAAGCTCATCTGTCAGGAGCACATGGGACTGGAAACCCAACACATCTATAAGGTGCGGGGGGGTCAGTGAGAACCATCTCCGTGGAAAGCACAGATCTCTCTGAGATTTCTGGGAGCTCTGGTATGTCTTTAGCAGCGCTATCAGGTATTTACTGATAATATATTCTCTTCACCTGCAGTTTCTGCCAGAAGACCCTCACCCTCGCAGGAAGCAGAGCACCAATTACAATCTGGTGACAGCAACCTGGTGGCAGGAGTCGTTTCCCACCTGCTCCTGGGGATGGCAGGGAGCACGCAGAGCCAACCCGCCCGGTTCTCCCGCACCACCACCCCAAACTGCCAGGCTGGTCGTTCAGCAGAGAACCAGCAATCAGAGTGAGGTGCCTCAGCCAGCACAGACACATAAAACGATCAGTCCTGTCTGCTAGTGTCACACTAGGGTGAAACCTCGGCTCCCCTGGACCCCCTGGGAGCCCTTACCAGTCACCGCAGGAGAGCCAGGATCTCAGTTCCAGGACTTTGAGACCAAGCAGTAACAGCAGACTCTTATTCCAGAGTATGCCCAGACCCTGCACCCACATCCATGCCTGGGAAACCGCATCTGCAGGGGCAGAGCCAGAAGGAAGCCCAGCGAGCTGGAGACACCAGCTCAGCAGCGACCAGCCCTGCAGAGGAGGGGATTCTGCCCACGCCGAGCGGGAACTCACCAATCCCTTCCTCGAGCTTGTGGATGGTGTGGGTCTCGACAGCCACTACGGCGGCGCTGGCCTCAGAGCCCTCTTGGTAAATCCTGTTGTGAAAGCGGCCACTCGTAAACAAACCATACAAATCACAGGAAATTAAGATTCGCAGCACGGGGTTAAAACTTGGGTTCATTTCTGTCTTGCCTGACCTCCAGGGACGCAGATTTCTTTTGATACCCTTTCAATCAGAGGCAGTTTTTTGGCACATACAAAATACCATAATAATCCCAAGGACTGAAACACGCAGAGGCGTTCCCAGCGCTGTCATCGCACCCTCCACGCTGCCAGCGCCACTGAAGCAGCTCTGCAGAGTGCTTCCCTGTGCCTTCTCCTCTGGTTTCTGTCACTGTTACCCACGACAACAGGAAGCAGAGCTCAATGGCCCAAGATTTCCCTTCCAGCCCTGCGTGACACTGCAGCATGGGCAGTCACGCAGGGAAGGGTCACTGTCAGGCCCACAGCCATCCTGCCCGGAGCATATTATCAAACTGGGGCTAGTATATTTACGTCCTGAGTGATCCAGCGTGAAGATAAAGCTGCCGCAAAACCCCCTCCACCATCCTGGCCTCACCGTGGTTTAGAGGAGGGTTATTTTAGGGGAACGCTGGTGCAGAGGCACGCGTGGATCTGGCCACGTGGGCACAGACCACCATGTACAGCAGCTGCAGTATGGCAAAAATCCACCCTGGGGACGGAGAGGGAAGAGGGAGACCGGGAGGGCGTGTGGCCAGGGCAGCAGCGTGACCACCTCGCTGCTTCCCCACCGGGCTGCCAGGATCTGGAGACAGCAGCGCGCAGCCATGGCCCCACAGGACAACTTCAGTCCTCGGAGGCCCCACGACAGCGACACATAAAAGCTTTTTCCTTTGCGTCGTATTTTTCTCTCTACCGTGTGTGGCACAAAAGCGACACAGACCTGGAAAGTGCAGCAACGCTCGGTCCCCACACCACGAAAACCCACAGGGACCCCCCCTCCAAATCCCACCCCGCTCCTCCCAGACGCACCAGTACCATCCAACTCACCCTTGCTGCACCGGCTGGAGCTGCAAGATCACTTGGGTTTTGGTATCCTCCGGGTTCTCCCCTTCGTTTCCGTCACTTGGTACAACCACCACATCACCCACAGGGACGCTCACTTCAGCATTCGCCATCTCTCACATGAAGCCCAGCGTCGAGGGTGCCGCGGTGCTGCAGAGGGCAAAGCGGAGGCAGGTCTGTGCCGCGGCAGCACCGCTGCCTGTGCAGGCAGAGGGCTGTAAGCATGATCGCCCAGTCTCGCTGCAGCGAAGGCCGGGCTAGTGGGGACCACGGGGCCGGCAGAGCGAAGCTGCGGCTCCAAAGAGAGGACCAGGCATTTTAAATCCACCACTAGAGCGAGACACAAGCGCCTGTCAACACACGCGAGGGTTTCTGCTCCCCTGTCGATCACGATAGCAGGGAACGTCTCATCCCACGATACAAAACCGACGGGGGCAGAACCCTCAGTGCCATCCCACTCAGAACTTAGCTCTCTCCACAGCTCCCTGGTCCCACAAACCCTTAGGGTGTGTTTAGGTGAGAGGGCAAGAAGGTTTCTGAGACAGAGCTTCTCCCCGTGGCTGGCAGCGCTTCCAGCTGCCCTTGGGATGCTCTGATCCCTCACTCCCAGGGACGTGCCAGGAACTGATCCTTCCCACCGCACTGGGGCTGTGGAGAGGCCGGTATTGCCGGTGTGGTGCCACAGAAGATCCTCGCAGGGGGTCACTGGTACCACTAGCAGGGAGGCACAAAGGCGGTTTTGTTACTGCTGTGGGGCTGGAGCTCAGCCCGGGGGCAGGAGCAGCCCCTCAGGGGTTAAAGCTGCTGGGAAAGTGCTTGTGTCAGGAAAGGAGCTCAGGGTCTCAGGGCAGGTGACGGCTGGGACGCAGCGGGACAAGCGAGGAGAGCCACTGGCCCGGAGGACTCCAGGCCATGCACACCTCTGGGGTCACTGCGCCTCCGGCCTCGGCCACATATTCACCCGCTCGGGGCACCCAAGGCAGGCCGGACCGCCGCCTAGGACCCCCCCGAGGGACAGCAGGGCCGCGGCTTCCTCAGGATTTCCGGAGCGGGGGGACGGAGAAAGCCCGACGGTGACCGGCAGCGGCCCGCTCCAGAGCCCAGGCCGCGGGCGGGGGCTGCAGACCGGGCCCCGGGCAGGGTGAGGGGCCGGTGGGGCAGCACGGAGCAGGCTCTCCGCCCCGCCCCGGGAACCCTCTAGGCCTCGGGAGAGGCCGCGGCTCCCCCGGCGGGCAGAGGTGACCCTGGCGGGCGGGGGTCGCCGAGGCGAGAGGTCAGCGCCCCCCCCACAAGGCCGCGGCCGCCTCCCCCCTGGGTCAGGGGTCAAGGGCGGGGGGGCAGGCGCGGGGCCCCCCCCCCCCGCGGCTGGCGGTGGCGGCGGCGGGGCGGGGCTGCCCGGGGGAGGGGTGTGGCCCCCCCTCCTCCCCCCCCCCGCCCCCCCCGCGGCGCGCGACGTCCGCCCTCACGGCGGCGGCACGTACGGCGACGCGCGCTGGGGCGCCCCCTCCCCTTCCCTCCCCGGCGGGCCGGGCCGGGCCGGGCCCCCTCCCGCCCCGCCCCGCCCCGCCGCGCCGCGCCGCCGCCGCCGCCTGGCCCCTCCCGGCTCCCGTAGCGCGGCGCCGGCCGGCCCTTACCGTCGCCGAGCGGCCGAGTCCAGGGGCTGGGAGAAGGGGGAGGAGGGGGGTAGGGTGGGGGGGGAAGCGGGCCGGGCAGGAGAGAGCATGCGCAGTAGCCGCCGCGGCCTCGGCCGCCAGCACTTCCGGCCGCCGCCTGCCTTAAAGGAGCCGCGAAAGGCGGCGGCCTGCTGCCCCCTGGCGGCGGCCGGCGGCAGCGCCCCGCGATGCCGGGACATGAGTGACGGTGTGCGGGAACCACGGTGGGGTCTGGACCCAGCCCACCCCCCCAGTCCCCGGGGGACATCTGGGGCGTCCCCAGCCCCGCCTCAGTGCTCCGCGTCCCCCCAGCCTAGAGCGCGGACCCCTCCAGGGTGCCCGGCCCTTCCCACACCGACGGCCCGGCTGAGCCGCCCCGCTCCCCGCGGTGCCGGCTGATTGACAGCGAGGCGGCCCAGTGGCGGCGCGGGGCCGGGCGGCGGCAGCCAATGGGCGCGGCGGGGCGGGGCGGGGGCGGGGCGGGGCCGCGGCGGGGCCGCTGGCGGTGGCGGCGGCGGCGGCGGTGGCGGCGGTAGGATGCGGGCGGGCGGCGGGGCGGCGCGGGGAGCGCTGGCGCTGGCGCTGCTCCGCCGCTGCCTTCTGCTGGGCTCGCTGGGGCTGCGCCTGGCCGGCGGACAGGACGGTGAGTGCGGCTTGTGCGGCACCGGGACACGGCACGGGAGCCCCGCTCCCACCGGTACCTCCGAGGCTCCAACTTCCCTCGACGGGATGGGCCGTGCGCTGCAGGAGGAAGGGGGACTGGATCCGCGATGGGGCCGGAACCGGGACCGGGACAGGGACGGGACAGGCTCTCTTCTGCCCCGGTACCGATCCGGGACGGGCTCCTCAGTGTGTCCGGACCGGGATCGGACCGGGATGGGCTCGCCGGTACCGACCCGGGACAGGTTGCCACTGTCCCCAGACCAAGACTACACCGGGACGAGGTCCCCGCGGTCCGCCTGTCTCGGTACTGATCCGGGATGGGGTCCCCGCCATCCGTCTGCTCCAGTACCGGACGGTACGAGCTCCCCGCTGCCTTCATCATCCCCTCATCGCTCCGGCCCTGCACCCGCACCCCGGTTCCACAGCCCCTGCCCCGCTCCCTCCGTCCCACTCTGCCCCCGATGCCGGGGTGCTGCCTGCCCCGGAGGTCCCGGGATCCCCGGGGTCGGCTCCTTCCCGCCTGCAGGGCTTTCCCCGGGAACCCCTAATCCCCTGCCCCGGTTTAAGAGATTCTTAAGCCAGAGCTGACGAGGAACGGCCAGGAGAGCCGGGCAGTGGGCTCCTTACCGGGGATGCTGCGGGCCCCGGCAAGACCCCACGGGGATGTTCAGCCAAACGTCCCATCCCAAAGACACTGGGCACCGCTTGTCCCCAACTCATCCAAGAGCGAGACGAGGACGGGACACCCAAAGCCTCGTTCCCAGCGAGGGGAAACCGAGGCACGGGCCAGGACAGGATCGCTGGGAGCAGAACCCCGCTGCGTGGGGGTTTGGGAATTGGGGAGAACAGCCACGGGATCCCAAACCGGGATGGTGACCCGGAGCATTCCCGGGGCCGGCAGCGTGCCGGGCTTTTCTCGGAGCATTGCCCTGTGGTGTCTTTCCTGCATCCTGTGAGGAGACAAACAAATCCCCGTCTGGGATGGCCCGGCCGCCGCGTCACCTTCACCCAGCGGAAACCCAGTTTTCCCAGTTTCTTTGGCCACTGATATTTTTTTGTTGGTGGGGGGGATGGCAAGTCCCCAGTCCCCTGCCATGGCTCTGCCTTTGCCATTCCCAGCCCCTCAGTACCGTCTTTGGAGCCAAATCCCCAGCTTGTCTCTTGCCTTATCTCCGGCATGCGCCGGCCACGCTTGGGATGCTTTTCCCGAGGATTTCCTTTCCCGGGATGTTTTTTTCTCAGCGTGGGTCCCCCCCAGCTCCTCCACACCCAGGCTGGACCTGGGGGGGTCCATTCAAGCCCCCAGCTCGGGCACAAGTGCCAGGCTTTCCTGGCCAGAGCGGGTTTTCCCTGCGGATCCCGATGGCTCTGACCTTCCTTGCCAGAAACTCCCCCAAAATACCCCAGACTCTCTCCCTGCCCCAGTGCCCCCCCCCCCCACCCCGGAAGGCCTGATCCTTCCTGGCTCTGCTGTAACAGGGAGCACTGCCCAGCCAGGGGGGTTTTCCCAGTCCCCCATCCCTGCGCAGGGGGTATTCACAGAATAACCCCCCCCGGCTTGGCCGCCAGCCCTTCCTGCAGGCCTCGAGGCAGGGGGGACACACTGGCATTTTCCACCTCCGGCAGCCCCCCCCTTTTTTTTTATCCCTGCAGGATTTTCCCCCGCCAGGGCTTTGTGCCGTCTCCCGGCGACGGCGCGGGGAGCCAAGGCAGGGGCGAAGCCATGCCCGCCGTCACTTGTCTTTCTGCCTGCGCTGGGATGATGCTTGGCAGGAGCAGCAGCTTTTTGGGGATACGGTGGGAGGGGGTCGAATGATAGACCCCCCCCCATCCCAGAATCCTGCCCAGAAATCCCGGCTGGTTCCAGACACTCATGTTTCAGGATATTCCCTCATGTCTGGGAGTGACGAGGCCAGAGAAAAGCCCCTTTTGTGGTGGGTGCTGGCACGAGGCGGTGGAGATGCTGCTGCCCAAGGTCACCCTCAAGGTCAAGGCCGAAGCCGGTGGTTCCCAGGGGCTGCTCGGTGCTGTACAACCCCATGTAAGGGGTTACTTCATCCTTGCATCCTTTGTATCCCCCCAAAACCGGGGTTCTCCTGGCCTGGGGGACAGAGAGGAACTGGAGGTACGGGTCTGCACTGGGTGGCTGTGGGGGAAACTGAGGCAGCTTCATCCCTGGATTCATTCCCCCTGGGGACTGTCCCTGGTGGGGGAAGCAGACAGAAAAGCCACCAAAAAATGTTTCAGACGAGGAAAACATTTAGAAGGGTCTGTGGGTGACTGTGGGGTGTCCATGGGGCCACGCCAAGTGGGGAAACTGAGGCAGGGAGCAGCCTGACTGAGCCACCCACCACCCCGGTCTCTCTACAGGGGACGGCTGTGGCCACACGCTGCTGACACCCCACAGTGGCACCCTCAGCTCCAAGAACTACCCCGGCACATACCCCAACCACACTGCCTGCCGCTGGTGGCTGCGGGCCCCCCCGGGCACCTCCCTCCTCCTCGCTTTTGGGGATGTGGACCTGGAGCCCTCGGAACACTGCGCCCGCAGCTCCCTGCTGCTCGCTGACCCCCAGGCTGGCACTGTCTACGGTAAGGGAGGGGTGTCCTGGGGTGGGGGGAAACTGAGGCAGCACCCGCTGAGGGGCTGCGGATGGGGGGTGTGCGTGGGAGTGATGTCACATTGTGTAAAGTCCTGGAAAATAAGAATATCAGGAAAATCTGGGTTTTAGCTGATTTCATCATGGGGAGGGAGTACCTGTGGAGGGGGATACCCAAGGAGGGGGATACTTGAGGAGGGGGTACCTGAGGACAGGGGTATTTGAGGAGGGGGGTACCCGGGGATGGGATTATCTGAGGATGGGGGTACCTGAGGAGGGGGATATCCAAGGAGGGGGGTACTTGAGGAGGGGGCTGTGGCGAAGCTGGGGGGAGCACCCAGTTGGGACCAGATGCAGCCGCCGATTAATTAATCCTGCCTGCCCAGCCGCTGCCCAAACAATTCCAGGATTTTCCCGGAGAGATTTAATGGTCTTGGAGGGATCTGACAGCACTGGGAGGATGGCGGATGCTGCGGGAGACATCTCGGGAGAGGGGGGAAGCGTCAGCACTGGGGTATCAGTGGGGTGGGGTGGAGGAGCAGCCCCCAGGCCAGTTTTGTCCCTGTTCTCCAGGGCTTTCCCCCTTTCTGGGCTGGTACCCAGAGAGGTGACAGCACGTGAGGTTCCCGGTCCCCATCCCCTCTGCCATGGCCTTGGGGACATGTTTGTCCCCATCTCCCAGGATCCTAAAGCTGAGAGACCACCTGGCCCAGGCTGAGGGGTCCCAAAGCTACGCGGGAAAGGGGCCACCCCCCAATGATACTCCCGGGGGGCTGGCAGAGGCGGTGGGGGCCTGGGGGAGGTGGCCAGGCACCCGCAGCCCCTTCGGGTGCCTTCACCGGGGCTGTGCATGCCGGCGGGCAAGGGGTGACGCACGGCTGGGCCAGGGTCCCACTCTGACGCTGGCCCTTTGAGGAGTCCCAGATGTTTTTCGGGAAGCGGCCGGAGCAGGCGGAGGCCGTGGCCTCCGTCCCGCTGACTCAGCCCCGGGGTCTGGCACCAGGCCTCATCCTGCCTGGGGTCCCCGCGGGGGTGGCAGCCTCCAGCCTGCAGCTCAGCCAAGGGGTCCCCAGCACCCAGGGGGTGTGTGGAGCTGCTGGCTGGGTGGGCACTGGTACCAGACATGGCAGAATCTGGCCAGGGCACTGCTGGCATCTGGCAGGAAATCTGTGTGTGTCATCTGCATGTCATCTGCATGTCATCTGCATGGCATGTTAATGTCACGCAGAGCTCTCCTTCCGTCACATCTGTGACCCTGTGACATTTCTGCACACATGCAGGTCCCATGTCCCCTGGGCTCGACCCCTCAATATGACCCAGGCAAGGCAAGGGTGTGGGTCAGGATGGGGAAATTGAGGCACGGCACAACCCTACAGGGGGTGTGTGAGGTGTTTGGGCAGCGATGGCATTTGCCCAAAGCATCTTTGGGTGCCCTGAGGTCCTGGTGACATGACACAGAGTGGAGAGATGCAGGGTGGTGGTGGCGGGGTGACGGCAGTCTGGGGATTGGAGCCACCTCTTGTCCCCGGCTGGGACCAGAGATGTCCCCAAGGAACCTGCCTGCCTGCTAAGCTGAGTTTAATCAGGGAGATGGAGACTGCAAATTAATTTGGATTAAACGGGGGGATTTAGGAGGCAGCTTTGACAGCGCCTGTGAAAGGGGAGATGGGGAGGGGATGGGGATGCAGCCCCTGTTTCGGGATCCCACGGGGTCACACTGAGTGTGCCAGCCCTGGCAGCGGGGGACACGGTGGCAGGTGCCTGAAAAGGGCTGGTGGCCTTGGGGAAAACGTTTCTGGGAAGTGGTGGGGGGTGCCTGTCCAGCCAGGAGCCCGTCTGTCCCTACTCAGGGAGGTGGGGACAATTTGGGTTGCCCCCCAGGAGCCTAGTCCAGCTCCAACCCCAGTTCCTGGGGGCTGCGACCCCCACCCCCACCCCGCCGTGCTGCTTGTGGCTGTGGGGGGACAGTCTGGTGGGTGGGAGGAGGTGGGGAACAGTGGGGACAGGGTGGGCTGCGGGGGGCTGTGCTCCAGGTCCCCCCACCCATAGCTTTGGAGATGGGGCCCTGGGCATGGGACCACCCTGGGGTTGGACCACCCTGGGCATGAGGCCACCCTGACATGAGGTCACTGTGGGGTTGGAACCACCCTGAGTGTAGTCCTAGCAAGGGCTGACCCCGGGGGAGGTGACATCCTGGGGTTGGGGTGCCCATGCCTGTCCCCGGGGAGCCCCAATCTTCCCCGCGGCCCCGTCGCTGTGGCAGGACCCTACTGCAGGAACGCCAGCCCCGCCGCCCCGCTCCTGGTGACAAACTCCAGCACCGTGACCGTCCTGTTCAACAGCACCAGCCACCGCTCGGGACGAGGCCTCCTCCTGTCCTACGCCACCTCACAGCACCCAGGTAGGGGGGAATGTCCCCCAGGGATGCCGAGAACCACCCTGGGCTGTGTCTCAGCCCATGGCGGGGGGCATGGCCGAGGTGGAGGGAGCTCCTTGCTGACCCCAAGGTAGGGTCCATGTTCTCCTTGGCTGGGGGTGCAACATGGGAGACCCCCAGGACCCCCCACAGCACCCCAGACCCCCAGATCAGCTGGGACCCCAATATTGGGCAGAGCCGCAGAGATGGGGCCAATGGCTGCAGGGACCAAGGAGCCATCTCTGGAGTGCCCCAGGGCAGAGGTGGGTGCTGTGGGAGGGGTGGGGGGTCCCTCACCCTGGGGTGTCCCTGCCTTGCAGACCTGGTCTCCTGCCTGGTTCGAGGCACCCACTACACACAGGAGCACATCAGGTGAGTGGCCAGGGGGTGCGAGTGGTCCCTGCTTTGGCGTCCCCCACCCTGGCATCAGCCCCTGGTTTTGTCCCCATCCATCTCCTGGGTGCCTGAGCTGCGCTCGCCCCGGGGCTTTTGGGGTGCAGCCATGGCAGGATGGGGACCAAAGTGGGTGCTCAGAGGGGATGGGATGGGAGTGAACCCTGACCCACCCTCACTGCGTGTTCCAGCGTGTACTGCCCCGCGGGCTGCAAGGACATCGATGGGGACATCTGGGGCAACCCGAGCCAGGGCTACCGGGATGTAAGTGCACCCTGCAGGTTGGCTCCCATGGGTACACCCAGCAGGGACAGTCCCCAGCCTGTCCCCAGCAGCAGAGCTCAGGGGCTGGATTTGGCCCTGGGGTGCCCCACGGGCTGTCTCACCCCCACCCCGCTCTCCGCAGACCTCGGTGCTGTGCAAGGCGGCCGTGCACGCCGGGGTGATCGCGGACGAGTTGGGCGGGCAGGTCACCCTGTCCCGCGAGAAGGGGATCACGCTCTACGAGTCGGCCTTCGCCAACGGGCTCCACTCCAAAAGGTGGGTGAGGGGGGGCCAGAAACCCTGGCTGCACCCCGCATCCGGCCGTGGGACCCATCCGCGCTGACACCCCTCAATTTGGGAGACCCCCAGGGTTTGCTTACCTGGGAACCCCCATCTGATGCACCCCCGCTTTCTGCCCCACAGGGGATCCCTCTCCGAGAAGCGGCTCATATTCCACAAAGGTATTTTTTTCCCATTTCCCCTGAAATTAAGCCACAATTCTGGCTGCCAAACCTGGTGCCACCCCTCGTGCCATGCCTGGTTGGGGGTCCCGGGCTCCCAGTGTGCTGTCTCCCATTGCCAGCCTGCGGTGACACGCTGGAGGTGGCCGCCTTCAACGCCTCATCGTGTTGGCACGAGGTTGATGCGCTGGGCCAGGACCGAGCCTGGGGGGCCGAACGGGCAGCGCTTGGCACCCATGGCCACTCCTGGGCGGCTGAACCTGGCTCGGAGGCCACTTGGCTGGAGCTGGACCTGGGCGCCCGCAGGAAAATTAGAGGTGAGCGTCAACCATCAGACTGGGGACAACAGCTGCCCTGGCCTTGTGCCACCCTGACCACTGTCCTCTCCATGGTGACATGGGTGCCAGCCTCACTGACCCCCCCAAAAAAACTGCCCAGAGTAGTTGCAATCCCCCCAATAACTCCCAGAAGGCATTGGAGCTCCTTGTGCCATGGTTTTACTGGTGCAAATGGGATGCAGACAGCACCAACCCCCCAGGCTGTCCCTGCCCCCGCCGCATCCGCAGCCGTTTCTGGGATGAACAAGTTAATATTATGCTCTTGCATCTGGTGCCAGCCAGCGGCTTTTGTTCGGCCAGAGCCTGCCCAAAGCGGGGGCTTTGTGCGGCAGCGGCTGGCGACCACGGCCAGGAAAATGGGGACATTGTCCGGCCGGAGGCTGGAGGAGGGAGGAATGCGGGGCTGGCAGTCAGGGCCGGAGGTTATCGGCTCCTGGGGGCAGAGTGGGGGGTCCCACACTCGAATCTGCCACCCAAACCTCCCTCTCAGGGCTGGAGGGATCCCCTGGGGGTAACAGGGGGGTAACATGTTGTGTCCCCCCCGTTCCCCTCCCAGCAGGGACCTGGGTATCCCAGAGATGGGGGTTGTTCTGGCTGGGAAAGCTCTGAGGGCACCTTGGGGCAGAGAGCACTCCCTCCCCTCAAGCCCTTCCCCAGCCCTGCATCCCCCTGCCCCGGGCTCACTCCTGCACCACCAGGCATCATCACAACGGGCTCCTCTGAGCTGTATGACTACTACGTGACATCCTACCGGGTCTCCTCCAGCCGTGACGGGAAGAACTGGAGACCCTACAGAGGCAGTGGTGGCCAGGAGGACAAGGTGGGCATGGGGGCGATGACACAGGACACAGCAGGGGGCTGCAGACCCGCTGGCAGTGGACAATCAGCCATCGTCACCCTCCTCACCAGGTCTTTGAAGGGAACGCCGACAGCCACGGGGAGGTCTCCAACGCCTTCATCCCCCCCATTGTCGCCCGCTATGTCCGCGTCATGCCTCAGAGCTGGCACCAGCGTGTGGCCTTGAAGGTGGCCCTGGTGGGCTGCCAGCTGGCGCGGGTCCGCGCACCCCGGCCCTATGGTGAGCTCTCACCCTGCTCCGGACATCCCAAATGTTCCATGAGGACCTCTGCCTCCCCATACACCCGGTGATGGTCCCACACTCAGGGTCCCTGCTCTGCCTCACAGTGCCCAGTGTTCCCGAGGAGGTCCCTGTCCCCACCAGCCGCCCAGCCAGCCACACACCCATCCCTGGCATCGCCCTGGACCCGGAGAAGGCAGGTGGGTGCCATGGTGGGGACAGCATCGTCCTGTGGGTGCTTCAGGCACCGACAGACCCACTCGGGCTTTAAGATCCTGTATTGATTTTCCTTCTCTGGTGGCCCTGTCTGGGCTCCTGGCAGCCCTGGGTGCAGAGGGGTGGGATGGGGCACCCGGGAGGCTGACGCTGCCCTCCCTCCCCAGGCTCCACGCTGCTGGTGATGCTGCTCATTGGTGGCTTCGTGCTCCTCTGCTCCACCCTCCTGCTGCTGGCTTTCCTCTGCCACAGGAAGAGGTGGGTCCTATCCTGCACCCCACTGCGCCGCAGGGCCCCCAGCACCTTCTCCCCAAAGCCCAGCAGCTCCGTTCAGCTGCTCACTGGGTACCAAGGGGTGCAGCCCCCTGTGCAGTGGGTGTGAGGAGGTGGGTGGTGATGGGCATGGGGTGGCTGGGACCTCTCACCCCCATCTCACTCTCCCCTTGGCAGGAAGCCGGCTGTGGAGCTGAACTCTGGGATCTCCAAAGGTAAAGGGTCCCCAGCCCCTCCCCGGGGGTTCCTGCTGATCCTCAGGGCCAAATTCAGGAGGGGTGCAGATGGTTTAATGGGTGCTGCAGCTGAACCCTGGCCCATCCCACTCCCGGGGGCACCGATCTGTCCCCAAGGGACAGCATGTGACAACTGGGGGGTTTCTGCTCTCTGCTCAGGGTACCCCAAACTGAAGCCGAGCCCAGCGTGCCCCCTGCAGGGCCTGCCACCCCCCGGCTCCACGCTGGCCTCCTTCCCCACAGCACCCGCCTCGCCTCCATCCCTCAGCCGGGCCCATTCGCCAGGTAACAGGGACATCGGGGCACGATCGGGACCCTCAGCCCAGAGCTATCCACGGTCGCACCCTGGGTACACCCTGGGCTGCCCATTCCCTCCCAGCACCGCCCAGTTCTGCCCCTTGTCCTGCATCGTGGTCCTGTGCAAGAGGGAGACTCTGGCAGGGCTTATTACTTATCGTTATTATTATTATTATTATTCTACCTCGCACCTAGTGGGCACTGGAAGGTGGCTGGAGGGCACCAGGAGCCCTGTGCCATGCTGGGGCAGAGGGACATGCCCGTCCCCATGGGGTGGGTGTTTTGGCACGCATCTGCTCAGCCTTGGGGGTCCAGATGTGCCCATTCTTTCCACCTGTGGGTGCCCCCACCCCAACCACATCTGGAACAGCTCCGTGACCCCTTCCCCGCTGTGGGGACAGTCCCCCAGCTCAGAGCCCACTCTCCCCGCTGCAGAGTACGCCGAGCCCGACCTGGTGCAGGTGAGCCCCGGCAGCCAGCCGGGCCCTTCCACCTTCAAGCCACTCCCGGACGAAGGCTACACGTTACCGCTCGTCGTGAGCCACTACGACGTGCCGGGAAAATACCACGAGTATGCCGAGCCGCTGCCGCCCGAGCCGGAGTATGCCACACCCTTCAGTGAGCCCGACCCCGCCGGTACCCACCGGAGCTGTCCCCCGGTGCGGTACGACGCACCCACCCCGCGGCCTGGAGAAGTGCCCAGCGGGGTGACCACGGCTCCCCGGGGGGAGCGGTCAGCGAGCCCCGGTGGGGATATCCCCTCTGCGGAGGGGTCCCGCTTCCCGCGGGGGGACTGTCTGCTCTCACACGTCTACCACGAAGCCTTGTGAAGTCGGGAGAAAGCGGAACCCGGCGGCGGCAGCGGGACGGAGGGTGGCGCGTTCCGGGCGGAGGGCCCCGGTAGAGATATTTTTTAAGCACAATCTTATTTAAATACATATATTATATACACCTGTCATTCACCGCTCTCCGCGCCGGGCCTCAGGGTGGTGGGACGGCTCCTCTGCGTTTTTCTCTCCACTTTTCTCTATCCTTAAACATGAGTCTCTCAGGGCGCCAGAACAAGCGGTTACCGGCGGCCCCCAGTTGCAAAAATTGTGCTTCCGAAATCTCTTGATGTCGATTCCGCGGGAGCGGCCGTGCGGCCCCCCCGTGCCACGCACGGCAGAAGCCCTTTTTAAGGCTCCGCCTTCCGTCAGCCGCCACCGGAAAGCAACAGAGTACTCCCTAGCTCACGGCGAGATACGAGTTCCTCCCAACACAGGGTGCCCGAATTCCTGTTCCTCCTCTCTTCCTCTTCATGTTTCCTCGTTTCTTTCTGCATTTCTTCGGGTTTTCCCCCAAAATTCTCTGTTTTCCCCAAGAAACTAATATGGAAATCGCGCGGGGCATGCTGGGGCGTATTCCCGCCGCATCTCCGCCGAGGAGGAGAGGGTGGTGCCCTTGGCGGGCGCAGTGGCGCGCATGAGCAGAAGCTCCCTCCTGATTGGCTGATGCTGCGGAAGCGTTTCTGCGTGGCGGCGGGCGGTGCCCCGGAAGGGCTCAGGGTGCGCGGCGGAGGGAGCGCAGCTGGTGGCGGGGTCTCGGTCCGCCCGCGGGTCATGGGGAGGTACGGGACGGCGGTGGGGGGTGGGTCTTGGCGGGTCCTTCCCCCAGTGGCGGAAGGTTCAGGCTGTTTTATACCGGCTTTTACAGCCTAAAATCCGGAGGGAGCGCGGAGGTGGGCGCGGCAGGCTGAGCCCCGCCGATCCCCGGCCTGACGCCGGTGTTCAAACCCCAGCCCGTTTGGCGGTCAGCAGCCGGGGGGAAGAGGGGGTGGTCCCGGAGCCTCAGGGGTGACCCCCTCAGCCCTGACAGCCGGGGTCTGGTCCGGTGCGTGGCGGTGTCGATGACCTTGGCTCTTGCCGACCGCTTTGGCCCCGGCAGCCGGCGGAAATGTTTAGCACGGGGAGGTTTCGTTCGGTCCTGTAACGGTGCTCCCCGTGGGCAATCGTGGGGCTGGTGACCTCTTTAAGCTGGGAAGATGCTGAAAGAAAATCTGTGAGCAGTATGCGTGGAGCTGTGGCCTCCCCGGTGCCGAGTGTCAGTGCCTCGGGGGTGAAAGGTGAAGGTGGAAGCTGCATGTCGAGGAGGTCAGAGGTTTGAGTTACCCTTCAGCACATTACAAACACAACCGGGGGAAAAAAAGACTTTCTTATTCCTTCCCATTTAACTGGTGCACCTCATGGATATGTGGTGGTACCAGACGATTCCTGGAGCAGCATAAGGGAGGACTTTGGCTCACAGTTCTAACAACGAAAACAAAACCCACCAAGTTTCCCAGTTTATTAGCAATAAAGAGACCCCTGGGCCGCACAGTCCTTTGCAGACCTTCTTAAATATGTGGTAGAAATCGTTGGGTCTTGATGGAAGTGGGAGCCCTCCAGGGAATGTGCTGAAGGTTTGGTTGGTTTAACGTAGGCTTTAATTCCTGCTGTAGCACCAGAGCTTAATGAGTGACAGCGGTGCTAATTGTGGCTGCCAGACCTGCTCCTGCCACAGAGGGAAGCTGCTGGTGCAGAGGTCTGGGCTCACTGCACGTTGCTGCTGACAGCAGGTACCGAGATCCTCTGTTTTTGGACAATAAAATGGAATTTAGGCAAATGTCTACTCCCAATTCAGGATCCTGGGCAAGGTCTCGTCCTCCGCAGCAGCGTAGCCCGCAGCTGTGCGATACCTTGTGATAGATAAACCCTCGTGTGCCCTGGTCAGGTCAACGTGAAGCTTTCCTCTCCGTGATATCACGATGGAATAGGTGATATGACCAATATCTGATATTCCTGTAGGAATGAGAGTTGTGAGGAAGAGGAGGAAGCCAGAGTAGGTTAACGCTGCCCGCTGACATACCGGGAAGGCTCTGGAGAATGGCCTCGCCGTTCGCTGGCCCCACGGCGGTGGCTGATGTAATTAAAGATCTAGACACTCAGATAGCTGTAAGTAACCGGCCGGGGCTCGCCGCAGGCCGGCACGCGGGATTCGCCCCGGGAACCTGCTTATCGCCTTGGATTTGTGTTCGGGGATCTTAACGGCACGTGATGGGTGTGATAAGATCCAGAAATAAGGGAACAAAATGACTTTATGCTAATAAAGCACTTTCTGCTCTGCATGGTGGGTGAGAATTCCTGCTCTGTGGGGACGTGAAGCAAGGCATGGGGTGAACAGCCTCAGCTAAAACCGAGACTGTAAAGCCCCTCCTGATCTCATGCTGAGCTCCTCATCTCGAAATGCTGGCTGAGGGGTTTGATGGTGTGAGCATAACCATTTCCCATCGTTAATCCATTTAAAACAGAGCTAGAAACATGCTCTGGGTGCTGCAGAAGTGTGTTGTGGGTGTGAATCCTCCGGACAGCTCCGTGTCCTAGGGTGCGGCAGTGCATGAGCGTGCTGTGGAGTGAAGCACTAAAGAGTTGCTTCTAAGTGCTCCTGTGTGACCTCTGGTTTGTGTTTTGGTGTGAATTAACCCAAACTAACTCTGAGGAGCGGAAAATGTCTGTGTGCAGCTGGGGTAGCAGGTGCTCTGCTCGTGTGGAGCAGTAGGACAGAGCAAAGCTTCTTCAAGCCGGAGGAGTTTAGAGGCTTCCAGCCATGAGACAGAGCGTGTCATCAGTCCGAGTGTCAGCCCAGTGCCCAGTCACCTGGGAACTTCAGGCACTGAAGGGTGAACCTGGGAGATCTGAGTGACCAGTTAAGCCGCCACGACCCACCTCTGGCTCACCAGTACCAGCTTGGTAACTCTGACCTCACTGACTGTGGCTGTCAGGCACCCGGTGTGGGACGAGCAACCCGAGAGTGTGGGTGTGTGCATGTGTTTCTCTGTCTTGTTCCCTCTGAGACCCCAGACTTGCGCTCTCGGAAGTGAGAACGATCCCTGCGTGGTCAAGGCCACATCAAGGAATCGCTGCGGGCTGGGCTTGAGGCAGGGTGTTGCTGAAAGCACCCAGCGGCTGACACCCAGGGGAGCCTGAACCCTGTCATCTCCTCAGCAGTGTGGAGAGGAAGACTGGGATGCTGCCGCAAGAGAGAGCCACATCCTTTAGTTAAACCTTCTTTGTGTGGCCTTTTCCTCGAAGCTGCCTGCGGTCCCAGCGCAGTGTGTTCCCGAAGGCCCTGACCAGAGGGCGTGGGGCCAACACGCACGTGGGGTTCAGCCTGGGGAGCGGGCAGGCAGGTCGGTGCCATGGGCTGCCGCTGCGCTTCTCTTGGTGAGCTTCATATTCCACACACAGGGAAGGTTTTCTTGTCTTCTAACCATTGCTCCTCCCTTCTTGCAGCCTCTATCATCCTCCAGCCCTGTCAGGATGCTGCAGTTCTTCTGGTGAAAGCCATCCTCACCCCATCAAATTCCCCCCCTGCTAACTGTGCCTTTCGTTTCCTTCCCCAGTTGATTGGTTTGGGTCCCCACAACCCCAAGAAGAAGCAGGACCTTGATAAGCTTTACGATCTAAAGGCTAAAGCCCAACAGATTATGAACCAGTTTGGCCCTTCGACCTTGATCAACCTCTCCAACTTTTCCTCGATAAAGCCAGAACCCGCCAGCACTCCACCACAGAGCTCCATGGCCAACAGCACCGCCGTGGCCAAGATGCCTGGGACGCCCAGCGCAGGGGGACGGCTCAGCCCGGAGAGCAACCAGGTAATTTCATTCCTGATTTAGGACAATATGGGGATGATCAGACCTGCGTAATTCCTTAAATTAATGGCTAAAACTCAACGTCTATTAAGTATTGGTTATGGAGTGAGCAAACCTCTTCATGGCTTCCTTCCCTCCCAGGCACTTTCAGGCTAGGTAGGGTGTGAGGGCTCTAGATGTGGAAGTTTTTCCAGTCTCAGGAAAATGTGTATTTGGGCTAAAATTCTTTTAAAATGTGGTTCAGATGGGAGAAGTCAAAGTGCAGGTTTGTAGCCTCCATCTTACTGGGGTGAGGCGAGAGGCAGCATCGCTACTGGGAGCTGGGACTTGAGTGTGGTGGTGTGGAGTCTGTGATGGGTGTAAAATACGCTGCTGCTGCCCAGCGAGTGCTCCAGGAGCACACCCTGAGCTCTGCAGGCTTTGCTGTGACCTCTCTGGGCAGTGTCCCCTGACACAGGCACAGCAGTTCCATCCCTGGTGTGAGGGAACTGGGAAAGGCTGGAACATGGGGCCTGTGAGAAAGATGAGGGGGGACTTTTCAGCAGGGGCTGTTGGAACAGGACAAGGGGTGATGAGTTCAACTGAAAGAAGGAGATTCAGACCAGAGAGAAGGGAGAAATTGTTTTCACTGAGGGTGGGGAGACCCTGGCCCAAGTTGCCCCAAGAGGTGGGAGAAGCCCCATCCCTGGCACCACTGCAGGTCAGGTTGTCCCTTGGGGCTCTGAGCACCCTGCTCTGGTTGCAGATGTCCCTGCTCCCTGCAGGGGGTTGGATTGAATGAGCTCTGAAGGACCCTTCCAACCCCAAACCATCCCGTGATTCTGTGAATTCGCCGTGTGTGTCCAGCTCATCTGACCCGCTGACAGATCAGGGTGATACCTTCATCCTGACCCTGTAGGACTCGGTGTCCTGCTCTTGGTCAGCAGCAGTAAAATTCTTGCTCCCTGCCCTGTGGGAGCTGCCTCCTGCCCTGGAATAACCCAGCACTCGAAGGTCTCTGTTTTCCCTTTGAAACACTGAAGCTGATAAGCACTGAAGCAGTGGAAATGCTTCCTTTGTACCCTGAGCACAAATTTAGTCACTGACTTAAGCCTTAAAACTTCTAGTTCTGCCTTTGTCCCCTCCTGCCACCAGCTTTGCTTCAGCCAGTGGCATTTTAATCCCAGTTTAGCTCAAGAAACTTTTTTACCCTGGCCTGCTGCATTCCACATTCTGTTCAGAGCAACTGGGACTCCAAAACAACTCCTTAACGCCTGATAATCCTTATCTGTGAGTTCCTGAGCTGAGAGCTGGGTCAACACGGGACTGGGGCCTCGGGGTGGTGGGGGAGGACGTCCATGTCCCTGTGCCTGAGCTGCCGGAGCTCCAGCGGGGGAGTAAATCCTCCCTCTTCTCCCACATGCTCAGGTTTTAACCAAGAAGAAACTGCAGGACCTGGTGCGTGAGGTGGATCCGAACGAGCAGCTGGATGAAGACGTGGAGGAAGTAGGTACCAACTCATGGCAGGGGCTGCAGGAAGAGGCAGCGTGGGGTTTTCCACGGCCCGGTGGTCCTGTGTCTGGGGCAGGGAGGGTTTGTTTTATACTTGTGGATTCTCACGTTTGCTGCAGCCTTCAGCCATCCGTGTCCATTTCTGCATCCCGGTGTCTAAGAGGGCTTTAAAACAGCGATTGTAGCAAACGCCTGTGAAATTCCAGCTTCTAAGGGCTCATTTTCAGCCTTTCTGCATAATCCAAGCTGCTTGGTGCTGCTAAACCTGCTCGTTGTCCTTGTTCTGCCCCAGATGCTGCTGCAGATTGCCGATGATTTCATAGAGAGCGTCGTGACGGCCGCCTGCCAGCTCGCGCGACATCGCAAGTCCAACACCCTGGAAGTCAAAGACGTCCAGTTGCATCTTGGTGAGTGATTATTCACATTCTTTTTCCTTCTGCTCAGAGCTGGGCACGCGCCCTGAAGTCTTTACCATGTCTGCGACTCCACTTCTGTGAAGCTGTTCGAGCTGGTGTGCGGGTCCCTGGCTCCCTGCTGGTGTGTCGGTGGTGACGAGGCTGCTGTTGTGGTGGGCTGACCTGTGCTTTCCCTTCCAGAGCGCCAGTGGAACATGTGGATCCCGGGCTTTGGTTCGGAAGAAATCAGGCCCTACAAAAAAGCCTGCACTACAGAAGCTCACAAACAGGTATGGAGCCCTCAGGAGCACCCAGAAGCACATGGTCAAAGCCTGATGTAGGGAGGGTGGTCTTGGACTCCTGGTACGACGTGAATTCAAGCCTCAGCCAAGTGATTTGGACTTGAAATAACTTCCAGAGCCTCCTCACCTGTTTGTGCCGAAAGGTTTGAGGTTGCTCTGGCTCTGCTGTGGTGCTGCAGCACTGGTCATGCCCTCAGAGAAGCAGCAGGACTCACTGTCTAAAGGGCAGCCCAGCTTGGAAGGGCTAGAAACCAGCTGGGAGCTGCAGGCAGTAACTTGTCAGCTGCTTCTTTGCAGGTCAGAAGAGCAATGAAGCTGGTGCAGGGTCTAGAGCACAAGAGTGCTGAGGAGTGGCTGAGGGACCTGGGGGCGCTCAGCCTGGAGAAAAGGAGGCTCAGGGGAGACCTTCTGGCTCTGACAACTCCCTGACAGGAGGTTGAAGTGAGGTGGGGGTCGGTCTTCTCCCCAGGAACAAGCAACAGGACAAGAGGAACCGGCCTCCAGTTGTTCCAAGGGAGGTTGAGGTTGTCCCTGAGGAACAATTACTTCCCCATTGGGGTTGTCCTGGCCTGGCCCAGGCTGCCCAGGGCAGTGCCGGGGTCCCCATCCCTGGAGGGGTTTCCCAGCTGTGTGGAGGTGGTGCTGAGGGACAGGGGTCAGTGGGGACCTGGCAGTGCTGGGGGAATGGGGGGACTCGAGGTGCTTAAAGGTCTTTTCCAGCCAAAGTGATTCCTTGATTCTCTCTTTGCTCCGGGCAGAACCGCACTGCAGCTCCTCTGCTTCCCTAGGAAACCCATACCTGGGCACGGGGGTTACACGCTGACGTGACCCCTCACAGCGCCCAGCTGTTCTAGGTGACCTGCGGGGCTCTGACAGGCTGCAGCTCCCCTCCCTGGGGCTGTTTGACGTTGGCAGCCCCACGCTGCGCCCAGGAGCTCTGTGAGCAGTGCCGGCTGCATTCTGTAAGAATTCAAACAGCCGCAGAGAGTCCGGAGCCCTGGGGAGGTGCAGCAGAGATCACACCGTTGTCCCAGGGTTTCGGCTGTAGATCAGACCCAGCAGCTCCAGGGAGTTTTCCCTTTAATTTTGCTTTTCTAAGTGTCTGGACAGAGCAGGGAGGAGCTGCCCTGCCAGAGCCGGGGGGTTCAGGGGTGATTCTGCATCCACCCTCCTTCAGCAGCCGCTGGGCAGAGCGAGGAGATCCCAGAGTGGGAGGTTGATCCCGGTGCTGCCGGCGTTTCACTTGCCAGTCGCGCTGTTATGTTGATTTTCCTCCGTCTCCAGCTTAGGACCATGTTAAGATTCAACGAGACTCGAAAAACCTGTGAGGGAACGAGTCAGGTGGTGTCCCAGGAGGATCCGAGACACCCTGTTCCTGCATGGTGACGGGTCGTTCTGCGCCGGCCCCGGCTGAGTCGCTCGCCTTCCCACGCGCTTCTCTTTTCTCATTGCAGAGAATGGCGCTGATCCGCAAAACTACCAAGAAATAGCCCCTGGGAGGAGCCGGGAGAAGCCGCCGGTGCGTTTCGGGATATCCGCCTCCACGATGCCATCCACGGGATATTTTTTTTAATGCTTGACAGAGAAGCATATATTTTTTATTAACGGTGCAGCAATATCTTGACTTTCTGAGGAGATCTGCCAAAAACATTTGATGCCCCCTTCCTCATCCCCCCTCAGAGCGCGACGTATCTCCAAACACAGACTTTTATTTGTGACTTGGAAGTGGTTTATCGTGATGACCTGAGGGACAGAGCGTTTGATCTTGTGTGGAACAGTATTAGAAGCATCTGTAGAGGTTTTTTTGTTTCCTCCTTCCTGCCCCTACCTGCTCCAGTACTTTGTAATGTCAGTGTTTATATAAATACTTGCGTTTGTTTTACATGAATAAAGAAATTATTAATCTAAACTTGCAGCACGGCCTCGGGGCAGGCGGAGGCAGCACGAGGGAGTGGGACAGCCCCCAAGCTGCTGGGTTTCTGGTGCGACATCTCCTGCCCTGGGGTTTAGAGTGAGGAGGGGGATTTGGCTGGTCTCTGCCACACTGGCAGGGCTGAGCAGGCGCTTCTCCTCCTCGCCTCCAGCCCAGGGCGAGGAGTCTGCCCATCGCCCGGACATCCGGGCTGTTAGAAGGCTGAGGACACAAATCAAGGTGATGCTGGTTCTCTGCTCACCTCGTCCCTTGTCCCTGCTCTGCTCAGTCCATCGAAGCTGCAGGTGCCATTTGGGGGGGTTTTGGGTGTTTTTTGGTGGTGCGTTATTCTGGCATCTCTACAAACTCCAGCACAACAGGGAGGCCCCTGCGCAGCCGCAGGCAGGAGCGGGGTCTGTCCTCCCTGCCCAGTTTTGTTGCTCTCGGCTCCTGGTGCCCAAGGGGGAAACTGCCTGGGCTGAAATAATTCAGAAACCAGTACAGGCCCTCTCCTAAGGAACCTGAAGAACACCTGTCTGACGAGCGCTGGAGCAGAGGGAGGATGTTCCTGTGCCTCTGTTGTACTCAGCTGCTGCCGGCTGGGATGTGGAGTTGTTCCCTGGCTGCTCCAGCCCTGCTCAAACCCGCCCGTCTCGCCCTCCGGAGCGTGGAGCCCAGCTCCGAGTGAACGGGGCGGGTAGGGAGAGAGGGTTCAGAGCGACACTGATCCACTGGGGAACCTGGGGGCCGGGAGCAGCTGCAGTTCCTCTCTGGGGGACAAGGACAGCCTTGTAGGAAGGGGTTCAGAGGGAGAATAGAGGGACAGGGGTGACACCATCCTGCCTGGGGACCTCACCCTTCCCACGGGCAGCCTCGGTGCCAGCCGATTCCCCTTCCCAGGAAGACACGGGCAGGCAGAGGATGATCAGGGGGGTGTTTAATGCGCCCTCGCAGCCACTTGGCTGCTCCTGCCCACACCCCGGCTGCTTCATCTCACGGTGCCCAGCATGTCCCAGTGTCCCCAGCACTAGCACGAGCATCTCTTCCGCTTCTCTTCCTTCTCCGGTGCCCAAGCCCTGAGCGGCGCGGGCAGTGGCACACTGGTCTTTACCCCGTCCCAGGCCTCGCTGGGTGCCAGCCGCCCCGTCTGCAGCGCCTGGTAGATGCCCAGCGTCAGCATCTGGAATGCCTGGATCACGTTGCTGGCGTCCTTGGCCGAGGTCTCCACGTACTGCACCCCCAGTGAGGCTGCCAGCTTCTCCGCCTCCTTCCTGCCCACCCGCCGCTGCCCTGCCAGGTCGCTCTTGTGCCCCACCAGTAAGAAGACGATGCGGAATGGCTGGACCGTGTCCGTCACCTCTCGGTGCCACTGCTGGACGCTCTCGAAGGATGTGCGGTTGGTGAGGTCGAAGAGCAGCATCGCCCCGGCTGAGTTGCGGTAGTAGGAGCGAGTCACGGACCTGGGGCGCAAAAAGAAAGGGGGTGAGCAGCCCCCGGGGCTCCCCTGTGCCGCCTTGGGCAGCATCTCCCCTGCCTGCAGCCACGTCCCGTCCCTGCAACCAGTGCATCGCTCTCAAGCCACTGTAAGAGTGAGGAGAATCGTCCCTTTTGCTGTATCAGCCAGCGGTCCAGGCAGCTCTGGCCCTGCACCGCCACCAAAGCTTGTCTGTCCCCTGCAGTGACAGCCCCGAGCAGTCCCAGCCCCCGCAGCCACGGTCCTGGAGCTCTCCCAGTCCCTGCAGCCACGGTCCTGCCATCTCCCGTCCCCTGCAGCCACATCCCCAGAGCTCCCCTGTCCCCAGCAGCCAGCCCGGTCAGCGATGGGCAGCCCTGGCAGGGAGGTGTGAAGGCTCCTGGCAGCTGAGGAAGCTGCTTTGCCCAGCTCCCAGCCTCTTCCCCCAGCCCTCTGCAGCTGATGGGGCAGAGAGGTGCTTGGGGTGGGGGGGGCGCGTCCTGTACCGGCTTTGAAGCTGGAGCCAGGCCTCACATGGCAATCCCTTTTCCCTGGGAACACCCTTGGCTTTGGCTCATCTGGGCCCCCACAGCCTGCCCGCTGCTGGGCATCGTGTTTCCTCACCCATGGGGCACCCCCCAGCAAGGGGGCAGGGACACAGCTGTATCCAGGCCCTCCCTTGGCTTGGGATCACCCCATCCCACCAGCACCCCAAAACCCAGGGGGACACCCGGCTCCCTCAGCCCTCCCCACCCCAGGGACCCACCTGAACCGCTCCTGCCCGGCCGTGTCCCAGAACTGCAGCTTCACCCGCAGCCCCGGCTCCAGCTCCACGAACTGGACGTAGAAGTCCACCCCCACCGTCTGGTTGACGGCATCCAGGAAGACGCCCTCGGTGTAACGCCGCAGCAGCGAGGACTTCCCCACCGTCGAGTCCCCCAGCATGATCACCCGGAACTGGTATTGCCACCGCGGCTCCATCGGCACCTCCGAGGTCTGCCGGGACCCGCCGCCCCCGCGCCGGGAGCGTGTTCGGGCAGGCAGCGCCGGCTCTGCTCCTCCACCCAAGAGGCGTTCCCGTCCCGCCGTGGGTGCTGGAGGGCCCTTTGAAGCCCCTTCAGCTCCATGAAACACTTGGGGGGGTCTGGAACCCGTTTCCCAGTGGGTGGCCGTGGACAGGAGACCTGCCAAGCATCACGGCCACGTGCAGACACAGGGGGGGTTTGGAGTTACCCACCAGCGACTCTCCCACTCCAAAGCAGCTCACCCCCACGTGAGGGGTGGAGCACGGTGGCGTGTCCCTGCCAGGGGTCCGGCGCTTGGCACCGCCTTGATTTGGTGTGGAAAAGCCTCAATTTTATTAAAAAAGCTCCTGTGGGGAGTACCATTTCTTTAGAGCTCCCAAATTTAGGCTTGAAATAAATCTGCGCCCAGGATGGGGGGACACATAGCCCTGTGCATCGCCCAGGGGCTGCAGGGTGCTGGGTGGGGAGAGGAACATCCCCATGGGTGGAGGGTCCAGTGTCCCCCCATCCCCATCAGCACTGGCAGCGCTCCTGGGGCTCCCCTCGTGTTGGGGGCCGCCGGCGGCTCCGGCTGGGGATGAGCCTGATGCCTCCGCAGCCCCGGTGAGGGGTGAGACCCCCCCGGCTCTCCAGCGCCTGCTGGATGGTCCTCGCCAGCGTCTGGAAGGCCAAGTCCACGTTGAGGTTGCCGTGGGCCGAGGTCTCCACGAAGGCCATGCCCAGGGTGGCGGCCAGGTGCCCGGCCTCCTCCGCCGACACGGCGCGCTCGGCCGCCAGGTCGCACTTGTGCCCCACCAGGACGAAGGCGGGGGGCCGGTCCCCGGCGGCTTCGCGGTACCACTCGGGGATGTGCTCGAAGGACGCCCGGTTGGTGAGGTCGAACACCAGCAGCACCCCCGCCGCGCTCCGGTAGAAGGATCTGGTGATGGATCTGGGCACACCGGGGGGATCGGGGAGCACCTCGGCACCCCCCACACCTCCTTCCCTGGGACAGGGCTCAGGGGATGTTTGGGTCCCAGTTGGGACACTGGGAGACCAGCCTGGACCATTTGCAACCCCGTTTTCTTTTCAATGTCCGTTCCCCCACCAGACTGGGAGGATCCAGAGGGGACCTGTGGGGATTTGCCTGGGCTCTGGGGTCCCTCCGTCCCCGCCACAGCCCGGGGCGCAGCGGGGATGGGGCAGCGCCATGGTGGGCACTGATGGGGCTGAGCACTGGACAGAAATGGGGCACCCCCAGACCAACCCCGGGACCTCTAGAAGGCTCCCAGCGATGGGGGCAGTGCAGGACCCCTCGCTCCAGCCACAGCCCCCGGCTCTTCAGCCCTTCGCGCCCCATTTGAGCCTCGTTCACTCTCCCGGGAGCTCCTGGCTCCAGCCTGATGCAATCAGGAAGGAAATCGGCCAGTTCCAGCCCACCGGCACCCCAGGCCCAGCACCCCCGGATGGGCACCCCAAGATGGGCACCCCAGGACTGACATCCCGGAACCAGCACCCCAGGACCGACACCCCAGGACCGACACCCCAGGACCAGCACCCAGCCCTGCTCCCTTGGCTGCCCCCTCAAACCAGCTCTGGCCTCGCTGCAAGCTCAGCACAAGCTTTCACCCGCCCCTAAAGCGTCCCCGTCCCAGCGAGCCGTCGCTGCTTGTCCCCGCACGCCCTGCCAGGGACTTTACACCCACCCCAGGGTGAGGGGAATGAGTCAGCCGGGTGCTGGGGTCCCACACGGGCGCTGTGTCCCCCATCCCTGTCCCCACCTCACCTGAACCGCTCCTGGCCGGCCGTGTCCCAGAGCTGCAGCTTGACCTTGCCGGCGGGCGGCAGCGGGACGGTGCGGCTGTAGAACTCGACGCCGACGGTGGGGCCGGGGGTGGCCGTCCCCACGCTCCCCCCGCCCGGACCCTCGGCGAAGCAGCGGAGCAGCGACGACTTCCCCACCGCTGCGTCCCCCAGCACGATGACACGGAACTGGTAGTGTCCCCCGGCACTGGGGTCCTGGGGGGGACCCGTCCCCATGCCGGCAGCTGTGTCCATTGAGGCCAGATTTGCCGGCAACAGGTTGGCCGGATCCTGACCTGGCCGGGCTTTGCTGTGCTGGTGGGGCCAGGGACAGGTCTCCACCCTTGTCCCCACCCCACAGCACCGTCGGCTCTGGTCTTGCAGCCACCCGGGGGGACAAACAAACCGTTCCGGGGAGGAGGGGGAAGCTGCCAGGTCTGTCCTCATCCTCCCGTCCCCGGGATGTTGTGTTTGGTGGTGTCACATGCCATCTCTGCCCTGCTGACTGGTTTTGGTGACAAAGACCAGGACAGCCCAGCTGCGGGTGCACAAACAGAGGGGCTGGGGGCCCCGAGGAAGCCCAAATCCTGGGAGAGCTGGGAGGGACGAGCTCTGTGGGACTGGGGCTCTTGAGAAGGAAAGAGGGGTCCGAGGCACCGACTCGGCCTCCCCCGGACAAAAGTGCTCTCTGCAAACAGCCCGTGTCACCCGCAGCCCGCGGGGACTTCGCTGTGGCCCAGCCCTCTCCTCCTGACCACGGTGCAGAGACCAGCCACAACAGACTCACTCCAGCAGCTCCAGAGCTGCGTCCACCCAGTTTGCTCTCCACTGGGAGAGACGGGCAACTCAAGTCACCAGAGCTCCAGATGTGGACAATGTTGTGAGATGCTGCTTTTCCCCAGGCACAAGCTGTTCTGGGCACACTCCTGGGTGCCCAAAGACCCACCACCCAACGGTGCTGAGGAGGAAGACTCAACAGCAGGTGCTGCACCAGCTCCTGCATCAGAGGGAAAGGAAAAAACCAGCTCCTGGACAGCACAGCTCTGCAAAGGGCTTCACACCAGCTCCCTTGGGCAGTAACTTGATGGTTTGGGTTGGAGGATCCTTCAGAGCTCACCCAGTCCAACCCCCCTGCAGGGAGCAGGGACATCTGCAACCAGAGCAGGGTGCTCAGAGCCCCAAGGGACAACCTGACCTGGGATAGTGCCAGGGATGGGGCTTCTCCCACCTCTCGGGGCAACCTGGGCCAGGGTCTCACCATCTCTCACCCATTTCTAGGGGAAAAGAAGCCCATCAAGGTCATGCAGCAGCTCCTGGAGATGCATCCCATGGGAGAACAGCCAGAACCTCACCTGGAGAGGTCAGTGACCTTGGGTGGAAGCAGTTGCTTGGATGTGAGCTCAGTCTCACCCCAGCACTCTCCACTCAGTGCTCCCAGACATCGCCCTCAACCAGCACCCTCCACAGACGGGCACAGGAGACACAGCAAGGACTAAATGATTGTTTGTTTATTGAAACTCCACGAAGGGACCATTCTCCCACCCTGAGTGTTGAAAACAGGAGCTTGAGCAGCACTCGGAGCCAGACACGCTCCCTCTCGCCATGGTACAGGTAAGTGCAGCCCAGGAGCGGCTGTTCCCACCTGGGAGCTCACAGCTCAGGCAGGAGCCAGGATGTGGCCACAAAGAGCTCCCGCTGCTGGAGAAGAGGCTGGAAAAAGTCCAAGTCCTGCCCTGCAGCACCTGAACCCTCCAGGACAGGCTCATCCAGCTCCACAAACCACACAGACCTGAAAAGGGGATAAAAAATAATCCAGCCTGAACGATGAAACGGACTCAGAAATCCCGTGTGTCTAGGAACTCCCTGCTGGTCCCTCACCCCATGCCGGGGAGGGGGGTTTCGGCCAGCCCATGCCTGGCCTCAGCCCCATATCCGCAGGATTCATCCAACAGTCTCCAAAGAACGGAGTCATCACTGGCCAGGCTGACCCACCCTGCCCAGTTAACACCACACCGATGACATCGGCTGCTCCCACCAGCACAGCCCAGGTGAAGGACTGGCCACGTCCAGCACAGGCAGTCAGCCTGAACCTGAGCCTGACCAACCCCACACCCCAAACACCCAGCAACAACCCACAGAGGACACTCACGTGGCTCCAGGTCATCTTCCTCATGACGTGGGGCTGACCCCTTCACCGGGGACAGTGGCTCCCCAGCTCTTGGCCTCTTCTGCTCCCTGAGGAATTCCTGCAATCAAGGAGCAGCGGGTGAGGATCCGAAATCGAGGGGTTGCTGTGGGCTGGGACTGAGGCATCAAACCCAGCCCAAGTGAACCCCAGGGGGGTTCCCAGGCACCTCCGCTCTCGGTGCCCAACACTGAGCCCTTCTCCAGGCCAGGGGGTTTCAACTCCCGCCCCCTGCCCGGACCCAGCAAGGCAACCACAGACTGTCTTCCCACTGGCCCCTCTCGGAGCCGGACAGCACCAGCAAAGAGCCCAAGACCAGTTTGAATTTTACTCTTCCTCCGTTTTCGACCATGAGATCGGTGTTCAGATCTGATGGGAAAGGGATCTGGAGGGACAGGCTGCAGCGCTGCAACACAGGTGCAGGGTCTCACCTTGGCTCTATCTGGCAGGGTCCCCATCGGCCCAGCAAGCTCCCCAACAGGACAGAACCCTGGAAGACATCGTGACACCCCCCCCAATGTCAGCAGCAGGGAGAACCAGTCACTTGCACACCCCACCCTGAATCCACCAGCACTTGCACAAAGAAACATCCCAATTCCTGAAAATAATATAGGAGGGGCGAGTGACAGCCAGAGGCAGGAGAGGCCTGAGCAGTCAAAGACCTTCCTGTTGCTCTGGCATGTTGTTGGAGAGCTGCAGCCACGGCAGGGAGCCGCAGCTCTTGGATCAACATGCGCTGAGTCGCCCTGCAAAGTCTGTCACAGCTTCAGAAGGACCAAAAGCCAAGTGATCTGCTGGCTTTGGATGGGAGCTGATCCCCAGTTCTGCCACCAGCCAGGTCCAGTGATGCTGGAAAGACCCCTTGTCCCACCCATACACGAAATCACAGAATGGTTTTGGTTAGAAAAGCCCTTTAAGCTACTCGAGACCCCCATTCCCCCAGCACTGCCAGGTCCCCACTGACCCATCCCTCAGCACCACCTCCACACGGCTGGGAAACCCCTCCAGGGATGGGGACTCCACCACTGCCCTGGGCAGCCTGGGCCAGGCCTGCACAACCCCAACAGGGAAGAAATTTGTGGAGAGTGAGAGTGAGAACCTGAACCTCCTTTTCTCCAGGCTCAACAGCCCCAAGTCCCTCAGCCGCTCCCTCAGGGCACTTGCGCTCCAGACCCTGCACTAGCTTCATTGCCCTTCTCTGGACACGCTCCAGCACCTCAACATCCTTCTGGGAGTGAGGGGCCAAAACTGAACCCAGGATTCGAGGTGCGGCCTCCCCAGTGCCCCCAGTACAGGGGGACGATCCCTGCCCTGGTGCTGCTGGCCACACCAGTGCTGGTACAAGCCAGGATGCTGCTGGCCTTCTTAGCCACCTGGGTGCACCGCTGGCTCCTCTTCAGGCCCTGTCACCAACACCCCCAGGGCCTTTTCCCCGGGCAGTTTCCAGCCATCTTCCCCCAGCCTGTCTCAACAGAGCAAGAAATAAGGGGGTTCTGCAGCTCTTCAGGGAAATCCCCCACCAGGGACCCTGCAGAGGATCCACAGCACCTGCAACCAGCACCAGCTATCCCGGCCACGAGAGGCAACCGAAGCCCCAGCATAAGGGAGGCTCCAGAGCCTGGATCACACAACTCACCTGCCCAACACTGCTGAACTGAGGCTGTCACCACACACTGGCATCACCTTCCACGCCAGGATGCTGCTGGGGAAGAAAAGAGCCTTGAGTTTCAGGTAGACGACAGAAACTATCTTAAAACTACAGAAAAGCTGCGGTACCCACCACCTCCCACCTCTTCGTGCACTAGACTAGACCCCAGCAGTATCTGCAGCAGCTCCAGCCACCACCCCCAGCCAGAGCCCAGCTCCTGCAGCCGGCCAGCGACCCCAAGCCCCTCGCAGCGCGACCTCCAGCCCCTCGCAGCAACCCCCCGCCAGCCTCATGTATTTTCCCGAAATGTTGCCGGACAGTTACGGAGGCTCAAACTGAGCGGCGACCGTCGAGGAAAACCCTTTGCTCTCGGCTCCTTTTTGACTGCATCTGCCACAGCACCGAGACAGACGCAGCTTCGATAGGGCCGGGCGAGGTCCGCAGGGCTCCCCCGTCCAGCAGCCGCCTCTCCCGGGGAGTTTTCTTGCCTTCAGCCCGCGGCGGAGGCCGGTCGCTCACCCGCGGCGGGCCCGGCCTGGGAGGGAGGACGGGAGGGAACGAGGCCCTGCCATGGCCGCGCTGCCCTTCCCGGCCCATCGGGGCGCCCCGAAGTGCCAAGTCCGAGCACGGAGGCCGCGGGTCGCCGATGCGGTGGGGCCGAGCAGCGGGAGAGCGCCATGGGAGGGCGGATGGCAGCGGATTGTCCTGGGCCACAACGACAAGCTACACGGCAGCCGCCATCGCAGAGAAAGGCCGAAAGGCGTCGGCGAGCGCCTTTTGTAGCGACGGAGCGCGGGCGCTGATTGGCTGCTGGCAACTAGTCCTCCCGCAGAGCACTCTGGGAGTTGTAGTTCCTGTCGCCTACTGCCCCCCTCCCCGCATCCCGCCGGGCCATGCCGGGCCACCCCAGCCCACTCCCCACGGGATAAACGCCCCCCTCCTCCGACAGCCGCCGGGGAGGCAGGGAAATGCCACCCCCCGCCTTGCACTGGGGGTGAGCGGAGCTCCCACCCCTCCGAAATCTCTCGTCTGTGGGGCACCCAGAGAACCCCTGTCGCTGCCTCCCCGCAAGGTCAGGCGTTGCTCATCGGAAAGGTGAGGGCAGCAGCCACGTCCTTCCTGCTCCTTCCTGCCTTTGGGGAGGTGAATTCCTACCCGCAGGGAACGGAAAGACACTTTCATGGAAATAAAAGTCGGTTTTCCCAAACAGTAACTCTGTCAGGCTCCGGGCTCGTGATCCGTAACCAGCGGAAAGGAGTTAAACGGCAGGAGGGACTGCTGACGTTTCTGCAGGGACCGATGTGGAAGCCACTGTAAGAAATCAAGTTGAAGAGCCCGAGGCTGCTTCCTGCCCTGGAGAAAGTGCAGAAGGGATGAGCGAGAACAGTAGTCAGTTTTTAACCCGTTCTGAGCAAAATTCACAGATGAAAAAATTCGCACTGCTCAGGAAACGGTTGGACTCGATGATCCTGATGGTCTTTTCCAACTGAAATGATCCTGTGATTCTATGAATGGCCCTTTCAAACTGGTAACTCCACCACAAACATGCCAGATTACCAACAAAACCAGCCCGGCACCCATGTAAAGCAGAGGTAAGGCTGGAAGAGCGCCCCAAACCCAGCGCGACCAAGCTGGGGGGACAGGTTACCAGCAGCTGGTCCTGTCCTCCACCTCCTCCAGGGATCTCGCAGCTGCTCTGCCAACTCACAAGGCATTCCACGGGCAGCTCGAGTGCTCCTTGGCACAGCGACACGTGCAAAGCAAACCTCAAAATCTCCCTGTTGAATCCTAGGGCAGGACAAGAAAACCCCCAAAACCCTCCCCAAAAATTCAGACCTTGGTAAACATCAAGTGTTTGGGAAGGGAACCTTCCAAATGCTAAACGGGGAGAATCCCCACAGAGCAACACCGAAACCCAGCAGGTGCTCAGGAGACCTCAGCCCATCACGAGAGGGTCACAGAACTGTTTTGGTTGGAAAAGCCCTTTAAGCTCCCCCCGTTCGCCCAGCACTGCCAGGTCCCCACTGACCCCTGTCCGTCAGCACCACCTCCACACAGCTGGGAAACCCCTCCAGGGATGGGGACTCCACCACTGCCCTGGGCAGCCTGGGCCAGGCCGGGACAACCCCAACGGGGAAGACATTGTTCCTCAGAGCCAACCTCAACCTCCCCTGGTGCACCTTGAGGCCATTTCCTCTTGTCCTGTCGCTTGTTCCTGGGGAGAAGAGACTGACACCCACATGGAGGCGATGGAGATGCAAAGAGGAGCACAGAAAATCCCACCGCGTGTCTGTGGTGCTCCACCACAAGGTCCCCGTGTCTGGGAGCCTCACAGCAGCCTCTTCGGCAGTGCAGGACGAGGAGCCAGCGCTGGAAGAGGCTGCAGTTCCCACCACCAGACAGGTGGGAGCAGACCAACCCCAGGGAAGCGCTCCGTGAAGAATATACCACTCAAAAAAAGCAAGCGTGAACTGGTGGTCCACGGGGTGGCTGTACCTGCGGCTCCTTGGGGACCTTGTCTGCCGCTTGAGGGAACAAGATGAGCCCTGGCCACGTACAGCTCTCAGTCGGTATCACCTTAACTGTGTCGTTCCTTCGACCCTGCAAATTTTACAGCAGAGTCAGCACGGTACGGTCTGAGGAAACCCAAGTGTGCAGCAAGCAGCACTCCCAAACGCTTTCTGCAGAACTGACCGCACTTGGTAAAACCATTTGGACTGGGACTCTCTGCTAAGGAAGCACAATAACCTAAAAAAAGGGGATAGTTTCTGAGGAAATCCTCTAACCAGGAGAAAAGGTAGAGCAAGCCTTGGCGGCAACATTTCCTGAACTAGCTCTATCGGCTTCCAGACGTAGCTATCGCCATCGAAAATTCATACCCTGTCCTGCCTTTGAAATAATTTCATGTCTAAGCAAATCCCAAGTTAAATCCAGAAACTGGTGTATCCAGTAGCTTTACAAGATGTGCCGGGAGATAGGGAGGCTGGAAGGTAAAAACTCCTCTCAGATCTTGTTTAGCTGAAGCTGGGAATTAGCAAACCAGTAATGAGAAACACAAAGATCACAGTCAAACATCTCTGTTCCTCAAAAGGGATTCAGAGAAACACCTCAGGGTGTTCAGTAGGACGGGAACAGGGATGGGAACACCAGGCCAAGCAACAGGGATTTCCTCTAGTCAGACACACAGAAAACCCCTCGACCCCAGTACAGAAATGCTAAAGAAATGGTTTCAGACTCCTCATCCCACTGGAAGCCAGTTGGGAGTTTCTCTGGCTACCCCTGACGTTTACTGTCAAGCTTTTAATTAACCACGTTAATGGCAACGGGCCGCCCTGCAGCTTACTCTTTGGAAACCACTCCATGCCCAACGCCCACGTTCTGCAGCTGGCTGAACGTTCTTCAGCCTCTAACTCAAACGATAATCGAGGGGCCCCGCAATTTAATCTCAACTGGATCAGCGCATCTTCATTGACACCGGAAGAACGTTTGAGCCGTTGTTGTATTTATTGGGAAACGCTGCGTGCGGAAAGGCAGAACGCTCCGTAATCTCGGCCGCAGGTTTTGATGCAATTTTCAGGAATTACATAATCCCAGCGAGCTCTGCTATCATCCGCCTTGGATTTCTCGCCTGTGGCACATAAAGATAAAAGCAGAGTTTAGCTCAGCACGCGGAGTCCTTGGCTTTCATCTCGCCTTACGCTAAACGGTAATTAGTCAGGGCTTTTCCTGTAGCCATCCCTGAGTAACAAAATCCCACACTCTGTTTAACGTGGATTCCGAAACACAAACCCTACAAAACCAGGGACCGGTTCTTTTGGAGCTCCACTTAAAAACCTCCTCCATGCTTCAGCTGCTGCAATAATGGCCGGGAGCTGAAAATGAACATTAAGATGCATAAGTGATACACGGAAAACAGCGCAGAGACATGAACAGCCCAAGAGATCATGGGCTGGACTCTCCCAACCCACCCGAAAGGGCTCGTTCAGCCCTCGAGGCCCGCGGCCCAACGCCTCACGTCCACCTCTCTCCCAAAAGGAAACGCCGGAGCTATTTTAAGCTCTGCGGCACCGGTGAACAGGCTTCAGCGGGGAATCTTTGCTGGCCGCTGTACTCCTGGGTTGTTCACTCAGGGGTCTGTGTATCCAGAAACCAGGGGACTGGGATGGACAGGGCTAATTGTTTCCAACTTTCTTTCCACCCCAAAAACAAAAGCAGAGAGGAAAATGCTTTTGCCAGAGGGTTATGGGCTGAGCAAGGTGCTGCTCTGCCATAACCTGCTCCACTCTCCTTCAGACGGACACATCCATGCTCCAGGAAATACCACCCAGGACAGTGGTGCCGGCCGGGGTAAACTCATATCGATAAAGTCAGTGCGGCTTCAGGTCACCTTCCGCAGCTAATCAGGAGGGCTGGGGACGTAGGGAAAAAGAAAGTAGGGGAAGACAGGTCCAGAGAGGAGGATGAAGAGCATGCAGGGCGGCCTGTAGCAGCACAGTCACAGAACGATCTAGAAAATGTTTAACAGCAGAACATCAAACCCTTCTTTGCATTCCCTCTGTGAACAGGCGCTTCTCAAGACAAGGGGCATCAGCTGAGCTGACCCATGACACCAGAAATAAAAAGCACTTTGCTCTCCATCACTTCCCCACTGCCTCTAAAACATAACCAGCACACGCAGGAAACATCCGCTTCCTTAAACACGGAGTGACTGACAGTCAGGACACCACGAACAGCCCAGGGCAGGGGGAGAAGATGCCCAGCAGAGAACGCGGGGGCCTGGCAGTGCTCTGGCTCCCCTGGTGCAACAATCCGCTCCCTCCAGGCCATGCCACCGCTCCCCTGGCATCCACGGCGCGTTACCTCTGCAGTTGGTAACAAGCCCGCAGACCGACAGCGAGACCGTAATTAGGGACACAAACAAAGGTGTAGCAGAAGAAGGTTTTTATCAAAGTATTGAAATTCTGTGGCAAATCTCTGCATCGACATGGGCAGGGTGGCAACGAAATGCTTTGCAGCAGCAATTTCAGTTACCAAACTAGTTCTTGGAGAGACATTTATTACAGGTAGTTCATCTGTTTGTATTTCTCAAAGAGTTTAAGGCACAAAAGCCTGAAAAGGGCTCGTAACATGTACGTAAGTGCTATTATTTTCGCTTTCACCTCTAATGCAATGTAATATTAGCTTAAATATATTGCTCGTCCATCCAGCTTACACAAGACCTCGTAGAAAACCGCTTTCCAGGGTAGCAACAATTTGTTGCACACTACATCGATTCGATCGCTCGGACCTGTTTTTGGTGCAAGATCTTCAGTTCCACCATATTCACTCTGATGGGACAGTGGAAGACGCTACGAAATCTGAACATCTTCATGAGACCATGGAGTTGTGTCCACAGTGGGGAAAAAAAAAGTTCTGATATGCAAAATGACATTTAAAAGTGGCTTAAACTGCTTGACCGATGGGGGATTGTTTCCTGAGACACAGGGGGAGAAGGAAACCAAAGGTGTGAGGTCATCAGGTAGGAGGCATCGCTCTGTAGCCGCTTTATAACGCTCCTTTCCGTCTTTACTCCCCAAAATGCTCTTCGGGGAGATGGCTGAAGAACACCGAGCTATTGACTTGCTAGCTCAAGGTCACAGCTTAGGTTAAACAACATCAGCTTTCATCTACATGGCTCCTTCCTGTGCTCCTTTACAGCACCCTCACCAGTCACTGGACATTCCAGTGGTGCCCAGCAGTGGGTTTTTTAAGATAACACATTCATGAGAGTTGGATCAAAGGACTGAAGACAGTTACATGGGCAGCAAAACAGAAAGATGGGCAGGAACCAAAATGCAAAGGGTAATTTTACTTAAAAGACCAACTTTTTTATTGTACGTTGGAGTAGAGTCTTTCCCCTGTGCCATCTCCTCGAACGTTTATAAATTACACTTCCCAGTAAGTCTCAAGAATCCATTTCAAGACAAAAGGAATAAAACTGTTGCAGTTCTAACTTCCACCATGAATAAAAGTTACCACGATGCTCCTACGACCCTCGTTCCGTACAGGGAAGGGCCACAGTCCTCCTGCACTTCGAGTACCAGCCCGGGGTGGAGGACGGGCCACCCCTCCCCGCTGCCGGCTCCAGGCGCAGCGTGACAGGCCGGAGCGCGCTGGCGGGTCATGGCACGGACACAGCGCCTCAGCCACGAGGCTATAACACGGCCGGGATCTCTGACGAGACGGTGTCCAGCGGCTGCCAATGACAGTCCATCAAGGCATCGTAGAGCTCTTCGCTCTGCTCCATAAACTGTTTATTGGCTTCGTGGACGTCTAACTGAGGCGTTGGATCTGGAGGGGGAAAGACAGACAGACACCCAGTGAATTCTGGATGAACCCGACCCCTGTTTTACAGTTGGAAGAGATGTTTTCAAAGTGTTTTGGAGCTGGACGGTGACCCAGCAGGTACAATTCTGCTGCACATGCAGTGTTTTGCAATAACTGACTCATTGTACTCCCCAAACCACTTGTAGGGTGAGCAGCTCACCTAACACCCGCCCCGATCTCCAGCTCAGGTTGTGGGAGCAGCACAATCACACGGGTTGGGAAGCAACTATCAGGGTGCAAAGCCACTGGCCAGCTGGCCGGAAGAACTACAGAGCACCTCAGGAGTCAAACGCCTGTAAACCTCTTCAGTTTTAGCTACATCACGTTATAAGATCTCGCAGGAGAAGAGAGTTAAGGAACAGGAATGAGACACCGGCAATACATCACTTCAGCTCCCTATGAATGTCAAGATACTAATATAATTTAAGACAGCCCAGAGATATTCTGACTATAGCACCAGGGTGTTGGCTCGGCACAAGGAAAGCTCTCCTGAAACCCTTAGAAGCCACTGAAGGCTTTCTCACTGATCTCAGTACCGACATCTCCAGATGTTGTCAAGGATCTGGCTGCTTTCTGCTGTTACCACATCATTCCCCTCCCCGCTTTTTTTTTTAAGAGATGAATAAGCTCCACTCCATAGTGCATATTCCACAGACAGAAGTGTGGAGCTGCAAGTATGAAATGATTTTTTCTTGCATGAATAAATGAAAATTGCTTGTACGAACATCTAAACCCCAAGGTGGTTTAGTGGCCCATTTCACGCAGTGACTGCTAAAGCAAATATTTTATCTCTGTGCTAACAGATTATTTCCTTTTTAAGCTAAGACCACAGTGCAGTATCCTGGGCAGTCAATTCAAGATTTTACAGGAAACCAGAAAATCTACGTTATTTTGTGGCATACCAGAAAAAATATTAAAAAGGGGGTAAAAGTTTGAGTACTATAAAAGATTAAAATCTCAGTGCTAGTGGAGTCACTGACAGTCCTGACAAGGAACAGCAAGTGCAAAATAAGGATGCAGCTGCAGGTGACAGTGACCCACAAATTTTCTCCGACCTCAGATTCAGTCAGACTTTATGGAAATTAAGGGCCAGTTTGGGACAAGTTATCTCTACTCAGTGCAGGACAGACAACTTCAATATTGAATTCGAGGAACGTACCTTCCAATGCATCCTCGCCAACTTCTTCATATGTCTGCAAGGAAAAACCAAACCCTTAGGAGAGCAGATATTTATCTGTTCTTTTACAGACATGACCTGTTGGCCACTGCTGTCACAGATGGACTTTTATCTCTGACCAATTACAACAGAACTTTTCACACATAAGCCCCGTGTTCCCAACAGACTCCGTGGGGCACATCCCACACTAAGCTTCTAACGGAGGCAGCAGTTCCTGAAGTTGCCTTGGTGAAGCTGGGTGCTATCCTGATCTGTCCTGTCCCCTGCAACAAGCGTTATGAAGGATCCCCAAAGGCAGTAGAACCATTGAATCACCGACTGCTTTGGGTTGAAGGGACCTTCAAAGGTCACCCAGTCCAACCCCCTGCAGGGAGCAGGGACATCTGCAACCAGAGCAGGGTGCTCGGAGCCCCAAGGGCCAACCTGACCTGCAATGGTGCCAGGGATGGGGCTTCTCCCACCTCTCGGGGCAACCTGGGCCAGGGTCTCACCACCCTCAGCATAAAACATTTCTTCCAGTCTTAGCGCTGCCTATCAACAGCCCATAACAAGAGAACCTTCTACCATGACAATTGGACTGAGAGACCCTTTTTGTCCTCCAGCCCCTACACAAGGCACAGCACACTTGAGGCTGCTGAACGGATCTGCTTCCTCATCAAGCAGCTCCATCAAGACCCCAGAGCTCAAGGACAAAATGTGCCCACTGCTGTTGTCTAAGCGACGTGGTGTGTCTGTGCCAACAGAGGGCTGCAGAGCAAGCGCGTCACGCTGTCCTACCTGCATTGTGCTCTGCGTGTATCCGTACTGGGGGTAGCTGTAGCTGTAACTGCCTGTGTTCTGGTCGTAGCCCCACTGGGCGTAGTAGTTGTGATATTGTTGGTAATACTGGTTATAATTATAGTTGTACATCTGATTGTACTCCATTGCTTTCACACGGTTACTTAAAAAACATAAAGCAGGAGTAAGTTGCAAATAATGCAGAACAAATATGAAAGAAAAGCAGTGAAATAGCTTAAGGTACAACATGGCACACAGACAAGGCTTAGTCTAATATGCAAATCCCAGTCTTGAACATATATTTGCTTTTACTGCAGCAGTACTTATCATTTGCATACATTCACAGAAAGAAAGAAGTTATTTAAATTTAACCCCCTTTCCTGTATTCATATTCATCTTCGTTAATTAACCTGGCTGTCATTCGTTAGGAGTTAATTCAGCAGCACTTCCTGGCTTTGGGAGGGGAAGAGTTCAGGACCATGAGCCGCAGTTTAGAACAATCCTGAACCACGATCCACGTTCTTGGGCCCCTTTTCCTGCTGATAAACAGGATGAAGTTCAGAGCTCTGCACCTGCCTGAGTCAAGGTGCTGAGTCCTGCTTTGCACAAAGAGTTACAGACTTAGAGCCTTGCAAAAGAACTGGGGTTTCTTTAGTAAACCTGTCTGGACAAACCCTCGTACAGAAGCCTGAGCACCGACTGCCCCCATTCCCACTGAACTGGGTGATCTTCACTGCACAGAGTCGGAAGAGCTCATGAGGTAAAAAGGACTACAAGTAATTAAAAAACACACTTAAACAGCTTGTGAGCTGACTAAAATTGGCATTCCTGAGGAACTGGGAATCCCACCTGATTATCAAGACTTGAAATGAGATGGCAAATATTGTTTGAAAATGAAATATGTCACACATAAAGCTATGTCTAACAATGACATCAGTGAGAAGCGGGAAGAGGGAAACAATCTTCTCACCACCATACACCCCCTTTTCCTGTTTTTCTCCTCCTCATCCCCCCCCAGACTTCTGAGGTCACTGAAAAGCTAAATATTATTCAAATAGGGAGCAATGACTATTATTCGTATTACCCTAGTGCTACGAGCCCCAAGTCAGACCAGGATCTCATTGTATCAGGTTCTGAACAAACACAGAAAAAAAAGTTAATCCCTGCCCCCCAAGATATTTATATTTAGTAGACATTATAACAGCATCAGCAAGGACATTGAGCTTTGCTACCCAGAAACCAACAAGCAGATTCAGACTATTTCCATTTAATGCAAAGGAACATATAATTTAATCATTATATTTAAATACAGTGTGTGTATGTGTGTGCAATTAATAATCTATACAATTAAAAACAGTGCACAAAGCTTAGTCTTGATCTACTGTCAGAAGTTTTTTGAGTGCAGTCTGATATTCTTGCTGCTTTACTATATTCACGGCTATCCCTTCACTTTGAGATGGAAACATCGAGGAAATGTCCCCAAACCACAAAAAGACATTTGAAAACACATGATTCCGCATCCCGGTGCTCTCAGACCAACGCCTGGCTGCTTTATACTCACGCTTTCGGTATAGCCACACTCAGGCGAACAGGTTTCGAGCCCAAGCCCACGGCTCCTTGGCACTCTGTCAGCGCTCGTTTCTGTTCCAGTTCATCCGTGAACTTCACGAACCCGTAACCTCTGCAGAGAAAACGTGTAACTCAGATAAAACCAAACCAAAAAGCCACTTTAGTTTTTAAATTTACAGCTAAGTCACAATAGATTTTGAACATGAAACACTTTTGCTAAGGCTGTCCCTGCTTTTGGAGGAGATGAAATGATTCACTTTTCCAGCTGCTTCTGCAAAATGTTCGAGACCAAACGTCTGCACTTTGGTGGTACTTGCAAGGGCCTCACGAAAGTAAAGGCAATCTTGTGCCAGTGGATTCTGGGGAACTGGAAGCGAGCTGACATGAGACACGGACGGTAGCAAAGCCTTGAATCCATACTGGGAGGACACAGATAATGTAAACGGTGGCGAGTCAGTCCAGGATGGACAGGACACGGGCACTGTTCTACCTACAACTGCCCACTGCGCAGGAAACATTGCTCTGCTCTGGGATCAACTGGGATAGGCTCTTTTCACCAGGAAAATATTCCACAGGCTTTCTGTCACTCTTAGCAATGACCCGGCCCTGTCAGCACTCTCAGCAGTGCTCCTGAAACCGGCCTCTGAACGTCAAGCTGCTAAAACTTGCTCTGACAGCACAACTGGGAGAGGGAGAGCGCACAGCCACGACCCCTGGCCGCGGCAGCAGCCCTTCGCTGCAGTGCTGGCAGCGCTGACGGAAAACACTCATTCCCCTCCAACCCCAAAGGTCCTTTGCGTGGGATTCTGATGCCATAGTGAGTCAGAAGCAGTGCAACAGCATCCATGAGAGCAGTGCCAGGATCCCAAGATGGGATGGGCTGAAAGATCAAAGACTTAGGTGTGGGAGGGAAAGAGGAATCCATCAGGGTGAAGGAAGGAGTTTGGGAGGGAAGGGTTTGTCTAACTGGGGAAAAGAACGAGCTGTAAGCAAGGGTGTAAATTGACAACTATCTATTCTGTGGGAACTCCTAAACATGCTATTTTGAAAGCGGCATCACCTAGTTCTGGTAGTAGGCCCACAATGGAAGCTACTGCTAGTCTGTGCCCATGTAACGCAGTCTCTTGCACAGTGAGCTGTACACAAGTCCAAATCTCTATTTTTATGCATATATGCAGGTATGTACGTGCACTCCTCACACACAAGACCATATCAAAGCTCAGGCTTATTGGATAATTAAGCGAAGTTCTACATGGGTACCCACTCTGTTTAACGCATCCTCTGTGGAACGACTGTGGCAAATGAAACCAGCCAAAGTCAGCTCTTAAGCCAGGTTAAGTCAGCTTGAGGTGTTGGCACACAAAAGCACGCAGGTTTCTAAGCTGCTACAAAGACTCCTGCAGCCTTTCGGATGGGACCAGGAGTAAGTGAAACTGGGAATACTGGGAGTTCCAAAATAGAGATGGGCAGCTAAAGCCTTGGCTGTAGCGTACAGGGACAGATGGTGGGTGCAGCAAGGGAGATAGAGGCTCTATCCAGCTTTTCCAGTTTTTTCACACCAATGGCTAAACCAGATTTTAGTACAGAAAAAAAACCACCAAGAAATAATTTCTTTATGGCCAGGACCTCCTTGGCAGACTTTCTATCCTGTCCCTGCAGTCAGGAAAAGCTCGAGAGCAAATCAGCAGGCACAGCACTATGGCATCAGGCTGCCAGCATCTCTCTTGCCTGGACAAGAGGTGCTGGGAGAAGGAGGCCTCCCTGATCTACCAGCCCCGGCTGGAAGGGCCAGGCCTTCACTAGGCATGTCCACAAGTCCCAGGTTCCTCTCTTACATCTCACCAACGCTTGCAGTTGCTCAACTTTGAGTAACTGCCTAAGTCACAACAAAGCCCCAGGCAGCAACACGCAGGCAGTGCTACGGGAGATAGTTGTGCTCTGCCCCGAGTCCCGGCTCCTTCCACACCTCCCAAGTGACCACAGATCCCCTTTCCCTGAGGTCCGCACTTCTGAACAGTTCTGAAAGCCCAAGTAATGGCCCAACCTGCATCGCCCTACACCTGTTTTGTAGGCAGAGCTTGAAGCAGTTGCAACAAAACCAGAACTGCTGGATTTACACCTCTGAGAGGGAGGCGGCGGCACCTGGAGCCCACCCCAGCTACGTCGGTCTCCGGTGAGGTGGCAGTCACACCGTGAGTGTGACAGAGCAGTTCTGCAAGAGGCTGACGTTGCACATGAAGAAGAACCTCATCACCAGGGAGGTAGCGCAGCTCTGGAACAGGCTGCCCAGACAGGTTGGATTATCTCCATCCTGGGAGGTTTTCCAGGCTACACAGCTCGTGGCTGACCTGACCTAGCCCTGGCAGCAGTCCTGTTCAGTTGGAGTTGGACCAGAGTCCTCCAGAGCTTCCTTAGTGCTTTCCTCAACAGCTCTAAGACTGAGAAATCTTATGTGAGGAAGAGGGAGACCTACAGCCATATTCCAAGTCTTATCTCAACATTCTCACAGGTATTATAGCAGAGTATTGTGTTTCATTGAAGCCATGTTCTGTTTTGAAAACAAGGATGCTCCCCACCTTGTTCCTCTTCTAGGAAAATACAGTTTAATTTTCTGCTATTTAGGAAATGTTCTTATAACGTTAAGAAATCTGACTTTTAGACATCTGTTTGTGACAGACATTTCCATTAAAGATGAACGAGGCATCTTCTAAGTACCTGCCAATGAATCATCGCATTGTTTGCCCTACCCTATTTGAAAGCAAACCCTGTCAAAAAAAAAGTTGTCACAGGAATGTACACTCCATAGCCAAAAGGCTGTGAAAGCACAAATCCAGCCGAGAGTCCAGGAGGACAGTGTTTCAAGACCACTCAGACATTTTCCAGCATTTCTTGAAGTGCAATAACATAGTGCCAACATGCAAAAGGCATCGTACTGCCAGGAGTGACCGTGACGCTGCGGCGACAATGAAAACCTGAGCACACTGCAGGCTGAACATCCAGTGACTTTGTATTTTACGATTACTAAAATCTGAGCTGATAGAACTATTTTTTTTAATGTCTTTCCTGTTGCTGCACATGAAGTGAAAGACAAGAATGAATAACAGTGACTTACTTGGATACTCCTGCCTGGTCCAAAACAACTTTTCCACCTCTACACGATGGATAAACTTTAACAAAAAATTCATATAACATGCCATCGTCCACGTCCGGAGTCAAGTCTCCCACAAACAGGGAGTATTCTGGGCTAAAGAAATGGAAAAGAAAACTTCTTAAGCTTCCATACCAAAGCAGCCATGCTGAGTGACTGCTACATTCAGCCGAAACATCTGACTTCAGAGAAACGTGACTTTAAAAGGCTGTTTCGAGGATACTTTGTGTGTTGCCAGTTTCTGAGGTGACTACAATTTTTATTGACAGTCTTTTTCCAGTTCATTCCAGCAGCAGAACCAGTCTACTCAATACTGCTTTTTATGTAAAGATAATTCATGGTTTAGTTCTCACAGGGTATCTCTGGATTTCTAACATTAACGACTCACTTACAGATCTGCTATCTTCAATATCTTGATCTGAAATGATAATATACAAATACTTTGAGGCTACAACAATTAAATACCTTAAAAGACACTCCTGATAACTCTGCTGTGCCACACAAAAGGCAAAGGATAAAGCTGAGAGTTTAAGTGACCCTCCCTCTGTAATGATGAACTCGTGGGTTTACATACTGTGAACACACTTTGCAAGGCAATTGATAACGAGACATTGAGCAGGCAAAATAATATTTAAATATTGAGCATTTACCTGTTATCGGGCTGCTTTCCATACGTGGCATAATTCAACTTAAATCGCTTTGCCTGAAACAGGGCAAAAATGAATCCGTACATTCAGATGTTCTCACGTGAAGCCCAACAATTAGGAGAAAACACAATCAGCTGATTTCACACAACGCTGGCAGATGCTTGGTGCCCTCAGACCAGCCAGTTCAGGCATCGAGGACAGCGTTTTTATGGGATGTCAGTATAACTATAACAATGGAGATCAGCAAAGAGCCTGCACCAAGAGGTTTGGCCTCTCTTTATTTCCAGTTTATAAAGCTAGCGAGAGAGGTGAACCTGACAGAGCACCACATTTTTGTATCTTTAAGGAAGACAGCAGAAGAGAGGTTCTAACAGCAAATATTGAATGACTTCTATTTGAAGGTCTTAAAATGAAATGACAGCGCAGACAACTGGACATTTGTGATTTACAGGAGTATTGGCAGAGCAGAACCTGCCACACTGGGGCATGGAATCGACCCTGGGTCTGGAAGTGGCTCAATACTTTGCTCTGGGTGATGTGCTTGTTTAGTAAAAACCAAAATTAAGTTTTTTCTGATAAGAATTACATGTCACTGGACACCGGAGGCCTCACTAAACCTTTCACCTGACTTTATGTTTCCCAGGAGCCCAGATTCATGCCCACTGGCACATCTGGAACTCCTACGCCACCCTACCGGGATTCAGCAACTCGTGCCCAACTCACATTGAAGTCTGGACCAGGATGTATGGAGCAGCTATCTCCTGCCTCAAACGGACAGCTGGGTCACTGTCCCATTTTAATCCACTACGCATTTGAGTCAACAGCCTAAAATTAGCCTCTCTGACGATTCCTCCTCTCCTTCCCAGCTTTACGTACCCGAGACATTTGTTAGGTACTGCAGTTATACAAGGGTCTAGTTCCTTCTCCACTGTCAATAGGGTTGAATAACTTTGGGTTGCTACGGGCCAAGAATAACGGGAGGTTTAAAAATCATATTGCTCTTGCGAATCAAAGTTACTCAAAACTCAGTGTGAACCTGCAGGTTCTTCATCAACATCCACACTGTAAGGAATTAATACAGAACTACGAACAGAGAGAGACTGAAGGACTGTGGGAGGAAAACTCAGTCTATTTTTCCCCTCTTCTTCTCTGGTTTCTCATTAGTCCAATTTTGGTGATAGTAGAAATGTTCAGAAATTAAAAAACCACACTGTGGTATTTCTATATCTGGATTTTATCCAGACATTCACACAGAAATCAGTGGGTTTCCCAACAATTTTCTGAGCAAGACATTAATACTTTTACATTCACCACTTTAAAGAAAAGAAGACTCCCAGTTTGCTGGCTACTGAATTTGTCTGAACCCATTCAACACACAAATTCCACGCTATCTGCTCCTTCCCAGTTTTGGTTCTCAGCTGGCTGATTTCTTGTACTTACCGGTGTGGCACCAGGAAGTGGTTTCCCATTGATTTTGTGTAAACATTTCTCTGCAGTAGCTAGATCTGCAAATTCTACAAAGCAATAGCCTGCTGGAATTCTGAACACACGACACAGGAGAGGAGAGAGAAAGATTTCAGGTTTAAACCACATTTGAGGAGGAATATTCTATTTTCAGATAACTGGCAGGAAATGTGCTCTAGTTGCAATACATAGAGTAATTTCTTTTTCAAAGTATAAACGTTAACTACTGAAAAAGACAGCAAAGTAATTCTGGATCTCAGGTGAGGTGACAGCCGCTACTTACCAGTAAGTCATGAAAGCCACAGAAAATAATTGTACTCACAGTTTGTTTACTTCCTACTTTCACTGACTCTAAATTTTCCCACCCAAGTTTAAACAATTGAAAACTGAAGGGACAACATTTACAAGAATACGAGAGGAATTTGTTCTGCGCGCAATCACTCATTCTGTTCCAAACGAACTCTGAAGGTTCTCATATTGCTCTTTCTGAGACAGGCTCCCCAGCTCTGCCAGCCCCAAGGCGCTGCACTAGTGCAGCGATCAGCACAGACTCGTCACCGAAGCCCTCGGCCCCAGAGGTGTGATTCCCAGTGGGACTCTATGGCTCACGGACGCCGCTGTACGGCTGATGTGTGCGGCTCTGAGCGAGTGCTGAAGCACTGCGGGGTGAGGACCAACCCCTGGGTGGCTGTTGGGCAGGTCAAGGAGCCAGCAGTTGTCCTCTCCATCACTCTCAACAGACCCATGTTGTTGGCAGCAATGGTGAGAATCTCAAAGGGAAAACTACTCTGACAGGGGCAGGAGCACAGCGAGGCTGTGCAGAGGGGTCAACTAAACACACCAGTAGAACAAACTGAGAACAAGCATAAACAGTTACCCTGTCAACCTGTTTCGAATGATTTTTACGCTCAGTACAAGCTCTCCCATGGTGGCAAAGGCTCTGGAAACAAAGTTTTCATCCATATACGGCTCCAGCTATAAAAGCAAAAGAAAAAAGTTAGACCAGAGCAACTACAAAAAGGAGAATATATGTGTCAATGTCACCCTAAGCAGTTAAAACATTATTGAGAAGTATTTTACCCTTACACTTCAAAAAGAAGACTCATTTAAGAGGGTCGATGCCACTCAAAACCAGCAGGCATGCATGAACCAGGCTCAACAGTCTGCAAAGTGGAACCCAAGAGACAGCATGAATTTCAGAGAACAGGGAGCTTTCACAGAAGGACAAAAGCCACTCAGAAACATACAGCAACAAAGTGAGCGTTCACTACACGGAGCAGGGGTTAAGGAGATGGAAGCTCCTTCTCTGCACGCAACGGGAGGCCGGGCCAGCGCCATGGGCACAGCCCGGGGTGCCGCGACGAACACGCGTCAGGCAACGCAGCCCCCAGTGAGCTGGGGCAGGGGGTTACCCCGTGTAACCGCGGAGCTACGTGGGGCAGCAGGAGGGGAGCCCTCTAACCGCGTCCCGCAGGTTTGCGCTCTGTCCTGTGGGTGGGTGCACCCACCGTGTTCAAGTCATGGGTGAGGGTGTTGCACTGTGCGTGTCAGGGTGTGTGTGAAGTGCAGGGCGGTGGCATGGGTGAATGAGCACGCTAGAGGGCAGGTGTCTGCGTGGTGTAAGCGAGAAGTATGAAGCAGCTTTGGAATTCAGACCAAATATCTGATGACTGAGGGAAAAAGATGCTTCTCTGTGTAGTAGAAAGTGGAGGAGGGAACTAAGTGAAATGAAGATTTGGTGCAGTGCACACACTGGTGGGGAGCACTGCGTGCGACAGCGAACAGGGGCTGGGGCAATGTATACAGCTCCCTCCACACAACTATATCTACCTGGGTGAGGGGGACAGATGGCCTCATGGTACGTGACAGCCCCCGAGTGCCTTCCTTCGTCTGGCAGGTACCAGGTGGCTCCGGCACTTGTGTGCATGACAGAAGGTGCAGAGTTGTGACAGTGGGTCACCATATTGCACTGGCACATGTGAAAGGCGGCAGATGCCCTGTGGAGCGGTGAGTGTAAAGTGGGAAGGACTCTGTTACACATGCCAGAAGCGGAAGGCAATGCTGCTTGGTACAGACCAGTGATCCGGTGGTGTGCGTAGGGAAAGCCAGTCTCAGCAAGGCAACAGGTGACTTGCTTGGATATATATGGGTGTGTTTCAAAGAGCTGCTGCCTGCTTGGGAGAGAGGTGACTGAAAAAGAAGATGGTGGAGATGTGGTAGACAACCCTTGGTGTGGGTAAAAGAGACAGCAGTCTCTGAGGAGTCTGCCTGCACGGGCAGCAGGCAGCGGCAACTGCCCTATGTGTCAGCGTACATCTGCAACCCTGGTGCGCGTGAGTGTGTGTCAGGGAGAAGCATCCAGCGGGATCGGCGGTGATGGACTGGGTTGTGTGTACGCATAACTGTGAGGCTGAGGAAGACTACGAGGTGCCTGGGTGCGTGTGAGCAGGACCATGCAACGCGCTGGTGCGAGTCTGTAAGAAAGGGGCTGCCGAGCGCACGTGCAGAGGGGAATGAGGGCAATACTGGGGTGTGTAAGTGCTCACGAGTGTGTGTGCGTGCAGGGGAGCGCAAATCGTCACACCCACCAGTGGCACGTGTGTGGGGCAGCACTAAGGGGTGATCTCGGATAGGTGCGTACAAGCGTGTGAGCACAAGCGTGTGAGCCCAGCAGCACAAGCGCGAGCGTGTAAGAGCCTCAGAGCATTAAACCATGACCGTGTAAGTGCCTATGGGCACAGGAGCCAGCATACAAATCCTAGAAGCAGGCAAGCGTACAGGCTTGTGAGTGTGTAAGAGCCTAACAGAGCATGAGTGTGGAAGTGTGAGCACAAGCCAGTGCCCACCACCACGAGCACCGGCAGCACTGGACACTGCTGTAAGCACCATGCGTGTCTGTGACTCCGGCTGCGGGCAGCCAACGAGGGTCACTCTGGGGGGTGTGCGTAGCTGTGTCTGGGGTGTGTAACTGCTCAGGAACGCGCCTGTTGGGCTGGGGACAGTGTCTATCAGCGTGCGCCTGTGTGTCAGCCTGTGTGAGTGTGAGTGTCAGCCTGCCTGAGCCTGCCAGCGTGCACAGGAGAGAGGGGGTGAGCGTGTCAATCAGTCCGGGAGTTCAGGCGTGTGTCCGAGCGTGTGCGGGTCCGCGAGGCAGTGCCAGTGCCTGAGGGTGTGGGAGCGAGGGTGCCGGTCAGGGTGAGGGTGTCAGCCGGTGTGAGGGTGCCAGTCGGTCAGGGTGAGGGTGTCAGTCGGTCAGGGTGAGGGTGTCAGTCGGTCGGTCGGTCGGTATGAGGGTGTCTGTCAGTGTGCCGATGTCTGTCAGTCAGTCAGTCAGCCAGTCAGCCAGCGCACCCCAGCCTGCGGTCGCCCTGGGGCCGGCCGACCCGGCCGCTTCCCTCCCGCCATCCCGCCGGCCAGGCCGCCCCGCTGCCCGCCCAACAAAGCCCCGCGCGGGTCCCGGCCGGACACTCACGTCCCCCATCCACAGGCTGGCGGCCATACTGCTCCCGCAGGCCCCGCGGCGGCTTCAGCGGGGCCGCGATTTTCGCCTCCCGGCTCGGCACGGCTTGGCCCGGCCCGGCCCGGCTCGGCCCAGCCGCTGCCGGCGCCGCCTCACGCCGAGCCCGCGGCCCGCTCCGCCGCCGCGCTGCCCCCGCCGCCTCCTCCGCGGCGCCGGGCGGGCGGACAGAGCGGCGCCCCCGCCGCCACGGGCGCCCCCGGCCCGCGGCAGCGCCCCCTGGCGGCAGGAGGAGTGCCGGCGCCGCGGGGGGCGGAGGTGGGTGCGCAAGATGGAGGCGGGGGGAAGAGGGGTGAGGTTTTGGGGAGCCTTGAGGAGGGTTTTGGGGTGCTGGGAGGTGGTTTGGGGAGCGGGGAGGTGGGGGAGTGCCTGGTGCAGCCTGGGGTGAGGGGTAGACCTTGTGGGGGGATGATGAGGGGTCCGGCGCTGAGGGGCGATGGGGAGCGGGAGGGGAGGGATGGATGGATGGATGGGTGGATGGATGGATGGATGGATGGATGGATGGGTGGATGGATGGATGGATGGGGCAAGCCCGGCCAGACAGGCAGGTCAAGCCTGGGTGAGGCCGTGTGGGGACAGGGATGGGGGCCGGGAGCGTTCCCCTGGGGCAGGAGCGCTGGGGAAGGGGTGATGAGGCAGGGGGCAGATGCCTGCCCCAGGGGGAGGCCTGGGCCCAGCCTGGAGAGGGGCACGGGGCCATCGCTGGGGTCTCCTGTAGTGCCTCGCTTCCTGCAGCCCCTTCATGCCCGAGGATCTCGTCTCTTTCTCAAAGGGACAGTGAGTTTCCAGCCCCTCCAGTGGGGCACGAAAATGGTGCCTGTTGTTTACTCCAAGGTTTCACATAGGAAAAGACAAATACAACAAACCCCAAATTTCCTAATTAACAGATCCTTGTGTTTTTCAAGGGGGTTGAGTTTGTTTTAGCACTCCGAGCCGACAACCCCGGCCCCCACGCACCATGGGAGTGCCTTAAAAAATCCTGAGGCTTTTAAATGAAGAAGGGAATTAATTACTCCATATAGTACACATGACTGCGTCATGCTCCACATCAGATTTGGAAACTCATTGTGTATCCCAGATAATTTGGTGTAGCAAAGGGACAGCACTCCTACCGCTGTGGTGGTCTAAAATCTCTTTGGGCGTCTCGTCAGGGTTTTCTCGCAGGAGTTGCAGGTGCTGCCATGAGCTGTGCAGAAGTTTTTAGCTCTCTGCGACTCAGACCACTTGCTGTTGGCGCTGGCGCATGGTTTAAGGTGTCGGACACTTGTTGGCGATGTCAGCAGAAGGCCAAAGTGTGGTTTGCTGGGGTGGGGGGTTTGTGAGGGGCTGCAATCCCTGCTCCCCCCCACCCAGGGGGGCAGGAGCTGTGCGCTGTACCCCAGAGCCCCCCGGCTCTGAGGTTGGGCCCCTGCCTCTTCACTCGGCAGGCAGGAGATTCAGTCCTAGGGGTGTCAGCCCAGCACGTTGGTTTGGGTACAGTGTAATCCCCCCTCTTCTGTTTACTCCTTCAACAGCAAAGGCGGCAGCTCCTGGAGCAAATGAGCCCACTGGTTATGATGGAGCAGAAACGAGCGGACCCGGAGCACCGAGCACTGCGGACTGTGAGCTGGTGGGTACTTGGGCTGCCGTTCTGGTCACGGGAGCTTCGCTTTGTGAGCCCCGTACCCGCTCAGGGAGAAGCAGGCACGGAATAGCGCTGCTAAAGCCCTGGCTGTGGTCGCTGGAGCCTGGCTTCAGTCCAGCCGATGGTGACAGGGACACCCCGAAGCCTCCCCACTATTTATTGGGTCTGTGGCTGCTGTGTCTGGGGGAGCAGAGGTACTGCTGTGTCTGGGGGAGCAGAAGTGCTGCTGCTCTGCGGTTCACAGCCCGTGAGAGGGCAGCACCAGGCCGCCGGGTGCAGGCTGGGGGTTTTCGGGTGGTGACATTGGGCATGGTGAGAGGGCGATGAGAGCAGCACCGGGCGAGGCAGCCAACCCTCTGCAGCTTATTCTGAAGCGATGGGTGAATGGTCACTTAAATCTTGCCCTGGAGCATCCTCGTTCCAGTGACTGCTGAGAGAAACTGAGCAGGAATAGAAGTTATTTGCTCTGCTTTCCCCTGCATGTGAAAAGCATAAGGAATGTTGACGCTGCAAGAGACTGAAAATCCTTCCTCTTCACACCAGGCAGGGTCTGTGTCTCTGTCATCATTCTGCAGCACGGCCAGTACCGCTTGCGCTAGAGCATCAACCCTTCAGCAGTCGTGGGTGCAGGAATCATAAGATTAAAAACATATTTACAGTTTGATTTATTTGTTTTCTGATTTTTGAGTCCCTGGGGCCCTCTCAGGTCATTTTTCCAAACTCTCCACAACATTGCAAAATCTGGCATAAAATGGAGGCAGCCGGCAAGACCCATGGCAGCTAACTCTGTTGAACAGTTGTCAAACAGCGCTTTTTGTGCCTGGATGTCACTGGCAACCTGGTCTCTTGCAAATTCACCCTCTTTGAAGTCCCTGCTGGGACTGTGTTGCAGGTGTCAGCTTCCAGGATAGGCGTTTTCTTGCAGCATGGCAAGTCCTCCACTGGTCAGCGCCGAGCTCTGCTCTGCAGAGCCCACAACACTCATTCGCCGTTACTACAACTCCTCAAAGCCAGTAGTTTGTCCTTTGTCATTTGATGAAGTGAGTCCAGTGTCTTTAATAACTCTTGCCCATTTTTCCTTCCAGCTGAGTAATGTAGAACTTGCTTTTCCTGGGATAATCCATAGAGATGGATGTTGGGCAATGAAAACGTGAGAGGAAGCCAGGATCATGTGGTCGTGTTGGACTCGGAGACAGTGAGAATATAGTTATAATCAATGTTGCATCTGCAGTGAGTGCTCTTTATGCACCTAACCTTGTGACAGAGCAAAAACACTGCCAGAAGAATATTATTACCCGAAAAACTGTTTATTCCCCCTTGAAAATTTGTGAACAAATTGTGCAAAAAGGCAGCGGCTCCTAACAGAAAGACACGGGGATTCCTCTGTCCTGGATGTGCGTGTCAGGAGTCTGCAGCCAAACCATCTCTGTCTTGTCACCTCTGCTGGGACAGCAGCAATTTCTTGGGCTGGGAACTTGGTCCTGAAAACTGCTGAGTAAATTCCAGTTGGTATTTACTGGAATACACTGGAGGGGTGATGCTTGAGCTCGCCACAGGACTGGGTGGTGCTAACAGGCTGTTTCTGAGCTGGTCACTATGAGCGGGGCCTGATCCTTGTGAGCTTCAGAGCTCTTTCCACTCTCAGTAACTTTTGCTGGAGTTAAGGGTCACTCAGAACCTCCTGGGAGGAGGCCCTGAGTGGTTCAACTTTTAAAATTAATGGTTTCGAGCATGAGAATCTGGCCTGGGAGTTTTAATTTGAATTTGCTTTTTTTAGCTTGAGCTTGAACCTGACTCAAAGAGTTTTTCTGCCTTCGGTACTGTGTGTTACTGTGTTCAAAACTCCCTTGTGGAGGTCTCATGGGCGCCAAGTCCATCCTCTTAGACAACTGTAGCCAGTGGACTGAGATCAGGGATGAATTTGGCCAGGGATAATTGAAATAATAAATAAAATAATAATTAAAGAAGATACATAAAGCAAATCTTTGAGCTTGGAATGGCTTCTGAGATTCTGAAAGTCATGTAAGTATTCCAGGAGAAAATATGTGATGAAATCTGTTTTCCATTATTGCATGAGACGGTATGTCTAAAAAATTGATCAAAACCAGTTTTTTTAATATATGATGAAGATAACGCAGCTTAAAGTGATAGAGAGATCTGGCATCTTTTTTTTCAATGTAGTATTTACAAATTATTGTAGACTTGACATTCTTTATTTATTGATAAGACTTGCTGTTCCAGTCTTGATCTCACAGCAAGTAAAAACCATTTCTGACCGAGTTCTAGCTGCCAGTGGTATTGCTGAAGGAAGTGGCAGTAAAAGCTCATTATTGATACATTTGTGCCTGCTAGTTTTCTTATCCAGACCCAGTTTGTTGTGTATCAGCACAGTGCAGGGGTAGAGACCTGATGTTCTCTCTTGCCGTGTATTTAAGAAGTGAGGACACTTCTGTGCTAGTCCCGTGTTGGTATTTCTTTGGTACTGTGGCTTTTGTAAGATCAATCAGGACGAGGACACTCCAGTCCTGTCCCTTTAAAGGAATATCTTTCAAGCTTGAGTGGCTTCTGAGCTGAAGGGATGTGAGCAACGACACAGAGACTTCAGCGTGGAGAACATGGACGCACTTCACCAGGCAAGCAGGGCTACAGGAATTTATTCCCAGCTCTGCACACGTTCTCTCTGTGCTGGTTTTGCGTTCATGTCCCCACACCACCCGTCAATCCCCATTCCTCTACAGTTTTTATCCTCTTTGTATCTTCACTGAGGGATGTCCTCACTCACTCCTCTGAGGGAATCTCTTTGGAGGCCTCATCTCTCCCCACAGGGATCAAATGATAATAGATGGCTGTGTCTCACCAAGCCAGGATTCAGCAAGGGCCATCTCGGATTGTGGATATAATTTCCAGGAACGGGGTCAAAGAAGAAAAACCCTGTTTCTTATTTTCTTCCTTGGTACTGCAGGGAATTCACCCTTAGAGGATTTATGAAAATGTCAATGGGTCAAATAAGAGCATTCCGGATGTTCACAGTAATAATTCACTGGCTGGCAGGGCTCGTTTGTTTACATCCTCCAGGAGGATCCCATGGGTCAGACTTAACCCTGGTTTGGATAGTTGATTGAGAGTAGCGCTTGGGGTATCTGCCAGGACGTCTGCAGTCCATGCACAGGCCGTTGTGGGATCTTACGCTGACAATGTTTTAAGGTCTGCCAACAGTGCAGAAGTGTGTGGTGATTCGGTCCCAGTTACGTGACATCTGGCTCTGCTCGGTGCTGTCTGCTACCTGCAGCCTGATGACTAAACTGAAAACGTGGCAGCGACTGGAGACTGTGGACATGGCTTTTGTGCAGCCCCATGAATGGCCATTGATCAGAAAAGTAACATGCACGTAGCTGGTGGCATAGTACAGAAGGACGCGGAGGTTATAGTGGACCACAAGCTGAGTGTGATTCAACAGTTGGTGCTTTGTGGAAAAAGACTAATTTTATTTTGGCGTGTATTAGCAGGAAAGTCACGTGAGACTCAGGGGTAATTAATCATGCCACGCTGGTAGGCACTGGTGCTCCTGGCTTTGAGCACAGAGGAAGAGAAGCTCACACTGGAGACCAAAGGAAAGAGAGAAGAACGACCAGAGGTCTAAAATTTGGGACCTATGGAGAAAGCTGAAGAAGCTGGATTTATTTAATCCAGAACTCAAAGGCGAAGGGTAGGGTTTGCTAAGGACAGTCTCTCAATGAGTGACAGGTAAGAGGGCTGACCTGTTCTCCTCGGGCTCTGCTACAGGCAGGATGGGAAGGCAAAACACATTTCAAGGGGGGTTTTGCAGGTTTCTTATTAGGCTTTAGGCTTTGTCTGGGAATTTCTGGGTGGTTTTGAGAAGCACATCAGAGAACCCCTAAATGTGGTACACATATGCTTGATAATGCATGGGGGGAGTGGATCATGTCTTTGTGGGGTGGGAGAAAAGTGCTTTTCCTCTGGAACAGGATCCAGTGACACTGAGGAGCTGCAAACTCGAATGGGTGGGAGAGGCATATTCGCACAGAGGAGCTGGCTGGCAGAAATGTTAATGACATGGGCCAATCTCCCACTGAATCCAGTCGTTTTCCTGGTTTACAGTGTGGAACCAACTCTGCAGAGTGAACCAAATTCTGACCATTTCTGTGAATGAGACCATCACAATTACAATTACTAGGTGGATGATCTCAAGGGAGTTTTCTAAGGATCTAAACCTTATGAATAAGGAAGGGGATGGGAGATAGATGATGTTCACATCTCTTCCAGGGTGGGATACCTGTGGCTTTGCATACTGCAGGGTATATTAAATCTGTAAGGCTGATCTGGCTGTACAAAATGCAATAAATGCCTGCAATTCTCTGGATTTGATGGAACAGAACCCATTTTGGGGGGCAGGAGGGGAATTTTCTATTCCAAAGAGGCCAAATGAACTGATTATTTCAGTGAGCAGAGAGCCTGCGGCCACTGGCAGCTTTTCTTGGTTGCCAGCAGTACAGTTTACCAAGAGCTCCTTTCTTAGAGATGGTCAATTGCTGAAAATTTCAAATATTTCAGTTGTTTCTGTGATTCCAACGAACATGGATCGGGGAGTTAGGTTGGGAATCTTGAAGAGTTTCCTCCTAAGTTCAAAGAGGATAAAGCTTTGCTCTCTGAACTCTTCAGCTTAGGGTAGTGTGGTTGCAGAATAACCTGTAGTTTGCTTATTTCTGTTCCAAGGTTTTCAGCAGATCTTGGTACTGGGATAGAAATGCAATGGGAAGATTTTTCCTAGGCTTGCTCTTCTTTTAGTGAATGCTGATGAACTTAAGGGAAGGGAGAAGTTCCCTCTTTTTCAGCCTAAAAGCTCAACAGGTGACAGTTTTCATGGGCTAGAGTTTTGCAGCAAAGGTTTTTTGTGGATTTTTGATTTTTAAATTTTAACGCGGCCAGTTTTGCCTGTTTAGTGTTCTTTGTACTGAAGACAAATTGAGATAATTTAAAATCCTCTGAAGTGGTTTTCCAGGTATTCTTCAGCTTTGATGAAAGAGAACTAGTGCCCATATCAAAAGCATCCAGGAAAAAATTATTAATTTCCTTCATTTGTGTGGTGGGGAGGGCAACGGTGCCTCCACCACTGGAGCTGGCACACGGTGAACAGCTTTGATCTCCACTGCTTGCAAGCCCTAAAGCTCCTTGGTTCTCTTGGTATTGCTTTTGGAGCTCGTGCCTGTAGCTCAGCACAAGGCTCCAGACCCAAGGAAATACAACAAAAGTCCCGTACAGGTGTCTATTTTTGGAGGTACCACCACCGTGGTGAAGCCTGGTTGCCTCCTGCTGTTGTCCTGGAAAGTTAACTGTGGACCACCCCATCGTATGGGGCGAAGGAGATTTTGTGAGTTGTGTCAGTCCACAGGTTGCTGCTGACAGGGGTATCACGGTCCTGTTTGTACAGAGCTGCACATCTTGGGCGATGGTTTCCACCACTTTGAGGATCACACTGAGAAGTTTGACCAGTGAGTCCATCCTCGAGTCAGTTCCACAGGGGAGAAGCGATAAGAGGTGGATAGATTCAATCTTTTTAACCGCCCTGTTGTTCTCCTGTTTCTAGTGAGTTACTGGACAAGGTGGGATTTAGTTCTTTAACAAAAGCATCCTTCCTCCACAATGTTAATTACTCATTTGTGCCAACCGGCAAATGAGACATGGCATTTAAGGATCTCATTAACATTTGTTTCTCCTTTCAACATATCATTCTTTACACTCATAAACTCTGTGATAAAGCTACTTTCACTTACTTTCTCCTCATCTGAGAACCTCTCAGCCTCCACAGAATCCGAATTCCCGGGTTAGAAAAACAAATAAATAAAAAGGCAAAGCTAGAAATAATGTCATGCTGCTTTTACAAAAGGACAGCTGTCATTTTTTGGTCCACGTATCTCCTTTCCAGCCCAGCAGTCATCACTGTACATGCTCAGAGAAGCCCCCCTAACTAAAACTTCTTTTGTTCTGATATACCTAGAGTGGGCACAGTTTAAAAATAGATGTATTTTATCCTGGTTTGCCTTATTCCCATGCAGGAACAGGTACCATAAGGTACCACTATAACAATCTGGCTGTGTCTAAGTAAGGCACTATTATCTTTAGCACCATAGACCGGCATAATTAAAGCAGTGTTGAAAAGCTGGAGGTTAATGTTAGTGCTTTGGACAGAACCCAAGGAATGCCACAATTTTTTTGAAATGGTAAAAAAAAAAGCGTCGCTTCTCAGAAATAAGGACTACAGGATTTGATTCTTAAAGTTCTTAACTTTGGAAAGCGTTTTGAGGTTTGCTAAAGGTGCCATATTTAGTCATAAAAATAACAAAATGAAAAATACAGGAGTGTATTTATAGGAAGAATCAGGAAGATTTACAGGGTAACGATCGTCGCAGTGCTCCTCGCCTAGGAACTCTGTATTGAACAGGGCGATTGAATGTTTGGCTTTTAGAAAGAGGGAGGAAAAAAAACCCAAAAAGCAGAAGAATAATAAAACCAAATCCTTTCTCTGGTGAAAAGCCAAACCTGTGTTTTGAAAATTAAATGTTTTTTTGGGTTAAGCAGTGAAAAAATGGACTTGATCTTTGCAACAGCTTGGATTTATTATTGGAACCAGTTGGCTGTGCCACAGAGGAGAGGAATTTTCTGGTAATTAGAGCAAGAATCCGGGAGTCAGAAGCAGTAGGGTCTCTGGCTCGGGCACTAGCACGCTACGGAGCCTTGGGAAACGCGCTGCCTCATTTGTACCTTGGCTTTCCCATCTATGAAACAGGGTGAAGGAAATAATTCAACCTCACAAACTGCATGCACTAATTAAAGAGCATTTCCACAGCACCTTGAGGTCTTTGCTGCTCGGGGATGGATTTTCACCAGCGTGTGCTTCAAATGCTTTGAAAAATCCTGCCCTAAACATTTACAGACCTGATTGCCCAGATTCCTGAATCCACGTGTGAGTGTCTGGCTGAAAAGGGTCTGATTGCCAGGACTTTGCCTGCTGATGAAAAAGAACACGATGGGCAGCATTTTCCCACTGGTCTATGAAACCAGAGGGATCCCGGGACTCCCCCGTGATGGGATGCTGCCGCTCAGCATGGCTGGACTCACAGCCCCACTGCTCCCCAGCAGCCCAGCGTAAACGCGCGGGCTTCCCCACTCGGAACGCCGTGGCTCCACTGCAACGCTCCGAGAGGCTGGTGGGCAGTGGGTGGCTCAGGTGGTGCGTGCAGGTGGGGCTCTCTGGGGGTGCAGAAATGCTCCTCACCCCACTGGACACAGCTTCCTTAGGAAAGCAGCCATCAGAATGAACGTGAGTGAATAGCTGCACGTCCTTACTGGAGTTACCACCAGCATCCCTGCGGCCTCGTATCTGATTTGGCTTGGGTCTCACAGCGGTTCAATTTTAAATCACCATCTGTCAGTGTTAGAGCTGCTCGGCCGCCCCTTCCTTCGGCCCATGCCGTGGTGGGTGAGCAGAAGGAATGCCGCTGGCCTCGGCCGCCATCCCTCCCCGCGGCAGAGGAAACGTGCGCTGACAGGGCAGGAAATTCTCGTGAACCGCAAGGACCTGGAGCTCGCCTCCCGCCTTCCTGTGGGCCTGACCCAAGTTCCAGCCTGGGTGTTTAAAGATTATTAATAGCAATAGTTACATTACCAGGTTGATGTTTTTCTTCTTCTGTCAACGAAGTTATTTCTTCAGTTGAGACTTTCGGGTTGTTTTTCTTCAAAGCAATCGGAGACGGACCCAGGAATGTGGCAGGACAACGATCCACTCGAGCTGACGGGCAGCCAGGTGGGGATTTCGCTTTATGGATGGAGGGCTCTTGGTCAGCAGTGGACAGGATCTCAGGTCTCCGGTACAAAACAAATAGCTCCAAACTGGGACAGGCTTAGCACAGTGAAGGGTTTTGTTTCACACGTTCTTCCAGAACTCCTTGCCGTGGCTGATCGCTCCTGCGCCTGCCCTGCTCCCCTCTCTCATCCTGCTGGAGCTTTTGCGTGGCTGTGTGATGGCCCAGCTAGGGAACTATCGCAAATCAAAAAGAAGGAAGAACAAAATCCCCCCTTTTCTTTTGTTTCTCTTTCTGTTAGGTTATTTTTGTTCCAGGTCAGTTCCCTAATCTGTATTTCAGCTGCAGAAACAAGCCGTAGAGACAGTGAGAGGGTGACATGGGACCTGCTTAAGCCAGCGCTTCTACTGAAACGAAGGCTCGTGCAACTGGAGGCTAAGCCCGGACCAAGAGAAGCTCTTTTTTTGCCCTGCTTTGAGTCTCAAGGACCTCAAAGTGAGTCTTGGCTGCAGGAGCGAGCAAGACATATGTGTGTGGTTGGGTGTTTGCATCCAAGGATACAGTTTGTGTCTTCAGTGTTTGGTCACTGGGTAGAAAGCACTGCTGTTCATTGGGCATAAAAGCTCTGCCATGGTCAACAAGCTCACAGACCGGCTCTGGGTTTGCAGGGAAAAAAGGGTCACGAGATTGGAAAGTGCTCGGTTCACTGCAGTTCAGGAGTGCGACTTTAAAAAGTCCTGCATGCTCAGGAATCAGTGCATTACTGTTCATTTTTTAAAGGGCACCTCTGTGTACCTCGACATGGGACTTTTCGGAGCGCGGTCGGTCAGAAGTGGACAGGCTCTCAAGTCTCTAGTGCAAAACAAATAGCTCCAAACTGGGACATTTTACAAGGGCATGCTGTGATAGGACAAGTGGTAATGGCTTTAAACTGAAGGAAGGGAGATTCAGATTAGAGGTAAGGAAGAAATTCTATGCCGTGAGGGTGGTGAGGCACTGGACCAAGCTGCCTAGAGTGGTTGTGGATGCCCCATCCCTGGAAGCATTCAAGGCCAAGTTGGATGGGGCTTTGAGCAATCTGGTCTAGTGGATGGTGTCCCTGCCCATGGTAGGGGGTTGGAACTAGATGATCTTTAAGGTCCTTTCCAACCCAACTGTTAGATGATTCTATAAATATTGGATGTATCTGAGTAATGGTCCAACAGGTGACAATGTTTTGATGGTTACTGGGAAACCTGTAAAGGTGTTCTCATAAAATCTCTGTGGTAAAAGCATTCAGGGAAGAGAAGCCCTAGTTTGAAATGTGCTTCCTGCAAACCGATTTCATCTTCTCCTGCTTTCTGCTGGAGTTGCTGGTGCTGGGCGCCTGCCAGGAGAGGTCTGTAGCTGGCAGGTAGGCAGCAGCTCTGCTGTCTTTGGAGAAAGGTGTCTTTTGTCTGGAGAAGCAAGGGAAGGGCTGTTTGCAACCACCAGCACAGCTGAGTAGTGCAGGGTGAGGAGATGGACCTGCACGATGTCTGCGCTGATATTCACAAGGAGTTAAACAGGGCTTATGGGGTGAGTGGATGGTGAGCCGGCTCTCTCTTGAAAAGACTTTCGCAGGAAGAAGGACAGAGTAAGAGTTCAACTTTGTTTATCCCAGATTTATTCTGGAGTGTAATATCCTCTGTAAACAACTTTCTTCACAGAAAAGTATGTGCATGAAGCCTGTTGTGATTTATTTGCTCTGTTGTTCAGATTTAGCCCGCAGTGACATGAGTTCCTAGTTTCCCTTAAATGCTAATGCTGTTAAAAATCAGCCCAACATGTAATTTCAGTGACCGCAGGCTCTGTGTTTGTCACGCAGAATAGCTGCAGCAGAAGACGAGCTCCGAGGGGCCCCCCTGAACACAAGCTACTGTTGTTCCCAGTGGAGGGTCGGAGCAGGAGCCCGTAACCCCGAACAAGGTGAACAAAGCTGGGGTTACTCTCTTGGTCTGGACCCACCAAGTCCCTTTACTGGGTGCCTGGGCTGTGAGCTTGCTTTACTCCTCTTCCTCTCTGTTGTGTGAGGTGGTGGGTTGCTGCTGAGCAGGGGGAGATCAGAGATGTTCTTTTCTCATGGTCAGGCTGAATCTCTCTTTTTGTTGATCTCTTAATGCCTGAGAGAGCAACCGCAGCTCCCTCCTGGGACCACACTCAACCTGTAACAGGCTTCCTTTCTCCAGACGTCTCTGCTGACCTTCATTTCACTTTTAACTGCCGTGTCATCTTGACAACCCTGGAGCATGCCCTGACCTTGCAGCATGGCTGCCGACGTCGCTGAGAGCGACTGGGAAGTCTGTTGGCAATGAACTGGCAGCACCAAAGCCTGCAGCACGTGAGTGTTCCTTAGAGGTCAGGTTTTGTATCCACCAGTTGGTTGATAGCAGCTAAGGTGCCACCCAGTGTGATAAGGTTAGAGCTGCAAAATGCTCCTGGAATATATCTAAAGGCAGCCAGCCTCCTTGTATTGAGTGCTGGCCAAAGCATTGCTCCCTAATTATGCACTGCACTGTTTGTTCAGTGAGCGAGAGTTGTTTGGAATTCATCTTCGGCACCTCGGATCTCCAAAACAGGCAGTTCTAGGAGCGAATGAACTAAACCTCTGACTTAGAAGGGTTTAGTTGTGAACGTGAATGGATCCACATTAAACTGGTGAGCAAGTGAGAGAGAAACAGGGCTCTTGAGTTCCCTGAACATCCAAGAACTGAGCCTTGGAGTTAAAATCTCACAGATCTGTGTTTTCTCCTTTCCCATTTAGCTGATTTCTTTGCTAAAGTGAAGAGATAAGTGCAGAGAGAGCTTTGGAGCAGAGTAAGAACATCAGGAGGGCCAGGTAGGACGATGGTCACTTCTCCAGTAGGAATCATCTCCTTCAGCCAGACTTAGTCTTGTGTGCTCGCATCCATTTCTGTTCCATGCCTGTATTGAACATCGAGCTCTTGAGCAGCTCCTAGATCTGGGGCTTTTCCAACATCCTGTGTCATCTTTGAATTTGGGCTTTGCCCTCCTTGGTCCATGTGGCAGCTCAAGACCTCATTCAACTCTGAACACATCACCTTGGCTCGATCTGAAACCAGTATTTGGGACTTCTGGGACACAACTGGACAGCAGGAGCTCAGTCTTTCCTGTTTGGTTGGCCATATGGAAAGGGAACCTTTATCCGTGCACCGCAGCAGGCCTTGCACAGCTGGCTGGAGGCATCTGTGGAAGGGGAAATGGTATTCCTCTGAAGCGTCGAGGGCGGGTGGTCACTGCCAGAAGCAGGATGCTGGGTTTGTCAGGCCAATGGTCTGACTCGGGACAGCAACCCCTGTGTTCCCCAGCCCGATGGCTGGGTGAAGTCTTTTGTCTGATCTCAGCATTGCTTTTAGCAGCTGGCTCCAGGGAGAAGAGGGGAATGGCCTCCTGTGGAGCCAGGCCTTACAAAGCAGCCTGTGTGGGATGGGAGGTCCCTGCTCCCTGGCTCCACAGCATGTGCGGGGGTGTGCGTGGAGGGGGGAGCACTTCTGGCAAGGAACGAACTTGTTCAAATAAACAAAAGGCTAAAACCAGCCTGTCCTCAGCCCCTCGAGAAACCCCGTGGCAGATGTTGCTCGTGACTGTAGGTCCTTGTCGGGAATCCCATGGATAACCATTGACAGCAGGAAAACACATGGCAGCGTGCGGCGGCTCAGAGAGGGCCCTCTTTGTTCACTGGCATCACTGGAATATCCGTCTTGTCAGTGCCAATGAAAAAGCACCGGCTGGTGCAGGCTCAGAGCGGGGAGTGAGCAGAGCTGCCTTTTGCTCTTGGCTCGGCACAGACTCGCTGTGTGGCCTCAACAAGTCGCCGCTCTCCTCCGTACTGAGGTTCCTCCTGCTGCGCATTGAGCCAGGGACGGAGAGCTGCTTCCCTGGGGATTTGTGGCCACACTTTTAAACTTTGCAAGGTGCTTTGTGGCTGGCAGGCACTCTGTTCAGAATAGGTAAATGTCCGACAGGAGTGAAATTATTTATATATGGTTTGGAAGACGAGGAGAGGCCGAGAAGTTCAGCTGAAAGGTTAGCTCCTTACAGGACAGAGATTTTGCCCCCAATGAAAATGAGAATCGAAGCAAAGAGAGGAGGAGGCTGGCTAGGTGTGATCAGAGGTGGCACTGGAGCTTGCCCTCTCTCACATGAAAGGCTTTTTCCTTTTTTCGCTGCATTGTGAGTCGAATGTTTTGGCTCTGTTACTCAGTGATTCCTATTTCAGGCCCGGCGATGGCTGCACGAGGTGGCTTGGGCTGGAGGAGGGGAGGACAGACAATTGGAGTGCGGTGCCAGGGTGAGTGTGACAGGACACAGGGCACTCAAGGTTAAGGAAGGAGTCAGGTCAGGCCATGGAGCTTTGGCTGTGCTGTGTAAGGTGCCCGCTGCATGCTCCGTTCTGTGCACTGCTGTCGAGTCTCATGGCATGCAGATAGGACAGAGATATGTGTTCCCTTGGGCTGATGGACTTCCTTTTGCAGAAGGTAAATTGAGGCAGAAGGCTGGAATAACTGAGGGAGGCTTGACCTAAGGGCATACTATTTTCTCCTGCTGTAAACATGGAAACCACTTTCAGATTTCTCCCTTCAGACCAGAGAGAAGGAAGAGATTGTTTCCGCTGAGGGTGGTGAGACCCTGGCCCACGTTGCCCCGAGAGGTGGGAGAAGCCCCATCCCTGGCACCATTGCAGGTCAGGTTGTCCCTTGGGGCTCTGAGCACCCTGCTCTGGTTGCAGATGTCCCTGCTCCCTGCAGGGCGTTGGACCGGGTGAGCTTTGAAAGTGCCTTGAACCCAAACCACTCGGTCATTCTGTGACTATCAGCTTTTGTGAAAGGACATTTAGAGTCTCTGTCTGCTCAGAGTGGCAGCGTGTCCCCAGTGGTCTAGAATAAAGAAAGGAGCAGGATGTCAAAGACTTGAGATTCAGTTTTTAAAAGAGTGGTTTTAAATTGAGGGTGAATCTTCACAATGCAGTTATCTAGCGTTAAAAAAATCACATATCCTGCGATTGGTGAATTCCCTGGATCACCAGCTGCTGGTGAACATGCAGGGATGTGGGTCACATCTTGTCTTCACAGCTCCTGCTGAATGGTTGTTTTTCCCTCACCTCTGAAAAGCAGGGTGTGTGTACTTGCCTTTGAGAGTCTGGCTGTGGCTGTTTCAGGGTTCTGGGAATGCCTGGCAGCTCCTTTCTTTGGACACTGCTGGTCACAGAAATCCATCACTCGGAGACGTGGCGTTAGTGCAGTGGGAACTAGGCACCTCAAGGAGCGGAATGGCAAATAGCTGCTGCTTTTCTGTGGGGAAAGAAAATATGTGCTCTCAGGCACTGGAAAAGCTTCTTAAGAAACCCTGTGATAGTGTAACACATGCCAGAAGATCTCCAAGTAGATACTTATCAGTTTATGTGACATGAGTTCTCCTTTGGGCCATCAGATTTTAAAATCTTAAAGAAGAAAAGGGAAGTAGAGGAAAGTGACTGATTCTGCAGAAAATCCTTTCCTTCTCTGTCTTGTCACATAAGATTTTGTTGCTGAGATCTGAGCGACTTTAGCGGTGCAAACAGGCTCATGCAGCACTTAAACGCTGCAGAAAGGCTCACCTCTGCCCTCTCTTCACCTCTGCTGATAAAATAGTGCATTAGCAAACTCCCACTGCACAGAGTGTTCTCTCGTAAAAGGGGAATGGGAACCGATTCTTTCTGGACTCGCTTTGGCTGGGTAACGCCGCGGATCTGTCAGTTCAAGGAAGTTTTTTTTCTTTACCCTACCCAAAGGCAGCACTGACCTACACAATCTCCAGTACCTTCCCCGCTGGACTCCCTGCTGTCCTGGTAATCCCAGGGACCAGTGAGGTATTGGAGAGGAGAGAGATCCCTCCAGTACAACCCGTGTTTTGAAATATCTTGGCTCTCGTTTGCCGAGGAAGGTTATAAATACTGTTCCCAGGACAAACATTCTCCGTGTCTGAGAGCTAATGAGCCAAACAGCTGCTCTGAGCCTGTCCACCTCTGACACCAGTAAACACTAAGCCATGTGAAAAAGATTTTAACATGCCCAGACACTCCGATAGAAGAGGCTGTATGTCTAAAATGCAGTTTTCTTGCCACATCCGTTTTGTACCTTCGAAGGAAAAAGCCTTTTCCTGACCGTCTTTGACACCTGTAACTTCAGAACAAGCCCAACACAGACCATTATCTCTCTGGCACTGGTGCAAATCCAGCTGCTTTCCATAAAATGTACGATGTTTACGGAAGGAAGAGAGCATGAAGTGTCACAAACATCTCTCTTAGGAAAGTATGCGCTTTTCGTAAGGATCCATCTGCAGAGCGCCACATGCAGACAGTATTCACCCATATCCTCTGGCTGTCTGAGCAGCTTCAAGTCCAAAGCACCAGTAAATCCACTTTAACTGGCTGACTAAACTGGGCTTACGGCTGCTTTGCGCTACCGGAGCAATGAAAGGTGTCCTGGCTCATGCTGACGCATCTGATCTAAAGTATGAAAGAATTTGTAAACAGGATCTGGGAACTGTTTGAAGAATCATAAGACTTTGTCTGTAAATTTGTATCAACACAAATGTCTATGGTTCGCTTCAGGAAGGACACAGACAGGGGACTAAACTGTGTGTCAAACCTAAATTAGTCAGAAGTGTGTGAGGGGTCTTGCAGCATGGCTGGCCGTGGTGAGGAGCTGGGTGAAGCAAAGTGCAAAGACGAATGTTTTGCAGCCTTTGGGAGGATCACAAGGCCTTTCTTGCAAGGCTTTTTCCCACCAAGTGCTCCTTAAACCCCAAACTCTAACCGGGGTTACAACTGGCTCACTGAAACCCAACTAAAATTATAGAATCACAGAATCACAGACTGGTTTGGGTTGAAGAGACCTTCAAAGCTCCCCTAGTCCAACCTCTTGCAGGGAGCAGGGACATCTGCACCCAGAGCAGGGTGCTCAGAGCCCCAAGGGACAACCTGACCTGGGATGGTGCCAGGGATGGGGCTTCTCCCACCTCCTGGGGCAACGTGGGCCAGGGTCTCCCCACCCTCAGCAGAAACAATCTCATCCTTCTCTCTGGTCTGAATCTCCCTCTTTCAGTGGAACCATCACCCCTTGTCCTGTCCCAACAGCCCCTGCTGAACAGCCCCTCCCCAGCTTTCTGACAGCCCCCTTGAAGCACTGACAGGCTGCACTAAGGTCTCCCCGGAGCCTTCTCTGCTCCAGGCTGAACACCCCCAACTCTCTTCCCTGTCCTCCCAGCAGAGGGGTTCCACCCTCACAGTTGCAACTAATCGTACACTACTGGAGAGCAAAAGCCATGTAATCGCAGGATCTCAAAACCACCCTGGATTCTGGTTTCTGCAGAAGCTGCCTAGATCTAGAAAAGCTGCTTTGCTCTGCCTGGACTCCTGGCACCCCTGAGAGCAGGAGCGGTTGTATAAAGGGCACCGATTCCTCATCTGGGGCTGTGGGAACCATTCTTTTTGCCTGACGTCTGACTCATGTTGACTTAAACCCAAAAGACTTTCAGCTCAGGCAATGTCAAGGCAAAGCCGTGAGCAAAACCTTTTCATTCATGTTCCTGGTATGCACGTGTCTTCCTAAAGAGAAAAAAAAACCCTTAAAGCTGAGCACAGTAAATAGTTTTGTCTCTTGTTTTGGGCTTTAAAAATGCCCCAGTTGCTTAAGTGAAAAATCGGTGTGACTTAGAGAAATGTGTCCCCAGGCCTCTCTTCTGTCGGTCTGTCAGAAATGCAGTTGGTCAGTTCACTTTCAGTAGCTCGGGGTTGGATGCTGATCTCAGTTCCTCTGTTTGCATCTGCCATTGATTGCTGAAGTGGAGTGACTCAGGATTTATAGCTGTCTAAAATGAGAGCAGAGGCGACCCGCTGAAGCCTGCTTGGTTCTTGAGCATCTGGAGAACATCATAGATTTAGTAAAAAACACCCACCCCAACATCTAGTGCTAACTGCTCCTTGCCATGGCAGTCATGACATTCTCCCTAACGCGGAGACGGGGCAAGGGTGGGAAGAGAACACAAGCGGTGGAGGGCAAAGGAATTCAGAAATCTGGCCTTCATATGCTCCTAGAAATGGGCAGTATACACTGTTCATGCTGCGTTTTCCCTGCTCCCGGCTCCTCGGAGACGGTGGAATTACTCCTGATTTACACCCATTTGAATGGAACAGGATCGCTCCTTTTTTCTGCAGCAAAACAAACATTTGTTACTTGGAAAGAAAAACAGAAAAGTCTTAAAATGTGACCCGCAGCTGAGCGGAAGTTCTCAGTAACGCAAGAATTTGGGTTTCTTTCGTTTGTTAACAGAGAGGGAACCCTTGGAGGGAGCATGTGGATTAGTGCCCCGGGGACTGCAGAGGGGCAGTTCCTGTGCTGGATAACTGGGGATTCATCCTGCCATGGCCACAGCAGCTCCAGGTAGATGCAATGGGAACGCGGAGGAGCAGGATGCTCCGGCAGAGGAGGGGGGTGAGCTTCAGGGATGCTGACAGCAGCTTCTCTACTGGCTCTGAGCCCTCAGGCAGGCCTAAACCCTGATCCAAACAGCCTCAACTGCTAGAAGAAATTGAGATCCAACATTGAGGTGAAGGGACTCAGGGGTCTACAGATGCAGAAAAATGCTTAGAATCATTTCCAAAAGCACCCAAGCAGTCTGAGTGCCAAAAACCTAAAGGCAATTGAGGGCAGATGCTCAACTGGTGTAAACTGGTGTGGCTCTTCCTGGGCCCTACCTCTCATCATTGTTTTCTGGCTCTCTCCAGGTCTCAGGTTCCTGTAGCTCTCATGAAGACACTCCATTACACTGATAAAGGATGCTTTCCCTTCCTTCCCCTCCTTAAATACACCAGCCCTGTTTTGAAATGCCAGTTTAGCCTGAGGAGAGCCGCAGAGCTCCTGGACTCAGGAGCTGCCAGTCGGTGAGGAAGAACCCAGCATCGCTTCCCTCCCGCACGGGATAAGAGATGCACGTGCACGTTCACACGTGCACGTTCACACGTGCACGTTCACAAGTGCACGTTCATACGCACGCTGCTCGCTGAGCACAGTCCAGTAAACTCAGCATGAACTCCAGGCCCAGCCATAACCCAGGATATTTATGGAGTGAATATCTTCCTGTAGAGGATGTGGAAGGATAAAACAACCGCTGTAGAGCCCCCCGCCTCCCTCGCGTTCGCTCATATCTCATACATGAGCTTTTATGACTATTTCACTCATCTGGGACTGGAAGAGCAGGGTCAGCTCCTGACTGCTTCTCCATTCTGCACAGGAAAGGAAAGGAGAGGAGAAATGCTTTCACCCACCTGCCCCGATCCTGCTAGGAGAATATCAGCTTTCCCACTGAAGCCCCGGGAGCCGGCACAGGCTGTAGCCATGCTTGCTGCTGGCCCGAGGAGGTGTTAGGAGACAGGGCTGCAGGCGTAAGGTCTGCAGCTGGACCGGCTCCTGCCCCCAGTGCTGAAGATGCTCTTTGTCTTCCAGCAGACTGCTGTGGTGCCAGGGCTGGGGTTGTTCGATGCTGCCTACACCCCTTTTTCCTGAGGAAAGGGCGAGCACATGGCACCTGGGAAGAGCTGCTCCTGTAGAGGAGCTCCTCAGCCTGAGTGACACAAGCCTGCTCTCTCCAGTTTAATTTTACAGCATCTATGACAAGAGAATAGACCTTCCCTTGTACCTGCTCCCTCTTGTCACCTGAGGAGAAGAAACCTGGGGATTGATGGTTGCTGACTGATCCTGCTGTGGCTCTGCTGATGTCCTCCAAATCCAGAGGTTCACACTGCCCGCTGAGCTCTCACTTGGGGCAGAACAACTCCAGATACTCCAGAACTAGGAGCTTCTGTCGTTAAAGCTGTACAGGGAATTGTCTGCCCAGGAGCCCCAGTGCAGATTTGTCTCTCTCTGGACACAGAAAGGACCTGGTTCTGATCTTGTGTAGGAGAGACTGGACTAGTGCAGAGGCTGAGGTGACGGTGGTGCTGAAGAGACAGGGCACAGACCTGTTCCCTTGAAGCTTCACTCTGCCATGAACTGATGGGAGGTGTTGCTGAATGTGCAAACACCTGCACTTGGAAATGAACTCAACCACAACCAAATAAAACAAAAAGTCTTGCAAGAAGATGGGAATCGCCGTTCCCCAAGCTCATTCCCTGGCCTCTCCTGAGAGATTGGAGTGACAAGGTTATTCTAAGTTGCCTTTTCCTGAGCTGCTCTCTTCTGTATTCCAGCTACGAGTCAGCCCTCTCTTGCCCAGCCCGCTGTGCGCGCATCCTACGGCTCTGCCTCCCGCCCTGCCCGTCACCTTCCTCCGGGCATTCTCGGGGCACAATGACTTCAGGAGGCAGCTCTGGGGGAGAAGACAGAAAAGCCTTTCATGCTGTCTCCTTCCCAACCCCGCTGTGCCCCACGTCACTTTGGAGTCATTGGCGCGGATCAAGGGCTCTCCCTTTTGTCTGAGAAGTCATTAGGTGGGAAGACTTGGAACAGCAACAATCCCTCTGCAGCGAAGGGGTAAAGCTGCAGGGTTTGCTCTCTCCCTCCTTTCGAATGAGCTGCAAAGAGCTTTAGAGCTGTCCAATTAAAACAACCCTAGGACAAAAATAGGATGAGAGAGTGCTACTTTAAAAACAAAACAATGGAATGAAGCCTATTCCTTCCCTTCCCCGGAGGCTCTGATGGAAGTGGCAAGTTTTGAGCCAGGAACCTCACTGAGTTGGGTATTTCTGGCACTCGAACCCAAGGCAAGCGCTGACCTCCCAGCGCTGGCTTTGGAGGAGAGGCTGTTCTGAGCTCATGGCAGCAGATGAGACCGAGCTTGCAGGCACTGACAGGTTTCCCCTGAAGGCTAGTTATGCTGCAGCCTGTGGAACTGCAGAAATGAGATTCTGAGTGTGGGAAAGAGCTGAGCAGACCCTGGCAGAAGCTGCACCAGCAGCCAGCCAAGCCCGGTGGGAGGCCGTGCCGTAAACACCATCTTGGGCCTTAAGACTGAGAAGGGAGAAGGGGTTTGGTCTCGAGCTCACAGGTCTGAGTCCAACACCAGGTCACTGAAACCTGGTGCTACCATGGCTCCTTGGACGGGGGTTGTGGGATCCCCTTTCCAGAAGGGGCTGGGCTTTCTGCTGCTGTCTCCTCGCTTCACTCATAGCAGGGATCCGTATGTCTCCTTCTGAAGACCCACTGGTGCTGGTGAAAAGGCACAGGGCCGGTAGCTGCACTGACCAGGCAGAATGTTCAGTAACCTTTCTGGAACGTGAAAGCCTGGCTGGTCACAACAATGCGGTTCGAAATGTTCTTCTGTACCTCGAGCTGTGGGATGACTCTCCATAGAGCCAATCTCAAAAGGATCAGAGGAGTGACTGCCTGCGCCGTGCCTACAACCTCAGCTGTTCATCCTGCAGTGAAGACACCACTTGAGCCCCTCTGCCAGCAGAAACCCATCGCAGGTGAACCCAGGGACTAGTGTAATGGCTGTGCGGGTGCCACAGGAATGCCAGGGGTAGAGCTCTGGCTTTTGTTTTATCCGTGCAGCATCAAATTAACCTCATGCCTCTGTTCCTGAGGTCCCTTTGTTGCGGGCGATTTTTCTGCCACAAGATTCTTTCTTTCAACTCTAATTTTAGTTCATGGGAAGGATGAAAATGGGTCTTATATCCTTGCCACGAGGCTGGTTCCTGGGATTCCCCTCTGACTCAGCACAGCCCGGCCTCTTCAGCCGAGATCCCCTTGGACTACACCTAGAGCTTAAAACAGCATCGCGAGCTCTTCCCCACGTACGTCCTGGCGCAGAGAGCAGCCCCAGTGCGAGCATGGGAATTTGTCTCATTCCTTTTGTTTCTCCAAATTCTTTTTGCAGGATAGCAGTACAGACGAAGCTGACGTATTATTTTGCAAAGAATTTGAGAAGCTGGAAATAATTTTGTTTCCTTTGTTCTAGGAGAGGGATCCACACGGCCCTGCCAGCCCTCCTTGTCTGGGGCAGAATGAACAGGCTCGCAGGCGCCTGAGCTGTGTCCTGGCCCTCGCGGGGTCCTCTGCGGGAAGATGAGTGCATGGTAGAGGAGGAACTTCACCTGTCCTGAGGATTTGCTCGTGGAGAGCACGAGTTCCACTGTTTTAGCGGAAGGGCAACGACACCGGTGAGTCTCTGCAGCTGGTTTGTTATTTCCCTGCTTGGAACATCGGGGACACACAGAGCTCTAACGGTTAATGCCAGAGTCAAGGATGTTGCGGTGGGTTTTGAAGGTGTTGAGCACCAAGTGACCAAGAGCTGCCCTGGCAGGACAAGCCTTTTTTTCCACACCTCCTTGAAACACAGTCCGGCTCCACAGTTTCCGTTTCACCTGTCCCCTTTGTGAGGTCAGGACACCTCGGGTCAAAAGCGTGATAACTGGAGAATCCCCAATAACTGTTTTTTAACAAAGCCTCTTGACCAAACAGATTGGCCTATCTCTGCCAGGCAGGTCATTCATTTCCAGTCTAATGCACAAGGCAGAACATTGTGAAACGACTGCCTAAAGAGGCATCAGAGTAAAGATGATTTGGGGCTATTTGCCTGGCAGAGAAATTGAAGCAGCTACGGCTTTTCTTTTACCTGACTCACGGCTGTACTGCAGGGATCAGACTGGAAAAAACCAAGGGAATATTATTCAACTAAAATCTGCTTTAAACCCATCCCTGTGCACCTCTGGTGCCAGATGACATCACGCTTCTGAGGGTGAAACAATTTAAAGTATAGAGATGGAAATCATTGGTTCAAATATCTTCCTGAAAACAGCAACACCAGCGGCAGACTGGGGCTCTGTAAAACTGACTTGAAAATGTCTGTTGCTGCTTCTCTGGGGTAAAATGGCCTAAACTGTAAGAGCTTTTGTAGTCTGTCATAGTGGTATTTAAAAGACAGTATGATAGAGGGACTCCGCACTTAAAGTGTTTGAGCAGGTTTGTGACATTAATGCTGTTGTACCTGTACAGAAAGTGGTATGAAAAAATTCAGCATTTGTAGGCAGAACTCCTAACGTTCTGCTACTGGCTAATAAAACTGTCACCTCTGAATCTGTCCAGAGGGTTCCTAACATCACACTGGGGTTTCTGGGGAAGAAAGCTGGGGCAGTTGTTCAGGACAAGGGGCTTGGGGAGGAGAGAAGCACTGGGTGCTGAGCGGCAGCATGGACAGAGGAGAGGGAGATGGCTGCTGCTGGGCCCAGGAGCGCAGCACGGGCTCTGCTCTCGTCAAAGACCTCACACAGGTTGCAGCCTGCTGAAACGTATTGTCTGCCTTGGCTTGTGTGAGTTCGGTCAGTCTGAAGGCAATGATGGCTGCAAATACCAACTATTTCCTTATTAATGTTGTGTAAAATTATGCTGTTCTTATAACAAGGCTATTCATGGAGCTTGGGACTTGTCTTTCCTTAATAATTTGTGATCTGAAGCATCTAAAAAAATCTAATGAAAAAACCCAAATATAAAAGATCAACCTCGTAGACCCCAAAGAATTAAGAACGTGTAAGTGCCAGTCTCACACTTAACAATTCACACATTATTTTTCCTTGGTGTGTAACTTACAGCAGTTTGTGCAGATGTCGAGGAAGATCATGCTCTTTAACCAGCAGTGAAATAGCTGGTTTACAGCTCATTTCGAAAGCGTCTGTGTTAGGTTCCAAGGTTAACAATCCCTTCAGCTGAGAGAGGTCCCTGCTCTCTAGAGGAACACACCTTGGTTAAGGCTGGCTCCCAGTACAGCCCCAGGGGCTAGAAAGCTGATCAAAGGTTTGTGTGCTGAGATCGGTTTGTGCCATACAGGAACAGGCTGGTGGGAGCTCTGCTGAACTCGCAGACCCCACTGACCTGCACGTCTCTCTTCATCTCTGAAGTCTACTCCTCTTCTCTGTCCTCTGCATTGGGATCGGCTGCAGGAGGAGCCAGATGACTTAAGGGTCCTTCCACCTAAATTATTCACTGATTCCATGTAATGAGCTGGAATTTTTCCAAAACCAGGATGGGAAAGGTGTGGGCAGGCTCCTGTTGGAATCCCAAATCCCTGACGAGATCCACACAAGTCCTGGGAGGCCACCCACCCCTCCCTCCAGGTCCTACCAGCCTGGCAGAGCTCAGCGACCTGTTGGTGCTTGTCGAGGCTGTGAGAGATGTGCGGCTGGGGTGAAGAAGGGCAGACCTATTGATGTCAGCAGAGCTACTTTGACGGAGGGGCTGGGCCCTGGCTTTTAGGGCACAGAGCCTTTGTGCTGAGGGGATGCCAGAGGCCTTTGGAGAGGTGGGATCAGTGGAGAATCCAGCCTCGCACGGGTACGGCTGCATAGCCACAGCTTGTGCGCTAGGAAAAGCTGCTGGGCACTGTGGCTGCTCACTCAGGTGGTGGCAGAGCCCGGGGATTACCGCTGTAGCCCATAACCAGAGAGACCTCACGTTAGTCCCTTCTCTTTCACAAGCCATATTACCTTGAGCACATCCCTTCGTGCCTCGACTACGGGTGTTGCGAGGACCAAGTCCCTTAAAATCTCGAGTGCTGTTCAGATACCTCAGAGCTGTGCCCCAAAGGAGTCCTGGAGATCAGGAGACCTCCTTAAATTAGCCTGCCCAGGTCGGCCTTAAACACCCCCTCCCTCCCTGCAGTTTTCCTTCAGGATAATTAAACACGCAGTAAGTTAAGAAGTGGAAAAACCCCAGGAAACATCCATTTCACAGGTGGGCGCAGTCGACTGTTTCCTCCCAGGGCCTGTTTTCCTCCTGCAGCTCTGTGCCAGCCAAGCCCTTGGCACAAACGTACCTGGCCCTGATGGTGACTCACTTCAGCCTCCAAATTTTGCAGTTGTGCAGGGCGTTAGAACATCACCGTTACATACCACGGGGAGACCTGTGCTGCTCTGCAGGTAATGGGTACTTTTTTATTGCCCCTTCTGAGGCACGGAGCGATTGCCCACAGATTTGTCCGCTCATTGCCCTCGAGGTCCAATTTTTCCGCGTGGACCAGTAACCCAGATGCTGAGCCCTGGGGATTGCGGGTGGCTGCCTGGCCGGGCAGGCTGGGCACAGAGCTGCCCTCACACAGCCCCACACAGCCCACGCTGCCCCCAGGCACGGTCAGCCCAGGGACAAGCCATGCTCACAGCCCTTCTCCTCCGCTCCTTGAAGGGGTTGTAGCTACAGTGTGCTGGGGTCATGCAGGGGCTGGGTGTTGGGCCAGGCTCCCAGGAGCTCTAGTCCAGAGCTTGGTCTGTGCATGAACTTCTGCCTCTTTGCCCCATTCAGGACTGGCTGCAGCCTGCCAGGAGGCAGATGCAGAAGCTGGTCACAGCAGCCCTTGTTGAGGGGTCTTGTGCATTATTTAGGCAAAACCCTCCAGCCTGGGTTAGGCAAGAAGTCAGGTCAGACAGCGAGAGTAGCTGGCTCGAAAGCCTCGTGGCTGGCTGTGCCCTCCGTTGGGGTGGAAGGCCAGACTTCTCACCACATCAGAAACAGGGCAAAAGGGAGGGAGAAGACTGTCAAGTGCTCCCTCCACTCCCATAACCAAGACCTGTTTCATGCAAAGAGCTCTGCTTTGGGAAAGCTTCTTGTTGCACACATGTCCTTAGAAGCATTGACTTTCTCCCTGTTTCCCTGTTCTGGAATGGGACTCCTGTGCATTGATAAATGGGGTTCAGTGTCTCTCCTGGGGGTCCCTCTAGCTGTCCTTGGTTTCACACTCTTCCATATGCTGCAGAACTGGCTTTTTGTCTCCTGCCAAGATTAGGTGCATTTCTGTTTTTCTAGAGGAGGACGTGTGCTGTCGCTGGCAAGCTCTGTGTCTGAGCGCTGGCTCTTCCCGAACTCGTGATGCCAGGAGTGCTTTTATGTATTTACTTCCTTTACAAGGACATCAGCAGGCACCCCACCCACCCTGAGGTTTGCATCCCTTCGATTTCACAACAAATCCTCAAATACAATGGAGCGTTCCTCCAGAACTAAAATAACTGTAGACTTCATTAGTGGGCCCTGCAGCCAGAGATGATGTCTGTTCCCTGCTTGACATCCCTTAAACTGGGCACAGCAGCGTGCCCTCGGGGCTGGAGTGTCCCGCTAGCCAGGGGAGAGGGGAATCTCATCTCTGCTGCAGCTGGTGGGTGTTTCCCTGTGGTCAGGATTCCATCCCAAGGCTGTGCTGAAGCTGAAGTGGGGAGGGATGGCTTTTCCTGCCCTTCCCTGCCGCACTGAGCCTTTGCTGAGCTCTGGTGCTGCCTTTATAGGACACCTTTTCTTGACAATTTACAGCAAATGACATTGTGATACGGCTGAGGCGTGTGGAGCAACAGAGATAGGGACCATCAGAAGGCAGTTCAGGAGCTTCAGCCCGCCACTGATTACAGAGAGCCTGCAGAGATCAGGCTTCTAATGCAGATGCTTTAATTAAGTGCCTAAGAATTAGGTGGCATGAATCCACCCCAAGTGTCCCTCTAGGCAGATGCTGAGTTCGCCCTGAACTTGAACACAGGTCTGGAAGAAACTTTCTCAGCTCCTAAGTCTCTGGGAGCCATGTCTAGCCCCAAAGCCTTCAGACCCTGCTCCGTCGTCCTACCCTGAGGCACCCGGACCTGCAGGAGCCCTTCCCCACCTTGCAGCAAACACGCGGCCTTGATAGACGATGATGGGTTTTGTTCTTTTATTGGTAATATACCACAGACAGAGAAATTAAGAGTGTCTCTTATGTCTTGTATCCTTGGGGGAGAAACTGGGCGAAAGAGCCCAGCCAAGCTTAAGAATTCCATCTTTTCCTCAAACCACAGAAAGCAGCAAAGAGCTTCACAGCCCCACAACAGCTTTGAAGTCACCGAGGACTAGGTGAGCACGACTTCCCTGCCATGCTCCTTGTACCGGCTCTTTGCTTTGGCTCCTGCAGGCGAGTGCCACTGGGAGAGATCACGGTGAGCCAAAAATCTGTGTGTCCTCTTGCCTTATTCTTTAACCTTACATGATTTTCAGCAATTATCTGAATGTCTTCTTTTTCTAATTACTATAAATTCAGGAAAGCGACTGGTCGGGCATGGTGAGTGAACCCAGAAGAACGTAACAAGGTGAATTAAACACCCACTATTCTTTGCTTGGGGGAGATTTTAAGCAGGGTTGACATCTTTATCCCTCGCTTGAGGCAGCTCAGGCAAAAAGAAGAGATGCAAATCGGTGATAACGTGGGTGTTTCCTCCCTTTGATCACTCTGAGTCACTCAACCTTCATGTTCGTCTCTTGCTTCTTGGCAAGCGGCACGGCCAGTGGGGTGAGCAGTTCAGCTGCCAGCACTGGGGGTGGGTTTGGTTCTCCCAGTGCCCTAAGAAAATCTTGGACCATGGGTGTAGGGAGCTCCCAAAACCCAGGGATTTCCAGCTGACACTCGCCCTTCATGTCCTGCTGCTCCTCTACTTTTTCCAGCTTGACAGTAAAAGGGTATCTTTGTGACAGCTTGCTCTGGGCTCTGAGAGGCCAAATGGGCTCCTCTGTCCCCATCAATCCTCATCTCAGGGCTCAGCGCTGCTCCGGGTGCTTCAGAGTGAAGAGACCAGGGCAAGGTGTTTTTTCTGCTCTCCAGAGAAGGAGCTGGACTGGCTTCAGATGCTCATCCCTTGGCAAGGCAGGGGAGATGCTGGTTGGCCACAGCGGAGCTCGGAGGATGAGCAGCCTTGTAACTTGGTGTGTTTTGCTTGTGCTGCTGATCTGGGCTGGTGGGAGCGTTCAGGTGGATGGCGATGAGCAGCTTGGGAAGGATGTTTTGTAATCGAATTATTCTTTATTTTTGTTGTAGGTTGAGAACTTAATCAGCCGTCATAATGCTGGTTTAGTGCTGAATATTCCCCACAAAACTCCTGCCAGGTGAGTGAGCGTTATGGTTTTGGTTGAACAGTTCACACGAGGTCACGCAGCAGGTTTATGTTGAAAGCAGAATTTGGAAGATCACGGCTGAAGGCACAACTGCTGCTTCTTGGACAAGGAACGATGGATGAATCGAGCTGTTGCGCACTGTCCTTTTAAAAAGACACCTTCACATGCCCCATATGGCTTGGAATTCAGCTGCAGGTTATATTCTGGCTGTGTGAGAACATGAGAATAGAGGGGTGTAGCACTTTATCTACTAATTACAAGCACCAGGAGAACATCCTGCGAGATGTGAGCAGCCAGTTTTAGGCGACAACATCTTTTAAGGTGCTGACCTTCCAAAAGAGGAAGGAATGTGTATCCAGCGGGACTGCCTTGAACTCCAGGCTGCTCTAGGGCACGAGATGTTTCTGCCACCTCCAGTACATTAAATCTTTTGTGTGGAGACATAATCCTTCGTTGTGACATGAGCAGAGGTAGCTGTCACAGAAATGATTGTGAAATCCCTCGTCTTATGGAAGAGGAGGGTAAGGAGGTGCATCTGAGGTGGTTTGTGCTGCCCAGCCTCAAATCCTGAATCCCAAGGGGCTTTCCAAGCGCTAATTAATCAAGAGTCGGAGCTGTCTGTTTTCAGCTGTGGACAAACAGCAGCACAGGGAGTGTGGAGGCTGAGCTGGTGTTACACGGGGACCTGAAAGGACCTGAATAAAATGCAGGGCTTGCTTCCCAGCATAGATGCCTACACTCAGAGGCAGTAAGGAAGGATGCTAAATTTAAGTAATCCCCACACACTCCCTATGGTTTTCTTCATCTTTTGTCCTACTTCCAAACACACTCTGCTGGGATGTGGTAGGGACTCTATGGCACAGGGCACTAGGGACACCAACATGATGGGAGGGCTAGAACCCCTCTGCTGGGAGGACAGGGGAGAGAGCTAGGGGTGTTCAGCCTGGAGCAGAGAAGGCTCCAGGGAGACCTTAGTGCGGCCTGTCAGTGCTTCAAGGGGGCTGTCAGAAAGCTGGGGAGGGGCTGTTCAGCAGGGGCTGTTGGGACAGGACAAGGGGTGATGGTTAAACTGAAAGAGGGAGATTCAGACCAGAGAGAAGGAAGAGATTATTTCCGCTGTGGGTGGTGAGATCCTGGCCCAGGTTTCCCTGAGAGGTGGGAGAAGCCCCATCCCTGGCACCGTTGCAGGTCAGGTTGTCCCTTGGGGCTCTTAGCACCCTGCTCTGGTTGCAGATGTCCCTGCTCCCTGCAGGGGGTTGGACTGGGTGAGCTTTGAAGGTCCCTTCAACCCAAACCAGTCAGTGATTCTCTGCTTCTGCATGTGCTCTTGCCCCTTGCTTTACGTTGGCCCAAAGTACACACATCTTGCACCACTTCTGTCCTGGAAAGTTCCCTGACTCAAAGGTACAGTTTTATCTTTTTAAGGTCACTGGATGTGCAGCGCAGAGGATCCCTGTCCGGTACCCAACCTGCTGTCACACCCCAGGCCAGTGAGGACTAAGAGTGCCCTCTGCTGCACTCCTCCTCCTCCTGGTTCCATGGCAGCATTCTCTTGCTGTTTGGGAATAGACAAAACAGCTCCTTAATACACAAACCAGCTCTTCAATACACAAACCACCCCTTTCACATTCTGCAGGTCTTTTTGCACAGCAGCCTGGTTCTGTGTTTCAGCAGCAAGCAGAAGGGATCATGCCTGGAGATAAAAATGTGGGATATCCCGCATCAATCCCGAGGCACAAACAAAGCACTACGGGAACTGGTGTCCTTTATCAATAACCTTCACCCTGTGGCTTTTCATTGCCTTGTAAAACAAGCAGCAGCCGTTATAGTCATGACACTTCCGTTTCTTGGAGCCGGTGATGCACGGTCAGCACTGGTACCTCGTTGCACCGAACAACGCTGAACTTTCTGTCTCTCCCTCCTGCTCGAATGAAAACCACCGAGCGCCACAGAGCTCTGGTTATTTAAGCCCTCAGCTCTTGCAGCCAAAAAAGAATGGATGCAGGTAGGGAAAAGGAGGGTTGTGTCAAGAAATCTGTCCCAGGCTTCATCCTTTTGGAGTTAAAAAGAGGAAGAATTAGGAAATACTAATGCTGCTTCTGCTGGGATTTGATGTACCCACCTGGAAAGCAGCCCAGCTGCAGCCTGTGCCGGCAGCCCCGTCACCGCCTGGGCTGCAGGAATCTGCTCGTGTTCCCTGGAATTTGGACAGTTTTGTTGCACCCATTTCAGCGTGGTTTCCAGATTGTCGCTCAAGCGCGGGGCACGCCTCCTCCGGCAGGCTATTTAAAGAGGAGCTGGAGCGCGGCTTTCTCCAAAGAGAGAGGGGAAACTCCGGAGGAGAAGGAGTGAGTCAGTCGGCAGCGGGAATCCCCTCCCGTCCCTTTACTCGGGATGTCCAGCAACGTGGGGACAGTGACCTGGACCCTGTTCCTTCTCCTCCTCGCACCTGGCTGGGTACGTATTGCTCTGCAGCGGCTCCGTTTGCCAGCTGGGCATTGTGGCTTGCTTTGATGCATGCAAATGCTTTCGGCTGAGTGACTCTTCCCAGCTCCACCTGCCTCCGGAGGTTTCCGAGTGCTGTGAGCAGAGCGACGCAAACGCACCGTGTAACTGGATTGCGCTTGGAGCTGCGCTGTGCGTAACCCCTGTCATCCGCGGAGCTCAGAGCTCTTGGCAAATATGGGTGGGTTTTGTTTTACCCCGCTCATGTGAGCCAGCAGCCAGCCTTGCTTTACAAGAGGGGAAAAGAGAACAGGGAGAGGTGAAGTCAGTGACTTTGTGTCACTGCAAGGAGTGAAAGTCTCGAATCCCACTTCCTTACCTTCACCCTCCTTCCCCAGCTGCCAGTGAATCCACCCGCGTGTCCCCAAAACCAGTGAAGGTAGAGAGCAGCCTCCCCAGAGCAGGATTTGTGCCTGGGTTTGTGTTAATGGAAGTGCTTCCCAGAGCAGCTGATTCTGCTTGGGATGCCTGCCTGCTCTGACGGTGCTAGTAAGAGCAGGAACATTGCTGCAGTCATTAGTGGACCTGAACTGCACTAAGTAACTTCTGCATGGGTCACGAAGTTCACAGAGCCACCATCAGCTTATTGTGCTAGAAGATGCCGTGAACTTCTGGTTGATAAGGTCTGTCTGATTGCTCCTGGCAGCACCCAGCATGTGCCAGCCCCTTTCCTGCCTGGAAAGGTATCCTGTGCACCTACGGCTGCTGTGATCTGAGGGTGATTCTGCAGTTAGGATGGTCTGAATGCCACGCCGTGACCCTTCATTATCACTCTGAGATGATGGCATTTTCCCTAAACCTGCCAACTCCTCAGAAATGGGACTTTTGACTTACTTTGAGCTCTGAGAGTGATGTTTTGCAGAGCGAGCAATGAAAGGAGAGCTGTTACTCCTGAATCTGCCTCCTGCGTTGCTCGGAGGTGGGAGCAGAGCCAGGATAGCTGGGAGTTATATTGAGCTCTGCCAGGCTCAGCCTGGGCAAGCCTCTGTGTCTCTTCTCTCTCTGTGAAAGGGGGTTCTTGTGGTTCTTGTCTCTCACAACAGGCTGCTGTACAATGTGCTGCGGCAACCTGAGAGCCTGTGATGGAGGGAAAGCAGGTATACCCAGTGTTTGGGGTACATCAAGAGCTGTGCGTGGCTGCTTTACCTACTGCTGGTCTTGGAGCATAAAAGAGAACCAGCTGCTTGTTTATTGTATTACTTCTCCCTTGCACCACCAGCCCCTGGCTCCCAAAGCACAGTGCGAACAGCTTCAGAATGCTCCTTTCGCAGCCCTTTGGATGCAGTCATGAGCCCAAATGCATTTTAAGAATCCTCTTTGGTTTGGCCCTTTTAGGTGCTTCCCGGGGCTCGTGTGGAGGTTGACTGGTCAGGAATGAGAAGTCCTGACGATGCCACCGAACCACTGCAGCGGGTGAGCTCGTGTTCTTCCTGAGGATGTAGGGGGACGAGGTTTTATGTGAATATGAAGCGAGAAGAACATTCTCAGTTTTTCCTTCCCTCCCAGGTAACTGGGTTTGGTGCTGGCAGTTGGGAGGAAGCTTGTCCTGGCTTGTCAGCCGAGCAGATGAGACCTGGGAGGCAGTGGTGGAGAACGTGCGTGGTGCACAGGCAAGGGAGTCCTCTGGTCAGACTGTTTGCACTCCTGCATAGCTTGGCCACTGCCCAGGGGTGTTTGTGATCTGTACGAGAGCTGCCAGCAAAGCCAGGAGCAGGGAGAGCTGATATTCCAGGCTTTAGCGCCTTCTTAAATCTATCGCCTTGACCTCTAACACTGGCTCTGTTCTGCTGCTCTCAAAGTTCACAGAAACACTCTGCAAACCTCAACAAGGTCAAGGCTATCGTGGGCTTGAAGGTAGGATCCTGCTCAGGGAACGTAAAGGTGTAGTTCTGGGAGCAGACCCTTCACAGAGGGAAGAAAATGGGATGTTTTGTAAGCGGAACCCCTCTGCACCCAGGTGGGTGGCGTGTTGGGTGGAAACGCTGGTCTTTGTGTTACGTCTGGGTCTGTAGCAAAGCCCTGGATGTGAGTCCCTGCAGCTCTTTGGGACAGTCTGGGCAGGTTGCTCACTGCATTGAAACAACTCCTCGAGCAGCCCTTGAAAGCAGCGCAGGGTGGAGGATGCTCGGTGCGAACACTAGAAAACCTGTTACTTGACCTCTTTGAAATTGCTGTGAAAGCAAATTAAATAAGGGAGAACTCGAGGAGGCTGGTTCAACGTTGACTTTCTACCAGCTGTTCCCAGCTCGAGCAGTGCCCCTCACCAGCCAGGTGTTGAGTGTGAGCGAGCCAAAAAGCTTTCAGCTCAAACTCTTGGGTCTGGGAGAGGAGCAGCAGTTACAACCAGCCTGAGCTGACTTTGCTGGGTCATAAACCAAGCACACAGGACCCCGGGCAGCCAGGAGGGCTGGGGGTGAGGAGAGAGGCAGGTCTGAGCTGCCTGATGGGGAGATCTTGAAGTACTGAAAAGATTCCTGTGAATACGGATGAATTGGGCCCTTTCAGCCGCGCTTCTGGTCATGGGCGGGGGAATGAGGTAGAGCAGAGGCAGGGAGCGGAGGCATGGCAGGTCTCTGATACGTTGGAGATCCAAATCCAGATGTTCCTGTGCTGAAAAGCAGCTGTAACACACTGAGGAAGAGAAGCTGACTGTGAGTGGAAGGTAGAACCAGGTGGTTCAGTTTCTTTGGGTGAGTTATCCAAGGACACAAACAGCACCAGCCACAATTAATGAAGGCGAGGAAGAAAACTCCGCTGGGTTTAATCCCCTACCCTGAACGAGGCTGTTTTGGTTTGTTTTTCAGTAGCAGGGCTATTTTGAGAGTGTTTGTATGGCCTGTGGCTGACACTGCCTCGGAAAATGCTTGTTGTCATGATTTAAGCGCCTGGATTACATCTTAATATAGGTCCTGTGTTAGGAATGATTTCGCTCTGCCTCCTTCATGGTCTCATACCCCCCACCCACGCAGCGTGGCTGAATCACGGGTCCCTTTGGCAGCTACAGCCGCTGCATACGTGAAAAACAGGGGGAAAGCAGCTCCTTATTTTTAGGGTCTAATGCACTTCAGCGGTGGGGCAGAGATCCCCGTGACTCGGCAGCTCCCAGCCAGCGGCTCTGGCGCAGAGCAGCTGGGCTGCAGGCGGGAGAGGCTCATTTCCAACTGCCTTTCGCTGGGGGTTTTCAAGGAGAATTATGCTGATTCCTGCTGAGCAGAGGGAGACTCTGGGAGGCTGAGGCTGATCCCTGTCCTGCACCACACTGGTTGCAACGGAAGGACAAAGCACTTGGCATCTTCTAACACCACGTGAGCTAAAGTCAGAGCAGCTGTTCTGAGCAACAGTCAAAACAGCTGGAAGAGCTTTCCTGCTGTTATTGGTGACAAACACAATATCCAAGGAAGCTATTTCACAAGCGAGGGCTGGATGGGATAGAACAAGTGCAAACAGAGCTGCACAGAGGTATTCTTTTGACCTCTGACCCCAGTGTCCCCACCTCCTGCCCACCCCCAGGCTTCTCCCAGTGCTGCAGCCCCTCTCCCTGGGTGGCAGTGGCCGGGTCTGGCCACGGAGCTGTGAGGGGTCTGCTCAGTCAAGTGCGTGGTTTTAAACTCTCTGCCCAGCTGGCTTGCAGGAGACTCACCCTCTCCATGGCTTGTTTGCCCTCCAGGTGGAACCGCAGGCCTGCACGTACCCCTGCCAGTGTCCCTCCCAGCCTCTGCAGTGCCCCGCTGGCACCAGCCACGTGTTGGATGCCTGTGGTTGCTGCAAGGTGTGTGCCAGGCAGCTGGGCGAGCTCTGCTCCCTGCAGAAACCCTGCGACCATCACAAGGGACTCTACTGCGACTTCTCCAAAATCCACAGAGGCAGCGGGATCTGCTTAGGTGAGAGCTCTATGTTCTGTTCTTGCGCGGTTTTCTCCTGCCTGCAGACCTCCCAGAAAACCCTCGGCACCGTCAGAAGTTCCTGCAGCGCTTGGAGCTTCACGGTGAGGGAGCTGTGCCAGCCCTGCGAGCCAACAGATCCGCTGATACCGACACACACGCAACCGGCTTCCTCCCGCAGCGAAGGACGTTTCCAAAGGCACAAGTGGGGCTTTGGGACTCGCCTTCATTCCTGTGACATCCTCTAGCCCTGTAGTGCCTGTGGGGAAATATCAGCAATCTGGACCTTCACTGCAAAGTGCAATTGCTTGGAAAATCCAGCCCAAACTCTCACTGTCTTGCACTGGTGATCGCCTTGTTGGCTCTGCTGCTCACCCGCAGGAGCCGCCCCGTGCTGCTGGCTCGGGCACCTGGGCCAAAAGAGCCCAACAACTTCTTTGCAAACCAATGTGTATGCAGCACGTGCAAATCACTGAGCCAGGGAGGGTACAAATGTGGAGCTGTTCTCTCTCCCGGTGCCTCTTTTCAGTCAGGAAAGGAAAATCTTTTCAGTTTTTTGTTTGTTTATTTGTTTGGTTTTTGTTTGTTTGTTTGTTTAGTAGCTATTTTTAAAGCAAGCAAAAATTGAGCAACCTGCTCTAGTGGACGGTGTCCCTGTCCCTGGCAGGGGGTTGGAACTAGATGATCTTTAAGGTCCTTTCCAATCCAAACTGTTCTGTGATTAATTATTTTGTTGTAGAGGGGAAAAAAAAAGTATTTCCTCTGTCTCCTGTTCTTTGTTTAAAAACAAGCCTCCTCTGCCCTGCTCACTGCCAGCAGCTGACCTGACCCTTTCCTTAATTCACGCTTTTCCAAACAGTCGGGAAGGCACGAGGGCTGGGAGGCTGATGGGAACGTTGGGGAGCGTTCAGCTGCTGCACGGGGCATCTCCAGGAGCGCCCTCGCACCGCCCCGAGCCAGGGGCTGCTGGGGGCTCAGTGCTGGTTTTGTAGCAGTGGGATCACAAACCATTCTTTTGACTCTAAATAATGAATTTAACTTGTAGAAGGTGTTTTCTCCTTTCTTTGGAGAAGTTTTTATAAGTTATTTCATTCTCCTCTCCCAGTTATTGTGATCTGTAGAAGCCACATGAGCTTCCTAGTACTTTCTGTAGGCATCGGTACCCCTAAGAGCTGATGATTGAAGCTTAGGAGAGTAAATGGAGGTGTAACAACATCCAGCGGGTGTGAGCTGTGAACCGCCTGGTTAAGGCTCAGGAGTGTGGAGGAGCCTCCACCTCAGAGACTTCACCTGAAGACTGGACGTCTTCCTAATGCACGTGCTTCGTGACCACCACGACATTTGGGTTTGGTACAAAGATGTGGGAGGAGAGTCCCAGATCCCTGCTGAGTGGAAAATCAGACTTGAAGACCTCAACTGTCCTTCCTGCCTTTAAATGAGAAATTAAGGTTTTCATGGCAAAAGTGCCAGGACTGAGGATTTGGGCCGCAATGTTCTTGGGGGATATTTTTGTGGTGTCCAGACGGATCTCTTGGAAGATGGGGGATTCGGGAGGTGGTGAAGGAAGCTGAAGGTGATGAATTGAATGAAGGGAAAGATCAGTGTTTGTGACTCTTGCTTGAGCTCTGCCATATTCCTTGCGGAAAAGGGCAAAAGTCTCCTTGGCTGGATGTGGTGTTTGGAGGCGGGAGGTGGCAGGTAAATACAGAGCCGACCCGCTCCGCTGGCACAATCCGTTTTGGTGCTCTAATTGGATCAGGTCAACGGGAAAGTGAGGTCATTGTGGGGTAATGAAGGGCATGATGAAATGATTGAGGTTTGAAAACATGATCAGTCCCCTGAGCCAGGTGGGGAGAAGTGCCGCTGAGGGCACAGCACGCTCAGCTCATCGGAAAGGGCCAGAGCTTGGGCTGAAAAACAGTGAAAGAGGGTTTAAAAATAACTGTGAGTGGTTGTGTGGAGGGGAAGCGGGTGGCTTCCACTTGATGGAAAAAGTGAGGATTTTGAAACTCCTAACAAGAGTATTTTTATACCAATGGCATTGAAAAGAGCTGCAAGTTGAGATCCAGCTCTGGTTAGAGCCATCGGCAGCCCGGCAGGATTTGTGTCCCCTCCAGGACGAGGTGGGATGGAAAGAGGCTCCAAACACTTCCTGCCTGAGACAACGTTCCACGGGCGAGCAGGACTAAGGGGAAAATAGATCAGGTTTCCTGGTGAGCCTCTGCGAGCAGCCAAGAATCATTCTCTTTGGTAACTTCCCAAAGAGGTTTGCATGGATTTTTTTTGTTTCTTAAGGGTCAGGACTGCAGAAAGCAGCAGCTGATGAGAACTGTCCAAAAGCAGATTTCTGTCCTGTGAACAACTCTGACATTTCAACAGCTCATTTCAGGCTGGAAGAAAAAACCCAAAAATATATTAAAAACCTCTCAGAACTTTCCATGAGTTATTTCGAAGACTCGTTTGGCTGTGTCAAAACTTTCCACTTCCATTATATCAAAATACTTCATCTTGATCTTTATAGTATCTAAAATAACTACCCGAGCACAACGCCTCCCCCGAGGGACACTGTCCAACAAGGCTTTCGGTTGAGCTCTTGCAAGAGCATAAAGGAAATCTTTGATATCAGATTGAAATGCTTAGTTGGTTCTCACTGAAAACATTCCTGACGTTGACCTGTGCCTGCAGAACTCTGAATGAAATCAGAGTTTTTGGCTGGGAATCTTCCACCGGAAAGATTTTGGCTAACGTAGCCGTAAGAACTCGCGAGCATCGCTCGTGCCCGCAGACTGAGAAGTGCTCTGGTGCGTCAGGTGTCGGTGCGTTTCCTTTTTTGCCCCTTGAAGTTTGATTGGGAAGGAGTGAAAGACTCGTAGGGGGCTGGAGATGAGAGATCTGGAGAGCAGAACAGAGAGAAACAGGCAAAGCCATGGCTGGGAGGAGTTTGAGATTCATGTGTCACAGAGGAGCCAAAAAGGTCCTAAACCCAGAGTGGTACTGTCCTTTCGTTGGTACCTTTAGACACGTGGGCAACCGACTGCTCTTAGGAGAACATTGCCTTTGGGTCTCCTAAGAGTGACCAGGAGCAAAGCCGCCGGCTCCCATGCTGTGTCAGGATGCGTCTTGCCCAACACTGCTGGCTGGGGCACCCTCTGAGCCAGCCCGGGGGAGCTCTGACCGCAGAACAGGCTGTTCGCACGCTGCAAACACAAAGTCCCGCTTAGTCGCTCATCCAAGAGGAGAAAAGATTTTTCTAGAAGACTTTGGGAGGTCTGGCACCGCTGGAGCCAGCTTTGGTGTCAGGAACAGCCTTGGGTCCAGGGAGCCATATATTAAATGTGTCAGCCTCTGCTGTGTCTCACGCTGGGATGGCAAAGCAGGGGACGGTCCACACTGGGTTCTTGTCCGTCACCAGGAGCCCCATGACCCCTGAGGCAGAGACCGTCCTGGCAGTCCCTTGCCAGCTCCTCAGCTTCTCCTCTTCCCCCTTCCCACAGCTCACGAGGGCGCGACTTGTGACCTGCTGGGCAAGATCTACCACAATGGGGAGAGCTTCCAGCCCACCTGCAAGCTGCAGTGCATCTGCATGGACGGGGCCATCGGCTGCATCCCCCTCTGCTCCGACGACCTGCGGCTGCCATCCCCCGAGTGCCCCAACCCCCGGCGGGTGAAGTTCCGCAATAAGTGCTGCGAAGAGTGGACCTGTGAGGAGGGCAATGAGGAAAACCGCTTCGAGACGGCCATGGCAGGTGAGTGCTGGGCAGACGGGACAGGGCCAGGAGCTATTAGCTGGGGAGCACGGGGGGGATCCAAACTGCCTATGGGCTGGGGCCCTAAGTCCCATCTGGTTTGGAACTGGTGGTGACTGCTCACTTTGTTCACCGCGGTGTGGTACTGAGCGTTGAACTCCAGACCCAGGAAGGGGAGACCGTAGTGATGCTGGGGGTAGGTCCACACACCCTCCAGTATCACAGCAGAACTGGCTGAGGCTGGGCTGAGGTAGGAAATGCCCCCATGCTTCCCTGTATGCTCCTGCTGAGAGGCTGATGAGCTCATGGGAAGGATCAGACCTTTGCTACTGTCCCTGAAAGTTGGACCAAGTTGGGAACAGCCGTGGACCGGCCACACTTTGTCCCAAGGCCTGAATCATAGAATCACAGAATCACAGACTGGTTTGGGTTGAAGGGACCTTCAGAGCTCACCCAGTCCAAGCCCCTGCAGGGAGCAGGGACATCTGCAACCAGAGCAGGGTGCTCAGAGCCCCAAGGGACAACCTGACCTGGGATGGTGCCAGGGATGGGGCTTCTCCCACCTCTCGGGGAAACCTGGGCCAGGGTCTCACCACCCACAGCGGAAATAATCTCTTCCTTCTCTCTGGTCTGAATCTCCCTCTTTCAGTGTAACCATCACCCCTTGTCCTGTCCCAACAGCCCCTGCTGAACAGCCCCTCCCCAGCTTTCTGACAGCCCCCTTGAAGCACTGACAGGCCGCACTAAGGTCTCCCCGGAGCCTTCTCTGCTCCAGGCTGAACATCCCCAACTCTTTCCCCTCTCCTCGCAGCAGAGGGGTTTCAGCCCCTGAACGTTGCTGTGGCCTCCTGGGGCCCAGCTCAAGCAGGTCCGTGTCTCTGCTGTGTAACCTGGCCTTGTTTCTCTCCTGCATGTCTCAGTTTTCAGGGAGGACCCAGCACAGAAGCCAGAGCTGAATAACCTGCAGGAGAACTGCTTGGTGCAGACCACCAAGTGGAGCGCTTGCTCCAAGAGCTGCGGCATGGGCATCTCTGCCCGAGTGACCAACGACAACCCCCAATGCCGCCTGGAGAAGGAGACCCGGCTCTGCATGGTCCGGCCCTGCAACTTCTCCGTGGAGAAAGCCAAGGTACTGGGCTTGGGGCCGGGGGACACAATGTGGTGAAAGCCTGGGACAACCCAGTTAAGAGCTTGTCAGGCACGAGCCTGTCTCACAGCGTTTGCTCTGAGCTTCCACTTTTGCTGTGTCCTATTGCCCAGAAGTGGAGACAGAGCACAGGCCTAGGAGAACCTTTTTCCGATTGTCATCTCCTCACTAACCCCTCTGCTCTCTCCCTAGAAGGGGAAGAAGTGTGTACGGACCCCAAAGCCACGCCAGAGCCTCCACTTCGAGTTTTCGGGCTGCACCAGCACCCGTTCCTACCGGCCCAAGTTCTGCGGCAGCTGCACGGATGGCCGCTGCTGCACCCCCTATGTCACCAGCACCGTGGAGGTGGAGTTCCGCTGCCCCGAGGGGGACTTCTTCCAGCGGAAGATGATGTTCATCAAGATGTGCTCCTGCCACTACGACTGCCCCCGAGACAATGACATCTTCCTGGCCACATATCACAGGAGGATGATTGGAGACCACATCAAGACAGAGAGGCAGTAGCCCTCTCCATGCCAGGTCCAGAGGCCAAGGTGTCAAGAGGGCTCTGCAGCACTTCTGTGGTTGTGTCCCAGGACAAAGCAGCCGCTTCCCCCTCTGTGAGGGGCCGTGCCCTGCAGAACAGCAGCGTTCGCCACCAGTGTTCCCAGTGGCCTTCCAAGATGCCTGTGGGAGCAGCCCCATCTGCTCCAGGCTCCCAAACTTCACCCGTGGTGGTGTGAAGGTCAGCGAAGGAACCAGAAACAGGCTTGAGCTGCACACTTGATCCATGTTCCAACTGACCGGCGGGGAGAGTGGATCGAAGCCGCGTGGCTCCAGCCTGTCTCCAGCTGAGAGCACGGTGGGGACGATTCCCCGCAGCCGCTGGCCTGCCAAAAGCATGCGGCAAACCCAGAGGTGAGACGGGTGAAGCCCAGGAGGCCTGAGCTAAAGCCAAGCTCTGCAGCTGCTTCCCAGTGGAGGGGGGCTCTGTTGCGCACTGACGCAAAGCTCCTCGGGGAGGAGAGCGGTCCTGGCCCTGCACTGGGCTCTTGCTGAGCTCTTCAATTGTTTTGGCTAATTGGATCCAACAAGTTGGCAAAAGCTCGTCCCCACCCTCGTGTCCACCTTTCACCCTCCCACGTGTTTCCCGTCAGCAGCTCTGTTCCAGCTCAGTTTGCTCCTGGAGAGGCCACATCATCTGCTGGTGCCCCGCTCTCCAGGCAGCTCCAGGCTGGGCTGGCTTTTTTTATCCCATTCAATTCCTTTTAGCCCTGTGTGCCAGCGAGGGGGACGGTGGGGAGAAGGAAATGGCGAGCTCTGCGGTGTCACTGAGATAGAATGCAGCTCCGGGCCTCCTCCAGAAGATCTGAGCCCAGGAGGGGCTTATTCACAGCAGAAAGGATCTGGCCAGGCTGTAGCTTTGCCTGCGGCACTGGCAGGGCCTTTGGCTGACCCGAGGAGCTCTTCCAGCGTGAGGCCGGGGTGAGCCAGGCTGCCAGGCAGGAACAAGTCCCCTGCGGGTGCTGCTCCCGGCAGGCTTTAGTGCTGGGATGAGCATTTCTCATCCTCTGGGGTGGGAGAGGGGCTGGACTCCACCAGCTCACACATCCAAGGTGGGGCTGCAGCTACGATTCGGCTCCAGAGTCTTTGCTGGTGGGTCGTAAGTCGGAGGAATGCCGCTCAACTCCAGTCTCCCCAGGGACATCAAGACACTGGCAAGAGAAACGCCTGGACTTGTGCAGGAGACAGATCCCTTCCAGAGCTCCCAGGCTCAAGAGCTGCTTGGGCTGAGGCTCCAGCAGTGGGATTCCCGTCTCGCCAAACCCGTGCACGGTCTCTCTGCCCTTAAGGACGTGCCAATTGCCGGCTCATAGCCCTGGAAGAGGCCACCTCAGGAGCTCCATGGTGCCTCTGAAGTCTTAGCAGTTGCCTTCAGTCTCTGCTGATTTTTAGCAGAAACATCCAGGTAATGGTAAATCCTTCCTGCCCTTCACCACTGGAAATGGTGTCCTGTGTCCCAGCCGGAGCAGGGGCCACGCTGCAGCGCTGAGGCTTTACCCCACCCCAAGCAGAACCTGCCACCAGTAAATGCCGAAACACCAGCTCAGGGCCTGTGTCTCCTCCCAGCCTCTCTCTTCTTGCTCTCTCAGTCTGCAGAAGCTCATGAGCCTTCAGCCTCCCGTAATCAATTTGAACTGTAAATAATTTATCTGATGTTGTTTCTTTTTTTAAGGCCCTTGTTCAGTTCTTGTACCCTCCCAGCACGGCCCCACTCGGGGCTGTTTCTCCCCTCACCCTCCAGGTCTGCTCTGACCTTTTCTTCTGCCCTTTACATGCCTTCGAGTGTAAAACCACGCTGCGGTTGCACTTTACTCAACGCTAATAAATATCTCTTTATTTTTTATACCCCTGGCAGTGAGGCTTCTGCCTGGCTTCCCCTCCAACCAGTGCCACCAGCCTGCTGGGACCAGTGCTGGACCCTCTGCAGAGCTGATGGCTGGGTGCGGAAGGGAGGGCGGTTCCCGGGGGGGGGACCCAAACAGCAGCGGGGCTGGTGGTAGTGTCTCACGGGCACCTCTGCCGCCCACAAACTGCAGCTCCTGCTCTGGTGGGGGGGGGACAAGCAGAGCCCCCCCTCTGCCTGCTTAAGGACCCAGCAGTCCTTAATACCCGGTTAAAAATAACCCGCGGAGCAGATGTGAGCAGAAGTCGGTGATAACCGGCCAGAACGCGAGGGGCTTTGCGGTGGCTTATCAGCTTACGGATTCATCCCGCTCTCATCACATTAGCCGGGGGCTCCCCCCTCTCCTGCCCCCGGCACCGTGGTGGGGGCGAGAGGGTCTTCGTCCCCCTAAAACCTTCCTCCTCCCCTGGGGAAGGCTTGTGGCTCCCTGGGGAGAGGCAGCTGATGGAGGGGGACAAGCCCGAGCGGGAGCTGCGGCCGTCGGGGCTCTGAGCCCGGGGCCGGATCCGCCCCGGCGCGCTCCGGCGGCTGGGGAGGTCTTTGTCCCGTGCGGGGCGGGGGGCATATGGGGAGCCCCGGGCAGGCTCGGGGGGAGGCAGCGGGGAGGGGACACGCTCCCTGCCAGTGTCCCCAGGGCGGTTGCCGTTAGGTGGCACCAGGCACCTCCCTGCGCGGACACCCCGTCCCAGGGCGGGCACCCGGCTGCCGAGCACAGCCCCAGGGCAGCCCCGGGCACCCAGTGTCTCTGCCGGGCCACCGCCACGGCCAGGGCGGCAGCCAGGCCCAATTCCTGCCCGCCGCCCCCTCGGTGGCCACCCCGGTCCCCCCTTATCGCCCGCGGCCGCCGCCTGCGCGGCACCGATAGCCCGGGCGTGTCCCCGGGATAAGCGGGCACCCCGGCGAGGAGCGGGGGGGGCCGGCTCTGCCTCGGCCCCTTATCGGCCCCGGCCACGCCGCAGCTGCCCCGGAGCAGGACGGGGCTGTCCCGGCTCCACCAGCCCCGGGGCAGGACGGGGTTTTTTTCTCCAAAAAACGTAAAAAAAGGAGGTGAGTGAAAATGAGCAGAAAAATCTCTAAAAGCCCCGAGTCTGCCGGGTTTGGGGGGACTGGGGGCAGCGCCGGGGGCAGCCGGGCACCCGGACCCGCCCGGACGTGCCCCCGGGCTGTGGGGTGCGCGGAGACCCCTCGGGAGCGCTTTCTCCTTATAAAGGTTGGTGACGTCACGGCGGCGCCGTGAGGTCACTCGAGGGGCGGGGACGGAATGTCCTCGCCCCGCCCCTTCACCCGCCGTGACGCCGGACCGTCACCTGCCGGCCCCGCCCACTGCAGCGCCGCGCCGCCGCCGGGCCCGCCCCCTCCGCGGCGCTTGACGGGCGGCGGCGGCAGCCAGTGGGCGCGGCCGGCGGCGCGGGAGGGGGCGGGGCACGCGCGGACGTCAGCGGGGGCGGGGCCGGCGGTGCAGGTGGAGGCAGCGCGGTGCGGAGCGGAGCGGAGCGGCGGCCCCGGCCCGGGTGAGCGCGAGGAGGGCCTGGGGGACCTGGGGGGCTGCCGGCGGCCGCGGGGCGAGGTGGGAGTTTGTGGGGTCACAGGGGGATATGGGGAGGTCAGGCCGGTCGTGGGGTTGGGGGGGCTATAGGGGGGCCTGGGGCGCTCTGAGGGGGGCTGTAGCGGGGTGAAGCCGGTTGTGGGGTTGGGGCGGTTATGGGGGGACCTGGGGCTCCCTGGAGGGGCCTGGGGTGGGTCGGTCTGGTTATGGGGTGGGGGGTTATCAGAGGATTTGGGGTGCTCTGGGGACACAGGGAGGGTGAGGCTGGTTGTGGAGCGGGGGTTTATGAGGGGACATGGAGTGCTGTGGGGTGGGGGACCCTCAGCGGGGTCAGACTGGTTGTGGGGTGACCTGGGCCTGGGGGAGCCAGGGGCACCCGTAGAGGTCAGGGTAGGTGTGAGGTGCTTTAGGGTGCTCTGGGGTTTGGGGGGGGGGTCAAGCTGGGTATGGGGGACCCTCAGTGAGTGAGGGGTGGGGCAGGGGGGGTTATGGGGAAATGGGGCCTGTCCTGGGGTCAGGGGAGACCAGGGAGGCACCTGCAGTGGGGTCAGGAAGTGTGTGGGGCAGGAGGGGGGATGTGGGTGCTCTGGGGTGGAGGGGGGCCCCACGTTGGGTCGTGCTGGGTGTAGGGGGAGTGTGGGGGAAATGAGGGGCACTGGGGCTCTAGCAGGGACTCTGAGCAGGGCTGGGGGGTCTGTGGGGCTGAGGGGGAGGACATGGGGTGGGGAGGGCTGGGGGCAGAGGAGGGACCTACAGTGGGCTCAGGCTCGGGAGGTGGATGGGGCGCAGAGAGCATGGGGGTGTCCTGCCCAACGTGGGGGTGTCAGCCCTGGGACTGGGGTCCATGGCGTTGTTCCCACTGGTGCAGCCCTGGGGAGTCGTGTCCTCCCCTGCACCCCCCGGTCATGGCAGCTCCTGCGTTGGCATCTGGGTCCGGCTCTGATTTCCCAGCAGTGTTTGGTGCTGGTAGGGTCGTGCCTGAGCTTTGGGGTGGCCGCGCTCTGTCCCCCCTCTTCAAGACACCGTCTGTACCCACCGAGTTCGTTCCCAAAGCCGGTGGCTGAGCTGCGGAGCACTGGGGGCCTCCTTCTGCCGTCAATACCTATCCCAGTGCGGATCGATGCCGCTAAAACCTCGCCATCGACTGCAGGAGCAGGGGGTTTGTCTTGCCACATCCCGATGTTGACGGGGTTGCTTTGCACTGGTGTCGCAACCAGAGGAGCGTGTGACGAGATTCGGTGTCCCAGCTGTTCCTGCTATCTCTTCCCGCCCCAAATTTCTCCTTCCTGCGGCTGTAGCAGGTTGAGGGGTCAGTGAATCTGCTTGCTCATCCCTGCCGTGGGCTGCACCAGGGGCTTCTGCCTTCCCCGCTTCCTGGAGGGCTCAGCTCGGTCCGAGCCGCTGGCCGGAGTCGCCAGGGACAGCGTCTATCTTTAGGGCTGTGTTGCAACGCAGGGGTGTGCCTTGGCTCAGCGCTGCCGGCAGCCGCCTCCTCGCCTGAGGATTGCCTTACGCTGAAGCTTCTGCCTGGGAAAAAAAATCGACATTTGCTCCGCGGTTTGCAGGAGGGGGTGTTGGGGTGCCCCATCCTCTGAGGGGTCCGTGGCAGGGCTGAAGCCTGGGGTCGGGCAGTGTTGGTGGCTGCTCGAGGCTGCTGCTGGTGTGTCCAGTGAGCAGAGGCTGACGTCAGGTTGTGGATGACCTGTGCCAGGTTGGGCTGTGCAAAGGTGCACAGGGTGCACCGATGGCTCCCCGGCACTGTCGCATGTGCACTGCCACCGCTCAGCAGCAGGACTGGGCGAGCCAGAGCAAACGGCTGGTGATGAGGAAGGCTGACGGTGCAATAAATCTCTGCTGCCCCAGGAAGAGGAGCCGCCTTGGGACGTGGGAGCAAGTTAAGTTCTTGCCGGGTGCACCCTGAAACCCTCCGCCGCTCCCTTCTGGAGGTTTAATGAAGGCACAGATGCGGCTCCAGGAGAGCTGGGGTCAGGGCTGCTGGCGGCAGCGCACACGCTGCCCTCTGCAAACTCCATCTGCCCGAGTCACCCAGTGAGTCCGTGCGGTAACTCATAGCTGTGGGGTGACACGGGCTGAGGGTCCCTGTTCTGCCTAACCCTCCTTCCACAGCCTGCCCTGCTCCTGCTGAATGCACCTGTGGGTGATGCAGCAAGGCTGTGCCCATCTCCAAAAGGAGGCAACGAAAACTTGTGGAGCAGTTTGTGGCCCCCTGGGTGTGCAGTTCCTCTCCAAGTGCTGGGGTGTGTGTAGACATGGGTCTCCCCCAGCTCGTTGTGGAACTGGAAGACCTTCCTGTTTCTCACCAGCCACGTGCTGCTTCTTGGGTGTCCTGATGGTAAGCGGCGAGTCAGCGGCTGCAAAAAGTTCCTCTGTGCATCAAACTCTTGCCCGTGGTGGGGCTCAAGGTGTTCTGTGGGTGCTGGGGGCCTCCCCTGTCCCTTCGCTTGGCTTTGCTTCATGCTTAAGAGAAACTTCGGGCCTTCTCGAGCGGGTTTGAAACTCTGCCGAGGACAGAAAGTGCCTTCTCATCGGCAGCCGTGCTGCTCTGACGAGGCTCCCTCCTCCCGGCACGCAGCCTGCCAGCTGCGGGAGTCACCGGCAGCCGCATCTCGCTGCACCGCATGTCCCCCCCGGCCTGGCACGGCCCTTTTGGAGCTGCCGGTGGGTGAAGATCGCTCAGGGGTAAGGAAAAATGTCAGTCCGTTCTCCGAGCGAGGGACTCTGGAGATATGTCACTAATTTAATAGGTAACGGAGCTTTTCCCAAGCTCCTTCTGCAGCCGTTCTTGGGAGGAGAGCAGGCTGCAGAGGGTCCCTGCCCCGGAGGGATTCTCCCTTCTGTGCCGAGCAGTGTTTTACCCCTGCCCCTGTTCCCAGCTGCGGGAGGAGGCTCAAGGCCGCGGTGGCTGGAAGTCGGGGGTCAGAGTTGGCTCCTGGCCATGCTGGGTGCTGCGGGTTGGAGGTGTGGGAGCTGTCTGAGGTGTGATTCAGGTGGCGGGGAGGACTCACCCACCCGGAGATCCCTCTTGGTGAGCTGCCTGGGAGGATTTGGAAGATTTGGTGGTCCTTTCTGGCATTTTTTCCTCATGTAGTGATTTGTGTGAGGCTGAGTCAGGCTTCGTGGGGAGATGCTGCAGCCGGCGCTCCGCTCTCGGTCCAGCCGTTAACCCAGCACTGCCGAGCCTGGCTCTGCTGAGGCCGTGGGGGTCAGTTCATGGCTCTTGGGGATCCTGATGCCGTGCTGAGCCGTGCCAGGCTGAGCTGCTGGGGACAGCCAGGGTGGGCTCGCTGGGGTGTCCTGGGGCTGGCGGGGTCTGCCCGAAGCAGGTCTGATGCTTCTCCCCACTAGAGGCTGCTGATGAACAGAGCATTTCTCTGTCCCTGGCTCTGACGGAGCAGCGGGGTCTTCAGTTTGCAGGGCTGAGCATCCCGGTCTGAGCTTTTCCTGCTGATTCACCCTGGAGACATCGGCGGGTTCAGGGGGCACATCTGCTGCCCTGCCAGGCCCACAATAGAGCTCCCCGCTTCAGTAGGTCTTAATTAGGCAAATGCACCAGGACGGTGCCGAGGCCATTGCCAGGGGACATGGATCGTGCCTGGAGCTGGGTACCAGGGATGCCGGCTCCTGTCCCGCCTGCCTCAGGGTGTTTCCAGCTGGGCGCCGAATGCGGGATGCGTTTGGCCTCTCCACATCGTTTTCCCGGAGGATTTGGGCTCAGCGATAACTGCTGTGAAACGGCAGATCCCAACTGGCAGAAAAGCCTGAGATGAGTTAAGCGATGGAAGGGTTCCTTTGCCGCTGGGCACGGCCGCAAGGGCACAGTGAAGCCACCCCGTAGACACAAAGGAGACGACTCTTCCAGGGCAGCTTCATACCCAAAGCCTGGTCTGCAAAACAAGCCCAGACCCTGGGGAGATGGTTAATCACAGCACAATGAGGTGGAACGTGAAAGGCAGTTGCTGCTGCAGTGGAAGGTGCCTGGGAAGGAGTTTGTGGTGTTGCACAAGCCCCCGCTGCCTTCGCCGGGCACCGGCCCTGCCGGGAGGGCAGCGCGCTGCCAGCTGGCTTCGGCCCTGAGCAGCAGCGCGGTGGCTTCCCCGACAATGGCAGAGCAGCGCTTTACATAATCTGGGACTTGCAAAACAAGCTCGAAGGTCTGGAAAATCCTCCGGCTATTGTTGGTGCTCAAAGTTTGCAGAATTTCCTGGTTTCATCTGCCAGTCTGGTTTTTGTTTGGGGACCGCAAGGGGAGAAAGATGCACTTGGCACCGCAAAAAGAAAAGGGCGTTTGTGGCGGTTAATCTGTGCCTGCTCTTTAGACAAACTATTTTTGTGGCTCACAAGAGGTTTTGAGCAGCTGCTCGCAGCTTTGTAGGGCTGCGGAGGACCCTTCGTCTATCCAATTAGCATGGTTTGTCTCCGGTCCCCTCCTGATGCCCCCCGAGGAAATCCCGGACTCTCAGACGCACGGGCTCGGGGCGCCGCGGGCCACGCACGCCCAGGCACCATCTGGGCTCCCGGCCCCGGCGTCTGCGCGGGGGCAGAAAACACTGGCTCAAAATGGCTTTGTCTGAGCCTTGTGGGTTCGGACCCCGCTGCTCCGGGACGGCTCTAAAGCTGCTTCTCGCTCGCGGGTTTTAGGAGAGGCTGGAAGGGAGTTTGGGGTGTCTTATCTTGCTGTGCCCCTGAGCTAGGGCTGTGTGCTGCTGCCTGCAGCTCGGTGACTCGGAGGCAGCCGGGAAAACGCACCCGGAAGGGTGCTGGGGCTGTTGGGAGCCTCCCCAACCAGCCTGCAGCGCGTTGCCTGGCCCTGGGAGGTGTTTCGGGGTGTAGGGCCTGCCCTTGCTTCTCCGTTTGCTCACCCCAAAGCCTTTTGCCAATGCAACTAAAGGCAATGGTGCCCTGTGCGCTACTCAATTAAACGAATGAATCCTGTTAAAATGTTCTCTGCTCCTGTTCCTGCCTGAGAAACGGCCTCTTCCTGCCATCCTGGGAAAGCTGGGTGTGCTAGCGAGGAACGAGGTTAAGCTCCTGCTGGTCCGTGTAACGCGAGGCAAATTTTGGCACTCTGGTAAGCAGCAAAGAGGAGGAGGAGCCCTGGCCCGATAGCACAGATACATACTCTGATTAGAGGCGGCTTCGAGCTCCTTTCATGTAGGTAATTACATCTGGCCACGGTTGACCTGAGCTGGCCTCGAGCAAGGGGCTGCGAGGCTCGATGTGTGCTGGGAGGCTCCGGAGTGCCCGAGCTCTGGCCACAGCGGCATTGGGGCACCTTGTAGGTGTTGCAAACTGGGGTGGGAGACCTGGGGAAGCTTTGGGCTTGCTTCTGGCTGCGAGCTGGGGTGGACCCGTGCTGTGAAGCATCGCTGTGGCCGGGGTGATCACCCAGCTGATGAGTAACAGCGTTTATTCCACGCTGTACGTGACCTCCGGGAGCTGATCCCTGCCTGCTCGCTGTCCCCCGACTGCAGCGGTGGTTTAGCTGCTTGCCTGACAGCACCAGCCTTTAAGGGCTTCTATACCTGCTCTCCAAAGCGCCTTGGAGGTGGGGTAAGCTGTTGGTGGGCACCTCAAAACTCAGGGGGAGCAATTTCTCTGCATCAGAGGGTCTGTATTGATCAGAATGGCACTGAGTCGCCTCCCTGCATCTGCGTGAACTGCTGAGCACGGGAGCCGTGGAGGGCAGATGCTGGCCCAGCCCTGAGCCACGTTGGGCTGTAACGTGACTTTCTCGGTTTGTGTTGATGTTTTGCTGGAGGTGCCTGCGTGTGACGTGGAGGTGAAATCTCTCCCGTATGGTCAGGATTGGCCTCGGCCAATGTGCGGCTGCGAGGAGCCTCGCTGCAGGCTGGCAGATGGGGTCAGCGCTGCTTGGGGATTTCCTCGGGTGCAGAGTGGAGGCTTTTAATAGTAAACACGGTCACCTGTATCACCACAGAGCTTGAAACGTGTCCCTTTAAAAATACTGACTGGCAGCTGGGATGTGGCTGAGCAAGAAGTTCACTGCTTTCAGAATTTTTTCCTTGGGTTTGAGTAAAAATAAAAGGTTTAAACCTATTGCTGGTGATGTTAACATGCTTGTGGGTTTGGGGGGCAGCTCCTCCCTGGGAGGCAGCCTGGAGAAAGCCCTGCCTGTCTCGCTTGGCCCCCTGCGATGGCCGGATCCTTCCCCGTGTGCCGTGCTGAGGGATCCCGTGCCTCAGCTGGGTGCCTTCAGCCTTCTAGGAAAGGCGGAGGGGCTCTGCGGCTTTCCCTCGCTGCCCAGTGTCGTGCGAGCAGCGGTCGGTGGTACCAGAGCAGTGTCTGGAGCTGCAGGTGGCTCACATTGGGGTTGCAGCACTGCTGGATCCGCCCAACTGCCTGTGGTGGGATATCCGAGATACCTGAGCGCAGGAGCTGTGCTGCTGGCCAGGCTCTTTCCTGGTGCTGCTGTTTTTCCTGCTCCTCTGTAGCAGGAGGCAGATGTGGTTACGGCAGCTGCCTGGCTCTGGCAGTTTGCGTCTCGCCTCCGCTGCGAACTGCCTTCAAACTTCTGGCCTTTCTGGCCCCCTGTTCTGCTCGATACGAGGCTGTTATCGGAGCTCAGCAAACCGTGGCGATCACGTCCAAGTACCTCAAACCACCCGGCCATGCTGGGCTGGATGCAGCAGCTCATTTGCGCGGGGTGGTTAATTCTCTGTATGTTTTAATCTCTGCGACCATCTGCGTTCCTGCCCCGGGCCGGGAGCTCGTGGGATTTATTCCAGGAGGTAAAGATGGAGGGGACTGTTTATTCTGTGCCTGCTGAAAACTGCGCTGGGTCAAAGTGGGGCAGGCTCGTCAGCTCGGGGAGCAGCTGTTCCTGCATCTTCAGGCAAGGAGGCCTCGGCAACTTGTCGGCTCTATCTTGGAGGCACATCCCGAAAAGCCGCAGGGAGGGGACAGGGGCAAAAGGCACTTACTGAAAATGGAGACCTCTGCAAATGCTTTCCAGCATCCAACCCCAAACCTAGAGGCTCTGCAGTGGGCTTGGCTGGCTCCTTGAAGGGTGAGGTCCCTCCAAGGAAGGTGTGTTGGTCTGGGGAGAGGTAGTGTGCTAAAGCGTCTCCTGGCCACTCTAAAAGCCCTGTCCCAGGTTGTGGCAGTCTCTGGGGCTGCCCCACCAGCAGCTGCGGCAGCCTCTGCCCTGGTGAACGCTGTGGCTGGGGCTCGGATTTGAGCTTCCAAAGCTGCCGATGGGACTGGGGTGCTCCCATACGGCACCAAAGTCAGCGGGCCAGCACCTATAGGTGGGCTGCAGTAGCATCTCCAGAGACCCGTGCAGTCTGCTGCTGGCAGAGAGAAGCTTTTAGGCAAGCAACGCCTGAGGTCTTCCTTGTTTGGGGTTCTTGCTTTGCGCGCCTGAGGCTCTGCAGCTCCTCGCAGAGCTCCAGCCAAGATCCCGCTGACCACGGGCTCTGCGTGTGGCGTGGGCAAAGGCGGCGCTTGCTGCAGGCTCTGTCCCGTGGGGCAGCACGGCCCTGCTGAGGTGCTGCTGGCCTCTGAACCCAGAGGGAACAGTCCCTGCTCTGTAATTAAGCTCTCTGCTCCTTTTCACCATACGAATGAGCAGTCTCATGGACATGCTCCTTGCAGCCGCTGCGGATCCTCTGTGTGGCTCAGAAGCTGGAGGTGGCTTTCCACGAGAGCCATCTGCAGAGGGCAGCCCCACAGCTCCATCCCCGCCTCACTGGGGTCCAGCTGGTGGACTGGGAACCTTTGACTGCGAAGGGATTTCCCTGGCTGCACCCTGCGTGCTGTAAATTCGTCTCCCAACGTACACCCCGCTCTCTCAAGTGAGGAAGACCCTTCCTGCTGTCCCTGCTGGCAGGGCTGAGCGAGGTGGAGGTGTTTTCCCAGCCATCCGTTGAAGGACCGAAGCTGCCTCTTGAATGCAGAGCTTTCTTTGACCTGCTTGCCAGGCTCTTGACCTCAGCGGATAATAACACTTAAAACCAACCAGCGCTCCAGCGAAATCCTCTCCTGGTTCAGCGGTTGGGGCTATCAGTCTCGATGGAGACTCCCAGCATCGCGGCGCATCCCAAAGGATGGGTGCGGGCGGGTACCTCTCCGGTGCGGCAGGACGGCTGTGGAGGAGGTGCAGTCCTGTGCCGGTGCTGCATGGCACCATGCTGGGCTTCCAGAGCGTTTCTCCTGTCGAACGGGTCCCGGACCCTCGGTGGGGCTGTGGCGATGGCCAAGGATCTGGCTGAACTTCAGGCCCTGGCGTGTGCCTGCTGGAACCGGTGGCTGGCCTTGCTGCGGCTGGGAGCACCGTTGCTCTCTTGAATCTCTTCATTTAGTTAATGATCCTTTTGTTGAGAGGATTAGGGTTTAGAGGCCTCTGGCAGAGCGTTAATTAAATTAAGTCTCTGGGTGTTTTGTGGAGGTTCTAAAGCCCGCTAGAGGGCTCAGTGGGAGCCCGGTGGAGCTGGGGCTGGAGGCGCTGGGCTGTGTCCATCCCCTCCAGAAGTTTGCAGAAGTTATGTAAGGCCGGAGGAGCCGGACGGACGCAGAAGTGCAGGGGGCCAGGCTGCAGCCTCCGCACCGCTCGCCGCTCCCCCAGCCTGGCTCTGCCCGGAGCTCAGCGCTGCCTGACCCAGCTCCGGCGGCTGTGCTCGCTGGAGGCTGCCAGGAGCCCAACGCCTGCGTCACCGCTCGCTCGATTATCAGCCTGAAGTAATGTCAGGCTAATGTGGTTTGCTTTTTTTTTTTCCCTTTCCCCACTTGGTGTTTACATTTCTAAGAAGTGGCTCAACGTGAACGTCTGGTTCCACCTTCAGTTCTGGGAAGGGTCAGCCAGCGAAGTTCGCTTGTGTGAACTCTGCTTGTGGAAGCCAAGTGTGAGCACTGGGCTTTGTGGCTCGAGGGGTTTTTCTGGTGAGTGTGTGGGGTTTTTCATGTTTAGCTGGAACTGCTTATTAACCAGTGTCTCTTCTCCTTTCTCTTCTATACGCTGCCTCATGACGGATGTTGGTGCCTCGCCTGCATGGTTTGCCCGGCCCTCTCATCTCTGGGTAAGTACCTGCTTCGTTAGATCAGCGAGAGCAAATAGCTGAAATGAATCATTTGGATTTTAGTAATTAACTGACCTGTTTATTGTGTCTGAAACTCTGGAGCATTGATTGTTATCAGACAGCAGGGTTTATCTTGTGTGTGCGCGTGTGTGAAGACTTTAGATATTGAAAAGCACTTAATATAGCAATTTCCAGGCCAAGTTTATAATGTAAAAAGCCCCCAGCCATCGTTTTTTTTGCCAGCCTGGGCTGCAGAGCGCTGACCCGGCAATAAAAGCACAGTAAGCGCAGCAAGTGAGCAAGTGGAAGGGAAAAGAGTGGAAATCAATATTGCCCACTTCTCCCCAGATGCCTCCCGCCAGCTGTTGATGGTAAATCAGCCCCGTGTTGTGTAAGGGACTCTCTGAAGGCTGGAGCACAGCGCTGGGCTGGTTTCCCCTCTGCAGACCTGTAGACATGTGGGGCTTTGCGGGGCACGGAGAGGAGCCTGAGGCCCTTGTGGTGGGAGAGGAGGGGAAATGCCTGTCGAGCTTGGAGAAGCGGCAGGCACTTGTGTTCACAGAGATCCTGCTTCGTGTGTGGGGGAATTGTCCTGGTGGGGTGGATTCTCATGGTTTCCCAGCACAGGTTTGGTGCCTGAGCCTGGCTTTGAGGGGCTGTTTGTGTATTAAAGCCTCTCTAAATAAGGTGTATGCTCTTGGGGTGGAGGAAATAAGGGACTTCTGCTCTGGGTGTGGTGGTGCCTTTGCTTTGAGGTTGCCCTCTCTGGAAACTTCAGAAATTTTTAGTTGATTTTTTTCTTTTTTCAATTTAAAGTATCCTCCTGCTAAGCTTTCCCTTTCCTGTCCATCACTCCCCCCACCCACTTCCCCAGTAATATCCTCTTCCAGTAAAGTGAAGGACTGAGCGTATTTAGAGCAGCTGTGCTCCATGCTTGGCCATTTGATGTGCTGCCAGTGAGCAGTCTGTTGTCCTCTATGTACCACACAGAGGGCAAAAACTTGCATTTTCATGGTCCTGCTTGTTACAGGCTTTTGGGGTTTTGACTCTGATACAGGATGAAATTTGCTGCTTGCTGAATCCTTGGTATGAATCTTGGCCAGCAAACCAGACAGCTAAGTGGTGCCTTGTTAGCGATGGCAAAGATAACGGTTGCGTGGTGCCGTTTCACTGGGTCGGGGACAGCCCTGACCTGCACCCAGCAGAGCTATCAGCAGGCTCAGGTTGCCTGTCCATCTTTAAGCTGGCTCATCGCTTAGGTAGACATAAAATACATAGGAGTGCGAGTCAGGGAATGTCCTCTCCTGGCCTGATCAGAGTGTTGGACATCAGTGCTGAAAGTAACACACTGCCAGGGACATGCTGCGCGAAGCTGGAAGGCAGAAGCTGTGAAGAAAAATGCTGAAGATGCAACTGGAGCAAGAGGAGCCTGTGATGTTTGAGGTTGTGCTCCGACCTTCAAGCTAAGATCCACATATATTGCCATTATTTGAAGCCTGTCAAGAAACTGGAGGTGAGGTCATGCACTCTGCTGGGGTGCAGAGCTGTGTTTGTGGCAAAGGAGGTGGAAGGCACAGTGTGTCCATCAATGGGTGGCTGCTGGGCAATGTCCATCACCAGTTGGCACTGGTGATGCTAGGAGACACATGTTACGATCTTAAAGCTTACCTGTACCTAAAATCGTTTCTTTCTATTCTGTAATTTGTGGGTTGCCTAGAGAAGGGCGTCATTTCGTGAAGCTGCTGACCAGCAGTTGTGTTGTGAAGTTGGGTCTCCCCTTAATTCTTACTCGTGTGTAGCTCAAAGAGGAAGAAAAAGCAAGGCCTCCTGCTTTCCCACCTCTCAGTGAGGTTTTCTGCTTTGAACCTCTCCTGGAAATGTAGTAGCCGGGGTATCTCTTTCACTCTTCCCACCCCTTCAGAAGAGCCCATTGGGATCCGACGTGGTGTCAAGTTCTAGGGCTGGCTCAGCTCAGTGGTTTCACTTCAGCGCTTTGTAAGGCAGTGAAATGGTTCTCATTGTGGTGTTAGAATAGCAGGGCTGCCTTCTGAATTACCATCTCATTAAATGAAAGCAAAAACTCGAAAGCAAGTGAGCTTTCTGCATCTCTTGTTGCATAAGAAAAGCTGTTTTGGTTGACCTAAAAACCAACATTGAAAAACAGGCTGAGCAGCGGCGCTTTCCTCCCGGCTCCCCGGGCAGCGTGGAGCAGCGGCTGCTGTTGGTGGAGGGCCATTCATGGGGCGGCAGCTGCCAGCCCTCTTCAGAACAGTTCCTCCTTTGAGACTTGCTTCCCCTTTGCTCGATGGTTGGAGGAACCCTGCTGTGGAGACAAATAATTAGAAATAAAAGATGGCAGCTTGATGATGATTAGCTTCTTTCTGAGGCAGTCTGGGGTGAGCGCAGGGGTGAGATCCGGCCACTGCATCTCCTCCTCAAAAGATTTTTGGTGTATGTCATGTTAACCTGCAGCCTCCATGGACCCGCAGAATGCGCCGGACTAACAGAGTTATATTATTTATTTCAGTAACGAACCTTTTTCAGAGAGGAGGATTCTTAGCAATTAGCTGTGACAATGATGAAGCTTCCTGCCCTCTCCTCCCCGTCCCTCCATCCACACCCACAGATTTGCCCCCTTCTCCTCTCCCCCAGTACTCAGATTCTGCCTATAAATCTGAACCGCTTGGGGTTTTCCTTATAAAATGAGCGTGGAAAGATACAAACTTAAATAAAGCCTCCAAATGGGTTATTTTGTAAAGCTCCAGGACAACTGGCAGCAACGTGCTGCTCTCCTCTGGGGTTTTGTCCTACTGATATTAATCTTTTTGAAGCTGGTATCCATGACTGCCGGTTTCAAAGGTTAACGTGCCGTGGTTCAGCCAAGCCGAGAAGTCTTTTTAGAATTTGTGATATGGAAATGTGCACCGATTAATCACTGCGCACCTCCAGAAACGCCGCTCTCAGCAGACTTGGGCTGTGCTGTATGAGGTGGTGGATCATCTGTACAAAGGACTCAGGATAATGAGTCTGACCTAGTTGGTGGCTTAAGACAAACCCTGCAAGGTCCAAGGAGGTGGGGGAACCAGCCTGGACCATGGTGGTGCAGAGCTTTGGCTCTTGTTTCTGGAAGGAATAAGGTAGCCCGTGCTCTGTTTAGAAGTTGTATTTGCTCTTTGTAGCTAAAGTCTTAATTAAATAAGCGTTTGGTCTTGCCATGCATCCCCTGCTTATGTATGTGCAGGTCTGGCCGGTGACAACCAACTGCTGTCAGTTTTCTAGTGCTGGGCTCGTGGCTTGTGTGGATTTGCTGCCTGGCCTTTGGACTAGAGGAGTGTTAGCACAGAGTAAGGGCTCTCTGGCGAGTACCATGCTCTGACTTACTGCTGGGTATGTGTCAGTTCTAAATAAACCCTGATCTGAAACCCTGAACAGAAGAGCTCTGAGTATTTTGAAGCCAGGGGATGCTCTTTGCCCAGATGGAGAGCATGACGGCACGGAGTTGAATCTGTGCTTGAGCAGCCCCTTGTGAAAGCTTCACCCCTTCAGTGCTTTTCTGGAGAGAAGCTGCAGCTCATAAGCCACCTTCCTGGTGGTGTTCAAACAGACCAGAGCCTCTCCTCGCTGCAGTCCACCCCAGGAGGAAACCAGCCACCGTCATCCTTTGGTGGTGGTGTGGCTCGTCTGCCTCCCTGCCCTAGCGCTGGTCCCTAGGTGGCACTAACTGTTATTTTTGGGTTTATTTCAACAAAGGCTGCAGAGCTGAGTGTGTCCCCCGCTGAAGTGACAGCTGCGTCTCTGGCCAAGCTGGCTGTTCGCGTTGGGTCGAGGGGGCTGGCGTGACTGCTCGAACTTCCTCCTGCTGCCCAAACGTGGAGGTTTCCAGCAGCGTCTCCAGGAATTTCTTAACGAGGGGCAGGGAGTCGAGCGCTTGCTGTGAGCACACGCCTCTATTTTTAGTTGTGTCTTTTTTCACCAAGGCTGCTGGGGAATGAAGTGCTGGTCAATGCTTGGAATGAGGGAGAGCTCGCGACCGTCGGGCTGGCTGTCTCTCCCTTGTGATGGCTTTTCCCATGGTTCAGTCCATTCCTTGGGCTGTTTCTGGAGCTCGAGCTCATGCCTCGCTGATTCTGCCTCTTCCAGAGCCTGCGCTCCTTGTTCTCATGGCATCACCTGTAATCCGTTCTCCAGGCTTTTTAAAGTGCTTTCTAGATCCTTTAAGTGCAGCCACTCGTATATTTAATACTTCCTACCCATAGTTAAGGGAAAAAGTATTTCTCTCTTGATGTAGAAGCACTCACCGTATGAGAACTTCGTCTTGCACTCCGAAGCTGACCTCCTCTAATCTCTAAATGGTGCATCTTGGCAGGGTTGTGCTTCACGCGCTGTCTCTGAGCCCTGGAACAAAGCTGCCTTTCCAGGGAGCTGTTCTTCCCTGCGCTGGCACGCAGCCCAGAGAGAGCTCATGCTCCTGTTCGGCTCCTTTATCCCTGTTTCTTCTCGGAACTGGTGTGCTCTGCTGCAAGACTCAAGTGAACACCAACTTCACGCAAACTAATGAAACCCACAGTGGGTGCTTTTGGCATAAATGAACCAGATTCTGGGTGGGATGGGAAAGTCTAGTGTACAGGCTTAGTTGTCCAGCCATCCCCTCTACCTTCCCCAGCTCCCCAAAAGGCATCCACATCCACCAGCCCAGTACCAAAAAGATGTAGTGGCTCAAAAACAGGATTCTCCTGCCCACGGGAAAGACCATGCGGTTTTAGTTTGGCAACAGTGGCCTTTAAGGGGCACAACCCTGCTGTTAAAACACCCAGCAAAGGAAAACTCTCCAGCAGGAACTGGCACGGAGAGGGACAGGAGCAGCAGCTTGGATTTCGGAAAACTTGTGCCTGCCTGCCATGATGGCAGGTGAGATTACACCAGCGAAATCCCGTGGTCTGTTTAACTATGGAGGGTGCTGCTTGGCCCTTTATTAACTTGCTCAACCGTGAATCGATTGTTGGTTTTGGAGAGTGCTGCGACAGGCTGGACTAGATTTAATCTGTGGTTAAATACTTGATCCTGAGCCAAGTGATGTAGATGTTCCAGGTTGCCTTTGCTGTGCTAAATCGAGGGGTGAGCACTGGAGAAAGGCAGCGTTGGCTGAAGCCAAAGGGTAAACCATTTACCTGAGAAGCCTTTGTTCTGGATCCCCGTTCCACAGTAAAATGAGGCTTGTGAAGCCAGAGGGAGATTTCCTTTACTTCTCACCCTTGGCCAGATCAGCACTGCTGATGGTGACAGTACATCAGGAGTGGAGCCAGGGGCAGAGGGCCAGGAGCTGGCGAAACGGAGCCACCTGCTCCCCTCCCACCTTGTTTGCTCTTTGAAATGGCTGCTGCTGCTCCGGGGACTCTCGCTTGCCGGTGAAGTGTGTGAACGCGGCACCTAAACTGAATATTCCCATCGTACGTACCCGTCCGTTCGTGTAAGACAGACACCGCCAGCTTATTTAGAGCAGTAGTGGATAAACGACTCAGTTGACCAGCTTAATTTCTTTGTTTTCCTAGAACTTGGCGTAATCCTGTTTCTCTTCGCCTTAAATCCTGCTTGCTTTGGGGGAGGGAGCATCGACACCAGTATGAGGCACAATTCCTTTGTTTAGACTGGGAATTCCTCACGCAGAGAAGCTCCTTGGGGTGAGGAGAGCTTGGTGCAGTTTATTGTTGTGCCAGTAACGCTGTAGGCACAGTGTTTGCTGGTACTGGTGTAAACTGGGAGCCCTGTTTTACAACAGATCCTACCAGCAGTGCGTCCTGTGGGGGTCTGCAGAGCACTGGACCACCTTACAAAGGACTTTTTTAGTGAAGAACTTACTTGAGCTGGTTTTAATCTCCTCTCTGGATGCTCTGAAGATGCTAGAGTGTGTATGTCTGAGCTGCTGTCTCACTGCATGCACGTTAAATGGGCAGAGGGGAGGGTTTGGCATCATTCTCTGTTGTGACCTGGTTGATTTGCACTGACCGAGCAGCCTTTCAGCTCGCCAGGAACAGCCTCTGCCTCAGAGACCACAAACATGTGCCTAAAATGAATATAATTCCTCTCCTTATTCCTGTACCCAGCAGCCGAATACCAAGAAATCCTGACTTATTGAAATAATTCTCAGTCTCTAACTGACTCCTATAAAGCAACTTTAAACCAGCTATAACTGGGAGAGTCCTTTAAATATTTGCAATCCGGGCTTGGCATGGGGCAAACTGTTCTTATGGTGAAGAATTTAAGAAATTTCCATTACTTCCTCTGGGGTTTCAGAGGTCAGTTTGGAGCTGAGTAGGAAGGAAAAGGTTGGAAGCGAAGCCAGCCATTTACAGCAGAAGGGTGGTGGTGGCATTTCCATATGCAGAAGAGTGTTGTTTTGGAGTTTTATTTTCTTTTTTCCTTTTTCTCCCTGCAAAAGGACTGTTTTGGCCTAGGTTCAACCCCTCCTTGTCCCAGAGGAATATTTTCAAGGCACTCTCCTGGCAAAAACCATGTGCCTCTTTCTGTGTCTGGGGACTCAACTGCTCTTAAGTTTCTCTTTCTGTCTTCTTGGCCGTTGTTTGGGGTCTGAAGAGGTAACAGCGTCCTTCGCCCTCGTGTGCAGTGTGTACGGCAGCTTGCACCAGTGCTCCCAGTGGGGAGATGCTTCACCTGGGAAATAACGCCTCAAACCATGGGGGCTGCCGCTCTCGGTACTCGGATGCTGGCAGATGGGCTGGGGATCATCTGGTGGTCTGAGCACGGTGGGTGGTGTTAAATCACCATTTTGATGCGAAGTTTTCGTTGCCTCGATCTCTTCTCCATGTGATCTGCAACCTGCCGTCGGGTCAGCGCGTGTTACGATGGAGCAGTGTGGGTTTGTTGGCTTTATTCTTTTAATCACAAGAAGCTGTTGCCAATGCCTCGCGTCCAAAAATTGTGGTTTCTTTGCTCAGTGGTTTTCTCCTTAAAGCCCTTTGGAGTCTCTCCTGACACCGTCTGTTTTCAGCCCATCCGTGGGTGAGTAGCAGCAAAAGCAGCAGTTATTGAGGTGGGTCAGCACCAAACAGCTGAGCGACCTCCACTTCACAGCCCGGGCTATTAAAATGTGTTAATTTAATGCTGTGGGGAGTGAAGATGGAGCTTCAGGGCATGTTTCAGTGGAGCTGCCCGTCCCTGGTGAAGGAGCAGTGACTTAAAGCCGCCAGCCTGTGTCTTTGAATCAAAAGTGCTCATCTGAGTCCAAGGAAACCACCAGATAGTCCAGACTTTAGGTGAAAACACCTCTCGCCTCCCATTAAGGAGCTTTATGTAAGTGGTCTCAACACCGGGGCAAGGTGGGAGCTGCCCCGTTCTGCACAGTTTGGTAGAGCTGAGGGTCACAAACATACAGCGAAGGGGGAAATAGCTGTGAGAAGGACGTTAATTTTTCTAGAAAATTGGGTTTGTTTGGCTCTAGTGTCCTTGGAGTGTGAGGGGTCCTCGCTAGGTCGGTACTAGTGAGGGCAGGATGAAGCGGTCCCAGCCACGGTGGGCATAGGCACAGGGTGTTACCCACTGATGAACGGGTAGGACGGCTGCTCGCGATGCTCTCAGTGTGCTCGAGAGCTTAATTCTCTTTGGGAGGCACACGGCGAGGCCTTGGTGCCGTGTGTCTTTTGGGGTGGCGTAAATGTTTGAGAGGGGTTTGTTCCTGCCGCAAGCTGGTCACGGTGTCGGCAGCCTCGGAAGCGCTGGTGGGGAGCTGGGGAGCGTTTTGCTGGGATGTGCGGGGCTGGACCGCTCTGGTTGACACAAATAACTCCTTGTAACCGGGCTGTGGGTGAGGAGCAGCCCCCCGGTGCAGCTCCCCGGTGCAGCTCCCCGCCGTTTCGGAGCGGCGGGCAGGCCGGGCTGCTCGGCAGGGTTGGGCTGGGCGCCTGGTCTTGCACCTTCTCCGTCCATCGCGGTTGTCACCTCGGCTGAGGCAGCACCTGTTCGGTTCCTGATGGCCTTAGGGTTAAAAAAACCGAAGGGACCCCCCGGGGCCCCCCGTCGGAGCTGGGCCACAACTTTCTCTGGGGGACGGAGAACTGTGTTCAACATCTGGGGCACGGCGGGAGGAGAGAGCAGCCCGCTGCCGCTCGGCGTTACAGGCACGCGGGGCCCCTCCGGCCCCCTTCGCACCGGATCCGAGCCGCGCCATATGACCGCGGCCCTTTCCTTCACCCGCCCCCCCCCGCCCCATCGCTTTAGCGGCGGGGAGGGAGGGCCGCCGGTGATCCTGGCCGTTCAGCCTCCCCTTCCCGGGGTGTTTTTCCGCCGAGCTGAGGGAGGCGGCCGAGGCGGGGCAGGGCCGCCGTCCCTCGGGGCCGGTTTCTCTCCCGCGGGCGGCCCTAAGGGAGAGAAACCGGTGCGGGGGGCGGGGGGGGGAAGCGGGCGGGAAGCGCTGCGGGGGCGCGCGCTCCCGTTCCCCCCACCCTCCCCGCCAGCCGCCGTTTCCTCTCCGCCAATAGGGAAGCGGCGCTGGCGCCCCGCCCTCTGCTCTCGGCCAATGGGAACTTACTACAGTGTTGTGGGTGGAGGCGGGGCCGGCGGTGCGCGGCGCGGGGGGCAGAGCGGCGGCGGCGGCGGCAGCCGGCGGAGCGGGCGCCGAACGGGCTGCGCTGGGCTCGGCTCGGCGCGGAACGGAGCGGGTTCGGAGCGGAGCGGCACGACCCCGAGGTGCCGCACCGGGGAAGCGGGTGGGAGGAGGGGATGTGTGTGTGTGTGGGCGCTTAAGCGCGGCCCGGCATGAGAGCGGCGGGTGCCGGGAGCGGGGGAGGCCGCGGCCTCGCGCGCGCGCTCTCGGCGGGCGGGTAAGCGCGGGGGAGCGTGTGTGTGCGTGTGCACGACGAGCGTGTGTGTGCGCGTGTGCAGGGTGCACCGGGGGGGGGGGGGTTGGATGTGTGTGGGTGTGCAAACGGCGTATCGGCGCGTGCCCGCGCTCTCCGGGCACCTATGGATGTGTGTGCGCGCGTATATGCAAGGTCTCTGCGCGCACACGCGTGCGTTCACGTGTGCACGGCGAGCGTGCGCGCGTGCGGGGTCTGTGCCTTTGCGCGCGGGCACGCGGTGTGCGTGTGCGCGCGTGGTCTGCACAGGCACCCCGTGTGTGTGTGCGCGCCGGTGGGGGGGGGGGGGTCCAGGGCGCACGGAGTGCGCCCGCTGTGGTCTCCGCACCCGTGCACGGTGCGGGTGCTCGTGCAGGCGGTGCGCGTGCACGGCGTGGGAGCTCGCCGTGGGGGTGTCATGGAGAGCTGGAAGGGGAAAGGCCGAGGCTCGGCTGGAGGCAGGATGTGCAGGAGGCCAGGAGCAGGGTGAGGGGGACCCAGCACAGGGGAGCTGGCACCCAGGGTCCCCCCTTGCTGGCGCGGTGGGTGACGGCGGCGGGGCCGAGGTCCCCAGCTCTGCACGGAGCCCATTGTGCAGGAGGAGGAGGAGGAAGGAGACATGGCGGGGGAGAGCGCTGGGCTCAGCGAACCGGCAGGGCCCCGTGGGGTGAAGGTGGGTGCCATGGTCTGCCACCAGCGGGGCAAAGGCTGGTTCCCGGCGCTTCCCTCCGAATTTCAGCTCAAGAAAACAGCCCGCCCCGCTGGGACACACGGTCTTCGGCTAAAAGGATTTTCCGCCACGGAGTATTTTTATTTTTTATCTCCGTCGAGGCAACGTTTCCAATGAAAACGACTCCAGAAGGGCCCACAGTGAGTTAAAATCGCACCTTGACCACTGCCGTGAGCGTCCGCAGCCGTCCCGGGTGCTGTCGCTAACGCGTTTCTTGGGGAAAAGAGAACTCGCTGCCCCTTTGTGTGCCGAGAGGGCTGTGTGCGGGTTGAGGGGGCTGGTTTCGGGCAGGGGCCCACAGCCCTCCCGGCTCCGGGTGCGTAAATGTTTGTTTAAGAATTGCGCGTCCAGCAGCAAAGAGAACGTTTCTGAAGAGACTGTCCGAATTCTGGGGCAGGTGTTGTGCTGGAAATCATAGTGCAGGTATGATGCACTTCTCTGTGTTATAATTTAATTAATACAGTGGTAAAAATACAGAACAGCAAAGAAAAACCTCTTTGCTCAACAACAGCAGAAACCCACTTTTTGCTTTATTTTGCTCTTTAAGCCTTTCCCAAGAGGCTGGGTTTGGGTTGCCTGCGTTAGGTAGTTCTGGATGGTCTTTCTCATGGATTGATTCTTTTTTCACAATTCACTGACCATAAAAACAATCCCTGTGGGGTCTCGGGGGGCGGAGAACACGCCGTGGGTTGATGGAGGGGCTCTGACCCGGCTGCTGCCAGGGCAGGTCCTTTCACAGTCAGCCCAGGAGCTGCTCCCTTCGTGTTGTGGAGGTGCAGTAGTAATTATGTTTTTTTGGTAGTGGCTGGCACAGCCGTATTTTTTAATTTATTGTAGGTTTCCTGCAGTGTTGTGGTGGTTGTTGGTGGGGGTGTCCTGCTCACAGTGTGTGTCGGTGCTGCTCATACACTTAATATTTTTTTTTTTACATTGTGGTGCCAACCTCTGGCATCTTCAGTTACGTTTCTGTGACCGCTGTGAGCGCTGGGTGTGATTTACAAGGCAGTGGGGTCCTTTGCGTCGCTCTGCTGACATGGCCTTAATAAAGAAGGCGAGGATTTTCTGGGATTCCCGTGGACAAACATAATCTGCTGCAGAAGGTAAACATCAGGATAAACATAGCACTTGCTGCCTTTAAAACTCAGTCAGAGCCTTCGGAAATAGAGAGAATGATGATTTTTGCCTAACGTAAATGTATTAATTATCTCCTGTGTCACTTTAGATTAGAAGAGCAGGAATTAACTCTGTTTTCTTCTGATCTCCCGACCGCAATTTAAAATAAATCCTTACCAGGAGCAAAGCGTTTGCGGGGAAGGCAGCAGCAGACTCTCTCGGGCACTGCTGGCCAGGCTGCGGGGAGGAAGGACGGACTCTGCCCACCCTCTTCCAACACACCACATGTCCCCAAAGCCTGAAAATGCTTCGGGCAGTGATACTCCACATCTAAAGCTTCTGTCTCTGGTAACGCGCTGCTGGCTGCCCGCGTGCTCTGCAGGAGCGGACGCGGTGTTCTCGCTTGACAGCATCTGATTTTTCGGGAAGCATTAAAACATCTCTATTCTGACGCCCCGTTTGGTGCTTGTCGAGCAGATACTGGACCCGATGGGAGGTCGGCTGGCAGAGATGTTGCCTCTCTAGTAAGCAACCACGTTTGCAAATTCATTCATTAGCGATCAAAGCAGCACTGTGCTGGGGTAGCTTGTGGGCTTCCAGCCATGGGATGTTGGGATGCTCCGGGTGCTTTGATGTGTTGATGGGTGGATGATGATGTCGGGAATGTGGCATGAAACACGCTGGAATAAAGTTGTAGGTCCAGAAGTGTTGCTGATGGAAGGTAGTGGCTCTGTACTGGGTTTTCACCAGGGGTTATTTAGCATCACAAAGGAATCTCGGATTTTTGGGGTCAGTGAGTAAACCTCCAGCTCTTTGTCCTCGGGGCAGTTCAGTGGAGGTGTTGGCTGCGTGTCCACAGCATCAAGTCAGGAGTTGCTCATCAAGCACCTTTCCTTGATGCATTCTGTAAGGAGGGATATTTGAGCAGAGCCTCTGCATTTGGGGGGACCGTGACAATACCTGTTCTGCTGCAGAGCGGGTTTTTCTTCAGCCTTTTACTGCCACATGTCATTTATGTATTGGCAAAAGCCTGAGAAGTTGTTGCAGCTCCAAGAGGCTGCAGAGGAGATGTGGGAGAGCTCCGGGCCAGGGGATCACCTGGCACAGAGAAACCTGGCCAGGCTGGGAGGCAGAGCGGGTGCATCCCAGCCCGCTGCGTGGTCTGCAGGTGGGGAGCTCAGACTGGGCTGTGTTCGTGTGCCGTGCTGGGTTTGTCTGGACTCGCTCCACTTGCTGAAGTTCTTTTACACTCATGGTGATGAGCCGTGGTGAATCAGAGGTGTTGCTTTAATAAGGTTGAGGGGCCTGCAGCAGCCCTATGGATGCTAATCGTTCCCTATTATAAACCTTATTTTGTGCTTTTAAACCCTGCTGCAGATCTACCCGTGTCTTCCTCACTGCGGTTCCCCCCCCGTGCAACTTTTCTGGAGCGTTAAGAAATGGCAGATACTCCGTCTACCCGGGCTCGGTGCTGTGTTTTGCTGCTGTCGTGCATCTCTCTGGGGAAGCTCGATGCAAAGCTTTGCATCTGGAGTGGAAATGACACTCTGGGCTTGGTGATCTTTTGCAATAGTGGTTCTGCTTTCTTGGGGCTTGGCTTTCACTGTAATCTCATGTAGATTAAGCAGGCAACTATACGTAAAGATTTCACCTTATACTTCTCATCTGCTGCCTGTTTTGATCAGTGCTGTGGTTCCTTAAGTTGCAGAGAACTGTAGGATGCGGCATAGCGGGGATTTATTTATCTGTGTCCGTCAGATGGATTAGGTAGGAATGTTCATGGCTTGTACTTAATCCAGATTAATATTATTAGTTTCTTTACGTTTGGTCGGTTGTTTACGCTTGTTTTCTGTTTACATGAATTTTTGCTTGTGTAATGCCACTAGCATTTTGTATTAACAGCAAATACTTTTAATTCATTTGTGTAGATGGACTAAATCTCTTTTTTTTTTTTAAATGAAGCAGTTCCACAGAGAGGAAAATTGCAGGGGCTTGGGGGGTGTGTTTGAAGCAGTCGTCCCCTCCCAGGGCGTGCTGCTCCAGACCCCGCTGCCTTTCTGGTAGGGGCTTTTTAAACAAATTCCCATGCCACCGTGCTTCAGCAGCTGTGCTCGGAGCAAGCAGCTACAGCAGAGGCTTGTAATTTATAATTTATTAAGCTGCACAGCACTTGAACTCTGGTGCTTTTGGAGGGGATGGAGTGTTTTGTATCTCCCTGCTCTTGATGCAGAGCCTGGAGGACGCAGGAAGAGGAGCAGCTCAGAGAGGTGTTTGTGCTTGCAGCGTGGTTCTGGTGGTGGAAGCTCCGTGGCTGGTTGCCTGGCTGTGCCGTAGCGTTGCGTGCTTCCCTCCCATGCGGGTATTTTTGGCTAGCGGTCCCCTCTGTCAGCTGGCGAGGGTAAGTGCTGTGGGATGTCAGCCGGGCTTTCCAGCAGGTTCCCACCATGCAATAACGTCCTGAGGAAACCTGCAGCCCAGCGTTGGGGAGGAGCCTTTGCACTGCCCCAGCCGACGTCCTTCTTGCAGCTATTGGGTCAGCCTGAGTTGTAACCCCCTGGCCGGAGCTCTGCGGATGGAGGCACGGTTTGGCTCGGAAGCTGCAGAAGATTGGGGCTAGTTAGCTGTTTCTATGAAAAACACAATTCCTTTGAACCCGCGGGTCACCGGCTGTAGGCTGATTATTCCCCCCGCCTCTTCCCCGCCCCATGTAATGCATGTGTGTGAGAGAGATAATTAAAAGCTTTTAGTTAAATAAATAACTAAGCCGCTCACGCGGCTTTATAGTAGAATTGCCGAGTCCAACACTTGGAGGTAGAAGATGGCGTGTGCCACCGCTGGTCCTGCAGCATCTCCTGTGCGAGCGCAGCCCAGTGTGGTCTCGCTGCATATGGGCTTTCCCCCCTCCCCAGGGGCTGCATATCGTTGAATATAAGAGAAAGCCCCCTGCTAAGTGGGAGCAGTCCCGACCCATTGCGTACTGGGCCCCGGGCTGTATTTATTTCCCGCTATTCAAACTCCGCTCCGAAGACAGGATTAATAATTCCCGCCCGGCTTCATCTGTGTGCAAATGCATTAAAAGCGTGAGTGGGTGTTTGTCATTCGCTTGCGAGACGGGGCCGGATGCTCCGGGATAGGTGACAGTATAAACCTTGAAGAGTGGTTTGGTTTTATCCCTTGGCCGTGGAGCGCGGTGGAACGTTTTATATTCACAAGCCCTGGTTTCTGCCTCTGTGAGCTGCCCTCGGTGCCTCAAGCCAGGCACTCGGAAAATGAGAACCATGCAGCTGGGGACCATTCCTGGGGAGTTTTTCGTCACTGGGCGGGGGCTGGCTCATGGCGGGGTAAAAATCTTACGGGTCCAGCTTCAGCTGCAGCGGTGAGGAGATGTTTCTCCTCCTGCAGCCCTGCCTTGCTTGGTGCCTTCCAAAAACAAATGATAAAAGGGTCCTACAACCGAATATCCCTGATTTCTCCTCTGAACGAGAGGGCCAGAGCAGAGCAGGGTGCCCTGCGGCTTTACGGGAATTTTAAGGCAGCTCAGGGTGGCATTTTGCAGTCTGACGAAAAACTCCTTGAATCCCCAAACAAAACGTGCTGGTCTGTCTTTTCAACACTGGTTTCTCGGTGCAGGTCGTTTTCTAATCCTGCTTGCAAACACATCGCAGCCACGTCATCGTGACATGCTCATCAGTCGTGAGAGTTATGAGGCGCTGGGACCCTCCAGGGATGCAGCCCCTTGGGCGGGCAGGGCAGAGGAGCGGTGGTGGGCTCTAGCCCTCCCCGGCCCAGTGGGGAGCCCTCCTGTTCTGGGGATAAATGAAAGCACAGCCCTTCGTTTTGTCTGGAAAGTCTTAAAATCCAGCCTCAGGCCAAAGTTTTCTGTCTTAGGTGCCGGTTTTACAGCTGTTGGCTTGGCAGTGATTGATGTGCAAGATGGAAATTGTATGTGTGAATTGAGGGGAGGGGTTGTTGGTGTCAAGTCAAAAGAAATGCCAGCTCACCGACGTCTGTTTGTCCTGCTTGAGTGTGTGTAAGTGTATGGAGGTGGTAAAAAGGCCATCAATAATGTAAGTGTGCCCTGGCACAGGCAGAAGGCAGAGGATGTATTCCCAGGCTTCTTGGAGGAGGAAGGGGTCACATCCCACACAAGAAAAGAGCATTTTGTAGTGTCCTCGTAGCAAATATTAAACTTGGAGTGGTGAGAAACCAAGTGGAGGGAGAACTAGCACTGCCTCGATGTCCCTCCATCTCTCCCAGGGTTGGTGCTAGGGGGCCGATGCCGGTATTGCTGCTTTTTTATCTCTACCTGCCAACTTGAAAGCGAGCGTGTGTGGTGTGGAGCTGGTACAAGTCTTGGTGAATAAGCACGTCAAAGAGCAAGACTCTCAGATCGACATGCGGGCTGCCTGGTGCAGCTCCTGGAGTAACTTTCCTCTAGGTACACGTTGGAAATATTGGGGGCTTGGGGAGGAGCCCAGCTGCAGAGAAAATGACTGTTTCCAGCTGTTTGTTGTACATAGCTCTAGGCAAAAGGTTTAAGGACCCCCCACTTTCTTGGGGAGGGGGAACAGCTAGAAGAGAAACTGCTCTGGGAGGGAAAATGCAGGCTAAAGCTGTGTTGTGCTTGCGGTGGTTTCCTGGGGTGCTGAAACAGGATGGAAAAAAGCTCTTGCAGGTGCCTGGCTTTGCCGAGCTAATGACACGCGTCTGACTCCGTTCCTGAGGAGTTTGTAAAAAATAGTTTATTATTGTAAAGGACGGGCGCAGGATGGACCCTGGAGAAGGGGAGTTTATCTGTGGCGAAGGCAGGAGGGGCGACGGGGTGGTTGCGTCACCATGGGAAGGGTGTGCAGCTGATAGCAGGGGGATGGCTGTGTGCTGAGCTCCTCTGACTTCAGCGGCGTCCGATACCGTTTCCAGCGTTGTTCGTCAGAGGAAATCGCTTTCTGTAGACTTGTCGTTGAGGTTTTTTTGGTTGTTGTTGTAACCGCTGCTTCTCTTATTTCCCTCCTGTCTACTAGATGCTGTCTTCGGAAAAACACTTCCTGTGTTTAGGGGCGGCAGTGCCTGGTTTGTTTGGTTCTGCTGGTCTCGGCGCTTCCCTTCCCTCCCCCAGGAGATGGTGGAGAGAAGCTGGAGTTGGCTGATGAGCTCAGAGCAGGGCTGGTGTCCCTGCCCCTCTCTGCAGTGTGGGCTGGGATGTTTTGCCTCCTCGTTAGGAACGGTAATGAGAACCCAAGGGCCTGGCAGTGTCTGAGCCTGCTCATCTCCAGGAATGACCTTTTTCCAGCTCCTTGCACACTGGAGCAGGTGTTTTTCTGTTTTGCTTCTGAAGTGAGATGCTTTGAGTAGCTGGTGTCTCCCGTCCCCTCAGTTTTGGGGATGCAGAAAATACCCCTCAGTTGCATTCATGCACATCAATCCCCATCTGCAAACACTGAGTGGCATCTGGGATGCTGGTGGGGAAACCAGTGACGGGGCAGCCTTTCTGGCTCTGTAGTTTGCAGCTGCTGCTCTTGGCTTATTTAAAAATGAGGATTGACTCTCTTCATCTGACCTGATGATGACAAATGGCGATGCTCCTTTTGTAAAGGTGTAGTTTATTAACAAAACAGTTCCCACGGCATGATGGATAGAGAGGGAGAGCTCGGGGAAGCTGAATCTATTAGTGTTATGAGCCCGTGTGCCTCCAGAGGCAGGAATGGGACTAGATAATGAACATGAGAGATGGCCTCAGCAGAGCAAGAGGCTGGCAATTGCAGGGAAATTGGGAATTTCACTGTGGTGCTTTACTGGCAGCTTTCTTTTGCTCTGTAATTGAACTGGGCTCCGCAGCATGAGTATTGCCTGATGATTACACTGGTGGGGCTCTTCAGGCTGGGTGTCATAGAGTCATAGAATCACAGACTGGTTTGGGTTGAAGGGACCTTCAGAGCTCACCCAGTCCAACCCCCTGCAGGGAGCAGGGACATCTGCAACCAGAGCAGGGTGCTCAGAGCCCCAAGGGACAACCTGACCTGGGATGGTGCCAGGGATGGGGCTTCTCCCACCTCTCGGGGCAACCTGGGCCAGGGTCTCCCCACCCTCAGCAGAAACAATCTCTTCCTTCTCTCTGGTCTGAATCTCCCTCTTTCAGTGGAACCATCACCCCTTGTCCTGTCCCAATAGTCCCTGCTGAACAGCCCCTCCCCAGCTTTCTGACAGGCCCCTTGAAGCACTGACAGGCCACACTGAAGTCTCCCCGGAGCCTTCTCTGCTCCAGGCGGAACACCCCCAGCTCTCTCCCCTGTCCTCCCAGCAGAGGGGTTCCACCCTCGGGGCATGTTTGTGGCCCGTTTTGATCCGTGCAGTGCTGGTCGCAGCAAAGGCAGGTGATCTAGTAATGCAAATACATCAGGTTTAAACTTTTTTCTCCTTTTTTTTTTTGCGGTAGATGCCCAGCTGTTACTGAAAATTCGGAAGAAAAACTCCTTCGTACCAATGTAGCATTAAGAAGCAGCATTTTCTTTAGCTTATCAGCGCCGGGTGCGAGGAGTATCTTTCCCTCAAATCATGCACCCCGTATGCTGCCCCAACCAAAGCTTATATCACCCAATTACAGACATGTTCATTATTTTCCCCAAAATAATCATACATATTCAAAAACTGATGAATAATTTTGCATAGCTGTTATGCATGCGGCTTGAGCTTCAGAAGGTCCATTTTGTGGACTATATTGTGTCCTACCGGTCGCCGAAGAAGTAGCATTTGCAGATTTTCGTGGGAACTCTCCCATATACAGTGGATAAATGGTGAAGAAGCTGTATTATCAGAGTTTGTTGTGATTTACGCAGGTTTCAATCGATCCTCAAACGGCTTAGCTTGTCTTCTTTCTCCTGTTTTGTCTTTTTCTGTCGCTCTCCCAAACCACGGACTTGCAGTTTAGATTCTTCTCATTCCTTTCCCAGACCACCGAGGTTTTCGTATCTCTATTGTACGGACTAGTATTTACAAGGTAACAGAACTCAGCTGCATCTCTGCCAGCGCTTGGATTCATTGCAGCCGCGGGGGGAGTGAGCGGCAGGGCCGGCGCAGCGTGACCTGCCAGCCCTCCGCGCCCGGAGATCAATCACACGCGAGTTCAGCGGGTCGGAAGGTTTGCACGGAGCCGGCGGGTGCCTGGGTGAGGTGCGAGCCCTGGGAGTCCTTTGTTTGCTGCTGGGAGGTGGTTGCACATTAACGATCTCTCGTGATTTCTCACCGCAAAGTCGCTCGTGTAGCCGGAACAGATAGCAGAAGCTCTCAGCCCTGCTTCTGCCGTGCAGCGTGACTGGGTCTTGGAAATGAAAACAGAATTGGAAGGAGACAAACGGTGCCCTTTTGATGCGTTAACTATAAAATCGGCTGCAAAGCTGTCGATAGCTTGTGCTCGCTCTGGAAACTGTTTAACCTGCTGAAACTCCTGCGTGGCAAAACAGCCCAGCAGGGGTTAGTTATGCTGAAACTGAGGGTTGATTAATTGTCGCTCTTGCAACGCTTCAGCTTTAGCGCTAGAACAGCAACTTAGGGAAGAATTTGTGGTTTTTACTAAAAACACTTGTTGTAATAAACTTCATCATAATCGGCCTGAGGGGTGGAGAGGACATAGACTGAAGTTGCAGCCTTCGAAGTGTGAGGTTGGTGGGCAAGTTGTTCCTGCGTACTTCAAGGGTCTGCTTGTTTTTTCCCCTGTGTTGACCGCCCTGATCCGCTTCAGCAGAAACTCCCTGAGAAACTGTTCTGAGTAATTTCTTTAAAACAAAAAAACAAGTGGAGGGAAGCACAAGCCTCTCTGTATTCCTGCAGTTGGAAGGCATCACCAGAGCTTTTCTAACAGAGCAGTTTATGAAAACAGCGCAGAAATGCAGCCAACTGCACCCCGCGAAGTCGAGCATCATCTCAACAGCCCGGTGTAAGCCAAGCCCAGCAGTCGCTTGGTTCCTCCTCTCTGGAGGAAACGGCGAGTGGGGAATATGCAGCTTTCATCTGCTTTTCTGAGTCAATCTCCTTGCCACCCATGTACTGTGTTTTTGCCTCGTCACAAGGTGTTTCATGGGTGCAGCCAGTTCGGGTGCCACGAGTCAGAGACGTTTGGGAGTGACTCACGAGAGCTCAGGATGGGGCAGGTTTCTTGAGCACAACCTGGGAGATCACCAGGCTTTGAACAAGCTTAATATTAAGGGTTGGCTCCAAGACACAAACAGATCCAGACCTTTTGGTATTGGCAGCTCCGAGCTTTTTTCATGGTGCTTTGGGAAATAATGCTAAGAATTTGTTGCTCTCTTTTAAAGAAAAATCTGTCTTTGCTGCTCCAAGCAGTGAATTATAATTTTTTTTTAAATGCAGATTGGAAAAAACTTAGCTTGGAGCAGTGCAGATATTGGATGTTTAGTCGAGAGTTTGTTGTGCAAGTAATGAGCCAGGGTGGAACCTGAAGCAGCCCCTTATGGCGTTGTAGGGCTGCAGGGATGATCTGTGTGACCCGCAAGGACACGTGGATGTGGCACTTGCATTCTAGCTGGCAGATTATCTTTTGGGTTGAATTGCTGTAAATGGGGACGTGGGTGTTTCATTGGAAATCTGAATTAAACAGGAGTGTTCGGTATATGCCACCTGCAGTAAAAGCCTTATGCAGCCACTGCCTAATTCCTGGTGGCACGAGCATGGCTGTGTCTGTGTAGCATCCTCCTGGTGTAAACTGTGCTGGAGGTTGGCTTTGCTGCTCAGAATGAATTCCCTTTGTAAACTGGCAGCTCACTGGGTGACCACAAATGGATTTATTGCCGTTCTTAGTATTAAATACATTGGGGATTAGAAAAGCACATTCTGCTGTCCCAAAGTGTTCGACCAAAGCGGTCCCAGATGGGTGTGAGTTGTCCACGTTCCCTGTGTCCCCATGCTGGCACATCCCTGATCTGTGCCACCGCAGTGTCCCTGCCCATGGTCCAGCAGGGTCTCCTAAGCCCTGCTGCTGGGTTTTTCTTAAGAAGCTGGTGTTTGGCAAGGGCTAGGAGCAGAAATGAAGTGCAGAGAAGAGCTATTTACCTTTTCATTTTATCTCTTGTGTTTAAAGTCCAGCACTGACCTTCCCTGCTGTTGTCAAGAACGAGTTTTGCAGTGCCATGGGTGACACACTTTGAAAGTGCACTGCATCATGTGAAGAGAAACACCCATGTTTTGAAAAAAAAATCTAATATTCAGTTAAAAAATGATAAGAAAATTGTGGTAAAGTGCTGTTTCCTTCTGGCTGTAGCTGTTCCACACAAGTGGCCCGGTCAGTCCTTTGTGCAATAGGGATCTATTTGTAGAAAGGAAAAAAAGAGACCAAAGTCGATGTGATCTCTCAAAATCTGACAGCAGGACGTCTTGCAGGGGGTGGTTATTAAAATCTAAGCAATATGTGTTGCACAATAACTTCTTGCACCGCTCGCTCAGATGCCGATGTGTTTGAGAAGACTTTGCAAGCTGCAGAGGGTTGCTCTGCACCGTTTCCGAGGCTCGCGCTGCGCTCCCTTGTCCCTGGGCTCTGCAGTGAGGAGCTGTTTTGGGACTCACCTCCCAGGTCTGGTGTTAGTGCCTGAACAGGCTCAGGTCATGGTGAGAATTGACCGTGCTTGGAGGGAGGTGGTCTTCAGGCATTTCTCCCATGGTCTGGGGAGTTTGAGGTCTCCATCCTCCTTTTTTTGCATGGTTTGCTGAAGGCACTTACAGCTCTCCTGAATTTATGTGGCACTGGCTGCAATGGTGATGTCCGAGAGAGTCCCACAGCAGAGGGCTTCCAGCCCTCAGATCATTTCTGTGGCCTCCTCTTAACCTGCTCCAACAGGTCCATGTCTCTGCTGCGCTGAGATCTGGGCACTGAGGCTACGATGACCTTCTGCTCATTGCCATTTCACCCAACCTGCTCTTCTTGCTCAGGGCTCTGCCACAGAGACTGGGAATCTCCGTTGTTTTTCCCAGAGGAGAGGCTGCTCCTGGGTGCCGTCAGGTTTGAATCTGTGCCTCCAACCCCGTGCAGCGGAGCCGACAGCAACCTCATGCGCAGGGAACTCTGTAATTAACATCGACTCTTGAGCACCGAGTAATTGGGAGCAGTAATTGGATGGTAGCTTAAGAGCAGGAGCATGGTTAAATAAAACAAACAGGCTTGTGATGGTAACGTCAGCAGGTGAAACGCTGGGGAAACGGCAGATCCACGGCAGTGATGTGCCGCCAGCGGGGTTGGTGCTGAAGGCAGGCGTTCCCTCCAAGCAAACGCAGCGAAAGCGAAACGTGCAGAGCAGGGGCAGGTTCCTCTCTTTCCCTGGCTGCTAAGAGGGGACACTACCCGGTAAGGCAGATATTTTTTAAGCATCTCTGTCACTTGGGAGTAACATTGAGATGTTGGTGATGTGGAGTCGTCATCGACTTCTAAGCAGTTTTTGCAGCTTGTTTGGTGTGAGGAGCTGGACGAGCTCAGGCTGCTGCGTGTGTGTGTGCCAACGTCCTAAATGGGAGACCAGCTCGTGCCGTTTGTTCCTGTCTTTGCTTTGCTTTTTACTCTTAAACCACCGTTCTTCTGCGTTCTGGAGCTGGGTGGCTCTTCCCTGTTCTCCTTTTCCCTACGGCCCTGCTAACAGCTTACACCGGCGAGGAGGTGTCTCGCAGCGAGGTCAGACCTCGTTTGCACGTTCATTATTTTCGTCTTGGGGAGGAACAGGCGACCATTCGCCTTCAGCTTGTGCGTAGGTAGAGAGAACCCGAAGGAAGTGCAGAGGAGGTGGTTTAAGAATGTGTTTACTGGGGGGGTAAAGACCGGGTTTGGCGCGAGCCGCCTGGCCGGGGAGCCGGGCTGAGCTCACCCCTGCTTTTTGCTCTCTCCACTCTTTCGCCCTGGCCTCGTTTGAAGGGTCTTCTCATGGCAGTTTTAGCCTGAACAATGATATCAACGGAGCTTGCAGAAAAGAGGATTTGTGTGGCATTTTATTCCCTTGTGCCGCATGAATGTGGATTTCAGCAATATTGTTGTGCGGCTCCTGCTGTCAGCAGCCCGGTGAAAAGAGTAGCTCACTTGTCTGGTATTGCGACTGTGGGACTCGCAGCCCTTTTGCAGCACAATTTTAGCCGGGGCTCTCCATTCAGTCCCCAGTTCTGGGTGCCGGACAAGGCCAATAGATTTTGAGTCCAAAACCACTGAGGTTAATAAGGTTTATTCTTAATTTTCTGGTGGTTTTGGGACTTGATAAATACCCGAGCCATGCTGAGGCCCCGTGGGTCCACGGAGCTTTCAGCTGGATGAAGCAGCGTTGGGCTCGATGAGGCTTCAGCTGCGCAGGAGGCAATTGCACAACTGGGATTTACATATAAAAAAGAGAAAAATAAGCAAAGCTTCTCCAAAAAAACAGGCAGTTATTCATACCGCCTTTGTGTTGTCGGGGGTGTGCGCGCACACGCGCACACTTTGAATAGAGTGAGGATTATTCTGAGACCGAACTTGTGAATTAAGTGTCACTGGGATGCGAAATTGTGTACACAGGACCAGCAGCTTCCCCAGAAAGCGGCGCTGGCCTCAGCTACCATTTATTTTAACCGGGAGATGGTTAAACCAGCTGTTTTCTCCTTCCCACACATGCTTTATCCCTACTAAAGGAAATATTTTGGTTTTCAGGGCTCTTAATTTTTTTTTTTTTTAAGATAGTGCAATGTTTAAAGCATTATGAGCTGTTTGCTGTTATCTTCGCAGCTGGAGGGTGGCCAGCAGCGTGCCGGCGATGCCACGGTGGGTGTATCGGCACTGGTGGTGTATATCAGCGGAGAAGGCTGGTTTACAACGTGAAGGCGATGCCCCTGCTTCCCCGCGCTCTACCCGCCTCTCTTTACGGCCAGGTTCTCGTTAATGCCTTCGGGGACGTTAAGCTTCTGCCAGTGCAGAGTTTAATGCCAAACGAAAGGGAGAAGGGTGGAGGGCTGCGAGCTGGGGAAAGGGGGACCTGGGCACCCCTTGTTGGGGGCGAAGGCAAGAGGGGATCGGTGGGGTGGAGGGAGGGAAGAGCAGGTCTAGTGCAGCCAGACAGGAGGGTGGGAGATGTCCCTTTAGTGCATCTTGTCTGTCGAGCAGCGAGTGGACTCCTGGGTGGAGCGATGTTTGGATCAGCAGAACTGAGCATGGCTGGAGAGGAGGGTGCTGTGCCCTGGTGGTCAGAAATACAGGGGCCATCCAGGAGCACCCCATGAGACTCAGCACTAATGGGGTGCTGGGTGGCAGAGGTGGGAGTTGAAGAAGTAAAACACGCCTCCTGAGAACTGCTCAGAGTGCTGGTGTTTGTTCAGGGAAATCAAAACCTACAGACCCCTTGCCGCACCACCCCATGGAGTGCAGAGGAAGGCGGCACCCAAAAATGTGAGCAAACGGCCCCTGTAATGTGGGTGCAGAGGGTGTTTCTGCCCCCCTCCCTGGAACGCAGCTTCCTTTTCCTTTCTGTAGTTTGAAGAAAGCACCATTTGCGCACGTTTCCTCCATGCAAATGACTGCAACCACCGTGAGCAGGAGCGTTGAGGACACTCCCTTGGGTCTGCAGCAGCAGGGAAAGACCTCCCAAAGCCATGCTATCTTCTTCCCATGTTTTAAATCAATGCTCTCCCTTTCCCCCAAGACGATATTAAATACCCTGCTTACTATTGCCCATGGCCGATGGGTCAGGCTGGAGCTCAGCTGCCGCGTCCTGGTCAGCTATTAGTGCATTAGGCTGGAGCCCGGGGTGGTGGTTCCAAGCCAGCGCGAACGCAGGCGCCCCGTGGGATGAGGCCGTAATGGCTCGGCGGGCCGGCAGAAGCTGTCAGCGTCGTTATTTGGGATCGGCGGCAGAAGTACTGGTAATAAAGTGCTGGCTGGGTATTTGCTCTCCCAAAGGATCAAAGGGATTCCTGACAGCTGAGCAACTGAAATGACGCGCACCGTTGTCCGCCTTCAACCGGGCTGCCGAAAGACCCGAGTTAGGCGTTGGGGTGTCGTCCCTCTGTCCCATGGGTCGATATCAAGAGTCTTGCCTGGAACGGTACCTTTTTTTTGCTGCAAACTTTTGCAAGCTGCGCTCCCATCCTGCTGCTTGCAGGAGGTGCCAGTGGTTTCTCGGCGCTGTAGTCACCTTGTGCTTAAATCCTGCCAAAGAAATGGGTCATTATTTACTGAAAGTGGCATTTCTGAGCTGTGAGCGAGTTGGAGCATCCAGAAAGCCGAGTTGTGGCTTCTCCCCGTCAGTGAGACGGCGCAGGCGGTGTGGGGAAGAGGCAGTTTTGATTCAAAGCCATCTCCAGTGAAAATGGTTGTTTGTAAATGTGTTGCATCAGATGTGTCAATGGATGTAATTAAGGACTGAAAGCTGCTGCACACCCCTAATTAAGGGGATTAAAAACTAAAGCTGCCTGATTTCACTGCTGGGTGGAAAAACCAAACAGGCAGACTGGAGGAAACGGCTGGGAGACCAAGCCTGGGGTGGGGTGGTTCCGCTGCAGCCCCGTAGGGGACCGAGAGGAGCAGCCCTGGGGAGGGTGACAGCACTGAGCCGCTCTGTAATTCATGCATAATTAACTGCTGAGCGCAGAAGAAGATAAGTAATCGCTGCTTCTCCTCCCATTTGGTTTCTGTTCCTGGTGGGGATGGGAGGGTGTCCACCTTCTCCTTTGCACCTTGTGAAGCCACCCCAGGGGGAAGGTGACTTTGGGGTCACCGAGCATCGTGAGCAGGAAAGATGGGAAGAAAGCCATCCCTGTGGAGGTGGTGGTAGGTGTCTGAGTGAGTGCCTGGGATGTGCGACGCTCCTCTGCAGTACACGGTGCTGCATTCATCAGGGCAACATCCTTCTGGGGCCCTGGTGGTGCTTGAGTTTGTCCCAGTCGAACTGAGTCAGTACCTTGAGGCTTTGCAAACAGCATCTGACTCTCGGGTAGGAGTATTTGGGGAAACAGCCGAATGACTGTTTTGCAGCCCTGCCCATAGGACCTGTGGACCAGGTCTGGTTGAGAACATGGTTTCACTCAAGCTTTAAATAGCGCTGGGTGTTTGTCAGCTGCCCTTGGGCCCAGGCAGGAGCCTAGAGATGCACAGCGGGATCGTCCCCGTGGGATACTTTTCTGGGAATGGTGCAGAGATTGAATTAACCCATCACCTGCACTGGAGCAGGTGTCTCCTCACCTTCTTTCTGTGCACAGTGCCAACAGAAGATGCTTTGCTGTTCTTAGTCTTGAGGCAAGACCAGAAGCTGGCTGGGGGTCTGCATCCCAGTTTGCAGTCCTCATTGGGGAGTTGCAGCCATCTCTGAGAGGGCTTGTGGGGCTTGTGCTTCTGCAGGCTCTTCTGGTTTTGTTAGGGGACTATCATTAGCTCTTGGTGGTTTCCAAAGCTAAACTTCATGGTCATGTGAGTTTTCCAGTGGTTAAAGGTTGGGTTCTCCTGTGATACTGGGAGTGCACAGCTCAAGGTTTGTGGTGGGAAGAGGTTTCTCCTCCTTCCCTGACCTGGTGTTGCTGTGTGTGGTGCTGAGCCCTGGACGGAGAAGAGGAAACTCCAGAAAAGGGAAAATGCCAAAGGGTGTCAGCTCCCTGAAACAAAGCCTTACCCTTGCTCCAGAGCGAGCGCAGGCTGCTGCTGTATGTGTGACACCTGCGGTGATATGTACCCACCCAGTGAAACTCCGCTTTACACACCTCCCCGCTGCTGACTCACTCCTCCTGGGCTTGTCGGAGCTTTCGCAGCCATCCCAGTTGTGTCTCCAGAGCCAGTGTCCCTGGCCATGGTGGGGCTGGGTCATTCAGGCTGGTGGATGCTGAGGAGCTCTCCAGCTCCTCCATCTCCTGCGTTGCTCTGCGGATGTAAGTGACTGGGTCTTGGCCATTCTGGTGAGAAAACCAAGAACTGAGGAACTTAGTAGGGTAATCTGCAGGTGGCGAGAGCCTTCCAGCTCTTCTGGGTGGGCATCATTAAACTTTAGAAGTGCAATGTTCAGGGCTTAGAGATAATTACTGTAAAGGTAGTTGCCCCCTTGCAGCCCCCATCTGGGACCAGGTTGTCCAGGGAGGTGGGAGAAGCCCCATCCCTGGAACCATTGACGGTCAGGTTGGACCTGGGGGCTCTGAGCAGCCTGCAGGGTTGCTAGGTAGCGTAGGTGCTGACTTGTTAAATATCCTCCATACTCAGAGGGAATCTTGAAGCAGTAAGCCTGGCTTAAAGCCTGGCCTGAGGATGCTCTCAGGTAGCTTTTACCTGGGCTTGGCAGTGGGCGAGCCCAGCGTGACTCAGGCCGTGCCAGCCCTTCTGGAGATGCTTCCCTGAGACACTTCAAACCTTGTGCTTGTACCGTGCAGCTGTCAACGTAAAAACAACCGGCGAGGTGGGTTATTTTTAATGAATTTTGGGTGTTGTACCAGGGTGTGGCAGATGAATTTGAGGCTCTCGGATGAACGCAAATTGTACTGCAGCCCTATAAGCACAGATCAAGCGGTTAAGCGCAATGTCCCCGGCACGCAGCAGGAGAACAGCCTGTGAGCCGGAGCTGTCGGCGCCCGCTGCAGAGCGGATGCAGGCGATGGAGCCTGGGGAGAGATTTTAGCATCAAACGTCCTTCTGGCTCTCGGTGCTGCAGCGGTACGTACTTGGCAGGGGCCTGAGTGTGTGTGTGTGTGCGGGTGGTATTTATCTAGCAGGCAGCTCTTCATCAAAGGAGCGTGCGGGTCCCTCTTGGGTTCTAATTATAGCTTTGGTTTGGAAACAGCCAAAGGGAAAACGACAGCAGCAAAAAGCGCTTTACCCCCGTGCTTGAAAAACCGTAAGGAAGGAAAACGAGCCCTGTTATGTTAAACCTTGGGTGTAAATGAGGCACAGTGTGAGTAAACACATCTGTGTTCAGGCAGGGAAAAAACCCACCCTTATGAATAATGCATGGAAAAAATCCTCCTCTTCAGCCGATGGAGATGTATCGCATATTTCTGTGCGGCTGCTGCTTTCGAAAGCCGCCGGAGGAGGAAGGCTGCTGTCACGTGCGGCATCTCCGTTTCGCTGTCATCGACGCCCTCGGTGTTCCTTCGGTGCGACGTCAGGAGCGGTTGTGGTGGAGTGACCTGCTGGGACGAAGCCCGCATGTCCTGGGCTCTGCTCGCTCGTGACCAAGTGCCGCTGGCGCGCGGTGCTCCTGCAGCTGCACCCTTCCCGCTGCTGTTATTGGCAGAGATTTTTGGCACCTGCCAGCTGCCCACGCTCCCCGCGGGGACTGGGGGACCGAGCAGCCCTCGGGGTGCTATCTGCAACACGCGGGGGCCGGGGCTGTCTGTGGGGTGGGGACGGGTGCCGGGGGTCCCTCCCTTCCACGGCGAGGTCGGACAGATACCGGCTCCTTCTGCAAAGGAGGGTTTTGGGGCGAGGCTGAGCCCGCCGAGGGGGGTTTTGAGCTGTTGGGTTCTTTGGAGAGGTGTTTCTGTGGAGGGAAGGCTTCAGCAGGCACCGGGCACTCGAGGCACAGTGTTGTTTCTGCCCCGACCTCTGTTGAACAGGGGAGGGAGCCTCGAGGGTCGCTTCTGCTGCTTGCTACGGGGCAGGAAGCCACGCTTGTATTAAACCAATGCTTTTCTTAGCCTTTTTAGCAAACTCCTGATCTGCTTCTGCGCTGCACTAGGAGAAGGGATGGTCTATGAGCAGCTTTATCCTGCTGGCAGCCTGGTGTGTGCACCTTCCCCATGGCTCGCTCTGGGTCCAGCTGCTCTGGATTCAAGTGAGTTTTCCTAACAGGTCCCACATGGGCCGTCTTTCCAAACCCATCGCTGTAGACAAGGCTCCAGCGACAAGTACATGTTCTCATTTAAATTTCAGCGCTTTACTGACGAGCAAAGCCCATGCATTCCTGCGTTAGGAATTCTGTAGCATCCGGGAGGATTTCTGAGGATACAGGGGAGGAGCCTTGGGCTCCCTTCAGTTGTAATGCACTTACTGCTCCATTTAGTCAGGTCATTTTTTAAGCCCAATCTTCAATTTGACATAAATGATTTGCTTTCAGCAGATGGTGAGCTACTATTTTTTGCCCTCATTTAAACTAGGAAAGCTGTACGATACCAGAAGATGAAAGCGGGGCACGGTGCTGCCAGCACACAGTAGATTACGAGGGCTGGTCTGGTGAGAATTAAATCCGGGTGGTTGTAATGTGCCATCTGTGTTGTGTTGGGTGCTTTATTTTTCCCCCGTTGGATGAGGCTCCTGAAGTCTCCTGTGACCCTCCGGGCAAGGCAGCGTTGCTGGCTGAGCAACAGCATCCCTTTTGTTCAGCACCCAAAGTATCGGCACAAAAAGACGACGCACGTTAATGCTAACAGGGCTGATAAAATGCCAGCGCTCATTATTCCTCTAATAAAACATATTAAACCAATTTTGAAAGGTTCTGGTGCTTTACAGTATTTTAAAGTTGTGGGAATTTCTTTTTGAGAGGCTGATTTAATCACTTCTGCGTTTCTTGTTCAAAAAGCCTGAACAAACAGCTCCCCGCTGTGTGTTTTTTAACTGTAGTAGAAGTGGGGTGTGGGATACGTAACTCGAACGCGCGCATGGGGCGAGTCCTGCTTGTGGCGGTTGCAGTTTCCTCCTCTCCCACTCGCAGATGCAGGTTTGTTGCACATGCACCATGTCTTGAAAAAACTGCGTTTTCAGCCCGTGCTATCTATTTCAGAGTGATGTTCCATGTAGTTTCCCTGGTGAATCGTGTGCTTTTCACCCACGTTATGAAATGGGAAGGAACACGTTTAAAAAACCCACACCGTTGCTGAAACTATTTGATTTTTTGGCCTATTTTTAGCAGAAATTTCTCTCTTATCGCGGTCTCCAGCTCTCGCTGTAGCCAGTGGCGTTTGGTGAAGCCCCCCGTTTTTGGGTAGGAAGGTCAAGACAGTTTGTTCCAGCAACGTCACTGCCGTTATCTGGCATTGGGCATCGCTGCGGAACGGTTTGTGTTTCGGAGAAATGAACCTTCCTGGTGGACGGTCCTGCTCTCCTCTCTCTGAAAGACTAAACCACTGGGAATCCAGTAAGTTATGGCATGAGCCATAAACTGTTTTTCCAGGTTTGGGAACAGGGATAAGCTAGTTTTTACTATTACTACACTTACCTATGTGCCTAAATAAGAGAGGCTGGAGCATGCTGAGAGGTAGGAGGTTGTGACGGACACATATCTAAATATTTGTGGTTTTTTGGGTCTCTATAACTGGTTATGAAACAACCTAAACAAGCAGCAATGTTGTTCCCAGAGAACTAAAGCACCATCACTTCATGAGAACCTTCAGAAGTGAGTGAGCAGGTCGGCGTCCTCCAGGCTCAAAGTCTCGACAGGGAGCTGTTGAGCTACTCTAAAATCTGAGTTCTAGATAAACCATCGTGCACGTGCGTGATGTGGACAAAGGGAATGGTTTGACTGGGAGGGTGGTTGTCTTTCATCATCTGCAAGAGCAGAGCCTGTGGAGTGCTGTGGGGTCTCAGGATTTGTGGGTGGCTGCAGGGACAGCAGGTTCATACGGTGCCCGTGTTGTGTTTTGCTTTGACAAGGTGGTTAGAGTGCTGATACCTTTTAAGAGGTGTGGAGGGCTCTCCCATCATCCCTGAAGTTCCTGGTGGTGCTGTGGGACACCGGGAGGTCTAGGTCCTCTTCTGGGGGCTGAGGAGGCGCAGGTGAAGGGGGGTGCTGGTGGTGCAGGTGTCCTCAGCAGGGAGAAGCCTATTTATCTTCTCCCCAGAGGCTGCTCTGGGAGCCTTTAATTACCTTTTCTTCACATTGCTTCCTGTTGGTAAAGTCTTCTTGTCTGGAGTACAGTGTTCGTAAAAATATGTAAATATAAATACATCCTTGAACTCTGTTCTGGCCGGATTTTTACTCTGAAGTTTCTATATGGCATCATATCTAAGTTTTGCTGTGATTTGCTTATTTCTGTAGCATTAAACGCCTTCTCTGCACTAGACTTGTGAAGAGCCTGCCTTTTACAGGCTGTCTGGCATCCAACCCTCATCCTCTCCAAAAAAAAAAGCCCAAATCCAGCATTTACCAGCATGGCAGCTCAGAGCAGGAGGTGAGCAGCACTGCTGGGGTGCTCCTGCAAGAGCAGAGCCTCCTCCTCCAGTGCCCGGAGAGCTCCCCAGGCACCTCAGGCTCGGCAGAATCGCCCTGTGGAATAGCGATGGAAGAAAATTTAATGTAAATAAGAACCTGCTTGTGGTTTGACTGTGGGCAATGCTTTCTCACATAAGAAGTTGAAGTGCAGCATCGCTCTCCATCTCGGCGCTGCTGTGGGCTGGGCTGGAAACAAAACACTTAGTAAACACCTCTGTGCAGAAAAGGTGCTTTTTTAAAAAAATAATCCGTCCTCTGGGTTATGTTGCTCACTTACAGACCTCTTTGCTTTTGGTTGAGAGCTTAGGAAACCATTTCTGAAGATAAAACTTCAAAGGGAGGAAACCAGCCGTGAGTCCACATAGCGGAGAAGCACGCTCGGGTCTTGCAGGAAGATGTTTGCCTGCACCCAGCGAGTTACTGGTGCTATTAGATGTTTATTGGGAAGAGAAGGGCTCGTATGTGCCCATCTCCACATCCCCAGCTCTGCCAGGAGGATCTGGCCAAGCTGCCAGGTGGTTCCTGGGGGATGGAGGAAAGACGCAGAGACATTTGCTCATCTCCAGCAAGACCCACTTTCCTGCACCGGGAAAGTTCTGAGACTGTGGCTTTGAAATCCAAGCAAACAAACATTTCTTCTTCCAGCAATGTTGGTATTTAAAAAGAAAACTATGTTCAGAGGAAATGTTTGTTTGTGGATAGTCCCTCTTGTTTACTGCGGCTGATAAGAGCTTGTGCCCTCCCTGCAGTCATCATCTCAAGAGCCTTGATGCTGCCTTTTTATTTTTGAGAGCAACACACTTCCAGTGTGGGTTTTGATAACGATTCTCACAAACGTACTTATTCAAAACAAACACAGTGGGAGGCAGCTACAAAGCAGGCTGCTTCGACAGCTGCTGCACAAGGGAGCTCGCTGTCGTCGTGGGTTCGGGGTGGGACAGTCTTGCAGCGCGTCCATCCCGGGGCGTCAGGAGCTTTGTCCTGGGGGTTGGCCACGGTGAGTCTGTCCTGTGTCGCGGGCTTGGGGCGATGTTCGTTGGCTGAACATAGTTCGTTTCCCCCTGCGCTGCCTTGTAGCATCTCAAGAAGTTTTTGGAGAGCTGCTGAGAGCAGGAATTGGCTGCGTGGTGGCTGGGGTGACTCTGCAGGTGGAGCTGTGTGTGGCCAATGTGGCCAGCAGCATCTCTAGCCAAGGGAGGAAGGGAGACAGCAGTAGGAGCTGCAGGGGTAAGTCATCCACCATCTGCAAACTGATGGCAGCTCCATGCCCCCCAGCCCCTTCAAAACCTCACCTGAACTGAACTGCAGACCCCACTCATGCCATAATTCCCCTCCGGCCCCGCTAAACCAGTGGTAACCTCAATTCCAGCCCTGCGAGCCAGCAGCCGTCCCTCGCCCTGCTGGTTTGCTGCTAGCTGCAATGCTCAGGTATTCACTGTGTGGTGTGCGCCCTGTGGGCGGCCAGCCCTTGGTCTAAGAGCTCGCCTGTCTCGTGTGTGGTTGGGTTTAACTTGCTTTCCCTTCTCGCTGATGTTTCTGCTTTAGGGGAAAAGGAAATTTGGCATGAGCAGCCGGGGCGAAGCTGCCCCTTCCTTGAGGGTGCTGTGCGAGTCTGCCGTAGCCTTTCACTGAACGTGGGTTTTACAGCTTCCTCACAGAGCCTGGTCTGTGCTAATCCTGCAGAAACAAACTCCTGCAAATTCTGGGGAGCCGAGGTGACATAATGCCCAACTCAGCAGCGTGCTGGAGAATTGCCCTTGGGTGCTCTCACTGCCTCGATTGGGCTTTGCCAAGCTCTCCTGTCTTCTCCCGTGCAAAGCGCAGGAGAACAGATGCACTGTGGTTTTCTGCAGGTCTCCATCTCCAGAGTCTGGGGTTTGGCAGCATCTTTGCCGTGCAGCACCTTGCCTGGTGCGTCAGGTGCCCGCGAGTGCCTGTGCAGGCTCTCTGCTTAGATCCCCGCTTCCTCAGCACGGGTAGAAAGGGGCTGTTTCAGTGGCCTCTGCCTCTGCGTTGGGTTTGAAGAGACCTCGAGCAGCCCACCGAGGGGACGTGGTGTGTAGGGAGTGAGGCTGTGAACCCTAAAATGGGCCCAGCCAGAGCTGGCTGGTGGGGCTGAGGGGTTTTGAAGAGTTCAGAGAGCCTGTCCCAAATCTGCCACCACTCCAAACCGCGCCAGTGGGAGCACAGACCCATCTGTGCCTTTCCAATGGCCCTCCCTCTGCGGGGAAAAAAAAAAAAAGGTAAACCCCAAACCAAACCACACCTCCAGCTCAAGAAATTTGTGTTGCTGGAGAAGGAAATTCAGTGAAGGTCGTTTTAACCACAGCGTTGGGAATGGCATGAAGGTTTTGCGTTGAAGGTGAGGGAAAAGAGCTGTGGGAAGCCAGGAGAGCTTTTCTCTCTCAAGCACTCTGGTTATTTTGGCAGTCAGGGTGAGTTAAATCAACACTGTTGAATGCAATAATAGGCAGGAGGGTGACACCTTGAAATGGTTCTTAATTTTCAGTGTGTGTTTTCAGCCCATGTTTGTGTGTGCCAAGGACTGGACTGGGCGGATTGAAGGGCGTGTTGGATTATACGCTCTTCGCTCGGTGTAAGCAGCGGCAATTTATCGCTGCAGATGCGAGTGATGCAACGCACAAAGATTAGTTCTATCCTCTCTAAAGCGTGATTATTTTGGGTCCCCTTTATACCTTAAATAGATATTCTTCTCATGTGATTCCATCTTTTTGTGTCAACAGCCCAGGCTAAAGTTGAAGTAAACATTGCCTGAGCTTAACAGCAGAGGCTCTGAAGAAATCTGCTCTGCGTTATGGAGATTGTTTGGAAGCCTTTTTATTTTAATTTTTCCTGGGTGCAGGGCAAAGATGTCATGAATCCTGAGCCCTGCTCAGCTCCCCTGGACCTGTCATGTGCAGATCAACGTGGTTGATCAACACTGAGTCCCATCTGGAGCAGAGCATCAGAGTGGTTCATCGTGTTGAGATATCCCCCTCCTTAGTTCATTGAGGAGCTGTGGCCTCTTTCAGGGACATTTTGAAGTGAGCAGCTGCTAAAATTGGTTGTGCAATTTTTGACTCTCAAGTAGCAGATTCCTCCTTCCAGTTGCAGTGGTGGAGAAGGGCGCTGTAACTCTGTAAGCCATCACGGGCCGTCTGGGGTTTTGGCGTGGCATGGTATGAGGAAGGTTGCCTGGTCACGTGCGTGTCCTCATGTGGTTGGACTCAATGATCTTAAAGGTCTCTTCCAACCTAACTGATTCTGTGATTCTCCTCTGCTCCGCTCCCACAGCCCGTGCAGCCAGAGGGGAACAGGGACTTGGAGGGAGGGAGGACCTCAGGACAGCCCTGTGGAGCCAGACCCTCTGCCATCTCCAGTCTTGTTTCTGTTTTTTCGTCTTTCGCTCTTGGCTGGCTGCAGGCTTGGTGCGGGGGCATTTAGCAGTTTGGAGTCAGTGGTGTCCAGATGGGAGAAGATGTGGGGGCAAACGTTGATAGAGATGTTTCTATCAGAGCAAACCTTAGCAAAATGCATGATTTTCCTCTTAATGACTTTGCAGGCTGGAGTCAGCAGGACAGGGTGCTGTGACTGGGGAACGTGCTGTGTCTGCGCTTGTGACTTGGTTTGAATAGCTTATCGGAGGCTTGGATATTGGGAAACTCTTGATTGAGACCTTTTGTTCCTCTCTTACAGCATCATCATGACAACAGAGAAGAGTCTCGCGGCAGACGCTGACAATTCGGAGCAGCAGCAAGCCAAGGAGGAGGAAGGAGCTGCTGAAACACAGCAACAAGAGGCTGCCCTAGAGGAAGGGGCTCAGCAGAGGCCAGAGGGACAGGCTGCAGCAGGGCAGAAGCAGAAGGCCTCCAACGGCGATACGCCCACGCAGGAGGAGCAGAGCAAGAAGGAGCGGCGCACCTCCGAGGGCCGGGGCCTCTCCCGCCTCTTCTCGTCCTTTCTCAGGAGACCCAAGTCTCAGGTGTCCGAAGAGGACAAAGACACTGATGCTCCCAAAGAGGTGGGAGGTGACCAGAAAGACCCGGGATTAGGAGCCAGCCCTGATGAAGACATCCTGGTGAAAGCCCCGATTGCAGCTCCTGAGCCTGAGCTCAAAACCGATCCCTCGCTAGATCTCCATTCCTTAAGCAGCGCGGAAACACAGGTAAAACACCCCACTCCATGGGGCGTGCTCCTTCTTTTCTTGAAAATGTGTCTTTCTAGCCAAAACTGTGAAACCTTCATGTCCTAGGGTGGGAAGCTTGATCAGAAAAGCTCCTGAGATGCTGAAAAGGCTCTTGTCAGCTCCTTGTGTTGCGTCATGTACTCCCTGCTCTTGCATTCCTGTATCAGACTGTCCTGCAAAGTACCTGCTGCTGAAGTTGTGCTCACACTTCACAGCACAACTTAAAATGCCCTGTCCTGACTACTCTGCTGAGGCTTGCGAAGTCATGTCAGAACTGGGGTTCAGATTTGTAATTCACGACAGAGCGGTTGCTCGTCGGGATGTCCTTGGTGTGTGCGGGATAAAGGAGATTGCAAGAGGACGCGGATTTGGGAAAGGGTTTCTTCAACTTCGCGGAGTGCAGACGTGGCATTTCAGGACTTGCTCAGTCCGGGCTGGTGCTGAGCCTGCCAAATAGAAGTGTTTTCTGCTTATGCATCATGTGGACAGGGATTTCTGCACAGCACGGGGGCTGAGCCCAGCTCCTGGAGCTGGCTGATGTCTGCGCTTTACAGCCAGGGTCAGTTTTCCGGCAAAATTTAAAGTTTTTAAAGCACGATAGAAACAGAGATGTTCCCAGAGCTGCAGCTAGTTATTGCTGGAGGGTGGTTGGATCTCTTACTCTTGGGTACCTGCAGCTCTGCCATTATTAGTGCGGCTGCCCACAGTTAGAGACAGGCGGCTGCCCCGTCCCCTGAGCTGGGGGTTTCTCACAGCCCAGCCAACCTGTGTGCGTTGCTGGAGTTCCCGCACATCCCTGGTAAAATCTGGGTTACTTACTCGCTGCCTTACGCTCTGACTGGGCTCTGGAGAGCTGTTACTGATCTGCACCCTCTGACTTTTGGAGCAGCACTGCGCAAGTTAGAGCATTGCCGACTGCAGGCGGTAATTGTAAATCCACCTCGTGAAAACTACCAAGTTGTAGAGGAGGCAGGAGGTAGCATCTTTTTTTCTCCCAAATTTCTGAAAACCATGGGATGATCTCTGCTGGTGTTTTGTACCTCTGAGGGTTGGGATTAGCAGGGTGGAGAGGAGCTGGAAATTTTCATGCAATTCCAGCCCAGAAGTTGTGTCTTCAAGAGGAAATGAATGATTTCTTTCTCCATTTAACTGTGGTTCGCTGCTGCTGAGCTCATTTGAGGCACCCACAGCCTTCCTTCACCGTGGGCTGTTTGTTTCAGATGAAGCATTTGTGCTGGTTTTTTTTTTTTTTTTAGTTCTTATTTTAGATCAACGTCAGTGGCTTTTTGAACTGTGACACTCGGCAGATATTTCTGCTGTGAAAGCGTTTGTGAGGTGCTGCCTGTTTGATAAATGCTGACCGACGGGCATTACGAGCTTTGACTGAGTCCCTGCTCCCGATTGTCCCAGCCCTGCTGGAACAGAAATCAGCAGCTTGTGGACATTATTTAGGTTTTAAATACCTCTGTGCGGTTGTGACCGGATCTGATTTCATGAGATGCGATGGGCTGAAAAGATGGGGTTTTGCTCTTCTTCTGCCATGGCCGCGTTTCCCTGCTGCATCGAGCCACTTCCAGCACTTGTCAGAGCCTGTCGTGAACTCATTTAACCTGCTGAAATGGCAGTAGAAAAAAAAAAAAACCAGCTTCCTTCCTCCTCCGGTCCCCAAACTGCTGCTCTTTCTGCTATTTTAGGGAATTAAACTGGCTCACAAAGTGCTTCATAGGCAGAGGGAGAGTGGTATGAAGGCTGCCTGCACTTTTTGGAAGCAGAGAGCTGCTCGGTCAGCTCGGACAGCCATGCAATCTCAGCACTGACACCCCCTTTTAATGCCACTGCTGCCATACTGGGGTCCAGTGCACTGGGGCAAAGCCCCTCGCCCGGGGCAGCAGTGGGAGCACGGGGGCCCTTGCAGTGGGCGTGTGGTCTAGAAAGGGAAAAACTTACTAGTCCAGAAGGTGCTGTCGTTGAGACCATGAAGATTTCCATGATGTGATCTGCCCTGGTTTCTCTAATCAACCCTTTTTCCTTTTTTATTACATTCTTGATTAAATGAGAATGACTTGAAGGGCTTTAAAAATTAATAAAGAATCATAAAACCATCAAATGGTTTGGGTTGAAGGGACCTTCAAGGTCACCCGGTCCAACGCCCTGCAGTGAGCAGGGACATCTGCAACCAGAGCAGGGTGCTCAGAGCCCCAAGGGCCAACCTGACCTGCAATGGTGCCAGGGATGGGGCTTCTTCCACCTCTCGGGGCAACCTGGGCCAGGGTCTCCCCACCCTCAGCAGAAACAATCTCTCCCTTCTCTCTGCTCTGAATCTCCCTCTTTCAGTGTAACCATCACCCCTTGTCCTGTCCCAACAGCCCCTGCTGAACAGCCCCTCCCCAGCTTTCTTCTTGGTCCCTTGAAGCACTCAAAGGCCACACTAAGGTCTCCCCGGAGCCTTCTCAGCTCCAGGCGGAATATCATTACCTTGCCCTACTCTAAGCAGCGGCTCCAGGTCCCAGGTTACATGTTCAAGTCAAGATAACTAGTTCTGGGGTGAGATCCCAGCGCTGTAGCGCACCTGTGCAAAGCTTGTTTCATGTGATGGTTTATTTTTGCTTGACGTGTCTAAACTGCAACCGGGGTGCTGTGGGGCTTTCAGCCTGCGCAGGAGGAGAGGAGGGACGAGCAGGAGCCGGACAGCGGAGACCTCGGGGGCAAGGAAGGAGGGGAAGCAAAGGAAGACTGCACCAAGCCAGAGCCGAAACAAGAGACTCCAGAGACCAAAGCAGAGAAGGATTTGAAAGCTGCCCAGAAAGCAGTAAAAAGACACAGGAACATGTACTGCAAAGTCGTCTTGCTGGATGACACCATTTTTGAGTGCTCCGTGGACGTAAGTAGTTAGAACGTTTGTTTTTGCTTTGCCTCTTTTCCCTCTCCCTTCTCCTCCCCTTGAAAAATCACCACAAACATGATTTAATTTGCTGCCAGTGAATTACCTGACAGGCTGTGCTGCAGGACAACCCTGCTGTGAGCTATAACAACTTACTCAGTGCGTTCTGAAAATCCCCAGGTGCCCAGGAATCATTTATATTATTGTTCTACAATTTGCAAAGACAGGGGAAATTTGGGGAAAAAAGTTCCCTTACTTGCTGTTCATCTTCTCTCTCCTTTGTATCAGACTAGAGTTCAGGTTTGTCTCTTAGGCTGGGGCTGTCTCCATGCCTTTTGCCCCTTTCCTTTGAATAATACGGGTTGTCCAGTTGATTTCTGCTTTCCTGTTCACCCAGGGTACCGTCGCCTGTTGAGCTGCTGGCTCACACAGCTCCTAGAGCTCCGATGTAAAGACAAACATGCTGTGTTTAGCCTGCAGTCGAAAATATTTGCAGTAAACAATTTGAAATGATTATGTTGACTTGGAGCACTGCAAACCCCTTCATCTGAGAGCTTTTCTCCTCCTTTATTCTGTGCATTCTCTCACAGGGCTCTCTTGCTGCCAGGGCAATAAAAAGCTCGCAGAAATCCCCATTTCAGTATTGAAGTACTTGTCCAGAATATTAACAATCTGGTACTTACCATTCGAGCATACTTCCATCAGTTTGTTTTTCCTCAGTCCCGCTGGCTAAGCGGGCCAGGAGAGGGTATGTGGGCACAGGGCTCCTTGTGAAAGCGGTTACCTTGGGTGATCCTGGGCAAGTAGGTCAGCACCAGCCGTTTGTGTAACAGCGTCGCTGCTGGTACTGCCTGGGATCAGCTCGCAGCTTCACCGCCCCAATCGCCTTCCCCCTTGCTGGGGATTTGATGTGTGGCCCCTGAAAGGAAACCATTCCCCGAGGTGCTGGTGGCAGCTCGCTGTGGTGTCGGGCGTGAGTTTGCTGTGGCAACGCCTTCAGATGCCGACGGGCTGTGGGGACGCTGGTGACAGGAGAGCTGGTGGTGGTGCGGTTGGTCTTGACTGGAGCAGGATGTTAGAAGACTCTTTCTGGGGGTCACGGTGATCACTGCAGAGAGGATTAGGAGAGGCTGAGACCCTCTTGACTTGACAAGTTCCCTTGGCTTTAACCCCAGTATGATCCTACTCTAGCAGTTAAGACTTAACTGAGAAGGAATTGCAGAGGTGTGGGCAAAGACCAGCACCGGTGCCTCCTCCAAGAGAACTGAGTGCTTTTAGATGTGTTTTCCAGTTGACTATGGAAGGGTTTTAATTCCTCTGTGTCTTCAAGTGCCAGTTCCTCGAGAACAGGCTAACACATGCACTACGTTCCCTGTAGAGTCCCAAGGAATGTGCTGAGGACCTTACAGCTGGAGGACTGCTGTGAAACAGGGTGGTGGTCTTGGAGCAGTCACCATGCAAATGTGCTAACGGCAGAGACGCGAGCACAAGCGATGCATCAGTAAAGCTGGTTTTGCATCACTGCAGCCACGCTTTCTTTTCAGCAAAGCCTCCAATAAAATTACCTGCCTGTGGTTACCATAGTTCTGTGCCTCGGGGATGTTTTCCTTGATGCTTTTGGACTAAAAGGGTATCTGCTCCCAGGGCCAGTTCACTTCTGCAGGATTTGGGGGAGAAAAAACAAACAAGAGGCGGTAGGAATGCTCAGAGTGCATTTCTTGAGGCAAGAAGTTCTGTGCTAAGCAGCTTTCAGAGCATAAGGCACAATGAAAAAGCCAGGTTTCATCAGCGGGTCGTGGAAACGATGGTCTCTGATGCTGTTTCTTTGGTGATCCTGCTAAAGCAGGTTGCCCCCAAACTGGGGGACTATAGCAGTGGGCTGTAGCAGCAGTTTCATACCCTGTGTTGATCACCTTCTGATCACTGCCTGGTTGTCTGGCAGCCTGGAGCTGGGAGATGACAGTGCAGTAGATGCGCTTCGGGAGGGAAAATCCATACAAATCCTCGGTGTTTATGGAGTCGTGTTGCAAAGCTCAGCTGTGGGGGCTTCAGCCACAGAGCTGGTGGTAGCAGAGAGCAGCTGCAGTTCCTATTGCCTCTCCGGTTTGAATTTTTATGCCTGATGCTCGTTCTTGTAAGGGGTCCTTGCTCAGACACATCCAGGAGATCTGGTTTTGAGCTATTCAGGGATTTTTCCCCTTCTTGGCAGCGTACCGTGTCGTTTGACGATGTTCTCTTCTCCCATGAATGAGGGCAGGCAACAACCAGCCCGTCCTACAAAATTTCTTCTATTTGCAGAAACACGCCAAGGGACAGGAGCTACTTAAAAAGGTCTGTGACCACCTCAATCTCCTGGAAGAAGACTACTTCGGTTTGGCCATATGGGACACACCGACCTCCAGGGTAAGCAGCTGCTGGTGGTGTGTTCTACACCTGGGGGGGGTTCAGCTCTTTCGAAGGATCATCTCCCCCAGGGAGGAGGTGCTGCATAAGCTCTTCTTAAAACTCCTTTTGGTGCCCTTCCCCACAAAAAGACAAAGAGGGTCATCAGAGGGGCAGAAATTGTGAATAAATGACTACAGGAGGGTGGGTTTTAGTGAAAAAGCTGCGTGAACTTGGATCTTCACCTGAAGAAAATTCATTATATTAGTTTACTGCAAAATGATGCCATTAATTTGTAATAGCTCAGGAGGTTAGGGGAAGGTAAGGCTTTTCTCACTCTAGAAAAGCAGCAGGTTTTTTTAGTGTGATTTTAAGAAGAGACTAACTACTCTTAGGCTGTAGAAGCCTCGTATTGCAGGGGGACTTGATGGTCCTGGAGCCTGCATTCACCAAACGGAGCTGGCTGCCCTGCCGCGGGGTCACTTGGGCTCGGAGCCCTCCAGAGCAATTTGCCATCGAGGCTTTACCCTGTTAAAGAACATGCCTGACTCTTCATACCAAAACTCTTACTCATATGGCTTCAGTGTAAGGGCTTTGTTTGGTCAGACTCAAGCAGTGTCTTATCTTTCAAACCCTTGGTTACGCTTTAACTCAAGGCGTTACTCAAGCTCCGTTTCATGAAGCCAAGAGTGTGCTCAACTGAAATCAAGGCCCGCTTTTATGTCCTTTAGACCAGTCAGGCTGGTCCCCGTGCATCACCTCCAGCAATCGCTTACGGGCCGGGTTACTACAGCCGACACATTGTCGTTGAAGACTTAATAATTGCAATGGTGAATTTTTAATACACAGGCAAAATAACGCCCCGTTGCTGTCTGCGGCAGGCAGAGCTTGGTCTTGGCTTTGTTTTGCCGTCTCTGGTGTCTCACTGGTTTCTTGCATGTCAAATCTCCTTCCATTAGCTTGGATTTTCACTCCAAGAGTTTGTTGTGCTCACAGAGGGAGGGATCGGTGTGCGTGTAGACCCAATTAACAGCAGAAACAGTTTAGCTGGAGCAGCTCAGCTTCGCACACGAGCGCTGTGGGTGGCTCCTCGCTGCAGCTCCCGCGCCCCTGGGACTTGCTCTTCTCCTGTCCAGCCCTGCTGGTGTCGATTCTTCCCGGAGCAGAAGCATGCACCTCCTTCCCTCGCAGCCGACGGGGGCTGAGTGAGGAGCTCTGCAGCTTTCAAACTGCAGTGACTGAAAACAGACGGTTTTGTCGGATTTGTGTCCCATGGCCGGGAGCTGAGGATGGTGAAGCCGCTGCGCATGGGTTTAGCGCCAGTGCACAGTCTGCTCGGTGGAAGCCTGGGTTGCTCTGACAGGGGAAAACACCATTTCGGGGGTTTTCTGGGGAATCTTTCTGGTTATGTTTCATTGAACTTTGAAATTCAGAGCTCCATCTCTCCTGGTGTAAATGAGACCCGACACTGATCCTGATTCACAGGTAGAAAGGGTCTAATGGGGAACCAGCGGATGAGCTCCTGCACCTCACCCGTGATGCACGAGTGTGATCCTGGCCAGGGAAGGGTTGTATGCGGATTTTCCACCTTGATATTTGGAATAATCCTTCCTGGGGATGTGCATTTTCCCACATGGGAGCAGCAGAGGGTGACAGTGGGAATAGGACATGGTGACAGCGGGTAGAGCAGCTGGTCAGCACCGAAGGAGCTTGGTGCTCCTGCTGCTCTGAAAGGGAGAATTGTTTCCCACTGATTCATGACACAGGGTGGGTAAAAGTGCTGTTAATTGCTGTCGCCGCCATTGTCCGCCGGATCAGGCAGGGTGAGTGCCAAGGACGCGTGACTGCACCCCTGCTCAGCCATTGCCGCGGCGGTAACGGGCAGTGGTGGCACCAGCGTGGACTTAGAGATGCTGTGCTTAAAACCATGGCCCTCAAAAGTCAGCAAGTGGGTTTGGTATCCCCAGATTTATAGGTTAGAGGGACAAGCGTATGAAAAGATAAGATTAAACTCGGGTATCTCTCTGTCCCTGCCATGAAGTTACGTGTCCTGGTCAAGACAGATTAGCTCAGAGGATTCAGTGAGTTAATTCCTTCACCTCCGGAGACCTGCACGTCCGAATGCTGCTCAGGGCTGGTGAAAATGAAGGTGGTTCGGTGTAGCCTCTTCACGAGGGCTGTTAGCAGCGTGCCGTCGCCTTCAGCGCAGCAGACCCTGACCTCTGCAAAAGGAAGGGCTCCGGCTAGACGTGCCAGGAGCTGCTCAGAGCGTGCTGGCAAAAGCAGGAGCTGTTTGTTGAGGTTTATGTTGCACCACCATCCCTCAAAACCCCAAATTACAGAGAAGGAGGGAAAAGAAAGATATATTTCTAAATTTGTAGCTGAGATAATTACTAGAAGCTTGAGTCATACTTAAAAGAGATGAAGTTTCTGTCACGCTGCTGTAAAAGATTCCAGCCTTCCCCAGCGATGGGATGTTTTCACTCCTATTTCAGTGATTAAGTCGTTAAAAACTGTTGCTAATAATAGAAATTCTTGGCGATCTTTGTTCTGACCAGGGTAGGTATGGGGTCAGGGTGCCCGAAATGAATGCAAACATCCTGTTCTCCTGCCTGTTTTTCCCCCCTCCTTTTCCTCATGCCTCCCCTACGAGTACCAGCAGGTGAAGGGCTGGAAATGTACCCGCTGACACCGCAGACTGGAGTAAAAGTTGTGAAAAACGCAGTGTCTCTCCAGTTTCCATGGCTGCGCTCGTGTCAATTGTTGTCTTTCTGTGGTATTTTTAGCAATTTGCAGTTTTCTGTGGTGTTTCTGGAACGTCTGTTAAACTGTGAATGTTTTTATCCTCTTACAGACATGGCTGGATCCTGCCAAAGAAATCAAAAAGCAGGTTCACGGTAAGTAGATCAAATTTATCGTGTGGGTGAGTGTGGTTTCTCCCCCCTTCCCTAAACAAGTGTGGCTTTGGCGGGCGATCCAGGGGGGCCTGAGGATGGGAGAGAGTTCAAGTGAGGGTGTCTGGCAGGGATCAGCGCAAGTTCAAGCAGTCTGAGCATCCTTTCACTGCTTTTTAAGTACTTAGTGATGCTCTGAATTGAGGGAAAAATGTCGTTTCCTTGAGAAAACGGGGCTTGGGGTCTGTTTGCCCGGTGCAAACCCACACTTGTCCTTGTGACGCTGAAACGGGAGATTTGCTCCCTCCTGAAGGATGGGTGTCAGTGGGAAGCATTTAAACCTCAAAGGAGAGTGGGGGAACTGAGCAAAACTGTGTGCTGTGGCAAGGTTTTATGAACTGGGAGGCTGTTTCGGGGTTCACATAGGGGGACTGGAATGATAAATGGCTCAGGTGGTGTCAGGGCAAATACCAGATGCTCTCCAAAGCTGTATTTTAAGGTCTGTTAGCACTGAATTAGTTCAAGATGAGGGCAGTGTCAGTTAAATAAATTGTAGAGGCTTTTGTTTTCTCTCAGGAGCAAGCCTGACTGCTTCAGAAGTGAAATACTGGTTTTCTGGAACTAAAATCCTATTTTATGTATGCTTTTGGTGGGGGTGCAGAACAAAGCATGTCATTCAGTACCGATTATGGGGGGAAACGCCGCAGGGCTGTGGGGTAGGAAAAGCTCCTGCTCTTATCAGCTTCTCTTGGAGTCGATAGCAGGATGTGTGTAAAGGGCACGAGCTGCCCCGGTCGTGCTGTGCAGGTAAAATGCAGCTCGTAAGTGTAATGAGCAACCTGGAATCTGATCCCCTGAGGTGGGATAAATGGCAAGTAATGCGAGTGTACTGGAATATACATTGAGGGTACATGGGTGTACGTTGGTTTAGGTGACTCTGCTACTTCAGATGTCTGTGAGGAGTAACTGGTTTTGAGCTGTGTGTAACACAAACCACACGCCTCGTGTTTAATCCCAGCTACAGCATTGCGTGAGAAGTAAATCCATGACTCCTGCGTCCCGCCTCGTCCCTGCCTGAGCAAGTGAAGCGGGGGTACCTTCTCTTTCTGAAATAACTATTCTTTTGAATGAGTGTTAAGGGGTGCAGCAGAGGGAGGAGTTGTAACTATGGAAATTACTCTGAGTGCTTAGTGGGTCGGTCAGGACTGTTTTCTGCCAGTAAATGTGATTATTGTCAAGACAAAAAGAGAGTGACCCCTGAGCTGTGCCACCTGGACTGTCCACGCCACAGATAACACCAGTTCCAGGTGTGATTCTGTGGATGCTCGCTCCAGTTAATGCCTGTAAAGGTGCTGTGCGAGGTTTGCCCCAAGCTGGATTAAAGCATTTAGGTCTGGACTTGTAAAGCTCTTCCTGTCCCGGCACTTGCTGGTTTCACCCAAAGATTGGTGCTTGTGTGTGCTGAGTTTAAGCTGTGGTCTGAGCACCTCACCACGGCGCATTAGGCTGCCGAGTGGATTAACACATCTGCCCTTTACCAGGAAGTTGAAAATTGGGTGGAGTGATGAAACAATTCTAATTCATTAACCGATAGCATGCGCCTGACCTCTTCATGAATCCTTCTTGTCAATCAGTGAAGAAATATCTGAGTAATTCACCCTCTTAGCAAGGAATTGAATTTGTTCCACAAGCTGTGGCTTATTCGTGTGTATTTACCTGCCCTGCTTTGTTTTCTCCTCCTGTATCTTAACCCCCGGTCAATGAAATCGTATTTTACACCATCTGCTGAGCAGCAGCAAGCTGCGTGAGCGGGCAGTCAGGGTGCCGATCTGCTGGCTGTACTGTGAGGATCAGCTCGGATATCCCCAGCTCTTTTTGTCACGACCGACTATCACAAAGCTCTTCTGGTGTGTTCATTTTCCTCAACCTCTTTGGTATTGCAGGAGGCCCCTGGGATTTTACCTTCAACGTCAAGTTCTACCCCCCGGACCCGGCGCAGCTGACAGAGGACATCACCAGGCGAGTTACTGGGGAGCCTTGCTGCCAGCCGGGGAGCTCGCTCAGCAAAGCAGCCAATGTCGAACAGACATTTATTTTTAATATTAGGGTGGTTTTCCATCCTTCAGCAAGGAGATCAGATGGCTTTATGGTTGGGGGGGTTTGTTTAGTTGTTTTTAGTGGATGTGTGGGATGCTCCCACGCTCCACTGAGCTCTACATGCGTAAAGCAGTGTCATTTATAATCCTGGCACGTGTGTGTTTGTATAGAAAAGTCACTTTTTGTTTAAAACCAAGATTTTCTAACCATAAGTGTCCTCCACGCCCTTTGTAGAGTGGAGGTGGCCTTAAGCACTCCTGTCCTCCACGCTGTTTACTGTGAGACTGTTACCCCATAAATAAAAATACAGGTAGAAATTAGAAACAAGCATCGTGCTGCATTCTTCAGTGGCACGAAAAAAGAGATTCTCTTTGATCCTCAAGTTTCTGAAGTTTCTCTGTGCTCTCTGTAAATGTTATTTTGCCTGTTTCCCTCCCCAGGTATTACTTGTGTCTACAGCTTAGACAAGACATCATCAAGGGGCGGCTGCCCTGTTCCTTTGCCACGCTGGCTCTGCTGGGTTCCTACACGGTCCAGTCTGAGCTGGGAGACTACGATCCTGATCTGCACAGCCCGGATTACATCACCGAATTCAAATTGGCCCCAAACCAGACAAAAGAACTTGAAGAGAAGGTTGTGGAGCTTCATAAAACATACAGGTAAGGTGTGGCGGCTGGAGGACTTGTTCACGCCTGAAATCATGGGGCTTTCTGGTGTTTTCTCCACCTCCATGGTTGCTCCTGGGCTCCTGCTGCACCCAGTTTTTCATGCTGGCAGCAGAAGCGTTAGCAGTAAGGACTGAATTTTCAGCTGCTGAGAAGATCAGCCTTTTAAAACAGATCTAGTACTTTGTACCAAAATCTTCCTAGAAGCTGAAATTTTTTTCCTGCATGAAGAAGAAACTGGTTTTGGAAAACAGATGCAGAGTCTGGCAATTGTTTATTAACAAATGCTCTTTTTCAACAGTATAGCCATGAAAGTCGGTTCGATTTCATGTGAAAATACAAAGTTTTAACCTTGCCCGTTAGGCAAATATAACAAAATACTTGCTTTGGGATTTGGGTAATTTCTGGAGTGCAGTCTGGTTGGAGCAGATCTCATCTCCCTGTATATGTGCTGTAGCCTACAGCGGGTTTGGGGTTTGCTGCTGCCACGTTTAGTGAGTAACACGCTCCAGCATGGAAGCGTTCCAGCTGATGCAGGAGGTAGAAGCCTGCTGTTGGGCTCTCCTCCTCCTGCTTCCCAGCACAGCTGTGACCTGGGCAGATGTGTCTTGTTCAGGTAGAGCTGAAGGATTCCTGGGGGTCCCCCTGGTACCAGATTAAAGTGCGACAGTAACCAAACCTCTTCCTCATCTTGTTTTGAGCTTATTTTCAGAGGTGCTGTCGCATGCTTGTGTTGCAGGAGCTATGAGGGGCTGAGGGCTGGCCTGGAGATCCACCAGCCAGTAGCTTCTGCACCCTCCCAGAGATCCATTTGGGTTTTAAGGGGAAAAAAACCAAGCCCATAAAACCACTTGGTGATACCGAGGCTGGTGATACCAGCAGCCCCTTGACTTGTGGAGAGCTGCTGGCTGCTGCACTAATAACAAGAACAGAGCAAAGATGAGACCTTCTCGCAGGCAGCTGGGAGCTAATAACCTGAGTGCAGTAGGGCAGGGGGACATGTGCCCTGGCTGTGACCAAAGCTACAATTAACACCTCGCTCAACCCCGCAAATCAGTACCTTAAATTGATTCCTCTCCATTTGCACTGAGAGGAGAGGAAATGAGGGGAAATAAGTAGTGGGCTGCTGACAGGCTTCGTGACTTGGAGTCAGAGGCCATTAGTTGTGCTGGAAGTGGCAGATCACATTGCTGAATTATTCATGGCTTCATTAGAAGGATATTCCAGGTATAGGATGGAGTTATATTTAATCTGCTCGTGCCTGAAGGAGGTAGCAGTATGTACCCGTTTAATTTCTGGTCTGTATTCTGGGAACGTTAAACTGCCAGGGGGTTTTCAGTGGGGAAGCTCAGCTAAACCATCCTCTGGCTCTTGTGGCTTTATTTGCAAAGCACGAGGCACGTGCTGGATACGGCAACTGCTCTGGGGTCTTTCCTAAAGGATTGTCCTTCCAGTTGTCTTTGTCTGCCCAGTCTCCCAGCACTAAAACCTCCATTTACATCCCACACGAGATGTATGCGAGCGCTCAGTAAAGAAGACATCAAAGCAGGGAGCGAAATGAGATGCACGCGGCTGAATACGCTCCCAACAGAGCCCTCAGACGCACCTCATACACCAGGAATTATTAACAAGGGCACTTCAATACCATTGATAATAGCCTCCATTATCATGATTCTGTTAAGCAAAGTTGTGCTGCGTTGCCCCTCCTGCAGACAGGACCATCTGTTCCCAGAAAATATCTCATTCAGCTGGTCTGCCCCAGTAGGAATCGCTGCCGAGGGGTCTCAGCTGGCCACGCGTTTGGTTTGGAGAACAATAGCTGGGTTCGAGGGGTGCGGAGGCAGGAGGTCTGGCAGGAGGGGATCTGTCACTCTCTGCCTTCGGCTGAGTTGGTGAGAAGAAACACCACTGACCCAAGTTTTGGACCCTGTACCATACTTCCTAGCTTTCTTCTCTAGTGTCTGTCCCGCGCCACTGAGGTGCCACAATGAGGTGCGTCCATTTTATGAGGGTGTCTCGAAGCACAAATCTACCGAGTAAATGGGTTTGTGAAGTCTGATCTGTCCCCTCCTAAAAGCCCTTTGTCTCTTTCCCCAGATCCATGACTCCAGCCCAAGCAGACCTGGAATTTCTTGAGAATGCAAAAAAGCTGTCAATGTATGGAGTCGACCTTCACCAAGCCAAGGTGAGAATCAGCGTGTGTGCACCCGCCTGTGGATTTTTTAATTTGACCATCCTTCCCTTGCAGGGGCAAGTTTACCTGTTTCAGGAGGTTCCTTTTGAAAGATCTGGGAAGTATGGAAATACAGCCACACACAGAAACGCCTCAGACACTGTCGCAAGTGTTAGAAGAGAAGGGATTCTCCCCAGTTGCTTTTTATTTCTATATTACAGGAAGTTTTACAAAGCTATTGGTGTAGACAAGTCCTCACTCTGAGGAACTTAGAATAAGGCTCTGACCCTGCAAGGTGAGCCTGGCTGCTCAGACTCTAGCTGAGTCCTTGGAGCCAATAGCATCGCAGGAGAGATCGGCAGAAGGGAGGAGGCTGTGAGGAGAAACGGGGAGGAAAAGCAAGCCGGGCCCTGGCTGCTTGGGGAGCTGGAGGCTGAGGTCTGGGTGGTGGCGAGAGGAACCTGGGGGAAGACCAAAGGGGTTATTTGGAGGAGAGACGTTGACCTGAAACTTCTATTTCTGACACTACTTCTCATCCTCTTGTGCTTTCCCAGGACTTGGAAGGAGTGGATATCACTCTGGGAGTCTGTTCCAGTGGCCTTCTTGTTTACAAAGATAAACTGAGAATCAACCGCTTCCCTTGGCCCAAAGTCCTGAAGATTTCCTACAAACGCAGCAGCTTCTTCATTAAGATTCGGCCAGGGGAGGTACGTTGGGATTCCTTTGTGCTCCTGTCGTCTTTAACTGCCTTCTGGTTTATCCCCAGCGATAACGAAGTGTGGGAGGGACGAGCTTTCTTCTGAACGGGCGTTTCACACACTCTGGGCTTTCTGATTTTACATGCTGTGGGGTTTCTGATCTCGGCTTGGTGGTAAGTTGAGGCAGAGCCCGCTGACCTCGCTGAGGCTATAAACCAGCGGGTCACAATTTAAACATCGTGTCATCCAGCACCACCTCCTGGCACCGCGTGGTATTCCCAGCATCCGGAGGAGACCGGTAGGAAGTTCACAGTTGAAACTGGGAGAGGACTAACTCTTTTTTCTGGAAACGGGGCAAGTCAAAGGCTCTTTGTCTCACTTAGAAAAAAATAATATGGACACACACCTTTTCGCTGAGACTGCTGCAGGCAGGAGGTGGCTGCCCTGACGCTGCCTCTCATGAGTAGGGACATCCCTGGAGCAGCCTGGTCACAGCTGGGGAGAGCCTACAATGGAGAGCTGCCTCCTTCCTCCTCTTGCTTCCACTGCCATGACCCAGCCTTGCCGGGAGGTAGTTTTCGACCCCATCCTGCAGCTGGGCAGTGTGACAGGGGGGTAAATGAGGCCCGGGCTTGTGGCCAAGCTCTGTCTTTCCTCAGACCCGAGCTCCTTCTGCACATTGTTGAGTGAGTTCATCTGCTCTTGGGCTAGGCCAGCAGTTTGTGCCACAGCAGAACAGGCTGATGGGCTGGGTGCTGGACTCCTGCCACATTTATTTCATGCTATACCTGAATAACTTTTATTTTCTGCAGCAAGAACAGTATGAAAGTACAATTGGGTTCAAGCTACCAAGTTACCGGGCAGCGAAGAAGCTGTGGAAAGTATGTGTCGAACATCACACGTTCTTCAGGTGGGTTTTCTGAACCACAGACTCTCCTCGAGTAACTAGTCCTTTAGATGAGCTGCCCAAAGTGAGCGCTCCTTCAGTGTTCCTTAGGGTTTCACAAATACTGGAGTGAAATGGTTGCAGAGGCGTTAAATATTTATATTACACTAAATTTATAGGTGGCTTCTGTTTCATGAGATACATAAGACAGAGGTCTACTGACTTTTGTGGATGTGGGGCTTATTGTTAGCGACTGGCTTTTGTTAATCAAGCACATGCAAGAACTGTCTTTAATTTGTATTTTAATTTCTCTACCTGATGCTACCTAGATCTGGAGGTATGATTTTTAAATGGTGTGTGTGGTTTTCAGGCTGACTTCCACCGAGGCCATCCCGAAGAGCCGGTTCCTGGCGCTGGGCTCCAAGTTCCGCTACAGCGGCCGGACACAGGCGCAGACGAGGCAGGCGAGTGCCTTGATCGACCGACCCGCTCCCCAGTTCGAGCGGACGGCGAGTAAGCGAGCCTCCAGGAGCCTCGACGGAGGTGAGCGGCTGGTGCCTCTTCCCTCTCTGGCTGCCTTCAGTAGGGTGCTGAAATACTCCTTAAATACTACATAAATTCCCTGCTTTATGAAAAAAAAAAGCCTCACTTCTCACTTTGATACCAGACCTGGGTATGAGATGGAAGCAGGGCAGTAGTACAAGCAAGCAGTGGCTGACAGAAAGGGTGTGGGTGGGTGCTGAAGGCTTATGGCAAAGCTCTGATTGTAAGGATATTCGTAAAGATACTCAATCTCAATGCTTTTTCCTTTTAGCAAATCAGGAATTCAGCTATTCCAGGATTTGTTTTGTTTAACATGACTTCTTAAATTATGTAGTTTTCCTCAAGGGGGAGATTTTTTGCCACAACTGCTGGAAACTTTTTCAGCGTCTGTTACAGCGATGCTTGTGTTGAAGTCTGTGGCCTGTCAATTGGGGGAGCTCATCCCTGACCGATGTAAAAGAGCCAGAGAGCAGCAGGCTAGAGGAGGGGAGGTGTGGAGGGGGAGTGCCGCAGTTTGCTCCCCTTGAGCTGGGTCATGGGGTGCTTATAAAATTAGGACCCAGGGAAAGGGGAGCATCCCTTTGCAACGAGGGCACCTGACAAGAGCGTTGCTCTGAGCCCTGAGGTCATGCTGCAACCCAGGAGGGAGCAGGGCTGTCCCAGCACCGTGGGGTGAGCAGCAGCCAGGTTGCCCCTGCTCCTGGCATGGGATCACAGGGCTCAGTGACACCCCGAGCCTGGGCTTCATGCCTCAGGGCCCGGAGGGAAGGGCTGCTTGGTTTAAGCTCCCTACGGGTGTGTGAGGTTACCCAGGCACACTGCATGGTGGCGAGGGGACCAGCGCTGTCGCTTGCCCCTTGGCCATGCCCTGTAGACCGTTAAAACCACAGAGAAGTAGAGAAATCCCTGCTGCCATCCCGCACCCGAATGTCAGAGCTTGGAAAAGAGCAGCCTGTGAATGTAACGCTTCTGTCCCCGTTGAAGTCTGCAGCCTTTTTCCGTCTGCTGTGTGGGCAGTCGTTAACATGTGCCCCGTTTCTTCAGCTAAACGTGCGACTCAAAAAGTTGAGTTCAGAGCCGTAGAGGAAGAGAAGCAGGAGGAGGTGGTGGTGGTGGTTGAGGTTCCTGAACCGAAACCCACGGATCAGATCCGAGAGAAGCCAGGTATAGCTGTGGTGGTGGCTACAACTCTCTGCGGTGCCTTTCCTGTCCTTCACATGCTTGTTCCTGACAACTCCGAGTTTCACCAAATCTGGCAGCTTTCTTTTTTCATTTCTTTGCAAGAAGAGTTTTGCACTCAGAGGACAGGCAGAGACAACCCAGCAGAGCCCCGGCTCTGGGAGACCCCTTAAATTTCCGCCTTGCACCTCGTTAGACTAATTCTTGCAGGGAGGTGGGGAGAAGTTTCGGATGTGCTGGCACTTGAGAACTGTCTCCTTATTAAATCTGGGTGTTTTTGTAAATGCGGGTTAGAAAACTTAAAAGTTTGAACTGGAAATTTCTTGTAAAGCTTCTGAAATTCTTCATCCCGGGACCCACTTCTCATTTTTTAAGTCTGTTCTGGGCTTTATTTCGGGGGGGTTGAGAAATGCCACCCATTTTGCTACATGGAGCTTATATGTCTCTTAAGATAGGTACTGTTAATAAGGGCATTAATATTTATCAATATTTAGGAGGTGTGTAGGTACAACAGCACATTTGCATACTAATAAGCGTATCCCAGCAGCAGTGTTGTCAAATATTTGCGGTCTTCATCACTTAAATAGCGCGTGCCTGCGGTGCATTAGGGCTGGAGATAATTCGTATGCAAATGCATCACGTACTGCTCCGCTTCCCTCCTTCCACCCTCCATTTTTTACAGCGTGCTTTTGACATGGCAGTTTTTCTAGGATGAAATCGAGCCCAAGCTCTCATGAAGCAGTGGGGCAGGCTGTCTCCCCACCGCTGTCCTGCCTTGGGGAGGGAAATCTAGTGCTGTAAAAGCAGGTGGAGAATTGGAGACACAAGCGTAGGTGGGTGGGTGTTCTCCATTTTTGATCTGAAGTTGATCCCTCAAGTACATTTAATTAAAGCTGCTGGGTTTAAGTAGGTTTTTATCTAGAGGAGCCTGGGTGTGTTTTGCCTGGATTTTACCAGCCAGCACCTGCATCTCCCCAGACTCTGCAGGCAGAGCCCGTGCTAGCGCTGCACTCCAGGGCCATCCGTGTGTCCCTGCGGGTCCCTGCCTGGGCAAGAAGCCTGCAAAGCTTATTTGTGTTTTTTCCCCTCTCATCCAGCACACTGTTGGCCCTGGCAGCATGAGAAAGTCGGATGCACAATTGTGTGGTGGAAAATACTATTAAGCTGCCTGGTTTAAACCCCTCCGTGCTGTTCTCAGCCGCTGCCTTGGCGAGGGATCTCCTCTCGCTCTTTCCTCTGCTGTGGTGACCGTCGTGTGTCCGTGCGGTTCTCCAACCGCTCTCTTAACGCCCGCAAACCTCTTTCTAGCCAAACACGCTCTTGAAACTTTTGAAATGAAACCCATTGCAGAGGAGGAAGAGGAGGAGGAGAAGGTAGAGGTGGTTAAGGTTCCCGTTGCCAAGCCAAAGTTACCGGAGCCGTTGCCGACGCGGTCAGGTACAGCCGCAGCGGCTTTTGCCGTCGGTGCAGCTCTGCGCTGTCACCTGCTCGGTTGAAGTGATGCGGTGCTGTAGGACAGAGGTGGCATCGTTTGCAGTGGTGTTCATTGCCTTCAAAATCATACCCGGCTTTGCAAGTGTGCTGTAACGCGCTGCTTTATCGGGGTGTGCCGCTGGGCGAGGCCAGGAGGTGCTGTGCCGTGGCTTTGCTGCGTGCCTGTGCGTTGGAGTGAGTGTGCAGTGGCCTCTGGACGCTCCTCTGTCACTGTCCCTTCTCATAAGGTTCATCCCCCTGAGCTGTAGAATCAGGCAGTGCCTGAAAGTCAGGCTGTGCGCTCCGGGGCTGCCGGAGGTCACCTACACTCTGCTGTTCTGTCTTCGCTTCTTCCCTAGTTGGGGCTTTTTTTCAGAGCAACTTCACTGCTGCAGCCAGATCCACCCTCATCATAATTAAAAGCAGAGCTGGTTAGTTATTGCAGGAAGAGGAGGCTGAAGCCGTGGAGGGAGGTAACTGGGAACTTCACTTGTTTCCTTGAGTATGATGGAAAACACTAAACCAGCCTCTGCGTGTAGACTCGAGGATATTCCACGGGACGGGCTGCAGCAGAGCAGCCAGTGTCCAACCCGAGCACGTCCAGGGTCTCCTGCAGCAGCTGCCCCTTCTTCTCATTCCCCTCCTGCACTTTTTCCTCCTCCTGACACTTTTGTTCCCAGTAAGAACCGTTTTCATGGCTGGGGTGGTGATGATTGATATTTTAGAGCTCATATTTTAGAGCAGCACTTTTTACTGTGTCAAAATGGCCAAAGGCAGTAAATCAAGAAAATACAGCTAAAATAATGCAGTTCTGGACAGCACAGAACTTGTTGCAGAATATCAAAGGAAAAGCCTGGGATCTTCTATTATTTTTCCCATGTGTTTTGATGCTCTGAAGCGCTGTGAGAGCAGCAGGAGTCCCTAAAGGGAGGTGGCCCCATGGATTTACCAACGGCAGTATTTCCTCTGCTGCTTCATCTTCGAGGTGGCATTTTAACACATCCATCACTTTTTTAGCCAAACGTACTCTTGGCATTGTTGAGATAAGCCCAGTTGAAGAGGAGGAGGAAGAAAAAATGGTGATGATGAGAGACCTAGAGCCAGTCCGGAAGGAGTCAGGTACTGCCGCGCCAGCTTTGCACGCCCGGCATCCTCCTAATCCCGGCTGTCCCTGCCACCTCACCATCCCCTGTACAGCCTCCCCGCGGCTGTCACTGCTTCCGTGGCATAAATACACCCGGACACGGCACCGGTTGCCCTTGCGGAAGGATCACACAGCATCCAGCTCACAGAAATGAACTGCCGTGATGAAGACAGGGAGATAATGGAGGTGGCGGTGCTGGTTTGGGGTATCAGGGTGGGTTTGCAGCAAGAGGTGGTGTCTGGGGGATTGTCTTTAAGTGTGATTCCAGTCTGAAAAATGAGGGGGTTTTTTTCCCACTCCACCTTGTGTGTTTGGCCACGTGGATACTTTATGCTGTGCAGTCTTGACACACCCAGATGCAGGTATCTTGTCAGTGAAACAGGAATTCTCGCTCTGGAGTTACTTAAAATCACAATTCCTTTTTTAACGCCAGATTTCCTAAAGTCTTTGACTGGCTGGACACTGGTCACTTCGTGTTGGCTGGGGTGGGTTTGACAACGTGACCCTTGCTGCATAAACTGAGACCTCAGGAATATGAGACCACATCAGAGAAATCGTTTTAGGTGACTGGGTATATTTTTAGTGGCACAGCCATAAAAACCAGCGTCAGGAGAACTAAATAGCTTATCACGTCTGGAGGTACGCAGTGAATTAACTGGGGTTTGCTTTGTTGGCTGGAGCGTTTTGGAGGTGTCAGGCTCTTCAGGGGTCAGGAGCTGTCTGGGAGATCAGGAATGGAAGGGGAGGAGTAGGCAGTTGATTTTGTGCGGACCCATCATCCTTCTCCGGAAGGATGGTGTTCTGGCAGCATGCTGTTCATTTCTGCGCTGTCACTGCCCTGGAGATGCTGGGTATCCTCTCGCCGCGGTGCCTTGGGCTGTGGCAGGAGATACCTGTCATGGACACGCAGCCCCAGCCTGCTTTGAAACCCACCTGGAAGCTGCTGTCAAGTTCTACAGAGCAATGCTTGGGGATTGTTTTTTTTGTCTGAATCACTGGAAAGTTTGGGGAGCTGGGGGAAAGCCTGTGTTGCCCTTCCAGAACCCGCCCATTCCTGGCTGAGGAGATGCCAATGAGTCAAGAACTCACCACAGCTCTAAGTGCTTCTATTTTAATGGTTGCACTGGAATGGACTTGTGTGCCAGTTGTGTGTGAAGGTCCCAGAAATCAAGGCACAATGTCAAAAACAGATTTCGCCTTTCTGGTGTGGCTTCTCTGCAGAGTGCAAGCTTGCTTTTGTACACCAGCTGTTGTGGGGTTTTGTTTTATTTAAACCATCAGGAAAATAATCTCAACTTCCCTGTACTAAATGCACAAGCCGCTTTGCTCAACATCTTTATTTCTTTTTCCCTTTTCTCCCTCCTCCTCCTCCTTTTCTCTTTAAACAACAGCGCTGTAATTTGGAAAGACTTTGCCTAGCACTGCAGAGACGTTGCCTGCTCTGAACCTTGTCCTTGTCTGTCTCCCCCCCATCCTCAGCAGTGGCTGTGATCACCCCCGAGAGGAGTCCCCGTCCCACCTCTGCCCCAGCCATCGCTCAGAGCCACGCCGCAGAACCAGTCCCAGCTAAGCCTGCCGTGAAGGATGGGGTCGTACAAAAGGAACCAGCGAAACCCGATGTGAGACGTGAAGAAATGCCACTGGAGAGAGCCAAGCCAGAGGCAGCCGATGCAGCAAAGGTATGTCAGACCAGAGGTGCTTCGGAAGGGGCTGCGCTGGTGCCGCCCCGAGCACCGGCTCTCAAAGCCACCCCAGAGCAGCAGCTCTGTGCACCTTCCCCAGCCCGGCAGCGAGGGGTTTGATCCTCGCCCAGGCATTGGGTGGGAGTGAGGCATGGGGGTCTGGGTCCCAGCGAAACCACAGCCCTGACCCTCTGGGCGCAGGGAAGGAGGAATCCGGGGCAGCTGGGTTTTGGTGTGGGTGCCATCAAACTAAATGGAAGTGGCTGATAGATGGTTAAAAAAGCTGGCAAGAATCGCACCCGTGTTCGTGGTACTTGAATTTAGGGCTCGCCCATCGCTTGGCTGTCTCTGCTGGTTCCTGGTACCCCAGGAGTGATTCCAGGAGGGTGCTGATAGGGACCTGGTCTGCAGCCCAGCGTCAGAACGCACGTGTTTTTGACGTTGATAGGCTTTCTCTACAAGAGCTGTCACATGGTTCTGCAAACTGGACTAAACGTTTGGTTTTGAGTGGGACTGTTGAGACCTTGGGGGTTTATTGTGTAAATCAATGTTTTAAAAACAGTATTTGATCTTTCTACAAAGGTCTGAGGTCTCTGCTGCTGTCCATAGACCTGTATTGTTCTCACAAGCCAAAATAACGTGTAGAAGTATTGCTCGTATTACAGTGTCTTTAATATTCTGCAGATCTTATTGACTGAAACCTTCCAGTGCTGCAGCAGAGATACAATTTTCACTTTATTTTGAATGTTTAGCTGCTCTCAGCACTGCTGAGCCACATTTTTGCTGTAACACGGCACGCAGTGGCTCTTGTATGACCTTCGCCAGGGGAGAGCACTGTTAATTAAGGTTGGGAGATGGAGGTGAAGAAAGGGTAGTTGCTTCAAATAATTTTGTGGCCTGTGTGACCAGTAATTTTTAAATGAAAATGCTGGAGGGATCTTCAGGCTGGTGCTTTGGTGTGGGCATCGTGGCGCACGGTTCCTGTGGTGCTGTTCCTGCACGGCTGCTCACCCTCCCCAGCACTACCCTGAGAAGAAGGAAATTTTACTAATTACAGGGATTTTTCCTAAATGCTTAAACACTGGATTTTAATTTTTTTTCTTTAAATGTAGATGTGGGAGGAAGTTGTGGATTTGAATGTGCCAAATTTACCCCATTTCTCAAATGTAGCTGTATCACTTGCCACCCACCGATGCTTTCGCCTTCAGAGTATTTGGCAATTGAGTTTCCCTAAAATACTTCCCTTAAAGTGTTAAGACAGTCTTGGCTTTCTACTTAAGGACAGCAAAGAACTTAATTTGTGGTGGTAGGCTTGATTTTGGAGCCAAGTCTCTTCTTTGGCTCTGAGAATGTAATACCTGTGCATAACGGATTTCTGTTTCCGAGAAGGTCTGCGTTAATCTGAGCATGTTGCTTTGGGGGAGGATTTCCCCGGGAGATCCAGCTGCCAGTGAAATCTGAAAGCTCTGCCTGGCAAAGCTAACGCTCGTGGGAAGCCCGTCTTCGGCAGCACTGGAGAGCGCTGGTTTCAAACACAAATAATCCTCCTGCTGAAGGAATTAGTGTAAATGTGCTGGTGACTAACAGACTGTCCGAGAGCTGCGGTGTCCTTAACTCTCTGCGGAGAACTGCATGTTGGTTTGTGCATGTTCACCCAGCATTTCAAAACCAACCTGCTGCAGCTGTGTTTTGAAACTAAACGGTCTCTGGAAACACGTCTACTAACAAGAAATGTTTTTACCGATTTATTTCCTAAATGTAGGTGAGGAAAGCGCACATTGAGGTTACAGTACCCACCCCGAACGGTGCCCAGCCCCAGGTTTGTGCTCATGATTCAGTCAGGCTGCTCACTTTTTTTTTTTTTGAAGGTTAAACCGTGAGGTTCAACGTAGTTCAATGAACCAACAACTCTCTTTTTATTTTTTTTATCACCGCCCGACAGCAGCAGCCTGCAGAGAAAGAAGAAGAGCTGATAAGAATGAGGAAGGTTAGCCCTTTTACACCTTCACCAGACAAACTTGCCATATCATTCATGCATCTGTAACCTGTTTAAAAAGACAGTGCTCCAACTTCTTCGTGTGCTTTGGGTTGGGGTTTGCTTATTTTTTTTTTTTTAAATGGCAACTATCAAATATTTGGTTTCCAAATGTCCCACGGACAGTCCGATTGCTAAAGTTATGCATGTTGAATAGTAGATAGAAAAAAACTTGGTTTGATTTATAAAATTCATCTTCGCTGTAACAAATTTAATGAGAAACCAAAGTGTGCACTGCAGGAAATGCAGGAAAAAAAAAAAAAAGAACATGTAATGCTTTTTGCTTTATTGAGTACTAGGGAAACAGCCAGGATGGGAAGGGTGGCTAAGACACAGCGACAGTGCACCCAGAGAGCGTGTAAAACTGCACCAGGCGCTACAGCCTCGTCTCTGGGGTGGGCAAGAACCGCCATCAGGAACAGCAGGTTGTGACTTGGTGCCGCGGAAACGCGGTCGCTGTCTCTTTGTGGCGAAAGCCGCCGGCCCGCGGGAGCTGTCTCTTTAACGCACCCATCGCATCTCCCCATCTCCATGAGCCAGACCCCCATGTCCTGGTGGTGGCCCTGCGGCCGGGTCCCCACCCCACGCTGGCACCGCGCTGCACCCCCAACCTTGAGTTCACCTCTTTAATTTGCCAGTTTGTCAATCCCGCAAGAACAACATTTTAATTTTTTGTGCTTTTTTTTTTTCTGTTTTTGTTTCCCCCTTTTCTTTCATTTTCACAGAAGAGATCAAAGAGGCTAGATGGTGAAAACATTTATATCAGGCATAGCAATTTAATGTTGGAGGTTTGTATGAACTTGACGCTTTTTTCAGTTGCGTTTGCCTAGACCTTCTGCATCTGCGCTGAACTTTATCTTCCTCTCTGCCGCTGTTTTTGCATGCTGTTGCATGAAAGGCCTTTTTTTGGTTTAAATACGCTTTTGCATGATGACAGTAAACATGACGATGTGCAGACCTTCTTCCTTCTGCCTCTTCTGACTCTCATTCTCTCATACCTACTCCAAATATATGATTGGTGGCGCTGGGCGCTCAGGTCTGCTCTGGGACCCGCTGGCTGCCCGCAGCGGCGTGAATCGGAATCACCGAATCACAGTATGGTTTAGGCTGGAAAAGACCTTTAAGATCATCACCTCCAACCGTTGAATCGTGGGAAGGAGCTCATTGACAAGAATTATTTTCATGGAGAAAAACACAGTCTATGAAAATGCAGAATTCAGGTGCATTTGTCACCTCTGCCGTGTTCTGCCACCGTGCTGGCCATGCACAGGACAGGAGCGAGTCCTTCTCTCGAGTGTTGCAGTGATGCTCACAGCGTTGCCATCCTCCTCCCAACACTTACTCGCCTTGCAGCATCTCTGACGCTGCCCCGGGCCCCATCCTGCATTGGCGCTAGGTCCCCACGGGCGGCTGGTGAGCGGGTGAGAAGCTGTTTCACCCCTCCTGGTACAGCATTCCCTTCGGCTTTGGGAGCCCCTGATGCCGGGTTTTGCCTAAGCTCGGTCTCGGAACAGACCATGCCAATCATATATTTAATTTTTTATTAATACACTGTGTTATGGAAGATGTTTTGTGGCTTCTGATTCTCTGTGTTACTTGTTTCTACTCAAAATTGCAGCACCAGCAGCTGGTAGGGTTTCCCCGTTGGTATCTCTTGCAAGTGAAGTGCACTAACCGCCTTCTCCTAACCTCAACTTCAAAAGTTTTGCAGCTTTTGGGTGGGGTTTTTTTTAAATTTTTTTTTTGTTGTTGTTGACCGCTACAACTTAAGCTTTCGGCCATGAGTGAAGGGTCTGCAGCACGACGCGCAGGGTTCGGCCACCGCCGGAGCGCTGTCAAGACCGTGCCTGTCGCTTCCTTTTGCCCAACTTGAAGAGCTCCATCTCCCCAACCCCAAACAGAGCTTTTCCATTGCTTCCAAACCCCTTTTTCCTGGTCGTGCAGTACTGGCTCTGCCACCCAGCCCGTCCTCCCCCTGCTGCCCTTCCCACCGGTTCTGTTGCAGGTGCTCCAGCCCTCCCCTAGAAAAGGGCTGACCCCAGCAGCTCACCCCCTTAATTCCTTTATTTTTTTTAATCTGTGTATTTGGCAGATCGGATGGTTTTCCAGCAGACCTCACGCTCCCGAAGCTGCCGCTTGATTTTATCAAAAGCCGTTTAACGCTCCGTGCTCATAACCCACGCTCCGCTTTCTTACAAAAAGGGCAAACCAGGAGGAAAAGCATTAACGCTTTGGCGCGCTTGTTCCTCGAGATGCTCTCAAGAACCCCTTGTGGCTCCACGTAGTTCCTGGTGGCTTTAGCTTCTCCGCAAACCCTCCCAGGACCAGCTCTTGCCAAGGTGGCCTTTCTCTCTTCTCGAACCCAGGAGCAGCTGTAGGGCTCCTGGACCCGGGCAGGGCTTTACCCTGGAATCCTCAGCAGACTTATTTGTGCTTTTTTGGGTTTTTTTTCCTAACTGACAGGCTCTTGCCTTGTGCTTTCATCCAGGACAGGTGCCAAACCTGGTTGGTTTTTTTTTTTTTTCCCCGGAACTGTGCCAAAAAGGGCAAATGTTGTTAATGAGGCAGTTGGGGTGGTGTGTCCGGGGGAAGCTGCAGGGATGGACCCTCCTTTAGGGTTGCCTTTGCTCTCCCATCTTCTAAAATCAATGGGCTGAGTACAACCTAAAAGTACAAAATGAGTGGAATTTCCTGCTTTTTGGCACTGTCCAGAAAAGTTGTTGTTTGCCTTATGCCTATTTTATGCAAAAGTTTTGTTTTCAACCAACTCTGGTTTCCTTGCCAGGAAAAGCTGTTTGGAAAGAAGCTGAAGAGACCTGACTTGCCTTGAAGTCGGGGCATAGATGCTATAAACTGGCATCACAGAGTAGAAATCTGGCTTTTTCCAGATGAAGAATTTTAGCAGAAGTTTCTGGATTGATCCGGCCTGAAGTAAATTCTGTTTGATTTTTAAAGGGCTGTCACCTCAGCTTCATTTCAGAAGTGAAAAACCTCCGCTGGTAGCTCCTGGAGGGATGAGATGAGATGAGAGGGGGCTATTCTGGGACCAAAGATAATTCCTGATAGGATGAAAGAGAATAAATAAAATTGGTAAAACCTTCTCATAAACATTAATTGCATTTATACCCATGAATATTGAAGCTAGCAAAGGGAAAAGAAAGCAAACCCACCCAATTTAAATTAAAGAACTCAAACGAACGGTCTTGCAGCTTAAAAAAATCCCAGATGGGGACGACCCACCTCACACACCCCTCAGCTGTCATCAGGTTTGGTGCAGCTTGAGCTGAACTGCTGGCACGTCCCGCTCCTGGAGGAGCCCCTGCTCCGTGCCGATCGCAGTTGGTCCCAGTTCATCCCAGAGGAAAGAGGAGAGAGGACGCTGCCTTTGTGTGTTTGCGGTGTGAGCACAGTGGATGGAGGGCGGCAGCAGCTCCGCTGAGCGCAGCTTTGCTATATGCAGCCTAGGCCATGGCAGGCGGCGTCCCCGGCTCCCGACATTCATCCTGTCCTTTCACTTAGGATCTAGATAAGACCCAGGAAGAGATAAAGAAGCATCACGCCAACATCAGTGAGTTGAAGAAGAACTTTATGGAGTCCGTCCCGGAGCCTCGGCCGAGTGAATGGGACAAACGTTTGTCCACTCACTCCCCTTTCCGAACCCTCAACGTCAACGGGCAGATCCCCGTGGGAGCGGACGGAGTGAGTACCTCAGCGACGTGCGGGTGTTTGTGCACTGCATTGACCCAGGGGAGGGCTTTACAGCAGGGGCTGCAGCCTCAGCCCCCCTTTGGGTCTAGTTGGATTGGATTTTAATTGTTAATACTGACTTCTAGCATGTATAACAGCCCCTGAGAGTCAGTGCTTTAGTTGTAGTGTCAGAAAATGTGATTTTTTGGGTAGAAAGGAATGTAGGAATTCTTCACCTGAGTTTGATGCCGCTTTTCCCAGCGTTGCTGTCATGCGTGATGCTGGCTTATTCCTGGAGCCAGGAAATGCATCTCCCTGTAACGTGGAAAAAAAAAACCCAAAACCTCCGTTAAAGGGAATTATTACTTCAGAGCTAGTACAGGTAACCCGGTGGAGAATCAATTTTCCAAAGTCGCTTTATTCTCCAGTTAATCCAGTATATCACTGGGTTTAGTCTTGCATTAGGATCTGCAGGTGATCTGCTGTGGAGGCTTCCAGAAGACTCCTCAGGTGGCTCAGCAGGGCCGTTCATACGTGATGGGGATCTCTCTCCCTACAGGAGCAGTGTCTGTGTGTCAGTAACCACATACATTCACTGTTTCTCTGCTAATTTCCTTAAAAAGGTAATTTTTGAAAGAAACCAAGTTGGAGCAGCAGAGGTCTGTCTGCCACCTGGTTTCTTCTTGGATACCAGACAGCTTCTCTGTTTAATATTGCTGTTACCTCGCTCCGTTTGAAGCTTCTGTGAGTAAACCTGTGGTTAGAGCCCGTGGTGATCACTCTTAAACAGCAAATGCAACTTTCTCATTGCAACTGGGAAGTCGCATCCTGGCTGCGCTGGCGGCAGCCGTGGGGGCTCCCCTGGTTCAAGCCTGGCTTCTCCCTTGGCTGCCCTCAGCGCTGCAGATGAGCTGACGTTTCATCTTCAAACCATTACAGGGGAGGTACTTTTTAAACAGCAATAACCTTGCAGTGGAGGGAGTGTTATCAGAGCAGGGACCCGGGGTTTTGCAGCCACCTTTACTACAGGCTCCTCAAGGCACAGAGAAAAGCCATGACAATTACAGGGCTTTTTTTTTCCTGTTAGAAAAAGAAAACCCCCCAAAAGTTGATCAATGAACCCTGCAAGTGTTCAAGGCTAAGCTGGATGCGGCTTCGAGCAGCCTGGTCTAGCGGAAGGTGTCCCCGTGGCAGAGGGGTTGGAACTGGATGATCTTTGAAGGCCCCTTCCAACCATTCTATGATTGTTATCCTTGGAATTACTCTGTGTAAGACAGGGATTCCTCTTTGGTTGCTGAGTCTCAGTGTAAATTCTGCAGAGATTTGGGCAGCAGAGTGACACAAAGCTCTGCCCATGATGCCGTGTGGTTGGTGGATGTGCAGGTGGGATAGAGCGAGGGCTCTCAAGCTCCACCACCGCAGTTCATGAATTATATTCATGTTTATTATAAAGAATATCTTGCATGGTGACCACATGGTGAGGTCTTGGGGGGCTGTTGTCCACAACAACTCAGTGATGGGGTCTGCAGCGATGCAGACTGGTGTGAGCCCTGGATTTGCATTTCTGGAAGTTCCCTCTTGATCCGGTCCTCTCTGGAGTGGTCTTGCTCTGAGGTGGAGGTGGACACTTTCTGCTGTGAACTTCCAGAAATACATCTTCACCAGGCGCCTGCTGGGGAGGGTGTTTTCCTTCACCTGCCCGTGTTTAAGGATGGTAAATCACGATGTAAAGCAGTCCCGTTCCTCCTGTTCATGGTGGTATCTTCACCCTGCTGCGGGTGTTCTGCCAAGGGCTGCTTTTCTGCTGTTCCTGTATGTTTTATTGCAAGACAACTGACCCTTAACACGCTTTGTGTGTCCAGGTCAAGAAAGTCACTGTCCTATCTTCTGAGAGACAGGTTGGTGGGCTTGAGGTAAAGCTGCTGTTCTGATACGTGCTTCTGAACCAGACTTTTGCTATTGCAATGGCACCAAGCAAAAACTCGACAGCAGCTGCTGGATAACATTTTTTTTTCTTTTGGCTACATGAAGTAGTTTCCTAACTCACACCGAGGCGATTTCTGCACTGCTGCAGCTTTGCAGCTTTCGATTTTGCTTATTTTGGTGCATGGCCAGTTCGAAAAAGCTGCATGAAAGATGTGACTGTGTATTCGGAGAGAAAAGCCATGATGAAAGTTTAACGGTACCCTGTTCTTTTTATGTTGTCTTTCTTTCCGTTTTTTTGTTTTAATGATCATGATGTTACTCCTGCATTTTGTATTTTCTTTCGCTGCCCAGTCTCCCGGCTACTTTCTCCCCAATACTCATCACTTGGGGGTGTGCAAAGAACCAGTCCCAAAATACCGCCCTGACCAAAGGCGGCTGGCGCAACTGAGAGAGCTCAGAGCCAAGTTTTTCCTCTCGTAGGTGCAGTGGGGTTCGACCAGGTCAGGCCAGCTAAAGGGATGGAGAGTAACTCAACAGCAACGTTTCCCACAACCTTTTCTTTCTTCCACGGAAGTGCCAGAGCCCTTGCATGACCCCGTGAGCTGATTTACTCATTCTGGTGTTTTACATTCCTCAGCCTCCAGAAGTGCTAAAATATGGAGCAACACGTAAGGAGTTTGCGATGCTCCTACTGCCATCCTCCCCGTTCCACACTCGGGGTTTCTCAGATTAATGATTTTTCACTTGTTCCAGTAGAATTTTCAAAGACGTTTTGATACTGTTGTCAGAGCTTTAAAAAAGCGTTTTGTACCTGCACCGCAGTCAGGATGTTCAGCCACATTTAACAAACGCTGGTTTTTAAGGGTGCTGTAGAACGGGAAGCTGCCAGAGACCACGTTTTGTACTGCACCATCTCTGTTTCTAATGCCTCAAACCCTTTTCTCAACCATTCCTATCCCAAAACACTTCAGTAGGTTTTGAGCATGCTCTCTTCTGGGAGGACAGGTGCAAAACACGTGTGATCCTGATCCAGAGGTTCATGACAAAACACGTGTGATCCTGCTCCAGATGTTGATGAGCTCTGTAGAAGGACTAGACTCTGTAGCTCTAAGGGGAAGCCACCAGCGGCTCTGCTCCCCAGGGCAGTTTATTTTTACCTTGAGAGGAAGACAGCCCTAATGCTTTGCACACCTCCAAGTACCATTTTGGGCACTTTCCATCTGTCATTTTTGTTCATCTCTCTCTGTCTTTCTTGATCTTCTACCACGAAAGCAGACACAGGAACGTCCTCTGTTAGTACAGGATGAAGACAAACTAAAAAAGCAGGAGATACCTACTGAAACAGCCTTTCCCCGGCAAGCAAGTGAAGAAACTCTTCCAAAGGTTTCTATTGCGATTCCTGAAGAGCAGAAATCCCTCAATAAGTGTCAGCTGTACTCTAGCGTTTTTCCTTCTCCTCGTATTCCCTTTATGATGTCCTTTCTCCTGGTCATAGCACTGACTGTTTGGTGGCTGCTCTTCCTCTGAGTGGCAACAGGGTCGTGGTGAAACCTCAAGACCAAAGCTCCTGAATTTCTTGGCCGTAGCCTCTGCTGCATCTTCCTTGTGCTGGTCTTTGATCTCCGTAGTTCGCTGTCCCGGGGAGGGACACCCCGCGACCGCCGTGTTAAACCCGCTGTGTGTCGTTGTGTAGCTGTGATCCGGGACCTGGCAGGAGTGGTCATGGATTGCCAGGTCCATTCGGAAGTTTCCTAGTGCGCAAAAGCCAATCCTCTGAACCGCGCTCCTGATTGCTGCCGGAGGGCGGCGGGGGAGTGTAGATACGTGGGAGGAGACGTTCGCTGCTTCTTCAGCCCCTGTAGATGCCGTGTAGGAATTGCTGAAGACTTGCTTTTAAGCTTGTTGTTATAAATGGGGGATGTTCACAAGCTGAAGAACATTGGGTCCAAGAGCAGCTTTACAGCAACCCGCCGAATCTAATCCATAACCACTCCTTTCCTAGGAAACTAAGGTTGGCTTTTGAATAAGTGTTGATTGTCAATGCTGCTGTTAGCGTTAACTTAGGGACAGGGACGGGTAACGCCGCATTTTCCCGGTGGGGAAAGCCTTTTGCAAAGCCTCGCAGCTCCCTCTCACACCCCTCTTCTTGTTTCCAAGAAAATACATCGTGTTGTAGGACAAAACCCATTGCAAGGCAATATTTATTGTAAACGTAGATCAATCGTTTTTCTGAACCTGGTGGTCGTGGTGCCCTTCAGCCGTGTTTTATTTAAGTTGTGTTGAACTAACTGCCGCATGTTTGCTTAGGTCACAGGAATGGAGTAACCGTTGTTAGGTACGTCTCCTCCGTTAGCATGTTGACTTTACCACGGCAGGACTCGCTTCTGATGTTAAAGCCACGATTGTTTTGACTTCTCTAACAAACCATTGCATGCTGCTTGTTGTCAATCAATGTGACTGTGTGGATGATGCCGATGTTGATCCTGGTCGAGCTGTGTAGGCTCCGTGAGCTGCCCAGCTGGGCTGAGCAGAACTGGTTTGCGAGCTGGAGGGAAGACGGGACTTTGTGTCTAAGGGGTTTCCTTTCTGTATATAGTATTTCTGGGGCTGAGCTGAGCCAACCGCTTCTCCTTTCGTGAGTAATCTGCTTTCTGTTGCTTTCTCTGGAGATTGGTGCAGACACAATTCCTTCTGAGAACAGCCACCAGTGCCGTCAGTGTTGGCAGCTGCTCCAGCAGCACAGACGAGAAAGGAGTAGAACTTTATTACAGGGACTAAAACTTGTGAATATATATAAATAGATGTATTTATAACCCTTTATAGAGCTGTATCTGTGTGAACAGTGTTATTTAGGAAGCCAGCAGATTAGCTTGCAGGAAAAAGGCATCAGGCAAATATGGCATGTGCTGTTTGACCTGAAGGACCGTGGGGTGTCACGGAGCCTTGAGCCGCCTCTCTCTTGCTTCAGTGTACAAGTTGAGGCTCTCTAAATGCTGTTTCAGAAACGTAGGTTGCTAGTGAAACCCTTGGTTTTGATCTCGCAGGAATCTTTCCAGTTACTCTTGTAACCTGCTCCGATTAGTTCACCGGTTTGTGCCTTTAGGACTTTGTTTTGTGAGGATGCTGATTTTTCATTGGAAAGTCTTCTTCCCTTTTTAATACACTGCCTTTAATACACAGTCTTCCGCTTGTGGTGGTTGGAAGTGTGGAAGTCACCGGGTTGTACAGGCGTACCATGGTGTGAAGGAGAGCTGCTGAGACCGTACTGCGGCCTTCCAGTACTGAAAGGGGCTGTCAGAAAGCCGGGGAGGGGCTGTTCAGGAGGGGCTGTTGGGACAGGACAAGGGGTGATGGTTACACTGAAAGAGGGAGATTCAGACCAGAGAGAAGGGAGAAATTGTTTCTGCTGAGGGTGGGGAGACCCTGGCCCAGGTTTCCCTGAGAGGTGGGAGAAGCCCCATCCCTGGCACCACTGCAGGTCAGGTTGTCCCTTGGGTCTCTGAGCACCCTGCTCTGGGTGCAGATGTCCCTGCTCCCTGCAGAGGCTTGGACTGGGTGAGCACTGAAGGTCCCTTCAACCCAAACCAGTCTGTGATTCTGATCCTATCTCAAGAAGGTGAGCCCTGGAGAGGAGTGGTGGGGAAGGACACTGAGGTGCCATGTGATGTGCAGAAGATACAGGATGGAAGAAGCCAGGGGGATGCTTCTGGCAGGGATTCCCTGCCTGAATCTCCTTCCCAAACTTGGGACAGACATAATGAAAAGCAGGGACTGTGCATTTTCCCCAGCCTGGCTTGGAGAGGGAAGAGACAGGAGTTGTTCAGGTCTATCTCTGTCCATTTTCTGTCCGTATTTCCTGGAGAAGAGCAGCTTAAGCACATGAGCATAGAATGCTCAGGAACATTTTTGGGGCTTAGATAACAATTGTCACTGCAAAGTATAAAGAAACTGCACAAAAGCTTTGTATTTCCACGGCAGTTTGGAGGCCAGTTCTCCATACTTATCCGATGGGTACGATCTCTTCTGACAGAGGAAGCCCAGAGCTCATCAGGAACAGCAGCCTCATCCATTCACCGCTGCAGCGACGAGCCTACTGTGCTCCAGCTCCTTTGCCCCTCGCTCCTCTGTTTTTTCTCCCGTTTGCTTGTCAGGCATGGGAGGTTTCTGACGTGCCCCATGGCAGTCCACACCAGGGCTTGTTCCTGCGAGCTCTGCATCCTGTTCCTGCACATCGTGTATCTCGTACAAGTCGGTGCCCTGCTGGTTGATTCCTGGTTTCCTTTTCCCTTGATGTCCACACAGGACATGGCGCTGAAAGAAGGGATTCCGTCGCCGTGCACAGGGAGGGTTGGTCTGCTCTAGCTCCACTCAAGGGCAGAGGTCTCGGGGTTTTCGTAAAGGAACCAGCCCGTGTACTTTGCTCCCTTTCTTCCTCAGGAACAAACTTGCAGTAAAGCACTGGCAGACCCCCGGCCGCCTGCCCCACCACCGTCACTGCCCCTGGGTGGTGGTGGGATTAACACCCCCTGTTCATAGGTGGTTGGTGCGATGCCAGTCTGTGAGGGAGAGATGAGTTATCCAAAAGGAAGCTGGCAATGTCCGCAGCACGTAACCTTATCCAGGATGGTGTGAGAAATCCTGATTTTTTTCAGTGTGACCCGCTGCAGAAAATGACATTTTGGTGGCTCTGGCATGCCGGTGACGTAGCTACGATAAATCCACCAGCAGCTTTGGTGTCAGTTAGTCTTTCCCAGGGCTCTGTGGTGTGGTCGCTCCGCTGCAGCGAGGCTCTTTGGTGCTCACGTGGCATCCAGTTAGCGGCTGTCGAGGCTTCAGCGTTTTCCATCACGAAGCTGGTGGTTGGCTCCGTGCTCACTTTCTGAATTTTCTTCTTACCCTGATACCACCTCTCCTGAACACTGGGTAACTCGCAGAATAGGTTCTTGTGCTTTCATGCTTTACAAAAAGGTGGACATTTGTGTTTTGACACTGCACATATGCCAGAACCTGTCGCTTGGACCTCGGATTGAGCCCTGAGGCTGCGTTAGGAATCGGGCTCCATATCATTGGTGATATTCGAGGTGTGCATTACTGTAAAACAACATCCCTTTTTTCTTTTCTGTTACCAAAAGGGAACAGATAAATCATCTGCAGCTCCTGCCGTGTCCTGCTTTGCCCTGTGGGTCAGCAGAAGATGAACTGAGGACTGGGCAGGTCAGGTGAGGGCACGGAGTCAAGCCAAGACCAGCTCTCCTCCCTTGCAGTTTGTGCAGTAACTAGAGATGGCCCTAAAAAGCGGGTTTTTGGTATTTATCTCCCGTCCTGAACAATGGCGAGTTTCCTTGGTGTGGAGCTGAAGGGGTAGTTGGTGCTTGCAGGAAGGAGGTTGGGCTCGTACCTCAGGAAGGCTGTGGGCAGTGTCCTTTACTTCATCTAAGGGTCAGGAATTGTCATTCTGACAATTATTCCACTGGTTCACTGGGTTTTCTTCTGGCTTGGTCACGAGTTGATGGCACTTGTTCTGCCTTGCGGACTGAAGTAGGATGTTTTCTGGAAAAACGTAGCCCAGAGAGGGGTTACGGATTCACACAGAAACTCTTTGGTCTGCGCTCAGCGGTGGGTGGTGCTGGGGAACCTGATGGTGGTGGTTTCTCTTGTGTCCCTTTTGCATCTGTCTTGGTTTGTGAGGCTGGAGGGAAGGACTAGCCTTGGTTTGTGCCGCTTCGGGATCTGCTGGCAGTGGTACACGGTCATGTTGGATCGGTTTGTGGGGACTAAAAACACTTTCTTTTTTACCTAAAATGCTCTCTTTTGGAACACTTTTTTGGTTTTGTATTTTTTCTCAGATTTTTCTTTGTAAATATGTACATTTATCATTAATAAATGTTATTGCAAATCGGATTCCTCTTTCCACTGCTTATTAACCAAAAAGCTGTGTACGACCTGTGTTAACAACTCCCTCGGACTAACCCTCGGTATCGCTTTCCCAGCCCAGGAGCCATCAGACCCCCCGTCGTCACCGGTTGCATTCAGGGTGCTGGGTCTGCTGGACACTGGTGTGGGGTTTGTGCTGCTGGGGAGAGGGGACACGCCAGGCTGCGGCTGTGAGCCATGCACCCTCTCAAACAGGCCAGGATGATTCATTTGAGGGTTAAACCCAGCATGGTTTAAGAAGGACTTTGCTCGCAGAGGGGTCAGAAGGTTCAGCCCTCTCCCGGATACTTAGCAGAACACTAACACGTTCTCTGTCTTCGTGCCTGAGACTGAATGGCAGAAAACCAGCTTGCAGGTCCCACGCAATGAACTGCGAGAGCCTCTGCCCCACACGCGGTATTAATCTGGGGACAAAAAAAATGCCTCTTTGTATTTTTGTGAGAGAAGAAACCGTGTTCCTCATGAAGCACCATTTCTCCGCATGGTAGTACAACGCAAACTTGGGGTTTAGCTGGTTGAAGCTGCCTGAGGTCGTGTCTAGAGGCTGTCTGAAGGGTCAGTTCTAATTTTAACTCCCAGCTTTCCTTCTGTGAGTTTATTTACTTCTGGATAAACCGTTTGGCTCCTTCTGTGCGATCACAGGAAGGCAAATCTGGCTGGGATGGGGCAACATGAGGCCCGTGCTGCTGCTCTCCTGGGTGAGCCTGGCACCAGAGCAGAGCTGTGACTTTATTTATGAAATGAAGCAAGCAAAAAGCAGCAGCACAAAGCTGATGGCAGCTGTAAACCCTGCTGGTCCCCCCACTCTTCATACCTGCTGCCACACTAAACCAGAGGCAGCGTTGGCAATGCCACTGGCAGAGGGTATTTGGAATAAGAAACTCCTCATCCAGGTACCTGCCCCACAAAAGGAATGGGAAGGGGCTCAGGGTGGATGGGGACAGGAATTGTGTTGCTCAGCAACTTTATTTTAATAACTTCAGGATCAATCTTGAAGTTGTTTCATGTTGCCAAGCGGTTGATGCAGTGGTTGGAAGGTGGCTGCTGCGTGTCATGTAATATCTTGGGATCCTTGTTCATGACAGCGAGTTAATCTTCTCATGCTGCGTATTTTCTAGCCTTACTTTTAACTTTGGTCAGGTTCTCTTTTATCTCTCTGTCGTCTGACTAGGCTGGTCAGGATGGTGTGATCAGATCAACAGGAACGAAAAAATCCATCCAAAAAAGTAAATCCGTGGGTAATGGCCGTCACTTTCAAATGATGATGTTGAACAGCTTCTAAACTTTTCACCTTCTGTCTTCAAGGCAAAGCAGTTCTGTGTGAGGTTGTAAGATAAGGATCTCTTGTCTTCTGCTTTCTAACACTTTTTTACCCAAGCGCTTTGACAGCAGCGAGATTGAGCATCGCTCGAGCGAGGAGCTCTCATTGGTGAGTGTGGTTCGCTGCCAAAGCAACATCCTCCACTCCTGCATCCGCAGACGGTCACGCCGAGCCTGTTCGCTTTCGCGGCTGCTTGTTCGGGGATAACCTAATAACACGCACCGGCAATGCCGGGGTGAGGAAGACGGGGACTGGGAAGTGTGAACTGGGTGGAATCTATCGCATCGCATATGGTGGTCGTAGGGAGCTAGCGGGCACTGTATTTTCATGTTTTCATCAATTTTTATCCAATCTAGTTGGTAATTGGCAGGCTGACATCGTTTCAGCACTCCTCAAGTGTCCTGCAAGATAGGAGTCTGCTTTGGGATGAGGATAATTGAGTATTTCTGGGGGGAGAGGAAGAAACTGTGCCTGCACAGGCTGCAGAATACGGGCAGCCGCGCTGGCAGCGCAGGGTCCTGCCAATATAGCCTGATCCAAAATAGCCAATTCTGGAGAAAATAGAGGCAAACAAATTTAAACAGAACCACTCCTTAAGGAAAAAATAAACCCTTTTGGTCGCTGGTATCAGCCGTGCCATTAAGCCTGTTATTAATTTATCCCCAGGCTGAATTACTGCGCGTCACTTCTCTCACTATCACGCTGAAGCTGTATCCTCAGTATTTGTCACCATCAGGTGCACAAAGGTTTGTGTCTGCAGGGTGACGCGTTCGTCCTGCTCACGCCTGGGTCGACGTGCTGCTGCTGGGGCACCGCATCCTGCCCCGTGTTTTCTTGACGCTGCGTGTGGCTTTGCGAATCCTCCGCTTCGTGCTCGGTCGAGGCGTCGCTGGGCTGGGGTCGTGTCTCTGGAAAGGAGGTGTTTGCAGCCCGGGGTTGGTGGGTCTCGAGGAGAGCTTGGAACTCGGCAAATCTCAGCCCTAAAAATAGGAATGAATTCGCAATTGCAAATTAAAATAAATCTTGATAAGATCAGAATTTGTAACAGATGTTCAAATTCCTGGGGGGTTGTTTGGGGTTTCTTTATAAAGAGAGAACTCTTTTCTAGCCTATGTGCAAACTGCGTTTTTAAATATAGGAGCAAACAAAGTTGTATTAAAAAAAACCAAGGTGTGTGTAAATAGACAATTTCATACAGAAACAAATACCTTTCAATTAGTCTAACTTGGTACCGGTGGAATAGGAAGGCGAGGAGAACAGTGCTTCTGCTCAGTTGATCTTATCAGGATTTCATCCTCTCTCTAGTCTGCATGTTTACGGCCGCTCTGGGCTCTGCTGACGAGCAGCGTTCCCACACCACAGGCTTCATTGCAGCTTTTTCCCTCCTTTATGCTTCTACCATCCAAGATACTTCCAGAACGCAAATCGTTTTTTCTGTATGTGAGAGGCTGCTGGGGAGTTGTTTTGACTGGGTACAAATGTTTGTCTCTTAAATAGATCTGCGCTTGTGTAGCTGCTTAATCTGCTTTGTTTTCTCTGGGGGATTCATTCTTCCTCTTGGTCGAGTCGTGCCCCAGCTGGTATTTAAGGAAATCGAGCTCCTAAGGCATTTTCCATTAAACTCCAGGAGAAGTACGGCGTTTTATCGAGATCCCGTGGTTAATTGGCAAGGTTGAGCATATATAATGAGGGAGAGATCAGTATATTGGCAGTACATAACTCCGGGTTTTAAAGCAAGATGAAAGCGGGGGCGTTCAAAGCTGATAACCTCCGTTCCTGTTTTTTGTGCAGTGCCGCAGTGTAGCACCTCGTGTCAGGCAAAACGAGGCGGGGGAGCTGGATGTCCCCTTGGAGGAACGCGTGTGGAAGGGGTTTTCCATCAGAAATAATGCTTCCCCGGGGGTGCGGGCTGACCTGACCATCACCGTGCTGACCGCTGTCCCTTGGCTCCTCCTCAACGCGTTTTCCTAAGCAATATCCCAAGAACTTTAAGAGAAGCCCACGAGGCTGGAAATCCTGTTGAGATATTGGACAGATAATCTATGTGCAGCGTAAAGAAGCAGCGAACTGAAAAACACCCGGGAGGAATGGTGGAAGAGTCGGTGCTTGAAGTGACACTAAAATAAGCATCTCTTTGTTCCTACCTAAAGCAGCTCCTATTAACATCTCCTTGGACTGGTCCATTAGGTGGGGTCAGTCAGGGTGAAAGCCTCTGGTGTACAGAGAAGGCTTTGTACCCCATAACCCACAGGCTTCAGACCTCACGTTTTCGGTACAAAGTGCAGCTTTTTGGTTGCCCAGAGAATCTTCTTAATGGAAAGTGAGGCAGTGGTCTCTGTTCATCTTAACATCACCGCCAAAATTAGAATAACGGTGAACAGAACGTTGCCATGCATGTATAAAAATTTAATCACTGGTTTGGGATGAACAGATATGTGGCTATTTTTAAACAAAGTTGCCAGAAATCAACCGTGAGGTTAATTATTGAGGAGAAATCATAATGGCATTGATTAAGCAGCATCCCTCTGGGTTTTCTCCCTCCTCGTTCCCCGATGCTGGACGATGTGACTTCAATATGTGTCCAGTTGTAGGTGCCCATAACTGCTTATTCTGCCCTTCCTTGGAGGCAACTTTCCATGTCAATCATGACAGAAACACGGTTTCTAGCACAGGGCAGGACTGTAGTCATCGTTCCCCGCTGGTGACCGAAATGCTGCTTCTCCATCCGTGTGAAATACTCGTCACTTGGCCATTTGGGCAGTTTTTTGCTACATCTTTCTGTCTTGTTGATGTTTTAACTCTTCTGTCGCTGTTGCTCCCCATTTGATAAGAGGGCTCCCAGAGGTGTGAGACCTAGCGGAGACCTTGAGCTGCACGGAGAGCAGGATAGCACCAGCCTTAGTGAAACCCTGTGGCTTGGTACACGCTTCCCAATCATCTCAGGAGCTCTGGACATGCCCGTCTGCTTCTCAGGGGGCTGAGTGGCTTCGTCACGTGTCTTCTCTCCCGTGCACCGTCACAAACGGGAACGGACTTTTCAGCAGGGGCTGTTGGGACAGGACAAGGGGTGATGGTTACACTGAAAGAGGGAGATTCAGACCAGAGAGAAGGAAGAAATTGTTTCCGCTGAGGGTGGTGAGACCCTCGCCCAGGTTGCCCTGAGAGGTGGGAGAAGCCCCATCCCTGGCAGCGTTGCAGGTCAGGTTGTCCCTTGGGGCTCTGAGCACCCTGCTCTAGTTGCAGATGTCCCTGCTTGTGCAGGGCATTGGACTGGGTGAGCTTTGAAGGTCCCTTCAACCCAACCAGTCTGTGATTCTAGGGTTCTAAATGCCAATTCTGTTGTACCTTCAGGTTTGGCTACCCGCAGTGTTTCCGTGTACCAGCTGCTTTTGGGATAGAGTATGTTACAGATATTTCAGTAGTCACGAATAAATGGTCAGATGCAGCTTGTTGAGCAGTGAACTGAACCATATGCTTGCTGGCGATGGGGTCAGCACACATCAGCGTGAACATCTGGCTTTCCATCTTAAAGCTGCGTTTCTTTATTCCTCAGCTGAAAAGTTTTGTGCTAAGTTAATCGAACCAGTTTGTCTTGAAGAAATAATAGAAATTCTTTCAGAGGACCAGACTGCATCGCTGATTCAGGAGCCTCTCGGTAACTGAAGCAGTTGATTTCAAGACTAACCTGGAGATATTCTTAACAGTAATTTTACTAGTGCCATAATGTCTGCGTTAGTTATCCCGGAGACTGCAACAGCGAAGAGGGTGTGAGTTTTGGATGTGCACAAGTCCCCACTTACTACACTGAGATTATTCTCATTTCCAAACTGGGCAAAAAGAGCTTAGTGGTGGCTCTTCCTTCCGGTGCCGGGAGTTGTTTCAACATTAATTCCTTAACCTTTCGGAGGGTGGGCTGTTCCTGTGCCAGGAAGGCTGTGTCAGGACGTGCTCTGGACACACCGCATAGCACCAAGGGTTTCCAGCTTCCCAGTGTCCAGACCCAGCGCTGTTGCATGTGTTACTGGAGATGTGATATATTATACAAAACCAATGTTTTGCCTTTATGCTTCATGACCTCCTGTTCTCCCTAACGTCTCTTTCTCTCTCTCTCTTTCTCTGGCCTTTTTTGTGTATTCGTTTCTTTTTAGAAAATGAGTGCCTTTCTCTCCAGAGAGGATGTGGCTGCAGTGCCAGAGAGGAGCAGTGTTAACGCTGGCTTTGCGTGGGAGGGCTCAAAGCAGTCGGTAGCTTTTAGTGAGACCCCAGTGCCACCCGCCTCAGAGCCTTCTCCCAGCCGTGACTTTGGGGCTTCCTCCCTAAGCAGCGAGGAGGAGGAGGAGGCGGCAGCGGCAGCTCCCAGCCTCCCCGCGAGCGAGGAGGACCTGAGATGTGGAAAGGGGGTTTGTGCGGATGTGGAGAAGGACTCGGAGCTCTCTGAGCTGGAGCCCCCCGCCGGCCCTGCTGCACCTCCCCGGCAGCCCCGGGGAGGAGAGGAGGAGGAGGAGGTGGCAGAGGATGGAGAAGACAGATTTGCCTTTAGAAAGCTAAATGGCGAGTGTCACGACTCGGAGGTTGATAACGGGCTGCCGGCAGTCATTCGCTGCTTCCAGGTAGTGAGCCCCAGCGCTGCTCCCCACGCCCCCGGCCAGCTTGGGAGTGGGAACCCAAACACTGCAGCAAGCAGATGCCTCGGACCCGAGAGGAGTTGTGTTTGCTTGGCTCGGACTCTGCCTGGAGCGCATTAGCCGGTCGATCTCCCGCAGTCAGTGCACACCAGCCCCTCTCCATTTGTCTTCGCATTAAATATGAGCCCCTCATAATTTATCTTTGCATTAAACGCCGTTGCTGCAGCGCAGCCCCTTTGCCTTTCTTTGACCAAAACATCTCCCAAAAGGGAAATCTTCAGGCTCCAAAGGCACGTAACTTTTATTCCTTAAGGTTTTTGCCGTTCTCCTGCTGTACCAGAGGCTGAGCCTTAGCACAGCAGAGCAAATTTGAAGCGCTGTCAAGCGTGCTTTTACTTGGTGAATGTGGGCTTTGACGTCCCGTTCTGCTCCCCACCGTGGGAGATCCTTTTGCCTGCTTCAGTGTTGACATTAATCGCTGACTGTTCCGTAGCTGCCCACTTCCCCTGCTAACAATCACGGTGGCATCTGCCAGGTTTGGGGATGGTGAGCAGAAATCGAGCCCTCTGGGAAAACACTGCGGGTCTGAACTAACTCTGTCTTCTTCTGGATGATTATCAGGTGGTGGAATAACTGATTTCTCTCCCCCCGTCCCGTTTCTCTTCGGAAATGTTGTGTTTTGTCTGACATTGATTTAATAAAAGTTAAAGACCGAGGATCTGATGAGGATTTTTAGTAACAGAGTGTTTCACTCGCCGTCAGGATGAAGCTTCTCAGCTCTGATCAAGTCTTTGTTTGCCCAGGGTTGGTGTTAGCCTTGACGTTGTCACCAGTAGATGAGGGTTGTCTTTTACTGGCAGCTGGCGATGAGCTTCTAGTAATGAGAAAGTGAATAATCAGCAGAGACAGTTTCTTCCTGGTATCGTGACACACCAGTTAAACCCTTAATGCCTCGCTTGGGCTGACCTGAGGACACAGTGTTGGGAAGATCTGGAGTATTTCTGTGTCTGTTTAATCCTCACACATGATCCCTGCCCTCTGAGCTGTGAGCCATACCAGAGGCTTAAAACCAAAAGATTTCCAGGCTGCCTTGGTTCCCACAGTGCTTTTATCAGATCAGTGTCAGAACATTGGCCATCAGCACGGTCACGGTGTGGAAAGGCTAACTGGGTCTTCACGGAGATGTTTCTAACCCTGTCTCACAGCCACCGCTAGTGAAGACGCAGACCGTCACCATCTCCGACGTGTCCAGCGCTGCCAAAAGCGAAATTCCCACGAAAGAAGTCCCCATCGTCCACACGGAGACAAAGACCATCACCTACGAAGCTGCACAGGTAAGGTGTGTCCTGATTAATTTTCCAGGGGCTTAATTAAACTCAAGTAAGCGTTTCATTTCTGAATCCTCTGGGTGAGGAGCAGCACCTGCCTTTCTCCACGCATCTGAGTTGCAGCACAGAACCAGCATTAGGGATTATATTTCCAGGTGCATCTGGTATTTTTATGGAGGAGCAGTGTGTTTCCTGTCTCTGATGAGTAATTATTTTTTCAAGTGTGCAAACAGAATTTACCTTCAGCCACTGGTGGCTTCAGGGATGTAGATTTGACTGTACAGATTTAACCTGAGGTGGCTTTTTTTCTTCAGGAGATGCCTTGACTTGCCTTCCCCAGCTCTCTTTGCTGTTTATGCCTCTTCAGAACTTGGTTTATAAATGATTTTGAAAACGTTTGTGGATTGTCCTTTAGGTTTGTGCCCGGAAATGGGTGTTGAAAATCAAATGTACTGTGTAAAATGCAACCAGAATGGGTGATTGGAAACTAGAGATGTTAGTGGGGTGATACCAACATACACAGGTTTGGTTTCATTGCTGAGGTTAAAATTAATCCTCAGTCTAAATTAGGCTTTTTTTACATATTTGAGAATTTGGAGCTTGTGTTGGCTTTGGGTTTGTCACGGTGGTGTTAGAAGCAGCCCATGCTCCACAGTGACTGTGGGAGATAGGATCAGATGCAGGTAGTCCATGGACCACAGTTGAGTAATTCGGGATTCCTGAGGAATCCTGTGGCTGCTCAGCATCCTCCCCAGCTGCGGGAGTGGAGCGGGTGTTCAGACCTGCCTGACCAGGCCAGGCTGAGCATCACCCCATTCCTCAGTGAGTGGGTCGATGAATAGAGCAGTTCTGTTACCGTTTCAAATTGGGAGATGCAGAGGAAGAGCGTGTCTCCCGGGCTGGGAGAAGTCCTGGTCATGAGATTTCTCTCAGTCCGTGGAAAATGGTCCCACCTTGTGGTAAGTCCAGATATTGTCCCACCGCTGTGCCAGGGGATGCTGCTGGCCATGGTCGGTGCTGCACGGCGAGGGAGACATGGGTGAGCTGGCAAAGGTGACTGATTGTCAGCTTTTGGCAGACCTTGAAAGGTCGAGTCGTGCAGGAACCAAGTAACTGGCTGTAAAAGATGTTGTTCCCAGTTCAGCGGGTGTCTGGACTTGGCTTCTGCAGACTTTAAAGCGAGCGATGTGTGAGGTGTTGGCAGGAGGGAGGAAGGGTAACAGTGCCTTCTGCAGGAGACTCTGCTCTCTGGCTTTGTGGACCAACGTGGGTCCAGGCAGGTGGGATTTGGGATAGGCACCTGCTGGGTCTCCCTTTGTGGTCCACGCATGCCGCTTGGTGTGGAGGAGCAGGACCAGCATTGTGGTGTACCCCAGTTTGGGTGTATCCCACCCTACCTGGCCCAGGGGTTGTCACAGGTCCTCCCTGGGGGATTCTGTGGATCGCCGCGTTTTCAGCCTGAAAGTCCAACACCTTTGTGCTGAGCCCTCAGACCTGCACAGTCCCTGTGCAGCTGCGCAGAGCTCAGCTTGCCCTGTCCCGTGGTCCACAATAGAGAGGAGCTTCTGTCCTCGGATTGCGTCCTGCTCTGTTGGCATGGAGCCCCTGCTTCTGTCTGCGCTGCCCGCGGAGCCTGATGGCCTCTTCTTCTGTCCCCCAGACAGATGGTGGCAATGGAGACTTAGACCCTGGCATCCTGCTGACTGCCCAGACCATCACTTCGGAAACCACCAGCAGCACCACCACCACCCAGATCACAAAGGTAACAGCACGGGAACGCAATAAACAACAACTAAAGCACCACCGCGATAGAGATGGGCAGAGTCGAATGATAGGAAAAAAGCTTAAGCCCCATGAGTAATACCTGAAACAAAGCGTAGGGTCCCGCGTTTCCCGTGCTGATTAAGGCTGTAGGTGATGCATTACGTGCAGGGCAGTCTGTGGCCCCAGGCCCTGACTGTCCTGCGGGACAACAGGACACATCTGTACTGGGAGTCAAAGCTCTTCCCTGGCTCAGTTAGAAGAAAATGAGTATTTGACAGTTTTTCTTTGAGCAGCGGCGTTGTTCCCGGTGATTCTGACACCGTGGTGTGACAGCGGTGTTGGGTAACGCTATTTTTGGACCCTGTCGTTAGACAGGGAGCCCCAGCGCACTCGAATTCCTTTTCACTTCTAGACTAACGGTGGTTTTTCCTTTGGTACTAGACTGTAAAAGGTGGCATTTCAGAGACGCGGATCGAGAAGAGGATCGTCATCACAGGAGATGCAGATGTAGACCATGACCAGGTAGGAGCCTGGACGCAGTCCAGAAGAGCTGCTCAGAGCTGCACCAACTAGACAGGCTGCCTTCCCAAAGACAACTTCACCAGAAAACAACCCAGGGAACTTTTACCAGAGTGGAAATAAAACTTCAGAACTGATTTCAGTAATAAATCCCTCTGTGTCAGCATGCAGCTGTGTGGCTGGGCCAGCAAAACTTGATCCTGCTCCAAAACTGGAAGCAGTTTTGATTCTAGAATTGCTTTGAACAAATGCAATTTAAAAAAAAGATCCACAAAAACATGAAATAGACGTTTTCCTTGACATCTGGAGGATCTGCTTTAATTTCCTCCTAACTTTGCTGCTGTGTAGTGCCAGGAGTCATTTCAGAGCACTCGGCACCTGCGTTAAATCTCGTCAGCCCTCTGACGAGTCAGCCCCATCGGCCTCTGGAGTGCGTTGGAAGCGATGGTTTTGCCATCAGAGAATTAGACTTCGGATTTAATTTTAGTTGCAGGTATCATGGGGCTGGAGGAATTCGTACAACAAGAACTAGTTTATTAATTCCAACAGAAAATGTCTGAGAAGGTCTCTGAAATGTGCTCATCACGCTGGCTGGAAGAATAAACAACGTTTGCTTAATTGCTCTCATCCATCTTCCGCCACGGGCCGGCGGGGAGACGTGGTGTGTTCTTAGAAAACAGCCTTTCCTTCCACAAATAATCTAATATCACCAAGAGTCACCAAACTGAGCAGCTGAAGTGGACTCGATCCCTTTTCTTTTCCTCTCCCCAGAGGCAGCAGTAGTCCCTGTGCCCCCTCGGTGGCGTGCTCTGACATGTGGTCCCTTCCAGGTCCTGGCGCAGGCCATAAAGGCGGCAAAGGAGCAGCACCCGGACATGTCGGTGACCAAAGTGGTTGTGCACCAGGAGACCGAGATCGCGGAGGAGTAGTGAGGCTGTGTAAGTAGGGAGATGATGTGCGAGGGCGCGATGGGTGCTGCTTCCCCCCAGGGCAGGGGGGTTGGTCTGCGTGCAAGCGAGGTTTGGAAAAATATGGCCAAAGTTGAAGTAAAATGATCAAAAGGAGCGACATGGCTCCTGGGATGAGGCTGTTTTACCTCACCAAACACCTCCGAAGCCCCCACAGCATGCGGAGCCGTAGGTCTGGGGTGGAGCCCTGCCTGTACCAGTGCCAGGTAAGCCCCGAGCTGGACCCAAGCCCCTGACGTGCCTGGAAAGATCCTGCTCTGCAGCCGTGATGGTTTGGGGAAAGCGCTGCTCGAGGGGTCCAGGAGCTCTGCCCGCGCATCGGTGCTGTAAAGCCCGTCCTGCCCCGCACCGGTGATGTTGGTGTTGCCCAAGTCGGTGCCATGCGCTGCCCCGCGTGCGTCCTGCCTGAGCCCAGCAAAGCTGGGCCTAGCAGAGATCTGGGAGGTAGAACAAGAAGTGAGGTGAGAGCAGAGACAGCATGGCTGGACAGACATGGTGGTGGAGCTTTTTAACTGTCCTAGAATTGTTTAGGTTGGAAAAGCCCTTTAAGCTCCTCAAGTCCCCCCTATTCCCCCAGCACTGCCAGGTCCCCACTGACCCCTGTCCCTCAGCACCACCTTGACACGGCTGGGAAACCCCTCCAGGGATGGGGGCTCCATCACTGCCCTGGGCAGCCTGTCCAAACCTCAGTAAAAAGGGCAGAGCTCTCCTAAGGGGTCCTGGACTTGCAGCTCTTAAAATACGGTGCTTCTTGGGGTGGAAGCAGGACCTGGTTTGTGCCAGGCACCTGAATTCCCTCCTCCCCTTGGTGGTAACTCACCTTCTGATTTCAGGTCTCCAGCAACCCAGGGAAGCAGGTTCCTCTCTCCCAGCAAGCGGCTGTCAGGAGCTGTAATTTCCTGTTTTTCTCTCTAGGAAACGTTCCTGCCAGACACACCACCAGGAAAAAGAAACCCAGCAAAACTACCACGAAACTACCTGGAGCACAGAGACCTCAGATTTACAAGACTTGACGCTCAGAGACATTCATATCATTTATTAGCAGTTCCGCTTTGACATTTTTCTTGGGATTTTCCAGACTCCACTGGATCCTGTTGGATAGAGATTATTTTTTTTTATATATATATTGTGACAGAAGTAACGCCATATTTCTAACTGTACTGAGTATTTTTTACAGGTTTTCCATTTTGCATTCCCTCTCACGCATAGCCTCTTCAGCTACAGACCCAGACCCACCTCGCAGGGCTCAAAGGGTCCCTTTTTTACGTCGTACACCCTCCGCCTCGTCAGGGATAACGGAGATAAGCCACATCTATGCATGGTCGGCACGCGTGGTCTGCACGCGCCTTCCCAAAGCCATGGGTCCTGCTGCCGGGAGAGTCCGTTTCAAGAAGTCAGGCTTCAGTTTTGTGCAGCGTTTCCGATTGCCTCTTGATTTTAGTTAGGGGTTTTTTTTGTTGGTTTTTTTTTTTTTTTTAGCTCTAGGGAGCTTGACCCCCCCCAGCCGCGATTGCCGGGCGCGCGACGCAGAGCCGCTGCCTTGGCTCCGCGGTCCCTCCCTGCTGGGTTTTGGGCCCCCGGTGTGTGAACACAGTAGGGTTTTGTGGTGTAGCCTCTGCACACTTCATAGCTGACTAGATTTAAGGACTACTGGAAGTTGCTTCAAGTATCTTATACTGTGAATTGTAGAGCTTTAAGAGGACCGTGATAGCACCTCGCCATCCTCCTGTGCATCTCTGCTGAGTGCTACCGCCCCGTCTGTGTTTTCTAGATGCCATTAAACCCGAACGCCCGTAGCAGCGTGCGCTGAAGGTGTTTGCACGCTGAACGCGATTAAAGTAGGCAGCATTCGCAGGAACTGATTTTTTTTTTTCCAGTGTCATAGTTTTCCACTTGTTTGTGTTCATGATTTTTAAATTAGGGGTTTTTTTTGTAAGTCCTGGGTTGGTTTTTCCCTCCCCTCACAGTGCTGTTTAAAGATGTTACCCTATACCAGGGCATGTCCTTAATTTAAAATCCTTTAGACAATCCTCCCTCAGCCTCTAGAGCTGGGTTTGGAGAGGCTGAACAAGAAACCTTAGGAGGTGTCAGGTGTTGCTGGATAGAGCCAGGCCACAGGGAAAGCACTGCCACCCCTCTTCCACGCTGGCCAAAGGGTCAGTCCTTCGCCGTGCTGGAATGAAACACCAGGGTCAGGGGGTCTGCATCTTTAGACTGAGCTTACAGAGCACCAAACCCAGCTCCAGCGTGGTGGGAGTGACCAGAAAACATCTTCTCTAGGGTTGGAAGCGCTTCCCTCTGCGCCACAGGGGGCTGAGCTCCTGCTGCTGCTTTCTGAGCTTGGTGGGAATGTTCTAATCAGAGCCTGGTGGCTCCTTCCAGCATTTAAATTGAAAAAGCAAAAACAGGCTTTGTAAAGAGTCTGCCCGGACACTTGTGAACACTTTAGTAGACTTTGAGGTTGTGATTTCTCTTTTTTTTTTTTTTAATATATATATAGAGAGAGAGAGTGTGTGGCATGTTGGTAGCTGAGGGCATGGAGTGCTCCGCTGCTGCTCCTCAGTCGAGGATGGGAAGAAAATGGCAATAAAAAAAGCTCTGTGCTCCTTAAATTTGAATAATGTGGTTCAGAAGTCACTGGATTTAGCTCAGGCTGCAATGACTTTGCTGTTTAGCTGCAAACAGCCTTCGAACTGCCCTGGGGCCGGTGTAGCCTCTCCGATTCAGGTGCAATTCTAGTGAAGCTGTCAGTATTGATTGGAGACTGCGCTGAAAACACCGGAGCCGCTGGAGTTTGCTTTCTTTGACCCTTGCTGGGTCCTTCCAGCCTCCAGCTGGAAGCCCCTGTGCTGGGGGCTGCTCTGGGTGCGTGGTCCCCTCCCGTGATGCTCTGCCTTCCCCTGGGTACTGGGCATCCCACGCTGGGGACCGAGGGAGTCCTGGGCTCCGCAGTGCAGCGTAGAGATTTCAGTCTTCCTATTTCTGTCTGAACAGCTCCTGCCCTTCCTTACCCCGTGGCGCAGATCCTTGACCAGCCCCTGTCCTGCCGGCCTCAGCTTCGCTGGGTGCCGCTTGCCTTAACCCCCCGTCGTGCTGAGCATCCCTCTGGCAACGCCCCTGTTCTGGGACTGAGCTTTGTGCCGCTCGGTCCGTCCTTCTCGCCCCGTAGCAGCTACCTGAGAGTGAACAGGCACGCACCGAGGCGGCACTAAGAGGATTTTGGAGCTTTACCAGACAAAGCCAGCATGAAAAACACAGTTTGTCCACAGCACTTAAAGGCACTTGGCCATCATGAGAATTGAGGGGAATGAGGCTGAAGCTCGGCCCTGGGAGTTCCATGGAGTGTCCAGTGCCCCAAGCACGGTGAACGAGACAGAGCACCCTGAGCAGGGATTTCCAGGGTGAGAAACCTGCTGGCCCGAGTCGGGGTTCCTCTCCAGGAGGATCTGCTCACCGTGGCGGCAACATCCCTTCTCAGGGCCCATAGCCGAGAATAACCCTGATCCTATTTTATTTTCCCTGGATTTTGGGCGGCTGTTTCCAGGTTGTTCATTCTCACACTTCTCTTTTTTAAGTTCTCGCTTCTCCCTGAGTATTTTAACCAAGTTCTGGCCCCTTCACGGCGATAGCACTGCCTGGAGCTGCGTTCAGCCGAGCAGCTCATCCCCTGCACTGAGCTGACCGTGGCCGTCACCCCGCTGCCCGACCCTGCATCCTCCAGCCCTGCTGTCCCGCAGCCACCAGCGTGCAGCGCCCGAGCCCAGGAGCTGGACAGGAGCAGCGGCAGCTGGGGGAGAAGATGACAGTTAAGAGCAGAAGCAGCTCAGCCGCGGGGGGCTGCCGCACCCCTCCTGCCTCCGGCGGGGTTTTCAACCCCTTGGCTCCGCGTGTACCGCATCGCTTCTGGGGACAAACCAGCTCAGAAAGGTCTATTAATATGAATGTTCCCAGCGCTTCCCACTCCACCACTTCACCCAGAGACTGTCTTGATTGTATAATATACATTATATGGAAGCTATTTATATATGAATGAATGTTTTTATAGACAGGAAGGCAAGGAGCTCGTGTTCTCCACCATTAAACCAGAACGACAGCTCCGGTTGCCAAATCGCAACCTCTGCCCCACGCCGACGTGTGAGCAAAGGCCTGGCCGCGTGCTGGTTTTCCTAAACTGTGGTTTGCTGATTTTCCTACCTGTACAATTACCTTGAGAGGTGGTAGTGTCCCAGCCTTAGAGATGAAACTTGTAAAAGAAAAAAAAAAAAAAGAAAAGAAAAAAAGAAATAAAATAATTTAGTTGAGAATATGAAGGAGCTTTGTAAAATTTTTTAAGGCACTTGTGGCTTGTGTAGGGTAGTGTTTACACTCTGCTTTAGCTAAATAGGAGCTCTTAAAATCGGCAGATCTTTCCAGACCAACTAGTGATGGGAGCTGTTACTTTGGACTCGGGTCGTAGATCCCAGGGGCCTTTAGCCAGGCGTAAGTGTTCCGTACTGCTTCTTGTATTGCATTTTCCAATAAATTTTCAAACAAAACTGCCTCCCTGAAGCCTTTTTGCTTCTCCTCGCCCTCCTCCCCGCCTCTCCCCAGCCTGGCTTTGGGGCAGTTTGTGTTTCCCTAAGCCGAGGCTGGTGCCGGCTCTGCCTCTGCGTGCCACGACCCCTGGAGCTCTCCCGGGCCCTCGGTGGCTTCAGCTACTTTAAACAGCTCCCAGCGGACCACGTGCAGGACCAAACTCCCAGGAAGGGCCCAGTGGGAGCCCCGGAGCCCCGATGTTCCCTAAAGCATCATCACTTGGTACCGACCCTCCCTTTGAGCCTCTGGGTTTGAGGTGAGCTGGGGCGAGGGGTTCTGCTCCGCAGCTGCCGCCCACCCCTGCGTGGATGTCACCGGAACAGGGCAGGTCATCTAACCCGGGTGGGTTTTTCTGGCCACAGCATCTTCAGGAGGGACAGAAATACCGAGCAGAAAGCTGACGGGGCATCTTGGCCACCAGCCCAACGGAGAACAAGAGCCAGTTGGCCCAGTTAGAGCAGCTAGAGACTGGGGGTGGGATGGGAGGAGTATCCCCATGGGCAGGGGCTGGCTGTGGTCCCACCCCCCCCGTGCCTCAGTTTCCCCAGCAGACAGAAAGGGGCCGGTTACCTGACCCTGTTGCCTCATGCATGGTTCCATGTTCACAGTAAAAGCAACATTAATTCAACCTGCTCCAGGGACCAGCCACTTCCTCGCGCTGATGCTCTGCCTCCAGCCCGTTGGCTTTCATGCCGCTCCAGGTATTAAATCTCAATGTCCTGTACAGCAAAAATCACGGAGCCACAGAAAGGGGCCCCGGATCGCTGGAAAACAGCCACCTCCGGAGCTGCTTTTTCCGTAACGTGTCACAGCCGCTTGATTTACTTACAGCAACGCGGCCGAGTCGAACAGCACGTCACCTCCCCGCGCTGGCCCCCGGGGCTCCTCGCCTTGTCCAACCCGATTAGGGTCACGCCGTGCCTCCAGCGCTCCAAAACACTTTAAATAACCCTGTCCCGGGGAGCTGGGGCTGGCGGAGGTGCCAGCTCCTTCCGCTAAGGCGCTGGCACGAGGAGCTGCAGCCAACGGAATCGTGTTGGGGGGCAAAAAGCCAAGAAATGCTTTAGTGACTCTGCTCGGCTGCACTTCGGGGGTCAGTGCCCCCGCTCAGCGCCCAGTTGGCTCCAGCATCACCTTCTCAGAGTTATTTAACGTGACCCAGGGAGCAGCACTAAGCTCTGCTGCACTGGTGATAACGGGGAGCATCAGGGACCGGCAGTGTCCTGCCCAAACCCCATCAGCCTCGGAACCCCGCATCAGGGCAGCCCTGCAGCGCGGGGACACCAGGCTGATGCCCGTCCCGCCTGCCCCTGCCCTCCCCAGGGTGGTCCCAGCCCGTCCCCACCCCAGCGCTGGCGCAGAGGCGCTGCAGGGACATCGGTGGCCCCGGGGACCTGGTCCTACGTGGCCCATGTGTCCGAGCCGTGATGTTCTGCTGGGACAGACCGCTGTCATCGCAGGCGCAAGGACACCCGCAGCACAGGGGACGTTTGTCCCCAGCTCGTTCCCCAGGGGACGAACGCAGGGACGGCAAACACCGACCACCGATGCTCAGCCACGACCCTTTGCTCTGCTGCCAAGCCCTGGGGCCATCACCCAGGAGACCACCGCAACCAGAAAGGCTTTTCCTGAAAGCCCCCCCACCCCAGGGCTAGGTGTCCCCAGCACAGGGCGCCTTTGACCCCCTCAAAGCCAGGGCAGGAGGTCTCAGCCCTTCAGCTTCCCCTGAGCCCCGTGCCTCAGTTTCCCCCCTCCTCCAAAGGGCAAAGTCTGCCCAGCCCGGCATCCTGCAGCTTTTTGCCTGGCTACAAGCAAGGGAAAATAGTGGGTAAACAAACACCATGGCAATCCAGAGAGATGCAAATAAATAAAAGCAAACCCAAACCCCTTGTCCCAGCCCCAGCAGAAGGCAGCAGCAGGCTCCAGGCTCCCGAGGGGCCGAGCTCGGGCTTCTGGGTGGTCCCGCACCAGTTTCAGCCCCCAGACCCCTCACCGAAGGCAACGCTCTGTCTCAGTGGCCCCATCCTTCCCGAGGAGCCACAAAAGCCCTTTCCCTTTGTCGCCCATCTCCATCCCGGTCCTTCCTCAGGTCTCCATCCCGGACCCTGACCTGCAGGAGCAGCCAGGAGGAGAAATTTCCCATTCAAACACCAGCTTGTTCCAGCCCAGGGCTATTTTTAGGATGTTCCTCTCGTTTCGGGGGCTCGGGCAGTGTTCCCGGCGGGTCGGCGCGGTGGCCCGGGGTCAGGGCTGCTCTCAGGGCCCCGGGAATGGCTGCGGGAGCCAGGCGAGCAGCGGGGCTGACTCCATCCCTTCTAGAGAGCCTGGGGTGGTTCAGGGTCTGGGATAAACAGGGTTGAAAGGGAGGAATTGCGTTTGCAACGGACCACATAGGACACACCGTGCTCAGCCCTGAGATCCTTAACTGGGGAAACTGAGGCACGGGGTGGGGCAAGTCAAAGCCAGAGGCAGGGAGTAACCACCCGCCCTGCAGCAAATGGGACAGTGGCACCAGCTTCACCTCTGCTTCATCCTCGTCCTCTGGGATAAGCACCTGCAGGACTCCTGCAGGTCTGGGCCATCAGCCCCAGCAGCTCTTCACTCCCACCCCAGCTCTAAGGGCTCGATGCTCCCCCAGGAGCATCTGCCCCCCCCATCGGTTTGGGGGAGCAGAGCATCCCCATTGCTCTGCAGAGCACCCCGGGACCTCGCCAGCCCCTGGAAGGCTGGAAAACCACATCAACAGGCAGGATTACACCCCAGCGCACACCAGTACAGCCCAGTGCCTCAACACTAGGCTTCCCAAACACCACAGACCAGAAGCAGCATCCCTCCAGCCCGTTCCATCACCTCCAGCGCCTTGCCTCCCCCTCCAAAACCCGAGAGTGGGGAAGCGGCAGCTCCCCGGCCAGAGTCCGGCCCCTCCGTCACCCCACGGAGCTGGATGGGTCCCACCACCCTCAGCGAGTACCAGGGAACCCGCGGAGCTGCCGCTGCGGGATCCGAAGGGCCAGCTGTGCCGGCGCAAACCCACACCCAGACACTCACCCATGACAAGGTGGTGGGTCAATGGGTGGGTGGGTGCAGCTCGGGCACCCAGGGACCACCTCGGGTGGCCTCGGCATTTAGTGCTGCAGGAACTTTCTCGTGCGGGACACGTCCAGGAGCAGATCGCTGCTCCTCGGTCCCAGCCCCGGCAGCCCCAGGGGCTGCAGCTCATGCCTCGATACCCCAGCCCACCCTGTCCGCTACGGCTGGTCCAGGCCCTGGCTCTGGCCGCGTCTCGGTGCAGCCAGTCCCTGGGGAGCCGCACCCGGGGGGTGTTCAGATGTTCCCGACCCGCGCACGGCTCTGCCTCCAGAGCAGCAGGACTTCAAGGCACTCGCTTTCCCCCCCACCCCGACACGCACATCCTACCAAGCTGCAGATGCGACAGTTTCCCTGGGGTGGGAATGGGTTCCCAAAGCCCCAATTCCCAAAGCCCTTAAATATCCCAAGCCCAGGTTAACCCCTCGCATGCCAGACAGACCATGTTATCTGCACATCTTTTCTTCCCCCGGTTTGCCCCCAGCACTCCCTGATGGGCTCCAAGCCAAAGCCCCCAGGATTTGGGCTCCAGCTCTGGCCAGGCTCCTGCGCCCGGCTCTCGGGACAGCATCCACCACACAGTTCCTGCTAACAGCTGATGGGGGACTCTGCCTTGGAGCCGGGCTCACCCCGACCCACCCAGAGCCAGCCCCATGTTGCTCAGCCTGTTTCTGCAGAAGGAGAAATGTGCAGAGCCCGTGCAGGACACCCCCAAACCCCCAACAGCCAAAAAATAAAGAAAAAATTAATAATTGACAACCCCCAAACCCACCCCAGCTCCAGCCCTGTCCTGGCTCCCTTAGGTGCTGGGAAGCACCAGGACGGGCCCCTTCGGCTCAGTGCCGGCTCATTAATGCAGAGGCACTTTGCACCACCCTTATTTCCTTTTTTTTTTTTTTTTAATAAAGCACCCAAATGCACCACCCTCTGTTCCTCACCAAAAGGTCCTACAGGGTTATAGCAACAGGGAGCACATCCACCGGCCACGACCCTCACTTGGGGCTCCTCATCTTTACACACAAGGTGCAAAGCACCGCGCTATCGCTCGTCACACGTTGCGACAGCCCCGGCACGGGAAGCCCCAACATTTCACCATCCCCACGGCTGGGGAAGGAGACGAGAGCCCTGAATAACCCACCACCGCTCGCAGCCCCCCGCTGCACCACAGCAGAGCCCTTTCCTTCACGTAGGCTTTAAATCTTAAGGAAGGACTTACCAGACAGACAGACTCCTGGCTGTGGCCTTCCTCGCTGTGGGGAGAGGAGGGAGGAGGAGGAGGAGGAGGAGGAAGGGCCGGCAGCTTGGTGGGAGCCGGTGGGCTGAGCAGCATCAGCTGCGGGTGGGAGTGACTGACCTCCAGCTGGAGCCAACCTGGGGGAGTGACCTGGCTCTGAGAGCTGGGTCTGGGTCCTTCACAACTGGGATCTGCTGCTTTTGGGGCTGGCTGCTCCAGCCCTTCTCTCGCCGTTCCCCTGCTTTGTGCCCCTTTGGGGGACACTCTGAGCCTGCCCTGTTTGAGCCGCCCAGTCCTTGGCTCCAGGTCCATGTCGGTACCCTGTTAAAGAGGTGGTCAAAGGGCTGTTATTTACCTCCCACCACCCTTCCACCACCGTTCCTGGGAGCAGAGATGTCCCAGTAGCGAACCTGGAGCCCCACCAGCACTGGCTGGGGTGGCCCTGGGCATGGGAGTCCCTCTCACAGCAGCTGGTGGGGTCTGCACCCTCCTCTGGGCACCTCTCCACCGTACACAGCCCATGGCAGCAGTTCTCCCCAACCCATCTTGCACGTTTTGTCCCTTTTTCTCCCAAACTACGCTGTCCCAGAGCCGCGCGCCAGCCTAGAGGTCCCTTGGCTGGTGCAATTGGTGGGCTCCGTCCTCTGCCACGGCAGCCCAAGGGACACCCCACGGTCAGTCCTGGTCAGGGCTGGGGACAACCCCACGATTTTCTTCTGTTGGCATTTTCGGTGCTATCCCCCTTCTCTGGGCAGGGGTCTCCTCCTGCAGCAGGTACCTCCTGGGGTGGGGATCCGCTGGCGGGTGGGCGCAGCTGGAGGTTTCATCAGGTTCTTGGGCAGGATGAGAAGACACCATCCAGCATCACCCTTCACAAGCTGAGACCTCCAGTGCTTTCGGGATGGTTTAACTCTGCAGCTCTGCAGTGGAGCGCGGTCAACAGAGAGATCCAGCGGGGATCCCAGATCCATCCCTGCCCAGTTTTATTCCCAGCACACTGCAGGGACAGCATGGGCGTGGGAGCACCCACAGCACCATGAAAACAGCACTGTTAAAACCCCCCAAACCCTCCTAGCAGAGCTGCAGGTGAGGGATGCACAGATGGTGCTTTCCCCGGAGAGAGCCATGGGTCTGCTCACCCTGCCGGATTAATTAATAAAGCAGCTTTGCATTTTGAAACGAACCCTCCGTGGCTCAGAAATGCCTCCCTGGAGGATGCTGCTGTGTTGGGCTGGATGGTGCTGGGGCAGGAGGCGGGTGCTGGGGCAGGAGGAGGGTGCTGAAGCAGGAGGAGGGTGCTGGGGCAGGAGGAGGGTGCTGGGGCAGGAGGAGGATGCTGGGGCAGGAGGAGGATGCTGGGGCAGGAGGAGGGTGCTGGGGCAGGAGGAGCATGTTGGGGCAGGAGGAGGATGCTGGGGCAGGAGGAGGGTGCTGGGGCAGGAGGAGGGTGCTGGGGCAGGAGGAGGATTCTGGGGCAGGAGGAGGGTGCTGGGGCAGGAGGAGGATGCTGGGGCAGGAGGAGGGTGCTGGGGCAGGAGGAGGGTGCTGGGGCAGGAGGAGCATGTTGGGGCAGGAGGAGGATGTTGGGGCAGGAGGAGGATGCTGGGGCAGGAGGAGGGTGCTGGGGCAGGAGGAGGGTGCTGGGGCAGGAGGAGGGTGCTGGGGCAGGAGGAGGATTCTGGGGCAGGAGGCGGGTGCTGGGGCAGGAGGAGGGTGCTGGGGCAGGAGGAGGGTGCTGGGGCAGGAGGAGGATTCTGGGGCAGGAGGAGGGTGCTGGGGCAGGAGGAGGGTGCTGGGGCAGGAGGAGGATGCTGGGGCAGGAGGAGGATGCTGGGGCAGGAGGAGGATTCTGGGGCAGGAGGAGGATGCTGGGGCAGGAGGAGGGTGCTGGGGCAGGAGGCGGGTGCTGGGGCAGGAGGAGCATGTTGGGGCAGGAGGAGGATGTTGGGGCAGGAGGAGGATTCTGGGGCAGGAGGAGGGTGCTGGGGCAGGAGGAGGGTGCTGGGGCAGGAGGAGGATTCTGGGGCAGGAAGAGGATTCTGGGGCAGGAGGCGGGTGCTGGGGCAGGAGGAGCATGTTGGGGCAGGAGGAGGGTGCTGGGGCAGGAGGCGGGTGCTGGGGCAGGAGGAGGATGCTGGGGCAGGAGGAGGATGCTGGGGCAGGAGGAGGATGCTGGGGCAGGAGGAGGATGCTGGGGCAGGAGGAGGATTCTGGGGCAGGAGGAGGGTGCTGGGGCAGGAGGAGGATGCTGGGGCAGGAGGAGGGTGCTGGGGCAGGAGGAGGATGCTGGGGCAGGAGGAGGATTCTGGGGCAGGAGGAGGGTGCTGGGGCAGGAAGAGGCTGCTGGGGCACTGGTCCAGGCAGGAGATACAGCAGGCAGGTTCCCCTCTTGTCCTCCATCATTTGCCACGTTGGGTTCCAGCCGCTTCCCGAGGTCAAGCTGAGCCCCAGCCAGAAAATAAAGTGGGAAAATTAAAACAAAAGCCCCCAGCCCTGAAGCAGCTCCTGGTGTGGCTCCTCACAGCGTCTGGGCTCTGATTTCTTGTTGCCGGTTTCCGAAGCGTGGCCCAGAGCCTGGCCTTAGCTCTGGCTGCAGCTGGTTAAGCCCGAATGAAAAGTTATTTTCAGCTAAAAACAAGCTCCTGGCACCTCCCCGGGGACGCTGCTTCGGGGCAGACCCCGCCGGTGACTTTTTGTTGTTGCTGTTTATTGCCTTGAAGCATTGCCTAAATAATTTTGAGATTAAGCAGCCGAGGAAATAGCTGAGCTGAGGGCGGGTATCGCTCCCAGTGAAACCTCGGGGATGCTCCCGACACCCTGACCCGGCCGCTGGCCCCATCTCTGCTTCCCTAAGAGGGATGCTGGTGCCCAACTTCATTTTATCCACATTCTCCTGCTGTGTTTTCCTGCTGGGATGGGTTTTTGGAGGGGTTCGGTTCTGTGCTACCTCCTCTCCGGGGATCACATCACCCCAGCGCCAAGGCCAGCTCTGCAGCCTCGACCCCGTCCTGCAGCCGAAGGGCACCAAAACCTCCCGATGGCAGCCAACGGGGCCCAGCAAAACCAGCCCCGTGGCTCACCCCACCTCCAGCCCATTGCATCCTCCCACTGCCCCCAGCAGAAACCAGCACCAATAAAGCCCGACCCACAGACGGGCTTTGGGAACCGCTGCACCCCAGTGACCCCATTTGAATTCCGCAGCTGCCCGGATGCAGGAGGGTGGGCGGCAGCTCCTTGCTCGCTGCCTGCAGCTCCCCTGGACACCTTCTGCATCCCTAATCTGCAAAAAAAAAACCCAAACCTTGAGCTTATCCCCTTGTCCGGCAACTCAACAGTTGCCGTTGCAGTTCTGGAGCTGCCCACCCTGAGCATCCCACAGGGAAGACCATGAGGCGAGGCAGGACCGCGTGGCATCGAGATAATATTTAATAGCCCCGTCGGGCTTACGTGCTCTGGTCAAGCAAATTTCCCGGTGGGTTGAGGATGGGCAAGGGGACACCACCCCTCAAAACACCCCCCCACCCCAACCCCGCTGAAATAAAGTGCTGCGCGGACCGGCGGGGCTTTGCCCAACCCCTGGTCCCCATCCCGCAGTTTGTGTTGGGTCTCAAAGCGAGGGCTCCTCCGGAAAAGCCACCAGAAGGGCTTGTAAGGCCAAGGGCATCTCCCGGGAAGCCGTCAAGAGGCAGCCAGGAGAGGACATCCCACCCCAGGCGAGTCCTCCCCCGGGAGCAGTGGGTTAGGACCTCCCTCTTGGCATCCGCTTAAAATTGCCATCCCTGGAACCCCTCCTGGACGTGGGGCTTTGGGGCCGCTGGTTGGTGCTGGGAGCCAGGATGAGGGACTGTGGCGTCACGGGCCCCAAGGGCGGAGGGGATGTCAGACCTGTGCGCCTCGCTCTCCCCGCTCCATTCCCACCACCCAGGAACTGGGTCGGGGCTCGCTGCGGCTCGGGGGCTCGCTGGGCTCCAGCAGCCGGTCCGAGGACTCGCCAGTACTTTCCAGTTTGGCATAACCCACCAGGCTGATGTGGTCCAGCCGGGGCCAGCTCCGGTTCTTACGGTCCTTGATGGGGGCCACCAGCCCCGGCCGGCCGAGGTCCAGGGACTTGGAGTGTCCCGGGGTGGGGAGCTGCCCATCGGGGCTGAGCTCCGCCACTGCTGGCTCCACGCCGGGGCAGCCGCCATCCATGTTGATGACAACGTGGCCACCACCACCGTCCTGGCCGCAGGGCACGATGCTGCCACCGCCGGAGAATGAAGCCCGGGAGAGCTGCGGTGCTTCAGGGCAGGGGTCAGGGGGGTCCCTCTCCAGGCTCTCACCAGTCCCCCGTGCCGCTGCGTCCAGCAAGCAGTTGTTGAGCTTGATGACGGGCAAGGCCAAGGCGCCGACGGCCGAGGAGAGGAGGGACTCGGCTCCGGCATGGCAGGAGAGGCTGAGGTTGGCCTCGGCGGAGGCGCCGGAGCGGAGGCTGAGCAGGGAGGTGGTGGGGGATGCTGCCGGGTGCTGGAGGAACTGGGCAGTGGTCTGGAGCCTGTTGGGGCCGTAGCAGTTGGACCACTTGCTGCCGGCGCTGGGCTGGCCGGACAGATCCACCTGGTAACAGCCCTCCACGCACTCGGCGCTGGCCTGGGGGACAGGCTGGCCGTCCCCACGCTGGCAGTGCCCGTCCTCCGGGCCAGCCCCCTCAGGGAGACCCGTGGCCATGGAGTAGAGCCCCTTCTGCATGAGCCTGCGGGTCTCCATGTCCCTGTTCTCGTACAGCATGGTGTTGGCGCAGATGAAGATGAAGAGCCCGATGCCCATGATGACGGGGCCGATCAGCTTGAGCTTCTCGCTGTGGGGCACGTGGCGCCCTGCGGCCACCTCCCTCCTCATGTCCGCCGCAGTGCTGGCATTCCCTGCACTGGTCCCACTGGCCCCAGGTCCCCGGTGGGGCCAGTAGCCCACTACAGCGATGGTCATGCCCACCAGGACCACCGAGATGCCCACCACGACGAAGGCTCCTGACGGCGAGCGCATGCGGAGCTGAGCTTTCACCCGGGCCTCCGGCGGTGACTTGCGCCGCAGCCGACGTCCCCGGCGCCGCGGTGGGGCAGGGGGCACCGGCGGCTTGGTCCCCCCTGCCTCCGGCTCCCGCATGGGTCCGTTGGTTTTGGTGCTCTCGGCAGTCATCGTCTCCGGCTCGGCCGCTCTTCCTGCGGGGTGGGGAGGAGAACAAGGTGAAGACACATCGCTGGGGTCCACATGCCCGGGATGCGGGGAGCACGGGGAGGCCAGGAGCATGGGGAGCACAGGGACACTGGGACCACAGGGATGCTGGGAGCATGAGGACTACAGGGATGCTGGGAGCATGGGGATGCTGGGAGCACAGGGGACACCGAGCCCCCAGGTTGCACCAAGCTGGGGACCAGCAGCTTTGCTCTCCTCCCTCACCTGCCAACTCTTCTCTGGTTACTTCCCTCTCCCCACTCCAGAGCAGTGGAAGAGCCAAGGAGGTCCCTCCACCCGCGCTGCCACAGCCTCATCGCTCCCATGCCTGAACCCCCTGGGCTGCGCAGGGCAGGAAGGATGGCCGGGACACCGCTGTGCCATGTGCTGCACCGGCGCAGAGACATTGGGGGCCCAAATGACCTGTCCTGGGTCACCGAGTCCCACTTCACCCCCAAAACAGTGCCAGCAGCCAGCTCGCCTCAACAGCAGCGACGGAAGGGGCCATTTATTTGCCCACCAGGGAAACTGAGGCACCGAGAACCCAAACCAAAGGTCTGACAGAGCCGCACCACATGGGGCCCTGCGAGCCATGCAGCTGCCGTTTGCTCCGCTCGTATCCAAACACGACCTAAAAACCTAAACCAACACCCTCGAGCCGCTCGTCAGACCGTGGGACCCGCCAACCCAGCACCCGCACGGGGTTTAAGCTGAAAGAGGCGTTTTTTCCCCATCTGCTGCTCTGGGGGGGAGCCGACCCCCTCAGTGCACCCACGGGGTCCGGCGCTCGCACACACCGAGATAAAGCTCCACATCCAGACTTACGGGGCCTTCCAGAGCGCGCTGTATTTCATCCCACCCAGTACCTTGTTTCCTAGACGAGCAAGAAGGCGTCGAAGATGCTGCCAAAACCGGCTGGTGACCAGCCCAGCAAGGACGCATCAGCTGGGCTGGCACCGGTGTGCCCGGGGCAAGCGGTGCCCTGTGACACGGGGAAGCGACAACACGCTCTGAACATGTCCCAGACTGAAAACGTCTTTAAAATCCAACGCTGACAGGAATCCGTGTCCTTGCAGCCCGGCTGCTGCGTGCCCAGCAAGGGTTGGCAGCGCGGGCTGCGCAGCCCGGGCAGGACGGCGTGTCCGCGCCCTCGCCCGCGTCTGCTGGCACTGCCGCTGTGGGAACGCTGCCCGGGCTGTTCCCACAGCGGGGCCGGGGATGTGTCACCGGTGTGAGCGGGCAGCGCTGCAGGGTGGCCCCCAGCCAAGGGATGCTGTGGGAGGGGGCTCGCTGCACCCCTGCGGTTTAAAAAAAATGCCAAAGAAAAGCGTTTGGGCAGCCCAGAGGTAGCAATTAAAAGCCAGGAAGTCAAGCCAAGGAGAAACACCCTGGCACGGGCGGCAGGAACGGCAGGAGGAGGGCGACCGCCCTGACTGAACTCCCCAAGATGAATGAAGCACCGAGAGCCAGCAACGAGCAGCACCGACGGCGGAAATATAAGATCCTGAGGGCTTTTTTCCCCCCAGTCTTAATCATCTTAAGGTGTCATTAGCATCAGAGGGAAGGAATTAACGATATGGGTTTGGGGATGACAGCGTGTTCCCGGCACCGGGCTGTCAAGCTGTGACAGTCTGAATACGGGAGATTTAAAGGAAAAAAATAAAGCCCCAACCAAACCGGCCCCAGCCCACGGCCCGCTGCTGAACGAGGTGTTAAACCTTCCCGTGAAACACTCTGCGGGGGGAAACACAGTAAAGCCAGCGCAGCGCCCAGCCGGACCGGGAAAACGAGGGTTTGAATGTTTGGGTATGAAAGGGAAACCACGGGGCACTCGAACGCAAACATCGTGGGGTTTTGCCTCCCGACGCCCCGGGTTAGGTTGTGTCCCGGCTTCCTCCAATCACCGTCTTGGATCCAGCCCCTCTTAATTTTCCATCACACCCTTGAAATGCCTTGCTGGCCACTTAGGGGTTAAAAATCTAAGACCTCCTAAACTGCAAGAGTGGAGCAAAGGCTCTTTGATACTGTCTAGGGGTGAGGGAACATGACCCCCCACCCCGGGCTCACAGCCCCAAGAAGTCACACTGAACACCCAACCCACCCCCCAGCCACCTCCCGGCTTTGGCCCCAGCCACAGCCATGCCTCTTCAAACCCAATTCCACCGGTATCTCCTTGAACCCCCCCGAGCCCCCGCTGAGCCAAAGCCATCGCCCACAGGGACCCCCCGAGCACCCGCCCGGGTCCCAGCCAGGGCGGTGGGTTGGGACCGGGTGATGTTCAGCCTGGCCCAGGCTGCTGTTCCTATGCTTTCATACTGGATTAAACTGGGGGAGCCGGGGTGCTTAAAAATGGGTGCAGCAGGAGCAGAAGGTGCCCACCCACCCCATATCCTCAGGGTCCCGAGACCCAGACCCCACTTCCCGCTCCTCTCCCTTTCCCCGGGCGCAGGGATGGAGATCCAGGGCAGTAGGACCAGGCAGGTGCCGGCAATCCGGCTCCGGGCAGGGACCCCCCGTCACCCCCTCGCCAGCCCCCTGCCACCGTTCCTGCCCCGAGCATCTCGCCCCTCGTCACCCCCGCCGCCCGATCGCTGCCGGCTTTCTGAAGTTGGAGCATCTAATTGCTCATCGCTGGGGCTGGTTGTTCCCAGAGTTCAAACCCATTATTTTTATTAATAGAATCCCCAAGGTTATATAAGCTCTTTAGAAAAAAAATAATAAAAAAAAATAAACCCCAGCGTTGCCATCCAGTTCTGCGACTCGCAGCCGCCGACACTCACGTTGGAGCAGCGGCGCTGGACACAGCTCGGCTGGTCACCCCCAGGGGTCCCGGGGGTGCTGCCGGGGCAGGGGGACAGCCGGGTCCCTTGGTGGGGACAGGAGGAGGCTCGGGGCTCCCAGCCACCTCCCTCCCAGCCCGGAGGCAGCCGTGGTTCAGCGGGACCCGACGCCTCCAGATTTGAGGTTTTGGTTGCCGGTGGGGCGGGCTGACAGGATAGAAATGAGATGCCGTTAGCGGTACCGGGCGGGATCCGGGCTGCTCTGCCGCCAGGTTCGGAGTTAAGCTTCCGATCCCCGCAATAAGCCTGGCATTAAAATAAACGCAAATATTTCTCTAATCCCCCCCACCACGAAGGCGTATTGCTGGCTCCACCCTCCCACCCCAATCCTCGCCCGCCACCTTCCCACACAGACGCTCCTAAAATTTGACAGTAAATCCCAACGCATCCAACAACGGCGGAGCTGGACGGGGGGGTAAAGCAGTATTTGGGAGGGGTGCCCCCGTCCCTCGGGTGCCCTGGGGATGCTCTGCCCCTGCCATGCCCACGCTGTCAGTCTGAATTTGCCACAAGCTTTGAAAAAGCAGATTTGGCCTCAGGATTTCCCTCCGGCCGTGGGATGGGGGGCTGCGCCGGTGCCTGGCAGTGCCCCCCCCGCGGTGCTGTGCCGCAGGAGATGCCAGCCAGCGGCCAACCGGCTCCGTGATGGGCTGGAGAGCCGCAAACCCACCGTAGAGCAAAGGGTCAAGGGCAGGCAGCGCTGAGGGCAGCTGCCTTCCCTTGCAGGTTGATCCCCCTCGCCCGTCGCTCTTCCAGGAGCGCGTTCCAATCACACCCAGCAAGGGCTTCGGTGCGGGACAGCCACCACCAGGTCAGCACAGATTTAAAGCCCAGCAGCTCCTTGGGGAGAGCGTTTCCACCGCTGTCCTGCGGCGCTCCAGGCTGCCTTGCCCAGCCTCGGGGCACAGTCCCATTCTGCTCCCAGGAGCCCATCCTGTGGGTCACCGCTGCGGAGCATCGCTCTGGGGAGTGGCACCGGGCGCATGCGACGAACGCTCCGGAACTGCCTGACAAACAGAAAGCACCTCCTTTTCCCTTTTCTTTTCCCCCACTATTGCAACTTCCAAGCCGCTCTCCTGATCTGGGGAATAAACTGATTTTAAAATTCATTGACAAACCAGCCAGCCCGTCCAAAGGCTGCGGCGATGGGTGAGACCCCAAAGCGCAGGGGCCCAGCGCAGCCCCCTCGCCCAAGCCCCCGAGGGAGCCCGTGACACCAAACCCCCCTCCGCAGGGAAGGGGGACGCAGGCAGCCGAGACCTCACGGGTGCGAGGACATCCCGAGCTGTGCAGCGAGACCCTCCCTGGCTTCCCCACCCACCGGGGAAGGTTCGGGGAACAGTAATGACAGTCTGCGCCGAGATGAGACGCTTAAAAATAACTCCCTTTTTCAGCCTAACCTCCAACGCCGCCCCCGGCACGGGGCAGGGAGGGGACTGCGCGGAGCAGGATCGGTCCCGGCGCATTGTGCATCCATCATCTCGGATGCTCATCCTCCCGCTGCGTGGTGCCTCCTCCTTTCCTATTTTCCACTTCAAATTTCCCCCTTTGGCTTAACATTAAAGGTGCCCAGAGAGAAGAGAGAAGATTAAAAGCTCCCCCGTATCTTTCTGGGTCTCTCCCAGCAGGAGAAAACCCCGTCACCATCCCAGCACTCACCAGCAGCTCCCAGTCCAAAGCTGCAAAGCTTCCCCCGGGTTCGGTCCTGAGGGGTAAAGCCTCCCGGCCATGACCCCAGCACAAGCGTGTTCCCAACACGGTGACAGCATCTGCCTCTCCAGCTTCAGCTTCGGCTGGGGACACCCGCTAATCAATCACAATTAATTCAGGTCCCTCATAGAAGCTTCCACACAAACCCAGTAACGATAATTATCACGGCGTGGGAAGGTTTATCCCCCTTCCCAGCGGGAAACACCTTCTGGTCCTGGGCTGAGGGACTCAAGCCTGGTTTTAACTGGGCTTGGGCTATAGCTCCACCTTTGCTGCAGCACAGAAGACCCTGGCTGTGACCCGCCCCTGCCCGTCACCCAAAGGTGACAGCTCATCAGCCTGAAACATCCCTTGTTCCTCTCTGCACAGCAGTGGAAGCCTCAGTTTCCCCACACGAAGGACGGGATGGACGAGATGTTCACATACAACCACCTCCACTACGCACGTGCTGACGGAGCCACCATCTCCACGCCTGGCCAAGCTGTGGAGAAGCGTCTTGCCAGCTTCCCGTCTTCAGGTCACGCGTCCCAGATGGCAGCCAGGAGCCAGCGGGGCCACCTCTGTCACTTGGAATATGGTCCAGGAGAGCAGGCTGAGGGGACAGGCGGCGCTGGGGTGGCCGGGGGACACAGACGGGTTTGTCCCCTTGCTTTCCACCCTGTGCTCAACGGGCTCCTCCAGGGCAGAAGGTCCTGATGGGCGATGGGAAGCAGCGATGCCTGGGAGCGAGGAGAGCCACCAGTGCCCCCAGCAGCTCCAGCCCCATTCACCTTGACTTCCCCAAAATCCTCCCTGCTCCCAAAACGGGGCCATCCACTACAACTCCTCTCTAACCCCCAGGCAAGGAAAGTGCGTGGAAACATCCAACCGATCACTAATTACCCGAGCTCGCCTTACCCAGATTTGCTGCGCTAATTAGACTAATCTCCACGGCTGGGAAATGAGCCGCAGTCACCCAGAGCGAGGAGATCACGCGAGTTGGAGGGAAGCGAAACTCCTGTCAGACCCCTGCGATGGGATTGTCGCTCCTGGGGATCGTCATTCCCGGCTGCTTCTGATGGGCCATTGTTCCGGGAGACAATAGAAACCCCGGCAAACTTTGTGGTTCTCCTCGGAGCCGATGTCGAAATCAGGACATCTGCATTGCTCAACTTTTTTTGATATGAACCAGATGCAAATAATTAATAAATCCAAATTCAAGATAATGCAGGCATCTATATTTAAATGGAGAGCGGGTTTTGAAAGGCAGCTTTGCGCTGGCTTGGAGGAGGAGGAGGAGGAGTGGGGAGCTCGGGGGAATTTCCTGGGAGAATTCCTGCCTCAGGACACGGTGCAGGGTGACGGAGCACCCGGGGGTGCGAGCTGCGGCCAGGCACCTTGTGAATGCTCCCGGCCAAGAGAGGAGGAAGGGGGGCAAAAAAAAATCCCTAGGCTGGGATTTCCAGGGAATGAGGACCAAACTCTTCCTGAATTTGGCACCTCCCCGGCTGCTCCTTTGGAAGAGCCCTGCCAGCGTGGAGGGAGGGGGGAGCTGCCAAGTCCTCCCCACTCCCAGGCATGGCCCAGGTTATCCGGCGGGTACAAACACACAGAACCCATCTCCTGCCGCCCCAGGGACCCGCATCCCGCTCTGCCCTGCAAGCGATGAAGTTCCCAGCTGTATTCCCAGCCGGGATTACTCTGGCCTGCAGCATTTCAAACCTCCCACCTCCCCTCTCCACCCCGCAAACCCCCAGAGTTCACGCACAGGAATCAAAACCCACCTGGAAGCGAGCCGGGAGCCGGGGGGCTGGCTGCCGATGTTCTCCCCTCCAAGCCACAACGCTGAGCCCCTTGTACCAAAAAGACCCTCCCGATCCCAAACTCCAGGAGCTACCAGGATAATTTCCACCCACTTCTCCTCTCTCCAGCGTCTACATCCAACCCTGTGCGGGGACGAGCTCCTCCGCCTCAACGCGCTGCCAGGAGCCCCGGGGAACTGCAAAAAGTGCTGGGATTTGGATCGGCCGGCGCCTTCCCAGGTCCCCCCAGTTTCTGGCAGTGCAAGGGTACGGGTGTGCGTCCGTGCGTGGCCTTGCACACGAGTGTGCATCACATCTGTGCACATCTGCGCACGCCTGCGTGTCAGCGCGTGCGTGTGCGGGCTGCACGCGTGTGCTCGCGGCTGTGTGCCCGTGTGCTCGTGTCTGTCTGTGGGAGCGCATCTGTCTGCATGGGTGCCCACGTCCATGGGTGCCCCGTGACCGTGGGTGCCCCGTGTCCCTGGGTGCCCACATCCATGGGTGCCCCGTGCCCGTGGGTACCCTGTGCCTGCACGTGCCCTGTGTCCGTGGGTGCCCCCTGTTTGTAGGTGGGTGCACCGTGCCTGTGGGTGCACTGAGCCCATGGGTGCCCCGTGCCCGCGGGTGCCCCCACATCCGCGGGTGCCTGTTGTCTGTGGGCTGCTGCCGTGTTCCTGGGTGCCCCGTGTTTGTAGGTGCCCCGTGCCCGCGGGTGCCCCCAGGTCTGTGGGTGCTCCGCGCCCGTGGGTGCCCAGTGCCTGCGGCTGCCCATGGCCATGCGTGCCCCGTGCCCACGGGTGCCCGTGGGTGCCCCGCGCCCGTCGTGGCCGGTGCCGGTGGGTGCCCCCGTGTCCGCGGGCGCATCCCGCCCCGCGGGGTCGCCGTGCCCGGGGTTGATGTCAGCGCTCCGGCCGGTGCCGTGTCCGTGTGTCCGTGACCGCGTGGGTCCCCACCCGCTGCTTCCCGTCCCCGTCCCCTCCCCTTCCCGCACCGCCCCCCCCACCCCCGCACTCACCGGGGGCCGCCGAGCCGTGCGCCTCCCGCCGGGGCCGGGGCCGGGGCCGCTCCCCCGGGGGCGGCGGGCGCTGGGCTCCGCCGCCGCGGCCGGGGCCATGGAGCGGCGGGAGGCGGCGGGATCCGGCTGCCGGCTCCCCGCTCGTCCTCGCCGCCGCCGCCGCCGGGACGTCTGGGCTCGGGGCGGGGGGCGGCGGGTTCCGCCCGGTCCCGGGTTCCCGCCCCGCCCGGCCGCGGCCCCGCGGGGGGGGCGGAGCGCCGGGATGGCGGAGAAGGGCGGGGGTGGGGGGGTGGGACGCGCCACGGGACCGTCGCCGTTCCCCCGGCCCCGGGGGTGCGGGCTCCGCTGCCGGCCGTGGGAAAGTTGCGCTGGTTTCGCGGGGCTCGGTGGGGATTTTGCCGGCTCCGAGCGGGGCCGGGCCCCGGCAGCGGCGGGCGGAGCGCGGGCAGCCGCCGGGCCGGCCCGGGCCGCTTCCCCGCGGCTCTCGGTGCGGTCCTCTGCGCGGGGTGGGACCCCACCCTAAAGGCACCCTTCTCGCACGGCACAGACCCCCCAGCCCCGTGGCCTGCGGTGCCCCAGCAGATCCCAGTTCCTCCCAGTCCGCCCAGCCTGCGCTGGGACCTGGGGAGGGGGCGGCAGTTTCCCCCCCGCAGCTGCGAGAGCGCAGGAGGGTTCGGCGTTACCCTCGGGTAACTTTGGCAGCCGAGGCGTTTGCCGCAGCCCCCCGCAGAGGGTGGCTAAAGCAGGTTCCAGAGGCGCTTTGCCCTCCGGGCGGGCGCAGAGAGGAGAGATTCTGCAAGGAGCTGGCTCGAGCGCAGAGCTCCGCTTTTCTTCCGCTGAACTTGCCAAAAAGACACACGCAGACCTCTCCGTCAGCCCCAAGGATCGTGCCACTGCATCCCTACATCCTCATCCTCTCATCCCCATCCCCACATCCTCACCCCGGCATCCCCATCCCCACATCCTCGTCCTCTCATCCCCATCCCTATATCTTCATCCCCACATCCTCATCCTCTCATCCCCATCCCCACCCCCTCATCCTCACCCCACATCCCCATCCCCTCATCCCCACGGGGCAGCGGGCAGCGTCCCACGGCTCTAACGGCCGGTGGCACATCGCGATGTGCTGAAACAACTGCTCCCAGCTTTCACCACCACCTTCACACTCCGGCACCACCACACAACGCACCGGTAAGCGCTGAGGCGATTTGGCCTCGTTACACCCCTGAGCCGCTGACGTCTTGCAGGCAGAGAGGCTGCTTATCAGCCTTTAATTAAAAAAATGCACCGAGCTTCATTCCCCCTCTCCCCCCTAGCTGTGGTAAACCTCAGAGCTTCAAACCAGACCCCTGCGCTCCCCAGCGAGCCACAACCCTGCGAGACTTTGCCACCAGCACCCTGTGGGCCACCAGCAGGCGCAGAATCCAGTCGGATTCTGGCTCTCAGGCAGCGAGCACTGCCCGGGGAAGGTTTTGGGGGGAAAGCTCAGAAATGAGGTGCAGGATCGCGGGTTCCTCACCTGTCCCTGGCAGGGGAGCAGCATCCAGGGAGTCGATGATGAGAGAAAGAAAATCCCCCGCTCCTGGGTTATGCTGCGGAGATGCTGTGGAGGGTCCTCTTCCCCTGCCCCCCTGCCGGAGTTTGGGAAACTCTGGAGCTTCTTGAGCGCTGAGCGCTGGGGAAGGGCGAGGGGTTCCAGCGCTGGGTTCCAGGACCGGCTGCATCGCTGGACCAGAGCGATGCCGGGCTCCCCGGGGCCATCCAGGGGAGCTAAAACCACCAGCCCAGGGAGGGAAAATGTTTGACTTCGGCTTTTCACACTGCTCAAGCGACACGTTCAGGGTCTCCCTGCGCTGCCACGGGAGACCATGTGGGCACTCCACGATCCAGAAGAAATTACTGCTTTTGAGCAAAATCTGATTTCCATTCAGAGGCTGTACCTGTGCCAGGGGGAGCCGGCCAAAGAGCCGGAGGGGGAGGCGGCGGGAGCCCAGCGGTAGGAGCGAGGGTCAGCGCTTGCGGCCGTGTGGGCAGAGAAGGGCCCTGGCAGCTCAGCGCTGCGCTGGCACTGCCCAGCCCGACGCAGGGGCCGGCTCGAAAGGGCTTTTCCAACTGCAGGTCGCCCAGCGATGCCCCGAGTGGGCTGGTCTCCCCATGGGTCTACCATTAACCTGAGAAAAGGTGTTGGAGGCGGCGGAGGGGAGGGACAGCTGCCTGCAGTTGTCCAGGGGTTCGGGGTGGACCGTGCAGGGGACAAGCTCCTGCAGAGGAGGAAGAGCTCAGCCTGGCTCGTCCGCCCTCCCTCGGTGCCCAGCTCACGGAGCGGGAGGTGGGCGCTGCTGTTGCCTGTGTCCTTGCAGACAGTGGGTCTTGCAGAGAGGTGAAGAATCTGCTGGGGACAACAGTGGCAGCGAGGACAGAGGAAGGGGCTCAGCGGGGAGGCTCTGGAGGCCAGGAGATGGGCAGGAGCAAAGGCGCCGAGCACTTTCCCCAGTGCGCTGGGAGAGGGTGGGCAGTGGTTGCTCTTACAGACACGTCTTGGATGGGCAGGAACAACAGAAAACAGCACAAAAAAGAATCAACTGTCACCGTCTCTCTTCGGAGAGAGAAAAAAATGGATCTCATGCTAACTGGGCACCTCCTCTCGGTTTGGGGGGAGGGAGGAGATCCGAATCCGCCTTGTTTCAAGCTCTGGCCATCCTGGCAAAGCCTCCTGTGCTCTCTGCTGCCTCGGCTGGGACTGAGCCTGGACAGGAGGAACCATGTGGATGGAGGCAGGAGAACTAGACAGCGAGCGGTCGTGGCCAGGATCTGAGATCAGAGCGAAGGAATGTTGTTATGGAGAGGCTGCAGGCTCGGGGTGGGGATGACTCACGCTGGAGAACATACAGCTGTTGGAGCGGGATTTGGCACCGGTTTGCTGAACCTTCCTCATTAGCAGAGAGGGGAGAGCGGAGCCTCCGCGATGCCTCCGATCTGGCAGAGGCAGCTGCCAACCTGTGCTGGAGGTGACGGGGAGGGGAGCGCTGCCTGCCAAAGCGGGGTCACGGCCCCGGGAGGTATTTTGGGCTGCAGGCAGGGCTCAGCACTGACGTTTCTTGCTCACAGGGGCCCTTCGGGCTGAGGGACCTGCAGGGGCATCCTCTGGGGTCAGCGATGCTGCCCTGAGTAAGGGGGAAGTGGGAGCAGCGGGGCTGGGATGGGGCTGGCTGGGACAGCTCTGCTCAGCCCCGGGGCTGCAGCTGTGCAGAAGCGCAAGGTCCAAAGCTGACATCCCATCCCTCCTCCTTCCCCAATATTGGGGAAACTGAGGCGCAGAGCGGGGACTGATGGATTCCCAGCACCGAGTCAGCTGCGGAGGTTAAAAGAAGCTTCACAATGGCTTTGCTCGCTGCTGCATCCTCAGCCCATGGCCACGCACCACCCGCACTGGGAAGAGCCAGACCGTTGTGTGGCTGGAAGCCACCTCCAGCTGAGGAGTCAGACCACTGGCCCCTCCTGGGCTGCTGGGAGCCCACCCTGTCGGGCACGAGGGCTTCCTCCAGCTCCCACCCAACCTCCATCCAGCGGGAGAGGCTGTAGCAGTCTCCCGATATTCACAAGGTCGCTGCAGAGAGGAGGGGGGAAAAATTATTCCCCCCACCCACCGAGGCCAAGGCGGGCAGGGAAGGCGATTTGGGCACGGCATTGGGAGCAGAGGATGAGCAAGCATCTTCCCAAAGTCGCTTTCAGAGAGATTTTTTTTGGTATCATGCCTGGAAATAACCACAGCGCCAGATTCCCAGCGCCGGGGGATAAAAAGCTCCACGGGCTGCTTCGGAGGTGGCCCCATTTCAGCGGTAAGCGAAGCGACTGTAAATACAAACAGACTCGTTATTAATCATGGTCTGTAAATGTGGAGTCATTATCTTTACGTCCCTGGAAAAGTAATTCTCTCCAGCTTTTCAATAAGAACTTGGAAAAGCCGAAAGCCTTGAGTTCTGGAAATGTCATCCGCGGAGAAGAAAACCTGCGTGTTTTCACAGATTAACCGAATTTGCAAAATCAGTGAGTTTTAACGCACTTCCAGAGCTTAAGCTAAATGCTTTGTCCCTCTCCAGTGATTTATAATCCTGTTTTGCAAACTCTTCCTGTACCGCCCGTGTCACGCTGCACTCCACGGTGCCGTTTTATTCTCTACCCAGTGGGGCTTGTGGAGGAGACGAGGTGGGGTCTGGTTTACAGGATCTCTCCTCCACTGCCCGGTAGAGCAGCTCCTCCTCGCCTGACCAGGCTCACGGGTCGCAGAGCTCCGCGTAACGAACGATTCCTTCCGTAGGACCAACCCAGAAGAACCGTTTTCCAGTGGAAGGGACCATCAAGCTGATAACTTCAGGCCAAGGCGCAGCTCGGTGATGTTTTGTGCAACTCCAAGTCCACCGAAACACGTCCACGCTCGACAGAAAATACCTGGGAAGGTAACGTTGCTGCTGCGTTTACAGCCCCGATGCTCCAGCAGCCGCTCGGGGAGAGGAGCAGGATGAGGAGGAGCGAGACGCTGCAGACCCAGGACCAGCACTAGCCTCTTGGCCACGGCACTTGCAGCCCCGACAGCACCACATTAGCACAGGCAGAGGGAGGAAATCTGCATCGGAGCTGGTTTTAATTTCACGCGGCGCCTCTCTAAAGCTGAATGCGTGCTGTGTGCTCTGAGCGGATAGAGCGCCGGAGGGAAGGCGCTCGCTCCCATCCTGAACGTACCCACCACCGCGGTGGCTGGCTTGCGCTGGGGGTCAGCGCCCTAATTTTAAGCAGCCAGAAGGGTTCTGGAGGGTTTTTTTTTTTACAAAGGGATTTTTTTTTTTTTTGCTCTGGAGTAGCTGCATTGGGGCATCGCTTCGTTTGCTTGGTCACACGAGGGATCGAGATCTGACTCCCGATGGGAAGAGGGGACCATCTAGGAAGGATTATCCCAAGATGCACCAAAAGGCTTGTCCTTCTAGATCTTCCTCCGATTTCAGAGAGGTTCCTGCATCCGAATGTTTTGGTTTGTCATTTCGCTGATGTTCTAAATTACTAAACATTAGCGCTTGCTAATGTTGAGGTAACAAAAATAAAAGCTGGAGCGAAACGCTACAGCTAAAGCGGGGATGGGATGTTTCACCGAAATGCAATATTCTGAGATTGCCTTTTCCTTTCAAAATGGGCCATAACATCCCCAGCTCCGCAAGGCTCTTGGGGGAAGGCAACTTGCGTTTCCAAGCCTCTCTGGCTTTGCCGGCGCGGGCAGGGGCAGGGGCAGGGGCAGGGCAGGACTCGGGGCAGGCTGGGCTCTCGCTGACGGCAGCTCGGTAAAACCCGGGGCAGAGGTGAGGGGTCTGCACGATGTTTCATCCCACAGGAGAAATCCTGGGGGGATGCAGCTAAACCATCAGGGCCAAATTTTAACGTTCTCGGAGGGAAGTGCGTTTTCAGACTCTGTTGAATCAAATTGCCGAACCCATCGCCGCAGGAGCTCACGAACGAGCTCAGAAGGGGAGAACTCAGGGTGCTGGAGGGGAGAACTCAAAGCGATGGAGAAGTGCTTCATCGGCAGCTAATGAACATCATCGATGCGATGACGTCTGCAGCCACAGAAGCGCTTCAGGCATCAGCGCTCCGAAGGGACTGAGCCCACACGCCGGGTTCTCACCCCGGTCCCTGGGCTGAGGTCCCCAAGCCCTCCCTCCTCTGGCAGGGAGAAAGGGCTGTCCCCACTCGCAGCCTGATGGAGGGACCCTCTCAGCGGAGGCGACACCAACGGGGTCTGGCATGTCCCCGCTCCTTGTTTCCCCTGGTAGGACACGGAGCTGCCTCCTGCGCCAAACGTCCCCATCCCCAAACACTTCAATGCTCATTTCGCTGAGGCAGAAGCCAAACACCTCCGCTCTGTCACACAGGGAAAACCTCAGCGCTTGGGCATTTGAGGAAAATGTCCCCTCTCCTGCCTCCGTCCTCGAGCTGAGGACACACCTCAGGTCAGCACAGCAAAGAGGCCTCATGGGCACTTCAGAGGACCGAGCTCCGCGTTTCCCAAACACGGCGAAGAGCCCCCCGCAGAGAGGTGCCCTTACCAACATCTGCTCACTTGGTGGTGGCTCTTGCTGTCTCTGAGCACCAGCTCCCGGCGCAGCCCCAGAGCAGGCTCCGCTTCTGCTATCGAGCCTCTGCAGGATCAGTCATTTAAAAGAAAGACGAAAAAAATCACCCCGTGCAGTGGCCGCAGCCTTTTCTCATACGTTAGAAGTTCGTTACTGCAGGAGGAGCCTGAGCAGCGTCTCAGCACTCACATTTATCTGCTCCTTGACCCACCAGCTGCATCTCAGCATCTCTCAAATGTTACTGCATTTATCCACGTCTCTGCTGCAAATAACACCGCAGGGCGCAGGCGGGGAGCAGAGACCTTGGGAGGGGGGAGGACTCGGGCAAGATCCCTTGGGAAAGGAGACGAGCCTGACCCGAAGCTCAGACACAAATTGTTCTTGCTTCGGGCTTCATCCCTGGGTACAAGCTCACCCTCAGCAGCCCTTTCCTCGACAGATTCGGATCCCCCCACCCACGTGGCTTCGCAGGCGCCGAGCAAAGAGCATCTCTCACTTTGCCGGGCTTGGGAGGATGCGAATCCCTCCCACGTATCTCGCTGCGATGCTCCCGGCAGGGCAGCCCCACCAGGGTCTCGGCAGGGGATTTCAGTCCTGGAGCACCAGAACCCCAGCACGACCCGCGGAACCCTGCCTATCCCAGTCCCCAGGGACACCCCCAGCGCCTTTTCCCCGGGCAGTTTCCAGCTGCTCTTCCCCAGCCTGGAGCGTTGCTGCGGGTTGGGGCGACCCCAGGGCAGGACCCAGCGCTTGGCCTGGTTGAACCTCAGAAGGGAGAAGATCGAGAGGAAGAAGAAACAGAGAGGGGCCATTTGCTGGCATCCTTCTCCTCCCCTGTTGGCAAGGTCGGGTGCTGAGGATGAAAACCTGGCACACCAGTTTTTTCAAGGGAATTATTTGGGCTCCAGCATCTCACTGTGCTTGACCTTCCCAGCAAAGGCCAGGCAGGGACAGGATGGGCTCCACGGCCAGACGAGAACTATTAACGCTAACGGGTGGGACGTGGCCATGAGTAAAACAGCGGCATCTTTCCAACTGTCGAAGCCTGAAACCCTCCAGTACGGAGCGAGCAGCAGAGGGGAGGTCAAGCCGACGTTTGTTTGGTTTATGATAGGAGCTGTTCGATGCCGTCACCTACAAACCCAAGACTTGGCCCTGTGGACCCCCCTGCCGTGCTGCCGTGCGGTGGGATTTCAGATCTCACCCCCCAGTCCCACGCAGGAACCCCCTCCCAAGGCCACCCCTGAACGCGGGGCAGCGAAGCCTTTCTTTTCTGAACGCCTCCGGGCTGGATCTGGGCAGGGGGCTCACGCTTGCCCTGCCCTTCCGATGCCGCAGTCGGGAGAGGAGGTGCCGGGAGGCATCACCAGTTCAAACCTCCCTTTAACCGGTCACATCCTTCTACCTCCAGCCGCCCAGCCTGGCCTCGGTAATCCCAAATCCTAGGTATTAGGCATTTAATCTTGCATTTTATCATGTCTCCTCTTACCAGGGGGTCTGAAATTAAAAGGGAATAGGGAAGAGCTGAGCTTCTGCGGGTTTAATGGGTTCAGCCTGGTGGCTAAGGAGGACAGAGGAAAAGGCAGCGGTTCCTTTCGCTGCCTTTCCTCGGCGTTTCCCGAGCAGCTCTGGTTATTCTGGGAGAGGGGAAGTGATGCAGCATCAGAGGAGGGAGGGGAAGAAATGCCCCTTCCCTGGACAGAGGAGGAACTTGTGTTCTTGTCTCAGCCCGCCCCGGGCGCGAGGGAGCCGAGCGGCTCCGTGGAGCTGAGCCAGCGGCCTGGGCTGGAGCCCGCGGACACGATTTTCCATGATGCAAACTGGGGTGGGAGAGAGGCCAAGGCAGGACACGGACAAGTCAGGGGTTTAGAGCCTTTGATGTCTTCTGCATTGCAGGAAAGCGGGAGGCGTCTCCCCCCGCCCGGGCTGGTGCCGGGGCGGGCTGTGAGAGGGGCTGGATGCTGAGCACTGGAAGCGGCAGCGGGATGAACTGGGGACAGAGCCAGAGATGCAGAACAATGAGCTGGGAGCCGGGGATTCCCATTTCGGAGCGCTGGGAGCTGGCAGTGGTGCGGTTTTAGCTGCGGCTCCCAGGCGGTGCCCAGCGCAGGTCCCAGCTCCGCTTTGCTCCGAGTCCTGGGATATAGACCCCCAGTTTCCATTGCCCCCCCCTCCCAGGCTGCTACACATCCTCCGGACATCGCGGTGTTCGGAGCACAAGTCCCAACCCTTCACCAATGATGCCATCTCGCAGTCACCCCCGACCCTACCACTGCTAATCCAGAATGGAGCTGCCCTGGCTGATACACACACTTGTTTAATTATTATTGGCAGAACGGGGAGCTTTTAATTGCATCCTCCGCACCGCCCCAACGTAACGAGGGACTGTACTTTGACCTTGGTTGAAGTATCTACTAGCAACAGGTATGTACCTTCAATCTGCCGGTCTCCAGATAAAACCAGGCAGATTCACAGCTGTCGGGATACAAGAAAAAGCCCAAATGCTGAAGCTATAATCCCGCTTTTCCATATTTATCGGGAAAAAGCAGCATGTGGGAGTTTCAGCATCCCACAGCACCGACCACCGGCTGCTGGGGAAGGTCACTGGGAACCACCAGCTACTGGGGAAGGTCACTGGGAACCACTGTCTGGGAACCACTGTGGGAACTGCTGCACCTTGCAAGGAAGAAGATGAATTTTGGAAGAACTCCGCGCGCTCACGGCACAACACGACCTGCCAGCCGCTTAACACAGCCCAGATAAACTGATCCAACAGCTGGAGCTTCGTCAGGTGAAACTGCCCGAGCAAGCGGGCTCTGGGGACGGCCGAGGAGCCTGGGGGTAAAGCAGGACCCTTTCGGACCCGAACCTGCGGGGTCGATCCCTGTGTGGGTGTGCAGGGGGAGTTACGGGTTTGGAAACGGGGCGAGATGGGGAGGTGGGACGTCTCTGTGCAGCGTCGTGAGCCGACTGCACTCGCGGCACCAGGCTGCACCCCCGCGTCCTCGCTGCCCGAGCCCTCACAGGCTCCGTCCCAGGCACTGCCAGGGATACGTGGGCGATAAATGATCCAGAAATAGGAAGTTTTTAGGCCACCAAAGTGGCAAATCACCCTCCAGCAGCGAACCCGCTCCCCCAGACTATCGCCCTGCTAAAGGCTGCAATTAAGGCTAAAGTCAGAAGTTTTGCAGCAAATGCATTTTCACCTTAAAAATGAGAATGAAGGAAAAAGAAAGTGTGATGGATGAACCTTGCTCTCTTTAAAGTGAGCTCTCTCCGCTCTAACTCTGCCCTGATGCCAGCCTCAGCCGCCTCAGTGTCCCCGTACGTCGGGAGCCGGAGCCTCCCTGACCCAGCCTCACTCCGAAACAAACGGAACAGCAGGGTCTGGCGGGGGGTTAACTAAAGCCCCCATGTTGCGGGGCTGTAGCATCGTCCTTTCCAGCCTCAGCCGAACCTCCCAGCTCTGCGGTTTGTCCGTGGGGCACAGGAGGTCCCTCCTGTCCTGGCTAAGAGCCGAGACGCGGGACCCTCCTGGGGGTGACTGCCACCCTCAGCGGCACAAAACTGCCGACCCCTTCTCTGGGCTCCCAGCGGGGACATGGCTTAAATCCCACTGGGACACAAGGTCAGCACGGACCGTGTCCCTGTTGGGGCGTGGGAGAGGGTTGGCAAGGAGAAGCCAGAGAGGGTCAAAGCCCCGGCGAGCCGAGATGTGCCAGCAGATGCCCGTTTATCCCACACTCTCCTATGGGGGGAAATAGTGGAAATTTGGGTGTCAGTGCAACCCCCTGCCGCTGCGGGGCCACGCGTTGGGCAAACGCAACAGAAGACATGCCGGTGTCCCCCGTCCCCCGCTGTGCGCTGGGAGACGGGGCAAGAAAAGGGGCATCAGGACAGTTTCGTGTCACTACATCGGCTACGCGCACTTCACATGAACATCCCCGGAGCGGCCGCTCCGCTGGCGTCCCAGGCTGGCGCGCGCCGGGGAAAAAGTGCCCACAAATAACATTTTGCAGCTGAAACCCGTCGTGAGAACGGGGCTCTGCCCGCTCCCAGCCACCCGAGCACCCACATGGCAACCACCACCGCTTGCGGCAGCCGGAGCGGTTTGCATGGTGCACAGAAACACGCACACGCTCTCGCCCACCAGCCTCCTGCCCTCCCTCGTCCACGATGAACCCCACATGCTCCTGAGCCGGTGGCAAAGCCGACCTGCCTCCCCCCGCAGCCGGCGTTCGCCGGCGCAGGCTTTGCTGCACAACTCGCCGTGCCGAAAGGAGCCCGGCGTGAGCGCTCCCGGCGAAAGGACGGCTCAGCCAAGCCCTGCTCTGTGCTGTGCTTCGGTTCTTGGGGAGAAACATCCAAGAGCCGCTTCTCCAGCCGCCGCGGGCTCCCGCTCGCTTGGGACAGGCTTGGACGCGGCGGCGGTGCGGCCGGGCAGCACGTGCAGTCGTTTTGCAAGCAAAGCCAGTAACGCTGTTTGCAATTAGAACAGCCCAACCCTTCCCACTGCAAGGTCCTGCTTCTTGCCGCCGGACCTCAGCAAGCTTCAAAGCCCTCGCTGGAGGCTCTTGGCATCGGGCGAGTTTTCCCTCTCACCTCTAAGAGCCTCACTGGAAAGGACGCGCCTGGAGCAGAGGTGAGGAGGCTGGATGCACAGCCAGAAACTGAGGAGGGGAAACACCACCAGTTCCCGTGCTTTGCTGGGAAGCTTTACCTAGAAAACACCGAGCCTCGCACAGCCCATCCCCATCCATACGTGCCTATACACATATACATATATATATACACACATCCCGGAGTCTGGCTGCAGCCCGGCACCGAGTCCTGAGACAGTCACAGCCCAACAGCCACCAGCACAAAGGCAACAACCGTGACACACGCCGGCTGAAGCCCCTCTGGGGAGGGTTACCCCGTGCTGATTTCAGAAATGAAGATGTTTCACGGCCACCTGAGGACCGAGCAGGGCAGGAGACAGCAGCAAAGGGAGCCAGGATGGAGCGAGCAGGAACAACCAGAAACTGGGGGGTGGTTTTGGGGGGAGCAAAAGGGATGACTTTCATTTAGGGAAGCTGACGCTGTTTCCCCCAGCAAGTTTTCAATTATAGACGGGCTAATGGAAAAGCCGGTAATAATTATGTCCGTGTTGTGATGTTATGGAAAATACTGTAATGAGAGTAGGGCTGCGCTGAGCTCCTCGGGCGAGCAGCGCGGCCACGTGCGCAGGCGGCCCCACGCGCCCGCTCCCCTCCCTCCAGCCTCTCCAGCTCCCCACAAAGATTTCGGGGCTTGGGAACCCTGCTGGTGCCCAAAAGACTGTTGTGCTGTGGGTCAATGCCGTGGGTTTCTCCCACTGGGAGCGTGAGCTGGAGGGGAGTCAGCGAAGGTCTCAAGGCGTGGTGGCTCGCGGAGGAGGCTCTCCAGACCTCCGATCCTCTTCAGCTTCGCAATCTCCATCTCTGATTTCTTTTCCTGGAGATATTTATGGCTCTTTCCATGTTGCTTTCCATGTCCCACTGAATATTGCATGTGCTATGGATCCCCAAGGACCAATAGTCTGAAGAAAGCTGATTCTTCGCAGGCTTTTCTAGAGCTGCTAAATGGCACCTCTCCTCTTCCCCGGCATGATTGCATCTGCACGTTTACCACTGATTGTGTTTGCAGACACTTTCGGGTGTGATAATTAGCTGAAACCTGCCGAGGAGTCAAGCTCAAGGAGCATCTCTGGGGGCTGCAGCTGAAAAACAAAAGCAGCATCTTTCCTTTTCATGGGGGCAAGTGATGGAGGCTCAGCAGAGCTGGGTGGTGGTAGAGTCACCCACGAGGGGTCCGAGCCACCCATGAGGGGTCCGAGCCACCCACGAGGGGTCCAAGCCACCCATGAGGGGCCCGAGCCACCCGACCCATTTATTCTCATCCCTCCTGCCATGGAGTACTTGGCTGGGGATCCCAACCCAGATATGGATAGCAAGAAGCAAGGACTGGGAGCTAAAACCAGGGTAAAAAAACCCAAGAAACAGGGAGGAGAGATGTGCAGGTCCAAAGGGAAGGTGAGGAATCTGTGCCACAAGGCAGGGACCTTACAAAGAGACCTTACAGAGATTATCATCAGCAATTTATGTACATCTATACTTGCTCTAGAAGAGCTTAGGAACTAATTAAACAGCACTCGAAGAACAGCCCTGGCCTCAGCTCTCGCCGAGAGAGAAGCAGTTCCTGGGAGGAAATCCCGTACCGAGAGGGAACTCGGCTGTGGCAGTGCCGCCTTCCTCCGTGTGTGCTAGAGCCTCCTAATAGCGATAGGACATTTGGGATGATTTTCTGGAGAAAAGGGAAACGAGTCAGCTCACAAACCCTGGAGCTGTCCCAAGGCAACATCTTCCAGCATCTCAACACAACAAAGTGGGGTCCCCCTCGGTCATCCAGGGGAAAGGGACCACCTGATGAGCAGCGACTTTTGACACCACGTTCAGTAGAAGACTTGGATCCGGTCTCCAGGCGACCGTGTCTAGATGAAAACCAGGGGAAAAAAAGGAGGTGCCATTTGGGAGAGTGATTCGCTAACCCTGCTGAGGGGTGTGGGAGCGATTACACACGCGGCTCTAATAGGCAGGAAAATAATTAACACTGCCAAGGGCTCGAGTGTGATTTTATGAGTCCTGCTGCAGCCGAGCTCCCAGAGGAGCGTCAGGGAGGGTCATTTTTTTTTTTTTTTCCCATTCTTTTGGGACTATTTCATGATCTCACAAGCAACTATTGATTTTTCCCATCTATGGATTACACCGAGCAGCAGTGAATTAGTTGAGCCTCCCACCCTGCGAGGAACGAGCTCCAGCCTCTGGGACCTCACCCAGGCCACGCGCCCGCATCACCAGCCCCTGCAGCCGGGGATGGTTCCCAGCAGATGGTTCCCTGCAGTTAACCAGCGCTTGCTGAACATTGCAAGGAGCTTTTCTAGGTTAACCACACTCCAGCCTGTGCAGGCAGGCGTGAGGAACGAGGAGAGGGGAGAAAAATCCTGCCGCGCTCCTGTAATACCACACGCAATAAACACCGCTGAGAGCCTCCGGCACAGCTCACCCGCGGGGATTCACCGCGGCTGACCTCGGCCGTCGGACACTCCGTCGTCCTCTGGCCTCCCAAGAGATAGGGGGAAAGTCAGCGTTTCCACACACCCCATCCCAAACCGGCTGCGGGGGATTAATTCATTTCCAGGGGTGCTGGTTTCTTCTCCCTTGACCAGTGCAGGAGCTGAGATGTCTCGGACAAGACGTTCAGCTGATGCCGGTTTAAATGAATCAGACTTCTGTCATCGCCCTGCAGCTCTCTGGACCACACCAGACCACGTAAATCCTGTCCTATCTTATTTCCCTCTCCGCTGCACGTGCCCAGGGAGAAGGGATGAAAGCCGACAGCACTCGTGTGCGGCAGAGACGGGCTCAGGCTGGAGCTCTTGTCCTCACTTGCCCTCGAGCTGAGCAGTTGATGCTCCGTGTTGGAGCTACCAGCAGATGAGTCCACACCTATCCAGATGATGCTCTCCCCTGAAACCAGGCAAGAGCAACACACGATGGTCCCTCAAGGTCCAAAGCTGTTTGGCTTCAGCCCAAGGGCAGAAGAGAGTGACGAGGGTAACGGAAGGTAAAACCGTCCGTTATTTGCAGAGTATCTGCCACAGCAGGTCTTACCCCGCAGGATCAACAGAGGACTTTGTTTTCTTTATCCCTTCCAGTAATTCATCAGTTTTACTGCTAAACAAAGCCACCTCTTTGAAGGGGAGGTCTCCTTTTTTAAATCTTGTTTCAAAGCAAGCAGTGGATGATCCTAACCAGACCTGTCTTCTTAAAGGGAAGCAGTTGCTACTGCTCTGGCTGAAGACTCTGGAAGATCAAATGATGCTCTGAGAAATCACTTTACCACATCGTATTCCTCTGCAAAGACACCGTTACCCGATTTCCACCATCCAGAAGGACTTAAACACATACTCCCAGCTCTTCCCATTGATGAAGCTCACACAGAAACATCATGCATGGGTAACAGAAAGCTCCTAGAGAGGAGGTGGGCAGTAGCATGCTCCAGAAGCTCCATCATCTCACCATAAAGGCTGAGACACCCCAATCACCTGGGTGTTAGTTAAGCACGGCACCTTTCCCGCGTTGGTGAGACCCAAAGCTCATGGCTGACGACTTCTGCCATGTTGAAAGTCTCCAGCTGGGGTGGAAACTGGTTTTTGGGGAGTCTTAGCATGTTATGCTCCTCCTGGTTACCACCACAAGCTCTTTGTGGCGACAAGTGGACAGGGTTAATTCTGTTACCGCCTGTGCTCACGCCCAGCCCTTTCCTTTGCAGTGACAGCGGCGAATCTCGGCATTTTTAGCTCTTGGGGAAGAAGGCTCTTTGGCTCTGTCGTGGGGATAACTCTGCAGAAAAAAAAAAAAAAAAAAAAAAAAAAAAAGAGTCTGCTTCCTGCCCTGCTTACATCAAGTCCTCCTGTATATTTTGTAAGCGAAATTGCCTGGGTTTAGAAAAAACTCACTCTGCACCCAGTAACACAGAACACAACTGTGTTCTGACGCAAAGCCAAACCCGCTGCGCTTATCTGCAGTGTAAAGGGTTCCTTCATCTACTGCCTGCTGCACGGGTTGTCACGGGCGGTTCCCTTCCAAACGGGCTGCTCAGTGCAGAGTCGTGCAAAATCCTGGAGAAGCGGAGAAAGCAGCAGGAAACCCTCTTGTGGGATTTATGGAGAGGAGGGTGGGAAAGGGGCCTCCCCGTCCCTCGGGAAAGCATCCCCAGAGCCGTGCTGTGAGGGTGCTGCAATGAGATGAGCAACACAGCCCGAGCTGCGACCACCAGCATCGCTCTCCCACTCACACCAACTACATCTCCTACGGTCACGTATCCCTCCAGCCCAACCTGCAGTCTCTGACTGGTGAGCATCAAGATCCCAACAGTGTCCTGCGTCAACAGGAGTCTTTCTCCTTGGAGCACCATGGAATTCTCACTTGGTTTGGGTCACTCCTGCTGTGGTGGTGGGCAGAGATGGTGCTCCTGCCTGTGGCTTGGTCTTGCTCAGGCTGGATGAACTTGGTCCTCTCTATTCTGGGCTTTCTGGCTGTGGGAAGGGTCAGCAGCCTGTCTTGGTGGGAGCAGAGGAGGCTGCTGGAGCTGCGTTGCTGCTGACAGGGGGAACCTCGTGCTGATTTGTGATGGTATTTGGAGGAGCTGGTGGGAACGCCATGGGTCTGCCTTCACCCCGCGATGTCCCAGGGACCTCCGTCCTTTGCTGCCCAACCCAGCCCCTTGGGAGGGATGCAGGGTCAGGGTGGGCCTTTGGGAGAGTGGACATTGCTGGGAAGGTGGGGATAAAGAGAAGGGGAAGCCCATGGGCTCACACACGTGTGTGCGGCATTCATGGGTGGGAAGAGGATTGACTGCGGAACAGCAGCAGAATTAACCGATGGCATGAAGAATTGGTTGATGGGGAAGGAGCTTCACAGGGCAGCGGTGTTGAACAGGTAGGGAAATCCCACAGGCAGGACCAGCGAGAGGAAAAACAACCCAGGGAGTAAAGCTGAGAAGGTGCTACTGAGCTCTGAAGACTAATTAGGTTAATTCTTTCAGCATGTGGTGCGCTGGCACAGTGCAAGGAGGAAAAAATCTGTTTCGTGGGGAAAAAAAAATAATAAATCAGTGTTTCAACTATTAGTTTTTTTCTGAAATGAGGGTGCTTGAAAAGCTTTTCACCAAAACCAGAGAGCAAGACCTTTCCCCACCACCAACCAGCAGCAAAGTCCTGCTTGGGAAAGGGGAAATTTATATCTAAGCCCTTCTCTGGCCGTTCTCAATGCCCTCCATGAGAGAGACGACTTGAAGACGGTGTGAAAACCACCTGGAGAGACTCATTGAATAGTTGTGTGGTCCCGCTTGGGAACGCGGAGACATACCACAGCTTCCCCGCGCTCCGCTTCTGCCAGCAGTGACACAACCCAGAGCCGCGAGCCCGGGTGCCCCAGCCTGGAGCGGAAAAGCTTGAGTCGAGGTTTAAGCTAGTGTGTGAAGTGGAGGCGTTCGGGCAACCCCCGACCCGCAGAGCTGCCGGCACAGCCACGACCCCAACCATGGAGCTCGGAACAACCTTTTTTGGGGTTTTCTGAACGCTTGGGTGACTGGAGTGAACTCAAGCACGGACCTGAAAGGGAGCCCGGACAAGACGGTGCTGGAAAAGCTTCTTAAATCAGCATAGCTGCAAAAAGCCACCTTCTGGCCCAAAAGGACCCACCACCGATGACACGTGGGGACATCAGGCTGACCCTGGTGCAACCATAACCCTGGTTTTGAGGACAAACCGTACTGCAAAGGCGACACCCACACGATCGAAGGCACCGGTGTCGTACTCCGAGCTGGGAGCTGGTGGGGAAGGGGTTTGCTGGGGGGGTGCCAGAGCCCCCCACACCAGCTCCCCTCGGGGCTGCGGCACAGATACCCTGCTCGCACAGGTCTTTCTGGAGAAACGGCTGGAAATGTTCCAGCAGCAAATGTACCCTCCATAAGGGAAAAAAACTCTTGCTTACATTACAGGGTCTGGATGGTGAACGATGCAGAGAGGAGGGAGCGGCGTGGGGCAGCTGAGGCTGTACTTGGGTCCAGGATGGAAGAAAACCTGAGGGCAAGTGACAAGCAAAGCCAATAAGTGCATTATTTAGGGCGGGGACAGGTACTTCTCCAATGCCTGGGGAGCAGTGAACAGAGCTCAAGACCCACCCCGGGCAGAGCACAGCCTTGAACCTTTATGGTTCCTGGAAAAGCTGCTGGGCTTGAGGGTCTTAACTGGCCAGAGGGAACCCAAGGCAGAGACCCCACTGGGGTCACTGGGGGTGCAGGATCCGGCCAGCCCTGGGAGCATCCACGAGGAGGTAGGAGCTGGCGTGGTGCTCAGCACACCCCTCCTTTCACAGCCGCGCGGAACAGCGGGTTAACTGAGCCCTGATAAAACCAACACCTCAACCCTGCTGCAAAGGTACGACGAAAACCAGTCTTTAAAAGTACTTGAAAGGCGAATGGACTTGGCTTCTCTTTCATTAAGCGAGATGAGATGCTCAGCGGAGTGAACTGCGGCAGCCCCCGGGCTGCTCCCTCCCGTGGGTGAGCCTTGGGGGGGATGTGGACACCTCCTTCACCAGAGCGACCCTACCACAGCCCCCAACATCTCTCTGGGCCTGTTAGACAGAGGCTAAAATCAATCTTCCGAAGGAACAACACAACTCCAGCCCAACGCTTTCTCTCAAAATTAACGTTATGCATCTTTGGAAGTGACCAGCTCACACCACCCCAACCACAAACCCCGACACGCTGTGGCCATCGCTCCAAACGCAGCCCCTCACTTTGTGATGATAGGAGCAGAGCTCAGCCCAGCAAGTACCAGTTCTTAAACTCCAGAACCACGCAGCCAAGACCAACAGCCTCCTGTCCCCGACTGGAAAGTGCTGGCACGGGGGCACAGACACAGCACTGCTGCTCTCTGCCTCCTCCAAGGGAGGAGATAAAGGAGAGGACGAGGGGTCACTTGTTTTATTGTGCAGGTGTGCTGCAGGGGGTGGAGGTGGGTTGGGGGCTCCTTTTCCTCTTTGATGGCTCTGCCCCCATCAGCCGTATCTGTCCCTTCGGCAAATTTTCATGCCAGGGTTAAAAAGGAGCTGCTCAAAGGGGAGCTCAAAGCCCTGCGCAAGGGATTAAGTCACACAGTCCCCCACGAGGTCACACGATGGGAAAAAAACATCACCCAGCAAAGAAAGGCAACAAGTGAAGGTTCGTGCACGTACCTCACCACAGAGCTGGGTATCGCCGTCCTCCACGGGGCAGAGCTGCTGGAGAGCATGAGGAAGTCGAGGAGGTCTCTTCTGGAGGTGCCAGCAAAGGGATTCACTCACCTGCTCCACCGGAGTGTGGGCAAACGCAGCCCTTGGGTCACAGCTCAGCGTAATTACAAGGGTTTGATGAGTGTTTTGGGACAGGCAGAGTTCCAGGAGATTTGCTCCAGTGGCTGGAGCTGGTCTGAAGGGCTGCAACCAGGCTCATGAAGGGGGAGATGCTAGGCCAAAGGGTGATGCAAAGAAGTGATGTGGGTGGCATGTCCCTTCCACCGTCCTTTGTCTTCACCCTAAATCAGAGTTCCCCCAGCCCCTCGAGTGGGTGCACAAACCCCGATGGGGAACTGTGCAGGGGCCTCAGCACCAGGGAAGAACCAGCCCTGAGGAGCACGGTCAGGGCTGACCACAGAACAACTCGAGCATTCAAGCAGGCAGAAAAAAAACTACAAGTTTTTCCTGCCCAAGGAGAAATAACTCAGGACAAAAAAATTCCACGTGTGCCTGAGCAGAATAACCTGCAAATATAATCAGCCATTTGGGTGATGAATGTACCCTGCTCTGGTCAGGCTTCTCCATCAAACCCTTGGTTAAAATAAACCCCTTCCAGAGACATTCCGCCGTCACCAGTGCAGCGCCACAGACAAGCAGCATCCCGGCAGAATCCCGAGGGGACCAACGCAGCAAGTGAAAGCACAACCTGGTGTCACCCGAGCGCACAGCGAGCACCCCGGCTAACCAGCCCGGGAATCCCATCACGGTAACAGCAACCATCCGGGGTTTAGATAGAAGCAAAACACCTTGGAAGGGAAAACCCGACGAGAGCGAACGTTTACGCTGCTGATGGGATAGTTCAGAGATCGCGGCTGGGCGCCAGCTCCCCCGTGTTCTTAGTTTCGGAGGTTCAGCTAATGCCAGCTGCCCAACGGGGTCTGTGCCCGGACCCCCTCCTGCCCTCGGCTCCGTCAGAAACACCTCGGTGAGGATCAGCAGGAAAACTTCTGCCGCCCGATTCTGGGGGAAAAGCAGCTTGAGGGCAGGTGGCGCAGTGTTGCAGTTTACCAGCTAATTAGGAGAGCAGCAGCAGCTGCCCACAGGAGTTAATTAACACTGTTACGGGGGACCAACGGGGCACTGAGGAGATAAAGCAGACACAAAGACCCCAGGCTGCGGCATTTTAACATTGATCCACACTGATAAAGAGTTAAACACTCCAATCTGGACGCTGCTTTAGGAAGGCAGGGGGGTCTGCAAGAGGGAACCACGAGGCGTTCCAGTGGTCAGCAGTGGAGGACAGCGAGGACCTGGGCACTGCCTCTGTGGATGCCGTGGTCAGGGCTGCTGCTGTCCTGTGGGCAGTGAGCAGCCCACCCCATGACAGCACCTCGGGGCAGCGAGCCAGCCCGGCTCTCCCGCCAGCGCGTGCCGGGGCCAGACCCAAACACGAGAACGAGTGAGGTCTGAACTTTTATTAATTTTATTCACACCTCCACAAGAGCCCATCGGTGGAGCGCAGTGTCACGGCTGGCGTCAAGAATCTCAAGTATTTGTGTTGGGTTTAAAACAGGCAAACATTTCAGAGGCTGGACGGAGGCAAGGGGCACGCGCTCCCTCCCCCTGCACGTGTTTCCAGTTCAAGGAACGGGAATTTCAAAAATAAGCTGCCTCATCACATGACGGAGAGGATGTCAAAAACTTTCAAGCTTTCTGAGCTACAAATCCCTAAGCAGAGCATGAAAGTAGCAGGCAGGAAATCTTCTACAGCTGCACTGGCTTATCCCCTGAGCTGAACACAGGGGTTTTTTCCTTTACTTGTGGAGTTTTTGCTCTCGGTGTTGCCAAATGCTTCTGTCCGACTTTAATGCGATTCATTACCCAGAGCAGAAATTTGCTGCTACTGGATTACAAGGATGATCGTTGGTGACGGCACAGAAAAATGTTAACAGGACTGTCTGTCACGGAGGCACCCACGGAACAGACAGCAGCAGCTATCCGAAAAACGCGGATTGAGCGCAATCGAATTTGCGTGGCGCTCCGACTGACCAAATTACTGACACGTTCGGATGTCAGTTGGGAATTATTACTGCACGACAGATCGCTGAGCACTGAAGAACACCCTCTAAGGAAGGTGCCCCACAGTGTGCACAGCTCACTGATAGAAAGGGAGAAGCTCCCACTCAGAGATACCAAAAGGGTCACTCACTCACCAGCGCCAGGTGAGGGTCACTCCATCCCAGGAGGATACACTCGGACAGCGTCCCGATCCGAGGGGAGTCCTGGGAAGTCTCCTCGGCCGGTGTCCCGATCGGAGGGGAGCGTCTCCCACCGCACTGCCTGCTGCTCCAAGGAGAACCAACTCCAAAGGGCTCTCCAGCAGGGCCCCATTTATCCCCTGGTCCAGTGTAAACTGTGGTCATTTGCAGTCACCCAGCCAGGAGGCAGCTCACGGCGTCTGGACTCCCAGGTGCCAACAGCCCTGGGGCTGGCACCTGATAAACATCTCCAGGGCCCGTCTTCCGTGCAAGCAGTCAGGGTGTTTGCACTGCCACACTGTCTTAGCGAGGAGAAAAAGAGAAGAATGTGATGGCTTTGGATTTCGAAAAGAGGGATACAGGAACACAGACACATCCAGCAGTCAGAGCCGATTTAACTGGGCGCTGAGACTTCCCAGTCGCACTGCCAGCCCTCGGGAAGCTCTCACAGCTCCGGACTGCTTCAAAGCGATAGATTTGTATTTCTAAGTGACTTCTGGGCTCAGCAGGGCCAACAGCGGGTTTCTGCTGACACGGAGCAGACAACAAAAGCCTCCTAAAACCAGGCGGCATTAACAGGTTCCAGCTTTGTTCACCACGGAGCCACGACTTTTGGCTTTCTGCTTCAAAGTGCATGTTTCAAATTAGACAACAAGGCACCAGACAATCAAAGGCACCCGCAGCCCCTCGCCTCGACGCAGGCCTCGATCAGGATGGGGAAAAGGCAGAGCTGAGTCTGCACAGGCGGAGCCTGGCAGCAGAAACACGTCACCAAGCCCCACGTGAAAGCGGCACTCCCCAACGCGAGCGACATGGCATCAGCAACCGATGAAACCCCAAGTCACGGGGCTAAAAGATGAGCTGGTTGAGTTGCTTTTCTGTCTGGTAGAGATCAGGGAATTTTACACGTGTCCAGGGAAGACCCTGGCGATCTGTCTGCCCCTGCGTTCTGGTGGAGCTGCTGGATTTGACTAGGACACAGCTATATTAGGAGAGGAGTCAGGAGTGGATGTGCGCGCATTCTTGCTTGCTCTGCAAAGACAATTATCGGGTTACAAAAAAAGGCACAAGAAGCACATTCCTCCTCCTTCTCTCCCTAAAAGGGCTCCTCCTTCCTCCTTGCTGGAGCACTACTCTCGCTGTCACTGAACAATCTCCAAGTACACATTTTCGTCTCTGATCCAGCTGGCTTGGAAGCCTCTGGGATTAAAGATTTCTCTCTGAATCATTTCAGTGACTAGAATCTCATTGCTTGCTTCACTGAGTCTCTTCATCCCCTACCTATATATAGTAAAAGAGATGAAACAATACTGTATTTTGTTTTACTGCTGAGGGCAATCTGCTGTCCCCCAGCGTGGCTTCCCAAAGGAAGGAGGTAGAACAGAAACCCTGGCAGGACCTGCTTGCTAGGAACAAGAGCAAGGGGAAACGGCACTCCCCCCACCTGGCCGGGGGTCACAGCGGGGACTTTGGAGCAAAGAATGGCTCAAGGTTATGCAGCAAGTTGGTGAAGAGCCAGGAACACAACAGTTCGGCTACGATCCTCTGCTCCAGTTGTCAGGAAATGATTTTGCTTTGCCTAGAAGGCGAGTTGTGTCAGAGCCCAGGATGCCCCACTTACAATTCACGTCTTTATGCTGACGCTGGACGCACAGAGTGGGATAAAGGAACGAGACTCTTTGGTGAACATTATCAACAACAAAAATGTATTTTAATAAATTAAATTAATATCTTGCCTAGTCCTTAACACTGCATTAAATTATTTTCCTGTAGTTACCTGGCTAATATTTAATGTTTCAGCTATTAAATAACCCACCAAGCCTATGGCTTCTCTGTGGAAGGCTTAAACTCCTGAACATCTAATACAAAAAACAGAAGTTAACAGATACAAATGAACATGTAGAACATTAATCCAGGACTGAATGGCTTCAGCTGTGGGCTCTGCTCTGTTGACTATTGTAAGGAACTTCCTACTTCAGGCAAGTCACAAGGACCTCCTCAGCAGCTGGAAGGTTGGACAAAGGACATGGAGTGATGAGGGAAGGAAGACCAAGCATGTTCCTTGCATCACCACATGGTCACGGACAGCGTGTTCCCAACGGAGGAGCTGCAGGGCTGGGAGTATGGCAACAACACTGGAGACAGAGATGCCAAGTACAGGAGGGAGTCTGAGGTGCCTGCAGATGGATCATGTCTCACCATGCAGCGCCCTGCGAAGCTCCTGCAGCCCTGGGCAGAGGCTGATGGCACGTCTGCCTCCAGCAACACCGTGTACACACATTCACAGTGCTGGAAGGGTCCACACAGGCAGGATTCAGCCTGGCAGCTCTGACTGGAGGAGTGAAACCCTTTGCCTGTGCCACCTTTCTGCTGTGCTGTCAGCAGCCCAGTAGCCAAGGGCATTAGAACAAACAGGACCAGTAGAATAAACTGGAATTTAAGCATCAGTTTTGAAAAGGTCAGCCCTCCAGTCACAGCATTGAAGGATACAGGTGAGTTCCTCTGAAGCGCTTATTTTTCCTGTCTTATTACTTGCTTTTCTCAGAGTTCTTACACATAGGGAATATATTGAAGATGCTGGTGGTAACTCAGTCTCTTTCAGGCACTATCATTGGACATGGCAGTCGTTTTACTCAACACTTTCTTCTTGCTATTGCAGCTCCACCAATGTTATCCTGGATTCCCCTTATAACTGGAGATTTCTTTTAGATCTCCAAAAGAGATTAACTTACCAAAACCAAATTCAATTACAAAATATAATAATATACTCTTCATGGAAGTAAAACTGCCCCATATTACAGAACAGTGGCAGGAATTTTATGTCCTCAAAATATTTTTAACAAGTCCTACTTTAATAAGTCCTACTTAAAATCCACTGAAGTCCCAATCTGCCTCTTCTTCAGTCAAAGATCCATCCCCTGTCAATTCCTCGTGGGTTCTGCCAAAGGGCTCTCCTCAGTTGTCTTTTGCAGTGCTGAACATGAGAATGGCGTTGTAGATATTCAGGGCAGGACCCAGTTCGATACCGAGTACTTTAACGATGTTGCTCTGCCTCAGGCACAGGAAGGCCTCCCCATCTATCAGCTAGAGGTTGGAAACACAACACAAGGCACAGGTTACCATCAAGAGACAGGCAGGATCATCACTTCTGGTCATTCAATTAAACATTGAAGGGAGGAATGAAAGTCCGAACGCAGGTCTGGAGACTGAAACCTTGTATTTCTCCGTTGCTCTGCCAGCACCGCCCCCCACCACTGTGAGTTCCGAGGCGTGTTCCAAGGGTCTCAGACCTCCTGCAGCAGCCCTTTTCCTAGAAACAGAGAAGCCAAGGGTGGGCAAGGCTTTCTGGAGAGATCACAAGGAGGACACTTGTTCATTAGGCTTTATATGCACCAACTCTGCTTGAAAAAGCCAACAGCTGTCAAAAATCTTATGGCCTATTCACAATCTGTGGCCAGAAATGAGATCAGGAAATTCAAAGCACGACTATTCCAGAGGCGCCGATCCAAAAATTAATATATCACACCATCTACCATGATTAGAAATAGAGAGTCCCTGTTTCCTACGAGTAGATTCAACGCATGCTGTCACAGCAGCACAGAAGCTTCAAGCCCTGTTAAGCCTTCAGAGTAAAATTCAAAGCCAAACGTCCTTTTTTTTGCTGCTTGTTTTGGTCCGCTCTGCTAAAAACCTTACAGTTGAGAAAGAGGGCTGAGATGTGAACATCTGGCTACTCTGCCAACTCGGACGTACTATGCCCATAGACAGCAAGTCCCTGTCTAAAGAAACAGGAGGCTACTGTGAAATCGTTTTCGACGACACTAAATGGGCTTGTTCAGCACGTGGTAAAGGAGACCGTGTGCTGTGTAAAACATGGTGTAGCGAAGACATGTAACCTGTCTGACTTACACGCGCTCTCCTCACCCCCAGCAAGGCGACATTTGATTAGATCCAAAGCAAGTGAAAAAGAGGCCACCTCGTGAAAATCCAGGATGCTCTAGGTAGCAGTGAGCGAAATCGTAACATACTATTTTAAGAAGAGGTTAAAAATTTACTTGGGTTTACAAGAACCTCCACAGAGACACCACAGATATAATTAATATAAACCCCAAATGCTGCAGGGAAGAAGCCAAAGATTAATGGACACAGACAAACAGTATGTGTCTGCCTCAGTTATTCCATTAAAGTCCATTTACGGGGACTGACAGCATCTCGTCCTCGCACTTGACGTTCACCAGTGCAGCAGCAACAGCGGACATTCAACTCATCCAGAATAACCATTCTTCTATTTCTGTGGCCTGCTATCACTGTCTTTGGACCTCAACGACTGCTGGAAGAGGATGCACTGAACAAATTTGGACAAACATATAATGAAAGCAAAGAGCTGGGAGCCAGGAGATGCGGTTTCTCCCTCTCCAACCACACAAGAGACGGTTATCAAGCTACTCAACCTTCCAGTATGTTCACTGGAAATGACAGCAGTGCTCCCAGTCCACAGACGGCCACACAAGATCCCCGAACCTTATTTGCAAGCTGCCTAGAGTCTGCACTGCTGCAATGGACGCGTTAAAAATAGCTTGAAACAAATGGACTACCGCTTAAATTAAATAATACAGAGTCAAGAGTAGCAGAAAACTCCTGCAAAAATCCTGCATTTCAAAATGCTTTTGAGTCCAACACTATTACGATGCTTCATTTTTCACTGCATTGCATCAGAGATGCTTATTTTAAACAGACCTTCCCTGAACTGGACCTAGAAACAAGCACGGTATCAGTGCCTGCGCTTTATTATTCATTTCTTTGTTCCATCTTATTTGGACAGTTTTTAAAATTCTGTGCACAATTTGTTCTCTTCGTTCTTAATGTAAGCAGCAACTTGTCCCTCTCGCCCTGCCAAGACAAGTCTGCGAGGGATTTATTTATCCTGAACGGCGAGTGCTCAGGGGCCTGATTCCAGCTAACGGACAGCGCGGGAGGAGTTCAGCAGTCCCATCACTCACACCCGAATTCTGGCCAGAGACAAACCGCTAAAAGGGTTTTAATTTCAAACTGACCATCTGAATTGAGCATAAACCTGAAAAACCAACCCAAGCCTCTTTTGTTTGGCACGTGGAATCACACTTTGAGGCTGCAGCAAGTCAGGTATTAAAATAGAACACGCCTGTGCTGTTCCCTGAACAGAACACCGTCACTGTGCTCAGGAGCCGTTTAAATTATGGCCAGAAGAAACACAATCACGGAATGGTTTGGGTTAAAGGGACCTTCAAAGCTCACCCAGTCCAACCCCCTGCAGGGAGCAGGGACATCTGCAACCAGAGCAGGGTGCTCAGAGCCCCAGGGGACAACCTGACCTGCAATGGTGCCAGGGGTGGGGCTTCTCCCACCTCTCGGGGCAACCTGGGCCAGGGTCTCACCATCCTCAGTGGAAACAATTTCTCCCTTCTTTCTTGTCTGAATCTCCCTCTCTTAGTTTAACCATCACCCCTTGTACTGTCACTACATGCCTTGTAAAACATCCTTCTCCAGCTTTCCTGTAACTCCCTTTAATAAGCACTGACAGGCCACACTAAGGTCTCCCCGGAGCCTTCTCTGCTCCAGGCTGAACACCCCCAACTCTCTCCCCTCTCCTCCCAGCAGAGGGATTCCAGCCCTCCCACCATTCCTGTGGCCTCCTCTGGCCCCGCTCCAACAGGTCGACATCTCTGCTGTGCTGAAGCCCCCAGCGCTGGACCCAGCACTGCTGGAGGGTCTCACTGGAGCAGAGCTGAGGGGCAGGATCTCCTCCTTTGACATTGTGAATACATGGTGAGTGGCTGGATTCACTACAAGATTCACTAGTCACATCATACCTACCAAACTCTCACCACTGAATACATCTTCACTAGAAATCTCCACACTCAGCTAAGCTGAAAGTCTGGCTCATTCAAATTAATTTCCTTATTCCTGCCATACTTGGTTGAACAGCAGCCCACTGTGCTGTTACGCTGTGAACGGTGCTTTTCGCAACACTCCGTTTCTTTTGCTTTTTATTGTGTGTGTGCGTGTTTTTTGAAAGAAGGGAAAACAAAATACAGATACATAAATGCCATAAAATGCACTGCAGCCTGATTCATGCTGGAAGGCAGCCAGCTCTGGGGAGCAGTCACCTATTAAAATGCTGCCCTTTGCAATGCTTTCCCTCGGTCCAGAGGATGCTCTCAGTGCCGCACAGACAGAGAAGTTGCAGCCCCTTCCCTCAGGCTCTTACCATCAGAGCTGAAGAGCTGGACTGAGAGAAGGGGAGGTACAAATTTATCAGGGGCTCATAAAGAACCTCCAAAGTAACTGGAAGCTGAAGCACTGACAGAGACTAGATGTCCACGATCCCTGCAAAGAGGTGTGCTAAAACCTCAGGACAGCCAGACCCTGCATCTGCTGAGGCTTCTCAGAAGCCACGGTGAACACACCACAGACAGCAAGCAGAGTCCAGCCCAGCACGTGGCAGCAATGACAGGACACACTGCGTGCAGGAGATGCTCTGATTTCCCAACCACTGCTCATTCGAGGCAAGGTTCCCCCCTGCCCTCACCTCAGCCCGTGGGGGAAGCCAGCGATTCCTGGGAAACTCTAGGGCTGCCAGCCTAACCATGAGAGGCGGGGGTATGCGCTTGTTGGAGGGAGCAGATGAGATCTGCACTGCGCCATTCCACAGGACAGCTCTATAACCATGCCAAACCCACCGCACAACAGGCCAAGACAGGATGTCAAGCATAAGCTCAGTGATTGGAACTGCAGGGGAAATTTAAAGCAGCAGAATGCAATTAGCCACACTGGAATTCAGCTCGATGCTGAAGCTGCCTCCTAGATGCCACAGGCTCTTTAGTGACAAGTCTGAGTGTGGCTGTGCTCTCTGCACTCTAACGCCAGAGGAACGGGGTACAAAACCACCTCGCTACCATCAGACCCGCCAGTGGCCTGGCACAGGGTCCAGCCAGACTTGACTTACCGCCTCCCTGAAAACAGATGCGTATTCTCTGCAACCCGGTAAACACTGGATGAAGCTCACCACCTGCAACGATAGTAGAGGGAAGAGAAACCCAGACATTAAAATGGGGCAGCATCAAGCAAAAAGATTTCTCTATCAGAGTTCTACATGCAAGAATTTTAAAAACTTTAGTACTTACAACTCTCCCATTAATGAAGGATATATGCAAAAAACATCACTGGGCTGTTGCTGAAACACCCCTGCGCAGCGTATTCCAGTTACCTGTAAGACTTTCCCCGTCACCTTTTGACCAGTCATCTACAAGTCCAGTTTCCCCATGGCTCAAAAGGATCTTCACAAACTAACACCACTATTTTTACTTATTAAGAGCCGTGGATGGCTGTACTGCTTTAAACCCATCCACAACTTCACTTTCTCCATGGTATTGCTAGAAAGTCAAATTAGAAAGGAAAAAGGATGTGGACAGGCTCCTGTGATGACATGACTTTAAGAGACAAGATAAACCAACCGAATGAGCCCCACTGGTTTACCGACACTCCAAGAGCTAGAAAGGACCCGAGCGTGGGTTGTGTCGAATGGAGGGTGGGTGCACAGCACCCATGGAACCCACGGGACTAAAGGAGTGAAAGTGAACTTTACATTTCACGCTGGGGAAAACCTTTCTAAGCAGGAATCTGTTGCCATCTGAAACGACCTCCCCGGAGACACGCGACCAGCCCGGGGATCACATTATGTAACGCTAAGCAGCGCGAGGAGCGGGCCGGAACGCGGCGGAGGATGACTTAATATGTATTGTCTTCTCCAGCTGTAGCTTCACTGGTTCATAGAAGATTTGTATATCGAGGCATAATCAGATCAAACATCTCACGCTAATTGGCTGCTCCCCTGCAGGAACAGCTCTGTTTCATGAGGCGTATTTATCTGAGTTACAACAGACGTGACATTTCTTCCGTGAACACAAACAAACAGAGGGGTCACTGTCAAACAGGAGCTTCCCGTTAACTCAGGATTGTCACACTCCTAAATTTGCATCTCCAGCTGATCCCACCACTTGACTAACACTCATTCCCTTTCCCCAGTTCAGACCTCGAAGGAGCGGAGCCGCCAGCCTGCCCTCCGGTTTCGCTCTACCCCGGCAGAAGCTGGGTGTGGTGAACAGCTCTGACTCCGTTGTTTCCATTATATAACCTGAAAGCAGAGCATCCTCTCATGTTTCACCCTTATCTTCTGCTGGCAGGAACAGCTCCATTTTAAAGGGAACCCCTAAAATCCACATCTCCATCGGGCAGAGACTCCCAACGTTCCTCTGTAGAAGCACAAACCCCTACACAAGCAAATAACAAAATTCTACTTATCCTTTTGAATCCCTTCCCCCTTGCAATTAAAACACAACTGAACATCCCTCTGCAGGGTCTGGTACCTTGCAGAATATGAGAGACAGTTGGACCCCTCAGGGCAAGACGATAAGGGCCCTTTGGTGTCTATTGAGAGGCTGGCAAAAAACTCTGGGGAAAGATCTGAGCTTGCCTTGCTCCTATGCCCTTCCCTGAACAACTGCTGCTGGCTGTTGTCACCAACACCCCGTGACAGGCCTTTGATCTGTCCCAGAAGTCACCCCGCAAGCACTCCGTGCCACAGGAGTGACCCTTTAAACCAAGAGGAGCCCTGGGGTTTACCAGAAATGGAGAGAAGCGAGGAAGGAAGATGCAAGAGGAGAATACAGGAGGCAAGGTCCTCAGGATGTGAGCCAGAGCCTGGGTTTCGCTGAGCCACGGTGACCTGCCTTGCCCATTGCCACTGGGGGAGGAGAGTCCCCAAACCAAGACGTGGCGGCTGAGGGACAAGGGCTAGAGGAAAACAACACAGCCCCCCAACGGTGGCAGTGAAGGCCTGAACCATGGGAAAGGGCGAGGGTGGAGGGACTCCAGAGGAGGCTGGAGGAGGTGTTGGACAGGTCAGGAGCACAGGGGGATCAGGCAGATCCTCTGAGGAGGTGAATGCCGGCTGCCCTTCCCGCTGGTAACGACCTCAGCGCTCACGGAGCTATCTGGTGGGAGCGACTGCATACTGGTAAAGGGAAAGGGGTTGAAAAAGAGCTTTCTGTAATTCTGAGAACACCTTGGAAACTCCAGGCAACCCCTGTGGAAGGTGCTGGAGCAGTGCCAGATGTGTGTGACACTGAAACCACGCCGTACTGGTGTACCTTTCCGGCGCAGTCAGAAGGCAGCCTCATGGGCACCCCGCTAACATCAAGCTCTAGCAGAACTGACACCACCTCAGGAGACTGCAGAGAGGAGCTGGGTTTAACTGGGATTTAGTAACGCACGAGCAATTAGCACAAGAACAGTCCCCCCCACGATATATTAGCACTTGATGCAGGATTAACTAATGAACAATACAACTCCAGCATGTATTAGCATTCTTCTGTGACTCGCTATCCTTCCCTAGCTGGGCTCTGAAATCAGGGCAGGAAGCTTTCAATAAAGAGCAAAGCTGCACTCAAGTAACTGCTCTTGTTGACTGTTCAGCGTTACCGAGAGTTTCTTAGCTTGAGGGCCCCTAAACACGGCTGCTGCTCTGCCATTTCAGCTGTTCTCAACCAACAGAGAATTAAAGCAACGTTTTTTTCCTTAATGTGGGTTTTATAAAATAGAAACAGTTCCTTCAGTCTGAAACCAAAGGAGAATTTTACACCCCCACCCCTCTTGTTCCAGAGCGGCAGAATGGCCTCCTTTGTGCAGCAGAGTTCAAAGCACAACCCAAAGGCAAATGTTTGCCCTGTAGGAAGATGTCAGGAGCCCAAACGCCGACAGATCAAACCTCCTTTGGACTCACTCAAACACGGCAAGTCCTGCTGCTTTCATCTGCCAGAGCTGCGGCTGCATTTCACTGCACAGCCCGACCCTGCGAGTGCTCACACAGAGGCCAAACTGATTCCCGTGGGCTTCTGTGATGAACATAATCTGCAAAACCAGCTCCACTTTACTGAAATTCAAGACAAAACATGTAATGACTTTGGCCAGTCCATTGTGGTGCTGCCACTGATCTTTTTAACGTCCCATTCACACTCCTACTGGCAGTTGAAACTCCATCAGCTGTTTCAGGCTGCAGCACAGAGCGCAGTTTAGTGTATTCAGGGCTTGGCATCACTCTATCCAGAGCACCCTGAGCTCCCTGCTTACCTTCATCTGCTATCAAACTAATACCCCAGTTAAATTCACCCAGCACTTGCTTTAAAGGTCAACTGGAAAGGACAAATTTTATTTGGCCTGTATCCTTCTGCTGTTCTTCCCTCAACCAGCCTTCACGTTTACCCAAAAGACTCTGATTTTCATGTCAGAGGATTAATTGTTTCTGCCTCTACTGATTTTCTGCAAGACCTTTTGGAAGAACCATCGGCAGTTTTCTCTAAAGAAGGATCTGAACAGCAAACCTTTCAGAGATTTTTTTCCTCCTTGCTATGAATTTAAGTCAAACACATTTTCATTAATAAAATAAAAAAGTAGTAACAAAAAGGCCCAAGTTTTAAGACGACACTAACTGCTCTACCCCCCTTCACCACTGCTGCGGTTCCTGGCTCCTGCGACTCTGCAATCCCACCAGTCTCCCAGCAGTTCTCCAGCAGGAAGAGCAAAGACAAGACTGGATTTATCTGGTGGAAGAGGCACTTAGGGAAAACGCACTTTCTAAAAGTCTCTGAGGACTCAGGAAGAACAGCACCTTTTCCCTGCTTTGCAGCTTACCTACATCCTTGCAAGCACGACATCACAGCACATTCCTCTTGAATTAAACGGCCTGCGATTAAGCGCCAGGATCCAAATGGTCACCACTTCCCCAGTAGAGATACAAATATTATTTATGCCCAAGGCATTGAGGCAAAACCCAACTACTCAGCACACAAAAGACACTGGCTTTTTCACACACCACCTAATTACGGGAGACATCTCAAGGGCCAGGACTGCAGAGACACATCCTGGCGGCACAGCTACCGCTGTCAGAAACCAGGTCAGGCTGTGGGCAGTTTTGTTCCAGGGGAGTCAGGCAGGGACAGGCAGGAGGAGTGGGCACACACGGTGCAGTGTGGAATGATCTGCAGGGTAAAAGTGAATCAGCAGCACAGTCACAGGAGAGGCGGGGAGGGAGAGCAGAGAGGAAATCTGCTGTCAGAATCGTGATGCAGGCCTGAGGACTAAAAGATCAAGGAGTAAATAAAGAAACAAAGAAAGGGAGGGAATCTGATTCAGGGAAATGAACTGTGGACACCAGGGGGTTCATAGGGATCCTTCCCCTCCCTTATAAAGGGACCTGGGTATAACTTCTCGCTGAGTCAGCTATGGCATATGCAAAGCAAACAGAAGAGCAGTGCCAGGCAAAGGAAAGGAAATAAAGATGTCTCCCAGTTAGCCCTCCAGGGGAGGAGGGCTCTGGCATTCCCAACCCCCAGGAAAGCAGGGACAGGTAACTCACCTCTTCCACAGTCCATGTGGCCACATCTCTGGCCGTGAGGCCCGAGACCTCTGGCAAGAGCTGGCAGTGCCTCTCCCAGACCAGATGGAAGCGGTGGGTCGGGTTAAAGGCCAGGGAAAGCATGAGGATGGACTGGTGGGGGACCTGCTGGAGATCCAAACCAGGGTCTGGAAAAGGAAACGAGACAAGTCAGAGCCAGGCTTCAAGTAGGAGCAAGTACAACAAAGCAGAGGAAGGGTCACACTCTGAAGGGAAAAGCCAGGCAGGGTGAGCAGACAGCCAGGCTCGGCCACTGCATGGCACGCTGAGCTTTCAGGGCCCTCCCAGGAAGGAGAAAGAAAAAAAGGTAAGATATGATTGCCAGGCTGGAGGCTTTATCCTTAACTTCTTCCCTGGAAAGTGATGTCATGCTGCTAACAGAGAAGATGTTTGCAGCCTTTTATTGACAAGGTGGATGAGTTCTGGTAACAGCATCTTCAGCTGGAAACTAACGGCATCATTCCAGCTCGCAGCTGCAGCCAGCCTGCACCCTGCATGTCAGCCGATGGCCTGAGCTCCCGAGGAGACTCCCTGGCCAGGAGAGCTGCACGTTACCTCCAGACATCGACTCCCTCCTCACGTGTCAAGTGACGGGAGCTTTAAAAATCAAGGCAAAAACCAGGCAGAAATCACCCCTCCCTAATGAGATCACTGAGCAGTGCAGAGTCATACTCCTACAGGGACTTGCCTGGTTATACAACAGGAGGCGAAGCAGAGGATGGCAACAAGACGGGAAACATCCCTCTGGGTTACAGCAGTTAATGTGTGCTGTGCCCTCGCCGCCTGCCCTGCCAGGCCATGGGCAGGGTGTGCAGCTAGCCCAGCACCATCCCATGGCAACCGTACAAAACTCCTGCTTTGTTCTCACGTTCAGAACGGTACAGCAGGGCCAGCGCTGGCCTGGCTGCCGCTCGCCTCAGCTGGCTTTGCTCGGCGTTAGCACTAACGGGGGTTAGAGGCTGGTGTGTAGGATCTGTGCGGTGTGCCAGTCGCGACGTGTAAAGCACAAAGAAAACAGTTTTATAAAGCAGATTTCCGTGATATGTCTGTTCCTCGCCAGCCGAAGGGAAAGCAGCACTGGAGGGTCAACCCTCATCTAGGGAAAGGTCACGCCCTGTCTCCACCTCTGTCATCTTATCTCACCCACACCTCCCTATAGGGTGTGGCATGGCAAATAATCCAGGTCTCTCTTTCTAATAACGAGCCCAAAGAGGGAGCATTTTAAAAGTGCAGCCTGAGTAAGAACTGCTCAGTTCAGGAGCTGATACTGCTGGTGACAACAGGGCACAGGACACTGCTCCTGGGCAGGCTGTCACCTCCCCGGTGGCAGGGGACAGCTGCCAGCCTTGCCCCCACTGCAGGAGGTTCTGTTTGTGCCCAGGGTTTTACGTGCTGCCACGTCCCTACTGGATGGGCACTGCTTCTGTCAGACTGTCTCTTTTTCTTCTCTCAGTCCAAATCCTCGGGGGGTAAGCGTCCAAACCACGAGCTCAACAAATGACTTTCCCTTTGAGAAAGATGCTGGGTCCTAATAGTTTAAATGTAGATGGGACGAAAGCTCTGGGTAATTGGGAAACGACAGGGCAGTGGATTAGTGCAGAATTTCCATCCACTGATTGTTCTCTGTAAGGTGAGCGCGAAGGGAGAGCAGACAGCTCTCTCTGCCAGCTGCAATGGCAGCTCATAGCTGGCAGACTCCTCCAGCTCTGACTGCAGGAGTCAGCACTAGGTAAAAATGAGTATCAAAAAAAACCCTACCCCCATGCTATCCACCTGTCCCAGTTTGTGCCTGCTTAGCTATTCTGGATTGGAGACTTATTACCACGTTAAATCCTCCTAAAAGCCTGGTCAGCTCAGTTCTCTGAAATGGCTTTTTATAGTAAATCTGAAAGTTAAGCATATGGTTTGCTAAAGTGATATCACAAAGCTTCTCTTAAAACTTAACCTGTCACATACCAGAAAATAAAACCAAAAGGCATTGGTTTTCCATTTCATGTTTCGTTTTCTTTTCCATCCTTAGGAGAAAAAGTCACCACCCAAAATGATTCCGATTACGTTTCTAAAACCCAGGCGGGTCTGAAGAAGTTGTTGATGGAACTTAAATTATCTGGCAGGTTTTGAGCACGTATCCCTTGACACCTCAGCAGAACAGTCCCTGACTGCTTGGGGAACGAAAACCCCTTCCCGCTTCAGAGGAGTGTGCAGTGGCACAAGGGTTAGTGCCACGTTGTCTGTTCCATTAATAGATACGAGGCTTCACTCTACAAAGTATAAACCCTTCACTTCTAAGGAATTTTACCCTTCCTCCTCATTTTAAAGGGAGACCACCACCACCACCTCCAGTGTGTGCTTTCTCTTGACTGTGGAATCAAACACAAAAAAGCTGTCAAGATCTCCATGCTCCTGGTGACTGTGGTATATTGTACGTATACGCAGACACACAGAAAAAGAAAGAAAACTTAACTAACCTTCCGCATTGCCTTCCTGTTTCACCAGCTGGTACTTTACATGGGCCTGAAAGCCTGAGCACTCAAGCCTGAAAGCATCAATTACAAAATTTCAGAAGATACACAAATTGATGTAATTTTTTCTCTGCACAGAGATTAATGGGACTTACAGGAATCACGAACTTTCCCCTCTTAAAACAAGCAATAGCACTGCTCCATCCCCAGCCTCTCTAAGTTAAGGACTATGCTATTAAGTTCATGGCTAGAACTCAGATCTGAATTTGCTGCAGGAAAGAGAGAGACCAAAATATCGGAAGGGAGGAGATTTACCATGTCATCCTAACACTCTGATCAGATTGGGCTGTTCTTAGTTACGATTTACATCTGTGTTTCAGATATCACAGCAGCATCAAGAAACACAACTGTTAGTGCATGAAAATACATCACAAAAATCTTATTTACTTCTTCTGTTCGGGTTTGATGTCTGCAGAGGAATCCTCTCCTACCCAGGCTCTCTTCTGATTGTTTTCAGACTGTTCCGACAGGTTCTGAACACTGCTTTGACATGTCTTTTTATTGTCTTCTGTGGATTTTCAGGAAAGACAGATAAATGATAGGAGCTCAGCTGACATCCTCGTTCCCTCTTCCCGGGGGAGAGCCAAGCTGGCTGCTCCTTGCAAGTGAGAGCCACAGCTACCATCTAGTGGTGGAAGCTCTCCTCTCCCCCGCCATCACCACTGGCACAGTACAAAGTGCTTTTTTACTCTTCAGCATGGATTGAGAGAGATTACGGGAAATGCACCAGCCCCTGTGGACTGAGGCTCTGATGCCTGCAGCGACACGAAACACACTGAAGCATGCGTTCAGGTGAAATCTAGGGATTTAAGAGTTTTTAATCTTGATACCTCCAGATCGCATTTAAGAGTCTCCACAACGGAGTTTGATGCACAAACTGAGACACACAGTTGCCCAAGGAAGGCCAAGCAGTGGGGTGTCACCAGATTTGCCTGTTGAATTCAGACCTCCCACTGCCAGGAAATTAAATACTAAGAAGAATGAAAATATATTTACAATTTTAGAAGCCATTTATTTGGGAGAATCCCAAAGCTCCTTCAAGAGCTTTATGGTGCCATTGGAATGCAACTGATTTGGTGTTAAAATTAGGAAACAGCACATTTCTGGGATGGGAGGAGGCAAACTTTGGCCACGTATGCCATTTGGCACATTTTTTCTGGCCAAATGTATCTTTAAAATGGTATCAATCTAAGCAAATAAATAAACTTTAACATGTACATAAGCCTTCATAAACAACAAAGACCAAAATTATTGCTGGAATTTGCTCTAGGACGGGATTTGTATAGACTAAAGGTGGCAATAACAACAGCCTTCATGTCCAGGTCTGTCCCCTGGTGGTTTTAACCACCTCCTGCAGTCCAAGAACTAACACACAGTTTGCTTTGATGCTGCTCAATTCCAAGCTTTTCATGTAAGAAAACAAAATAGCTGTAGGAGCTCAACTTGTATGCCAAGGGATACACATAGACTCGTTCTGCCTACCAGTGTAAAGCAGCTGCTGCTGGGGTGGATGGCAGTTACAGTTTAATAGCGCAAAATAACCTCACCTGACAGTTTTAGGACAGGAAACGAAGGAAAAGAATATATTTTAAATTGAAACAGCAAGGGAAAAATTTATTGAGACAGAATGCAATTTCCTCTGGTTGGAATGTGACCAGAGCAGCAGGACTGAGGAATCAAGAAACCTATTACAGCATCTGAGGGTATAAAAGCACACTGCTCTTCCTTCTCAGGCGGTCCCGAAACAAGTTTTCTTTGCTGAGGTTTTCATCAGAATATGGGCAGTCAACTAACCTGTGTTAAAGAAAAAAAGAAACACACACACACACAAAAAAAAGAGATGACGGTGCATGTTTTTAAGTCATAGCAGCCTCAGGCAGACATATCCATCAATAAACCCAGAAAATGTGACATCGGAGACACTCGGGGAGATTTTATTCCCCAGTTTAGGCGTAAGAAAGCAGGGGGTTATGCAGGCAATTAGAAATCAAAGTCATGTTTTTAAAGAGTCATCTCAGAGAACAAGCAGAGCTCTTCCTGCGACCTGCTTGTGTGAGCAATATTTCATGAAACAAGAGAGTCCTGCAACTTTCACTCTGAAAAGTTCAAAGCCCTTTACCACGCTGTATACAGCCAGATCTTCACACCTCCCATCTGAGACTGTTTTATTGCTCTTTAAAATAGTTTAATTGATAAAAAAGCACGGAGGAAATCAAAAGACAGTTGTAATGAGCTGGCTCTCCTCACTCTCGTACGTCAGTAATCTACCCCCATGCTCTCCCTCTGTAACTGTCTCCTCGCATGCTGTTCTAGGGTTATTATTTTACCAAAAAAAACTTCCTTCAGTAATACTGGAATGTGGGACTTGGAGGGAGTTAGTCAGTGCTGGACTGCACTGCAGTTGTGATGATTATACCGGTATAAACAGAATTTATGATGAAACAGCACATTTAGACACAAGAGGGAGCTGCGACTGCAGTTATAATAACGATCTCCAGAACTGTGTCACTAACCCTGAGGTGTTACTCCGTGCAGTGCAGGTGCTTGTTGCTGCATTATTATTATTACGGACAACAAACTGTGACAGGCAGAACCCTTAGGAGAAAATCTCATATACATACGTTTCATGTGTTCTGTATTGTGGTCCATTGACATGGCCGACACCGTGGCAGCCTGGAGTAGGACACGCTTGTTTCTCTGCTCCCATTCCATGAGCAGCACCTGGTAATGAGGAAAAGTTCCACAGATCTGAGAAACGCTCCCTGTGTCTGAAGAGCAGAGCGCACCTAGCACAATTATTCAACATGACAGCGTGATGTCATCACTTTACCTGGAGGGACCTGCAAAGCGTGTCCGGTTCTTGCACACCAGCCTATGGGATGGATATCGGGGCTGTCTGCATCGACCCAGAAATCATACTTAAAGTTCCAACCGTCAAAATGTATCTAAAAGAAGTGCATAGTTCAGTGAGAGCTACAGTAAGGACACGACTCAGCTCTTATTTTAACATCCCCCTTTGTGTCACCTTGCTCAGCTTGGGGCTGATTCGTTCAACTTTTCAGTCAAGCACAACCATCCTTTGTGCTCAGCGCAACTGCTTGTTTTCCCGACCCCGCATCTATGTTTCGCACAACAACCAGATGCTGGTGACACAGTCAAGTCACAGGGTCTGCACGACAGCACAAGCCATGGGGTGCCCCAGCACACTGCATACTCAGTCTAGGCAAACTCAATTGCTTATTTAATTGTTTTGTTTCCTAAGGACCCCAAAACACCATAAAAGCCAAGCAGTTTGGTGAGTTTTACAGAGAACATGCTGGGATTTTCTGCTGGATGAAAAGACTGGTAATAGCTCAGCTCCAGGTCAGGTTAACAGAGACTTGGGCTCACTGCAGTTTAAAGGCTGCTGGGTTGTCTACACGGCCAGGTCTCAAACAAACGTATGAACCGAGTATTATGCTACTAAATACTGGCAAAACTTGACTTTTGCTTGTAATCACAGCATTGAGACTGAGAATCAAACGGCTAATGGGGAGCAAACTCCACTCCTGCCCAGATAAACATCCTTCGGGAAGGAAACCTGGGGCTGAGGCGGCTCCACCAGCACAGTCTGCGCTTTAGCTGGTTCATCCTTTATTTCTCAGAAGCCAAAGCGTGACAAGTTTTTGGCAATACAGTTATGTGAAAAGAATTAGTTAAAATCCATTTATGTAACAAATTCACACTGGAGAATAAAGGCGCTTCTCCCACGTGTACCAGGGCTTAACTTGCTTTGGGTTTTCCTTTAAGTACGCTAGGAAAAAAAAAAATTGTCAGGTAGCTTCCCAGCGGCAGAACATGAATGCTGCCTTCACTCACTCGGATCACGCAGGAAGCGCTAAGGGACGGAAAATCACGCTGTCAAACATGATTGCAAAATAGTTACATTAAACCAGTCGCTATTAATACCAGGCAATCCCATCAGATTTCAACAGGACAAACCACAGAAACCGTTCCCAGCGGACAGGCCTCAGGGCTTGATCATCTGCAAGGTGCTGGTTTGCTGCTCCTCAGAGCAAACGGCGTTTTTTATGTACTGCCAACCACTCTAATTCTCAGCACAAGGGCTCTGCCCTTGGAAGCAAGGTCATACCTTAATGCGATAGTCGTCTACATCAGCTATTGTTGCTACTCTTATCAAGATGGGATTTCTCCTGTCCACAGCCTCTAACTTCGTATTAACCCGGAATCCGTGCACAGGACGCTGTAGGAGAGGATTGTAAGCAGAATGCTGATAAGTCCGGGTGTTCAGAGCCACTCACCTGCTCTGAATAAAATGCGCTCAACTTTTCGTCTACCATTCCAATGCCTTCGCAGCTCTGGCCCCTGATCTCACACAGCAGATGGCTCCAGAGGTTAAAATTGGCATTTCCTAGAGGATTAAGCTGTGTGTTTGCCAGCAGCGCAGAACTACTCGAAGTCTGAGCTTTCTCAGCGCAGAGGAGCATTTCACAGCCAGAGCCAGAGGCACTTCCCTAACAGAAGAAAGGCCAGATTCTACCACAAGCTCCAGCGACACACAGACTCTGCAGCAAAACTCCCAAACACGGCAGTGAGATCTCTCACATCTGAACAAGGACAGTGGCCAGTTCACCACTGTCTCATACCTGAAACTCACCACCACGTGACGTCTCTCTTCACTACACGACATCTGACATCCTTCTGGGCACCTGGATATTACAGCCTTACCTTCGTTAAGCAGGTTTCCACCTACTTCTCATGACAATGGCATCTGCTTGTTAAGAACTGCTGAGAGCTGCGGTGCTGGGACTCGAGAGCCACTCCAGCCGCAGGAGTCTCCCATCTGCAGTTGCTGACCCTCAAAGCCTTTCTCTTGAAGCTCAGCGGTCAAATGACTTTTGTAAAAACTCCAGAAGGTCCTTTGACCTGATGTGTGCCCTGGCAGCACCCACGGACGTAAACCTCTAAGTAACGGACAGCGCTTACCAATTTTTCCATTTCTCTTTAAATGTCTGACTGCAAATTCCTGCCCTGACCTCCTCAGCTGGGGGTTACGGAGCACTGGATACTCATTCAAAACACATCCTTCTTCACCCGCGCACACAAAGGGCAGGGTTTTAGCAAGAGATGATAAATCATGTCTTTGAACAAGAGTGGGTTAAGGAAAAGAGGATCATTACCATTCTTCCAACTTTCCTTACTCTTTTTACGCGGGGTGGGGAAGGAGGTCCACTTTGGAGCTGAAAGGATCACAAACTCCAAACCCCAAGTTTCTCTGTGGTCGTTTCACCCAAACGCAGACATTTATCCACAGGCTCTCAGCCACACGACACACCGGAAGCCAGACAATCTTAACTGCTTTTAGTCTTAAGAGCATCTTACTGAACCAGCCAACCTTGTCTGACTTCCTTAAGGAAGGAGCCTGAGTGCTAGAGAACAAAACCCTGCCCAGAAGAAGAGCTGGGTCGTGTGTTTAAGTCCTGCTGAAGGGCCGCTGCCATTTTGACAATAGCTTCTGAATGGTTTTGAATTGACAGCCCAAAACAATGGGCTGAAATAGTGAGGCTGACAACCAAGTTGTCTCCTCCTGCATTTCTGGGTGGAGGAGGAGAAGGCAGAAATCCAGACACAAGATCCGCTGTTTGTACTGATGATCAGTGTCTCCGGACTACATAAGAGAGCTCTTGAAAACTGTTAAAAACGAATTCAGAGAGAAATGTCTGTTCTGGCTCTCAACCCGTACTTTTATGTAGTGATTTCCTGTAATTGCTAGCTGGAATAATAATAATAATAAAGAAAAATCAATAACTGTGCCGTGCATTTGCACTTCAGACCAACCAAGCCAAAAAATAACGAGGTTTGATCCTGAAAGAGTTCTATTAACTGTTGATATATCAAATGCCATTTTTTTTTTTTCTGTCTCGTTTTCAAAACACAGCCTTGGATGCTAATTTATATTCTGGAGTTTCATGAGAGCCAGCATTGGCCCTTCTACTATTCTCACAAAGCCAGATACCTGAAGGAGCAAAACAAATGGCTGCAGAGATGTAGGTAAAACAGGCAAAGGGGCAGACAAGGCAGCTGCATTCCTCCTCAGGAAGACACTTCACTTTGGAGGAGTCCAAAAAGGGGGTTCTCCCTACTGAGAAGGCTCCCTGCCCTGAGCAAAGCCCTGTCACCTTCGCATGACACTTCTCAACCACTTCTATCTTCTGAAGATGAGGGAGGAATGCTGTAATGACAGGTGGCTGAGGACTTCGGACTGGGAGTTTGACATAGGTTGTACTTCACTTTCTTTTTGTATCATGGAGTGTTTTACTATCTCTCCAAAATATTTGCCTTTACAAAACTACTGCTACTGTTCCTCCCTTGTGCAGAAGACCAATTGCTGCATTCTGTGTCAGACGGCCCCTTTAAACAGTTTGGTCCGAAGTGGAACACTGAGCTTTGCAAGGAACCAAAGGGCAGTGGGGAGTTTTTTGTAAGCTTTGCAGGAAACAAGAGCGAGCTTTCTCATGCTTAGAGAGGAGCGATAGTAGTGGATTAATTGTAACATTAACGGGTTTTCCCCATAACGAACTCATAGTCACGAGATTTGTGGCTGGACGTCAAAAAGATGTGAACTGGAGAGAAGCTGCTACAATAGTGAGTTCTCCCATGCTTGTAAAACTCTTCTCGAGGAAGAAGAGTAAAGATGAAATCAAACAACCACCAAACAGCGACCCAGTAGTGAAACTGGGCACGTGTGAAGTTCCAGATTATGTCATTGACAGGTGGAGTTTGGGGCAGTCCACACGTACGTACTGGCCATACGTTACATGAGGGGCGGCTTTACCCTCTGCTATAAAGGTCGTGCTGTTTGGGCACAGGGGCGAGGGAGCTACACGGAAAAAGGGGACCATGCTGCCCCCCGCGGGGACGCCCGCAAAAGGTCCAGTACCCACCGACGCCTCATCCCAAAAACAATCTATGCGGGGGACGCTGTGGATTTGGACGTCCCTTGCTGTCCTAGGGTCGGGATGTATATGAGCTGAGGGAACTTTCTTCCTCCCCCACCCCAATTCATCATGATGAATTGCACTTGGACAGACGGGAGTGCTTATCCTGCCCTCGAATGTCCGTGGAGTGCGTTGTTAGTTGTCTCGATCATATTAGCAGTGACTTTAATTGTAATAGTTTGAAAGCCTAAATTCTAACAGGGTGTGTTGTTATTTGTCTTAGTTGTATTAGCAGTAATTTTAGTCATAATATGTTAAAAGCCTAAACTCGAATAGTATGTGGAGATATATATATGTAAGTCTATAGTTAGTCTGTTTGTAAATAAAATAAACGCAGTTACCCTTGTGTGCATGCTTGCGGTTATCTTTGTGTGCGTGCCTGTGGTTTTAATCACCCCGGGATCCTATGAATCCTTACTGGAACACATTCTTTCACGCTCATGTTCTGAAGGTTCCCATTTTCCAGCACTGCTGGGATTTTATAAGCACAGCTCAGAAAAAGGCCGAGCCTACAACGGGGGCAACGAATGTGTCCTAGTGACAAGCTTCGTGATTGAAGACACTGTCTGCCCAACTCTGCAAAACCTCAATCCAAGGGATGTTCTAGAGTTCAGCTGTGCTGCAGATAACCCTGGCCTGTGGCCTTACAGCTCTCTGAAGAGGCAACAACCCAGGCTCTTCCTATTTCCTGACACCCACCTTGCATCCTACAACAACTTCACACGGACATCTGCTGAAATCTGGCAAAGATCAGACTTGGTTGGGTGGAGTTTCACCTCCCTTACCTGAGGCTTCCCTGATTGCTTTTCCTCCTCAGTCCCAAAGAGCTCACCAACAAAATACACAGGAAGGAAGCAGGTATTATAAGAATACCCTAACTTCATCACAAGGAATGCAGACAAGTGTCACAATGGCACAGAAAAGTTTCTAAATGTATTGCAAAGTTCAGCAAGGCAAGCCAGCAGTGCAGAGGAAGCGGCTAAAAACCCCCAACTTTAAAGTACAGGGTTTTTTAATGAAGTTGTTTTAAAGGATTTGTTTTGTTTCTGTTCACAGTGAGCTTCCAGATAAATGCACTGAATTCCAATGGAAGAAACAAAAGCTCGTGCCCCCAAGGTTGAGAGAACCATCTCCAGTGAGTCTGCAGGATGGAGTCTGGCAGCGATGCTCCATCATCTGTTAGTACAATTATTTCTGCAGAGGGCACAGCTGGCTCCTCCCTGGAAGAACTAAGATCTATATTAGAACTATAAGTCCTTGACAGGAACTTCTCACTCCATCTCAACTCCAGCCTCCCCAGCAAGGGGAAGAAGGATTTGCACAACTGCAAGGTGAAAATATTCTAGAGAAGTTTCTAAAAGTTCACGTGGAGAGGACACCTGGCAGAGGAACTGCACGCTTCTCGTCCCTCTCAAACATTGTCCCCCCACCCCTTCCACCCTTCCCCACCAAAAGCCCCCAGTTCCAGGTCCACTTCTGACCACCATGAAGAGAGAGGCTGGAAATACCTGTTCAACCAGCACCAGCCCTGCTCAGATGTCAACTGGGAGATGCCCTTTGCCCACACAGTCAGCCCTCAAGCAGCAGACCAGCTCTTTCCCCTCTCCAAGCCCTCCCTGAGGCACGGAACTGCCCTCCACACAGCCCTCAGGAAGCCACAATTACCTGTGTGGACTGAAAGCTCTTCCCTTAAATCTGCCAATGGAGTGAGTGAAAATGTTTAGTCAAAAATCCTTTCCAAGACAGCTTTTCATGTCAGTTTTTTTTTTAAAAAAAAACAACGTTGTAGTCTGCTGTGTTTTGTTTTAGCAGCAGCGAGAGATGATCTTCAAGTAAAAACCCCAGTTTCGCCCTCTTGGCACAGACATGGTGAACCACTGTCAACTAAAGCACTCATCAAGAAAGGGCAGGTAACAGCAGTTCCCCCACCTCCTGACCCAGGACAATCAAAGAGATTCACCAACCAGTTTGAATGCTCTTGCTGGGGCTGCCTGTGAATTAGTTTCTTCCAAGTATTTCTCCCATGAGAAGGCTTCAGAATCACTGTATCCTGAAAAAACCAGAGAATTAACATTTAAGTAAGAAAAGCCCGCAGTTATTGTTAAGAACAAGAGAAGAGCAGCTGTCCAACTCCCGGCTGTTAGCACGGTGCTGGGAAGTGCTCTGTTCATTCATACCCACTCCTTATAGCACACGCAGCAGCACCGCAAGTTTCTCCAGCCTCTACACAGGACTTTAACCCTGACCTGAAAAACCTGAAGAGTTCAGTTCTGTACAGCTTCATCCATGCTTATTCTCTAGAGAAAGCTGCCAGTTAAGAGCTAGGCAGAGGATCTGGTGACATGCAACAGCATCACTGCATTAATTCGCTATTTTATTAACTATTCTATGTGTGAGTGTCTGCAAGGTTGTGCAAACTTTCCGTTCCCTGCTACCTACTCAACCACAGCTGAGTAAAACCAGCAGTCTGGAGATGAAAAAGGCTCCATCACCACTACCACAATCTCAGACGCTACGTGGGTGTGCTACTCTAACAACAACAGGGTGTCTCTCCCTGGCAGCTACATTTAAGAAACTGCTCTACTTTTTTCCCTTCCTGTTTCAGGATTTTTTAGCCTCAGTGCTGTTTCCTTTTGGCAGGAGGGCGCAATGACTAAACGCACAGGACAGTCTGCAAATTGCTGCACATAAGTCTCTCAGCAGAGACATCAGAATCGACTGCAGATTCTGCTGGGGGCACAGTCAGTCGTGGTATGAGGAGAGGAGCTGCATGCCACGGCCCTGCTGCACGTTCCAGGAGCAGGAACAGATGTGGTGTTGCAGAATAGGAATGTTTATAACCCGCTCTGCAAAGGCACAGAGACCAATTCCTCCAGTGCAGAGCAATCTTGCAGTGCCACCCACTCTGCTGAACTTCATCTGCAGTAATTACAGAAATTCTCGCTCCAGGGCTGTCAGTCCAGCAAACAGCAGACATCGCTTTTTCACTTCTGTTATTTTTGAGGCGAACAAGCACTTCCAAGGCCTAAAAACAACATTTGATTTTCCTGTAGGTTCAAGTCCTTTTTCATTTGCCATTCTCTTCATTTATTGCGTTCCAGTGCAGCAGGAAGAGATGTGGGTTCAGTTACTCCTTCATTTCCAGAAATTCCATCTTACCTTCTATGAAATCACGACACTGATTTCTCTTTCTTCCAGCTCACCTTAAAGGAAACGCTGCCAATACTTCAAAGTTCTTTCCCTTCTGAAATCAAACTTGATTACAAATTAACAAACCCCGTTTCACTTCTTGGGAAAAGCCGTAAAACAAAATAAAGTGCAGTGACAAAATATGAACAATAATATTGGTCAGTCAGTAGAGAGAAGAGCTCTGAACGGAACCTGGAACTTCAAATACATCATCATGTGGCAGATAAAACTTGAAGGGTTTTTTTTTTTACTGAGGCAAGAAATAAGTCTCACTTTCAACATACCAGGTGGTGTTGTCAGTGGGGTTCCAGTTTCTTGGCAGTAGCCAACAGGACGAATATAGGGGCTGCTCGCTTCACACCTGAATCAAAGAGGGAAAGTTGGCACCAGTCAATTTTAAAGCAAAAAGAAAAGCAGCATTTCAAATGCAGTCTGATTCGCCTTCGCGGGGTTAGCAGATGCTTTCAGTGGGTGTGATGGTGATGTAAAAGGCAAGCCTTACCTCGTTCAAATTCATAACGCCAAGTTGTCAAGGCATTCAAGCTGCCCCAAAAGACAGGGCAACACACAGAAGAATGTCTGGTGCTTTAAAAAAACTCACCAACAAAAAGCCTCCCACACACGGACGGTACCAACCACAGTTCAGCCTGGACACAGATCACCCAGGCTGAAATGCAGAGGAAGCAAAGAAACAAAACCCAAACTCTGGTCCCTAACTGAAACACCTTTACTGCGGAAGAAGGGGAATTATTTTTAAGGTCTTTGCCAACGACTGCATGTTACCCATTCATCCCAGCTGAAACCCTGGGGTAGTTTGCCTGGTTCCCAATTTTATTGCATGTTTAGATCTTCTGAGTCCCCGAAGGAGGCAACGGGCCAGTCTGAGATAGCCCCTTTTGTCACTCCCGCTCCAAGGAAGGAACCAAAGTAGTCTTTTAGATCTAGGAAAAAACCTGTGTGTTCTCAGCCAACCTGCACTTTGAATCTTTGTTTGCTTGTGTTTCCCATTAAAATTTTCAAATTCCAAACATGGAGTGGAAACAAAGCTTCACAGGCTAAAATGGTAAAGGAACAAGATCTGAAGTCCTGTAAATGGGAACCGCTCTGCATGACCTATTTATGGCAAAGACAGAAAAGACCACGTTGCCACCAAAGTGATGCCTATTCTGAAAAACAAACAGTTTTGCACTGAGCCAAGTGATGAGCACTCAGTCAGCAGGGCAAGCTACTGGGCAACTGCTGCTTTGTAAAAACCCACAGTAATTATTCAGATGCTTGAAAACTGATTTAAGATCCCAACCTTAGTGACTACATTTAAAGTAATAGATATTACCCTTTGTGGAAGAGTGAAACAAACCACAGACATATGTTAGAAATAGAATCTCTTTACCAGTAGTCATAAATCTCATCCTGGTTATCAAAATGAATTAGCAGGCGGTTGTTCACCACGTCTGCAATGGTTGCGACACATATCAGTGATAGATTCTTCTTGTCCACTGCCTCCAGCTTCATTCCCGGACGAAAACTAGAGGGAGTGACGGGCTGAGGAGCAGGACATCAGGAAAAGAAAATCAGCCACGTTCTAGGTCAGGCCATTTAAATTACCTTTATAAACTCATTTGTGGCAGGTTGTAACCTCGAAACTCACAGACCAAAACTCAGGATAAGTTACTAGCAAGAGGTCTGCAGTCAAGATCGATCGTTACTGTATCTGAAAAGGAGCTGCTGTAGCTCGAGTAACACAATCTCCAGGTACAGAACACCACAGATGCAAAGGCTGAGGCACAGGGAAGTGGAGCAGAGCTCCACGCTTGGGCCCTGATCCTGCAGGAGTCAACGCTCTGTCCATGTGCAGCGTCAAATCGCCAGACCATGGACACTGCGTCATCTTAGTGACACCAGATGGGAGGGAGTGTTATATGGGAGCTGAGGCTAACAACCAAACAGAAACCAACAGTGGATGAAGGATGAGTAATGCTCAAGATCCACAGGCTCATAATGAATCCCCTGACACACATGGGTATGCTGCTGGAAACCAGAAATTATTTTGGAAGTGATTAAATTAGAGAAAAGTGACAAAAATACTTTGACTGTAGGGACACAACAGAACAGATCATTGTAATGTATTTAATAAATGGTAGAGTAAATCTTTTCCTCCAGTGTTAAGGAGGAGGGGAAATACAAATTCTCTCTCTGGAAAGTCAGGGGCTGAGGGAAGGAAGAAAAATTGTACTAGTTTCCCATCTTGAAAATAAATCACAACAGGAAGCAGTTTGCATTGGATTGTACCATGGTTGTACCTCTGACACGAGCATATGAAAATATTCTGGTCAATGCTCACTTAGCATCAGACCTATCGGAAACATCTTGTATTCAACATCACCACTTACAGCACTGAGGGTCTTAAAAAGGCTTCTTGGAGCTGCCTGAGCTTTGCAATACTTCAGATAGAAAGTCCAATTAAATTCTCCCTCATCGAACCCTAGAAAGAGAGATAAAAAGATTATCTTACACAGGCCCGTTACACTCTGACTGTTTTTTCAAAAATGCAGATTACGTGGGAAGAATATGAACTTTGCATGGGAACAATCTTCAGGGGTTCTGCATTTCACCTAAAACTTCTCTCTCTTTGTCAGCCTAATGTCCAATCATTAATTTCAACCTTCAAATATTTCTAGGAAATTGAACGCAGAAAAGAAGCAAGCTCTGAACCCCAAAGAAACTCCTGATTTAGAGTTTCTAATTTGACGGACAACAACAATCGTTGGGACTATCAAAAGGAAGGTGGTTTGTCCTTCTGCAATTCACCTTCTTAGTTATGCCTCTTTAAGCCACTCGAGATCGAGCTCCACAATGAAATCACACTACAACTGAAACATGCAGAGCCAGGATAACAAGTTCTTAGCAGAATTTATGGTTTCTTGCACATCATTCTATTCTTCTTTCATACCTTCAGGAGGGAGCAGCTTACGGCTTGTTTCTTCGCACCAGCCAACAGGATAGATGTCTGAGGAGTCAGCATTAACCCAGAAGTCGTAGCACTCTGGATAATTGTCAAAGTGTAACCGCATCCTGTACCCTCGCACCTACAAGCAGGGGAGCTCCGATTAGCACAAAGAAGTTGAAGAAAAACACAATCATCTGTATTTGGATGTACAGATAAAAGCAAATGTATGATCTCATTTATTTCTCAAAAGTCTAGTTTTATTTTTCATCATTTCTGTCTCCCAGTTTCCACACCCCTCTTTCCTCACTTCAAACAGTTGAAAATAAAACTGGTCAGTGGAACTTCACTGACCTATTCCTCACACCTGTGTGACAGTATCTGGAATGCAAACGTAGCCCAAGAACGTCTATGTCTACACCAGATCAACATAAATGCATTTTAACTTGCTTACATGCCCTAAGAATTAGGGCCTAATAGTGCATACAATTAATGGGTTTACTATTGTGAATTACAGTCAGAAAAATCTGACAGTAGAATTGCAGGTAGAGATCCTTAACCAGTGTCACCCTGAGCTCCTCCGAAGCATTCATTAAGTATGAGTATTCTTTGTTTCTACTTTTTATTGAAAAAGCTCAGGACTTTTGGAACCAAAGACAGGAAGAGCAACTACCTTAGCCACTGTGAGAACACAGAATCGAGATGGGCGTTCAGGATCCAGCCCTTCCAATTTCATTCCAACTTTAAATCCATTTTGGCCGTATGAGAATGACTGATACTGTGAGCAGGGGGAAGAAGGAAACACTGGTTTTTAACTCCTAAAGACAAAAATCTATTGCACAGCAGTCATCAGATACACATAAGGCTTCAGATTTTCAGCTTAGAGAAGAAAATTCTATCACTAAATGACTGCTGCTTTAACAGGCAGGTGCGAGTACCGAGATCAATAATGGCATGATCACCATACTGCAGATTTACTTGTTACTCTAATTAATCTCTCAAAAACACTGAACCACGAGCCTGCTGCAATTAGCTCTGAACTGATCTTCCAGCAGATGCAGAAATGAGCTCTACTCGAACAGAAAAGAAGCCCCTTTGCAGCCCAATGCAGGAGCACTGGAAACAAAAGAGCCAGGAAAGCTAACAGCACTGTGCCTGTGGCAGCACGAGGTCAGTGGTCCAGGCCTCCCCAAAAGGGAACTTCTCATCTTCCAATGGAAAAAGGGACAAGACATGTTTGATCTGAAGCCCGTTTACACAGTTGCTCCAGAAAACAGTTGTGGTTTTCATTTACTTGCAGTCTTAATCCAAAGTTAACATTTGTAGTAAAGGCTTAAAAGAAATCGGAACTGGAACCGCATGTGGCTCATCGCATCTGCTGCAGTTTCTGACATTCCTCCTCATCTTGCTCTGGAAGGTGCCAACAGCCCTTGGCTTTGAAGAGCTCACTGGGAGCTGAACTTTTAATGTGGGCTGATGCACTGGAGTGCAGAAGCAGCTTCACCAAGGCTAAACTCATCCTCCTCCACCTTCAATGCATCAGACCACGAAAAAACACAACTTCCACCCTCCCTCTGACAGTCACTTCTCGCTGACACAATCCACCGCAATCACAGAGCTACTGACTTGCAGTTTTCTACAGAGGAAGCCTGGAAGGAGTGTTTTACAACCTCAGACGAAGCACAGGACATATGAAAGACATTACGCCGTCTTGGAGATTGCCTGACAGCCCATTTATCCAGAGCCACCCAAAGCAGGGCAGAACAGTCCTTGTTTATTTCGGAGTGAGATTCAACCAGCGGTTTTACAGCCTGGTTTGGGATGTGACTCACAGGGCAGACGTTTGTTTCCACCATGCTTCAGGGCTGGAAACAAACATGGGGGATTTTACTGCCTGCTCGCACTGAAACAACTCATAAACGTCACTGCTGGCTTAAGGGTCGTCTCCAACCCTGCCTTAGCAATTCTGTGATGTTGCCTGGAAAAACACAGCAAGAGTTCAAAAAGCTGCCAACCTCTCTGAACAGTTTTCGGGAAGCGGCTGGCATCCGTTCCGCTTCTAAGTAGGAAGCCCACTTCCATCTCATCGTCTTTTCAGCAGGAGCTAAGCAATCAAAAACAAAGAGGAAAATGAACTTTTCCCTCCTGTGCCTCTGACTCTGCCCTCTCTCCTCCCACGTACACACCAACACTGTTCTGCTGCTGCACCCCACCGGTGTCAGTGTCACCCAGCTTTTGAGGAAAGGTTTGAATTCCAGCAGTAGGGAAACTGTGGTCGTTTCTCATTAAAACACCCCGATTACATCTCAGGTCAAATGAATTGTGGCACCCGGATTGTTGACAAGTTGTCAAGTTGGGACAAGATATAGGAACTTAGAACTGTGAACAATAATTCCTTCTCCTGATATTTCACAGAGGAGTAAGGGGTTAGATAGAAACTAAAAGCAGCTCAAAGAGGTATATAACTGCAGCTGAAATAAACTGGAAACAAATTAAAAACCAAGTGAACTTTTGTTCAGTTCACAAGATTTTTTTTATATATGCATGTATTTGCACATATATATTCAATATATTATATACTAAATATATACATATACTTATAACCTGCTAACACCGCAGTGCATCTACTAGAGAGGCAGCTACCAGCACGCAGATGATGAAAACAACTTGGGTAGGTGCTTGGCTTCACTCTAGTAGGACCACGGTCATACAGAAGGAAAATGACATTTTAAATGCATATTAAAAATCTCCCCCCAGCTTACATAGTCCTTTAAGGTCCATAATAAACTTTACATACAGTTTGTAATCAGTCACATGTTGTTCACAACGTGTTTTCTGTTTAGCAGTCTAGTCTGTGCCTATGAAGCTCTCCAAAGTCAATGGAAAAAAAGATTCTGAGTGTCTTCAGCGAGCTTTGGACTCAGCTGCCTCCTCTGAGACCCTCGACACTGTGCCCAGCACACAGGCAGATCTAGGTTATTCCTGCTAATACATTTCAGGAGACTGACTGTGGTAAGAGGGTTATGTACCAAATAAGCTATTCTGCGTGAAATGAGCTCTACTGTCCTTTCCTCTTCTGTTTACTATTATTCACTTTATAGTAGCTAGTAAAAAAAAAAAAAAAAAAAAAATCTATAAACATTAAAGGAAAGAGACTATGAGCTTAGCTCACCTTCTTTTACTGGTTTAGTGTTTCCGTGGCTTTTCTTATTATTTGATTTATTCTTCTCCTAGACACAGATATGTTAAAAAAAAGTTTAGCAATGTTGTTTTTTCCTCTCTCTTTGATCATCTCACAATGCAGGTACAATAAGGATGGAACACGTAACTAACAGGACTATTAGCTACCATCACTGTCTTCTGAATAACCCTGTGAGAACACCAGTGGGGTATGTTACGTACATAACCTTGATCCTGCAGTATCCTCAAGTGCTTTATGAATTATTTAATATATACTACTGAAGTTCATGTAATTCTGGCTACCAAAGAGCAGCACGGCCCAAAATCTCCATTATAACACACAGGATTTTCTTTCTGCAACGTAGGATTTACTGCTCACGTAAGCAACCTCCTGCAATGCTCCATTTCCCTTTTCCCTGCAGAGGTTCTGATGTCCATCTATGCCAGGGACTGGATACAGGAAAAAAAAAAAAAATCATTTATGAAGCCCTAAAGGAAGCAGAAGCTTCAGGTAACCACTGTCATAGATGCACACCCCAGAAAATGGGGTCTCCCTGTGTCACCCTTCGAGCCAGGCAGCCATTCACATCTCTTCCATGTTTAAACTCATGTTTAATTCACCCAGGGTTGTCATTTCAAACCAAAAAGGGCAAAACCCGAACTGCAAGGCTGCCTGCCAACATGCCCTGCCGGAGGGGCAGTTTCAAACGAGGAGGTGGAAGAGACTGAAGGCAGGTACTTCTGAAAACCTCTTACACACATGCCAGAGAAAAGGTGAGCAACAAGATGAGTTCAGCTGTTCACCACATCGAAGGTTCAGCTTGCATTACCAAGGAACAGTCCCCCAGCCTCTCGGCATTACAAAAGCACATGCAATACGTGGATATAAATAAAGGTGTTTGGCCCGGAAATGCTACGCACGTGGCAGCGGAGCATGGGCTTGCACAAAGAAGGGCCCTGAAGGGAGGAAGATGCTTAATGGAAGTGAAGAAAAAAATCAGGTCAGGACTGAGGTACTTCTCATCTGCCATTAACACGGGTTCTAGCAGTGCAGTGAGTGGACAGACAAGAACCTAACAAAAAGCAATCCAGCTCTGCGGTTTGACACTGATCTTCAAGTATCAAGCGATAGTACTTGCCTGTAGGTAAGTGGTTTTGGAGGTGTGTGTTTTTATGACTGTGGAATACAGTTGCTGCACAAGGCCCTAACTACACCTAGAAAGTTACAGTCTGAAATCTTGACTTGGACTTCGCATGGACTCTTAGCCCTCACGACTCCTCAGAACAGATGTTCTCATTAGTGATGTACATCAGGGTCAGACCCAGACCATTCTTGAGGGCACAGAACAACCCCCCTCGGCTCCGTTTGCTCTGCAGAGACACAGAACAGTCCCGAGTATTCACAGTTCTCTTTAAAGAAAATACATGCAGCCCCATTTACCTTATTCTCATCTGCATTTTCCTCATTCTCATCTGCATTTTCCGCACCATCCTCAGACTCCAGAGGCAGTGTTCTCTTCCTTCTGACATGTTTGACAGGTCTGTCAGTCCCAGCCACCTGACAGTCACTGTTGGCAATAAGATTTCTACTATTTCCCCTGTTTCTGCAATCATCGGTAAAGTTTCTGGTATCACTAAACATCCAAAATTGAAAACAAAATCAAATTTTAAAAGTTCAACAATACTCCTGCAGTACTCCCTCTGTCTCTTTACCTCCTTAGAAGACTGAGGATGTCTGGGCTGAGAACCTAAAGAAGTGACTTGTGTCTGCACGATTTGCCAGATACGTATCTGAGAACAGCATTCCAAAGCACCGGCACAGCTCCTGCCGCCAGAGCAGCTCAAGAGGGTTTTTCATTTTGCCTTTTTACAACTCTACAGGAAGCTAAGCCATCATCCCTATCTGTAGGACGGGGAACCGAGGCATTTCCTCAGGCTGGGAAGAGAAACGAGGCCGGAGCTCTCGAGAGGAGCTTTGCTCTGTCAGGCATGGGAGCCCCAAGGGTGCCAGGAAGGTCATTGGCAGAGCGGTGCAGCTGGCTCTGCCTCAGCACACGCTCTGAGGATCCCATTCTACCCACAGCAACACATTTCTCTAACACAATGTCCTCTTTAAATGTTTTTAAACACAGAACAGGAAGAACTTGGGGTTTCTTTACCTGTCCCTGTGCTGCTGGGAGCCTGTTAGAGTGTAAGGCTCTCCACTCTTGACGCAATCCATTTGCCCGACAGTTTGGATATTGACGGTGGGCACGGCTCCACTGGGCGCTGCAGAGGCAAAGGAAAAGACAACTATTAAATTAAAATGTTAAAGCACTTCTCATACAATTAGTTCTGCCAAAGTCCTTTACAATCTTTCATTAAGTGACTCTCAATATCCCATTGTGAGCAAAGTAATTGTCATCTGTGCGCTGGCACACAGCAAGCGTTCCAGCTCAGTACGGAAAACCCCTTTTACCTGAATACCTCAATTTCGGAGAACCCTGCCCCTGTCAAAGTGACAGAGGAGGATATAATCTCAAGGCTATCACCAGGACACAGTTACAACCCTTTTGATATTCATTCCTAGTAACCTCTAACTTGAAAGACAAATGTCAAGTAAGTCCATTTTGTTTGGCTACTTTTAACAGAGTTAAGTTTAAAAACTTCTGCCTTTAGATATACTTGGTACAGATGAAAATCCTCCATAGGCAGCCTCTAAAAATAGCATATTATTGATGGGAGAACAGAAACAATTATTTCTGTATCTAGCAAGGGATATCTATCAAACTTTCATCTGAAAGAAAGCATGAAGATGTAAGGAATAACTCCAATATATCATTCATGTTTACTTTCACCTATGCAAATCCATTTATGTTTAATATTTTAACATAACACAGTTGTTTTGGTCCGCATTACCAGGTGCCTGCACCATCCTCGTGCATTCTTTACTCAAGTAACCTGACACGCAAATGGTGCACAGGGGCTCCTGTGTGTTTGTCACTCCCACTCTGCATTTAGTGGCACCGTTTGTGTGCGCTGGTTTGATCAACCCACTCTGGAACATACCATTAACCATTTTAAAAGCCAAAGAGAAAAAACACACCACACAACCCAGAACACTGGAGACACTTTGCTTTTTGTTTAAAGGCAGTTTCACAGCCTCTTTCCCAGCACTTGTACCCATTCTGCCAAGACGACTGACATTTTTCATTTGTATTTGATCGCTCCCTGTAGCCCGATATGGATGTTGGACGGTCCTGGTGGGAACTGGGAAGGCAGCAGGTCTATGCATGCAGTGCACACATGGCTGCTTGCATCACAGCCTAATGCCTCTCCCTGTGCCATCGAGGACCAATGATTCGAGGCAGGGAAAAGACAAAACAGGGAAAACTTGCAAGAACTGAGAGCGCTTGAAGGGCTGCGCTGATGAGAAGTCACACTGATCTATGGGTACACACTTGGACTAAAAGGGTGTGAAAAACTCTTAGTGCTGAGCCGATTCTTTGCCTGATGGATTGACAGCTCACCCAGACGAGGAAAATGACCCATGATCGGCAGGAGCGTAAGCGAATGCCTGGAAGCGAATCCGCAGAGCTTACAGTGAAATTCGAGGTGAGAAAAGCCAGCAGGGAAGACAAGTACAAAGCCTTCCCACCCAAAAACAGAAATAGCTCCATCAAAATCCTGGGGAAAGCCAAATGGCAGACGCTTGTCCAGGCTGGCAACATGACGAGAGAGCATTCACTCCTCAAAGAGGAAATTCCCTCCCTGGGGATGCAGGAGGTCAGTGATGAGTTCTGCCTTGACTAGGGATCCAGCACCACTGACACAAAGAGTTAACGTCCTTCCAATTACAGCACCAGGATGCACTGGTGATGTGGAGCACCTCCAGCTGCTGTCCTGGGCTGCTCTACCAAAATGGTGAGTAATTTAATCAAGGACACCAGTGATTTACCAAAGCTGGCCAGCTTAACCAGGTGGTTGGAATGAAACTGCTCGGGGGTTATCATATGAGCTACTGGTTTCTGGATAAACAGCATAAGAACAGGTCTGCAAAGAACTGAGATATTTCTCATCCATGACATTGATGTGCATGTCCAGTAACACGCCTGTATTATCCTGCTAAACCTCAGTTCTCCCCTCATTTCAATTACAGTACCCCCCTTCGAAACCTCAAAACTCTTTTGGCTCATAGTGTAACTCTTGGCATGAGCCAGGTTAGAGGAGCTTCTCAAGGGTGTTCTTGCAAAGATGACTAATGCCACTGGGGATTCATCCGGAGCCAGGAATCCCAGGTTAGCGCAGGGAAAGTGCCATGCTCCACACTGCGTAATGCGTCAGCTGGAGAAAGGAACCATGCTGGAAGCTCCCGTTGTCCCCAAGAGCAGTGAGCTAAGGCACAGCTAGGTGAGAAAATCAAACGGTGTCAGGTCCTGCCTCTCAGTCACATGGTTCTTTAGCACAGCCCTGGGGCAATTCTGGCCTAGGGCACCTAGCACCATGCCAAGCAATTCCCAAACATGGCTCAGGAGTTAGTCTGGAGCTGAGACGCTGCCCAGTGGGGCAACCACTCCCTTTTGGAGGCTGTGAGTATTTAATAAGGTGCATATGACCAGACCATTCTGGTCTCAAAGCCCCAAATCTGGCAGTTTGGTTTAATACAGACACAGGCTTAACTGCCATCATGACAAGTCAGTCATCGGTGTTACGGAGAAACATTGAAGTCATCACTGGGGCTCCAACTTCCCAGAATCACCACTTACAGAGATCCCAGGACATCAGTTCTCACTCAGCACGAGAGGGATATTTGACTGCATCGAGAAATCCAGCCCATCTCGTTTCTATAACCACGCTTACCTTCCTCCAAGGGGAGCACAATGCGTGCGCCAGGTATTGTTACGACCACGCAGTAATTATGCTCACTCTAAATTCTCCTAAAATATTCAAAATGAGACAGTGACTCACTTCACCAGGGAGCACCACACTACTGAAACATGCATTTCAGTCAGACCTGCTTCTAGAAGCATTCTCAGACACTGTTTATTCTCTTCCGCAGCAAAAAGCTCACCTTCCAAAGCAGTGCTAGAGGCGGTGGAAGCGTCGACTGCAGCAGATGCAAAGCTGGCTCTCCTGGCATTTGCTGCAAAGGCTGCAAGAGTTTTTATGGCTTCTACTTCTAGATCAGAAAAGGTTTCTGGCAGTCCAAACTCATTTGACTGGCACTGTAGGGAAGAGAAGAAAGCAAGCAACTAAGCAGTAGTAAAAGAGGGAGGAAGGGGGATAGGAAAGGAATAGGATTCCCTGAGGAGCAGCTAGGTATGAGACACAAAGAAATGGCTAAATGTACATTAAAAAGCATGAAGTAACAACAAAAGTGAGAAACACCCAACCCAACTCTTCCTCCAAATGCCACCAACGGGCCCCCAAAAACCTCCAGCGATACCTTTTGTTGTCAATGAAGGAAAGCCACGTTAACTCTCCCTGCTTTGAATGTGCTCCCATTATAAACCCCAGAGCTCTGACAAACATATCAGAATAAATATCCTCAGAAAAGCAGTTTAACCCAAAACTCTGCCTTGATGGTTCTAATTCATCCAACAAAGCACAAATACAATTATTGCAGTTATCACATAGAACTTCCCTAAAATCTCAGCACAAGCAGGAGTTGACAGGAAGATCACATTCCAGTGGAGAACTTTTCCAAAACGCCCTCCCCTGGTGCTGGCTGGGCTTGAAAGACTTCAGAGCCCAGTCACCGACAGGACTGCATGAACCCAGCAAGCATCTGCAGCTGCAAGAGCCCAAGCAGTTCTCGACCCTTCAACGACGCTTGCCAGTCCAGTGGGACATGAACTTCCCAGAGGAGCAGAGGAATGCAGGGACAGGCAGAGGCAACACTGCTGAAGAGCAGCAGGCACTGAGAAGTAACGACCCAAAGACAGAAGGGAGAGTCCAATATCCAAAACAACCATTTCTGAATGACCTAGAGATCCACCTAACAGAATCCACAGGCAGCACAGGTGGGTGACACATACCAGTACAGCCAGAATTCATGGTGTCCCAGCTCCCAGTCCTGGCTCCCCAAAGTTTGGACCCGGAAGAAACCCTCCATCATCTGCTGGGGTAGGAGACCCTCCCACAGAGGTTCTGCCTCTGCTCCAGCACAGCACCTGCTTACCAACCCCGCACACACGTGGCCTGGCCTGCTCCAGGCCCAAGAGCAAGTGTAGGTGCGGAACAGCGAAACCCCTCTAGACACACAGCAAGCACTTACACCACGGGGCTGTGGAAAAGGAGTGATATGTGGCAGACCCCGCTCAAAAAAAATTTTAAAAAAATCACCTTTTGGATGAGCAAATTAGCTCTAAAGATTACTCACTCCTTGATCTTCTTTACTGTCTGCAATACAGAGCTACTGAACTCTAGAATGAGAGAGACAAGTCAACGGTGGGCTGCGTTTGCAAGCTCTGCTCCAAAGCTTTTATTCAGAGCACTTGTTTAGTTGGAGGTGTTTCCTCAGCCACCCGCTCTCCGCTCAAACCTGCTAAACCCAGTTTAAAAGCGTTTGCTTCACCTCTGAAGCAGGGCTCCTCACTGCCTTGAGAAGCACAGTTCTTCCTCTACTCCTGGGCTCAGCATCCGGTCTTCAGCACCCTATCAAAGCCTCACCCAAATATTCTTCCCCTCTTTTTTATCCGAAGTCTGTATTTCTTAAAGTTTCAAAGATGCTGGATTTGCTTCTAAAAAGCTCAATTCTTCCTCTGCAGCTCTGAAGAGACAGAGCATCAGTTTCATTTCAGCACAAAGAGAAACAACCCATGTCAAAGAAATTACAATTCTAAGCGGACTCAGGTTCCTGCAGGAGACCATCCAGTCTAGAGAAGAAACCTATCCCTACTCCTCTCCTCAAATGCCAGTGGAGCAGCGGCACATTGGTGCAGGCCCTGAGAACTGGAATACAGCAGGAGGACAGGGGAAAAACAGATTAAACAGCAAAAGCAAAAAAAAATAGGTGTTTGGTATTTTTGCAGGGTCAAAAACCCCAGGGTTTGGCATCTGAAGAATGAAGCAGCTTCCTGAGCAGCTAGTTACCATGTTCCAGCTATGTGTTTCTAGCAGGCTCACTAACTGTGGTGCTCAGTGCTCACATACTTGATCATCTAAGATAAACCAATACAGTATTATTTGGTGTCTTTGTTGATTCTCTACTATTAAAAAGAATCAATAAAAGTGAAGCTGTTTCTGCAAAGGAATGTTATTGCTGCTCAAGAGAAAACCTGTGGCAATACGCTGTTAGGCTGTTTAGAGAAGCAGAATAATGACTTTGATTAAATACAGGCCAAAAGTCAAGCCACCACAAAACCATCATCCAAAGGACATCCTAGAAAGTCAGTGGACCCAATTCTGTGTAGTTTTATGGGAGAATAAACCACTGATCTCAAACTACTACAAGCGTGCAAGTTCTTCCACGTTCTCTCAACGTGTGCTGGCAGGAGGATTTCCCTTGCAGCCTACGTGAGGTCTGACAGCCCGTGTGGAAGGAGGAGGAGGGGAGGAAGGAGAAGACTGTCAAGGCCTGCAGAAGCTGGGGGTCCTGACTCTGAATGCCTGATGTGATACCAACAGCCTGATTCTTTAGAGCTCTCAAGTCCCTTCAGCTCCAATTTATTTCACTTGAAATGGATTTTTCCCCCGCTCCCGAGATTCAGAACTTGCAGCCTTGAGGGCAATTAGATGTATTCATTTCCAGCCATCAGAAGTGCAATCAAACTCAACGAACAGGCGAAGGTAATTTGGGAAACAGTCAACAGAGACTCACCCTCCTCTAACACAGAACACCATGGCTGTGACCGTCAGATCTCGGTTCTGATCTACAGAAGAGCTGTATTTGTAACTATCATGAGTAGCTAAGACAGAGGCAGCTGTTGGCAGCTGCAGAAAACCACCACTGATGTGGTAAGAACTTAAAGACTCAACCCCACAAATGCAGAAAATTTGTGTTTCAGAGAAAATGTCTCTCTCATGCCGGGCTGAAATTAACGGGATTTCTTGCCTGTGCAGTACGGACAACACGGAGAATTGGGAAGATCAGGCCCATAACTTCTATTAGCAGAAAACAATCACTTCAAATACTTCCAGCCTTTAGAAATCAATTGAGCAAGAAATTAGAAGGAGAGAGGGAGCACCTCCAGGCTTTCAGAAACATTACTAAAATTTCACCATGTCCTCAGTAATGCCAACCCAGCTGCTCAAAATCAAGTGCTTTCTCTGCTCAACTTTTAGTTGCAAACTATAGCACGTATCGGCAAGGTTCTGTGCTGCCAAGGGCACAGTGCTACTCAAGGTATTGTGTTCCTTGGTTTCTTACATGTAGGTTGCTACCAGGCAAGGTACCAATGTCGTCTTTCCACTCTAAGGCATTCAACATAGCAGGGTCTGCTGGCGGGATGCTGGTGATTCTCTCTGAGGCATGCTGTTCCATCTTTCTGCTTATTCACTGCGCTCTTTAGTTAATTTTAAGAAAGAAAACTAGGGTGTGAAAACAAAAACAAAAGAGGCACAAAATAAACAGACCTGTTGCTTTCACAAAGGGTTTTCACAGCAATACTAGTTTCAAAATATGGGAAAAAAGGTCAGACTTGCATTTTGCCCATGACACTTAAGTAAATATGAATGGCAAGTTAAGGGTGTTAAGCATATGTGCAGGACAAAAAGATAAACCAGTAAGTTTAAACTGTTACTTGATTCGTATGAGGTTTTTGCCAACGAGTTCACTGGCCAGATCCCGGGCGCTCTGGATTCAGCAGGAGCTTTTGTCCAGGTAGGAGGAGCACCGGGATTTCAAATTACAGGAACACACACAGGTGTATGTGTGTCATACACAGATACAAGTCTGTGCAACCTGGGGGGAGCAGCAGCATCTGAGAGCTGCTGCCACGTCCCTCTATACTGCTACAACATCAAGGCTCTATGCTAGAAATGCTACAAAGCTCGTAAAATGCTTAAAATGGGATGTATGGCTTTTGTGTCCCAGTAGATAAACGAATAGGCTCCATTAGAAAACTCCACTAAAAGCCATGCTGCTCTTTGGACTCCCCGTGTCCATTTACTCAGCTATTTTAGAGGTAGACATTAATCAAACACTGACCATAAATTAACCGTACGTTCCTGCCCTTTAAACAGAACCTGAATATTTTCAATTTATGAACATAACTGCTTGCTTAAAAGAAAAAAAGATTCACAACCTTCCCCTTGAACTGTCAGCAATACTAATTTTTCCAGCATGAGCAAAACCACTGAAGTGGTTCGAAAAAGCCAGGCCCAGCTGACAGGTCCAACTGCGTTCCTATGGGAATGGGTCCAAAGTGCCCAGGGTGGGGGTATCCGCTCTGACATTTAAGTGCTGGACTTCAGTGAGGTCACAAAGAGCCCTTAACTTAGAGGAAGAGCTGCATCATCCAAGGGCCACACGCTTCACCTGCCTTTGGCAGGTTGTTTCTCTCCTTGAGCACTGCAGCTGCCTAAAGACAAGTGCCCAGGGCAGGTTTTAACTGCTAAGCACTTAAATTAGGGCAAGTGAACACTCCTCTCTGAATCCTTCCCCATGTCAGACCTTCTACAGGGCTGAGAGCTTAATTCAGCCAAAGGCAAAACCACAGATCTACTGGAGCATAATTTACAACCTTTGAGCACTCCTGCAGCTCTAATTCAAGCATCGCAGCTCTCGATGATTCTCTCAGCGGGTCAAAAACACGTTTGTAAACTGCAACACCAAGTGCCTTTGGGTATCGCAATCTTACCCCTGTAGGAGGAGTTCCTCCTTTTTTCCCAAAAACGTAGAACTCCAACTACTTAGAATCCTACCTAAGTGTGAAGACTAGTGGCATTTAAGCTGGTCACGAGTCAGGAGGGCGAAAAGAGGAGCGAAGTGGAGCAGCAGCCAAGCTACCAGCTCAGCTCCCAATGGCTTTAACTGCACAGTGGGTGCGGAATGTCCACAGTGGTGTCCATGGTTACGTAAACAGAACAGACCCGCATCACCAGCACGGCCACAGCTGGACAGGGACTGGGGAACTGGACTCACTAAGCCTCATGTAGGGTGGTATTGAACAACTGCAGCCGAAGTCTCACCATACACTAATACCCAGTGTAGCCTTGCACGTCCAGAAACACTCGTTTGTAGCCGCTGTTTAATGCCAGTTTCAGCGAGGGCAAACCATCGCTTTTTAGATGTTGTTCTCTGTATTCAGGCTTTAAAAATAAAGCAGCTCAAACACCAGCTCCCTCTGGGAGAAGGAGTTTGGAAGATACTCAGATAGACGTAATTAAGCTGTAGAATTTATTTAAAAGCGGGCTAGGAAAACTGTCAAAAATCACAATGAAGAAAATAATCTTGTACTAACCAGAGAAGACCTGATACAATAATGGGCCTTCTTCATCTCTGTGTTTTATAAATCCATTAAAACCACTAGAAAAATAGAATAAAGACTTTTCTTATAATGCTCCCTATCAGTAAAATCTACCATAAAATCAAGATAGCCCAATAAAATGAAGCAACTGTGCAATTAAAAAGACAGCAGAAACCAACATGAACCGTTTTGCAGAGCCGTAGTCAGGCACGAACGTTCCCCGTTTGTCCCTATTTGCGATTGCTTTTCATCTTCAACATTTGAAGACTAAGAGACATTAACACAAAAGAAAAATGAAGCAAAACTAAGACAAGCCATTCAGTGCCAAGTCTCAGATTCAGATGTATGAAATGATAAATGGCTACTGTGCTGGCAGAGAGAACGGTTCGGAATTAACGTGCTACCCCCAAGACCTCCGTGCTTTATCTTTAGACACAGAACACGGAGGCAGAGGAGGTCAGAAACACCCCGGTTTTGATCTGTTTTCTGCCACTGAACCACGGTGCAGACTTGGGAAATTGCTTCACCAGGACTGGAGAAAAGCAGCTTTTCTAAGCCCTCCTTGGTTAGGAGAAAAATAAAAATAAAATAAAAATAAACGAAATAAAAATAAAATAAAGGAAAATAATAAATTAAAATAAAATAAAAATAAAGGCTCAAGTTCATATGAACAAATAAAAGTGTGAAGGCTCAGGATGTGGACAGGGGTTCACTGTATTTCTCTACAGACCATCAGACCTAACGGGAAGAGAAACTTTTCCACAGAAATCCCCCTTCTGATGGCGCCAGGTTGATTTCCAAGGACAGGAGGATTTCAGTGTCTTTATGTGAGGGTAAATGTGAGAAACACAATGGTGCGATAAACCCCAAGACTGTCAATTGAGTAACAACACTGCAGTCTGCAGCCCTTCTGGCTAAGCTTCCATGTACCAGGAGGCAAAAATTCCATTCAAGAAGCAGCTGGCAAGAAGAAAACCATCTGACCCTGTGCCGTTCTGGGAACAACCGACTTACAAACCACCGTTCTTCCCCAAAACAGAACGGGAAACCGAGCAGCGCCGGGCATTTCACTCCCTGGAGCAGGCATGCACTCAAAGCAAGCTGGCATTCAGAGCTTGGTGTTTGCTCAGGTTCAGTAAGACCTGGCAGCGGTGTCTGACACCCAGCAGGTCCGATCTGCCAGTCACTCCATGACGTTAGCAGAGAACAAAACTGCAACTTAAACAGAAACAAACAAACAAAAGAATTCATGACTTCTTGCAGGGCACAACTAATCTGGCCTCAGGAACTGCTTTGAACACTCACCAGTTCAGACGCAGAAATCGTCTGCCTGTCCTTTGCTATGATGATGACTGATGGTACTTTACCTACCCATCAAAACTGATTACTCACCTCAGGCAAGTAATACTTTGCAAGGCTGAACTAATACCATTACCAAAAAAACAGCCTCACCTCCAGGAACCTCATCAGTCAGGGATTGAAATGAACTTTCAGAGCCTGCAAGGGAACCAGGCCAATGCCTCAAGAGAAAGTGTTTGTAGCCACCGGCAAGCATTTAACAGCACGAGGAAGACTTAAGTGCCTTCACCTCCTAGTGGAGGAAAAAAAGAGATAAAATTCAAGACTGAAGAATCCCAGGCTCCATCCACTGTACTTCCTACTGACTTTGTTTCTCATGAAAAGAGAGAAAAATAACTACAAAACAAGGAAAATACTGCTCTGAAAGATTAGAGAGGAAAACGGTGTAGGAAAGGAGGGACGCCTTGGGCTTGCAGTGTGGGAGAAGCAAACATGCTTTGTCTTAGCTCTGCCGCAGGACCGCTCAGATCAACTCCTTTGGTTTGGGGGAGTTTGCCACATTCATCTGCACAATACAGCCCTTGCAAGGTGACCCTGCGGACACATCCATGTATGGACTACGCTTAGGTGGGCTGCGAGACAAACCAACAGCACCGTGGCAGTGCCACCGACATCAATCTACAGGATCAGCCAGCAATGCTGGGAGTTTACTCTACACCCAGCAGTGATCCCAGCACTAAGCCCCCAGCAGCATCGTGGTTCCTGAACTGCTCTCTCTTGGTCTCTTGACACACATGTATAGAAAATCACACCCAAGCGCACGCATTTACTTCAGCTGACAAAAGAAAAGCACCCACACAGGCTGCAGCTACATGAACACGCTTTCTGCAAAGCGCCCGTTTTATGCACAAAGCTCTTCCCTGCTCCACTGACGTGCGAGCTTTCCCCACCAGCACACGAAGTGGCGAGCGGCAAGTCAGCGGCAGCCCCTCTGACTGCCTCGCTTCTAGGCTAACCAGCCCCATCTGCCACCACCCTCGCTTTGCTGCCTTTCTCTTTAGCTTTGGGTGACATCGTGAAGGCAGCAAGGACGCAGCCTTCCTCCTGTCTTGTCCACTGAACAAGCCGGAGAGCACTTCCACCTCTTCCCAGAGGGGGAGGGATGCAGAAGAAGGTGCAAAACCTATTTCCATGTCCATAGTTAACACTTTCTGGTCACTGAAAGTGACCAACAGAAGCAGCACATCCTACCTTCCTGTTTACAGCTTTCAGCAAAAGCTTTTGGTGCTGAGCTGCTTCTCCCCAGCTCTTCACCTCCTCCCGCTCGCAAAGGATTGTGGCTCTGGGGAAGGCACCCGGCCACTGACAAAGCCCCGCTCAAACCTCCCCAACAGGCTCAGCCAGGAGGCCCAGGGATGTCTCCCCGAGGCCCAGGACTGTGACACTGCTAATCCCAGTCTCTGGGAACCACCCGCAACACTTGCACACACTGATGGAGGTTCCCCGGTGCCACACAGAACCCATCCACCACAAAACTCTCACGTGCAGAAGCAGCTCTGCAGAAGCGACCCAAAGCAGACCCTGGCCAGATGCTGGAACTTTGGCCATTTCTAAATCTGATCCGATTTCTGCAACAACAGATGCAAGATATAAATACTTTCCATCACCCGTAATCAGAACTATTTTCACTCAAAATTAAATGACCTGTAAGGAAGCTGTGTGATTTGTGATTCCAGATGAAGTCAATTTTGTAATAATATAAGAAGTACAGTGCCGGGAGGAAGAACTGATTCTCCTAATGGGAACCTAGAAGTTCAGTCACACCACTTACATGTTTAACTAAGACACAAAGAATTACTTTTGCCACAAAACATGCTCCTGAAGTGGAAGTAGTTAATGAAAACAATCAAGAGGAGCTCACCATTACCTGAAATGTTTTTTTTTTTTTGTTCTCCAACATTTCTGACATCTATAGCAGCTGTGTGTTGGCTGGAGGCTCCCAGGTAGACCCTTCACAGGGATGTCGTATCTCCGCACTGGTTATTTTATTTGCTTTTGTTCTGAAGCCCCGTTATTAAATTGTACTTTCCCAAACACTCCTAATTTCCTGGGGAATAATTAAGGTTGGTATCTAATCTCCAAACGGCTGGTGTTAAGGGTGTTTTAAACCCCAGCACTACCAGTACCTACTCCATGAATTTTTCCTGTGTCATACTGACACCAACAGCAATTGTTCCACGTTGAATAATGCATGGCAAGTATTTCAGAAGAAAAACAGCACTCAGAATCGAGGAAGCAAGCTTTAAAAAGAGCAGGCTTGTCTTTCCGATCCGTTTGACGCTGAAGTCAATAGGCAGAACCAGCCAGTGCCCGTATTCTGGGTACATAATGGGGTAACAAAAATGGCAAACCAGATTTTTCTCCTGGTATTTGTTTTCTAAATAGCTGGGTAGAGTGTGCAGGCAAATTGTTATTTGCAGATTTAGCACTGCTGCAGAATGAAGGAACGAAAGTAAAATCTGGCACAGATGGCCATAGAAAAACATCCCAACTCCTTTCAATTAAGCATCACATGCCCGCTTTGTGTTAAATACAATGAGAAATTGCAAAAATTCTGCTGTCCCTGTTGGAGAAAAGGTTAGGTCAAAAATGAATCTTCTTAGGAAATCATCTGAGTCTGAGAAGTGAAGAGTTTAGTCAAGGAACTAATTAAACAAAGCCCTAGAGAAGTACTTTTTCAGGTAATATGACAAAAAGCACAGCTTGCGTGCAGAGATAAGCCATTTCCATCCCTCCTTTGCCATCAGGAGTTTCAGCAGGTACAGATGGGTTGATATCACCATCACGAAAGGCGAGCGGGGGAAGAAAATGTGCAAATTTCATAAGCAATATCGCAGCTATTGATCCAACAACGTGCTTAAGTACATGTTTAGTCCTGTTTGATTTCCTGAAATATTTTGGGCTGATTTCGGAGCTTTACTGAGGGCATCTCTGCAAGCGCCCAGAACCCCACGCTGGCTTTACTTTGACTACGTCACCAAACTTTTCACCCTGGATAGTTACAACCCAAATTTCCAGATAACTCTTTTGGGGGCGGGGGGGGGAAGAGAGAGAGAAAAACACCTCACCCACAACCCACACAGAAGCACCAACATTTTCCAAATGTGATTTCTTGTGAGCAAAGGCAGCTGTAGACCCTCTCTGGGCATTTCAGTGGAAATTCCTCCTCAACATCCCTCAATTTTAAAAATACACCTTCATGGGACTGACCTTGTCCCCCAGTATTTATTTTTAAAGTGCTGAACCAGTCCTACATGACCTCATTTGGAAAGTGGCATTACACCAGATTTACATATATGGGATTATTTGCAATGGAAGGTGCAATCAATTTTAGGCCAAAACTAGAGCAGAGAGGCCAAAAACGTCGTCCTTTTAAACTGCATCTGTAATTACTTCGTAAAACTACAATGCAGCAAGTTACCCTGGGGACTCTCACCAATTATTATTCCATACCTTACAGTGCCAAGTAGAAATACTCGCGGAGAAAAAGCCTGTCCCCACCCTCAGAAATATAGAACCTAAAGGAATGGGACAAGGAAGAGCAGGGGAGCAAAACGGCAACGCTTAACGAGACCACGCTGGGCTGTTGCTAATTGCTGCGTGGCCAGAAGACTTTGCAGCATCAAGTACCCGTTTTCTCTCCTTTTACTCCTGTTTTACTACATAGGGAGGCAGGAACCAGAGAGGTCTCGCACAACTGGGCACTAAAGATCAGCGCTCTTTATCCCCTAATCCCAGTTATATACCAACGCTGCGTATGGTTTTGTTTGTCTTTTAAACTTATCTGGGTGATACCTGAATAAAGTAGGGTAAACGTTTTCGTATTAGCATCTCATCCAGCTCCTTGCGGCACCGAGCGCCAACAGAAGCGTCCCAATCCCTTTCGCCTCCACGCCAAACACCATGAAGGCGGTCCCGCACCGGTCTTTACCCAGAGCATTGATCAACGCTTTTAAAGTCTTGTATTTATCTGGCACCTCCTGTTCATCAAATCGTGCTATGGTTCCTTCTAGTCTTTCAATCTGCTGTCAAAACGCTTGATTTTTTCTTTCCTCCCTCATGTAAAAATCTGTTTTCCAACGTCAATCTTTCTGGTCTCGGCTAAGTTCTCCAGATCTCTTCCTGTTCCACCGTATTTACGTATTTTAAAATATTCGCGAGTTTTCACGCTCCCAAGACGTTTCTGCCGGAGCGGGGTAACCCCCGTTTCCTCCACCACCTATTGCGGACCCGTTACAAACGGAGCAAAAAACACCCCACAAACTCTCAGTATCTTACCACCTTGCTCCGTAGCCCGGGAACAACTCAAACGCGCTCGGCAGGCGCTTCGCTTCGCCGCGGTGGAGCGGCGAGGAGCGGCCACGAGCGGCCCGGCCCCGCCGCCCTCCGCCACAAGATGGCGGCCGGCTGCTTCTCGCGCTCCCGCCGTTCCCCCAACAGCCCTCGCTCACAACGGCCCGGCCGCGCGGGGCCGCTCCTGTGTCACCGGTCTTTTTCTCCTGAACTCTGGCAACAGTGAGCGTCCCGCGGGAGGGCGGAGCGCATGCGCACGGGCCGGCCCCGCCCCCGGCTGCCCGCGCGTTGGGTGCAAGGCGGGACGGGGAGCGAGCACTGGCATGGGACCGGGCACTGGGACGGAACTGGGTACTGGGATGTCGCAGGCACTGGGACAGCTGGATTTGGGACAGGCAGGCACTGGGATGGGGCTGGTACTGGTCCAGGCTCGTAGTGGGACAGGCACTGAGACGGTGCTGGCACTGGGACAGGCGGGCACGGGGCTGGGGATGAACCGGGAGAGGACTGGCACTGGACAGAGAGGCCCTGGGATGGGACCGGCTGGTACTGAGACACGCACTGGTCCGGAGCTGGCACCGCGGCAGGCAGGCACTGGGCTGGGCTGGCACTGGCGCACTGGCAGGCGTGGGACCGTGGGGCACTGGGCGGGGGGTGAGGGCCATCGTGCCCCCTCCCTCACCGAGGATAATATAAAATATTTCCTCCTCTTCTCTGCATTTGTTAAACTTGTTTTTCTTCTCGTCTGAGAATATTATTTTCCTTTGTATTTCAATTTTGAAGCAATAAAAGAAGCGGTGGTGGGATTTTTTTAATGACGCTTTGGGTTTGGTTTTTTTTTTTGCCGTGGTGAGGAAGGAGCGCGAGCGGGCCCCAAGCTGTGACAACTTAAATGGAATGGGATTTCAGGAAAATAATAAATGAGATTTGAAATGGCTCATTTGAAATACACGTCATAATATTCTTCATCCCTCAAGCGAGGCACATAAAATACCCGTCTTTAAAATTAGTCAGAAAACAAATATATTTCCCATCTCATCTGTGTCACCAAGTTCCAGCTAAAACCCCAATTCTGCAGACGCTCCGGACGGTTTTTAAGCGCTTGCTGGATCCAGGGATGGCGAGGAGCCGAAAGAGTTTACAAATAACCGAACTGTCCGTGTTTATTTAGACTCATATTTTGGGTTTAACGGCAATAAATGAAGTTTTCTTGAGAGATCCCTATTTGGGGAATTACTGTCCTTTCATCTCACTGCTCCGCCCCATTGTTTTGGTGAACCTGCCCCATGAAATGCTCCTTTCCCTCCTCAAACCTCGCCTACACGTTGCCTTTGCCCCAGGAGACGGGTCGCCAAACCCTCAGTCAGATTTTGGGGCTGTTTTTCAGGGCATCATCTGGGTAGCTCTCTCCAGCCTAAAGCTGGCTTCGCCCTTGTATTTAATTTAATCAGAACAAAAATATTACTTGGAAATATTGCAGAACTATTGCAGATGTTCCGCTGGTTCTCCCTCTCCGGCCATGCAGTACTATTATTATTTTATATTATTAATATCACCATTATTGTATTGGCTTCACAGCCCTGCAGTTTCAGGAGCAGGTTGTGCAGCACCGTGCCTGCAGCAGCTCCCGGCTGGGACTCAACGAAGGGCCAGCACCAGGGAGCCACAGGAGACAAGGTTTTTGATGCAAAACCTACGCTTTTATGCAAAATTTTCAGGGGAGACTCACCCAGCGATGCTGAGACACCCGTGAGACAGAAGCAAACATTAAATTATACAGCAGGGACCGGGCTGAGGCCCCAGAGTGTCCTGACCCTGGAAATTCCTGCTGCAACACCCCAGGCCACGCCAAAAGGTACCTGGGCTGAAAATCATGGTACCCGCCGGGGAGGACGAGCCTGCTCAGGGGCAGTCACCCTTCCCCAGCTCCTTCCCTACACCAGGTGGCTCCCGCAACAGCTCGGTGGGGAAGCGATGAAGCCCATCACCCCAAGAGCAGACAGACCCAAGTCAGTATTTCCATCCAACAGGTAGGGAAACTGAGGCACACTCTGTGCAGGCAGCGGGCTGAGGCTTCACACCATCCCTGCCCCTCCGAGGCACCTGGGATTGTGCAACAGAAGGAGAAGGTGCTGTGGAAATGTTTGTGTTCCTATTTTTTCCTCCTCTCCAGCCATGTCTCAGATTGTTTCTCTTTTCTCTTGGACAAAACATTGAGCAAGGGTGGAATGAGGAAAGGAAAAAGAGACTCCCAACATGCTCTTCCAGCACTTCCAGCGCTGTCCTGCCAGCTGCCGCCTCCCAAGCTGCTGAATTCAGGTAAGAATTCAGCATAACGTACCCAAAATGCTGGGGAAAGCAGGTCCTCTCACCCGGGTTTCTCCCATGGAGAGAACCATGGCACCCCCTGAGCTGGGGTGATGGGCAAAAAAGGCTTTGGATTTTCAGTGCTGATTTTTAAAACACTGGTTGTTGCGCACTGGGGTATTCGATGCCCAAGGACGGGTCAGAGTCCAGAGCTGGGGCAAAGGTTTAATTTTTCAGCTTCTTATGGTTGCAGCTGATGAAATCTCCTCTCCAGGAAGACGCTCTCCCCCCATTGATCCTACCACATCCTTTCTGAGTGGGTGCCCAGCACGAGCTGTAGCTGTATCACACACGTGCGGTGGCACAGACAGGTTCCTGGCTTTGTAATTCCATGTGAGCAGCCAGAGATGCGACAACCTCAGGCCAGCCAAAAAAAAAAAAAAGGACTTGACAGGCTGAGAAAGCAGCTTGCCCTGGGGATGGGGGTAATGCTGCTGCTGGGGTCCCTCCATCACTGCAGCCCCCACTTAGATCTGGGCACATTTAGGGGTAAACCAAAGCTCAGGAGAGCACTGAGCCAAATCCCAGCACGTGCTTGAGCACAGGCTTCACAACAAGCCGAGGAGTCCCAGCCCTTCACTGGGGTTACTGGTGTTCAGGACAAATCCAGATGGATCACAGCCTCAGAGCAATGTTTGTGGAGGCAGCAGGAGCCTGAAGTGCAGTTTAGCAAGGCTGGGCTTTGCAGAAGACCCTGTCTCCAATAGGTGACCAGATTCTTACTGAAATCCAGAAACAAGAATTCTTATGGCAATTCTAGTCCTTTCAAACAGGTGCATCTTTAATTAGTGAAGTGACTGTGAAGAGCTGCCCACAAGGATAAGCCAAAGGCTCCTCCTGATAGAGAAGTAGAGACTTGGGCAAACAGACTCTGATCTTGGGCTGCCCAACTCTTAAAAGGATTTTTAATTTAAAAACAAAATTGTTCTACCTCTTGAAAATTCGCTTACAACAATCAGTCACCTGCTTTGAAAATGGCTGGGACACAAGCAGGGAACTCACACTCACTTGTATCAACCCTCCCACTAACACCCCATTGCACCCACGGGGCATATTCAGCATCGCCCGAGGTGCTCACGCACATAACCTCAAAGGATTTTTGTCTCTCTCATTGCAGGGAATGTCCTTTTCTGAGCAGGATGAAAACTGGCACCTCGGCCCGAGGTCCTCCCTCTCCAAATGCCTGTCTTCAGGTATTCAGGGAAGAAGTGTTTCTCCCCAAGGGCTCACTCCAACCCAGGAGCAGCCAGACAGCAAAAGCCAGAGTGACTTTGGAAAGTCTTAGCCAGGACTTTATCATTTGCAGATTTTCTTGAAGGTGTTTTTAAGCTAATCATCCCTATTAGCAAACACCTTGCCTAGCCGGGTTTGTTTCTGTACTGAGATTAAGCAGCAAAAGGGATTAGAAGTGTTATTACGAGAGCCCAAGATGTTAAAGCACTAAATAAATAGAACTGAAAAAGGCTTTTCCTTCCGAAGAAATTAAACATCACTCCGCAGAGCTTGCTCTTGATGCTGGAGTAACATGACATTTGATAAAGTCTGAGCCGCTCACTAAGCCCTGACCCCTCTTAAACTTTATGGAAAAATTGGGTTGAAAGCAGCTCTGATGATCTATTGCCCTTTCATCTTTTTAATAGGGCAGCACAGGTTTCAAATGATCAAATTATACGGAATTACTCGCACCAAGGAAGTTTACATCCATCTGGGGGAACTGCTGTTGTTAAGTGTTGCAGTTTGGAATTTGCCCAAAGTTTCTGATCAAGCCGTAACAATTTTTTTCCTCCTCCCTCCCCACGGCCCCCGGGACGCTGGGGACATGCTGGCAGAGCAGTCCCCACCACCACCGGTATTTCCAAGCCCTCAACTCCTCAGAAGCTTGTCCTGCACTTTTTTTTTTTCCTTTCTAAAGGTTCCCCCCAGTTTTATTAGGAGGAAAAACTCCTGGAAATATGCTGAGAAGAGGCATGTGGAGGCTCCAGCCTCAGCTCCAGACTGCTCTGGGTATAACTGGAGAAGCTGGACAGGGAAAGCGAATGCCAGGGAATTGCAGTCTGATGGCAGAGCCCACCCAGACACTGAATTCAGAGCAGAGGGGGTTTCTGTACAGCAGCTCCCTTCCAGGAAAGGGCCGTCTGTGAACTGAACCTCCAATCCATGACTGGAAATCCCCAAGCTAAAATTCCCCGTGTTTGGGGGGCGGGGGGCATCAAGACAAACATCAGCTGCTGTGCAATGCCCAGAGCAAAGGCTGCTTCATGCTACCGAAGCCTGTAACATCCTCATCCCACCTGGGTCAGCCTAACACCCTCCTGTTTAGAAAGTCTTGGTTCATGGCTGAAATCCCAAATTCACCATCAGGGATCATGAAAGCAAAGAAGAACCAGAAGTGAACAGCTGGGACAGCTTCATGTTCTCCTGCTGAGAGAAGAAACACCTGTAAAAGCATTGTGTTCCTTCCCCTTCGTTTCCCAAAGGTACCGTAAGAAAAGGCCATCGGTGTGAAAGAGGAACCAGCTGAACTGGTGATGTACAGAGTAGAGCGAAGCAGGAGAGCACCTTCCCTGTGCCAGCCACGCTTACCTCCAGCATCAGCTGGACCACGCGCTGAGTGTCGCGGAACGATTTCTCTTGAGTTGAGCAAGTTTAGTGGAAGTTTTTCCTCCCTGATTATGGAAGCTGAAGTCCACTACGTGTCATTTACAGAGATGGGGGAAAACAGGCATCTCACCTTCATGCTGCTCCTGGCTCATTTTCCCCGTATTCTCCTTATCGCCATGTTAAAGCTCCAAGTGTTTCTGGAGAAAGAGGTGATGTTAACTGGAGTATCGCAACGACAGTTAATATGAAGTGGCTTTCTAAACCCTCCTCTGCGAGTGGCTCTTTGGCACATTCAAGCTCGCACCAATAGATACAAACCACTGACAATCACAACACAACTTCATGTAACCACCACCAAATGTCATCAAGCAAAAATAGTCTTTATTCAAATTTCATGGAAACAGGAATCACTGTACTTTGCAAGACAGGGAAAAATAAAATAAAAAAATTTAATATAAAACAAGGATATTGTCACAATACCATAATATGGAACTATACTTCTTTTCCCTATGGATTACTGCAAGTACCTCTATTTTTTTTTTTTTCCTTTTGACTGTGCTATTCACAACTTTTTAAGTCCAAAATATATGAAACAAAAGTAGTATGAAACTTAAGACTTAGCACTTCCACTACATGGCGTACATCAAAGGGCATCGACTCAAGGGCAAAGACTGCTGGAGCCATCAGGCCTACCTATCAGTCACCACTGCAACCGCAAAAACCCGCTGTGGCGCGGTGCTCCTTCCCTGCAAAGCTCTTCCTGGAAAACAGGGCGATTTTGGTGCTCTGGAAAGGGTTCTATTTGAAGAGAACCTGTCTACAGGATAGAGAACGAGCTGCAGAGCCGCGAGCGTCGCAGGGCGGGAGCACCGCAGCGAACAGCGACAGACACACCATCAAGGTTGTTAAAAATATACAGCATCAACATGGTTTCTACTGCAATCACTTGCGCTACAGCTACGAAACACGTACAAAAGACTTTTCCGACTGTTCCAAGTGTGGTTGCAGCAAGGTTAGGATCTGGAGCGAGACCTTGACCGTGACTGGGAGCGTGACCTGGAGGCGGACCTAGATCTAGACTTGGACCGGGACCTAGGCTTTGAGACAGACTTAGACCTGGAACGAGAACCTGATTTGACATTTGGTTTTGACTTGGACATCGACCTAGACCTGGAGCGAGAGCTGTGACACACGGCTCCATCCTCACCCTCACCTTTTGCCTCCTTTTTGTCAGAATCTGATTTCTGATGCTCCTTTTCCTTGGAGGCTGACCTGGACCGCTCGCGGCTGTCCTTCCTTTTCTTCTTGCTACTCGGTTTGCTGTCTCGCTTGCTGCGCCTCTTGCTTTTCTCACTCTTGCTGCGGCTCCTGCTTCTACTTCTGCTGTCATCCCTGCTTCTCTTCCTGCTTTTCCTTTTATCCTTACTGCGGCTCCTGCTCCTACTCTCATCCCTGCTCTTGCTCCTGCTTCTAGCCTTGCTAATGCTCTTCTCCCTGTCTTTGCTTCTGCTCTTCTCCTTGCTCCTACTCCTCACGCTCTCCCTCGTCTCTCCCCTGTCCTTACTCCCACTCCTGCTCCTACTCTTCTCCTTGCTGCGGCTCCTGCTCTTTGCTTTCTCATCACTGTTATGGAGCGTGCCCTCAGATTTATCTTTACTTTTGTTTCGAGATTTCTCTGCACTCCTGCTGCGGCTCCTACTTTTATCCTCTTTACTTGGAGTCCTGCTTTTCTCTTTTTGGCCTCTGCTACGGCTCTTGCTTCGACTACGGCTCTTGCTTCTGGAACGGGACACAGACCTGAAAGCGCAAAGGCAACAGACAGCTCCACTTTAGTGCGGCTTGGATTTGACTAGCACTTAAACAGCATGCAGCAAATGGCAGGGCAAAGAAAAATGGTGTGTTCCTACTGCACATTTAGGAGGATGCTTCTCATGTAAGCGGGTACCCCCCATTTCTTCCAACACAAAGACATACCTGGATCTTGATCTACTCTTGGAGCGACTACTACTGGCACTGCGGCTCCTGCTCTTATGAGAATGTCTGCTTCGAGAGCGAGACCTGGAACAGAATCAATCAGCTTCACGTTAGCATGTGCCCACAGAGAGCTGGAGATACCCCACAGTATTAAAGACCCTTTCCAGCAGCTGGATGGTGAGAGCGTTACACAATAAAGCTACAAACCGAGTACCCTCTTCCCCACGCTCAGCCCCTGCTGCCATGTCCAGAAGTGGGCAGGGTGCCAATCTAGAAGAAAACATGCAACCTGTTGAAGATAAGGAAGTGAGAATCCCTTTCCCAAAGGAGTCAGACTTTGAATATAGTGAGACACTAGGATACAGCTCTGACTTCAGCCTTCCATTTCATAAGCAAGCTGTTCTATAAACAGAAACACCTGAGTTTTTCTCATGACAACAAGCTCCCAGAACGGGAAAGGGAAAATATGTGGTGTTGCATGCTGAAGCGGTTCTCTCGACCACACAATGACAGCAGCAAATCTCTAAGAAACAGGGGACAGGTGGGGGGTCTCCAAGCTGAGAAAGAACCGTTAGTCCTGGTGCTTATAGCAGAATACGGTGTTCAGAGCCCAAGTGTTAAAAGCACCTTCTCTTTCATCCTGCAGGCACAGCTCCACCTGCCAGAGTCTCCTCCTGCAAGACAGCAAGGGCTGTGGAGCCGGCAGGGCTGGGAAGAAGAGCAGCACGCTGGTGGGTGCTGAGCCAGCAGATATACCCACTCACCAAGGAGGACACCTCTAAGAGAGGCCTCGTGGCCCTTGGGTGCTTGCAGGTAACTCGTACATTCTCAAACACCAGATTTATCGAGAACTCTGAACAAGGTGTTTTGGAACCTGCTGTATATCCCTGTAATGGCAGCTAGATTCAGCCCAAGCTCCGTGACACACAGACATACCTCGAATGGCTTCGGCTTCTGGAGTAAGAGCGGCGCCGCCTCGATCCAGGTCTGTCTTCCACTAATCTAATCTTTCTGCCATTTACTTCTGTCCCGTCCAGCTTTTCAAGGGCTCTTTTCATGTCAGAATAGGATTTGAACTCAATCACACCTTCATTTTTCCTTCCTTTGTGTGCATCTGCATATGTCACTTCCCCTGCCTGACGCATATAGTCCTAGAGGAAGAGGACAGAATAACCATCGCCTCGAATCCAGAGCCAGGCTTCCAGGCTGCCCCCGAGCACTTCTGCAATGCTCACTTAAGCCTTTTCTATTCGCATGGGTTTTAACCAAACCGCACTGGCAGTGCGAAGGCCACGGTTTCTGAGCAGGCCAAATAACACGCTACGATTCCGCCGAGTTTGGGTGGTCAGCACCGAGGTGGCATTGATAGTTTTGAGCCAAACAATAATTTAAGGTCTCCCGTCTTGACTCTAATCTCAAATATGCTCTGGACTATGGTAAGTTTCAAAGCACAAAAGCGATTAAAGAAATAAAATGCTCGCTCTCTAAATCACATCTTCAAAGGTAACTTGGGAAAGATGATAAACTTAATATGAAGAGGCAAGAAGACTACAGGCAAGCAAGACTCCCCTCTGTTCTCCACCTAGGTAACAGATCTCATTCTGCTGGAAGAAACCCCCATACAAGTAAAAGCTTGATTTGTTTCCCCACTTCATGCTTCCTGCCTTCTCTGTTTCAATCACTAAACCCCTCTATCAGGGAGGGCCATTCTGCCCTGCGTCAAGTGAGCTGTCACGCAGGGCCACCTCCCAGCCGCTGCAGACCTCGGCTGCAATGGGAGTGGGGCACAGAACTCTGGTTTGGTCTGTTTTCAACCCAGCTCCTCCCATCTTAAATACACTGAGATGAAGCTCTTCAGAAAAGCAATGTGTCCAGTAGAGGATTAATCATGCCATGCTCTACTTACAATGTTTAATACCAGCAGCAAAGACAAGCTATTGATGGTGTGAAGCGTTAACCACAAAAGACATTTGGAGGATCTCAGTACGTACCTGGACCTGTGTCACATAGTCAATTACAGACCAGTTTCTACTACGTCAAAGTTTGTTTAGAACAAATTTTACACATCCTTAAAAGAGACCATAAAGGAACGCGTTCCTGTAAGAACAAGTGGGTTGAACCATTGCTGTTCGATAAAGAAACGCTATCTTTTGCACCCACTATTGAAGTTCTGCTCCTGTCCTGCCCCCTCAATCCACGATGCAGATAATCACGAGCCAACGCTCCACCTCCAGCGAACCCAAAGGTCCTGTGGGCTACACAGCGTCACCCAACACTTCCACTGTGGAGAATCACCTCCTGCTCCTTTGGCTTAAGAAAAAACCGCTGGCTTTTGGCAGAGGTTTTGCATGATTGCTCGCTCTGGAGGCATCCTTTCCCTGAACCTCTCTTTAAAACAGCTTTACACGGTGTGGAAATTCTGAAGAGAGCCTGTGCAGGAACGATGCTATCAGTTCCAAACAGCTCCAGCACCTGACAAGCTGATGAGTAAAATCCCCAGTGACAAGGTGAACTCCTCCATCTCTAGTGGATCCTACCACTGCCATGACTAAGGTCTGTTTTGACAGGGCTTAACAGTAAAACCCGTCCGTACATGGTGTTGGTTTGCGTTAAGGAAAAAAGTTATTCACCCACTGCCCAGCAACATCAGGTCTGCAAGTGCAGCTCCCAATGTCACATTAATGATTTCACACACGCAAATACGCTTCCGTATTGGCTTCATGTGTGTACTGCTGCCAAAATCTACTCGTATGTGTATGAGCACACAGAGTTACTACTGAGCTGGAGTCAAGCACACAGCATATACCAGTCTCTGTGTTGAAACGGCAGCTTTTTACCCTTTGTGCTCTTTACTAGAGAGAGGGTAAAGAAAGGGGCCCCATACCTTAAGATCTTGCCAACTGCAGCGGCTTGACAAATTTTCCACAATCAATCTGTATTCTGTACGGGTAGGAGGACCGTACTTATCTCTTCCGCTTCTTCTATAACCATATCCACCTTTAGGAGGTGACAAGCAGACAGCAGTACTTCAGCTAGGGAAGTGGAGCGCTCGCGCTGCATCCCCGACCAAATCTGTCCTGCCCCGTACATTCGCAAAGACATTAACAATTCACCCACCCGCGAGGCTAAATCTGACCCCCCCTTGTATAAAACGTTACAAAGATCCAAAGCATTAAAAAAATTTTACTACAAGCACATGATTAAAGCAAGGCACACGATTATAATTATGCTACAATTAACATGCAATTAAATTTAAAGTTATTTTTAAAGCAGTTTGAAAGAAGAAACCGAATTAAGCCAGTTTAACTAATGTTACTTACATTGCTTAAAGGCTTTCTGAATATCTGACATGAATAAAGCTTTTCAGGCACCTATTTCAGATTAATCTCATCTGTCTCTAACCCTTGGGTCCTCACCACCCAGGTCTAATGGGAAAAGGTTGCGGTCGTCACATGGCTTCCTTTTTTTTGGTCAGCCAAGGGCCACAAAGGTCAAAGAGCCTCTCATGGAAAGGTAACCCAGGGTCAGCAAATGGAACGGGCAGTCATCTTAGCCTCAAAGGACTCTTTCAATTAAAACATTGAGGTCTTTGTTAAATCTATGTTCAACAGCACATTGCAAAGAAACCATTCAAATAGTTAAACGAAATGATAATAATAAAAATTGTACAAGAAACTGTGTTTATTCATTTAGCAATTATAATAGTTTAATACAACAAACAAGTTAATACTCAGATCAACAGTTACATTTACAGTTACAGAACACTAGTCACAACTTCATAGCATATTCTTTTAAAATTACTTTTTTTAAAAAGATGAGCAAAAAAATGTTTTATTTAAAATAAGTCACGGATACAAATGCATGTTAGTGCTTACTGCGTCCAGAACCGTAACTGCTGTCACGACGTGGGCCTCTGGCGTGCTCCACGATCACTCGCTCCCCACACAGATCTTTACCGTTTAGCTCATAAACGGCATCGTCCGCATCTCGCAGGTCATCGAACTCAACAAAGCCGTACCTGGGGAGAGGGAGAGACAGACAGTCATCGGGGAAGAACTGAACCTGAGGGATTTGTGCTCCAAACCAACTCCCGTCCCACCGCAGGTTTCTGTGGAGCCCGAGGAATGTCCCTCTCTGCTGCTTTCCTCTGCATGAACAATGGTTGCAGCCTCCTGAAGGACACCCTGGGGTTCAAAGCCATGAAAGCTGCCCCACAAACCCACTCGATATGGTGCCACGTGGCTTTATTCAAGAAATTCACTCAAGAGCAGCGAGGCTGAAATGGCATTTGACAGCTACTGCAGCATGTACATTCTGTGGATTCGGATTTACCCTGACTTGTGAAGAGCCCTGGGTTCATTCCAGGAGCTGTTAGGAAGCCACCTCAATTCCTACCCCTCAAATGGAAATATTCATTCATCTCTGCAAACACAAGTGGTCTGTGCCCCCTGCATGAGAGGTCCAACAAGACAGAAAATACGACAGGAGGTCAGGAAAAGGGATTTTCTTTTAATCGGACTCATTTTACTCTTGACTGTGGATGGTACCGATGGTTTGGGTTCAAAAAGCAACGTGCTCATGCAACAGGACAGAAGTTCCACCTGCTGAGATACCTGCAGCTTCCCACATACTGCTGAGAAGGTGCTTTGTGCCCACCGTATTTCCAACACCCCAGCACCTCAGAGGGCAGGGAGTAAGGAGGAACAAGTTCCCTGGGCAAAGGAAGAGTCCATCCACCTGCGGCCAAGGGGCCTTGCAAGAGCAGCACAGGGTGCAGGTCCGGGGATGAGGGACCCGAAGTGCTGTGTTTGAAAACAGCCGCTGCACGAGCCTTGCCAGGCAGATCGAGTGTGAGAGCAAGGATACAAACTGAAAAAAACAGATAATGCTTAATTTCCACATTCAAATGAACATTGTGGCATCGGTTTCCTATCACCAACAACAAACATGGTGCAGAGACAAACGCCTGCAGGCCTGAAGAGTTTGAACCAGCGTTTCCAGTTCAGGCTTCAGGAGTGCCACAGGCACCAGCACCAACACCAGGCTGCTGCGAAGGCCTGATCCCTGCGGCCAGAGTTCCCCAATGAGCAAGCACTGGGTTTTTACATCATTTCCTCCAGCTGGTGCTCAGGGACTTGCTCACGGTTGCAAAGCAAATTCACAGCAGCGCTGAAGCCAACCTGCGCGTTTCTAACCTGATTTAAAGCCCCACCATGTGTGGATGCCCGTTACCCCAACGGGTCAGGGGAAGAGGACGAACCACCACAGAGCTGCTTGTCGGAGTGCAGAGCCTACCAGCGGCTGAAATCACTTCTCCAGTTACCCACCAAGACCAGAGTCCTCCAGGCAACAGCCGAGGATGCTGCAGCCCCTGCACAACCGGGAGCCCCTTTTCGGCCATGGCCTCTCCAGCCACCGTAGTCAAACACATAATCCTGAACTCGGGTCATCACAAGTCACAGGGGGAAATTTTTGTGCATGCTGGTGTTTTAAATAACCCCGGAGAACAACCCCCTGGCTCCCTCTTTCAGGGCACTTCATTTTTAAGCTTCTCATGACCTCCCCCAGGCACAGTGCTACCAGCAGCGACAGCTTTGCTGTGTAATTGTACCTGTATTGACAAAATACTTCAGAATGACTAAAGCCACCACAAAGAAGGTGGCTGCTTTCGCATGCAAGTGCCGCAGCTTCATGGAAGAAACAAGCGTGATTGATTTCTAACAACTGAAACAATCGCAGCATTATAAAACCATTCAAATTGCAACTTTCTTCCCTTTGTTTCCAAAAATAGGGCAAGTGCTTCAAGGAGATCTCACCCTAAAAGCAATTACTCACAAGGTGAAGTGCCTGGCATGCACCAGCACTTTCCAGACAGTAAATGCACAGACATTTGAAGCTGGAATAATGGAGCAATATCTGAATTTAATCAGTATGGAACTTATTCTTCCCAGAAGTTGCTTTGGGGAGCTCTCAGTCACCCAGATCACACACCAGGCAGCGCACAGCGCCTCCAGCAGCGCCTCTCTGCCCAGCACCGCTGGGCTGGCACCAGTTCCACCACCTGGCCTCCCATGGGGATTTGCTCCCAAGATGGTCCTACAGTGACAGCACTTGGTCTGGCCAAGCCGTGATGGAAAGTGTTAAGGCTTTTTCTTCTCTTGGCTCATTCCAGCAGGAAATGCTTATCACCTGCCCTGCACTGTTCATCCTTTTCATCCTGGAATATGTAAAACCCAAGTAGCCCTAGAATAAGATGGGACTCTGATGGAAGAGGAAAAAGCAGAAGTTACAAGAAGAAACTTCTAATTCCTTTTTTAAAGACAAACTTTGAGATTATCTGCATTTAAAGAATACTAAAAATCATACCCCACATCACTTCTAAATGTAGTCATTCTGACTCACCTGTTAAATACGTATAATACTGCACCCTATGATCTACAACCACAAATCAAACCCCTTCAGAAGTGCAGTTTTTCTCCACAGAAAGCCAAAACTGCTGGCACAGCCTTAACTACAACAATCTCACCCTGCTGGGATATGGCAGCAGGGCAAGTAAATCTTCTTTTAAACACCCACTATTACCACTTCGCATGTGGCATAAAACTACTTGCTAAAAGCGTCCGTGCAATTCAATTCAGTGAATGTGAATCTACACCATTGTCTGCTCATGTACCACGAAAGGAAAAAGCTGCAGGAGTATGTCCTTATCCCCAGCAATTCCAATAGCCTGAACCTCCTAAAAGCTGGGGGTTTTAAACCCAAAGTGAAAGGAAAAATGTGATTTTTCTAAAATTGCTTAGTACCTGAAATAAAAGGCAGACCCTCACCTTCCTCTTCCCCTCAGCTGCTCCTCACCCGCATCACTGGATCCTCCAGACTATCTCCACATCCCCGCTGACACCAGCGCCAGCATAAAGCCCTCCTCTACGGTGCCAATTTTTCCCCACTACTCATCAACAGCTGGTGCTGGAGTCCAAAAGCACGAGTGCCACATGCCAAGAAGGACCTCGGAGCTGCTGTCCCTGCCCTTTGCCAACAGTGGCCAGAAATGCGGGAGGTTTAGATGTGTGGAAATCCATCCAAGCTGGACCTGTGGCTGCAGGGTGGGTTCGGCAGCTGCTTCACACTTTCCCAACCAGGAGGGACCTGCTCAACCCCCACCCCACTCTCCTCGCAACAAATCAAGGGATGGGTTGGCAGCTCTCTGCATTTCTTATTACACCATTGCTTCATATGGACAGATGTTTCACCTCCACTGTTCCTCCTGCGTCTCTGGAGGAGCGAGGTCGGGACAAGCAGGTGTCAACACCAGCCAGCTGCACGGGAGGAAATGCATGAAAACTGATTCCTGGCTTCAGCTTTGTTTGGAATAAAGAATGCGAAGTGTCCAGCCCTAGAAAACACTCCTGAAAGTTAACTTGTAGATGGCTTATGACCCCCTCGGGCTGCTGGCCAAAGCTACATGCTCGCCCACGCCACAGCCTGGCAGGGGAAGGGCAGAGACGGGGCAGCAGCTGCCTGTCCCCCCTGCTCTGAGGAGGCTACAGCCAGGAGCAGGGCAGGATCGGGGAGAAGCATCTTCAGGCTGCTTGAAACAAAACACTCATTTAAATGAGTCACCAAGGCTACAACCACAAAAAATATCCGAATTTGAATACTTAAGCTGCTTAAACGTAAGATTTGGGTAGTGATTCTTTTAAGATTCTGCACGAAACATCACTGAGAATCCCTCGTCTTCCAGCACAGCCGAACACCTTAAAGCAAAAAGAAATCAAAATCTCACCTTATCCACCCTAATATCAGCAAAGGAAAAAAATTAATCCACAAATCCACTGGAATTAAAACCCAATTTGTTAGCAGGTCATGTGACCATCATCTAGGCATACTGGGCAGCATTATGTTGTGACACCAGTTTGATTTCTTTAATATCAATTGCTCTAATTGAAGCTAATAGGCATTAAACATTTTGGCAGGGAGGGTACCAGAAATCAAATCTCTTCCCTCTGGGCAACAGAGAGATTTTGATCGTGGCTGGATGAAAGAATTAAAGGTTGAAGCTTTTAGCTTTGATCTGTGTTCCTCGATCCGATGGAGACATTCCATCCCCTATCTCACAGATGTTTTACAAGGATGAAGCTGTGAATCCTCAGGAGCTGGTCAGGGTGATGCAAGGCAGGTAAATACACAGGGAGAGCTATTTTTGAACCAAGTGAGGCTGCGCATTGGTTTCCCCATCAATGAAAGCCCTCAGTTACTACAGCAAGCTTAGAGCCTGTTTTTAGGAGATAAAAAAGCAGCTCGTTTAGTACATACACCACTGCCATGTGCAGCTCCGGTTCTGAGCAGGAAAAAAGAATACAAAAACTACCAGCACAGAGTTAGAAACTGCAACTTGGAGTGGAGAATCCTACAGGAACCGGAGATTTATTTTCCCCGTCCCTCTCTCAGGTAAATGTTGCTTTAAGACTTTGAATCATGAGCTGAAATTACAGTTAGCAGCAAGACCCAGCCAAGCTTTTAGGACTCCGCAGTATCACGTTGCGGTTTCACCCTCTTGCTTGAGCAGTTCAGGCTAATCTCCTGCCACAGAGCACTGAAGAGCCCACGAATTTCCAGAAGAAACCGAAAGAATCTCTCACATCAAACACCATGCGGTAATTTTTAATCGTTTGCTAAGCACTACTAAAAATAAGCCACGGAGAAAGGATCAGAGGGCGAACAAAGCCAACCAGAGCAGCCGGCAAAAGCGCAGCACGAAGCAATCCTGAGCAGAGAGACACAAAGTTGGAGCTTGAGGAAATACTTTATCAAACTGGAGTTTAACTCCAAACCAACAGCAGCCTGTAGAGAGAACTTTGGAATATAAAACTAAACCGAGAATTGTTAGTTCTAGAAATACAGCCTGAGCCCTATCCAACCCCCACGATCTGCTCCAGAAGCAGCAACAACAAGGTGAACAACACCTCAGCCACTCTATCTGAAGTTTCCTGCCGTTATCTGCAACTTTTGAACCCTGTCTGCCCGCAGTGAAGGTACAAAAATGCCTTGAGCTTGGGAATAAAGTGTATCATGACAGAGTGCCTGAATTTTGGATACAGGCAGGCGGCACCCTCCTGCCCTCGGTACCTGTTCCTGCTCATACTGAGGATGCCACAAGTTTGGGCTGCTCAAGCACAGCCCTGAATCAACTCCTGCACCCAGCCTCCCTGCAGCCGAGTTCCAAACCTCACTCTGGAATCATGGGGCTGGGCCTCAGTAGATATTTCTCAATAAAAGCAAGAAGACAAGTCTGTTAGCCACCACTGCCACCAAACTTGGCAGCTCTGCCTCTGCTAAGGAAAATATCTGTCTGTGAAACAGAAATATTTAATTTGGAGGCTTTAAATAGCAGCAGGAAAACTGACACCCCCCCCCCCCCCAAACACTTTCGAGGATATGCAGTGGGACTGCAAAAGTGCTCAAATATTTCAGCTATGGGCAATCTTCAACAGTGCCTGAAGCCGTGCTGAGTAAAACACCAACATGCGTGTTTTAATAATGGATTTTATTCACCTTATAAACCTGTCATATGCCCACCTGCCAGGACAACCAGCATTAAAAGTTAATGAATTTTTTTTTTTTTTTTTTACTCTCAAGGACTAACTTCTACAAAAAATTCCTCTTCTCCACTTCCAAAGTGAAATTAATAATTGACTTTCCTGGCTAACAACAATAAAATCCATATTCCACTCACCCTTCCTAAGCACAACTTCGAGTTGGGTTCTTGTAAAAGTAAAGACCCCAACACTCATGAGGCTGTGAGTGTTGGGGAAAACAACCCACCAAAAGCAGCCATTTGTTTTCTCTTGCAATGTCCACATTTGAATGTCTCGGGCCAGTCCCGGTGAAGCAGGATCCAAACCCTGCAGGTGCTGGAGGGGGCAGTTGCTGGAACAGCACATGGGGAAGAACACACAGGGTATGTCAGGGCTTCAGCGGGGTTTTGGGGAGGGGCAGGACCCCCCCATCGGCTGGTGCCACCGCAGGGGCTCCCAGAACCGATTCTGCTGCTGCAACAATGCCTGCAAAGGGGCGACCCTGTCCCCACAACAGGTGTTTTTGGAGGGGGAGTGTGTGTTCCGCCAGGGTGCGGCCTAGTTCACCCCTGGGTGCTCATCCGGGGGGTGGAAGGGCCTGGGGAACCCCTCGGGACACCCCTTCCCCACCGAGCAGGGCGGGACAGGACACAGCTGCCCCTCCAATAACGGAAACAGGGACCCTGGCGTCCTGGCTCCACCCCGCCCCGGTGCCATGGGAACCCAGGCGTCCTGGCCCCCCGCTTGCCATAACGGTCCGAGCGTCCTTCCCTCCCACTGCTATAGAGACCCGGGCCTCCTGCCCACCTTCCCCTCGGGGGAGCCGGGCCTCCCGACCACCTCCCCCCCGGGGGAGCCGGGCCTCCTGCCCGCCTCTCAGGGCCGCCGACTGGGGCCGGGCTGGGCCGCGCTCTGCCGGCAGGCGACAGGAGTAGCCGGGCCGGGCCGCGCTCACCCATTCTTGAGATCCACCTCCAGGATCTTGCCGTAGCCCTTGAAGAACCGCTCCACGTCCCGCTCCCGCGCCTGGTAGCTGAGGCGGCCGATGTAAACCCGCGGCATCGCGCCCGGCGGGGCCGGGGGGCGGCCCGAAGGGGCGGAGCTGCAGTTACCGGCGACGGAGGGCGCGCTGTGGGCGGGGCGAGGCGGCGGCGCAACGTCACGGCGCAGCGCGGGGAACGATAAGGCCGCAACGTCACGGCAGGCCACGCCTCCTTCCTCCCTCGCGGTTCTTAAAGGGGCCACACCTCTGTCTGGCTTGGTGGGCCCCACCTGGGTCGTGTGCATGGCGGGGATGGGGGTGTCTCTGGCCGTATGGGGAGGGCGTAGCTGTCCCCCCTTTCCCCTTATGGAGGGCACTAATGGGGAACCCCGATGTGCCAGGGGGCTTGTGAGATCCCCACTCACCTGATACACAGGGCATGGGTGGGGGCCTCCTTCCCCCGGGGGCTTATGGGGTCCATATATGGGCCATGGTTGGGGTCTGCCTTCCCATGGGTCGGGGGTCTTGGGGGCATCCCCCTTCCCCATATACACGGTGATGATGAGGGATCCCCTCCCCAGGGGTTGGGGCTTGTGGGGGTCCCCCTTCCCCAGGTGTGGGGCGTGGTGGGGGTCTTCCACGGGCCACAGTCCGTAAGGGGTCCCCTCCCAGCGCACTGGGGACTGGGGGGCTCCTCCTTCCCCAAGGGCAGGCAGGCATGGGGTTCCCCTTCCCCACACCCCGGGGTGCGCAGGAGTCACCCCCCGTCCCTGGCCGCACTCGGCCATTCCCCACTCCCACCCACGAGCCACCGCGTCCCCCTTGCAGATCCCCGCGCGCCAATTTTGGGGACTTATTTTTATCCTTTCCGTCGGCGCATCAGATGCCTCAAGCGCACCAAACCCCAGCAGAGGCTCTCGGGAACATTTCAGCTTTAGCAGCCACCACCCCCCTAAAAAAAAAACCCACCGTCACCCGCAAAAAAATTAATACCGTGTATCTGCAACGCCAGCAGCTGGATTTCCAGCCGCCACCCCGCTCCTTTGACAGAGCTAAATTCAATTATTTATTCCTTCGTGCTCTGGTGTAGGAGTGAGCGCCTGGGAACATTCTGTGAAACGAAGAGAGCTCTCTCAAGCTTGTTAGGTTTTATTGCCGAGTCAAATAAACAAGGGGGATAAAAGCTTTGCATTAATTTTTCTGGTTTCTGTCACGCTTAATAGCACTCGTAACGATCTCGAAGTCCTTCTCTGGCTTTTTCCCCCCGCTTTATTCACCGATGGGGCACGCGGTGCTGCTCTGCCTCCAGCGCTGGTGGCTTTGCGGAAAATGGAAGATGTTGGGGGGTTCAATCGGGATGGGAGAGCAGAGGGGAGACGCTGGCGAGGAGTTTATCACGGGTAACGTCTAGGAGGCTTCTTGGTTTGCTCTTGTCTAAGGGAGGTCTCAGTGCGCGGGGTCATGAAGTCACGAACGTCAGCACACTGATCCGGAGAGGGGGATGTCACTGGTACCGACCACGTGCTGAAGCTTCCGGGCTCGTAAAACGGTTCCCAGCGGAGGACACCCAGATCATCCCTCCCGTAGGCTTTCTAAGCCGGTGGTCTCCCAAGTGGGGTGTGCCAGACAATCCGTCGGGATGCGGGAAGGAAATATTTGAACTTCATTTCTTTTTATTTTGTTTATATACTCTCGTACACAGATGGTGTACGCTCAACGGTAAATGGCTTCTTTACAAGAGGTTGGCAGCCACCATGAACATCTCTCATTCCACTCGGAGTTTTGCTGCTTATCTCATGGTGAAGGGCTTAAAAGAGCTGTTGACAATCCCGCCGTGGTCCTGTTGGCCACACCAGTGCTGGTACAAGCCCAGATGTCGTTGGCCTTCTTGGCCACCTGGGAACACTGCTGGCTCCCCTGCATCATCAACCAACACCCCCAGGGCCTTTTCCCCGGGCAGTTTCCAGCTGCTCTTCCCCAGCCTGGAGTGCTGCCGGGGGTTGGTTTGACCCAAGGGCAGGACCCGGCACTTGGCCTGGTTGAACCTCAACCCACTGGCCAGACCCCTCTGTAGATCCTCCTGACCCTCCAGCAGATCAACAGTCCTGCGCAGCGTGGTGAACCGTCCTCTTCCATCCCCAAACCTGGGGCTGAGCGGAGAGACGTGGGCGACCACCAGCCTGGGGAAGAATAAGCACCCCGGGCTTTCACTGCCGCTTGCAGTGGATCTTGGATGGCTGGGCAGGCACCCACCTGCGTGGGCACCGGCCCCTCGCCCCACGGCTTTGCTGGCCACGGAGCTGAGGGACATCACCAGCAGCTTCCCCCCCACTGAATATCGTCGTTAAGACCAAAAATTGAAATTAAAATGAACTGTCTATTGCTTTGAAATGGACTCGTGGCTCTTGCTCCCCAGCCCTGCTGCCCCGAGGAAGAGCCTCGTCTTTCCCATGGCAATAAATGGGGGGAAATGGGTCTTTGTCTGCCTTGGGGCACAGTTTTGAGGTAAGAAATGCTGGTTTTAGTGCCTGATGGACACTAACAGGACAGAGCCAAGCTCACCTCCCCTACAGCAGCCAGCTGCCCCATGCCCGTCCTTCCTGCAGCCGCTTTTACCAGGACATTCACTGCCATCGAGCAATTGTAATTTCAGCTTTACAGGATGGAAAATCTCTGGGGATTTCGGACAGGGAAAGGACCAGGCAGCAAAGGAGCTCAGGGTGCTGGGTGTGCCCGTCCTCAGTCCCGCACACCCCTGCCCACCCTCACCCCCACAATGAGCACACAAACATTTATTGGCAGTGTCTTAAAAAACTACATGTACATTAGACATTGAGGTTCTCATCTCGATCAGTAGTGGCAGCGGAACAGCAGCAGAACTGAATTCAAGTCCAGGTACAGCAAACAGCCCCCCCTGCCCTGCCTGTGTCTGGCTGTGACCTGCTGAGTCCTGGCCCCACCTTGAATGCCACCCCCCTGGACTGTCCCCAGAGGGATGGTGGTGTCTTACAGCCCCCACTGGTGCGACAGCACTTGCTGGTGCCGGGTAACTCAGTGTTTGTCTTTTTTTTTTTGCTTTTTGAGCTCGTTTTTGAGATGAGGTGATGCCAAGGGCTGGAAAAGCCTTCTGTGCCCTTGTCCTCCAGCCTGCACAGGCATCCCCTGCTGTGTCCCGCCAGCATCGCATGGGCTGGGCAGAGAAAAATGAGAAGAAAATTAAAAAAATAAGTTTAGAACAACGTTCTTTTTCTGTAATTCAATGTGGGCAGAGCCCCCAGCCCAGGGGTACTTGTCTGCTGAACTTGGAGGGGGGGACACAGAGGTGGCTGAGGCTGCAGCAGCACCGAGGGGCTGCACCAGCTGGGAAAAGGGAGGACCAGCTACCCTGCAGTCACCTGAAAGCAGCCCAAAATCATTGGAAGGACAGTGCAAACAGCAGAACACCACAGACAGCTGCTAAGCCGGGCAGGAGGTGGTGGTGCAGACCCCCAGCCCCAGAAACACACATGAAGGGGAACTGCAGCTCTTTTGACACCCTGAGCTGAGCGAGCTGCTGTCCCCAGGCTCCCTGAGCTCCTCTTGCACCCAAACTCAGTCCAGCAGCAGCCTCCCTCCAGCAGCCATTCTGCACGCTGCCATCCCTGCAACGCTGCAGAAGCTTTTAAAACCTTTAAGTGGGCATCCAAAAGTTTAAGACAAAGCAAAATCAATGGTTCTGGAGGGTTTTTTCCCCTCCTCTGTGGACAAGGCAGCAAAGGAAAGCTTGGCTGTGCTGGAGCAGCACCGGGCTCAGCCCGCTGCCGCCCACGAGCTGCAGGTCAGAGGAGGAGGATCTGCTTGGAGGACGTGAAGGGCTTCATGGAGGCCTCCAGCGCTGCCTTGTAGTCCTGAAGCGGGACCTCGGTGCAGGCTGGCGCGGTCAGCTGTCCCTTCCGGATGAGCTGGCACAAGGCGTCCATCATGGTGGCCAGGCTCTTCTGGTCTGCAAGGGAAGAAGGGCGCTCTCGTCACCGTGCATCCCATGCCAGAGCCATCGACCATCCCCAAGCCTGAAGCCATACGGGGTCCTGGGGATGCTGCGGTGCATGTGCTCCCAGCTTGGGCACGTGGGATGGAGCAAGAGCCCTCAACACAGTGGCACAGTCCCTGCCCAAGCCACACCACCCTCAGCACCCATCCAGCTCACCCTGTGCATGGTCCTTCTTCCACTGGGTCATCCAGAAGCCACGGAGCCGCACGTCCCGGAAGATGAACGCGCTCTGTGGAGAGAGGGAGCCGAGCGCCCACGTGAGACCCGTGTGTCCCCTCCCAGTGTGACAGTGGTGGAAGGTGGCCATGGGGCTCCTCGCTCATTCGTTAGTGCTCTCCTTTGTGAGCCAGGGCACCATGGGATGTGGGGATGTGACTCCAAGGTGTGGAGTCAGGGCGGGTTTGATGCTCGGCACCTGTGGGGCCATTTCCCTGCTGGGATTTCACAGCAGCACACAAGTAAAGCCAAGAGACCTGCACCGGGATGCAAAGTAGCTCATCCCATAACAGAACCCATCGGTTCAACATAAAGAAGGTTGGAGGCTCTTGGTTTGCAGAGCAGATCTGAGCTCCCTGGGGACAGGGACATCGACGGTGGAGTGCAGGGGACGTGCCCCAAGGGAAATCAAGAGCATCTCCAGTACTCACCACTGGCACCATCACAGGCTGCTTTGCCATCCCCCCATAGGTGACCATGGTCCCTTTGGGCCTGGAAGGGGAAGGGGGGATTCGGTTATGCGGTCCCAAATGTGCAGCTTTGACCTTGCAACCTCTCCTCTGCACTCACCCATGTGGCTGTTCTCGCACCAAGGGCTCCCTGGTTACCCTTGACTCCACTTCCACAGCTCCCCTCTCGCTCTCAGGCGCCATTAGCTCAATTTGCAGCTAAATACACCAGTTACACCTGGCTGACCTTCATAACTGCCTCCAGCCACCAGCAGCATTTGAGACACACTGTGGTGATGCGTTAACGTCGAGTCGCTGCTATTTTCCAAATCCACTTCTTCGCTCACATCCCCTCTCCAAAAGTTCAATGATGATCCACATCATCTAACCCCATCTCTGGCCACCTCTTGCACTCCGGGGGCTCTTGCAGCAGGGCCCTCCAGTCCCAGGTGTCCCCAAGCCCATGCCCAAGCCACCAGCCAGCCAAACTTACTGCAGATGTCGCAGCATCTCCGTAGTGCTTTTGCCTCCAACGCAGTTCAGGGCGAGCCGGGGCTTTGGGATGCTCTGCAAGAGTTTATTAAGAAGGTTCCCAAATTTTAGGGCTCCTTTTGAGGAAGGTATTGCGGTTCTTCAGGGAGCAACTACGTCAATCTCAACGAGTAACTGGGGGCAGCTAGGAGTTGTAGAGTTAAAATCTATGATCTGGCCCTTGCAGTAGCAGCAAAAGCCCTCAAAATCCTGATCTAGAGAGAGATGTGCCCTTCTGACCATCCCTGCACCTTTCTTTCCTCACAGTGCTGAACTGCAGGGAGAGCCCCAGATGGTCTCTCCAGGGTTGAGGTACCTTAAATATATCTTTCATCTCTGGCTTCCTCAGCATCTCCTCCGTGATGACATGGTCTGCACCCAGGGCCATCAGCCTCTCCACCAGCTTTGGGAGATCAGGTCTGGGGGAAGAGAAGGACCTGATGAGTCAGAAAGCAGAGTGTTACCTTCTCCTCCCTCCTGCTCAGACATAGCCTGGGGACAACAGGGCAGAGGCTGGAGGACACCCTGGAGGAGCAAACAGAAGAAAATCCTGGGTTGGATGGGCAGGATGACCAGATCCAGCTCCCACACTTGCCCGACCTCCTGCCAACCTCCAGCCCAGGCTGAGGGCAGCTCCTGTCCCGCAGGAGACCTTCTCCTCTCCCAGAGGACCCACCTGTCCCTCACCACATTGATGGTCTTGATGCCGGAGGCTTTGGCGATCTGGATAACAGCCTGGCCCACGCCGCTATTGGCAGCGTTCTGGATGACGGAGTCTCCTGCATATAAATCAATCCAGATGTTCACTGCAGAAGCCACCTGCAAACCACCCCCTCTCCGGGTTTCTGCCCGCATGGCGAAGCCGTACCGGGTGCCAGGCTCTCGAAATCCGTCAGCATGCGGTACGCCGTGCAGGGGTTGACGCTCAGGGTGGCGGCGCACAGCACCGGGATGTCGCTGGGCACCTTCAGCAGCGTCTCCTCGGGGAACACGCCGTGCGTCCGCCACGTCCCTGGGGCACCAGCAGCAGCGCGGGCAGAGCGGCAGGGAGGTGGGCAAGGGAAGGAAAACATTATAAGATCTCAACTCACGCCACTGCCTTAACGCCGGTCGCGGCAGCATCACCACACCGTGGTGATTCACCTGGAGAGTGAATTATGAAACGTTTTCCCACATGGGTACGGCCAAAATATTGCAAGAGGCAGCAGATGGATCCCCTGCTGCCTGCCGAGATTTATCACCCAGCAAAGCCTCATCATCTCCCAGAGGGATAACGGGACTGGGGCTCCCTGGGCGCAGAGAGTGTGCAGAGATAATGGAAATACTCCCCATCCTATGGAGGAGCCCATATATCCAAAGCCAATTTACGTAGATTTAGTCCCTCTATATTTATATCCAATTTAACCCCCTATCATCCATTTACTTTTTTTTTTAATGTCTAAAAATACCACGTTTGGACGGTAACTAGATAGCTTTCCTTCTCCCATTAAGCGAAAAAGCCTTTTAAGAAGAAATAGGCACAGAAGAAGCTGTTACGTTACACCAGCACCGACAATTTTTCTGGCCATTGGCATTTTGGAGGAGCACAAGAGACGTTTGTTGGAACATAAATCCCCGTGCTTACCCATCAGAGCACTATTAAGGAGAAAACTGTAATGAGAGACGACCTTGCAGGGGTTAAATGCTTTATCCCGGGTCTTTAGAGAAGCGCTAAGTAGATGCGACAAAGCGCGGTTGTTTCCAGAGCAGCAGAGATTGCTGCGAAGCTTTACAAGGGCGCAGAAACCCCATCGAGGGTCGATGCTATAGGAAAGGAGAGGATTTCTCAATCCCAGTTTAGCGTCAGCGGTGGCATCCCCACTGCCGCTGCTGCAAGGGCTCGGGGTTCTGGCATCGCGGGTGTCCCGTGCACAGGAGCCCCTTCCCTGGGGACCCCCGTCCTTCCCCACCTCTGCGGAGGCTGCGCAGATCCCTCGCTGTGGCTGGGGATCAGCGACTGAGCCGGCTTTAAAAAAAACCCCAAACATTCAATATAAAAGTATGTGGTGGACATAAAACTTAAGATGTAAACAGGGAAGGAATGAAGCTGCCCTTGTGCGGCTCCAGCTGTTACTCTGATGCTTCTCATCTGAGACAACCCAGCCCATTGTATATATTTCCATTATAGACATATACATTTCTTGGGCTCCCCAACCATTGTTTGGCACGAGAGCATGGCCACGGCTTTGCTCTCCGTGCAGGCTTGAGCAGCATCCCCCCAACCCCCTGAGAAGATGCTTTGCAGGTGGGGGGATGCAGGAGGACAGCGCCAGGGAGCAAGGATCCAGCGGTGCCGTGGCTCCACCCAGGGTACGCACTCACCCAGTCCAGTGGTCGCTGGGATGACCCAGTCGCCGGGTTTCAGAGCCGCCACACGCCGCCCGACCTCCAGCACTTCCCCGACACCTTCGTTCCCTCCCACGGCTGGCAGCGGGGAGAGGATGGCGTAGGTCCCTGTCGGGAAGCTGGAGGTGAGCTGCAGCCCTCATCATCCCCCAGACCTCCCCAGCCCAGGAGCTGCCTCTAACCCCTCTAAGACATCCCGCCAGGAGCGCCACGCAAGAATTAATATACCAAAAAGATGCAGGCACTGCGTTACCTTGGATCATATTGATGTCGGCGGGATTGACGGGGGCCGCCAACATCTTGACGTGGACATCGGAGTCCCCCAGCTTGGCCACCTCGAGGTCCTTTAGTCTGAACGGGGAGACACGAAGGACCAGTGCATTAATACAGGCTTGGCCGATGTCTTCTGCCCCTTGGTTTAAGCTGGAGAGGGATGCCGGTATCACCTACACACACATGAGACTTCAAATAAACAGCACCGTACTCCCCATCTCACCGACACTTTGGTGGGTTTTGCTCAAAACCACGCGGTTTTGGGAAGGTTTTGAGTTACGAAGCCAGGTGTGTCCCTAACATCTGGATGGAGGCAGCAGCGGCTGCTGCACAAACCACCCGCCAGATGAGCAGGATGAGGTTATCTCCTCGCAAACCCGCTGCAAACCGAGCTGCGAGGCTTCGTTGGGAAAACACGTCGACCCCATCCTGTTTAAGGCTTAAAAAAAAATTAAAAATAAAATAAAAATCAGCATTACAAGCCGCAGGGACCCATTTGGAGGCAATGCTGCTGAAGGGCACCCACGCCTCCTGTTCCCTGGCTCCCGGCAATACTTGTACGTGTTTTCCTGCCTTGTTAGGCAGCAGATTAAATCATTTTGGGTTTTGCCACCCTCTGCACGTCTGACTGACTGAAATCCTTTCCTTTTTCTTCAACGAGGTTAAATACTGAGGTTAAAGTTAATACCAGGCAGCACCTCCACACAGCACCAGCCCTGTGCCAGCACCCTGGGCATGAACCCGCCGCTCAGATTCCCGTCGCGTTAAATAATCAGATTTCTATCAGACAGAGTTTCGGTGGAGGCTGCTAAAATCCCACCACCCCACAAACCTCCGTGTCACCAAGCAAAGCAATGGCTCCCTAATCTTAACCAACCCAGCGGGTTGCGCAAAAAAAAAAAAAAAAAGCCGCTGTTTCATCTGGTCAGAGGTTTTACGGCTCATCCTGCCCTGCTTTAGTGTTACAGAAAGTTGGGTATTTTCAGAAATCTGCAAAAAAAGAGAAGTCACGCAGCACACGATGGGCCTTGCACAAGGGATGGGGTGTAGGCATCAAAATCTCAGGCGCCGCCGGCGGGGCTAAGCACCGTTGCACAATTAAACAGTCGAAAGGAAAAGCAACCAACATCCTCCAAAAATCCCCGGGGGTCGGTGTCTGGATGCCCCCGGATGACGCGTGGGCACGTCCCGGACTTCTAGGGGTGATCTGTGCCGGTTCGAGCGGGACAGCGAGTCCTTGAGGTCTCCTCCCTTGAAAAAAAGCCATAAAATCCTCCAAAATGGGACTTTCCCCTTGGAGTTTGGGCTGTCTTAGGAGACAATCCCGAGTGCCAGCCGCTGTCCCCTAAAAACGCTCGTGACGCCGGTGGTCCCTTAACTGGGACCTCAAAGAGAAACCCCCTCAAGGGGATGGAACTGAGGACGGAGTCGGGGCGCAGCGATGCCGAGGGCTCGGATGGCCCCACTGTACCCCCAATTAAACAAGAATGGGCTCCCCGGGAAAAATGCGGGGGTTAAAGGAAACCGAAGGACCAGCGGCAGGCGGGTGGGGGACGGGGAGACCCCCCCCCCCAGCATGCGGCTGCGACACCATGGTGGGATGTGGGAAATGGGGGCACCCCCAGGGTGGGCTCGGAAGCCTCTGAGCACCCTTGGCACTGCCGCAGGGGTCCTGTACCCCATCCCCAACGCCCTGCCCAGGGGTGGGCACCTGCCCCCCCAATGCACCCCAGCCCGTTCCTGCACCCCTGCTGCGATGCGCCCCCCCCCAGTACAGCCCACCCCACACTCGCACCCCCCTGTGGTACACCCCGATTTTTGCCCCCCACCCCTACTGCGATGCGCCCCCCAAGGTACCCCCACCCCACACCTGCACCCACCTTCACCCCCACCCCGCTGCACCCCGATTTCTGCCCCATTCCCGCCCACCCCCCCACTGCAGCGCGCCCAGCACAGACCCCCCCCCCTCCACCCGCACCCCCCGCTTCGCCCCCCCCCTTACTGCACGACGGCCGGGGGCTCCCCGTGCCGCTCATACAGCAGCCCCCGGGGGGCGCTCCGCGCCGCGGCCGAGCGCGCCCGCACGGCGGGGGTCCGCGCCCCGCGCAGCACACGCGCCGCCGCCCGCTGCATCCCGGTCCGGCTCGGCTCCGCTCCGCCCGGCTCGGCTCCGCTCGGCTCCCGGTTGAGCGCGGCGCCGGCGCCGGCGGCGTCACGAGGGCAGCTCCGCCCCTCCCCGGGTCGGCCACGCCCCCTCTCGCCTTAAGGCGGCCCGGCCACTCCTGCCGTGAGCCGGCGGGGTCTCAGCGCGGCGGCCCCGGCGCTGTGCGTGGGCTTTTGTTCCGGAATTGCCGGGGTCTTGCTTCGGGGCTGGTTTCTCTGCAGACGCTCGTAAAAACGTGCGCGGTGGCGGTTCCCCGCGCCGGGCTGTGCCCGCCCCGGGAGCTCGGTGGCGGGACGGGAGCATCCCGCAGAGCCCGGGCAGCGTGTGGTGAGACTCGCTGCGGGGAGCAGCCCCTTTTCCTCATCTATTACCTGATTCCGCGCCCGGGAAGGGCCGAACGTGCTGGCTGCGGGCAGGGAAAGGATGGTCTAAACCAGCAGATGCCTGGCATGAGGGGTGAGAAAAAAAATCCTGGCAGCGATTTAATGCCGTGTTTTGTATCATTAGCACGAAGGAGAGGTGCCATTTGTTCTTCCAGTTGAAACTGGTGAGGTCCGAGGGAAGCGGAGGCGCCCGCCTGATCGACCTGTCACGGCAGGACACGCAGCGGCTGGAAAAATCATTTCTTCTTTCGTGTAGAGACCGGACCTCTCCAACCGGGTGGCAGGAGCAGCTCGGAGAATCCTGCTCCGCTCATCACAGCCCGCTTCTACGTGCAATTAGCAGATTCCTTCGTTAGCGCCATCCGTCCCTTCGCCAGCCCCGGAGCTTGGCGGGTCCTGTGGACCACGCAGGGGATGCTGCGTGGGAACCCCACCGTGGGGCTGGTGGGGAGCCCCGACGGGAGCCGGCGGCCAGATCCTGCACCTCCCGGAGGCTTCGCTGTCTGCGGGGCTGGGGGTCCGGCTTCCGTCCCTGCCCCACAGCTGTTGGGTTTTGACGGCCACCAGCATCACCAGTAAATCTGGGCACTTTCCCTTCACAGAGTCATAGAATCACAGACTGGTTTGGATTGAGGAGACCTTCAGAGCTCACCCAGTCCAACCCCCTGCAGGGAGCAGGGACATCTGCACCCAGAGCAGGGTGCTCAGAGCCCCAAGGGACAACCTGACCTGGGATGGTGCCAGGGATGGGGCTTCTGCCACCTCTCGGGGCAACCTGGGCCAGGGTCTCACCATTCCCAGTCCTGTTCTCAAGCACCCAGTATTTTATTCCCATAAAATTCCTTTGCAATCAAATGATATCCCACTGAGAAGTTACTCAGCACATAGTCCCAAGATTGTCCCCATCCTGGTGGCAGCGCACGCAGACCCCAGTGGGCATCCGAAATTAGCCCCGGGTGCTGCAGGGGAGGGTCCCTGCAGGCCACTGAGCACCAGCAGAGCCACAGAGGGCAAAATGGGCTTCTCCCAGGTCGTGGGTTTGGTGGGATCCTGAGGACACCCAGGGCCTGGCAGCATCTTTACCACGGGGTCCTCGGGAGGCTGAGCGGGGTGTGCGGCTGCCTCCGGCATGGCTGGCTACTTTACATCAGCGTTTTAATCTAATTACAGGAATAATGATAGGATTTTAATAGCCTCAAAACCTGCAGCCTTCTGAGGACGCTGAGAGCCCTGAGGATTTTTTACGAGGTGATTGCGGGAGTGGCTTTGGGCACAGCAGAGGATGCTCGTGATGCCGGGGAACCTGCGTGCTGGGAGACGTGGGTGCCCACCCTCTGCAGCGCGTGGCAAAGGGTTAATAACTAATTACAGCAGCGAAATGAGAAGCCTTTCCGTCCCCTTCGAAACGTACATGTTCGCAAATCGGGGCTGGCAGTCAATTTACGGTTATTTTGTTAATGTTTCTCCTGTAACAAGCACAATTTCCTGGTGATTAATGACTACTCCGTCTCCTGGAATTGCAGGGTTTTTAGGAGAGATGCATGAAAATCCACTTTGCAATTGAGGGTTCAGGGGCGGGTGGGGAGGGGAGGAAGAGGAGATGGTTCTTCAGCACCCAGCGCCACGGTGGGTGCTCCGGCCAGGGGAAGGAGTGATGCTCCTCTCTCCCCTCTGCTTTAAATCCCTGTGAGCGTTACTGAGCTACGATTTATTGCAGCCGTTGATTAGCTTGAGTTATTCATACTCGTTCATGGCTGGAAAGCAGCAGTGCTGTCAGTGAGGTGGGTTTATTCTTGCAGAGGTGGGGAACGCCCAGCATGGAGCCTGCAGGGATGCAGGGATGGGTGGGAGCAAGCACCCGTGGGAGCTGGGTGACACCCGGGTGACATTTGCTGGGATTTTGTCCCTAAAACCTCTAGACCTGTTGAGGGCAGAGAATTTATCCCGTGGTTTACCAGTCTGAGTCGAGCTCAGCAGGTTCAGCCCAGCCCTGGGAGCCTTGTGTGTGCTGTCTCCAGCGGTCCCAGCGCTTAATCAACTTGATGTGGAATTATTAATTAACTGCTTACAAGATAGACACGCTTTTTAATTAAGGAGAAGAGTAATCGATTGCCTTTTGTCTCTTTGGTGGAGAAGTGGAAGGTGTGTCTTCTTCGCTTTGGGGTAATTAAGAAAGCTTGAAGGGGGGGTTCCTTGGGGGGATGCTCGGGGTTGCATCTCCATGGCCTTCCCACGGCAGCCAGATGTGGTCCAAGCTCTGCCGGACCTCTGGGAGACCCGACACTCTTGCAGGTGTTTTGGGTCGGGGATCCCAGGGCTGGGATGCACCAACAGGACAAGGCTTGTAAATCAATCTGCAAAATAATTCCCTTTTCCAGGCAGAGAAACACGCCGTGGGGGAAGGCGGGCGACGGGCTGCACCGTCTGCCGAGCCCAGAGCTCCCATCTGCACCAGCCGCCGTCCCCTCTCTCCTCCTCTGGAGTCCATCGTAGTGTCCTGGGGCTGGACCCGTCCTCCCCATCCAGTTTTTGTGAGGCTTAGGAACAGCTCGGCTGTTATTTTCCCATTTGGAGCCCCATTCACCCCAAACCCAGCAGCGCTGGCAGAGCCCCATCGCTCTGACACCGATCATCTTTTTATTAGACGTGCCTGAATCTTCAAATAAAAAATACATTGCACTTAAAGACCCACTTTACATAATCCTCGGCTTATCCCTGAATCCCTCATTTACCACCTCAGACGGTGCTGGACAATCCCATAAACTCCATTGAATCCTTCCCCTGAAAACTTGTGCCTGATGCTCCCAGCTCAGGGTCGAGGCGACTTGGATGCCCAAAGTGGTTTTATTTTTTTTAAGCACGCTGAGAGCTGCTTCTTGCCCCTCTGATTTTTTCTTTAAATCGTTTCATCGTCAGGTAATAATTAAAAAAATATATGGGAAGAAGCGCTAACGGAGCGGGTAACGGAGAAGTGATGAGTTCTGATCCTCTGCCAAGGAGATGAACAAGGAGGCTTCATCTTGAGCTGCAAATAAGGAAGGGAAGGGAGATGCTGAGAGCATCCAGCTGTGCCGCTGCCCGTGAGCAGCGTAACCCCGGGACGTCGTCCTCGCCGTGGCTGTTCCTAGCGCTGTTGTCTGCTGTGGCGCTAACACGGGGGGTTGTGCGGTGGCGTTGGTCCGTCCCGGGACTCTCAGTGGGGATGAATACAAAAATCATCCTGTTTGGGCACCTCTCCAGACCGGGGCAGTGCAGGAGCCGTCCCCTGCGCTCGGTGTTTGGGGGTTGGTGCTGAATCGAGGTGTGATGCCCGCAGGGCAGAGGAGGATCGTGGCTGGGGCGGGGTGTGTGAGATGCTACCTTTGGGACCCGCGTCGCCGTGTCAGCACCCGAAGGTGTCACCCCTGGGTGACTTGGCTGGGAAGATCTCTTGAAATATCTTGAAAAGATGCCTGGGTGAAGAAAGGCATAAAATCATCAGCTTTTATCCTTTTTAAACTGTATTTTAGCTTTTCTTTCCCCCTACTCCCTGCTCTAGGTCCCACTACGTTCCCATTCTGCTCCTGTCGGCCGCGGACCCAAAACATTCCCAGCATCGTGGGAAACCGTGAGCGTGAACTGCCTTTTTTGGGGAAAGAATTGATTGATCTCTGGGTTTTGCTGGTTCAAAACTGGTTGGTTTCGTTCGTTCCTGTTCGGCTCAAAAGCCCGACGAGCTCTTTTTGTTGGAAACCGCCAAGCGCATCCTTTCTCCAACGGGGTTTGGGAAACCACCAAACCAGAGCTGCCGACGCGCAGAGGAGGACAAGCAAGAGGGAGGAGAGCTGACCCTTCTTCCCCCGTCCATAAAATCGAAGGAAATAAATCCAAACAAGCCGTAAAAACAAATTTAAAATAATAATAAATAACTGCTGGGTAGAGGATTGCTCCCTCCTTTCCTTTCAGCTGGGTTTTACGTGAAGGCTGGTTGCACACCCATCTCCGCGCTCAGGTTCCAGCCCGTCAGCACCGAGAGATGATTATGAGAAATTTGAGCAATATCCAAACCCCAGGTCTGAAAATAAACAGCTTTTGTGATTTTGGATGTGATCAGAGACCCAAAACGCCCCTGGCTGATTTACATCTCCCCTCCTTCAAAAAACAAACCAGCCCAAGGCAACAGCAGAGGAGAGAGCATGGAGGGTTTTGCTGTAGAACTGCTTGGTTTTCATACCTTTATTCTTTTTTTTTTTTTTTTTTTTTGATCAAAGCTGATTCATTGTGAAGTTTAGGAAGAGGGGAAGGGGCTGACTCTGACCCTCATGTCCCCGCTAATGGGATGTTTAACTCTTTTCCATGTTACGCTGGTGGATGCCGGGTTTGAGACCGCGGGGAAGCAGGACCCACTCCTTCCCCACCATCACAAAGGTCTTTCCAGGAGTTAAAAAAGAGACAAAAATGACCTGAAGTGATATAAAGAAGCCCCAGAAAAGGTGTCGTGGAGGAGACATTCGGGCCAAGGCTGCCCAGGCGGCAGTGAAGCAGCTGTGACACCGGGCCCATGGGCGCAGCCCCCGGAGCATCGTGGTGTGCTCGGAGGAGACGTGGACGGAGCCGGACCCTGCCGAGCTCCTGTGAAGGACAGAAACAGGGGGTTTTCCTGGGGTGGCAGAGAAGGAACGAGCGTAGCCCTGACAGCAGCGATGGGGTTTGACATTTTGAAGCGGAGCTGCTGCCTTGGACTGTTTCCTGCCAGCCCAGGAGGGAGGACCTGGCGGGTTTGCATCCCTCTAACAAAACCCCTTTAAAACCCCTCCGGCAGAATTTGTGGGCACGGGGAGGTCAGTCTGAGCTGGCTGGAGCAGTGCGGGGCTAGCCCAGGGGCTACCGGCTGCCTCGCTGGCTCTGGAGCATCTCCCGTGCGGGCTGCGATGCTGCCGTGGGCTGTGCCGCTGGTTTTCTCCGCAAATTTGGTGAGATGGCTCACGGGAAATGCAGGGTGAGCTTGGGGAAGCTCCTTCGGTGATGGAGAGCAGCGTTCCTCCTTGCAATCAGCGCCTGGGGTGAAAGACCAGCAGTTGTCTGGACGCCTGTTGTCCTCAAACTCAGCCAGGCATGAGGCTGTGCCCTCAAAAAAACGCTGTTGGGGCAGCACCCGGGCGAGGATTGAGCTCTGGGGGTCGGGCACTGCTCCTTGGGTCTCCCAACACCCCACGGAGAAACCTCAGCGCCCTTTGAGCACAAAGCAGGAGGCTGGTCGCCTCTTAAATAACATCTTCTAACGTCTTCTAACATTTTCCCAGCTATTTCCTCCGGGAACTCTTGTTCCTTCGCTGCACTGAAGAGGAATAAGGAGGTTTATTTGGGCGAAGACACAGAAGTTATTTCGTCCTTTCAGGCTGTGATAACTCATCTAATAGCCCCATTATATCCGGCCGCGGCACCGCGTCGGGCGTCTGACCGCTCGGGGCTGGACGGACGGGGCGGAGAGCGGCGGGATGAGCTAATCTATTTTGTCTGTTAAGAAAGAAAAAGGATTTTTGGCATTAGTAAAAGGCAGGTGATTTGAGAAAATAGCAGGGAGTTATTAGAGATAAAGAACTGGATGGGGGTGTAATAGGTGGAGGTATAGAAAAAGAAAGAGGGGGGCGCGGGGGGAAGAGGGAGAGAGATGGTGGGAAGGGAAAAGGGGAAAAAAGAAGCAGAAGGTACAAAGACAGGGGGTGAAATTGCTTAATTGCAGCGCAGGCTGCTGGGGGTCGTCCCCCTGCAGCTCTGGAAGAGCTGTTTGCTGCGGGGCAGGCAGCGCCGGGAGCGATTCCCCGGGGAGGTGCCAGCCCCGCGCCCTGTGGGTTCAGTGGGGAAAAATGGGGGAATTACTGTGCTGGCAGCGAGACGTGGCGTTCTGAGGGCAAATGGAAAGGTACAGGGTTTGGTGTGGAAAGCCTGGTCAGCGTGGAGATGCTCATGCAGCCGGTTTGGGTGAGGCTGGCGAGTGCGGCAGCTCCATCCCACAGGTGCCGGGGTAAGGGCTCGGGGCAGCCCCTCTCTCTCGATCAGCTTTTTTGTGGAGATAACCGAGAGCCAAAAAATCCTCCCCAGAGCGCTGCTGCCTCCTAAGAGAGCCACAGCCCCAACCCCAGCTTTTTACCCCCAACCAAGAGATGTGGAGGGGCCGCGACGGCTGCGTTCCAGGCTGTTGTCGCTAAACACCCTGGAGCTGAAAACATCTATCCTTGGAATGGGAGGGACGGTTGCAGTCGAGACCGTTTGCAATCACGGCAAGGCCTATATTTTTCCTGCAAACGACTATGCTTGAGGAGTGATTACTTCATTTTACCTCGATTGCTCCTGCAAGGCGCTGCGGGGCGGATGGCAGTGGGGAGACAGGGCAGGGGGAGGGCTGAGGGACCACGGGCTCATCCTGCGGGGTGCTGAGCTGCCCCCCGACCCCTCAGCCCTTGCTTGGTGGAAGTTGACGCTTGGGGAGGGATCAGGAATGGGATTTGCATCCTGGGAATGTGATGGAGTGTGGTCCTGATAGCTACATCCCGGTAGCTGCATGGAGCAGGGCTGTCCATCCGTCTGTCCTTCCTTCCTCCCTGCTTCCCTCTGTCCCTCCTTTCTTCCCTCCACGCAGGATTAGTGCCGTGCCATGCGGGATGGGTGCTGTACCGCCCTCAAAACCTGCGTCCCTCCCTGCGCCCCCTGCCCCAGCACCGCTGCGAGCCGGGTCCCCACCCCAGTGCGGGAGGTGGTGACAGGCTCTCGGCCAAACTTCCCTCCCTTCCACACCGGTTACACAGGCAGGGTTTGAGCTGGATGTGCTGGAGGGGAACTGCCATGGGCAATTCCTACGTGTCCCCGGACCCGCTGGAAGGGCGACTTTATCCCCTCCAAGCGCACCCACGTCCCCTCGACACGGCCCATTGTTCCAGTAAGGATTCGTAGGATCCCGGGGTGATTAAGACCACAGGCACGCACACAAAGATAACTACAAGCACACACACAAGGGTAACTGCGTTTATTTTATTTACAAACAGACTAGCTATAGACTTATACAGGTGTATATATCTCCACATCCTATTCGAGTTTAGGCTTTTAACATATTATGACTAAAATTACTGCTAATACAACTAAGACAAATAACAACACACCCTGTTAGAATTTAGGCTTTCAAACTATTACAATTAAAGTCACTGCTAATATGATCGAGACAACTAACAACGCACTCCACGGACATTCGAGGGCAGGATAAGCACTCCCGTCTGTCCAAGTGCAATTCATCATGATGAATTGGGGTGGGGGAGGAAGCAAGTTCCCTCAGCTCACATACATCCCGACCCTAGGACAGCAAGGGACGTCCAAATCCACAGCGCCCCCCGCATAGATTGTTTTTGGGATGAGGCGTCGGTGGGTACCGGACCTTTTGCGGGCGTCCCCGCGGGGGGCAGCATGGTCCCCTTTTTCCGTGTAGCGCCCTCGCCCCTGTGCCCAAACAGCACGACCTTTATAGCAGAGGGTAAAGCTGCCCCTCACGTAACGTGTGGCCAGTACGTACGTGTGGACTGCCCCAAACTCCACCTGTCAATGACATAATCTGGAACTTCACACATGCCCAGTTTCACTACTGGGTCGCTGTTTGGGGGTCGTTTGACTTCATCTTTACTCTTCTTCCTCGAGAAGAGTTTTACAAGCATGGGAGAACTCACTATTGTAGCAACTTCTCTCCAGTTCACATCTTTTTGACGTCCAGCCACAAATCTCGTGACTATGAGTTCATTATGGGGAAAACCCGTTAATGTTACAATTAATCCACTACTATCGCTCCTCTCTAAGCATGAGAAAGCTCGCTCTTGTTTCCTGCAAAGCTCACAAAAAACTCCCCACTGCCCTTTGGTTCCTTGCAAAGCTCCGTGTTCCACTTTGGACCAAACTGTTTAAAGGGGCCGTCTGACACACCCATCCATCCATCCAACTGTCCATCCATCCATCCGTCCATCCGTCCATCCATCCGTCCGTCCATCCATCCATCCACCCCCTTCATCCATCCATCCCCTCCCTGCAGCCAGCAACATCCCGCGGGGCTCCTCCAAGCCCCTTTCCCAGGGGAAGGAGCCCCCCGGGAGCTGGCGGCTGCCTGCATTGCCCAGTCCTGGGCCAGCGCCAGCCCTTGGCTGGGAACAAGGCGCTTTTGTGGAGCCCACGTCTCCCTCCGGCTCCTCTCATGCAAAATTCGGGCCGCGTCCCCACGATGGGTGGCAGGACCACGGTGCGTGTATGATCCTCGTAAAGCAACAAAATTAATCCCAGAGCTCACCTGAGGAGCTTGTGGTTGGGATTCCCCCGCCCCACGCCATGGTTTGGGCTGCGGGGTGACGGAGCAGGATGGTGACACGCCGGGGAGCTGGGGACGGTTTTGTTGCGACATGCTGGCTGCTAAAATAAACCCCTTTTTCTTTCGGTTTGCGAAGCGATCGGATGGGAAACACCATTTGGGGGTTTAAAAGGCGGTGGGGCTTCAAAGCTCCGTGTTTCCAGGTTGGTTCCCCCAAAATCCCGGAGCTCCTGCTTGGCCTCAGCTGCATTTCCCCCCGCCCTGAACTGGGATGTTTCAGTTCAGCAGCTGGGACCCCCCCCCCCCCCCCATATTCCTCCCAACCTGTCCCCAGCCCGTCCCTTGGGTGCTGTGTGACCCAGGTCCCCTTCCAGCAGGATTCGGGCGATTTTTCCTTCTGTGGGGACCGTAGGGGACCCTGCAGAGCCAGCACGGTGCCAGCCCGCTCCTGCCTTCGCTGCTATGCATCTAAGAGGCTTAATTCCTTTATCGGGCATTATTTTAACAGGCTTCTGGTGTCACTGGGAGCGGATTTGAGGGGATCGCTCTGGGCTCGGTGTGGGACAACGCGCTGCCGGTGCTGGCGTGGTTTGCAGGGAGGTGTCCATCACCCTCTGCTTTCACCCCAGAACGGTCCTGGGTGCTGGTCCAGGGCGTGCGATATCCGGTTTGTCCCCAGATCCCTGGGGACAGATGCATCCCTGCCAGCAAGTGCCACCACGGTGCTAACCTGGCAGCTGGGGGGGAACTGGGAATGGAGGGAACGTGTTGCACATCTCCATGGCACAGGGAGGAGGGACACTGGGACACTGGTGGGGTGACCCCAGCCCTGCTGAGCCCCTGCCCTGGGGAGCCGCTGTGCCCTGGGAGGAGGAGGAGGCAGGGAGGGGTCAGTGCAGCGTCCCCAGGGCTGTGCAATGTCCCCAGAGAGCCCCAGGACCCCCACCCCGCAGCCTTCCTCGCCTCCTCTTCCTCCTCCCTGCGGGGACAAGGCCCTGTGAAACTGGCTGTTATTTTTAGCTCTGATTTAGCCGGAGCACCCCGGGATTTCCACATGCAGTAAGATCCTCCCGTCCCGGGGAGCACCCGCTGTGATTTACTCCGCAAAAATCTCCTTCCCAGGGAAAAAAGTCATCGTCGACACCAAGTTGCACCGATATGGCCAGGGCTGGGGTTAAAACCGCGTCAGCGACGGCCTCTCTCCATCGACGCCAGCGCTGCTGGGGGACCCGGTCTGTCACCTGTAGCCCAAGAACCGGCTCTAGGGGTGGTTTGTCCTCCCAACAAGTTTCTCCAGTGATGGCGTTGATCCCCAATAAATAAACCCACCCGACGTGGGGACGCGGCGCGGCAGCATCCCCAGCGATGAGCTGAGGCTGGATGAAGGTTTTTGGCGCTGGCACAGCCCACTTCCAGGGCTGGGATTCACCGGGTGCCACCCCCTGGCCCCCCCCCCACCCCTCTGGGTGCTGGCACTGGGTGCTGCCTGGTCTTGCAGGGCATGGCTGCATCATTGCAGGGCGCTGCCAACGCTGGGGCTTCTCCCTGCGTGATTTGGGGTTAAAAGTCTGAATATTTCCAGCGTTGTTCCCTCCACCTTCCACGTTTTCACCCGCCCAGGCAGTTTCCCATCCCAGGGCTGGGTGACCCAAGCACAGATCCTTCCGGAAAGCTGATGCGAAGCTCCCCCCACCCCTCCTCACCCCAAACCTTTGGACAAACATTTTCCTCCAGAAACAGGGCTGGAGAGGATGTCGGCGAACAAGGCGCTTTTCATCCCCGCTGGCACCGCCGGTGGGGACACCCGGGGGCTGCCAGCGCTTTGCGCCTCCTCCCGCGCCTGCGCCCGCGGCCCCAGCTGGGAAAGGGCCCGAGATTTTTCCTCCTTTTCCACCCTTTTGGGGTTTTCTCCCTTCTGCTCCCTCTGACACCCCCTTCCCACCCCGGGGGACGGGGGCTTCGCTGGGTGTCACCGGGGTCCCACGTGCCACAGCCTTGCCCCGCGTCCTGCGGGGTGAAGCATCCTGTCCCGGTCCCTCGAGGTCACCCAGCAGGATGCGGCAGCTCGTGGAGGAGGACCGGGGGGGTTTGGGGGGCTGAGGGTGGGCAGGAGCCTCCGTCCCCTGGGAGCGGCGGGGCCTTTGTCCCCACGGGGACCACGCTCTGCCCCAGCGGGTGCTGGAGGGGGGCACCCGCACCCGGGTGGGTGTCCCCCCCTCTTTGCTCAGCTCTGCGCGGTGCGGGAGCCCCACACCGGCTGCGGCAGCCCCCGCCGCCACCCACCCCAATGACCCCCCGCCCAGCCTGCTCCCAGCTCTGCAGCTGGGACCCCCCCAGCATCCGCTCCAGCTTGGTGGGGCCCCCCCCCGGCCGTGACCCCCCGGGGGACAGCCCCTCCGTACCGGGAGACCCGCCTGCAACCGGGGACCCCCCAAAGCCCTGCACCCCCTTGCAACGGGGGAGTCCTCCCCGCACCCAGGGACACCCCTCGCCCCCTCCTGCAACCGGGACCCCCCCCGCGCAACCGTACAACCGAGCCCCCGCCGCAGCCGTACTGCAGCCGGGCCCCCCCGTTGCACCCGCAGCCCCCCGTTCCCCCGGCGCCAGCCCCGCAGCCGGTTCCCCCGTGCCGCCTCCCCCGCTACCGGGAAAGCCCTCCCGTAGCGGTGCACCCCCCGCAGACACCGGGACTGTCCCCCCCGCTCCTCCCCGCGGCAGCGGGAGGCGGGCTCCGTGATGCGCGTGCGCAAGGCGGCCGCCAGGGGGCGCCCCCGGCCTGGCCGCCGTGGCGGCGGCGGCGGCGGCGGCGGCGGGGCCCCGCGCGGCGCTGACGTCAGGGCGGAGCGAAGCCGCCGCCGAGCGGCCGCCGCTATTTGAGGCGCGGGGCGGGCGCGCGTGCCCCGCCGCGCCGGATCCGCGGGCCCGCAGGCGGCGGCGGCGGCGGCTCCGGCCCCTCCGCCCGCCCGCCCCCCCGTTTCCCCCCACCCCTTCGCCTCCCGCACCATGCGAAGCGCCCGGGCGCTGCTGCTCGCCCTCGCCCTGCGGGTCTACGCGCTGGACACCGAAACCCCCGCCGGTAAGAACGGGGCGGGGGTACCGGAGGGGGTTGCTTGTGCTCGAGGGGGGCGGGGGGTCTGATTGCTTGCGAGCTCGGGGCGCGCTCCCGGCGGCGGGGCACGGGGCGGGTTCCGCCGCTCCCGCTGAGAAGCGGCTCCTGCCCGTCCCGCAGCCGCGGCTTTCTCCGGGGCGGCCGTCGAGTCCGGGACGCCGGTGGCCGGAGCGCGCCCGGCCCGCCGGCAGGCAGCGGGGCTGAGCCCGCCCCCCCCCCCCACCCCGAGCACCGACGACCTCCGCTCGCTCCCCGGTACCGAGAGCCATCTCCATCCTCCCCTCCCGCGGCACCCCCGGCAGGGACAACTTCACCCCGGTGGCCGCGGGGCTTTAACGGCTCAGGCGAGAAGCGAGCGGGGCTGGGGCACCGCGGGCACCGCCGAGAGCCCGGCCGGGCGGGGGGCGGCGGGATGCGAGTGGTTTCTTTGCGGGGGTCCGGGAGGAACAGGTGGTGGCGAGGCCGCTCTCCGGTTACAGCCTCCCCCGGGGCTCTTTGTCGCGGGGATATAATTAGAGTTTCACCCGAGCGCCATCGATTTATCTATTTATTTTTTAACTTATTTTATCTTACTTTATTTTACTTATTATCCCCCCCCGGAGGAGCCTGGCCTGCCCCCCCCAGGCAGGGGCTGAAGGCAGAGGAGGTGCGGGGGGGGCACAGCTCGCTCCCCACCCCTTTAGGAGGCAGGAGCTGCACATGGGTGCCGCAGGGCGGTGGGTGAATTTGGGGCTCCCGGGGGGCTGCGAGTGCTTTTTCGAGGGGAAACTGAGGCACAGGGGAGAAAGGAGCTGGTGCCGTGCTCCGGGAGGACGCCAGTGCTGCCGCCTCCAGCTCTTGGGTGATGCTCTGTGCCTTAACGGGTATCTTTGCCTGGTTATTTAATTTTTTTACCTTTAAAATGAAGCGGTTTACCTGGATGCAGTCCCCGTGTTGGTGCATTGGGGTTTTTTTTTTTTTTCTTTTTGGGTAGTGGCTTCTCTCCAAAAACCATAAATAGTGGCACCCCTCGGCAGAAATCAAAATAGGGCTGACCCCTGCGGAGGGGGCGACACGATGGATGGGGGGAACACGAAGCAGCCGAGGCTTTTGGCGAGGTGGAGGAGGGGGGGGGGCGAAGGAATGGGTGGTCTTGTGCTGGGGCAACTGGGGGGCGTTGTGCTGGGGTGGGGGGAGACGCTGCTCTCTGCACGGAGCAGCCCTGCGCTTCAGGGCAGGGCGAGGAGGCAATAGGGAAACTGAGGCACGCCGCTCCGGAGGGGCTCTCAGTCCCGGCTGGGTGTCCCAAGGGGGGGTCTTGAGCTGGGCTGGGCTGGGCTTTGTGTCGGTCTCTGGCCATCGTGGCTGAGCTCCGCACTGCCAGGGTTGGGGGGACAGTAGTGGGGATGTGGCTGGGGGGGGTGTTGTGTTCGTGGGGAGACTCCCCCTCCCAGCAAACCCTTTCCCCGCCCTGGGCTTCCTTCCCTGCGGGGCGGCGTTTGCGAAGGGCAGGGCTGAGCCCGCTCGGGTGTAAATCAGGAGCGCGTTGACTCCAGCGCTTCCCCCGGAGCTGCGGAACGGGCTGAGCTCCGCGCTGCGGCCGGGGGCGCTGCGCGGGGCTGCAGGCGCGGGGGCTGCTGCCGGCCCCCTGCTCCGCCGCGGGCTGCTCCTCGCAGGAAGCCCGGCGTTCGCTCCTGCCGGTGCGGCTGGGCCGGCCCCCGGCTCGTCCCTGCGGAGCTCGGGGCTGCGTGGCGGGCAGGGCTGGTAAAACGACGAAGTGGAGCCCCCAGAGCCGCTCACGGGGAGGACCGGGGCTTGGTGCTGTGGGCCTTCAGAGGATGGGTGGTTTTCTTGCTGCTGTGCCAAGAACGGGTGTAGCATGACCCCTTTTACAAGTAGGGAAACTGAGGCACGGCATGTCTGCGACCGGCTGATCTCGACGACCCAGTGGCTGAGCTGGGATGGAAGCTGGTCGCAGCCTCTCGGGATGCTCTTTGCTCCTTCCCAGCTCGTGCCAACTTCTGCTCTGGAAGAGGATTCCACAGCGACCCAGCCGTCGGTGCTCGTCTGTGTTGGGCTTGTCATGGAGGGGATCGGGGGGGTGTTAAAAGGCTCTTGCTGACCCTCCAACCCCAGTGGTCCCTTGGGCTTTTGCGGCATCAGCTGGCTGTGACGGGGACCTGTGAGTTGTCACTGGTGGGGTCTGTCAGACCCGTTTTTCCTCTCTGGGCTCTTTGCAGTGAAACATGGAGCCTTTCCCCTTGCTCAGAGGCTCTGAGCTGGGGTCCGGGGGCTCCAGGCTGGGCCACGGGGCAGCAGGTTTTGCAGGCTCTGCTGTTTTCCCTCCTGCTTTTTTCCTTGCTGGGAAGGGGTGCAGCTCCGCTCCTCTGTATCCCACCCATGCACCCCAAAACCTGGGGTCTCCAGGTGAACCCCAGCCCGTGTGCCCCCCATGCTCCTGGGACGTTTTCTGGCGGCGGGGGCATGCGGTGGGGACGCGCAGCCGCCGGCGCTGCGTGGCACTCGGGCCGTAATTATGCGGAAGCTGTTTGCACTTGGGCTTGACTGCGTTAGCAGCAACTGAGCAAATAAAGTAGAAAATATTTGGGTTTGCAGCTTCCACGCAGGAGGTTGGTGCCGCCAGGGGTCCCTGGGCTGGGGTTGGTGGCATCTCCGGTGGGTTCGGGGGGAGCTGTTGGGGGGGTGGTTGCTAGTTGTGTTGGTTGAACCCCTCGTTGGGGGCCGGGCAGGAGGGCTGGGGCCACCCGAGCGTCCTGTCACCCCCCCCGGGACAGCCCTGGCAGGAGGCAGCACGGGTGACCTCGACCCCACGGTGCTGTGTTGTCTCAGCTGAGTGAATGGGAACCGCTGAGCAGACGCTGGCCCCAAGGCTGGGACCGGGGTCGGGGAGCGGAACAAATCTGCTTGGCGTCCCCCCGCCCCGGCCGTGAACCGCAGCATCTTTGTCGGGGGTCACGGGATTGCTTGGAGAAGCGGGAGGGGAGCGGGATGCTGTGTCTGTGCACCCCGGTGCAGGGGCTGGGTGGGGGGTCAGGAGCGCTGGGTGCTGCTGGCAGCCCCCTGCACCAGCCCGGGGTCGGTGTTTGGGGCTCTCTGGGTGCTCGGGCGCCTGATCCTGCCCTTCCCAGCGCTTTGTCTGGTGTTTATTTCCTTCTACCTGGCTCCTGCTGGGCCCTCCCATGGCAGGGAATTTTTCATCCTCCCCACCCCACCTTCACCAAGCACCTAAAATGTGCAAGAGCGTTACATTTTCCTTGCCAGCTTTTCAGGCTTGGGTTTTTTTCCTCCTGTGCCTGTTCTGCCGTGCCGGGAAAGAGTCTCTTCCTCGTGTGTGTTTGCAATGCCCTGGCAGTGCCGTGGCCTTTCCCAGAGCTCCCAGACAGTGCAAACACCCTCCAGGCTCCTGCACCAGCATATGCCGGAAAAATCCGTTGACGTGCCCAAGCATGCCCAGGGCAGAGATTTCCTGCTCCCAAGCCCTCGGCTCGCCAGCGTCCCCTCTCCCCGCACTGGAGCGTGATGGATCTTCACCATCCGCAGGGGTGAAGCAGAATTTAGGGATGCTCCGAGTGATGCTGATGCTCCTGGATGGACCCGTCCCTCTGGCTCCGTATCTGCAGCTCCTGGTTTTCCACCCACTCCAAGACCTGCCGTTGCATTTGATTTTTTTTTTTTTCCTCTTCTTGCTCCTAAACTCCGGTTTCATGTTTTTTCCTCTGGGTGCTTGGACCTGCCCTGGCCCTGGAACGGGGATCCTGGTGAGTCACCTCCTGGCCCGCGCTGCACATTTTTCCCTTTGTTATCCAAGCTAAGACAAACCAGCCCCGTTCCAGCTTCCCTGGGAGCTTTCCCAGAGCAAAGCCCAGCAGGATCAGGACCCTCGGGGGGAGCAGGGACACCCCCTGGAAGACAAAGGCACTTGCTCGTTGGTGGCCTTGACCCCTGCCCTGGCTGTGACACCCTCCCTGCTGCCTGTTGATGTTGTTTTTTCCCCCCCCCCGACCCAGGATGGAGCTTTTCCGTGGGTTCATCACCACAGCATTGCTCTGCAGAGGGGCTGAGGGCCCTGAGCACCCCAAAACGCCCCATAAACCCCTCTCCTGGCTGCAGCCCCTCCCAGGGAATTGCTGCTTTGCTTTGGGCGGTTGTGGAAGGGTTAAACACGAGGGGGTGGTGAGGCAGAGGCAGGTAAATCCCTGCTGCGTGTCCGGAGCTGGGAGGTAACGCAGGCTCTGGAGAGCCTTATCACAGCCCTGCCATCTGCCTGCTTAAACCTCCATAAATAAGCTTTTTAATAATCTATTATTAACATGCACTATAATTGTCTTATTAGACATGTCTGGGAACCTTTAGTTACTGCGTGATTAAATGTCAAGATTCCCAAACCTCCTCTGCTCCCCGATGGCAGCTTGGGATTTGCTTTCCAGCTTTCCTTGGACCCTGCTGTCCCATTCCAGGTTGGAGACAACATCCCCTCCACCTTGTAGTTGGGGAAACTGAGGCTTTCCCCTCCGGACAAGCCCCCTGGAGCTGATTGCCTCCTCGCTGGCAGCCTTAAAATAAGTAAGTCCTGGAGATGGAGCTTTTTCTTTCCGCTGCAGGTGGCCTGGCAGAGGCTGCTGCTGCTTTTCCCTGCGCTGGGATGGATGCGGGTGGGTGATGGGGTGAGGATGCAGCTTGTGGTGCCCTGGCTGGAGGGGTCCTGGGGACACAGAACCTGGTCTTCCTCACCAGGTGAAGGGCATCTGTGGAGGAGGAAGAGGAGGGCTGTGGAGCCGGTGGGTACCGGAGGGACTTCTCTGGGTGTTCCCAGAGCTGTTTTCTTTCCTGGCCCCGGGAGCGGCTGCTTCTACACCCTCTGCCTGGATCAAAAGCCAAAGCTGAGCTGCTGGAAAGCCAGGGCAGAGCCCCTGCCTGTGGGAACAGCCCTGTCCCCCTGAGCTGCTGGTGGCATTGGGAGGCTCACATGCTGGCTGCCCATTAGAGCTGGTTTTTTTAATTAGTATTTTTTTTATCAGGAGTGTTGTTCCTGCTTGCTGGGCTGTGGTTAGCTGCACCTCATCCCCTGGCCGCTTTCGTGCTCCCCTGGGGCCTGCCTTGGGTGTCACAGCTCTGGTTTACAGCACCCGCCTGTGCCGGGGTGCTGGGAGGGCATGGACACAGATGTCCGGGGGTAGCCCTTGGGTTTCCCACAGGTTTAAGGGGCTCAGGCTTTGCACCCCAATTTCCCCCCCACCGCGGGAAGTGAATCTGAGTGTGGGTCCTGGCAGCTGCATGCTCTGTGAGTCAGGATGGGGCTGTCCCCGTGTTCTGTCCCCTCTGCCAGACCCCAAATCTGGGTGCTGGCGCTCTGCTCGCTGCAGGAGCGCGAAGCTGCCCCTTCCCCCTGTTCCCCCTCTTGCTGAGGTCTGTGGTGGGGTGCGGGGCCCTTTCCCAAGGGGTGTCCAACCATTGGGGTGCCAGAGCAGCCGCTCACAGTGAAGCGGAGGTGGGAGTGCAGGGAGGGCGATGCTCCTGCAGTTCAGGGTTCAGTGGGGCTGTGGGGTCCCAGTGTGTGACCCCCACCACCATCTACCTGGCAGAAGCCTCCGAACTGTCTCGGACTCTAAATTTGTTGTTTCCTGACTTTCCTACCCTCCCCCCTGCCCCCACTAGTGCTCTGGAGTTGAGGAAACAGGAGCTGGGTGAGGGTTGGTGGGTGCTTGGCACCCCTCCTGCAGCGAGCTCCCCCCTGTAGTGTCCTGGGTGGCCCCAGCTTGATGGGGCTTGGGGGGCTTTGCTGGGCAGCCCCGTTGCTGATGGGGGGAGTGGGGACATGCTCACTGCCATGCACCCTGCTGCCTGCCCACCCAGGGTGGGGGACTCTGCCCATGGGCAGGCAGGGGGCTGGGGGAAGCCCCCCATCCCAGGCAGGAGCAGAGTGGGGAGTGGAGCACTGCGCCTGGGGGTGTAGATGTCTTGTAGCCAGAGCAACTCTCTGAATACTTTTGTCACACACTTAATTTTGGGGTTTTTTTTTTGGTGTTTTTTTTTAATTTGGCTTGAAAAATATTGGCAAATCGCCTGTAACCAGTCGTGGTGCTGGTGCAGCCCTCCCCTGCGGCTGCAGCCCTCCTTGGCTGCACAGGGCTGGCAGAGGGTCCATCCTTCCCCATTGCAGGGCTGTGCTGGGCTCTGCCTCAGCGTGGCACCCACTGGGTGTTGGGGACCTCTCCATAATCCAGGGAACTGCTTTGACCTCCTGGACCCCCCCCAGGGGTCAGACCTTTCTCGACATCGTTAAGTTAATAAGTGCTGTGGCCGGGATGCAGCGGCTGGCTGGAGATGCTCTGAGCTCTCCAGGACAGGACGGGGAGACAGGGACACTGATGACCTGATGCGTCTTAACGAGGCCACTGTCCCCATGGCTGCTCTGGGTGCCTGCGGATGTCGTGTGTGGAGACGAGTGGCAGCCCCTGGGCGTTTGAGCCTGGCATGCAGCTTCGTGCTGGAGACCTTCAGCCTAATTAGCCCAATTAGCCCAGTGGAGGAACGAGCACTGCTCCAGTCCAGTGTGCCGCACCGGGCAATCGGACCATCAGCTGCTGGATGGGTCACCAGGAGGATGTCACTGGGAGGCAAGCGGTGGCCGGTCTGGAAGAGGAGATGAACTGCTTGCTGTGGCCCAGCTGCTCCCCCAGTGCAGAGGGCTTGTCTTTGGGGCACTGCCGGGGGTCTTCTTGCTGTCTGACAGGAGATGGTGGAAATGGCTTTTCTCCAATGGGCCGAAGGGGATGGAGCATCATGACGGCCCGCTTACGGAGGCGAAGGCACGGACTGCAGACAAGCGGCATTTCCTTGCTTGGATGGATTTGGAGCTGTCTGTGGAACTGCTGTGGTTTTGGAGATGCTCTGCAGGGCTCCTTGGGGTGCAGCCCCCACCCCGTCCTGTGCTGCCTGGCCTCGGTGCCTTGGTCCCCCCAGATCTTGAGCTGTGATGGTGAAGGTTTCAGCAGCAGGATTTTGCTGGGCAGCAAGTCCAGGCAGATCTGCCCAAGGATGGTGTCTCCTCCGAAGCTCTTCCCTGCTGCTGGCAGCCCACCCGTGGGTACAAGGACCTGTCATGGCACAGCATAGCCCCTCACACCCTCAAATGGCAGGTCCTGGGTCTTGCAAAGCTCCTTGATGGTGCATCCCTGCAGGATGAATGCTCTTCACCTAATCCCTAGGTACTGCAATTCAGCCAGTAAGTAGTGGAGGTGGGTGATCCCGGGTCACCCCCTCCTTGGCACCTCAAACTCCCTGCTGGGACACTTGGTTCTGTGGTTTTGGTGGCAGTGGGGCACCCACCACCGCACCTGGTGGAGGCAGGAGCCAGAGTTTTCCAGTGGGTTTTTGGGGAAGGAGCTGTTCGGGGGTGACTTTTGAAGCCCTCCAGTCCCAGGGCAGGCTCTGGCCGCTCCCATGGTGCAGGTTTGGCCACTGCCCAGCTGGGTCTTTTCCCAAGGACTCTCTGATTTCTGCTTTTTTTTTTTTTTCCTCCCCCCTGTATTTTCAGCTGTCTGTGGAGTGATAACATCCCATTGATTTTCTGCAGCCAGCCTGCTTTCCTTGGGTTATAACAATATCAAATTAAAGCAGCACATCTCTACACTGGGCTGCTTTCTTCTTATTAGCTGAACTTTTTATTTAGCATCTCACCCGGGCTCCTGTCTGGAGAGCTGCTGCTCACCCTGCCTGGCTCTGAACAGCATCTCCCTGTGCAAGGGGCCTTCTCCTGCCTTTCCCTCCCACGGAAGGGCTGGGCTGTCCTGCGTGGGCTGGGTTTGGTGGCTGCTGCCAGTCAGGGATGGGAGCTGGGACCTGGCTGGGGCAGGATGCCTGCAGGGAGGGTTTGCAGGGTGCTGACCATGGGGTCACGAGGTGCTCATGTGGGGTCGTAAGGTGGTGTGTGCCCTTTCGGCACCGCTGCAGGATCTTGTCGCTGACCACCCATCACCCAGGGTGAGGGCAGGGGGTTTGGGGTGCTGCTGTGGGGCTGGGGAGCAGGTCTCTGTGTGGGAGTGACTGGAGATGCGGGATGAGGTGCTTGATGGGTGGTGGATGCACCATGCAGCCTCCCAGCTGCTGGTGCTGTCCATGAAGCCATCCTGCACCCCAGTTGTAGACCATGAATTTGACCAAACTCAGGGTTTTGCTGTGGATTCAAACCCAGCAGTTCTGTGCACTGAGTGTGCCAGGTCTCAGCACCGTGGTGCTCCTGCCTGCTCCTCACTGGAGCTGGAGAGGAGCAGGGGGTGGGTGGGCACCCGCCTGTCTTTGGGCGGGCAACTGTCAACTGTCAGCTCAGTTTTTATAGGCCCTATGAAAATAAAGGGGGTGGGGATGGACTTTGAGAAGCTTTCCAGAAAAAAGGGAAATTTGATTTCTTTGACTGTTCGCAAAGCAAACGTGGCTTCGCAGCCGGTGCTGCCAGCGATGGAGGAGAGGTATTAAAAGCAATAAATAAGCTGTTGAGGAAAGGCATCTGTGGGCTTCTGAGACTCTGGATTTACAGTGTGCCGTCCCCAAGTGCCGGCTGCTCTTATACCGAACGCCTGCGCCCCGGGGACCTGAGGAAATGATCCGCCTGGTTAAAAGAGGCTTTAACCTCTGGGAGCACTGGTGGCACTGGGGTGCTGGTGGAGACCTGAGATGTGTTTGCTGGAGGTGCTGGTTTCTACCCCAGCCTGAGGAAGGGATGGATGGATGGCTGGCTGACCCCAGCTTGGGGACTGGTAAATCTATGCTTGCTGATGGGTTTTTTGGGGCTCTGGTAGCTGTATCCTCCCTTTGCCTGGCCAAAGGGTGCCTGGCTCGGTCTGGCACATTCCTCAAAGCCATGACATGGACTCGCTGGCCATGCAGCGCCTTTTTATTCCCCCCATGGGACCTTCTGGTGGCTGTAAGCTCCCAGCAGATTCTGTCTGTGTCCCCCCCCACCTCCATTTAACAGCAAGGGCTTTAGCTGAGCCCATGTCTCGCCAGGCGCACGGTGATCGATTTGCCCACGTCAGCTGCATCGTCACCTTTAAACCTCGGTGTCAATCTTCCCTGCTTGCTTTTCCTGGTGCAGCGGGAGGAGGAAGACGTCAGCCTGGATTTTGCATTGCACTAAGACGTTCTCCTGCTCTGCCCTGACCTTCCTCCCTGCACCTCTTCCTCTCACTCTTATTTTTCTGGAGGGCTGGGGAGTGGATGCAGGGCACGGTGGGGACCACATGGCCCTGTCACCAGCTGGTTTTGCCACGCGAGGGCTCTTCGGCAGCGCAGGCAGCTCCCTTCTCTGCCTTGAAAGGCCATAAATAACCCGGCTGAGCTGTGTTCCCGAGGCCCCGGTGCTGGCACATGCTTCGTCACGGGAGGATTAGCCCACCGACGTGCTTCGCTCCCGCTGAGAGGTGGTACCCAGAGGGCCAGAGGCTGCTGGCGGGGAGACTGTGCATTTGCCCCATCTTTATCCCCTGCAAAACGGGGTTGCCTTGGATAACTTGGTCTCTCCCGTGATTTCTGGTAAGCAGAGCTGCACATTGCTGCTGTCGCTGTGTTCTGGGGCAGCTGCTTTCCCTGCCTGAACCTGGGCTGAGGGAACGTCTCCATGTCCTCGGGGGTTCCCTGAAAGCACCCTTGGGGCTCACGGTCCTGGTCGCTCTGGGTCCGTGGGCACGTGGAACGCATAGCCTTCAGCAGGACCACAGGCATCTGATGGGAATAAAGGAGCCGGGGCGGGGAGAAACGTGCTTTTCCCCCCCTCTTTTTCAATTTATTTTCCTCTTTCTTCTCCCCCTCTTTAACCTTTTTTTTTCGCTGCAAAGTGCCAGGTGGTTCCGTGGCCCAGGAGCTGCAATTGCACAGCAAGCAATCGATACGGCGGGACGGAGGTTTCCAAAGGGCTGCCTTGTTTTCCTTCCTCTGGAGTGGAAGAGGCAGCCCTGACTATGTTAATGAAGGGATGGCTCATTACGAGAGCCCTTGTGTTGCAGGTTAGTGGCTTCCTGGCCGGGGAGCTTGAGGGTTTTTCTGTGCTGCAGGACCTCTCCCGACCTGCGTGTCAGTAATGGAGGGATGATGTTGGTCCTTCTCCCGGAGCAGCGCTGGCCAGATCCGGGCGCTGTGCAGGGCCAGCCCTTGGATGGGGTGTTACACACACGCGTCCGCTCCAGCCGTGGGGCCGAAACCTCTCGGCTCGTGCCCCGCAGCATCACTGCAAAACAGCCGGGGAGTTGCGGTGGTCGCGCCTGCATTGGGGTGATGGAACACCCTGGTCCCCGCAGCACCGATTGCCCCGGGAGCTGTTTCGGGGGGTCAGAGGGAAGGGGAGCTGCATGTTGCAGCTGGATGTGCCCCCAGGACGGACTCCCGCTGGCAAGATCAGTCATTCCCTCTTGCTGTCAAACGCATCTTCGCAATGCGGTGATGCACGGCGTACCTGGTCCTTGCCCACGGGCAAGCTGGCATTGCAAACCCTTCCAGTTGTATTTTCCCAGTGTATTTGCTCTCCTGAACTTGGGTACCTGTAATGAATCCACGTTTCACGATCTCTCCCACGCCCGGGGTCCCTTGGAGGCTCCCGGGGCTGGCCACTCGTCGTGGGAGGTTTAATGCCTTTGTGGGGACCTGCAGGTAAAAGCCATGAATATTCTTTAACAGGTTGAAAGAAAAAAAAAAAAAAAAACCAGGAGATTTGTGTCTTCTGTAGTTGCTGGTAGATGGATATTGTTCTCCTAGTCCTGTGCTTTCCAAACACTGAGGTTATCAGGCATAAGTGACTTATTATGCAAATCTTCTGTCTTAATATCTGGCTGCTCTCTCCCTGGAATTGCGTTGGCCAAACCCCATGCGTTATTGGAGCTGCTAATGTTTACACATTAGCTTCTCTGGCTAATATACAAGGCTTCAAGTTGCAAATTGATGTTTCTTACAGCTGAGCAAATTCTTTTTCTATTAAATGCAATATTTAAAATGATTTGGAGAAGCAAAACAAACTACTGGGGAGAATTTTAATGGAGCTGCTTTCCATATTCTTCTAATCAGCTTTTATCGGGGGTCAGGAAATCAGTAATTTTTTAGAAATGTTCCTATTTTACAGAAGTGGGGAACAGAGGGAAGCAGTGGAGGGTGTTTGGCATGATCTCTGGCGTGAGCGATGCCCCAAAATATTTGCAGACGCCTGTTGCGCTCGTGCCTCAGGCCCTTTGAGTGGGCACAGTGCGGCTAAGGTGGGGTTTAGGTCCCCTTGGCCTGGACTGGAAGAGGTTTTCCTATATCTGAGACCAAAACCTTGGGGTTTTGGGGGTTGGCTGTGGAGCTGTTGGTATCCTGTATGATGAGGTCTCCATTGGTGTGAGATGCCGGGATGCTGCGTCTGGGTTTTCTCCTGAGCTGGGTTCCTTGGTGCTGCATCACCCCGAGCAAGTCCTGGAGCATCATCCCGCCAGGAGCCTGAGCCCCCTGCAGATAGAAATGGGGTTTCTGATCCCCTATCAGCTAATCCCAGACTGGTTTGGGTTGAAGGGACCTTCAAATCTCACCCAGTCCAACCGCTCTGCAGTGAGCAGGGACATCTGCACCCAGAGCAGGGTGCTCAGAGCCCTGTTCAGCCTCGACCGGGAGCCTGTGTTACGGTATGGAGGAGCTCTTGCTGGAGAAGAATAATACGTAATTTTAGATGAATGGCAGTATGTGTTCACTATCCCCCGTGTCTGCTGGCGCCCGGAGGAAGGCGGCTCCCTGCATTTCCTTCCTGGGGCACGTTCCCGTAGGAGCGTGCTGAGGAAATCACCTTTAAATAGCAGCCGGGAGGTGGGAGGCTGGCTCGGCTCCGCGGGGGTGCCGGTGAGAGGATGGCATCGTGCTGGCATCTGCTGGAGCAGGGCTCTGCATCCCAGCACAGGGCGGTTCCCTGCACCTTCCACCGCTCCTGCGAGATGACGCCGGGCTGCTGGTGTTCTGGGACTTGGCCAAATCACCTGCATGCCTCAGTTTCCCCGTTTGCAGCGGCAGCAGCAATGTTAACTGTTTATCCTGTGTAAAGAACTGGATCCTTTGGTGCAGAAAAAGAGCATCTTTCTCCTGTGTGTTTAGGAGGAGAGGTCTTGGGTGTGACAGCCCAGGGCTGCGCAACTTCACGTAGCCTCCAGCTCCATCCCTGCTCGCGAGAAGTGGTGAAAACTCTGGATTTGGGAGATGAAGGAGCTGTGCTCACCCCCTGCCACATCTCCGTGTGTTCGGATGGCAGTGATGATGGGTTGTAGCCTGGTTTTGCTCCGCGAGGTGTTTGCAACCACTTGGCTGCCGGGGTGATGCATGATGTGTCCTGCGAGTACCACAATCCCGATTTCCTGCTGATAGTGACCCGGGGTGGGGGGCAGGAGCTGCTGGAAAAGGCCAGGGGTGAGAAATTAATCCTGACTCCGAAAGGGGACGTGGTTTTGCTTTCCCGGCTGGTGTCTGCGCTGTGTGACATGAGGTGCTGGGGACTTGTGTCCCCAGGATGCTGCACCCCAGAGATGACCGTGGGGCTGAGACAAGGTGGGAGTGAAACGGGCTTTTTCCCATCGATTGGCTTTGCTTTGTCCTGGACTGGGAATCCTGGGCACCCACCTTGAATTTCTTAGCTCTGGGGAGCTCGTGCTTGCTAAAGTTTGGGTATAACCCCTTTTTTTAATTAAACCTTTCCACTCCATGGTGTATTATTCAGGTAGCATCCCCATCAGGTGATGCCCTGAAGGGTCTGGGTGGTGGTATTACCCGCCTCGGGATACGGGAACATGCGATCCCATCACGGATGGTGCCAGGTCGCCCTTTAGCCCTGGAGCCTTTTCAAGGCTGCTTGAGAGAAGAAAGGAGAAGCTCGTGGAGCGTGTCCCACCGTGCAGGAGGTTAAACAGAAAAGGTTTAAGTGTGTAATTAACTTTGAAGCGAGAGCAGCGTAGACTCAGCGGATGAAAGAGCGCCGGGCGGGCTGGTGGCAGGCGGCCACGTTCCTTGGTGGCCACAGGGATTTAATTAGATGCCATCCGTTGTACTGGGTTGTTTGGTCTTTCTTTTCCTCCCTCTTCTCCTTGAATCCTTCATTCCTCCTCTCCCCCTCCCTGGCTTTCCTCCCCTCCGTCTCTGGGGAGGGGGATGCTGGGTGCCAGCGGTACCCGTCTCCTTGGTGAATTCATTAAGCCACCTATCCTTTTTCACTTATTTTGCAAAATTTGGTCCATCTGGTGTTTAACCCCCCTCTTAGTGCTCACCCCTCTGCCTGGGCATGCCCCAGTGCTGCAGTGGTACCCAGGAAGGATGCTGGGTAGCACCAGTACCCATCTCCCTAGCAAATCCCCCAAACCACCTCTTTTTTTTTTTTTTTCCCTTTTCTGTAAATTTTGATCCATCTGGTGTTTAGCTCCAATGTTATGCTCATCCCTCTTCTCCCCTCTGCCCAGGCACGCGGCAGTGCCGCGGGGGTTTCAGGTGGGGTGTTTAACGGGGTACCATCGTGTCTGCGGGGTGCCTGCCACGCGCTGGGGCAGGCTCTGGGTTTGGGGAGGGCGGCTTGAGGCGCCTTCAGGCATCGTCTGGGACGCACCGCGTCCCCGGGGAGCAGACCATCACGCCCCCGGGTGTATTTTTAGCTGCTCTTGTGTGCGAATCCCACCTCCCGCGCTCATCTCAGCACTCTGAGCCGCTGGGACCCTGGCCTGGAGCCAGCGCAGGGGCTGGGGTCCGGGGGCTCCTTGTTTCCACTGGCTGATTTTTAGGGTGCGTCCGGACCCGGAGCCGTCCCAGGTGACTCCCGCAGACCCCATCCCGCTGCCGTTAGCCCTTAGGACAGCTATAACCCACCCCCGGTGCTGCAGATGGCTGTTTCAGGTCGCAATCTCCTTGCAAACACTTTGAGGAAACCTGTATTTTTTGAGAGCTGCTCTGGGTTTGCCCCCTCTCGCCTTGCACGGCTGCTGAGGCACCCCCAGCCACCCGCTCCGGAGCGGGGACAGCGGCATTTAATCACTCACGAGTTAATTTTTATGCCCTTATTAACCTTGCGATGGGGAGGGAGAAGGGGCTGGAGGTTGAGCCTCTCCCCAGCCCTTCCCTTGGATGGGGAGAGACGGTGCCAAAAGCATCCCGTCGCTCAGGGAAACCAAGGCTCTGCAAAACCCTGCTGATTTTTTTTTTTTTTTCCTCCCTGTGTACAAATCATGGACAAATTTTGTCGGCGAGATGGAGCAGTCGGTCAGGCCGCCTTCGTTTCGCGCCGGGGCTGTGGGGAGCGGATGCGGGGGGGAAGGCTCGCGCGGGGAAAAGCCATGACAATAAACCTGTCCGGGGAGGGAGATGGATCGGCTCGGCCGGCTGTGCCTCTGCCAGCAAAAACATCTACTCCACGTAATTGCTTTTTAAGCTTCTGGAGCTGGGCATCGGCTCGCAGGTGACTGAGGAGCCAGCCTTGGGCTGCTGGAGCAGTGGGGAAACTGAGGCACGGGACCAGTTGGCAGCAGTGGCTGCGCAGGGGATGGTGGCAGGATGCGGGTGCTGGAGAGGAGGAGGTGACGTCTCCGCCGACGTCGTTGGAGGCTGGAAATAGTTTATTGGGGGTGAAGGAATTGCTTTTCCCTGGGAAATGGGGCTCTGCCAGCCTGAAACGCTGTTTGTCTCCGCTCTGGTTTCTCAGACCAAAAAAAAAACCCCAGCACTGAGAACGAAGATATTCTCCCTCCCAGAATATCCCATTGCAGCAGATCTTGGAAAGAAACACTTGAGCTTTTTTTTTTCCTTAAATCACTTGGCACTTACTTTCTGACGCTGTTTTATTTTAAAAAAAAAAAAAATTTTTTTTTCTTTTTCTTGGAAAATTTTGACAGATTTGTGGGGTTTTTTTTTTCCCATTGGAAAGCGCAGCCAAGTTCCAGACTCTTCAAAATCCGTCGTGTCTCGTGGTGGGAGCCGAGGATGGGGGTCTGCGATGTGGGGGCACATCCGCCCGTGGGCTGGGCAGACGCTCCATTTTCGGAAGGGTTTTAAGAAAGCTGTGAGGTCTCGGTGCCTCCAGGCATACGAATAGAAGAAAATTGGCTTTTAGTTCTTTAAAACAGAAATTTCTTCTGGTTCTGAGAAGGGAAGGAAAAAAAAAAAAAACCAAACTTAGTGGTGGTGCTTTAAAAAATGAGTGTGAAGGGGGGGAAAAGCCCCAAATATGTTCTCTCATGTGAAAGATTTGGGATTATTTATTTTCTGGGCATTTTACAGGCTTTTTTTCTAGTGTTTGCACAAGCAACATGTCCGAGCATCCCCAGCACAGGGCAGCACCAGCCATGCCGGCAGCAGCGGGGCTGTTAACCAGCAAATCCCCGGGCGGTGGGGGGGAATTACGTCAGTAATTTGGGGATAACAGAGGGAAAAAACCCAGAAGAAATAATCCCCTGGCCCGGCTCCACTTTCACGTGGGTCCGTTAGGGGATATTTGCCTTTGTTCCCTCTGCTTGCTCAGGGTTTTGCCCTTGTCAGCCCAGGGGCTCGTATTAATTAGCGCTGGCGCCCCGGTCCGCGTGTAATCCGCGGGTTTAACGGAACAATAGGTCAGCGTTAATGAACCGTGGGCAAAGCCAGCCCCAGAGGTCCAGGCTTGGGCTGGATGCGGCGTGGGGGGCTGGCTGGCATCGCGGTGTGCTCTCTCCTTGTCACCTCAGCGGAGCCAAGCGGCCTCTTGGCGTCGAGTCCGATCCTCCGTGCTCAGCCCAGCACCTTGCGGTGCTGCAGGGCTTTCGCCTCCGCTCTTAGCGAAGGATAAAAACCAACCCCAAAACCCCAGCGGAAAAATAAACGGGCTCAGAAGTGCCAGCCCCGGTTGCTGTGGGTTGGTGGAGGTCCGACAGCGGCTGAGACCTGCCGCTGTCGTGTCAGGCAATGGGCAGAGCTCAGGGTCAAACCGCGGGTGGGCAGGCAGGGGGCTGAGGTCAAAGCAGGAGTTTTGCAGGAGCTCCCAGGGTCCTGCGAATCCTCCTGTGACCGCAGTCGAGTGCCTGTTTCTTGGGAGAAACCCCTCGTTTGGTGACTGGCCCCTGAGAAGCAAAGCTGGGAGCTGCAGCCAGCTCCCGTGGCTGAGACCTGCCAGCTCGTTTCACTGGTGAGGGAACTGAGTGGGAGAGGTGGGGGATTAGCAGCAGACGGGACCGTACACTTACTCGTGGGTGCACGTGGGGGATGCCTGGCGTCCACGCTGTTCTGGGGGGCAGCACACCATCCCAGCAGGGCTTTTGGGGAGGGACCAGCTGCTCTGCGGGGTCTCACTGGGTGCTGATGGGTCTCTCTCTCCGCAGCCGGCTGCACCTTCGAGGAGGACGGTGACCCGAACCAGTGCGAGTACAGCCAGGGTGAGGACGATGACTTCGGGTGGGAGCTGGTCCGCAGCTACATGATGCCGCACCTGACGGCTGACCTGCCTCACGGTGAGTCCTGGTCCCCAGTGGGGCCACCCTCGTCTCCTCCACGGCTCCGGGAACCACTGCCCCCAGCCCACCCCTTGGTCCTGTACCCCAGAGCCGGACCATGTGGCTTCTCCTGGTTTAATTCCTGCAGTGTTTGAGGCTTGGCTTGTCCCCGGTTCTGTGGGCAGGGGCTGCTGTGCCTGCCGGCGAGGTGTGATGAGCTGTGTCGGTCCTCAGCGCCGTGAGGCAGGATGCTGAGTGGCCCTGGGGAGGGCGTCACTTGGGAACAGGGGACATGGGACCCTGCTGCTGCTGTGGGGAGGGGTTTCAACAGCACAGCCGGGACAGGGACATGGAGTGGCTCTGGGTACCTCCGAGCCCCGTGTTGCTGCCTTGGCGGAGGGTAACCCCATGCCACCCCCAACCCACCCTGGGGCAGGGGGAGCCTGCAAGCGACCCAGGCGTGTGTTTTTGGGTAGAAAGCCAAGTTTTCCAGCTTTGCTTCCTCTGTATGTGACCTCTACCATGGCCACGTTTGCTGCCCGCAGCCCTGGTCCCCGGGCTGGCCGGGGGCTGCGTGGGCGACGTCCCCTCTGCCATCAGCAGCGTGATGGCAGCAGCTCGGGCGGCTTTCCACGCTTCCCACGGGTCTCGACAGCATCTCTGGCCGTGCCAAATTCCCCATCTGGTGTCGAGCGCAGCATCTGCGGCTGCCGCCAGCCGGACTGCGCCCGGATCTCATCGTAAAGGGGCACCTTCGGAGCCGCTCTCCCTGCCTGGGGTCTGCAGCCGCCGCCTGTTCTTTCCTCGCTGGTGTGTCCTCTTGAGCTGCTTTTTCAGGCTCGTGGGAAATTCCCATCTCTGGGAGATGTGGAAAAGGGGAGAAAATGCCTTTCTGCCTCTTGCACATGTGGGGAAAGGCTCGTGGCTGTGAGTTGGAGGCATTCCCAAAGTCTCAAGAACTGTAAGGATGAAAATACAAGTGGGCTTTCTTAATTAAAAAACCAAATCTCATAGCTTTTAAATGATTTTTGTTCTTTTCTGAGTCCGTCTCCTCTCTGATGGCCAGGCTGGGGAAGCAGGGCTAGTTGTGGGGAGTCCCCCTCTCCCACGGGCTGGCGTGGGCACCGTGCCTGGCTGGTGTTCCGGGGCTCTGCTCACTCCCAGCTCTGGGTCGTGTCCCACTGTGCCCCCCTCGAGTTGTCCCTGTACCCATTTACTCTGCAGGATACACCGGGCTCGAGATGCTCCTCGTTTTCGGGACCACTGGTTCCTGCCTGGTCCCGGCTCTTCCTTCCTAGTGTGGAGGTCTGGGGCAGAAACAGTGGAGAGCTGGTTTAGAGCTCCATAGTAAAAAGTAAATTTTTTATTGTTAAGAGTTTATAGAAAGCTTTATAGAAAACTCCTTACTGCTCCATCAGTCTGCCTCCAGCTGTTCACCTTGTGCCGTGCTTGTGCCAGGGCTTCCTCTGACTTCTCCCCTCCGCTGACCCTCCTCTACCTTCGCTTCCCATCGCCTTTTCCTTCCTTTCCCGTCCCCGCTGGCAGAACAGCCCTCAGCCTGCTGCACGGCTGCTGACAGATCCCCGCTCCTCCCTTGATGCTTTTCCAAGTAATTGCTTTGAACTGAACTATCCCAATTTGGGGGTGTCTGAGGGGGGTGGGTTTCCTGGGGCAGCAAGGAGGGAAGCAGAGCTGGGGGTTGAGGTGCCTCATGATGGAGGGTCTGAGACCTGTAATTAGTTGAGTTTTCTGCTGGGTTTCCAGCTGTAATTTAAAATGGGGAGCAAACTGCTGGAGTTGAAGGCCTGGGGGCTCGCAGGGGGCTGAAGGGGCTGGGTGGAATGGGGCTGCTCTCTCTGCTCGAGGAAATGACTGTGGGTTAGCGAGAAATGGGGCTTAAATGAATGCCAAGAGTTGAAGAAATCCGCTCCAGAGTTGATGATGTGGATGGAACGGTCAGGGATGGGATGCTGTGAGTGCGGAGCATCTCAGCGATGAGCACCCATCCCTGATGCTGATTGATGGTGACACCCAAAGGGATGCTCGACCCATAACTGGGGGCTCCCCTGATACCAGGTCTATGCTGTCTGCTTGTGGTCCCGGGGCACCCAGTGGGTGCAGGGACCCCGCTGGTGTGTGGTTTTACCCTGGTGTGCGTGGGGAGCTGTGCACGAGGCTCCTGCAGCCTTATCACCCCTCTTGGTTCCCCCCAGCAGTTTGGTGGACGAAGAGGATTTCACAGCCCCGGGGCCTCTCTAGGGAGCACTTTCCAAAGCAGTCTCGTGGTCTCCGATTAAAATGAGTTTTTATTGGACATCAGCCAGTTTGAAGGAGGGTAGGATTTATTGGAGCGGATGCTGGCTGCTGGCCACCCGCCTCTACCTTTCCATCCTTCTTTCTTTTTGCTTTTTTTGTTTGCTTTGGGTTTTTTTCCCCTTTCTTCCTTTCTTGACTTGTCCCTTTTTCACCTAAAGACGACGGATGGGTCTCTCCCACGTTGCAGTTGTGATTTTTTTCAGCTCTGTATTGTTGTTTTTTCAAGGAGCGGTTGCAGGGAGCCAGGTAAGGCGGGCGTGAGGCTGCAACCATCACGGTGTCTGCACCAAAATAACTCTCCCTGGATGCTTTGGGTGTGCTTTGTGCTTCAAGCATCGCCTCTGTGCTCCAGCCTGGTCCGTACCTGCCTTCAGCAGCTGCGGGGCTCTGCGGTACCCAGTCTTGTGGAAGCTCTGCTCTTTGAGGCTGGGGTCTCAGACCGGTCTGTCCAAGGACCCTGTGGGAGTGGCAGAGCAGCCGTCGGTGATGGGGCTCCCCGGGAGATGCTCGTGCTGGTGCAGAAGCAGGGAGCAGGTACCTGGTTGCTGTGATGGCTCTGTGTTGAGAAGAAGATCCAGCAGAGGAGGAGGCACCGTTGGGCTTCATCTTCCGAAGCGATTTCCCGGAGGCAGACGCTGCAGAGCTCAGACCTGGTCCCCTGGCACCTCTTGGCTGGTGATGCCACCTTCTGCCTGTCATCCTGCCTTGTGCTGCCTTTTAATAGCTCTTTGAGTCTTTTTTTTTTTTTTTATTTTTGTAGTTTTTTAGTAATTTTTATCTCCTCATGGTTTTGTAGGAGGGAAAACTTGGTGAGATGGGGAACGGGAGGTAGGACGGGTTCGTCCTTCGTTTTTCTGGGCTGTTTTGGGTTGTTCCCGGAGGGATGCAGGCAGGATCCTTGGGAAGGGCAGAGTGATGTGGAGAGCTGGGCTTCACCTTGAAGCTGGGGAGAAGGTCCTAGGGAGCTCGTTGCTCCTAGATTCACGGCCAAGGTTATCAGAGGTGCCGAGTTATCCTTGCAAACCTGATTTGAATCCCAAGGAAGGGCTGATGGGAGAATTCGGCTGGAGACCCTGCATGAGTACTTGCTGGGAGGGCTTCGAGGCTTTCTGTGAACAGCCCCTCCGGGCTGGTTTTGAAGCTTAAACCTCATCATCAAGTTTTGGGTGATGAAGTGATGGTTTTCCTGCAGGGAACATTGCTGGAAACTTGTTTCTCTTTTCATTTGTTTGAGTGAAATATTATTTAGCGCTTTTTAAATATGATTTAGCAAGCTTTCTCTTGCTCCACAAAGCATTTGGGCTCTTCTCTAAAAGCTAACCTGAAAACTGAATTAAATTCTATCGCTGCAGCTGAGCTGGGGACACACACACTTGTTATTCACGGTGACGAAGAGGGGTGACAGCTTGTTGGTCTGGCATCTCAATTCAAACCGACCTTAAATGGAGGATCAGAGGCAGGATTTAACGAGCGAGGCACGGTATCGATGCGCCTGAATCCCGTCTGTTAGTTTGAAGTCTCACCCAGGGGATGCCCCGGGGCTGTTTCTGCAGCTCCCGTTTCGTGGGAGGTTTGGAAATGATTTTCCCCATCGTGGTTTTTGGAGCGCGTTTTTGCTGTGTAATGCCAAGATACGGGCAAAGCTCGAAACCAACCTCGTCTGTGCTGCTGAGCTGCGATAGTGCATCAGCCTTCCGGGAGTGGTCCTGCCTGTCCCCCCCAGCTCGGGAACGCAGCAGGGGTGGGACACCCCCTCCTCCCCATCCCCATCTCTGGCTTTGCTGGCAGGAATGAAGCTTAGCTTTAAAAACTGGGAATTTGGCAGCTTGCATCGCTCTTGCTGCGGCTCTGTGCTTGTCCTGGCTGGGAAAGATGCTGGATCCTGGGGGAGCTGAGCACCCGGTGGCGTGGGGGGCTCAGGGGGCACCCTGGCAGCAGTGCTGGGTTAACAGGGAACAAGTGGCAGGGGTCTGGGAGACCCCCAAGTCCTCGCTTGGGAGGGACCATGAAACCCCCTTGGTGCCCGGGAACATCCCCTGGAGCTGCCTGGCAGACTCGCAGCCGGACCGAGAGACCAGGGAGGAGCAGGTTGGTGACCTGTGGTGGGACCGTGTCCCGTGCGGCGGGTGGTGGCAGTTGCCCTTTTGTCACCAGCTGGGTGTCCTGCTGTCCTTGAGCTCCCTGGTGGGAGCGCCCAGGCGAGGCTGTGCTGCCGTTTCATGGGGGTGTATTAAAAAAACAACCGAAAAACCTCACTGAAAACCAAAAACATCCCCTGCAAAAAGACCCCAGGGACTGCTGAGGGAGTTTGTAACCCCCAGTCACCTCCCTGTGGGGAGCTGCCTGCCCCAGGACCTCATCCGGGCCAGGGGATGCTCCGGTGCAGGATGCAGCACCCCAAGGCAGGGAGAAGTCCCTCTGCTTCTCCTGCATTAAAAACCTCAGCCTATACCCTGGACTCGAAGCTGGGGGAGGAGGATATCATTAGCACAAAAGCGAGTGGTGGGAGCCTGGTTTTTTTCTGATGCAGCAACACCGGGAAGAAAATTAATGGGGGAAATAGCGCATGGGGGAAGCCCTGGCAGAGGAGCCGTGCGCGGACGGATTGCCACCCCTTCAGATGACCCTAGTGGACGTTCTCTGTCTCTTAAAACAACTTGTCGGTGGTTTAATTTTAGTCTTGGTCTCTTTATTTTGGTCCTCCGGCATTGTTTTTTGTTTTGTTTTGAAAGAGAGAGGAGGAAGAAGAGTCTGCGTTCGTTGGCGTGAGCCCGGCCGGTTGAGCGGGTGGAGGTGGCTTTTGGGAGATGTCCCCTGGCGCGGGGTGGGTTGGCGCTCCCTCTCCGCGCTGCCGTCACCTGGACCAAATGGAGCCGATGTTGTTAGCGCAGAAATAATTTTGCCGGGGGAAATGAGAGAAAAAATAAAAATAAAAGAGCAGGAATATGGACGTGGTGCCTTCCCCTCTGTCTGCGGCTGTGCTGGACTCCGAGAAAATAAGTTGTTATGGTTTTATTTCACCCTGAGGGGCTGGCTGGGTTAGTGACACGGGGGAAATCTGCTTTTTGGCCGTTTCTTTCCCCTGCCCCGGCTGCTGTCCCTGGAGGATGTTCTGTGGTACCCAGCACTGTGTCCCCCCAGCTGATGCTGTGACCCGTGGGGTGTTTTGGGGTCACCCCAGGCATTTTGGGGTCATGCCAGGCACAGCTCCCAAACACTGGGGGAGATGGATGGGTGCTCCCCATGATCCCCCCGCTGCCTTCATTAGGCTTTTTGGTGCCGCGCGCTGGGAGCTGACAGGAGGAAAGGGCGTGAATTGGTTTAAATTAACTGGCGGTGAAAGCTATTAATAATTAAATGCCTGCTGTCAGGAAAACAATGGTGGACTTGAATAAATGGCCCAGCTTTGTTACTTACAGCTTCTGCCCTTATTAAAATGGAAGAGATATTAATAATGCCCTCACTTTTGGTGATGGGGAGGGTTTGGTGGGCAGCTTCCCATCCGCACCATCTCGGATGGCTCCGGGAGCTGCTGCTCCGGGAGCTGGGACTCCTGCCTCCAAAGCCCCCGGGATGGAGCGTGCGGGGCAGGGCAGGATGCTGCCTTTGGGATCCCCTTTGGGATTTTCGTCCTGCCCGCCCCGTAAGTACGGCTTTGGGGTTGGACTGGGGCAAGCGCTGGGACTGCTGGGTTTTGTTGCTGGTGATAGGAGGTGATGGGAGGTGGGGTACCAGTGGCTGCTGGTGGTGGGGCAGGGAGCCGGGTCTGGGGCTGGCATCCCGGGGAGCCGCTGTGCCAACATCCCGGGGAGCCTCGGTGCTGCTGCTCGTTAAGCCGATGAGGGCTTTTTTCCCCCTTGCGAGCGCCTGCTGAGCACAGTTTAAACTCGGCGACAACTGCGTGGTAAATGATACGGGGCGATGGGAATGGAAATTAAACGGCTGGGGCCCGGCTGGGGAGGGGAGTATTGACGCAGCCGAAGCTGTGAGCATTAAAGGAGAGCGGGCAGAGAGTCTCTGGTGGCATCGAAGCCGTTACCAACCCCGGCACCCTGGGGGGACTAGTTTATCCTGGGTCTGATCCTCCCCTCCTCACCCAGCATCCAGGTCCCGTTTCGGTGCCCAGTGCTGCCCAAATAGGTGCCCAACACTGACTCCATCCTGTGTCCCTTGCTTCTGTCCAGCATGTCGCTGGCATGGACCGGGTCCCGGTGGGACCTGAGCATCCTTGTTGGGTTGTGCACGTCTTTATAGCCCCGCATCCTCCACCTTCTCCTCCTCTGCCGGCAAAGCTCGGGAGATGCAGAACCGGGGGATTACTCCACGCTCTCCCCTCTTCTTCCCACCACCGCAGGCTCCTACCTGATGGTGAACTCCTCGCAGCACGCCCCGGGCCAGAAAGCTCACCTGCTTTTCCAGGCGCTGAGCGAGAATGACACCCACTGCCTCCAGTTCAGCTACTTCATGTACAGCCGGGATGGCCACAGCCCCGGCACCCTCAACGCCTACGTGCGAGTGACGGGGGGCCCGGTGGGCAGCGCCGTCTGGAACGCCTCCGGCTCCCACGGCCGCCAGTGGCACCAGGCGGAGCTGGCTGTCAGCTTGTTCTGGCCCAGCGAGTACCAGGTGAGCCCCAGCAGATCCCCCCCGTTGTGTGACCCAGACCCCTGGCAATGGGTGACACCTCTGTTTGGTGCCACAGGTCCTCTTCGAGGCGGTGATCTCCAGTGAGCGCAGGGGTTATCTTGGCTTGGATGACATTTTGCTGTTGAATTATCCATGCTGTGAGTGTTGGGATGGGACCTGAGTGTCAGGGGTGATGGTGGGGAGGCAAGTGGGGGTGTGGGTGCTGCTGAGATGGCTTGGGCAGCAGGGTTTGGGCTGGTGCTTATTGGGATGGTACTGGGGGGACCTGATAGACTAATGCCAGCTTGGTGGCACCTGTGTGTCCTGCTGTCCCCTGGGCTGGTGGAGCTCCATCTCCTGGGTACCTCTGGGGATCCTTTTTCCATCCCTATCGCCAAGCTCTAACGTTGAGTCAATTTTTATAAAACTGTGGAGAAGTGCAGACTGAACATGTGGCCTGAGTGTCCCCATCAAGAGGGGCCACTCGGACTGGTGGGGACCTGAAATCCCAGGCTGTCCCAGTACATTGGCTGTTGGTGTTCACCCCGTTTCTTCTAGGCTGGGGCAGGAGATCTGCCCTCTTCTGTTAACCCTATAGCCTGTATCTGGCACCAGCACTGCAGGATGCGGGAGGGGAAAGGCTGCATCCCACCAGCTGGTTGTACTGGGACAAATCCCTGCCTCTGGGCTTGGGATCCTGCCCAGGATCTTCGCTGTGGGCTTGCTGGGAGGGATCCTGGCTAAGCTATGAGGATGGGGACTGAGCCCATCCCGACCTCGAGTGGGTTTTTGGGCTGCAGTGGGATTTTTGCAGCAATACCAATGCTTGTGTTCCTCGGCAGCGAAAGCGCCTCATTTCTCCCGCCTGGGTGACGTGGAGGTCAACGCGGGGCAGAATGCCACCTTCCAGTGCGTGGCTGCCGGCAAGGCTGCTGAGGCCGAGCGGTTCCTCATGCAGGTGAGCAACGGTGGTGGTGAAACCAGCATCTCCAACACCGTGCGTTGCTTCTGCAATGTCTCTGTGCCTCCCCTTTGGGAGAAAACCCTGCTGGGCTCGGGGGCGAAGGGCAATCCCCCCCTGGTTTTTAAGCAGACATCATTTGGGGATGCGTTTGGTGGCTCTGGATGTCACGCTGTGCCTCCTGGTGATGTCTTGCCTCTCTTCCCGACGGGGCAGAGGCAGAGTGGCGAGGTGGTCCCTGCCGCCTCCGTGAAGCACATCAGCCACCGGCGCTTCTTGGCCACCTTCCAGCTGGACGAGGTGTCCAGGGAGGAGCAGGACCTCTACCGCTGCGTCACCCAGTCCAGCCGCGGCTCGGGTGTCTCCAACTTCGCCGAGCTCATCGTGAAAGGTGGGTGACTTGCTGTTGCCCACTGGGTTTCTGGGTCATGGACAGGCTGTTGCTGCTCCGCTCTTTGCAGAGGAAGAAGAAGGTGGGACGCCTGGGGCCGCGAGATCACAGTTTCTCGTAAATGAGTTGCTATGCACGGATGGTTCAGCATAAAACCAGGAAACTGCCTTTCCTGGTGGCCTTAGATCATTTATTTTTGATTGCAGTAGGTGGGAGTTAATTAATTATGGTGAAACTGTGCAGCACCATGCTGGGCAGTGTATCTTATAAAGATAATTAAAGTTTGATCAGCTGAAACCCTACTGCGATTGTTAAAGCCTTAGTAAAAGAGACGGAGGGCAAGTGCACGGGCTGGAGTGTAAAGGCTGGGTGGTACGCTCCCACGCTTGGGTGTCGACCTCCACATCCTCTGGGCATGGGATCCGAGTTTGTCCCGTGCCCTCCAGTGCCAAGGTGATGGGTTTGGGAAGAGATGCTGTGAGTGTCTGGACTGTAGCTACTAAACAATAAAACAAAATCGTGGTACCTGTGGTTGTGCCAATGTTGGTCTGGCTCCAGGGCTGGGGATGCTGCGGAGCTGCTTCTGGAGGAGGATGCTCCACCTGCCCCTTCTCCGTTCTCTTCCAGAGCCCCCCACACCCATCGCACCCCCTCAACTGCTCCGGGCTGGCTCCACCTACCTCATCATCCAGCTCAACACCAACTCCATCATCGGCGACGGCCCCATCGTGCGCAAGGAGATCGAGTACCGGATGACCTCGGGGCCCTGGTCGGAGGTCCACGCCGTCAACATGCAGACCTACAAGCTCTGGCACTTGGATCCGGACACGGAGTACGAGATCAGTGTCCTGCTCACCCGGCCTGGCGAGGGGGGCACCGGCAAACCAGGGCCACCCCTCATCAGCCGCACCAAGTGTGCAGGTGAATCATAGAATCGTGGAATGGTTTGGGTTGAAGGGTCCTTCAAAGCTCCCCCAGTCCAACCCCCTGCAGGGAGCAGGGACATCTGCAACCGGAGCAGGGTGCTCAGAGCCCCAAGGGCCAACCTGACCTGGGATGGTGCCAGGGATGGGGCTTCTCCCAGCTCACTGAGCAATCGGGGCCAGTTTAACTGCTGGTAATTAAGTGAAATCAAAGGTGATGAGATGGTGTGATGGAGGCCCAGGATTGTTGTGCTGTGTTCACCCCAAGAACTGACACTGCTGTGATGCTGGGCTGGGGCCCTGCACAAAAAAACCCAACCCACCAAAAGTGGAGGTCTGAGCTGGGAGCATCATCCCTCAGATGGGGATGGGTGGGCGCATCCTCCTCACACGTGGCAGGGGTGGAGCAGGTCGTGGCCAAGCCCCAGGGCTGTGGGGTGTCCCCGGCAGTTTTGGCCTCAGCTGTGGGAGCCCCATGAGCAGGGGTGGCTGTGGAGACGGGTGCGCTCAGGTGTGGGAGGAGAGTGGCTGGTGCTGGTGGAGGGGGAGATGCAAACCCTAACCCAGGCATTGCAGTGAGGGGCTGGTAGCGGGTTTGCATCCCAGCTTAATTTTCGTAGGTGCTGCAGGAAAAGCCCAGGATTCCATGTTACCTTGATGCCAATGATGGGTGCTGCTTGACATGCTCGATGCCCTGTATTTAGTGTCCTATTTTTATTGGGTTCAGGCTCCCCCAGCTCTTCCCACGTGCTCTAACGATGTAGTTTCCTCCCTCGCTTCCCCTGGGTTGTGGTGGATTTGCAGCTGGTGACACAGCCGCTCTTCGTCCACCTGAAAGGTGGCTGCGGTTGGATCCTCCGAGCCTCTCCAGCCCATCTGCCCAGCCCTGCATTGCCCACGCTGTGCAGGATCTGGCCTGGGAGGGGAAAAAGCCGCTGGGTAGATGCATCCTGCAGCTCCGGGGTGAGGGGAGATCCCCCGCGTGGCCACATGCCTCTGGCCATCATCGGCCCCACGTGCTGGCCCCCTTGGAGGATTTAAATACACTGGCATACAAAGGAGAGGGGAAGGTTGAAGCTGGCACCACGTCGTGCTGCCCATGGAGATGTGGGGGGGTCTGGAGGCCTGGGGAGAGGAGGGGGGAGAGGTCCTTGTGTCCTTGGCCACCCTGTGGGAGTGATGGCAATGGGCATCGAGGCTGAGGTTTGGTGTATGTCAGTAGAGCCGGACACAGTGGCAGGTTAAAGCTGTGTCCCTGCAGCGTGGGGCTGTGTGCCTGCGTCTGTGCTCGCCCCCCCAAAACCCGCTGGGGTTTCACACAGTCCTGTGAGGGCATCTGATGCTGCTGGAGCATCTGCTGAGGTTGCCAAAGCCACTCGCAACCCTGAGCTGCCCAAATTCCTCCCTGGTGCAAATCCCAGGGGAATTACTTGAGGGATCAGCACAGGGACGGGGTGGGTAAAGACCCTCCTTCCCTCTTGATGTTCTTCCCACTACTCCTGGGTATGGGGAGGAGCGTGTGCTGTTGGCAAGAGCTCGGCCTCTCCTGTTCACACCAGTTAGAGCTAACTGAACTCCTTCCTGGTGACGGCACTCGGTCTCTGTCCTTTCAAGAGCCTGACATGGGCTCGATGAAAGGTGAGGGCTCCCATTGCCCGGTCATGTTTATCTGGTTGGCTGGGGCCACTGGTGGCGTGGATGCTCCCAGTGCCCACCATAACTCCGTGCTGGCTGGGGGAGCGGGGCTGGTACCCGGCTTCACCTCCAAGGGGGACGCTGAGCCAACGGGGGCTGCTGTCCCTGCGGTGTTGGTGGCTTTGAGACCCAGTGATGTCCCCAGCTCTGTCTGCAGGGCAGCAGCATCCTGTGCTGGGGCTGGTCCCACTTTTGGGGTCTGAGTTGCTCTCTCTGCTTGCCCGTCTTGTTCCTACGATGTTAAGGGCTTTTCCTGATAATACGCATAAACCCACAAGATGTTTTGCTTCATCTCTTGTCTCTCCCCGTCTTTTTCCCCACAGAGCCCATGCGGGCCCCCAAAGGTCTGGCTTTCTCCGAAATCCAGTCCAGGCAGCTGACGTTGCAGTGGGAACCGCTGGGTTACAACCTGACCCGCTGTCACACCTACACCGTCTCGCTCTGCTACCGCTATTCCGTGGGCACCGGCCACAACCAAACCTTCCGGGAGTGCGTGAAGATGGAGCGTAACGCCAACCGCTACACCATCAAAAACCTGCTGCCCTACAAGAACATCCACGTCAAGCTTATCCTCTCCAACCCCGAGGGTCGCAAGGAAGGCAAGGAAGTGATATTCCAGACGGATGAGGATGGTGAGTCCTCTCAGGGAGGGGCATCGTCCCCAGAAATGGGACTTGGGCGCTGGTGAGCTGCTGGGGTGTTCCCGTGGCACTCGCAGCCCCAGGGCTGTGTGAGGGGAGGCGAGAGAAAGGGGCAGTGATGGGGGCTGGGGAAGGGAAATGCTGGGGGTGGCGTGGGGGGCCGAGGGGCCTGGATGAGGCTGTTGCTGCAGAAATGCTGCCCTCATCCTTCATGTGGAGCGGTTCAGCCTTGCCCGCTCCCAAGGAGGGGGCAAGGCTTGGATGATGCCGGCTCCTCCCAGCACCAGTCGTCCTTGCTCACCCCTTAGTGTGGAACCAAAGCCTAGCGGCGATAATAACAATTAAAACAATTAACGCTTTGCACTTAGGTAACATCTTTTATCTGCTTGGTTGCTAATTAATTCTGCGTTGCTGTTAACCAGAGCCCAGGGCAGCTTTGCTCAGCTTCCCTGGTTAAGTCTGCTCTCGGGTGGGTTCAGGTTGTGCAGAGGAGCTCTGCAGGTGATCGCGTGAAGATAAGAGGTGTCTGGACCCCATTATTTGCCGGCAACGTTGCTCCTGAGCTATTTTTCTTCTCCCAGTCCCGGCTGTGCCCCGGGGCTGAGTCCCCACTGCTGCCGCTGGGCAGGGCTGACGTCCTCGCTGGAGGCTTCAGGATCCGGCTGGTGCCAGACCCCTGGATGACCAACCTGGCAGGCAATCCCCTTGCTGGGACTCGATTTCGGACCCACTGGAATTGTTGCTTCTGCGCGTGCGTTGCTCCTCGCTCCCATTTCCCAGGCTGGAAAGCAAAACCTGCAGAGCTGGGAAGGTCTCCGGGTCCTGTTTTCATCTTTAAAGCCTAAATTCAGCACCTTTCTCTGCACGTCAGCACTTTGAGCATCCCCAGCCCTGACCGGGGGCGCCCAGCCTCGCGCTCCTGATGGTTTATTTTCCGGCTGTTCTCACTGTGCTGTGACTGCTCCGGCTGTTTTCTTATGGAGTCTTCATCCAGGAGCTCCAGATGTCTTTTTGCTCTGCTGCGCTCGCTCCAGATGCTTTCCCCGATGCCTTGATCAGCCGGGGCTCGTGGCTTCCCCCTTGCCTTGAACTTGGGGCCACGTTTGGTCTGGGATGGGATCAAGCGATGGGTGTCCATCCTTCTATGAATATACTGTGGATATTACACGTGGGCTTGGCCCAGCATCTCCCTGCCCGGGAGGGTGATGAGGATTTGAGCTCCCACAACTCGGTGCTGAGCAGCTGCCCGTGCAATTAAGTGAAGGTGGCGAAGGCTCGTTAATAATCGGACCCTTGATTATGGTTTATTTTGGCACGAGGCCACGTTCATTTGCAGCATCCTCCGGGGCTTGTCTCGGGGGTGGGCTGCACCCCTGTCCTGGGTGGTCAACTCTGTTTTTTGGGCTGGAGAACTCATTTCTGGGGCATTAATAACTGGGCCAAACCACAGACGATGTTCACAGCATCACCCTTGGAGCAAAACTCTGCTGGCTCCGGGTTGCGTGAGCAGGACACTGAGAGGAGGGCGCTGGATCCATAGGTTGCCCGGCTGGTGTTTAGGTAGACCCAGGGAAGGTTGGTGACCCATGGCTGGAGATCGTGGGCTATGTCTGTGCAGAACGATGAGACTCAATCCCAGGCGCTTGTGGAAAGAGCGCTGCAGCGGGGAGGTGTGAGGAGCCAGCTCGCTCCGTGCAGGCAGCGTGCATGCAGGGTTAGGTGGAATAAATATATATAAATGCATAATTAAACAAGTACATACAGATATATGCATGTATGTGATGGCAGAGGGGTATACGCCCTCCTGGGAGTCATTGTGTGCCTCCGCCGGTCTCAGCCTGCTGCACACACGAGCGTGTGGTGCCCACACCTGGGTGTATAAAAGTACCTGGGCTGTCTATATAAATATCTGTACGGGAACACACATTCCTGCCCTAAAGGTTCCTGTAATTCTCGGCGAATTTAATAAGCGCCTTGTGTACGCGTGTAGGATACGGCGCCTGTGATTAAATTAACTTGTAAATCAAGTGGAAATAGCGTGTTTGCGCGGTGGGAAGGCGATTCCTCTCCCTTGGCCCCGTAATTAGATCTGAGCAAAAGCTGCGAAGCAGAAGAACGGCGGGGAAGGGCTGGTGTCCCTCTGCAACGAGGGGGCGCGTGTTTCGGGGGCTCGAGCCTGTGGCGATGCTGCTGGTCTGTGCCAAGCCATCAGCTCTCCCGTTCTCCTCAGCGACCCCCTCGGGTCAAGAAATCCCCAGTAAACCGGTGAATATCGATCGCGGTGCTGTCGCCGGCCGTTATTGTTTGCAGTTGTTATCGTTGTTGGTGTTAATTAGAGGGGAAGGCTGGGGCACGTCAAGCCCATTTGCAGATGAGGGTGTTCTTGCTTACGGCGGGGAGCACCAGTAATGTCTCCCGAGGATGCTGGTGGCTCCTGGGGGCGGATTTGGGTTCTGTGGGAAAAGGGAATTTTATTTTTTCGTTCCTCACGCTGGTGAGCTCAGGTGAGCTCTGCTGGGGGCGGCGCGGGAACTTGCTCTGTGCCGTCAGAAACTGGATACGATGCCAGAAACGGTACCTGCGGGGTTTGTGCCGTGGCGTGGGAACCTTCCCTCCCCGTGGCAAAGTGTCACCGGTGGGTCACGGAGCGTGGCAGGAGCAGCATCGTCCAGGGGAGCCACTGCCCCGTCTGGTGGCTGGTTTCCCGGAGAGTTTCTCCTTCCAGCCTGGTTTCTTGCCGTGTCCAAGCACATCCCCTTTCCTTCCCCAGTGCCCGGTGGCATCGCCTCGGAGTCCCTGACCTTCACCCCGCTGGAGGACATGATATTTCTGAAGTGGGAGGAACCGGTGGAGCCCAATGGCCTCATCACGCAGTACGAGGTTCGTCCCGACCGGCTGTGGCGGCTGCGGGGGACCCACGGAGACACAGGAGGGTCCCATCGGAGGGGGTGCGGTGGGTGGGATCTGGGGTGACTGCTGCTTTCGGTCATGGGGATTAGGGGCGGTTGCAGCGTTACTGCTGCCCCAGGGCCCTGTGTTTGAGGCACGGATCCAGCCTGTGTTCATCCTCCTGCCGGCAGGGTCTGTCCTGGCTGGGGAGTCCTGCTTTCGGGGTCACCGCTATCATCCAGCAACGGCATTTCCGATGAACCTCTGTTTTCGATTTACCTCAAAAAGCATCTGCCTTCCGGGCTGCTCCCATGACCACCCCTTCCTCTGAATTCATCCCTTTAACCCCTTCTCTGCCTGAATCTGGGTCTCTCCCCTCTCCCGTGGCCGCTGGTGATGCTCTGCCCTGTCCTGCAGATCAGCTACCAGAGCATCGAGTCCTCCGACCCAGCGGTCAACGTGCCCGGCCCGCGACGCACTGTCTCCAAACTACGCAATGAGACCTACCACGTCTTCTCCAACCTCCACCCTGGCACCACCTACCTCTTCTCAGTCCGGGCCCGCACCGGCAAGGGTTTTGGCCAGACGGCGCTCACCGAGATCACCACCAACATCTCCGGTAGGTTCCCTTAGGCTCCATGCTTGTATGATAGCAGCGCCAGACCCTCTGTGGGCTCCTGGGGATTTTGGTGCCTGGGTGCTGCTATCAAAGGATGCTGTGGGTGGTGGCAGCCATGCCGTGAGCCCCCTGGGCAGCCCCACAAACCCGTCAGCTGGCCTGAGCGTGGTCTTTGGCTGGGGAGTCCGGCCAGCCCGTACAAACGAGGGATTAATTGGGCTGCGTTAATAAGCCTCGTGGTACTTGGGGCTGTTTGCTCGTGTCTGTGGCATCACTGTTAACCGCAGCAAATGGGCGGAGATGAGCCCTGATGGGGGCACTGACATGACAGAGCAGTGGAAGCTGGACCCCAGCGGCTGCTAGTGATGGCTTGGGGACCGCAAGGATGTGCCAGGCATGATGGGGATCCCCAACCTTGGTCTAGGGGTGCTGCTGGGCTGGTTTGAGTGTTCTACCCCGGCCGGGGTGCTCACCCTGTGCTGGCATTTCAGAGCAGTGCTGTCCTTGGGGTCCTGCCAAGGTTGCATCCTGTTCCCTTCTCCCCACTGCCAGACCGGCGTTGATAAGCCCCATCGGTGCACGCCCATGGGTCCTCTCCCAACTATACCCCTTGTTCAAGACCTGGAGGGTTTTTCTTTATTTGGAATAATTTGCATTACACCATTGGGTGATGCTGTGCCATGGGCAAGGCTGCTTGTGCCTCAGTTTCGCCCCTGAGCAGGGCACAGCCCTGAGCACGTTGCTGAGGACCAGGGCTCACCCCTGCTCCCTTTGCAGCTCCCACCTTCGACTACGGGGACATGCCGTCGCCGCTGAGTGAGTCGGAGAGCACCATCACGGTGCTGCTGCGCCCGGCGCAGGGCAGAGGGGCTCCCATCAGGTAGGTTGGGGCTGTGTGAGGATGAGACACCCCCAAACGGGGTGGCACATCATGGACGGTGGGGCCGAGCACTAAGGGAAGAGCAGGACCATCATTGTTACAAAGCTAACCTATGCCTGGCCCTCACCAGCACCTACCAGGTCATCGTAGAAGAAGACCGGCCCAAGAAGCTGAAGCGGGAGCTGGGTGGGCAGGAGTGCTTCCCAGTGCCACTCACCTTTGATGACGCCGTGTCCCGTGGCTCTGTCCACTACTTTGGGGCCGAGCTGCCCGCCAGCAGCCTGACCGAAGCCAAACCCTTCACCGTCGGGGACAACCAGACCTACAGCGGCTACTGGAACCCGCCACTGGAGCCCAGGAAGGCCTATCTCATCTACTTCCAAGCCATGAGCAACCTCAAAGGGGTGAGTAGCCGTGGGACCCTGCTCCATCCGGTGGTCCCAGTTGGACCAGGCAGGAGCCCAGCTGGGGTCTGGGGTGGGAGTCAGAAAAAATGGGACTGGTTTAGATCCTTTTTCCTCAAGTTTCCGCTCTGGGCTCACCCCCAGTGTCTTTCCCTGTCCACCTCCTGGTGCTGATGCCAGGGGTGGAGGAGCCCAACCTCTGCCACCCACTGTGATACTGGCTGGCATCCCAACCAGTGCTGGTGCAGGAAGTCCCCCTTTCCAGGGCTAATCGTTTGGGCAGCAAGAGCTGTGTGCGTGTTACTGGGATCCACTGCTGAGACAGCGGCTGCTGCTGAGAGCTCCTGGAAGCTGCTGAGTTCCTGGCTGCCCTTTCCCTGCCTGCTGCTGCTGCTTCTCTTAGTAGCAGCCCCGTTCCAGCAGCCACCGTCGCATCCCCCTGGGCTGATTCCCTTCACGTCACCACCAGGACCACCAGGACGCTCTGGGGATGCTTCTCGCTTCACCTGCTCCAACAGCTCCTATCCCACCCAGGGGAGGACAAGCTGTGAAAGCGAAGCAGCGGGACCGCAGCATCCTCCTTATCCCGCACGGCTCCGTCTTGCCAGAAAGATGCCAGTTTTTGAATCCTTTTTCTTCGCTCTGGGATCATTCATACCTCGTTGGGTTGTAATCAGCGCCGAGACAGACAGGGAAGATCTCAGCTCTGGCTCGCTCGGGCACTGCTGGATGGTAACTGGTGGCTGATGCTGTTTTATAGCCTTCCTGCTGGGAGGCAGTGGATTTATCCTGGCTGCCATCAGACAGTGCGTAAAAGCTGGATTTCAGCTTCGGTTTTTCATGGGTTTTGTGCCACATGGAGCAAGAAGCGGGAGAAGCAAGAGCTGGTGACCTTGAGGAGAGCAGTGCCGGAGCTGGCCCTGCCCTGGGCACGCTGCGTGGGCAGGTCTCAGTCCGAGGGCAGATGGAGCAGCATTGCCCGCACTGGTGTCCTGAGGGGCTAGAGGATGCTCAGGGAAGCCGGCAATCCTTTGAAAGTGGTGTTTTTTATTTTGCAACAGAAGCTGGATGTGTGGAAAGATGGACTATTTCAGCTGAACCCATCCCTAAAAATGCAAATGCTCAAACTGTTGGAGACCTGAGCTGGAAGCCCTTGTGGCAACCTTGGCAGCACGCACAGAGCACCGGGGCTGGGGCCGGAAAACTTTGATTGATGAAAAAAAAGCCCTGTGAAGCTCTGAATGATGACCTGGGAGTGATTTAACTGTAGTTGGTGACGCGCTGGTGACCTGCAGCTTGGCTGGGTCTGCTGGGTCTCTCTTTCAATGACCTTGAGCTTCGCCGTCTCCTCTGTGGCAGGAGCAATGGCCTCGGCTAAACCTGGGGACACTGATGCTGGGGACAGATCACTCATCAGCATCTCTCGGGGTGTGTGTCCCCAGGAGCTCCTTTGGCTCAGCAGTGGGTGCTGCAGCACAGATCACCTGCAAACTCCCTCGATTTGGGGGTCAAAACACCAGCCTTGCACCCACCCAGCCTCGCTCGTCGCAGGGAGCAGAGCTGCTGGGATGCTCATCTGACACTGATCCTCCTTTTCTTCCTCCGCAGGAAACCCGGCTGAACTGTGTCCGGATCGCTCGCAAAGGTGAGCCCTCCCTTTCCCAGCTGGTGTGATGCCACCGAGGCTGCGGGCCTGATCCTGCAGCTCTCTGGTGGTCGGGGCTGTGTCGGTGGATGTCATTGCTGGTGCTGGTGGTGGTCGGGGTGTGTGCGATGGTTTATCACAGCCCCATCCCATGCTCTTGTTTCCCACTTTTTTTGGTGTCTGGGCTTTTCCCTTGGTTGAATTTTAACTCTCATTGCCGTTACTGTGGTGGCAGAGGGAGGCCGGTGTCGGTGGTGCTGGATGCTGAATCCGGGGATGGACAAGGTTATGTTGGGTGTGATGAAAGGTGGCACAAAAGAACCGTGTCACCCCACGGGAACCGAGAGGGGGACTCGCCCACGGTCATAGCGTGGCGCTGCAGAGCCCCATAATGCCTCGGTGGAATAAAACGTGTTCAAGGAGCAACGTGTATCCCACGGGACAAAGCCCAGTGGTTTCCTCTGTGATGTGGCCAACCGCCCTGGAGCTGAGCGTTGACCCCTCCTGCCTGTCCTTGTCCCCCGGCAGCTGCCTGCAAAGAGAGCAAGCGTCCCTTGGAGGTGTCACAGCACTCGGAGGAGATGGGCCTGATCCTGGGCATCTGTGCTGGAGGGCTCATCGTCCTGATTATCCTCCTGGGAGCCATCATCGTTGTCATTCGGAAAGGGTAAGGAGACCCGCTGCCTCCATCCACCCTCCCAGCTCAGCCCTTCTACACCACTCTAGCCTTAACTGGGAGTTACTGGTGGTGATAGTGTCATACTGGGCAGACCCCAAAACCTCCCTTGAGCTGTGCCTCCTTGTGCTCGTGCATCCCACTGAGTGTGGTGCCCTCCTTGCTATGTGACACCAGGCCCAACTGGAGCCGCTGGGGACCAAGGAGCAAAGTCCCAGGGACATCCCTTCACCCTCAGGAGCTCTGTTCCACTGTCCCCTCTCCCCTGTATTTGTCAGTCTTTTGCATCTTTTTCGGCTGCTTCTTGGCTTTGTGCTGGTCTGTGGATGGAAATGCTTCTGGCCAGGATCCGGCTTGGACCCGGGGACACTCCGTTATGGGGTGATGGCTGGATAAAACCCTCCATCCATGGCCCTTGCCTGGAAAGCGGTGCAATGTCTCGCTGAAATACCCAGGCAGATACTGGCTTTTGTCCTGGGCTCCAGTTCCTCAGGAGTGCTGGAAGGAACAGCATTCCCTCTTCCTCCAGGAAAAGGGTCTGCCCATGGCTGCCCACCTCGGGGTGTGGGTACTCAGGCCATCCTGCATCCTGTTGGGCTTGTTTTAATGGGGAACCATTGAGCTTCCAGTGAAACATGAGCAATCTTGGGCTGAGAGCCTTCAGCGGGCTCTAAATGAGGTGTTAAAATTTGGGTACATGCTGGAGGGCAGGTTTTCCCAGGGCTGACGGCCCCAGTGGACCCCCAAACTGCTCTCCCAACCCCATGGGGGTCCCCCCGCTCTCCAGCTTGGGAGCTGAGCATGGCCGTGGCCATGGCCATCGTGGTGGGCTTTTCCTCAGACAGCTCAGTGGGGTGGGAGGGAGGAGAGCGAGGGCTTTTTGGGACACTCATCCCTGGGAGCGCTGGGGATGCGGCCGCTGCTTTTCAGTCGGGCGCAGCGCCCTGGAAAGCAGCTTCTTACCGTGCAGGCACTGAGCTGGAGGGGCTCTCAAGGAAGGGGAGAAAGGGCAGCAATTAAAAGCCTTCCCTGTGCAGGGCTCGGGGTGATGGGAGGAAAGTACATTAACAGCCAGGGGGGAGAGAAAAATAGCAGGGCACAGCCTCAGCCTCGTGTCAATCTGCAAAGCTCTTTATGGCTTTGTTTGCCCTGAAAGGATTCTTGCTGATTTACGCCAACTGGAAAACCAAGGCTGTAGCATCCCTGCGCGCTGCGAGGGTGCGGGGCTGGCGTGTGGCTCCCCTGCTGATGCCCGTGTGTACGGCATCGGGTCTGTCTGTCCCTGAGGGAGCAAATGCTGGCGGTGCCGGTGGGGTTTTGGGAGTGATGCTGTGGGTAGGAAGCCGCGAGTCCTGCGGGGCAGGAGGAGGAGGAGGAGCAGCTTTGTTACAGCATCCCGGGGTGAACCTGTTGAAGGACAAACCAGAGCCACAAATCAGACCCGGTGCTGAGGGCCCTGAATTTGGGGCTGTTGGGAAGCTGGGACAAGCTCATAAATCTCCAGAGCATTTTGCTGTTGGAAGAACACTGACGTGGTGGAAATGTACCCCCAGAATATGTTCACCTCTACTAAACGGTGCACTGGAAATGCAGCATCCTGAGCCCCTTTTCCCGGCTGGGGTTGCCTGGTCCCTAGCTGGCTCCCCAAGGGATGCTGCATTTCGGACATGTTTGCTGTTAAGTCTTAGAAATGGTGGAATAACCCCTCGGTCAGGGGTACTATGGACACCTCTGCCAGCCCAGGGACCCTGGTCACCCTGCGAGCCGGTGCTTGGGCTCTGCTGCCTGGACACAGCTCCTGTCTGAAGTAAATAACCTCTGGATGCAAAAGGGGAGCCAGGTTTCTTCACGGTGCATTTAATTTTCCAGCAGCCGAGTTGCCCCATAACCCCCCTCTCCTATGCCAGGGAAAAGCTGCTTATGCAATTTTTGCCGTTCTCTTTGCACGCTTGCCAGGAGGAACTACTATTCTTACTCCTATTACCCGTAAGTAATTGTCATTCTCTCTCTCCTTCGCTCTTCCTCCCGGCCGCCCTCCTCTCCCTGCTGCTCCAACAAGCCCTTTTCTCTGCCGAGTACATTTTAAGGGCCTCTTTGGAGAGTGGCTGAGGGACCTGGGGGGGTTGAGCTTGGAGAAAAGGAGTCTTATCAAGTTGCTGCAGGGGAGGTTGAGGTTGTCCCTGAGGAACAATTTCTGTCCCGTTGGGGTTGTGCAGGCGTGTCCCAGGCTGCCCAGGGCAGTGGTGGCGTCCCCATCCCTGGAGGGGTTTCCCAGCCGTGTGGAGGTGGTGCTGAGGGTCACGTCTTTCTTGCACTGTGCAGCACATGGTCCGTGTTGCAGCAAGGTGGTGTGGGGTGACGGCTGTGAAATGCCTGGGGAAACGGGGCTAGGGGAGAGCTGGAACTGCCTAGTGCCACACAGACCAGCCGGCGAGAGCCTTTGCTTGCCCAAGGAGTGCTCCTGGCTGTTCCAGCCGCTGGACATTTTGAGGAGAGGACAGGAGGGGACACTGAGGATGAGCTGCTGGAGTTGCTGCAGCCAGTGAGGGATGATCTACGTTGGGCTGCAACTGGCTTGGGGCACCAGAAAACCAATAATGGTGGAAATAATCCATCCTGCTCCCCAAAACAATCTAACCCTGATAGATTTGGGGGGGATCTCCCAGCACCATCACAGCCCTGCTTACGTACGCTTCGTGCCCCTTCTCCTCTTTGCATCCCCCTGCAGAAAACCTGTCAACATGACCAAGGCGACCATTAACTACCGCCACGAGAAGACGCACATGATGAGTGCCATCGACAGGAGCTTCACCGACCAGAGCACGCTGCAGGAGGACGAGCGCCTGGGGCTCTCCTTCATGGACACCCACAACTACGGCAACCGGGGTAAGGACGGGGAACCGCGGCATCCCTCCGGCTCCCATCCAGCTGCAGTGTCCCCCAAAATCCCTGAAAGTCCCAGAAACAGCTGGAGTATTTATCCCAGGCTCAGCAGCAGGTATTGCATCTATTTTAGCCCGAGGTGTGGGGCACGTTGCAAGCTTTTCCCTGCCCTGCGTGAACCTCCAAGGGCATCGATCTCATTGGTGTCTGTAGTAGTTTTTATTATCATCCAGGCTTTGCTGAAGGGAAAACACCCGTGGGCAGCTCGGGCTGAGTCTCTGCATCTTGACCACTCAAAGCGGAGTTCTGGGCATGTGGCTGGGCGGGTTGAGGCCATTTGTTGGCTCAAGCGCTGGCTGCAGCCCCCTGAAGCTGGGTGAACCCCAACTCATTGCCGATGCCGAGGTCGAACGCTTTGCACCAGTTTTCACCCGGCACCCCCGGCGTGGTTCTGCTCTGCGGTGTTCTGGCTTCCAAGGGTTAAAGAGCCACCGTGTTCACATCGGAGGGAGACTGATAATTTAACACCCACTGGAGTGTGCATCACTGTGCTGATTTAGTTGTAAAATAACTCGTTGGATGCCCCAGTTTCAAGCATATGCTAATAACATCTGTTACAGTAACTTCAAGATGCTGCTTACACAGGGCTCGTCTCCACTGGCTGTGGGATTAATACGCTTCCCGGCATTGTCTCACGGATAATAGAGGCCCAGAGGGCAAATTTTTCCTCCTCTTAATACATCTAGCGAGGTGTATTATTTTTTGGTTACTGTCCTCAAAATGCTCCAAGGCTGGTGGGTCTCTGAGTGGGCTGAGCTGGGGCTGCTGCTCCTCGGCTTCTTTAGGGATGGGGGCTGTGGGGTTGGATCCTGCTCCTTGGCTTCTTTAGGGATGGGGGCTGTGGGGTCGGATCCTGCTCCCACCCACTTGCTCGCTCTGCTGCCGGCTGCTCCCCATCCCTCTGCTTGGCAGAGAGTGGAGGGTGAGATATGGGGAGCTTGGGCTCTCTGCTGGGGACAGCCTCCGCTGCGGCCACCCGCTGCCTAGAAACATCGTTAATTAACGAAGGTAAATGAACGGGCTGCTCCATGATGGGCTGGGGGCTATTCCCCACCATGCCTCAGTTTCTTTGCATTTATAAAAAAGTCACCAGTCCTTCTCACGGAATCCCGAGCGGCACCTCAGCGCGTGGCTGCACGGAGCGGTCGCACCTCGCAAACGCCCGCAGTGAATTTCTCACCGAACCCCGCGGCCGGTGCGTCCATCAGCCACGTCACGGGACACAGCGGCGCTCTCCCGCGCTGTCCCGCTGGTTCGGCCATGCGTCGGAAGGGAGATGTTTCTGGGGGCAGAGGTTGGAGCTGCGATGTCTGCGTGTGTCGCACCCATATTTCACCCACGTTGCTGGGGCAGCCGGGAGGTGCAGGCAGGGGGTGAGGGGCTGCTCCTTGTTCGAGCAGACCGAAACAGCCAAGCCTGGGAGCTTTGCAAGCGAGATGGCAGGGGTGGTTTAGAAGTGGTGTGAGGGGAAAACGCATCCAGGATGCACCAACTCTGCTTCCCAGCAGTGTGAGGATGGTTGTTCAGGCTGGGTGCTGCGGGGGTCCGTGCCCATTGCTGCGGGGGTCCATGCCAGCTGCACCTCTTGGCAGCAGCGGGGAGCATTGGGTTTTGTGCAAACCCAGGTTTCAGGGTCCAGTGTGGGACCTTGCCCTGCCAAAATCTGGCTCTGCTGGTAATTACATGGCGAAGGCGTAAAGCGGGTGAGTAGTGTGTAAACTCCCCCATTAACCAGCAGCGAGCTCCGTTTGTGTCGGTGCTGGGGAATAAGGCGCCGGTATCTAGCGGCGAGGAAAATTAACGGTGAAGCTGGGCTGGAGACTCTGACAACGTGGTTTTTCAAGTCAGAACTTTGTGTGAATATTTGGGCACATAGACCTCACTCGTCTGCCTGGGAGTTAATTGCTTTAATTGATGGGGAATAAGCTTATTAACCCCCTTAAGATCTTGCCCACTAATTTCTAAGAGGTCTGCTCTGGTCCTAAAAGGGTGTAATGGGCATTTCAGCTCTGTGGTGTAGGAGTTGCTGCTGAGAGCACAGGGAGGGTCTGGACTGCTTGTGGTCCCCAGGGAGAGACCAGCTGCAGCACCAGCATCTCCCGAGGATGCTTCCAGGCATCCTCTCATCCCTCTGTGGGTGTGAGGAGGTGATGGGGACATGGTCCAAGGCTTTTGGTCTCCTGATATCCCCCTGGTTCTTTCTCCCCTTCTGCAGGCGACCAGCGCAGCAGTGTGGTCAACGAGTCCAGCAGCCTGCTGGGAGGTTCCCCCCGCCGCCAGTGCGGCCGCAAAGGGTCCCCGTATCACACCGGGCAGCTTCATCCCGCTGTGCGGGTAGCAGATCTCCTTCAGCATATCAACCAGATGAAGACGGCAGAAGGCTATGGCTTCAAGCAGGAGTATGAGGTGAGGGCATCTTGGCGAGAGCATTCGTGCTGGTGTCTCAGGGAGGGTGGGACTTAGGATGGACAAGGTGGCATGGACAGGACCTGTGTGCAAGGAGAAGATGCTCCAGCCCTGGAGCTACAGTGCTCTGAACAGCAGGAGCTGGAGCTCACAGACATCATCAGCACATGGGGTGTCCCTCGGTCTGGATCCTGGCGGCTCAGGATTTACTCGTCATCCCTGAGATGAGCCACACCAGCTCTGCCAGCTAGCCTGCACCTCTCCTGTCCCCAGTGCTTCCTCCCACCTCTCCTGCGCTAGCTGGGGATGCTTCTCCCTTTCTCAGGTCCTCCTGGGCACCACAATGTCATGTTCTTCTGCTCCCCAACACACTTGTCCTGTGTTAAGCATGGCCGTAGCCTAAGGACAAGCAAATCCTCTGCCGTCTGGCAGCTCCCAAGACTGTGGAGGCAGAGGATGCAAGAGAGGGTGATCCCAGAGGGAGGGAAGTCCCCTCCAAGGGCTGTTGGCCGCAGCATCCCCATCCCACCTCGTTAGGCTGGAGTGCTTGTAACGGAGCGTGCTATTTCACACACCTCTGCCGCAGAGAGCCCAGCGGGGTTGATTTCTTGACTCCTCTGTCTCGCATGGGTCTGGCGGCTGAAATTTCCCAGTGAAATTACTGTTTAATGCTTAGTTGTTTCAAGTGCAGGAGCTTTTTTTCTTCCCCCCCTTTCATGTATTGGACAAACCAGGGTTTGCTATAATCATTAGTGCTCCTTGAAAAGCTGCTGTATGTTCTTGGAACTAGTCATTTGAAAGCACTCAGATATTACAGGAGGGGAGAAAACATGTAATTTCCTTCCACTTTCCTCCTCTTACGCCAATCTGTGAGTGTTACTGTTATTACACACAAACCTGTTCTGTGCTGGGGAGAGAAAGGGGCTGGGGAGGTTTAGGGAAAAAAAACCAACCAACCCTGGAAAAGAACCGGGCAGACTGTAATTTGCTGGAAAATGGGGCATTTTGTGAATGCAACAGAAGCGAGTAGCTGGCAGAGCACGCTACGGAGATGGAGCTGGGGCTGCAGGACCCAGGTGTTGGGGTGGAGGGACCATCCTGCCTGCCCTGGTCCCCGGGAAGGTTGTGGGGCTGAGGGGGACCCCACTGTCCTGCCCTTGGGTTGTGATGGCCACCCTTTCCTTACAGAGTTTCTTTGAAGGCTGGGATGCTTCAAAGAAGAAAGACAAGACCAAGGGGAGACAGGATCATGTGTCAACGTGTGAGTGCCTGTAGCAAAAGCTTAGACACCCCGAACAGCTTGAAAAACCTTCTAAAGGGCTTTGGGGGATTTTTTTGGTAAATGTGGGGTCCGTGGCAAGGAATAAACTGCTGGGGTTTGGTTGGTCAAGGGCAGCAGAAGGATCCCTGCTTAGTGCAGGGGTCCTAGGCAGAGATCTCCTGTTGGCCATTGGACACCAGAGCAAAGTGGAGGGCTGGTGATGGGAGAACTGTTGTGGATGGGACATCTTGGGGCGATGACAACCTGCCCCGGGCACCGATAGTCCCTTCTCCCCTTGCTCTCTAGACGACCGTCACCGAGTGAAGCTGCACCCGCTGCTGGGCGATCCCAACTCGGACTACATCAATGCCAACTACATCGATGTAAGTGGGGGACAGTGCCTGTCTCCATGTGGGGTCAGGGCTGGGACAGGAGCTTCCCGTGGACCCAGGGTCTGTCCAGCAGCACTTGGAGGAGCTGAGACAGCCCAGGATGGGCTGAACCACGTGGCCCTGAGACATGCCGTGAAGAGCCTGCCTGATTTATTTATGTTCATCAGCAATTTGTGCTTGCTGCATCTCTCCCTTCTCTGCCTGTCTCTGTCCCTCCTTTCTTTTCCCCTTTTCCATTCTCTCTTCTCCCCTTGCCTGCTCTCGGGGCCGTGGATCTCCCTCCTCCCTGAGTGGAGGATGCAGAGGTTGAGGGGGCCAAGGGACCAGCTGGGGGCTCATACTGGGACACCCTCTGATCCTGTCGGTACATGTGAGTCTGGGCAGAGCTTGGCCCTGGTGTCCTCTGAGAGTGATGTCCCCCAGGAGCGATGTGCCCTCTCACCTCCAGCGATGCTGAGACCAGCGGAGGTGCAGAAAGGCCCCGTTGGGCATGAAGCTCGAGCATCTCCTGGAAGCAGCAGCAAGCCCCACTCTTCCTTCCTTTCCAGAGGATGTCCTCTGGCAGCGGTGGCCTGATGGCACCCTGTGCCCAAACAGTATCCCCATGCCTGTCCCCATGTGCTCTCCTGTGGCTCTCTGTGACCCTCTCTGGGGCCAGTGCTCTAACCTGTCTCTTGGGCTGTGCCTCACTAATGTCTTTGTCTCTGATCTTTTTCTCTCAAACCTGTGTCCCAATGGGATCGTTAAGATTCGGATTAACCGAGAAGTAAGTAGACCTTCTCCTCCCTTCCCTCTGCTCCCGTCTCCTCCCAGGTGTCCGACTGGTCAGCGTGGTGTTAAATAGCACCTGGGAGAGGCAGGTTGGAAAGATGTGTGGATAAATGTGGTCCAGGGAAGGGGAAAGCGAGATCTCTGTGATACATCCTCCTGGGGGTGATGGAGAGCAGGGGCTGTGTGCTTTGAGGAGGGGTTGAATTCAACCCACAAAAATCCCCTGTGGAAGGACCTGTGGTGGATGGAGAAGCCACCGTCATCTCCATGTGTGTGACATGATTTAACTCGCTGGACCCATGGCCGAGTGGTGGGACAGTGGGTCCCCAGTCCCTTTGGCAGTGGCCTTGCTGGGATGTGCTCTTTGGGCTGTCACGTTCCTGTTGAGAGTTGGGAATGGCCCCAGTCAGTAGCTGGGATGAAGGAGGGAAGCGGGGCTGTTGCTCAGCGCTGTGGCTGTGGCAGGATGGGGTATCATTAATGGGGGTGTTGCCACACTCGGCAGCGATGCCGGTGCACCCCAGGATACCCACTGGGTGCTGCTGGGGATTTTGGTGCAGAACAGGGATGAGGGTTGGGGGTTACATGAGCCTTTAATGGGATGTGGGAGATGTGCCCTCCCAGGACAGGGTGCATTGGGTGCAGGGCAGCTGCTGAACCTCCTCCTGCAGTGGTGGGTAGCACCGTGCGGGTGGCCAGGACCTGGCCCAGCGGACATGGGGAGTTGCCACCAGTTGGGCGAGTAGGAAATGTTTTATGGGGCAGTGCCACAGTTCTCGAGTGTTCTGGTGTCGCCCAGGTTGGGACTGATGTCTCTGCTTCCCCTGCAGGGCTACCACAGGTCCAACCACTTCATAGCCACGCAAGGTGAGTTGTGCCCTCCCTCCTCCCCCTGCCCTTTTGGCCAGTGGTTCACCAGCTCCTGATTTAGCAGCTGGATTTTGTTCCCGGTGGGATTTAACCTTGTGTGGGCAAGAAAGGGAGGGAACAGGCTGATTTGGGGTGAAGCGGGGTGGTAGCAAGGCGGAGCAGATCCCACCTCTCCTGCTGTCCAATGGCACTGTGGGTCCCTGAGGGAAAAGGGACCCTAAAAGGGTCCATGAACACCCTGCGGGGGTGTTAGTGCTGCAGAGGCAGGAAGGGGAGCGTGGTGGCATTGTGGTGCCGCTATGGCTGGGTTCCGCTGGTGCTGCCCATCCATCCCTGGTGGTTGTTCCTCCGTCCCGCAGGGCCCAAGCAGGAAATGGTGTACGACTTCTGGCGCATGGTGTGGCAGGAGCACTGTTCCAGCATCGTGATGATCACCAAGCTGGTGGAGGTGGGCCGGGTAAGGACCCCATCCCATCCTTCTTCCTCCGGGCTCTGGCTCTGCCAGAAGCCTCCTCTGCTGAGCCAGAACCATCCTCTCCTCTCCTTGCAGGTGAAATGCTCCAAATACTGGCCGGATGACTCCGAGATGTATGGGGACATCAAGATCACCCTGGTGAAGTCAGAGACGTTGGCAGAGTACGCCGTCCGCACCTTCGCTCTTGAAAGGGTACGGGGCTGTTCCTGCTGGCTGCGACCGCCTGACTCTGCCCTCCCGGGCAGAGAACCGACCGCCCTGGGCATCTCCAACCATCACTAGACTGGCGTTTACCAATCCCCTGTGCATTTACCCCATCACGGGGCTTTCACCCCCAGTTGAGGTGCATCTTCTCAACCCTGGGGATGCTGGTAGCTTCTTCCTTTGCCATTTTCGACTCTGTGCCCTCTGCCGGGTGAGAGGCTCAGCCCCGTTTTGGTTTCGGGAGTGAGTGTTTAATTTCCATGTGAGCACTGTGTAATTGAGACAGGGGTGAAGGGTGTTTCTTCTCCTCCAGGCTGGAACACGGCTTATGTGGCCATTACTCTCCAGTGTGGTACCTGAGGGTGGGGCCGGTGTGATTTACCCCTTAATCTACAGGAATGTGAAATTACTGTCTAGTTATAGGGCAGGCAGCAGAGACACTCATGGAATGAGAGCTGTGGCTGCTGCTGCCGCCGCCTCTTCCTCCTCGGCTGGTTTTTAGCCCTCTTGCAGCTGAGGAGGAGGGAGGTGTGGGGCTGCCGAAGTGGCCACCCGCTGTGTGTGCCACCAGGCTGGACGCTGAGCAAAATAACAGATTTGCAAGAAAATGAGGTGTTTGGGTAGCTTTGCCCTCCCCCTGCACCCTCACTCCGTCTCACCGTTCCCTTGCAGCGGGGCTACTCGGCCCGGCACGAGGTGAAGCAGTTCCACTTCATGTCGTGGCCCGAGCACGGTGTCCCCTACCACGCCACGGGGCTGCTGGCCTTCATCCGCAGGGTGAAGGCGTCCACGCCGCCCGACGCCGGCCCCATCGTCATCCACTGCAGGTACGTGCGTTGCCGCGGGGCAGAGCGGGCTGTGGGGCGAGCATCCCCACCCAGGATGGGGTTTGGGGCGGGGGGGTGGGGATGGCCCTGGGTGGAGACTGTGCTGTGGTTTGAGGGGGTGCTCAGCCTCTGGCTCTGAGCCATGTGAAACACTCTGAATGATGCTAAAATATTTATCAGGGAGATATTAAATTTATAAATTGGGTTCATAATAAGGAAAGGCTGAGGCAGGGAAGATGCTGGGGCTGATGGCGTGGCGTTGGATGTCCCTCTGCGATGGCATCCAGCTGCAAAAAATGTCACCACACTGGGCTGCTGGCAGCAGGGATGGGGGGCTGCAGGTGGTCCAGGGGGACAAGCAGGGAACGGCACGGTTTGGAGGCTGCCCCGGCACCTGTTACTGATGACACAGCTCTGTCCCTGTGGGCGAGGGTGGCACAGCGGGGACAAGCAGCTCAACCGCTGCTGATGGCAACATCAGGGCATTGGGTCTGGCCAAAGGGGGAGGGTTGAGGGGGCAACAGGACAGCCCCATTGCCAGGGTACCCGCAGTGCTGTCCCCACAGGGCTCAGCCACGGGGACACCAGAGCTGGGAGGAGACCGGTGGCACATCTGAGCGGGAGCGGTGGCTTTCTGTCCCCTGAGCAGGCACCCCCACACGAGGGGTTAATGGCTCTTCCTCCACTGGGCAAACAAGGAGGAGCTGATGAGTGGGAGGGATTTTTTTTTTTATTTCTCCCTGTCAATTGCCTCATCAGTATTCATTCACCTCAACAGCGAGTGTGATTAGTGCCCGTAGCCTGTAATCACTGATAATCACGACAAGTGATTCATCAGCCCCAGAAATTAGTATTTCACTGGAAAAGACTTTGTAGGAAAGAAGTGGGGGGAGCGGTTTTGTTCCCAACGCGTCGTGGGGCTGGGGGTGTCGCAGCATCGGTGGTTTTTTTTGGCTGTGAGTCTAACCATTGGGATGTCTCTGAGCTGGGTCATCTCCAGGCGTCCCGCTGGGCTCAGCCTTGACCCGAGGGGAATTCAGACCCCCCTGCATGGGGGGTACCTCCCTGCGCTTTCAGGGCTTGGTGCTGAGCATCCTTCTCCACCCATTTGGGATGGGATCCCAGGGGACTGTCAGCACTGGTCTAGCTACAGGTTTTGTTGCAAAAAGCATGGGTTTTGCTGTCTTCAAGCAAAAATGAACCTAGTTGTGGGTGCCCGACCTCCCACCCGCAACCTGACCATCACCCAGTCCCTGGACTGGTAGTGGGGAGGGTGGTTAAGGCAAAACTGGGCTGTGGTTGTAGAGGTGTGTGAGGTTCTGGCAGCCCTGCTTGGACCCGGCTGCCCTCACATCCATGGGCAGGGGCTGTATGGCGAGCCCTCACCCACACAGACCTTGCTTCGTGCCCGCCGGTGTCTCAGGCTGCCTGTGGAAGCCATGTGGACTAAGAATTGTGTTGTGTTTTCCCTCTCCATCCCCAGTGCCGGCACGGGGAGAACTGGCTGCTACATCGTCCTGGACGTTATGTTGGACATGGCCGAGTGCGAGGGTGTTGTGGACATCTACAACTGCGTGAAGACCCTGTGCTCGCGGAGGATCAACATGATACAGACGGAGGTGAGCGGGCATTGGGGGACAGCTGGGGACACGTGGGCTGCTGTCACTGGTGGGTTGTGAAGGCTCAGTCCTCTCTCCTGTCCTCCCCCCCTGAAAGGAGCAGTACATCTTCATTCACGACGCCATCCTGGAAGCCTGCTTGTGCGGGGAGACCAGCATCCCCGCCAGCGAGTTCAAGCCCACCTACAAGGAGATGGTGAGGATAGAACCGCAGAGCAACTCCTCACAACTGCGGGAGGAGTTTCAGGTGAGCGGCCCCAAAACCTCTGCATCCCCCCCTGCAACAACTCCTTGCTCCTCACCCTCCTGGTGCCCACCAGTGGGACCAGCAGGTCTGGCAGGGCTGTCTGGTACAGGCAGGAGCGGGGCTAAGGGGAGCACGTGTACCCGCAGACCCTGAACTCGGTGACTCCCCACCTGGACGTGGAGGAGTGCAGCATCGCCCTCCTGCCCCGCAACCGGGAGAGGAACCGCAGCATGGATGTCCTGCCGCCCGACCGATGCCTTCCCTTCCTCATCTCCGTGGACGGAGACAGCAACAACTACATCAACGCGGCCTTAACTGATGTGAGCGTGCTGGAGGGAGAGGAGGGGCTGGTTTGAGTTGCTTTGGGTGGCTTTTCATGGCAAAGCCTTCTTTGGTTTGAATTTAGGGCACGAAGGCACGTGGCAGCTGTGTGCAAGAGGAGGAAGGGCTGGAATCAGTGGATTGGGGTCCTTCACCTCTTCTTTTGTGTGACAGCATCTTTCTTGTCTTGAAAGAGCTTCTTGTCTGCTCTTGCAAGCTGCACACAGAGGTTATTCATTTATTTTGTAGAAAAATGGAGCCCCAGAGAGGGAGGGAGCTCTGGGAAGGGTTGGTGGCATTGAACCCTTCCCCAGCACCCTGCTGTGTGTCCTGCCTCTTCTCCTGGTGCAGTTCAGGGCACTCCGAACTGGTCCTGAAGCCACTGCATCCCCCTGGTGTGGTCAGAAATGACACCCGTAACAGCAAAGCTCATTCCTACCTGCTGATGACCTCAGAGCAGAGTGGAGAGGACACCATGGCTCTGAGCCCGCACCGAGCGATGGGTCATTTGTCTCCAAAACCCCTTTCCTCTCCCTGAAACGAGCCGGAGTGCTTCGCACTGAGCCCCCCACACCACGGGCAGCTTCCCCAAACCCTCCTGGTCGCAGCTGAGCTCTGGCCCCGGGCTGAGCCCAGCATTTTTCACCCCACGGGTGATGTATCATGCTGTGTCTTTGTGCAGATCTCACCTCCCCGATACCTGCTGTCGCAGCAAAAAGCAGTGGGTGAAGTGGAGGTGGCTGCTGGGGGGCAGCACCCACTGGGCTGAAGTGAGGGGGAAGCTTTGTTTTCAGCTTGCTTGGTGTTTGTGTGTCTGTTTTATTTTTATACATCACTGAGCCTCCCTTAATCTCCTCTACAGGGACAGAGAATAAAATTTTTTTTATAGACAGAAAAAGCCCTTTGGATGAAATTCTCGCTGAAGGGATAAAACCCATTTCTCTCTTTGGGGAGGGAAAACCAGTCTCATTTTCTTTAAGCGCCAAAGTGGTTTGCTCAGTCAGTCTGTCCATCTGTCAGGTTAGATTGGTCTGTCCTGCCCTTCAGCGGAGCTGAGCGCGGTGCTGGCGGCAGGCTGGATGAGCCGCGCTCTGCTCCGCGCCCGCTGCTGCCATTTACACTGGTGCCGAAGGACAGCGGGTGCCAGGGCAGCCTGGTCCACGCCGTGAAACCTCCCTGGCCCCACTGCTCGCCTCCTCTCAGCGGGAGCCGGGGGCCTGGCTGCCACCCCATGGACAGGGCAGGGGAAGGGTTCAATAAAGGCGTTTCCATGAGCTAAGTGAGGAGGTCTGACATAGCCAGAGGACTCCCTGTTAACGGAGAGCTGGGCTGACTCGTGGGCGTGGGACGTTTTCTGCTCTCTTCTTGTAGCTGAAGAGGCTTGAGCTGAAGGGTGTTGGTTTAAGTGCAGTTGAGCTCGGCTGAGGGCTCTGGTCCCCTGGCAAGCTGGCCTCCGGGTGACCAAAGGGACAAATCTGATCGAAGCATGAATGAGAAGTACAATAACTATTTCTTTCCCTCTCCCTTCTTGCAGTCTTTGGGGGTCTTTTGTTCAGAGGTTGCCTTTCCTCCCACCAAAAACCGCTGAGCCCAGTTCTGGGGCTCTGCGGGTGAGGGTGATGCCGTGGGTGATGCTTTCAGTCAGGGCCAGGGTGCAGGGCTTGGGCCATATGTCATCCACGGCTTCTTTTCGTTCTTGGCTCAAAGGTGACACCTCTTCCCTAATTATTGGTGCAAAATGCCCTTTGCTGCGGGTGCTTCACCCTGACCAAGGGCAGGGATCACTTAGACCTGTTTTTGTAGCATCAGGGCAAGGAGGGTCCGAGGCTGTGCCAGGGAGGCCAGCTCTGCTCAGACATGGAGAAGGGTGGCTTTGGTGCCACTCGTCTGGTTGTGCTGGTTTTTCGGGGTGTGGCAGCGCAGCCACCATGTCCTTAACGGCGCTTGTCTTCCCTCTCCGCAGAGCTACACCAAGAGCGCTGCCTTCATCGTCACCCTGCACCCGCTGCAGAACACCACCACCGACTTCTGGCGGCTGGTGTACGACTACGGCTGCACCTCCATCGTCATGCTCAACCAGCTCAACCAGTCCAACTCCGCCTGGGTGAGTGCTGCCGTCCCGGGGACCTGGTCCTGCTCTGTTCAGCAGCAAACCAGCCTGGCTTTGTTGCGTTGGCGTTGCGTTGGCGTTGCTTTGCTGTACCATAATCTCTGTGGATGCCCCAGGGAAATCCAAGGTTAACAACAAGTAAAATCTTGATGTTATAAAGAACTGATTTTTATCCTCCTTTTACAGAGGGGAAACTGAGGCAACAGCAGATTTCCCACTTTCATCTTCCAAGGGCACTGGTGGCTTGTGAATGCTGCTTTAGAAATTGTCCTGCTGCAAAGCAGCTGTCCTGTGGGCTTTATGGAGTGATGGGATGTGCCAGTCTGCCGAACTGGAGGGGAGGTGTCCCCTGTCACCCAGGGGAGAGGGGACAGAAGCCAGGGGGTGCGGGGGGGCTAGCTCAGCCTCTCCTCGCTGTGTTCTCTGGGTGCACCACTCCCCAGGTGGCTTCCCGGAGCCCTCCTGCTGCCACCAGCATGGATGTAAAAGTCTGCCACAGGTCTGTAATATTAATTCAGTGAGGAAATGTGGGATTTTAACATAAAATTAGCGTTATAGACTCTTAATGGATGTCTGGAGAAGACTTCATTAGCTGGCTTATTTTACAAGTTGAGATCAGATGCTTGGTGTAAATGACCCAAAACGGCAGTGGTACCGTTTATCGCAAGGACGCAGATGGATGCGGCACCGGTACCGACTGGTGCGCAAACACACCGGTATTGATTTATGTATATCAACATGCTGGACACACACAGCGCTGTGGAGCGCACCCACGCGTCCCTCTGCGCTGAGCTAATGCCACGTCCTCCAAAGGACCTTGGTATGGGTGACATTAACAGACCCTGAGCATCGAGGGACCTCCTGGGAGGGGCTCTTGCCTTGTGGAGGTTTGCTGGGAGAGGAGGCAGAGCTGGTCCCAGAGAGCTTCCCAGCTCGAATGCTCAGATCAGGTTGGTGTTTATCATGTGTCACATGTGATATCTTCCCCGTTGGGGTTGTCCAGGCGTGCCCCAGGCTGCCCAGGGCAGTGCTGGAGTCCCCATCCCTGGAGGGGTTTCCCAGCCGTGTTGGTGTGGTGCTGAGGGACAGGGGTTATTCTAGTCTATGTTTAACGGTGCGACCTGCCCGTGGACGTGCTGGAATGAGCACGTTAAGTGGTTATAGAAACACCTTTGATTGTCTCTTACCGCGGTTGCCAGATGGATGGTTGGACTCGGTACTGGTGGAGCTGGTGGAAGTGCTCACCAAGCCACCTTCAGTCCTGGCGAACTGGGGAGGTGAGGTGATGTCGGATGGGCAGGAGAAGCCCAGGTCTGCTCCCTGCAGCCCCACTGCCCTGGCCCCTGGTCTGAGCTGGGGGAGTAAGAGCTGTGAGGGATCGCTTTGGTGTGAGCGGCCGTGGGGGCTGGTGCAGCTCCTGGATGAGCCCCAGGCTGGCCTTTTGCTGGGAGTTGCTGAGTGCAGCGCTAGTGCCTGGGGCCTTTGGCTTTCCCGGGCTGGAGCCAAACCCTTCGTGCCCCTGAAGGCAGCCCCCAGCCCCGGGTGTCGAGGCAGGGACTGTGAGACCATAGAGACAGGAGAAGGCAACTCAGAGAGGTTTATTATTGAGAACAATGAACAGAGTCTTGTCACTTACTCCTATGCCAACGTGTTTCTACCTCTATGGCAGTCACTTGCTACCTAAGATCTACTGCTCTCAGGGTTTCTAGTGGAGCCCCCGTTGAGGTCCAGCCCTGCTGCCGGCAGCTGCGGTGTTTGCTCCGCGGGTGCGGGTTGGGCAGTGGTGGTGGGTTGGAGCTTGCTGCTGTCGTGGCTGCCCATGTCCCCAGGTGATGCTCTCAGCTTTCAGCAGCATCTCCATGGATGCTCTGTAGAATGCAGAGGGTGTCAGTGCAGACCCAGCACCCACGGGTGGCTCTGGCATGGGCAGGCTCTCAGTCCTGGCATGAGGATGAGGCTGGGCACATGGCAGCATCGAGCTCTGGCTGGCAGCAGCGGCTGCCCCAAGCCTTGCGGGCTTTGCTCCTGATGGGACGGACCTGCCTGGCTTCCCTCTGAGTGCAGAGAGGTGCTGAGGCTGGGAGGATGGAAAGGCTTTGCCTGCAAGCGTGGCTGTGGAGGAGAGCGGCCGCGTGGCCCGACCAGTGGGCAGTTCCAGCTTGGGGATGGCGACTGATGCTCCCACGTGTATTTTTCACCTTGATTCACATTTTCCCTCACGTGCGCTGAGATACCTGCCAGGGACCAAGTGTCCCTTCCAGCCCAGCCCTGCAGCAGTGCCACCATCTTACTGGCCCTCCCCAGTGCCCATCCAGCACCTCCCGTCTGCAGCGCAAACATCAGCTGGACTCAGCTGCCGTGAACCACGGCTGGGAAGGAGGCAGCAAAACTGATTTTATTTCTCCCTCTCAACCCGTTCTCTCATTCCCTGGTCCAGAAATGCCCTTCAGCCCCGCAGGAGCTGCCTGCTCCTGTGCCATCCTCACCCAGGTCCCCGTCCCCTGGCACCATGCGATGGGGACTCTGCCATTTTTCTTCATTACTCAGCCCTGCCTCACTCTCCGGACGTATATTCTTCAGGGATGTCTGTGTTACAATATTAGCTGGATCTTAAATGTTTACCAGTTTAGGACCAACAGGTCATAAATCAACCTTTACAGCAGACTCGGAAAGGTGACTTAGAGGGTATATCCCTCACTTGAACTGCTTCTTGCCGAAGGAAGTTTTAATATCCAAATTATAGCTCTGAGTCTGGAAGGCTTAGAGATCCGGGAGATTTATAGCCCCTATTAATAACCAATTATTTCTCAAACACGGTTGCCATGCAGTTGGGCCCCGGCCGTTAGATGGCCTGAAATGCTAAACGCCCTGTTAAAGTGCAGTGACAAACATCATCTATTTTGTGGATGCCGGTTTCCCGGCTGTCACGGCGTGAAAACAATCACATCGATGACCCTTGGACCGAGCCATCCATCAGTGCCGCGCTGGACACGTGGAGGGGGAGCAGGAGCGGCTCCCCGGGCCTTTCCTGGGCTGCGGGCTGGGATTGCTTTGACTCGGTGGGATGTCCTGGTCATGGGGTGAGGGAGACTGTCATCCTACAAGGCTCTAACTACTGATGGCAGGGCAGCTTCTGAAGCCAGTGAGGTTTGAGAGCAGACCAGGAGCAGCCAAGCGCTGCTCCATCGTTGTGCAGGACCAGTTCGGTGCTTGCCTTGGCGGAGGCAGGGCCCATCCTGCACCCTCCATCTCTGGGAGCATCAGCTGTTGGGTTCGTGCAGTGGGGAGAGGGCTCTATGGGTGCTGGGGGGTGGACCTGACCTTTCAGCTTTGATCCCTCAACAAGCTGAGGGATCCTCCACCTGGCAATGTGCCTGCATCAGTAACAGCATCCGGGGTCCAGCATCCCACCTTGGGGCCACCCCATGTGCCCGCACCCCCTCTCAGTGTCCAGTGCCAACCACTTCATCCCACTCGGCGTTGTCTGTGATGCATGATGTCCCTTCCCCATGTCCCAGTACATGTCCCCCGTCATGGTGAGCTGTGCCTCTTCTCTCTGCAGCCCTGTTTGCAGTACTGGCCTGAGCCGGGGCTCCAGCAGTACGGCCCGATGGAGGTGGAGTACATTTCCGGAGCGGCGGATGAGGACATTGTGTCCCGTCTCTTCCGAGTCCAGAACATCACCCGGGTGAGGGTCTTTCCTCTGGCTCCATGCCAGCCACGGGTAGTCAGGGCAGGGCTTCGTGTGTTATGTGCCCAGTGCCCCCCAGGCACCTCCCAGTGCAGAGGTCAGGGTTCGGCGAGCTCGTGTGCAGAGTGGATCACTTTTGTGAGCCTCTGCTTTGGGGAAGGGCTAGGGCATCACCAAGAGCTTCTTTATGTGAGAGAAGACCTTCTTTGGAGAGCAGAAGGGTGATGCACCTAGTGAGGCCGCACAGTCCTAGAGCTTGGCATTGCCCGGCCCAGTAATTCTCCGTGTAAACTAACTGAATGGTGCTGTAGATGCTGGTGTCTTCAGCCTAATCTAGGTCTTCCAGGGGACGCAGCCCCAGCTCTCCTGGCAGAGAGGAGCCTGTAAAATTGCTGTTGGCTCCACGCAACCTTTCTGGAGTTGACAGCCCCTTGCAAGATGTTAGATAACTCTGTAGGAAGACCTTTCTCATCCTGCCTGGAGGTCCAGCTCTGCCCAGCCATGCATGCATCACAGGATGGAGTCTCCCTGCATGGGTACACAGCTCCCCTGGGACCAGCAGAGCCCGTTTGCTGCAGGGTGAGAAGATCCGCGCAGGTTTTCATCTGTCCTTGTTGCGTTGACGCTTGGCTGGTTCAGCTTGCCTTTAAATGAAGAGGAACGCGGTGAAATCGGGAAGGGACGGGGACTGCGATGAACAGCCCGCGTGGGTGCAGAACTGTTTGCGGGAAAAAAAGCTGATTTAGCTACAAAAGCCAGCCATGAAGAGGTGGCATCCCTGAGGTCTTTACATCTGCGGAGAGCTTCCAAGAGGCTGAGGCCAGTGCCCCAGTGGAGGTCATCGGGCAGATGGGAATTAGGGAGCTTGGAAAGAAGCGTGCGGCTTGGCTGATGGCCCGGCTGGGAAAGGTGCTTCGGCGTGGGAGCTGGGGTCAAGGAGATAAATCCTGATTTATCTGACTCCTAACACAAAGAGGGTTTTGGTTTGCGCTCCCCGTGGGAGCATCTGGCATTTCCTGGGTGTCAGCAGAAAATCCTTCACCGAATGTGCTTTGCTCTCAGGTGGTAGAACATACCCCACGCTAAATTAAAATGCAGCGTGATTGAAATCTCTGGATCTAAGAAGAGATTTCCCAGGGAGCAGACCCGGGGGAGGGCTGGTAAATGCATAGAGCCGCTTCTTGCCAAGGCTTGCTGGCTGGAAGGGAGCAGGGCACTGGCATCACAAGTCCTCCAGAGCCGGACAGAGCTTTCAGCTGAGCTTCACAATGGATCCCAAAGAGGAGTTTTCTCCTGTTTTAACTCCACTTATTTGTTTCATCTTCCCCCTCTGCCTTCCTGGCTTCCAGCTGGAAGCGAAAACTTGAGCCCGGGGAGGTCAGTCCATCCCAGCCACATCACTGACCCACATGGGAGCTCCCAAAAAGGTTCAGAAAAGCTCCCGTGCTCTTGGGGTGTGTTTGGGGTGTGCTGACTGGAGTGGGCACCGAATGCCTCAACACCCACTCCCCAAACTGGGGCTCCCTGCAGAGCCACAGGAATACCCGGTCCTGCTGGTTGGAGATGGTCTGGTGCTTGCCCTGCTGATCTGAAACTGGGTCGATGGAGCCCTCCAGAGCTGAGGATCCTCATTTGCATCTGATCCCCCTTTTCTCCTCCAGCCTGTGCTCCCCACACGTGCGCCGCCAAGCCCTGAGCTGCGGCTGGAGCGTGTGACCCGCGGTTTCATCCCATCAGGTACTCCTGATGCTTCGAGTACTTCTGTGCAAGAGCTCCACATCTGCTTGGCTAAAGCCTGGCCTCCTTTAGCTTTGTGGATGTAATCCTCCTCCTGGAGCCTGCTAACCAGATTAGGTTCCCCAACTAACCAGATTACCAGGGTATTAAGGCGCACTTCCACCGCTCCCCGCTCCGTGGGTGGCAGCTTCTCATCAGCCTCCTGGTTTACAGTGAGCACAACAAAAACACATCCCCTTGGACCTTCTGCGTGCAAGACAAGGATGTGATGGAGAAGCCTTGGGGATGCTGAGGCGTCTGGTAACAGGTTTTGGAAGATACAGAGACGGCCCAAGCAACTGTGAGTTAGGATAAACCATGTCAGTGGAGCTTCCTCCCGGCAGGATGGGGTGGTGGAACCAGCGTGAGCTGTGGAGGAGAGGGCTGAACTATGCATCTTAAAGCACCAGGAAAGGGTCTTGCTGTCTTCTTCTACTGTTAATGTGTGGCAAACCCCTCTTGCCCTCCATCAGACCTCCAGTGGAGGCAAATGAGGGCAGCCCACGGGTTCGAGCTGATGAGGTTTGCTTTTCTAGCTGCAGGAGGGGCACCTGATGGTCCGGCATTTCCAGTACCTGCGGTGGTCACCATATCGAGACACACCGGACTCCAAGAAGTCCTTTCTGAACCTCCTGGCCCAAGTGGAGAGGTGGCAGAAGGAAAGCGGCGATGGGAGGACCGTGGTGCACTGCCTGTGAGTGTCAGCTGGGGAGAAGCAGCCTCTGACCTGGGGGGAGATGCCACCAGCTCATGTGTCCACTGATCTGCCTGGCAATCCTCTAAGAAGCCCTCACCGGGGTGACTTTGTCCCCAGGTGGTGCTGTCTCTCCCACAACAGGAGTTCTGGGTGAAGCACCTTGAGGTCACCATGTCAAACCTCCTCCATGAGATGGATGCTCACCCGCTAGCAGTAACCCTGCCGTTCGCGCCGGTCCCCTGCCTTGCAGTGGGGCTTGGCAGAGGTCCTAGTCCGTAACCACGTCCCAAGCGTGGAACAGGCTCTAAAGGGACGTGGCAGGAGCTGCGCAACTCCCACCGCTTGCTTCTCATAGAGGTGGACATGCTCTCCATCCCCCCGCTCCCAGCTGGCTTTGCCTCGCACAAACACCCGCGCGTGCTCTCCTGGGGTGGCACCTAGCGCGTCCGCAGATTGGGAGAGACAGCAGGAGAGCCTTTAATCAAAAATTAATTACAGCCTCGTCCATCTTCATTAGCGGAAGGATAATTTGAGAACATGCTTTATAAAACACTGGCATCGTGTTCTCTCCTCCTCTCCCCGGTCGCCTTTGCTGCCAGGGATCAGGCGTGGTGGTGTGGCATGGTTTCAGCCCAGGATGGGGCGGGGAGGTACCCGGTGAGCTGTGCGCTGGGTGAAACATGGGCTGGTTCCTCCAGCCAGCGCTACCCAACAGCTCCTCAGCCCAGGGTCACCCCGCAGATGGGAGGAACGTACTAGAGGGACACAGTGGCTTCGCCAAGGTCACTTGAGGAACCAGTCCACGGCAGGGCTGGAAACTGAGCCCGGATGTCCAAGAACCAGCCCTGATTGTGCAAAATGGTGTTTCCTGCCTTCTTGTAGCTCTTGGGAGGACCAGAGGGCAGGATCGCAGTTCCTGCCGCCACGTGGGTCTGGTTCAGGTCCCTCAGTTTGGGAGGACTCTGGGGTATGAGCCCTTGCTCTGGGACATCTCCTGGGATGCAGGGATGGACAGAGAAAGGGGGAGTTAGAGGGAGCAGGAAGATGCTCTAATGCCATCTTCTCACCACCGACGTGTGTGTTTCTGCCTCCAGGAACGGAGGTGGCCGGAGCGGCACCTTCTGCGCCTCCACCATGATCCTGGAGATGATCAAGTGTCACAACATGGCAGATGTTTTCTATGCTGCAAAGACCCTCCGCAACTACAAGCCAAATATGGTAGAGACCTTGGTAAGCACCAGCCACCGCCGGCATCCACCCTGGCTGCTAGTCCCTGCGCATCCCTCCGGCAGGGAGGAGAGGTGCTGGGGGGGGGTCTTCGCCTCCCCAAACACCTCCACATCAAACTCTGCTTGGTGTTGCGGGGTCCTCATGCAGAGCATGTCTCGGTGAGCGTGCCGCGGGCTGGGGCGGACGGGGAGGCGAGGCAGCTCTTGAAAGCAGCCTGGGGCTTGCCTTCATCTCGCCGTGTCGACGTGCCCTTGGCGATGGCGCTGGGCTTGTCGGAAACCCTTCCCAGGAGGAACAGGGCAGGTTTGCATTAATTCATGGGTTGTAATTGCAGCTTTTCAGAGCGTTTGCGGCGCTGTGAGCAGCTCCGAGGTGGAGTCAGACGAATTCCTGTTGGAAATAGAAACGGGAGCTGCGTTTTGAGTGAAATTAATTGGTGGACAAGCTGCCAGGGGCAGTGATGGAGCCACGTTTCATGCCGGGGAGGTTGGAGGTGGCAGCGGGTCAGGGTAAAAAGCCCGTGTCCTATTTCAGGCCCTCGTTAGCAGGACAGGATGGAGCAGGCGCGTGCCCGTCCCCGTGGTGGGGGGGATCCAGGTGCCCAGTGATGTTTTAAAAGCAATCAGCCAGAAATGTTTACTCTGTTTAGATCATAAAATCCCTAAGTTGCAAAATGAAATGGTTTCGAGGAGGGGATGTGATTTGCATTAGGAATTAAAGTGGAGGAGAAGGTGAGGGAGGGCGGAGGGGACCGGGGGAGGGATGCAGATAATGGAAAGATGATGTGACAAGCATGAAGCCACCAGGCCCATTGGGCTCGATTGCAAAGGTATTAAAAAAAAGGCAACATTTCACATCAGGACACAAGCGTCCTCCAGCCTCAAATGAACCTGAACCGTCTATTCTGGGAATCCCAATCTATCGGAGTCTCTGGGAGGCCGGATCCTCGTGCAGCGTAAAGAGCCGCAGCCCAGCGGAGAGCAGCCGGCGCGTAGCAGCTTCCCGCTGCCCGTGCATCTTCCTCCTCTATTTGCTGTGGCGTTTATTTTTATGTGATGATAAATGGAAACAATCCCTTGTCTTAATCCAAAAAGCATTACGTGCTTTTAATCTAAGCTCTCGCAGCCTCCTCGCTTTGAAGCCCTTCTCCCTCGCTGCCTGCTCCCACCTGGGGTCCACGAGCAGCCGCCCACTCGTGCGGGAGGTAACAGGATTTCCATGCCGTCCCCGTGCTGCTGCCGAGGATGGGGGCAGACGAGCTCTCCCCTTTCCTTCCCTGCTGTCGCACCCGGGGTGCTCCCACCTCGCATCCCAGCACTTGCAGCAGCATCAAAAACCTTATTTATTTATTTATTTGGGGTTTCCCCCCCCCCCCCCCCAACTCTGGCTGATTTTGCTTGTTGGATGCTCGAAGGAGCAGCACCTCCTGGGGACGGGCACTTCCAAGGTCCGAGCTCGCCCGTAGTTTTCTGTGCTGCGAGTTGTATGAGGACGGGAGGGCACAAAACCAGCTCACGTGAAGGAGGACAGGGATGGATGAGGCTGCCTTCACAAGCCCAACTTCAGTGAGTTTTGCTATAAAACCAGGAGCCAGCCACGCCGGGCGTTCCTTTCCTGCAGCTGGAGGGGAGCAAAGGGTGGGAAGATGCTGGCACTGTCTGTAGCTGTCTCAGGAAAGGGAAAGGACGGGAGAGTGAGCCCAGCCCGGCCCTCGCAGGCGGGTCAGATGTTGCCCTGAGCACCAAAATGCTCATTTGTTTGGTGTGTCCGTTGGAAAATCTGGATTTTTGGAAGTGAAAGCTCCTGTGACTTCATTCCTTCGTTCCTCCTTCATGCCTCTACCCCTACGTGAAACAAACGCCCAGACCAAATCCCCGCCAGGATGGAAAATGGTATTTCTTTTATCTGCAGCAAGAGAATTTGTGATGAGAAATGTCCTGGCAGCCGGGGCAGGGCGTCTCTGGACAGCAGATGCAGCGAGGCCATGGCACTCCCCCGAGCACGCTCCCACGTGCAGCCTCCACCGAACTCAAAAATAAAGAATCCCCCTGATTTCAGGGCCGGGTTTTTATTTCTGACACCTCAGAGCCCCTCCCTCGCCTGGCTCCGCCACCATCTGATTGACAGATGTCCGTCACTGCGGGGATGGCGTGGGTGAGGCTGGCTGGGGGAGCCCCGCACTGGTGCTGCCTGGTTTGTACCCTGGAAGAGTGAATACACCGTATTTTTGCGGAAAGGGGACGCTGCAGTCCTTATCCTTCCCTCGGGGGGGGTGGAGGTGCCGTGTGCCCCCAACGCGCAGGAGATTCGGTGTCTGCGGCGCCTTTGGGGATGGCTCGTGCCTTTCCCCGGCAGCGGGTGTTGTTTGCCGCCAGCGCAAAAGTTTCTCCCGGCTGGTGCTGCAGCAGGACTGTCACGGGGTTCAGGAGAGGGACGCAGCCCCTGCGGAGTGTGTCTGTCCCGTGCAGCCCCTCCCAGGCTTTTCTTTAGCACTCTTGAAACTCGTTTTGCCTTGAAAAGGGGTAGCTTTGGGAAATGGATACTGGGGATCGTAACACCCTCTTTTCTCTCTCCGAACAGGAGCAGTATCATTTCTGCTATGACATAGCACTGGAATATCTGGAGTCCCTGGAGACCAGATAGCACCTCGCCAGGAGAGGGGCAGCAAGGGCTTGCGCAGGGGTCGGGCCAACCGCGCGCTTCGCACTGGAACGTTGCGTTAGTGCTGGAGGGGAGGAGGGAAACAGCAAAGGACCCAACGAGAAAACCCATCAGATCAAGCAAAACGAAAGGACCTGGGGACGTGTTGGCCGCTCCCCATCTTCACTCTCCATCTTTCCTTCCCGCCCCGAGCGTGTCCGAGCGGCCGCGGTTCGGATGCCAGAACTCGTCCCGCGCCTGCATCGCTTTGAGTCACAGTTGTGGGGTCAGTGTGTGCAGGATGCGGCCCCGTGGCACTGCCTGGGCGTCTCTAAAGCAGCTGGACAAGAGGCCAGGGAGAGGACGAGGAGCATAGAAGGTGGTGGGGCTGTTTCCCAGCCTGGAAGGATGAATATTTGGAGGAGAGATGTTGCTTTTTTAATCGTACGTGGAATTGAAGCTGCTCTTCTGAGGAGCCCAGACGGCTGCCGGCAGGTTTTGCCCTTGGTGGGAACACGCTCTGAGCCGGAGCAAAGACCCTGAGGGGAGCTCTTGAGTTTCTGCCCATTCGCACCATGAGTTTGATCTTCGCTTTTTTTAGTTCTGTGAGTTGCGACCGTTTGTGTATCCAGCCCTGGTCAGAGCAGGGACAAGGGAGGGGAGGTGGGAGGTCGGGGCTCAGTGGCTGCCTGGGCTCATGCTCTGGAAGGGGGGGCACTGGCCATGGGATGTCCCTCTGCAGGGACCCACCCAGACCCCTCCTGTCACCTTTGCTAAGCTTTTCAAGCCGTGGTTCTCCTCCATCTCTGCACCACCTTCTCCATCTGTAACAGTTAATTCCTCCTGGGTCTGTTTTTAACCCTCCCCTTGTGAATCGCTGCACAGGAGATGCCTTCAGTGCCCAGAAAGAAGCCTTCAAAATGTGGGTCCACCCCGTTTGCCTCCTGGATGCTGCCCCAGGCAGTGCCCATCGATGCTGGGTGGCTTTTGCAGGGGTTGGCGAAGCAGGACAGTCGGTTCTGGTGATGGCCTTGATGGGATGAGCTGTGCTGGTGCCCCGAGCTGTGGCAGTGCCTCGGGGCTGGGCATGGGAAGGTCCCTGTGCCACCCAGGGACAAACATGGGGCTGGTGATTGAAGGTACCTGGTACTTTCTTGGCTTCATCCTGCTGCAGGCGGGTGCGAGGTGTCACATTTTCTGTCTGATGTTGTGATAATTACAGGGGTTTCTGCTTACAGCCGGGTTGTCATCAAGCTGCGGTCAGGGTTTTCTCTCCCTGTAAATGGCTTGGAGAAGGTGCAGCCAGAGGGATGCAGGTCTGAGGTCTGCTTTGAGACTGGAGGCCCTGAGAAGAGGTTGCTTCTGTCTTGAGGGCCAGGCAGAACCCTTCACAGGCAGTTTTTAGGGGATGGAGCAGAACAGATGAGAAACTGTTCTCCACGCTGGAGATGGGCAACCCCATCCTTCATCCTTTTCATCCTTCATTCCCCCTCCACCCTTCAGCCCCATCTCCCCAGGGGAGGGGAGGCTTCCCACCCTGCCTGCCTGGAGGCTGGGGATCCCTCTCCCCAGGGAGTTGCATTCAGATCCACACCACGACTAGAGGCTTTGGAAGATGCCCTTTGGCTGGACTGAGCTGCAGCACAGAGGCTGCAGAGCCAGAAGAGCTGCGCCCTGAACGAGCCAAGGAGATCTTTCCATGGACCTTCCAAGGATGCAGAAGAGCCACGAGATCAATCTCTGCCCTCTCTCCACCTTGGAGGATGTTCCACCCCCTGCCTCGCAAACTCCTGAGGGTGGTGATGAGGATTTCAGCGGCGTCAGGAGGTTTTGCCCAGGCACTTGGCTTTCCTGTGTGCTTGCCAAGTTATTCACGCAGCCTGACAAGAACTTACTCCAAGGGCTATGCAACAATATTCCCCTTCTTTCCATCCCTGCTCTCTAACTGCCATGTGTCCCGTGACCAAATAGTCTTTATATGCCACCAGAGCCTACAAAATGGTCCAGCTACACCAGTACTTGCATCACAAGCCTTGACTTGGAATAAATGAGTGTCCTTTTCCCAGTCCCCATCTCGCTGTAGACGTGTCCGTGCTGTCCCGGGGCACTGCAGGGCAGGTGCTGTGCAGTGGGTGCAGAGAGGTCCCAGGATGCAGAAATGGTTTAGTTTTGTATGAAAAATGGCTGAGCTGAGCCTCTGAAATTCCTGGGAAGGGGAAGATGTTGGCCCTGTTCAGTCCTGGAGCTGGGGGCTGCAGAGATGCTGCTGCTTCATCCCAGACCTGCCGAGAACCTGGGCCACCTCCATCCTCCCTCTGGGCCAGAGGGAGGGAGCATCCCGCAGGGCTTCGTGGGTAAAGTGTGCCAGAAAAAAATAAAAAAAGAAAATTTAAACCCCCTTTAGTCCTAAGGAGACAACGGAGACTGGAGGAGTTGTATATATCTCTTAAAAGTGAGATTTTGGTTTTTTTAGTATCTCCTTGCTGGGTGTCTCTGGGTTTTTAGGGCATCTCTTGCGAAGGGCAGGCTTTGAAATCAAAGTGCTATAAAAACCAACCCGTCTCCAACTCCTACTGAGATGCTCACATGACGTGCAGCAAGGACATCGTGTACATAGAAATATATATAGAAATATATATAAATATAAATACTGTTCTTAAGATGGATAATGGTTATTGGTATTACAGATTGGAGTGGTGCGCTTTTTTTTTTTTTAAGTAAAACCAACAACAACCAAAAACAAAACCCCAAGAAAAACACCAAATTGGAACGATTATGTCTATATGCAGAAAAAGTGGCCGCGAAAGCTGGCAGCGTCCAAGAGCTGCTGCCAAAGGGACTGGTACCGCGAGGCGGCTGCCCCGCAGAGGACGGTGTGGTGGGACCGAGGGAGGGCTGGCGGAGGAGGGACACGTCTCATGTGGACTGTATACCACGCACATCCAGCTGTCGTTAACTGTTCTTTTATTTTTGTTATAATTATTATTTTGGGCTTCCTTTCCTTTTAAGAATATCAGTTGCATAAATAAATGTTCCAAATTTGTGATGGCCTCTGGATTTCGTTCGCTGAGCTGGGATGCAGGTACCCGCCAGGCTGCTTGTGGCAAAGTCCTCCTCATGGGCCGTGTCTTGCTTTTCGAGGGTATTTGGGAGGAGCACGTTTGCAGGGGCAGATTCCAGGACTGCAAAACCTTCCTGGCACCAGAGATGGGGTTGCCTCGGGCTTGCAGAGCGTTGCTGTGGGGTTCCTCCTAGCGACAGCACGGTGAGATGTTGGGCCGGGCAGGACTTCCCAGGCGCGCGGTGGAGAGGGGGGATGTCCACAACTCCCCACAACGCTTCTGATGGAAGTTTCCCGTTGCTGGAAACGGTGTTCTGGGGGGTAGAACAAACTCGGTGCATTTCCCAGCCGGAAAATGAAAAGCTGTTGTAAGGAAAGCGTTCAGGAGAAGAAAGCTCCTGCATTGTCTTTGGTGATTTGTTTATTACGAAGCAGCCTTCAGTTAAATCTGTTGTGATATTAAACACTTCCAGTAACACTTGAGTCTTAATTTAATGGAGACCGAGGAAAAAAAAAAATCTAATTGACTTGTTGGGGCTGTTTTTCATCTTTAATTAAGGTTCATGAAGGATGTGGTAATTACATTTTACCGATAAATGATAAAAAGGGGGATAATGCAAATTAAAACCAGGAGCTGCACTTGGGAAGGGCTCCAGGAATGCAGGTGGTGTCTGGGCTGTAGGGTCAGCCCTTGGCAGGGGTGTCCCTCGGGTGAGTCCCCAAGCCCCCCGGTGCTGTCCGGGAGGGCAGGGTGGCCTCGAGCAGTGACAGTGCCCCAGGTGCCAGGAGACACGAGCTGGGCTGGCCCCTGTGTCCCTGCATCCTCCAGCGCCCTGTTCCCTGGTGTGGGGACCAAACGGGAAAGCGCCTGATAAATGGGCATCTCTAAAGATGAGTGAAGAGCAGCCTTCTGCGGGGTTGGTGCTGTGCGGCTCTGAGCCACCGGCTTCCCCAGCTGCCCAGCAGCAAACAGGCTGGCCCCAGGCTGGCCACCAGCTCGGGGACTCGCCCACCCAGAGCTGCTGCTGCTTTCTTCAGCGCCTGTTCTGCCTGCGGTCCCCTCCCTGCCGGAGCTGGAGCCTCGCTCTTCCCAAGCTGTATTTCAGCCACAGCTCGCTGGGCGCTCGCTGTCACCGCTGCTAATGATGGAAAAACCTTTCCCGCTGGGTTTATGAAAGCCATCATTCCATCGGCTGGTCCGTAATGAACAGAGAAGCAGCAGCTGCTCCCTGGGGCTCTGCTCCCACCAAGGGCGATGAATGGCCCCTTCTCTGCTGTGACCCAGCGAGGGTGAAAAAGAGCCGTTTCTGCGGGGATGAGGGTGGTGGTCAGCAGGTTTGGTGGCTCGAGGAGGCCCCAGGAGCTCAGGGTGGTGGTTGGCATCACTTTCCTTCCTCGCTTCATCCCTGCAACACCTCGAAGAGACATGGATAGCCCAGGAGCACCACAGGTAACCGGCACCATCCTGCGGAGCCGAGGCGGGTCCAGCAGAGTCCCTAACCCTTGGAGATGTCCCATGGAGATGTCCCTCCTGTCCCAGCTCTGCTTTTTCAATGTGTCCTGGTGAGTGATGTGTTGGGGATGGTCTGGGGATGGGGACGGGACTGAGCAAAATGCCTCTTTCCTGGTCTGCAGAACCAAGAGTTCCTTGACGTGGCTGTGGTCCAGGTCTGGCTGCTCTCTGCCAGGCGTGGAGGGATTAGAGCCGCTTAAAAGGAGCACTTGGCATTTCAGTAACTAATCCAAATGTGTGTCCAGCGCACGACTTACGGCCCTTGGGAATTAGTCGCCAACTCAACACCTCCTTTGTGCTGTTATCTGCTGCGCACGCGCCTCAGTAGAGCTGGTAATAATTTCCCAAAGCCAATGTCATGGTATTGTTGGAGGTGACCAGGATATTCTCAGGCTCGTTCCCTAATCCGGGCTGACAGGCAGCGCTGGATGTGCTGGGAGAGCCCAGCTCTGGCCCATGGCTGGTGTCCAGCAGTAGCTTCAGAGGTTGCACATGGGACCTCTGACCCCATCAACCCCTGTCCTCCTGCCTGGAGGGGTTGGTGTTCCCAGTGGATTCCCTGCTCTGTCCTTGCCAATCCCACCATGACCATCCTGTCCCCTACAGATGCCTGTTGGTGTTCTCTGTGCTCTATCACCGTGACTACTTCTGTGCAAAGACCCAGCTGGAGCACATGATACCTGACAAAATCATGGGATGGAGAGAGGCGCTGGTCTTCCTGGGGCAGGAGCAACCCACGTTCCCCTCCTTCCTGCTCTCTGGGGCAGCAAGTAACGGGGTGCGAGGAGGTTGGTCCTTGCACCAGCGCTCCTGTCCTTGAGGCTCAAGGTGGTGGTGGCACCACTGGTGACGCACGTACCCATGTGTCAAAGACTGCAGGAAAGATGAGCTTAAGATCCCACCTGTAAGTTTTTGGCTCCTGAAGGTCTGTCTGCAGGCAGAACCCCTGCAGAGCCGGCAAGTCAAGCATGTTTTTGAGACACGGTGAGCGTTGCTGGGATGGTGCCCAGATCTCACCTACCCATCGCAGTGGGTGGAGCCACCCAATTATCAAGGGACATGACCAATGTCACTGAAGGAGTCATGGGCAGAGCAAGGGCTTTCCTTGACTTCTTCTCCTTTTCCCTGTTCTCCTCCAGTGCTTCAGGAGAAGCGGGTGCCTACCTGGGGCTCTCCACCCCTGCCCCTCTCAGCAGCTCATGGCAGGTCACCCTCACAGCTTTTGCCTGCTCCTTTTTATGTGGCATTTTAAAAGTTGCCTTGAGTCAAGTGCCTGAAGCTCCGTGTGAGCAGGAGGCGATGCCTGGTCCGAGCGGGGGATTTATGTCCTTGCTGAGCAGCGACTGTGGGAGCCAGAACCTGGAGGAGGAGGAAGGTGAGACATCTTGCCTTGAAATTTCACCCTACCCAGTGCTTTGGTTGTTAACACGGGGCTGCCTTAACCCCGCCCAGCAGCGAGCTGGGATTTCCCACCGGAAAAGTGCTTTGCTGGGAATCCTTTGCTCATCGCCTGGGCAAGTAAGAGCAGCCAGAGCTTGAAACACAGGAAAAACACCGGAGCAATTGGTGGTCATGATGGGTTTTACAGCGTGAACTGCTGATAAGGACCTTGCAAATTCTCCTCCTGCTGAAATTTCCCTAAATTTTTGACTAAAAAAACCCCCCAGCTCTAAAATTGAGCCATTTCCATAAAAACCCAATCCACTGGGGAGAAAATACAAGTTAGTACCGATGTTGCTTGGTTCACTTTTTGGAAAGAAGTGTGTGGAGGGTCTCTGGGTGAGACCCTCTCGCGGGATGACCTAGCTCCTGTGGACAGCCCGGCTCTGCAGGGATGCCCACGGCACTTCTTCCACCACGGGCGTGGGGAGCGGAGGCTGAAGAGCCCCGTCCGGGGCTGTGCCGAACTCCCCGTGTCCGCGCAGAGAACCGGCGGCACAGACACCGCACTTCGCCGGAGCCTTCCCATCTTCCCAGTGCTGCAAATGCAGCAGGATAATTTATTTAAGTAGCCTTAATGGTACTGTAATCTATATGCTGATAGAGTCACCTCTAAATGTTCCATCAAAAGGCTCAATGGGAAGAATTTGTATTTCGAAATAAATATTTCCTCACGGTGCACAAAATATCTAATCATGTATTTATCCTTAAGTACTTCCAAAAGTCAACATAATTATTCCAGTCCCATTAAGTTTAATTTGCAGTAAATTATGCATTTAGCTTTAAGTTGAAGTTGCTGGTTACAGTCAAGATAAAGCTTTTACTATTTATAAAGCAGTATTTCAGCGCGGATATAAAATACAAATGGTTGGACAAGAAAATCCTGCTCGGGAAGTTTGGGGAGAATTTAAAATAGAGAGGCGAACAAAAAAAAATCTGTGAAGTGTCTAATCACAGATGTGTAAACGCACTCAGTCGACTAAAATGAACTCCCAAACAGGGCTCAGGCTGCCAAAAGAATTTTCCTCCGGCTAGAAAATTTGATATTTTTCTCCGGACGCAGTTTTGAAAAACAAATTAATCATTTGACTTCTCTCTTAATGTCGTATCTTTGAGGTTTACAGGACGGGGAAGGTGTTTCCACTGGAAGAGGCAGAACAGCTGCTTTCTGTGATTTATCAGTGGTCTTGGATGTCCCTGCAGATTAACGGCAGCAGATATTTGACCTTCCCCTCCCTGAGCCGCCTGAAGCCCTTTGAATCAACAGGAAATCTCTGCTGGCGGGCGATGGTCTGCCCTTCTGTGTTAGTGGTTGCTGGAGTCACACCTCCCTGTGCTGGACCTGTGTCTCCGTGTGCTGGATCCACGTCTCCGTGTGCGCTTGGGGTCAACGGCCAAGTGACACTTCTCTGTGCAGCCCCAGGAGGTGAAGAAGGGCGTGGGGAGGACTTTCAATCCCAAAGAGACCACGTTGGTGGTGCTGGTGGATGGAAACATCGCCTCTTTGCTGGTGGGCTGGAGAGTGATTGCTCGGGGAAGGCAAGAGCGGAGGGGATCTGGGTCAGCTGCTTGGTCTTCTCAGTGGTTCTTTAGGGGACTTTCAGCACAAGATCTCCCAGCGTTTCACCTCTCCCTTCCTAAATCCAGGGTGACCTTGTCTGAGCTGCAGCCAGTGGGCTGCTCCCCTGTGCGGCATCACTGCGGAACGGCTCAGGGCAGATCCTGTACCGGGCAGATCACCTCCCATTGCTCACTGTCACCCTGGGGACAACGATCCTGCCATCCTCCTGCCCGCCCCTGCTCCGGCAGAGCTCTTGGCCAAGGACAGCGCGGTCCTCAGAGAAGCAGGGCTTGCTCAGGGCGCCTGGGATGCTGTTGCTGCCCATTAAAAAGGGCTCAGCTGGTTGGTAAAGCTGCCAGATTTCTAAAGAGGAGCCGCTCAGCTGTGTTGAACTTCAGGACTCTCTTGGGGGCAGTGAGAGACGAATGCACCCCAAATTACCAAGGACTTTGGAAAACGCGGGCCTGGAGCATCCCTGCAGGGATGCACGGAGGCTGCAGCCGGGTCAGCAGCAGGGTGAATCCATCGCTGGGACTCAGGAGGGTGGTCTGCTGGGAGCCGGGAGGTTACAGCTGAGAACTCAGCGCAGCCCACAGGAGCGGTGCCCGCGGCAATCCCTGCGTAGGTGGTTTGGGGAGGTTTTGCCTGCAGGAGCAGGATTTTGGCTGAAGGCAGCCAGGGCTCAGGCATGTTTCTCCCCCAAGGCAGGGTGGGAGGTGCAGAACGCCCCATCCATCAGCCAGTCAAGTCCACATCCCCACCTCCCCGCCAGCCCCCCGCCGCCGTCCCCCCGCCGCTCAGCTGCCATTCACATTGATTTTTCTCTTGCTTGTGCCAAGCCCTGAAACTTTCGCTGCCGTTCCAGTGGAAGCTTCCTGCCTCTTCCCTGGGGTGCCAGCGCCGTTTTGTTTTCTAATTTGGGACATGAAAGGCAGCGTCACCTCCCCGGCACCCGTCGGACCACGTACTTTGCTCTGCAGAGCTCGAACCCCCTCCAGCTCGAGCCCTGTCGTGGCACAGCAGCGGGTGGGTTTGGAGGGCTGGCTTCGAGCTCGGCTGCCGGTCCCCCGCCGCGTGGGCTGGTGGCAGAGCAGTCACCCTCCTGTGAAACAGCGTGGGAGCACCTGGGGCAGCCCACGCCGGGGCTGCCTATTGATCAAGCTTTCGCCGTTCTTAAATGGATGGTGTTTAAAAAAAAAAGGGGATACGGAGCAGCTCGTCTCTCCCTGCTCCGTGGGACACTTAATGCCGTTTGACTCACTCAGCGTCTCTGGGATTTTTGTTTTTATAAAATCAAAATTCATCAGAAATGTCTGGCTGGGGACTAGGTCTCATGGCTTGGTTTTTGGTGTTTTTTTTTTTTTTGCCAGGACTAGCTCACAGCAAGAAGTGTCTCGATCAGGTGGGGAGGCTGGAGTGGCTGCCGGAAGGGGTGGGAAGGGGAAGGCTGTCCCCAGGCTCAGCCCCGAGGATGCCGGTGGCTCTGCAGGTCTCTGGGAATTCACTGAGGTCCTGGTGAGGGCATGGATGGGGGTCTGCTGGGGTGGGATTCAGAAAGTTGCTGCTCCAAGGAAGGATTAGAAAGTCACAAGGGATTTTTGCCGACACAAACTTGTACCATCATCATCCACGCGTCAGTCCCTGCCTCCCTCGGTCTCCCTTTCTGACTCTTTTTCACGCAATCCCATCTGGCTGTGAGCGCGGCTAGCATGGAGAGGAAGGGTTGCTGGCCCCGGCACCATGGGCCGGTGCAAACGGGCTTCGAGGTGACTCGAGAACTGTTGCTTCGTATGCAAACAAAGTTCCCTTGAGTGAAAATTGCAGAGGGGAGGGAGAAGAGAACCGGCGCTGCAGGAGCAGGCAGCACCGTGCCACAAGCTGCTCTTCTCTCTGATGGCTTTCCCCAGCCTCAAGCGAAGGCGTTTCCAAGCTAACGTGCCAATCTCAACACTGATGTACCAGTCACCAGCCTCATGTGCCCTGTGGAGCCTGGTTCTGGTGTGGTACCCCTGCCATAGGCCTGGAGTTTGGCTGCTGCACAGTCCGTCGGCGTGAAGCTTGTGCAACACCAGCTCCGAGGAGGTGTTTTTCCTGTAGGACACACACTACTGCAAATCTTCCCGCACCTGAATAGCACCGGCTGTCGAACTCATGTTGTGGGCTTGCGGTGTCTGGTGTGGCTCACACAGAGCTCCCGGAATCCTGGCTCCTGGCCCTGTCCGTGGGGCAGGGCTGGCTGCCGGCGGTGGGGTGGGGACCACCGGCAGATGGGCCGATGGGCTGCGGGGTGGTGGGCAGGAGGGGATGGATCCCGTCGGAGGAGGAGCAGGGTGTTACAGCTGTGCTTGCTGTCGGGTGGCTGCAGTGGCACCCAGATACACCGTGCTGGAGGCAGCTGCTTTGCTAATTCACAGGCACGCGGGGCACCTCACCTTGGCGAGGTGGAGGAACATCAGGGGGTCGGGCAAGAGGCTTCTCTGAAACTGGGATTTAAGCACTGCAATGTAGATCCTTCTCCAGGACAGTGATCACTTCACAGCAAATTTCACACATCGTTTTGGTGTTGCTTTTTTCCCTTCTTCTTCTTTTTTCCTTCTTTTTGTGGAAGGACGTATTTCACCATGTCAAAAAATTTCAGCCGAGTGGACACTAGAGACCAACCCCTCTCTGGGTATTTCTCCAACCGCTCTTCCAGAGCTAAGCCGGCCGTCCTGTGCTCCATAGCTGTGCTGGTGATCTTCTACCCAAACCCCAGAGATGCTGCCTGAGGGCCAGACCAAAGCAGAAGGGAGAACGCTCCATTCTAGGGGGAGGACCTGTGCGTGTGCACGAGAGCCCTGCCCTCAGCATCCTGCGTGCAGGCTGTGGACCACTCTCAGCCCCAAGAGGCTGCAGAGAAACAGGGACAGATGAAGGGTTGGGCGAAGCCCAGATGAAATGCTGCAACCCAGGTGGTGAAGCCGGTCAATGAAGCAGCCAAGCATCACACAGCGAGCCCATGTGTTTTAGGTGATCTTCAGGCTGGGTCGCGCTGTTGTGCGATGCCGAGGTATGCCCTTACTATCAAATCATATTCCCCATTCTGCTTTCTCCTTCCTGAGAGCTTTCAGAGACCATTAAGAGAAACAAGAGGTGTTTGCAAGGTTAAGAGACTCAGTGTCTAAACTTACCATAAAGGTTTGCAGTAATTTACAGCTGCAGGCAGCCAGCGCTCCTCACGGGGGGAAGGGAAATGCAATTTAAGAGAACAGAAATAAATAAGAAGCCGCAGCAGCTAACACTCTCTGATTTAATCCCCAGCCCACGAGAAAGATTTATTCCGTTATCTGACAGTTTGATCACTTCAGGAATCCCATAGGTCAACGCATATCTGCTGTTATTATCTCTGGGCTGTTTCCACCAAGATGCCCAGGGAAGATTTGTTAAAGAAATGAACCAAAGAGGGGTGCTGATAGGAGTGTAATAGATGGGACCTCCAGAGACCTTTGTCATGGAGATAACCCAAGCGATGCTTCTACGCAGTGGCCTGTGCGGGTTGCTCCGTGCTGTGGATGGGAGGGAACCCTCGTGGGGTGTGAGCACCTTGCCATCCAGTGGGGCACCTGCAGTGCGTTTCCCTCTCCCTGGTGCCCCTTTTTACCTGCCTGGCCGTGGGTGCCTCTTGTGCAACCCCAGCATCCCTTCCCACACACCCCATCTGCTCCCTCCTGCGTGTCTGGGAGGAGCCGTCAGAGACCCTCGGGGACTCTTGTTTCTCTGCTTGACTTTTCTCTGCAAATTAACCATTTCTCAGCGCTTCTCTTCATCCCTTGCTGCCTAATAATTCCCCACTGCAGAGTGTGCCTTTTGCTGTTGGAGCTGCCTGGGAATGGCACCAAAAATCCCTGGGAAACTCTCCTACGCAGTCAGGCGCGTAGCCACGGAGACATATGTGGAGGGAAATGCAGCCCATACCAACAAACAGCCATAACGCAGATACACAAACAGACACAAAGAAACAGGCTCGCATCGCCCAGTAAGCCTGAAATCCATCCACACGGGCGGATGCTTCAGCAAGTCCATACGGAGACACGCGGGTACTCAAAAATGCACGTATAGGCTTTCCCTTTCCATGCTGCCACAGCAAGAACAAGCGCGAGGATGGGGCACAAATACCTTAAGCACTTGTGCACAGACCGTTTGGCAAAGGCGTCTCTTGGTTTGAGGTCCTCTGGCTGAACCGGGATGCGTTGCCAAGACGCAGCAGCTGAAGTTGTTCGCAAGCCGGCCCGCGCTCGATTTCACGGCTTTCCTGGGCTGCTTGGTTTAGCGAAAGGCTGGCTGAGACTGCGCAGAGGTGGGCAGCAAACTGCTGGCCAAGGAAAGCGAGCGAGATGGGTAGATGGAAGCTTAATTAGCAGCGTTGCCTTAATTAACCAGAGGAAGGGGTTGGGGGCTGCATTTTTTCTGTGGGAAAATTACGTTTTTCTCCTGATTCGAATTTTTTCCAGCATTAACTAAATAACTATCAACAAGCTGGCTGGCCTCCGCCTGCCGTGCCGAGAGGGGGAGGCGTTTGGCTTGGCTCCAGGAGGGATGATTTTGCATGGAAGAGCCTGCCAGGGTCTTCTCCTGCGGGTGATATCCTGGAGTGGGAGCAGAGCGTGTTTGGGCACCGGCCTTTCTTTAAGCTGTGAGGGGTGTAGTAGGAAGCTTGAGACCCCAAAATGTGATGTTTCATAGGGAAAAGAGCAAAAAAAAAAAAAAATGCTGGAAGTCACTGGGAAGGAAGAGGCAAAGCTGGGAAAATGGAAGGCTGCTGCTTTTTATTACTTTATTTTTTTCATTCTGTAATTTTAAATGTTTCTCTTCGAGGCTCTTACAGAACTTCGTGTTGCTGTTGGCTCTTCAGGCAAGAGGGAGGTTTGTGTCAGGCTGCAAAGTATTTTTCAGTCGAAATAAAAACTAACATTAAAAAAGGGAATAACGCAACCCTGAGTGTCAAACCCTGATATTCCCTCGTGGCCTCCCAACCCCCCCAACAACCCAACCAGATTTTACAAAGCTCGGCGTGAAAAAGCACTGAGCGGTTTCTGCGAGGCTGGTCCCTGGGTTGCCCCGTGCCTGGTGGCACCGTGCCCGTGGCTCTACTCAATCCCCTCTTTCTCTCGGCAGGGCTGGGCTGAGCACCAGCCCCGTCCTGGCTGCAGGGTGCTGGTGTGCTGCAGCATGGAGGTGAGAGCGTGGTGGTCCCGAGAGGAAGGGAGCAGCGATGGCGGAGGAAACCCCGCACTCCGCACCACCGAGAGCTGCTGGTTGCCTTCATCACGTCCTTTGTCGACATTTACTCTGCTGTGGAGCTGGCGCGGCCGGCTGTACCCGGTGCGGCGGTGCCTGTTGTTGATGACTGCTGTATCAGCGCGCGCCTCTTTGTGCAGATGCCGCAGGACGCGGCGCGCAGCCGGGCTGCCGGCTCGTGGCCAGTGAAAGGGCACGAACCTCCCGAACTGGCCAAGGCTGCTCCTCGCCTCGAGCTGCACCCCCCGCTCCACAAACTGGTGACAGCCACCACGACCGGTGCTTTCCCAGCGGATGCCGGGGCTCGTGCGCTCACCCAGCGTTGGCTTGGGATGGGCAGGAGCCTCGTAAACCTCAGCATAAGCCTTGGGGATTCACCCAGGGGGTTTTGGGAGCTGCGCTGGTCGCACGTGGCTCTGCTTCACCATGTCCTTGGCCCCCCCGGCGGCTTGTTTTCACCCTGACTCAATGTCCGTGCCCAACTGCAGTGAATTCGGCTATGATTGCCCTGGAGGAGAGTATAGGTATGCTGCACGGGGACCCTGACCTGTGCAGCATAAATCTATAATAAATAATAAATGAATAATAAATATATACTCACAAATATGAGTAATGAGCAGCAGTGGCAGGCCAGAACTGAACTGCAGCTCTTTCTCTGCTGGCGTTACCATCTGCTGATCGCAAGCCATGGAGGTGGCCTCTACAAAGCCCAGGCATGGGGAGTTGCAGGGATGTCCCACAGGGCAGGAAAGGGCTTGTGCGATCCAGCCCACGGAGTGAAGGTCAGGCAGTGCTCCGGGAGGAGGAGGAGGACTTGCGCTGCTGCTGCGTAGGGCAGCAGGAGGGCTGGGTTTCTTCATGGTTGGCAACTTCGGGTGAGTTGCTCTTGCTTCCCCTCCTAAGAGCCTCCTCAACTCTTGGGCTCGCTGTGGGGCATCTTGCTGCCTGCAAACTGCGCTTGACACATTCGTGAGCCCAGCAAAAGGGAAAGTAAAAGACTAATTGGTGCAGCGCTGGCTGGGCTCCTCTGTGCTCCTGCCGCACAGCAAGAACCCTGCGGCATGACCCGGCTCGCTGCTCTCAGGCTGGACATGCCAAGGAGATGGGATCCCCTGGCACAAAGTTTGGGGTCCCCACCTCTGCTCAGGTGCACCCGCGTCCTCGTGGTGAAGGTAAAGCTGTTTGCAGAGTGCGGGGCTTTACGGTTTGGCACGTTCCTCGGTGCCACGTCCCAACACCTGAGGCACCGCTTGGTGACTGGACGGTTTGGGGCTGTGCAATTAGCAGCGAAGCATCGGGCCAGGCTGCTGTAATGCCAGAAGGTGCCTGGGCACTCATCCAGAGCTAGGACTTGCTGCCGAGCATTTAATTAGAGTCCAAGGAAATTAACTTATTTTTGAAAATTGTGTTCAAGGCGTGGGCCGTTCCCATCTGAGAGCCCTCTGCAGGTGCCAAGGAACAGCTTGGCAGGGATGGGTTTGCGTGTCCTGCCTGCATCCCTGCCTGCTTTGCTGGGGATGTGGGTGTGTGGGCAGCCCAGCTCTGGCTCAGACTCTGTCCTGCCACCACTCCATGCTGCACGGACCAGGAAATGCCTGTGGCGTGTAGGAGCTGTGAGTCCATCACCCCAGGTCTCCAACAACAGCAGAAAAGCAAGTCAAGAGGCAAGACGAAAGGCAAGGCAAGCACGAAATGTCCTACGTGGCGGGGGACTGGCTGAGCCCGCTCTGTCCCAGTTAGCTGTCTACCCATCCCAACCCCATGGATCCACCTGCATCCATCCTCAGGGACTGGCCTCCTCCCTGTGGAGACCCTTCCTTTCTAACTCCTGATTCTGAAGCATCGTGGCGAGACGTCTAACACGTCCATCACCTGTCTTAACTTCTCCCCCCATTGATGCCCCTGCCAGCCTCTCTTTAGGGTCAATGAGTTTCCCTGCCGTTTGCTACAAGCTGGCTCCCTCACCAGGCTCGAGCAGACGTGCTTCCTGCCGTACCTGTCCCGGTCTGAGGTGCATTGCACCTTGGAGATAGCCGTTTCTCTGCGTGCGTTGTGGAGTCTTGGCTGACCAGCTTGGGTTTAACCACGGGTTTGCACACCTTCAGCTTCAGGGGAAGCTGCCCTGAGACCCCCGGAGCACTTCAGAAACACTGTCCTGTGTCCTTTTACCAAGACGGCTGTGTGCGCAGGATGACCCAGAAAAAGTCCAATCCCTCAGGTTTCCCGGGCCCTTCCACACCACCCATGCCAAATGTGCTGACATCTGCATCCCCACGGGCAGCAGGAGCAGAGCAGGACCAGGGCCGGAGCAGCGGCTGCGCACGATGGCGTCAGCCTCGGCACGGGGGCCAGGCGGTGCAGGGGGACTGACAGAAGGGCTTAATGAGGGTTTGAAAGAAACATCTTGTAAACTTTGGAGCAAAGAAGCTGCAGTTTGATTTGAACATGTTTGCTTGGCAGGGGCTGCCTGGGCCCCTGCTGCTGCTGCTGCTTTTACTGGCACTAATTAGGCAGATTTCCATCCTGCCAGTTGCAGGCGCTTCTCTTGGAGGTGGCTCCACTGGTGAGCCCCGACCAGGATGGCAGTGGGTGGTGAAAGGCATCAGTGTGTTTTTCCCCAGCAACCAGTCCCGGCTGGAGATGGCTCATGCCTTGGGGGCAGCCTAGGCATCAGCCGAGCCTCCCGGGGTGGTGGCGTGGCCCGAGGCCAGCTCAGGGAGCCTGCGTGCTGGCTGGATGCCTGCTAGCGCAAAGCACTGACGATGCTGATGGAGGACACTGCCAAACCGCCGGGACCCCTCGCTGGCCCCGAGGACTGGGCAGACACCAGCGCCCAGGTGAGTAGGGAGCACGCTGGGGTTTCAGCAGTGATGTGGTGACCCAGAGCAGGGAGCTTGAAAACCTTTATAAGAGCGGGACTAATCCTGCTCCCGCTGGAGCCGTCCTGCGTGCTTCCCCTTCCGTCGCCACCATCTGCTTCTTTTGAAGCTTGATAAATATTTCCTTTCCCCCGCTGCCTCTCCCCTTCTCTCCTCCTCCCGGGCAACATCCAAAACATCTGCTGTAACACCTCTCCCACCCTAACATTTTCTGTTTGCTGGGTTTTTCCCGGCTCAGCTTCGCTCTCGCGGTGGCTGTTCGGGGACGAGCAGAGGCAGCGCAGGGATGGCGTGAGGACCTGCCTGCGCCACATCTGTGCCGAAGCTGTGGCAGCTGTTTTCCCCGTGTCTCAGAGCACAGGAGATGAACTCGCGCCGGTCGCCAGTGTAATCCTTCTGCTGTGGTTAATGTTTGCTGGGAGACAGGTCCCTCTCAATCTATTACGGTGTCGTTAAAAGGGAAAATGTTTGCTCCGGAGGGCCTCAAATGGCCTTTTAAAACTACAGGACAAATGGAATTATCGGCTGACTGAGGAATTTAACCCTTTCTCGATGCTAACACGCACTGCTCTGTTTCCACAGGAGCGGCAGCAGATCTACAGAGCTGGGCCTGGGTAGGAAGGGTCCAGATTTGGCTGCTGAGGTAGGTCCTCCAATGTCTCTAGGACTGTTAGAGAGCTGCTGCTGTGATGGAGCAGGTGAGTATTTTACAGTACACTTTGGGTTCTGCAGGTGAGAATGTTGGTATTAAAGACAACATTCATCTTGCCCAAAGCTGAGAGATGTCATGGCTTGCTGAGTCTGGATCCCACCCCTGTGAGATGCTCGGGCTTTCCAGGCTTCATCGGGGCTGTGTGGAGGGACTCAGCCCAGGCTGGCAGATGGGATTTGGAGATAGCCTCCATCCAAACAGCCCTTATAGCTCACGGGTGCCAGCAGCCCCTGCCATATGGGGCCTCCCAGAGCTATATAGATCCATGGAGACAGGCCCGAGGGTGCATCAATCTTACCCAGCCCGGGGACCCCCGGGCAGTGTCATTGTTGCCGTTGTGCCCCCATTTGTCACCGCAGTATGGTGTGGGCAGCAGCTCACGGGGGTGCTTATTCCCATGGGTATGTCAAATACGCTCCAGAAACAGAGGCAGCATAAGGATGTCATCCCAGTAATTCTGTTTTCACATCAACTATTGCTCCTACAGGCAGACTGCTCGGCTGCGGTTGTTCTCCTGTCGGTTCGGACCACGAACTCTGCAGAACCCCTCTGCCTGCATCCAGCTGGAGCTGCAAAGGGTGAAGCACATCCGTGGGGTCCCGCTGTAGAAAGGCTGGTCCTGGCTTCAGCTCACCGTGGCAATGATGCTGAAAAGGGGAGAAGGAACACCCTCAACTGGTCAAAGCCAACTATTTTTATTAGGGGGGGAAAACCCCCCCAACCCTTTGTTCATTCTGCGCGTGTTCTTTAAATCGTAGCAGTCGCGCCTTCGAGTGGCACTTAATTACCAGGAAGCCGGGATTACTTAGTGCGTCTCACAAAGAGAGGCACTTCACACCGTGCGCTGAATACTGCGAGGTGAACAGGTTTCCATTAAAACCGGCACGACCCCAGCTGCCTGCTGTGGCCGCAGCTGCCTCGGGCAGCAGCCTGGCCAACCGGGGCAATTGGTGACCAGCTTTGATATTGGTTCTGCAGCCGGGAGACCGGCTTCTGCCTCTGATGCTTTTAAAGGAGTTTTAATGCTCCTTGTCAATGAGATCTTCACCCTTTAAGGCAGCAGGGAAGAGGCTCTCATTTAAAGTGCTGCCTTAAAAACCCTTGAATGCCAGGAGATGCTTGAAGGTCCTGGTGGCCCAGCCAGGAGGAGCACCAGCGAGGTCACCTTGCTTGCTTAGAGATGAAGTGTCTTGCTGATGCCACAGCCCTGGTGAGGAGCTTAAAACTCTGTAATTTAAATGCAATGAATTTTCTTCAAGAATATTCCCATGGGAGGATTTACCCAGAGGAAACATTTGTCCCCTGGAACAAAATCCGCAACAGCGGGCGCAGGTGCCTCCATCCTGCTCGTGACTTCGGGCTTGCTGGGCACCTCAGAGGTGCCTGGTATGAGCAGAGAAAGCTTGAACTTCTGGTCCCAGCTGGGGCCTTGGCACATGTCCCCGGCCCAAGGTAGGGAGACGCGGAATGGGGGGCTTCGGGTAAGCTGTTCTGGCTGAAAGAAACTCTTGTCCCGCTCAGGTTATCACCCTGCTGCTCTGCTTTCAGAGCAGAGAAACCAATTTCACAAGCACCAGCTCCTGCAAAGAGCTCTTGCCATCAAGTGGGTGGTTTTTTATCTTAACAGAACAGCTCCGATATCAGTCATTTCAATCAAAGCACTTGGTTTGCAACTCACTCTCTTTTTTCCCTGTGTGGCCCAGTGCAATTAAGAGTCATCTTCACGGCAACAGCTCAGACCTGTCTGAGTGCAAGCTGGGATGTTTGAGACCCTGCCCTGTACCCAGTCAACAAGCTGCGGGATCCTGTTTTGGCTGTAATTTTGACCACTTTGTAATGAAGTGTTGAAAAGAGACTGATTTTGTAGCATGACCCAGAGGGCAAAGCCTGAACGAACCAGCCCATGTGCAGAAGCATCCTCAGCTGCAGTGCCCACGGAGCAGAGCTGGGGGATGTGGGTCCAAAGGATGTTGCTCTCCCCTCCCTCACTCTGAGCCACCCCTCCATAGGATGGTTTCAGAGTTAAACGTGTGAGGAGGCTCACAGCTCTTATTTTTGTCTCCGGCTGCTTCCAAGGATTTCTAGCTTGCGTTTGCATCCATGAAGTAGAAAGATATAATTTAACGACAGGTTAGTTTTTGCTCTCACTGTTGCTCACGGGAGCGCAGGAAGCTCAGGCGGAGCCCTCGGTTCAGCTGTGCCTCTCCGTGCTTCTGCTTTGCAGCTGAACCAGTGACAATCACCCAGGGAAACCAACACCCCCCCCCCCCCCCCGCTTTTCGCCCAGCCCCATGAGATGGTCCACGGTGATGGCTGGGGTCCTCCTTATGGGGGAGCAGCTGGTTCTCCTGCATCCCGCGGAGGAGCAGCAGCACCAAGGAGACGAGAAAGGTACACTACTGCCCTTGCTGTTTCTTGGGCTACTGCCTGCTGCTTATTTCTTCAGGGTTTGTTTCCCTATCTGTGTGTGTGGTTCCTTGTCCAGTACAACTGAGATGTCCTCTCTAACTGTGCTAAAAGTTTCCGCTGCTCTTGCTGTGAGTGAGCGCAGAGCTGGTTGCATTTTGAGGCTGGGAGAAGTGCTTCATGCACCGATAGCGTTGCAGGTGACTTTGTCCACCCTTCCCCTCTTTCTGCCTTGAAGGTGGAGGGGAAGGGCTGTCTGGGCAGTGTGGGAAACCCAGTGGCAGAGAACAACTGGCCTCCTGAGCGTGGTCAGGTAGTTTATAAGACTTGCTGTAGGAACAGCCAGGAGATGCAAGGAGTGGGAAAATGCCTCCCTGCTCCCTTGGCTTGGCGCAGCTCAGCAAAGGTTGGTACAGAAATGGTGAGGGGGTCTTGGGGGGGTCAGGGGAATGAAGGTCCATGCCCAGCTGATAACCCATGCCTGCAAACAGGTAGAACTGCTGCTGTGGCCTTGAAGAGTTGGGCTGAGCATCCTCCTCCTCCCACCCCTTCAGGAGCTGCTTCCTTCAGCTTCACCTTCTGAAGGAGCAGGAGGGGGTTGTAATTCTCTTCTGCGTTCAGCTACGGGGTTTGTGACAGTTCCTTAGAGCAAGAGCTGTCCCGGGGAAACCTGCCAGCCCCGTCTCCTCCTGGAATTTTCTCTGACTTGGGACTGAAGTAGAGCAGAACATCCTGACCACCCCTCACCCTGCGGCTGCTGTGAGCCTACCCCATCACCCTCACTCCCCCTTCCAATATAAGGATGTTTGTCTTCACTTGAGAAGATAAAATCTTCTCTCCCCATCCCAGAGGAAGGCAGGAGAGACAGTTTGGATTTATGCTGAAAAGCCAATTAGCTGTCGCCTGGGTTTGAGCAAAGATAGCACAGCAGCCCTGCCTGAGTGCAGCTCCAAAGATAATTGGGGTGGATGAGGAGTGGTACCAACGTGCCTGGGAAAGGCCAGCCTGGCTCCCGCCGGGGTCTGAGGCAGCTTGGCCAGCACCTTCCTGCAGCATGGATGCTGCTGTGTTATGTTGTAATGGCTCAGCATCCCCTCAGCCAGCTCTTGCTTGATGGGAGAGGCATGGCATGTCCTTGCTGTCTTGCCTTGCCAAAGCCATAGGGATTTTTGTGCTGCTGGAAATATTGTTCTTCTCGGCTCTCCCTCCTGAGCTCCATCCAGGGTTGTTTTCACCCCTTGGCAATTTACTTCATCTAGTTCTGACTGTGTGAGAGGGGCTGGTCGAATGAGGCATCCCTGGTAACATCTTTACAGGCAGCATAATCCACCCCAAACTGCCTTGGTGCAGGTTGTGCACCTCTGCTTTGATTTAAGCTGGAATTACAGAGCTGGAGGTCTGGCCTTCCTGGAACAACTGCCCAATGTCCGAGCCTGGAGTCCTGCCTTGGCAGCGCCAGCTGTGTGGACACAGCCGGGCACAGAATCTGTAGTAAGGGCCATATTAATGCAAAAGTCATCCCCAGGCAGTCTAGGGGAGGACAGCGGTGCTCAGGCTGCTCTTGAAGGCAGCCAGCAAGGGGCACGTCCCACATAGGCGTGACTCCAGCCATGGATCTTGAGCACATCGCTTCGCTCTCCATCTGGTGAGCTGACAGTAGTTCTAGCTCCACCTATTGTTACACAGCAGCGGTTGAAATCCATATAAACTGTAAGCGGATGTTTATGAAACTTCTCACATGTCTCACTAGGAACTCTGCGCAGATCCGACAGCCCAGGGTGGAGGAGCGCTGCTGGAGAGCGACTTTTCGGGAGAGCTTCTGCTCTTCAGGCTGAACTCTCGCCTGTAGTCAGTTGTTTTCCAGTCCCACCAGTCGATTCTTTCCCCTCCTGGATCCTGCGTGAGGCTGCTCAGCTGGCGCGGGTGACGTGGGCTCACCCCGTTGAGTTTTGGGGATGGTGCTCCTGGTCAAGCTCCAGGCTCCTCCCCAGGCTGTAGCTGTCCCCCCGCCCCAGCCCAGTTCTTGCTAAGCTCCTTCAGAAACCTCTCCCTACCTTTCGCAATGGGAAAGATGTCCCACATGGGAAAAACCAAACGCCTGAGCCCGCCTGGCCTCGAGGGTTGGCTGCCGTCCGGTCTGCGGGAGCCCCGATCCCTGGGGCAGAGCTGGGGGTGCATTTCCCCACCCCATCCCGGGCTCTCTCGTAACCTTCCTGGAGGGCAGCCGTGCCACGCTCTGTCAGCTACACAGCGTCCCACGAGCATCTTACTCCCCACTGAGAGCTTTTAATTACTTTTAATCACCCCTGACTTGTTTTTAATTGTTCCCCAACAGCACATCCTGATTAGGGGAGGAGGAGTGTGTTCTGCTGCAGCTACAACACCCTGAACTTTTCTTCCTTGAGATTAATTTTGCAGGCAAAATGATGTGGGTCTGTCTAGCCTACCCAGCCAGAGGTTGCTGGGAGCATCTCCTCAGCGGTTTGGTGGTTATTTCAGTTTATGGGCAAAATAGAGACTGGGGAGAAGACGGAGATGGGCTGTCTGGTACGTTACACCAGGCTGGGGACAGCACGGGGCTGTAACAGGATCGGTCACTCCTCAGCTCCATCCTGCCCCGTCCCCTCAGGGTCCTCAGTCTAGGTCCTTCTGCCCTCTCAGACACTCTTTCTCGTTAACAGTTTTCTCATTTCTCTCCATACCTTGACATAATGGGAGGAAATGAAACTGCATCAAATTTCAGCTGTCAGGAAGGAGAAAAAAAATTAAATAATAGCAATGTCTGTTAGACCATGGAATAATCTTCCAGGGGAAACTCTGGGAGCTTTGCCTCTGGATAAACTCCCGTCATTTGTGTCTGGGCAGGACAGAAGCACTAGGAAAGAGAACTACTGGGAGAAATGCCGCCAGTACGAGAGCACCGGGGGGATGAGGGGGCTCTTGCACTGGAAGGTGTCTGACCTTGGCTTGATTCTTGTATGTCCTGAGACGTAAGAGCACACTTACAAGTGGGAAATTCCCTTCTAACGAGGGTCTATTCTGTAACGAGCAGGTAAGATTGCTTAGATGCCCAGGTACCGCAGTGTTCGAAGAAACCCAAGCTGATTGGGTCTGTCAGCTTGCCTGAAAGTTAACTAGGCTTGGTAGTATTCAGCCTTTATTTTTATTGAAAATCAACAGTTAGGAATTGAAGCCCGTTTTTAGTGGCTGACATTTATTGCTGATATAATGTATAGTCGCTCTCTTCACCACGAGCAAACACAGCTTCGGCACCGCTCCCTCGGAGCCTGGCCTGTGGATGGCAGAGGCGGGTTTAGCAGAGGCTGGAGGAGCTTTAGCCTGGTAGGGGGGATCCCACCCGCTCCTGCGCTTTCCCTGGGGGTCCCTGCCCATGGTGTGACCAGTGAGACCGACCCGAGGACACAGCCCCTCTGTGGGGAGAAGGTCCATGATCTGATTCCCAGGAACTGGTCTGCTGTCCTTGCTCTCCTTTCTCAGCAGCTTGTCTTCTCTTTGAAGGACCATGGTGGTCCGTGGGCGAATGTCTCTTGCCCAGCTCACACCGCTGGCTCTCTGCAGCCACTGAGTTTCGTATCTCCTGTGAAGGAAGCTCTTGAGGTGTCCCTCTGCAGCGTGCTGCCATGCTCCCATCTCCTGGTGCTTCGTGGCAGGAATCTTGGAGCTGGGTCCACAGGAGGTGTCAGGAGCTTTGCAGCCAGGCTGGTGAGATATTCTGCAGAGCCTAGCTAGCTACTTCTCCTTAGGACACTGCTCTCCACAGTGGAGATATATTCAGGAAGACCTCAACTTTCATCTGTGTCTATGTGGACACACTCTTACACCAGGTCTTACCCTTCTAGTATATGTTTTTCTCTTCTTCATGAAAGTTTGGTGGCTCTGAGCCCATTGCTAGCAAACGAGAAATGACTTCCCAAGCTTAGGGTCCCAGCCACGCTGGACCCATTTTTGGCTGGGTGCTTGACTCCATGGATCGTGCCTGTGAGCTGAAGGTGGAGGTTCCCATCTGGTGCAGCACCTTGTAGTTAAGGAGCTTCTCGTGAAGAGGGCCAGCAGCAGACCACCTGTGGGCTCACATCTGTCCCTGGAGGAACGTTTTGTATGCGCAGGAGCTTGTCTCTGCTGTGAGACGGGCACAAGCTATGCAGGGAGAGGGTCTCCTCACTGAGACCCAGTGCTTAGATCAAGCAGGCAGGAGGGATCCTCGGGGGACAGGGGTGTCTGTGGCTTCTTCAGAAAGGTGAAGTCCACTCCTTTGGGCTACAGATGCACAGTAGAGCGTGAAGAGGATGCTCACGTGCACAGGGCAGAGAGGGGCTTGCGGCACAGGCACGCTCCCTGGTTGCAGCTCTTCCTTCTGTCCCGGCTGGGCATGATGCAGACCCCACTAAATGCAGCTGCAGAACGGGCCCACACGTTTTGCTGCAGTTAAGCCCCTAGTGCACTCATAATCCTATTAGTTTCCCAGATTTAGTGTTTTGCATCTGGGTGTTTATCAGGATTTAGTGGCTATTGACTCAATAATATTTAAACACCAGCACATGTTGCCATTTCAGCAGTTTGCTCTCCAGAGTGGAGATGACCTGGGACTTGCTGGTGTTTTCATTCCAGGACCTTAAAACACCAGGGCGGTTCCCAAGACCTCTGAGCAGCCAGACACAGGGAACAGCGTAGAGCTGCTAGGTTTAATCCTGGCTCTGCTTCCTGGGCTGGGCATGGGTGTGGGGGTCTCTAGGCTCATTCTGCCCTTATGGGCACCTCCACAGCAGTCCTTGGACTGCCCTCAGCCCAGGCCATGGCATTTGGAAGAAGGTCCCCTTTGATCTCCAGGTTTCCTATTGCTCTCCCTCTCTCCTCCAGGCACATCTCCTTGGTGCTGGTGTAGCAGGGCTGCAAAGAAAAGAATTTCAGGCTTCAGTGCCTGTTGAGCTGGGATGCTTTGGAGATGAGGAAGCAGGAAGAAATCCCTCCTTGCAAGATTACGCTGCTTCCTGACCAAGTAAGTTCAGAGCAAAGCACATGCCGGGTGTTTATCAGAGGTGCTGCTCTCACTCTCCTGCACCCCCATCCCTTTCTGCACAGACTTGCGTGGTGTTGCTCCCAGTTTACACCAGTGCTAAGCCTGTGCACGGACCGACTGCACCTCCAGCATTGATCGTGAACACAAAGCTGCTTAAACTTAGAGGCACGCACACGCTGATGGGAGAGACTCTGGCAGCCCACGCCTGGCCGGTGCCGAGGGAAGGGAGCAGGTTTTCAGCAGAGCAGCGTGAAATCCACTTACAGGAAGGGCGACGAGTGTTAATAGCACCTGAAATCGATAGAAGCACCAACAGATCCATTTTTAACAAGCTGCCCACAGAAGGTGAATGCAACATCCAGAGATTAATAAAGCAGGTAAGTGCGCTCTTCAGGGAGGTGGCAGTGGAAGCTGCATTAGCAAGAGAGTCGGTACAAGAACAATCTGGGCAGGGGAGAGCTCCTGAGCTGAAAAAAGGTGGTGAAGCAGAGGTCAGCAAACTTTCCAGAGACAGCTAGGGTTAGGATTGGAAACCCTCATCAATATTCTAGGGGGAGAAGTTTGTGAGCACTTGAGCTATGAGGAATAGCTAAAATTTTTAACAGTTTAAAGGCGATGGGAATTATACCAGGGGTAATGTGGCTTTGTGCAGTTTGACAAGGCATGGGGCACGTGGTGTCCGCTGTTGCCTGTCCAGCAAGAACACCTCAGTTCTGATGCGTTGGTGTCTCCAGGGCAGGCAGCCTCATCCCTAGATTTTAGGGTGATCTGGAGCCACACCATTACATCCAAACTCCTGCTTCTCGCAGTGAAGGACCTCAGTGTGTAGGAGACGGTGCAGATGAGAGCAGAACATGGGGACGACAGCCGGGAGGCACAGACCTCTCTGAAGAAATGGTTGTTGATTGGTGTGGTTTCAAGACAGCAAGGAAATTCTGCAGTCAGCTCTGTGCCCTTGGGAACCCTCTGTTATCTCCTTGGTTTTCCTGTGTTGGTGTCATCAGGCTTGTAGGAGAGATAGAGCTGATTTGGTTACGAGGTGGCTCATCCCTTGGCCTCCTCTTGGCAGGCGCTGAACAAATCAGAAGCTCAAATCAGGTTTATCTGGCAGTGTGGGCACAGAAGAGACTTCATTTGGTCTTTTAGCTTTTCCTCCTCTTTTTCCAATTTCTTTTCCTTTCTTAATACTGATTATCTAACTTTTACTGGGAGTGATATTTAACGTGTCACTCCCACCAAGGGAGAGTCAATTTTCTTTCCAACTCCATTAAAAAACTTGTAATAAAACCTGAAAAGGCTGGATGATAGGGCTAGTTAGTAGGGTTAAATTAATTAGATATGGGAAGAGGAGTCTAGGGGGTTTCTTAATGCAGTTTGGGTTTATGGATTGTTATTGCTAGGCTCTTCTCATTGATCAGAAGAGATGTCCTTCAACCTGTGCTCCGGAGGGACTGACACACCAGGCAATGCGCTGCACTGAGGCTGGGATGCTCGTGGTGGGTGGTGTCTAATAAATGCAGGAAGGAGCAGAGCTAGTGGATCTCTGACTGTTAAACAATGGCATCACAGCTTCTGTTGTGTCTGAAGACGGTGAGTGATTCTGGGCAGTGGAAACCAAAACAGAGACATTTGTAGGTGTGAGAAGACTAGGCTTGGGACAGAGCAAGATACTCAAATAAAGGAAATAACTCCTAGCATCTTAGATGGACCCTAAACCAGTGAGTAAGATGATAATATGCCCTGGAAAGCTGCCAGAAATGAGTAAAGCAAAAGACCGACACAAAAACCCATGGCTTCAAGAGAGCTTTGCCAGACCTTTCCTCATCTGAGAGTGGGATCCAGCAGAGCTGCCAATGCTACAACCATTCACACGGAGCCGTGGGTCGATCTGGCCCGCTGACATCTGCTGCGCAGGCTGGTGGCTGTGGTGGCTGCTTGAGCAACAGTTGGTCTTACTGGGAAAAAGCCAAGCTGCTGCACTGCATGTAATCAGAAATCCATGGATGTGGATAATAAGGACAAAATTGCTTCCGGGCAGGTTCTGCTGCGATGAGGTGGAGCAGTGCCTTACTGCCCCAGCAGCTCCACGGGCTGCTCCCAATCACGCGCCGAGATTAGCTGATCCCTCTGCCCAGGACCTTCCTCGCCTCTTCCTTCGAGCTGATCCACTTGCTGATGGGCAGAGACGAGGCAGAGCGGCCGTGTCCCAGCGCTGCGGCTGCCGAGGCAGTTGTGCAGGAACTAGGACACCTCTCCCTTCCTCGAACAGAGCCAAAACCTTTTGTTCTGCGCCGTTGTTACGGGAGATCAGAGAAGCTGGGAGACAAGCTCTTATGCTGATTCCTGCTCTCAGAATAATTCCAGGGCTGGCCGCTTTCATCTTGCAGAAATACATCCAGCTGAGGTCTCCTGCCATCCTCCTGTGCAAGTGCCCAGGTTGCCAAAGGGGCTCCTCCTACCCGCAAAGATTTTATAATTCAAGGTGTGCATGCGCAGGGACGCACGCTCTCCGGCACACAAAACCTTTAGCAGTCTCTATGCAAAACCTGTGCAAACCCCTCTGTTTTGTTGACTCACGGCAGTCAAAGGATGGACTCCGACCACTCGAGGAGTCTCTGCGCCCCAGCAGGGACAGTACCGTATAGTGAAGAACCGTTTGCCGGGAAGCCTTTCTCAGCAGCTTTGATGTAATGGCCCGGGGAGGACAAACATCTCCTTCAGCTTTTCAAACAGTCCCTCTAGGTCAGGGCAGAACCATGTTTGAGTTCAGAGCTCTTGTCATTCCTCTGCCTGTCTGGCTGCTCCCGAGGTTTCAGGCTTTCTTGTTCATCAGCTTTAACCAAATTTGCTCAGAATATTAGAAAATTGCTGTGTATATATCCAACCCGCTTCTCGTGTCAATTCTTGTTTAGTGCCAGAGATCAGAGGGGTGTTCAGGACAGATCACATGGAAATTATCCTTCAGGACATCGGGGTCCCAAAGGCAACCTTTAAAGGACGTGGGTTATGCCGTGGGGAGGGTGGGGCTGGCAGTGAATGCTATTGCATGGGGGACAGAGCGGACAATTGGGAGAGGAATACCGGAGAGAGCAGCCAAGGCCACTCTGGTGTAAGCTGCCCAAGCCTGAGGAGATGCTGCGTATCGCAAACCACCCGCCTGTTTTTTCCAGGTAGGCTGTAAAACTGCTGAGTGCTTGTTTTAAAGTGTGTGAGTGTCAAGGTACCATCTCTGAACAAACGACTTCTGATAGCCAGCAGCTCAATGCTTAGCTGCTGTCTGATGGCTTTTTGGGGTCTGCCGCAAGCCTGGATGCCAGAACTGGGGGCTGAGGTCTCCCAGTTGCAGCCCTTTCATGCCCATGCCACAGGAGCTCCACCTGCTCCTGCCCAAAGCTCTCTGGGGTAACCTGGCAGGGAAGGAGCAGGCTGCTGCCGAGGAACCTCATCACCTTTATTGTTTTATATTCAGAGCCCCGGAGAATTACAGATGGCTGAAGCCAGCAAGAGCCCTGAGCTCGCCCGGCCTCCCATGTCTGTGGTTTTCCAGCAGTTTGGCAGATGGGGGAAGCCACCGTGTTGAGGGCAGAGCTGTCCCTGGAACAGCGACCGCCTGCGCCGGAACACGGGGCTTCAGCGGGGGCTTTGTATGGCTGGAGCTGCGGGACACGTGGAATAAAGGCGACCACAGAGGCGTTGGCACAGGGAGAAAAAAACTTGTTCGAACTCTTCTTTTTGCTGTTTTTGGTGATGCTGTGTAGGGCAGGGCAGGGCGGACCCCCCGATGCTCGCACGGAGCTCGCATGGAGGCCGGGGCTTGCACAAGCGCCTGGTGAAGAGCAGCTCTTCGCCCCGGGGCCATGCGGGGCCTCCGGGTCCGCTCCTTAACCGGCCTCTGGCCGCGCCGCCGGGCTGCGGCGCCCCCAGCCCGGACCCCCCGGGGACAGGGGAGCGCTGCGGGGGAGCCCCGCCGGAGCGGCTGCTGCAGCGGGGAGCAGCGGGGAGCAGCGGCTGCTGCAGCGGGGAGCAGCGGGGAGCAGCGGGGAGCAGCGGGGAGCAGCGGCTGCTGCAGCGGGGAGCAGCGGCTGCTGCAGCGGGGAGCAGCGGCTGCTGCAGCGGGGAGCAGCGGGGAGCAGCGGCTCCTGCAGCTCCTGCTGCAGCGGCTCCTGCAGCGGCTGCTGCAGCCGGGACCGTGCCCTCGGCTCCGCAGCCGTCCGAGGAGACCTGCCGGGGCTGAGCCAGCCCTCGCCCCGCGCTGCTGGGTGACCCTTTGGGTTTGGTCCCCCCGAGGGGAGGTTCTCCGTTGTACGAGGGTCTGCCCGTGGGGTTCATCCTCCTGACGGAGCGGGCGGTGGTGCTCAGCAGTTGTGGTGTAGGGACAGTTCCCAGCTGACATCCGAACCTGCCCTTAACTCTGGTCTGTCCGGTGCCGGGCACCTCTCACTGATTGCCATCAATGCCCAGTTTTCGGGTAGCTGCTGCCGTCCGGCTTGTGGGTGCCTGAGAAGCCCCAGAGCCCCACCATGACCTTGTTGGTCACCGTGCAGGGACTGGGACCGGCTCCTCGCCGCTGCTCCTGGCAGGGGCTGCAAAGGCGGTTATTGCTCCCGAGTGGAGGAAACTGGAGAAAATAGTTTGAAATACCCCCGAGTCACATTTGCTTTATTTTGAGGAGCAGCAATAACTTTGGATCCCCAAATGAAATATTGGATTTTAAGGGAGATGCAAACAAGGACAAATGAAAAATGTCTCTGATCATAAAGAAAGCATTTGCTAAAATTCAAATGGAATGCATTGCTGTCCAGGCTGGAGAAAGAAATGTCAGCAGAGCTATGACAGGGCAGGCTGACTACTTAGGTGACCAGATACATTTACTGTTTTCTTTCCATTAGTGCCAGTGGCAGTATTAGAGAAAAAAAAATCAAATTGCCTGACAAGACTGTAGAAGTGAATTAAGCCCAGTCCTTGCAGAGGTCTCTAGCTTCTGTCTCAGCAGGAATGGAGACTTGGACTCACATCCAGAGGGACAGGGGTGGGGAAAGAGGAATTAATTTTGCTGAGCAGAAATAATAGCGATAATGTCATAATAATCATTAAAAGGACAAGTGAAATTGGTCTGGCCCTTGAAGCAATCAATATGGCCCATTATCCAGTTGAATTGGCATTTGATGGGAATGGCTCATTATTGTACTGGATGTGTCTGTGTTTCACACCATCGACTAACGCAGAGCCAGAGGTGTACGAATATCAGGCCACGAGCATTTGCAGGGAGTTTATGGCAGGTCCGTGCTTAGGCAAGGGTTTACACGGCCGATCTGAACGCACGCGTGCTTGAGCGTCTCGTAGGATTAATTGGGATGTCGCTGCCTGCACTGGTGGAGTCTCTGACCAAAGCGACCCCATCCAGCGCCTGTTGCAGTTAATGAAAAGCATCCGATGACTCGAATGGGCTTTGGGCCAAGGCGGATGTGTAGACAAACATACTGCTCGCTGATACAAGCACCATCTGTAGGTACATAAACGCTTGAAGTGCTGTCGTTGGCTGGGGCAGATGCTCTTGTGAACGTCCAGGCTTGGCCAGATTGCAGACAACCTGTGCTGGGGGAATTGCCAGCCTTGTTTTACACCGCCACGGGGCTCAGCTAGTGGGGAAGAGTGTGGAGAAGGCTCTGAAAACGTGGTATTTCCTGCGTGGATCATTAGGGCACAACGCTGCAGCTCTCCATCATGCTCTGTATGTGAGGTTGGAAAAGTGACACCAACATGCATTGTGGTTTGTAAAAGCTCCGTGATGGATATCGAGGTTCAGCATCTCAGGCTGAGGCTGTAAGCCCTGAAACACCCACCATCTCCCGCATGGTTTACCTGAGTGACGACTCGCACCCTTTTTGCAGCATCATGGTCTCTCTTTTCCAACGGGGTGCCCCAGCCAGAGCTGCAGAAGGACTCAAGGATGACAAAATAGACGCTGAAACATCTGGTCTTGCTGGTAAATGCTGCTCCCTGGTGAAGGCACCCCATGTCTTGGTGCATGTCTCCCATCTGCGGAATGCAGTAACTCTGTCCTGCCTCACCACGGTGGAGAGCTGTAATTTGCGATGCGCTGAAGGAGCTCAGCCCCGGCAACGGCGGCTGCTGAGATTTCCACTCTGTTTAGAGGCACCAAACTTCCCCTAAACTGTAGATCTGCATTTCAAGTGCCATCTTATTTGCAGGCAGGCCATGGATTGCACTTTGCCATTTGTTGTGAACGTGGTTGCAGGAAGATATCACCTTCCTCTGCTGTTTCTGCTGCTTGGGTGGAGTGTCCTGCCCTGGTGCGTGGCTGGGGGTCAGTGGGTTGTGGTGAAGTGCTGGAGAACTTAGTGCTCATGAGACTGTTGCAGCAGCAGAGCTTACGGCATAACCTCGGCAGGGTTAAGGCAGGGCTGAACAGCTCAGGACTTCCCCAGCCTCCCAAGGAGCTGGATTTGCAGTAGAGCCCTGACCGTTGCCACAGCATGGCACTCTTCTGCTGGTCACGAGACAGTTAATTTCCCTTTTTCTCCAAGAAGGAGAAAAGAGAGGTGAAAAAAATTCAGTGATTTCAGTCAATTAAACTAAAGCCTACTGGGTCTGTTGCTTTTGGATTTTTTTTATTTATTTTAATTTATATTTTTGTAAATGAGCCTTCCAGGGTCTTGGAGCACTTACCATGGGGAGTGACAATCACAATCCGCTGCCTCGCCTCTCCCCATGCCGCCTCTCCACAGGAGCTCAAGAAATCTTAACATCCCATCAAAAGCTAATTACATTCTGACACACCAATTGGAGACATCAAGAGATGGGGGGAGAGAGAGCAGCTTACGTAATGGTTTTAAAATTACATGGAGCATGCTGAATAGGTGGTGCTACGAAGAGCCAATAGTTCAGAGCAGCGGAGGGAGAAGGGTAACGGGAGGGAGTTCTAACGGGATTTGTACTTGAAACCCGCTCCAGGTTGTAGGTGCAAGACCTGAAGCTGTTCCTCATCTTTCATTTCAAACACTGCACCTTTTTTTGAAGGGCAAGATGCTCTCAGCTTCCCCTTCTTGGGACCCTTTCTACCCATGGGATCAAGGCATCACTAGAGCAAAGGGGCAGTTGTTGTCTCCTTGTCCTTTGGGAACCCCCTCCAGGTCCCAATAAACTGAGGCAACCCCTGTCCTGTCCGTAACCCCGGAAGGGGAGCGGGGGGAGCTGTGGGCAAGATGAGCTGAGGAGTCTGAGAGTAACTGGGCAGGAGGATCCGTCCAGGGCTGTTCACTGCAAAGCTGCACATGGATGAGGGCTGGGAGAGACTTTCTGAGAAGGGATCCTGTGTCCTTCCCAAGGCATTTGCTGGTGGCCACTCTTGAGGGCAGAGCACTGGTTGAGATGAAATGGGTGCACTTGAGCCTGGAACTTGAGGTTATGGTAGTGAGATGGAGGAAGATTGAATTCCCTTGGGTTTTTGTGGCCTTTGTCTGGTCTGCAGCACCATGACCCCAGCCCGTTTCAGCCCCAAAGCCTGCTGAGAGGAAACAGCCTCCCACTGGCTGGAGACTTCGTATGTCAGTGAGACTCATCAAGCTAGTCTCAGAAAAATATTTGGCTCCTTGTCCTCAAACTAGTGGAGAATCCTCACTTCTGGCTCTCGAGGACATGCATTGTAGCCAGGGATGCCCATGGTGCCGTGGGAGAGGAGTGGTGTGTGACCCAGCAGAGAGGGCTGTGGGGCTGCAGCCTTCACCCCACCTCATCCCGGAGAAGATGCTGTTTCTGAATCGAGTCAACCAGCTGCCCTAGTGCCAACGTAATTCTTTCTTAACGTTATTGGCTGTGCTCAGGAGCATGGCAGGAGGGCTCTGGCTGACCGGGCAGCAAATTAACCGGAATTTCACTGTCTAATAATTTATATGATGCCTATGTATTTTGGCAAGACACCTTCATTAATAGAAGATGCCCTCTGTCCACTGACTGTTTACATTACTGGTTTACCAGGGACCCCAAGTGATGCTTCCCTTTATAGTGACCGTCATAACAGAGAGGAAAATAATCCTCATTTCCCTTGATATTTCTAATGAAAATTGCTCCCTTCTGCTTTGCAAGGATTTCTTCCTCTGTTTTTAAATGATTATAGGCTTAAATTTCCCTCTATGCTGGTGTAAATCAACATCACGCCGCGGGTGTGACTTAGGTTATAAAAGCTACTGGGCAGCCCAAGAAAGATGCCAGCATGGCCCTGTCTCTTGCGTTTGGTGGCCCCAGGCAGCAGGACAAGAGCATGGTGTCCGTGGGTGAGTGTATGAATGCTGGCCAGAAGCAATGGTCAGCAGCTCTGCTTCTTGTGTAGAAGCCTTCAGAGATGCCTCCAGGTCCCCTGACTGCCAGCATGGTGCCACTGTCACTTTGCCACCTCTTCCTCGTTCCAGCATGTGGCTTCACTCAGGGCAGTGCAAGGCACGGTGGGATGTCACCTGCCATGTCCTGTGAGGAGGGTGGCACGTGGCAGGCTCTGGTGGGACTTTGGCGTGTTGTCCCCGGATCTCTGATGCTCTACTTTCGCTGTCAGCCAGCCTGCTGGACCCTTTGCAGTTATACCTGTCCTGTGGGGACAGTCACGGTAGTGGAGAGACCTGCTGGCTCCCCAGGATGCTTGAGACTAAGCTTCTGCGAGGTTTTTCTTAGCAGAAGAAAACAAAGGCTCATTAAATCTGTCTCTGAGCTCCGGTGACGTGCAGAGGTGACATCAGCGATGTGACTCACAAAACGGCAGCAGAAAAGCATCATCCAGGAGGGCAGGTGGGTGCATTGTGCTGCTGGGAGGGGAGAGGAGGGAGGAGGCACCCTGCAGCTCTGTGTGGTGTCCAGAGGCAGGGGCTGTGCCAGGCGTGCAGACACCTATCCCCTCCTCCTTAGTGCCCTGCTCGCACCCGAGCAGCCTGGGGAGAAGCTCTGCTGGAGCTGGTGAGGGGCCACCTGGAGCCTTCTCCCACGGGGCTTTTGCCACCATGTTTTCATTGCACTGTGACCACAGCAAGCTTGGGTCCATCTCCAGGTGCCAGCACTTCCCAGATCTGCTGCCACCCCTCCTGAGCACAGCGAGGATGGCACTGCCGGCTCGGGGCATTGGCAATGACTCCTTCTCTTACCCGAGGAAAATGGCCAGCCCAGCCTAGAGAGAGCTTCCCGGCAAAGAAAGCTTGTGGGTTCACAACCCTTATGGCATGGATCATACCTCGGGCACCCATGGACAGTATGATCCAAGCTCTCTGTGCTCTGGGGAACCCCATGCTGCCTGGCGGCTGTTTCTCCATGGTGGCCCTTGGTAGGCAGGGGCTAAACTTGGTGGTTTCTCTGTTGTGCGTCAGACAGGGGCACCAGTTCTGCCCAAGCTTGGTTGGGAATTAATCAGCTGTCACCAGTGAAAGGCAAAGCCTCCACAGAGTGACAGGCAGGGACAAGCTGTTCCCCTTCCCATCCTCCCGCTCTGGTTTATTTGCAGAGCAGTATCATCGAGTTGAGTATCTCCATTTCCTAGTGCTCGAGGGCGGCAATGAAAGCCTCTCCTGGAGAGATAAGGGTGCTCCAGAGCACCACAGCAACAGTGGTGCCAAGGGGTGTAGGTCGTGGTAATGAGGGCTGGAGAGCCAGCCAAGCTGCGGCAGCCGGAGCACATCAAGGCTCTTCGTGCCCTGTGCTGCCAGAAGGACCCTCCTGGTCCCAGGAGGACCAAGCCCTTGAGGGATGAGACATATGGGCCCAGTTGCACAACAGGATGCTTCTCCCTGCTTCGAGCATGCACTTTCCTTCCTTTTAATTAGAGCTGAGAGAAGTGAGGGTGTCACTAAGGTGGAGGCAGGGAAGGAGCAAAGTTTGACTCATGGTTTCTGTTCAAAGGATGGTGAGGGGGAGTTGGGGCTGGGAATGTCATTGTCCAGGTCCTGCCTGATCTCTCTTGATGTTTTTAGCCTCTTTGAAGGACAAAATATCCTACAGAGCTTCCATCAAAAGATGCTGCGATGACTTATTGTGTTACCTGGGCATCACTAGCTCAGCCCAGGGCTCAAGGTAATGCCCAGTCTGAGGTACTCTGCCTCACATCCCAGGGTGCCCAGCACTGGTGCTTGGATGGTATTTGCTGGGTAAATAAAATATAAACTATGGCTCAGCCTGGCCTTTTGGAGGAGTATGAACTGCACCCAGTAAGACGGGGCTGGGGTTTAATTTCTTTTTGTGTCTTTGAGGTTTGTACTTGTTTGGCTTAAGCATAAAGGGAATAGATAGTGTTTGATGGTCAGTGGCGTGGCTGGGGGGTGTGAAGTGGGTTGGAGTTTTCCAAGACACCAAGGTGGGAGGGTGGTGAGCAGGAAAAGCTGCTCCGTACCAGAAATGAGTCCTTCTGAAGCACAGGGATGCATCTCTTCAAGAGACAGCCGGTGAAGCCATGGGTGTTTCCTGATCCTTTGCTGAAGGACGGGATGATCAGATCTCCGTGTCGGCTGCTGGAGGCCAGCATCCCTTGTGGGATCCTTGCTCTTGGTGTGGAAGTGTACCAGGAACTCTTACATCTAAGGGGAACAGGTTACTAATTGCTGCAGGGGGGTGGAGCGGGTGGAAGCGATGCACCAAAGGAAGGGTTTAAAGAGGAAATAATCTGAGAATTTCAGCTGTACAGGAAGCTCTTTCCAGCTCGCTCCGGCAATTACCTGAGGCACTGCGGAAGTAAAGCTTGCTGCTCTGCAACTGTGCTTCCTCAGTGTGGAATTCTCCCCTCCATGGAGGGAGAACATTTAACTAGAGAGTTTTGGCAGCAAGGAAAGATCCCAGTTTTCGCAGAAAGCAGGTTTGCGTTTACGAACCCTTGTCACTTGTTGGGAAATAGCTTTGCCAACTCTGCGTCCGGGTAGGTCTGGGATGGCGACAGGCATTGACCTGGATCCAAATGTGGGGAAAGCAGCTGCTGAGTCAGAGAAATGACCCAAGTTAATATCCTGCCCAAGGAAGAACTGGAAAGAGTTCGATGATGTATGACGTCGATGTTTTGCGACTGCCCTAACATATATCAAACAACAGAGAGTCACATCCCCGTATTTGTAGGGGGTTTTTTATGGTCATGACAGTCTGGCTTGCCCAGCACGGGCTGGTTTTCATGAGAAGATGAAGGGGAGACCTGCAAGCAATCCTCTGCCTCCAAGTTACGTGTGGCAAATTACTGACGATCAGCACCGGAAGTTTTGCAGCAGAATTGATGATGATGCGAGGCTTGGAACTGGAACCGTACCAGTGATTTGGCGAGAGCTGGAAATTGCTATGATCTCTAGGTGTCAGGTGTCTCATTTATAATGAATAAATAGAGAAAATACACCCCAGACAGTTGCTGTCAGATACTGAGAGCCATCAGCTAGAGAGCTCCCTCGGAATTTGGTATTTCAGGTCAGCTGGCTTTAACTTATTGGAAACTGCAGATAAATATCAAGGACTCTCTGAGTCAGAGCTGCGGTGTACTGAAGACGTTCAGTTGCTCATGTGGGGTTTGAGTCAGTCTGTAAATGAATAAATGAAGTGCAGAACCGAGCAAAAGCCACTTTCAAAATTTCCCATGAAATTAAAAGGTAAACCTTCGGTTGTTTCCTTTCGCTTCCCATGAATATCGCAGGCAGCGAGCTGTACTGGTGAGTCTGGCGGCGGGTTCGGAGAGCCCGCGCGGCGCTGTGCGGCGTGTTCCTGGAAAGGGCAGGGCTCCTCTGCTGCGGTTGAAATGGACATGTAGACATCCCGCTTTGTTCCCCTTGGTCCTGCGGAGCTGGGGAGGAAACCCGCTGGCAGAAGAGCTGCTGGCCGCGCCAATGCCATCTATCATTGCATCTCAGCGATTTCAACCCTGCTTAATTTGAAGACATAAGGACTCGTGGTGGAAGACCTGACCTGCAGCACTCTGCTCATCTAACGGAAGAGAAAAAGGGACCGTCCAGCCTCTCGGCTCTGCCGCAGCTAATCAGCGTGGCTCAAAATCCAGAGACCAAATCCTCGTGATGAAAGGCTTGCGGATGGCCCACCACCTCTGAACCAAAGCTTCTGCTGGCGCTAATTCCACTGACGTCAGCGCCGACGTCCCCAGCAGCGAATTTTCTCCCCGGAATTATTCCAACCAATTGTTTAGTGAATAATTCCGGATAATGAAAATGCAGAGGGGAGGAATTGGAAAGTTGTTCACCGTCAATTCACAAAAGAGGAGAAATGAAGGAATTTATCATGTCTGCGGTTTGCCTATGAATTATTCACTCACTTCACAAACAGAAATAAAACCCCCTTCCCCCCCAGACCCCCACCCCATCCGAGATGAGGTTCGGCGGCTTTGCGGTAATGTGTTCTTGATGTGCTGGGGGCTGGTAATGACCCCACCAGCTCCCGCGTGTCAAATTACACATCGCACATGTGGCACTTGAGTCCTGCTGCTTGAGGAGAGGTCGTCCCCGAAGCCGTGAGGGGAAGTAAGCCAGCAGTTCCAAATCCAGGAACGATGCCAGAGAAGCCATAAACCAGTGGAAAGGCTGTTAACAACATATAACCTGATGCTGCTGTACCAATAATGGGAGGAGACCGTGCATCAGCAAGGGACGTTAGAGCAATGTTTTACTGTCTCTGTGCTCCTAAGCATCCATTTGGCAGCGGGGAGGGAAATGCTGTTGAAAAGGGGTTGATGGAGGTAGAAGAAATACGCTGTCGTGGAAGATGGAAGGTGAAGGAGGGTGGGATGGGGAAGGACGGATGGTTGGTTTGGGCTGCTGTCTCTATACTGTGCATGCTCAAACCCAAAACTTTCTTCAGAGGCTGGGCAGGGCTGAGCTGAGCCCATGGACCGGTCCCTGTGAGGAGGGGAAAGGGCAGCACGTCCCTGCTGAACCTGTATTTAACCGTATGCACTTGGTCTTGCTTGGAGGTGGGTGAGCTGAGAGCCTGCAGTGCTTTGCTCCCAACCCGGGACTGCGAAGGTAACCCAGGGAGTGGATAAATGATCCCAAACCGGGGCTGGGAAAGTAATCTAGGGAGTGGATAAACGGTCAGGAGGAGCATGTGTTTATTTTTCTTCCACTACTATTTAAACTTGCATTGATTTAGCTAAAGGTGCTATTTAATTCCCCGTTTCAGTTGCCATGGTAAGAAATGTCCACACAAGGGCTTTCAGGGTGTTCACTGGATTGGTTTGAAACCTCAGCTTGAAAGCAGTATAATTTACTGGAAGATCTTACTCTCATTTTCATAAAATAATAGTGCTAAAATCGAGCCAATTTCTTAGGAAGTTAAGCTTATAATGCTAAGCTGAGTTTTCACTAAAGAAAGACATGAATTTCAGACTAAGAAATGAGTCTATTAAAAAACCCCAACAAAAGAGGGTTGTCATCTATCACCTGCACTCCGTGAGTATTCTCACACTGTCTTAAGACCTTCTCAGGGCTGGTCTCTGGACAAGCATGGAGTGAGCTGTCGCTCGTGCCTCACAGCCCATACAGAGGAAAATCGAAGGAGCGCAAAGGGACAGGACCAAGCAGCGGCTCTGACAATGTTTTTACAGTGCTTTGCAATTTTCCCTCATGCTTCGTGCTTCCTTGCATGAAGAGCAGTGGTGGCTCCGGCGCTGGCATTCCTCCTGCTGAGCGCGTACAGAGAAACACGCTCGCGCCCATCATTAATTCAGCGAGCAGGGATGTTCCACGTGCTGTTTTTGTACATACAGCAGCTCTCCTCCGTGGTGAGACGTTGTGGGAGAGGTGTTGTATTGCTCCTCGGTGACTCAGGCTGTTGCTGGCTGGATAAGTCGGTTCACGGTGGGGGAAGACGTTCCCAGGGCAGTGTTGCTTGTAAGCAGCTATCGATCTTATGGGATGCTGCGGGAAATGTGTCTGAGGCATCACGTTCATTTCTGATTTCTCTTTTGATGTTGCCCTGCACGCCTGTGGTTCGGTGGAAGGATCTTGTGCGTAGGGGAAGTAAACACTGGCAAATAAGGTTTCATTCGGGTTCTCGTCATCCAGGAGACAATTGAAGAGGCTCAGTTTGGTGGTCCCTGGACTGGCAAATTTTATTCTTTCTATTTAAGTCCAAAGATGAAAGGACTCATTCCAGAGGGGTGTGTGTGAGTAGGGCCAGGACAGGAGGATGCTGACAGGCAGGTCCATGGACCAGTTTTACAGTCACAAACTGGGGTTAAATGGGCCCAAATCAGGTTTGCAGGCTCTGCCCAGGCAAGAGGAAAGGCTGTTTGTTGATGCTCCCGTTGACTCTGTCCTGTTCAGCAGCACCCAGGTGTGAACATCCAGATTTATTGATCTGGAAAGAAAACCACGTGGTGCCTGGGGCTACTTTAGTCAATGGGTTGGCCTCAGGGTAGGTAGGAGCTGCTGGGGTCAAGCCAGGGAGGTCTGTCCCCTTACCGGGGGCTGTGGCTTAGGGCAGGAACAGCAGAAAACTGTTCCCATCTGCAAAGCAAGAAGCTGGACCCAGAAAGTGAAGGCTGGCCTCGATGAGGGCTGAACGGGGACAATGCAGAGCAACTGAGCTACCTCAGCCTTGTGGCACACTTTCATGGTACGTCTTCTCTCCGCAGGTGAGGAAAGGTCACTGCTCTTCAGTCACCTCTGGCTTCTGAAGACAGAACACCTTCCTCCCATTCCTCTTGATTCCGCTTTGAAACCACAACAGAAAATGAGGACTAACAGGGTCAGCTCAGTCTGCTTGGCACACATTTGGTGCACTGCTCTTCGTGGCAACTTTGACCCGACCAAGGGCAGCGGGTGCCAAACTGGTTCTCGCCTGGGTGCTACCCCACTGTTTTGCATAGGAATTTCCCCATCCCTGGAAATCCTGTGAGAATTTTGTCCCTGGCACAGGATTTCAGGACATATCCTCACACAAGGCTTGCCTGTCTTTGGTTAAGATGCTGTAGGACAGCCAGAGAAACCTTTCTTTCCCCACAAGAATAAGAACGGGGTTGTGGAAGGAAAATAACTTTTTTTCCTTTTTTTTTTTTTCCCAAATAGAACTGTCTAGTTTGAAGGATGGGCCAAGAGGAGAATGGATGGGATGGCACAGTGTGCGAGGGGCAGCAGAAAGCTCTGTGGGGCTGCATTCAAACCTCCACACGTGTAAAAGGCTTTTGGGGGTGTCTCTGCTGTGTATCGTGGAGCTGCATCTCCACACAGCCGTGTGCGATGGGACACTTGGGGTTTGTACGTGAGGAGAGAGGGAGTTAGAGCTCCGCCAGCGAAAGGTGCATGGAGATGGTGTGCTTCGATTTCCCTGGGCTGGGAGGACCTGAAGGGGTGGCTGGGCTTGGCACAGGCTGACGTGTTGAAAGGAAAGTGAATTATGTGGTGTGAATATAAAAATAGTCAAGCGTATGGGGAGCTTGTGTGCATGCCTGCGCGGGCATGCCCGGAGAGACCTCACAAGGTGAGGAATAACACCACGTGTCCATAATTTGGGAACGTGTTGGGCATTCGGAGAGAATGCGTATCACGGGTTGGTGTGTTTGGGTCACGCAGGGGAGGGCTGTTGTGCCCCAGTGCTGCGCGCGGGGTTCGGGGGTGAGAAGTGGGAGATCAGGGAGAGAAGTGTGAAGGATGAGCTGATTTCCCTGGGAGTCCCCGCTTCCTCCCACCATTTCACCACGGCAGCCTGCACGGTCTTTTATTGGTCCCATTAAAGCCAGTTGTCTGTGCAGGGATTGATGTCAGAGGAGCATGAAGTTAATTCATTTCCAAAATGAAAGAGTCTGTATAGGTAAAACGACCGCAGCCTCTCTCCCCTGCACCCCTCTGGAGAGGTGAGCCCGAGTATTTCACGCCGTTCCCGTGCGGCTCTGGCAGCCCTTACCGAGATGACAGGGAGGATGGCGACTGTCCTTCGCCTGCTTGTAGATTCAAGGATAAAACGACAGATGTCTTTCATTAAACATCTCCAGAACGAGCTGTTCAGGAGGCAATATGTATTCAGACACTATCAATATTTCATAAAGCCGTAAGAGATGTTATCATAGATCCTCCATCCAATATTTATTGCACTGTAATTACCGCTACGTCGCGCCGGGGCTCTCCACACCCCCTCCCCTGCCTGTCCCCTCGTTAGACACGCACCCAGGTACGCGGGGCTGAAGTGAAGTGCAAACCCAGTGCCACAATAAATTTAGAAGGGGTTTGAAGTTGTTTGTTACTTCAGGCACTTTCGGGCCCGACGATAATGAAACAAATCTGTTTGCAGAAGGCGTTTTTATGGAAGGGTTTCAAAGCGAGTTGGCTCAGTGTAAATCTCTGGGCTGAGGCCATTAGAAAGCATTTAAGCTGCAGCGAGGCAGCGGGCTGTGTCTCCAAGTCTGTGGGTGTTGGAAAGCAAAGGCCTAAAATTAGCGGCGTGGAAAATATGATTCCTTTCGGGAGCGTGCTGCTAGGTCAACCCAGGTAGAAGAGCCCTGAGTTTGGCTGGGGCCAGACCCTTCCCTCCCTGACCCCACCAGCATCCTACCGAGCTTGTTGAACAACTGCAGGGCTTCCAGGGGAGCTGTCTAGGGAAAGGATTGGACCTGGAAGATTTATAGTTGGGATTTTCAAGGGAGCCTAAGTGGATGAGATTTTATAGCCGGTATTGCTCAGGAGGTCAGACCGCTGGTCGTGATAATCCCTCCTGCCCTCAAAGGCCATCAGTCTCAGGGAGGCCAGCTGTCACCCTCCACACTTTCTCCAAAGTTGGTCAAACTTCTCAAAAGCATCTGGCTTCATACCACAGGACATCCTAATGGATAAAGCGGAGCCGTCCAAAAGCAACATGGTGCACATTAAATAAATGGGGTTTGTAATTGGTTTTCAGATGGAGTCCTAAAAGGAGATTCCATTCCACATCAAAGAGCTTTGTTTCTCTTGGAGACCCTAAACGGCAGGTCTTGACCCTATCCCATTTAATGTACCCAGCAATGAGCCAGGGGAAAAAAAAAAGAGAAGATTCTGTTAAACCCTCACTAATAAATGTTGGAAGTGACACAAAGGCTGGGGAAGAAAAGCGGCCCTGGCAGAGCCCCAGTTAATGATATAGAGCCGGGGGTTTGCTTGGCAGCCCCGGGTCAAGTAAACAGGGTATTTTGGTACGGTCAAGTGTCAGACCATTCATCTCATTTAACTGAGGCCATCTACATGTTAGGCATGTGGGTCCTCTTCTAGCTCTGGGAAGGGTGGAGGCACCTCCAGAGTTTTTCGTTGTACCCTAGATGTCCCTTAGAGTGGGTTGAAGTGCCTCTGGACAACGCCTGTTTCTCTCTACTGACAGTGGGGACAATGTAGACGTCTCTCGTAGCTTCCTTAAGACATGTCACTCCTAGATGGCCAAAGCTGGGGAGGAAAGCCCAGCTATGGAGCCAGGGAATGCAGAGCTGAACTGCAGCCTCCGGTAAGCGATAACTCAGGAAGGCCCTGGGGAGATGGTAGGTCAGTGGTGAGCAACCCGTGACCCTCCGGCCAGCTTTGCGCAGGAAGGTTGTTACCCCTGTCCTTGGCACCGTATGCACCGTTCAGAAAGGGTGTGGAAAGATTGGAGGAGACTCAGAGAAGAGCCAGAAGACGACTAGTGAATAGGAGAGGGGAACGGCTGGCTGATGGCACCGTGACACGTGTTGGAGACCAGGGAAAGCTGCTCAGGGGTCTGGCCGGCTTTGCCCGGACAGCCCAGCCCAGGGGCAGGGTGGTGTTTGGAAGGAAGCGATTTGGTACTATTGCTGGATTCCTCCTCACTGGGTGTTTTGGAAGCAATTAACTCCAAACCATCTTTTTTTAGGGTGATGTGATGCATCCTGCCGTGCTTCTCACAGAGGATCAAACAGGGTCATGAACTGTAAAAAATGCCTAAGAAACACCTACTTTACCAAAATTTTATCATCTCTGCAGGCGCACGGGGCCCTGAGGAGAAGCAGACTGTAAGGAATGTGTGCACGCGTGTGCAGGGGGAGGGATGGGTTTTTTAGGATGTTTTTTTAGAAAAACATCAGCCTAAAGGCTCACAGCAGTCTTGAAATTTGGAGCATAAGTGAGGTACGAGCTTTCCCATCACAACAAGGTGCCCGTGAAGACCCTGGTACCAAACGGGTTAGGGGACCTGGGAGAGGCTGGAGGTGCTGGAGAAGAGGAGGTCTGGGGTGCGGTGTGGGTGGGACCGGCATCCCAGGCAAGGTGGGACTGCGCAGCACTCGCGTCCACGGCTCACTCCATTGCATCCCTTTTAAAACCACAGCCTAAAGCCAAACATCACGTCTGTAAGCAAGCGGGATTTTAGTTTGGGTTCTCCCTAAATCCCCGGAGCCGGTTTCCCTTTGGAGAGCAGCGTGGGGGCTGCGGCGTAACGCGCTGGTTCACGGGGCGGGCAGGGAGGGTTTTTACTTGACTCCTTTGGACCCTGTGAGCCTCCAGGCTGGACTCCTGTGAAAACAGAAATCATTTGCGGATGTAAGGGAACCTGAAACAACTAGGAAAGCTTGGGGGCTGCTGACACTTGAATAAATCCACGTGTCCTGGTATTTGGTTAAACTGGAATCTGAATATTTGTGTATGTTTTTTACAACATTTACTTGCCTCAGGGAGCAATTTGTGGAGCTGAAATAATCCAAAAGCTTTTTTTTTTTTTCTTTCTCCCCCTTTTTTCTCTTTTATTTTTTTTCCCCCTGCCTGGTATTTCCACCCTCCAGGAAGCGAGAAGCCTTGAGAAGATTGGATCATGCATTATTTTTACCCTTGCAAATAGTTCCCAGACGCACAGAGCTCAAGCTGTGAAAAATGCACAGGGCAAGCCCTCAGCATGCACCAGCTCTTGAAACACCAACGGGGGAGCTGAGGCCGGACCATTCATCTCACGGGTAAAACCTCGATGGGGCCCCAGCTGGAACCACGTCACCTCGAGGTGCCTTGGCAGGAACATGACCCCGCTTTTCTGGGACATCACCCTCTCTGCATTGCTCGAGCAGGAAGATGCGTGTACCAGGGTTCCTTCGAGCTGCATTTCCAGTCTCTGAGGAAACCTGGCTTCCTGACAACGGGGCTTCATCTGCTTATTCTGTGTAACGCATAACCTCCGTAATATTACACACGGTGTGTTTAACTGCTTGGTTTACTCCGGGAAGCATTGCCAAGTGCAGCTAGTCCGTTGACATATCATTTGCATGATAAACTAGTGTATTTTAAGCCACAAGTAGGATGCTTCTGTGAGCTATGTCTGCACTTCGCACGCCACCGGCAGTAGAGTGTCTTCCCTCTTAGAGAATGGAGCCCCACATCACGCCCGGAGGGGAAAGAGTGATCCCTTCTTCCAGGAGGAGGAGCAGAGCCTCACGGCTTGTCTACCTCAGGGACTGTGTAGCTCTTCTGAAATAAATTCTTGGCTAGACATTCTCTTTGGATTAAAATTTACTTTTTTTTTTTCCCCCCTCAGAACCTCTATTCTTGTTTGGATAAGATTGGAAATGATGCTTTTTGCCCCGGACAAAGGTGTTTGCAGTGCTGTGTGACCAAGCCCCCGCTGCAAGGAGCCCGCAGCTCCGACCTGGGCAGACCTTCGCATGTGCAAGTGTGTTGCTGCACGGGAGCAGACCCAACCTGCCTCTCCTGGATCCCCACTCCTCGACCCTCCCACAGACTCCTCCTTCTGGCATCATGCGTCTGCGTGTGTCTGCACCCTCTCCTACCTTTTGGAGGTGGCAGACCCTGCTCTGGTGTTTGGCAGCCGCTACCAAGCAGGCATCGCTCCCTCCGTGCCCAGCTCGATGGGGCAGCGTCACCTTCCAGCTCCTCTTGCAGTCACGCAGCGCTCCGTGAAGCTTCGAGGCCTTTGAAAACCGAAGGCTGACATCTCGAGGTCTAATTTGACACATTTCCAACAGGGAAAGCATTTATTACATTAGACAAGTTGATGCAGCTCTCAGGTTGGGAATCGCACTTATTTGCCATAATAATGGTGCAAAGTCCTCTTCCTTTTATTGTGTTATCTCTCTTTAATCATGCAGAGATGGTCCCCAGTAATTTTAATCAAAGGCTCAAGCATCACTTATCTGAAGCCTAATGACTCAACTCAACGAGAGGAGAAACTTTGAAGAGCTTGTGGTCGAGCTGGGGGGAGCAGAAAAAGGACAGTTTATTTGAAACTTTTTTTTCTTTCTTTACGTGTGTCATTATTTCACCTGATTTTAGCTGGAGAACCTTTGTGTGTGTGGTGAGTGGCAAAGAGCTGGTCTTGCTGCTTTTCCTGAACGTGCTGCGTTTAGGAACGTGGCTGAGAGAACAAGACATACTTTCACAATGGAAAAAGCTGGTGTGGTCAAAATTGTTCTTTTCTACAGCGAAAAATGCCAGCTTGCCTGAATCTTCTTCCTTGCTTGATGAGAACATTTGAAAGATATTTGTCTTGCAGTGAATCCGTCTACCTTCAAATGCCGTTTCTAACAAGGAAAGAGAGGGTCTTTTTTGGCTTAAACCAGAAACCCCCAAAACTTGTAAAAAAAACCCCGAAGAGGCTATAAAAGGAATTCACATGAGGTTTGTAAATAGACTCCTTCTTCTCCTGATTTCTGCTATTTTCACTGAAGTAGCTCATTGTCTATGTTGGAACTGAACTGTTCTGCTTTAGATTTCTCCATGGGCAAATCCCATGGAGCTCCTGACACAAAGGCCGTCTCTCTCCACCTGGCACAAAGGCTCTGCTTGGGATTTGCTGTGGTATAAACTCTCTGTAGGTCAAGATTATCAAAAGTGGGTGTCCTGATTGCCGTGAATTCTGTCTCCAGCTGCCAGGGGCAAGGAGGTTTTCAGTAATTTGGCTTTTTTTAGGTTGTCTTGGCCACAACGAGAAGAAGTGAATCCTCCAAAATTGCAAGTGCTGTTTGAACGACTCGTCCGGGTAGAGTAGAGGTTTCCTGATGGCAGGTAAACAGCATCGCTCCTGCTTTCCAGCCAGGGAAATCAGTGCATGGAATCAGCGTATTGTTTGAGGATCAAAATGTTGGAAAGAAATCGCAGCTTTCCAAGGCTCCATACAACACAGAGATCCTGAGAATTCTGGGCTGCAGGTTTTTGCTGTCCATCCCTGCAGGACCTCCTGCCTGAGGAGCCCAAACCTGCCTTCTAGGATGTTTTCCGGGCGTTAAGCAGAGCCTGGATGACAGCATCCAGCGGGTGCTCTTTGCCGTGCAGGAGCCTCACCAGCCCAGCCCAGCCCAGCCCAGCCCAGGAAAAGAGGGGTTCTTTTCAACGCCAAAGCCATGCAGGGGCTGCTTTTAAAAGCAATTGAAACTAAACCGGTCACTGCTCTGAAAGCGTCCGTGCTTTTGCAGTGAAGCGTCTCTCCTCAGTTCACCGTGGTTTTGCAGACTCCCCTCTCCGAGCCTCTCTGCACGCCGCAGCAAAACCCTCTCTTCTTCGGTGCTCCCAACCAGTGCCTGTAGGGTCCTGCCCTCCTCCAGGAGAGGCTGCGGTTTGGAGGTGATTTGTGGCTGCTGGCGAGTCGGAACCAGTGGGAGCGCCCGGGGCGGAGATGGCTGCCTGATTTGCCATACTGGTAAGCACGAGCCAAACGCACCCAGCGACGGCAGATGGCTGGAGCGTTCCCTGTCGCAGTGCATCTCCGAGCAGATGGATGCTATATAAACATTTCACAACTGTGGTATTATTATTGATGCAATTACTATTAATGCTATTTGTAAGTATTATATGAACACAAACACAGCGCTGTAATAACGAACACAAAGCCTACTTAGCGTGATTGCTGGTCTAATAATTAATGACGACTATCAGTAAGACTATCTGCTGTTACAATGAAGGATGCAGCGGCAGCACATCTTGATTTCCAAAGGAGGGTTTGGGAAGAGAATAGCGTGATGAGCCAGAGCCCAGGGAAAGCTGTGGGAGTTGGAGGACGATGCTCAGCTTCAGGGAAAACTGTCACGGCAGACAGAAAACCAGGGCCATTGGTGAATTGTGGGTCCTGGGAGAAGCAGTCTGGGGCTGTGGGTGTTTTCAGGCATTATGGCTCTCCACCGGCCATCTCTGAAACAAGCTTTGCAGCTTTCTGGGCTCGGAATTCAAGGTGGCAGAGCATCTGGGCTAGAGCAATTTGAAGTGTATGGCTTGTGCCTTAGTGCCAAAGAAAAAGCATTAATTGAAGGATCTCGGACCTGCTACTTGCCTGCGCTCTCATTTCAACTCTGCTTCTGACCTGCTGTGTGACTTCCCATAAATCTGTGCCTCCATCTGTCTGTCTATATTTATTGCAGTCTTTTTTGGGCCAGGACTTGGCTATGCGCCTGTGTGCAGCCCCTAGCACAACAGGGTGCTCGGTCTAACCGGGACCTCCAGAGCCCGTAACAACCTGCTAATGAGATGACTGGAGATCCTAGCTGAAGCTTGGGGCTTGATGGTGGGCCAGGGGCAGGATTTGCCTGCCCTAACCCGAAACACTGATAGGTGTTCACGTCTCAGCTAGTTTCCACAGCCCAGTGTTTACCTTAGGGCTGACTGCAGTATGAGAGAATGTCTTGGTTTTCTGGTTTTTTTTTCTCCCTAAGGACTATGGAGAGGGCTGAAGGTGTATAACTTGAAGTGCTTCACTTTCCTGTGCCCAGGCTAGGGTGAATGAAACTCGTCCAAAGTCTGGGTTTGAGAGAAGGCGCCCATTTTCCCCCTTAAGGTGTAAAACTAATACAGTGAGCTTAGAAGTGGCTAATTTTGCCGATATACACAGAGTAAAAAGCAAGTCTTTGAGTACCTTCTTGACCAGAGTGTCGTGCAGTGGCATGTCCTCTGGTGTGTCAATCCCAGGAGGTGGAGGGGTCTAAGCACAAGCTCTCAGCAGGCCAATGAGCATCCTTTGAAGGCCATTACGTGTCATGAAGCTCCTAAAGCTTCCTTGTACCCAGACCCCTTCCCTGGAGGGTTGTGCAGCCCTGGGACAGGTTCCTGTGAGAGGTTGTAGAGCTGCCATCTGTGGAGATATTCAGCAGTTGACTGGATAGGTCCTGAGCTAACACTGAAGGTAGCTGACGTCCTCTGAGAAGCAGGTCAGACTAGAGACCTCCAGAGGTCCCTTCAACCCAAAATTCTCTGACGTGTAAAAAACCCTTTTTGTATGCACCTGAATCTTAAGGCATTCATATACTTTAAAAAAAATCAGGTCTAGACCTTTCTGCGCCAATAGATCTCTTTGAAAAAACCCCGACTAGCCTGCGAATGGCTTTAGAAAATATTTCCCATTTATATACATCAAATGCAATAAGGGAGTTGGAGGTTCCTGCCCGATACAACAACACGGGGAAGATTCATGGTGCGTGCTTTACCCCCCAAAGAACGTCTTGGCTTCCCAGCGCTTTGTTAATGTGCATTGATTATGTTCTGAGATGTTTACTGCACCGTTAAAGTCAGTTAGGGATTTATTGGGCTGGCTTTAAATACTGAAAGCGAGATATTTCCCTGACCCACTTGCGAGGTGCCTGAGCCTAATGCCGAGGTTCGGGACGGGGAGACTACAGTCCGGTGGGGAAAGCCCTCCCAGGAAACTTGATTTTGAAGGTAACAAAAGGGTTAAACAGAGCTTGTTCAGGCACATCACTGCAAGCCCAAGAGTACACAGGAATCGCCTAATTTCCTCTTCCACCCTGCTTAATCAGAGATAATAACAGGATAGCAGGAGGAATTCAGAGCCAATGAGGACGAGTGCCGTAAAACAAAACAGGCTGTGCGGGCAGAGCCCGGCTCTTCGCGGTGATGACGGGGAATGAGGGATTTTTCGCTGAAGGATATCCACTGAAGATCAATGGGACTTGGCCGCCTGCCTCCCGTCGTAAATTTGAATGTCTCGCCTTAGATTCAGACGATTATTGGTGAGGCATGTTGGCAGTTTCCCTTCAAACAGAAGGGCGATGCCGGAGATTTTCTTAGAATTTAGGATTTGGCTCAACCCGAATCATGGGACGGGCCATTAGCCAAGAAAAATGTAAACCCTTTCTGGAAGGACCATTCATATTTTTTTGTGGGTTTTTTGGTTGTTTTTTATTGTTTTTTTTTTTTACAGTGCATTGCTGCAGAGGCATGCTTGGGGTTTCTAGCTGATACAGTAATAGTAATAATAATAGTAATAATAATAATGATAATAATGATAATGGTAAGACAGCGAGGTGTGCCCTGGCAGTTTGGTTCCTCCCAGCACACGGGCCAAGCTGTGAAGTTTGGCTCCCTGTGGTCCAGGGAGCTGAGCTCTGTGGTGGTGCTCAGATCACAAACCAACCTTAGCATTTCCATTTGCTTTTGCAACCAGACTTTGGCTGTGTTTGGAGCACGTGGAGTCCCCATCTCCTACCGGCGGACCGTTCCACCAAGATGTGCAATGAAATCATGTAAACCTGGGAAGACTGAGTGGCGCTCAGGTGAGTCCCACACTGTCAGACATCACTCGGATGGCTCCTCCTCCATACGCCAGCACTGTTTTGGTGGCAGATCTGCTGTAATCAGGCCAGCTTAGGGACTGCTCTAATTTACATCACTTGGCTACGGCCCCTGCACAACGAGCTTGGAAGCACTCCTGCTCTGCCAGTCCCAAACGCACATTGATGCCAAGTGAAAACATCTGCACGAAGGACTCAATAATGTCCTGCAAGCACCATCGCTCTCTGAGGTAGGGATTTCCTTTAATGCAGATACCTCAGCTGTGGGACCCCCTTCCCTCCACCCCACAGAAACCTGGGCTGCATCCAGCAATGAGGGGAACCAAAACGGACTTGAGGGAAAGGACGAGGCAAGTCTCATTTAGCTTTTCCAGTGGAAAGGAGAAAAATTTTAGCAGCAGAAAAAGGAAAAGAAAAAACCCCACCTCTCAATAAGGAGCTAAAATTAAAGCCAGCAGCGTGAGGAGAAGCCCCGAGCCCCCCAGCTTTCTGGGTCTGGATCCCTCAGGTTTCATCACCTTGAGGTCCTGCGGGAGAGAAGCACATTTCGCTGCGGCGCGGGATGGGTTTGGGTACCGTTAGAGCAGGTCTGACCTGCTGAGGTGGGAGGGCAACGGCCGGTCTTGCCATCTCGGAAGAATTCAAGGAGAAAAACGAGTTTATTGCTCTGGAGGGAGGAGTTCAGGATGGCTCTCCTGGAAGCGGGGTTGGCGGCGATAAATCAGCTCTCAGCCCTTTCACAGGAGGGATGTGCTGCAGCGTGGCTGGGCAATGGTCCTCCCAACTGCAAAGCTGTGGCCGTGCACAGATGGCTACGTCTCTCCTTCCATCCCACCTGAGCAAATAACCCCTCTCGGAGACAGAGAGGGCCATATGGAGGGGGCAGCCCACGATTTACCCAGGGCCGGCGCTCGGCGCGGTGCGGAGCAGGGGTGAGGGCTCCGGGCCAGGCTCTCAGCTGCGATAGATTAACGTCACTCCATCAGTGTCAGGAAACACATGCTGGATTATACCAGCCCTTTGGTTTCCAGCTCCTGAGGCCCCGCTCGGGTACCGGCAGCTGAACGGCCTCCGGATTTCTGGAGCTGGGGAGTCTGCGAGTGGTTTTGAGCGTTCACCTCAGTGCCTGCGTTGGAAATGCTGGTCCAACACTTTAAAACAGATGCTGCAGTCTGGGGAGGGCAAGCTTTAGGTGAGGTCATGGGATACATTGAATTTGAGATTTTTTTCCGTGAAAACAGCCTTGTTCTACTGGTCTTCTGTAAAAATTGATATTTCTGCAAGATCTCTCCCGCTGCAAGTGTCAGTTTTGCTGGAAGTGTTCATTTCTTTTCTTGAGGAAAGCAAGAATGAAATACTTCCCCCTAGGCTGATGTTAAACTGCTTTGTCTGAGTTGCCACAAGTGGAGCTTTCTGGGTAAGAGTTGTCACCTGAAATGTTTCTGACAGAAAAATCAGAGTGGATTTAGTCAGAGTATTTTGCGAATTCATGTTGCATTGTGACAATGAACAAAGAAACCTCTGCACCACACCTGGCGTTCCGCCTTTCGGCATTTTTAAATTGAAATGAGCCTTAATTCGGGACTCCTTTTTTTATAGACACTTAATTCCTTTTTACTAAACCACACACACGCAAATGTGAAAAAAACTCGAGTGTTTTCAGTCTAAAGAATAGATTTCATTCCTATCAAAATGGTTTTCTCCGCATTATTTGTATTGTTTGTGGCCAAAGGAGAACTCAAGTACCGACGTGCCTGAGGAGAGATGCTCAACACCACGACCTCCTCTTTGGCTCAAGGACCGGGGTGGACTATTTTGCCTCCGTGGCTCAGGCTCCCGGGATGCCAGCCCAGCCTTGGTGGCTGTCCCACAGCTTAACGGCAGCGTGGGCAGAGGCTGATGTCTTGCTGTGCCAAAACGAGCTGTTTTGACATATCTGAATGGAAATTGCATGGGATTTCAGTTCTGCCTGCTTTTTTTTTCTCCTGCGTGTTTTGAATTTTCTGTCCTCATTTGGGACAAGCAGTTGTCAAAACATCAGTGTTGGATTTTTATTGCCTCTTGTCGCTCTGATGACGCGCTGATTTGCTCCCTCGTATCACCCAGGCTTGAGTGATTGGGTGCACTTTGTGCTGCAGGGAGACAGACAGCCTCGCTCCTGGCTGCCGGCTGCTCCCGGGAGGGCTTTTCCCACACCAGCCTGGAAATCACCTGCTTTTTACTCATTTTTTGAAGGCAGGTGCTCTGCAGTCTCCCCCCTGCCCAGGTCTGGCAGCACAGCCCTGCCTAGGGCTGCCTCACCAGTGTCTGGTCTAACCTCTGCTGCCCACACCTGGGAATGGTGGGGAAAAAGCACTGCCCGAACAAGCCCCAGCGCAAGACCATGAGGAAGATGGAGTGAGGAGCTGGGCAGGTCTTTCTTGGGTGGCTCTGGCTTGAATTGTTCCATTCCAATGGCAGGGTGGGCAAAAAATCCCCCAGCGCACTGCCAAGTGCAGCCAACCCATTTCTTCCAAAGAAACTTTTTTACACAGTCTGCCTCTATCCCCCAGTTAAACAGGGGGGCTTGGAAAGTCCACGGCATCAAATTCTCCAAATTAATTTATTTTCAAGCTGGGTGGAGGTAGCTGCGGGCAGAGAACTGCCTGACCTGGATTTCCACTCTCCCTTGGCTGGAGAGTTTTGCTCTGCTGATGCCTAATTACATCCAGGCAAATGTTATTCGCGGAGCTAGGCTCCAATCTCAGCTTCTAAATAAAGCTGTTTGCGTGGTGTGGAGGAAGAGGAATGAACGGCCACAGGACCATTAACGCTGGCATGGGAGTTAATGAGTCCTAAAGAAATCCTGCATTTCACCGGCCGCTTGGCGGAGTGGACCTGCTTGTAACAGTGGTCTATCGAACTGTGTCCTTTCCCTCCTCTTTTTAAAGTTCTTTAATATTTTATGAACATTTGTAGGGCAAGACATTAGCTTCCTTCTCCACACCAGCGCTTCATAACTTACTTGCCATTTTTATTGCACATTAAATGCTTTATGGAAGTGATCGTGAACCCTTCAGAGGTGCTTTCAGTGCAAACTTTGTCGACGTCCCCCCTAGACACCGACAGCCAGCGGTGGGATGTGTTGCTCGGTGGTGTACCTCTCTCTTCACATTGTAGGTGGCATCTAAAAGTCTCCATGAGGTCCCTGTTCAGCTGCCCCCGGCGCACAGGCAGTGAATTCTCTGCTCTGGGGAATTGCCTGGGCTGGGGCTCGCGCTGTCCTCCCAGCGGGGAGGCAGAGGCAGGCAGGGGAAGATGTGGCGTTCGCTAGATGTGAGCTCGGGTTTGCTCAGGAAGGGATTGCCATCGGAGGGGCAGCATTAATGGGGATGATGGATGCGCACAGTGGTGCGTCCTGACACATCTGAAACCGCGGCAGCCAGGGGAGAGCTAAGCTGGGGTACCCGTGGTGTCTGTTTCCTCCTAAATGAATCCTAAATTGGCAGTGATGTAAAAGGGAGGGAGACAGGGATTTCTGGCTGTGACCCGTGTGTCTGTGAGGTTATTTTGGCACTCCGCAGGGAGCCAAAGCAGTAGCAGGTTTTGCTACTGCTTCCTCTTTGAGGTGTTTATGATCCACTGGACTCTGCGCTGAAATTACAGGTGGGAGAATAGGGTTGTGATGGAGGAATGGACCAGGACAAATGTGAATGCCAACATCTGCCTTTAAATCTGGAAGATAACTTGTTTGATTGTTCGTGTCTCTTTGACTTCACCTTCCAGCTCAGGGATGCACGGCAGGCGGGAGCAGCTGGGCAAAGAGAAGCTCCAAGAGACTATGAAGAGAACGTGGGAGTGTGGAGAATGGTCTTTAAAATACACAAACACAGGTATTCACGCTGGAAATGTCATCCTAAGAGTTACCATGTTTAATACCGACAGTGGCGTGTACCAAAACTCGTGTCCCGTTGCTTCCACATGTCACCTGCAAGACCTTGCTGAGAAAGGGGAGCCGCAGAGGGACCTGAGCCCGCAAGGATGGGTCCCTGTGCCCAACTCTGGGCTTCACCTTCTTTTGGATGCCGTACCCCAAATTTGGCACTGAGAATTTGTCACTAAAGGGTGTGTGAGCAGAGTATGAAAAGCCAATTTGCTGAGAGGGACCCCGGCTGCTTATTGTATCTGGTGAAACCTTCAGCAGCACCTCAGGGGAGACACAAGCTTGAAATCTTAATTAAAAAGCAGAATCCAGGGTTTCATGCTAGGCTGATATTGTGACTCTCTTCCCTTTATGGACAATTCTTATGCAAGCTCCTACTGTGTCTGTGGAATTGCTAATTTAGAGGAAGCTACAGATTTGAGCAGTGCAGGGCCTGTGTCAGCAGTGTCTAACGTCAGGAGAACGAGGTGTGTGCTGATCCCTTTCATCGGTAGGAACTTTCTTTTTATTTCTCCCAGTCCTTCCGTTCTTGTCATCTACTTCAGACACCACTCAAAGGAACATTGTCACCTTCTGGGGTGTGTGGAGAAAGCACCGCTAAAACGAAGCGTCACCATTCAGCACTAAAACTACGGTTATGGCCAAGAAGTGATAAGGTCTGTCTCAGCAAATGACACCACGTGTACGCTCCCCAGTGCTGAAGTCCCCTTTGGAAATTTGCAGGTGGAAGGGGACAGAGATTTTTGGACACGTGCACAAGCCCCTCTGACTGAGAAGGCTGAGGACAGGATTTGAGAGACCCGTGGTTTATTTTTTGCTTTGATACAAGCCAGGTGGAGACTTTGGAAAGCCAAGCTGACGTTGTCAAATCTGGCCCAGGCTATAACCAGCCTGATGTGACAGAGCTGTCCCACCTCCAGCTGAAAATGGACTGAGGATACCAGCCTCTAGAGAGGGCTGGCTTTCCTTTCATGTCTTCTTAGAGACATAGAAACTCCTCTTTTGATGCATAACTTTGACAAATGTAACTTCATTGCTTTAGTTTCTCCATCTCTGCAAGAAAATAAAAGCATCTGTCCTATGAGACCAGAGATTTAGAAGGCACCTGGTAGTGATGGGCAAGCTTAACAGGCCCTGAAAGTGCAGTTCTTTGGGATGGTCCTAAGAGGAACGCAACCAGAATTAGGAAGATTTTAAGGGCAGGCTGCACCTTACGAAGATAGACGGCCCCAGGGAGACCAATACCCCCTTCATGTCTCCCTTGGGCACCCAGACCCTGTCACACACCAGCCTTTGGCCAGGCATGACTTGCACTTCCTCGCAGAGATTCAAGAAAGATTTGAGTTCAGCCAGCAACAGATGAAATTCAAGATAACTTTATCTCTCCCCTTATGGAGGAAGGACTTTTTCAGACAATGCCTAATTCAATTGTGCAGCTCACTGCCAGGGCCAGTGGAGACCAAAAGCAGAAATGGGTTTGAGAAGTCATTAGACAAATATGTACAGAAAAGGGCCATCAAGGGCTTTTAAACACCGGTTACTTACAGATACATCTTTTGGCTCAGGAAGGCTCCGAGCTGCAGATCGGCAGGATCGGGAAGGGTTTATGGCCACACGCCTGTCCAGTTCCCGCGCTGGCCTACGGGAGACTGGCCTAGATGGACTTTTGATCTGATCCAGGAAGCTCATCGTTATACCCTTATCACAAACGGCCTCTGCTAGATCATTAGAGATCAATCCAAATGGGAGCTGGAAGGAAATTCGGGTTGGAGCTGCCTTTGATGCTAGTTCCTTGCAGGAAGCCAAGCCACAGCCCCAGGGTTGGATGCAATTTGGGTCTTTCCTCTCGTCCCAGAGCTGCTCAAACTTCATCCCTGTGACCCGGCTGTGAGGATACAGCCCACGTGTTTGCAAAAGCTGCAGATCCGTGCACGGAACTGAAACTCTCTCCCTTGAGCACAGCGGAGGGGCTGGTGGGCACGGTCCTGCGTGGGCTTTCGTTGGGGACTGTCAGTCACAGGGGTCCAGGACTACGTGATCATCTCCAGGCTGCAAAGAGCGAGAAGACAGGCGCAGGCTGGTGTTAGGTACTCGTGCTCAGAGATGCCATTTCCAGACAGAACAGGCCAGCGGTGAAGTGAGTTGATGGATTAGTCTATCATCTCAGTGAAGCGAGGTTTGCGTCTGCCTAAGGGCATGGCTGTAAATGAGCCCCTAATGGATTCTGCTCCTAAAACTTCCCCGTAATACAGAAATAGCTGCATCCCTTAGAAGTGGGAAAGGGAGGCAGAGACAGGCTTTGAGTTACACTGGAGGGAAGAGATGATGGAGCCCCAAAGGCTGGAGAAGAAACCGCTCCTGAAGCAGCCTGCGTCAGCCTGGGCGATGCTGAAACTGGTTAGAGACCGTTAAATGGGAGATGTGGTCATGCCCTCTCCCTCACTCCAAACCCTGCTTGCTATAATAAAACCCTCTAGCTTACTTGTCCCTCTCAATCCTCACCCCAAAGGAACACCACATTTGGGATGAGGAATGCACCTTCCCCTGCCCCATCACCCGATCCCATTATCCTCCCCTCCTTCCCACCTCCCTGCACCTCAGGACCCCCAGTTTACCTCCATTACGGGACGGGAGCAGGTGGTGGCCTTGGCACGTGGGACACCACGTCCTTTGCCAGCCAGGACGCTGCTCTCCTTGAGCTCCCTCCCGCACAGCCACCTCCGCATCGCCTCCCCATTAAAGCAGCCCTTGCTCTCCCGCTGGGTTAAACGGAGGGAGACTGGTGCTGCTGTTTCCCTGCGCGCTCAGCGTGGCTTGGGACTTGAAACGCTAATAGTATTGCAGCGCTCGGCAGTGTCTGCAAACAAACAAATAAATGGTGTCTGCTCCGTGATGACTTGAGCTTCCCACAGCTTTCGTTGGGTTTTGAGCTGGATGGACAGAGGCAATCCTGACCACGCAAAGAACTCAGCCTGGAGACACCACCACCACCACCACCAGACACAGCGGAGGCTGCGGGGTCCGTAACTGCAGGAACAGGTACGAGGTGCTGGTGGGCAGCTCTCTGTGCTGGGGGAAGGCTCAGGCTGGGTCTTGTCCTGTGCCTCGTGTTAGCCCTTCTAAATGAATTTGGTATTCAGGAGGGTCTCTCTTGATGCCTGTTTTTTGGAAAATCTCTAAATACATCCTCAGAAAAGTGCAAGAGCCTCTGTTGTGAGGGCAGAGAGAGGCTCAAACCCACCCTGGGCAGGGCAGGGCCCCAAATCCCTGGGTCTTGCCCATCTCTCCGGTGAAGCTCAGCGTTTCTTGCCTGTCCATATGGTGCAGCGAGCCCAAACCTGTTGAACAGACCCTGGGTGTGACCTCTGATCCATCCTGGCCACCTCGCCTGAGGGGTGGCATGGGTGTCCCAGAGCATCGCAGAAGCGGCATAGCTCCCTTCACAACACATCTCAACTCTTCTCAGCTCACAGCCCCGGTCCCTCAAGACCGAACAGCTGTGTAAGCCCTGGTGAGGTGTGGGCTGGGATTTGGGGTGGAGGCACGTTAATTATGGGAATCCCAATAAAAGCCTGCCTGAGTGACGTTTTCCGTAATAACCGGTGCATGCAGGGACTGCCCCGGTGCCACGCTGCACACCCAGCACACCCGTTACCGCAGGGCACTTTGCACCAGTGCCACCAGAGTCTCCGCCAGAAGCTAGGGGCAGCCAGGAGGTGTCGGGCCCCCCCCGATGGTCTTGTTCCCACTGCCAAATAACTCGAGAGCACGGCGAGGAAAGCGAGTGGAATGCCACGAGGCAACACCCCGTCCCCTCAACCCAAGTGATGCGTGAAACTTTGGGCTCTCTCCCAGTAGCTCCAGAGCTCGGGTGAAGATGAGCATGCGTTCATGTCAAAGGTGGGGAGAGGTGGAAGGGTCCATGCTGAACCGACGGAGGCAGATTCAGTCGGTGGCCCTGAAAATCGCCCCAGATACGCAGGACGTGGGGAGAAAGGCTTCGCAGCTGCCACCTCCACCTCGCAGAGGGGTTCACAGCAGCAGGCGGTGTGGGGCGCGCAGAGCCATCGCAGCAATGCCCTCTCGTGGGGACTTCTTCAGCTCTTGAGCTCAATCCCCTCCTGGAATAAGCTGGAGCTTCAGGATGCTCCAACTAGGGGAAACTTCATTGGGGCAGGGCTGGTTTCTTTGGTTTTTTTCTTTTCCCCTTCTGCCAACGTGCCTGTCCGTCAGGGTTGTGATTTTGTTTTCTTCCCACAGTCCTTTCACTCTTACCAACACCAATGATTTCTTTCCAAGCCAGAATAAAATCCCCCAAACACGTGGGATTCTCCAGCCCTGGTGGGACTCGAATATAGGTCATCCACGTCACCTGCCCTAAATGCAGGGCTGTGCCTTCCTCAGCAGCTGAGCAGCGATGCCAAACCCCTCTGTGCAGTGATACTGGTGCAGGGATGAGTGGAGCTGCTTCTCCTCTCTTTCTGCTGAGGTCCCACTGGCCTGACAAATATGAGAAAATCAGGCTGTAACTTGGGGCAAGGGGTAGTTCATTTGATATCTTCCTGGAGCAAAATAGTGGAGAAGACAGGGGTAGCTGCAGGAGCGCAGGTGGTGCCTCCCTTATCCCAGCAATGCCGTGGGGAACAAAAACCATCCCGGTTCAAGTCAAGATGGAGAGAGGACGGGACCTGAGCGGCCCAGCAGCCCCTCGGCAGCCCTGGAGCTGCTTTCCAGCCCTGCTTCCTTTTTCCCAGCCCTGCACGTCTGCTGCTGCTGCGGTTTGCCTTTCAAATGGGTGAGCTCCCGCAGCTGCAGAAATTGCCCTTTGCTGCTCAGCCGGTGCCAGGCTCAGTCCTGGCTCTCCCTGCGGCCACGCCACCCTCTCTTGAGCCAAAAATGTAGTTCAACAGGGAGAAAAGACTTCTGTCACTGCTTGTAGGTCACAGGAACGATCTTGGGTCTTGTGCAAATTCTGGCAGACGTTACCTTGCAAAGACTCTTTTTTAAACTGCCAAATGATTTCCTTCCATCATTTTTACGGCCTTGCAACCGTGCGCAGGTCTCGATGCGTCTCAACGGGAGGTGGGAAATCCAGCTCGCGCTTCGCAGTAAGCGCCTGATTCATCACTGTTAATTCCCTTTGCCATTTGCCATAATAACAATAATCAGAATGAATTAATTTGGTGTTAGTGGAGGAAGAACACTGAAACTGCTTGGGAATGGTGCTGCAATCAAATAAGGTCCGTGACAATTCGCAGTAAGATCTCTTTATCGCTTTAATAGCTATCTGCCTACCTCTGACTACATTTTAGTCTCAAGGACGGACTATCGTATTAATACAATTTATAGTTAGCCTAAAATGTTCCATCTTGTGCAGCTTGTTCTAAATATTTTAGTAAACACAAAGTGGATTTCTTCCTTTCATCCTCCCTTAAAAGGAAGCAGAAGATGATGAAAACTCTAGTTTCCCCCACAATGAACGTACCTTTTTATAGCTTATTGGGAATCAAGCAAAATATCTCAATTAGATGATGGTGTGCAGCGGCTTCTTGTTTATGGGGTGATAACTCTGGGCAGATGCAAACAAACTCTCTGGGTATACGGCCACAATGTTTATCGGCCAAAGTTCTGTTCAAATGAGGCTAATAGGAAACACCATCAACTTATTACTAACAGTAGATAAAGGTCAGAGCTAATAAAGGACGTGGACATTTCAAATGGGACTTGGGTGCCAGATTTAGGGTCTTGTTTAAAGTAGATGCTCAATGCCCCCCCGGGAGGCTTCCCCGGCTGCACGGTGCCTTGTTGAGGTTCACCCCGCTGGCAAGCCTGGAAGGAGGGAGGACAGCAAGCACAGGATGCAGGGGCTGTCACCTCAGCTGAGATGGGACCCGGACCCTGAGTGATAACGGGGGGACAGGAGTGAGGGTGCTGGATCTGTCCTGGGCACGCTGCTGCCTTGGGCCTATTCAGGCTTTTTCGTGATGCCCCAGGACGTTCTTTACTAAGTCAGCTGCTGGCGCTGCCCATCTCCTCTGCGTTTTGTGGAACATCGCTGGTCCCGTCTCAGGAGGATGGTGACCTGGTGATGCCCAGCAGAGGTTTCTCCTTACACAGAGGAGGTGTGAAGCTGTCCTTTGAGTGAAGGGCTTTGTTTTCACCCTTGTGCTTTGCAGGGAGAAGAGGCTGGATGGGAAGAAGTGCTCTGACTATGGGGAGATCTCAGAGAAACACAGCACATGCGAGGACCAGCTGAGCCAGCAGCCCTCTTTCAGCATGAGAAACCTCTTCCATAGTAAGTGATAGGCGTGTCCGGGCTTCTGATTTGCACCAAGACTGTGCAGGAGCCCTGCTACGAGGTTTACATTAGGTCCCCATGAACTGGCCTGGAGCGTCTCCCCTTTTACGAAGGTTCCCCAGCCCCAGACAGCGAAGCAGCCGGTGGAAAATCATCCTGCAGCTCTAGGTTTAGCCCCAAGCCACTCCAGACTCTTGTCTCTATTTTATTCCCGTCATTCAGAGGCAAACTTCATGGGCGAAATATGAAAGAAACAAATTAGAATTGCCTCAGTGGTGTGACAGCGGGGAGAGCTCTGAGTTGGAGAATCTGAATGGAATGATAAATCCCATCACTTAAACCGCGTAATGAATTTTCCTGGAGATTTGTCTCAGTGTAAAGAGAGGGGGGAAAAGTATGAAATTCTCCTCCGATTTTGCAGAGGCAGCTCTGACTGAAAAGTGTAAATCTGAAGAGTTTGTGCCTGCAGCGCATCCAAATAAGTTCCCCTGCCTTCATAGTCCTGGGTGCAATTTTCAGAGAAATGTCAAATCATCTTTGCCCCCTCTGGCATTTGGTCTAATAACATTATTTTGTCCAAGGAGCCTGAAGAACCAACGTATTCCAGAAGTAATTCGGCAGCTAAATATAGAAAAGAGGATTTTTTGCATTACAAGAAAACATTTTTGTGCTGTGAGGAACTTCTGCAGGGGTTGGAAAACCCTTCGCCATTGAGTTGTTGGGTGACCTTGGATAGACCACTGCCCCTCTCTGCGCTTGTTTCTCCTTCCCTCTCTGAACTTCTCATATATTTAGGTTTCAAGGTCTTTGGGGCAGGGCTCAGTTGTGCTGTGTCCCTCACAGCACACACCACCAGGCTCATCCAGGAACCTTCTAGACCAGCTGGTGGACTTGGAAATACCTTTAAAATTATTTTCTCACCTGTAATGTAGCTATACAATGTATGGGCCATGAATCAGATCGCTGCTGCTGCTGTAGTGTTAGGATCTCCAGAAGAGCCCGTAGGAGTGAGAGGCACAAGTCAGCACGGCTCCCGGCCTGGGAAGGAAGGACAGCAGGACACCGAGCCTTTCTTTGGAAGGTATGCGGTAAAACAGGTAAAAAAACATGAAAGACGCAGACTTTTCCTTAAAAGCAGACCCCAGTGAACTCTAAAACCCACGTTTAACGAATGACAACCCACAATATTTATACCGTTTCTCTAAAATATGTATTCTGAGACACGTGTGAATCATCTACAGATATTTTTTGATGACTTCGCCCAGTTCATTCCCATGAAGGCTGGACCTGGAGCAGGAGGCTGGGAAGTGACCCCAGGACCTCACCGAGCCTGGGGAGCTCCTGGCAGATGAAGACCTTGGTTTGCAACTTTCAAGCCCAGAAAAGCCAGGGTCTGTGTACAATGCAGCCCATTGCTGCCAGCAGCTCCCACCCTCCTTTCCACATCTGAATATTGAACTACACCATATTTTCTTTAAAAAAAAATTCCTTTTTTAAAGAGAGGCCCAAAGGAAAAAACCCCGCAAGTTGCCTCCCGTGGGAACGGAGTGCAGGGCATGAGTGAGCCTACAAATATGTGCTAGGAAAAAGCCATAAAAAATTATATTTTCCCTCAGGTAAAAGTGTAATGCTGCTCTGCGTTCAGACCATGTCGTCTGCCATCACCGCTCTTTTTATACAGAACCAGGGTGTTGGCTGTCCTGGCCCTACCCAGCCAGTGGGTCTGTGCAGAGACACAGCAGATTTCAAAGGAATCCTGAGGATTCTGTGCAAAAATGCACATTAAAAAAAAAAAAAGACTGATTCATTCAAATGACCTCCTCGGGCCGCTGACACAACATCGCCTGGCTACGGCTCACCAAAGGAAAGGCTTTCAAGCAATCTTCTGGGCTTCAGGGCAAGCAGTGCCCCCAGCTCCCAGCAGCAGTACCGTCCCTCGCTGCCCCCGCTCTCCAGCAATACTCGAAGCCCATCCATCTAGTCCCACAACGGACAATTACGGATTTGCTGCACGGGGTACATTAGTTACATTGATTTGGCTCCGCGGCACCAGCCGAGCTACCTTTAGCTTCACGCAGTACATTAATGGGAGCAATAGGCATGACAACTCTTACACACAAAGGCACCGGGCTACTTACAGCGGGTAAATGAACCTTGGAACTTACATAAAGCAGAAGGTAATGAAGAGTAATAGAAGTTTTAAGCAATTCATTTTCCTCTCTCTCTCTCTCTCACTCTCCTTCCCATCATCTCTTTTTCCCTTTTCCTTCACCCCTTCCCTCCAAGGGCTAAGGTCATCGCTGGAGGGCACATGTCTTGCCCTAAGGGGACGACATCCTCATCGCCACCACTGTTTCCACAGCCAGGGCTGAGGGTGGGATCGGTGTCACAGGAAGGGGAAGCAACTGAGCAGCCCCCCACTCCTCCAGGCTTCGTTGAATAAATATTTACACCCTAAAACTGCTTCAGAATATTGCAAAAAGAAGAAACGGGCAGGAAGTGCTTATTTTTAGTACAGACAATATTAAAAATGTTTTGGAATTCATAAATTTGAGACTTATAACAACAAAACCAATTTTTCCACCCCTTATTTTTCCTCTCTTTTGCCCTGGCTGGGCAATGGGAATGAGTCCTGGCTGGATATTTCTAAGTGGGTACTAACCCCATCTCTGCTCCTAGTCTTAGATCTTGGCTTAATGAACTTCCCATGGGGTGTATTAGAACTCATTGCTCTCATTAGCCTTTCAGGGTATGCACGTGCATGCGTGCATGCAAGCAGCTGCCTGCCTCCCTGCTCCATCATAAAAATATTTGTGTTGCTCCGTTTTTGACTGGTGAACACGGGAATGAGGTTTCAAGGATGATGCTTAGCCGTTCAGTGGAGACCTTGCCTGAGAAGTTGACCTAAGCCCAGCTGAGATGCTACCGAATGTCCCGGGCGGACAGTTACCGAATGTCGGAAGGAGGGTTTGTGTCTAGCTAGTGGGATGAGAAGGGCTTCACGCAAGGTTTTGTGTGGGCCAGGTCTCTAAGGGGCAGGAGGCTTTTGAGACCCAGGTGCTCCTCGTGGCTGACAGCTGCCGCATGTGACAGGCAGCTCTTCTGGTCGCCAGCGGCCCTGAGATTTACTGCAGCCTAACGCCACACTTTTTGTCTAAGCTGTGCTGATGAGCTGAGAGTGGTGATACACCTCCCACCCCAGCGATCTCACCCAGAGGGGAAGAAAAGCTGGGCCTGCAGTGGAATGTCTCAGCTGAGTGAAAATGGGAAGGCTGAAAGCCCACGGAATAACCTAGAAAATCACCAAAAAATGCCAGTGTAATTCTTTTCTGTTTCCTGAGCTATTGATGACCCTGGAAACCTCCAGATGTGGCGGAAACAAGTGTTAGGAAAATATTTCATTGCTCAGATGAATCTGAGGTCTTTAATTTTTATCCTTGATTTGGAGAGAGAATGTAAACAAGAAAATTCCCGTGGACTCGTCCTGGCTGCAGGGTTTCACCCACTCTCACTTGAACGCTACGGCTCTGGTCATGGTTGGCAAAAGCATCCCGGTGCCGGCAACCCCCCAAGTGGCAGCATCCCTGGACCGTGGTCTAACGGGTTAAACGCTGACCGGAGCACCAAGTCCCAGCTCTGCTCTCCCCCACCGCGTAAGCTGGAGCAGAGTGTGGCTTCCCATCTCCTCCTGGAGAATGGAGACGGTGGTATTGACGCAGACCGAGCTGTGAAACACGAGGGTGGTTTGTTGTGAAAACAGCTGAAATTTGCTCCTCTACCCAGGAAACGGGCGGCGTGGCACGAAGGATGGCGGTGCAAATTACGCCGTCCTTTATTTGGGCTTCAGATTATGGAACTAAAATTAAATTTAAACTCTTCGCAGAAAGGTAATTTTTCCTAATCACTCACACTGCTGCACAGATCTCTACAACTTGATTACATTCTAATTAGATTAATTGGATGGAGAATAATTTCTTGCTCCAAGAAGATCAAGTACAAAAGACAAGCAATTCTATAGACTCTGCAGGGTAAAAAAATCCAACAAAAAACCTCAACCCTCATTCAAACTTAAAAACCAAAGCACAAAATGCACAGTAATTAAATTGTTGAAGAATTTATGAGCTATTTGGATGAGCTGGAGTGGTGGATTTTTTCCCTTTCCCCCTCTTTCATCATTTTCCCTTGTGCTCTCCCTTTTTTTCTCCCGACCATAAAACGAGACGTGGAATTCCAATTCCTTCATTGATTTTTGAGATAAAAATTTAAGAAACTCGAGTAACAAAAGGTTGCACTCCCGCGTTCTGCATGCGAAATGGATCGCTTTTGTTACAGGGGCAGAAAATATTGACCTGTATAGTGCTGCGAGGTCTTTGGCCTGAATACTAATAGTCATTACTTACCAGAAAGGAACACGAGCCAAGGAGGTTCAGCAGCTCCCGATTGGCTTTGGCATCCCAACAAAGGCAGTGAGTGAGGAATGAGGGACTCTAAGAGCGGGTCCAGGGCTCAATTTTTCTGCCTGGACCAATGTGACCGAGCTGAGCTGCCTGTGAATTGATGGAGCGCAGCTTTTTTGCTGGATGCATCTGGGCGGTAGCACATGATCGTTTCAAAACAGGCTGCAATGTGCTGTTGTGTTCTGGATGTCCTTGCTGGATTCTTTCATTTGCCCTTTCCTGGGGCAGCACTCACCTTCGCTGGGCACGAGTTCAAGCCGAAGTGGGAGAATTCGTGGCTATAAATCCATCCCTCCCTGGGAGGCATGGTCACTGAACAGCGCGGCTCTTCGCTGCCGCATGCTCCGCATGGATGGAAGATGCTGGCCTGCAAACGCAGCCCGCTGGTGGCTGGGGACCCACGAGGGCTACAGGGAGACGCCAGCTGGACACTCATCCTTGACGCTCCTGATGTCTCTCAGCACTAGGATGAAAGGCGTCAGGGCCCGTTAACTTCTGGGAAGGACACGGACACTCAATTGCTCTCTGTTGTCTCTTAAAAATCCATCTCTGATTAGATCAGAAACGAAACTTTGCCACTTGACCTTTAATACGCCCAAGGAGGTCAATTATAAGGGGGCAGACAGGACCAGATTTGTTCTGGCGACTCTCAGGTCAACGCTACCCTCTTTCAAACTCTCCTACAAGGATGCTGAGAAAATGCGCCTTCCCGCTATTCAATGAGCTAGCAAATTGTACCTACCTGCAGCTGCATTAGCGATCGTCGCTGCTAAATGATACAGTACGCAGTCCTCTTCCTTTTCGCTCGCGGCCATTTGTTTCGTGGCGACACGGGTGGCAGATTTATGCCTCGCTAGTTCAGCGGCTCTGCAAGGTGTTTGGCTCGTTTGTGCTGAATGCTAAGTGCGCTCCGGAGTTTGAAATATGAAAAGTATTTGGATAAAGGAGATAGGCCACCTTGATGACATAATCCACAGGAATAATGACAGAGCCTGGTAAAGCCAAAGCAAGTACTGAAATTAATAGCAAGAGATCTATTAAAGGGATTAGCTGCATGTTGTAACACTTACAATGCTTTATCTCTCGGTGGTTGTGGCAGGAACTATATATTTCCCCAAAACAAATGGCCAGGGGATGATTTATGGATTAAAGAGGGTGAGAGAAACTTTGCACGCTGGGCTTTCCAAACCTCTGAGCTTTGGCTGGGGGTGAGGGATGGTGACTTAGCTCTCCCGGGGCATCTCTATGAGTCTTAGTTGAGATCAAGATGTGCTGTGAAGGGATCCTCCTTGCTGTCCCCATCACGCGTGTTTGGTGCACACTCTCGAGCCATCCTGAGAGCGTGAACTGGCTCCTGTCCAACAGCCTGATGGGGAGGCGTGCTCTGGGAGCATCCTGGCCATGTCTGGAGCGTGGGATAGGTTGGGGCCTGTCCAAAGCAACGCCCCCCCAAACTCCTATGAGATGGTTGTTCATGTAGACATCGCCAAGCACACAAATATTGCCTGTATTCTCAAAGGGGAGCTGCGGTTTTGAGGACCCTCCAGTTCTTGGGAGAAGCTCTTGGGGGAGCCAGCGGGGTTTGGTTTATCTGCTCGGGCAGCCAGAACACCCTGAGTCTCTTCTGGAAAGGTGAGGCCCTGACATTTTGTCAGCACTGAGCGGACAGCTTAAGTGTATATATGCGCATATATCTCTATATCTACAAATACGGAAACAGCAGATTGGAGCTGTCAAAGGTCTGAGTGCCCAACTTTACAGCCTCAACCTTTTTGGATGTAATTCTGCGTGTGCCATTTGTAAGATGAAATGAAAAATAAAGCAGGAGATGGAAAACCCATCTCCAGGACCACACAGCAGGGGTGGAGCACGCTTGTGGCTCTCCAGGTCTGTAATATTTCTCTTGATTCCTCCCCAAACCTTGCTCAGGGTGACAATGGGAAAGCTCTCCTGGACAGCCGTGGGAGGAAAAGCCCTCCTCCAACCCAAAATGCCTCACTGGCACGCAGTAAACCCTGGGGTGTTCACAGGCTCTTGAATCTCCTGGTTCACAGCACAGCCCAAGCAGGTCCTTTTGTTTCCCGATGCCCGTTAACCAGTTTTAAGGGAATGGAAGGAATGGAAAAAACAGATTTAGTCCTTTCTTTTACAATATGCCCTTAAAAGGAGGCTCATAAAATATGAATTCCACCGAACGTTCTTGTTTCTAAATTCAGAACATGTGTCCAAGTGAATTTGTAGCTGAGGAAATGAAGGACAAACTGCCTGGGACGGGAGATCAGCAGACAGGCAGCTGCCCTCTCCCTGCCCTCCCGTGCCTGCCGGCCTCTCCAGCCTGCCGGGCATTTTTACTGGCCATTCCCTAAACATATCGCAGCCGAGACACCTCACCCTTGCCTTGTCCAGCCAGGCAGTCCCCCCCTCTCCTGGTCCTTAGTTTGCAGGAGGGATATCAGATGTGCACACGGGAACAGGCTGATGCCTCATCCCTGGCGCTTTCTCGGGGCTGCTCCTGGGTCTCCTCCACCTTGGAGTAACCAGCCTGATGCTTAACCTGGATGAGGAAAAATTTTCCTGCCCTGCCAAATGTTTGGAGCTCAGCAAAGCTCCTCCGCCAACCAACAGTGGGCGGGGAAGAGGAGCTCTCGAATACCATTCGCAATACAAAAACTTGGCAGAGTAAATTGCTTTTGATCTGTGCAAATAATTCCCTTAGCAATTCTGGGGAGGTTTTTGTTTCCATTTCTGCCACGTTAACTTTGTGTTTGTAATAATTAATTCCACGATAATCAGCTCAACATTGTGAAACGCAGAATAATTTCAAACCAGAAATTTCTTTTATTTTGCAAATGTCAAGGCTGAAACATGAACAAAGATGAAAATATCCCAGAGGCAGGCGGAAAGGAGGGGGCTCGATCCAGCCTCCTCTGTGCAGAAGTTCAGTTTTACCAAATAGACAATTTTCTACAGTCCCAGCTTCCTCCTTGTGCTGAGGACTTAATTGGCCTCCAGGTCAATATTATTCTCCTCCTCCTTTAATGTTCTTGGGTTTTAAGGTGCGATAGAGCTTTACTGCAAGCGTTGCCAGTGCAGCAGCGCTCGTCGCTAGCCGAGCTCATTTCTCTTCTGTGGGGGAACGGTGTACCGGCGAGGGAAGAGCGCTGCCAGAGCAATGGGGACGTTTACAAGAGCGTGTTGTGAGCCGTCATAAATTACCCGTCACGGCGTGAGAGAGACGGGATGGAAGCAGGGTGTTTAATCAGACCCACATCAAGAAGTTGCAGAACCAAATCTTCGCTCCTTCACAGGAAAATTGCCCGGTCGAGGGCGGCTTTTAACCAGCAATTTATAAGCTGGTGCCATCCGAATGGATGCGATCCACGGGAGCTATGGGGGTTTGTTGATACGATCTTTCGGGCTGGGGTCCCTCGTGCACCTTGACCAGCTGCAGACATGCTGCTCTTGTCATCCTGGTGATGATTAACCTGACGTTTAATTGGGGAGAGCGCCTGGGGATTTGCTGGCTTTCAGGCTCTGCTTCTCTCCATTAAAACTGTAGCAAAAACAAGGAGCAATGCAAGTAATTTTATGGGTAATGAAAAGGGTCAAACGCATTTGCTCTTTGATGAAAGAAGCTGTAGTAAATCCTTAACTGGGAACTGGATGGATCAGGGTTTCTGAGCATAGACAGACAGAGAAAAAATTAGGAGGTGAAATGGGCTGATAGGTCAGTCTGAGAGGATAGATAGATGGATAGATTAAATAAAGATCTACTTAGCCATCCATCCATCCATCCGTCCTCAGTCTTCATCCAGGAGGAATGCTCGCTCCCTATGATGGGAAATGGATCAGGGTTTAAGAGGCGAGATGGATCGGTGGAGGAACAGATGGATGGCTGGCTAGCTCTCTACCAATCCATCTCCATCCGTCCTTACACCTAAATCTTTATCTAATCTAGTCGATGCCAGCAGATAAATAGCTGGGAACCTAAGCAGAGAGATAGACGGGGAAAGAATGTAGGGTAGTGTGGGGAGAGAGGTTACAGTCCCCCCAAAAGATGCACGTGGAGAATGAAAAAGGGAGAGGACACCGGTTTTGGAGCTGCCCTGCCTGTCCTGCCCTTGTTCGCTGCGAGGCCACAGCTCTGCCCTGGCCGTGCCGAGGGCTGCTGACGACCTCGCTGTTCTCCCCTGCTCGCCCAGGCTCTGCCTTCGGAGGTCATACATTTCAGCAGAGGTAAAAAAAAAGGAAAATTAAAAATATCTTTTTTGCCTTGCCAGCTGCTAACGTCCCCTTTCCTCAGGCCTGAATGCGGGATCATTCAACAGCGAGTTATTGGGAAAGGCACCGAATTGGCTCTTTCTACACAAATAACACCGTATTTCAGAGCCTCTGAAATTGCAACACGAATCAAACTGGACAGCTGGAGCCTGTGCATCCTGGCCTTCCTGCGTGCATGCACACGGGGCACCGCTCTGCCCTCGAGATGTCGGTGACCAGCCAAAGGTGACAGCTCCAGGAGCTGACCCCAACGATGTGTGCTCATCTGCGAGACCACCAGCTCGCTGGCCGGCTTTTGGAGGTCCAGCAGCCTCCCTTAGTCCTGGGAGAGGTGAGCCAGGAGCTAGTTTACAGTAGGTTCCCCAATTTTTTAGGAAGAAGGATGCCAGTGGAGGAATGTATGGGAGCCGAGTGCTGTGCTATGCATCTCCAGCGAGCATCCCACTTGGGACATCTCTCCAACTTCTGGTCCTCTCCTCTTCCAGATCTCTTCCTGAGATCGTGCAGAGGAGCCGAATCCAAAATTATGACACCTCACCATCACAGGGCTGCCGTGCCACCCCGCAGCACCCCGAGCCTTTCATTCCAGTAAGTGTTATGGCTCCCCGTCCATCAATACCGAGCGCTGCGGTGGAGCTGTTATTTTAACACAGGTTTGAATCCCCGCTTTCTGTGCCAAAATCGATAGAGGAATCATGAGTGATATTTCAATAATAACGATCATGATAATAAATACAGCGATGTGCTGGATGCTGCGCTCGAACGCAGGGGCACAGTCCCTCCCTTGTATTAAAAGACCCTGACCCCAAGTGGTTGGATACCAGGAAATCTGCTTATTGATTTAATGACCTTGGGCTGAAGTCATGAGCAAAGAAAAGAGACAGACAGGAAGAGGCAGACGGAGCGGAGGCAAAGCATCCAAGAGACATACCATGTTTGTCTGAATTTACCTTGTTCCACCTTTTCAGCCTCTCCGCTGCCGTGTCCCAGTGCCGGGTTTGTCAGTTCCTAGGAATAAGGATGCCTTTGTGGTCCCTTACTGTGTAAATGGGGACAGCCCCACGCGTCCAGTGAGCCCACCCTGGCAGCCCCCGCTTTGGGCAGCGTGTAAGGTGGGTGCTGCAATAGGGTTTTTGGGTGACATCCTGCAGCCGCAGGTGATTCTTCCCAGCTTTAGGGAAATCCGAGGGTCTTGCCCCCCACCCTGGCACTGGCCTCTGATGCGCGGCGGCTGGGGTGGCTGGGTCTGGTTTGCTGCGTCTCCCCCTCCGCTGTCCTCCGGGACTGTGCCTTGCTGAAAACATCTCTCCCGGCAAGACATAACCCTGTGATAAACCAGTTGCTTAGCACGGATGAAAGTCAATGGGGAGCCGAGCGGGTGGAGGATTTTAATACCTATCCCTCTCTAACTGCTACGGAAAGGGAAAGTTCATTGGTTGTCGATATTACCCTGCTGTGATAAAAGCTTAAGAAGCTGCTTTGCAGATGCCCACTGCGAGGAGCATGCTATAAATGTTTCCAGAGTGAAGCGATACATCACAGCTCATGGTTGTTCCCACTGAGAAAGATCCCAGTTCTGGCACCTTCCAGGGACACCCTTAGGAAATGCAATCTCCTGGCACCGGCACAATCAAACACATATTGTTCCCAGGTACAAAATTGGCCACCTGGGAGTTAATCCTGAGTGCTTTGCTCTTAGGTAGCTCTTCCATATGTCAGTCTCAAAATGAGTTAAAAAAAAAAAGGGAGTTAGTATCATCATCCCTACCCTGCCAGGAGGGAAACTGAGGCAGAGGCAGTCCCACTCGCTGCTGTGCCTGTCAGTTGACCATGGACACGGTCTTCCTGGTGAGACCCTACACGCAGATATGACTTTGTAAATAGGAAAACTTTCTGCCGATGCTTAGTCCAGTTTCCGAAGGAAATTAAGCTCAAAAGAAACCACAGGCTGGGTACGCGTGGACGCGTATCGGCGTTTTCTACCACCTCTGTAACTGTTGAATATTTTCAAGCAAATGTGGCAGAAGAATAGAGGTGCACGATGCTCCTGCCGCCTCCTGCCAAGAGCAGCTGAGCAGGGGAGAAAGTCCCCGCAAATGACCCGAGTAGGACGTCAGGGCTGCGGCACCGGCCGGCGGGGAGGGAGGCAGAGGAGACTCACGGACGTGAAAAGGCTCAGCCAGAGCTCAGTCACCCACGAGCTTCAACCCTGCAGGAAACCAGCCACGCTGGAGTCTGAGAGCCACATCACTACCTCTTTTTACCTCCTGTTTTTCTCCGTTACTGTTTTTATGGGTGTATGCAGGGGTGTGGAGGTGAGTCTCCAATGCGCTGTGCGAAACCCATGCAGGGAGGCTGAAGTGGGAGGTGGGACAGGGAGCCACCAAGAACATCAGGGGAAATACCCTCATTTTCATGAGAGCAGCTGGGCTGAGACAGGAACCTTCCCCCCCCTCATTGCCAGCCTATAACCATGCCCCGGTGTCTGTCCTGACTTCACGTCACGTGGAATTACATCAGTTTTCTACACGGAAACATGAATTTCATTTAACTGTTGGAGTATTTATCCACTTAGACGTTCTGGAGCTGCACATGAGAGCTCCAGAATGTTATTTATTTCAGCCCATTTAAAGTGATTTCGCTAATGTATTCTGCAGAGTGGCTTCAGCATGTGAGTTCTTTAGTAAAATCGTTACCGTGTTAATGAGACCTAACCTAAAGCCGCTGAACGGGACTTTAAAGGAGTATCTCCAAGCAGCTATTGAGATGGATGGGAGCAGGCAGGATGTGTTTGTAAAGTTATACGTAGTTGAATCAAACTGGAACTCATTAAATACAGCAAAATAATTCACTGAATAATTCACTCCAGTCGAATATGAAAGATTTGGAGAACCTTGGGTTGTTTGATTGAAAACCAGCTTATTTTTATGCTCCTGTGTGTGTGACAGAGCAAAAAGATGAGTTGAAGGTGGAGAGCTCTGTCACCTTGGTGTCAAGGGCCTTCCATGGAGAAAGGTTCATTAAAAGTGAAGCCTGACAAATTCTGACTGGAAAGAAGGCGTGTCCTTTTGACGGGGAGGGTAATTAATAGCAGCCCGACTGACCCGGGGACACGGGGGATTTTTGAGCGTTTGTCGTCTTTCACGCCAGGCTGGGGCGCGTCTTCCACAGGAGCTGCTGGAGCTCCAGCGGAGCTCTGAGGCTGGGGGCTGAGGGTCCTGGCTCAGCTCAGACCCACTGCTCATAGCCGTGGGAGGGTGCCCTGTACCCAGCCAGGCTGTGGGAGTGGTGGTGGTGGGCAGAAACCACCCAGCCCAATTTTTTCCTTGCCCTCTAACTTGTGCCGGTCCCTATAGCTGCGATGAGGAGCTGCACCAGCCTTGGCGGGGCAAAGTACCGGTCTGTGCTGCATCTGTCTCTCCTTGCAAAGCCAGGAAGCCGCTCCCGGTGCAGCAGAGGTTTCTGAGGGGATACGAGCTCGCCGTGATGGCCGGCTCCAGCAGTCTGGTGCCAGGAGTGCCGTCCCTACGCAGTTCCCCTTCCCCAAGCAGGGAGAGCAGTCTGCTCCTAAAGTGAGGGAAAAGCTGTAACCCTTCTGTGCAAGTTCGCAGGCCAAATCTCAGCTCTGCTCCTAACTGCTAAGACCTCCCTGCAACTTAGGGAATGACCGTCCTTGTTCTACACCTTATCTGCCAGGGGTAAGGTGGCCGGTTCAGGTATGAATCTCCCCCTTGTGCCCCCTCCTCCTTTAACCCCCTTCACGCCACCGGGGAGGTGACTCCACAATCCGCTCCGGAATCTTCCAGCAAAAGAAAAAGCTTTAAACAAAATACAATTTTACAGTTCATTTCAGTTAATCACAGAGTCTATGTTCCGAAATGATCTTCTCGGCATTGCCCATGGAGAGAAGAAATGGCTGATTGGCATTCCATTACTAAACAGCTAAGCCATTCATAATGCAAAAAAACAGACTTGATGGAAAGATTTGATTCAGTTTTCAAGCTAGACTAATTCAAAACTTAGTGCTCTATAAATCAGAGCAAATGTTCTTTATAAAAAAAATATAGCCAGAGCCCACATGCAGTATCAGATCTATGATTTATGCCTGTATCCCATTAAACTGAAGGACAAGTGAGGGGAGCTCGGGGCTGCCGCTGAATGCTGGATTCCCATCTGCCCTATAATAAACATGTTCAGTGACTGCAGAAACGGCCTCGATGTCCGAGGGACATTTGGGGACATTATGTTTTCCTTCAGGGAGGGAGCAGAGCTAAGCTCTGCCCTCCTGTTGCTGCCTGCAGGGACAGCAAAGCCTGCGGAGCGGCAAAGGCCGGAGCAGAGCAGATCGCATGCCTTGTAGCACCACGGCCACAAAGACCATGCCGTGGCCGGCACCGCTCCCGTACAGATACACGGCCCCGTGCACTCGTGTGCGCACACACTGCGGATGCTGCACGCTGCAGACCCAGGCACTGCAGTCTGGGACCGTCACGGAGGTGTGTTCTTCCTCAGCACAACTCTCCAGCTCTGCTGAAACCTGGGGTTTGTCCTTCTTCCCTGCAGCACGCCATGTCCTGAAGAGTGACCTGTTTGCAGAAAGCAGAGGAAAACAACGTTTCTCACCTCGCTGGCACTGTAGTCAGCAGCTTGGAGAAGGGCTGGAGGTGGGCTATCTCCTCCGAGCAGTTCTCAGCTCGTGGCATGTCTTGACAGACACACAGACAGTGGTGTGCTGCCCAAATATCCTGTGTGGGAAGCGCTGGGATCCCGCACCAGCCTCCAAATCCAGCTGCACGGGTGAAACCATGAGCTGCCTTGACCACGTGGACACTCACCCTGCTCTCTTCTGTCCTCTTCCCCGCTGAACGCTGCTGTGGGCTGTGCTGGTAGTTTGGCACTGGAACCCAGACTCCTCCAAAGCCGGGGAGCTGTGTTGAGAAATCTGTGTCCTGAAGAGCTGAGTAAGGAATGGAACAGCAGTAATTTCCGTGGAGAAATGCAAGAGAACAAGGCCAAAACTGACAGGATGGAGCACCCCTTCCTGCAGAGCATGATGTCCCGTCTCCAACACCTTCATCCCCTGGAGCAGGAGCTGAACCGCAGAGATGCTGGGTGGCTCGCTCAGGTGAGGGCTGGGGGAAAGGGAGGATTTGACCCAGGGGTGCTCACTCTTGAGCTGCAGCAGAACAAAGCAGCCCAGAAAATGCCCTAAATTTGTTTCCTTACCCCTAAACTTCCCTGTCTGATGGAAGCTTCACCACTCTTTGGAAGCCCAACTTCTTCTTCAGCCATGGCAGTGTTACAGGCTACGCCGAATCCCAGGGTTTGGGTTTTCTTTCTGTGCTCCCCAGGAACGAATTGACAAGCAGACCTCGCTGCCGGTATCCTGCTCCTGTTTACTTTCTCTATAGTTCGTGAAGTGTCGGGTGGAGCCAGGGGCTGTTAACATCTGCTGGCAATCTAGAGCTCATAGGGAAAAGGATGCCATCTTTCAGGAACCGTCACTGACATTTTAAAAGCCATGTCTGAAATCCCCAAACAATTAAGAGGCATCTTTTTTACATTCTCTCTGTATCTGAGGCATTACGCAGTCGAGGCACCAGCGGAGAAGTACATGTTGATCTTGACAGGAAAAGCTACGATTAATGAATAATGGAGCACCAGCAATATGTAACTTCCAGGCGGAGCCATCGTAATTCAATCCAAACCGTAATATCAGGGTCTTTTCTTGGAGGAGTCTAAGCAGCAGTTAAATATTAAATAAAAAATGACATTTTATTTTATTTTCCTTCGGCAGTTCTGTACCTCCCGATTCAAAGAAGCGTCAGATAGAAAGTGCCACCTTGGAGGGGGAAGAAAAGTTTATATGCAAATTTATCTGCCCCCAGCCTGGGCTATAAAAGTGCTTAATGGGGGAAGAGGAGAACAGGTCTCTGTCATTCCGCTGCACTTTCTGGACTGATTTACCACCTATATTTGTGCCCTTTGTCTTTCCATCATCATTCAAATTGCTGGGGTTGTTCTAAGAAAAAGCTTCAACCTTTTCCTGCTGGTTTTGCATGTGTGTGAAGGTGTTCTTGTAAAACCCCCAGGAATAAACAACCTGCACAGCAGCCTTGGTCACTCATCCCTAGCAGAAGCAGATTTGATAACGGAATGCAGTGGGTCCTGCTTGCTCTAAATACGGCCTTTTTTCCTTTTCTTCTCCTTCTCTGAGGTGCAGCTTCTGTGCGATGCCCCAGGGGCGCCTCCTTGCTGCCCCACGGCCCCCGAAGCGATGCTGCATTTCAGCGCTCTGTTTCAGCCCATCACGTCGCAAATCACCCCTCGTACCCCCTGGGCTGTGGCTGGGTCCTGGCCCCCTCTCCCACCCCACGTTCTTGCTATTAGAGCAGAAACCTCTGCCGTGGCCTCTCTGCTTGTCTCCACCTCATTGACTCCTCATTGCTTTCCAAATCTCACATCATCCCTTCCTGGGTGCCGTCCTTCTTCCCCTCTTCCCGGCGTTAGGGCTGAACGGTTTCATTAATTCCCCCAAGCGCTGCCCACTTCACTGCTTCCACTAACGACTCCATCAAGCATCTACTGACATCTGGTATTTAACTCTCCTGACCGTTCTCACACACACTTGGTGTGTGAGCATCGCTGACCTGACCACGGCGGCACTGCCCGGGTCAGCTCTCAAGGTGAAATCACACCGCAGCAGCCACCTTCCTTGCATTAGCATTTATTAAACAAATTGTGGTGACTCCTCTGTCACTGACCGCAGTTGCCCTCTGCGCTAAACGTCGTACAAAAATGCCCAGAAATGATGCTCCCTGCAAGGAGCTGTGAGGACAGGGAGAGCAGATGGGGAGGATGAGGACTTTGAGCGAAGCGGTGGGTACCTGATGGTCTGTGGGTGCAGGATGCTCATATTCAGCCCCTCTTTATAACTCTCAACCTGCAAATATTTGGCAAATTCACCGGATTAACTCTTGGTTGGTTTTTTTTTTTCAGCTGGAAGAACAGAACCTCTACTTCTCGTCCCGATGGTGCTGGGCTCTGCTGTCAGCCAGAAGGGTTTTTCGAAGAGAAGTGGAGGGCACGCTGTGGGGGTGCTCAGTAGAGCTGCCGAGAGCATTCCTGGTGCAGGAAACAAAGCCTCAATTCATGCTAAATCTGTTTTCCTGCAAGCTGAGCCCAAGCTTGCTCCCAGGGCTTCAAGGGTGCGCCCAGTGACCCATAATCACCACCCACCCTTGATCTGGGAGGGCATCACAACCTGGCAGGAAAGGAGCTGTCTGGGAGCTGCGCAGGGGTTCTCCACCATCGCCACGGTGCTGACGCAGGCGTGGGCTCGGAGGGTGCCCTGGGCGGAGGGGTGCTCTGCAGCACCTTGCTGGCACTGCCCGAGTCCCCAGGACAGTTCTCACTGCCGTGTCCTCATTAAAGCTGCCTCACGTTACGGTAACCCGCCTCGCGCTCCGCTCCACCGTGTGAGCCGGTGCAAGTGACAGTCCAGAGCGCTGGATTTTCCAGCTGGCGAGTGAAAAGACGGTGCAGGAAAAGAACTGGAGAAGGATGAACTGGCATGTCTGGGATCACACTGCAGGCTTGGGGTGTAGCGAGGAGCAGGGAGGTCCCCAAACCTCTGCAAACCGAACGCCACCGCAGGGAGCGACGGCTGCAGAACTCTGTCGCTCTCTCCAGCAGGAGGGTTGCCCTTCAGGATGGAAGTCCCGTACAGGAACCGAGCTGATCCATCAGATATGGGAGACAAACACGAAAGGGAGGAGGTACGCCTCTTTATTCGCGAGACAGCACTGCCTCCACGGCAATGCCGGCTGCGCTACAGCCAGGCAGCGAAAAAACTCGATGAGAAGTTACAGAACGGAGGCATTTCAGTGGCAGGGCTTAGAGAAACAAGAGCTCAGCTAAGCAAACAGCTCCATGCATTTAGCAAAGGGCTGGCCGGCCCCCACGGCAAGCAGGCGAGACAATACCCAACGCAAACCAAACAGAGTTAATCTGCAGTTCAGGCCGTTTTTCAGAGACTTGCCAGCAGACCTGCCCCGTGAGCAGCTTTTCTTTCCTTCCACATTTCTTTGCTGGCCGCCCATGGGAGGCTCTTTAACTTTCCAACCCCTCCTTCCCAAAAGGACAATGTTTCACCAATCGGCTTTTCTTGGGAAAAACTTCTGCTTTCAAAATCAAAGGTTTGTTTTGATTTTTTTTTCCCCTCATGATTAAAAGTCTGTAGCGTTTTCGGAGGGGGTGGGGAGGAGCAGAGAGTGGTGGAAAAACACATCCTAAGGCCTTTAATTCTGTCCAGATAAGAGAACTGCACTAAATCTTTTCCAAAAAGGGAGCAAAGGTTAAGATAAGGCTCTGTGCTGTTCAGGAGTATCGCGGTAATTCCATTAGAGAGAGACCTGGTAAACGCAAGCGGCTGGAGATGGAGCAAAATAGATTTTCCTGGGAATATAACGTAATTTGTGTCTCAATGGAATTAGAAAGAACTCTCTTAACGAACAGGCTTTTCTTCCCCAAGGGAAAAAGAGCCATGGTCAGCCTGAAGACAGACGATTTAGAAGGTTTGCCCACAAAGCCTTGCCTGCCTGCTGCGACACGTCCATCCAGGCTGCTGCTGAGCGAGCCCCCGCCCGGGGGGTCCGGCTCTCCACAGCCTCCTCGGGTGCAGGGCAGCGCCGCGGCGAGGGGAGACGCGGTTTATGGGGCTGGTGTCTGCAGAGGCCATTGTGGTCAGGAGGTTTCCCTACCAAAGCTGGTATTTGTTAAGCTTGCGACAGAGTGATTTTCTTTTCCCCCGTGAGTTCTCCCTGCTTCCTGCTGCAAATTTCAATATGTCATCGGGGAAATAAAATGTCCTCGGCTTTCGGTTGCCATTTGATTTGTTTTCGAGCAGGATGTTGTGCCGCAACGTTGACATACTTGCAACGAAGATGGAGCTCCTCTTGCTTCTGCAGATCACTCTTCCCCTCCTTCTACCAGCTCAGGCTACCTCCCTCCCGAACCTGATTTCATCAGCCCAGTGAGACAGAACTGCTGTGCCCAGGGCTATCTAAGCCCCCTCTGTGACACACAAGTGACTCGCAGAATCAGCAGAGAGCGCGCACAATGGAACTGCCCCGCTCTCCCTGCACTGCTGAGAGCAGGGTGTAGGAGGTCTTTCCCATTGCTCCTCCTTCTCCAGAACAGCTTCCTGGCTTCATGTCCTGCTGAGAGCTCATGGGGTAACTGTCAGGAGGGAAGTCCTGTGGCCCAACCCCAAAGTGGGACCGCCAGCCAGGATCAGGTGCTCTGGAAGGTCAGACGTTGTTGTCATGCTGTCGGTCAAGCCTGGAGCCCCTCCATGCTCTGGATATGTTTGCCTGTGCTTGGGCAGGTCTGCTCCAACCGCCTGAGACCTTGAGGTGCTCTGCTGCAGTCTTCTCAAAGGCTGGACAGGCTGCAGGGCAGCCTGGCACCATCCGTCGGTGTCCTTCTAGCACCTTCCAAGCAGGTGGGGAGATAGCAGAGAGCAATTCCTGGCAGCAGTAGTCAGTGGGTGCTCTGAGCGAGCTGCCCTTTGGAGGACCCTGTCCACCTCCCAGACCTGAGATCCTCTCCCTTCTTGTAGGAGAAATTGCGCTACACTACAAAGGAAAAATCTGTCCAAACTGCTTATGAAAGAAAGGCCCCAGAGCTGTTTTCCATTAGCTGCCATTTCTCAACAGACTCAGAGAGGGGATAAAAAATCAAAACAAGGTCTGTAACAACCACAGCAGAGCCTGTCCTGACAGCATCCTCCTTCCTAGCCAGGACTGCCTCATCCCTCCATTCCAGCTCCTCCTGCGCTATCTCACATTCCCCGCCATCTCCAGAAGGGATGGTGGTGGGAGGGGACGTTATTTCTTTTGGGAGCAACACAGCACATGGGACTTGTTCTGCTAAAGGGATCCCTCTCTGCCACGGACAGACGGTCGTGTATCAGCCTCTCCACACCACAGCCATAAGGAGCAGCAACCGCCCTGCAGCGCTTTCCAGCAGCGCTGATGTCCCCATTGCTGAAGGCGATGTCACACCTCACGTCTGGGATGGCCAGAGGAGCACCTCAGTGCACAGGTAAGACCTGAGCAGCTGCTCCACCTCTGCAGTTGCCCAGGCAAGAGGAGCACAGTTAGCTCTTTGCTTGAATAGGGGGCAAGGAGGTGAGATGCAGGGACAAACGGGGAGTGAGGACCGATGGTGTGACTTGCTGAGCTCAGTGTCCTGCCTGGACAAAGATAAGGAGGAACTGGAGACTGTCCCTTGCAGTCAGAGCGCCATGTCCCTGCTCATCGAAGACTCCGTGGTGCGGATCCCTGTATGGCTTCATGTCCCCTGATCCCAGACGTCTCCCGTGCCAGCCCAGCCGAGAGCAGCCGCGATGTCTGAGCTGGGCTGTGAGCAGACGGCTGGTTCTCTGCTGAGACGGGAGCGTGTGACATGATGCCTGTACGGACTCGGGGTTTTACAATGCTTTCATGATGGCAATGGGAAAACATCAATCTGGGTGGGTGTAAATGCTTCAGAAACACAGGTATTTAATCACAAAATGTCCTTCTGTTCTCATCCACTTCTTCCCCTCCTGGTCTGTGCTCAGACGCTGGCTGATCTTACCTGTCTCTGTAAGACAGGAGCAGGCAGCCTTGGAGAGGGTCTGGTCTGAAAAACCCCCTCCATGCCATACGCAGAATATGTTCTCCCTCTCTGCACAGGGGCTTAAGAACCCCCTTCCCTCTCCCCAGGGTGCTGCAGGGAGAAATGACTTCAAAAGGCTTAGCACAGAGCTCAGGAAGTCGGAGCAGGACTCAGGGGAAGCACCGAGTGCTGTGGCAGCATCTATCCTCCCCTTTTCTCTAGCACTCCTGGTCCTCAGAAGCCCTTTGGGCTGGAAAACCACCCCAGACTCCCCCACGAGGACACGGCTTTGGTGGGAAGCTCTGGCTGAAACTCAGCCGAGTGCAGCTTTTGGGCTGGGCTCCAGCCAGCCTCCGCCAGGCTTCCTCAGAGCCCAGACCCTCGTGTCCGCTGTCGCTTTTGCAAAGCCCTTACTCCGAGATGCCACCGCACAAAACCGACCAGCACAGGCTCTCACATCCCTGCTTGTGTCCGAGAGCAGGGAGGTTTCAACCGTGTCCCCTCTTGAGGGGAAAACAGAGGAGGCAGGGCGAGAGGGAAGGGGGTCAGGTCTGGTCCCTCGGCATCCCTGCTTTGGAGTGCTCCTGGGGAAACAAAGATAGCGGGACCTGGGGGACCTGAGCCAAACCAAACGGCTGCTTCCTGAACCAACAACACTCATCCGAGAGCATTCTCAGGAAATCAGGTGTTAATGGGGTGTCACATTTGTCTTGCTGACAGCTGCCACCACCGATAAGAATTAATCAGCTATAAGTAAATAAATAATAACGATAAACCCCCTCCAATATCTACCACCAAGGCTATTTGTGCATTTATGTTGGTTTGGTGGGTTGTTTTTTCTTTTTAGTGTTCCTCTTATCTTACACAGAGGAGGGGGGGCGGAAAAAACAGCAAGGAAGATAAAAACGTTGGGTAAATCCAGCATGGCTGGATTAGGGACCCGGGTTTTTCAGTGCTGTGGAGCAGACATCTGCTTCAGGCTCCTGGCTGATAGCAAGCACAGGCAGTTTATCGCTAGTTCCGTTTCCAGGCAAATATTTTTCAAGTGCAAGCAGGGTCTTTCAAAGCCTTGCACAGGCACATGGACACGCGGCACGCACAAATAACCTGTTTCTGCAAGATTTGTGCTGGAGTCAGGCTGGACTGAAGGGAGGGGGGGTCTCCTAAGAATAGTTGTTAACAAGCTGCAAGATAATCAATAGTCTTGATGAAGACGTAGTGGGTTTCTGAGGTCTCGAGTTTATGATTTGGTCATGAATAGAAATAATTGATCCCCTGTTAGCTAACGTGGTTGTAACGGTATTGTGGATACTCTGCAGGCCTTCGTTCTTCTAGACAAATAACTTTGCCTGTAGACCCAAGCTGGATCCACATCAGGGATCCATCATACCTGCTCTGGTCAAAGGAGGGGATGCTGACTCTGACGGTGGTGACTGTTGGCCCTCCATGCAACCACCTCACGCTCTGCTAATGTGCCGTGGGGATGTGGAAGGAGCTGAGCTTGGGGGTGGGCATGCAGGAGGTAGATGGCGTTCACTATTTGTAGTGGCTGCAAGTGCCTCCCCACAGGTCCTTTCTTCTGAAGGACATCTCTTCAGCCGGGGTGGGTGGCCATGGTGGCCTTGCTCTGTGCTCACCATTGCCCCTGCCATGCTATGCTGGGAGCAGACACTGCACCGCCCGCTGATGGGACAGGGTTGCAGTTGACTTAATTTCTCTTCCCCCACTCTTCTCTGACAGGGCACGTTTTCATGATTTTATCCTCATTTTAAGGTGGCAAAAGTCCCTCTGCACATCAGAGAAGAGGGTTTCTATGAGAAGCGACGGCAACAGCAAACAACTTTTTAAAACTGCAAAAAGACTCCAAGATTAAACCAAGAGTATGGTGAGACCTTGGCCAGGATGACCAAGTCACAGCTGATGTCTTGGAGACTACAAGAAGGTGTATATAACCTCCATGTAAAGCTCATTGTTCTCTGATGCGTGGGGGCAAAGGCTCCCTCTGACCCATCAAAACTCCCTGGACCAGTCTCCATCTGCTTTAGTGAGCCTCTGCTCACGTCCTGGACCACCCTGGAAGGATGCAGCTCTTGGTGGGGTCCTTTGGCCACCCTTAGCTTTAGCAGGTTTCCTAAGCAAAGTCACATCTCTAAATGCTCGGTGCAGCTGACTGTATTTTCACATAAATATCAACAGGATCTTGTCTGTTAAAATCGCATCTATTTGAGCATATAATTTTCCTGGAGTCAGAATCTATTAGTGAAATCTCAGCCCGTGTGACAAGATAACAGAATCCTCAAATTAAATAGGGTCTCCACAATTACAGCCTCCCCCTTTCTTTCCCAGAATTAACACCATAAACGCTGCTGTCAGACGAGATAAGATCTGAATTCTATCTTGACAAGGCAAATGTTATCGGAGATCAGTTAATTACACACTGGATTTCAACAGAGGCAAATAAACCCCCTGCGGGTTAGTGTGAAAACTGCTGTCTTGCCACCAGCTTTTCCCTGGGCCACCCTCATCCATCCCTCTCTCTCCACCACGCTAAACAAACGGGATCCACGTTTTCTGCCTGGGCTTAGACCTTCCCCCAGGCTAAAAGAGGTGCCCTGCAGCAAGCTGCTGACACTGAGGACGCGGACCTGTTGGAGTGGGGCCAGAGGAGACCACAGAAATGATGGGAGGATGGAACCCCCCTGCTGGGAGGAGAGGGGAGAGGGTTGGGGGTGTTCAGCCTGGAGCAGAGAAGGCTCCGGGGAGACCTTAGTGCGGCCTGTCAGTGCTTCAAGGGGGCTGTCAGAAAGCTGGGGAGGGGCTGTTCAGCAGGGGCTGTTGGGACAGGCCAAGGGGTGATGGTTACACTGAAAGAGGGAGATTTAGATTCAGTGTAAGGAAGAAGTTCTTCACTGAGAGGGTGGTGAGACCCTGGCAGAGGTTGCCCAGAGAAGTTGTGGATGTCCCATCCCTGAAAGTGTTCAATGCCAGGTTGGACGGGGCTTTGAGCAAGCTGGTCTAATGCAAGTTGTCTCTGCCCATGGCACGGGGGTTGGAACTAGATGACCTATATGGTCCCTTCCAACCCAAACCATTCTGTGATTCTATGAAGAGATGGCGGATGTTTCAAGGGTTACCTGCAGGAAGGGTCTTGCAAGGAGCAGAGCAAATCTGTTGGTTTTTTTGGGAAGGAGCCCCCATGCCTCTGCAAAGAGCTCTAGGGAGAAGCAGGAGCTCAGAGAGCAAGAAGGCTTTCATGAGAGTTGGGTGCCGGATGGTCAATGGAGGTCTCGTTCCAAGGTGGAGGCTCTTCGGTTGGCTTTGCTCACTGTCTTAGCCAGCTCCCGCAGGCTGCAAGGCCTGAAGCACACATTCATGCAGATTGTCCATTGCATTTAATTTTTGACACCTAAATTGCACATGCTTGGCTAAAACTGCCACCTAGACTCATGCCATGGCAAACAGGGAGAGAGGCCTCACTAGAGGCTTGTTTCACCTCATCCTAGATCAGTGGATGATTTGCTCTTTGCCCCTCTTTTTGTTGATGCTGGTGGGACGGATGCTGCTCTCCCTGCTTCGGGTAGTGTTTGGGTGCAGAGTGGTCTGGAGAGACATCTGAACTGACTCTGCAGCTCCAGGTGAGGTAAGTCCACAGGGCGAGTCCAACTCCGCTGTGTAAGCTGGGTTTGCCAAGGGCTAAGCAATGCTTACTCAGCCCTGTACACAACACTGTGTGTACTCACGCTGACTTAGGTGTAATCCAGTAGCTACAACAGGTATAAATTTTAGGTAAATAAAATAACTGCCTTCTCTCCTCCTAAACTCGGCAGGATTTCCACTGCTGTTTCTGAATCTAACTTTCTCTACAGAACGGCTCACTCTGACCTTCCTACCTCTAACTCAAGATATTTCTCAGTCTGCTTTCAGGAAGGAAGAACAATTATCACTCTTCTTTTTTCTTCCCCAAAATTGTTTCCTTACAGGAACCGGCAGAATGGACTCAGACCTTCTCTTACCCTGAAGCTGGCTCTCTCCAGCTGTGTGGTTTTTATTTCCACTTCTTCGTATTTGTAAATAAGCTATTTATACCTTATTTCAAAGGGCAGCCCCTGTGGTATGGGGGATGTTTCTTAGGCTGGTGTGAGCTCGCATGGTGCTGTACTCAGATATCGGCTGCAGCACCGCAGGTGGATGGGACACTTGCTACTGGTGCAGCCCAAGAGACTGATGAGGACATTAGAAACCTATTAAGAGCTGTCAACCACAGTTGTACAGCCCATGGCAAGAAGCGAGGGCCAAATTCAGAAAATCAGATGTAAAATAGGCGGTGTAGATACCTCTTTTTGCTGCATTAAGAATCAGGTTCAGCCCTGGGTGGTAACTACGAATTACTCATTTTTGCTTAAACACAGATATCACGGATGGTGGCGTGGATGCAGACCCTCACGGGGATTACACCAGTGAGGGATACGGCCCAAATCATCTTGTCTTGCTGGAGAACAGCTTTGTTGAATCCGCCCTTATTGCCCAAGTCATTCCCGTCTCTACCAGCTCTGTCTTTCTTCCCGTTGTGTTTCTTTCTGTCCTGCAAACGTACGCGGGGTGCTCCTGCGAACGGCAGGGTTTACTCAACCGCTGATAACGCCAATCTGGTCTAACAAAGAAGTAAATGCGCAATGACATCTCTTGCGCAAAGAGCTGTCATAAAGTGCGGCTGGCAATCCAAGTGGTATAAATGCTCTTTCGATTAAGTGCCTCATTGAGGTAAGTTGATGATGCTCCATTAGGCTGAAGTGATAGACTTCTAGTTCTTGACACAATCGGTGGGGAGAGGGATTCGGTGCTGGAGCAGCAGCGCTACACTCTTGCTTTCTCTACTCTCCTGCAATTTGCTTCATTCTAGGCTGATCTATTGCAGCTTTCCCGCTTCCGCACAGGGCAAGGCTCTTTATGCTCCACCACCCTGCATGGGGCTCACTCAGGGCTGGACACTCAGCACCCTGGATGGGCTCCCTGCAGGCCAGAAACATGTTGGGCAAGCCCCACCGTGGGGTGTAGCACGGGGATATCTCAGCAACGTGACGGACTGGCAGGGCACAGCACTTGGGCTTCTTGCCTCACTCCTTCCTCCTCTCCTCCCTTCACCTCCAGCTCTGCCATCCGTTTTCTTCAGCATGTCCTCCCCTGGGTTGGGCTTTCTGAAGGACAGTGCTCTTGATGCAGCTTTTGGAGTGCCAGGAATCTGCGTCAAATCTGCTGTGTGTTTTTCACACTGCAGTAAAAGAAGCCCTACCCCCCACCGAGGTATAATAAATTATACCAACATTTTGAGCTTGTTGCTGCAGCTTTTGTTTAGGTCAGGAGAAAAAAAGAAAGAAAGAAAAAGGACACCAATAATTTATGGATCCAGGCTGTAGTGAAGGTCCTGGCTGTGGCAACAGTGATCACTTAGGAGCAGTCCCCAGCCTTCCGCTCAAGGAATCAGTGTCCCTGTGGTTAAGCTTTGCCCAAGGAGGTCCTCCAACTCCGCGCAAGAATTGTCTTAAGTACAACCAAGCCCAGCCCAAGTCAAGCAAGAAATTAAGATCCTCGTTATTTAAATGGGAGCCAACTGCATGAGAGACAGTGGAACCCCCTCTACTAATTACTGCAGTTTGTGACTGGTGACAGTTACTGTCATGCCTGCTGGGACATGGGAGGAGCTCCATCCATCACAGACCTGGTGGTGCACACCGGGAAAGGCATCGCTGCTCCCTGATTTCTCTTTTCCATTCCGCACACAGCGCGCTTTCTCTCCCCTATTAAACAGAGGAAAATGGAAGAACAAATTGGAATATGTAAAGTGCTTGTTACTTGCATTTTCCACCTGGCTGGCGTTTCCCGATAGGCGGTTTGTGGGGTGTCCGTTATTGTTATTCACCAAGATAGCAATTATTATTTTCGCTACTTCCTTACTGAACACAAAGGTATCATCTTTCCCTCTCACCTTGATGAAATAGGATGCGGTTGCTTTGACGGTTAACAAGTCCCAGGCAAGAGCCATATTGGCTTGACCGGTGTGACAGCTTCTTGGCTAGTTGGTGACTCCGAGGGATATGTGTGAAACCATCGCTTCTGCTTTAGAATGATGTATTTTACGCCGAGGCATTAGACGCAGCCATATAAAAAAGCAGCACTTTGTCGCAGCGAAAAACACAGGGATGAGTATGTAAAATCAAGTGCACGTTTTATTTGCCTGCAGAAAGCAGGAGACGTGGGTCGCTGTCGGTAATGGACTGTGGAGTATCTTGAAGATCCATTCCCCGAGAACCCTGCCCGGAATTTAGACCAAACCTGAGTACGTCCTCGAAGAGGACTTCCATCACGTCAAACTTGTCAAAGGCGGGTAATGCAGATGAAACACTTTAAAAGAATCTCATTTTCAGGACAAGCTGATCACTCTTTCCTTGAAAATAAAGCCCTTGTAAAAGATCTTAATTTAAGCAGTCAGAGATTAAGCTGCCCAGAATGATTGCCTGCTTTTGCCAGCAATTTTACTGGCATTTAGCAAGTAGCACAAGGCTGCTAATGGCGTGTCACCGCGCTTCTGAGACCCGTTGGGCTGAAAAATATCAACGGGGGGACAACAAGGAGACCACAGGGTGGGATGTGGTGGAGACTGTGAATCCCAAAGTTAGACGAAAAAAAAAAAAAGGCTCATCCCAGTTTTGCTGAGGCCAGGAGTGTGGTGCTGCTGTTGTTCCCTGGTCTGGACGCTGACTGGTCAGGTGGGCATCACCCTTGCTGGGAGAAACTGTTTTGGAGACGATCATTATACAACTAGAGGAAATAAGGCTTGAAAATGGCTAGAGGGGTCATCTGCTGCTGTCGTAGGGTGGGCTGAACGGCCCTAGGAATTGCTCCTCACCTGCAGAGGAAGACCTTGGTCCTTAGAGGTAACAGAGGCCCTGCATGACCTTGGCATATGGCTGTCACATCTCCGTCTTGCTCCTTGACGTTGAGTCCTCCTATTCTAGATGTTGAAGATACTGACTCCCTAAAGGTTGTTGAGGAGAAAGCTGAGGAATAGCCAGGTCGGTGCTGGTCCAGCTGGAGGGGTGGGGGGTTATTTTCTTCAGCAGGGAATAATGTCCCTGCAGAGAGAGCTGGGGAAGAAGACGGTGTAAAAGGGGAAAACAGAGGGACAAAAGGAGTAGCCAGAGGAAGAAATCAAGTGACCAAGCCCATTTCCTTGAGCTATTTGTGCTCCTGGTCAACTCTCCTATCAGCAAGCAGCAGGAAGCCTTATTTATATATTATTTCCTTTTGCCTTAAAAAGAAATGTTCCCTTGTTTAACAGCTTCTGCCTGGATTTTGATGCAATTTTATTTTCTTATCCCTTTTTTTTTTGTTTGCTGTTTTTTTGGGGTTTTTTTTTTTCGGAGTGTATCTTAACAGAGCCACTCTGCCTCCCATTTGCCTTTGTAGACATGACTTCAAGGCATGACCTCAGCGGTAACTCTTGCCAGTTGGGAACTCGGATAGCCTCGGGCTGGAGGCAGCCTCTGCCACGCCCCTGCTTCCCCCCTTGCCCCAGCTCTCATCTGCCCGTGCTTTGTATCCCAGCCGCGACATCGAGGGGTACTTTGCGCTGCTGATGTGTAAGAGGTAGAGTTGAGCATGTTGCTAGCTGTCCCTGGAGGATAACTTTTCATTATTGATGTGGAAAGTGGAAAGTAAAATAGACTATTACACTTTTTATCTTCAGGGAACATTTTTTTTCTCCTCATCCCCTCCCTTCAGATATGAAAGCATTTCAATTCAGAGAATCATTCCGAGCACAATGAAGAGAAGTCAATTCTGAGAGCAGCAGGCACATTTATTTACAGCGCAGGTGACTTGCAACATGTCTCTACCATGTATGCTTTTATTATCCCCTGACAACCCCCGAGACAGGATGTCTTGTACCTGGAGTGCCACAGCTGTGCTGCTCTTTACAGTCATTAAACCTGGCTTTGAAGTCCTAAGAAAGCCCCAGCTCCTCAAGTTCAAATAGACCTGCAGAAATGGCGCATAAAGGAAGTTAAACCACGTTCCTCGGTTTGCACCACAGGCCAGAGAACGATCAAAGGACAGTGGGGGAAGAAAATGAAAAAGATCTTCCTTTAAGGGTATCAGAAGTGCTCTCTGCCTGCCCCCCACCCGCTCCAGCTGCTGTGCCACGCGAGGAGAAAGCATCGTCCCACGCCCTGCAGATGGCAAAGCCCGCGGACATCTGCGCACAGCTGGCACGCAGCGGTGCTCGCCTTTCCCAGCAGCCAGCCAAGCGGAAAAGCGGTATTTGCAGGTACCAGCCCTCTGGTTTTCCACTGGGAAGCGAACGCGGGAAGTCAGAGATGGGAACGTAAATCAGAGCTCGCTGATACGCATCCAAGAAAGGTTCAGGATCAATATTTAAAAGAGTGAGCTAGTAAAGGAACACCGCACTCCCCCTACCCATCAGCTCCGCACGCGGCTGCTTATCTCCTCTATCTGCGATCTCCTCCCAGGCTTCTCTCTTTCCGAATCCGCAGCACCATCTCGCCCTCTAATCCCCTTCCTGCACTCCAGTCTCACTCCTGCAAGGGAAGAATCAGGGCGTTTGGCACCCGGGATTGAGACCTCTTTTCACTCTTTGCTCATGCACAGGAGGCTTGGGAATGAAATTAGGGTAAGAGATGCCCACACCGTGTTTTATCCTGCGCGGGCGGGTCGCTGTGGTGAAGTTTATTAAAATCCACTGGGAAAGACCCTGGCAGCTCCAGGTAAGAAGCCGCTGTCATTTTCCTGTTTGCTTTAGTGTTGCTGAAGTCAGGAGCAGAAACACTGGGATGCCGTTGAGCGGGTCAATACATCGTCAAGTGCCAGCGTTGGCTGGAACAGCTACAGTGGGTTTAGCCTTCTGGTGTCGTAGCTGCTGTCCCTTCCCTGCAGTGGGGCACTGTTACCTACAGGGATATCACAGCAGAAAAAAATGCCCGAAAACCGACTCCCAAGCGGAGGGTTACATGAACCTAGCAAGCAGCGTTCACTCTACACAGCTCGCCTCCGCCCACTGGGCCAGGGATTTGTAGCTGAAATGCCACCTGTGCTTCGGAGGCTCTTATCTCTCTGGTGTGCTGAGATAGCACCTAATTACCCTAGTATCGGAGCATCCAGCTCTCTGTGATGGATTCATCCTCGTAGCGAGCCTGGGGAGAGGGAAGTGCTATTATCTTCCTCGTACGCATGGGGAATGCTGCACTGTGGCCCAGACCCCTGCTTTGAGGTACAGTGATACAGAGGGCAATATTAATTTATTAAAAATGTAGTAGTTTGTAGTGGGACGGGCATGGAATTTATCTCACTTCGTCAGAAGTCCATCATATATGGCTCCATATAGGGACCCTTCGTCAGAAGTCCACCATATCCATAGGACATGGCTCTCCGAGTCCTTTTGCACTTAGAGAGAAATCAGCATGTCCAAGGTGTGGACCATGTCAGCCAGTCGTGGTTACCTAAAACCACCCGTGTGGACCACGTGCCAGGTATATTTATCTGTGCCCACTGACTATCAAGGTAGGACTGTCATCTACCTTAAAAATATCTACAGCCGGGCAAGATGAACGCCAAAGGCGTTTGTTGGAATAAGACTTAGGGGTATTCCGTGCATATTTGAGGTCTAAATGAGGTGGCCTTTGGGCCCTCAGTTGGGGACTGAGCAGGTTATCAAACACTGATAACCCCTTGCAGACAGCAGATTCCTCACCACTGGGCTGCTCTTCATGATCACAACATCTGTTCCGATGGGATGAATTGTCCTTTGGAAGTATCTTTTCATGCTATTGCCTGTTAAGGCATGGCTTAACTTGAAGGCCTAACTTGAAGGTGGGAAGACTTCTTCAGTTGGATAGGAGTTCAACTGATGCATGCACTTCTACGTCTAGAGGTCCCTTCTCATGCTCTGGGGTTCCCAGTAGCACCTTCTTACAAGTGCTTTTGGGCACTATTTCAAAACAAGAATAGTGAAGGACAGGAATGTGAGTGTGGGTAGGAGCTCTTTGAATATTTTTGTGTATGTGTGTGTTGTGTATTGACAAAGGAACTCTGGTGTCATTCAGGCAAGCCTGCCCAGGCAGCAGGCTTCACATTTATGTGCAAATGAGGAGACAGTGATACTGAAAGGGAGGGAGAGGATGCTAATGAATGTTCTTCTAGGCTTTAAGGAAAAGATATTGCCCAATGCTGTGGAAAATTAAAATTTGCTTCTAATATGTATGGTAAATTTAATGCTAAAGACCAAAGACAAATGGGAAGAGAGTTTAATCCGAGTTGACCCCATTTTTGCTGGGATGTCTTTTGCTATGGTTTTTGCTTCTTCTCGGAAAGCAAGAGACACGCTAATTAGTTCTTGCATTCTGCATATAAATTGTTGCTCCCAAACATTTAAAGGAGAAAGTAAGGGATGCTGGGAAAAGCCCTAAGGAACTGTCCTGTATCCACAGTGGGTTTGCATATGATCATAAATGGAAGGACTGATGCTGTAGTGTCATTAGTGATGGCCAGGAGGAAGTCTCTTGGCCTCCGAGTGCTCCCCAGCTTGTTGAGGTCACTGCTGTGACGTGTGGTAGCAATAGGATGAATGGGATTGAATTGACTTTGGGATGAAAAGATCTCCTTGGCTAAAGAAGATCTGAAGTGTACAGGGCTTGGCTGGCCGTAGGGTTCCTTGGGATGTACCCAACTTTCAGCACTTTTAGAACTTAACCTACTGTCCCCACTACACACACACATACAAGGATCCTCTCCTGCATTAAACCGTATGATCACATCAACTGACCCAGCTATCTGAGAAGCTGACTTGCAAAAAATCCCCTGCCAGAAAAAGATGAAACCAGAGGACCCCTTCTAGCCTTCATTCTTAGAAGAAAAGATTAGGAAATAGCATGATTCATGGAAATTCCCTAGAAAAAGATCAGAGTTTGAGCTTTATCTTCCTTAAATATTCCCTGTGAGGCTTAAGAGAGCTTTTCTGATATGCTGGGTTTTCAGAGCCATGGGACAGGTTCCCCCCAAGGCTTTGAACTTGTGCAGCTTGGTAAATGCAAAGGGTGGCTAAAACTGAACTCCACATAGCATTACTAACATGGATGCACCGCATCCAAAACAGCGTGCCCGGCACCGACCCACCGCATCTGTCACACCGACCTTCGCCTACCGGTTCACTTGTCAACAGTTCAATCCTCCCGGCTGGTGCCGTGCTGGCGGATGGAAATGAGCCTGTCTTCAGCTGACGGGAGCTCAGCAGAAACTCATCAGCAGATGATCAAAGTTTAGAGTTCAGATGAAAGGCCTTAAAACTTGTCTCGGGGAGGTTTGGGGCCCTTCATGCCCTGTCAATGGAATTTCATTAGCCTGTAACTGTGACAGGTTATAATCAACCTGTCCAATTTTAATCTCGTCCAGAGCTATGCTGCAGATTTTAAATTTTTTTTTTATCATTTGCTTTATTTGAATTGTGAAATGTGCCCTGCTAAAAGAAAAAACTCCCAAACCTATCTCCTCCAGGCAACTGGAAAGGTTGTCATGCAGCCAGCCAGCAACTGGTGTGCTTAAACGTCGGTGCCCAAGAGACAGAAGTGAAGGGAAAGTGGCTCATCAGAAAGGGTTAATTCCTCTTCGTTGGACTCCCTAAGAGGAAATGGCATTAAACAGCCAGGCTAATTACCTATGTTGCAGTGCTCCGCATTGTAAGTTTAATTTGGCCCCTGATGAAGAATTTATCACTTCAGGATGTAGAAAAGGGTCAGTTGTGCTTGGCAAGAAGGACCATCTCCCAAGACATCCTTCAGCTGGAGCACAAAGCCCTCCAGAGAAAGGAGTAACTCCATCGAACCAGGAGGTGTGGTTCAAAGGCTTCCCCACAGGGTCACTGGGCAAAGGTAAGTCTTCTGTCTGGAAACGAGGTGTGTGAAATGAAGGTGTCGCTCTTCTTGTTAGCTCCTGTTCTCAGCCCTGATTTCATGGCAAAAGGGACAGAAAAGCCAAAATCCTAAATGAAGCATCTTACTTTGGTTAAAAACTATTTGAGGACTAATTTTAATTGCCTGCTTCTGTGTGACTTTTTGGGAAGGGGGACACTTAGACCATGCTTGTGGGCTTTCCTCCACAACCATCATCCATTTTTTAAAGTGGTCACACGAGTCTAGGTCTAACTATTGCACCATTTTTCTCTCCCTGTAAAGAAAGGTCAGTTGAGCTTAGTAGTGGTGCAACTTTTCTTCCTTTGACTGGAGACCTCCTACCCCACAGAGGTGCCAGCACAGCAGGGAGGGCTGGGGCATGAAGGGAGCAGCCAAGCTCCGGCTGCCCACGAGTCGGTGTTGCGTTTGCTTCGTGCCAATCGCTCAGAAAGCCTCTTGAGGGCCCGGTGAGATGTGCCAGCTCTCTGGGACGCAGCTTTGCGGGTGACGCTCTGGAACTGTCTATCATAATTAGAGCACTTTTTGCTTTCAAAAACCAGCCTGACAGAAGCGTTTTGCTCCGGGGGCAGGGTGAGGAGATGATCTAAGAGGACATCTCCCCAGGCCACCTCAGGGGCTTGGTGCGCCCTTGCCCATCCTGGCACGGTGTGGTAGGATTGCGCTCCGTGCAAATGGGAGTTAATAACTCAGCATTTCCCCCTTTCTGGGTGGAAGATGCTTGCGGCTGTGGGCGGTGCGCAGGGCGGTGGGGTGGGCAGAGGCACGCTGGACGTGTCAGGACACCACTTCAAACTGTGGAGAGAGTGGAGGAAACCGGTACGATCTTACAGAGCTTTTATACCGGTATAATCACCTCTTCGGGGCCTGTGGGATATTTTTAGCCAGCTTGCCTGAAGAAATTAAGCTCATACGATCGTGTAATGAATGCGTGTGTGTTTCTGCATGTTTATTCTGACCTTAATAATTTTCGACCCCATTGGCTGTTTCAAGTAGATTTGATGGGGGAGGAAAGCAGTCTCACATACAATTAAGTTTTTCTACACCCTGTGAAAACAGTGGTCAGGCAGAGGAGAGAAAGCCTGTAAATGCTCCCAATCAGCATCTCTTGTCTGAACGACAGGCCGTAGCGTGGGCTTCTACCCTATCAGACATCAAAGACTCCACACCGGGGGAGGGAATTTAGAAAAATCCATTTGAACGGCAGGGAAAGATTTGATCGGAGCTCGCAATCAAGCATGAAATGCAGATCTTAAGGAAACAGGGCTTCGTTACTCCTGGTGCTGATGGGACTGCATATTAACTGCTGATTAGTTGTACCAGCACAAAGGCAAGAGGGGATTTGGTTGGAAGGTATAAAGTCGTTTCCAGCAACACAGCGTGTTCCTCTTCCCCACATAAGTGCATTTATGTCACTAAGGCTGTTTTCTGCGCTCAGGGAGTTAATGCTGCTTTCACTCTGGGGCATGAACAGGGCTTAAAAGCCCTGAGTATTTCACATGGAGATTTCTGTGCCGGGGTAAACCAAAACAGCTGTCGGATTTGGTTGTTTGCTGTGCTTAAAGTGACAGGGATTAGGACTGGGGAAGGGAGTTCTCACGGCAAATCCTCTGCGTTGCTCCTCCGCAGCCTGCGAGAGAGCCGGGCTGCTTTCTGCAGCGCGGGGAAGGGGTTGAGGGTGCTCAGCTCCCGGCAGCTTTGGGGAGAGACCTCATCGTCCAGCCATGGCCCGCTGTCCAGAGCTACCATGCTTCCTCCTTCTCTGACAGCTTTTCAAGGTGGGAAAACCACATGGGGTTTGCCCAGAGGACTCCCACGTTTTGGGATGAGCAGCGGGTGCCTGCATCCCGCCAGCCTGCTGGCTTCCCCCTCCCTGGTTTGTCTGCAGAGAGATATCCGTGATGATTAATGTGTTCTTCAAACATGCATGGGAGCATTCTTGAAATTCATGTAGTCTTAATTCCATGTAGCATAATTCACATTGGGGTTTAGCACATCCACTGGAAATTTGCTTAATTCAGATTAATTTTCCAGAGGCCCTGTGTGGACAAGCCTTCTGAGAAGCCTGGCAGCAGCCAGGGTTTGGCACACGTGGCTCGCAGGGATGAACTGGTTGGAACTGGCCAAGATGTGTTTTGTTTACCCAATTCCATGCCATGGTACGCGCTCCCAGCTAAATGACGGGCAAGCGACCATACAGCTGCCTGTGATCCCTTCCAGCCTCCCCATGCCAGCCCTGATTAAAGCACCAGCCTTTGCTTGAGACAACTAGGTTATACAGCTGCCCCAAATCCCCAAAGCAGCTGGGGCGTAGGAACCGCCGCTGCGCTCTCAGCGAGGCAGGCTCATCTGCCAGGCAAAGCCACCGGAGCTCAGAGGTGAAAAAGCTGCCGTAAACCCCGGTGCCAGAAGGGATTTCACAGCGAGATGCTCCAGGTGCCAGCCTGGAAACAGTGGCATCTCCAAAGGAACAAACCCTACCGCAGGGTTACTCTTCCCAAGGTTCACCTCGCTCGCGTCTGCAAGACGATCTGCGAGGTGATACCTTCACAGAGTGCCTGTAACGAACGGCCCTGCAGGTCTGTAAGTCTGGGTTAGCATGGCACCGCGCACCCAGCAACGGAGCCGGAGATCCCATAAACACATCTGCTCATCAGCTTGCCAGCTTAACAGCAGCTGGAATTCAACTGACGCCCACACAATGACTCCATGATCATTAAAGCTTTCCCGGACAATAGGACTGTATCTCAAGGGTCTATTTGCCATAAACAAGCTGGGTGAAAACAACAGGAAATAGTGAGGAATAAAATCCTTGTGAAGAAAATCCTACTTGGCTAAAATGTGCCACGGGGAATTAAGGCAGATGGCTGTGTTCATCCTCGGCGGGGTTTTTAAACTAACACAGCCTGGCCCTGGGGCTTGGGGCTGCGATGTGTGGAGATGGGCTGAACGTCTGCCAGTGGCCCCTGGAAAAAAAAAACCAACCCAAAAACCGCCTTCTCCAGGTGCACGGGACTCTGGAAACACCATGACATCCTGGATTAGCTGGTGCTCATAATTAGGCAATAGTGGTTGTCCCACACCAATTAGAGGTCAGCAGGAGAGTGGGAGCAGAAGTCCGGGGGTGGTGGCTGTCTCCTGGGATCTGCCAGAGCTACTGGACGCTCAGCAGGAGGTACAGGACGCCGTGGATGCCATACGCAGTATCAGCACCACTCGCCAAGGTGGAAGTGCGGGTGCACTCCAGCCTGTTGGGTTCTTGGAGGGGTTGGGGATAGGAACAAGATGCTTTGAATCCAACTGGAAAAGATAGTAAAAAATAGGAGAGGAAGTCCCAGATTTTGACATTGTATCCAACACAGATATTCGTCCCTCCAGGAGAAGAGTTTTGCTCCTATCTGGGTTATTAATGATTTTTAAAACGTTTTCTTTGTTTTCTGCAGGAAGGTTAAACTCTACATGACAAATGTCATTGCGAAATGTTATGCGAAAAATTAATTTTGAAAATACAAAACAAATGTAATTTTTGGACCTTGTCCAGCATTTTCATCTGCCAAAGCAGTTGAATCCATCCTGATCTGAGTGCAATGAAGAGTTTGCAGCCCTAAGGCGTGGGTTTGGGAGAAGCTTTTTCTAAGTAAATCTGGAATCGCTGTCTGCTGCATCTACCATGCCCTGCTTAAGAACTCCGCGTGAAAGCTCCCGAAATTGTGAAAGATCTTAGTCAAACCACACCAAGTGAAGGTCTTGGTCAGCTTTTATGGTGTCCCTCAGTTAGATGTGCAATTCCTACTGGTGATTTGGGTCTACCCACCTCATCCCTTCCTACACCTCAACTCAAACACCGATTTTAGGGTGGGAGGAATCCTCTCTCTGAAGGTGCAAGTCTCTGTTGAGCCAGAGCCTCCCAGTAGCTGTCTATACTGCAGCCTAGCCTGGCTCTTCAGATGCCCTGGACCGTCGGGATACGCAGCGGTTCCACCCTGGAAATCCAACGGCCATTGCGCTACACCCAAGACCACGCCACGCTGCAGCGGGTCAAGGCGTTTCTTAATGGTTTGGCTAATCCAGTGGTGGCCATTGCATGACGGACCTGCCTGCTTCCTTCCACAGCTCCGAAGAGTAAATTAAATGATACGAAGAGACATATTACATTTGCAGCTGGCTCAAAGGGAACATAACAGCATTAGGCAGCCCTGGTGCTCGTTAAATGCCTCTGACTAGAAGGATGTAATGAACCAGTTTTATTACAATAGTAATTTCTTCCTATCGTATTTGGTGGTTATATATTCATGGGGGATGTGAAGAAGGGAGGAAAATCAGTGCAGACTGGTGCATTAAGATATATTGCGTGTGGAAAAGATGCCACCAGAGTGTGCGGCTGACAGATAGGAGAGGCAAGGCAGAGAGCAGAGTATCCCCACGTCCATTATAACGCCGTCAAACTGACCTTTTAAAAAAAATATACGAACAATAAAAAGGGGACCCTCCGTTCTCGGCTTCTCCAGAGTTGCTTTAATGAGCAGTGACGGTTAGGAGCTGCCAGAGCCGCGGCTGAGCTGTCATCTGCCTCGGCTGGCCCTGGGGGCATTGCCTCGTGTCCATGCCATGGGGTGCCTGTACGGCAGAAAGCTGCAGGCAGCGGCTGGGACCTCGCAGGCTGAGCCGGCAGCGTGGCGCCTGGAGCCGTGCTTGCTTCATGCCCGCTGTGGCACGGCCTGAAAGAGGGAAATCTAAGAAGATACAGCCTGAAAGGGAACCTGGCTGTCTCTCCAGCTTTAACGCTGGACTTCCCCATCTTTCAGTCTGGTTGTAACCAAGGTATTTTCTAAATCCGTGCAAAGAGATAATCCATGATTAATAGCCATTTTAATAAATGGCTAATCAATTTATATGGGTTGCTATCGAGTCCAATAAATCAAAACCAGGTTGATTATCACCATGGCTTATAGCCATCTCATAATACCTTCCACTGATGCGCTTATAATAATCTGGAACATCCGCCGCCGCTGTCGGTGGCTCATTTAAAACACCAGTTAGTATTTTTTTTCACCGGCTAAAAGCAGAGGGTGAGTAAATAACCTTCTCTACTTGTAAGCCACGTGACCTTTCGTGGCTGCAAATCTGGGGTCAAATCAATGTCCATCAAAGGCCAGGAAGGGTCCCGTGGCTTGAAAAAGAAGCTGGGAGAGTGATATAATTGTAAGAAAGGTAACACCAAACTGGACGTGGTTCCTGCGTGGTCTGAGAGAAGCCAGAGGAGAATGTCCGGGAGGAAGGGCAGGGAGAGAGGGCGGCCAGCCCCCTCCTGCCGGGGCTGCCCAGCCACCTTGCAGCTCTCGGCAGGGAGCTGGACGTCGGGTCTCATGTTCAGTTCAGCAGTCCTGGGTGATTTATCCCGAGGAACATCTCTCGCTCCTGCTTCCCCAGAACCGCAGAGCCCTTGAGGCTGGAGGGGGCTTCTGGAGGTCATCTGGTCCCAGCCCCTGCTCCAGCAGGGCCACCTCGCTTTAGGTAATTAAAGGGTCCCCCTTTCATCTATTTTCCCTCTGACCCGCAGCGATACATTCCACCGTGTAATCACAGCGCACGTGAAAAGCACAATTAACATTTATATGATGAGACAGACACAAATACAAGGGAAAAGTCTCTCTGAAACACCCAGACTCTGGCTACAGCCAGCCAGGAGGGGTCCGGGTGCCATTTCGCAGCCTGGATGTCCCGGTTGGCATCCAGCTGTCCCCAGAAGGGCTGTGCCTGGGGCTGTGCCCTGCCAGCCAGCAAGGACAAAGCAGAAACAGGGGTTTGAAATGATCCCCTAGAGAACCCAGGCCATAATTTCTGCTGTTTTCTGACACCTCTGCTCTCAAAACCATCACGACAACAGAGAATTAGGAGAAATTAAAAAAGCGAAGCAAACGGTGAGCTTGGATGTCTAAAATCCCACAGCTGGTAGGTTTTACTTTTCCCATATTCCAACTTCTTTTCTTTCTGACTCGGTTCTCACAACTCTTTGGAAGAAGCCCCATCTGCTAAATATAGACCGAAACCTGTAGCTGCCTGGAAAGAGAAGTGTGGTGATTTCTGGAAAACCCAAGCCTATAAAAGCTGACACACAGCCCCTCGCGCTCTGTAAAAACCATCTCCTGGTGGATTTATTAGTCTTAAGCAACAGCAGTTGGTCTGAAAAGAAAATGTATTTAACCTTTCTTTTTAATTGTCGCACTGTTAACCTGTCAGTTCTACCTGGGGCTGTTAATAATTCCACTTTAAACGTCTCAAAAGGAACTTTCATGTTTAAATATTAAACATTAAAACTTGTGTACAGTTAGAAAAGAATCGATGCAGCACTTTCAGTAGGGATGTGGCTGATCCAAAGTCCGTTGGAGTGCCTGGGAATTGTCACACTGAATTAAACAAGCCCAGACACAGGGTAGGCTGCAAATCCTGATCCCAGGGTCAAACCCCCGGAGCTTTAACCAGGGAGAATAATAGGGGTTTAGCCTTGGAAAGGACCACGTGAGACCTGTAGAGTGGGGCTTTATCTTCACCTTAAGGTAAGACGCACACTGAGGGGGAGCATTAATTAGTTTGGCTCAGCGAACTGCATTTTAACCAGCTGCTGCAGAACAGAAGGGAACAGAGAGCAACCGGGTTTTACAGGAGCGTGTAGCTTGGAATCAACTCCAAGCTGCTTTGCAGACACATTTCCTGCATTAAAAGCCACGGTGGTTTTGCTTTCACTGCACCTTTACCCTAAGCCTAATGCAGCTTTTTTTGGTGAATATACCTTGAGATCTACCTCAGCTCATCCCAGTTTGTTCCCACGTCAGTCAGCCCACAGAGCAGGTAACTCCGGTGTGGCAGGAGAGGACAGGAACTGTCTCGCCCTGATTTGGGTTAGGTGATGGAGCAGCCCTATGGGGATCCACCACAGCTGCCCACGATGGCCACTAGCTGTGGGCACAGGCACACAGCACCGCTGCCCTAGGGGAACCCGGGAGTGCCCTACAGCACACCAAGAAATTGGTATTGGAACAAAACTCCCTTCCAGAGGCTGCAAATGGCAGCGTGAGAGCACGGTTAGGCTCTGTTGGGTCGTTGCCTGAGCTGGTTTCGTCCAGGGCTTCCCGCTCGCTGACGTTCAGGGCTGTGGCTCTGTATTTCCTTGTGGACAGTGCCCTCTCCAAAGGAGAGGTGAAGCATTAATGGGGATGGAGAGATGGAGCGTGTCACTTGGGCAGTCAGGTGGGAAAACAGGGGTCACAGAGCCTTAAACTGAGCAGTATCACGTGTCACTTGTTCCTTCATTTTTTTTGCAGATAGGGGCGTAAAGGTTAATTAGCTTGCCCAGGGTCGTGATGAGCTTTCCTGGCAAGGGCAAAACACTGAAAAGCCTGGGGTGAGCGTTCCAGCACAGGGTGGCTCTCTCAGCCCCTCTCATCTGCTCAGCAGCAGAGGAGCCTGCAGGAGCTGAAGCCTCCGGCAAGGCTCGTCCCCATCGCTTGGGCCCAGCTGTAACAATAAAACGACAGCGACAATCCTGTGCCCTTAAAACCGAAGGTAATTCCTGGGATTGAGAAACTCACTGGGACTTTTGCAAAGGCAGCATCAGAGCTGTTACACTGCTGGAGAAGAGCGGAGCAGGAAACACCGCTGTGCTGGGGAGCCACGTCTGGAACATCGCTGCTGAACCACAGCAGAAGCGTGACACCCCCCCCCCCGTATCCTTAATTAACAAGCTTTTCCACCCAGATACACCGCGATGCAGGTACAACGGCGAGTTTGGCGTGTGGGGGCTGCACTGCAAAGGATTGCAGCAACGTGTCGCCAATGCCGCCTTCCCTTTCTGCGGCTGCCTGCAGTGCTTTAAGAAGCACATTCAAAGCACCTCCCTGTTTCGATTCCCACCGTAACGCTGCTGGCACCTACACGCATTTATGCAGAGACCTTGTCTCATTTCCCAGCCTTGCCTCAGCTTCCCCCGGTGCTGTAGCCAGCTTCGGAGCATCGTGGTGTTTGTCACCAGGGTCAGGCATCCGCGGCCACAGCAGAGCTGCATCGCAGCACCGGTCACTGGAGCTGCTGGTCTGGTTTGTGCTTTACTGGTGCAAGCAGGGAGTGGACACCTCTGGCGAGCTGAGCAGAGGCACTCCTGAGCTAGTGCTGCCCGCTTGGCACCGCTCCTACCATCTGCTGTATCGAGACTTCCTCCTCCAGCAGAAGGATGTCCCCGACGGGTCCACACACCAGCAGATCTCTCCCTCCCCTTTTCAGTAAGCCTATCCGTGAAGCCCACAGGAGCTGTGTGACGGTACAGCCTTGGTGACACCTCCATGCCTTCCTTGGCAGGAGCCCTGCAACAACCCAACAGCCGGCAGCCTCAGTGGGGTCTGCTCTACCCCTACCAAACCCAGGGAGAAACTCCCAGAGACTTGATGAGTCTGTCATACGGGTCAGAAAAGCAGGAGAGGGGTGGATAGGGACAACCACAACGCTCGCAGCAAGCTGGGATGCCACGGGGCAAATGCAGTGGTGCTAAGGCAGCACGATTTAGCGCCTCTCAGGTTTGCTAAGGCTCACTGGGCACTGCTCACACCCTGCCTGCCCATGCGTAAAGCAATCTAAATAAGTGTAATTTATGCACCAAAGAAAAGGTGCAAGTTAAAATAACTCCCAGCCTAAAATAGCCACTAAGTGGGGAGAGAGAGAAAAGGGAGTCTCAGCTTTACGCCACATCACCTCTGAATTTGGCCCTAGGCCTCAAAGCTTTTAAAAATAAAGAGTAAATTCAGTCCGGAGGAGGTCACACACGGCACCGTGCACCTCTCCAGGACTTTGTTAGCGAGTCCTGGCCCAAGCGAGGCGACTACGAGCAATCCCAGCAGCGAAGCTGACTGGAGGGGCAGCACTTGGTGCTGATGCTGAACAGCCCAATTTCCCACTGCTGGCTCCTCCCCTGCCTGTTTACACCTCTGCAAAGCAGAGACAAAACAAGGCCACTCCGCTCGGAACCCGGTGTACATGGACGCACACGAAGCGTCAGACCCTTCGCATCGCAGTCGTTAAGCACGTCCCGGCTGGCTGTCTTTTTCTCACTCTGATGCCCCCTTTATGCACAGGACAAGCTGGTTCCCAACCAACCAGGCGGTTCCCAACCAACCAGGCGGTTCCCAACCAACCAGGCGGTTCCCAACCAACCAGGCGGTTCCCAACCAGGTGGCTCCCCCTGTATCAGGAACGTGTGGATTTAGTGCCATAAATACGTTGTGGTGACCTGCATCTTTCCAAAAACCTGTGTCATCCTGCCCAACGCAGTGCTTAACTGTCACTAAAGGCCCTGCTAATATTGCTAGTCCGTGACCCGTCTGCAACCCGCGCCAGTCACTCACGCTGCGAGAAGGCTGGGAGGGGAAATGCCATCGCTGATGCCGGGCTGATAACATTATGCGCCTGTGACACGTGAATCAACTTCAGGGTAAGTGAGCTGGTTCAGAATATAATGAATAAATATCCTCGGGTTTGAAGAGGGGATGCTGTCAAAGGCATTCTAAAAATAGTTGGTAATTGGCTCTGTACTGGGCTTATTATGGCCTGTGACGGTCTCTTAGACGTTCTGAAACCACATCTTCCTCCTCGGGTGCATCCCTGCGCTCCAGCGCTGAGCTCAGGCACAGGCACTGTCTCTCCCAGCTGCAGATGCCCGGCAGAGGATGAGCTTTAGCACTGGGCAGTGCCCGGGTCCACATGGGATGCAAACAAAACTCCTTAAATACTTTCGCAGAAGTGCTATTCCCTGGTGTCTGGGGCACTCGTCTGCTTGGGGACAGCTGTGAAGGGTCCAGACCAGGAACATAAATCCCAGGAGGATTTACTGACCCTGTCACTGATTAGCGTGAGCTGGTTGCACTGGCTCCCACCATGAACTCCTCAACTCCAGAACCTTTCCTGCTAAGCAGCTTTGGTTTGGAAAAAAAAAAAAATAATCATGTTTTCCTGCTGAAAATGTGCCAGGAAATGAATGTGATCTCCTGTACACGGAAAGGTTTTCATTAAAGGGGCAGCACTGCCCCACTCCCTCTCTTCTCTGGCTCTTGCACTCCATGGAGAGGGGCTGGTCCTCCCACTCCTCAGAGATGCTGGGCAGCTACTGGTGCTACGTGAACCTTCAAGAACGTGCCCTGACGATGCTACTAGCCACCATCTATGGCATTATTATTAAGTCTCCAAGGGCATCTGGCTGCACAAATCTGCTCTGTGATGCCCATTTAGTGATGCAGTGAAGGGAAGGGGGACAACATCCCTTTCCACTGTCACGGCCACCCCGCTCCCTGCTGTACCCGCGTTCAGCCCTGTGCTGCGGTGCAAATGAAGGCTTAAAGCCGCCCTGGAGTTAACAACCTGATCTCATCCAGCTCCTGGTACCATCTCGTTGACAGCCCCTCGCAGGCTGGAGGGACTCTGATGTCGCTGTTGTTCCCTGGGCTGGTTTCAGCTGTTTCCCCGTGCTCCGTGGGCGCGTGCTGCTCAGTGCAGACCCCTCGGCGAACAGGGCTTGCAGAGATTTGCCAGCTGGGGGCTGCAGGTAGAATCACTCTCCCACGGCCCAAGCGCTGCGAGGATGCTGCTGGGCAGCCACACCGGTATTTCTGTAGCCCCACACAGAGACCAACTCCTAGTCTAAGCTTTCACAGGGAAGCTGCTTTTCTTCTTTCTCAGATTCATTGTCATTTTACTCAGAAGGATGTGCAGAGCAAAAAGGGACCTTGTCATCTTTTGGTGCAGAAAAACAGCGTGAAGAGGGGCTGGAGGACTGTCCGCAAGGATCTCAAAACAAGGATCTCCCCAGCTCAGAGCTGAGGAAAAGTCCTGCTGGGAAGTTATCACCAGCCAGTTCCAGACTCCATCGATCATCCCCTGTGCGGTCACCCTCCGTACTGCAAGTTGGCTCTAAAGGACCCTTTACTGGTCCGAGCGCTTCCGTTTTCCACAGACAGTACCCGAAAGGCTTAAAATACATCAGCAATCACACCACTAAAGCCTAACGGGCTTTTCAACCACCAGAGTGAAATCTGTGCAAGAGGCCTGATGGAGCCTCTCATGATGGTGGAAGAGTGGATGAGCTCAGCCTGCTCCTTTACCGAATCCTCAGGGCCCACCTCAGCCCTCTGCACCAGACAGAGTCACATCTGTTCAACTTTATACCACAGGGTACAAAGGCTGCAGTGATGGCTACTCCGACAGTGCTGGTCACACCAGCATCAGCAGCTGGTTTGTAGCAACAGCAAATTTTGGAGGAGAAGCCCCCATCTGCAAACCAGCTTAGATCTTCCCCATGTCCCAGGCTGGGCAGACATTTCCAGCTTGGCCCAACACATGAGGGTAACAATGTCCCCTCCTTTCCCCACCCGAAGCCGCTCCATTGTCTTCTGCTCTGTGATCAATCCCACTGCCTTTGATGATAGGATTCAGATGAGGTGTTTCTTCTGCAGGCTCTTGCATTAAAGTTCATATATACCTTTAAGCACATGTGGAGGGAAGCCTTGAGCACTGCAATTCACCCGAATCATCATGACTCCTTTTATCTTTACATTAAATGTTGTTCATCATGAAACGAATAAAAGAACTATAACAATCACAGTGAAATAAGAAAGGGAATGCCTAGAGGTAACTACAGTATAAAATCATATTCATCATATCATAATATTTTACATTTGCTCGTTGTTTTATGTGGATTAAAAACTACTCGACACACAGTCGAACAACAGCAAGAAAAGCTGAGGAAGAGGAAGGGGAAAAGCAACATGCAGCCAGGGACCTGGGACAGCAAGAAGGGATCGCTGGCTTGGTAACAGAGCCAGAATTGATGATGATGGCTCAAAGTTTTGCATCCAACAAACCACCCCACATGCCCTTGCCCTGCTCCTCAGGCATGGCCACTCATGGAAACACTGCTCGGCCTCGAAACCAGCTGGCCCGTAGTGTGAGCAGTGTGGCTCAGTGCCACGACAGCACGCGCTAAATGCAGAGGTTCCCCTCGCAGCAGAGCCTGCTCCTGCTCCCAGGTCTGCCTCGGCAACCCGGCCAGCCCCAGCGCAATCCTCCTGCGAGGCTGGTGGTCACCAGGATTGGCTGCCTATTACATTAAAGGAGAGAAAGCGAAACAAACGACTTGGGGAAGCAGGGCATTCTTCATGTCCTGAAAGACTTCAGACCAAGATCAAATGCCTTCCTGGAAGCTGTCTTTTAATAACGAGAGCTGGAGGAGGTGCAGCAGTGGAGAGCCTGGACTGCATTAACCAACCTCTTAGACAGGGGCTGGCCCAGCTGCTCAAACAGCCTCCGCAGCTCTGGATGGAGGAGCATTTGCAGAGACAAATGGTGTTTGCTCACTTCCATGCAGCTCCTGAAGTGTCTTCTCCCAAAAGACCCGCTAAAATACTACCGCCTGCACGGGATTTGCGTGTGAGCACGAGGGCTTTTTGTTCCTTTTTGTCTTCTGGAAAGAAAGGGAATAAATAAAGCAGATCTTGGTCCTCAGTGTCCTGAGCTGTGACAAAGCCCAGGGAGGCAGCTTGGGTGTTTGGGAGACGGAGCAGTCACTTTGAGTTCCAGAAAGCAAGTTACACTGATTGCAGGTTGCATGTCGTCTTCTCCTGTGTAAAATCCAACATGACATTTACTACCCTTTGTACAATGCTTTTAAATGTATTTCCAGATGCTCCCACAGAACATTTTAAATTATCCATATGCCGGTTTTCACAGGTGGCACAAAGGCAGCGCACTATTTTTATTTTCTATAGGGCAAGTCAGAACAATGCTTTGTGGGTTTTGTTTGTGGCCAAAAATCTGCTGCACGTTGATACCCTTGCGCAACTTCTATAGCTAGAGCTTTTGCCATGACAGTTTGCAAACATGGTGCTAGCTTTAATTAGTCATTACAGCCTTCCTGCCGCGCAAGCACACGTATAAACCTGCACCATGAGCTGCGACTTGGAATGGGCTAAATGAGCTTCCAGTCACCCCTAGTGAGGTGCCAGCACAATTAAACACCCACGTCCGAACTTGCACTATGTGGCGGGCTGTTCTTTGCCCCAGCCCACTAACTCGTATTTGTCAGTCAGAATGAACACACTCCCTTCCCTTCCCTTCCCTTCCCTTCCCTTCCCTTCCCTTCCCTTCCCTTCCCTTCCCTTCCCTTCCCTTCCCTTCCCTTCCCTTCCCTTCCCTTCCCTTCCCTTCCCTTCCCTTCCCTTCCCTTCCCTTCCCTTCCCTTCCCTTCCCTTCCCTTCCCTTCCCTTCCCTTCCCTTCCCTTCCCTTCCCTTCCCTTCCCTTCCCTTCCCTTCCCTTCCCTTCCCTTCCCTTCCCTTCCCTTCCTTCCCTTCCCTTCCCTTCCCTTCCCTTCCCTTCCCTTCCCTTCCCTTCCCTTCCCTTCCCTTCCCTTCCCTTCCCTTCCCTTCCCTTCCCTTCCCTGTAATGAACAGAAGCCACTTCCAGCCACCCCACCCCACCCCACCCCACCCCACCCCACCCGCTGTGCCTTACCCATCTTTTGGCCCAGGGGCTGGTTTTGTGATTTTCTGTTGGCAGCAGCTCGTGCTGAGCTGCTGGTCCCGGAGCCCGCCTGCGGCAGGCACCAGGGCGCTGGGTGACTGCAGCAGGTGGGTCAGGCTTTGCCTGGCACTGGGGACGGGGGCGGTGGCAGAGGGGACTGAGCAGGGTCCCATCACACATGCAGGCGCTTGTGGGTCCCCCGGGTGCCTGCAGCAGCGGGCAGTGCTGCCCTCCGGGCGCAGCACGGCTGGATGCCGCAGCGGCAGGCGCCTCTCCAGACCCGGCTGTTGTGACTGCAGCTCTCCTGGGGCAGCTCGCTAGCAGATTTATTTAATCTCTTCCCACATTCCCCGCTCTCCATCTGAGAACTCAAGAGCTGAGATTCCTAAGGAAGCCACAAAGCCCCCTCTTCCATCATGCCTGCCTCTCTAAATTCAGATCTATCTCCCTGTTTGCTTTGTTTAGCTCCACATTACTCCGCAAAGTGAGATCAATATTTCACCAAGACCTCATACTTCTGATCAAATTACTGCAGACTAGGACCTCGTCGAGGTGCCCTGTGTAACGTTTATTGCTAAGAGCCTTGGTTGCAGTGACTCTTCACCGAGGGCACGCTTAGCCCAGCCCTGCTTCTTTTTTATCTCAAACCTGCGAAGACACAGTTTCATTGCCTGCCTGCTCACAATGCAACGCAACATTCACCTAAACTGACCGGGATGCTCAGAGGGAACGGCCCTGACACCAGGCACCAGGGAGCTCTGCTGGGTTTGCTGCCTGCTCCATCTCACCGGTACCTGGCAGCAGAGAGCTCGCTCCCTTCCGCCTTCTTAGGAGAATTAATCCAGCAGTTAGAGCGTTCTAAGGACAGAAGGACGCGTCGTGGAAGAAAAGGGCGGTATTTGCATTTGGTGCCTGGCTCTAGCTCTGTGCTCCAAACCACTGAAAGCACTTCCACGAGTGCCCCTCTGTGAGCAGGCTGGTGGGAACCTGTTCTTGGAGGATTGCGGCTTCTTCCCCGCCTTGCAAACTCGTGAAGTTATTTTAAAGCTGTTAATGGCCCCTGGTGCTCTCCACCCTGTGAAAACACGCGTGCTCGAGCTGCTCAGCCTCCCGGGCCATGTCCACACCTCAGCAATGCTGGAGGCAGTCAGAGAAGGCAGTTTTTCGTCTGTCCCTCCCTGGCATCTCCCAGCGAGCGCTTGGCCCTGACTTCGAGCTGCCCTCGTCTCGCTGCCCAGCTCGGACCTCGCTGAACCACTGCAGGGCAACGGGGAAAAACCACCTCAGCATCACCGTGCAGGTTTGCAGCACTCCAGTCAGGGTGATTTAGCAGAAGGACTCAGGATCCTTGTCGAGGGCAGAGCAGGGAACATCAAACTGTATTCGTGCCCTTGTCTGCCTTGTGCGTGACGGGGAACTCGCAGGGCTGAGCTCTGAGGCTGTCTCTTGGTCTCCAAGGCCATAAGCATTGCTTTACCCAGAGCCTCCCCCTGTCCTCAGGTGCCTGGGGCCATCTTTTTCTTTCACGTTTTCTACCTCATGCATCATATAGGGCCCCAGACGGGACTGCCAAGTGCTCGTGTCACATAGCTCAAAAGAAAAACCCATGCAGAGCAATCCCGGTTCCCATACTTGAGTTGGGGGCAGTGGGGGAAAAAAAAACCCTCCTCCTGGCTTCAGTCTGCTTTTTTCATTCAAATGAACTCCGTGCCCACACTCTTCTCGAAGCAAATGGAACACGACAGATGCACCCGTGACCCTCTTGTTCTTCTCTGAGACGCTCCCCGGGAGCAGCCAGCCCATCGCCGGTGACGGCGTCGCAGGCCAGGCTGCTGCTCCACACCCTGACAGCGTAACGGGTTTCATCCCTTGAGCTTCCCAGATGCAGCCCATAGTCTACTGCCCCTCTCCCGCTCCACGGGAGCTCTGAGTGGGTCAGGGATCCATAGTCCACCGGGTGTTTTAATCAAACAGCGATTCGCCCGCCTGCCACCCCGGTGTCAGCGTGGGCACAGGCATCCGAGGAGAGCAACAGAGAGCAAATAAAGGAGACGGAATGATGTGCGGTAATTAAGTTATTCTTCATCTTCGAGATTGCTGCCGAGGACAAGATTGGTACAATGAGCCCGAGGCGCTTCTCCCTTCACTCCTCTCCATCTCAATGCCTGTGACACGGAAGATGAATATGCAGCATTTTCTATTTGTGCTACTAAAACGCCCATTAAATGCCAGCAGGGAAAAACGATACATAAATACCAGAATCCTGCTACCCTGAGAGAGAGAGAGAAAGAGCATCCCTCCTTCTGGGGGAGCATCCCTCGTCTGGAGAGCGAGCTGCTTTCTGCTGGGGACGGGGCTGCCGAGGTCTGGCCGCGGGCAGAGCTCCCGTCCCGCCCAGCACCCAGTGTGCTACGCCAAAAGACGAGGAGGTGCCAGTTTGACTTTGTCTCTGCGCACCCCAGAAGTTCCTTCCTGCCTGCCCGAACCCCGTTTTCCAATCAGGAGATGCTGTAAAGGATGTACCTTCATGGTCAATGCCACCCTGCCCCTGACCCGTTGCAAGACCAGAAGCGTTAGAGGTGTCTACAGCCCGAGCTCAAGCAGCCTTTAGCTGGCGCGCAGCAAACTGGTGCCCTCCGACGCAGGTCTCCCCATCTACATCAGGAGGCTCCCGGTGATGGGATGGGATCATCTGGGATGTCATGGTAACCCAGTGGGACCGGCACAGCCAACGTGTCCTGCTGTGGCCACCAAGGAGGTCCTGCCCTTGATGCAGCGCCGTCACAGCACTGCTCCGATGCCAGAACCCCAGGTGAGATGTGGGGAAAATAAAAAACCAACCAAACAAAACCCAGCTTGTGGTTTCTCAGGGCTTTGAAGTGGGTCCTGGACAAGTGGCTCTCACCTAGACACCATGAGACAGATCCTCTCGCAGGTGACCCTCTGGGAGTCACCCAGCAGTGCCGCTCTTTCAAGCACTTTGGAGATACAGTCTCGGTTGCGCCCCCTTCGCCCCTTCCTTATAACCCCACCGATTATCTGCATTTTGGCAGGAGCTTGTCTCCCGCTCCAGCCCCGGGGCTGCCTGTCTGCAGCCCCACACCTCGCAGGCACCGCGGCTTGCCAGCAGACACTCATTTCCATCCGCGGTAATCTTGGCAATATCTAAATAAAGAGAGCTGCCGGTGAGGGCTCCGGAGGAAGCCATCGGAGAGCAGATAAGCAGGACTCGGTTGCTGAGGCGTAATGCCAGGTTTCGAACATCGGGGCAGGGGGGAGATTAGGATCATTGTGTTATCTACCGTTATCTAATTCGAGGAAATAACCATGTGCACGGCGCGTATTATCAAATGCAAAGAACTCCTCCGAAAACGATATTAAGCCAGGAACTTCACAGTTCCAGCTGCCACTTCATCTTTAATTCACTTGCCCACCCCCACGCGCTCCTGGATCACCGAAATCCCGCAGCAGTGGGTGGCCGGGCTGCCGTCTGCGCTCCATAAAGCCAGGTGAGCTACAGGGGGGGATGAGAGCCTTCAATTCTGCAGCACCACGCTTTCTTATGTTTAAGCACTCTTATTTCAACATCTTTTGGCTTAGTATTTTTTTTACGTTGCCCACACGAGAGGGGAGGGAGGCCAGGCACGGCTGCATGACGTGGGTTTTGGAACACGCTGGTCTTGTGCTGGGTACGAGTGTGGAGTGGGTGGTCCGGGAGACAGTCCCTGCTCCGGCGCATTTATCATTTCAATAAACAGGGTAGAAAAATGGGCCGTGGAGATAGAAGCAAAAAGACTTGCTGGTGGTCGTGCTGCAGGCGGGTGACAGCGGCAGGGAGGGAACCCAGACGTGCTGCCTCGCAGCGCCCGGTGGCTGCGCTCCACCATCTCGCCTCCCCGTTTGATGCGCAGCATGGGCCGATTTTAATCTCCCCCTTGTGATCCAGCAGGGAGGGATTTTTTTAATGTCAGGGGAATGGACGTGGTGTTTAAGCATCATCTCTAGTGACTCTTCAGCCTGACACGGCGCAGATTGAACACCGCAGGTAGACCACCTCTGTGGGAGCCTATAAAAACGCCCGCGCAGCACAGCCCCTCATCAGAGAAAAAACATGATGGAATTCTTAACAGGGGAGATGGTTCTGTTCATCGTCACTAGAGACTGGAGCCTTAGCCTTGGAAGCTGCTATTTAACTAGAGATGTAAATTTAAGGTTTATATCCAGTGTGCCGGGGAGGAGATGCCTCCTTCTGGGAATTGACTGGTAAAGGCACGGCATCGCACCACTGAACAGCAGAGCTTACCGTTATGTTTAGTCAAGGCTCATTTTGTTTAGATTGAGGTGCTGAAATAATAATACCTTGAAATCACCAATAACAGAGCTGATGGAGGGAGGACACCAGTTCCCAGTACATGGCTCAGGTGCCGCCTATCGCCAGCCTAAGCCTTTCGTTACAATGGTCCTGAAGGGTCAGGCGCGAACAGGCGCATTTGGTCCTGACGCTAACGAAGCACCATGGTAGACTGTTCCTACCCCACAGCACTTACACCCTGACTTGTACAACCTGTCTGCGTCCTTGGACACGGGCATGGTGAGGTTCATGATTTCTTGGCGGATCGAGGCTGAATGGGTGCAGTGGCGGGTCCTGGCACTGCCGCGCTAAGGGCACGGACATGAAAACGGCACAACTGACGGGAAATTTGACCTAGGGGAGCTGTGTCAGTGATCCTGGGGGTCTTTGCTCAGGTCTCAGCCACTGCCTGGTAGACACCAAAGGGTAAACAATTCCTTTCCAGATCCATTTGCTCTGAGTCTAGGGGGTGAAGTAGCTGGGAGTGGGGTTGGAGCTGGGATTCCCCACCTAGTTTTAGATCAAGTGCCCCATAAAGCTTTTGGTGCTTAACTTGCCGTGCACTGAGGTCTTCCCATGGCATGAATACACGTCCAGGAAAAGAAACACCCTGGCAGACATGCACAAAGCCTGTGAATGGGCGTCCCTGCCCGGCAACCCTCTGGTAACCCTTCTCCATCCTGAGCAGGAGTTGAAGCACAAACCTCTGCCCAAGACTGGCACACATGGCCAAGGGTGTTCATGGCACGTCCCACCCCTATCAGCCACCCCAGCCTCAGCCAAATCACCTGCCCGAGCCTTACGGTGACCAAGCGCCACATTGTGAGAACCCTGCACGAAGGCAGCAGAGGGACCCTGTGACAAAGAGCACCCGGGTCCCTCTCAGATCGCTTGACTCCAGAAGGGGGGGACAGCCGGACCCACTGCGCAGGGCTCACGGCTAAGCCATAGGAGCAACACCCAGGCAGCATTTTCAGGGTGTTTTTCATGACCTTTACCCAGAGGTGGCCTACATGGAAATTTCCAATTATTCAGCTGATGCACAAGCTGCCTCTGCTACAGCGGCTGCGTGCTCGTCCTCGGTCCGGGCTGCTGCAAGGACATCAGATTTGGGCTCAGATTCCCCCACTGAGTTTCGGGCAGTGGCTTGTGCCAGTTTAAGGTCATGGTCCTCATTTCCTATGCAGTTCATGGCTCAGACTCCAGCTCACATCAAAGAGTGGATTTTGATCTGCGAACAGCCATGACAGCCGCGCTCCTTCGCGACAAGGCGGCTCGCAAAGCCGGGAAGGGAAGGTGACACAGCTGGGGACAGAAAGCTCTCTGTTGAGGGGACCTGGAAGCCTTCCCAAAGTGTTGAGGTGATCCAAACGGCGAGCTGCGAGTAGGAAAACTGCAAAGCCTTTCTCCTGGAAAACGTGAGCGATACCCAGGACCAGCACTCCTCACTTCAACTGATACACCCAAGGTATTCAAACCCCCCCCAAAATATTCAGCGCCACGGACTTGAAGCACGTTAAAATATCACTCAGCGCCCCAGGGAGTCTCCTAGGGACATGGGGTGTTTGCACCACCTCTGATTAGACATGGAGCTTTGCCAGCTAGATGAGCTCTCCTGGATCTGCAAGGCTCCCTGCTGCAGAGGGAGAGGCACCATCAACCGAGAAACCGAGAACCGCAACACCCCAGACCCCTCCCTCCCAGCTGGGTCAGCGCAGAGCGCCCGTATCGCTGCCGCAGAGGCGGCTCTTTTGATGTCAGCCATCCTGTTTTCCTTCTCTTTTCTAGCTAAACATCTAAATGGAAATTAACGCTGACCCTCAGAGAGAATATTTTCACTTCAAAAAGGTCCGAAAGGGTTATTTCAAACGTTTCACATTTCCCTGGGTTTGAAGGGGGAGATATGCAGAGATCAACTCTTTGCTGCCAATGGTTCTGACGTTGAAAACCTGGCAACTTCTGCGGAGGAGGAAGGGGAGGGTCAACCACAACCTCCCCGAGCATCTCCCCCTCTTTCCTCCCCAAACCTCCTCTGTCCCCCCGCCACAGCCAGCTCCCCCGGCCCCTGCAGCCGCTCCAGCCTGGGGCACGACAGAGCGCAGCGAGGCAGAGCCCGCGTCCGGCAGAGGGACAGGGCAAGGGCTGTTGTACGTCCCCGAAGCACAAAGGGTGAATAAGCAGATGCACGTTTCTGTGGAAATGATAGAGCAGCTAAACAGGGGGACGGCTCTGGCACACCCGGGACGTGGCAAAGCAATGAAACCAGGGAGCATAATTAAAACTAAATTACCCAGGGGTTTATTTATTATTTGTGGACCGCAACAGACACAAATAATAAAAAATGCGGCCTTCCAGCCAAAGTGCTTTCTGACCGGAATAATGGCCTTTATTTCTTGGACTATTCACAAGTGATGAATAAAATCGAGGAAGCTCAGCTTGCCGCGTGACACCGAGCAGCTCGGGGAGAGGGGAAGCGAACTCACATTTCTTCTCTCCCATTGCCACTCCTAGTTGTTCGTTATTGCCACTGATGATTATTAATTAGGGTCAGAATCCCCTTGATGTTCGTGCTGCAGAAATTCAGAGTCTTGCATCTGTGGGTTTCCTCCTTCCTTCTGCCCTCTGTATCATCATCTCCCTCCCCAAAGCATCTCTCGGGGCCCTGCCCCACCTCGAGGTGCCTTCCCCTGGAGCCAAGAGCTGCCCGTCGCTGCCCACCCTGGGAGATGCCTGAAGGAGCACAACTGCCCCACCAAGGGGCCCACACCACACGCCCGTGACCACCGAGCACCAAAGCTCCCACTCTGTGGACCCCCAGCCTGGAGGAGATCCACACCTATGACGTGACGCTGCTACTCCGCTCTGGTGGAGCTCCAGCTCTCCAGCAAACCGTGGAGGTGGGACCGGCCCCGTTTCACCTGCTTTTGCACCTCGAGAAGCTGGCGGGGGTTGTGCCTGCTGGCTCACCCGTCCGGAGGGAACGGAGCACCGGCATCTCGAGGGTTCTCTTTGAAACCCCAGCCGTGCTCTCTCTGCATGAACGTAAATCATCACCGAGGTCGCATTGCCGGCTTCGGAAGTCTCATTTTGGTTGGGTTTTCCGTCAAGAGTACAACCACTTGAATTTATGCAGATTATGTGCTCCTGCCAGGTGTTTATTTTACGGGCTTTTCTTCCCCCCTCTACACTGGGAAAGAAAAATTGGGTAATATTTGCTAATGAGGCAAGTGGGATATTTCTGGGTCCCTTTAACTTACTAGGAATAAAATATATTTTTTTAAAAATTGCTGACCCTTTAAACCTCAACAGTTAGTTTATCTCGGGGACATGTTTCTTAGTCAGCAAAAGGTCTTTCCTGAAGGAGTTATTTGTAATTCATTAGTAGTGGAGTAATAGCCACCCTCCTAAATAATTCCTATGCTTATAAAATACCATCTGGTATCGTGTGCTAAGGGCCGTACGCTCCGTTGGTGTAAATCAGGACGGCTCCAACGAGCTCTGGTGGCTTCACATCCACCCGCCGAGCTAGCCCACCAGCTCCTCTCGAAGGTCTCACGCTCCCGGTTTTACGGAGCTCTCGCATGGCCTCTCGAAGGCGGCCGGCGCCCGCAGAGAGCTGCCGCTCGCTGCGAGAGCGCAAGGCTCCTTCCTGGCTGCAGCGGGAGCACGCGCGGCTGGTGCAAGCTGTATGTATGGGTATTTGTGCTGGAGCAAGCGGCACGTCCTCCGCGCCGATTAAGAAAACCTCTCAGGAAATTCTGACTGTAAGAGGGGGAAAGGAAAAGGTCCGATTTTGAAGCCACTCTAGCTTGAGCTTAAGGGTTTTGCTGAATTAGACGGCAGAGATGGATTTACATACGTTCAAGTAGATTTGCTTGGGTTACATTCCACTTTTTTTCCCCTTTGAAAAAAAAAGAAAAAGGAATGAGAGGCAAGAGAGAGAGATTTGCAGGCTCATGCTAATCAATCCAAATTAAAAGCATTTCCCACTCACAAATTCTGCCTACAAAATACGAAAACTGCTTTAGAGCCTCTTGAGTTGTGTGAAGGGCAGATCCAGGCAGCCAAAAGGAGGGACCCGGACCCCCCACCAGCAGATCTGGACCTGGGACCGGCTTCTTCCATCGCCTTGGGCGATGCCAACCCACCCCCTAAGACTTCACAGGAACCAAATGCCACAAACCTCCCTGCAGCTCCGGCCTCGGGCTTGTTGCACCCCAGCTGCTTTCGGGGTGGTGAGAGCAGTCCTGATGTTTCTGGGCTTCCTCCACTTCCACCAGAGGCTTGGTGGAGCTGGGCTCCAGGAAAAGCCATCTCCCTCTAGACGGGGACAGCCTTTCGACAAACCCCAGCGAGATTTCGTCAGGGCTTTTCAACGCGAGCTCGGTGCTGAGGAAGGACTCAGCCCTTTGCAGAACTGGGTCCTTTTCACTTTCCTGGCAGGTTTTTTTGCAGGTATCTGCTATCCCAAACCCTAATTTGTTTAATCTGCCTCCAATCCTCCTCCGGCAACAAAGCAACACGAAAGCTTTAGGCTGCAGTTCAGAAGCCGCCAAGCCCCTGCGACCCTCCCCGGGACACCGAACCACACACCAGGCGCAGCTCCCCAGGCAAAACACAGGCTTCAGACGAAATAATTTCAGTGAGGATTTCTAGTCTGGATCCAGCCCTGGAAAACATAAATCTAGCCCCAGTTGTGTAACTCGGCTGAGTTCAGCGCTCACAGCAGCAGCAGCTTTAAAGGCTTTTGTAGCTGCGCGGTTTCCCTCCCCCTCCGTCCCCGTGGTGCAGAGATGGCAGCTCCCGGGGGTTAGCTCCTGCGGGGTCTCCTGTCCTCAGCAGTCCCTTGAGGATCCAGCAGCGATCCACACCCCATCACTCGCTGCGTCACTTCCCCGCCGCACAGCAGCGCTGAAAGGCTCCCAACATCACGGCTTTTATACTACTTCTGTTACAGCATTTTCTCCTTCAGTCCTGTGACTGTTTGGAATTTTTAAGACCCAAAAAATGGACAGGATGAACTCAAGCCCCCCCAGACTGTTTCCTAAACCGAGTGCTGAGCTGGCCTGATTTGTGACTTGTAAAACTCTGGGCTGTCGCGTGCTGCCCAGGTGCAGCCCTGACCGGCCCCGTTCCCGACCCGTGCCGGTGCCGTGACCCCAAGGGAGGGCATCTCCCAGGGTGGGCAGCGACGGGCAGCTCTTGGCACCAGGGGAAGGCACCTCGAGGTGGGGCAGAGCCCCGAGAGATGCTTTGGGGAGGGAGATGATGATACAGAGGGCAGAAGGAAGGAGGAAACCCACAGATGCAAGACTCTGAATTTCTGCAGCACGAACATCAAGTGAATTCTGACCCTAATTAATAATCATCAGTGGCAATAACGAACAACTAGGAGTGGCAATGGGAGAGAAGAAATGTGAGGAGAAAGGATAACAGAGTCGGGCAGGGGGAGAGAAACAAAGACCCTTTCAAGGTGCTGTTGTCACTTGCAATAAAGCCTTGCGAACCCTGGAGATTTACCTGGGGCTCGCTCCTTCTGCTCTGTCTTTCTCCGCAGTGTTTCACGACGCTGATATTTGCAGAAGGTGCAGTGTAGCCACTGGATAAGGGAGAAGAAAGAATCCATCACGGCTTCCCCCCTCTTCCCCCTCAGTGCCTGACAGCTTCAAGTCATAAAACTTGGGGCAGGCAGAGCTCTCCCTTAGAGACCGGCAGCCTGCAGACGCGGTCAATAGAGCTTTGTATCCCAGTGCCATTAAGACAAGCTTATCAGCAGGGTGCCAGCCGTGCAGAGCACACCGGCTGACAGGAAAATCAAAGTTTCATTCTCTTTGCAATTCATATCTGGGCTACTCTTGCCTCCTGGCTGGACCCGGCTCGCAGCCCGGCTTTTCCACAGCACTGGGCATGCCCCGTCCCCCCCAAACCCCATCCCTCCGCGCTTCCACGCAAGATCATTTTGTGCGCAGGTACAAAGATCAGCTTGCCACTGAGACTGCGAAGCTGAAAGTGCAGAAAAGGCTCTCTGAAAGCAGCAGGTGAGAACTCCAGAGGGTCATTTTGTCTTTGTCATCCAAGATGAAAGCCTGACAAAATGTGCAGCACCTGGAAAACTGAGTTACACAAAATGGCTCATGTCTCGTGCAGCCCCACGAGGCTGCCTGGGCTCCAGACCAGAGGGATGACCTCCTGGGAGAGGGGAAGGGATGTGAGCTGGGCTCCATCCCTCAGCTGAGAGCTCCTGGAGGGGCTGTGGAAGAGTATTCCTCACCTTTCTGCTCTGCTCCGTGTTACGGTAACTCAGGAGTCAGCTGGGTAAAACCTCTGGAAAGACCAGAATTGCTTTGCTCTGCCTCTCTCCCCCAAGCAGAGGTCTGGAGGGACACCAAATAAATACCCCATGGAACACTTGGGGTTGACAGTTACAAGACAACCTTTTTGGGAGAGAAACTTCTCCCTGAGACCTTGGTTGACCTCCCAGTCCTCAGGAAGGTACATCCCTTGACCACACAGCTTCCCAGAGGCAGACAAAGCCAGCGCAATGGGCACAATGAAGTGAAGCTGAACAAGCAGAGCAAGTCAGGGCGGAGAACACGGGCAGGATCAAAGGACCCATCAGAACTTAGATCATAAAGCAAATCCGGCAATCACACGTTACTGCTTCCCGAACAATAGCACCAAAGCCTCTGACAGCATATTAGACCATCAAATAGCGGAAGGAGGACAGTCACACAAAGCCCTGGCTGTCCCCACCTCCATCTCCCTTTATGTCAAAGAAGAAATTTCTATAATAGATTTCAGATTGCTCATAATGTCACTGCCTGTGTACAAATGCAGCCAACAATGCAGCGTTCCACCAAAAGGCCTGGTACAAATTTCCTTCCCGTAATTAAGAGGCTTTTACAGTAATAATGTGAATAGAAATAGGCATGAGCAAAACTATTCTGGTTTTATGTCCTGTCTCGCTTCATCGTTGGCCTTACATAAGCTTCCGTGGCTTGTTTGGGCATTTTCTCTGTTACCCGACAAGAACCTGGAAGGACTGGGGGCCCTCGCTCCCCCCCAGGGTGTTGTCAGTGAAGTTGGAGGAGTTGCAAAGGAACAGAAAAGGACTAAGAGGTTTATTTCTCGCCTGTTTCTTGCTTTTCTGTATTCCACATAAACATTTTGGAACGACAGACGGTTAAAAATGGAAACTGCAAATGGAAGCGTGAAGTTTTGCACGCAGCTTTGGGGCCATAATGAATCTATCCCGGCTTCCTACTCTTTGCAATAGCATTGCTGGAAAGTGCAAAGACCTTAATTTTCCCCGCACACAGCTTAAGACGTCTCAGCTCTTGGCTGAAATGTCAGGGCTCCATTACAGCCGTAATCCAGTATAAATCCTGAGGGCAGCCACAGGCAGCTTCCTCGCCGTGCAGCGGAGGGATGGGCCGCAAAGACAGCCCCCCGCTTCGGGAGCTGCATCTCTGCCCTGCCTGAGAAGGAGCAGACTCACTTCATCGCCGAGAGATGGACCCCGCAGCAACCTGTCCCCGCAGCATCGCGCAAAACGCGGGTGCCAGAACACGCGAACACAAGCTCTGCGCGTCTTTCGGAGGAACATCGCACACTGGAATCGAGAAAGAAAAATACAGTGCAGCATTTTTATAAATGAGAGTGCCACAAAGAGGTATTCCTCATTACGCAATAACTAGCCACGTTGATGGATGCTGTCTCGGGCAGCCTGAGCACGCAGAGTCGCAGCTGCACGGGCCCCCGGAGCCAGCATTGCTCAGCCTGGCCAGGACACAAAGCCGCTGCCGGGCTGTGCCAATCGAACGCAGCGGCTGGCGTCACCAGGGTGAAAGCGGCTGCGGTCTCTGCCCTCCTATGCTGCTGCCACCGATTTTTTTAGCAAGCGCCTCTTTTGGGGGCTGGAAACACCAGGGAACTCTAGCACTGGTCCCTCCCTGCTGTGACCGTTTGAGTCAGTGGCCAGGGTCTGACCCTCCGTGTGTCCACTACATCTCAGCCATCAGTAGCGGCATTTTCTAACATAGTCCCTTCTTCAGCTCTTACTTTGTCACTATATACAGAGCGAGTTTTCCCCCCTCCCCAGGCTCTGCAGTCTTAAGTGCTTCATTAATGAAGGTATTTTACACTCCTGAATGATGCCTGGCAGACCCCTGGAGCCCAGGGCACAGCCTAGACCCCGTCCCAGCTTGCTGACTGGCAGGGACCTCCAGGGATGAGGCAAGAGCGACAGGGGCTCCATCACCAAACCCAAGCAAACAAAAAAGAGCCTTGATCAAGGCATCCAGAAGGCCTGAGAAGTCAGGATCTGTTCCCAGATCTCCAGCAGCCAAGGCCTCTGCTCCGCACATTCCAGCAGCACAGACAGACCTTAGGACAGACCTAAGTGAAACCGACTGGCAATGTGAACATCAGCACTCTGGACTAGTTTTGCTCTTTAAGAGCAAGACGTTGAGAGACGCGATCTTCACCAAGGAAGACCAAAGCATCAAAGCCGTTCCGTTTCCTAACCTCTGCGTCGCACACGTACCTCCGTGTGCTTTAGGACACAGCTCTGCACAGCAGCGGCACTCCCAGGTTTTTAGGAAGATGCTTTTCTCTGTAGCAACGTGCCGAATCAAGGGGGCCACCTCCCTTTCGTATGTCGGTAATCAGCCTGTTCCAAATCCTTCAGCAGCTCTTTGGAAAGATGTTGATTATTTACAGCACGGGCGATTCAGAGGTCACTGGATTATTAACCTGGGTGGTGCAGCCTTGAACATCTGGATTAGCAGATAAGAGATTGCTTCCTCCGCTTCAGGTTAGAAAAACTCAGGGAAAAAAGGGCAACGTAAACAGGTTAGAGAAGCCGGTGCTCAACTACCATCTAGCAAGCAGAGAGCCCAAGGAAGGGAAGGGTTAACGGCAGGAGCTGTGCTGCACCATGAGGTTGGAAAGCAGGAGCTCCAGCGCCAAGGCCACCACTGGTGAGAGGAGCTCTGGATCAGCACGGAACAGCACTGAAACAAGACTCTGCTTTCAATGGAGAAACACGGAGACCGAAGGGAAAACCGCAGAGCGGCCCCTTCGGCACCGCATCCTGCTAGTTCTCATGTACCCACAGCACCAGGGGCTGACTTCCCGTCCTGCCTCAGCGGGATTTTGGGACAGCATCCTCTGCTCTCCACCTTTTGCAAACAGGAGATTGGAATGTGCTGAGACACCACGCTGAAGAGGGGACAGAAATATCTGCTGCTCCGGAGGCAGCTCAGTCCTGAAACGCAGCTGCTAAAAGAGCCCTGTCAGCCAGAGGACGTAAACCAGATCATCCCTCCAGCTGCTCTCTCCTACACCACGGGCTGAAGCATGGCCCTCCGTGGACGGAGCCCTCCAAACAGCTAAAGCCTGTCCCTTCCTGGACACGGAGACCTGGACAGAGCTGGCAGGGCTTCCTCAGGATGGAAGGACTTCACATCCCTTCTGCAGCCACCTGAGCCATTTACTGTTTCTGAAGAGCTGCAGGAACAGCTGCCAGGAGGTGCCCCAGACCTCTGGGAGAGAGGCGTTAGGGGAGCACAACCATTTCCAGCACCTTTGGCGACGGTTATCGAAGGATTTCCACAGATCACGGATGCAGCCAGCTGCTGGGTCTGGCTCTAACGCTGCTGGGGGCAGCCCTGGTGGTGCAAAGCGCTGCCCTGCAGGTCCTGAGGAGCACAGACCTATGGAGTGGTGTAAACAGAAGTGAATAGAGACACATCAGCAAGGGTGTCTTTGTAAGTGTTAACATAACTGGAAATCCTAGACTGACTTGAAAGGACGCAGCTCTCCATGCACTGGAAACGTCAGAAACCACTCTGTGCCGACTCAGAACTATTTCACTTGGATTTTGACCCTTTGCAGACAGCTGCTTTTACAATAAAATTGGAGGAAATGCTGAAGTGGGAAGCTGGTTTGCATGAAGCCTCCCCAAGGTTTTCAACTCTGCATGGGCTCTTCTGTTTATTTTTAGGTTATTTTGCAGGAATAATTTTGCAGAACTAACCCAAATACGCAGGCGTGTTCCGTTGTTGTTCCTCCACGGTTTTCACTGACAGTAATCCATCTTGTCCCTGTGAGGAGCAGCAGGAAGAACTCCTGTCACTACCAAGAAAAAAAAAAATTCAGTTGAAAATTTCTATGAGTCTCAGGAAACTCCCTTCAGCTCCAAATATGGTGAAGAAAATGCCATCCATGATTTTTCCCCTTGTAATTAGGTTTGCAAAGGTTGACTTGCAAGGAATTAAAACATGGAAACATTGAAAATATCAGTGAGTTCTGGCATCCTAAGTAATGTGACATTTATATGATAATTTGGCAATTAAATATGCAAGCGAGGATGCTTCTGCTTCCCAAACGTGAAGGTATGGTACTTTCACAAAACAGCTCCCAGCGTTTTACAGGTTCACCTTCTGACTCGAGTGGAAAAACATTATTTGTAATGTGTGGGTGGGAGACAGTTACACCAGCACAGATCCACAGCGTCCCACCGCACACCACCGCTCTGCCGTACAAACACCATCTGGGGAAGCTCCAGGTGGAAACCCCCCATCTTGCTGCCTCAAACCCCACAGAGGCACTGGCAGTCCGGCCACGGCTTATACGTGCCCACAGGGAAGAGCCCCACGAACTAACCGGGTGTCCATCCCCACCCTACAGCACCCACAGGAGCACAGTATCGCCCACCACCAGGGTCAGGTTCAGTTATCACCTGGGCTCCTCCTGAAAATTAAACCCAAGACACCTGCAGAAGGAAAAAATCTTTCTCCAAGTTGCACGACTGGACAAGACCCCAGAAAGAGGTTTTGCCTGTGCTGGGAAGGGGCATTAAGTGAAGCAGCTAAAGATCTCCCTTCGGCCAGGCTCTGACTGCATCACCTCCCCACACCAACCACATCCTTTCTGTGCAGCTCAGCAACTCCCTTCCTGCACTGATGAAGATTTTGGAGTGCCTCAGCCATTATTAAGTAAAAAAGATTGTTTTCTTTGCAGAAATAATTGAATATGGGAGCTCAGAAGTTGGGGTCACCCTGAGCTCTGCCCCCTCTGACAATGCTGCTCCCACCAAGACGTCAGTTCTGCGTGGTGCCAGTGGAGCGGGTGGTCACTGGAGCCACCGGCTTGGCCAAGCTGGGCTCATCAATGCTCGTCCTCTCGCCTTGGGGATCCCGAGAGGGAGCAGGGCAATTTCGAAGCTGGCATTAAGGCTGTCGTGACTCGAGACTCTCTCAAGAGAGACGGTGAGTGTAACTGAAGTTTACGATGGCCTTGGCTGCATCACCCAGCTGGGAGTCTGCTGCTGCACGTGGCCAGCTCTGCAGATCCCTCATTTCTTCCCGAATGAAAGGGAAATACAAGCTCTGCTACCAGGGAAAGAATCATCAACATCATTGAATGGTACAAAAGCTCTTCCTCGTTAACGGAAACCTCATCACTCCTTGCTGAAGGCAGAACTTTTTTTCTGCCTAGCACAAGCCTCGCTCTTCCCCTGGGGCTTGGTTTGGCCAGTCACTGCGATGAGATCTGGGGAAGCTCGGATTTAATGTTACTAACAGCAACACATCCAGGAGAACACCGGTTGATTCAAGCCCTCCCCGCTCCTGCTGGCTTCCCCTTATTGCTGAGCCCTCAGCTCTCAAACACACCCTGCAGAAATTTTTGCTTCAGGTTGGTTCCGAGTGAACGGAAAGTCATGGGTGAGATGTGTCCTCGCATCTCTAGGCTTGTTATCCACTGGGTAAGAAAAAGCCAACAAGAAAACCCCTGGCAAAACAAGTCTCCACCTCACTGATCTGCACGGAGCTGGATCTAGCCCCCTTGCCATCTAGTCCTGTTGTCCCTCCCCTGGTCTCAAGACTTCTCTCAAAACCAGGAAGGAAACAACCAGTTCTCTGTCTGCCTTCACATTCCTGAACACACACTGGTAAATAAACCCCTCATCGACCGTCCCATGAACATGAGCCCATCGCAGGAGCGTTCAGAGAGACCCCAGCCCCGATGAGACCAAGGTGGGTTTCGAGCAGTCACGCTAACAACCCGTACAACTCCGTACGGAGGGAGAGCCTCTTCTGCAGGATTTTCCTCAGCCCGTTAGACGGCACCAGGAGAAAGAGCAGTAAGTAACTGTACGAGGTACCAGCCCGTACAGCGTGGAACTGACAGTGCAAACATTTACTCGGGGGAAAGGATGAATTCACGGTATCACGAGAAAAATGTGAGCAGTGCCAGCCCCTCCCAGAGGAAAGATCACAAAATGAAGTCAGCTCGCCCTAAATCCTGAAGTCAAACACGCAGCTATGAAGACACTTGGCAAGACTTCCAGAGCCAGACTCTCTGCACTAATTAGGTGCAATCCAAACTGCTTAAAGAACGCTAATGCCGTTGCCACGCACCGACAATTGCCATCTCCTCATAAACACATCCTGCAGACGCAGCGTGCGTGACAAGGCGCTGACTAACTCCGTGGGGCTGAAGTGAGAACTCCCCCGAAGACCCCGACTGAGCAGGAGGCGCAGCCCCGCTCCGTCACGAGCGATTCTCCCGTCTTCCGTCCCCCGTGAATCTCTGCTGCCGAAGGACAGCGTCTTCTGAAAGTCCCGTCTCTCTGTCTGAGGGTGGCACTGAGCTTGACAGGTCGGGTCCGGACGCCTGTTAGTTTGTGCCCATCACAAAACCATCACAAAAATAGAAAACCAAACAATACATTTCTGTTCCACGAAATAAACAGCTCGAGCCCCAGATTTGGCAGTGGGGCACCTGTGGAAAGTGTATGCACAGAAACGTGAGATTTCTCAGGTCAAGAAAGTCCATTTTCCAGATGTCCATCTAGATTTTTTTTTTAATTAGACTTCAATTTCTGTTCACAAACTCCCTGTTGCACAAGCAGCACCAGGGAGCAAGCTCGTGCCTGCTCAGCTCACAGAGCTCCGAGAGCCTTCCCTGGCAAAGTCTCCAAGAGCTGAGCCCATACATCTGTTAATTCCAAGTAAGATAATCCATAATTAAAAGTAAAGCCCGAACAGGGAAAGCCTGATAGGTTTTTGAACTTCCCCCACACCGCACTTCTACAGCAAAATAGTTTTGTTTACATGAGATTTTTGGTTTTGTTCCAGCTAATGTGACCTTGTGGACAAAGGAGGGGAAAAAAAAAAAAGTACATGCACGGGGAAAGTCTCTGCCTCCCCCAGGAGGAAAAGCACAACAAAACTGGAATTGTTCTGGGGCTTGTTTGAACTTCTGAAAATTGATTTCAGCACCGAGCGGCCTGTGCTTGCCTCGTTCATCATCTCTGCCTGCCAACGTGCAGCATTTTTGTCTCTGCTGATAAGGGAATTTTTAATTATTGTAATTATAATCTGAAAATTGAGTTCCCGCCGCGGACAATTGGAATTAGATCCTGTTACTTTTTATCTTTGTTAATGTCTTTTAATCTGAGGTTTCATTTCCTATCAGCACCGCACTAGGTGCACACATGCGTACCTGCGCTCGGGTTACCCACATGTGAAGAGCCCCGTGTGCTCGTCAACGTACGGGAGCGTGTTCCAGATGCCAGACAGATCTTACAGCAGGAAGGGCAGTCGTGATCAGCTAACTCAATGTCATGAAACAAGGGCCATGTCACTTCACCCTTCAGTTCTGCACCAAGTCACCTCTTTCAGAAGTGACATCCAGCCCCAACAAGGGTTTGGGTGATGGAGCACACCCGCGCTTGACCCGCACACGGGATGTTCGGGGTGACCCCTAGTTGAGGACTCGTGTCACCTGCGTCACACAACTTGCAGGGTGCACACGCAGCCCATGGGTGAAGAAGGGGTGAGAAAGCTTTATGATCCCATGACGGTCAGACTTTGGTCCTTTTCTGCTGGCAAAGCTGCCCCACAGCTTGGAAGCTACAATTTTGCTCACCAAGAACAGGACTGAGCCCTCAGGGACCCATCCGAGCCAGACTGCTGTTATACACCTGAGAGGAGGTGAGAACCAACCATCGGAGCTGCTCAAACCCCACCGACCTCGGCGTGGAAGCAGGGACAGCAGCACAGCATGCTGCTGACACATCCCTGCACAGAAGAGTCCGTCTTTCCAAACTGTTTTTCCGCTAAAACTCTACCACTGCTGCCAGGCTTCAGTATCCAGGAGGTGGAGGTCTGCGCCCAGATCTCCACTGCACCTCCCCAAACCCACCGCAGTCAGCCGGTCTGTTTGGGCAGAAACTCAGCTGGCAGCTTTGCCTGGGATCTGCGGGCAAAGCTCCTGCTCCCCGAGCTGCTGAATGCAGCCAGGAAAAACTACCAGGGTTTTTAAAGTTTTATTTCCTCTCCGGAAGGCCACAGTCTTCCGAGTCTTTCAGCCTGCCCAGCTCCCCACAGCTGCCCCTCAGAGCCCACCACTCTTTCTGGCAGAAAGGCGGCGAGATCCAGCAGCCGCGGGGCAGGGCTCGCTCCGAGGGAGGCAGCCGTGCCCTTCCCTGCCTTACCCCTGCAGGACAGAGCTGAGCCCACGCAGACCTGGCTCAGAGCTGCAAAGGGCTTTTGCCCCCCAGATAAGAAGGGTGTGAGGTGGCCCAACTCCTCGCGAACGTGGATGGGCTCCTCAGTGCACAAACCCAAGGCTGGGCCAAGCCAGGAGAAACTGCAGGTATCACAGCCAGCCTTCGAGGTTACGGACATCAGCCTGCTTCTAAAGAGTCTTGATTACTTTTAATGGACCTGATTTCATCCCTTTTAATAGAGGTGACAGGGAGACTCCGCAGGTACGTCTGAGCCTCCTGACCAACCCGCCATCGCTTCTCTCTTCTGGGTAGTGTGGAGCCCTGCTGCAGAAAGGTCTAAGAGGAGAGTAAGTGGGTTTAAAAGGTAAGAAACAAGCGTTGGAACAACAGTTCTGCACGGGTGCTTTGCTTTACAGGGATTTATTAAATCCAAGGAAGAATCAAGGAGGAAGATGGTTTAAAAGGAATTTTTTAAAAAACTCTAAGAGAAGAAGCTGGTGAGTTTTGTTATATGCCGTATTAGGAACTTCATTCAAAGCAACCCAGCGCTCCTAGAAGTGGTGAAATAAACCCTCCTGGTTTAATCTGCCTGCTCTGGAAAGGAAATAATCAGATCCTGCCTTTTGCATAGGCAGAGTTTTAATTACCTCTGAAACTCGCCTGGTCCCACACCAGCAGCTTTTCAAAAGCAATCTATTAACAAACAATAACCCCACTGCTTGCTGCTCGCTACAAAGCGGATGCTATCGCTGCCTTCGCGCACGCCCGTTCCCTCCCCTTCCCCCCCACCCTGCCACAACGCCGATCAATTAATACACTCCTGCTCAGGGGGAGGGGGCTGATGCAGCCACCCGGGTGGCCGAGGCCAGTGCGGGGAGCAGGACATGGACTGTCGCTGCCGGGGGTGTGAACACAGCTCCGAGGTTCGATTCCCACGTACGATTTTCAGCAGCAGAAGAAACTGAGCTGACAGGGGAGGAGGATGTCATTGGTAGCTCCGGGAGCACCAGCCTCGTTAGGTAATTGACTCCAGCACCCAGATAACAAAGCTGTGAGCTGCTGAGGATGAGATGTGTGTCGGGTGTCCTGGACCCTCTGCCCTTCTGTAGAGAAGGGTCAGGAGGAGTTTCTCTTTCATCTTCTAGCAGCAAAAGAAAAGGGCATTGGTGTTCTGGTCTCACGTTACCACAAGTCCATGAGTGGCCAAACCTGCACATAATGACTGAGGTGCCCCAGGTAGCATGCTGCTACCAGTGAAAAGGACAAGATCACCTGCAAAGGTGAGTCCCTGACCTTCACCTAGGAACAACGGACATTTGTAAGACCTCACAGATTGGCTATGGAAAAAACCAAAAGCAAGGATACCTCAGCTCTCGCCTCCCCCAGCTCTGGGGGCTGGTCCCCAGCTGGCATTCAGCCTTATGCACCAAGCCTGCCCCCATCCCTCACCGGACTCCAGATGCTCTGCCCTGGCACTGCAGGGCCAGCGCTTGTCCCTGTGAGATGTGGGACTCCAGAAGATGCACCCGTGAGCCGCCAGCGAGCAGCAGCAGCAGGAACCCCAGCAGAGACTGAGGTCCTGTGGCTCCCAGCACTGCACAAACAATTCACTAGAGGAAGCCAGTGACACACCAGTCACTTACCACACTGTGCCCCATCTGCTGCTTCTGGGGACAATCAACTGTCCTACACCACACACAGAGGTGAACGTCTCCAGTCACTGTGGCTATTCTGTGCATAAAGCCCTTACCCACAGCAAGGCAAGGGTTCCCAAGCACGTTGTACGATAGGTGCCCCACGGGGTATTGCAGCAGAGCTGGAGTACTCCAAACAAACCGTGGTTTTTCCCAGGCAGTACCTATTCAGAGCCAGATTTCTTGGTTTTGCCCTAAGGAACGCTCAGAGCAGACCACATCCCTGCCTGGTTTCTTGCCAGCTCACACAGGGGAATGGAGATCCCCTGGATGTCCAGGGTAAGAGGCACCAGAGACCCACATCAGCTCTGCTCAGGGCCTTGCCATGGGCTGGCAGAGGGTGGTGCAGCATGTCTGGACCTTCCCTGTAAGAGCTCCCTCCACTGAGCTCTTGCTCTAGAAGGATTCAGGAAAAGCCTTTTTTTGTTAAAAAAAAAAAAAAAGTGGCATTTCAATCATCAGTCATTCCTACTGAATGCACACCTGCCTTAGACTTATTGCCATCACATTCATCATTTAAATTTGAGAGCCTAAAGAACCTAAAATGTAGTTCCCTTATTGCACCATTAACCTCCTTATGTATCTACTACTTTCCACCAAGCTACAGTGAACCTTTCTCAGACCACGCTTCCTAAGCACCAAGCACCCAGGTTCCTCACAGCACACAAGCTCAAGCACAACCAAGAACATTTATTCTCCAAAGTCAAGCTGTGTAAGACCACACGACAGAGCTTGCCCCATTTCCCATCTTTCTTACCAGGACATGAAAGGCACAGGAGCAGCCTTAAGATCTCCCTGCAGAGCCCAGACACCCACCTTCTCCACCACCAGCTGCCACTGCCTCCATCCAACATCATTAGAGACCCGAGAGCCTTTATTTGGTCTTGTTAAGCTAGACTAACGAGGCACAGATGGACTGGGTTTGCTAATGCACAGGGCTGGCTGCTCGCTGTCCTCTTGGCCCTGGAAAAGACAAGCTGCAGGGCTCCAGCAGGCTCCCAAGAGTCCCAGCTCTGCAGCAGGAGCAAGGAAAGGGGCTGGAAAAGCCAGGACACCTTGGCTGCCTGCCCCAGACATGGAAATGCTAAAAATTTTGGGCAAAGCTTTGTGTTTTAGCCTATGGGGGTGCTGATCCCTGGCCAGTCCCTTGACTGGGGACTGCTAGAAGCATCATGAGAAACTGATGTCTGTGGTTGCTCCATCTCTCCAGAGAAATGAGACATATGAGGTTCTTTATTCTTCTTTTTAATGAAAAAAAAAAAAAATTTCCCCATGACAGCAACTTCTAGCACCTATCACCTCCAGCATCTAACACTTCTTTGGGAAAACGAGCAGCCAGCCAATACAGACCTGCCTTTCAGCACCTTTACCGATGGCCCCTGTGGTCCTCATCAGTAATTAAATGCAGGAGGTCAGGGACCCCGCTCGATTGACAAATGTTTCTTCGCTATTGGAGAGCTGACAGGCCACAACAGAAAACAAAACGGGAAACAACAGGGCAAGAACCGTTTGATCCAGCCCCCGGCAGCAAATACATCAGCGTGAACAGGCGCTGTGCCGCCAGCGCCCCGTCTGCTCCCCCCGGCTCGCGGATGCCGGAGCGATGTCGATGGCCCTCATCAATAGGGTCTTGTTAGGATCCTGTGACAAGCAGCACGCCGGGGGAAGAGCTGGTTGTCTCTCACACAGCAGAGCAGTCGGGTTTGGGGAGCTTTTCCACGCTGATGATGCTCAGGCTGGGATTTCCGAGTTCCTCCTATTTTCCTAAGTCCCCCCTGCGGAGAAACCACCCCGTGGATATGTGAAGAGTCAGCAACGTCTGAGATGCCTGGAACAGCAGCATCTTCTTTGCTCCTGCATCCTGTGCTCCCGTGGCCAAAGAGCTGATCTGTGAGCTGGTGTAAACCGGAGTCACTGGAAGCCCTTGCCTCACTTCCAGCAGCTCAGGAAGAGCTGCCTGCACCTCTCCGGCAGTTTTGTGGCCCTGGAGGAGCAGAGCCAGGACTGAGAAAAGGGAAAGGAGAGCGGTGGCCTGGCGAGGTGCTAATGAGAAAATGATCTGACTCCCCAGGATGTCCTTGTGCTTCCCGGGAAAGTCGCAGAACAGAATTTCTGAATATTTAATACAGCTTCTTAATTAAGAAAAGGGTAAAAAACCTGAGAGACACCATCCCCTACCGCAGGTTCAAGGCCAACGCTTTAAACACAGGCTCCTCGCTCCCCTCAAGGAGGCAGGGAGGGGCTGATCAGAAGGGGTGGCCTCGCACTGCGATCGGGTTGGACCAGCGGAGGGGTTCGGCGCTCACCAGTGCTGGTACGCTCCACACGCTCCCTGCAGACCGAAAGTTTTCAGGATTTCAAAAGTGTCTTTACCTTGTCCTACAAAAGCTGAAAATCCAAAGTAAGGCTCAAAAAATGAAGACTCTAACAAAGTAATTAAAAAAAAAAAAAAAAAAGCCCTGCCTGGTTTCACAGAAACATTTTGGTTTGGTAATTTCCAAAGGTTTCATTTCCATTTCAATCTTTCTTTTCGTCCTGTAGCTGAACTTACATTTCAAAGCGAAAAGCAAATTTGAAGCAAAATAGAATAGTTCCATTTCTAGGAGTCACGGTGACCTCCTGATAATTTTAAAAACTTTCCTCCATTTTCCCCCAAATGTGAAATCTACTGAAATTGGTCCTTCCCTCTGAAATATTCTGGCTTTGATGAATCAACATGTTATGATGAAAATTTTTTTTGGCAAATGACTCCGAGGCACACTCATTTCTCCCGTTAATATACCGTACCGCAGCGGGAGACAATATGGCCTGCAGGGCTGGCTCAGATTTAAGCGATGTAGCTGCTTTTCCCACTTCCCCCTATTTTCTGTGACGCTTCTCATCATCTTCAGGTGCGGCAGGAGCGATCGAGACACCGACACATGAGTTATCAGCTGCACCTCCATCCCTGGCCACGTGCGCACTCCCACCTGCTCCACGGTGAAGAGCAGCTCTGTGAACTGGTGATCTGCTTGCTGTAATGAGCATCCCGTTTGGCAACGCCGCCCGTGCAGACGCAGACGCGGTTCGTCCTCGCGGTTCAGCTGGCAGGTGGTGCCTTCCTACGCCACCACACAGCCAGCGCACTTTGTTTTCGCTCTTCTCTTCTTCTCCACGTAGGCTGTGAGCAATTTGGACCCAAAATTTTACGTATGCAGAAAGCCAGGCTGCCAGGGCCACCAGGTCTACCCAAAATACTAGCGCCTCCAATAAATAACCTTTGCCTACGTACGTGGCCCACCTGAACGATCTGCTGTGTCAACAGTGATGGGCAGTGGATGGAGAATCAAGGTTTTGATCAATTTGCACCAGCAGCACTCGCAAGCAAACGTGTTGTACCATCAGGGGAAACATGAGAAGCGCAACGATTTGCGTGGTTGTTTTCTCCCAGCAGCAGGCACACCCAGGGGGATTCAAGACGTCCTTGAACTTCAGGAGTAAAGGGAGGAAGATGAAGGGGTAGAAAAAAAAAATAACACCATGATCAGTAGCTGCAAGAACATCATCAGGTGATTAAAAAAACCTGGTGGGAGCCTCAATACGCCTTTTTATTATAAGCAGCAGCGCCTGGTCGACCTTGCCTGATTCAACCAAGGCAGGAAAGCAGAGATTGAAAGATATGCAGCCTCGTGCGCCAGCCCTCCCCGCGCGGAATTTAAATGACGGCATTAGTATTCCGGCTCTTTGCATGTGTTTAAATGTGGATTAAAAATGCATTAATTGGTCTCGTTTTAACAAGCTCTTCTCTTTGTATATCAAATATTTGAAAGATTCGGTATTATCACCTCTCGTCTGTGCTGGAATTGAAGAGGAGAAAAGAAACGTAATTGAGGACTTAAGGAGTGTCTCCTCCTGTTTGCTCAGCACAGGGCTATCTGATTGAAACCTCAGGGGAAAATGACTTTGATAAGTATATGAACAACATCTAAAGGCAACACAACTCGGCAGGTGAGGACCGACATCCAATCAGAAGCATTTTTGGCAAAGAGAGTAAGTGCCGCATCAGAAGAACTGCTGGAGCGGTTTGTACCACAAAACCTGTCCCTAGCAAGCGGCAGCGTGAGGGAAAGACGCTCGCTCTGTTCAGGTGTTAGCTCAGGGTTGGAAATTCAGCTGTTCCCTTGGCTGCAGCTCCCCGGCTGACCTTGGGCAGGTCACCCTCAACAGCAATGGACCTCTTCTAAGACTGAGCTCCTCCAGCTCTTGGTGTTTTCACCCTGCTCCTACCCGGAAGACTGCGAGATGATCAGACCTGTTACCAGCAGGAATCCAGTGTGTGACCCACGGGGAAGTGTGGCCATAAGCCACTTCAGACCTGGCCTTAAACACTTGGCTGCAATAGTTTAGTGAGCTCCAGCAAGCCTTGGAGACCCGGCTTCACACCTGAACTGAAACGCAGTTCCTCGGAGATGACAACTGAGAAATGAGCCTCACACTCAGCTGAATGATGAGAATGCCCAAGGAACACGTCCCAGTTTCAGAAGATACACAGCAGAAGACTGGAATGAAGGCTCTGATCTCCAGAGCCCAGCACGGGGCTGTCTCCACGAGCCATCAAGGTCTGTGGAGGAGGAGAGCATCGCTGGGCCAGTGGCAGAGCCCTGAAACCTACAGGCAGAACTTGAATTTCAGCTTTGACCCACGTGTGTCTGCCGCGGCTATTCTTGCTGTCCAGAGGAACGTCTCATTTCTCTTCTCTTACTATATCATACTGCTAAAAATCATCTCAGAAAAGCGGAGAGTTAGTCCTAAGGAGGCCTGGACAGATCGGGATTGAAGAACTGACCAGAGCCTTCATTAAACGTTCAAGTGCAGCTCAGGTCCTGAGCATTCACGAGTCTGAAAACCTTCGATGGTCTTTACTCCCAGGTGTACTCGACCGTCTCCTGCTCGCCTTTTCATCTACAAACGGAACAGTAACAGCCACCACACTGACTGATTGATGTTGAACGTGGACACTGCAGGGACGTGGCAAAGGACCTCTCTTGAATCCAGTGGATGCAGGAGCAGAGTGCAAGGCTCTGCCGAGTCCCTCCTAACAGCCTCAGGCCAGCCCAGCTGTGACACGGGCCCATGTCTGTCTTCACGGCGGGTGACAGGAGCACCAGAAGAGTCAAAACACCCTCATGAGATTCTCACGAAACTTCCCTGGGAAACCTCACACTGAGGGACCATGGCAACGTGAGGTCCTTACCACAGCTTTGCACTCGCCTGCGTTACAGCCCGAGTTAAGAAATGGTCTGCACCTCTCCACCTGGGTTTCATCCCCTGACGACCAGAGCCCCGCTCAGCACTGCCGTAAACACGGTGCTGAAGCTGGCTCATTAAAAACCTCCTCAGCACCGAGCTGTGCGTTGCGAGGGGCTGCTCAAAGAAAGAAGAGGTCTAGCAATCAGCATAAAAACTTGCTGAACTGGAATTTGCATGTTTATAGCTCTTGCTTAGCCCTACGAACGTATTTTGCAGATAATCCCCGCTTCCTAGTAGGCAGAAAAAAACCCCCCATCCTCAGAATGAACAGGCTAAAGAATATTTCCATCACTTGTGGAAGGCTCTGGCAGCGCTGCAGGAGCAGGCGCTCGTCTACGCGTGTGCGTGCGGTTGTGTGCCACGGCCGGTCTCTGCCGGCTCCTACAGCTACTTAGAGCTGTCCGAGCTCCGCAGAGCCGCGGTCCTGCTGGGCTGGGGCTTGTTGGGGTTTGGAGGCTGATAGCCCCTGCTATCACCTACAGGATCTGAATGCCCAATTCTTATTAAAATTAATGTGAACTCCGCTACCGGGCTTGCCTCTGCAGCTTTGAAAGACCTCAGCCTGGGATCGGGTTGGAGTCACCGAGGTTTGGTACCTTTGCAGTTTTATTTTCAGCGGCAGGCTGGAATATTTCCAGGCAAACTTTATGTAAAATTCACTCCAAACCCCACGTGGGAATCCAGGCTCATATAAAATGCTACGAACTTTTTGCTCGCTCCTGAGCTGGAGGCGTTCTTTTCTTTCCAACACCAGAAACAGCTGGGGCTTGCATTTTTCTCCCTGCATTACCTATTTACATACCCTATTTTGTCCTACATCCAAGCCCCGCAGAAAGCCCCGGCGAGACCGGAGGGGTCTATGAGACCCGTCTTGCACATGGGAACTGCAGCACAAACTCATTTATTTAAGCTTATAAAGGAAAAGCAGAGATTTCAGGGCCGACTTCCCTAGTCGAAGGCTGTCCTCCGCTCCAGGGAATCTGTCTTCCAGGGTGCAGAGTGAAACGGAGGTTATGCACAGTGGGGATGCCCCCTGCTGCAGCCTGGAGAACCCGAGGACATCACCCACCTCCTGGAAATACTTGATTGTCTTCCAAAAACTAAAAAAAAATCAACAACGTGGAAAGTCAGTGAAGGCGAGTGAAGATTTTTTTGTTGTTGTTGGTCGTTTTTTTTTAACGTTACAGATTAGCAGTGGAAGAACAAGGCACGGTACAGCCGGGGTGTTAATCCTCAGCGTGCTGTGAAATGGAGATACTCTCCGCGCCTCCGAAAACAAAGACCGCTCTCGTCAGGGATACAAACACGGCAGGTCTCCCGGAGTAACACGCGCTCAGAGCGCTGCTTTCCGGCACAGGAGATGAAATCATAATAGCGTACGCTTATTTACTTTTAAAAGCCATCAATAATAAGAGATGTGTAGTTCGACTCCGGGCTCTTCTCGCACGCACTTAAAAATGAAATGAATCTTAAGAAGAAACAGAAACAAATATCTGTGTGTATGTAAGCTACAGTACAAACCAAACTGAATTATCTATGTTCCTTCAAACTACCTCCCGGAGTACTTGCCATCATTAGCAGTTTGCACCCAGAGCGCTCCGCTCCGTCACAAAGATGGGGCTGCTCCGTTTATCATCCCTGTTGCGCAGACAGGAAAACTCAGGCAGAACTACGGGCTGGTGCAGGAGCCACCGGCGGCGGGGGGAGCAGCACCCTGGGCTGGGACGGGTGAAGCGGTGCCTCCCTCGTTGCCACGCTAAGCTGGTAAATGCCTCACACCCCTGCTCAATCTTCCACCCGCCGCCTTCCCTTCGGGCACCACCCCGAAGCCTCGGTTGAAAAGAACAGCTGCAGGCACCTTCCAGCGGGGACACGCACGTTTCTGGGGGGACGTTGCCCGGTGAGCCGTGGACTGCCGTGGTGGGCCAGGCAGCGGGTGGCTTCACCTCCGCCCTCCGGGAAGGCAGGCGCCCGGGGCTCCTCCACCTCTGGCGACGGCAAGCCCTGCGTCACCCCTCCGGTTTGCTTTGATTTGCACCGTTCCCCACATCCCGGCAGAGCTCTCTTTCGCAGCCAGCCTTCCGTTGCTACGAGGTGTAGGAGTGCAAATTCAAATCAGTCATCAGCTTCCCACCGAGTTCAACACACCTCTTTCACCATTCTAAACGATTTTTAAATGGATGCAATGCACTCCATCTTCCAGCTGAAATAACCGCTGTATTCTCCTCCCAGCCTGAATTCTCCCCCACCCGCCCTGCTCTCTGCTCACTCCAGATAATTCAATGGGAATTTATTCGAAAAGAGGTGGTGGGTCACAAATGAAGCAAAACGCTGACAGCAGGAGTTCCTGCCCATTCGCTGCTCGCACGAAAGGCAGGAGCCAGGTTTAAGGAGCTGTGGGAGAGTTATCATCAGGCTGCTTGAAAATATTTCATCTCACCGGAGGGGTTTTTTTTTTATTCCTTCTTTTTCTTTTCCCAAAAGGATCGATTTTCTTTTGATTAGATGATATTTTTACAAAACGTGTCTTTTCCCCTCGCCTTGCTGGAAAAAAGTCAAAGAGCCGGTAAAGGAAAGGCTAACCAGTCCTAGCCAGGGGCCTGCCCGCAGGCGCTGCCAGGGAAGAGCCTTCTGGGAAGTGTAGTTTGATTTAGGAAATCAAAGGTGCTGCAGGGAAGGGCGGAGGCAGCCCGGAGCCACGCCGTACCTCCCTGCCAGCGTTTCCGAACTACTCTGCTCCGGTTCAGGGCTGAAAGGAAAGGTGGCTGCTGAAGGGAAACCGAGGCAGGTCTCGTCTTCGATGAGAGACGTACGAGCTGAGAGGCCAGGTCTGCTCCTGGTGAAGTTTCCTCCTGAACCTCACTCCTTCCTCCAGAAAATGCAATGCCTGGATGAGCTACTTATTCGTCCCTTGTGTCACCAAGATGGACAGATGCCAGAGGACCCTGCTGGCGCTTTTGGCAGATGCAAAGTGTTACTCGAGGTGACTTTATGGGGAGATGTTGCAAGGGAAGCGTGGCTCTAGCAGTGCCTTGGGGATTAAAAGACAGACGAACCACTTGACTGCTGAAATGTTTTTCGAAGTGGACTGCTCTCTCTTTAAAAAAAAAAAAAAAGGCGGGGGGGAGTGCTTATACGAAAGCTGGGGAGGGGCTGTCCAGCAGGGGCTGTTGGGACAGGACAAGGCGTGATGGTTACACTGAAAGAGGGAGATTCAGAGCAGAGAGAAGGAAGAGATTGTTTCTGCTGAGGGTGGGGAGACCCTGGCCCAGGTTGCCCCGAGAGGTGGAAGAAGCCCCATCCCTGGCACCATCCCAGGTCAGGTTGTCCCTTGGGGCTCTGAGCACCCTGCTCTGGGTGCAGATGTCCCTGCTCCCTGCAGAGGGTTGAGCTTTGAAGGCCCCTCACAACCCCAAACCAGTCTGTGATTCTGTGATTCTTTACTTGGGGCCATGTTCCTCTTTTCAAAGCCTGTGAGAACAGATAGCGCCCACCCCGAGCTGCAGCAGTAAAAGCTACTGTCGCTGTCATTACTGATGGGAGCACAGCCCTCCTCTGGGTGAATCCCAAGCTGTCAGGGGTTACTTCAACCCGTAAGAGACTTGGCATGAACTAAATTGCAATTGAACCATGGTAGTTCAAACCAAAAGCAGCAAGTTTTGGGTATCTGCCATCTGCATTAGCCGTGCTGACCCCGTCCTCCACTGCAAACACTTTCTTTCCTCCCATGCCTGAGGTCCCTTCCAGCCCCATGACTGCTCGTTCATTTGCTGGTTGCTCTATTAATGACTTGTCAGAAGTTCCAAAGGATCTTTTATTTTAATTAACCCAGAAGAACACGACCACTCTCATGCTGCTGCCACAGTTCAGGACACCTAAACTTGACCTTTGTAGATTTTTAAATGGCATTAATTAAACTGAGCTTGTTGCCTGAAGACGTTCCAGTCCCACCACGCCGCATATGGCATCTCTCCTGAGCTTGCCAAACCCCTTTGGGATCTGCCTTCACCAGAAAGTCCTCCTGGATCCTGCCCCCCTCAAGTCAGGCCAATAACCCTCAGCAATTTCTTCCCAGAGTCTGTGGCCAAATGTTATTTACCCTACCTGAAACCTCCTGGAAGGGAGCTTGAAAATCCTGCAAGAGGGAGTGTTTTCAGGAGATGGACATCAACGATGGTTCAGAAGAACCATCAGAAGAACAGCCCTGCCTCCTTTCAGCTGAGGATGTCACAGCAGACATCTGGCACACCTTGGCTCAGGATCACCCCAAGCATGACAAAAAGGGGTTAAACTGCACGAGAAGGGGTTAAACTGCAAAGAGGAGAGGCATTTTTTGGAGAGAAAAGTTCTGTGGCTCCCTCTCTAGATGGAAAAGGGAAAATAAAGTTGTGCTCCTGTTGCCTGTTTTAAGAACTTGCTTATGAGGGGAAATTAATCCAAAATTAACTAGTGGTGTGAATTGCAAGTGGATTAGTTAAATTATATTAAACCCAGGTTTGGATACTTCCATGTAAAATCAAAGTGGCCTTAATTCAATTTGGCTCAAGTCACTTCAAAAGTGAATTAAGTAAAAACTTAATTACGGACCCTTTAATTCCAAACGAGTGTGTCTGCACAGGTTGTTTAATGTGCTTCCATTTATCCATTTTAAGAATTAATCTTGATGAGCTTTTCTGAATATCCCCCTGGTAGACAGACCCTCATTCGTATAGTGAAAAACCTCCAATTCCCTCTAGAAGTGGAAAAAAAAAAAAAAAAAGGGAATAAGACAAGTGACTTCTGTCTGCAGCCAGACAAAATAATGACGCCGTGTTTGCATCGCCCTGTGCTGCTGCGCTGGGGACTGCTGCGCCTGGAGGACTTTCTCCTCAAAGCCATTTTCTGGCACTATTCCTTCCTCCCATTGCCCATCAACATTTCCAGTAACTCCCTCTTTGCTGCGCTTTCCCGGAGCCGCCGAGAAACCTGCACGGTCTCAACCTGCTCCACCACAAGCACGTAGCGGGATTTTTGCAAGGCTTCTTCTACTGCCCACGGCAAAAAGCATTATCGTGGCTAATACCGATGAGGCAGGGTCTGGCCGCTGCTGTCGGGTCTCCTGTGTATTAGAGCCATGAGGTACCACTGAGGTACCATCAGCTTCAATTCCTCCCTCCCCTCCTCTGGTTCCGGCAGCGCTGCCCGTTTCAGGGATGGAGACTCAGATCTCCCCGTGGGAACGGCCACCGCTCCATCGTTTCGGGGGACACGTCTAACGTGAGCGTGTCCTCTAACCTGGGAGCAAAATGCTCCTGGTCCAGAAGCCACCCCCAAGCCAACGCTAAAGGGCCACAGTGACACCGGTGAGGTCGGTGGGATGAAGGTGCTGCGGAGACGCAGCAATGAACCTCTAACGCCAAAAATTCCCTGAAATGAGGTGAGAAAGACAGGGCCAAACCCTCTGATTGTCCTCCCACAGAAAATGGGGTGAACACTGCAGTCTTCCCTGCAGAGCACTTTCAACTTAACAGAACTGTATTCTGGACCCAAAATCGCTGCTCGGGAATGTTTTTCTCACCAGCCACACTCCTGCACTGCTGCGGGCTGCTCTGTGATAGCTCTCCCCTAGTCTCCTCTCTACGGGCACGACGGAGAAATGATGTTATTCCTCCCTGAGCAGCACAATTTAACCTTCAACACGTGACTGCCCCCACCGTGTCTCCTTACTCGGGTCCTACCTGGCTCCAGGCTGGAGCCAAGCCAGACCACAGGGCAGCAGCGCATCCCGCCGCGCCCGCATCCTGCACCCCACCCTGGTCCCTCTGCGGCGGGGCCCGTCCCTCAGCCAGATCACTTATCCCGTCCACAAGAGTCATTTCAATTTTTCCAAGGCCTCTTTGAAGCCGCTGAGTTTCTACACACTTTCTACGACCGGTTGGCAGTTTCCCCCAGCTGCACCGCGCGGGGGGCTCTGCTGCCTCTCGTGCTGTTGGCTTGTGCTGCTGCTGCTCTTTTCTCCTCGGCGCTTGGAGCATGGAAACGCTTCCCGCTGTTCCCAGGGCAGTTTCCTAAGGAAACCGAGTCATGTGGGATCACCCTATTTTTGGGTGTCTCTTTGCCTTTCCAGCGTCCTGACCATGTTCAAAGAAATCTGACGGCGCCAGAGGACAGCACAGGGGGATGTAGCGAACAATGTGGGAGGAAAAGACTATTGCTCTAGTCCCGCCTGTGTTCAGGTGCTGGCGAGAAGGATGTTTTTAAAGGCGAGATAAGATAGTTCAAGATAAATGAGATCATTCTCTCCAAGTTCTGAAGCGCTGCGCACCCCCTCCTGACACAGAAACCAAGGTGAAGGTCTGCCCTACCGCAGAGCTGCCCTGAGGAGAAACACATCAAACCCACGCCAGCGGAGACGGAGGAGTGATAGGCAGGGTTTATTGTATTTCAAAGCTGTGTTAGATATTAATCATTCTGCATCCTAAAAAGGTGTCTAAGAAACTTAATTTGTCGTGGAAATGTCAGATAAGAGAGACGCCGCATCTCCAACTGAGAACAAACAGCGAACGCTGCGGAATGTTACTCTGAAATGACCTTTTACTTTATATTAAAGCAAACAGGTAAAAATAAAAGTCAAATCCCCAGCAGAGAGCACAGCGTGGGTCTGTGTGCTTACACACGTGTCGGTGCATCCTCCTCCTGCCAGGCTGGAGGCATCCGGAGCAAACCCGGCTGACGTGGCCGTGGCCTATCACCATCCCCGCTCCGGAAGGACGAGGAGCGATGCTCGAGTGTCTCAGAAGTCCTGGCTGTCTGCTGCGTATGAAAAATAGATCGATGTAGGTTACTGTATAGATCATTATTTATCTAAACATATTTACGTTATGACACGTGTAATATCAATTTTATACAGGTATATTATTACACGTACAATATCAATCAGTCTATAGAATTATTATATCTTTTTATACATATTGGATATCTACTTATGCTGTTGCACACACTCTATTTTCTGATTTCTTGCTCAAAGTTCTCCTTACAGCTAGCGAAAACTAGCTCCCCCCCACCTTGCTTTTTTTTAATTTACGAGAGAAATTTTATGTTGTGGTCAAATATTTTCATACATGTACATTGGAGCTGCTGGTAGAGAAACCAAACAAACTGCACCGGGAGTTACAGTCCCTGGGCTGCAGGATGCTGTTCTCCTGTCCAAGTTGGGGGGTTGTGGTGGTCCAATACCATGGTCCTCTTCGCCATGCCAGAGCCAGAAGAGCACTGCAGGAGCTCTGGGGTGGTGGAGCACCTGCTCTGTAACCCACACAAGCCACCACACGCTCTTCTGAGTAATGATATTTGTGCTCCTGGCAAAAGAGGAGTTGGCGTGTCTGATGAAATAGTAACATGTTCTGCTGGAGGTGGTTGGTCATTTGAAAACTCCAGTTCTGTTGAAAAAATAAATTTTCCTTGTAAATGTAGTTTTGACTGGTCCTACACCCTATTAAGGGTGAAGCCCAGTTCTGGGACCAAGGGCAGCACAACTGCTCTACCTAATCTCACCTTATTTAAGCCCGAGTCACTCTAGAGCGGGACAGATTTCCTCCCTTGGAGGACTGGACTTGCCCCATCAAACAGACTTGTCCTGTGAATTCCTCTGGTGTTGGAGAAGCCCAGGGAGGATCCGTGGTACCTCGATTTCTATGCCCTGTGTCCTGAAAGGGTCTGAAACTAAGGAATGTACAGGGAAATGAAATAAAAGTGTCCTAAGCCACTTTGTGTCGCCCATTCGCTGCAGAGTCAACACGGCCATCAGCCTAAGCTAGAACATCAGGACTTGACTTCAAGGGGAGCAGGATCCTCCTTGGAAGGAAGCCCAAAGCCAGTGCTCTGAGTTATTCTCGTCGCTGGGATCTATGTGAGCAAAGCAGGCTTGCAGAAGGTCAGGGTATCCGCGAGAGGCTCCGGCAAGTCCTGCAGCTACCGCCGGTGGGCTGAAGCCCCCACCCATGAAGGTGGAATGAAGATAACGTGAACTAACACAGGTGGGGCCATGCACTCGCTGCTGCATGCGAACAGGGTAAGAAATAACTCTGCTCTGCCTTTAAGAGGAAATTCTCCCCTGACCCACACGAACCAGTGCGAGAGCTTCATGCTGCGCGAGTCCAACGGTTCCCTCCGTGTAAAGGCCGTGTTGTGACATCTGTCCTCTGCCGTGGCCACAGGAGCTTATCAAAACTCCTTCCAGTGTCTCCCTGCACAGGCTGATACCAGGGCAAGAGAGCAAGAGGCTGCCTGGGCTCAGAGCGTGGGGCGGGACAAGCCAGCCCAACCCAGCCCAGCCCTGCCCTGCCCTGTCCAGCCCAGCCCTGCCCTGCCCTGCCCAGCCCAGCCCAGCCCAGCCCTGCCCAGCCCAGCCCTGCCCTGCCCAGCCCAGCCCTGCCCTGCCCTGCCCAGCCCAGCCCAGCCCAGCCCTGCCCTGCCCTGCCCAGCCCAGCCCTGCCCTGCCCAGCCCAGCCCAGCCAGCTCCGCCTGCTGCAGAACACAACATTTCTCTAATCTGAACAAAAGGCACGAGCAGGGCTTTTCATTACAGTATTGTCACTGGCAAATGAGGTCCTGGGGACTCGGAAGACGGGGCGATAACAATTTTAGATAACGGGCGGTTTATCTATTTACATACCCTGGTGAGCAGAGCCCTGTGCCGGAGGGGAGGTGCGGGCAGAGGAGGTGCGGGCAGAGGAGGTTCAGGCAGCGTCGCGGAGCTCCGGCTTGCTCACGGGGTGCAACTCCAGGGCTCTGGGGAGCGGCTCTCCACCCTGCCCGTCGCTGCAGGAGAGGAGGCTTCCTTCCAGCTTTTCCAAAGCGCGCTCCTTTGCCTTTTCAGTATTTGCTGAAAAACCGCCGCACGCTGCAAGTGAAAAAGGAGAGTATAAACGAAAGGGCTAAGTCAGTTATCTGCACATCAGAGCGTGACGTCTCGGGTCAAACAGCATGTTTGTCTTGTTGTAAAAGAGGTTTCTGTGTATTTCGTCAATAACCCCAGAAAATATATTTAATTTCCTCTGGAATGTATGTGTTTTCCCACATGCTTTGTCTGGCTGCTGCAGCAGCAGAAGTTAACGGTGGGATTTGGAAATCAGCCCTGGCTGGATCAAAAATGAGCAGTTCCGAAATCTGAGCTCCCTGTTTGATGATTTTGCCTCCACCAGTGTCGGTAGTACCCCCAAGGGCTGCTGAGCCACGGGGCCGTCACGGCTGGTACCAGCGATGGCCCATTACCACCACGGCAGCGGTGGTGCAAGAGGAAACAAGTGCTGGAGAAAAACCAAATTATTTGTGTAGGTTTTACTGTAGGAGACGAAACTTCGAAGTGACAGCGAGGCTGAGGAGCGAGGTCAGCGGGAACTTGGGCTGACCATGGCAGGAGCTGGAAGAGCAGCAGATATGGCTCAGTTCATGACTCAGTTTGGGCTTGGAAATAAAGGGATAAAACAAGAGCACTTTGGGGTTTAGTTTATGATACGCAAGAGCAGCGTGACCAAAGGTAGAGGTAACCCAGGATTCCACCTTCGGAGCAGACACCAAGAGGTGTTCCTACGAACGGGCCGAGGGCTTTGTTTTGTTGTTGTCACAAGCATCTGCAGCTCGCTTTTGGAACCCACAATATTCTGTGGCAAAATTTCAGGGGACAAAAATAGTTAATATATATATATATAAAAATAGTTAATAATAATAGTTAATAATTAATAGTCTTATTACAGAAGGATGTTTCCTGTGTATGAGCCAGCAGCTCCTCCAGCCCTCAGCCACGCTCCAAGCCTCACGAAGGTGAAAGCTGACTGTCAGCATTTGCCTGCTGCAAAACAAAACCTCATTTCAGCTTGAATCGTGTGATTATTTTTGTTCTTCAAACATCTAAGCCCATTTTGAAATGAAAACGGTGGGTTTTGAAACAGTGAAAACGTTCCAGTTTGAAAATGGCAGGGGAAAAGCTCTCTCTCTCTCTTTTTTTTTTTTGTTTTAGCTTGATTTCTATTTTCTGGCCAAAATCATGTACAGAAGTTGATCCAGAAGGTAATTCCTGTGTAATTCCATGGGCTTGTTCTACGCAGAGAGCGCCTCTCCCTGCTAAGGGGCACGTGTTCAGAGAACCACCTCCCAACACCCCACTCACCACAGCTCGCCTGCCAAGTGGTTGCTCTCATGTATTTACTTTGCCCGTGAAACCTCATCTGGCCTCGCTCCTCTCTCCATCCATCAGTCACACCAGACAGCCCGTCACTGGCCGTTTGCTCAGCTGTGACCATTTCGCTCACAAAAAAACGGAGGGCTTATTTGTTCCTTTTGCTAACTGCCGTGATTGCTGGTTTCTCGCAGCCTCTCCGGAGCGAACCCTTTCTCTCCAGTCTGGTTTGCTTCACTGCCCTGCTGCTGCTACCGGCTCTCCATCATCCCCGCTGCCGGGGACGCTCTCAGCGTGGAGAGTACTCAACCTGCGCTCCTGAGCCACGGCTGCATTTTTTCGTGAGCAGAGGGAGCGAGCCTATCTGGTCCCCCGAGGTGAGGTTCACCTATAGCACCGGGCTCGAGACCACTTCAGGACCCGCTTGTGGGAGGAAGAGGAGAGCACCCTCGCTGCTGACGCTTCTGTTTTTTCAAGCAGTTGACTTTGCACAAACACTGGTTTTTCCACGGTTCTCGACATTCATTCACTCCTCCCGCCATCACCTTTTTTAAGCACTGATTTCAGAGCCTCCAGCAGTTCCATCACGTCAGTGGCTGGGCAAAGGGAGCAGCCGGCAGCGCTGCCAGGCCATTTATCTTCGTGGCAGACCGACCCCTGGAGATAAGAGACAATAGTAGGACTCAGCTATTCACTGAACAAAACCTTCGAGGCAGCTCTGGGAAGGGATGGCCGGAGGTCTCTTGCCCAGCCTAACGCAACTCTTGCCAACTCAATAAGGTCTTAGAAACCTCCGAGGACTTCTCAGCCCCTTCCTCCCGTGGATTCGAGGCCAGCCCTCCCCACCACTGCAGAGCGCAGAAAGGCTCCGACAGACACCGCCTGTACCATGACCACGAGAACTGCCATTTCTTTTTGGCTCACGACTCAGTGGAAGAGGAACGGATGGCAGGGCAAACCTTTGATACAGCGGAGACTTTGTCTCCACATCTCGGGTTCCTTACTCGAGTAGCAAGAGCTATTAAATGAATCGTGATAGGTATTTCTATAAAGCAGCCAACCAATTTACTTTCCCCTGACTTGTTTCTCAGACATAGTCAATATTACTTTGGACTTTCACTAGAATTTGCTTCCAGTTGCAACCAAATATCAAGGAAAATGTGAGCCCAAGTATTTCAGATTTTCTGGTGCTCTAATAAATTATGCAAAGCTCGCTCTTATAATGAGAAACGTTCGGGAACCAAAAGGAAAGGCAGCGTTACCAGTTCCCTCTGCCTCGTGCGCTCACGCAGCAGCCGGGTGTGAGAAACGGCTGTTAACGCCTGGAAGAGAGCAAACAACCCCGGTTGTTTTAGGAAAAAATTCCGTAACAGTCATAGTGCTGCTGCTGTGGGCAACGTCTAGCGGGAAACCACGGCTGCTGGTGAAGAGGAAAGTTGCTAAGAATTCTTATTCCTCACGGGTGGTCTCTCTTCCGCCGTCTCTTGTTTGTCTCTCTTTAAAGCTCCATCTTCCTCCTTGTCTTGCACTTGCTGCCGGTGCCTTTGAATGCCGGTGCGCTGGGGAACGGTTCCTCCGGCCAGCTCCCCTTGCTTGCTTTAATTAGCTCCCCGGTAGTTCTGAAGGTATCTCCCAGGGCTCTCTAATCCCCTCAACGTGCTGACTAACCGAGCCCCCGGAGATCCTTACAAGAGGAAAACTGCAGGATAAAAGCAAGTGATTTCAGGCCCCTGGTTTCTTAATTAGCCGCCTACACCCCGGCCGGCCACGGGAGCGACTGTCTGAAAGGGAGACTTTGGGCTCAGAGAAGAGCTCTCTGCTCCTTTTTGCATCCCTTGGAATCTTTGCTTGTCCTTTTCTCGGTACTCTCTGTGCAACCTCTTCAGCATCAGTGGGACATGAAGGGTGGGCGATGGGTACCCTGGTACCACCCGTGCTTCCCAGACCCATCCCACCCACACCTCAGGGATGTTCCGCCAGTCCTTCGGAACACAAGTACACAAACTGGGTTTTTAGATCTGTTTAAATTGACTTTCTCTCACGGTGACGCAGTCCTCTCCACCCTGAACCAAAATGCTTAAGCGTTCCTAAGGCAATGCTCAGAAAACGCAAAGCAACGTAGCTCTGTTTGAACCTCTGGCTGTGCTACGAGGTCCACCAAGGGCTGAGCGTGTGCACGCAGACGGGCTCAGCCCAGCCACCAGCAGCACATACGACCATCGTAATTCAACTGGAAACGTGAGCCCACAGTCTGAAACGGGAGGAGGGATTGGGCAGATAGCGCAGGGTGGAGGAGAGACGCACAAGGAGGGATGGAGACAGTGTCTACTTGTCTCCAGGACTCACCTAATGTCAGGTGTTCACAGTTCTCTGTGGGTCTTTGGTGGTTTCACAGACCTTGCTGTGAGATGCGAGCTTGCTAATCCCTACCATGGCAGGTAACATCTGACCGGGGAAGAGGCAGGGGGAGCTGAAGTCCTTTTCTGGAGATGACTGAGAATGCCTGCACAGGAGGTGAAGCACACCCTTAAGGGAAGGGGGCTATTTACTGAACACGTTGCCCAAGTGCCTTCTGGCCACAGTGGTGGTAGACGGCCACCAGCAGCTTGTTTTGGGAGCGCCAAGGGTTGACTCATCCAAACTGGACGAACAAGACTTGGCACTGAACGTGCCGAGCTTTTAACGGCTGGGAGAGCTCAGGCCGTTCCTCACTCGCGTGTTAGCGGAGATCGGTGACGGAGGAGGGGGTCAGCCCATGCTTATCTGTCAGCCTGGGTGAACCTCTTCTGCTGCAGGCGGGAGCGGGACTTGCGGGCTGCATCCAGCTATTAACGTTCAAGCTAGTGGCCAAGGTGCAACTCCCTTGCGGTGTCAGAAGCCCGTTAACAGCTTTCATTTAGGTATTCATATTACGGCAGCCAGTTCCCCTATAGTTCAGCCGCTCCCTCGCAGCTGCCTTCTCTGATGCAAATAATCTCTAAATGCCTCCTTAGCCCCACGCCGCCTTATCTGCCGTGTGCCTTCGGTGTGCGGTGAATGAGGCAGCCCGCCCGCTCGTGAAAGCTGACATTTTCAAACCTGATTTTTAAATTGTAAAATATGTGGCACGTGTCGTGCCAAAATCAGATGAAATCAAGTTAGTATCTAAAATGTTAAAATTACCATTTACATTTATATCAGAAATTAAAGCAAGCGGCTGCAGACGAGCGGCTTTGCAAGGATCCCCGTAAAGCAGCCACAGCCGTCCCTGGCCAGAACCGCGTGCAGGCACCAGCCCGGTAACGACGCTGTTTGAACGCTGTGCACTCGGCATCCTAGCAAGCTTGCGATATTAAAAGTGACATTAACATCACAGGAGCGAAAGGTTTCAAATCACTACCAACAGCACAGAAGTGAATGCATCTCCATGCGAGTACTTCATCTTCCTTTCTTCAGTTCAGCCAGTAAGGGTGCCCATAAAACAAAAAAATGCCAGTAACTCAGCACAGAGCTGCTGTTTCAACTGGAAATTCAGCATCTTCGTGCTGGGGGGGATGCCAATTCTTGCCTCGGTTTCACGTTAGGGCTTTGTTCTCACGCTAAGCTTTGGTCTAGTCTGACCCCCTCAGAAAATCCAGGCACAAGGTTGAGGTGCCACAGATGCCTGTGTCCTGTTTCCAGGAGGATGCCAACCCTTTGGGACAAACAAAGGTATCAGGGCACTTAACTCCTACGCAGAACGGGGGACGTCCCTCCTCAGTAACTGTAGAGGGACTCTCCACACATCGCTAGGGAAAGGCATTTAAATTTCAGATGACTGAAGTAAGGTAAAATGAAGTGCCTGAATTCCCATTAGAATCGGTTCTTGTTTAGGAGTCTGTCAGGTCACACGCCTGCACACCGCTGCATCTGCGAGCCACATCTGGAAACAAAATTGGGTATCTAGGATGCAAATTAGCACTTCCAGACTTTGAAAGGATGACTAGAGCCTATCTGCTTCTCTGGGTATCAGAATACCTTGAAATATCTGCAGTCTGTTTGGTTACTTGGAGCTAGGGAACTCGAGCAGGCAATTTCAGTCCATCTGTCACACCCTGCACCAGAACGGATGAGTCGGAGACAACGTCCCAGATACGGCAGCTGCAGTTCGGAGCCGAGAGCAGGGGACTTCCCAAGTGGCTCCCACCGTACTGCACAGGCACTCGGCTGACTGCGCCCTGCTCCTACACCAAGCTCGCGTCAAACCCACCAGACGGTTTGAAAAATTCTGTCCATAACTGGTGTGCCCAGAATCGGACACGGAATAAGCAGTGTGGTTGTGAACAGCCTGACTGTACTTCAAAGAAGCTTTACACTGACGTAGGCATCCGGAGTGCCAAACCATCGTTAATATGGATTAAAAACTTACTGGCCTGAGTGCAGGTCTGTGGTAGCCTGACCAGCTGCATGTTCTGCACCAGAGCAGGCTCACATCTGGAATAAGCACAGGCAGAACTTTTTTTACTTCCCCCCACCCCAAAATCACACAGACCTGTTAGGAGGCTGTAAGAAAAAGCAGCAGTTTAAAGTGATGGAAGGAAGTAGGTGCTCTCTCTGCTTTCTCCAAGGTCACCTCTTGTGACAGCTTCTGGGGACAGCTGAAGGTGGTCCACAAGGATCATCATCGCTTCTCTGATAAGGTGAAGAATCCACATGCAAAAGGTTAAGGTGTGTTCTTGAAGTGTGTTAACTAGCAGTGGATGAATCTCAACTGGTTCAGAGAGCTGGTTGGCATAAACATGTCCTAAGGCAAGGTGCTCATTTTCAGAAATGGAACTTCTGAGATCCAAATACTCTGGAAAGCTCATAAAACTGGATTTTCTGAGGGATTTGTCCTTCCTGATTCTATCCAGAGCGTGCGTGCCACAAGACGACCTTTTCTCAGCAGACCCAAGCCAAAAAGAAAAGCAATGATGTGCAGAAGACTCTGGAGTTCTAAGGCAGAGAGCTAGGCAAGCTTTTTCTTACTACTAAAAGTTTCTGGGCTGAGAGTTGGTTTGAATTTGGGGCGGAAAGGTTCAGGTTACAGTGTGCTTTGTCCCTTCTCAACACAAGGAGCTCTGGAAGTATTATAATGACTTGAAGGAACTTAAAAGCTGTTGACCTTCTTTGATAACCTACCGTACCGGCTTTCCATCTGAGAATAGCTCTTTGATTGAGGTTCTAACTTCTTTATTATTATTATTTCTTTTACAGGTGTCAGATCAGCTACTCTTCTCTGTAACTAGAGAGAATAAAAGATGATGGCAGATCCTGCACTTCTCAGCTAAGTGCTTTTGATCAGTGGTCAACGCTGTGATGAATGCTTCGCCATTGCATCCTCCATCCCTTGCATTTTCAAGGCTGGTTAGAAGTTGGAAGGCAAGAGGAAAGAATGCCGCTATCCAACAGAATTCAATTTCCTGAAAAAAAAAAAAATCATTTTTTTTTCCCTGTGACCTAAATGGAAAACATATTGTTCTGAAAGTGCTGTTCAAACAGAATTACCAAAACCTTTTATCAACAAAGAGACCGTCATATATCAGACATCTGGTGTGGATGTCAATTATAATAATTAATTAGACATCTCCCCAGATGCCTGACACTACATTCTGTCAGCGGATTTTTTTACTTCAATCAAAAATGCTGCTGCATTATGCATGAAACTCATGGAGTAGTTGGGAGTTGAGGAGATCAGCTACAAATCACAGCTAAACACACAGAGGGCCTCCTGGTTCTGATGCTTTTTACCACTTTTGAAGGCTGCCAAGTGAAGGTCACATACATTGATTTCTTTTCCTGCCTTAACAACATTCTCAAACGTTTTACATTTTTTCATGCAGAAGTTCAAACAAAAAGGATGAGTGGGAAGGACGCGACTGCGGCTGTACCCTTGCGGTGGGAAAGAAGAGAGCTGCTCTCTTTGGTGACCGCTAACCTGAGGCGCAACCACAGTGGAGCATCCCCATCCCTGCTGTGTCCATACCAGCGCCGCTCTCCAGAAACGCTCCTCAAAGACCCCTGGAGAAGACAGAAGACAGCCTTGCTTCATTTTCTTTTCAAGTAAACCGAAAATAAAGCCATGCCTGGAACATTTAATTAATTCAAACCAAACGAATAATTTTTTTTGTTTTTCAGAAACACTTTTGCACTTCCCAGGCAATACTACTCGATTAGTTCTACGCGACTCAGGAAATCGCTCCAGTCAACCTCAATATATGTTTTTTCCAGTGAGGAATATTTGAACAAATATATCACCAACTTTATCAGCATTAGCAGGGATAGAAAATACGTTTCAGACTAAGAACTAATAACTGTCAAGTACTCGGGCCCTGGTCCTGCAATTTGATCCTATTCCCTTTGATGGGAACTGGCTGGCGTTTGGTGCGCGTGCACTGAGGCGCCTTAGTTTGGGAACACTTTGTAAGAGGGATGGAACGGAATTTGGTTTAAATCCCTGCGTTTTTTCTGTTTTCACCGGGGCAAACGTTTCTGCCTATCTTTTATTTGTTCTATAAAGTATTTAGCACATGTTTGAACAGCACGAGATGATGAATGAATATGTAACTACCATCCACTCGCCTCTCCGGAGCTGGCAAGTTTCTTTGATTTGGAGGATTCGTCAATGAAAAATAGAATTACAAACAGTATGTGCAGTTTTTTGGAAGAAAAAATATTTGTAGTAATCCACACGTTTCAATATTTCATAAGAGTGTCTGGGTTAGTTTCAGTTTCAATGCAAACAAAAAGGAAATAGATTTAGAGTGAAGTGGATTTGCACTGAAATAAAGATTTTTTTTGAGGTTTCTATTTCCTTTCTTTGTACTTCCCCCTCTCCTTACCGGCAGAGTATGGGACTAAATGAGAAATGAAGCACAAATAATATTTTAATTCAAATGGTTAAGCTTTCAGCAGTATCAAAATGTGAATTAAATTATAATTATTGTTCACAGCTACAACTGAGAAAAACAATGATTATTTTTTAACTTCTAATGACAGCTAATGACACCCTGTAACCAGGAGTGAGATGCAAGGTCTTATTAAACCCAAAGATGTCTAGATAGAGAATGAAAAAGTCAATGTGGTGTCACCAGCAACAGAAAACACCGTTCGAGGAGTGCGGGGCAGGTGAGTCCTGCTACAGCATGACGGAAGGGGATCAAAGTCCCACTGAGCGGAATGCGAACAAACTGCAGGGGCGACCTGAGCAGCTGCCTAGATCTCAAAGTATGCATGACCTACCAACCTCTGAAGGAGGCTTGGGGGTCTTCTTTCGGTCAACCCCCTCCCCAGATTCGCGTTGTCTTTAACAGAACTAACAGGATTTTCCACGTGAGGTTCATCTCCACAGGGGCTGCCAAGAAATGTAATCCATTATTGAATAATTACAGTTAATTAAGGCTGGGGATTTAAAGTGGATTAGCTAAACTGCATTAAATCATTGTGTAAACACTCTCATGTAGGAGCAGAGCAGCTCAAATTCGGCTCGTTTGTCCTTGGGCTGGCTGATAGGCAGAGGATGGGGAGGGGTGACTTTATGTTGCTCTTCTTTTCCACCACGTGGCTATTTTTGATGTGTTTTAGAGTAACTTTCTCCTGCTTACTCTACTGTGAAAGCACAAAACTTGGCCTTACTCTGGAGAGTCCCTACAGAGCAGATAATGCTCTAGAAATTCAGGCCATTTGCTGCAATTTCACCATGAGGAGAAAACCTCTGGACCTGGAGTGCACTGCACTGATTTACGCCACTTCAGCTCGGAATACGAGAGCCGAGTCAGAAGAGTTCAAAGCAGTTTAACTACTGCAGCTGGCATACAATGCAGATTCCCTTTCCAGAATGTCTTTGTCTGGGGCGTCTGGTGAGGCGAGCTCAAGGCACAAGGTACTAACCTAGATGGGCAGTGGCGCTGGACTGATAATTCTTCTGAAAAACAGACCCCGTAGCGTAGAACTTTGAGCAGAATTACTCATTCAAGGCTCAAAAGGATCATCTCTGTTTGGACAAACGGTGCAGAAACCAAAGAAATCTGTCAAAAGAAGGGAACAACCACCGAAAGACCTTTGAAAAGTTTTCGGGTGTTTGAGTGTAGTTCCATACCACGCCTGTGTGGGCAGAGGCCGAGCAAAGCTCTGCAAGGTCCCATGATTTTGGTCCACATTTAAGCAAGCCCGGGTGATTCACAGCGCTGGGAGAACAGGGAGACTCCTCGAGCACCCGTGCTGTTTGACTCCTGAGCCATTCTCAAGCCCCATCCTGCAAGGCACACTTTAAAAAACAACAATAAAAATGAGTTTGTCATCAGTTTCTTTTCAGTCTGGCCCCCCCAGGCATTTTCTAGTGTTGTCTGGGACTTTGCTGTTCCTGCGCAGAGGCAAAGCGAAGGCGTTTGCTGTGTGTGTTGGCCAGGCATTGAAAGATGCTGCTTCTACCAGGACACCCGACCCATCCGTCCACTCTCCTGATGAGCATACGCGGGCAGCTTGTGAGATTAAATGCGCTTCATTTATCTCCCAGAGTTCTTAATTGCTGAGCATTTTTAATCTTGCTTCACGTTCAGGTAGAGAACAGGAGCACTACAGAAATAATTGCATAAATAAAATAGAAAAAACTTCCAAGGAAGAATAATGACTGTGGATGCACTGGAATAGTGGATTAACACTGATCCCAGAAGCAGTCTACAGCAGCAAGCCCCGTGCACCGCCCCTGCCACTGACAACAGAACCAGATATATTTTTTTCCTTTGCTAAAAAAAAAGATAATTCCCCAGTAACTTGTAGCCAAAAATCTCACCAGTCAATTAATGACCTTTGCCTCTGACATCCCTTCCTTCAAGGCTTGCATGGCTATTATTTTCAGTGCTTAATCTTTTAGAGTGATTTGTGTCTTCTAATAACTGACTGCTTGTTTTGCTATCAGTCAGCTCCAGGACTGCTACAGCCTCTCTTCAGCTTAAATCTTGCTTCATTCACCTTGTGACTTCAAATACCATTCTGTCTCAAGTGAGTGGGGAAAAAAAAAAAAAGGCGCCCCAAATCCCATATTGCTCCTTACAGTTTTATTACTTAGGAAACTAAAGACAGAAAATAAAGGTCACAAGAACTTTAAAACAACAGTAAAGTCTCGGGCACAGGAGAATTTTAAAGGAAGTTAGTAGCTTGAAATTACAGACATTTTTTTTTAGGATGTTCCAAGACATTTCCAAAAAACCAGAACCTCCCGTGACTCCCTACTCTCCCTCACTTCTCATGGGAAATTACTCCGAATTATCTCTCTCCGCCTGCCAAGAGAAAGCAGCTTATGAAATGTCAAACATTCACACGGTGAGAAGGCGACCGTAACTGAGAACCCCAGCAGTGCCTTGGCTGGGCACGGAAGGAGCTTCATAACCCCTCGATGCCTCGGGACCCCCTTCCTAATCTCTTCATTTATACAGAGCAGCAAACTGCTGAGCATCTTCAGAGGAACCGAAGCACCGCGCCTCAGGCTGTGCGCCCAACCTGAGCAATAATGAACGAACCACGTCCTCCCGGTGCTCCCGCACAGCCCCGCAGCACCTCGCCGCTCCCAGCGCTCTGCAGCCAGGTCCCAGGGGACAGCCTCCCATCAGGCGCGGGGTTTGCGTCGGCCCCGCTGGCAAGAGCCTAAATGTCTCCATCTGAGGTGCTCACGCTGGGCCACTGTCCCAGCGCAGAGCGGGACGGACATGCCCAAAGCCAGGTCAGCGGGCTGTCTTCAGAGGAGAGCGAGACTAACCGGGATGAGCCCAGCGGAAGGATGAACATCTTTGAGTTGGGAGATTTGACAGAGCGGCAGGGAACGGTGTGAGCGTTCTCAAAAGCACCCCAGGGACTTTGAGATACACTCCACTACAACCCTCTGTCCTCAGCCCACCTACTGATGAAGCCGCTTCCTAAACCAGAAGGGCCTCGACTGGCTCCTGGGCACGTCCAGCACTCACCGCTCTGCAGGAAGAGCTGGGCGTCTGGGCTTTGCAGGGTGAGGCTGTCCGGGTGCTTCTGCACAGCAAGAGGCAGGCAGACACCGTGAGGAAACGGCAAAGGTGCCTGGGCAGTCCAGGTGCCCAGCGCTGAGATAGACCAAAACCCAGAACCTGGCCTCAGTTGGAAACCCTAGCACTTCACGCTGTGCAGGTTTTGTAAGACACTTAGAAGATGGAGAGGGAAAACCTTAAACATTTTCTCAGAGCTCCTCCCTTTGCCGCCTCAGTGCAGGTGCCCCATCCATCACATCTCTACAGGTTCCTTCTTCCCATCTGCCTTTTCACAGCGGCTCCTAACACAAACGGCAATGAGATCTTTTGATCCCACTGCTCCCCTAATCCAATAGGGCTACCTAAATAACTCCTCTGCGCTACCACTAATACCATCAGCCAGACTGCCGTGCGAAACTGCTGACAGAACGCCAGCCTCAGCCAGCGAAGTGTTTCACTGATTATCATAACTGGTATCAATAGCAGATGTCAGAGCTAATGAACGAGGAGAGCCATCGCCAGCAAGAGATGCAAAGGGACAGCGCTCCAGCCCGCGAGAACTGACTTCCCAGAGGGGTCTGGGGGTGCGAACATCCTTCACCGGGTGAAGGTGGATGTCTGGGACATGGGGCTGGGGGAAGTGACAGTAACTCCCAACCTCCAGGGGTCAAGAAGGATCTGCTTGGTGGAAGACATTTCAACATCTGGAGGGTTTTACGTGTTGAATTTTTCATCCCTGGGGGAATGGGTACCGCTCTCAGGAGCGAGCGAGCAGCACCACGATCAGGCATCTGCGCCACAGAGAACACACAGAAAACCATTAGACAGCAGCACAGTCAGGACCATCACCATGTCATCCCACAGGGACCCCCTCGGCTGGAGGCAGAAAGGGGAGGGGATGCAGGGGGTGGGAGCAGTGGAGAGGACTTGGCGCTGACAGTCTTTTCCTCAGGACTGTGAAACGCCCTGCGGTAACAGACGAGCAGCCGAGCTCCCCTGCTTAACAGCACCGCAGATCTGCTCACACTCCCTGCCAAGGAATGTCTGCTTCTAAAGCGGGGAGATAAAGATTCGATAGAAAGTCTTCAGCCACTCGAGCTGTACTCAGCAGAGGGGAAAATATGTGCCTCAGCAGAGTCCTTTTTAACTTCTCTGAGAAAAAATATCCTGTGATAAAAATAGCACTAGCAATGTTTTGGGCGAGTTTTGCACGCTGCTCTATCTTCCTTTGGGCCAAACAATTTGATAACGAACGCTCCCTTGCTTCATTCAGTCTGTTTTTACTCATGGGATACAAGTCTCTCCTGAACATCCCTCGAGGTTCTCACTTCTGCAGAACGCCCATACAATAACCCTTGAGTGAGGAGGCGAGGTATGCACTGGAAACGTCATTTACAAAATAAATCCTCATCTAAAAAGCTTACCAGAGCTAGAACAACCAGGGCACTTGATCTTATGCCTTGGGCAGCTCTAAAGTCTTTCATTACTGGGCTCACTGGACCAGGGAGGCTACAAGCCTGTACATCTGAATACAGATGATGTACAATTTACGGGTCCGTGGCCTTCTCAACCCAAGTTACTGGCCCGTGATAGGGTTTGCCAACCTTGCTGTTTCAGGCAGGAACAAACATTTTATATGCTGTCAATTTAGCAAGTCTACTCCCCCGATTTCCCCCATCCCCTGCCACTGGCTGTGTTCATTAATCATCTCCTACCGCCTCCCTGGCAAGATGTGTTCATTTTGTAGGGCTCGCTCAGCAAGTCTTAAACAGCAGCGTGTTCCCCAGGCAGTGGAGCACGGCCACCCTGGTGAACTGCTGAGCCGGCGGCGGTTTTCTCTGAGGACAGGCTCTGTCATGGGGTTAGGGACCACTGTTGCTATTGGAGGCTTGAAGTACAGAAGACCTTCACTGAGCGGAAGGCAATGGAGGCATGATGTGGATAGTGGCACTTTGGGTCTTTCTTACTTCAGATCTTGCCATTTTCATAGAGTTCACAGGTCTCTAGCGGTCAAAGTGTTGTCACAGATCAACAAAATAAAGTGGCTTGTGGATTTGGTTGGTGTTCATGGAGTTCTCCACACCAGCCAGGTGCCTTTGGGCAGTCTGCTCCCATGACTTTACACCAAAACGTCGTTTTACATCCCTTCAGGATATGGGTATGTTGATCCCACAGGATCCCACTTGTGCTTAGAACAGGGAAAAAATGCTGCATTAGTGGGACTTGTTGCCCAGAAGGACACCAGGCCTGGAGCAGTGATAGTGGTGCAGCTAACTAGACCCTGCTGTGCTTGGACAGTACACAGGCACCTTCTGTCAAAAGCACAGCTCCCAGCAGAGCAAAGCCATGACATCCAGAAGATCAGGGAAGAGCCTATAACACTGCGGTTACATCGAGCAAGCTTTACATTGACATCATCCAAGTGGAGAAACAAAATAAGGGTGGGAAAAGAGATTGGGTGGGAAAAGAGATCAAGCTGTGTTATGGCAGGGTCTAGACCACAGAGGAAAAGATGACAATGGAAGACCTACCAAGAGAATCCATGGTTTGAGACAGCCAGTGCAGTAGCCCCAAAGCATCACCTCTCTTTCCTGCAGCTACTTTGAAAGGCAAAGAGCAGGAAAAAGAGCTTTTCTTGAACAAGGATGACTGCCATCACTTGGAGAGCAATATCAACTGCTGTAGTGCAAACCCATGTCTAGGCTGGCCAGTTTGGCTCTCTAGGGAAATGCAGACATGCCAAAGGCAGCTCAGCCACAACATCTTCAGCACCTTTGTTAAGGAAGGACCAGTCACCCCCTGGAGAAACTCATCTCTTGCTCCACTGACCACAGAGGGAACGCAGGCAGCCCTGATCTTAGCACTGCAAGAACAGAAAGGTTTGGGGGGATTATCTGGGACCGAAACATTTCTTTGATCAAGCTGGTGGGATGCCCCGAGAGCTCTTTACTTAGAAATGATCAAGGAGCTGGATTATGAGTCGGTGGAAGACTGAAGCCAAAGCGGCAAAGCAATTGCAAGCCTCTCTGTACGTGTGTGAGCAAGACAAGAACTCACCTTCCCTTGGGGACTTGGATTGATGGGCCTCTGCTGTTCCCATCTTTGAAGAACCCACGGGTCAATACTTCACTCCTTTGGGCCCAGCCATCCCATCACCTGCGTGCCTGGCGCCAGTTCTTGTAGGTGTAAATAAGAACCATTTCTCAGGCTGCCAGCCCTTCTGCCTGGAAAATCTGAGGTTCTTTTCAGCTCCCGACATGCAGCCGGATCCCTCCTCCCTTCTCCGGCAGCCCTTTGGTACTTACTCCTTGGCTGACCCTTTCCTTGGCACATTTGCATGTAACAGCAGGTCACTGACCCGGAGAATAGCTGCGGGAGGATGCATCCTGCCCTTCAAATGCCTGGCTAATAGCAGAGGAGTCAGCCCCCTTGTTAACATTTGGGTATGGTCTCTCCATCACGGGTCAGCAGGATGCTCCAGCTCCCTTTTCACTGCAAAGCCCAGTCTTTTTCTGTCTGGTGAAGTGTGTGGTTTTGCAGCTTAACAGTGTGAAACGTTTGCTCACATTTTTCCTGTATGTTCCCTTCAGAGCTGTCTGCCCTGTTAGCATTACATCCACACCAAAGAATTGTGGTTTTTTTCCCCTTGGCATCCTCTCAAATAAATTGTGAACTTGCTGGGTAAGAACGTGTTGCGTGCTGAATACAGGCCACCTCCCTAAACCCACCGCTCCAATGACAAACACTGACAGCGCTGAGACACCTCTGCTGCTGCTCACCCAACGTGCGACCCCTTCTTTTCTTCTTCCACCTCCAGCTGGGGAGGACAGAAGAGCTGGTCTGACAGGTAGAGACTGCAGGAGGGACCAGGGTTGTCCTGTTTCTCCCAGAGCAGGACATGGGGGAACTGCTACAACCTCCTGCTAGTCACTTTTTTCTATTTAGATTTTATTGCCTTGGTTTCCTTAGCTCTGCTCCTGTTGCTTTGCCGAACACCTGGGAGCTATGTGGAACATTTTGTGTCCCTCTTCTCAAGCATTTTTCATAAGTGGAATGACCCCAACCCGCTTTACAAATGGAGTCTAATGGTTTTTATTTTCTCTCTCTCCACCCATGGGCCATGACAAGAAAGCACTGTCTGTGGGACCTTCGCTGCTCCTTGCCTGGGTACGAAGAGGGACGAAGGGTGATGCACTGTGGCCACAGACAGGCTATTCCAGTGAATTTCAGAGGGTTGGGGAGGATGATGCAGAAGGGACAAGCTACTTTACCCAGAGCTATGAGGAACCAGCTCTGCGGGGCAGGGCGTATGTTCACAGACACGGAGACAGACTCCCTGCAAAGCTGCTGCTGGCAGGGAAGGAACGGGCAGGCTAGAGAGGGGAAATGAATCCAGCTGGATGGTGATAGGAAACAAACAGAATGGTACTCAGCACTTCCAGAGCACTGTCCACACCTCCCTGAGGGCCACGCACAGCCCATCAGCATTAATGCCTCAAAGAAAGGCATTCAACAGCAGACCCAAAAGCCTCTCGAGCAGGCGTGCCCTGTGAGTGCAGCGTCTTAGTGCAGGCACTTAACTCCACAATAACATCACCATTATTATTATACCACTCCTGCGCCCGTTAGAGCGCTGTGGCATTTGATTCGAGTTGCCACTGACATTCTGAAATGTGCTGACACAGCGGAACTGCATCTCCCACGGCTCCCCGAGAGAGCTGCTAAGGACTGCATCTCTCCCATGCAGACTGGAGACTTGCCAGTAAGCTTCTCGGGCCCCTGGCTGTAACGTGGGGCAGCCTCTGGCGCTCCTACCTGTTTACAGCAGGCATAGGTGGTGTTTTCTGAAGAACCAATCATACAGCACACGCGGTTTCCAGCCTGCTCCCCCATGACCCACAAAAATCACTGACCCCGACACCATCAGCTCTTCGATTCTGACCTTCAGCCCACGCAGGGGCTTCTAAAGTCTAATCAAGGCATGACGTAGAGACAGCAAACCTGGCCCAAACCAACGCCTACAGCGTTTGGGCAACGTGTTGAGCAAGAAGGACATTTTGGTGCCCACATTCAGGTTCTTGGAGCAGCCAGCTCTGGCAACCTTGCAGTGCAAGAAACCACGATCAATGACACGGACACTTGTCATTTTGAGTGGCCAGGAAATACCGGGACTCCAGTGTGCCCAGTGCTGTACCTACACATGGTAAGAGCATCTCTGTGAACAAGACAGTGAAGTACCTTGCTTCAGGCTACCCAGGACAGAATTGCTTTTTTCAAGAAAAGGAGCTAAGTTTGACAATATTTTGTCTCCTAGACAACAGATAATTCTGTAGGTTTGACTTGCCTCAAAGAAGGCTCCCAGGAGACCTCAGGCAACAAACCCTCCTCATTCTTGTTCAGACACAGAGTGTCCAAATATGGGGTTTGTTTGCTTGGTTGTCTTATTATGGCCCTCGTTGTTCTAGCAAAGGCCTCCACATGGACATCTCCCTCCTGGCAGCAGTGTCACACCAAATTACTGAAAATACAGAGCTCAGTATCTTACCTCATGAAGAAATGTAATGCCCTCCACAACCCCAAACCCCTGGAAACAGGCAGCCAGGTTGTTTCTTTGACAGCTTACATGAAAAAGAAAACTTTAAACTAGGTAGCATGTTATTCACTGGCTGCTCACCTATCTGTCAGCTTCTCGTGGAATATATCTTTACTTTTCTCATACCGCCTTGTCTGCATTTAGCCCAGATCTGGAGCTATACTAGAGCAGTTGCTATATCACCCAATGATCCCTCCCCAGCAGAGAAGGAGGATTGGGAAAAGGAGAGGAGACCCAGGGACTGAAACGAAAACAGATTTAATGAACAGCAAAACTAATACCAAAAGCCAATATAAAATACACAAAGTTATACTCACCCCAGGCACAGTAAAAGGGGAAGCAGTCCTCCAGAGCAGAATAGCCAGCGAGCCCCTGCAGGGACAGGGAGACGCAGAGTCAGGCAAAACCCAAGGAGAAGCCCCAGCAGGAGGCCCTCCTTTATTCTGAGCGAGATGTTTATGGGATGGGATCCACCTGCACCAGTTCCGCAGCTGCCCTGGCTGACTCCAAACTGGTAACAGCCTGCAGAGCACGGCTGCCCTGGGATTCCACCCCAGCAGAACCCAGCTCCCTGCCACCTGCTTCTCTGCGGACTTTTACGCCTTTAACTTGATTATTTTATCCATCTGAAACGTTACTATTTTCTTCCCTTAAATATCTCAAAGTGCATTTGTGGGGGGGCGAGGGGTGGGTGGGTATCGCTGGAAAATGACAGCCACAAGCTATATTGTGGTAATAGCCTATTACATTTCTTCTCGTATTTACCTCAGTCAGCAATTTTTGACTTGATTTGACAATGAAAGTTAATGCTCTGATATATATACATATACATCTATATGTATTTTCCTTTTTTTACTCCTTGATTAGAACTGGGAAAATTCTCAAAGATTTAAACGGAGTAAAGTGACTAACCAGCATCTTTCTGCTGGCTGCAACATTAGCTTTAATTGTCTGCTAATAGCCCCAAGCAGTTAGCTCAGTCTTCCAACACACAGACAAAAATGCCATCCTAGGAGATTTCGGAGCGCTAATGGGCTCCTTACCACCCGGCGGTGACAGCGGGATGCTCCTGGCTGCGCGCACTCCAAGAACCTTCTCTGCCGTGCTCACGAGATGGTGGAGACCAAGGATTCTTGCCCAGCCTGGTCTCTTCGGGATGTTTGGTACCGCTGACCCTTCCTTCTCATCTCCCAGCTCTGTCAGCGACTTCTGCTGGCCCACGTTGTCTCCTGAACTTGGGTCTCTGCTGCACAAAAGCACAGACAGGGTCTAGCTGTCGTTTCTCCCGTACCTCCAGAGCTGGGTCAGCCCTCAAGGGCCAGACCGTCACTGCAACTCGGTGTGCGCGTTGGTCTAAAGAAGCTTGACACAAGAGTTTCCACCAGCAAACACAGATTAGCCACCATCTAAACACTGAACGGGGCCACGTCCATCGCAGCTACATTTCTGACGCACAGAATTTTGAAACCGTTTGTTCCCATTTTTCTCGTTTTGTTTCAAAAATGTCAAAGCACTTTGATAAGACAAGAACGGCTCATTACAACTTCCTGGCTTTGTTTTCATTTCCTTTTAAACTTTTGTTCTCTAGGATCCCTTTATTGTTGGAGCCACGTAGAACTTCAGATGTGAAGCCTTCTGTTACAGGCTCGGCGAGAAGGGGTCTGACTTCATCAAAACAAAATGACTCAACAGGAGTGGAGTCAGCAGCTTCAGCGGCTTCAAAAGAACAGGGTCAGGATTTTCATTACTTCTGAAATCTTCCAGTTTGAGCTTTTTGTTCTGTTTTTAATCATATTTCTATTATTTTTAGGTTATTTTGATGGTCTGGAAAAAAAAAAAAGATTAAGGCAGAAATATCAGAGTTTGCCATGGATCTCACATCTTAAATCCCAAGCACTTCTACAGAATTCATCCAGCACTGTTGGGATGAGTTTTAGTGACATTTTTAACACAAAAACTGACACCTCCCAGGCTGCAAACAGGCTTTCGCATAGGCTCTAGAAACTGAGGGTCTAATAACCAAGATCTGGAGCAGATTCACACCTCTGGACCCGCTGAACAGCTCTCAGCTCGCCACTCTTTACGTCTCCATAGGTGTGAGAATTTGGGAGAGAGCCCTATCCCACCCGGAGTTTCACAGCCCTTGCAGGACAGACTGACAGAGTTCCGAAGCTGTGAGAGCTCCTACCTTTGGCCATAATTTTTTCCACGGTTTTTACCAGAGTCAGGAACTGGAAACAAGAGACTGAAGCTCTCTGTACGTTAAACAGAGGTGTAAAAAAATCTCAAAACCAAAATAAAAATCCCTTCCATGTCCACAAAAGCCGAGCAGTTCAGTAGTAAGGTACTGCTGAACTCTTTGCTCAGATGAGAAGGGGGTAACCTCTGCTTCTGGGAGTTGAACCCGAGCCGTACCGTGTAGAGTGAGCCGGGCGTCGGAGCACACCACTTAAATAAAGCCGGTTACTCTCTACCGGGCCGTTTACAACACGAGGACATCTGCGTCTATGGCAATTCTGAGAACCAAAACGACCAGGCTTGAACTCATATTTAAGCCTCAGATGTTTCGGGCGCTGACTGCCGAGTAAAATTACATTTGAAATTCTGATGGTAGTGTGGTTTCTCGCTCACTCTGATAACAGCAGAGCTTATTTTCTGACAGCAGTGCTTTGTCCAAGAGTCCTGCTGCGGTGGGAAATACCAGACACTTAAATCTGAAAGAAAAACAAAAAGGGGCAGGAAAGGTTCCGAGGAAGCCGGTGAGTCTTTCCTCTGCCTCAAGCCAGAAAATGCTGCCTAAACCCCTCCTGACAGGTATTTGTGCAACCTCCTGAAGCCTTTCAGCAGCAGAAGCTCTGCACCTTCCCTGGGCAATCAGCTCCAGCACTTCACACCACCACCTTTAAATATCGTCTTTCTAACAGCTAACCTGAATCTTTCCCGCTGCAATTTGAGCCCATTCCTTCTTCACTTCCTCACCAGGGGCATGAAGAATAAATTCTTCCCTTATTCTTTGCCTTTTCCACGTTTGAGGATTGTCATCTCGCCAGCTCTTCTTCAGCCTAAACAGTTCCTATGTATTTGGTCTACCTTTACGCCGTGTTTTAAGGGTTGCTGATGGTCCCTACTGCTGTCCTCTGAACGTCTTCCCACTGATACACAGTTTTCTTGAAGTTATTAAAGCACTGAAGTTATTAAAGCATTAAAGACCAGATGCACATGAGGCCTTATTGGTGAAAGGATCATCCACGTGCCTTGTGGTGACAGTGTTACTGATGCTTCCCTGTACCTTTGCCTTTTTTCTATGCCTGAATCAAGTGAGGCTTTACAGCAGCTACAAATTCCCCATCCTTTTCTGCGCAACATCTGCCCAGCCAGCTGTTCCCCATCCCACAGTTACGAATTACCTCTCCTAGGTGCAGCCTTGATGCTCGTCCTTATTCAATCACATCCTACTTTTTTCAGCTTGATTCTCCACTTTGTCATGTTTGCCTTGCACACAGACTATGTTCTCCAGCACATCCGGATCTCTCCCATCACTGCATAGCTCACAATCTCCATAAGCCTGATCTCTACTCCCTACCCATGTCACTAACGAGCGCATCAGATGACAGCAAGTCCAGAACAGGTCCCGGGGCAGACGCGACTCACCCACCCTTTCAGTTTAGACAGGTATCTCTTTAGCTGACGTGGCAAGTGATGGTGACTGGCACCCTCTGCTTCCCGGCAAGTACAGCACCTTGGTCAAAACCGCCTGGTTCGGCGGAGCTGTAGCCCACGTCTTCCATCCCTCCTCATTTCCATGCCTTCTGCTGCTCTCAGGATTCCTTCTGGGCAATGACTTGCTGTTGCTACTTCATCCCATCCCCGCGGGTCTCAACAAAAGCTGCGAAGCTCCGCAGAAACATCTTCTGAGCAGCAAGGGGACTTAGAATTTTTGTGCCATCTCTTTATCCAGCCCTGCTCACTAACAGCTGGACATGAAGCAATGGTTTGTTTCAGGCGTCTGGTTTGTGAGATACCAAAATGCTGCTTTTTCCTCACCCTTCCATTTCCCATTTAAATGCTAAATACTATAAAGAGGAAACCTCTCCAAAACCAAAACAAACAAGAAACAGTCTGCAAAGCAGCAAGTTAAAATCCTTCCAAATGTCCGTTGTCTGAAGAAGCCACTTCAGGACAGGATTAAGTGCAAAACTGGGCTGTAAAGCCTGAAATCAGGGGAACCACTCAAAACCCTGAGGAGTTCCAAAGTCCTCTGGAGTCCAGCCACACAGATTTCAGAGCTCAAGTTGCAATTCTGGAGTAAGTGTCAAGATAAGCTGGATGCCAGTTCTTGATTGTGTAACAGCCAAGTGACTCAAGCTTTATTAGGGCCAATTTTCAAGCAAGTCTAGCATTCGTTGCCTTGACTGTTGGATCTCACACTACTGTCTCTGGACTTCAGCCCTCACCCAGAGCCTGACTACTAAGACAGCCCATCTCTCACCCCAGAGAAACCTGGGTCTTCATTTCCAAGGAGTCCTGGACCTCATTTCTTACACTAGCTTGAGCCCAGCCTTCTTGAGCAAGCACTGGAGAATAACTATACGTAGTATTGATCACCATTTCATCTCAGTCCCAAGTACTCTAGAAAGTGTTTTGACTAATATTAGGGGAGATGACTCCATCATTGGAGGTCTCAGTTCCTCTCCACTCTCTATAGAGAGAGGTTGGAGTGACTAGCTTGGCGTTTATCCCTTACTTTTGGACATCTAAATTAGGACAGATGATTCCCAGCCTAGTAGCAGAGCCCAGAACCATCTACCAGGCCATGCCCAAACTTCTAACCTGCCCTACTCCAAGTGTCTTGGCAGAAGCCACCACCCAAGTCCTTGGGCTTCTCTGTCCCACGGATTCCCTTGAAGTACGTTTTCTATGTTTTTATTAGTTTTATTTTGTGGAGTTGTGATAATCTAGCTCTCTCTTCCCCTTCCCCTTGGTGGTAAGGGTAAAGCTAAGGTCAGGCTGCTTTGCAAACAATAAAGATCTCATTAAACTTGTCACAGAACAGTGGGAGCTTTACCCTGGTGTTCAGCTGCATTTCCCTTGGAAATGTCACCAGCCCATCGAGGCACAGAATCAGAAGGTCCCTGTTTAAATTATGTATGCAACTTCCTGATAATTACGTACCTTCGGGAAGATCACGTTCAAAGAGATGAAGGCTTGGAGGATTGAGGGAGGGAGGGTGCTGAGGAGGAGTTTGGGAAGATAACAGCTTCATTTACTGGAAGGAAAGCACTGACACCACAGGCAAGTCAAGGTGGTGGTTTCTTCCCTCTTACAACCAAGTCAGCCTGCTGATACATTCCCTGCCACACACAACATTTAATATAAAACTCGGCTCTGAGCTGTATACCAGGTGAATTATTGGAGGTACAGCGTCATCTGCTAGGAAACCATGTATTGCTACGGGGGAGAGGAGAAGGTCGGGCTGGGGAAGAGATCAGGGGAGGGGGAGGATGTGGGTAAATGCCATTCAGTAGGTCTGTTGGAGAAACACACTTGCATATAAAAATTGGCACCATTCATCCTTCCAGCGGCATCTGGGCATGCTGGCAGCTACAGAGCATCACCATTGACCAGCAACATCTCATGCCTTGCCTGAACGCTCCTTCAAGGGGTGTGAGGGACACACCATCTCCCAGGACCCATGAAGCCATCCTGGCCCTCGCAGGGAGATGGAGCCGCTCACGACCAAAGCCAGGCAGGATTTGCAGGAAGCTCGAGCATTTCTTTGGCTAGCAAGAAAATCTAGACTTAAAACCAAAAATGAGGCAGTGGTGGAAAACGGTGAGGCTTTGAAGCCAGATTTGGAGGAGCTGAACTCCCCGGGGCTTCTTGCGCTTCGTCCCTTGCAGCCCGGTTGGGGCTGCAGGTAGATTCAGGCACTCGGATTAGAGGGAGCGAACGTTCAGTTCACCCTGTCAGTTCCCACGGCCAGATCTGGGTGGAAAACAGGTTTTGCTGCGGATTCTGTAACTTCAGAAAAAGCTGACGCATAACCTACTTAAGGGTTTGATCAAAATTTTTGCATGTTTGCCGCACTTGAAGTTCTGAATGAAGTATGGTTTATGGTGATCTTAAAATGAAATGTTTTGTTTTACTTCCTAGTCTTTTGATGACAGATTAGGTAAATGTAAAACAACTTCTGAAAGGAAACTTGAAAGAGCTCTGTGAAGGCTGAAGCTGGGCTTTCTCAATACTTCAGAATATTTTAACGTGGAAGATTCAGAAACACCAACATGGATCAACCAAACATTTTGGTGTAACTAAATCTGCTTCTTTTGCAGAGAAAAAACCCGAACAAATGAGTGCTAACGAATTCCCTGGTGTCTGGTCTGGCACCTGGTCTGCTTTTTTCCATTGTGAGATGTTTCCAAAACCAACCACCTCATTGAGAACTCCAGTAACCAGAATGAAGAGTCCTCTCCTCAGCCTAAGTGTCTGCAAGGACACCCTGGGAACACATCGCTGTGCACGATCCCCAGCGTGTGCCAAAGGCAGAAGATAACGCGGTCCCGCTGAGGATGGGGGAGATGATTTCTTACCTGAGATGAACCACTCCTGTTTTCTGAACACAGCTCATACAGCTCTCTCCTCTGGAAGGTCCAACCCGACTCTCCTCATGCCACTTGGCAACGGACAAAATACTTCCAGGCAAAAGTTGATTTATCCGCTACAAAACTGTAGGCTGGATTTGATCAAATAGGCTCTGAGACTTCTCCTAAAAGGAGCTGAAAAAGAAATGGAACAGAAAATAAGAAAAGCTTAAAATAAAAAGCAATCTGCTATTAATTTTTTCAACTTTTTGCTTCACTGGAAAAATTGAAAAATTTTCAATTCAGGTTAACACAAAATGTATTTTTTTCCCATTTGACCACTGAACCAAAAAATGTGTAGTCTCTTAGCTCTTACGGGCACCTATTTTTGTTCAATTGTTTTGGTTCATCGCCCCTGTTTTCAAGAGTCGGCTACAGCTTTCTAATTGTATCTGCTGTGTCGGCAAAGATACCGCGCAGAAGACTCCGGCTACTCTGGATGATTAGAGGTTGTTTTGTTTTAGCGTAGGGAAAAAGAGCAGTCCTTGGTCCACGCCAGCTATAATTTGTGTCGCCTCTCTAAGTTCAGCTCCACCAAGTATTCACACCTAATGCCGTTATGCAGAAATCCCAGACTGAGAGCTCATTTCACGAAGAAATGTTCTGTCAGAAAACGCCACGTTATGATGAGTGAGATGTTGCTCAGGAACATGTTGACTTCAATCACACTTTATTTGAAATAAAACCCCACGGAGTGGGACTGTTTTGATTTTCCATTGGAAGCGATTTTTCATTTTAGCTTTTTTTTTTCCATTGGCATTAAAATGATATACAGCTTTAAAAAGTAAAACAGGAGGGAGACATTTCAGTCATCAAACTCAAAAGGTTTGAGCAATCCCCAAAGCTATGCCATCTCCTCAGAATTTTACAGGAAATGGAAAAAAAAAAAAAATCTTATTCCAGAATTGAAGCAAATGAAAGAGAAATTGTGAAGTCTCTCACGAGTGGGCAAGATAATTTCTACACAGGTTTAAAAATCCCGATCAGGAGAAAAGTCACCTGAGTCCAAAGTCAACACAAGATCTGTGGGGGGTTTGTTCAGCTTGTAAAAACTCTTGTGGAAGCTGCTCGGTGCCAGCACGGAGCTGGGGCTCGGGTGTCACCCAAGTGACGTGAGATACCTCCCGCGACTCTCCCTGCCACGAAGGGATCACCCTCCCGCGCACATCGGTTCACACCTCAGCACCCAAACACCTCCCGTGTCAGCGTGCGCCCCCAGATCAGGCTGTGTCCGCGGGGTCCCCTGTGCCCCCGGCAGAGGGGACCGGGGCACAGCAGCTCTGGCCACGGGGCACAACCATCCTCGCGCCCCCCGACCTCGACCTGCGGAGCAGCGGCTTGCCAAGGGGAACGCGATGGGGGATTTTCCTCGGCCTTCTCACGCTATTCGTCCTTGCCCTCCTCCTTAGACCTCCTGACTGCTGTAGTCTGAAGCCCAGCCCAGCGCCTCCTCTACCCCTCCTCGGCACCAGCACGTCACCCCAGCACTCGCAGCGCTGCTCTCAGCGCACTGCGCCGCTCCTCGCATCGCCCTCACAACAGCGCATCGCCTTCACGGGTCATCAACACCCCGTTCCTCCCCCCACCTCTCAGACCTCTGCCTTCCTCTCTCCCCTCCAGTGCTTCGACAGCTACTCTCCCCCCACCCCTTGTCAAAACACCAGCCTTGAGCTGAGCCGAGTAAAACCGCCATCGGCGTGTGACTGCCAGCAGCCCGAAGGGATGCGCGGCTGGGCAGGCTGAGGTTACCGAGGCTGAGCAAACCAACAGAGACGCCAGCGCGGCCAGTCGTGTCGCTGACGTGTCGAGAGTAACTCGCTGGCAGAGCTGCGGTGTGCCGGCTGGGGAATTCGGGCGTCTGGTTTGCACCCTCTCATCATCAGCCAAGTGACTTCAGTAATTTTTGCCTTTCAGGGCCAATTTTAAGTCCCCCATTTAAGAAGGGCTTGCAGCAGTTCCCTGCCCCGCAGCGCTTCTTGTGGTTGATCTTAAAATTTGCCAAGTGCTCGGAGAAACCTGTAGAAGAAAGATACCGCTGCCTGTTCTCTGCTCGGCGCCAGCTCCTCTTCTCCCGCTCTCACGAGGTGGGCTCAGCTTTCCAAGGGGCTCCGCGCCGCCAGGGAAGACGCGCACAAGGGTGTGCCAACATCTGCGGGTGCAAATGAGGACTGCTTCTGGGGTGGGAAGAATAAAGGCATCTGAAAGCTCGGTCTTCTCCTGCCTTCTTCAGAAAGTGAGCTTGCAGACAGAGAAAAAATAATTACCCATTCCATCTTAATTACCAAGAGCAGAACTTCTCCTTTTGATTCACGAGACGTTAAGCCATTCAAACAATTCTCCGCAAATTACATGGTTGAACTGAACCTGAACAACTTCTCAAACGGCGGCCACCAGCTAAACCCAGGGAGAAGAGAAGTCTTTCCTCTAACGCGCCACTGCCTGGAGACCAGTTTCAGATGGGCCTGTTTGGGGAAAGAAGTGACATTTTTCATTCCAAAAATAGCACCGTTTAGAGCTGCGTTAGGATAAGACTTCATTCAGTCAGAGGATAACCTTTTCAAAAGCTCTCACTTAAAGCCTCACTGTGTCAGGAAGTTGGGGTGGTTAATTATAGCAGGAGAGCCTGATGGCTGCAAGCCCTGGCGTGTGCCTGCTGCTCTGCCAGCGCCTGCCTGGCACACCCCCAGCTGGGATTTCGGGGGTGACACTGGTTTACCTTACGCCTGTGCCATTAACTGTGTGTGAGCTGACGTTAACTGATGGACTGACCTGCAGTTTTCATGTGATCTCAGGTATCAGCGATGACTTCTCAGGCTGGGGCTTGTCTGTATTCTGGACAGAGGATGGTCACGGTCAGCAGTGACGACCCCTCAGGGCTAACAGCCCTCTGCCCCGCGGGGAGTCATGCAGTGGTCTTTAGGGAGCAGCTCTTAGCAGAGGTGCAGCATTGTGCCATGGCTGGGAGCTGCCAAGTCCACAACAGCCCTGCACTGCAGCATCTGAAGGCAACTGTTGAAGTTTTGGCATCTCTGTGTGCTGCAGGGCACAGACGTGTCCCTCATGTGCCCACGAGAGGAGAAGGTGTGACTGCAGCCCACCAGAAAAGGAACACCAACCTTACTGGTACCGAGGGCCAGGGCTAAGGCTCACGGAGGAGCTCTCTCCTTCCTTCCCCTCTCCCAGCAGCAGCCACTGCCTCGCACATCCTCCTGCAGCCTCACCGGCATCCCCCATCCTGCGCCTCGGACCTCAGACCCTGCCCTGGTGCCAGGAAAACAAGGGTTTTTCAGTGGCACTTTCACAACAAGGCTCTTACCTACCAGAAACCTGCTCTTCTTGGTGTGGTTGACACCATCACAAACCAGTGCAAGTCTTCAGGCTCCCAGGGGTGCAGCAACAACAAGGGTCATCGGGTTTCCTTAACGGCTGCAAAGGTGAGAGGGTGGGAATCCCTACAGTGCCAAACCTGGGGGGGTCCCAGACTCTGCTGGGGCACCGAGAACCCCAGCAGTCTCCAGGCTTCCTCCTGCGTTCACGGATGAGCCCTGGGGGCCCTTACGCACTAATCCAAGCCTAGGATCTTACTTGGCTGCCTATCCAAAAGTGGATCTGCAAGCTGCAGGAGGAATCTTGGTCCACCAGCTGTTAGATACGATCCCATCCCTCTGCTCCATGGAAATACAGGGTGCTGCCAAGTGACACGGAGCACTCAGCGGGCACGTTCAGCTCACCGCAAGCTCCCGATGCTCCTCCTCACAGGTGTTTCTGGTTTGAAATAATTCATCAGATCACTTTCCCAAAGAACTGCGTGTGCATTGATTTACCACCCCCAGCCACAAGGTGGATGGTTTGCTTGTTGTTGTCACCGCAGTTTTTTTAACAAGCACATGAAAGAAATTCAAGCTGTGCTGCTTAGTTTCAGAGACACGTAGGGCAAGCGAGTCCTCTGATTTCTGTGACTCCAACCCCACTTACTGTGAGTGCTATTTGCAGAGATGCTTTAAAGCTAGAAATCAATGTGTAGTTACTGTTTACCATGAAAATGAGCATTTCAGCCTCTTACACCAAAAGGGAAAGAAATTTTCTAGTCACCTGCCATTTAAATAGCATCTCACAGTCACTAATTTAATGCAAATCTCGTACGGCTTCCTTGTATTTGTCATTTCAGCGCATTTTTGTGCCTGTAGTTTTTATGCTAATGATGCCGCTCCATTGCTAACTAGGTCTTTATACCTACCACTGCAATGATACCAGTAATTACGCGGTTACGTCTGTATCTATGGGTGCACGATCAGTGCACTCAGCTCTCTGTCACCTCTCTTTTACTGCTGCCTGAGAAGCGCGCTCTCGCTGTCAGCGTGACGGTGGGGTTTTGCTTGCAGTGGCTTCCTGCGACTCTGAGCCTGATCAATATAAAAATTTCAGCAAATGTTCCAGGCGACAATAAACAGAACCCTGTGGATTTGGGTAAAAACTGGAAAACCTGAGGATGGGAAATAAGGACCCAAAGCCTTGCTCTGCTCTGCAATGGAAGCGGCTCTTCTGTAACCCACTGGTGCCAGGCTTGGACTTCTTCCACCAGCACACCCCATCCGGGCTGCGCCCAGCCTAACAACACCGGGACCCTCAGGGGTTTATTGCTCAGAATCCATGGGCCAAGGAGGGAAGGATGAACCTGTACAGAGGGAGGGGAAGAGAGGAGCAAGTGGCCCTAATCTCCACTTGCAAGTGGAGAAAGTAAGAGAACATGGAGAACCACAGCGAGAAAAGCTGAGATAATGCTTTACAGACAGAAAAGGGAACGCGGCACGGAGCGCCCTGGACACGCTTCGCGCAGTCCTGCCATGGTTCTTCCAGGTGCGCGGTGCCTCGCTGCGTGTTTTTCCCCATTCCCCGAACAGAGGGTGTGCATCGCCGGCAGCACGAAGTTTTGAGAGTCTGCTCAGGGAGCCGCGAGATGCAGCAGCTGGGGGGTGCTGGGATTTGCTGGGCTGAGGAGCAGGCAGTGGAACTCCCTGAAGCACCGAGCTTGCCGGGAAGGTGCGAGGAGCCCACCCGATTTTCTTGTTCTTTGGGGTCCCCCATCTCTCAGCCAACACAATCAGTTTGCTCAACACCAGCAGCAACTGCTCTGCTGCTCCTTCCTCTATAGTTTCAGAATAATCTCTCCCTGTGGTACCAATCCCAGTTTACGCTGGGGCAGATGGAGACCAACCCAACTGCTTCAGCAAAGCACTCCCAGACCCGGGCTCTTGCGAAGACCCCTCCGGCTCCCCTTCCCACGCTCACACACAACAGCCATCCGACTGCTGCAGGAGGACGGAGCAGACTCAGCGACAGACCCGCAATGAAAACACGCAATCGCTTCCAGGCACGTTGAGAAGAGATTAACGCGCAGCCTGGAATAAAGGAAAGTTTCAATTTGTCCTCGGTGCTCTTGACAGAAGAATCGTCTGCAACTTACTCCAGCTCCGGCGAAAGCCGAGATGAGCAGCTGATGGCTTCAGCCTCCTTATGGATCAGGCCCCTGAAGAGCAGCCGGGAAGGAGGATGACTCCTCTACCCTTCTGCTTTGATAGAGATAAGGCTGAAATATCCTTCAGATTAGGAGGCGTTCGGGCTGCTGGGAGGTGACTGGAAATGCTGCAGAGGATGCGAGCACGAAATGTAAACAGCAACATGGGGAGAAAATAATTGAAAAGAGTCTGCCAGGCAGAACAGGCGGGCTAGGAGAGGTCAGCCCCGCGCGCTGGCGTCTGCCAGGGGTACGCAGAGAAACCTCAGGGATCCTGGCAATTAAAATGCTGGCACAGAAGAGCTACCGCCTGCGTGATGGAAACATTTCAGAACTTGAAGCAAAATCAAGCACCTTCTGTACTTGGCACTGTATGAACGCGCAAGGGGAGAGCCTAAACAAAGAGCTTAAATAGGCAAAACCCGGGAAAACTGAGGGGCAGAGCAGCAGGTCAGCCGCTGAGCGACCCCGGAGCAGCACGGCTTTTCCCTGCCTCTCAAGCCATTGCTTTATGCATCTGTTTGTCCTGCTCTTCGGGACGGCCCCATCGCCCCATCACCCTGCAGCCACACCAAGCCTGGGGAGGGCAGGGAACCCCCCAGAGCGAGGAACACACATGGTGAGGAACACACATGGTGAGGAACACCCATGGTGAGGAACACCCATGGTGAAGAATACACATGGTGAGGAACACACATGGTGAGGAACACCCATGGTGAGGAACACACATGGTGAGGAACACACATGGTGAAGAATACACATGGTGAGGAACACACATGGTGAGGAACACACATGGTGAGGAACACCCATGGTGAGGAACACCCATGGTGAGGAACACACATGGTGAGGAACACACATGGTGAGGAACACACATGGTGAAGAATACACATGGTGAGGAACACACATGGTGAGGAACACACATGGTGAGGAACACCCATGGTGAGGAACACACATGGTGAAGAACACACATGGTGAGGAACACACATGGTGAAGAACACACATGGTGAGGAACACACGTGGTGAGGAACACACATGGTGAAGAACACACATGGCATCTCGCTGCAGGACGAGGCGGGAGGGGGGCAGGAGAGCCGCTGAGGCTCAGGATTGAGGATGACCTGCTCGCCCAGGCCCAGCTGGCCCCAGGAACAAAAATCTCTGGTCCTTCAGAGGTGACAGGTCTCGCCCAGGGCACGGCAGTGGGGTTCAGCTCATTCTTGTTTCCCCTCTTGCTCCCGGATCCAAAGCTCCGACAGCTCTTGTGCTGTCCAAGCCACGGGTGCATTTAGCAGATAGCGAAGCCCACCAACGGGCCGGTGCGAGCGCGCGCGAGAGAGAGACTTTTAATCTGACCCGGGAAGTGGCCAGAAACCAGGGTTTGGACTGATTTGCATGAAATGTAGATAAGCACCATCGGCCCTGATGAATTCAGATGAGCCTCTTGAGCTACTGAACGGCAATTCAGGGGCTACAGAGAAAAGGCAGCAAAATACCCCAGAGCCTGATGTCCCGTCACCCCACCTCCGACTCTTCCACTTCTCAGGCTGTTCCAGGCTACCGTGACCCACCAAAAAGCTGCAGGACTGTCCCTGTCTTGTGATTTGCAGCCACACCAAGAGGGTACTGACCACGTCCGTGTGTTTTCCCTCACGTGCCTGGCTGGCAAAACCTCGCCCGGGGGTGGGAAGAGGGTGGTGAAGAGGCAGAGGCAGGTCTGACTGCCCCACCTGTACCCGCCGTGGCCTTGGCAGCATCAGACCGGGTCGGTGACAGACCACTGTCTGTACGTCCCTCTGGAAAGAGCAGAGATAAACGACAATGTCCCGTAGATCCAGCTCTTAAGTGGATTCTCCGATGTCTAATGTAGGCTCACACTACACCATAAACAGTATCTCTTGCCTCTACCAAACTTCTGCATGACCGCACACTTTACTTCATATTTAAAAGCTTTTTTTTCAAAAGATACGCTTAGTTCCTTTTGATTTTGTAAAAATGCAAATACTCTACGCTCTGAGCAATCTGCACTAATGATCAAGAAACATGTTGGGAAAAAAGAACCAAACCTTAAATTCAAGTTTGGCAAATTAATCCGTTATGTTCACATCCATAATGCCCTTAGCAAAAAGCTGGGTAATGTATCTCATAGTGTCTTTTGCTCATTTACTTGACAAGTATAATTTATTTTTAACATCTACCCTGATGTTTTACAGCGTTCTAGCAAATATTCTCCGCTACATACTCGGTAAAAGTTCATGACCATTTCATCACGAGACCCATCATCACAGTTCTGTGCTATCGCATCTATGTGGTAAGAGCAGAAGGAAGGAGAGAAGGTAGCAAGAAAGGAGGATGGATTCTTGCGAGTGCTCAGAGAGGCAGGTTAGAAGGCTTCACTGAATTATTGTATTTCTTTAGAATACCTCCAGATCTTTCTTTCTTGAAGAGGAGACAAAGAAAGAAACTAAATACGAATGAAATTAAATCAAATTAGTTCCTGGATTGCTTAATACAGTATTTTACCCCCATTTTAAACATCCCTCAGGAGACTAGGCTGGTTTAGTAAGCCTAAGAGATGTGGAGAAGACTGGACTGCCCTGGTGACAACACACCCTGGCTGGGGCTGCACTAGCCTAGGAAACTTGTTGGAGTCTTTTAATCCATTCTTGAAACGGAAAGAAAGGATCAGGCAGAAGACATTCATGAAGGGGAAAAAAGATTCCCGCCCTTGATGCGAACTGCTCCAATCGCGGCATCTAAATTGCGAAGAAAAGCAGCCGTGCCAGTTTAACGGGAGGATTTAGCGTGGAGACAGGCACCTGACGCCAGAAGGAACCTTTTGCTGCGTGTTCGATGCTGCAGTTTGCAGTGTCGGACAGCCCGGTTCTTCCCTGCGCGCTGCAGCACCCCAGACCTAGAGGTGACCTGAACTTGAATGTGGAAGGTTTATGGGCCTCCTGCCAGGTTTCTCTGAGGCTGAATTTTGGAGCCCCCTGCAGTGAGCTGCCCTCTGACAGCTTCCTCGACCTAAGGGAATATCTCCTACCTGAGCATGTCCAAGCTTGCATGACTGCAAGCTATCATGGACTCAACTCACGGGCTGCTGACAGCCGTCGAGGGTTGTGGTCCTTCCTCTGATGAAACCTGTTGGATTCACAATTCCAGCAGCTGCGCAGGGGAAGGGACAGACTTTCCTCCCTCCTTGCAGAAGTGGGGAATAACCCCCTGCTATTCCTCAGCGAGAAAGGAACTGAGAAGAAACTGCTGAGCAGAAACATTAAGTCCTGACCACGGAGACCTTGATGGACCTTCTCTACCCAGCCTCTTGGCTGGAAGCCACCAACAGCTCTCAGAGCTACTGCCCCAGCAACCCCAGTTCCCAACCAAAACCAACTTCATCCTGGTCTGACCAGAGCCTGGGTGAGGAGAGGCTGAGCACAAACCACCCACCGGGACGTGGCTTGGAGATCAGCAGAAGGGAGGCCAGATGCTTCACAGCCCTTTTTTCAGCCCTGGTAATTCCAGCCCCAAATGATCTCAGCTGAGAGCGTCTGAGTAGAAACTGCCAGCCCTCCCACACCATCCCAGCTCCGGCTGTCTTGCACAACACCCAGTTTTGGAACACGAGTTTTAGGAATGTATCTAGGGAGGCACATCATCACACGCAGCGTGGTTTGCTGTCAGAAGACGCCTGGTGCGCCGCGGCTCGGCGAAGCTGCTCTTTGGGGAAATCTGCCTGTGTAAGACTCCGGGGATGCTTCTGAAATTGTTCACATCCAGCCTGTCCTCACTGACAATGAGCACAAGCACCTCTGCACACGCTGGTAAATTCCTGACCGTGGAATCAAAATATGGGAGCTGTTTTCAACAGCCGGCTGGGAAAACGTGTTCTTCATGTGTTGGACAGTGCCCGTCACTTCATCGCGGCAAAGAAACGGTGGCAATGTGCTTTCATTTCCCCCAAACACATAACAAACACGCTTCCACGCTCCAGAAACAGCCCCTTAGAACAACCGATTCTCTGCGTATTTGCGTAGACGTTCCCTGCAGTTCTCCGGTCCAGGTACAGCTACAAAGGAAGAGGACCCGGCGGCAACAGCAGAAAGCCCCAGGTAGAAGATGAGTGTGTGAGCTCTGCCTCTTACATTCGGGAGAGCTCAAACCGCTCTGTGGGACACCAGAAGCTGTCTGGACTTCGGGGGATGGACAATATTCTGGCTTCGCTGCCACCAGTTTTCACGCCGGCAGCACCTCATGACGCATTTCCTCCATAAACCACCGTAATATCTCGTGTATAGACCATCCCTCTGTCCCAGCCGCTCAACCAAGGACGGGGACAAGGCTCTGAAACCCCTGCCCTCCCCTCCAGAAGGGGCTGCACCGAGCGTGGGGAAGGGGGGCGAGGGGGTTTTACGTTTCCAGCCCTGTTTCTAGAATTGCCACTCAAAAGCAATGAAGAGCCCAGTTCAAGGAGCTATTCGTGTGCACGGCTTCTCTACGGCCAGGACAGCTGCTGGCTGGGAAACCTCCGTTTGTCTCCCTGAGCACTTACTCACAGGAGGCATCTGAAGAGAGCCCCTGCACGGCCGGTACTTCGGAAATCAGGTTATTCATCTCGGGGGCTAGATGTGGCTTCAGAGACCTCCTTTCCTCCCTAACTTTTGAAAGTTTTAGTGAAGAATTGTGACGCCACACACACATCCACTCTTGTAGACCTTTTGGATCTGTTAGACAAGTGTTTTCATCTCAAAGTTTTGACTGAAAAAACAGAAAACCCGTGTCATGACCAAAACATCCATGGAAAAAGTCAATTTCTGCTTGAATATCTTAATTTCAAACCCCAAAGTCATCAGTAACTCCAGTAGCAACAACACCAGCACACTGCTGAAAGGTTTGGGTTTATAAATATGCTTATGAGAAATATTTCTATCTCCAGATTGACTTTTGTGAGACACATCCCCGTAACAAAAAGCAAACCCAGACACACAGGAAAAATCAATGCCCGTTTCAGACTGCAGAACTCCACGGGCTCCACTGACGTGGAATGTAAACCTGTGACTGGTGAATCGTGACAACCCTTCTTGTCCAGGAAAGGCAAAATCCTTCATCAGCTGGACAAGAGGGATCTTCTCCGGATTGCACGGACACAGATCCAGAGAGTAACACCACGTAAGGGTGATAACGGTAAGGACAGAGAAGACAAGGTGCCCATGGAGAACGTGCTGCCTCCTCCGCTGAAGGTCTGTGAGAGTAGCGTAGGAAAAATATCTGCCAGGGACAATGTAAGTAGCATTGATCCTGCTGTGGACAGGGATGGAGGGGGTGACTTCCTACGGGTGATTCCAGACTTGTTCCAGCGTTTCAGGATCTGCTGAATACCAATAAAAATGACTTGATCTCATACAGCAAAGGAGTTGGGGTTAAGGGGTAAATCCCACACAGTGCTCAGAGCCTCTGGGACAGAAATTCAGGCGCTGCTTCGTTTCCTGCCAGGACTACACATTGCGAACGGCAAAACACTTCCAAGTCTGGGCTAGGACTCGTTTATAATCGAGATGTCTTTGACTTGACAATGGTTAATGATGCTTTGATAAGGCTGATTGCTGGTGAGGGGCGGAGGAGGCTCCCCTGGGCACCGCGCTGACGCACGAGTGAAAACAGCGGATTAATTGCTGTTTTTATTCGTGAGGTGCTCAGTGTTTTGTCCCTCCCCTCTCCCCCTCCAACTTAGGTTGAACATGACACTTCTCTGCAGGTACCGCAGGAGGTTTCTGGCCGTGATAGCTCTATTACCCCAGGTCGCAGCCGCTCTCCCCACCTGCCCGGGCGATGCTGCTCTCTCCGTCCCAGCGCCGGGCTGTCACCCTACGACTGACGCTGCTGCTGAACGTTTTCTGGAGACGCGGCAGAGCTCCCGCCGTGCAAACCCCGTCTCTGTTGTCTGTCCCCACGCTGAATTAGAGACAGGAAGAAAGGAAGGGCTGTGCTCCCCTGCGTCTCTGTGCCTTAATCTTGTAAGTCCCATTTAACATAATTTAGACCCATGAAGCTTAACTCTTATTTAACTTCATTAGTTGCTGAGAGCTTTGAGCATCTTTGACATGCCCTAACACTTGGGGACCTGGCTGTCATTTCATGTAGTAAAGGGCATAAGATTTAGTTGCTACTGAGATCCTCACAAACATCACTTAGCTCCACCTTGGAGTCCACGGGGCTCTCAAAGGTGAGAGCCTTTGGTCTACGCTGCTACTGCCCCAGACCTGCCTCACCTCAGAGATATATTGATGATTTCTTCTTGATTTGCGGGCAGTGGAAGGGAAACGGAGCCGCACTTCCCCATCAAACAAATTTGGAATTAGAATCCCCATGAAAATCCCCATCTGCCTAGAGGCTAAATTATCTCCAGTAGAAACAAACTTAGCTTTGTGAACATAAATGATCAGAGCTTCATAAAGACTGAGTCTAATTGTACAAAACGGTGATTAGACAATTTCCTCTGGGGATACGCGGCTTCCTTCCGAAAAAGCGACACTGGGGCAACCTCTAGTGGAGGCAGGAGCTGCCTTCTGAGGCTTCGGCAGCGCTGGAGTCCAGCCCGGAGCAGAGACTTGGCTTTCTGCTGCATGGCTGGACCCGGACCCTGCCCCAGCTCCCCCCAAAGCCTCTCCTCTGGTTTTAAAGAGCGTAGAAAAAGAGGCGGGTCCTACGAGAACAGCGCCCGAGTGCTGCGTGAGGTGGGTGACCAGCCTCTTTGAGCGCAGCATGGCAACGCCCGTGTTAGTGTCCAGATGAGACTTTCTTCCTCCTGGCTCACCAGCCCTCGGAGCTATTTAAACACTTGCTTCTATTTTTTGGATTCACTTTTCAGAGTAATTTCAGGCCAAGTCCAAAGGGAAATTCACTTTGTCTTTAAAAATCCAGCAAATCCCCCCAGCTGCTCTGACCCGCCGGCTCGGGAAGAAGCTCCAGCATCAACTGAAGCCATAACACAGGGCTCTGAGCACAAGACAGGAACCAGAAGCCAGGCAAGAAATTATTACTTGTGCTTCTATTCCATTACGCTTTATGCTAAAAGACTTAAATGATCAATGCTGTGTTAATAAATTTCATTTGGCTCATTTAATAGATGACTTAGGAGAGGAGTGAGTTTGGCCATGACCGGTAATGAATGAATAACCATGCAAGGAGCACATTCCCTTACAGAAATACTTTAAACTGGTGTAATTCTTTATTCCAAGGGGAACACAGATGCTCTGCAGGACTGTGCTGCTGCTTTATGAGCATAGGTGTAGCTCTGATCTGGAGACAGGCATAAAACGCTCCCTTAGGACAGAGGTAGGAGGAGGCTCTGCTGCCAGAGACTGCCAGGGAGCTGAACCTCAGAGCCAAGAGTTTACATCCCCACTGGCCCGGGTCCTCCCGCTGTGTTTCCTTGCTAACGACACTAATTTCCCTGTGCTTTGCAGCGTGCGCTCTTGAGACGAGAGCTAAATGAAGTTTGTCAGCTTTGTTCGGTTGGACCGTAGGAGTTGCCGGCTGGCTGGCTGGCATTTGCATTGCAGCTTTTCCAGCTGCTGGCCCCAAACTCCTCCAAAAAAAAAACCAAACCAACCAAAAAGACCCAACCTGTGGACGATGTGACAAACGCAGCTCGGTGGGGGTGGACACACTGAACGCCCAGATCCCGGTCCCAGTTATCCCAGTGTTGCCAGAAGGCTTGTGCACATGGGAGGGAAAGTGCTCTTGAGTGGGGAGGGGGTTCCGCTGACCACTCGCGGTACTCGCTGCTTCTAGCATCTCGTGCCAGCACTTCAGCAGCAGGAGCTTCTTTTAAACGGGGTGTGTTCCGTGGTGAAAATAGCAGGCACCGTGCCACAAGCAGCGCAGCAGCACGGCTGAAGCGTAGCAGAGAAAAGCCGGCTGCAAAGCCTGACCCAGGAGATCCTCTGCCTCGGGGCACGCGGGCTGGACCAGCTGTGGTTCCCCTTCGCGTACGCCGAGCTGCCGGCAGCAGGGCAGGACGTATGTTGGTACCAGCATCACTGGTCAGCGTGGGCAGGGAAGGGGGACACCTCTGCTCCACTGGTGTCCTCTGGGTCTGAGAGAAGCTCTGCTTGGTGTTTTCTCCTCTCCAAGGACAGAGGTCTGCCCAGTGCCGAGCATCTCCAGGAGCAGGGATGCTGTGGACTCTCTTTACCCACCTGAATGACATCAGTTTTGCTTAGAGTTATCATGTTTCTTCTTCTAGCACTTAAACGGCAGTTTCCCTGCCCCAGCCCCAGCCCGTTACTTCTCATGTCGTTGTCAGTGACTAATGAGGATAATTTCTCCCTGCTTGCCCCTAACAGTCTCTTCCCCTGTAGCAAACAGCACTCCAGCCTCTGTGCAGTCATCCCTCCTCCAGCCTGAGCCTGCCTGTCTCTCACAGGCCCAATTCTCAAGACCTTTTCATCATTTTTGTGGCTCCTCTACCAATATGTGCTGCTGTAGGTTCATGATATGCGTCAAACTTGTGACTCGTGGAGGGCAGGAGAGGACCAAGCTGGCCTGCAGCTCCCCTTAGGCTCTGAGCAGCTCTGTGCTGGAAAACTGGGGTGACCCCACAGCCAGTGACATGGGAGGGGCTTTAATGTGGGTGGCCCGGGAGGGTACGGCTGATCAAATAAAGCAGCTGGACCTGCTGGTGCAGCAAATACTGTGCACGAAGCTCAGACCATGCTCTTCATGTAGATGGGAGGAGGGGAAGGGAGTCAACAAGCCCGTGCTCTGCTGTACGGGTGACATAAATGACAGGGATGCTACTACTGCCACCCCACTGGCTGTGCGGAAGCAGCCGAGGGCTGGAAGAGCTGTGAGGAGCAGGCAGCGGCTGCCTTCGCAGCGGCCAGTGGGGAAGCAAGGACAGCAAAAACCTCTCCCACCAGCGGGTGAACCCATCCCTCTGCCCTGCCAGTCTGCTCACCTCTGACCCTACAGGAAAACGGAGAGACCCCAGGAGGAAAAGCTGCTGAAAATGGGGGATTATCGACATTTCCACAGTGGAACCTGCACTCCCCCAGTACCAATCTGTGCCTCTATCTAGTGGTTAGAGCTATATAAAGAGGGTAGGAGCTGCCTACAACACCCAGCAGAAGACATCCCTCTCTCTGGTAACAGCAACTCCCACCACTCACCCCAGAAGGTCCCAGCTGCCTGTCCAACCAGATACAGCTTGTGTTTTACCAAGTCCCACACAACACTCACTCCAGAGGCAGCTGGAAACATGGGGAAACTGAGGCAGCCCCAACCTAGCAGGGCATGTCAGATTTTGAAAGTGTCCCTTTCCAAATCCAACGAGATCCCAAGGCACAGAAACCAGCTGGCTTTCCTCTCCCTCCCTGTGATCACTGCACTGCAGTGACGATGTTCACAGAATCACAGAATCATCGAATCACCGACTGGTTTGGGTTGAAGGGACCTTCAGAGCTCACCCGGTCCAACCCCCTGCAGGGAGCAGGGACATCTGCACCCAGAGCAGGGTGCTCAGAGCCCCGAGGGCCAACCTGACCTGGGATGGTGCCAGGGATGGTTGACTGGCTCTGTTCCAGGGCTGCTTCTGGAAGGGGAAAAGGTGCCACTGGAGGAACTGGGAACTAGTCTCTCTACATGCGTCGCCTGACCCTGAAGATCTGTGTGTGCTCCTGGCCAGCTTTGGGTCCTGGGACACCAGCACTGCCAAGCACTTTGGGATACTGAGAGCAGAAAACGATGCCAGACCTGCTCACATCCAGCAGAGCCTGCCTGGAGGCCTGGCTGAACATGCTGCTACCTCACAGAACGAGGTCACTTGCCTAAAACACGCCTAAATTGCCCCTAATTAACAACAGGGTTCCCTCTACCCTAAAACACAGAGGTCAGACCTCCAGCAGAGTTAGTGACTTCAACCAAGTTATGACCCCGCAGCTTGGAGCAGCCGGGTTCTCCCTCAAAAGTCCTTTCTGCCCCCCTCTCCCCTCTCCCCTCTTAGTGGAAACAAAATAGGGGGCAGGTTTCTGATTAGGATGCACAAACAGTTCTATTCAACAACTGATGCAATAAATGTGCTGAGTAAAATCACTGCCAAAGCTCGTTGTGGTGCTTTATGGGGCTGCTCTAAGAGTGTGAAAAACCATTTGCTGCATATTATTAAATGATGAAAAATGCCAAGCGCGCAAACAAACCGCAGTGACTGTGGCTCGACTGCCTCTAGTGAGAACGTGATTGAGCCTGTGCAAGTGAGGCGGCAGGGAGAGAAGGGGGGTCTTCCACTGTACGGCTGCCACGCTGTGCTGCAGTGATTACAGCCCAAAGTGACCCAAAATATCAGCAGAGCTTCCACCCAGCCCCACACCAACCTCACAACTGACCTAAAGTAGGACAAATATACACGGGGCTCTGCCAGCCACAACTGCAGCCCAGGGGGCTCGGATCCTAAGCGATGTTTTTCTATACCTTTTGGCAGCTTACATCCACGTGTGCGAGCAGCACGACGCGGAGTTACGCTACACGTGTGATTTCACTGCTCAGGATGCGCCCAGAACATGACGAACCTCTCAGGTTGCCCTTTTGAGGCAGGGCAGTACACAAAGGCTAGTTGGCCGTCTGTCCCTCTGCGCAGCACATCAGGGCTGGGGGATTTGGACAGAAACCTGAGCAAGCTGCACCTTCACTCGGATGGCTTGGGGCTGAGCATACTCTCTTGTCCCTTTGCCACGAAGGAGGCTCTGTCAGGAGTCCTCATGGCCCACAAAGGTCACCAAACCAGACCTTCAGGAAGCAGGAATTATTGCACGTATCACAGGGAGTACTGAGCACCCACGGTGCCCTTTGGGGCGATGCTGGAGGGACAGGGTACCACATGCTACAAGAAGCCAGCCCAGTCCCAAAGCAGACCTGGCCATGGCTTGGCTACAGAAGCTTGTTCCAATGTTGACCTGAAAGTTACTGAGGCAGAGGAACAGTTTTCACCTGCTTCACCAAGGCAGGAGCAGGCACTGGTGCTGCCAACATGACAGCAGAGCTCCCGAGCCCTCCCCGGAGCGGGCAGCAGTGTTGGCACTCTGGCACTGATGTCCACCTGCTAAGGTGGCACTTGGCTCTGCTCTCAAACCTGTGGTGCTACAGCCGATGAGACGAGGGTGCTCATCAAGCAGAGGTTTCAGTGGGGCAGTGAGGAGCGCAGGAAACGGCATTTTATCATCAGAGACACTTCTGCGCCAGACAAAGCACTTACGGACACCGCTGCAAAGCAGCTGCCTTTGGCATCTTACATTTACCTGAAAAACACCCCTGTTAGTTGAAAACCACCCTTCTCCTGTTAACAGCCAGCTGGATGGCGTGTACCGATGCTGTTAGGCAGCACCGCTTTCAGCTCAGATCATTATTCACCTTGGCCTTGGGTCACTCGGTTGAAACCGAAGCTATATGGATTGGAAGGTGCAAGGGCATCCTGTTGCTTATCTTCTGCTGCTGGGCTGGGGCTCGTTTTCTCTATGCTAGCTAGAAAAAAAGTACAAATAAAGAAAAACGCTTTGTGCACAGACCAAAACCTGCCATAAAGTTTTGTACGGAACAAGCAGCGCATGGATCTTTCAACGGCCCTTCCGATAAGGAGGGAATTTCACCCATGGAGCACTGAGATAAGCCGCCATGCACAGGAGATCAATGATTTTCTCCTTGCTGTGATCTAAGCTGGACTCAGAGCATTATGATCTTCTAGAAGTGGCTGCTGGGACTTGGCCACGCTTTGCCTGCTGCTCCCATTCAGAGCGAGCAGCGAAACCCCCCTGTGCTTTGCCGTGTCAACACGCGTGCAAGAGCGAAGATAACGGAGAATGGGTCCCTAAGGCTCGGGGCGTCGCACGGAGCCGCTCTGTGCCCCGGCTACGGGTACCCAGAGACCCTCACGCTGACGGGCTGTAGCAGGAGAGAGGTTATCGAAGTCACAGCGAGACAACCACCGAGCCCTGGGGAAGGGGCTGCCCTGAGTGCTGAGCGAGGGCAGGCTGGTCCCGGCGCCGTGAGGAGGCTGTGCAGCGGTTCAGACCTCTTAGACCACCTGTACCCTCGCCCTTCTGCTCAGCAGCTTTCTGTCCAATTCAGTGTTCTGGGCAGTTCACCGTCCCGACAGGGGCTGCCAGGCTGCGGCACGAAGACGTGCTGTACGTGAAGGAGAGAAAATCCTCCTGGGTGCTGGTCACACAGGTACGGTGTTACGAGGAAGCTGCCCTGGGACGGAGTGAAAGCTGGGGATTTTTTTAGATAGCATCTGCTAACCGAAAAAATGCTGCTGTGGGTCGCCTCCTTGCACTCTTGGCTTTCCAAAACCAAAACGACCTGGGTGTTTCAGAGACTAAGATATTTCTCCTTTCAAAACACTGGGCTTCAAAATTCCCTTTAACAAAAAGAAAGAAAATCCCGAGACATCCTCCTGCCCTTCCCTCCAATATACACCTCTTCTTTGGCTTGGATTGGAGTGATTTTAATTTCAATTGTGGTTGTCGAGCCAAAAAAGTCCGTTACTCTCCACGCTACAGCTCATCTAGAAATGCTGCATAGATTGTCACGTAGCTCAGTGCCTAATGCCATGTTGCAGCGAAGCACATATTCGACATCAGACAGGTGCTAAATGCAGCTTTGATGTTTGCACCTAAAGGATGATCCTCCTCCCACTTCTCCTCTGATCCCCTCCCCTTCCTCTGCCAGAGCGAGGAAAGAATCGCTCAAGTGCCTGATGCAACATCGCAGCTGTTGAAAACCCTCCCGTCGCCTTCCAGCTTCTGGGCCATGACGGGCTGGCTGGGGTGAGCAGCCGCCACCGGGAACGCCCCACGTTTCACAGGCTGAGGCTGCCGGGGCGAGGGATGTGAAGATGCTACAGCTGCCGGCAAGACAAGGGGGATGCACTTTGTCAAGTGAGTCATAATCCTGCATAAACCGCATTTTCTACCAGGAGCTGGGTGCCGCTTGGTATCTCAGCTGGGAACACTGGCTGCAAGCTCTTCGTGCTGCAAATTCAGCGTGATCTCAGGTTCCAGCTTCGATCCAGCTGGATGATGGAGCCCAGAGCATCCTCGGGGTTCGTCAGGGAGGGGTGTTCTGAGGTAGGTTGCTGCAAGGAGAGGACACAAGGGTGAAAATTTTCCTCTTAGAGGACCTCTCTGTATCCTGCAGGCAGCAGCTGCTCTGAGAGGATTTATCCTCCTACCTCATGTCCACAAGCCCAGATGCAACCCCAGTCTATAATCAAAAGTGGCCCCAAACAGCCTCTGAATACCTTCTGGTCAAGGGATCGCTACCTTCCCACCCATCCTGTCTGTGCTCTGCACAGGACTGACCACTCAAGAGAATTTTATATCAAATTATGTCCACCGAAAGACATAAAAAAGCCCCAGCCCAGACTGATTTCTAAAAGCCAGATGAAGTAGTTGCTGTAGATAATCGCTATAAAGATTAATGCCTCAGAAAATGTTTATTCTTGGAGCTCAGCCCGACATCCCAAGCCAGCCGTCAGGATTCAAGACAGTGGCCACAGCGACAAGGGACTGTGCACGCTGCAGAGGAACAAGCGATTTGGCAACTGTCTTGAAGCAGGAGCAGGATCCTGCTACTGGGGGCGAGTCCCAGCAAAGAGGAAAGAAGCCCTGTGTTACTGGGAAATAAATGGAAGACCACTCTAGACCATTTTTGTGTTTGTAGGGGCTTCGTGCAGCTCACTTTGTGTCTTAAGGCTTTTAGAGAAATGGATTATTCCCGGCATTTTGGGAACGGTAATACACCAGCCCGTGGAGTCCTGCAGTAAAGACGTAATTTGCCATTAAACACTGTAGTTGGCTTTACAAATTCCACAGAAAGGCTCTCACTCACTTCTACTGCTCTCCAGAGAACAGCAATTTTATAAAGCATTTTTCATCCGGAGATCGTAGGGCATTTTTTCTGATACGGTACGGGCCAGGGCTGCTGGCCTGCTGCACACGGAGGGTGTGGGCATGTTGGGGGGTCACTGGAGAGACTTCTGAGGTCACGCGAAGGATCAGCGGAGGAGCATGGGCTTCCCATAGACAAGGAGCATTCGAGGGGTGTAAGACCAAGGTTCAGCAAAGTACTAAAACTGATGGCTGACTTCAGGCACAGCAAGATGTCACCACCCTACATATCACTGACCCAGCAGACAGCAACGGAGCAGCAACGAAGCAGGAAACGGGAAACGGTAGTTCTCTCTTCTGGAGAACCCACATTGGAGAGATACACCTGAAAAGCTCTGGACTCAAAAGGCATCTGGAAAAAAAAAAAAAGAAAAATGCATGGCCCCATGCATGGAGCCGTCTTCCCCGGGACTGAACGCAAAGCTGGCCGAAGCCCGTCTGAAACCTCGCCGGGTTTGGCCGCGCTTACAGCAGACTCTGGGAGGTAACCACTGGAGGTGTGTCATGGACACCTGATAGAGCAAAGCTCCAAAATCTAACTGTAATAAGAAGATTACTTAGTAGTGAAAGTCAGTGGGTATTTACAGCTCCTCAAACACAAGAATGGATCATCCCTTTCTTCCACAGCTTAGAATCAGGAACCCTTTCCCAGACAGATGGCTGATTTATTAGTTGAAAGTTTTTTTCCCCAAGAAAAATAATGAAAGCAAAGATTCTGATGGGAACTTCAGGGTTTTGAGGAGAAAAACCCTACAGTGTCCATGTCAGGCTTTACATTACATCTTTCCCACGTTACATCTTTCTACTGAAGAATCGTAACGCAGTTTACACTAAGAGTTAAAACTGAAGCACTTCTAAAAGCAGAACTTGCTTCCTAAGTGATTCTGTAAGTTAAAATTAAGGTGCTTTTTTCCCCTTTTGTGCGTAAGCAATTTCTAATTTGTGAAATTCCCCTAAGCAGCAGGGGCTGCTCTGGCATGTCTAGGGAATTGCTGATGATAGAAGCAGTGAGATTAAGACACTACGGATGGCACGAACACGACTAATACATCTGTCCATTTAGTTTTTGCATCGTTTCTTTTCTCCTGCTGTTCCCAACTTCCCAGCTCTGCCAGAAGCTCCAGCTCCCCCGGTCTGCAGCCTTCGCTTTGGCAAAGAAACAAACCAAAGCTGCCAGCGTTTCTGGAGCAGCAAGTTAGACGTTCCTCCCGTCCTCCCCCAGTCTGAGTCGATGGTTGGAGCGAGTCTTTGTAAAGCAAGTTTAAGTGCTTAAGCCCCAGCCCAGGCACTCGGCATTATGTGGGATTCACAGCCAAGGAGCTGCAGCTTTCAGGTCTTGCTGAGCAGTGCGCCGAACGGCCGTCCGCTGACAATAGCAACAACGAGCCCACTTTTAAGGTCCGTTCATCGGTTTCGGAACATCCTTAAGGTACTGACAAAACTGTCAATGTTTTATTTTTAGTTATCCTTTCAGATGCGTGTCGAGAGCAATTCCGGGAAAGCAGGGTATAGAAAGAGAAGTTACCGTGAGCCTCAAAACTATTCTTCCATTTAAGATCACTGAAAATGCTTGAAAGTTTCTGCAAAAGGAAAAGAAAACCCATTTATTTTCCAAGCGCAACACTGGCATGAGAAATCCAGCACGAAGTGACTCTGAAACACAATGGACTCCTTCCACTCAGGCCTTCTCCAAAGGGTACTTAAAGCACGAGCTGGTGGGCGGCTGAAAGCTGATGGACTGATTGAAACGTAAGGCACGTCTCCACAGCCACAGCCTCTCCACCCAGCCCAGAACTCGCTGCAACGTCCGACCCCCTCCAACCCCGGCCACTTCTCCCCGCGTCCCCAAAAGCCCTGGGCTCTCCCGCCCCAGCCCTCGCAGTCCTCACAGCTACCAACGCCGCAGCTCGGGGGGTCTTGCTTGCACAGGGTCAAGCCTTTCAGGCTTTGATTTCCCACTCGTCGTCCCTGGGAGCGCAAGGCGAACGGCGCGAGCCACCGGCGGCCCCTGTCTGAAGAGGAGCGAGTGCTTGGAGCAAATAAAACCAGACTGTCTGCCTGCAAACCACCAAGTGCACGAAGCTTCCGACGGCCAGGCAAACGGTGCAAAAGCCCAAGCCCAGCTTCCCCCTTTGATTGGCACATCTCACGCTCCCCCCCTCGCTCGCGTTGTGCCTGCAGAAGCCCCGACGACAGGCTGCTGTCACAAAGAGATTCATAAACGCTGTCACATGAAGTAATTTCTCACGTTTTCTCCAGCACAAAAGAAAAATAAAGTTTATGTGTGAAATGGCCCCAACAAAATTTAATATAGGAGGAGCACAAATGAGGCATAGAGGAAACAAATCCCAAACTGTGGGGTTTTTTATTGCTACTTTGGCTTGCAGAGTGAAGAAAAAGAACTGCTCAGCTAGCACGATGCTGGCAGCGTTCGGCGGCAGGGAGAAAAGGGGTCTTGGTACACCGCTCCTGACATTTCAAAACCAGAGCTCCAGTTCATGCCAGAAATACGGAACTCTGGGGTTTCATCAGCGCAGCAGTGGTCACCACAGGACAAACTCCTCCATTTAGTTGTGGATGCTTACAGACAGATCGAGGCAGGGTCCAGGACTTGTGTCTCTGCCGAGAATTTTCTGGCCGGTACCTGTGTACCTTCCACCCTTCGTTTGCCGTGGACTCAAATCGTTGCTTTCTGTCTCAAATAAATTTTAGGGAGCTAACGGGCAGACGGAGGCAGGACAATAATGTCAGCTTTTACTACTGGACAATGACATATTTTTCTCCTGAACGCAATCACAGCACGAGAGGTGGAGGAGGAAGGACGAGCACTTACTGCTTCCATATGCTCCACCGAGTGGGCAGCTGCACTGCCAGCAGGAGGTCACCGGTGGCCGTGGAAAAGCATCACAAGCTTTCCTCAGGTACTTTTGTGCTGGAGGTAGTATCCACAGTAGCTCTGGAAACAGAAAGCTGAATAAAAGGATCGGAAAGGTTTGGAACTGCAGCTCTTGTTCCGTGCAAACCGGTCCTGGGATGGCCGTGGGGCAGACAGAGCGTGGGGGGCAGCTCCTCGCACTGCACTGCTCGGTCTCTGCCGCTGAGCACGGAGGACCTGAGGAGCCCGGTAGTAACAGATTTGATTTTATTTTTGGTCGCCTTCCGTCCCAGAATCATGTTGATTTAATTCCTCAAAGCACGTTTTTAAAACGCTGTGCTAAACCTCAGCCAGCGCCCTGTAAACGTCCAGGTTCTGGGTGTTCAGAGGAGCGACTGAGCACAGCGCTCCGTCCTCCGGTCACTGCTCCTTGCCCCGATTCTGATGGCACTCAGCCTTTTACTTCGGCGTGCACCTGCATACCGTGCAGTGCTGAGCACCACTTTGGGGTTAGATGACAGAGGCTGCAAAAGGAAGGGACGGGGAGACACAGGAGGTTTTGCTAACACCGGATAGCGGCTGGGAAGGGCTGTCGGGCTGGCTGCAAGGTAACGCCTTCCCCTGACATTTACAGGGAGGAAGAGGAAGCGCCCGAGCCGCAACAGCCTTCTTTGTAGGAACAGCAGCAGTGTCGTTTCAGAAAAGGAATGAGCAGCCTCTAGGAGCAAACACCAGTGAGCCTGTGCCCCACCGAGAGCCCGAAGCACCGCAGGCGTCAGCCGGGTCGGTCAGCAGAGGGGTCCATCCTTTTATCCGTAGGGAAACACACGCACCTTACAAACAGAGCAAAAGTCGTCCGAAGAGCTTGCGGCTGAGGTGGCAGGTTTTGGACATCAGCATGAAATTCAGCTCCTCCCAGCCCCACAGTCTTGCAAACACCTCCGGGAGCAGCGACTTTATGCACTTTCTTGCAGCTCTGGAGGATCACAGGCACGGAACTCCTCATGACTGGGGTTTCAGGGTTTTTTAACTTCATTACTTTACTCAAGCAAGCCGTGACTGAAGTTAATGAAGCTTCTCCCAAGGTAGCAAAAAACAACCACCCCCAAACCAAACAAGCAATAGTAAGCCACGGAGTACAGGAGGGATCTCCTCTGCCCTACGCACTCTCCTTCACCCAGCACAAACCAAGCACACAGCCTCTATTTGTACGCCGAAACATTCTGCAGTTTGCTTTGCACCAGAGACAGCAACGACACAAAACGCGCAGGAGACTCGTCCTGGCGTGGAGCATCATCTGTTTGTGTTAAGTGCCCCTGTGGAAAGCTGGGTGTTATTTGTAAGGGCACAGATGTTTCTTTGTGTTTTGCTCAAGTATTTTCTTCTCCTGAAAGGCACTGACTCTGGGACGGTTAACAAGACAGATTAATTCATGCGGATCCTTGCAGCAGAGTAGGGCTGTCACTGGTGGGGAGAGAGGTTTGATTATATTATTCCCTATTGTCAACACAGGCACTTTATAATAGATTTATGGCTAATAAAATCTTTTAGTAGTAGAGGGTCCTTGAGTTTCAATTTTGAACCTTTGGCCCTTGCTCAAATCACCAGCAGACGCGAGCATTAATAAAACCAAATAGCACGTGGCTACTAAAGAGGCATATGGCTGGGTACTCAGGAAAGGCAGTAAAACACAGGAGAGGGATCTTTACAATCTGCTTTGACCTAACGGAATCATTCTTCCAATAGTAAAATTACTCTTTACTGACACAAGACATAACATACCTCAGATCAGTGAAGTAATTCCCAGAAAATTCAGGAGTTTAGGGTTGATGCTGCTCATTAGCACGTTTTCATTTGAAAATCTGGGGTGAATTCACAAAGTGGACTGATGAAGAGCAACCCGAGCTACGGCTAAGGAAGAACAGGTGCCAAATAAAGCAAAGACAGGGTCCTGACGAAAGCTTCCGTTATGAACTGATCTCTTTTCAGCCGGCGGCTCTGCCTGAGACACAGACGCCAGGACAGCCTGCCAGAAGGCACGAGGGATCTACCGAACCCCGCCTTGAGCTCAAACCAGAGCTGCTTCACACCACAGAACCTGGGGGCGATTTAACCTCACTGGGGTTCTCTGCTGATATATCCTCACCCCGTGTGTTATCAATCAGCGGTGACACCAGCACGCAAAGCAACAAAAAAGCTCCTTAATAGACCCCGTTCAGAAACCCAGCCGCTCTCCTGCGGTCCCAGGTCTGCCCGAAGGAGCGCTAAGTACAGGCATGGGAGACAGCAGCTCTGGTCACCGGTGCCTTGATACCCTGCAGGGATAAACCCCCTCCTTGCCCATACCCAGGACCTGTCACGGGATATACAACCCAGCTCAGGCTGGACTCACACCCAGATTTTGCTAAGCAAAACTCCACACTGGCAGCAGAGACCACCGTCAGCCTGCAGAGATCTCTCAACCCCTCCACATGGGTTTCTAAAATCACGGCGAGTGCATCGGGCACGTGCCCGGGACTTGTTCAGCACCCCCCAGCCCAGACAAATGAGGGCAGGCACCACCTCTGCCACCCTGCCCGCACCCTGCCCAGGTATGGGGCAGCTCAGCCCTGCCCAGCCGCAGCGAGCGCAGCGCTGCCTTCAGACCGGAGCACAAACCGGCGCGAGCTGTGCTCTCGTACCGACCCTGCGCTCTCAGGGGTCTGCCGCTGCTCTCCGCAGCATCGACATAAAGACCTACAGAACAGCCATGACGCAGCACAGTGCTGGGGAGCGCAGAGCTCCCAAAATGCAACTTAGTCTTTATGGCATGAGAAGAGACCACGCCAGTGACTGCCAGAGTAAGTCCGAGCGCGTGAGGTGGTTGCAGACTAGAGGCTGCCATACGCATCCCGTGTGCTGCAAGTGAGTTTTGTTGCTAATTAAATCCTTTCTCCTGATTATTTATAGCCCTCTATTTACTGGCTCATTGATTTTAGAGGCCATGTTAGTTTTCTTTTTACATGTCTGTCTGAATGGCTAGATTATAACTTATTACACAAAGAACAAGTGAATTGGTGTCAGAGTGATCTATTACACAGATGCTCTGCGAGCAAAGGGCCTCCGTCTTTGACTTTGCCATACCGAGAAGACAGGGAAAGGTGCTGAGCCCAGTTCATTTGGTGCAAAATAAGATTGTCATCCCTGTCAGCGGCTGTTTCGGGAGGTTTAGGGCATTGGCTGCGTGCAGTTTCTTCTGGCGCTGGCTGAGGGTTGAGACGACTGGGGAGGTGGAAACAGAAGTCGCCCATGGAAACACAAGAGGCATGGACGGTGAAGAGAAAAGCGTGTTTGCTGCCTGTACGAAGAGAATTATGGGATGTTAACTGAAATTAGGAGGCAGCAGGCTTGAAAACAAGAGGAAGCTGTTCATACATGTAAGAACGACGCGGAGCTCTGCCACAGGTTGCTGTAGGAGCTAGAGAATGCACGACTTCAGAACCGAAGATGCTGATGGGAGAAGACAGCCCCTGAAGGGATCCTAAGCATAAAGTCACCCTGGTTTAGGAAACCCCACGGGACACTGTGGGAGCGTTCAGGAGACTCGGCACTAGGCGCCTTCCGCACTCTCATTCCCTGCTCTTGGCAGCTGCTGTTGGCCACTGGCTGATGGAGAACAGCCTGAGCCAGGAGAGCTGCTCCAAACCGACCTGAACTGAATTAAAGCGACAACCCAGAGACGCAGCTGGGAAGCACATTGAACCCGGCCACCTGAGGCAGCTTACCAAGCCGAAACGTCCCGCAGCGGCAATGCCGCGGCAGCGGAGGCTGCCCCTCAGCACGCCAGTGACCTCAGCCTCGCCCAAACCCTCCGAGGGAGCGCAGAGCGAGCGCTCAGCCTGCAAACACGGTAACTCCACCGCGCACCAGGAAGAAGGCGAGCTTTGCACCCGCCAAGACCTTCTGTTTAAAGGATTCAAATCCATCTCCCAGGGTGAAAGACCCTTTCAGGTTATATTTCTGTGGCCTTTCAGCATCCGTACCTTTAGGTCAAGCATTTCCAGTTGTAGCACCACCGTGTAGCTGGGAGGGAGCTGTGAGTACGCTGGCAGGGAGCTGAAGCTGGGTTGGGTGTCACAGAGCAGGGGTTACGCCTGCCCAAGGATAAAACGGCTGCTGGGGTCTCCCCAAAGAGCTGGTGTGTACCTCGCAGTCATGGGAGGTCGAGGGTTCAGAGACGCCGTCTGCCAATACAGCACTGCAGCAGATGCTGGGAAAACCAGTTAGCTTTCCATTCCAGACCCATCCAGCACACCGATGTGTCTCTGTGCTGTCCGTCACCGCTCTGAAGACGAACGACAGGGATGTTGTGGGAACTGGACTGTGTATAAAATCGGGAGGGGGTCGATCTGGAGCCACATCTGCTCCGGGCAGATTGCAGGCTGCAGCACAAACCCTTGGCTGTACCCAGGCTTTTAGAAACACTTGGAACTCCAGCTGTGAAGAGGCAGCAGGTCCCTCGCTGCACCTCATACGGGATGTCTGCACACACCCCTGTGTGTGCCGAAGCAGCGAAGCCTCAGTCCAAAGCAAAGCCTGTCTCAGACCCTGGAAGATCATTACGCCTCCAGGTATAGACAAAAAAGCCTCGTGTTGTCGGGAGGCTGCAAAGCTGACACTTGTTATTGATGTTCTGGGGAGTTCTTCCAAGTGTTGAGTTGCCCACTGCTATGTCAACTTGTACATGACCTTTAAATTCACCGTATTTGCCAGAAAAGAAAACAGGTTCTTTTCCTCTCTTCCCCCATTGTTTTATGCTTAAAGGAAATAAACTTTTGTTTCAATAATCATAAACACAAAGGTTCCCCAGAGGGCTGTTTAAGACTCCGAGCTAGTTAAAAGGAACATTTGCATGAATTAAAGAGCAACAACAAGTCACCACTGATCTAAGCTTCTTTCTAGTGCTTAACTAGTGTCTGTAGGTGGGGAAAAGAAAGACAGATCGGTAGGAGGTAAAAAAGACAAAAAGTGGGATGTTTGTTCTGCTTTGCAGTGCGTTTCCCAAGCAGCAGCAGGGGAACAATACCTGTCCTTCACCGGCCACGCGGCCACTGTGTGCCTGCATCAGTAACGAGGCATAAAGGACAGCAAGCCTTTCCACAAGGGCTCATACTTTTTGTCTCCCACGAGACAGCATCGAGATTAAGCGGGGAATAAAGGGAGCTTTCGCGCTGGTTCCCGTTATTCAAAGCTGCTGCAGCACAACCAAGGCCGGCAGAGCTGGCTGCGGGGCAGCGAGGCGGCGCTGGGCACCATCCCTCATCTCGCCTCCGGCGCTCTGCCTTGGTTCTTCCATCGCAGATCCCGGATGATGCTCCCAGCCTGCTGAAACCCACCTGAACTACGCGGCAGGAGTAAAACCCACAAAGTCTGCACATCCGTGGCTCTTAAATACACAGACACACGAAATACACCGTTTGCTCATGCCTACATCTTACTAGCGCTTCTTTTGTTCAAATCAGACCTATCTTAGAGGTGTCTGACCTCGACAAGTGTGTGCGTCTGCCTACGTGACCAGTGTGTACCTCACGGCTCAGACTGCACGAGGAGCCACAGGGACTTTCACGACATGGACCGTCAGCGAATAGCTTCGTGTCAGATCTCTGGGCTGTTTTACCCACCAGCTCCCGTCCTGTGTGTATCTGCAGCACGACTCACTGCCCAGTGCTGGGAAGGTGATGGGCACCTTGTGTTAACCTGCCTAAAAGCTCTGCTGAGGCAGGATGAATGCTACCAGTGACCTGGGACACGCGCAGCCACCCTCACCCCTTCCCCACCTCCCCTGCCAGGGGTGAGACACGGCCACATACCCACGCGTGAACACACCCACCCACAGACCACTCGACCTCCACCGGTGCGTCGGCTTATGTCCCCACGCCGCGTGGGGCGAGCTGGCAAGAGGAGGGTAAACTCCTACGAGGAGCGACTGAAGTCCTCCGTGCGCTGGTTATAAAGTCTGTGACGCAGCGTGGACACGAAATCACGTCCTCGATAGCTAGTGCTGCAACGACAGACCTTCGGCTTTCCCTGCAGCCTTTTATAAGCGATCAAGTTCAGACAAGTCAACAACTTCTGAATGACCCAGAAGAACCCACTGGAAAGGGACTAAAACGTAAAGTCCCTTTTGACACGAGAAAAGCTCTTGTGGAATGCCCTCCTAACTATTGCTGCAAGACGCAAAACATAACGGGAAGATTTGAAAAGATGATGCACCGTTAGGGGCTCCGGCGAGATCAGATAGCACACAGCCAGGTGCAGCCTGGCTCAGATCTTACTTCATCCTCAAGTGTTGTGTGGGAATGGAACTTCGGCAAAAGTTACGTCTGCGCAGCCTGGAGGGGTTTGATATATTATTTGACCGCAGCCCAAAGTCTCTGTTAATCTACATCAACCCCAAAGCGACTTGGCAAGGGAAAGCAGTGGCCGGGCGGGCAGTTCCGCAGGGTGAGCAGAGCAGGAGGGGAGCGAGCCGGCAGCGCCAGGGCAGGGAAAGGGTGAGGCTGGTCCCCAGCGCTCAGACACTTTCTGGCTGTGTGTGCTGAGGTCTAATCGGAAACCAGTGGCGAGGCCACGCGTGCTGGTCTGCTGGCCCCGCTTACCAGATGCTACAGTACGGAGAAAATCCGTGCAGTTGGAAGAGGGTGAAGGACCAGGCTGGGTTTAGGTTTCGCAGTGCTGGGATTGCTCAGAAACCATTTCAAAAGCTGAAGATTTATTCTCTGAAATCCCCCAGCCTCGCGGGTTGATGATGATTTAGCGCCTCTTGTTCTGAATAGCTGCTTGGCAATCATCCAGCCAGGGAAGGCGCCGTGCCACGCCGTTAGGTGACCAGTCACACAAGGAGACCGTTTCACAAGCCTGAGCATTACTGAGCAGCTCCATAGGATAGAGTTGCGAACTGGGAATCCTTCCCAGCCTCTGGGAAGCAGCACGAGCCCATAGGGCAGCCTGGACTGGATGTGGCAGCCACCCCCTGAACCAAAGGCTCAGGCAGGATGGATGCAGGAGGAGGGCAGGGGCTCAGCATTTGCTTAACCCCACGGTGCAGCAGCTCTGCGGACGCACCGGGAGAGCCCTGTCCTCCTCCCAGCACGGGAGCCCTGAGAGGGGAAAGTCACATCACGATTTTGCAGAAGGGGATGAAAGTGTCTACCGGAGACAGGGGAGATGTACGTCACTCCTGGGGAGGGCTGGTGGGATCTCCCTCAGTGCAAACTGATCAGTCTATGCTCTAACACATGGCCCCATCAGCAGAAAAATGATTGCTGCCAGTGTCCCAGGCTGAGCTGGCTGCGACACAGCGATCAGCCCCATGTTCCTGTGCCCGACTCAGCGGCGATACCGCAGCTCGCGGAGTGGGAGCTGTGCGCGCGTTTGCTCATGGATGGCGGAAGCGGCTGCGCAGCAAAACCCAACCCAGCAGCCAGGAGACGCGAGCAGCGGCGAGAGCACCTCCCTGCATGGCTCGTGTGCTCCACGCCTCGCTGCCAACACTCGCCCGGGCAGAGACGGAGGCAGCAATTTAATTTCCGATCCCCTGAAGGGACTCCCACAATGAAAAGTCTGTGGAAGGTGGTAAACTCTGCTGCTGCCATTCACAAGTATGTTTTCCAGGCCCAGCAGTGCTGTGCTTATCTGAGAGAGTGGCAGCACTGCCCTAGAGGCAGAGCAGACCGGACCACGGTTTCCCAAGGTGAGACTCTGATCTGGGGAGCTTTAACCTCCAGGGAGCAGCTACAGCAGCCACCCTGCTGGCGCTTCCAGGAGAGGTCAACACGCAATGCCAGCCTGACCCCAGAGAGTATTTTGAGAGTATTTAAGCTTGGCATTCCTTGTGCTTTCCCAGGAAGGTGCGAGATGGGCGAGTACACTGACAAGTAGCAGCCGTGGGACTGACAGAGGGATGCTGTGTGCAGCGAGTCCCAGGACGCCTCTCGGACCGGTTTTGTTTCTGCATGGCATTGGGAACGGATCAGGGATGTTCCTCTCATGAACATCATCTGGTGGCTGTTGTTCAGAAGCCACGTGACATCCTCCATCCCCTCCTTTGCTCTGCATCACTGGCCCCCTTTGCCACCTATCCAGAGTTCCATTTGCTGCTTCACACCAGGCGGGTGTCCCCCCGCCCAGCGCAGAGCCGGCACAGCCTCCCCACGCACTGCCGAGCACGGGAGAAAGCAGCGTCTTCTCAGGTTCAAGTTTTTTGTGAGATTTTAAACAACCATCTCTGCTCCCCCCTCCACACTCCCTCCCACGTGCTGCAAGTGACTCCGGCAACGCGGTTCCACACCACAGATCTCCTGCCACGGGGAGAGGGGCTGTGCCTGCCGTGGTGCTTTGTGCCTGCCACACACCATTTCCTCAAGAGAATTCACTTACAGCTTGGCACAAAGGAAAAAGACTTTATAAGTCAGCTCTGGGAGGAGAACAGTCACGCTGGTTAACTGAAACAGCTTCTTGCTTGGCCAAAATCCACACCAACAGGACTCGAACACTTTGTCCTACTTCTCCTGCAGAGTCCTCTTGCTGCCAGACACGCGCAGCTGCTGTCTGAGCGCACGGCAAAGGGAACACAGCAAGAGGCAAAGGGAGGCTGGTGCACGCAGTGGTTGCCATTTCGAGCCCAGGGGCTCAAACCTGATGCCATGAGCACATCTAGGAGAAACAGAAGTGTAAAGGGGTGTCGTTACTACCTTCAACAGAGGGGGTCACGGGGCTGTTCGCCGGCTTCTTCGAGTGCAGCTGGCCAAGGCACAAAGCTGACTGCTGGGGATGGACATGCAGGCATGTGGCCACCTGATGTCCATCAGTACCATACTGCCCAACTGTCAGGAAGGTACCCACAAAATCAGCGACTCAGAGCAGCCCCAACCGCTCTCCTCCGGATCATTATGGTGGATGGAACATGGGATGATGATGGCATCCCTGCCAATCCATCCACTCCCACTTTCAAACCTGGCTGCTCATGTTCTGCTGGACCCCTCCCACTCTTGAAAGTCATTCAAGAGACGTTTGGTTTTAGTGCAGCTCCACCTGACCATGACGCGTGGTTTTGATGCACGGGGCTATGCCACCTCCCCGGGGTGAGCAGAGGCAGGGCGCTGTGCGGAGCTCCAGCTATGCCTAAGGGCAGTGGTAAAACGTGGGCTCTGAACACCAGGATGCCACACAAGGACCAGAGTTGTCTGCCAGCTCTGGCAGACGACCAGCATCTCAGCAAGGAGGTTGGGGAGGGGAGGGACAAGTGCCACGCGTGTAAGGTGTAGGCACGAGGTATTGATCCAGGGAATACCGCGAAGGAACGATTTCTCTTTGAGACTAGCATCTAAACACCTGGATTACAAGCGCTCCTCACCTAGAAAAAAATACCCACGCTGACAGTTCTTACGTTCCCCAACTCTTGTTTGATCCTGTACCAGCCATGGGAAAGCAGAAAGGCCCAGCATCGCGGGCATCTGATCGATACACCTAAACCCCACTTTCACTTTCATCTCACACCAGGCCCCGGTTCGGTTTTGAAATGTAAATTGTGCTTTTGAACACTTAATCTTCCCTTAAAGCCTGATTGAGGGGAGAGATTCAGCCCTTCAAAGAGTAGTGGGCGACTAAGCTGATCCCAGACCTGACTGCCGCAAGGTCTGCACCAGGACGCTAACCTGCTCCGCTCTCCCCAGCACTCCCCAGCACTCCCCTTCTGGGGAGCTGAGCTAGAAAGAGCCAGGCTAGGAAGAACAGACCCCAGCAAGCGCCACCTAATCTCAGGGCACAGTCACTTTCTCTCTGGGCAATCACCAGTGTCTGGGAGTCCGAGCACGTGGGGACTGAACGGCACCGGCCAAGGACCTGACCCCATGGAAGTCAACCCTCAGCCACAGAGCCTGTCCCACTCCAGCTACGGCATTTTGAGCAACAGGAGGGACCAAACCGTCTTCTGGAAACACTGGGCTTCCAGCCACAGACAGCAAGTGCAGGAAGAAAATCAGCGGAGAACCAGAGACCACCGTGGGAACAAGGAACTGAGAGGACAGCGGGGTGGGTAGGCGCAGCTCAGGAACGGATGGGTCCCTGCCCTCAGCTGCCCCCCCTCCACGGGCTGCTGTGCAGGCTGCAGAGCTCCCGCTTCTCCTGCACTGCCGTGTGCCAAACTTCATTTTTTTCTGAAATAAGCAGCACCACCTTGGCAGAGTGCTGATCGACGGGGCACGGCCCCTGGCTCTAGCGGCCAGGCAGCACCAAAGAGCCTGAACTCAGCCAAAGCTACTTCGCTAGAAGTGTGCACTTTGTTCAGAGTCCCGCTAGCCCCCAGGCACAGGGAAGGTGTACGTCAGAGGGACAGAGCTCTGCATGGTCGGTTTTCACCTGGCACCAACTTACCCCCATTTCAGTTCGGCCATCGGCCCTCGTCATCCGAGACTCTCCGGGGGTTGATGGAGAGGAACGCACAGGAGGTAAAAGTTGATCTCATCCCGAGGCCATCAACCTCAGGAAAAAACTCCTTAATTATGGCTAAAAAGACCCATTCTTCATCATTAAGGAGAGTACCTACATCAGCTCACGCTTTGACAACAGGCGATGACACGTGGTCTGAGGGGAGAATCGTGCCTGTTTTAGCACATTAGTCTTGCGAGAGGTTCCCAAGCTCTGCAGCAGACTTCCAGCCTCCCGTCATCTACCTCCCTCCACAGACAAAGGTTCTGCTGATCTACCTCCAGAAGCTCCTGATCAGCACAATGAAATACCAGCGTTCCCTCCACTACTAAGAAAAATTCATTAGGGAATGGGAGGCTCCCAGACATTTTTGCAAGAAGAGCCTGTATTAAATGAGCTGCGCCAATGAGACAGGCGCGTTCTCACCAGCAGCGCCTGTCTCTGGAGCCTGAGTTACACAGATTAACAATACAGCCCCTGAAAGCTGCTGCTGTGAGACCCCTCAGACGTAGTTCTCAAGCAATTTGCACTAAGACCTTCCCAATTACCAGTCCACAGCCGCCAGCTCACGCAGCAGCCAGCCCCGCGGGCAGGCAGACAGCAAGGCTTGGGAGGACTGGAGAGCTTGGGAGGGGGCGGGTGGCTCAGCAACGGGGCAGAGCGTTCGTGGGGGGGACTGGTGAATCCCAGTAACGCATGGATGCCTGGTATGGGTTAGCAATGCCAAGGGAAGCACGAGGGTTTTCGAAGCCGAAGTCGCAAGCTTGCTGGTCCGTTCTCTGCTCCGAGCACGCCGGTGTCCCCCCGGTCGCAGGACGGGCAGTGCAGCTCCAAAGAGCCATGCAAGGATCAGAAGCGCACGAGAACGTGCTCGTCCCTGCGGCTGGGGCCACTCCTGAGGCGGCACTGAGCCTTCTGCGGCTGGGGCTGGTGCTCAGCTGGGGCAGGGGAGGTCCAGCGGGCAGGGGGAGCTCAGCCCGTGCCAGGCAGCTGCTGGCAGGGAATCTGCTTGCTGCGGAACGCCGGGATTTCATCTGTTCGTGTCAGGTAAAGACAGAAAGAATGATAAATGGAGATCAGATAAATGGCAGAAAAAACCTCACCAAAGATTGTAGCGGTTTCTGGTGACATTTTAAGCTACTTTTTCTGTTGTTTCTGTGGACTCTCTGCCCTTTTATGAGCATACAGCTCCGTCTGGACTACATTCTCAAAACTGTGAGGTTTTGTTTTCCTTGCTGGAAGCTAAGGACATGTCAGGTCTTGATGAAATCAACACTCTTCACTTAAAGGACGTGAAGTTCTCTATCCAAGTACAATCAAAGGGCAAGGCATGGCCTGCTCTGACCTCTGGCTGCAGAGAGCTCCAAGAAACATCAGCATTTCAGGCTGTCTGTGTTGTTTACCATACCAGGGAGCAACATCATCTATTTATCAGTCCACCTGTTAGACGAATAACGCAGTCAGATTAATCATAATCACCCAAACCCTTATCTGAAGCACAATCTTGGACTGAGCACATCTCCCCAGCACAATGTACGGCCAGTCCTGGCTGACCTGGTGGTGGGAAAGCAGCAGGAAATGAAAACTTCATTAGGTCAGAGGCTCAGGCCATCTCTTGGGATCAGTGATAACAATGTACAGCCCAAAGGAACTGCTCAGGAAAAGGAAACGAAGTCTCCTCAGTTTAATCACACTGAGGTTTGGGGAAGAAAGCTGCCATGACCCCATCATCTCCATCAAAAGTCATTGCAGTGTTGCTCATGGGCTTGTGTGTTATCTGTAGAACCCACCTTCAAGCAACAGTGAGGTGGTCATTTAACGTTGGACAAATCACCACGTACCATCTGTAGTCTCCTCTTTACCATCACTTGTTCCAGTGGGAGCAAGCGTCACAGGATGCTCCACTTCGGGACGCCTCAGCTGGGGATGGGGCTAAGGAGCAGAATACCAGAGGAAACACAAAGAGGTGGGGTTTGGAGGTACCAGGGCCTGCGGCTCTCAGCCAAACTGGAGGTCACCCCACGATGTTGTGCAAAGGATGGGCTGATGTTCACCCCGGTGCCAGGTCTGCCCTCTGAGATGGAAATGACTGACAGCACAGTGACGGTTTTTAATGTGTTTACAGTCAATGTTGCAGGAGATGCTACAGCTCATTTCTGTTCAGGCACGTTGTGTGGATGATGAATGTTCTTTAATAGCTGCAATATTTAGTGTTTAATGTAAAATAACTTGCTCCTAATGCTTTGCACTTGCAAGGTTATGAAGCTCGATTTATCCCTGACTGCAGAGTTGACAAATCCACACTAGTCCCCAGCCCAGGTAGCTGCATGGCGAAGATATATGTGGGGAAAGTCTTTCTCACCTCATCCAACCTTTTACACCTTTCCACCAAGACCTCTCCTCTAAGCAACCCCCAGAGCAGCTGCGTTTATATTAGTAATAGACTTCCTCCACCCTCCCGTAAACATTTTCTCTCATGTGCTTCAGCATCAGCTGAAGAAAACGCTCCCAACCAGAAAAATCACCCTGTCCAGCAAAAACCGCTCTGCTTCTGCCTTTCCATCCCTACCACAACCATGTTTTGTGCTTTTCCCCTCAAAGGAGCCAACAGAGGGAAAGGACCATGAAGGGAGGAAGGAGGGACCTGCCTGGATACCAAAATACAGTCTACGCGTGGGGACACTACAGAAGAAAGGACCATCGGGGCACTGGGTTGACAACCCAGGGGAATAAAGGACCATCGGGGCACTGGGTTGACAGCCCGGTGCCCCATGTGCTGGCCCAGGCTCTGTGCCAGCACGTGGAGCTCCGTAATTGCAACGAGCACGCCATAATGCAGCTCGGCTCCTGGAACAAGAACAAATATGATTTCTTGGAGGGATGATTGCTTAAAATCCAGGGAGTAGCGTCAAGAGCACGGCAATCCACTCCCCTTACTGTCATTTATTTTGTGCTGCTGGTGGTTGCCTAGGGGGAAAAATAGGCAGAGATTTGAAAGACATTGCTAATTTAATTTGCCAGTATGAATAAAGATAAGACTGTAAAGCATGTTAATGAAGCTACAGTATCACATAATTCACATGCAAGGGAAACACTGCCTTCCTCAGATCACGATTGTCTTTCCCACATTCAGAACTGATTAAAACAGGATGAGGGCATTTCATTACACGCCCTCCCATGAAAGGCAATGTTCTTCCAGGGACGCTGGGGCACAGTTAGAAAAAGCTGTAGGAGGAAAGATAGATGCCTATTGTCATGGTCAGTTAAATGTAGAGATTCAAGCGCATTCACCATATCGGCACACTTTACCTGTTCACATCTGTTTATCTTAGTTTTATGTCTCTGTGGGATTCTTCCTCTCTCCCCATCGCCTTCGTTTGTCAATTGACAGAAGAAAATAGCCCAAATTATGTTTAAAAAAAGTACTACAAACCCTAGGGAGTGAATTATGCCCGTAGAAGAAGGTGAAAGATTTTTCTTCTCAGTTAAGGAAATTAGAATTTAGAAAAATCAAAATTCTCAGCAGCAGATGAAAGCCCTTGCTGGCTCCCCGGAGGGTCCCCAGGCATGAGTTTTCATCAGGTCCTGGCTTCATAAAGCAGGTATGGTTCGCTCCGTACCTGCAAAGAGAAGATGACTCTGCTCCTTACAGACACAAAGGCTTGTGCTTCGCACTGAGATCAGCGGGAAATCAGCTTGCGAATAGCAAGCCAATGTCTGCAACTCAGAAAGAAAAAAAGTGTATTATTATTAAAATTAATTACCTATCAAACCCCCTTAATCTTGATCTAACTGCATGAGAAAGATGGATTTGCTGGTCTAGCCAACAGGGTGGAGAAGAAATGAAGGGGGTTTTAGAAAAGGAGTAAAAGCACTTTCAGTGATATGTAGGGAAGGATGATCAAGGCATGTAGGAGCATCATCCACGACCTCCCGACTTGGGAGGCTGGGTCTGTGCCCGGGTGTAAGCCAGGCTCTGTGGGGCATGCGGTATGCTCGGTGTTAGGACACGCCGCTGCTGTTGTGCAGCATTGCCAGCACAATGACTGAACCCCAGAGGGACGCTACAACGTGAGTCTCACGCTCTCTGCTTCCCCGGGCACAGAGACGTCGGTTTTGTGCCTCCCTGAGCTTTCCTTTAATTGCCAAAACCGCTCAGCTCGACAGTGCTCTTTGGGATAGGAAATCAGAGCACAAACACCACGTGTCTGTGCCCTTTCGCTTTGAAAATGCAAAAAATAATCCCCCGCTTTCACCGTCTGTCTGATCTGATCACAGCAGGCTGTAGAAGTGTGGGGCAGAGGTCTCAGCCCCACTGCTCAGCAGCACCGTGCCCTGCTGCCACCAGGACACGGGGATGTGGTGCGTGGCGCAGGCTGCGAGCGGGCTCAGAGGAGAGGGAGGCAGAAAAGTGCCCATGCTGCAGTTTAGCCATCACCGCTACGCACCCTCAAAGCCTTTTCGTAAGGAAATGGTTTTCAGGAACTCAGAACCAGGCTCAACCTAGCGAGTGGCCTCTGTGGGATCCATGGAGAGCTCCAGAGTGGGCAGGGAGGCTGGCCAGCTCTGTACCCCCGGGACGAGAATCAGGTGCTACGTGTACAATGACCCTTACAAAGACCCTCTCCCTGGGCCACCACAGAGCGGTCAGCACGGTTATTGCTCTTTGGTGCCCACCCGGAGGTGTCACCACCGTGGTGGCTCCTGCCAGCTACCTCTCTTCAGGTTGCAGCCAGAGCATGGCCATCACACTGGCGTGGGCACAGCCGGGGAGCTACAAGCCCAGCCGGTGCTCACACCCTGGCGAACGACTGCAGCACCGGTAGAGGATGGGATGCCAGGCTCTTGGCCACTAAAGTCCTCGTGTTTCAGATCAGGCTCCCCCAAGCCCTGGGCAAGGCTGGGAACGAGGAGGAGTGATAAAGCAAAATGATATTTATTGAGTGTATCATGCATTTATTCCAGCTTTTTTTTCAAGCAGCTTTTGGAAATCTCATCTCTAAGGATTTATTTTTTCCCTCTGCCTCAGCTCCCGTTGCCACTCTCCCTCCTTTTTCTTTCTGTACGGCGGTATCTCTTACGCCTTCCTCCACCTAGTAAAGGGCTATGAATCCAGGAAATTCATGAACTCCCAGAAAGTTACAGCTCTTAAAAAAGTATTCATTCGCAATGTGAAAAATGGTTTGATGTATATCTAAACCCGGCTGACTTTATGGAGCCATTACGGTGCAGGTTGGAGTTGTAACGCTATATATCTGTCTGTAATTACTTGGTCTTGACTGTTGCTCAAACCTTCTGTTTCATACAGAAAAGGCACGAGCAACAAACCCGCTCTTGCTCTGCCGAGAGTCTCCGGGGATAGAGCTGTGCTGGGGCGCCAGGCCAAAGGCGAGGGGCACGTCGGGGCTAATTGGCTGAAATCAAGTCAAGTGGGTTCGGTTTCACGGAACAAAGAATTGCGCAAAAGAACGAACTGGACTCCAGAAAATCAAAAAGGATTTGAAACAATACATACCGTCCGCTCTCAGTGGTTCTTTGGTTTCTAAACCTTTACAAGTCCCCTTGAATGAAGCGTTCAGGCTTTTCTCTGCATCCATACACGAGAGCTTGGCATTGCTGGTTTTTTATTTTCCCTTTTAATGAGAGCAGGAACTCTGCTGTAACCACACGTCTGCAGGAGCAAGGGCTTGGTGACAGGAGACTCGAAAAGCTACGGTGGTATCTAGCGGAATGGCACAGCCAGCAGCTGGTTCCTCCAAGCCTTCCAGCTGTGTGCCACATACACCCCTGCCAAATAGGTGCAGACCTGGCACAGACCAGCCCCAGAACCAGCTGATGTTTTGCATTTAATTTTCTCCAGGATAAAATAGCAGTTCCAGAGCAAAGAGGATCATCGGTTCCTTCAGAATCTGGCTGAACCACTGTTTGCTTTCTTTGCCTCCGCTGTGCTCTTTCAAAACAGTTTGTTTTTCCTGTAAATCACGTCCTTGACCTTCACAAGTCCTTAAGGCATTGCTCCACTGCAAGGCAGCGCACGGGACAGCTGGGGAAACTGAGGCAGCCACCGTGAACACAACAGTAATGCGAAATATACTGCATTTTCCGCACATGCTCATGGCAAGAACTGGTGAGAAGCATTTCTCCCAGCCTCCTGAAAACGTGGAGGGAATTGCAGTTCCGCAGCACTTCTGATTCCAGGCCAAATATTTGATAAAATAAAAAAATACAGCTGTCGCTACTTTGGCAGAGTTCTTCCTGGCAGAAAATTTATCTTCGACTTTGACTAAAAATTTTTTTCTTTTCTATTTTTAAGGAAAAATATGGGCTCTTTCTCCATTGATCTTTGCATTCTCAGAACTTCACCAGTTGTTCAAAAAATTCGTTTGGACAGGCAGTTTTCCAGGGTCCTTCTCTATTTACCTGCCGGGAGGGGAGTCAAAAGCAAGGCTGGGCATTTTTGTGTGGTCCTGGCCAGATCGCCCACCGCACGCAGCCCCTGCAGAAGTGCTGCCTTTCATCTCTCCTCTCTTTGGGTGGGCAGATGCCTACAGCCACAGGGGAGCTGGGACAAAAGGGAAGCTCTCAAGAACCGGCGGGAGGCAGTCGACCAGCCACCCGCGGTTACAGCCAGTCCTTGGCGGATATTTGCTCTCTACGTACCACAAATCTTTACTCTGAAGAACGTCACGGAGTTTTAGCGGCCGTGCCCTGACCTCCTGCTCAGCCTGCCCAGCTCTGTCCTTCCCGCAGCCTTTCCTGCAGGTCTCTCGTCTCCAGTCCTGAACACGGAAGGAGAACTTGCAGCCAGCGGTGCTGCCCGCCCCGATGCTCCTCACACACGAGGACTTCAGCCAGCTCTCGTGTCTCTGCTGCTGGAGGAGGCAGCACCTTGGCCCCTGTTTTGCTGTAGCTCCAAGCAAACGTTTTCCCTGACGTTCTGCCAGTGTGAAGAAAAGCTTTAGGCTCGAGCAAACAGACCGCAGCACCGGTTACTTCAAAAGCCTGAGTTTTCTCTTCCTTTTCCTTCCACTTTGACCATTTCGTTTGTGACACAGTCTGTTTGTCCAAGTGAAAGTCCCTGTGAATTCTGGCTGCAAAACCCACCACCAAACGAGACGAGTGACTCAGCGGAGCGTTCCTGGTCTCTGGAAAGAAACTTTACCATGGAAATGTGGGTAGTCATAAAAACCGGCTCCGGCTGACATCTGCGGTGCGGCGTGAAGCTCCGCAACTGGGTAACGGGAGCAGGCAGAAGCTTTGGACAAGATAGCTTCAGGGTAAGGGACTTGATTCACCCACGAGTCTGAAGCTTCATATTTACAACCTACACCATGTAAAAGGAGAAAATACATTTATTACTCTTTTTCCAGCTGCTCTCTCAGACTGACGCTGGGACCTATCGGAGAAACGTCTCTGGTCATCCCCAGCCTCTGTCAACCGCCCAATCTCAAGCTGTCAGGCCAACATTATCTCTGTTCACTTGCGGCACACTTCTGCAGAGTTAGTAAGAGGGAGTCTCGCCGCGGTAATGCTTTTGTGCTTTGAGGCAGTAATCTGGAGCCACCGCAAAGTACCACAGATAGACAAAGCCCTCGGTGCACGAACGCAAACAAGAGCTGCAAAGGAGCCAATACTCATTCTTCAGCTCCTTCTTTTTGTTTTAAATGTACCCATCCTGTTTATTCAGGAAATAACTGATAAAGCGTGTTTCACTGGGAAGGTTCATCAAACAAACCATCTAGCCGTTCATCTCTCTCTTGAGAAACCCAACTAGTTTGCTGTTGTAAAATTAAATTCAGGATAAATGAACCACAGTTACTTTGGCAGGGCATGCGAAATACTGGAATGCCACCGACGCCCCTCCCCATCACGGATGTTTTAGCGCGTTTCACAGGCATTTGGTCAGACAGTCTCTGTTACAGCAAACCTCATCAGGACGGAACTAGCTCTGAACTGAGCAGTGCTGGCCCCGCGTCTGCTCTGATGGCAGATGGGGTTCACACAGAGGAAGAGACCGTGTCCCGGCATCGATGTGCCAAAGCCTAGTTCTTCAACCCCAGACTAAATCAACTACACCAGGGGACTAAATAAACCGTCTCCCCTGACCCGAGCCGCCATACATACCGAACCCCTGAGTTCATGCACTAATACCAGCAGTTCTTCCTCGGAACCATTTTTGCCATGGCAGAGCAGCCCCACAGCCCAGCTAACACAAGATCCAGAAGGTCAGGCACTTCAGAGGGGATCACTGTGACCGGTCAACTGCCTGTGAGTTACGCAACGGAGCTCAGGCTGAAGCTGCGTTAAGCAAATGAAGGTTTCCAGAGCCCCCCCAGTCACCCTGAGCAGCTCCCACCACGGCGACACAGCATCCCAGATCACTACTGTCCCCAAAGCAGCTCTGACGCCCCTTCCCTCCTCAGCTTTGGCTATCTCAATGAGTTGGACAAGGGTTAAGGGAGGGGTGGGGGCTGGACTCGCAAGACCCCACTGAATTAAACACTCAGCTGTAATCCACAGAAGACAGCCGTCGGCTCTGTGCTAGGCTGCGGCACCCCTGCAAAGCCCCATGCTCGCTGCAGAGCAGAGCTTTTCAGGTCAGCACACAATGGGCTCTGAGATCCTGCAGCACTCCCGCTTTGGCTCAGCTCTAGTGACAGCACCGTGCTCGCTTGGAAATGTTGATTTTTCTTGCAGAGATCACTGCATCTATCTCAGGATAAGCGCTCACTTACGAGACATGTATAGGAAAGCTGTCCCCATATCTCAGTCTTTCTGTAGATTTCACAGCGTATAAAAGCCTCTTATTCCTTGTATTCATCACCAAGAACAGAAGCTTTGAATTCTTTGATTCCAGTAAACTGCCATTTATTAGACACATGAAATGAGAGACAGTCAAAGGAGAAGGCAACAGAAGACTCCAGCACTGGAAGCCTGCTTCCACCTTGCTTTTCTCAGCCCTCGCACAAACAGCCTCTCAGCACATCAAAGGCGGCACTGCCATATAATAAGGCACGCTGCAGTCAGCGAGATACGGGTGGATGTAAACGCGGCTAAATAGGGAGATGTGTATTTAGAGATAAGTTACATCTCTGAATTCAAATCCCCACTTACCGCCTCTGATAAGTTACTCATGCATTTAAAGTCAGGACATGGTGTGTGTGTTTGCCTCTGCTCCCCAGGAGACGCGTACCCTTCATCAAATTTCCAGTGCTAGTGCAAGCCTGTTCTTGGGGCAGCTGGGGCAAGGGCCGCTGGCTCTGGGGACACCGAGCTGCAGAGCCATGGCATCCCATAGGGCTGGAGGCGAAGGGGCAACATTCACTTCATGCTGGCTGTAAAATCTCACAGCAGCTGCTGGCTGACACAGCAGAGCTGTATCATACATCACCAGGAGCTTTCCGGAGTCTAAAGGCCTCCTGTTGGTACTGCCTACCAGAGGGCTTGACCTGCTGTGAAGACACCCTGAGGTGTGATATCTCATGCTAGGTGAGATGCACCATCCAAGCCCTAGAGCAAAAAAAGGTGAGAAGATGGAAGAACTGCAAGAAGGCCTGTGGAGGTTGATGCGTAAACCACAGCGACAACAAAAATGTGGGTTCTCTTGGGCTGGAAGATGAAAAGCAGACTGGAAGGACATCTCTCCCCTTGGAGCTAAGAGGAGGTGGTGGGAGGGGTGTAACCTCTGCACCCTGCAGAGAACATCGAAGGGTCACCGACGTCCTTGGAAAAGGAAGCGTTGACCAGTTTGCTGCAGTGGAACCACTGACAGGCACGGAGTCCATGAAGGGTTCAGAGGACCCAGGGTGAGTTTGGGAGTCAAGGCACTCTGAGTTGGTTTCATTGCTCTGAGAGGAGAAAAATCTGTGAAGTTCCTAAGAGCTACCCTTGGAAAACAACAATGATTTGGTGGTGGATTTTGATCAGTTGAACTCTGGCTTCTGGAACTTAACTCTGTCGACTCAGGAATTTAATTTGCTCACTTCAGGCTTTTAAACTTCAGATCACACTGACTTTTACATTTCAGATCATCCCTTCTATCCCAGTTTACAGGGCACGGATTTTAAGCAGCTAAGATACAAGAGCAGAAGGGTCCGTTGCTGAAAGCAGGGTGGAGTGCTGCCTCGGGGCTACGGGTGAGGGAAGCAACGTGGCTCCAGAAAGGACTAAGGAGATACTGATCGTTCTTTATCTGAGCAAAGAGAGCCCTGAACGGAGCGGGGTTGAAGACAGCGAGCCCAGTGAATGCAGTCTGATCAGGGGCTTCTGCACTTTCTCACAAAAGCTGTGGCTCCGGATGCATCAGGCGGCGCGATAGCGCAGGTGGAGTGGTGATTCCCGCGGGAATTCCCGCGGTCACGTCTTTCTTGCATACCCATCATTCCTGGCTAATTTCCCAGAGCCATCTGACAAAGCCCTGTCTCCAGAGAGGCAGTCTCCGACCCCCCCAGCCTCCCACGGGCCGTCTGCGATAAGCGGCAGATACACACAGTGCCTGGCTCCTAAAGGGGCTGTGAGAAGAGGACAGGGAGTTCTCAGGTCCCTGACACCAGGGAACCGCCATGGGCTCACCTATCTCGCTAAGGGCCGTTATCTGCTAATCCAGCGCACGATAACTCACACCTAAAGGGACCCCTCTGTAATTACAGCCCGCTCTGATCCGCGACTCTGCGGGTTGTGTTTACAGAATAAATTTCCATTTAATATTGTCCATTTGACTCAATGAGAAAGAGGGAGGCTGCAAAGAGGGACTGATAAAAGCTGCTGGAGTCCAGTCACAGGCACTAAGGACAAAGGTAAAACTCTAAGATGCCGGGTTACTCTCCAACAGCTTATTTCTCGTTACAGATCTAGGGCTTCCAAAGCCCTGAATGTCTGATCACCTGAAGTCCCCTCTTCAAAGGAATCCAAGGGCTGGATTCCCAAGGTCTTGTCATCACAGCTGTCTCAATGACCAGAGAAGATGGCAACTGGTGGCATGGGCAACTATTCCTTTGCCAGTAATGTTCCTAAACCACCTGAAAAAGGGTAGAGGTGGGGCTTCGAAGTCACTTTGGAAAATGTCCTTTTAAGGAAAATTATGGATGAAGAAAAATCAAAGAGTTAGAAGCTACAGCGTGATTTATATCCATGCCATTTCCCTTCTGGGGAAAACAAGGACATGCTGGCATGGTATCCCACTGACCCACTCGGACCACTGGCAGACAGATCTGCAAGCTGCAAAGAAACTGGGATGCGTTTGAGAGGTCTCTGCCGCTTCCACGCTACTCCAGGTACTGTATTTCCTGGGGCCACTGTGGGCACCTTCTGTCTCGGCAACTTATTGCAGGGAAATTGGACAGCCAGCATGGTGCTGGCATTCACCTCCCAGGCGGCTGGGGCTGAGGGGTGCTTCCCCAGGCAGGAAGTGAGGAGGGGATGCCCTCTGCACCTGGTACAGCACGGTCTTCACTCTCCTACTCAGGGACCAGGTCCAGCCTCCGCTTTCAAGCCAGGTCAGTCCAGACATCCCTGAATCCTCCTCCGACTGCTTTCACTGTCATCTGTCAGGCTGGGCGACTTTAGTCATGTCATTAGATTAGCATGTCCAGACCCAGCAGAACAAAACAACCCCAAAACCCCTCCTTCTCTCCCAGTAAAGGTTTCTGACCTGGAGAGTTCTCCAGTAATAAGGCAAGAGCAAAAGCTTCCTGAGCAATGCAGGCTTTGAAGCTGGCTAATCAATCTTTTCAGCTGATCTCTGCTGTGAGCAGTGGAAGCTGTCACGAGTTCAGAGGCAGGATTCTTTGTGCGTCCCCATGCAAGCGCTTCTGAACGGTGCACGCTGCTCTTCACCGCTCAGCGACGGATGCTCCTTTGAAAGCGAAACCTCGTTTAAATTAAAAGCAGCCCCAGCCGCCCCGGTGTCTTTGCTTTGTTTTGTGTGTTTCATCTGCGGAGAGCAGGGAAGGAAGGGCAGCCAGGGCACCGGAGAGCACTGGGATTTTCCCACTCCTTCTCACAAAGTCCCATCTGTGCAAAACAGCAACATTTCACGTTCCAAGAGGCAAAGGCCAAGCAGGTAACAACAACTGTAGTTAAAAAACGAAGCATCACAGAACTCCTTTATCAAACGCTACCCATCCACCCGGCTCTCAGAGGCACAAGGTTTCCTTGGAAACTACAGAAATGCCAACAGGCAGCAGGATTGATGCGGCAGGCACCTGTTTGATCAGCCCACTGCTTTTGGTGGCCAGTTAGAGCTATCGGACGACTGCACTGCAACCCCAAGGGTTGTGTTGGCTTGTAGGGGTGTCAAGACATGCCAAGAGCTTTAGGATGCCTCTCTTCTACTAGGACTGCATGACCAGCTCTCTAGCAATGCTAACGAGGCTGCGTAAGACACAGCCCTGTGCTGGTGAAGCGTGTGAGCACACACACCTCACAGAGCGCGGCTCACGTGAGCTGCTGCATCTGGGCTAAACGCACCTGAGACTGGTGCCGGGGTGGGCTGCTGTACATCAAGGATCAGGAGGGCTCACCAAATGTCCTCTGGAGTGGGAGGCTCCTGTGCTGAGAATCCAGCCTGACATGAGAAGCTTAAGGTTTCTTTTCTGCCGCTGATTCACGGTCTCATCATGGTGAAGGTTTCAGGGACTGCAGTCTTAATCCTGGGAGCTAGACTAAAAAGCATTTAGGAGCTGCTTTAGTGACCTGCAGGGCTCTTTGGACAGGCGAAGTTTCAACCCATCAGCAGTTCGGACACTGACTCTGCACCTCCTCCTGCGAGTACAGCGGTGACCATGCTTTAAGGAGACCCACTGTGCTCAGAAACTCAGCCAAAGCTGGGACCTGCGGCACAGAGTCCGCATCTCAGAGGCTTTTAGCCTGAATGCAGAGAAAGCGCGCGCAGAGAGACAGTGACCCGCTCCATCCCCATCCCCACAGAGAGACCAGGGCAGGGCGGTGAGGGGAATCTGGATGCCTGCGACTCCTAAGCCTCATCATCTGCTCAGCATCTTTCTCTTGCAGACAGCGATGATAATAATAATTCTCATCTTACCACTGTTACTGTGCTGACTTAACCCCTCCGTCACTTATATCTATTGAAGGTGCAAGAAATGGGGGGCAGAACCCCTTGCTGCACGCCGAGCTCCTGGGAGGGCTGCAGCTGAACCACAGCTCAGCAGATGCTCGCCAAGCCCCCTCGCCCATCACCGCGCTAGGGAACGCGCATGCCCCACCATAGGAATCTCATCTTGACGGAGCCCTCCGGGCACGGCAGTAATGTGAGTAGTAACAATAACTTCAAGTCAGGTTTAAACGGTAAAGCAAACCTCTCTCACTCTGAAGAATCCTTTAAATGTTCCCTTGCTCTTTATCTTTTGCTTCCTTTAAAGTGTGATTGAATTTAGGACTAATGAAAATGTGAGTCTGAGAGCATTTACTGGAAGGGAGCTGCTCTGGGTTTTTCATCTCGCTCGCTGTGCTGGCCTGTCTCATGATCCACCCTTCCCGTGTCCACCCGGAGAAAGCCAACAAACACATTTCTTTGGGGGAAGCTGGTGTATAATCAGGGTTTGAGCAGGTTTGGGTCATTCATCTTCATGTGGACAACAAGGTCATGAAGTGGACACTGCTTGCTTATTTTCCTTCCTCGTATCTCTTCTCCACGGCGAATGGCATCTTAATAAAATGGAAGCTTTCCTTTCTGTCTCTTTTTCAGAGGGGAGGAGAAAGGGTTGCTGGAAAATCTAAGCTGAACGGGGTTTGCTTTCTCTGCGCCAGGCAATCAGCACTTGGCTCTTTCTGCCCGTGGATGGAACCGAGACTAAACAGCGCTCGAACCTCGGATTTCGGTTTGGATTTACACCCTCAAAGAGCTGGTCAGACATGGGGAAAACATGAACATAGTTTTTGGAAGAAAAAAAAAGTCTTCCTTGGCAACCTGTCAGAAATTCCCTGTGAGAAAAGCTCCTTCGTGCCGGTACCGGCAGGTTAACCTGTGTCGGGAGATGGAGCTTGTTCTATTGTCCCCTCTGGATCTCTGCCTTGAAAACATCGGGGGGGTGCCAGGATCTTACCAGAGGGCTCAGAGATGAGCAATCCCACCCCACGTCCCAGGAATATAAGTCATCCCCACCGGTGCTAACGCAGGCAATAGAAACCTCTCCTGTTCGCATCTGCGCAAGACACAAGTTAATAGCTCTGGCAAATGTTGCCCCCTTTGGCCCAGCAGACCCGAGCACGCGTCTGGCAGCTTTCCCAAACGTGTCTCCCTGGCATGGGCAGGCAGGCGGTGGCCAGGGTGACTGATGTTCACCGCACCGAACTGCTTACTGACATCCCCCTCTGTGCTGGGCTGCGTCATGGAAGAGACGTGCCATTATTGCACCTCCCTTCTGGAGACATTAAAAGACTGAAGACAGAGGAGCCTCTCACAAACATAAAATAAAATACCTGTGCACCACTATTTCTCATCTAACCTTTCCCTCTCCTGCCCTTTCTTTCATGCACACTACTTGAAAAAAATACACAGCGGTGTGGAAATCTTCTAGACTAGAAGGTCAGATCACATGGAAGTCCTCAAGAAATCTCCTATCATGCTGTTTACCTTGCTCATACTGGAGCTAACAGGTTTGGTGAGTGGCTTCTGTGGGAGCAGAATCAGGGCATAACCAAGGCACATCTTTTTGGTCTGGGTTTGTACGTCACCACGCAGAGGCTCAGCAGAGGTCCTGATCTGCGCCAGGCTCTCTGGCTCCCTAATGCCACCATCTCCATTACACTGAGAACAGATGGAGAGAAGGAACCAAGGGAAGAACCACAGAAAGGACTTTGCTGAAGGTCAAGGACTGGGGTGCTGGAAGGGACAGGAGGTGCCGAAGGGCAGCGCTATCCCTCTGGCACAGAGCAAGAGTTAACATTTACAGAGCGGAGTGTTTTGGGGAGAGGAGTGAACTGCTTGGGGATGCACTTGTCTGAGCAAAATTCATCATTTCTCCCTCTCTTTTTTTTTTTCTATGTTCTGTTTTGTTTTGTTTCAGAAACACCAGGTACATGGCAGGGAGAGTGAAGAGATTGGAGTTGAAGAGAAGAGTAATGCCAGATCCTGATCAAATAAACTTGACACAAAATTAGAGTACAGGTTGTGGGAAAGGAGAGTCCCTTCTTAATAACATGAGAAAGAACCTGCACTGTGAGTCTACATTAGGGAGAGCGAGAGCAGGCAGAAATTCAGGCTGCCACGGAACAGGCTTACAGCAAAACAGGACTGTCTGTGCCAGTTCCTTCTGCTCAAGATGAATTGTCAGATAGCTCGTGGTGAAACCTGCCTGTATGAGAGTGATCAGAGAGGAGCCGTGACGTACCTGCTGCTCTGCTGAGAGACTGACATGAAAGCAGATGGGAATGGGAACGGTTTGTGGCGCTGCTAACAAAGAGCTCCGAGAGGTTGTGCCTCTTCCTCCCTTCTGCGTCTGCAGGAAATGAAGCAGCTAGCTGAAGGCAGACATGGAGGCTGAGGTCTCAGTCTGCTCTCTCTTGGCACGGCGGTGCTCTAGGGCTCCTGTTCCCTGAGTTTAACTAAGTTTCGGGGAGGGGGGGGGTGTCTTTCCCACGTTCACCAGCTAAGCCCCAGTCTCCATCAACCTGCTGGCTCACGGGGCTGGCCCTGGCCAGACCCACCACGGCGTGGAGAAGGGGCAGCGAGGCCAAGGAAGCGCTGAGTTTACTCCATGCACGACAACTCCCAAGCTGCTGTCCCAGCTCCCCCTTTCCATGTCTGGATCCATCCCCTGAATGACACTGGCCACCACCCTGTCCAGAGAACCCCCAAGACTTGTTGGGGTGGGAGGTGGGGTGTGTTTGCCTGCTCCTGCAGGTTGATTTCTGATCCTCCCTACAGAAGAGATAGACAAACCCTTCGTTAGCACGAAGCCCTGGGGCAACAGGGGAGCTTTGTGCTCCAGCCTTGCTTGCAGGCTGCCGGGGCGTGGGAAGGCGGAAAATGGTGAACATGCTCCCTCCTGGCAGCTCTTGCATGCGCAGCACATCCATGCCCACCCTCGAGCAGGCTTCGGAGCGAAGAAGATGTAAGGCTGCAACGTTCAGAGAAAATCTATCCGTCCGCCTATCTAATTATATCAATGTAATTAGGCAGCTCCCTCAGCACTAGTGCAGATTTCACTTTGACATAACATCAGCACTTGGCAGGTTTTGCTGAGCCACCTCCAAAAGAATAACCCTTACCACGTTACTTGTGTGGTGGGGTTACGTGCCCCAGCTGGGAGCAGTGTTCTGCTGCACAAGGAGTTCTCTGAACACCCTCTAAGAGCGGTCCATGCCCTAAAACTTAGGTGGATAAACAGGGTTGGTTTCCGAGATTCACCAAGAATCTCTGTATATGGAGCCTGGCATGGGATGGCTAAAATGACGCGAATTCAAGAAAGTCATGACAGAGCCAAAATCTGACCCCTGGGTCAAGGTTGCAGGCTCTGCCAGTGACTCTTCAGCCTTCAAATTAAACTTTCAAACCAAGCTGTCCAGGTGCGGTGCGCTGGGCACACTCCACCCCCGGCACCGCCGTGGGCTGGGGCCGAAACTCCCGCGAGGGCTCCACAGTTTGCACCGAGCCGTGTCTGCGGCAACCCCCCGCCTCGGTCCGCAGCAACATCCGAGCTCCTCTCGGGCAACGTGAAATTAAAATAGACAGAAATGGGCAGAAACAATTACTGCAGAGAAAGTGGGAGAGTTAATAGGGGCCTTGAGCGTGCTTGAGAGACATTCGCAGTGTTTTCTGTTGGGTTTTCTTTTACCCTTCAGGTCTCAGAAAATAGCTCCAAAGGTAGAAAGATTTTTTTCAAAAAGACTTTTGCAAATGCGCTTGAAAGAGCCTTGGAATGCTCTAACGATCAAATAGGGATTTAGCTCCCCATAGTTTATCTCCTGCAATCATGAAAATCCTGTAGTGGAGGAAAAGGCGAATCTGGACGACTTGATTAGAAAACAGTCTCTTAGAAAAGCAAAGCTGCCTTGGAGAAAGGAGGGAATTTCATACCCACCTTCGTCTGGTCCAGGAGGAATCCGTGGAGGAACCTCTAAGGCCCATGGAAAACCTCTCTGGCATCACCAGGCGTTGGCTCAGGCCCACGTGGCAGGAACCGTGCTATGAGCTCTGCACGCGCCCGGTTTGGCCGCAGCACGGAGCACCCTGCCTTTGATACGCAGCGAGGGATCGGGCAGGTGAATCAGGACTGACAGCCTTTTGTGATCAGCCGAAAGAGGAATCACCTTTACTGATGAGCTACTGCACCAGCACCAGCACTTCTAGATGGCGGCTTTGGCTGTAGAGCCCAGCTCCTCCGGGGCGGCCACGTCGACATGCCCATACCCGAGGCTCTGGTGCATCAGCCGGCCACGAACACTCTCCTGCTTCAGCAGCGGTTGCCCAAAGGGTTGTTCTCCCCTTCACCCTTTCAAAGCAGACCTGAGCCTAACGCACCCAGCGTGACAGCTTTTGCAAAACCACGCACACGCACACACAAAGAAAAAACTTAGGCTTCTTAATTTGCTTCTCACACCAGTCAGGAAGACGGATGGTTAGCTGCCGAGATGATGGTTTCTAGATATCCCTGTCTTGTCGCTTAATCATACACTATATCAAGCAAACAGTCCACATTCTTAATACGACAGTGGCAATGTCTGACTGATTCTCCCCGTTCATAAACCAGATCGTTATCTCTTTCCATCTGCAAACATAAAACCCACAGCGTTATTCCATGACTGATGCTATCATAAAACGCTCCCCAAGTCCTCCCTGCCTTCCTCCCCTCCCTTCTCATGTTTACATCCCCATCATTCGGACTGAGACCTTCTGCCTCTCCTGCCATCCCCTCTGCCCCCGCTCCAGAGGGCTCACACAAGCCAGGCATCCGCGCTTTCACTTGTACTTTCGACGGTGGTGGTCCATCCCTCTGCTGTGTTGTCTCCGAGGTAGGTACTGTTCCCCTCCCAGTTCCTGCAACGTGTTTCCTCTGACTGTGCCCACTATAAGCCAGGGATGCTACAGCATATTTTACTTGGAGCGTCTGCTGGAACAGCAATTAATCACTGTCAGGCTATCTGAAAATAACCATTAGTTTTTGCTTTATTCTTTACTACATAAGCAGAAGAGATACATCTCCATCGCAGTTATTAATCCTCTGGCTTGCTGGACGAAGGCCAGGCTAAACCTGGGAGCAGACGTCTACCAGTTGATCCCAGGGAAGAAAAGGCGGAGCTCAGGTGGAAAGGCTGGAAATAGGGATGGACTGAGGAAAGAGGAGGGGGCTTCGCTGTGCACCTAGACGGAGTCGTGTCTGCAGAGAGGGAGGAAGTCTTGTAGCTCTGCAAATAGACGTTAATGTTTAACAGGACACATAAAAGGAACCGCCACAAAGCTTTGAGAAAATTATTTTTCCTTTGTTTGTTTGCTTAGAGCTCTTCAGGCAGTTAATTTAAGGATATTCTTGGAATGGATCTTTCAAACGGTGGCACACAGCCAGAACAAGGGACTGCAAACTTGTCATCCCAGGGCTCACTGGTAATTTCTCCTCTATGATTTTGGAGTCGTGCACTGCTTTTTAAGGCCAGAATACTGTTTTCCTAATTTCTAGGATCACGAATTCTCCTTCTTGAGCTCTAAACAATCGAAGCTCTGGTTTTCAAGCCCCAGGCTTCATTGCCAGTAGGCAGGGTCTAACAAGTGAGACTTGCAGAAGATTTTGCCAAGTCCAGCTCCTAAGTCACTTGGCCTCTTTTGAGGAGTCCTACGACATACAGCACCGAGGCAGCAGCACCGTGGGCTATCGTCTCAGTGACCCTCTGCCAGGGTCAGCTCTGCAGGCTGAAAGCCAAACTACTATTGAAAGATTAAGACAGAGAAGATCTGCTGGGAGTTGACACGCATAGTCTTCTTCACAGAGAAGACAACTATGTCCCATACGTGTGTGGGAGAGATGGCATGGTGGTGGATGTGGAGGGGGTTTCTTCACGGTTTCAGGAATTTGCTACCATCCATTCCCAAATTAGAAAAAACCTCTAGCTGCTCAGGCTCTCTCCAGCCAATGTTCCTCAAAAAATCTGCAAAATAGATCCTTAATGAATCATTTCATCTCACTGATCTCTCTAACTGGAATCACTTATTTACTTAAAATTTTAGAACTTGCTACTGTCCCTCAGGTAATTTTGTTTTCGGAGATGCAGACTGCCAGACTAACTATTTATAACCAGCAAATTAATTTCTCACAGGCATGACAAATATTTGACTTAAAAGATGACTCTCTCTTTTGCTGAGCTTCAGCCAATTGGTGTGTTGTTAACTGCAGTGGCACGTGCCAGGGAATGAAAGACTGCCCTGAGACACCAAGGTCTCCACTTCATTTCTAAGATATATGTGGCTCCTTTCTGCTCAACCCCTATTGCTCCTGTCTGCACCCATGAAAGAAGAGTGCAGGGACATCGCTTCCTCGGGATTTTTAGGCATTTCAGTAGGACTTTTGCCTGAGACAAGATGCAGAAATTCTCTTAAATCCACTGGACTTCCTTCTCGGGGTGAGGTTCTGCACTGCTGCCCACATTCATGTCCTGTAACATTACATGATCAGCTGCAGGATCTAGATGAGGCATCCAGTCTCTATAGGCTTTATCGCCATGAGCATGTGGAAAGAAGAGCACCTCCAAAAGATGTTAGCCCCCCCACAAGGTGCAGAGCTCTGTGAGCTGTCGGTCCAGCTTCATGGACTATAAAAAGAGCCAAGGTTTAGGCTATTCTAGGCATGACAGAGCTCTTGGAGATGGACGCCCTGAAGGACTTCAACTACCAAGCTGCTGAGAAAGCTAGGAAAGAAAGTGAAAATTTCGCTTGGGACAGCCATCACCGGTTTTGCACAGCCCTTGAGCTGGTGGTTCCTGGGCAGTGCTCTGACTCAGAGCCTCAGACCCCACTTGCCCAAACTCCCACTGAAACGAGCGGGTAGTGACAAAGACAACTGGAGTCAGCAGGAGACCTCCCATCAACGGCAGCTGCCTGGACCACACCGCTACGAAGGAGCACGTGAAGAAAACTGCTCTAACTCCAGAGGCTCTCTGGCACTTACACAAGAGGATCAGGTTCTTTGCACCAGATTAAAGTGATGCTTGGAAACAAAACCCTTCCAAAATCTGAAGGTTTGGAGGAGAGAGGTTTTGTTTGTTTTTCTAGGTGCGTGTGAAAGAGATTTATAACATAAATGTGACAGAACTTCAACCCAGCAGGCCCGTCTCTGATGCCAGAAGTTGCATGGTTCACGGTCCCACATGTGCCTTCTGCTCATTTATTTAACTTCTACCTGCACTAACAATGGTGACGGAGCCATTTTTCCTGTTCGGAGAAACCCTGACGTTGCCAGACAGGAGGTTCAAACAGGGATCAAAGCGTGACCGCTGGACTGGTTTTTTTCACCACTCTGCATGGGAAGGTATTGGCTGAAACTCCGTGCCCTCTGGTGCACGGTGGCCTCGTGTTACCAGGGCTTCGTGGGTTACTGACTACCAAGCAGACACCGTAATGAGCCGCTCTTTGTCTGTCTTGCTGCAAAAAAAACGGGCTAGCTCCATGAAAGGTAGTTAAGCAGCACTTCTTGGGGCGGCTTAGAGCTCCTGTGCAGCTCAGCTGATGAGAGGTAAAGCCTTGACCTGTCACGGCTCAATGGCCTTCCGGGATGTGTCAGCTTGAGTCTATCTAACGTTCCATTTGTTCTCTGTATGAAGCTGAATTTTGCCTTTTGTGAATAAAAACTGTCCTGGACAAGCCTCATCTTTACTTCCATTGGCTTATCTGAGCCGTGTGGTTCACATGGGCACTTTCACCCTCTGCAAAGTCAAGGTTACACAACTGAAGTGTGAAATGATATTACAGAGAAAGGCGGCATCAAGTAGGAAGAGCAGGATTTGTTCAGACTGGAATCTTATTGAAAACACAATTCAAACCTCACTGGAGATTCAGATGAAAATAATCCTTTACTTTTCTTTTCCGACTGTCTCTTTTATTCTCAACACTGGAAGGGCAGAAATACCCGCACAAATGTCATTCCTATTGTACTTAATTGTTCCAGTTGAACATGTGAACAAGAGCCTGAGATGGAGAAGGCCCGAGGCAGCTAAAACGTCAGACTGAGAAGCTTTGAATGTGGGGAGAGAAAAGGCCGCTACGGCAGATGTTGGTGAAATCAAACACCTGAATCGCTGGTTGCACCCTCCCCTTTCCCCGCTCTGGTGTGCCAGTTCACTCCTCCTTCTCATGGGGAACTTTGCAGTAGGTTCAGTCAAACCCATAATGGGAGCTAACACGTGCCTGGTGGAGAATTACCTGGCTTCCTTCTGTATCCTCTCAGCTATTTGCACAAAATAACATTAATTATCTAAAACGCTGGCTTCTTCAAAATACCTGCTGGAACAGAAGATACAATTACCATAATTCCATTGCAAATTTCACTTCCCACAATCACTCTCCGTTACAACAAGCATCCAAGGTACCTTTAACTTCACCTGGGAGATGGTAAAAGCAAAGATTTAACTTATTTAACTCTTTTCAGCCCAGTTTAGAAAGATTTAGGTACGTGCTTTGTTGTAAGAAGTCTGTAGGAGCTGCGCCCATGGGCTTGCTGGACTTAGAACTACAAGGAAGGTATTAATCTGTCCTAAAACTTAATTATCTTCGGTCTTGCTGCCTGAACTTTCACAAGGTCCAGGTGAGAAACCGTTCCAGAAGGCATCTAGTTCACCCACCTTAACTCAGCTGCTGTATTTAGGATAGGATCAGTTGTCCTCTGAACGTACCAGCTACACGGACTAAAGGGTATGACTTGTTCAGACTGGACCTCTCACTAGCAGCAAAGCTGACTCCTGTAAACCCAAAATCTGCCCTTTCAGCTGCATGGGGAGCACCCAAGGAGGTGTCTAATGTTACCAGAGTTCTCCTGCTCTGTGTGTCCCCGTTTTGTTCAGACCTGAACTATCCTATGGCTGTGACGAGTCAAGCATAGAGAGGTGCCCGAGCAGACTCTCTTGTGCTGGTGAGCCTCCAGGGAGAGGAAAGGCAAACCAAAGGGTCCAGCCTGGGGGCTTCAAGAGACCACTGAGGATGGGACCCTGAGCCCCTAGATTACTTTGCATTTGTATGGATTAGGAGCAAACTCTAAGAGAGCTGCCCCATCTCAGCCACAGGGAAACAACTCCCAGCAGAGAGCTGGAGACTTCTTTAGGAACATAAATTTCACGGCTTGATCCAGCCCTCCTCCCTCTCTGCTCCTGGCTTCCTTTTCTGAGGAAAGCACGCAAAAAACTCGAGCTTTACCCTCCTGTTCTGTCGTAAGCTCCCTGTCCATTCCCTCCTGTGCCTCTCCGAGACAACCGCTGAGCTGGTACAAGAGGATGCTCGGCAGTGTTCTATTCAGCCCTGAGCAGATAATCCCACTCAGGACCTTCTCAGATACCAGCACGGCACAGCAGAACACGGCCCCTGAGAGCCGGTGGAAGCAAACCGCTACGAAACCTCTCCGGGACGCTGGAAAACCGAACCCCTCCATCATCCATTCTCCCGCCTGCGTGGACGAGGGTGCTCCCGGTGCTGTAACTGCTGTAACACGCGTCTCTGCAGTTATAACACCTCCCGATCGCGGGCGACTGATGGAGGTTTGAGTCAGTAACTGAGGCTTTTGAAAGCTGAGACTGGAATTTTAACAGGCTCAGGAACATTCATTCTCACCACCCTCCAACAGGCATATTTCATTTTCCATTAAAGAAGGAAATGGTGCATCTCCTGTGGTGCGACTGTCCCTCTGGAAACCCTTCTCCAGAATAACCAGCACAGACCTCGTCCTACTCCTCGGAGCTCGCGGCCCCTTTGCCCGGCTCATCCCCAGCAGATCACACAGAACTGGTATTAGCTGGGCTGCCGGCAGCACTCCTTGAACGCTGGCGGCTCAAGCCGCTGGTTTTAGAACAGAAAGTTTCAAACCTTAAGCCCACTAGCGACCGTAAAACTGACAGCAGCTCACAAAGTTCGTTAAGTCGTACAGATAAATCCCTTTTTCCTTCGCGTACCTACAAATACATTTTATACGATCTCCATTGGTACTAACAGGGTAAGCAATAGCGGTAAACACAGCTAAAATAACGAGAAAACCGTATATTAGGTTCTGTCCTGGCAGATCTGTCTCAGAAACACCAGTCTGGATATTTCACAAACCTTCAGGCAGGCCGGCAAATCACGAGGGTAAAGTGCTTTAAAACTAATAATGTTCCATAAATACAAATCAATAGTAAGGTTCAGTTTTGTCTTTCCAGCGGATCCCCTGGCCTTCACTGCTGCTTGGTCTCACTCTCGAGTCCTGCAAGTCCACAACATTATCTTTTCTTTAAAATAAGAAGCTGAAATCGCTTCTACCTCTGACTCTGGGAGCCGGAGCTTCCAGACGAATATTGAGTATTGGAGTCTCTTAATCAAATCATCAGAGAATTTTTTTATTTTCTCTATTTTTCAGAGGCTGGGCACTGTACAGGATGTTCAGGAACAGCTTTTGAGATCCCTCCCCTTTCCCCTCCTGCCTTTTTTCAGGAATTTATTTTTAAAAGCACTATCCAGGGCACTGGAATAGCAATAAAGAATAGGTTAAAGCCTCTGATGTTTCATTCCAGGAAAGCTGAAAAGATTAATGCACTTGTCTGCAGCTTGAGCCTTTGCTATTCCCAGCTCTCCAGAAACCAAACAGCATGTACAGCAATTTCTTTATTACTTAAATCACATTGCACCATCATTACACCGCTCTGGCTGGACGGCAGCAAAATTGCACTGGCCGCCAAGGCGAAAGGTGGCCAGAAGAAGGTCAGCTTGGCCGTGGGTGGGAAAATCACGTTGGCTTTACAGGACAACGTTGCTGGTGTAGGAACTGGTGTGCGGGGAAGGGAGAGGCTGCCCCCTCCCTGCATTTTGACGTCTTTTGGCGTGGGGACACGGGACAAAGGCTCATTCTGGCAGCTGCAGCGGGCTCTGTCGCTGGGACTGGGGTTGCTGGAAGCATCTGCTGTAATGGCTGGGGGTAGAAAACCTCTCCCTCACACCTCAAACACACAGCACAGAGCAGTCGCAGTGGGTTGCACTTGTCCAAGTGTTGCCTGAACTCCTCTCCATTCAGGGTCTTCATCCTCAGGCCACACGGCTTGGCAGGGGCACAAGGCAGTGCAAGGGGTGAGAGCACCCAGCGTGGAGCAGAGAGCTCCACCACTGCCAAGGTGGTTCCTTACGGAACCACAGAATCGTTTGGGTTGGAAGATCATCAAGTCCAACTGTTTCCCCAGCACTGCCAGGTCCCCCCTGACCCCTGTCCCTCAGCACCACCTCCACACGGCTGGGAAACCCCCCCAGGGATGGGGACTCCACCACTGCCCTGGGCAGCCTGGGACACGCCTGCACAACCCCAACAGGACAGAAATGGTTCCTCAGGGACAACCTCAACCTCCCCTGGAACAACTGGAGGCAGGCTCCTCTCATCCTGGCACTTGTTACTGGGGAGAAGAGACCAACTCCTCTCTCACTCCAACCTCCTGTCAGGGAGTTGTCAGAGCCAGAAGGTCTCCCCGGAGCCTCCTTTGCTCCAGGCTCAACCCCCACAGGTCCCTCAGCCGCTCCTCAGCGCACTTGTGCTCCAGACCCTGCCCCAGCTCCGCTGCCCTTCTCTGGACACGCTCCAGCCCCTCAATGTCCTTCTGGGAGTGAGGGTCCCGAACTGACCCCAGGATTCGAGGAGTGGCCTCCCCAGTGCCCCCAGTCCAGGGGGACGATCCCTGCCCTGGTGCTGCTGGCCACGCTATTTCTAATACAAGCCAGTTTGCAACAAAGCCTTTAGTACACAAGGTAGTACCTTACAGAACCAGTCTGGAGGTCCTGTACAAAGCTCTGGGCTACTGGGATGGCTCATTTTTTCATGCAACCCTTTCTCACAACTTCCTGCTCAGATGAATGCTTTGAGAGAGCAGTTCAGGAGAACCTGAGGTGAGGCCCATGAGGAGCAAGTACCCCCGTAAGTGCCATTTTGCACCTTAGGTACTGGAGCAGCTCTTCAGTCACTAACACAGACATGGAAGATCTCATTTCGCTAAAATGTTACAGCTCTTGTAATGATATTATACACCCTAAAAACGGGCAGAAATCGGAGCGCGCAGCATCGTTATCATTATTTGCACAGCACAAACATATAATTAGATGGCATATGAGGACAGAGTTTATTGCATTTGCTAACTGTTAATATTAAATTTCGTATGTTTCGAAAGATTTGGGTTTTACATTATTCTTTAATTTGGATTTTATTGCTTTCATCCTTTTCTTCCCCCCCTAAACATCTTCTCAAAGGTTAGATTATTACTGTGATTAATTCTGGGTGTTCCTAGCTTGAGCTCTATCTACTTTTTGAGTTTATTTATGTGTTGAGTATCTTTGTTAATAGTAACCAGACTCTTTAGGATGGCAAGTGTGAGTGACAGCCAAAGAAATCACTTTATCCAGGATTCCTGACACAATATTTTGACAATCTCATTTTAAGGAAGACACTATGATTGTCAGTTCCGTTACAATATGGCTGTTGCTCCCTAGTGGGAAAAAAAAAATCAGAAAATTGAAGGAAATCAAAGTCCTGGCTAAGTGATTTTTACAGCAAAACACGCAGGTCTTGACCTTGCCTCTCACTGCACGTGTACAACCCTGCGTGCTGCCTGGAACGCGCAAGGAGAGAGCAAACAGCCAGCAAACTCCGGCGCGCTCTGAGTGAGCCCCTCGAAAATACAGGTAACGCATCACTCTTTGTAGGCTGGTCGTAGCGGTTTGCCGTTTCTGCTCCTTTTCTGCCTAAGGCGAAGCCCAGGACAAAACGCGATATTGCTGATGGAGAGGCCTTGGGGATTGATTTTTATTCTTCAGTCAAAAAAACTCCTCCCTGAATCGAAAGGGAAAACGCAGGACAGTGCCCACGCCTGTCCACGGCTTGTTTGGATGTCACGGGCGTAGGGCGGGAAGAGCGCTAGGGAGAGAGGAGGTGGCGCTTGCAGGGAATCCCCGGGGAGACATGGACGTCTATGCTAGAAAGAGAAGACTTAAAGGAGATGTATTTGTTTTGATAAATCTGCTCTTCTTGCAAAAAACGCTTCTACAAAAAAAAAGTGCTTTTTGTATGACCAGATCTTTTGGACAAAGGGGACGGGTAAGGCTGGCTCCGGGGCCAGCGGTCTTGGATGGATACTTTGGGAGAAAGTGGGTGGGAGAAGCCCAAGTCTTGACCGTTTCATTCTGGGTCCAGAGCTGAACCGTTTTGAAGAGTTATGGGATTAAATTAAGCAAGGGGAAATTCCGACCGACTATCAGGAAAATCCTGCTGGCGCTAAGCTCGTTGCTGCTGTGATTTTTCCAGCCCTCACTGCCGAGAAGCGGAGAGCAGGGCCCCTCTCCAGACCCCTAAATTAAAGACGGGGGGCTCACGTCAGAGATACACAACGGGTGGTAAGATAGCGAGGTGGCTGCTGGATGAGGTGCCGCACAAACGCCTCCCTAAAGTCCAAGCGCAGACCCGACAATTTGCAACGGCAATAGCTCAGACAGGAATTCTGGAGTAGGAGGAAGAGCCGCAGCTAAACACCGACGACGGCCCAGCTCCCCGTGGATAAAGACGGCATCAGAAGTCAGGTCCTGCTCACCAGTCTGCCTCGGAGCTGCTGACCCTCAGTGCCTCCTTCCGGCTCAAAGCGGGGTCTGGAGGTGTCTGCAGTTTGAATTTGACACAGACACGCAGCCCGACAGATGCGAACCCGTATTTGGCTGCCACCCGCTGGGGATAACCGAACAGGAACTTTTCTGGGGGTCTCGCCAGAGCACTGCCTCACTCCAGGCCATGCCCGTACAAACCCTTTGCTCCCCGGTGGTACTTCTAGCTACTTCTGTGGACCTGGAGACCCTTTGGGTGGCACGCTTCATCTTCACCACGGCCCTGCATAGGGCTGTGTGTCCTGTACTTGACCTCAGGGATTCCGTGTCCGGCTCTCAAGGGTTGATCGCTGGCTTGATTAACGGGCACCAACCTCAGTCCAAGAGAGGGATATCTCTGCTTGTCAGCGTGGTACATCTCTCAAAGGGTAAGCATGGGCCTGAGCGGGTTCATCGAGGGAGCGCGGCTCTCGTAAGACAGCAGATCCTCACCCTCGTTCACACGGGCACCAGCAATGACGAGACGAGCTCTTGTCAAGGGTGACAGGGCCAGCTCAGAGTGGTGGTGGGTCACGTTAGCCCACCCTGGCAGGTCGGCTGTGACACCTCGGTGCAACAACCGTCTTTTTCCATTCCCTCCAGTCCCAGAGCAGGGTCTGTCAGCAGCTGAAGGATCTCTGCCCCATGCTCTGCAGCACCAGATAAAGATCTTACGAGCACCACGCAGCATACCCTGATGTGTCTGACTTGGGCACATCTGCACCAGCGCCAGGCCTCTGCTGACACAAGCGTAATACTCACTTCATCACCCCACTGCCAAATTTTGGACAATTTTAGACATTCATTTCACTAATAAATGGGGAGATGTTGGAGTTGGCTGATGAACTGTCTGGGATTTAGGCTCTGCCATCACATCACATCACATCTGAGCTGATACGAAGCAAGGTCACTCCCCATCCTTTAGGGCATTCAAGATTAGAAAATTGAAGCCATTTGAACTGAGAGGATATTTCTTAATATAATAATGGCTGGGAAATTGAACTGTAGGACTGGCTTCTCGTTATTAGTTCATGGGAGGTGCTTTTTAAAAATTGGAGAAGAAGGAGGATGACTACAGTTTAATCCCAAGATAAATCATGTTTCCAAAATGGCCCGCAAAGCTCGGGAGTTGATGTGATCAGGAGGCTCAGCGCTGCGGCAGGACAAGTCAAAGCACTCACTAACCATTTTCACTGGATTATGGAGGGAGACGAGTGACTTTCTATACACCGTCAGTCCTTTGCATCATCATTTGCTGGTTTTCAGTCAGGATCGTTTCTTGATGTTTCACAATAAAGGCAAATAATGATAAATATAACCAGTTCATCTGATCTTCACATTTCTTTGGAGTTGCAGGTTTTTTAATCTTCTGGAAGTATGGAAGACACCAGCAGGAGAAAACACACTGAGCTGTTAAAGTTAAAGCAATTTCAGTGACAACCTCTCTTTCTCTCTCCTACTCTGTGTACATTCAAGCACAGAACAGCTTTTTAATCAAAGTGAGAATTTTAGCAGAAAGCTGTTGTTTGGGTTAAAATATCTCCCATTTTTATCACTGAACATTCTGATTCTTTGCATATCTTTCTCATTTTCTTCCTCCCTCTTGCTTGGCTTCAGTCCAGTGGGAAGAGAAGGCAAGTTTTTCAGGGTGGGGTTTTTTTTTGCTTATTTTGCAGAGGAAAAAATTGCAGTCCAAAAGCTCTCCATGTATTTTGAGGGTTTTCTCAGATAGAAAACACTTTCCTCCAACAGCTGTAACACACCAGCTGCTCCTGTCTCAATTCGCTCATCTGAATTCTTTCCACCCTTCTTCTTTCCTCATTAAATTCCCTCTTTCAACTTGCTACCTTCATTGTTCAGTGATGAACTTCTAGCTGTTGGAGACATGACCTATTTAGCTACGTTCACAGGAGGAGGAGAATGGGCTTCTGTGGCGGTTGTCCCCTAGCCCAGACCACAGGCAGTGCCTCAAGCCTCGCATTCATCTTCCACCTTTATTCGAACAAAAGTCCCATTGCTCGAGCACCGCAATTCCTGTTCAGTGTTGTGTAAAACAGGGTTTGCCTTTTGTTCTCCCGTAAGCGTTTTGCTGTTAGAGAGCTTTTGGATTGGCAGCTCCGGTGAATGAAGACAGAGACGTTGTCAGAAAATGCCTTGTTTTCCTTTTGGAAATACTCACTAGGACAAAAACGTTCATTGTTTTGGTGAGGAACATAATCTCTTTTCTTCCTCAAGAACCCCAGTGCGGCAGGGCGGAGCCCTCCCCTGTAAAAAGTGGGAATTCAGAATTAGCTGAATTTGATTTGTTTCATCTACATAGGCTTCTGCAGGAAGGAAACAATCTAATCCCTTTGTCCATCTTTGACAAAACAAACAAAAGCGGATTGAAATCCATGACAGAGCAACTTGTTAACAGCAGGGGCAGTAAGAACTGGGACAGGCACTCTGGGGAAAGCGACATTTCCGTCACCCAGGGGCTTCACGGGGAGGTTAAGCAACCCTTTGTTTGAAGTGGTAAAAGATATATGTATATATACATCACCTACTACTCTGGGATAGCGCGTGGACTATGCCTTGAACAGCTTTTTGCAGAATACCAAGATTGGGAAAGCCCGTCAAAACCTGAAAAAATTCCGTAACACGCCTGAAAACTGATGGAAGTTAAAAGAAATGTTGCATTTTCAGCTGCAATTTTGCCCATCTCTCTCCCATTAGATAAAAACCCCAGATACTTCTCGGCAATAATTTCTGACCCTGGTTCCAAGTAAGGTGGACAGGGTGCCATCAGCCCCTGGATATCCTGGGAGAGCGGGATGCTGCCTTTGCACAGGCGGAAACCCCGGCAAACTGGGTCTTAAACTGGTCAACGCAGCCCCTACCTCACCAAGTCAGCAGAGTTATTTCTGCTTACACCAGCTGGGAATACACTCCCTAAGTCTCTATATTAACATAATCCTCTGAAACGTTGCTGGAAAAGGTTTATTTTGCCTATTAAGAGAGCAGGAGAGAGCGAGCGAGTGCTCCAGAGGCAGCAACAGGCAGTTTATCCGAGTTGAGGGGGTCTCTGTGGGTTAGAGTGGTGCGGGAAAGGGAGAAAAAACGAAAATTAAAGCGTATGTTATCTTTTGAGAGCATCTGTAACCAAGCCGTGCCTCCGCAGCGAGGGCAGGCCCTCGGAACGAAGGCTGGCTGGACTCGGGCTCCCGCTCGCTTTCAGGTTTGCTCCGAGCACCGTCAGGCAGCAGGCAGGGGTGGGTGGACGGCGGATCATCGTGCCAGGCAAGGCTTTCACCGGCAGCTGGTAATTTCAGCTGTCAGCGGCGTTGGTTACGGAGTTAAATACACATATCCCGGTCTCACTCCCCCTTATCTCTGCTACGCACGCGTCGTGGGAACCGTTAGAGAGGCCCCTCTGAAAGCACTGCCGGCTCACTGCCGGCCGCTGGGGCAGCAGCCCGCAGGTCGCTCCAGCTCTCTCCACACACCACGGTACAGCCCTTGCTCTCTCCTTGGCTTGCGTCTCCTCTCCGTGGAAGCACGCTCCGGCTCGGCGGGCCTTGCACGGTCCTGTGTCCCAGGAGGGGCCATCTGCTCCTGCCCTGTGCAATGCCACGACAGCGATTCCCGGGTCCGAGCCCCGCGGCTGGCTGCTGCCAGGGGCAGTCTGTGTTTTCCCCTTGTGCTTGCCAAGGCTCTGGGGAAGCCTCGCTCCCCCCTCCCGACCCTCTCCTTCGCCATGCGCTCACTGATCCACACTGAGCACGTACAAATGCTCCCTCCATCTGACTGAAGCAGCAAAACCCGGCTCACAAATGACCAAAGAGTCCTCCATCCTCCCAAGGTCGAGCACACCGAAGCTTAAATGCTCTTTTTCTCTTGCACACGTACAGCTGCACCAGTTCACTCCAGGGAAGACGGCAGCAAAGTTCATGTTTCTGCCAGCAGCTACTTGCCGTAAATCAAAGCAAATCAGGCACAGATAGCACAGGTTACTAAACTCTTCGGCTGACTTTATTTTAGCTGTGAGGCAGGTGATGTGTCTGACTCTAAAGCATCTTGATTTGAACCTCCTCGTGGGGGAAAATATCAAATCACTCTTGGTGATTCCAGTGGACGTTGTCACCTCCTAAAGGTTTTTTTATGGTGGCTCTTCTGAGTCGCTTTTGTTGAAATGTGGTGGGAAACAGGCAAAAGAGACTTTCCAGCCTTTCCCCCGGACTGGAACTGTTAAGCAAAACGGGCAGGAAAGAGCCTTCAGTGTACTACAGCCTTAAGAGCTGAGGATGCTGAGGGACCAACATCCCAAGCAGAAGCCCCTCCACAACACGCACGCGCTAAGCTGGGCGAGTTTGAGAGGAGAGAGGCCGCAGCGAGCTGCATCCACTTTTACCTCAAGCATCGTTTTCCACGGGACCAGAAGAAGCGCGGAAGCATGATCCCACCTTGCAACACAACAGGGGCCCCTGGAAATCCTGGCTTTGCGCAACGATTGGGTTTAATCTGAGCAGTGGAAACCCACAGGGAGGGAGGGGGGGGGTTAAGAACCGGGCTGTAATTTATCCTGCAAAACACCCGCAAGGCTGAAGGCTTGGGGAGAAGGTTCTGGTTGTGGCTGTACGGCACGACAGCAGAGCAGGATGCCGCCGTGCGTGTCGGTGTGCTGCAGCGTTTGAATTACCGCCCCGGTGAGAGGAAGCTTGAACCTGAAGGGAGGATGCTGTGTGAAAAACACGACCTGCCTGGAACAGGGTCACTGAGTTCATAACATCAATATCTAGTCAGCACCCACAGATTGTTTCCAAAGCTCATTATTTCAGAGAACTGCTGTACGTGTGAGTGAAACTCATTACCTGAGAGGCTTGTTAAATTTTCCAGTTGCTGACAAAATGTGGGCACTGCTCGGCTACCTTAATTAACGCACGATTACGAACTGAAGTGGATCGTTGGTATTTAGATATGTATTTGGTTGCTGGGGCTGCAGCCACTGAAGTCCATCTTTCAGAGAAGCCGTCAAAGGCCACCCTGCCTCACCTGACGTGGCAATTAAAGTCTTTTTCCCCGTTGGAGTGGGGGACTTAACCTCAGTGCTCCAGCAAAACGCCGGCACCAGGGTTCAAACTGCTGCAGCAGCCACCCAGAGCGTGCCCCGCCGCTGTGGTCCCCTGCTCTGCAGGGCCACGTGTCACTGCGAAGGTAACACCAGCCTCCCCTACGTCACGCCAACAACCTTGTGAGAAAGACTTTATATACGTGAATCTCTTCTCTGCAACAGCCTGTGTAATACATCACATCCTTTACAGGAAAAGGAACCAGCCTAAATATTTCACTGCAGGTACCAACAGCAACTCCTCAGGGTGCCCGTGGGAGTCATACGGGTATCTCGGAGGTAAAGCTGCGTTTGTGCGGGGATTATCCAGCGCTGTCCTACTGTGACCCGTAACCTCGCACTCCGGAGCAATAACCACCAGCGAGCGGTGAGGATGGGAACATTTCCGCGAGCAAAGTGGGGGGTTTTCAGCTGTTTTGCTGTCACGACGGCAGGGAAGGGCAGCAGGAAGGGACCCAACGCACGCCCCAGCCGCGCTGCCGCAGGGAAGCTGTACAGGACAGATGAGCAGCAGAAGGGAGAAGAAGAGGAGATGGATTTGCCCGAGGGCTCCCACCAACCTGGTGGCAAGGTTGACTAGAGCAGGAGCGTCACCCAGAGGGTTGACACGAAGCCCACTAAAGGTGTGATTTATTGGTCCTAATTCGGTTCTCCAGAGCGGCCGTGAGCCAGGCTACCCGTACAGGCAACGGAGAGAAGCCGGCAGCTCCGAGAGCAATTCATCTCCTCTTAGGACAGGTACTTTAGGTAGGCCAGATGGTTCGCTCGATGCTTCTGGGTGGAATAAAGCTGAAATTTCCTCCCAACACCTTAAATCAGCAGCGTAATCAAAGCGGAATTAAATCCAAATCTTGACCTGCTGGAACAGGCACAGAATGGAGTTTGAAAAATGGGTCTTGTGCCGAAAACAGCCCTTTAACTTCTGGGAAATGTCACACAGCTGCACCCGAACCTCTGCCACCGGCTCTGTGGGGAGGGAGGGGAGCAGGGGGGCAACCCCCGCCTCCTGATTTGGGGTTGTGTCACAGCTGTAATTCTGAGTTAGGAATTCTGCCGTAAATGCCCTCAAAAATAGCTAACTTCAACGGAACACGCTTAACTGGCACGCTTGGAGAAACAAGAGAGGCATTTTTTCCTACCATCTTCTCCAAATTTATTTATTTTTTTTGTTTGGCTTGAACATTTCTCTCTGGAAATAGAAATTCTGGTACGCGCTCAGGGGCTTGACTAGGAAAAGAAAAGCTCTCCTAATATCGCTGCAGGATGCAGTGCGCTGCATGAAGCCATTTCACTTTTGCTGCTGCTCGGTCTGTGCGCAGTGACGGCAACAACAACAATGAATTAACAATAATTACAAAAAACGGGTCAAAGATTTATTGTCCCTTCAGCTTTTGTATAATTACTCTGTTCAGCTTGTTAGAAGCATCTCCTTTTTCACGAGGAATTTCAGCTTCTCCTGACAGCATTAGGAGTTTTTTGGGTTGTTTTGGGTTTGTCGGTTTTTCTTTAAACCTGTCAGGATTTAAGAGGAAACTAGAAGGAAAAAAAATCAAATTTCTTTGTTCAAAGACAGGGCACAAACTCTAACTGTGCATTATGAACAGCCCCTGGGAGCGAGGCCTGGTGATTAACGAAGAGGAATGGAGTCGGGGTAATCGTGTTTGACTCCTGCAGCGATGCAGAGGCTCACGACTCTGTTACGAGCAGAAGACTCAAGGGCAAACATTTCTAAACAGAATTTAGGCACTTCTGACATCAGCTGGATCACATTAACCTGCTGCTTGTACACCACAAACCCGTGAATTGACACGCTTTTAAATTCACTGCTCCATCTGTCCTGTCGAATCGGCCATCTAGGAGGACGGCTCTTTATGTAAGGGCGTGGGATCCATCCGTAGTGCTGACCTAGACAGAGGCATTAAAACGTACGTGTTTGCTTCCGATAACCACGGCAACACCTTACGGGAACGGGAATGCGGGTGTCCCATCCCTTTTATCCACTCCGGGGGTGTAATTCCCCAACCAGATTTATCTGCTCGAGATGGATCTACCCGGGTTTACCTTACCAGGGTCAACTAGCTACATCAGAGGGAAGCATCTCCAAAGGGCAATTTCTTCCATCGCCAGGGAGATGTCCAGCAGACATAGGATGAATGAGGACAGCATCTGGCTTCAGCCACCTGTAGGCACCTACCACACCGGCTTAGTTCTTTCTCCTGAGGGAAGTTCAGAGGAGGATGAAAAGGAAGCAAGTGCTCTGAATAAAGATGTCTAGAGACATCTTTATCTTCCCCTTGACCACTGAGGCAGCCTGGGGTGGGGAACTCCCCAGTTTCGCTGTCTCTGTGAGATGCCTGGAGTGCTCTGCATGCCCCAGGGAGCTCCCAGCTATTTGCAGCCACCGCAAACTGGGGACGCGCTTTCATTTTCATCCTCAATGACCTGGTTTCCTGGTTTGGTTTTGCAACAAGTTCCTGCCAGACTGGCCAGAGTTAAATCAAAGGAGGCTGCAAAACATTTCCCGAAGAATTAGCAAGAAAGGTGAAGCGGACGCAGACAGAAGAGCCTCTGGTAGAGAGCTTCAAAGGAACATCAAGAACAACAGCCGGACCGGTGAGGAGGGGAGGATTTAGGGCCAGCTCCACCTGGACCGTGGTGTCCTACCCCTTCCCATGCAGCGTGGAGCCCCTGGTACAAAAGGCAACGGGAGGGGGGAGGCTGGCTGAAGACAGACACTGCCCACGGTACACTAGAGAGAGACCTGACAGAGCGGGAAGACGTTATTCAAGGGAGAACAAGCCAATGGTGTGTGAAACACAAGCTGCTCCTTGAGGTTTAAGGAGGTGGAACAAACTGGATCCACTGAGCTCAGGATGGAGGGGTTAAACCTGGCTGAGGGAAAACCAGATGTGTGAGATACCTCTGCTTCCTCTGCACGTTGCAGGGATGAATAAACCCTGCTTTGTTTTCAAATGGTTGTTTTGCAGGCTTTGCTCTGCGTAACAGCGGGCACAAGCTGCGGCACGCTCAGCCCCTGGGCTTGAGGAGCTGTAAGTGGGTGCGTGCGTGGGGAAAGTCAGCCTGAAGCCCTAGCAGGGCAATGTAATCCTTTTCTGGGTGGATTATAGTCCTGGTTCCCCCCCTGCTCACTCCAGTGGATGCTGGGGGCGTCTGGGCTGGAGCCAGTATCTCTCTTCAGAGCAACACGTGGTCACAGTCTGGGCAAGGGACGGTTTTCTGGCCTGTGTTCAGGTCTGTCAAGGGATTTGCTTCCCTAAGTATGACCAAGCTGCTGGTGTGAGGGAGTCGCCCAAACACACCCCCCGAGAAGCGTGGCAAGGCAGAGGACAGAGTGATGGCAACACAGAGAAGGTGTAGGGATGGAGTGTAGGCGGGGGCCGGCGGCGGATGAGGGCCAAAGGAAGGAGGGAAGGGGCTGTCCTCCCCTCAGGCTGGACCTGTCCATGGGGATACTGCAACCACCGGAACTGTTTTCTCCTCTGCACTGTGCTGCCCCACCAGCTACTGCAAGGAACGGCGAAGAGCCAGGGGAGGATGTGGGAGAAGCAGCTTCATTCCCTGCTCCTTCCCTCTGCAAAGCTCTGTCAAGGATAACAACCCCGTATTTAGTGTAATTTACAGTAACTGTGTTTTAATAGATGTTGTGGGATCCTTAGCCTTATTATGAAAATCCTCTTATGAGTAGCAGCTCCTTTAATAACCTGGGCTGCAGAAAGTGTCTGTCTATTTACATGCATTTGCATGTATTTGCATGCGAGTTGCTAATATAAAAATCTAAAAAGCTCTGACGACTTCACATTTTTAAGTCTGCCCATAGTCTGAAGGACTAGAAATGTGAGAGCGTGGTTTTGGTTACGTGTGCGAGCATCGCCCCAGTGCTAACGGAGAGACGGGGGCCAGTCCCGAGCGAGCAGGGCTCCTTCTGTGCTGACAGTGCCCGAGGGATTTGATTTCTGCAGGATCCATAAGTGGATCTTTGAAACCTGAGCCCCGTGATCAACAGTCCCCCCCGAGCTCTCTCTGTGCGTAAGGATGGTTTACCCAGTTTCTTAGTGCCAGATGGCAAAATTATGGAAAATGAAGTTGCTACAGGAAGAAGAAAAACAGTGCTGTCAAAACCTGCGAAGTGCTTCACCTTGGAAATGGCAGGCTCAGACACCCACGCGTGACCAGGTCGATATCTGGGGAAAGGGGGCTATGTTGCGAGATCCCAAGGACTCATTCACAAACCTCACTGATACCACAAGGGAACTTCTTCCCTGCGAAACCCCAGACAAACTGCGGGATAGGATTGCAACCGGTTTGGAAATGGGATTTCCGTTGTTTGGGAAATGTTGCCATTTCCCATTGGACCTGCTGGTTCAGGAACCCCCCCTCGAATAATAATAACAAAAAGCTCAGAGAAGTGGGAATTCTGAACATTTTCTACGTTGGACTTTGCGCGGTGGCTTGTTTCAACACAGCTACATCATCTGACTTCAGTAATTTCAAAGCTTGCCATCCTGATGAAGCAAAACTGTTGTTTAGATGATCCTAAACATTGTGATATGAAATCTGAAGTATGAGATGATGTGAATTATGATAGAATAAAATCGATCAAAAGAAATGAAGCATAACAATAACATAGGAAAAAAAACTTTCAGATTTACTGTCTTGAAAGAACAAATTTAGGACACCGCTGAAATGAAACAGTTCGACTTCCCATAGAAAATGATGTGTGAATTGGCGTATTCGCCCAATATTTCAATTCCGCATGAAAAAACTCCAAGTTTTAAGCACGACATAAACAACCAGGGCCAAAAGTACGTGCCCAGAACTTCCTGCAAACCCTCAGCTTTGCAACTAGAACGAATTTGCCTGAATACGGCGAGGTGCCGCAGCTCTGCGGAGATCTCATCTGCTGCTCCGAGACGAAAAACCCTTTCCCCACAGCCAGACCAGCAGAGAGCACACACCTGAAATCCACTGCAGAACCTCTCGTTCCCTGCTGGATATTGCCACACCTCCTCTGAAGTCTAACTGGGGTGTAGCAGCACTGCCAGCCTCAGTGTCCCCACCCCGCTGCTGTCCCCTCCATCCCCACCACTGCTCATTTAGCCCTGAATTCCAGCTGCAGGAGCCCTGGATCGAGCCCTGGATCAACCCCTGTCGACGGGCACGTGGCCCAGGCTCAGGACCCTTTCTTTCACCTCTCACGTTTGCTCACAAGGAGCACACAAAGTGCAGAGGTTCTCGTGAGAAAGCTCTTTCCCCTGACGTTTCTAGTGCTATTTTTTAGAGTCAGGCAGCCTGGACAGCTCAGAGAAGCATCCAGATTTACGGATGTTGGTATGAATTAAGTACAGTTTTAGAAACCTGGGGATTTATCGAGTGATCCAATAATGTCCACCTGGCTCACAGGAAGAGCCTCAGCAGTTACTCCCTGCACCCGGCTCCTGCTGCGCTTCCTGCCGGTGGGCACTTGGCTGGCACAGCTCAGCCCCAGGGAAATAAAGCCAATGAAATCGAGACGGTGATGTAAGATGCAATAACCACAAACCCCGCAAATTTAAAAATTAAATGTAAAAGGATAGCTCTCACAGAGACAGGATCTCACAGGCAGCATCACTAATCCCACACATTCCTGAAGTTTGTGTCTACCTTCCAAGTCATCGGAGCTGCTGAAACACCGGGAGAGTTGCAGGGGTAACACACAGAGGGGTCTTCGATCTGCTGAGACACTCAGCCCACTGCATCGCCACCCATGTTTCCAGGCTTTTCTTTACAAAGGCTGCAAAGGTCCGGTTTCTTTTGACCTCCATGCTAAGACTGCTTTGGAAGTGCTGCAGTGCTTCACGCAGGCTTCGTGGCCGGATGGCCTCGTGCTCTAGCAGGTGAGCGTAGCAGCCAAGACACTTTTAGGTAATGAAGATACTTTTCCATCAACTGGTGATGACAGGAATTGCCCAGAAGGACAACTATGGAGTCCAAAAAACCAAAGCCTGTGCCTCCAGATTCAGACGAGCTGTGACAGCCCAGAACGGGTGCGCTGATTCTGCTAATGCGTCTGATAAATGGGGCGGTGAGGGGATGGGGATCATCGCTGAGAACTCGGGCACCTCCTCTGCCTCTGCCATCCAGCATCCAGCCTCTGGCCCTGGATGGTGAGCCCTTGGGCAGTCCCTGCGGTACCACCCATGTCTCTCCCCACCCTGCCTCTCCCGAGCCATCAAGCTGGCACCCTTTGGGCATCTGCTAAAAGCTGCCATCAATCTCCTCCCGGATCCTCTTGAGCCAGCTCATCTCAGCTCTGTTTTCAAGCGTCTCGCAGAAACAATATTATGTCCCCATCAATTACCGCTATTAGGTTAGTGCCAGCGAGCCAGTCCTTGGGGTGGCATCTTTAGTGCTATTAAGGATAAGAAGCAGCATCAGGGTCTCTGCTCATCTTCCCCCCTTGCAAGTGAAAGCCCTGATTGGAGACTTCTTTCAATATTTCATTAATTCTCAGACATATGCTGTGGGAATGTCAAAATGTGAGGATCTTCTGGAACGAAGCGATAAACAGAGCTGACATGGAATTATCACTGAACTACCTAGAGAGCCAATACCGTTTATCTGGGCGTACGTTACCACAGCTACAGCCCTTGCAGATGCACCTCCAGCCCCCAACTTTAACCCAAAGCCAAAAAAAAGAAAAAAACCCACCAAACCCCAACAGAAAAAAAAAAAAAGTAATAATCTCAGGAAATTTGCGTGTCCTCTTTGTTATTGAGTGGATCTGCCTGGCGCGTACGGCTAGCTGATTTAAGCTAATTATTTTTTGTGTTTATATTTATTGGCTGTGATTAGTTATGCAACAAAGACTGTGGGAGAACAAATCATGTCACTGCAGCTAATTGGAGATAACACAAGCAGTAGCAAAAGCAGTAATTCTTACATTTTACGCATGAAAAGGAGACCCAGTCCTGCTGGTTGTACATCAATAAAGAGCTGTTGAGGTCCCCACCTGAAGATATGAACCAAGGGCTGAAAAACAGCAACTATATGAGTTACTCCAGACTTTTTGGGCTCTATCTATAAAGCTACTGAAAACCACAGATTTTAGTGGAGTAAAGCTGGGGCTGGGGTCAGAACTGCACTGGAATAAGATATTGCAGAAAGTGAGATAAATGGGATTTCGTCCCTTTGGAGGGAAGGCTGGAGTGAGGCCACCTGAGCACAAATGTTAGGACTTCTTAGGAATGGAATATGTACGTTTTCTGCTTATCTCTAGACCATCAGACTAGAAATGTCTATCTTCACAAACCCTCCACGGCTCTGCCACTTAGACCCCAACAGCAGCCCCAGCTCTAGGCCAGGCGCAGCGCAGAAAATGAGCCCAGCCGGGAAGCCACCTCCTGTCACAGCTCCTGCCCCGCTTCCCTTTCCTCTCAAAACCCTGGGCAGACATTCACATCTGCTCGTGACAGCCCAAGCGTCAGCTCACGCTCAGTTTCCTCCGCTGTGCTGGTGTGTAGCACCAGTCAAACGCCAGCTCTCCAGCGCACGTATCCAGCCCCAGGACTGTGCTGCCAACACACTTCGCAACCTATCGTGCGTTGATACCCTGCTCTGAAGAAGGGCAGCGCCACCATCTCCACCTCCCAGCGAGGAATCAGCCTCTTGGAGAATCTTGATGAGGTTTGTCAAGGTGCTGAGGCACCTGCAGATGCAAACAGATGTCTGGTGTTATATGCAGGATGTCTAACGTGCCCAGTTCAACTTCTTGCCTCCAGCTGGAGCTACAGGCGCTCAAACAGCCGTTGACATCAGTCCCTAAGGCTGAGATTCATCCGGCATGTGGCAGGGGACAGGTGAGGTGTCACCTCCCGGAAGCACTGGGCTCTTTCCTGTGATCCAGGTGTGATCCATGTGTGATGAATCCAACCTCTGCTGACCCTCTTCATGCTCTGGGCTGACCCAGGGAGCTCAGATGAACCACTCAACGCTCCCACACGTCCTATGAACTGCTGAACCTTTGAAGAGAGGTTTGGAGGTGTTTCTCTGCCAGGATTCACTGTCCCCTCCGCATGGACACCACCAGCACTGGCATCCTCCCAGTTTCAGCAGTGAAGAAACAGCAATGCTGCCCTTCAATCCCACTGATGCTGCTCGTTTGATTATTTCTGGAGTGCAGACCCTGCTAATTTCTGTTAACTGGAATTGCACAGGTAGTTTTTTTCCCCTGCCACTTTCCCCTGCATCCTGCTGTGAAATCAAGCTGGCGTTGTGAGCTCCTGCCGCAGCCCACGGGAACAGGAGGCTCAGCATGCCAAGCATGTTGACAAGCTGCTTTATTTTTTATTTCTCTTTTTTTCCCCTTCCTCACGCGGCAGTTTGCATAGTTGGATACCTGTGAAGGCTCGCTGAGCCACAATTACAATTCCCTTTTATTTAGTTAGTTGGTTAGCAAGAAACCACCATTTATGAGGCTGGCTGCCTGCAGCACCCTAACTGTTTTCCCTTCCCTTTTGCTGGCTCCCATACGCTGTTCTGGGAAAAAAAAGCAGGAGCAGGATTTGTGCTCCTCATGCCTCTGTGCTGGGCAACACTTGTCGTTCGGTCTGTGCGGTAGGTCTGAGTTGCGAGCCCCAGGTGTGGGAGGCAGGGGCAGGTCTGTCTCCAGCTCCCAGGGCAGTGAGGTCTGTCTTCGAGAACGTGACAAAGCTCTGCTTGTCCTGTTCCTTGTTTTTTCCCTTAGAGCAGGTCTGAAGGGGAAACTGCGTCTCCACAGGAAAGGCTGTGGATGTGCAGGCGATGAGCTGGGACCCAGGAACTCCTCTCCCCACGGAAGGTGAGAGCACCTGGGGAGGGAGGACCTCTGAGCTCCAGGGACGCACCAACCTACTGCTATTTTAAGAAGCTCAGGAAATGCAAATCCCAAGAGTCTGGGGGGCTTTGATTACTAAGGGACGTTTTTAAGAACTGACTTATATCATAAGAGAATTTGTTTTACCCATCAGACATATCAGGGGCTTTTATCTTCTGTAGGGAATTAGCGCCTGTAATGCAGATCAGAACTTGACCACAAACATCTCATTAGCTTGAGAAGTTACCTGTTTTATTTCTGTCCAAAGGATATTTTGCTTGGGCACTTTCATCTTAAAAACACTAACTTCTAGAAAATGCAGCTTTAATGTCATGTGTGATTTTGCTTTCTCTGAGGAGTGGAAAATGCCACACACTGGCATATGCACAGGACTGAGTCACGAGGGAAAAAAATAAACAGTCATCCTTCTTGGTTTGATCTATGTACATCTGTTTCCTAGGAGAGAGGTGAAATGGGATATTTACTTGGGTAAGTATTATAAGCCAGATGCACTCCACGGCGAAATAAATAAAAAATGATATTAAAATTAACTGTGTAAAAGGGATCTGGAGCTGGGCTTTTCATCAGAAACTGGAGGGTTTTGTACAGCACAACAGGACTATGAATATTCTCCTCTCTAAAGTTGCCCAATGAAATGTCAGTCCCGCCAAAGATAAAAACAAAACTTATTTGTTTTAATGAGGCTGGGATTTCCCTCTGTGCCTGATGGGGCTGCTCCGCTAATCCTGCTCTTGGCTGTGGTTTGGGGGAAAACCAGACATGGGCGGGTGGCTTGCAGGGCGGGCTGGGACACAAACCCCACAGTGTCTCTCATCCCTGCCCTGCTGCCTGGACAGACGGACACTCGCTGTCTGACCAAAGACCTCCGACGCAGCCCCGACACCTCTGTGCCACGACCCACGCACTCCCTGGGTACGGGACGCGGTCCTCAGTGAAGTCAGGACTTCAGAAGAGACTTGCCCGTTGCTGCTAAGAGGAAAGGGTGATGTGATCACCACCCGAAAGACGCTGCAGGGGCAGAGCGGCCTCTGGCAGATGTGGATCTGATACCAGGAGCTCCCTAAGCCAGCAGACGGCTCTCAGCAGCTCAAAGATGAGTATTGGAAGAACTGAAGGAGGAAATAAATAGCCACGTTTTAAGGTGGGTAATTTATCATGACTGAGGGTTGATGTTCGGTCTCTGACATCTGGTGTCTTTGAGTCAGGATGGGATGTCTGGCTAAAAGACCCATTCTGGTCTAAACCCATGTCGTTGGGCTCAGGAAAGGAATCGCTCTGCGACGTTGTGTGGCAGGAGATCAGACTTGATGGTTGTAATTGTGCTCCTATCTGGCCTTAAAATCTATTGATCTGCGAAAATAATTGCCACAGTTTACTGATTTCCCTGAACGTTTGATGGTAGCTAAGAAATACTTCTGTCTCCTGCGGCCTGAGCTGCCCTCAAAGAATTTCCTCTTTGCATTGAGCAGGAATTAGAAAAAAAATATTGATTCAGCATAACCAAAGAAAATTTTTAAATGGATCTTAGCTTAGTTGTTTGGTATTTTTTTTTTCCTGTACTTGCTCAATGGAATCTGGCTGTCAGGACCACCCAGCATCATCCCGTGGGTGGGCCTGGGAATGCTGGTATGCAGAGAAACACGGGCACTTTCCATCTTCTTTGACTTAATTGCAAGCCATCACTCTCGCTCAACTGACATGACTAAAATCGTGGACATGTACCAAGCTGTGACCTAATCAAGGTTGAAGAGTAAAAATAGAAAGCTGTTTTACTTCACGGACAAAGGCAGGCTGGAGCGTGTAGAACAGAAGAGGAGAATTTTGAATTTTTCCAGGAAAGAGTCCTGGTCCTGCTCGGCACTCGGCTGCGTGAGCTGCTGCCGCGGGAGCTGAGTGTGCCCCCACCGCGCTGGGGATGCTCAACGCCTGGCAAAGCGCCCTCGAACAGGGCGAGCTCTAAGTGCTGCAGAAATGGGGCTGAGACCTCGCACGGCTCTGCAAGTACGAGGTACATGTTTCTGTACAACACAGAACCCCTCCAAACACACTGAAACACCCATTTGGCGTTCTACGAGCAGAGCCACTCTCCTCCCGCGCTCCGAGCCCGCTCCTTCCTCTTGCCGAGACCCGCGTGCTTTGTCTGCCCAGTTACCGCTGTGGAAACTCACACGTGGTATTAGTTTAATTAGCGATCAGCTCCTTTCAGGGGATGCAAATGCCCTGTCTGACTAAATCCCCCTCCTGAAGCTGGCAGATGCAAATTAAATCCCGCGCACTGAAGTGTAATTCGGCTCTGAACACTCTTCAAGGCCCTCGGCGATGCAGTGGGCGGAGGGGAATTAGTCCTAAGCTGCGGCTGCTGCTTCCCCCTGCCTTAACGTGTCTGTGTGAACGCTACCGCAGCAGCCACGGCGCCCAGCGACGCGCACGCACGGAAGCCGAGGTTTCGCTGTTACTTGCTGGAGCTGTAAATAACACAGGTCCAGTCTACCTGAGACAACGGCAGATCCCGGCCCCGCTGCCCCTTGGCGCCCCGTCCCGTTCTCCGCGACCAGCAGGCAGAGCGGTCCCTCCTGCCGTCACGCAGGGGCTCTCTGGAGCACCCCCAGAGCCCCGCTTCTCAGTGAAATGCTTCTCTGCGGCTGTTACAGCCCCAGGCTGACGGAGGACTTCGGGAGCCCACCCCACCCGGAGAACTCCTGAAGCTCTCCCTCCTGATGCCCTAAGCTGGTTCCTCCAGAGACCCCCCTCCTCTGGTGGGCGGCGATGAAAACCACGGTCATTTTGTCTAGGGTTACAAAAAGAAGTATGACGCTAAGGATCTGCAGGAGCCTCTTAGGAGCCCAGACAGCACATCCTTTCTCAGCTTCTTTAAAGTCACAGAAAACACAGACATTTTCCAAAAACAATCTAGGACAATCTTCCAGTATGGCCACGGTGGCTTTCCCATACAGCCAGGCACCAGGTACCGCTGTCGGCGTCCCTTTGCCTTGCCTTCCCCGCCGTCACTTGGCAGCGGAGGTCTCTGGTTTCGCAGGGCAGACACCATAGCGTGGGTCCGAGCCCGCGGGATCGGTGTGACCGATCCTGGGGCTCCACACACTGCCATTTAGGCAGGAGGTGTTTCACGCCAGCCCCAACAGATTAATTACAGCCCATAGTCAGCATTTTTCCTCCTCGCTCCTAGATCAGACGGCGATCGAGCCCAAGTATTTTTGTTTCACTGTAATGTTTCTACAGCTTTTATTTTAGAGCCTCTGCTTCCTCCCATGTTCTTCCTGTCTCGGGTGATTTATTCCTGGGTCTGAATTTAAAGTGTATGTTCCTCTCACCAGCAGGCGCATTATCACACCCCACAAATTGCTTGTGTCCCACACTCACCAAATGGCTTTCACCCAGCACCTTCAGGCTTTTTTTTTTTTAAATAAGAAGTGATTTTAAAGCCTCCCGTGTGCTATTTTGTAGAAATGAATCAAACCAGAGAATCTGTAGGTAACAGGCACTTCAAGCTCCTGGTTTTCTGCCGAACATTTTAACATTTTAAGTAAGTGCCTTTCAATTACGTGCTTGTTGCAGACACTCCCTGCTTCTGTTTTCTAACAATGATTCTGGATCAAGAGGTTTGCCGCTAAAGGGATAAACGTTTAGCCCAGATAAGCAGATTTGGAGAAATTATTGTTATCCAGAGCTGGTTTGATTCGTTAGGAAGCAGCAGTGGACAGCTCTTGCAATTCGATGGGGATAAATTTATCCCGTCGAAGTGAAATCTGCTAAGGGATGAGTCTGAATTATGTTATATTCATAATAGCATTTCCTTCAGTTATTTAATACGGCAAAAATAACCATGTGAGAGAAATTATTTTCTCCACCAGCCTCCCTGACCTCAACGAAGACCTGAAACACACTTGCCGGGGGATTTTTGGGTCCTCCCAGCAGCAGAGACGGGGTAGCAAGGCTTCAGAACCAAAGTGCAATGAGACCCTGGGCATTCCCTTGTGCGGGCTGTGGGGATGGGCAAGAGGAAAAGAGGGGTATAAACTCGTAGGTGATACTGATCCCAAACCACCGATGTTCTCCGTGCACTCCGCTAACAGACATAAGGTTCGCAGCAACCTGCACTAGCACAGAGACGTTTTGGACCCTAGAGATAGACTCATGTATCTTTGAAGACTTCTGCCTTTATTATTCTGACCTAGCAGCTTTTCTTGTATGTATTTTTTCTCTGTCTCTCTTGGTCTACCTCTCCCCTCTACCTCCTTTCCTTCCTTCTGTTTCCACAAGCAATTTTTTCTGCCTAGAGGAACATTAATTTGGGAGAGGGCTGAGTCTTTGCCTGTCCTATGCAGCAGGACACCCAGCTCCCTGGGCAGAAAGTCACCTAGAAAGACCTCATACATCACGCTGTTCCCATCTTCTCATCTACGAGTCGGCCAGGGGAGAAGGCCACTGAAATAAAGCACAGACAAGGGTGGGCAGCAATGCATGCACTTGTCACAGAATTAGTGCCAGAAATACACGGGCGATCAATCAAAGATACGGCACGCTCTCCTTGTGGTTAGTTGATATATAATACCCCCAATCAATAACTAAAGAGAGGGGAGAGAAGAAAGGGATTTGATTTAATATTTGCCTAGGCTTTGTAGAAAAGGAAGATTTATTGCAACATAAAAAAAACAAATTTAGCCTCTAGCTTAATAGCCAATTGGTCCCTGTGATATTGCTGGAATCATATTTACTGTGCATCCTAATACAAAGACATTAATATCCGTGTACCTGCTCAGCCATGTCACACTGGATATTAGCCAGCGTGAAGCATACATCTGGTTCTGACTTGTGAATAGCTTGCTTAAGGAAACATTCTCTTTATTGCATTTAACATTTTGAATCCGTAAGAGGCTTGCAAACTACCATCGATATTAGCAAGGAGACCTCAGGACCTGATTTGGTGTGGCCCTGTGTTACTGGGTCTGTATCTGTCAGCCGGAATTAAACGCTGGGCTGCAAAATGCAGCCCTGCCTATCTAGTAGGTCCAGATCTGGCAATAACCTCTGGGTGTTTCTGCCTGCCCTTTGCTGTTGTACGAGAGACACTGAATTATGAAATCACACAGGACAGGTCTTTTTCTCTTGCCTTCCTGGATCCGTTATATCCACCTCCTCCTATTCTGGAGAGTTTCTGGTCCATGGGATGTGGCTCATGAGGATCTGCACAAGCTTCACACCTAGGTCTCCTATCTTGCCATGACTCCTCTCCAGATACTGCATGGAATGATGCAACGGTAAGAGAAGGCAAACGATCCAGTTCAAAATGAAATTGTCTTCCAAAGGTTGGGCAGAGACACGCAGAAGGTTTGTACATGGTGCCTTTTTATGCATGATCAACTAAGGCTGGGGAAAACGAGCATAGCCTTCAGCTTCAGCTACTAATCCCTGTTCTTGGCCAAAACAGTGAAGCAAACCTGTAAATGTTAGTGAATTCAGACCTGAGTTACGGCAAATCCCGACACAGAACACAGTAACAGGTGGTTTGATGCTGATTTCAGCAATTAGAGTATTTAGCCAGAGGCAAAACTGCCCCCGCAGTCAGGTTTGCTTTCAGATCGGTGCGAGACTCTTCCAACCCGTATCCAAACTCCCTACGGATTTGCTGAAGCTGCAGAATTTGACCAGAATGAACAGTTCTGATACAAAAATGGTACTACGAAGTTCTAAGAAAAGAAAAAAGTGACAATCCTGAGGGTATCGCGACACCCGTATTCACAATATCCATCACAATTCCAACGAAAATGTTGGGGAAGAGCAGCAGGAGGCAGTCCCATCTCGCAAGAAAATCAATAACCACCATCCCCTCAGCCCTCCACGGACATTTCACATTCTCCTCAACACCCTGGAAGTCTGGCTCAGACAAAGGAACGGGCTCAAGCATGGAGGAAAATCCTCAGTTCACAGAAGTATTCCCGCAGGATCCAAACACATCCTCCCTCCCTGCACAGGACACAAGTGACACGTGAATTTTGCCGAACCGTTGACCTTTTGAACCAGTACGCCTTGCGTAACGGGAAGACTAACGTCCTTCGGCTAAGGAATTACTCAATGTGTGACCTGAGCTACGGAGGAAATAATCTAAATAACTCCTGCGCTATCTTCTGGCCTTCAACTCCACTGCCCACATTATGCATTGGCCTGAAATTCATGTCATCAGTCTGCGTCCAAGTGCGAGGTGAGTGCAGACCATCAGAGGTCCCGTTTAACAGCTTTTTATACCCGGGTACGAATGCAAAAGGCAGAGCGACGGCGCCTTAGACAAAATCTGCCACTCGGCTGGACTAATTCTTAGTCTGTGGGCAGGAAACAAATATATCCACCCCAGGAGAGTTAGTGAAGACGGTTCAAAAATAAACATAATGTGTGTCACCATGGGCCACGGACAGATCCTTTGCAACAAGAAAAATCAGCTCATTTTTTCTCCCAGCAAATGTCAGCTGTTTTAGGAGTGGTTTGTTCTGTTGATTATTTCTGTTAAATGAGTCCTATTATAATTATGAAGCCTGTGATCTAGAGTTAATCCCTGGCTCCAATCTCCCCCAGGCTTTGAAAAATTTTGATCTCAATCTTGGCATGAACCATTGTGTTCAGCTTCCTAAATATTCAGCTCGGGGTAGACAAAGCTTCATAAATGTTCCTGAGGTCGGAAATGAATGCGTATTTATTGCAACAATAGCCGTATTACCAGCCATTCACAGCTCCGAGAGCGAACCACGGGAGTTTCTTCGGAAATAAAACCAAACAGATGTCTCCAAAGAACACGGCTATCGTATCGGCAGAACATTTCTCTCGGTAATCTCCCTAGTAATTAATTTCTCTGTTATCACAAAAGCCGTTTCAGAGATTGGGAAGAAAACGCCCGCTTTTCTCACCGGCCTCCACGCCGATCCCGGGATCGCAGCCCGTCTCATCTGAAGGTGGAATCCGCACAGAGGAGTCACTTGAGACCCTTCTTCTGCCATTCGCCGGCAGAGGCCGCAGCCCCATCGTCCTCCTGCCGAGAGAGATAACAATGCGGTTTTCCCCCCATAAAAGCGAGTTCAAAAAAGCATTTACCTGTAACAGCAAAAGCAAACGGATAAATAAGAAGAAAGCCCACGTGGTGTTTAGGATAACACACAATCACCGGATTAAAAACTCCTACATTTCGATGGGAAAAGGCATTGAAATTGCTGAGGCGCTGATGACTTTGAATGAAAGGGGGACTTATCTCTTCACTCAACCGGCGTGTTCAGAACCAAGATAGACCTTTTATCATTTTTAATTGTTTCACTCACGGAACGCTGGAGGTGTGTGACTGCCAGAGGAGGTTTTGTTATTCCAGTGACTGAAAGAAACTTTTCTAACCCCGCTGCTATTGTCTGGGGTGGTGGAGCTGCCGGGGAGGATGAGGCAGGGGAGGAAGACCACTGCTGTCATTCTGCAAGAGCTGGAGGAGGTGCGTACGCACAGTCCACAGCCCAGTCTCACACGGAGCCTGATCTGGAGGTGTTCAGTCCTAAGGGATGGCACCAATCCTCCCGTGCCATAGGTTTACGTGGCTGAGCCCTTCAGCTGCCACTGGGCTTTTAGTGGGAGAAGAACCACCCAGCACTAAAACTCATCCCTCTCTGGTCCTCCCAGAAAGGCTCGAATACGATTTACGGGATGGACGGCCTCCTGCTGACTGACTGCCACCCTTTCTCCACCACTTTTTAAGCACATCTGTTCTTTTCAGAAGTCAGATGGCCAACCAGCAGCGAGGAGGATCAGCATAGATGGAGAAAGAGCCATTCCAACCAGCATCTTGCTGTCTCTCTCTGTCAGAAGCACTGTTCTAAACTTTACTCTTTCTGCAGCCATAAAGACAAGACAACTGATAGGTTTTTTGAAGCGAGCTGAGAGTCCCGTCTGACGGCACAAACGGCTGGAGAGGAGCTCGAAGAAAATCCTCAGCTATTGGGAGAACTGCAGCGGAACTGTGATTGGACAATAGCCAGTTCACAACTCCAGATCGGGCTGAAGTCTGAGAGCTGCGACGCCAGACACTGGCAATGGAGAGCTCTATTTTCATCATGGTCAAAGAGTGGCCTGATTTCCCTCCTCTCTGGGAGATGATGGGCACCCTTGATTTATAATTTGGCCATTCCGTTTGCAGTACTTGATGATTCTTTCTTTTATAATTGTGGCCAAAAATGGCACAAAAGATTCTGCTTACAGAATGCAAAGACACAAAACAAACAGAAAAACAAGAAATCATCTAATGAAAGGGATCAATCAGTAATAATTATAGCCTGAAAGATGAAAACTCTGGGAAGCAATGGAGGTGTGACAGGAGGCCATTGGAAAGAATTTTCTGAGCGTAACATCTGGTCACACAGTCTCTAACAAGCATCAGACAAATTTGGCTCTTTACAGAGGATGAGAATTACCCACCGATGGCGTTTGCTGTGGTTCCCTCGGTGCCCAACGTGCAACACCCAGAGCTACGGCTACAGTGCTGCCTCTTGTCTCGTTTGAGGGCTTTAAGTGTGATTTTAGGGGGGGTTTCCCCCTTATTTTAATCTTATGCTCTTGGTATGGATGAATGAGTTCCAGAACTGTATAGATCCTGTCAATAAGTGTGGTTTTAGTGAAGAGAAAAGAGTTAGACCAGCTTTTCCCAGCAGCAGACCTTTCTCTCCGGCACAGCATTGCGAAGGGCACAACTGAGACCTGGTAGCTCTGACCTGTGCTCCCACCAGAAATGTCACCAAGCTCTTGATTTCTTAAGCTCATCACACAGAAATACTTAAAATTCAGGTATGCACTTAAAATTAGGAGAGCCACTTTGAAACGGGGCCATCACGGCTGTAACTTCTGCGAGCGCTGTAATAAAGATTGTTTGTCTTTGCTGAGTTTTAACATGCAGATGTGGCATGTCTCTGCTATTTCTCCACTTGCGATAGGAAAACACCAAGAGGTGAATTTTTTTTAAATTACTTTTTTATTGGCATTTTCATTTTTTAAATATAAACATCATCTGGTTCGCATTACTCAGGCAGCCACACAGGAAATGGCAATAAGTTTTGTTGATATTATTTTTCTCTGAGGGATTAACAAGGATAATATTTATATTCGTATTAAGAGATTGGTGCCTACCCTCAGGCAGCGGCAAAGAGAATAAGAAATACCAGCAGCATCAAAACGAGGTGCAGGACGAGTGGCTGTTCCTGCGTCTCGGCGGTTTGGCAGGACCAAGGGCACAGGAAGGACATCGCTTTGGACACTGGCACGGGGTCACTCTAAGCTAAATCATCTGCTGCACTCAGCAGAGTGGGACGATTTTCCCAGCCAGATTCCAGCAGGGTTATCTGATCAGCTTCGCAGGCTGAAGGTCTGGGGCCAAACCGAGCAGCTCTGTTTCAGCAAGGAGAATATGGGGGGAACTGCCCTCTACAGAAAATACTACATTTCATATATCCCAATTCTGTTAGTCTGATCTGGTGCACGTTTATGATGATGAAAATCAGCGTTGCGCTGCTGTTTGGGGACCCCAACTCCAACCAAAGGCCCTTTTGCCCTCTCGTCAAGGTGCACTTCTGGCACTGAACTGAAGCATCTCAATCAAGCAGCAGGTCAGTCCAGTTGGCCGCTGCAGTCACTGCCAAGACCTGGGTATCTTCAGGCAGCGTCAGGCTATTTGAGGACCTGAGCTGGACCTGTAGGGCATCCTTCTGTTTTCACTGGCTGGAGAGGGAATGTCAGGTGGGATTTATCCCACTACATGACAGTAATGTGGGGTCCAAGCCTGAAATAGTTACGCAGGTCCTGTCTGCACCTCCTTTCACTGCAGAGATCCCACACAAAACACCTGCTTCCCACCACTTCTGACCAGGGAGAAACTTGGGCCAAGAGCTGTAATCAGCGAGGGAATAGAGGGGATGGGGTGAGCAACAACACGACTGGTTTAGGACGTGGAGAAGGGCAGGAGCCCATCGGGAACTGACCCCATCTCCTGAATCCGTTCCATGACTGCTCTAGTGAAAGGTGAGATGATAACCAAAAGGTGATATTCAGATCATAACTACACACCCTGACGGTATTTTGCTCTTTTTCTCACCCATTTGACACCAGACCTCTATAACCATTTCATCCTGCTCTGTCCTTCCAGTCCCCCCCCAAGCGACAGCCTCTTTAATCCACGCTAGGTCTGTGTAGGATGGAGCGCGGCGAAGGGAAGAAACCTTGTGCATTAGGAGATGGGAGGGAAAAAGGCAAGTTGTGATTGATGCCTGTAACACTGACCACACAAATCATAGAGCTCAGTGAAACTCCTGTAATTTAACGGAGAAGTGAAACATTATGCTCGTGTCACATATGATGGCTCTTGGAATAAGACAAAGACTGCGCAATCAGTTTAGGCAGCAGGACATAGAAGAGAGGCCACACACCGAGATTATAAATATTGTGGATCCTAAACTGTCCACTCCCAGGTCTGGGTGCGTGGCACGACGGCACCAATCTGAAACGGACTGCAGCCTCTACTCCAGGAGACTCCCCGGAGAACACAGCGGAAAGCAAAGCATCTCTCCCCCCTTTAATTGCTTTGAAATGTTTTCCGTTCTTCCTGCACAAGGATTTTGTCTGAGCCAACCTCCTTTCAGGTCAACAGGACATCAACTTTGTGACTGACTTTAATGAGATTTTGTTCATGCTCTGAAGAGTAGAGCCTGAGCGAGCAACGCTTGAATGCTCCTAATTCCCATTCCCTCTTACTTCTTCAAACGGAGGTCTAACCCCTTGAGAGGACTCACTGGCCCTCTGCTCCCTGGACAGTGAAATTTTGGGTAGAAATCGGTACGACTGCCCTGGTCCCACCTGTGCCTCCCAGATGAGGTCCTGCAGGAGGAGAAATGCGTTATTAGTAACTCCTGGTAGACCGAAAGCCAAGTGCTCCTGTGTTTGTCAGCAGCACCTCAAAGCACTTCAGCAGGATGTTGTCCCCTCTCCCACACCACGCGCCCGGAGAGGCCTCACACAGAAATACAGCCTCTAGGAGGTGGCTACAGGATGGGCTCTTCCTCTGCCAGCGTGGTGGTGTGGGCGTGGGAGCGGAGGCATTGGCCTCATCTGGGAGACCACGGATGGAGCCATGGATCCAGCTGGGCGGAGGGAGGCAGAGGCAGGGAGAGCGGTCACTGTCCTGCGGCGGGCGAGGAGAGGTGCTGCTCGGCAGATCGCGGTGCTCAGCAGAGGAGGTGGAGCCGCGCTCTGCCCTGCTCCCTCCTTGCCCCCTGCCACCCTCGTTCTGCCAGGGCGAGGGGGACGCGGCCCAGCTCTCAGCGACGGTGCTGCGGGGGACCGGCGCAGGCAGCCTGGGAGGGGGACGGAGCGACGGCTGTGTTAGGGCCTCGGCGGCTGGCGGCTGTACCTGTTCATCACCTGCACAAAACCCTTTGGGGTCAAGGGAGTAATAAAATAACGGAGGGCAGGCTGCCCCTTTGTCCCTTCCACCTCTCTCGCCACTTCACCCTCCCTCCCCGCAAACCCCGCGGGCTTTGGCCTGACCTTGTACGTGACAGCGCGGCTCAGCCCGGCGAAACGGAGAAGATTTGTCCCCCTTTGCGCGACCGCATCCGCTGTCACCGCGCTCTTCCAACCCGTTTGCTTCAAGCCCGGGCCTCCCTAATCGCATTCCAACGGAGACAAACCTCACCATTAAAACCCAGACACGAGCCCATCCAGGCTTCAGCAGCACAGGCGTCAGGGGCCCTGAAATTGCAAACTCCATCTTCCTGATGGATTTAACTCGGGCATCTGTTTTGTCACCCTTGCGTTGGGCACAACGGCAGCCTCCGCCCCGCCTGCCCCTCCTCTCCCTCCCCCCGGCAATTTCCTCATTGCTTAAAAATATTCAGCGAGGCTACATCAAAGTGAATATTGAGACTCGTGTTATTGTTGCCAGGGGTGACATTAGAGGAGAATTATATGAAACAATAAGGGCGCTGGAGTATAATCCATTTGACATTTGGAACATGTTCCCAGTGCTCCTCAAAACATTCACACAACAGAACCGTCTTCATTCTCATCGCGGTATTTGTGTGCGTGAGCAGATTTCGCTATCTTTTTATTTCTCTGTCCGGACATTCTCTGCAAAGCCAACAAAAAGAAAAACCTCGCTTCTGGGGCTGCTGCCCTGTCCCAGCATCGTCTGCACTTGTTTAAACCCAGAGGACCAGGCAGGCAGTACTCCGCTGTCGGCATACGGCTGCTCCGGACGTCGGACCAGCGCTCGTTGCTCTTGCGCAAAGCCATCAAGCTCCAACCCTCCGACCTGGGCCAAGGTCTGAATTTTTGGGATGCCCTGGGAAGCAAAGTCAAAGGCGGCCACGTGAAGCAGTTCTGGTTCAGAACTGCACCAGAATGGCAGAGGGTGAAGAAGCGTTCGTGACAGATCGGTTCCTGCTCTCCAGGAAGGAGCTCACGTCGGGTCCCAGTGCGTGAACGGAGCATGTACCTACAGCGGGGACTGCCTGCTCACACGGCCCCGCGCTGCCCAGGCACCGAGCCCATCTGCGGAGCAGCTCGGTTGGCCAGCTCGGGCACAGCGTGGCACAAACACGGTGCCCTGACTTCTAGCCTCTCTGGGGCACAGCCAGATTCTGCTTCTACCACCCAGGCTGTACTACATGAACACATGAAAGCACTGCCGCAAAGTTAAACCCAAATTGCCCTGAATTTCCAAAGACTTCAGAAAAAGTTTTCAACTTCATGGCCAGAGCACATCTAGGAGGAAGTGTTTTAGACCACGATTCTCACTGGCAACCCCGTTATCGCAGGAATTTGCAAAGGAGCCAGAGCAGGTCACGTGCCTCGTTGGGTGATGGTGATGTGGGCACTTGGTCTTGCTCCTTCCTAAAGTCCACCTTAACTGACGCTCTTTCCTCTACATACAAAGACTGACATGTTTAGGGATAAAAGCCTGGCATCCTTAAAAGCATCATCACTGAGTTCAACTGGTCCCAGTCTGCAACTAGTGAGTCAGCTCCCGTATCCACACAAAACCATGAGTAGACACACCAGCACACACAGAAGCTCCTCCTCCACCAACTCAACATCCATATTCCAAGTATTTATCTCAATTACAGGTTCAACAGGATCATCTCATTTGCTTGCTGGATTCCCCGTGCACAGGATCCTTCTGCTCCTGGCCAGGCGCTCGTCCCCTGCCCGGCGTACTGGCTGGCAGCTCAACCGTTAGTCCTTAGGACCACGGAGCGATCTCACCGTGAAACTACCCCGTCCAGCAGCCCATCACCTCTCCTCCGGAAAACGTGCACTACTGCATCTTAGAGAGATACAATATGGAACGCACAGCATGGGCTGGATTTTGCAGAGGTTTTAAAGCACTTGAGAGTTAATTCTGGTGAGAAATGTAGGGGTTTGGTTCTTGTCAGGTTTGAGCGAGAGAAAAATGTGGGGAAAGTCAGAGCGGTCAGAGCAGGCGAATTTACATTCCAAGATTACAGCAGCAAAGTCTTCAGCACAACTGCATTAAAAATGTGTTTATCCCATATAATATCTATGCTTTATGTTATTTTCACTTCAGAAATCATTATCTCGCCCTCTGAGCTGCATGCTGTGAGTTATTTCCTACGAGAACTGCGCATCTAGTCTGGAGATTCAGCCCAGGTTTGTTCAAAGTTTCCCCAAGGTTCGTGAACTTGTTTGAGCGTCTGGGCTGATTTATGGAGCCGATGTGAACGCAGCTGAGACTCCCTGGCCTCTGCTTGAGATTCTGGGCTCGCTCTTGCTCAAACCTCAAAGCAAAGCTTACGGAGCATGAACCTTCCTAAACTGCCAATGAATCAAGCGTTTGTAAAAATTTTGTGAAATGAAACAGCGAGAGATCCCACACAGACTGTCCGTGCACTGATGTTGTTTCCATGCTGGAGGGCAGCCCTGGAAATGATTTTGCTGCAGGTTCCCACCACTGAGGGCCAAGAAACCACAGACTTGGTTATTTCAGCTGCCTTTTACCTTGCTGCAAAGGTTGGTGCTGCACGTGGTTTTATCAGCAGGGCTTGGGGAACTGTGCTCCCTGCTTCCCCTCCCCAGGAGCACTGGCTGCTGTGGTCCCTCTGACCAGGTCTGGCCAGCATCCACACAGGTCCTAACGTCTGGGTGGCTTCTGACCGACAAGGGGAAGATACACCTGACCCGACTGATGGATCGGTTCTTGCCGAGGCTAACAAGAAAATGAAAGCTGCTCAGATGGCAAAAGCATGTTTACCTAAAGAACACAATGATAAAATAAAAAGTCCTTTGGAACAAAAGGATTAACACTTGCTGTTTTGGACACCACATATGACAACTTGAAAATGTTAAAAGTTTTCTCCCAGTACGGAGGTGTGTTGATGTGGCTCCTTTCCCACGAACACTCCCAGAACGACAAATCAGCGCTTCTCCATGGCTGAAGTCAGAAATATCCTCTCCTGCTCATACCCACTGACTCCACTGGCTTCCCCAGCACTCTTTGCCCCACACCCCGGCCCTTTTCATGACGCGTGATGCTAAAAGGTATTAAGTCCTTGGATTAAGAATGGGGCCTAATGATGCACCACGTGGGCAGAAAATATTTGATGGGATCCACTGTGATTCTCCACCAAAAAGGATGCTGGAGGGCTTCAGCATCCAACCTCTCAGTCCTTGGGCAACTGCCTGTGCGCTGCCCTCCGCCCCGCTGAGCCGACAGCCAGAGCTCCACGAGGAGAAACATTTTCCCTTTGAAAAGTGCACGTTGGGCTTTTCACTTGGCATTCATGGAGGTGGCTCCAGAAGGTACGGGGCAGCGCAAAGGTGGGCTGCCTAAGGTGAGATTAGCAGGAGCTGCTCCCAGCCCTGCCAGCCCTTACACGTGGTCCTGGTTCTCAAACCTTTGTACTGTCCTTTTAACTAAGTACGAAGATAATTAAATTTTGCAGTGTGGTTACACCTCAGTAAATATTGTCCATAAAAATCAATTGGCAGTTACTGTACTTAAGGTATAATAACAATTCTTATAAATCTAAATTATCCTTATAAATCTAAATTAAATGCCTAGGTTTAAATGCATTTAGGACATTTAATTAATAAAGTGTTACCAAATAACCATTACTAATCTGTTTACTTCAAGCCCGATTTCCATTTCCAAAGGATTTATTTCTCAGCGGTGTGTGTGGGAGGGTAAAAGTGAAAGAATGTGAAAGGGTTTTAAAAAGCTGCTGCAGGTACCAGAAACATTCAGAGATTGCTCAGGCAATTCCATCATCTTCCCCCCCGGGAAAAATACTGATGTGCTGGGACTGGGACTTTTCGAAGGAAAAGGTCCATCTTGATCTACTGGTAGTTTCAAGCGTTCGTAAGGTTTTGAAGTCCAAAGCATCCTGTTTCGACATTTTCCCAATTAAAAGCTCTGGTTTCCTTTTAAGCTGATTTTCAGTTAAAAATTTAACTTAACTTACAAAGAGAGAAACCAATTAAGGATGAACAGGTCAAAATTGAGAAGAACTGATCTAACTAAACACCGTACGGATTACCCCTTGGTGAAAACCACAGATTTTCACTTTTTCCCTAGAACTGCTCCCGAAATTGCCCTTCACTGAGGTCCAAAGGGCAAAGTGGCTCCTCCGAGGGTCACCAAGGAGCCTGGGACAGGCAAGGACTTGAGGTGACCCCCTCCAAGCACAGCTGGCCCCAGCTGTTTTATGTTGAAAAAACCCAGGTTCTGGCAAACGCAGAGCGTGTCACGAGCTCGTGCTGAGCTCATTCACTGCAGCTTGCAGGTCCCCTTCCCCCACTTCAAACTCCCTTATCAAAACATTGTGATGTTTTATTTTGAAGCGGGATTTTAGTACTCAACGTCTTTCTAGACAATTGAACAACAAAGACTTCAAAATCTCCCCCAAATGAAGCGAATGTTTTGTTCAAACTGGAATGATTTCTTGTTCGGTTTCTTTTCTGCTACAAAGCTGGAGAACACACAATTCATACAAGTCGATCCCCAAATATTTTGCAACGGCCACCAAGCGCAACAGCCCAGCTCCAGAGCACCCAGCTGGACCCTGACCAGCAGATTATTCTTTTCTCCCCCCTTAATTACATCCATAACTCAGCTCACACGAAGCCAGAGGGTCAAATTCAAGGAGCGTAGCGTGGTGCAATTCTGTTGAACCAAATACTAGCTCTAATCCAGCGATTAATTTAGGTAAAAACATATAATTATGAGCAACAAAAAATTATTTCTTCCGCCTCTGGAAACTGGCTGAGACTGTTTCCCTGTCTCATAGCAACCCCTGCCAGCACCTAGGCCTAGCAGCTCTCCCAGCCCAGCCCACGCTGGCCTAACCCATTAGTCCCAGACGTATTCAGCGCCCCCCAAGATGTAAATGGATGATCACGGTCCAGCCGTGCGAGGGGAGGTATCGGTACCGGGGTGGGCTGTCGGTACCCTCCTTGGTGAGTTGAACAGACGAGTCCAAGCACAATAAATTCACTCCTCCGCACGGGGTGTAAAAGCAAGGCTAGGTACTAACTAAGCCGGAGCTGAAGGTTGCAGTCAGATGTTCAATTGCAGTTGTTCTGGTGCACTGTAATTAGTTACTCGTACAAATAGGTTTCCACGCTGATGAAGGCAGGGTCACTTGCTCCACACGCACTCCCGGTGTTGGGGAGAGACACCCCGACAGCCCCAGGCAGCTCCCACACCTCCCAGGGCCGTCCCAGCCTCCAGCCCGGCTCTGTGTGCAGTACATCGGGGTGAACTTCAGCTTGCCCTTCAACATTCAGTCTCAAACGGGGCCAGTGCAACAGCCTGGGGCCCCACGGACCCCTTTGCCGAGCCAGTGTCGGCAGAGATGGGAGCAGAGGACCGCAGCCCCTCCAGCTCCCACAGCGCGTTTTTAGCCACTGTTCAGTTTTCTATGGAGGAGTTACACAAAGGAAAACACCTTCTAGGAAGCTGAGTGGTTTATTGGCTGTCTATCATTTTCCACTCGATTCAGGCTGAGTTTGGCAGACGGAAGCATGCCCCATCCTGAAGAGAGAAAGAGGCTGAGAACGTGTTTTGAAACGGCTCCTGGCACCTCTGCCTCAACAACTGCTCATCTCTTGGAGTGACACTTGACTTCATCTGTCTAACTAGTTTGACAGTCTCTCAGTGGTTTTTTTGTGATTGGGATAATTTATTTGTTTTCATGCTAAGTTTTATTGCTTATTGATTTTCCCAGTCATTCTGAACCTATGTCAGTTTTTATCTGCTCCAAGTAATAGAAATCGTTCTGTGGAAGATACACCGTGTAAAATCTCATTGCCAGCCAGACTAAAACCTACAAATACTGTTAATTACCGTGATGACAATCCCCTCAGATGACAAATTCAGACCTATTGTCCCTTCGTTGCACCACGCCACCCCCACTGTGAAGAATTCACCTACTCCAGACCCCAGATTCAGTGAGCGAGTAAATCACACGCTGAGGATACGAAGTGAGTAGCATCCAAGCTGCCTCTTCTGGAAAGTCCAGCGCTCTAGGCTCCCCCAGTCTGGGGAAACAGGACACGCTGCCCATGCCATGATGCTGCTCAGACTGCTCCAACAGGCTTTTTTAATGATTTCCAATTAATTCAACTGGATTTGAATCAAAAACGGAAACTAACAACAAAACCATCCCCAGTGAGAAGAATGAACAGCTCCTTTACAGGCTGCTTCTCACAGCTTCACGTCACTTGGGGTTCTTCTAGCATGAGGTGTAATGATGCCAAACAAGAAACTGGTCTCAACGACTATCTCCAGTAAGGCTGTTCCTGGGGCCCTGCACCTCCATGCATGGCAGTCTGCCTGGCTTCTCTTGGAGATGCTGGAGTCTTCTCGCTACAGCCTGTCCTGAGTGTCTCTCACTTGGACAACATGAAACCACCCTCGTTGCATGATGGGTCTGCTTCACCCACAACAGGAAACGTGCAGCTGGCACTAACCAGAAGGTACATCCTCCTTCTGCTGTTGGCATGCTGGCAGCCAAAGGAGGGAAAGACCATGTTCTTCTTTCGACTTCTAGCCCTGGTTATTCACCAAAGTTTAAGGTCTGCTTGGTCTCCAGCTGCTGGGGCTCAGCACGCCCCACTCCAGCTTCCACCACCTCTTGGAAGGTGCTGCTGCTCTCACTATCTGCACAACCATCTACTACATGAGCTCACACTTAAACTGTCATCCAGATGAACAAAATCACCAAGATCTGCTCTCTAAAGGTACTCTGACCTATGGGTGAATGACTGCACAAGTGGTCGTGCCACCAGAATGGCCAGACCCCTCCCGCCTGCTCGGGGTGGTCATGGGGACAACATCCCTGAGACGGGAACAGGGCAGAGATCAAGGGAGGAGGTACGAGAAGATCTTTAGTCTAGTCAGCGCTGATCCTCTCGAAGATGCTAACAGGAGACAGAGGTTGCCAGGAAGACTCGATGGTTACTGCTCCATCTCTCCCCTCTCCCCAGTGCAGGACAGACACCCATTTTTCCTCTCACCCAGACAGACAGGCAGGTCCTGCGTTGAACTCAAAACCCTGCCTGGCGCCGAGCATCCTGATCGGGCTGGGAAGTGCTGAAGCTGCACCATCGTGAATCGCACGGCGTGCGTGGGGAGCAGGAGGAAGGAGGAGGGGAGCAGGAGGAAGGAGGAGGGGAGCAAAGGGAGGAGGGGAAGCGTTTCTCAATTTAGAAAGAAATAATGCAGCTTAATTGTCCCAGCAGCTGGCAGTGCTAAGGCAGAGTGAGGTGAGGCCTCATTATTGCACTTGGCAGCTGCCTACTCCGCTGAGCATGCTGATGGAGAAGAGAAGACGCCTTCCAGCGGACAGGCTGGGAGAGGGCAGGGTGTGGGATGCTGTCCTCACACCCGCTGCCCTGGCAGCTGAGAAGGGAGCGAGGAGGCACATGTTGCTCTAGAGCATCAGGTGGGACTTCACCTCCAAATGGAGGGGTGGGAAAGGAGACAGCTCTCCTGGGTGCTCCTGAGGGGAGCGGGGGGAAAAAGACATGCGAAGAAAGGCGTATCTGTGAGTGGAGGCTGGTCCACGCTCTGGCAGGAAGGTGGGACCTGCCAACCACATCCCAATTTGCAGTTTCTGACCTTCCTGCAGCCCTTCCAGCTGCAGTCAGCTTCTCCTCCCAGCACTTCATGCTTCCAAGCTCCTGAGGTGTCCAGGTCACCTTCTGGCTGCTGAGGGCCCCTGACGGGATACGACCTTGGGGACTTGTGGTCAGCAAAGACTAATGCACAGTTTAACACACGCAGTTTTCGCCTCCCTTTCTGCTTTCATCCTCTTCCAACGCTTAGCAGGGGGAAGGGAAATGCAGTCGAGATGGTTTGTATTTCCACAACAAGAACTGAGGTTGATTTTCATTAGCACTATGATCCCTTTCACCATTTAGGTTATGCAAAAGGTCCTGAAAACAAGGTGAAAATAATTTACATCCGCTTTTAAAATTCCTTCACGATGTCAGAGGGATGTAAAAGAGTTTCCACATAACTGCAGAGAAAACTCCTCGTTCTCCCATTTCTCAGCTCACCACCACGCAATGCTGCTGGAATCGCTGATTAGCTGACATCCAACACTTAAATGTTACAAGTCTTTATTATTTATTTCTTGGACAGAGAATTACCACTACGTGTTATTTTTACTTTACAGATCCAGCTTCTGAAACCACTTAAAAAGCTTTCGATCAAAGATGTACAGTGGTGCTGACAGAACACAGGAGGGTTTTTGCTGGGGAAAGCCATCATTAATTATCAGACTGTAAGTAGCACTGATAGTGCAAGCATTTGATTTTGATTTAATGTCTAAATAAGCTCACTTACAATAGCAAAGTGCTTCTTGTTTAATGGAAAAGCACTAAGTTTTCCATCTCCCCTCCTTGCTTTTCATTCTGGCCAAGATCCAGGTGTAGAAATAGAAAGAAACAGGAACAGAATGCAGAAAGTCAGTGTGAAAAAGCATCAGAGCCACAGGAGCCTGCTGAGCCTTCTGCCAACACCACTGCTGAGCTGTCTGGACCATCTTGTCTCTTCAAGGTTGCCCTTGCCCCTCAGCTTTCCTGCCTTCCACCCATCCATCCCCTCTCTTTTTCTGTACCTTCCCTCACATCCCACTTTCTGAAATCATGTCACCATGGGTTTCTCCCATCCGCCCCCGAAAGGGGATTTTTCATCTTGAAAAGGATCTTTGCTCTAACACAACTAAGTTGCTGTACAAGAAAACAGAGACATCGCCTTGCCAGGAGGGTTGGAGGAACTCTGGAGAGCCTCACCTCGCCGGCCCGCCCTCTGTCTGCATGGCTGCCCGTGGCTTTGCAGCCCAACAGACAGCACTAGCTGGTATTTTTAGTGCTGCCAGACACCCGATCCCTGCCAAGGTCACTGTGCGACACGGCGACGATGAGCCGGAGTGGCAGTGGGTACCAACCCCATCACTTCCCGGCAATCGGTTTAACGGGCGTGCAGCCGCTTGCCAAGGAGGGACGCGAACCACGGAGGGACGACAGCAGCGGCTGCCTCTGCCCTTTGTTCCCTGCTCGGTGTGCTGCCGTGTCAGGTCCCGGCAGATGCTGCCCAAAGAGCGGCAGAAGCTGCTGAACAGTTTGTGCTGATGAGGTCTGGGACTTGCGGGGACGTCAGAGCAATAGCTGCTGTCCCTGTTTGGGACCAAGTGTGAGCCCGTCAGTCGCTTCAGCGAGACGGAGACAAAAGCCAGACAAACGTGCACTGGGTGGAAAAAACGGAAAGCGTGGCTGGTTCTGCCCTGAGCCCTGTGAACGGCACCGAGGCCAGGAGTGGGGTTGTGATCACTGGGAGAGGAAACCATTCACCCCCCGCTCCTTCTTCCACCGGCTCACGTGGTTAAAACAGTATAAAGGAGGGGAGGGGAGTTTCTGTCCTCTGCCTGCGATGTCCTCCCCACTGTCCGGGTCCAAGCAGCGAGCTCCAGCCACCAGGACAGACCGTTCTGTTGTAGACAGTTATTTAGCTCATTCCCTTCAGGGACAAATCTCCTGCTGGACTCACGCTCTGCCGGTTCAGGCAGATAAAAATCTGTCTGCCACTTTAGAGCCAGCCCAGACGACGCTGGGAAGCTCAGGGTTGGAGTTACACCCATGTCCATGCTCAGACACCGCAAAAGGCGAACTCCAAGTGGAGGTGACAGTTTCCTGGGAAGCAGTGAACTGGCCTGACAGCTCTGCTCCACTGCCCGAACGACACGCTCAGAACCGATTTTCCACTTCAGGTGCCTTCTACAAGTGCCACTGAACTAACCCTTACGATAGCGCTCTGCACGGGGAGAGGGGCTGAGCTCCCAGGAGGAGTCTCTACCAGAGCGGGTCTCCGGGGCAGCAGAGCCACAGACTCTCCCTCTACCTGGAGGCTCATGAGTGTGTGCTGGCGTGAGCTTGCACATGGGTGGGTTTGTTCACGTGGAAAAGTCTCCAAGGCTCGAAGAGCTGCCCAGTTAGTGCATTGCTACTGGAAACAGCAGAGATTAGAAGAAAAACATATTTCTTCCATTTTTAAATGGAATTAGCAGGTAAGAAAGGTAAACTGAGGCACAGATTAATCACAGTAAGATCTTAAAGCCTGAAGTGAGCGTCAGACCATGAAAGCTGAAATGAAGTGGCACATACCAGGCAGCTCCATCCAGCTGCAGACTAATGTCTTTGCTAAATGACTTTAAACCTAATGACATGTGACACGCAAAGGTCAGGCGGCTCAGTACTGCCGCGAAGACAGCGGTAACGATCGTTTATGAAAAACAAACCTCAGAAGGACCCAGTGCCACCCAGTGCAAATATGACTTTGGATGGAAAGGAACGCAAGAGCATTTGCAACGTTGATCCCAGGTAAGCGCTGGACTGGCTCTTCAGGAAGAGAAAATCGTACCGGTGTGTCTGAACAGAGACTGTAGGGACTGAAGAAAACCAGATTTACGCACTGAAAAAGTTCTCATTTTGAGATGAAAATACAGACTTCTATCTCAGCTCTCGTTTTCCTCTTAGCGTATGACTGCGGGTATCTGACGTGCAGCAAAGGTGCAAACTTCTGCAGGCCCTGGAAAGCACTTTGCTCCATCAAAGAGTGTCAGTTTGAGTCAGCGTTCAGCGACAAATCCTGAGTTCTGACAACGGCTGACCAGTTCCCTCCTCTAAAGCCGTCTGGATGGCAAGGTGGAAACACTGAGGCCAAGAATGACAAGTGCAGCCAAAAGCCTCTGCAGTGATGGATAAAGACCTGGGGCGAGTGGTGACGTCCTGCGTGAACGGTCCCCATCCCGGCAGATCCTCACACCTCAACCAGAGGGGAAACAAGCGGCGCTTCTCAAACACGGCTGGGATGTGAAAGGACCTGGAGTCGTCAGGGATGGAGGAACCTTTCTGACAGCTTACAGATTACATACCCAGGAGTCATACGGAGACTCACAGACAAAACCAGGCCGCGATGGGCAGAGCCTTGGGCTCCCTGCTGCCCCCCAGCACGGCTGGGTTTGCTCTGCCAATGAGCTGAGCATTGCAGCAGCGCTGAGGAGGGCAGCAGCTAACAGCGAGCGGCTCTGGAAGCCGGAGCTGATGCTGACTCCTGCAGTCCTGCTTGCTCATCTCTCTGGCACTGGGTATTTATTGATTGGGGTGGGGAGCTCTAACCACCTGCCACAACTCCCTTTTTCTCCTACCAACAGAAACCAGGCGGCCATCCCAACAGCACCGCATCTCCCGCAAGAACAGAAACGTAACTGAGCCGGGCGCAGCGCTGGCTCCCCCGACAGAGGACTGGACAGGGAGCAGAGCAGAGCAAGCCAAGCAGCAGCACATGCAAACCTGGGGAGGAGGCTCCCAAGCGGCGCACCGACCCAGGTACCCAGCGCGTTGCTCTGCACTAGAAAATTAGTAAGAAGTGGGCAAGTACGGGGAAAAAGAAGCTGGGAGACAGACAGCGAATGTGATCGCAGCAGAACCAGCGGCTGGCGTTACACCTCTCTGGTTACTTGCTGTAAACTATTAAAGCAAGGCTAAATAACAAGGAGGGTGACTGAAAGCTGGATCAGACCTTCCTGCTCTGACGCTGCACCATGAGGGCCAGCACTGGTGCTGCGGGCAGATGAGATGGTATCAGCGTGATGCAGGAGGGCCCATTTTCTCCCCTATGTTCTGGAGCGCTGGGGAGAGACAAGGTTTGCAAAGCTCCCTCCCCTTCTGCTTCCACTGCAAGGGCAGGATTTGTCCTTCAGCGTGGGAGAAAGCAAAGACCTGTTTGAATAATTATTTTCAAGGCTCTTTGGTAATGCTGCATAATGTAAAAGAGGAAATAAAAGATTCTGCTTAACCTTCTTTTTAAAACTTTTTCTTCGGAAAATTGGAGGGAAAAGAAGTAATTGAAGACCCAAGGGAAAGTTTTCCTTCCAGCCTGAGCATTTTCAAAAGTGATCATAAAAATAACGGTGAGTTCTAAGCGAGCCTGCTTCAACCTGGAAAACGTACAAGTTTCATTCCAGCACTTTCCAAGGGGACACATCCAACTCCTCCCCAGCACGGCAGCAACGCACGCTGCTTAGCAGCAGAGAAGGGGTAAGACTGCCGAAGATTTCAGTCAGGCCCTCTGTGTTCTGCGCTGCAGGAAAGGTTTTACTCCACCAACCCACGGCAGAACTACTGTCGCCTCCCTGAGCACGGACGGCTGCTGTGGCCGTGCCCGTGGTACAGGACTCTGCCTTCAGCACATCAAGAGATGTGTCTGATCTACTTCTGGGTGCCGGAGATCAAGCTTGCCTTTTCCAGCTCTGGAAGATGCCGCCCAGCCCGTTTCCCTGCGGGACGGGCGGTAATTCTGTGCTCAGCTGTAAGGGAAGGTCTCAGGCAGAGAGAGGAAACCAGCAGCTTTTCTGGGGCATCTTCTTCCTCCTTAATGTAGAACACAGTGTCATTATTTTCATTTAATAAAGTGGAACAAACTTAAGATGCTTAAACGTTGATTAAAGGCTTTGATCTCTGGAAGCGCGATTAGTGTCCTTCTGTCGAGGAAAGTCACTTTGAGAATCTCTATGCTGATTCTGCATAATCCCCCAGTAATTCTGTGTCAGATATTGTTTACTGGAAGCACACGACAAGCCTTTTCTTCCCTTTTTCCCCCCATCCCAAACTGTTCTTGATCCAGTATCTTTGGGCAGCTTGTCCCGGCCCTGCTGTTCCTCCCCTTCCCCATCCCTCTGGCACAGGATGGGGAGGGATGGAGGCAACTGCCGCAAGCCCTGGCTGTGAGATGCGGAGAGCTGACCTCACAGCCCAGGGGCTGCAACAGCTCTGCAGCCTCTTAAAGCGGTGCAGGAAGACCTAGCAGAGAGCACTTAGGTTCAGGTCTGGGGTCTCTTCCTGACCGCGATGAAAAGCCAGGAGACTGTGCCTCAGTTTCCCCACCTGCAAAGCAAACGTGGTGCTGCTGCTCTGCAGCACAATCTGCGACCTGTGGCTCGGCTGTGCCGTACAAAAGACACCACAGTCACCCCACACGCGTGTAGTTGGGATGCGCACATCTAAACCACCTTCCTCTGAACATGCAACGGCCAGAAAATGTTGGGGAAGGAAAAACGAAACCAGGGAGAGGTTACACTAATGTCATCTTTGTTCACTTTAGGATTTGCATCGTACTCAAGACACCTCTGCAAACTCCTCTTCCGCCAAGACCCGGTCGCCAGTTTGCTGGAAGCTCCAGTTTGCTCTGGTACCAGCACGTCTCTGCGCAGGGTTTGGTGGGCTTTCAGAGCTGCCCAGGGGAGCGGCCACCGGCCCAGGGGAGCGGCCACCAGTTGAACTCCCCAGCACTGGCTCATGACGGAACGAACTGAAACGCACCGTGAAATGGCTGTGAGCAAACCCCACAACCACAGCAGCTGGGAAGAAGCCTCAACAGCAGTTCCCAGTGATTTTGCTTTTTGGGGAGGAAGGTGAAGCTTCAGTATATGCATTGTGGCCACGTTAATCCAGGAGATGGGTAACTAAACCCCTAAACCCGCCTGAAACAGAGCCCAAGCCAGAGCCCCGCAAGGCCTGACCCAGCTCATCAGTGGCATTCTGGGCTTTGAGGGCGTTTTCATCCAGTGAAAACATTTGCATCTGGGATCAAAGCAGCTTCATTTTGGTTTCCTAAGTGAAAACTGAGTTGGATAAAACATGCACAGAAAACTGTCCTTACACATCTGACAAAAGATAAAAACTAAATGAATTCGGAGATTTATATCACTGCAGCAAGCGCTCGTTGCACAGTGAACATCTGCGTTTATCGTTCCACACCACATCACAAAAAATATATTCCACTATTAATTTCAGATGAACGTTTTAAGAGTCCTTCAACAGAAAGTGAAGCCTCCATGTAGCCTCAGGTGAACGTGGAGTCACAGGGCTGATATTCTGTGTGTTCCACTGAAAGTTCTGAAAACAAACAGGGGAAAATGAAACCAAAAAGGGGGCTTAGAACTTTTTTTGGCAAATGGAAAAATCAAAAGGCTTCGCTTTGAATTCAGCAAAATACTTCACTGATGTGTAGCAGTAAGTAAATAAATGAACAGGTCCTTCTCACTCGTACGCAGCTTTAATAGGGTTTAACTTGCTGGAAAGGAATGTCCAACCCATGGATGACTTCACATTTGAGAAGCGATCCCTGCTGTTTGGAAACCCCTGCTGCAAAGCAGCTCCTCTGGGCTGGGGAGAGGCTGCCTTCCCTCACGCCATGCAGAGCACAACCCACGCCAGTGCAAACAGAAGTACGCCGGGACCATCAAACCTGCGCTTTTCTCTCCTACAAAAGTTCCAGCTGAAAAGCACCCCCACCACCCTGAGCAGCCAGCTGCCCTCTGGAAGCGCCTTTCTGCTGGTGAGAGAGGACCGGCCCCGGAGCGGGGGCACCGTGGGCACGTGCCCAAAGCGAGGAACGGCGCTAGGACGGAGGGGAAGGTGCGCGGTGACCTCCACGCTCTGCTCCTCAGAATAATGCGGGCAAACTTCTCTGGAGGAACGACGTCAACGGAGATAACGTGCCTCTGCCCGCCGCCGTGGCAGCCCAGGCTGATGGATACGCCTCTCTTTGTGTCTTCGCTGTTCTTAAGAGACTAATGAGAAAATTTTCCCGTGATTGCCTCACTTACACACGCGCTCGCTCTCTCTCCACACTGAGTAGCTAATGGTAAGAAGATTTAATAGCGTGATATCACTTTAATGTGAAGAGCATAAATAAAGCTCTTATAACTCTGTAATTACGTCTGCATTGCACCTATTAACCATTCATCTGCATACAAGGCTCTGCACAGTGACAGGGAGATTTCAAAGGTTTTTCCATGCTACAAACTAAAATCTTGGTCAGGCATGGGGGAAAAGGGAGGGAGGGAGAGGGAGGAAAGGAGGTTCAAAAGTCTGGCTCCAGACCTGCATATCTCTTGGTATCGAGTGCGTAATCCAGAAGCGATCCTGAGGTCACGATGCTACACTTCAAACCGCCTGGTGTCTGGCACTTTATTCTAGGAAATAAGAAATGAAGGGTCCCATCTATTCCCACGGTCCGTGGCAGGCGAGAGCGATCTCTCCGACACCAAAGCCTGGGCAATGCCATGCAGCAGCCTCGGTGCTGGGGAGCACGGCCAGCAAGGTCCGGTCTGCAGAGCGACTCGAGCTCGACAACAAGCTTTGCATCTTCACCAAAGCTCAGTCACTTAAAGGAAATAAGAGCAGCGCATATTTGATCGGTTTGACTCCGTGCGCGTTCAGGAGCACAAGTACTGCTGGTGCCCGCTGCCCCGCGCACATCACGTAGATCAGACAGGGCGAGGATAACCGGCACAGTGCTAACAGCTCTCCCGAAGTTTCTCTGTGGGTAAAGCTGAGCAGAGGAATGGTGTTTTCTTTGCTCAGGTCTCAATTTTCACACTGGTTTCATTCGGTGTCGGAGGGAAAAGCAGCCCCACAATGCTGACATTCTGGTTGCGCTGCATCGGCTTTAAAGATGACTTTTTGATGATGTCATATGTTATCACTTGCCAGGCAAAAATAATCATTCAAAATGAAGAACGGTGTAGAAACGAAAAAGTGAGATGCTGTATTTAAAGATACCAGCATTTTGACTTTGTCTGAACTTTGCTCTAGTTCTCCGCAACAACAAAATTCTGGGGAAATCAGGACAAATCTGGAAAACCCTTTCAGGTCACCAAGTGCTAAGCGACCGCGAGCCGTCGGAGCTCCTCCAAGCCGTCGGAGCTCCTCCGAGCCAGCTCCCTGGGTTTATTGTATTGAAAGGTTATTAAGGCTTGAATAGGAACCAGGCACCTGCAAGCCAAAGGGGAACATCGCAGCCTTTGGCCTTTCGGGATAACACCGCTGTGTAATGCAGAGCACGCTGCAGAACTCTCCTCCACGCTCCCTTCGGCAGGAAGAGGCTCTCCTCTTGCTGCTGGGAGGCTTACGCTGAGTTTCCTCCATGCAACAGCTGCTCACATCCACCGCTGCCGCAGGAAATTGCAGAGTGTAGTTAAGAAGAGGCTGTCGATGATTTGCGAGAGCTTATAACCCAGAGGATAATTCTGCCGTTCACCATACACCGTCTCTGAAACAGCTCCTGAGTCTCTTACCAATGTGCAAAACACCCCGTGACTGTGCAGGCTCGGCTGCTTCCCCGGCACCGCAGCACGGTCCTCACCGTGCCCAAACCCACCCGCAGTGAGACGAGGTTTAAGCCAGCACCTCTGGATCTGCAGGATTTCTGACCAGTTCTGGAGGCTGAAGCTCCAGTTAAACCAGTGTAAATGAGGATAACCCCACAGACCTCCCTAAAAAGAGAGACCAGAGAAAGTGATGAAACCCGAGATGTAGTGATGGAAGATACAGATGGTGATGTTTATGATTTTAATTTTAAAACCTTGGATTTGAAAGAGTAAGCAAAGCTAATGAGACTAAAACCCACACTAAAGCTGCAGCAAATACTGAATTACACCAAAGGTTGTGATGATTAGTAAACAATTAGGACCAATGTTCCATCTTAACTAGCAGCACCGAAGCTAGATGCAGCTAATTTCCAGCACCAGGAAAATGGGAGATGGAAAAAAATGGGATTCTAAGCACACAGCCAACAAAATTAAACTAAGAATTAATTTCATCCATTATAACTGATTGTTGTAAATTAAAACTAGAAGGAAATAATTGGTAGCATGTAGCTTTTAGTGTTTGATACAGTTTAGGGGAATTAGATTTTTTTATTAGGAACACTAAACTCATCTGCCGTGCTCTTGTCTCTTCAGCAATACGCGTGTTTCCTAATTACAGCATACAGCCTGTTGTCACAGTGGGGTTTGGGGCCCCGAGCGTTGCTTCATTAAGCCCTAAAGCCGTTCCTGCGATCGAGGTGGCTGAGCGGGGTCTGGAATGAGTTCCCCAGCCAGCTGGACAAGGGCGATGTTTTCTGGCCCCGGGGCAGCTGCAGAGCAGGATCACTAGTTCAGCTCTGCTCCCTCCAAGCTGGGGCCAGCGAGATACCTGCTCCACTGCTGGAGATGTTCAGCATCTCCAAGGATGGTCCAATACCCACGAAAGCGACTGCCTTTTGATTGCCTTGCGCCTAGAGAGGAGGGAGAGCTCCTTGAGCCGCGTTTTCTGCAGTGGCAAACACCGGCAAGCCGGGATAACGACGTTGGTCGGCTCTGATTGCTTCTGCTTGGTACCCACGGCCCTCCCAGAAGGTCTGTTCCTTGTGAGCTCAGCCTGCGTGGAGCAGGCAGAGCGTGGTGGTGAACCCACCCCGTTGAGCCCGCTTCTCTTTGCAAAAATCCTTTGGGTTTGATTCCTCCCTCAATAATTTACACCCCTGGAGTGGTGTAAGCAATGCTGGGCCAGAGCTCGCTCTCAGGCGATGCTGGCAGCACCGCCTCCCCCTTTCTGGGGCTGCTGCTTACTCTGCTCTGGTCCCTTCATGGTCCGCGTCCGTCAAGAAGTCAGCGTCGGGCCCAGGAAGCTTGTGGCTGCCCCCTGAAACAGCAGGTCTGGTAAAGCAGCGCCTGGCAGGAGCGCAGAACCGGCTCTCGCCACACGGCACCGGGCTCAGCTCCCCCCAGGGCTGCGGCTCCACTTTCTGGGTTTTAATCCGCATTCCTCTGTATTTTATGGGCACTTAAGAACTCTGAGAACGAAGGACCTAATGAGGAAAGAGCCTTAGGGGTTAAACTTCCTTCTTGCTCCCCATCTGAAGATATTTTCTCACAAGGTGAAAAGCAACAGAAAGACCCAGCTTTGTGCTGCAGCAGATTTTAGAGAGTGGCAGGAAATTAAGTTATATGTGAGCTTTTTTGGAGAGGTTATTTTTATGCATTTATTTAATTAATTCCTCTGGCTTATATAAGGGTAATAAGATTTTGCATGTCTGCAGCGCTCCCTTTCTCAAGAAACTCAAAAAAACATTTTGCAGAAGCAGAAATAGTCCTCGCAGCTGCCCCCGTGCAAAGCCAGAGCACGGTGACAGCCGCTCCACACCAACCAAGAGCCTGTGGTTCCTACCCAAGACCACGAGCAAAGGCCACCACCACCAATTAAAACGGCAGAGCGCAAAACTGAGGTTATTCCAGTTGGAAATGCGCCCTGGCACTGAGTTTTACACCTTGGGTTTTTTTTGCAGAGGGTGCTCTCGGGTGCTCGGCATGAGTTGGAGGAGCCCCTTTTCCACCGCTCATGAGAGGTGGCACCTTCGGGAAGGCAAAACCCTTCTTCTGCCAGAGCTGCCATCAGCAGAGCCGACCGAGAGGGAGGAGTGCCACCTACTGAACCATCCACACTTGGCTCACTTTGAACACTGCTGCGCAAACTAAAATAGAAACTTCTTGTTTTGTCGTTGAAAGTATAAAGGAAAGGGAAGAAACAGGGGGAGGGGGCGAAAGAGGCAACCTAAAAAAAGGAATTTGCTGAATGGCATTTTGTGCCAGCATCGTGTTTATAAATAGCCGAAGTGACACTGCTCTCTGCGTGATGAATTTCTGAATATTTGTGATCAGCAAAGAGCTCGAGCTGCAAATAACAATAAACGGGGGGAAATGTATATAAATAAAAGGCATTAGAAACCCTTTCTGTGTGGGATCAGCGTCACATCTTGAAGCGTCCATCAAAGGGACTCAATTAGCAGACACATTTTCTAATTACACGTTCTAATTTACCACAAATCTGGGTTTCTAATGAAGCCTTGATTACTGGTCCAGATGGTAAGGATCGGGCCTGACATTCTGCAGCACGCAGAAGCGCATCGCGAGTGCCGAGACGACCACTTGATGCGCAGGAACCCGCTCCGTCTCCTTGTTTGCCCAGAAACCTCCATCTTCCCCAGTTCCCCAGGAATTTTCCCCAGCAGCCCCTTTGCCCAAGGGCACCTGAGCGAGCAACTGGCGAAGGCAGGCGCGGGTAACTGCTGCCGCAGAACGGAACAGCAACGGAACCCCCTCCCCGGCCGGTCTCTCCATTGACGAGTAACATCTTCCCTTCACGACCCCGGTTTGCACGAGCAGGGACGGGGCACGGCGATTCTCTGAACGACCCGCAGGCGTTACTTTCATTACAGAAAATGCTCCCTGTAAACTTCCCGCGGGTATCACTTGGAGTTTTGAGTATTAATCACGCCAAACGAAACGAACGCGGTGCCGCAGGGTTTCTCTCCTGGCTGGCGGCTGGGACGCAGCTCCGAGGGAAGCAAAGCGCCGTTCCCAGGAGCAAACGGCTGGGGAGCAAGACCCCGATCTCCCGCGTGTCTCCAAAAGCGGACTGCGAGGAGCTGAGGCACAGGAGCTGACCACAAACCGTGCTTTAATCCCGGCTTCATGCTGTGGCCACGGATCTGAGCTCAGAAGCAGAGGGGCGGCTGCCACGTGCTCTACGAGGTCCTGGCTGTCAGGAACTCCTCCCTGCAGCGTGTGGTGCCAGTAGGAAACCCCCGGTTTTCCGGCTGAGTTGATACAAGCACAAAGAACAACTCCTGGCGGAAGATACCGCCTCGCTTCCCTTTTGCAATATAAATACCTGATGGATTCAATCGCTGTGCCATCCGCATGCCCCCAGCAAGATCAGGGCACCATCGCCACCTTCCAACCCGCTCTGAGAGCCTGTCTCTGCCCTGCAGATCTTTCAGTCTAAACAGACCTGACAAAGTGCTGGAGAAAGGCAGGACCCAAAGCCTGGAGAGAGCTCAGACAACCTGGCTGCGAGTGACAACAGCAAGAAAATCTATTTCCCTTCCATTCTCATGCAAAGCAAAGAAAATCTTTCCTTCTAGGGCTTTTTTGTTTTCCTTTCTTTTTCTTTAAGATGCTGTTACGGTACTAACTGAGCCTCGCTCCATTCTTCATGCCTGGATGGCTGGATGCTATCTTGGATCTAACTCCTGAATCCCATTAGCTTTTAAACTTGCTAAATCACAAATTTATCTCACAGCTCAAGCTCCCAGCACATCATCAGGGTGTGCAGACCCCTTTCAGGGCTCCATCCTCAGCGCTGGCCCCACGCTCCAGCTGCCCTTGGTTCACAGCCAGCACTGAGCCCCTGGACATCCCAGGGGTGTTCCCAAACCACCAACATTATACAGCTGTATGTATTCCGGGGTTTTAAATACTCCACAGACCTGTGACAAAGCCCCAGAGGAACAGACTGTGCCGACAGAAGAGCCATGCTGTTCTTTACAGATGAGTCCAGGCGGTCTGGATTGAGGCAAAAGCGAAAGACCCCTGCAAGACCCTTCCTCTAACGTCCTAACCACGCCAGGAGCCCTTTCGGCTTTTGGTACCATCTTTTAATAACACAGCCCTAAAAAGCACAGAAGCTCAGGGTAAGCTCGAACAGAATTAAACTGGAAGCGTGAATACCTGAACAGCCCTTTCACTGCTGAATCACCTTCTCTCGTTCTGCCGCAGCCCTGTGCATAAAGAGACAACTGACTCTGCAGGAACATGTGGTCTCATATTGCTGCTTGGCTTGAAGACAGCTCTGAGGGAAACCTGCCTCCAGCATCAGACCTAGCTGGACTAAACTAATATTAATAAAAAAAGTCAGCGTAGGAGTAATTTTAAACGTAAGCAGCTGGTCTAACACGGTCAGCAGGACTCCTGTGCTACCATCTTTCACTCCCCTCCAAGACAGGACACGTTTCTAAGGAAGGTGGATCCGGCTGTGCCTGTTTCTTTCTACAGCCTGCAAAGGGCTCAGGCTGGATGCTCAACTTCTGGGAGGCTTCAGTTAAGTGTCTGCTGCATAAAGCTTCAGAAAATAAAGGTCAAGGAAAAAGAACCTGCAAATGTTGTTGGGCATCGTGACTTCGAAACACATCGCAGGACTTCCTAGAGCCTTGGTTTAACATTCGCAAGCTCAGTGACGTTTATAGGCCTTTGTCAGCAAGGTCCTTCCCTTGACCTAACAATTGCTCCCTCTCCTCCCATAACCTGCAATCTAAGCTCTGTTCAGTGAGGCACTGCCAGTCAGACCGAGACTTCTGCCTCTTTGGAGGTGAAGAAATTATTGAATGCCCACTAACTGGAAATCCTACAAGCCCTCAGTAGATTAAAGAAGATTAATGTAGAAAGAAGAGATTGGACATTCACTCGCACTAATGCAGTGGCTGAGGTCTCCAAGTAGCCAGACTGCCCACTCTTAGATGTGGTGCAGTAGCTTTTAGAGAAGATTTTGATTTATTTATTTGTTTTTCAGCTAATGATTCCTATTTGAAGAGAAAAGAGTCCAATAAAAAGTAATATTAGCACAGGATAAGAGCAGCCAATTAGGCGGATGCCTAACACACTCCAGGCTGTCTTAGCGTGACTGAGATCAGTTTGATACCTCTCCCCTTGCCAGAGGATTTCAGAGAGCGGAAAGCTCTGGCTCGGGGTGCGCACCAAGCTCTGTCTTCACTTCTTTTAGCAGCAAAAGCCCAGCTGGTGCAAAGGACCACGGAGAACAAGTGATGCAGCAGGGCACAGCAGGACCACCCAGGGCAGGGTAGCTGGGGATGGCTGAAATGTGGCTGGACCACTTGAGGGACTGGAGTGCTGTAGGCGTCATCCTGCTCCCCTTCCAGCTTCCCAGATGGGATCTGGAGGCTGGCCTGAGCCCAAACTGAGTGATTAAGTGCCACTGACAAAAGAAACCCTACGTACAATATTGAACTTTATTTATTATCCTAATTACTTTTTATGCTGAGATGGAGTCGCTGCGGGGAAATACATCTCGGAGCAGGATCCAGCTATCCCAAGCGGTTAAAATTAGTACTCACAAACTCTAGGGGAAAAAGCACCTTGCAATGATATCCGCGAGGGTTTAGAGCTGGTGGGAGGTGCAGAGCAGAAGCAGAGGCCAGTACAAGGTAGGACAGGAGGAGAACATAGGTAGGAAGGACAGGAGAAGACAGTCAGATGGTGGGTCCTGGCTCTGGCTCTCTCCCCGCTGTGCCTGGGTTTCTTTTTCCACCCTTTCTCAGTCCATTGAAACTATAACGTTTATAGAACTCCCCGTGCTCTCTGCCCGGGCAGCTCTGGACGGGACACCAAAGATGGGATGCTCTCTGAGGAGCAGGATGGGTGGTGGGTGAGAGCGCGGCTGCTCCTCCATCCCCTGCTGCAGACACAGATCCCACCCACCACACCTTTGGTTCACTTCTGGCTCCGGTATTTCAGAGGAGAGGCCAACGCAAGTGCTAATTAGTGCCACTGTTGTGCGGCTTTTCATCTCCCAGGAGCTGGGCCGAGAACATAAACTGATTTTCCTTAGATCTTTCTCCAGCTGCTGACAGGGCTTGGATTTAAACCTAGGGAATTAGATTTGAAAAGCTCCATATCTCGTTAATAATCTGTTGAGCCATTAAGTGCACTCAGTAGAGATTTTACCACCATTTTTTTGCCGTTGTAGAAGAGAATTACACGACCTTCCTCCCAGCCAGGGGGGTAATGGTACAAGTGGCTTTTCCTGCAGTGAGCTAAGGAAACAGCCGTGTGTCCCCATGCCAAGGGCATCACTTAAAAAACAATTACTGGAGAGGAGATGAGAAACCTTTTTTATCTTTGGCCTTGATTGCATTTCAGAACTGATACCTTTCTCGTCCCATTGTTTCATTTACATATCAAAATAATTGCCTTCTAAATTCAACAGATTGCTGGAGTTCTGGAGGCGATTGCCTTTCAAAAGCTGGTCAAGACTTGCTGGATGAGACCCAGGCGTAGAGAACTCCACGATAAAGTACAGAAATACTTCAGCAAAGCCCACGATGAAGAAATATCTCTGTAGAGAAGCTGGGAGTGAAATGCGGATGTCATTACTATAGCGACACAAAACCCCACAATATCCTTTTCTTTTACATCACCCCAGATCAATAGTAAAAAAAAAAAAATCCCCCAAATCAAACTAGCTTTTATTTCTTTATTCTGGAATGAAAGTCTATTTTGATGTGCTTCAGTTTGGTTTGTCACAGTGAAGTGACTTCAGCGTTGCCTGCCCAGCTCATGAGACTTCTGGTTCACGGGGTTTGCATCTCCTTTTGCAGGTCACCATGGTGATCCCGTGACCCCGGTGTATCAAGAGCGTCACACAGCCTGCAAGCCAGAGGGCAGGGAGAGGGGCTTAAATCCCCTCTGGAGAATCATTTGGGACGTCCAGCACTTCACTTCAGCCCTTTTTGACTTTGTTCTTCACCTCTATTTTGTACAAAAATAGAAAATGTAGAAGGACAGGGAGAGAATGACTATGAAATACGGATAAAGTGTGAGAGTAGAGGGAGATAGGGACACTTTGCTACACCCACCACATCCCTACGATTTTGCAAGTTTTCCATAAACAAGGAGATTCACAAAAGCTGGAGCAATCGCAACAGCCTGAAACCCCGCAAGGATTAACCTTTTGATTTCTTGTGCAATAGTAGGAAAAGAAACACTTTTTGTCTGGAGTTTCAGAGTCCTTAATAAATCTTATATTAAGAAAAAAACCCACAACAAAAAACCCCAGAAATCATGTGCTACGTCTCATTTGCCCCAATGATAGCCTGTCTCCTTGAGATCTAATGGGAAACTTAATGACCCCCGAATTGTACTCCTGCACAAAGTGCTCCTGAAGGACCTGGGAAGTGTTCAGAAATGATGAAGCTCAGACAATCTTGGCCAAACCTCCTGACACGGATTACATTGAAGTCGTGAGGAAAGCACGGCTGAGAAGGCTTTGCTAACTCCAGCAAGGAACACAGTTAACCCTCGTGTGTCCTATCTGGGGTCATTCCTGATCCTGCAATGGTCCAAGTCAGCCAAACGCCGTGCATTTTCCTGATCAAGGCGGGATGTTCTCCCTTACGGGCTCATTTCAGAAAGGAGACAGAGATCCAAAATGTTGGTGCAAGCTGACAAAGCCTTGCAAGACAAGAAGTTGCCCAGGTGCTCTGTGAGTTCTAAGTCCCAAGGAGAAAGACACAAGTGCCAGTCTCCAGCTGACGCTGACCAGGTCTATCAACTCAGGACAGTCCCTACTCTTTCATGGCCCAAGTTGTCCCTTCAATAACATGGAAATAACGTCCTCCTCTGTAAAATGTTTTGAGGCTTAAGCACAAGAAGAATTTACTAAGGGGGAAAGACCTTACGAAGAGAGGAAAGGAAGGTCTAGGAGATCTCCAGTTTCCAGAAGACAGCACTTCCTCACCTACGGCTTCTCTCCGTAGTTTTATCCATTTCTATTCTCTGACTCCAAGGGGAGTCTGGACACCGAGCTCAGATAGAAGTGTCCACACCACAGACATCTGGTGACAGCTCCTGCCTGAGCACAGGCACCCTTCCACCCATAGCCCGTGGCTGCCAGAGACATTCTGAGCCGAGGATGAGTTCAAGCTTAGGCCTAACACAGACTACAGATATATTAATCTCTGCGCCTTTTAGTCCTAAAGGAAGACAAAGTAATAATAGTTTGTATCTTCTGAGGCCGCTGAGGAAACACCCCTGGTCCTGTAGACGAAATGCGCAGACTTTACTGATCATCTCAAGAGAAAATTGTGAGAAATCGCCTATTCTCCAGCCTGCTGCATACCACAGGCTTCTAAAGTTCAGCAGCTAATAAAATCATATTGTATTGTCTTGCTTGTTTAGTAAGTTGCTGTTGTGCCAGATCTCTGTGGACTTACAGAAGTCAGTAATAGATCTTGCCCAAATAATTGTATCACCATCAGCATAAATTCAAATAAAATGTTTTATCTATTTTCCCTTCCAGGAAAAAAACAAAACAGAACCAGAAGAGAGCTACAACCCACACGACAGACCCTGCGATAGCAGAAGTTCAGCTAATACACACGCACTCGCTTCTTCCTCTCTCCAGTTGTTGCAGCTGTGGGACTGTCAAGGAGAGAGATGACCCAAGTGACAGATTCTCCTGATAGCAGACGCTCTTGTAATAAAACGAAGGAAAAAGAAATAAATCTCTCTATCCATTTTTAAAACTGTTTCCCCTCCCTCTCCACGAGCTGTGCGAGACAAATGGAAGCTAGGGCATATCCTCACTCAAAGGGTCTTCACGCCAGCGTTACCATACATCGCTGCCCACCAGTGCCACTCGCAGCCCTGCGGCAGGGCGAGGCAGTAAGGGATGTTGCCTCTGCCTGTCCCTGTGCTGGGACCCACTGCGCCCTCACACCTCACCCCAGCAGTCTTCAGCTGGTAAAAAATACGGTTTCTCCCACCAGCAGCAACGCCCATGTGATGGAACTGAGCTCTGCTCGAGCTGTAAGGTTCTCCTCCACTAAAGGAATCACATCCTACAAGCTCCTTGCCGCAGTCCCAGAATCCAGCTGGAATGGCATCAGAGATTTTCCACCTATAGACTCCAAACATACATCAGTCCCAAAGCTACACCTTGAATGCGCAACCTACCACACAAAACAAGATAAACCGAATAATGCCAAGAGGAGCTTCTGCTCTGCGCTGCTGGTTGTGAATGCTCTTCGTGGGACCAAAGGACAACGCTCCGTAGTCTGTATGGCAGCTCCTTTGTGGGGAACCTTGTCGACTGTACAGCTGCAGGTGACTGCGATATGACCTGATTTTCTCTTTCTTCCTTAATTGCTGGCTTCTAAGAGGTGGTTGAATGCATTTATTGTATAAATCGTCTGTTGTGGCCTAAACCAATACTACGTGCTTTCAGATCTCTCATTAGAAAAAAACCCAACACCTTCTGGTGAATCTTGTGGACAGTGTAAGAACTCCCTCACCTTGTTTCCAAGCGACTAATGACACACACATTGCCACACGGCACGTTTTTCCAGAAAGCCACTGCTACTGGCGTCTCCTGTCGAAAAAGAAAAAACCAGCTCTCCCATGGAGAAGCGGACTGGCTTTTCTCCTTGGTAAGCAGAGCACCACCAGTGAAAGAGCAGTAAGTGGCAGAGCTGAATATAAATAGCCCCCGCTAAGACGGAGGCAGTAGCTTTCCTTCCAGCTGTCACACAGCCAAGCCAATTGCATTTGAAGAACCCGGGACTACATATGTTATAATTTGATGGAAAATAATACTGTGACCTATTACAGACAGGAAAGCTGAAGGTCTTGAAGGTCACCAAATAAATGTGAGGCAGAGCGATGGATATAATCATTTAAGACCCAAAAATGAAAGTAATGGATGAACACAGGATTTCAATTATCCTTAGATAATCCCAATTACTTTAAAAAGATAGCTGACCTACTAAAAACTGCCTGGTCTCTACTCTCGCGTTTGCTGGCCAATTCAGATAATGACTATTTGATCCCGTTCTTCTTCCTTCATGGAACAGTAAAATCGTTAATAGCAGTGAAGGGTTTCTTTTTGAGCTGAACTTCCAGTAACCTGCCGTTCAACATCTCCCCGTGTTAAATTCAGTTGTTACAGCACTGACATTTGTAACGTGGTAAGTTAAGCTTCTGCTGGTGGCATTTTCCCTGAGAACAAGCAGGGTCGTTTACAGCATGGGCTGAAGGAAACAGCTGGATGTCTGGCTTCGGGACTAACTTGTGTATTAATTTTCTATCATCTCATCAGCTTTTTTAAAATTAACCTTGTACAATCTCAGAGAAGGAGGAGAGGGAAAAGTGTTTAATTGCATGACTAATGAACACAAGGGGTACGGCCAGGATCTGCTCCCCTGCTGGGTTACACACCAATTCTGGAGCTCAGTGTAATTCTTACGTTATTGCTATAATTCGTGTTAAGATACAGGAGTTCTACTCGCGTACTAAAATCCTGCTGTGCCAGGCAAGGTGCCACCGTATGACAGAAGGATCATCTGCCATCTAAGAGGCGGAGGGTGGCTTTACTGTACTCATATTGCTTGCTTGAAAGCTAAACACCTGATCTCCTCCAGCGAACGCGGCTCTGCTGCCGGTACAGGCAGAGCGGCGTGTCCGGAGGGCGACTGACCGTGCCGAAACCCAACACTGATCCCGGGTGCAGGGAGGCACCAGCACCATGCATTAGAGCACCTAACGAGCATCCTTCAGAGGAGCAGACCATACAGCCAAGCAACAAGGTGGACAAAACGGTGGAGAAAGCAAATATTCACGGCTAGACAGGGAGCCAAAACTACAGGTGGCTGGATTTATTCCACCGGCGCTGACGTTTGGAGCACAGTCGCCCGGTGTGCCCTTTGCAGCCCGTGGATACAGGCAGCTCTTGGCAGAGGGCGACTCCGATCAGGGGATTGCCAGGCTGACCCTGTCTCTGGAGGCGTCCCCCCATTAAACGCCTAACACTGCATCTGATGAACGACCACGCAGCGAACTCCTTCTTGCAGCTGGGCAGAACCCACAGGGATTAAGCTGCTGTATCCGACCTAACCATTGCAGACCGCCATGCAAAGGTACCTCCCTGGGGACACACAGACAGTGCAACTGAGGCCACTCATGCCCTTGTTCAACAGTCTGTGTCTGAAAGCAGTGGTGTGAATCTCCTCCTTTACGTGCCCAGTTCTTTCCACCCTCTGAAGGGAACCCAAGACCCCATGGAGGCTCGGTCCACTGTAGACATTCACACTGCTGATCTCTCACCTCAGTGGAAGTGAACCCTCGCCACACAAGGTGCTAAATCCCAAATTAAATTCTATAAGCTCTTCCCCAACCTTGCCTAAACTCTCATAGCAGTTTAACCTCCATCAGCAACGTTCTCCCGATGTCACATCACCGGTTGAGTACGCACACAACCATGAAATGAGAGCAACATCCAAACATCCTGAGAGCCCCGCAGCCGCAAAAGCTGGCATTTCTGCCTGTGGGTTTGACCCTCCCTCTACATTGCCCCCTGAGCTCAAGAGCACAAACAGGAGACCACCCAAAACTCAAGGGCACTGACAGCATTTCTCTATTGGAACTGTGTCCGTCCAGGGCCCTGTAAGTTAGACCGAGTCCATACGGGCGAGCCAGGCTTAGCTGTGCTGGAAGCCGCGTTCAGAAGTATTCCAGCCGCTCTGCATTCCCCGGGCACGCAGGGAGCACGCACCTGCGCCGCAGCATCCTACATTAGATCACATCAAACCTTTAGGAGCGAGAAGATGCGATGCACCTGCAGATGACTCCCAGCTACGCTGCAGCTACATCTGCTGCGGTGCTAAACGTCCCGACAATTTGCTAACAGACGATTGATTCAAGCAGTTTACAGAGTCAAGGGAGATGTATGGAGACAAGATGCGACTTTGCTGACTTTATTCATCACTCCTAATTGCTACGCAAACGATGGGTGGAAAAAGATCCTCAATATTCCTGCTCTCTCATGAGCAAGTGGTTACTGAAGTTACAGATTTTATTTGCTGAGGGAAGGGGAGGTGGTGAGAGGTGAAGACCCAAGTTTAAGGGAACGCTGAGGCTGGAATATTGTTACTGTCTGCTGTCAGTGCTGGAAGCCCAGCGCTAAAGCTCACAGTCAAGCCAGAGGTGGCACTAGGCACGTCAGTTTTCAGTGAGAGCATAAAAAAAGGCTCTCCAGAGCGAAATAAATTATTTTACAAATACCAAGAAGTTCCTGCATCTTGCCACTTATACGAAGACGTGGATTAACGCAATTGCATTGTTCCTAATCGCTGTACGTGCATGCCTAATGAGACGGCTGACAAGCGTTTCAATTAGAGACAGAGCCCCAGAGTTTGCTTTGCCCTCGACTCAGGATACCCCACTTACCCATGATTTGAGGGGAAACAGGCTGTGAATCAAAGATCTAACCCGACCGGCTGTATGACTCTGCTATGGCTTTCCCAGGTGGCCCACATCAGCCACAAGGGTTTGAACCGGGTCTATACCCAGACCAGACCAACAATGCTCACACGGAGCCACAGAACAGACATGTGTTACTGGATTAAGTAAACAAGCACCAAAAAGAAAGTCTCACTCGCATTAAAATCACATAAAACGGAACATTACAGCAGATCCTTCTTGAGTTACCAGCAAAGGTCTGAACCTTTGCCCATCAGGGTTGCTGCTAGAACAAAAGCTAGCGTTACCATTTCCAGTAAGGCAAGGAAAGCTGTCATGTGTGACGAACCTTCTGCGAGAAGAGGGGGAAGACTTCTAGTACCTGAGCTCATCTTCCCTGCAAATTAAATGGAATAATTAGAAGCCACCAAAACAAGTGGCTTGCTCTCCTCACAGCACAGCAGGTTTGAACAGGGACCTTCTGCAGCACTCCGTTTCATCCTGGCACCTGAGGATGTCGACCACCCCTGCAAAGCAGCTGCTGGGTTCAAGCCCACCCAGAGAGCACCCAGTTACCAAATCCAAAGCACAAACGCACTCTGATGTTGAAAGCAAGTCACGCTTTAATTAACCAGTTCTAATTATACTACAAATTGTTCTAAAATTGCTTGTAATAATTTAAAAACCAAAACACAAGTACATGCTCTCAGTTGCTGAGTCTGCGAGCATCTGGTGCCCTTTGAAGATGATGAACAGCACCATTTCCTTCTCATCGTCTCTTTACTAAGTACAGGACCTCTTCCAGGCTTGTATTGGTTAATATTAATAGAGGAGTTCTGTGTTAATTGACAAAGAAAAAGAGGAATGAAATTAGACTTGTAAGAAAATGATTCTCAATGCTTCCATGGCAATATCTTCTACATGGCCGCATGCATTAAGTTACAAATAATTTTATTTAGCAACCCATCCTAGGAAGTATTAAGTCCACTGACTCCGCAAATACCTCCTGAATCCACCTGAAGAGCTGCCGGGATTTATGACGTGGACCCTGTAACATTTGTTTTGGTACAACTCCAGGTAATTCAGTGGTAACTCTCTTCCCTTTTCACGCCTCAGACAAGACAGCTCATGGATTTTCCCTGCGTTCCTCCATCAAGATCAAGTACATACGAACAGCAAGAGGTGGCTTCGGCTGTTCCTAACGTCATAACACAACGACGCAGTGAAACAACACTGGGAAAGGAGCAGGAAAAGTGGTACAGCAGAGATGTGCCTAAGACTTGAGATGCCAAGGACAGTGGGTAGAGGGAGCGATCAGCTTTCCATCAAGGAAAAAACCATGCCTGGGCCCATAAATTGGTCAGGGTGGGAACTAACAGCACTACAGAGGTACCCGAGAGATCACCTTGCGGGAAAGCAGCAGATTAAGAGAACAGGGCTAACAGTGCAGTTGTGTGCGGGGTGGCACAGCTCAGATGGCAGGACTGGCCGGCTGGACACAAGACGCTGGCAGAGCTCTGGGGAAGGCATAACAGCCCCATTCCCAAAATACGCTGCCAACCCCACCCGGGGGGCAGCTCACCTGGCTGCTATCCCTCACGTGCTGTTCCCAGTTCAGTTATGGGGTGGCTTTTGGCAGACGCGCAGATCACAGCTTGACAGCCCACCCCTGCTCACATGAAAACCCCTCGGGCACTGCTGCCCCTCCTCCCCCCCCACTGCACATGTGGGAGGGGAGGACACACGTGTGAGCACACGCCAGCTTGGATAAGACGACAAACTCTTCACGACACCCTGGAGCCAGTCCCCGAGGGTCCTTCTCCCAGGCTGCCCGGTAGCTGAGCTGATGCTGCATTTCACAGTAACAGCCCATTTTCACTTCTCAGCCTTTCGGTGCTTTCTGGGGGTAGGTCACTCTTATCCGCGGAGCCAAACACCCCACAGACAGCCCCAGAGGTCATAGCTAGAGGCTCAACCCCTATCAGTCAGCAGGGCAGGCAGGGCAAAGAGCAACAGGGCACCCACTCTGAGCTGGGAGAAGGTGCAAGACTGTCCTTGACATGTCCATCCACATCTTTTCCGAGGAGGAGGGGGAGGAATCCCAGCTGGAAGGACTCTGTTGATTTTACTGTCTTTTGGGTGACCTTTGGAAAGTGCACTATTCGCTTCATATTTTTACAGAGCAATTAAATGGGAGGAAACATGAGTCTTTCACAGCTCACTGACCTCAGGAAGCGCTTCCCATCAGAGCTGTCAGGAGACACATCGTTCTCACCGGCCCATTCCACCGCGTTTAAGGAGATATTGAAACGTCTTTTTTTTTACATTTCATATAGAACCATCTCAGAGCTGGTTCTTCCTTTGTCTCCAGATCCCACTGGTCACACACACTCTGTAAACAAATTCACCTTTGAGATTTTTGTTTAGAGTACTTAAACCTAAGACAGGTAGTAAACATCACAATGCTCTGAGGGGGCAGAGTATTCTCAGATCCTGGAGAAACACTCTCATCCTGTAGCCCTGTCCTTAACTCTGCAATGAAGCACAAACTTTTCATAAAGTCCATCTGCTCTTCCCCCTCAAACCTCTCCTGAGTTGGACATCCCTCCACCCAAGGAAAAGAAGGAAGGACTGGTAGCAATTTCACCTAAGGCACGCAGAGCTCTTCAGGTGCAAGCTGCTCCTCTGCTGACTCTTGGTTGCCTTTGCTTTCACCGTGACCAACAAAATAAGTCAAGTCCCCTGACAACAATCTAATCTTATTTCTGGATGCATCAACTCAAGCGCTCTCTCTTTTGCAGAAGAATGTTTCTTCCCAGAAAAAGCAATTTTATTTTGGTGGCTGTATCAAGCTGTTGCGTCTGATATTAGTGCTGAGCTTCTCAGGAACTTTTTCAGCTAGAACATTTCTGTTCTGGCAGATTATATCAGAGAAGGGAAAATATGATGCCTAGATGCCCGTACCTTGGCTATTATGAACAAAGACACAGCTATAGAAAGGAAACACAAAGCAAAGGTGCAAGCAAACAAACCATACAGCAATATGCCATGGGTTTTGTGGAAGGGACAGATAAAAAGTCTCCTGACACCACAGAGGCCAGGGCACAGTCTCTTGATCCACCCTTCCTCTTGTGGTGGTGTTTTTTGTGGTTTTTTTTTCCCCCCTTGAGCTAGCAATACATTTTCCAGTCAGCCAGCAGTGTGCCTGCATTATGGAGAATAAGATGGTTGGACAGAGAGAACGTGGCATCAATGGTAAGGAGGCAGGGGCCAGAAACTCAGCAAAAGGCAGAAATTACTTGAAAACCTAAGGGGAGGGAAGGCAGTGACAGCAATTCCTGTCTGTTAAACACAATCAATGGCCTGTTGGTATCAATCACCTCTGAGCTCTGTGCACTGACTGATGATTCCTCCCCGTCTGCAGCAAAGATAAATGGGAACGAGCAGGGAAGGGCTTGGCCGCTCTGCAGGAGGCAGAGGAGGGCTGGGAGAAATCAAAGCACCACTGCTCCGAGATGGCTCGTGAGACTGAGACATCATTTATTAGATACTTTCCTAATTAATTTTTTAGAAATAATATAGACGATTGCTGGCAAGAGACTATTTGTCAAAAAGGATCCCCTTTTGCGGGAACAAACCCATTTCAGTGACAGCTCCAGGCTGAGCATTTCCGGAGGTCCGGGAAGAGCTCTGATCCAGGCTCCCTCCCAGCCCTGTCCTGGCCCTTTCCCAGGAGCAGTCACAGTCCAGGCTGAAAACCTCTCGCTTGCACGAGAACTCCCACAGCAAGAGCTTATAGCGTATGCCAGAACGAGACACCTAAACCTCACTTAGTCGTGTGTCATTTCATATTGAAAAATACGTTTTCATCAGTGCACGGTTGAACCTGAAGTTATCAGGCAAGCGAACACACCTGCTTGTTTACTCAAAAAAACCCCACACAAATCCCAAACCAAGACCAGATCTCCAATTCAAAGACATTAAAGAAAGCTTCAGAGGACTTTGTTTTCCTAAAAGTGCAAAACAAGGAAAAAAAAATATTCCTTCCCTTCCTCCTTTATCCACACTCTTTGATTTATCTGAGTTTACGGTGACAGTCAGGAATGCCCCCAGAGGTACCTACACATCAAATGAATCAGAACGTAAAGTAAAAGACAATGTTCTTGCTTGAATTCTACTGTGGGACCCTGGTTCAAATCCTCTTTTTTCTGGGCCAAATAAATTCCCAATGCTAGAGCCCCAGGGACTCAAAGACCACAGTTTCCCTGTGTTACCTGATACGAAAGCATGGATCTCCAGATCAGACTCAGACCTGTCCTGGCTGAGGTTCTCAGCAAACCTTCCCTCCAGGGTTTAGGTGCTTGATTAGCACAAGCAGGAGCTAATTGCTCTGCGTCCGATTTGAAGTCTTCAACAATTTCTTGAAGGTGAATTTCTACCCTTGCCTATCTAAGGCAAAATACTAAACCCCTTTTCTCCTGGAGACAAATGCAGAGGTGCCTGTTCAACAGGGATCAGAATGAGCCAAGCTGTGGTTTGAAGGAAGTAAAATTAAGACTCTGTCCCCTCGTCAGTGCGAAATCTCATTGCGGCTCCGACTTGATCACTTGAGGCCGTACTTCCCCCCCCCAGGGCTGACGTCTGAAAGACTTTACAGCTAAATTGCTGGTAACAAACGAGAAGGAGGTCTGTGAGATGGCTAAACACAAGAACGATGGAGCCTGGGAAAGAATTTACCTTCCACCATGACATAACATCTGGAGTTCAAATCAATGGCTAGAAAGAGAAATACAGAGATCTACAGTGAATAAAACAAACAAATCCAGGATAATTCTTCCTAATCGCTCCAGAGTGAGCAGGTCTGATTGCAGGTGTATCTCCACTGAAATGCACGTGCTGGCCCTTGCTGCTGACAGCCCCCGGCACGGCTGCCTCCGCACCGCTGCGGATGGATGGATCCGAGAGAGGGAACAGCCTCACAGCTCCCTTTGGTAAAGAAATCCGCCATTTGTTACATAAAGTTTCCCTTGCGCCAAAGCAGAATTGGAGAAGAGTCAACAGCATCTACGTGGGCAGAGGGAACGGTCAGGCTGGGACAGACCCACAAGCAATCCCAGTCCCCCAGCTCGGCCCCACCACAGCCCGCTGAGCAGAGACATCCCGGCGGACAGCCCCCTGTCCCACGCACCCAGCAGCTAAAAGTCCCTTTGAATTCCTCTGTCCTGTTGCTCCCACACCACCATCCAGCCACCGCCTCTCCCCCAGTGGCCACACTGGTTTATGAATTAAGCATTGCAACTGCAGCTTGCTGCCCTGCTGGAACAGATCCCAGACCTTCAGAAGCTGTGTCACTTCTGGGGATGCCACAGGACGATGACTGACATTTAACAATTTTCTCCGAGGAAAATTGCCTGTTCCTCCCCAGAATGAGCCTACAATTTTTTCAAAGCTGAGGCCACATAGTTCAGGTGTTTTGATTCAGAAGCGAGGACAAAATTGTTTACTCTGCAGTGGAGAAGCGGAGCATGGCAGAAGATGCTCTGATGACAGGTTGTCCCTTTTGCAACAGAGGTTATAACTTGTTTTTAATCAGTGTTTGCCCCCTTTTCTTGTTTCATTTTTAGCTGCTCAAGGCAAAAGCTAAAGTCAATTTACTGTACATACAGAACCCCGGTGTTTCAGTGCTGCGCAGGGTAACGGACGGGAAAGGTCTCCGGCAGCGACAAAAGGTGGTGGCAGAGAGGATTACCAGTAACAGCAGCTTGCACAGGGTTAACGAGTAGACGTGAGTGCTGGGTCTCACATCCAGCATTGGAAAGGGCCATGGCAAGGACTGCACAAAGGTTTTTATGCATTAAGACAAAGTCTGGGATTTGACCAAGGCTCTTCACGTGAGTAATGGGAAACTGCAGGGAGCTGGAGGCAAGCACTCACCTATCACACTCCATCTCCAAATCTTTGCCAAGTTGTTGGAAACATTTCAATGTGCTTTCAGTGATAAAAGCTTCAGGAGTTGGTTTTGAATCTCCCGTGGCTCTTTGGTCAACTGGAAGCAGGACTTTGTTCTGTGGATTCTCAATGTAGCCCCAAATTTCTCCATGTGTTCCACATCCCTCCAGGGAACTCCTCTCCCTGCACTGGAGACCTTGGTATTTCCTTGGAACAGAGCAGTGCCACGACTACAATTATCTGCAGCTAACTGAGTTATGGGAAGGCGTCTGTTCCAAAGATCCCAGTTAACCCCCACTAACCCTACAGCAACCAGACCCTGAGGAGTCAGATCCTGCACCCAGTTATCGGATGGTGCTGGTGGGGAGGGATCACACGGAGCAGCAGACTGATCTTCTGAGACCTCTGAAGCAGCTGGACATCATATTTACTCCCCTGTGGTCCCTCCCGTACATGGGCAGCCATGGGGAAGGCCTTTTCTTGCCTGCATCCCTCTCCTTTGTAAGAGGCGCGTAGGAGCTGCCGCAGCACGCGCGCTCTGCTGCTGCTGCGGAGTTTGCTGCCAGCAGCCCGCTGCTCCCAGCAAAGCCTGACGTGCCACAGCAAGGCGTCCACAGGTCTGCAGAAACAAGGGGGCTCTGAAGTCCCTGGGAGCTGCTTACATTCAAAAGCTTTCATAGAATTAAAAGGAAAAAAAACAGGAAAAGAAAACCAGGAAAAAAGAAAAAAGGAACAAACATGTGCTCAATGCCTCCTTCGTTGAATTCCCCCACCTCTGCAACAGATTTTGGCCTTTCTCTGGTTGCAGCTTACTGAACGCTTTCCTGCCAAGTGCTCGGTCCTGGATTTCAGCCTCCAGACTTGCCTTTCCCATGTCTCCTCTACCTGCTTGGAAGGGTCCCAGGAGCCCAGGGTCCACTTTGCCACTGGCCACCAGCTCGATGCACGAGCCTCCTGCAACAGCACCCTGGGCTGCTCCCAGGCCCCGCAGCCAGGTGAGCTCTCCTGGACTGAGACAGGCCAGGGGAGAAACAGGGATGCACAGAGGGATGGAGGAGGCAGGAGGTCCTTGGGACAGACCGCAGCAAGTCCACCCAAAGTTGATAGGGAGACAGTGGACCAGTGCGAGCTGGAGAGCAACGTGCCCACGTTTGAGCATGGTGAGAAGCCAGCGAGCAGGTTCCCATCCCTCCTGCTGCCTGGAGAACTGGCCCCGCGGGAGCCTATGGAGCAGCTATTTATACCAGCCCAGGTGGGAGGAGATGAAGGTACTTCAGAGCTGTGTGTGAGAAGAACAGCTGCAGCTTCCCTCATCTTTTTCCCTTTCTCCACAGATTTATCCAGCATCCTGCAAGCCACTCCTGCAGCGCCACCCTCCCCTTGCTAACAGCCCCTGCATAACTGCAGACGAGCTCCCCAGCACGACCCCCTTCCCCAGCCCTTAGCTAAACACCCACTACATACACCTGCTCTCTTACTCTCCTTTTATTTTTCAATATTTGCCCGCATTTTCTCCTTTTCCCCTCTGCTCACACAACACAGAATCCACAAAACCAACCAGCAGCGGCTGCAAAGCCACCGAAGCGTCTGCTGTGTTTTAATTTTATCATTTAAATCATCTCAGTCAATGGGAATTTCCTACCTCTCCTTCTCTCACCAACACATCCCGTTCTTATTTTAAGTAAGTTTGTAGTGCTGGAGCCTCTGCCAGCAGCAGTGAAATTGGAGGAATGTAGCCAGTTTGCACCCGTGATGAATTTGGCCTCATACACAAATCAGGCGCTTCAGCATCACGGTCGTGGCACAGCATTAAGTGGTTGGGAGGAGGATGAAGCTGCACCTCAGCTGAACTCGCCATTCTCCAGCTTTCTACACTATCTTCTGCTCTTCCCTTCCTTGCCATAAGTGCTGGCAAATTTTGCCCAGCTCATGTCCAAGCTCCCCGCCTGCTCCCAAGCTCCTGCATGTCTCTCTCTGTCTCAGTCCCCACAGCCACCAGGGCTGGAAGGAGCTGCTGGAGCTGCGAATTGCGAGATGCTGCAGTGCCATCTTCAGACAGGAGGGCAGCAACCGCAGACGGGACGTTCTGAAGTCCTGACGGGAGGGGAGAAGGAACCAAACCCAAAGCCCACCCAGAGGAGGTCTCTGCAGAGGGAACGCAGAGCCTGGGGGCTCGGCACACGCCTGCAGCTGCAGTGGCAGGACTCACCGCACAGCTCCTGCCATCTCCGGGTGGACGCAGGCTGAGGAACCTCCGCGCAGCCCGAGGAGGGCTGAACCGCTTTCACTCCGTGCTAAAGCTTGGCGATTCTGAGAGTCAACTGTATTCAACAGCTCAGAGGTTTTATGAAAGGCAAAACCAGACTCTCTCTCTCTCTCCATGATTTGATATGCTGGAACATTGTAATGCACGTTTTAACACCTCCATCCTCTCTCTCTCCCTTCCAGCAAGCTGAGTAACATTATTTTATCCTAATGGCTTATTCCACAGCAGCAAATAAAACAGGCCAGAGACCTCTCTCCCTCTGCCCTGTCATCCCGCAGCACTGCCCAGCCTCTGCCCACACAGCCTTCCACCACCCCATCGGCCACGCTGCCATGGGACCAGCCTCCGCTGCCTCCTGAGCTGGGCTTTGCCATTTTGGGCAGGACATAAGCAACGGCAGGGAGCAACGAAGGCATTTAGAGAACTGGGGACAAGTGCTTGGGTCTCCCCTCTGTTTAACTCAGTAGCACGTTAGTAACCACCACCAGCAGCGGACTGACTCCACAGGTAAGTAGTGCACGGAGCTCCTCAGAGCATGAATGGGGTGGGGTTTGGTGCTACCAGTTTCAGACACCGAGCCTCTGAAAATCAGGCCTTTCAGAAGTCCTTTCTAGTAACACTAGCTATTTGGGCCAATTTTTAGTAATTGTAGTAATTTTGGCCTGCTCGCACACGTCACTGCTGTCGTAAGTCTCTTTGGAGTGTAGCAGACAACAGCTCAGCCCACACCGCAAAGCTTTAGAGAAGAACAAAGCCAGCACCCCTCAGGATTTCACTGGGATGCTAAAACTTATCCCCCATCTTCCATCAAGGAACCTCTCCTCCACAGCCCCCCAGCAAAAACGCGTGCTACGAAACACACCTGAGGACAGGGGCTTTCCTGAGCTCAGGAAGGGATTTATGTGAAGGCTATGGGAAGTGGGGCTGTTTTTCAGCAGTAGTCACAAATGCTGGATCCTCCTGGAAAGGAGATCATGCCTGGTTTCAGGCTTTTTAAAGTTTTACTTTTAAGACTGAGCTAGGTAACATGCTTCTCTCCGTAGTTAATGGAGAGAAATAAGGATGGCTAGAGGGCAATTCTTCTGACCTGTTGTTACACTTGTCTTAACACAGAGGAGCAGCCCCTGAGGAGACGCTTGTCTTGCCTAGGATGACCCGTGCAAGCTCTGAAGTCCAACTTGTCAACAAATCTCATGTGAAGTGCTAACCTGATGGGAGGTGGCTACCCAAGCACGTTGCCTTGCTCTGTACACCACACGCAGGGCTGGTCAATGGGACTGTCCTCCCCACCCCACCAAGAACCATCCACCCCTTTGCCAGGCTGGTTTCCTGGTAATTCAGCGAGCTGAAACTGCTCTGGATGGAAAGCTTGTGCCAGAAGGAAACGTGTCAGCAGGGTGGGACAACAGCACCCATCATCACATCAGCTTAGACTTGCACAGACAGAGCTCAGGCTGGGAAACTTGCCCGGTATCAGCCAGACCATCAATTGCAGGTCTAAGACTTGACCTTCCTTTGCTCCACAAACCTGACTGCAAAGCCAAGCTGTTTGGTAACAGAGAGCCACCCTCAGAAAGCTTCCAGTCAGTACTGAAGCCAGTTTGCTGCATTCCCAGTTTGGCAGGGAAGGTATTGTGCAGGAAGAAGCTGGATCTTCGAGTTACACGTAACTCAAAGCCCTTCACCCCGTCCCCTGAGCCAGCTCCAACACCCAGACCCCTTCGAGAGCTCTTTAGCAAAGAACAGTCCCACTCATCATCTGTACGCTCAGGTGTGCACCCCCGCTGCAGACACGTCTCCCACCAGTGCCCCCAGCCTCAGTAAACACCCCAAAGGTACATACACACAAAGCTTGCTCACGGTTGCGTTGCGACGGATATAGAACTGTCCCAGCTCTGGCAAACGTGAGTAACGAAGAAACAACGTCAGGTATCGGACTGTGGAAACAGCCCACCTCCCCAAACCACCACGGCAACTTCCAACCGCCTTAATTGCTTCCTATCTTAACACCAAGGAAGAAAACCTTCGTGATCTTCTACCGCTTTCTTATTAACACTCATTAACCCAAAAATAAAATGCAGACAAGCACAGTTTTGTGTGTGTCTATGTGCAGCTTGCATTGTACCTGTGATCCCGGGCTACTCCTTCAGCAGCTGGCAGGAGGCTGCAAGAAACACCGACACATTTGCTTGCTGACGGCTCTACCCTCCCCAGGCTCACTCGTTACAGGTCAAACTGGAACAACCATCCCTCCAGACAGCCCTCCACAACCAGGGAGCACCACAGTTAACTCCTGCCATCATGGTGTAGTCACCAACAGCTCGTGAGCAAACCCTCCCCTCTTCCCATTGCGGTTGTGATCTAAAGGGCCAAACTGGTGCGGTTTGCCCCAGGGCCCTGCCCACACTGGGCAAAACTGGTCGTATCTTGTCCCAGCTGGCAGGTGAGCTGGTGGAAGCATCAGGGGGTTTGTCTGGGCAGCTGAGGGGCGCGAGCTCACAGCCCGGAGCTTTACACCATGCCTGATGCGCTGCCGTACCACGCCGGGGGATGGAGGTAAGGTCAGCAGCGGCAGCGCAGGGCAGCGGGGAAGTCCACGGAGTCGCCCAGGGTATGGAATTGGCCCAAGGTGACCTGAAGGACAAATTCACCCCCATGGCACCTCCCCTGCCATGGAACAGTGAATCTCAGGCTGGAGCAGGCCTGTCTCTCCTCCTTTTCCTTGACAGCAGCTCATTTCTGAATCTTGGCGAAGCACTTTCTCTTCCCTGAGTACCTACAGCAGTAAAACCAGTGACCTCCCCGCCGCAAAACTCACCTGCATGAATAACAATAAAAACACACAATATTTTACAATCTGCTCCCTATTCATTAAGGCTTGCTGAATATAATAAAGCTGCCACTGGACGAGCCACTCTTGTAGCTCTCAGCTCATGCTGAAAAATATAATTATATTGCAATGAGGTTTGTAAACAGCCCCAGCCTTGTTTATTATAAGCCTCTCTCTAAAATCCAATCAGATTAATTTTATAGGCAACTTAAACTGCTGCTGCTAATTTTAGGTAATGTGCTTGATAGATTTCTTTTCTGTGCCTGCAGGAAATGTAGAAAGGCACATCTCAGGAAAGCGTCAGAGTACCCAAACACATTGGCCCCCACTTTGAGGGCTGGGGTGAAAGAGGGATAACTGGAGCTCCCCACTCCCAGCACTGAGCCACAGCCTGTTCCCTGAGTGCGCTCCCCATTCCTCAGTAAGGCTCTTCCAGGGGCAGTGCTCCTGAAAGGCACATCTTCAGGTGCTTTCAAGGCCACATCTCAAATCCTGGGTTCAGTTCAGGCCCTCACTCCTAGAAGGACATTGAGAGGCTGGAGCATGTCCAGAGAAGGGCAACGGAGCTGGAGCAGGGTCTGGAGCGCAAGTGTGCTGAGGAGCGGCTGAGGGACCTGGAGGGGTTGAGCCTGGAGCAAAGGAGGCTCCGGGGAGACCTTCTGGCTCTGACAACTCCCTGACAGGAGGCTGGAGCAAGGTGGGGGTCAGCCTCTTTTCCCCAGGAAGAGACAGGATGAGAAGAAGCAGCCTCAAGGTGCACCAGGGGTGGTTGAGGTTGTCCCTGAGGAACCACTGCTTCCCCACTGGGGTTGTCCGGGTGTGTCCCAGGCTGCCCAGGGCAGTGGTGGAGTCCCCATCCCTGGAGGGGTTTCCCAGCCGTGTGGAGGTGGTGCTGAGGGACAGGGGTCAGTGGGGACCTGGCAGTGCTGGGGGAACAGTTAGACTTCATCTTAAAGGTCTCTTCCAACCAAAACAATTCCACAATTCCATGACTCACTGTGGTGCACTAAGCTGGGCTCACACCCCCATGCGCACCTGGCGAGGTGACACACCTCTTGCCAAGGCTGGAGATGCTGATGGTGAGGCAGCAGAGGAGCTTAAGAAAAGGGTCAAATGTCTAAGGCTCACACCACTGGCACAAAGACAACCAATTTGCCTCAGGTCAGCTCAGAAGTTGTCCCACATTCCTTACATTACATCATGGGTTTGTACCTGAGCCACAAGGTTCCACCTCATTGCCCCCCAGCAGCTCCAGCCTCTGCTGCTCTCTCTAGTTTCCACAAAGGATGACTCTGCACACAGACAGGATCCCTCTCAATTGGGAACTGTTCAATTTTCTCCTTGCCATAAGTTTGCTGCTATTCTTGCTGCAGTGTGTAGGAGACTCTCTGGTCTGATTCAAGCCCAGCATTTTTGCACCTGTAGCTGATACCCAGCTCTGCCCCTTCCTCTTGGTTCAGACCTGATTCAGCATCACAGGATGCAAAAGTGATTACAATAAGCAAGGGAAGGTGGGCACTGAATACACAAGTGGATTTGTATTTCTCCTTACACGTAAGACCTTTCATTTTTTAAAAAAGTGCAAGGGGGAAAAGGAAGATTAAGTGAATTTAGCAAGAAGTTGGTCAATCCTTTAATACCAGGAGGTCAGAGCCATCCCACATGGATAATCAGTTTGCTTTCAATTTCTCCTTGGTGGGTCACTGCTTTGGAAAAAAAAAAAAACCCAACTCATTTCAAGACACACAGAGACAGGTCAAGGAAGTCACAGCTCCTAATTATGTGAAATGAAGTGGGACACTGCAGGTTTGAAGCAATCTTGGCTGGAGGCATCTACGGGAAAGTTTTCCAAAGCTGCCTTTAAAGTGAGGATTGGACAGTATCTAGCCTAAGGGGACTCAGGGATGGCTGCAAGATGAAGCCAAGAAACCTTCTCTGCCTCCACCCACCAGGGGCAAAACCTGCCCCAGCCTTTATGCTTGTCTCAGGGAAGCAGAAATTAAAGGACCTTGTTCTGTAGCATCATGTAGCTCTCACTTGTATGACAGATTCAAGGGCAGCATTTCCCAGATTTTTGGAAATAGTTATATCTTAAGTCTCATCTGCCTTCCTCATCACCAGACTGATGAAGAATCTTGTAAGGAGAGATGGAAAAACTTTCACAGAGGGCCTGGCAGCAGGTGGATTTCTCACCACACCTTCCTGAATTGTCCTTCTAAAGCAGATACTCGTCCACCCCAGGTCACATCTTTGGTCACAACTGATAGCTCAGGCTCTGCCCTGCCTGTTAACTCCTCTAACAGAGCTATGCCAGGCTCATAGTCCTGGAAAACTGCCATTTCTCTCAGATGCTCCTCCCCATCTCCAAACTCTTAAGAGCTTTTAGTGTCTCCGCTTGTTACTGGAGAGAAAAGGAACATCACTTCCCTGGCAGATTCACATCACTTCAGATGTGCAGCCAAGGATGGGACAAGCTGATGGCAACTCTGCTCCAAGGAAACCCACGGATCACTCCAGACATCCCTGCCCTCCATGGCTCCTTACTAACAGGATGCTATTCCCCATCAGCAACAAGCAAGTATCATTTCAGAGGGAAGAACACATGGGAGCGTTTACAGTTGCTGTGGGAAAGGTGTTCCGTGCTTGCTCTTTATCTTATTACCAAGAAGCTGCAGACCAGCAGCTTGCTAATGGATTAGATGAGTAGCTTTGCCTTATTCAAACACAAAGACTTGTATTCCACATGCCGGCAAACAGTTAGCCTTTAAATGCCATGAACAGGTTTTGGATGTTTCACTGGCAGAAGCTCAGCTGCAGATGCAGACAGAATATTGTCAGGAAACGAGGAACGGCATCCTCATTGTGTTTGCTTAGGAATGCGAGTGGGAGCTGTAATGCCTCCCATCAGCACAAGTTCCCCTCAGTCATCTGCAAGAGTTACCACCCAGCCTGGGATGATCCTGGCTGTTTGGTTAATTGAGCAGAATCTGGCTGAATCATTCATTAGATGGGAAATTCTGCAGTAAACAGAAGCCTGGGAAAAGACTATAAGGAGTTTTTTTAAAAAAGGCTTTCCTAGCCCATTCAGTGCCGGGAAATATTCAGAGTTTCATCTTTATGAGAGGTAAAAAGCACAGTTTAGGGCCCTCTGTGTTCAGAAAACATGGTTATGCTTTGCACCATCAAGAAATAAGCTTAGACTCAAATGCTTTAAAGAAATTGTCATCTGCTTGTAGAGGTTTTACAGCACATTCGTATGTATACATACACTAACAAAGTTCTGTAAGCAACTGCAGAAACCCAGAAATGCTTTGTTTTGCTTTAATGAGAAAAACTAAAAAAACACCCTAAAGTGAGTTATACCCTAAAGCGAGTTAAAATAAAACTTGACAGCACCACAAATACAACCAGCCTTTATCCAACCTCTTCTCCCCAGCCTGTATCCAATCTTTTTTCCATTAGGTACAGTATCCTAGATAAGGAAAGTATTCAAAGTGTAGACGAGCTTTTAAGCACCTTAAAAATTTAAATGAATTAAAGCTGTAAGTTTAAAGCAGTTTCTCAAACTGCATTAAGGCCCCTCATAGGCACTTTCTCATTCAGAATTAGAACAGCACTGATTTGATTTAGTTTAATTGATGCTGACTCTGAACTTGACCACTCTGAAGAGTGCCTACGCTGGGACTTAATGCCGTCTAACCCGATCCCAGAGCAGGTAATTCAGGCCACGCATAATGGACTTGCCTTGAGCCATGGCCTTGGGTGCCAAAGCCCAAAGACAGCTTCATCTGAATATCACGCAAACACACGCTGCTGTGAACCTCGAATCCTCAGGTAGGTGGAAGATGAGAACATTACCCATGGTCAGCTCTGCCATTGTCTGCATCCAGCCTGCAAACAATTCTCATTTGATGGTCACCAAAATCCCCCATTCTCTGGCATTTGTTACCCTCTCCCTTCCCAGCACCCCAGTCACAATTCCCTTCTGCGTTTCCCAGCTCCCAAAGCCTTCTCAGGCTCCTGTCACACTCACTGTCCTGCCTTTTCCTGAGCAAGTCATGCTTAAACTCAGCAGTTTGCAGTCAAACTGCCCAGAAGTCCCTAACAAGGACCACGGGAATTAGCACTGCCCACGGCAGCACTCCACACCAGCACAAAGAGGTGCTGGTGTATGCCCCAGGTTCATCCTGCACCTGATTACGGTATTTGTCTTTCCCCCCTGGGGCCAGGGGAAAAGGTGTCTCTGGGTAACGAGAGGAGGGAAAGGGCTGTGGAGCAGCATCTCTAAGTTTTCCTTTTAATAAGTAACGCTGCAAGAAGTCCGAAGGTTTTTCTTTAATAGGTTTATGGGAGACACTGAGGTCAGGATTGGCTGAAATCACTTTCAAAGCTGAGCTAGAACAGAGGATGAAAGTTTATATAACATAGTAAAATATATTGAATATACATATTTAATGCAGTGATGAAACACTGGGCAAGAGACACCAGCACAAGGTTGGGGGGGGATTCTCATTGGTCTAACACTTATATTAAGATAATTATAAAATTCCAGAAGAAAGATTGCCCCGAGTACCCTTTCTTTTACCAGCACTGGAGAAGCCCCCTGGTCACCGCAGCCTCAGCACAAGCCCCATCTCTGCCCTCTTGGCTGATGGGAGGGGGCTGCGATGCCTCGTTCAGGTGAGCACTGAAGCCACCGCTGCATAAAGATACCCTCAGCCATAACGTGATGGGCTTTACCAACGCACCGTCCCCAAAGGTTTAAATCAACCAGAAGAGACAACTTGGGGAATATTCATTCCCCTCCACACCAGGGGAAGCCAAAGAGAAGAGGTCCAAACCCTTTGCCAAGAACTTGTGGGAACTGCATTCAGGGGCTGTAACAAACTGCAGCTCCAACATGAGGACAGCAGTTGCCAGCAAGTATGATGAATGACCAAGTTAACGAAAAGCTGTGCTCTTTTCTTTCCTTGTTTCTATTTTTTTTTAATTCTACTTGCTACAGCAGCAAAGCTTTGTAAAGTTGCATTTAAATTAAACCAATCCTCCAGCCTGGAGAGCAGAAACGCAACAGAGCCATCCATTTCCACGAGAAAACAGAGCAGCAAATCCAGCAAAGATTCACACAGCTATTCCTCTGTAATTATCCAGAAGTGAGACAAAGCCCACAGGTCAGCCCTATCTCATTCCTTATCACACCACCAGCTCTTCAGGCTTTAATTTTGTTTTATATTTTTGCAATCCCCTGCCTAAGTCCAGATTAATAGTGCTGTGCTGGGAAAATGAAAGCACGCTGCCGATAATCAGATGAAATACAGCTCTGCCCATCGCCGTGGCCACGCGGACAGTGTCCACCATGCAGCGGCAAGGACAGGTGCCCAAGTGCGATTGTCACTTGCTGGCCAATGACCATGCTCTAATCTGATGTCAGGAAATTAGGAATGAATTGAAAAGTAATTCTAAGAGAGGGGGGAAAAAAATAAGGAGCCCTTCAAGCTTTAATACCTTAATTTGCCTTTTTCTCTAATTGCTTTATTCATCCTTTTCTTCATCCTCTAAAAAGCTTCCCAGGCTATTGGTGCTACTTTTATTTATGGTAGCAGAGATACACCTGAGGCCCTGCGCTGGTGCCCCATCGTTCAATGTGGCATTTAAGTGAGGCCCATATCCTTCCTGATCCAGCAGGACACTGATCTGATCAGCCAACCATAGTGTCCCATGCCAGCTCATCTGCAGGGGGATTCCTCCTTCTGCCTCACAGAGACCCCAGGAGATGGTGCAAGCAGGTGAGAAAAGCATGAGACCTGCCAGATCTGAGGTCTCCAGTCCCTCTCCCTTCTGACCCCAGGCTGGGTCAGGCTTCACTAACATTGGAGCTGGCTCCAGCATCATCCCTCATCCTGGTGGGACTTCCCTGCACAGTGGGGACCCAGGGCCATCACCAGCTAGCTTGCCTACTTACCTCCACCGGTTGTACGGGATTACAGAGGAAGGACTTTGCCCCAGCACCCCAACAGGCTCTGATGCTCAGCTCTGAGGTGTTCACTGCAGGCTGGATGGGGTGGACTGCAGGGAAATAAGAAGGGGGAAGTCTGTGGAAGACAGACACTGCTGAGGCAGAGCAGAACCGTATATCGATTAATTACCACTAAAGTCCTCCTGAGAGGAGGACAGGAGCAGCTGCAGAGTGTCCACCTGGAAGAGACCACTGCCTTTCACCTCCCCAAGAACCAGAGCAGCTTCAGTGCTGAGCTGCTGTTCCCACCCAGGTCCTGAGCTGGGGCTTGGCCAGAAGCTGTTGCTGCTCTGTGTGAAAAAACACCAGGAGTTCTGACATTATGAAAGCACCAACTCAGAGGTATTAAAATGAACAAGGTAATAACTGTTTCCATCGCCCAGGGTAGAAATAACAATAATGTGCTGAGAGTGGAGGAAGAAAAATCAGCTCAGACACTGGAAAACTTTCTGCAGGCTTGGGACAGGGGCACCAAGACCTCTGCTCTGAAGAGGGAACAGATTCTCCTGGCCTGGGCTCCCACAGAGGCCAGTGGGGCAGGGGGTGGGATTCAGCCACCTTCCCGAGGCCAAACTTAGTACACCTTGAGAACAAAAGATGCTGATTAGCAAGGAAGTTTTTACAGCAGTGTTTAAAGCTCATTAAAAGAGCTAATGGAAGTAGTTTTTATTTCAGGGACTCACTTTCTAGGGCACCACCACATGTGCAGATGACTCTAGGACAAGAACATATAGGAACAGGGTGTATGATCATGATTTGCTGCTTAAAGATCCTCCTCTTGAATTACTGCAACTTCATCAGAGTGCACAGGACTTTAACTGGCACCCTCTGAGGACACAGCACCCAGCAGATTTAGCAAGTGACAGCTTCAGGCCCCGGATAGCTTCTTCTGTCTTTCTTCCAAGCAAAGGAAGATTTTTTCACTATTTTTAAGAAGTCAGCACTGGCGTCCTTGTGCCTGCAGCTGGGTTTCACAGGCATGCCGTGACTGACAGTTCCCATCCACAAGAATGGGATTTTCCTTATATTGTTTTCAAGATCCTCAAATATTACAAGGAACTGGTATTTTCCTTGACATGCTATAGGGCAACCACCCACAGCTGAAGCACTAAGCCTCACGGACCGAGTGACCACACCAGCAGCAAAACCGGCTCAAGCAGCTCAGCAGTCCCATTTGAGCAAAGTTCACTCGAAAAGCCACAGCAAATCAATATTTTTAATATTGTTCCATCTGGGGATCAAGCTTAAACACTTATTCCTAGAGTCATTAATCACACTAAAATAAAAATAACAAGCTGAATGTTCTGCTGAAGTTTGAAGATGGAATTCCCAGTCCTTTAATGGTGGCCAGCGGAGCTGTACTGTGCGGTCGGTGGTTTCCAAGCTCACAACACTCAAATGCATTAGACAGGTTTCTTTTGTGACAACTCAGATGAGATGACTTCATGTTGCATCACAGGTTCTCTAGCAGGAACTATTTAAGCAAAGGACTCGGGATATTTGAGCTATGGGGAGGAGATTAGGGACTGGGTTGGGAGGACCAAATTCCAGCTTCAAGCTGATCCACAGAACTCCCCACCCCAGCAAGTCAGAGGGACTTGGACTCCAGCTCTTAGGACAAGACTATTTTACAGTAACTATGCAGGTAATTAATGATGTCAGGACTGCTTTACATTCCCAGTGGTGTGCAGGAGCTTTGCTATAAATTAAAACATCTAAGTCTATTGGAATTTTGTACTATAGTTCACTTAGAAAGGACAAGTCTTAGAAAGCTCCAAAAATTAACTCTCCTTGTTTTCCACCACAGAGATTCAGATAAGTTACAGCTTTAGAACGGAACAGAGCAGTAAGGACAGACAGATGTCAGGGAGGGAAAGGGGAATTCAGTCACATCTTTTCCCTTCATTAAAAGTGTGAGCTCAGTCTGGATTTATTGTCAACTAAATTATTTTGGCACCTAAAAGCACCTCAGAACATTTAAAACACTTCTGCAATAATAGCGTGAAGTCTCGCTGCAAGTGTTCAAGCCCATGACATCCTTACAAAACAGTGAAAAATAAAACAGCCTTTCTAATGTTAGAGTTAAGAAAGCAGCAGCAGGAAGAGGGGAGTGATATTCTCTTTAGAAGAATCTGGCAACTTCGGGTCTCTGAAAGGTCAGGCAGGTGAGCGTATGGGGAGCGCGATGAAAAGGCTGGTTCATTACAGGTATTTGCTGAGGGCTGGCTGACTATCAGTGTTCAAGCGTGAACAACAATTTTGAGTTTTCCCTGCGACGGGGATATAGATGGAATTCATGCAGGGCTTCAGGTGTGGGAGTGAGCTTAGATACACCCTTTTCTTAGTCAGAAAAGGTGTAGGGACCCACTTCTCAGCTGCCTGTCGCTACAGAGCTCATTGGAACCTCATCCCCAGGGGAAATGAGGTGGACAGTTGAAAGGTTGGGTGGGAGAGCCAGGGGCACAACATGATTGCTAAAGCTGAGAGGCAAAAACCTCAATACCAGCTGGTGCTCTGCAGCTCCAACCACCCCCCCACCCTAGGGAGAAGGAGCTGGCAAGTTCAATCCCTTGAGACTAAGGCAGACTGAGAAACACTGGCCATTCCGATCAGTGAGGCCAAAGGTGCTCAAACCTTCCACAGAAAACAGCAGCAGCATTTATAATAAACTGGTCCCCTTGGGCACCAGCCAAACCCCCACCTCCCCTCCATTGTTAGCAGCAGACTTGACCTCCATACATCACCACCACTCCTGCAAAGCCATCTTTGGCACTTCTAGGACTTCTAAATGACTATGCCTTTTAACAAAGATTCATGGGTTGCAGGTCCTCCAAGTTCACCAGGGACAGGTGGGCTTCAATCTCCCAGGGAACCATTCATTTTCTCCCCATGATTATTTCAGTAGGGTCAAAAGGTAGAGGTGCTTCTCCCAGCTGACTCATATCCAACACGAGTAACCCCATTACTCAGAGAAGACCATGATGAAGGGTCACTCCTTGTGTTACTAAAGGCCAAGATGGAAATCAAGCCACTACTTAAAAATAATATTCATACTTATCAGGGGCAATGCCATTGCTTTAATATTCAGAACTGATTCGGTGCTGAATTAGAGGCATGGACTTGCTGCTGTCCTACATGGAGATAGGTGCCAAATACGTTCGATACTGCTCAGGGCAAGAGGAGGGAGCTGGTCATTGCTGGCGGTCTGGACTGGGAGCTGCAGTCTGGAGCAGTGCCTGCACTCATCCCACTCGGGGCTTCTCACCACTCCAAGATTAAAAAGGCTAAGAGGACATTATTTTAGCCCCTTTTTTATCCTAGCCACTCTGTCAAGGAAAGTGGCAAAGAGAACTGAATGAAAATTCTTCTCTTCTGTAATGCAGACATGGCCATCAGGAAAAGGGCCACACAGCACCAGGGCAGCACAGGACCATTTTTCCTCAGATAACCTTAACTGGTTTCCTGCGTGGTAAGGAGACTATTGTTTAGGAGCTTATTTACCACCCGTCAAGCTACTTAGCTCCCTCCTTGACTTCATCCCTAGCAAGGACTAAAGAATGAAATTAATCCTTTGCAGAGAGGATCAAAAGAGTTCAGGCATCATTATCCATCTTGTCACAGAAAAGAAACCACTTCAGCAGTCAGATAACAGAAAGAAGTTGTTAAACTCTTTGTATGCTTTTCTCACTCTCCATCATAAACAATGTAAGATCTGCAAAAAAATAGTCAAAAAAATAAAGTTATAAACAAGAAAAGGAGAATTGTTACTGTTGAGCTTCGCTCTCTGTTGGTTCCTGCAATGTCTCATCTCACTCAGGGCATGGAGCAAGTGTCCTGATTAAATAATAATAAACCCTTCTGCATTTAATCATTGGGTTTTACAGTTAAGAATAAGGTTCAAAACTCCAGGCTGCAGCTTGGAAAGACAGCACGGAAATGTGAAGCAGTGCAATGTGCCTCAGCTGAGGAATACGATCCCTTCCTCACAGGGACCAAACGGGCTCAGAATGCTCGAGGACAGCCCAGGACAACTCGAGCTGTGGAGAAAAGATGAGATCAGTATTTCCTTGCGGGGAGATCAGGAATACAGGTACAGCTGAAGCACAGAAAGCTGGATCTCCTGAAGGCACCAGGTGCCTGCATGGGAATTGAGGCTTCCCCCACTCCCCTGGATGCCTCAGGAACACGGGGCACCTCAAAAATTGGGACTGTGGCCACAGCAGACCAGCTGCCTTGGCCAAAAGCCACACACGGGAGTGGGTGTAAGAAAGGGACCCAAATTCAGGCTATTGCTTGACACCTGCAACCTTGGGCATCCTCTTTACAAGGAGATTTTTCCCTGCTGAGGAAACAGGACAGTAAAATAAAACAGAAAATCAGGATCCTGAAGAATCACCTTTGCTAGACAGGAAAAATGGCATATACCCTAGAGGAGCACCTGCCTGACAGGGAAAACTACCCCTTGGAATAAAAGCTTACAGGAAAAACAGGTTTTCTATAAAGGTGTCCATTATGCTAAACAGACATGTTAAGAACCGCGACCTCCTTCCACCCATGATTAACAGCGTTTTCAGAGCTTTTACATAAATCATTTATGGGTTAAATAAAAATCTTCCTCCTTGCTTTTACTGTTTAACACTAAATTTCTTCTTTGTTTTCTGGCTTATGCATTTCTATCAAAACTGTCCTCTCTTACCGCAGTCTAAAGCCCATTTGCAGCACCGAGTAAAACATTCCACCCTTGAGAGGAAAAAGTAAGAAATAGAGGGCAGAAGTAATCTTTACAAATTACCAAATAAAGAGTACCCAATTTGCTTGCCTTGCAAGTTGGAAGTACAGGGGGTTAAAAGTGCCTTCGGTGCTGCAGAACAGTAAAAATTAAGCTTGACATTCAGCTTTTCAATTCAGGTGGGTATTTTGGGACCTCCAGGAGATTTTGTCCTGCTGTGACACACAGCAAATGGGTCCTTAAGCATCCCAAACGCCAATTTATGACTTGTCCCAGTTTGAAGAGACAAATGTTTCAAATTGCACCGCATTCAAGAGGTGATCTGTATTTTTGCCTTCCATTGAGAGTGAAGATCATAGTGTAGAAAATATTTTACAGAAAAATACAAACTCTATTACTGACTCATGCAAAACTACATCTGCAATCACGTTTCTCTACAGGAACTTGCAGTCCTTAAGCTAAGCCTGAAGTTTTAATTTTGAAAAAGAAGCACTCGGTAAATCCACTGCAGAAAGCATCGCTTTGGATTAAATCTGGCTGAATGGGTGTCACTTATGTCGACCAAGGAGAGACTTCAGTAACTTCCAGATGTTCAAGCCAGGGCAGATGAACACAACCCTTCATGTTTAAGTCAGAACCAGCTCCCATTAAAGGCAGCTGATGGCGAGAAATACGCAGCTCCAGGGATGAGCTCTACCTCAAAGTGGTGAGGGCCAAGTGAACTGCCCTCTGAAGACACCTGCTGCCATGAAAGCTGGAATGGGACCTGGAGGGAGAGAAGGGAAGCTCATCACCTGCAGCAGAGTTTAAGATGATATGAAAAATAAGTTACTTCAGAGACAAAAAGGTACGCTGTAAGGTGGCAGCTTAGTCACGATCACAGCCTCAGAGCAGAGACAGTGCCTGGAGGATGGAGCCAAAGGGGGGATGCTCCTGGCACTGCAGGACCAGAGATGGAGGTCTCCACTGTCCCACCATCAGACAAGGAAAGTAACTAAACCAGCCTCAGTATTTTCCCAGATTGTCAGGAACAAGCAGGTTATTTCCTGTGTTCAACAGTTTACAGCAGAAACAGCTCTGACAAGTGCTAGAGACCACAGCTCTGTTCTTCGGCGTGGAGATTCTTCCTACCCATGGCACAGAAGAGGGTCTTTCTGGGGAGTCAGTCTCAGAATGTGCACGCAGTGCCTGCACCTCAGGATCACACTGAATGTAACAGCACCAAACCCAAGTAACTCTGATTCAAGCTGTAGCTTGAAAAAAAGCAACTCCGGCCATAACATCTCACCCACCAGCCACAGCTCCCTTGAGCACAGAGCGAGGACAGGCAGCACACGCAGACGTTGTACACAAACTACTCACACTTTGGGAGTTTAGGAAAACTGCGGGAGAGGAGCTGTAGCAGGGATCAAAAGTGGGTTTGGCTGCTGTTTCCTGCAGAAAGATCGAGTGCTTGGCTCTTCTGTGCAGCGAAACACAAAGCAAAGCCCATCAGCCCTCGTCTCCACTCTGAACCCCTCTGACCATGGCCAAGCCTAGAACCAGACACAAGGTTTCAGCATCAGCCTAATCCAGTTTCTCTATGATTGCTTCGAACAGGCTGGATTTCAGGTATCAAACAGCATAAAGGAAGAACTCCAGCACCCAAACAGCAATGTGTTATTCCTAATTATCTTCACATGAGTGCAGCAGCCACCAGTAGGGCAGCAGGGACCAGACACAGTCACATCTCAGCGAGCAACAGCTCTGACAGCCCTTAAGTGACTTGACATGATGAAGAGACTAATGACCTTATGCTCAGCAGCACTGTCAGGAGGAGCCCAACCGGCAGACCAAGCTGTTTGACTCAAACTGCTTCCAAGGATGGCAAAAAGCTCCATGAGAAAGCCCTCACAGCCAGCTTCTCATCAAGCTTTTACTCTCTCCAGGTTAAAGGAAGTTTTATACTAACATCATCACCTGCCCTCCACTAAAATCACCCTTTTACCTCACACTAATCAGGCCTGTCCTGCTTAATAAATCCTCACATACAAGGAGTAACATAAACAGGGGAGAAAAGCAACTCCATAAACATCAGATACTTTCCTCTGCAATCACGTAGCCTTGGGACATCTTCCATAATTCCTCTCAGTTTGCATTTTAACTACCTTGTGAATAACTTCCTACCATTCCTTCTATTTTCTAGCTTTTAACCCTCCGATATTATCCAACAATGGTTAAGCTCTTCAAGATCCTGCAGTTTCTTTAAGGGCCACAGTTTTCCCTCGCTTCTAAAAGCATCTATTACTCCACTGTCTAACCACACTGCTATTCCCTTAAATACTGTAGCTATGGTTTTGATAGGTAGTAAAACATTTACTCTGAACTGCTCACACACCATCTTTAAATGGTCTCCAAGCCTCCTGCCAGCCTTTCACCCTCTGCCCCTCCTCACCCCCTGTTAACAAGCTTTCTCCTCTTCAAAAAGGAAATCCACATCCACAGTGCTGCCTCAATGGACTTTTTGGCTGTTTTGTTCCCGTAAAGCACTGCATTTGAGTACATTTGCTCTCCACAGCACAAGGGCTCTTTCGCAGTTACCTCCTGAGCCGGGTCCTGCACACAGCTTACAGCTAGCAGAGCGACCCGTTCCTTGGGGGTTTGCTGCTGAACTGCTCCAAGGAGCTGTCAATCCCAGTGCCCAGACACATTCAAACAAACTGCCACGACATTTAATCCGTCTACACGGGGCAAAGTGAAGTCTCCTGTTACCACCCAGAGTAATTCCAAAGTAAAAGCTGGATGAAACCGCAGTCACGACCTCCTCCCCTGCCAGCTCTGTCACATCTCTCCCAGCCAAGGGATTTCTCTGCTTCTAAATCAAGTGTCATCTCCAGACTCATGGTCTCCACTTCCTTCTCTTGCTGTGTTACCGTAGAAGCAACATTTAGGGATAAAAACCCAATTCTTTCTCTTCCTCCTCCATCTCCCTAAGAAATGAATGCTCTGAACTCACAGCACACCCACTACACCACTCTTAGAGAAGACATGTTTGTTAACACGCCCTGACAAACCTTCTGCTTACATCTTCCTAGTCATTTTCCTGATCTAATTAGTGGGGCAGAGAATTAAACCTCAGCCTTCAAGCCCAACAGCTCCCCAGGAGAGCAATCCCACTATAATACTATTTAAATATGAAGCAGCTCCTGTCCTCAGCTGGAGTTGAGGAGGCATAAACCAGAGAAAGTTGTAATTACTAGGAGTGATTAAGAATTGCAAGTTATTGTCAGGAAGCACAGAGCTGCTTTACACAATCCTCAGGAGACAGAAAGAACATCTCCATGGTTGAAGGGCACGGAGTTGGTTCTGGAAAATGTTATTTAACAGACTTGTTAACAGCCCTGCACCAACAGTCCCTCTGAAACCCTGACAGTGCCCGGCATGCCCTGGGTGAGGGCAGCGCCCAGCCCTGTGAAATCCACATCCACACACTACCTGTATCACAGCCCCTTGGGCAGGACCCAGGCCTAAGCCCTGGGCTAAGTGGATCCTAACCGGCTCTCCCTCCAAACGCTGCCCAGCTGTCCTCCAGCCTGCCAGCGGCTGCTGCACACACTGCACCTTTGCGACAAGCACCTCCCCGGGCCTTGCTTCTTGTCCATTCTGAGCTTGGCTCCTATAAGTTCATTTGCTAGCTCCCAGTTCTTGTGCTAGAAGAGAACAGCTACTGCTGTCCCAACATCCCCAGACCACGCTTGGCTCTGCAGACCTCCTCTACAGACCTCTGTAGGACGCCTTTACCTCCAAAGCCCTCTTTTTCCAAGCTGAATCCAAGCCTAGATGGCTCCTATAGAACAAAACCCCTGCAGACCAGTCATCCTCTTGCCTTTCTCTTCCTGAACTGATATTCCCATTTACAGCTGCAGGAACAGGAACAGCACAAGAAGTTCAAAGTGTGAGCAAACCCCATATTTACACACTGACATGAGGGTGCACTTTAAAAGTAGCCTTTAACTACTCCTGGACACTGAGCCAATGTTACAGATGACATACTCCCAAAATCTGTCTGGTCCTCAGACAGTCTAGGTTTCAGGCATGAAAACGTGCAGCAATCATATAATCAAACATCAGTAATCCAAAAATCCATAACCTATAAATCTCACAATCATCTGAAGGCAGCAGTGGAGCCAGATGCTGAATTCCCCAGTTCCCAGCACTGCAGTTCGGACTTGCCCAACACTTATGTGGACACAGTCCGGATAGATTGGGAACTGCTGGATGCCAGAGTCTCCAGGTGAGCTACCTGTTCTCCCAGCTATTTTGCAGCAATACAGAGCTGCTCCAGGGAGTGGTAAACTAACAATCCAGCAAAGCTGCCACACAACCCCAGGCTTGCTTAGCCCCAGATTTCCACCTGCAAATCAAAGCTAAGCCTTCCAGATTTAGTTAGATTACAGCCTCCTGGGGTTGAGGAATTGCTTACAGTGAATATTTAGAGACTAGTAGAACAGGTTCCCCTTTTGGGTACGGTGATAGAAGTGAAAGAAAATCCCTAGCAAAGGCTGGAGCCCCCACAGGATTTGTAGCAGGGGTCTGTGTGGGATCTACACCTCAGAAGATGCTGTGGATTTGCTCACATTCAAGTAAATGTAAAAAAAAAAAATGACACCTTCAGATGTTTTTTAATACTGAGGACAGAAGAGATTTGTAAGAGCTGGGAAAGAAAGAATGTTTATATCACACGCTCCTACTCCTCCCACTGAGACCAAGCACAATACAACCAGATTCCAGAGGATTTGCATCTTTTAGGTGACTCAGCCAGTAAACACAATTTAATGCAGACAAGTGTAAAATGCTAAGTCCAGAGGGACAAATGCTAGATGAGCGAGTGCAGCTTAAATGGAGCAGTCATGCAGCATGATGATGGCCAGAGAAGGGATTTATGGTTCAGTACAGAAAAATCCCTGCAGTCATGACACCCTCCCTGATCACTACAGTTCAAACAGCAGCCAGAGAGGCAGAGCGTGGATTGAGGAAGACAGCTGCCCCTGCAGAGCTCTCCTCCAAAGGAGGACCGTTGTTCATGGAGACTTCTCCATGGCAGTTTAACACTCTAGTCCATGGACATGACAGCTGGGCATCCTTGGTCTGAAAGCTGGAGGTGATCAGCACTAGAAAAAATCCGGAGCTAGTCTCAAGTTCCTTGAATTTTAGCCCTATGGTTTGAAAAGATGCTGAGAGCTCACACAGGAAAACTATTCTTTCCACAGAAAATTGCAACTCACCTGGGTGCTTCTACACCATTCAAGGCTTTCAGACTATATTCACTCCCTGGTCACTGAAGGAACCAACCCTGCTGCCAGTAAGACATCCCTGAAGCTGAATTTTAAGATGAAATTACTGGAATCGCTGTTTAACTAAATAGCCTTGAGGCCAACAATCAGTCTTGTGCTTTGGCAGATCTTGAACATCAGCACGTTTCACTGCAGGCAGCCTGTGCACAGGAGCACACGAACAGGACAAGGGGCTTGCCTGATGGACAGGGACCTCCATGTCCTGCTCCACCAGTACTCCCCACTACACATGTAGCAGTTAACACCTATCCGGAGAGGAACAAAGCAAGTCCTGTTCCCCACCACTCGTCAGCTGATGACAGATGACCAGTACAGGGGGAAGGGGAACCCACAGCCACCTTTGTCTTGACACAGCTGGTGTCCTTCATGATTTCCAAAGTGAACTTAGGGCACACCCGGTCACAGGCTTTACCACAAATTCCTCTGTGTGCAGTCACACGAGTTCCCACGCAGCTGACACACCAGCAGGTACACTGGGAATGTACTCCCTGCAAACCCTGTTACCACAAATAAGGCTCCTCACACCTCAGAAGAGTCACATCAGCTGCTTACCCATCACTTCATCTGAAGTGGCACTTGAAACTCAAGCTTTGATACAATCTTAAAGACTTTGACACTTGATTTCTTAAGAAATCTTCAATTAATAGAAACCACTCAACAACAAAAAGCCACTTCAGGCCTCTAATTTTCTTTATTACCTTTGCTTTAATAAAAAGCCATGGGTTGCTCTACAAGCTGCTTCTCCCCACCCAGCCAGGCTTCCACAGCTTTGATTCTGCAGTGAAAACGCACCTCAGCGCTCCCCAGCCTGTGCCACATGAGCTGCCTACCTCACACAGGGTCGGGATGTCCTGACCTAGCGGTGCCACTTCCCTGTGCATGGCTCACAGCTCTCCTTCCCACCGCCTCTCTGGGAGAGCCCAAACTCAGCCTGCAACTCCTTCAAAGCAGGGCCTCAGAGGTACCTACATCAAATCACACCCTGCGTGGTGTCACAAGAGCGTAAAATAACAGAAAATTCATGCAATGTCTTTGCATATGGAGGGGGTTTCCCAGTAGGACCAGTATCCTTTCCTCTGCTCTCCCAGGGAAGGTTCAGCAGCAGCTAGATGAGTCAAACTCACTGCAGATGAGGCTACGAGGAAGCAGCGATTCCTTCCTCATGAGAGGTGTCCCAGTGCAGACTGTACAGCAGAAAAATCAGGAATCTGTCACTGGTGCAAGGGGAAGAAATCTGCACCCTCAGAGCCCCAGCCGCAGGAATTTTGACTTCTTCTCCCTCCCCACCCCTGGCACTTGCCCACTCTGATGCTTTAACAGCTGGCTCATTCTAGGTGAACTGAACTCTGCCACACAGGTTTGTCTCCACACGCTCCATTTAAATGCAGGCTCTTGCAGGCAGGGATGTGTTTTGGGGAGCTGAAGGGTAACATGGTGCTGCAGAGCCCCGGAACAGAGCTGCGCACTGACCCTGTCAGTGCCCACAGCACGGACAGGACAGACACTGTCCAAGCCTCAGGGTGATACCAAGCAAGAACAAGTTTCTCTTTGTTTGAAAATGTTGTGGCAGGTTTTATCATTTGCCATGACCACACTAAGAGTAGCTTTGGAAACCCCTTGACTATCTGCTATTAGAGAGGACAGGCGTAAGTGAGAGCTGGGCTATTGGAAGAGCTTGTCCCAAGCAGTAACAATGGCAGAGAACACAGCATCACACAGGGTGGGATTAGGGGTCAGCAGCAGTGCTGCCTTCTCAAAACAGCTGTACAGGATCAGTCCTGATCGAGCAAGGAAACTGGCTGCTTTCCAGTGACCTTTCCAGCCTGACCACAGAAGGGCAACACCAGGTTCCAGACCCTGGTTTCTGGCCTTTAGGAGAAAGTCATCATGTCAGCAATGATTTTACTCATTCTGCTTTGGCTCTGACCCATTAAGAAGTATCATGTGGAGGGGTCTGGAAGAGCCATCCTCTGGGACTGAGCTGAAGCTCTGATGGGAGGATGCTGAGCACTGACCTGAGGAACCAGGCAGGCTTGCACCCGCAGCGGGCTGGGTAGGACTCAGCCCAGTCCCAAAGCTGCAGTTAAAGGCCCCCTTAGGCAAGACCTTCTCCTCACTACCCCTTCTGCTGTTGGTAGGAAAGTTTCTTCTTCCTTTCCAGTCTCATAGCTAGGAAGCTCTACTTTGTCTTCACACAGACAATCAGTCAATTATCACAACAGTTCATCTCCAAAATACTCTGCATTTGCGCAGCAGTTGAGACACTCCATCCTTCTACCCTATCCCAGAAATTCTGGGAGCAGTTCCCTCACAAGCAACATCCTTTTCAGGGAATCCAGACTCACTGCCTGACTTCACACTTGCACATCAGTATTTTCCAGGGAAATGGAGTACAGATCCAATGGTCAACAAGAGAAATTTAGACCTACCACAGACACTACTGGAAATTATTGGTACAGCTGATACTCCACCTCTAGCTAGGAAACCAGTAGGTAGAAATAACCTTCTTGCATCCCAAAAGAAGGAGGGAAATAGGAGTTGGGAGCACTGCAATGTGCATCTCAGTGTCTTTTCCCCCTTCTACTACATTGACAGACAACATAACTTGTTCTCAGGGACAATTCCATAGCATAAAAAGACCCCAAATCCCACAAAGTGTTCAAGTTCTCCATAGAAGGCACATCCCTTGTTAAATTGCCAGTTATCCTCACACAATAACATTACCCACTGGCTTTCTGTTTTCTACAGGCAGCTGCAGGGAATACTCTTAAGTATTATGATAAGCAAAACTGTTTCACCAGGACTAAATTGGCATCTTTCTAGCAGCACTGCAATTTGAAGCCAAAGGACTGCTTGACATCCACATGCCTTTTATGACAAGATTAGGGTTACAGCTGCTCAATCTGAACTTCACACCTGCAGAGCACGCAATGCTCTGTGTGAATGCTGTTAGCACTTGCCCACGACCTGCTGGCCTCAAAAACATTCCAGTAATACTGTATTGTTAGTTACTGTAGCTGAACAAGTTACCACGCATCAACTAGTCCGTAAAAACCCAAAAATGGCCTCGTACGTGCTAATCCCCCTGAGCAAAGCCATGGTAAAACACCCGCAGCAAAAAGGGCTTTGAGCTACTGTGTGCTTCAGGCTCAGCACAGCCAGCAGCAGCTCCTCTAGGGGGGCTCTCTAGGAGTTCGGGATTTTAGGGGGACAGCTTTACACCCCACATTACCAGAAAAACAGGAGTCTGCATCATATCAGTGCCCACAGGACCCCAAAGGAGCCACACAGCTACTGTGAGAACAGCCAGGGCTGTCCTGAGGGCAGATGACCCTAGATCTCCAAACCCCAGGAGATCTGGGACTTCTGTACCCCAGCTCTCTGCCTAAATACCACACTCCTTTTTTTCCAGCCCCAGATAGGCTAAGCAGAAATCACCTTTTGGAGGAAGAGCATGAAAGGACAAGCAGTCCACACACATGCACTCACCCAAGCATCCCTGCCCAGCTAGAGACCGCCTTCTGCTGTTCCCCAGGAGCTGATGCTTCCTGGAAGCACCTTATCCCCACAAAGACCATTTTTAGCTGAGTGACCAGAAAGTGTTTTAGCTCTGAAACCACCTGCCAGACCCAGTATTTATATCCACACCTTCACCATCTGCTGCAGCTATTTCCAACTCTTCAGCAACTGCCACATGAAGTAGCTTTACAACAACTGCCCCTCCTGACACCTCTAACCAAGGTTCCTCTGCTGTGAGAGCAACCAGCCTGCCTAAGAGAACTTCAGACTCCATACAGATTTCTCCCAGCTACATAACTCTAGAATCTTTCTTAAAACCTGAAGGAAGCACAGGAACCACCCAGTGACAGGCCAACAGCTCTATTCTTACCTTAGACCTCCTGGCAGCAGGCTGGAGCTCCTTGCTCTGCTGTGGTGTATCAGCAGGTCACACAGCCAGATCAAAACTGCCTTCCTTAAGAGGGTGCAGCAACACCTTCCCCAAGTCTCCTCCCAGCACATGGGTAACAACCCACTCCCCCAACACCACCTCCCAGGGGCCCTGGGTGCAGGTTCTTTTATCCTGGAGCAACACCCACCTGGTTACTGGGAACAGCTGACATTGCCCCGCTTTAATCTGCTGCTCATCTCAGAAGCAAGGGAGAAAACTTCTTTCATTAGAGTTTCCAGAAAGAGCTTTAGCTGCTCGGTCCTTATTGTTCCCCGGCCCTTACCTAGCATTTATTGTTACGTACAGCTCAGCTATTCAAAGCGAGTTTAATTTACCTGCAGATCATATTACCTAGCCCACGTTTTCAGATTTGTATCTCAAATGGTTTCTTCTTGCATTGCGTGATTATCTGAATGGAGCATGCTGCTGTGATGGATGGACCTCAGACAGTTGCTGCTCCAACTGAATAAGAGAATCACCAAAATGCAGGGTTGTTTTTTTTTTTACTTTTATGCAATTGCACAAATCCACAGAAGTCTACAAATCTTGGCTGGCAATATCAGATCCATGTCTGATTCACTCATATACTCTTAAGTCAGCTGCTGAAGACGGTATTTTTCTCTTTGACTACAGACAGAGGAGGCCCAGCCTTCTAATACAAGCAGCATGAACAGCTCTTATAGAAAGCAACAGAGCCATGATATTAAACTTATTATATCTGCCTTTTTCCTACATTTTTGCAAGATTCAGGGGAGTGTGTCAGTTCAATTTGAGCATTTTTTCCTAGAGAATGGAAGGTGGAACTGCAAAGTAATCCCTTATTTTACCAGTAGTGATGTTATTGAAGCTCTCCCACCCTCATTCTCCCTGCATGACTTTCATCCCATTGAAATCCTGCCTGTATTATAACTGAATTTTGTAACAATTACTGTAACTGCTTTATATTGAACCGAGCTGTTCCGAAATGAATTGTATGCACCCGTGTCAGTGCCCGCAGCATGCACTGAAGGGCTTCTTGTGATGCTGGTGAGCTTCAGGGCTGGCCTTCAAGGGCACCAGTGCTACAGGTTTTAGAGAGAGAAATTCAGCCGAGCACAGACTTCAGCCACCATGAACGCCAGGGCAGATGCCCTGATGAGGTTGCTTGTTAGCTCAGAGCTGTCTCAGAGAGGTGTCAGCTGCCAGGTGAGAGTGGTGCTGTCAGTCTCAGTGAAGCGGGCACCGGAGGGAAGGAAGCCCAGTTCAAAAGCCAGCCCTGCCCCTGCCCTGCAGTGCGATCCGAGGGCATCCCCTTGCCTCCTCTTCGCCTTCGCTGTCTTGCTCATCACCGCCCAAGCTCCTGCAGCCAGCAGCTCCCCCCTATAGCATATTTACGCTGGGCTCAGCACTCCAGGAGCCCCAGTTTTACTCAGGACCACTGATGTTCAGCTAATACAGGTTAAATATTGCATTCTATTTGCAGGAAACTCAGCCCGCTACAGCAGCAGCCAGAAGCTGCTGCCACCAGCCTGTGCCACCAGTTTTACATTCGAGAGGGTCCCCCAGCCTCAGGCCTTTGCTTCAAAAGCAGCTTCCAGTACTGCCCTGCAAAACCCCCATTTCCACCTCTGCCGATCTGGAGAGTGGAGGTTGGCCCCCAGACAGCCCTGTCCGAGCCATGCCCGCAGAGGACATTGCCCAGGAAGCTGGATGTGTGACCACCCTCTCCAGAAGGTTTGCTTTGGTCCTTTGCAAATGAGCGAATCTGTGATCCGCAAAGTATGATACAGCTACCGCTGGTACCACTCACCGCAGTGTTCATAGAGCAGGTCTGCGGAATGTTTTCTCCTTAATTCCTTTTCTTTAAATATGACTGTCATGGTGAGATACGTACACACACACTTATAAAAGTACATTTTTATGCACCGTTTCAGGGAAACAGCGTAATTAACACAACAAAGCCCACATCTGAAAACCTTGTGCAGCGTTGTGCTAAGAAAAGCCATCCAGCGCGGGGCTGCCGTGTGCCTCCTGATGGGAGAGAGGTCTGGCTGCTCTGCCGCAGTTACAGCTAAGTGGCTTCTATGATTTCCTGTCACCCAAAGGAGGAGGATGAAATCAAATACGAGATTATAGTCGGTATTGCAAAACACTGAAACATACCCCGCCAAGCAGGGCAATGGATGCTCCATCATTCTAAAACGTCTCTTTTCTGTCTCAAAAGAGCCATCACCTCCCCTCAAAGAGCCTCCATACACAAATCAGAGCAGGAGAAGAAATAATACTGGGAAAAGGTTCAGGGAGATAAAGACAGAGAGTGAGGAACTTCAGTTCAGGACCAATGTGGAGAGAAGTGCGTGTGCAAGGGAGAAAAATCAAGTTAAGTGCAAGTTTTCTGGGGCTTATTCGGCCATACCCCCCAGAGGAGGAACTTCTACATGAGTTCATCCTTCGAACAACTCTGCCACAGATTTCAAAGCATTCTCAAGGAAAGGGCAAGCAGGTGCTCAGAGCAGCTTTCTGTTCTGGTTCCAGATGGGGAAGAAGATGAGGGAATTTAGCCAGAGGGACAAAGGGCCCTTGGAGATTCCTCTGAGCAGGATTTTGCTTCATCTACGCTTCCTAAATGGAAGAAGCCCTTCTGGAAAGTTGGAGTTCTCGGCTGTCCGTGACACATCCCCAGCTGGCTGGACGGCTGCTTAGCTGCCGCCTAGTTAGCTGTGCTAGGCGGAGAACGCCAGCAATTGTCTCTGCTTCAATGTCACCGTGGTATCTTCACAACAGCACCTCAAACTACATCTTGGATTAATGATTTGTAACAGTTTTTATCTACCAATAGATCCATACTGCAGAAATTGAAATTTTTATGTGTTTTAATTTTCATCCTTCTTTATAGAAGGGACAAAACAATAACGAAAAATTGGAAAAACTGATTGAAAAATAGAGAAGCTGTTCTGAAAAGTTAGCAAAGGGTTTAAGAATTATCAGAAAAAGTTGCTCTTGCACTCAATGCACAGAGCAGAATAAAGACTGCCTGATTTTCACGTTGCTTCTATAATTTGGCTCAGCATGATGCAAACAAGGGTAAAAATAAGGTCCTAAATAATATGTCTCATGATTTGAGGGCATGGGAACCAATTCTGATGCCTCCTGCGAGGCCGAGCCTGCTGAACCACCTTCCCTCTGGGATCTACAACCTTCACACCATCTGGCTTTAGGTGGGACAAGGCGCTGTTGGTGACATGGCTCTGAAGCAGCCCATTTTAAGGAGTCATCTGGGAAGAGATGGCAGCACCCACTAACTGTGAGTTAAGCTGTGGCTAATCAACCACAATAACAAAAAGCCAGCCAGCTTTTGGCTCCTTTGTAATAGCTAGTAAGAGCCTTTAAAACATCAGATTCGGATCCTGTGATTATATGCAAGTCATAGTGCAGCCAAGAAATTAAATTTCCAGTTCTTGTGGCTATAAAAAAAGTTGGAGGGAACCTAAACACATCCTAAAGACTCAAAAAACCAAAAGACAATGACAAGCATTTGATTGAAAGGCTGGGTGTATCACAAGTGACAGGTACGAGTGTATTTTGAAAGGTGTGTTAGGGAAAGCTTCTGCTGTGTAATTAGGAACCAACCGTGAGCTCGCTGGAATGTGCTTAGGAGAGGAATTCACCACGGAGCAGGTACTCGTGTAGGGATGGAGTATTTGCTTTAATAAGACTCTCTCCTTGTGGCGTCCTCTGGGACACCACCCTTCTGTGTGATGAAGCGCTTAAGTGCTTAAGTTTTGCTTAGGTTTACAGCTTCTCGAGGCAATTCCAATCTGAGAAAGGAAGGAAAAGAGACATGAAGGCACTCACAATGCCGCTCTGCAGGCACTGGCCCGTGGTTTACTGCACTGCTCTCAGAAGAGGGTTGGGACTTGTCTCCTGAGATTACACAAAGCAAAAAGGTGGCTGGGGACCCTTCTACCCTACCCTATGTTAAAAATGTGTTTAAAATTACCGTTATGAATAGTGTCTGAGGTTCCCCGCCTTCCCCTTTGCCACTGCACGCTGCAGCCTCCTCCCTTTCGCCCCAAGGACAGCACTGCCTGTATCAAACCTGCACGCCAGCCCCCCGTCCTGACTACAGCGGATACAGACACACCCCTGCAAACTTTGGCTTTAGTTGCTTTCGTATGGTGCACCGTGCAGCGGCAACACCCCAAAATTCAGCAAAATACTCAGCTGATGCTCAGTAACTGTGTTCAGGCTGACGAAAGGCGGCTGCAGTCACGTCAGGGTTACCAGCACGTGGCAGCAGGTAACATGGAAGGGTTCCCACAGCTTGGGGGTTACCTGTCTGTGGAAGTGGGACCTGGGCAATGGTACGGACATCCTAAAGTCTGGAATGACAGCCAGAACCTCGACAAGGTCTGAAGAGGAAGATTGTATCTTTGGCTGATCCAGGAGGGACAAAAAACCAGTGTGGCTTTTCAGGGGGCAGAGCCAGCAGGCTGGTTTCCCTTGACGCTGTCTGCGATTCAGTTTGACTGCAGGGATGCACTCGTCATCTGGTCCCTTGTTGGTAGCAGGGTGTTTGGAAAAGCTGCCTGCTCCTCCGCAACTGCTCCTGGCTTTACGCTTCCCTTGGAGAAGCACCAGAGCTGGGAGAGAAGTGGTTTCTCCGAGCAAAGCTCTGACAGCTCCACGCTGCTGGTGTCATTGTAGAGACTCTGCTCAGGAGGAGATTGTGTTATCTGGGAAAATGCTGCTCACCTCGGTCACACCTCCCTGCCTTCAGAGCTCTGCTGCTTCTTTGCGAGTCGCTATTTGTCCTAAGCTTGCAAAGAACTTCCCCAAAGCCTCACAATTCTGACAGTCCCCCCTCAGCCCAGGGAGTGGATGTTCAATAAAAATGGTACCGAGCAGACTTCTCACTAGAAACAACAAGTTAGCAGTCACTTCACACGGATCCAAGAGTGGTGATCCCACAGGTCCTGGCATAACGACAAGCATTTTGTTCACTGATCTTTGTATTACTTTCATTTTATTGAGCATTAAAGGATTGATACTGGAAATCCAACACACAACAGGACAGTCTGTGTCAAAATGCTCAGTTAGTTTTGGTGTTCCTGGTAATGTTTTACTGAACAATTTTGGATATCTGGGATTTCTGAAATATTGCTGTGAGAACAGTTTTCCTTGATTCTGCTCCTGTGTGTCTGTGGTTCACTGTTTAACAGCTCCCACACTGTATGAATGCAGAAAAGGAGGGAGAGAAAACTCTGCTGATCAACCACAGAGAAAACATTGTCAGATTTAGGGGAAAGAGGTTGGACCTTGAAGGACTTTGCACATATGGTTTGGAACAAATCTACCGAACAAGCAGCTCTGCTGGTTTTCTGGATGTCCAACGCAGCCGCTGAAAGAGGGAATTTGCAGAGGCCACATCACGCAGCTCCCAGCAGACCCCAGTATCTGGAGGCCCACGAGCCAGCTCGCACAGCTACACGAATTCTTCAGATCTTTCTATCTTCCACAGAATATCTGAAATGGCAAATTTGTGATCCAAAGTTTTCAAGCCTTTTGACAGCCCGTGGACTGTCAGCATGGGAATTAGCTTGCAGCAATACCAGCAGTGGCAGAGAAGGATCCTCTATTGGTTTTAGCCCCTGTAGCTCTCTGAAGAGGTCAGCATGCTCCTTCCTGAATGTCTATGCTTCTTTGCTCACCAGCTTCCGCAATGCATGGACATAGGAAAGGCAGGAGACAACGGTTCATTGATTAATCATAGGGGATGAGGAGAGAGAAACCTAACCAAGTCTTAGTGGAGAAAGTTACTCACTGCATGCAGAAGTGGATCAGGTGTGAAATGTTTGAACTAGTGAGAAGAAAGTCTTTGCAGCGGCACCCACCTCACTGCACGGTCCTGGCAGAGCTGCTCTTACCCTGTCCTCCTCAGAGACACTCAGCTATCACAGACAGCCGGGGGAAATCACTACTGACTGCTGGCACCGTGAAACTCAAGGACTTCCTCCCAGCTCACTTGCTGCTTCTCTCACAGGAGTAAGAGATCAAAAATGAAAGAGGAGGTCACTGCTTAATAGTCTCCCAAGCCAAGCAAGGCTGTTAGGATATAAATACCTGGTCTTTATTTGCAAAGAAGCATGAAAGAAACCGCTACAAAGGCAAACTGAGGTAATATCCAGAGATATCCATCAAACGAGGGATGCGGAGCCAGACAAAAGTATCTCAAACAACAGAGATCTCTTGCCTGAGGACAAAGCTCCATTTGCTTAGAAAAAGTGATGTAGGATATTTACCCCAGCTCTGACAGCTGCATGTTTGGCAGTGAGGTGAGCCATCTGACAAGAGCAGCACGTGATAAAACCCTGGTTGCACTAAAGGGTAACATTCACAGTGGGGTTCAGGCCGTTGTCATCACTTGTTTGAGCAGGGTTTCCTTGCTCCCCAAATGGCTTTTTCCATGAAGTGATTCTGCAAAGGTAGAATCCTTGAATCACAGACTGCTTTGGGTGGGAAAGGACCTTCAAACCAGTCCAACCCCCTGCAGGGAGCAGGGACAGCTGCAACCAGAGCAGGGTGCTCAGAGCCCCAAGGGACAACCTGACCTGGGATGGTGCCAGGGATGGGGCTTCTCCCACCTCTCAGGGCAACCTGGGCCAGGGTCTCCCCACCCTCAGCAGCAACAATCTCTTCCTTCTCTCTGCTCTGAATCTCCCTCTTTCAGTGTAACCATCACCCCTTGTCCTGTCCCAACAGCCCCTGCTGAACAGCCCCTCCCCAGCTTTCTGACAGCCCCCTTGAAGCACTGAAAGGTCGTACTAAGGTCTCCCCAGAGCCTTCTCTGCTCCAGGCTGAACACCCCCAGCTCTCTCCCCTCTCCTCCCAGCAGAGGGGTTCCAGCCCCCTGATGGGAACTCAAAGACTGGTGTAAACCAAGGACAGCAGGGTCTGTACAAGGGCAGAGCAGTCCCCAGGCTGGAAGAGGTGAAGCCGTAGAAGGAGAAATGAAAGTCAATATATAATTCTGGAAGAACAAGAGGCCACTTCAGTCCTGGCGATAGCTGTGAAAACGCAGCGGAGCAGAGCTACTGGTCTCCCTGGGGCAGAAAGGGAGAAGAAAAATAAGTAAAACAAAGGTCTGTCCACCCAGCTTTATCACTTCTGACTCTGACAAGACAACTGGCCCCAGAAAAAAACAGCACAAGAGTGAGCGCTCTGGCTGCTTGCAAGACACTGTGTTATACTGAACCCCTGATCTCTTTAAGGAGATGTTTTCTGCTGGGAGACAGACAGGCCTGTGCCAGCCACATCTCGGCTATGGCTTTCTCGTTCAGCCATCTACACGTTTTACCCATGTATATAGGGGCAACTTCACTCAAATAGATCTGCCACCATCCAGAAGTGGGAAGATGTAAAAGTCTGCTGCTCTTTCACTCCCTTCTGGTCACAGCTGGGTCTCAAGTCCTCGCTGCCGAGGTGGGTCCAGGCGCAGCTTCCAGGAACTGCTGACTAAACAACGAAATATCACCAGGAATTACTATATTAAGGGTGGGGAGGGGAGGGCAGGCACCACAAAAGCTGCCTTGCACCTTTTGTTACTGCTGTTGTTAATCAGAATACAAGTAAATTATTTCTTCCATCTGTGACTCCCCAAATAAGATCTCCCTGCTGCTACTTTCTCAACAGCTCCACTCATCAAGTTCCTTTGTTTTGCACATCACGCTGGCCATTTACGATGGAGTAAAATGGATTTGCCTTCCAGCAGTAATTTTTCTTTCATTTGATTTGGGTTTTAAATGCATGGAACATGAGAACTTTTGAAACTTCATGATGCCTGAATGCTTAGAGCACTCATTAAACATTTAGTGTGTGAGGGGGGGGAAAAAGGCACACAAACAAAACCCCAGATGAAGTATAAAACAGGGGAAGCAGAGTTCAAGGTAAACTTTATTCAGGGGCCGATTTCATCCTCTGCCCAAGGATGAAGGAAGATTTGCTCTTCCATATTCAGCGGTTGCTGGGACCTGGCAAGCTACAATACCACTATGGTGCTGTTTCGCATCGCTGCCCTGGTACAAAGGTATCTGTGGTGACCTGAAAGCACATGGAATAAAATGAATATAGAACATTCCCCGGTTTCAAAGAGCCTCTGCCTTCCTCTGGCACACCACCGCCTCGCTCCGCCTCAGGGCAGGATGGGCTTGCGCCTCTGTCTGCTCTGTACTGGAGCAGGAGCGGCTGCACAACAACTAGGCACAGCACTATGGACAACCTGACATGGAATGTAACCCCCTGCATTTGCAGCATCTTGAAGGGCAGGTTATGGCTCATCATCCATCAAAATCATGGGTAAGGATGAACAAGGTGGAAGACAGGCAATTTAATAACAAACAAACAGATAAAGCACCCCGCTCTTACGGAGCATGGGTATTATTTCATCTTCTATTTACTGTCAGGATCTCCATGATAAATAGTCCTTCAGAACTTTGATTCTCACACATTACAGTTATTACACTTAATTGTGTTTCCCCCCATGTTTTATTAGGGCAGGGATGAATTTTCGTGATTCATAATTTGTTATAATCTCATTGTTTTGCTCTTTATCTCAGCAGCTATAATGTTAACCTAGGTCAATAATTCTGTCAAGTGGGAGTGATGATACTTGAAACAGGGAATTTAAAGGACAGGAGCTACACCTTATCTCAAAGATGCAAAAATGAAAATCTTGGATAATCACTGGATGAATGTGTTGAGAACAGCTGGGGTCCACACAGCCAGGGAATCTTTGCCTCCTGTACCCTTACATTATGCTTACACGATGCAATGCCCTCGTCCATTAGCCTTTGGCTTTGGTTATGACTTAACACTACGAGCGCTTTCTCCCTCCCGCTTCTGGTTCCCATCTAGCAGAATGTGCTGAGTTATCTTAAGAAGTATCCTGAAATATCACCAGCTCTTGGAATAATTTCAGGGCCCATCTGCAACCCAGAGAAAACTCAAACAATTGCGTCCTGAGATTTGGTGCGTGGATTCAGGCATCCCGAGACCCAGAAGCTTTGTCACATTAGATCTTTTAGTTTGGCCCTGCCACGACTTACACTCGTTTCTTTCTAGAGGCTGAACTTCCTGGCCAGAGGTATCATCATGGGCATGGGTGCGCCGCAGAAAACCCAGCTATGAAGACTGGTCTTTACGGAAAGGCACATCTATGGGAGCCAGGCATGCCCAAAGACAAATATTCCACCTAGGGTGGAAGGTAGACACTTTCTTTCCGGATTTGATGCTGATCCTTATGCTCTGTCAAAGAACAAATCTCCAGGGAAACCCTCAGACTAATCTTCCGTATGACACTTGCCCACGTTAGAACTGAATCTCCTGAGATTTGTTACATGTGAACCAGCTGCCTCAAAGCCCTGGGTCTCACAGAGCGGATGAAATAGGGATGTCAGCGAGCCTGGAGCCCTCTCCCTGTGCTGGGAAGAGCTATAATGTATTCTAGGGAGACTGCATCCCCGGGTCTAGAATTACACAGAACTGTATAATGAATAAACCATTCATTTCGTATTGCGTTACTGGGACTGTAATCTCCAGAAATCCAAAATTACCAGGAAAAGAATATAATATTCAACAGTAGCATAACAGCAAACTATCCCCCAAAGCACAGTGTTCAGCTTATAACATAGTTTCAAGTGCCCTCTTCTCTGGGAAAAACGTTCCTTCAGTCCTCTAGTAATTTGTTAAATTGAGTCTTTTAAAGCTCTGAATTCCCAGACCACAAGATAAGAATATGCACTGCCTTCAGCATTTCGGGTCATATTATCGAGCTCTTCTCTGCAATCACACGAACTGGATATTGAAAAAGAATCATCGCTGAGCACACGCACATACATTCCTGCCTCTCTAGCTCCTTCTCATTCCTCTCATTTTATGCTGTCTCTACAAACGCAGACAGCAGTCTCATGCCACCTCTCATATTTGGCCAGACGTCTCCTCAGGAAACTCGGGCTGGTCGTGTCCTCGTGGGTGGTGTCCTCCCCTTCCCAGTACAGGCTGTGGTTGAACTCGCATCCATGGTGTGTGCTAGTCTCTGGTGTGCCCTTCCCCGGCCCCACCACTATCATGTTTTCAGTGCAGTCAGTCTCATAGCTCCATTCACGTCCTGTTCTCTTTCCCATCTCTTTGGGCATCAGGGATGGGGAGGGTGGGGAATCAATCCATTTATATAGATACATCACTTCTGCACAGCTTGTGTCAAGGATTAGGGCCAGGCTGGCCACTAGATGGATGACAGATGCTCTCCATGAACCCCCCTCCCTTCCCAAAGGGGAAGAGAAAGGGAATAAGGGAGAGAGCCTCATGGATTGGAAAAGAAAACGAAAAATGCTTGAATGCAAACAGTAACAATAAAATGAAGTAGATACAAATACATACAAAACCAATAGCAAACCCAACCCTCCTGATGGCGCCACGTCACCGTCACCACTGATGCTGTGGGCAGGCACTGGGGAAGGGCCAGGATGGACTCAGTGGCAGATGGGAAACAGATTTAGGAGCTGGATTCTGGAACTGGACTCTGGACACATGGATTAGGATCAAAGGCAGATGGACAGAGTCCTCCTTGGACATCGGCCATTGAAGAAGAGAGATCGACCCTTGTGACCCCTCAGCTTTATACCAACCATGACGTCTATGGGATGGAACCTGGTTGGTCAGTGCAGGGTCACCCATCCTGCCCACTCCTTCCTGCAAGTGCTGCCTCTAACCTACTGCCTCCCACCGTGGGACACAGGATCAGCAGTGACCTTGCTCTGCGCAGGAGAAAGTATGGGAAAGCATCCCAGCCCCCGGCAGCGACTGTGAACACCACGTGTTATCACTTCTAGAAGCAGACGCTGTCTGCAAAAATACGCCGTTAACTTCAGGAAGTGCCGCCACTTGGAAAAGACTGAGCTGGAAGTGAAATCAGTGAGCAGAATGAGTTCTGTTCTAACTCAAAGCAGGACAACGTTGAGTTAGCATCTCCTCTGCCTCCAGCCTCCAGTGTCTGTTCCTTTCACGGCATCTGCCTCCAGTCTCTACTGTTAGCACATGAGTTTGATGGGGTTTTTTATTGATACGAGACACGGGTTGTGGTTTTTTTAAACTAAGTGTAATTTCATCAATCGCCAAGCACTGAGCAGGAAAAAGCGCTGCCAGAGCAGACTTACTCATCAGGTGGGGGTGGCTCAAATGCTGCAGTTTTAGAACCAACTACCTGTGAGGGAGTGATGAAATAAGCACCATCTCCATCTGTCTTCTGCTCCCCAACCTGACTGACCATCTGCATCCACCAGCACACCCCAGAAAACCCCTTCAGCTCTCTCTGTTGATATTTTTCAACAGCTCTGGACTCAGGAGCCTTCCCCAGGGCCGTGGGACCGCTCCAGACACAACCCATTTGATGAATGGGGTCTTTGAACTGCTACGCCAACTCCTGATTCAAAACCCAGCCAGCCACAACCTGCATTTCCCACTGATTATTCCCCAGGTCAGGCTGACAGACAGGAAAAAGCCTTTCAGATTCAGATGACTTTTGTGGCAAAAGACGCCAAGTCTAGGGATGCTCCATGAGAGAAACCATGGAGTGAACAGCCCTGAAAACCCCCTCACACCCGGCACAGCTTCTCTGCCGTCTGACCAGGGTTTTCACTTCTTCAGAGAAGGAAACGGAGACAACAGATAGAGCTCCCTGACAGACACGAATCAGCTGGAATATTTCAACAGCAGCCCCACCTTGGAGGCCGGCCCCCCTTTGGGAAAAGCTATCCCCGTGCCTGAGAAACTACGGCCCCTCCTGCGGCTCCGCTTCCTGGGTGGTCCCTGCTCCTCAGGCTCACCGATGGGAAGAGCCAGCCACGCGCCCTCCCGTCCGCCCGCCGCACAGTCTGGCTGCTGACACGCTGCCGTGGACACGTCTACATCAGCCCTTGTTGCGCCGGCCAGACCGTTCTGGATGCACGTGCTTTAACCAGAGCCGTGTAACCTTGTTTGGGCAGATGAGACATCGACTGGGTGTCTGGCCCCATCCCTCCACCAACCCATCATCTGCTCTTTCAAAGCACTGCGCAGTGAGGTAATGCGGAGCAGGCTCCTCAAAGGCTCGAGCTTGGGGATAGTTGTTTTGCTGCTCTGGGAGAACACGGAGCCTTGCAAAGCGTGTATTTATAGAGACATCCTACCTTGAAAGAGAACATGATTAACAAGGTAGGAAGTGTGAAAATCATTTACTTTTAGGTAGCTGTCATGTCAAACTAATACGTCTCATCATGCAACCCGCAGCTAACGGTGGATATTTATGTTTCATTTCTGGAAGCCACATGATCTCCAATTTTCTATTTTCACAGAGAAATAAATAAACCATAACTAGGTTTCAGGACCTTTAGAACGCAGGGAAAAGCAACTGGAAGGCTGACTTGGAAGCCCGACTTGGAAGCCCCTCATGACTCCAGACAGAAATGAGGGAATCTGAATACTTTTTTATGAATCTCACGATTTTTAGTCTCTTCTAAATTTTTGGGCAATGAATTTTGAGTGCTTGAAACTGAAAATACTGTGGGGTGCCATTCTAGTGGGTCAAGAACACGTCACAGTGAGCATCAAAAAAATCTACTTTTCCTTTAAAACACCCTGGTGTTGCCAGAACAATAAAAAATATCTTACATATATATAAATATGAAGCTGGTCAGCTGTACTCAAAATATTCAAAGTCATTCTCTTCTTAGCACGTCTATCTTTAAGTCATAAAGCAAGGTTCATTGGCTGCTGACATTCTTGAATTTCAAATAAAGAGGCTCAGTAAGGCCACTTGCTTTTTCCTCTGCATTCTCTTAAAAATGCCTTTACAATTACTTAAGGCAAGTCGTCTTCGTGGCTTTCGGCTCAGTACAGAAGAGAAACAAAGCTGAACAGCACCCCACTGATAGTACTATAAATGCCACGCAGGTTCTCGTTTCAATCTCCAACTTTACATTACTGCCGGCATTAATGGAGGCACCTCCTGATTTTGCACCAGCTTAAGTGAAAACAACATCCGACCCACACATACTTGATTTTTAAAATAAGTAAAGAGAGTAACATTAATTGATTAGTGACATCTCTGATAAAAGAGATGGCTATCAAGTTTTCTCCCCCCAGCTCTTGAAAGAAAGGAAACTGTTTTGACCACTTGGAAGTAAGAAAAACGTTGCCCAAACACCTTTGAATCTAAAAACCAGGACATGCAGCCTCCAGAAACAAACAAAATCCCGAATCGAACCAAACCAAACCTGAAACAAACCCATAAAGATAATTGAGACAAGGCAGGTGACAGTCCAGAGGATGGACAGGAATGTTCTTTGCCTCTGAGAGCGACGACAGGATACGCATGATTCGGGCAGCCAGGTCTGTGTTAAACTGGACGGGCCACAAAGGTTTGCTGAGAACACAACACGTGGGGTAGGTGATGGGACAAACCAGCCTGCCTGGATCGGCTGGCTAATTCAATCTGTTACCAATCAGCTGCACGTTACAGTGTGATGAGACTGCCCTCGAAAACCTGTTCTGCACATTCCCAACTCCTGTCTGTAATTTCTAGCGCCCAGGTCAGGACGCCACCAGCTTCCTCTGCAGTCTTGGACATTCCCAGCAACAGTCTGGAAAATAAATCAGCATTTGCAGCATCTCAAATCTGTGTCCTCACACCTTGGTGAAGCGGCTCATGTAGAGGATGAACAGAGTTCTCTAGTACAGTCCTACCTTCGAATTTCTGCTGTCAACAGCTACAGAACTGAGTCAATGAGCAAAATGCAGATCTGGGGAGAACAAGAGTCTCCACTGCTGTTTCACCAAGTCACAGTGAGAAAGAAAATGTGCCAGACTATGAACAATCGATTTAGTGTGACTTTTTACAGGCAAAACTGTTTCTTTTTCTCTTAGTTCAAAGAACTGTTTTGTTCTGTTTACAAATGTCCTTGTACTTTACCTACAAGAAATAAAAACAACACTTCAATCTGTAAAAAAAAAAGTCTTAGGAAAAACCAGATCTCTCCAACTTGAAACAATTCTTTTTCCAGTTATTAAAACTGTTGAAGAATTCAAGAAATTATTCACCCAGCTCCAGTCACTGGGCTTTGGGGAATGCACGGGGTTCCACTGCTGTCCCCGGCTACCCTCTCTGCTGGCATTTTCTGAGACTTTGAGGTAAAGATCAAAATTCACTCAATGGTGGCTTACATGACAGAAGAATTGTACAGAGACTAAAGCCTGGCTTTTTTAGAGACTGTTGGCATTGGAAGACAAGACACAATAATATTTTTTTTTTTTACAGAACATCAATTAAAAGAAAGCCGCTCGCTGTTTTCTTTCTCATGAAGTAGGGCAATCGACTGTTTGTTTTAAGGACGCTTGAGTGTTGGAGAGGTTGTTTGTTTTCCAGGTTGGGTTTATTTATTGTTTGGATGAGGGTTACATAAGAAATAGATCTCATCCTTTCCGTAAATGTTGAGCAACCTGAACAAAAATAAAGTCAGGTATTATTTTTCTTGCTAACATCTTCTTAAATGTAACATGTTTTGATGGAGACTCCTCAGCCAGCTCTACCCTCGGCCCTTCCAGAACTAGTTGAGTTAGCTGGGAATCAAAATCAATTCCTAATAGAGAAAAAAAGCGAGTGCCCAACACTGCGTCAGGCTGCGTGTGACACCTCTGCTGCTGCAGCACGGCCAGACAACCCTCCTGTAAGATAATAAAAGTTTCTCATACGCTCCCAGGAGAAGGAGCTGGGGCAGCCCACTGGTGACCTCCTGCTGCGACCAGCTCACCTGCTGGCAGCGGTACTGGATCACCTCACCTAGCTCCTGTCCCTGTCCCTGCCGGGGGTGGTGCTCGGAGGAGGGCGTAGGAACAGGGCGTGAACAGACGGAGCCTTTTCCTGGCCATGCCACAGCTTCCAGCAAGCCACGGTTGATGCTTTGATTCAGAGGTTTGACAACTGACACGTTATGTCAATATTGGTCATAAAGTCACCCAACCCTTTCACCAGTCTAACTGCAAGGTCTGACTCCGGACAAGAACAAATTACAGAGGCTGGCTCCACACACAGGGAAGGCAACAGCCTTTTTAACAGCTTTAAATTTACTGGCCATTAATTTCATGGGGCAATGGGACAGAGTAAAACACCAGGAGGCTTCACTTTTTGTCATACTCTTCACAGCCATAAACTTCTCTAACAAGTCCTTTGTACATCTCTTACCTCATTTGCCTACTCCTGCCATGGTCCCTCCCTGTCTCTATCTTGTCCCCTAAAGGATGAGATGATTGAGAATTGCTGCCTTCCACTGAGGCTGAAAATGTTCCAACAAAAATCCTTGTTAAATTTAATCTTCTCTTTATGAAATAAAGTTTTTCACCAAATCTTTCCCTCAAAATGCCAAACATCAGCAAGGGAAATATTTGTACTTTTCCAGCTCACCAAGATGTTTTGATCTTCAGTGGTTTCGTGAAGCTGAAAATACCACGGAGTCCTCTAATCTGCTCACAACCTGCCCTGTCAGAATCCTGCTCTTTAGGATGAGCCATGGTTTCAGTTGGGTCTACTAGACACCACTGAAGTTCAGTTGTCAAAAACAGGGCGGACAGCAGAGAGAATCTTCGCTTCCCGGACAGTCTCAGCTCCTCTGAGAGTGACAACGTCCTCAATGGCAGCACTAAGGAAAGGGACATTTGGATCAAAGACCAACCAAAGCCGTGGATGAGCCCCATGGGGACTCAAAGCAGCAGCGAGACCCACCACGTGTCTTTTTCAGGGTCTTGGGAGGAAGTAGCAGGATGAGTCCCCATGCTGGCGACTCAGAGTGAGCTCCCTGGGACAGCGCTTTCCCGACTTTCCAGCAGGCACATTAATCTACAGGTCTATAGCATTTATTTGTGTCTTTCAGAACAGCAGATAAACACGTTACCCAACCAAATGCTTTTTAGTGTTATTTATGTCCATATTCCTGCAGCACCCAGGAACCCAACAGAAACCCACCTGACTGGGTGCCCTACAAATCCATGGAGAGAGGCACTTCTTGCCCCCAAAGGTTTCCAGCACGAACAGACTGAAGGGAGGTGCCGGGGGGGCAGAAGGGCCGTGGCAGACAGGGACCATCTGGCAGACAGGGACCCACCCCATGGGCCATCAATCGTGGTTTTGTGAAGGGCTGAGACTCCTCAAACGTTGTGTCCTACCAGTGCCGCAGCTTAACGATGCTTTTGAGCGGCTGTTGTAAACACTATTTCTTTAGCCCATTTTAAAACTTGCAGATTCAAACTACTGCCATTTCTGGCAGGTTCTTCTCTGCTACTTCTCACTGACCCCCTTCTCCAGCCAGGATACGTGAGATAAACCTGCAGAATCCAGGGGGTAACAGATGGAGCTCACACCAGGAGCCCTAATGAGCTCCATGAAGCAGATCCCATTAGCACAGTCCATTTGCTGGCCGGGGATCCCAGATATCCAGGCCAACCATTCCTGCCCATCTTTGACCATCCCCTTCCATTTGTTTTGTTAAATAAACAGCGAGACTGGCTCCTGGCCATTGCCTCCCGCCTCTGCCAGCCTGCGATCCCAGCAGCTCTCGCAGAACCGAGCAGCCATCGACACTTGGAGACACCTGCTCAGTGACGGATACGTCTGGGCAGGGAGAGCAGGTCCGTACGCACGCGTGTGGGGCTCAGCTTCTGCTTTAATGTCTATTTATCCAGCCCAAACTAATGACCCGAGGATCAGTCCTCACTAACAGGTGATCCGTCCTTCCATGAAGCACTTTACTTCAGCTCCGCGGTTGGGCACAGATTAAAGAGGGCTCAGGCCACATCACAAAAATGCTTAATTAATAAAAACAAATGAATTGCGCAGCTGAGGCTGAGTAACCTGCTGGTGGGAGACACGGATGAAGTAGAGCTGAGCAGAAACGTTCTTCTGGAGTAAATTCATATCATAAAAAAGAAGAGAAAAGAAGGGAGAAGGATCCTCGTGGGGGTGTGCGGTTGGACGTGAACGGCACCATGGCCTGTCTAGCCCTGAAGGCAGGGCAGGGTCAATCTCTGACCTCTCACGGTGAGAGCAGTGACAGTTATACCAAAACGTCTGGGCAGAACCGATTAAATGGAGAGCTCTTTCTCCTGTTGGCTTTACCCATCTCAATAATAAAAGAACCAATTTGGGGTTCTCCCCTTTCTTCTTTCCTTCCTTTCTTTTCCTTAAACAAGTAATTTCCCACCACTAACGCACTACCTCAAATGCCAAAATACCCCCAAACTTTGGCAAAAGGACAGAAACTCATAAAACATATAAATTTCTGCAGCAGTGACACATTTTCCAAGCTACGACCAAGCTGCGCAGCTCCATTTGTCTATTGCTGGTCTTAATTATAGAAACAAAAGTCAAACCCTGAGATACGTGACAGAAGAGTACAGGGTGAAAATCTTCAAACAACAATAAAAATAATAAGCTGTATTTGAAGACAACGGCAGCGCAAATTGCAGCGGAAAACGTTTCAGAGGGGTTTTTTTAAAAGGAAAACCTTCAGTTTTATGCTGACGGTTAGTTTTTTCCCACATAGCTCCAAAATGAAATCAGCTCAGCTCGCAGGAGGTACCACGATGCGATGCCGGATGTCGGAAGCTTTGCCCTGATGCTGGTCCAAGTACATTCCTCCTCCCCGCGGTCTCTCGCAGCCCAAGGCTGAGGCACAAACCTTTGCCATAGGGGCTTCTGGCCATCTGTCTTTCCAGCCCTGGCCCAGGGAAGGATGCGGCTGTAGGACTCTGTCCCTTGCTTCCCACGGTCTAGAGAGGCAGAAGTGTCCTTTCTAAGGCCCAGACACTGGCAGGGCTGGCTATAATTATGGGATGTTAGTAAAGGCAGCAGGCCAAGGCAGAAGAAAGCAATCACGGCTCTCCTTTCTGCTTTGCTTGTGCCACAGCCCCCAAGAGCCACGCGTCTGCTAATGCCAAAGGAAGGATCCAGGTGCTGCTGGGGGAGTGGGGACCCCCAGCAGGCACAGCTGCTCCCAGTCTCCCAGCCAGGAGTGAGTCCTGCTCACCAGCATCTCCCCAGCTGCTCTTCATCCCAGATACTGTCCCCAGGTACCACCCCTGCTCCTGCACTCACAGAAAGCTGGAGACAGCCCCTGGACATTGCTGTCACTGCCATCACAACCGCAGTGACGGAAGGTTTGCCCATAGGAACCAGCCTTTCCAGCTCCAAATCCCAGCAACCTCCAATAGCCAGCCATGCTTCTCCCAAGGAACCCCTCTTGAAGGGCTGCGCAGTCGCTTTACAGATGCTCACCCAAAAAAACCATGCCTGTAAAATAACTTCAGTGCATCAACTGCTGGAAACTGGCTGGGCTGAAGGGAACTCACTTCCAGAAGATAACTGAGTGTGGCTGCCTGCCCAGTTCCAACAAAGGATGGATTTTGTAAAGCCAGCTAGAACTCTGCCATCCATTAGGAGAACTACAAAGCAGAACATTTTAAAGTTAATTGGTTTTGCAATTAAAAGATACACGGAACATGCGACGCAATTAATTTTACATAAACTTGGTCGGGAATTAAACGTAAAAGCACTTGGTTACTTCTTTAAATGAAGCATATGTTTGTTTCCACCAGCAGCAGCTTCTCTGCATACCAAAACAGGCGGCACTGAAACCCTCACACAGAACGGCAGCCGGGCTCACTCTGCACTGACGAGCTCCCCAAAGGCCGTGATGTTCTGGAGGTGATCCCACGTGACGCTCGAAGGGCAGTTTGGAAAGCCAGCAGAACTGCATGGAGATGGAGCTGCTTCCTGCCCCTTCGCAGTGGGAAGCATAAATCAGCATGGTTTGGTGGCCAATCCAGTGGCCCATGGTTTTCAGCTGATAATTACGTGCAGTTGTTCAGTACTGAACAGCCAACTGGCTGCTTCAGAAGTTCAGCTGCTGACAAAGCTCCAAGTCTGAATTTTTAATGCACAAGCTGGTTCTCACCAGGATACCAGCACGTGGCATTTCTGGCTAAGGTATCCTTGCTTAGAACACACCAAGACATCTGCGTGCTGGGTAACTGGATGGATCTGGAAAACCCTTGTCTGCAAAGTTCTTACTCAACACCCTGTCTGGTCCTGGGTCCAGGGCAGCTCAGACTTCCCGTGTTACCACAAACCTGCTGCGAGACTTACTTCATCCACCGTGTTTCTGCCTGCGGTACCCCAGGCTCAGAAGACGCAGCCCCTGGGCAGGCAGGCTCTGCTGGCGTCTGCACAGCACTGTGCACCATGCGGCTCGCGTTTTGATTGCGGCTTTTCATAAAGAAAACAAGCCACCAAAGTCAGGCCTGGAGAGGCTTCAGCAGGGCAGCTCTCTAGGTGCCTTAGAGCTGCCCGGTCCGAGGAGCACAGGCTTGGACTGTGGGGAGATGAAGCTCCCTTAACCAGCCTCAGCAGGGTACAAATCCCACCAGGTGAGGAGCAGGCGCTGACAGCAGCCGCTGCGGTAAGGACCTGGGGCTGGTTTTTACAGCATCCCTGCGCTGCCTTCCCCTAGCTCAGGGTCACAGCTGGTGTTGTACTAGTGCCTGTAAGAGAAGAATTAGACCCCCCGGGTCCCACTGCACAAAACTCTGGAAGCCCTCCAGCCCTGGGAGAGAGCTGGAAAGCTGCCCTGAGATGCCACACGTGTCCCTGTGAGCAAGAGGCACGGGCAGAGATAAGCACTGTTCCAAGAGCCCTGCCAGCACGTTCAACGCGGCACTGGAGCTTCGCAGAGGTTGTATAAACATTTCCTCTCGTGTTGACTAGAGCCCAGCAGCTACCAGACAGGCTGGCAATGGCAACCCATGCCCAGGTCGGTGGTAACAGCTCATTAATCGGTCAATCAAATAGAAAAACTTGATTCTATTGGGCTCCAAAACTCATTTTTAAAATTCCTGCAGCTATTTATGTTTCACCTTTCATTCACTCCTGCAACAGCGGAATTAGGCCCAGTATTATGGCTACTCTGTGGACTAATTGGGGTTTTTTTTTTGCAAATTCATACCAGTGCCAGAATCTGTGTTCCACAAAGTGAGAATTTCAGGGACCGCTTTCACGTCTTTGGGGGAGTACTTGGAAGAGAAACATTAGCACACCACCATTTGTCACGCTGTGTCTCGTATGAAGTGCTGCAGAATGCAACCGCTGGCAAATTTGTCTCTTCTTTAAAGCACGTTAAATAGGAACAAAGCCAGATAAATTATTTTTGCGGAGCAGAAAATGATGGAGGCTTCAGGGGAATCACGATTATTCACACATATGGATGAAATATTAGGAAAAATTTAGGCAGGAAAACCTCTAGTGGCAGATGAATTTCTGACCAGCTAAAATGTGCTGCTTAACACAAGATAATATGTTGTACGTCAGAAACGGACCCACCATCACCTAAAATGTTCCAAAAGGATTAAAACCGCAACAGCACACTCCACTCTGCACTGAAATAAACCTTCGGGGTTTCATGAGGGTTTCAAAAAGAGGTGCTGTTTGCTTTCTTTTGGGGGGGCGGTTGGTTTTTTTACTAATTCCCTTTGAAAAGTCTCATTCCTGTGGAGGTGGAAGGGAGGCTGCTGTGAAAATGTTTCCTCCGTGCAGAAGGAAAGAGGATGAGCCCAGGACACAGAGAGCCCGTGCCCTGGAGGGGCTGAGGGGGCCAGAGGTGTTGGGGTGACGGATTCTGATCGGAGCATCTCACCGAGGCACCGAGACAGCATCAACCTTCCCACTGCCAGGATTATACCACAAAAGCACTAAAAAGCCCTGAGAGAGAGCGTTCATTTCACCAAAGCTACCTATCGTCCTCCCCACAGGCTGGGCTCCCATCACCCTCATTAAGGAGGAATCTGCAGGAATTAACGGCAGCTCCCGTGACATGGAGCTCTCATCTTCACAGACTGCCTCGCAGGGCGGTGAAGCCAGAAGCACGCAGTACCTTAATTTTTTCACTGCCTTCAAGATGTTTTATCTATCGAGGAGGTTTCGACAGCAGCTGACAGGGAGACTTTTCTCTCTTTTGTATTTGTGCCACCCGTCCATCACCCGTCCGTCAAGGCAATGCAAATCCACCGCGTCCCGCCCCGCTGGTGGCTCTTTCACTTTGAGCAGATCTGATTAGGTAAAGACGAGAAGTCAGAAGAAAATAAGCCACCAGAAATGACGGGGTTTGGACAGCACCCAGGGCCAGAAGCAACGCTGGTGGAAGGGGCAGACGCTTGCAAGGGATGTAATTGCAGTACTTGGAGAATCTGCAACACTCTGAGCTGCTCTGCTGCTGCTTCGTGTGGAGACGGGGCAAGTTCTTCAAATATTCCGCCCTGGCCACCTGCGATCCCCGACCCCGCATGATGACGGAACTGACTGCTCAGCTCCTCTGGTCACCCAGGTCCCACGTGTGGCTGTTTCGAATGCGAGCAGTAGCTATGTTTTACCGAATAGAAGATTTTCAGTATCCAAGCTGGAGAATATGACAGCCGGTTCTCCCAGAGCCCGGTTTCATACTGACTAAATCCATTCAGAATCCAATATACGCAGCAGAATGGTAGGCTGCAGCTTCAGGAAGGACGTGAAAGGGGAAAATTAAGATAGAACACTTTTTCTTTTTTTTTTTCCAGCATGAGTAACTAAGCACTGGAACAATTTACCAGAAATGCAGTAGATTTTCCATCACTTCGAGCTGTTAAGTCAGGGCACAGTAACACACATTCAAGTCTTTATGAATTAAAAGATCATTTTGGACAGAACGTCTCTTCCCACCCCACTTCAGAGCTGTAAAGGCACCGTTGGTTGCAGGAAATACTTGGTGTCCTCACTTTTTAAAGAGGGGAAAAAAGAAAGGAAATTTAAGAACAGGATGAACTGAAAATGGTCCATTTTCATTGTCAGAAAAACCCTCTCCATTGTTTATGGATTAAGAGATAGTTTGAAATTAATAGTTTAACCAGGGGCCAGACTCCTCCCAGTGGTGCCAAGCGACAGGATAAGGGGCAATGGGCACAAACTGGAACACGGGAAGTTCCACCTGAACATGAGGGAAAAATTCTTGACTTTGAGAGAGACCCTGGCCCAGGCTGCCCAGAGAAGCTGTGGAGTGTCCTGCTCTGGAGAGATTCCAAACCCACCTGGACATGACCCTGGGCACCCTGCTCTGGGGATCCTGCTGGAGCACAGGGTTGGACCAGATGACCTCCAGAGCTGGTCCCTTCCAAGTCCCACCAGATCGGGATTCTGGGATTCTGTGGTTAAGTCACAGCTGACTTTGGCCTCGAAGCTGGTGTAAAAACTCACATCCAGGGCAGCTCAGGGCACCAGGCGACGTCCAGAAGCTGGCTGGATATGTCCACTATGTCCATGTGCATGGGCTGTTCCAGGCACTGCCCTGCAGCAGATGCCACCACATCTGGCTGTGATGTGTGCTAGGGCCCATGCTGCTCTCACCCTGCCAACGCTTGCTGTTGACTCTCTCCAACGGCTCGGACAGGCCCGTCACAGGTAATTAATGAAGAGCAGCATGTCTGTAAGCCACGCAAGGAGAAAAGCGGCAGCAGAGTGAAGCGAAACCCAAGCGCCTCATTCCCAAAGCAGAGCCTCAATTCCCCCGGACCCGGCGCAGGTTCCAGCGTCCGCCTTCCTCCAGCTGCTGCCTCCTGCACAGCTTTCAGGAGTCCCGGTGTCTTCCGCAGTGTATCCCCAACACAGGGTGTTTGCATGGCCCTGCCGCAGCCCTTCCCACCCATCGGGGCGGCAGCATTGTGGAGCAATTCAAAGCGGTGCTTTTTTCCCTTCAAATAACTGATTGCGACATAATTAGCTCTTTTGTTCCTGATACACAAACTCTGCTGGTTAATTATAGGCCACCTTGCCAGTGGTTTTTCAATTCTCTCAGGGTCTCCTTGCTGGGAGGCACATTAAGTAGCAGGGAGGAAAGGAAAGCTAGAAAGCTGCTAAGAACAAGCTTTTTAAAAACCCTCCTGAGTTGTCTGCGAGAGCTTTTACTTTCTGAGTAGCCCCAACAGCTGGTGCTTCCACTGTGCCTGGCAGATTTGTCAGTCTCCAGGCATAAAGATCAGGAACGCCGCAATCCAAAGGACTCTTTTCACGAGCTTTGCACACAAAACAAAGACACGAGTTTAAAATTTAAAAAAACCAGACCAAGCAGCTACCCAGCTGCGGTCTGTGAAAGTGCTTTCGGTTATTGACCTGCGCTGTATTTACCTCGCAGGGGCAGCGAGCCCGTTTTCATCTCTTTTTGTTGCCTTTCTCTCCAATGAAATGGAAGAAAGGATATTTATTTTTTTAAATGCCTTAGATGCCTCTGCTTTCAGTGGGGTGTCAAGAAAAGCTTCACGAAGAGCAGACGATGCAAAAATACATCGTTGCAAGAGAAGGAAGCAAGGTAGTAGGGAGGGAGGATGAACGGGAAGGTTTTAAAGCAAGCCAACACCCAGTCCTCTGCCTCCAGCCTCTGCACGCATCAGAGCCGCCCGCTCCCTTCCTTCTGTCCAGGAGAGCTGGAGGAATCTGTGCTAAAGCCTTTGGGGCACCTCGCTCTGCCCCAGCTATCATCCGCAAACTGGAGCAGGTCCCTGTAAGATCTGAAAAACTCCACAGCAAAGAGAACGGCGTTCTGCATCCGCAGCCCTCCGCCTTGGTCACTGCCCTGCCCGTGCTCTGGGCTGTGACAGCTACGGAGCAGAGGGTAAGGACCGTGGTAAAGGCATCGGGAGGTAAGACGTGCCAGAGCACAGGAGGTCATTACGTCTTTGTGGAATTTGGGGTGAAAAGTGGATTTTCTGTTCTCTGGAGAGGAGGTGCCCCCCCAGACAAGATCTGTTGGTACGAAGAGGGCTGTGCCACCCATGGATGGTGCCAGGGAGAAATCACTTTTCTCCGATTTTTTTAATAGGAAAAAATTGTTCTTTCACCTGAATTTTTAAAGTTTTATAATTTAGGGCAAGATCCCAAATTTAAAGGCACTAAGTAAGTTAATTGTTTTTTTTAAAAAAAACCTGAAAATAAAAACTCTTTTCAGAGGAAACCTTGTTTTCTTTTTTCACAGAGAGAAAACACATTTTCCACTGAAAAGTGGTTTGGGTAGAAAGTTATTGCTTCTTAAAAATGCCAGTGCCTCCAGATTCAGTGGGAAGCACACCTCGCAGTGACAGCATCTCCTCGATTGGTTCAGAAAACTCCTTGGTGCAAAATGAAAGCTCCATATGTTTTCTTCAAGGAAAAAAAAACCCAAAACTCTCAAAGAAGAAAACAAAGCCAGCCACAGCCAAAGGCACCAAGTGAAAAAGATTTCATTACAGCTTTGCTGAAAACTTCTTCACTTCCAGGTCTCAGAACAAGCGGTCTCCGTGTGAGCCTGCTTTAACATACCCTCTTTAGAGCGAGAGCCAGTTGTACACACTTATGGCCACTGGAAAATGAGATTATGAAAGATTTATGCATTCAGAAAAGTGCTGTACGAAGAGAAAATTAACTTTTAGGAGGGTGGCAAAACTACTTAAATGCACCTGATTTTCACGGAAGTTCTTAATGAAGAATTCTTGCCGTTGGTTGTATTACAGCTCCAAGCAGTTCCCACTTTCTCCCTCTCTCCCTCCTCCTTCCCCTTCCTCTCCCTGTTTTTTCTGCTCTTTCTTTTATTTAAGAGACTTGCCTTGAAGGGATATAAAACTGTCACTTCTTCATCTAAATTCACAGGACAGAAAAATTAATTCCTTAGTCATTGTCTCTTCGACTCTATCTTTAATTTTCCCTCAACAACAAGGCTGCCTGATAAGACTTTTTGCCTGCCCCGTTTCCATCCGCTCCTGAAGAGGAACTTTCCTTTTCCTTCCTGTGAAAAAGGGAACTCTTCATGGGCGAAGTCTTCTTCCTTTTGAAGTCTTCTGGGCTTCTGCAAGGGGCTGCAACAGCGCCAGGCTGGGAGATGAGTGCTGGGGTCGCCGCCTCGCACGGCACTGGGCTGCTCCCTTCCTGCCAGCTTTGGCACTGGGAACGCAAACCGCTACGCACTTGAAGTGCTCACACGCAGCTGCTGAGGTTGGAAAGCTCCAGCTCCTGGAGCGATATGGTTATGGGAGACGTTACGATTTCACCTTCCAAAAAAAGACAAGAGCAAATAGCCCAAAGAGCAGAGAGAGGCGCACAGCCTCACCACTGCAGGATCCTCCTGTCTCAACACTTCAGACACAGAGGGATTAAAAAGTCAGTGAAAAAATAGGCTTAATGGCAAACCCTGATACTTTCAGCATAAAAAAACAAACCAAAAAGATCACAAGTCTTAGCTGAGAGAGAGAAGAACCCACTCCTTCTTGTCCAGGCAATGCGGTACCTGATTAGCACTAAATAGATGCAGGGGGCGAAATTCCACAAGTGTTCACTTGCTTTTGAAACCGGTTTTCTTGGTTTTGCCTCCTTTGGCTTTTTCACCACAAATTTTCAAACACTCTGAGTGAGTACAGGGAAGTAAATACCTCAAAGCGAGTTTAACTCAGGTGGCCAAAGCTTTACCAAAGCCGTATCTTTTGCCGACTTAAGAAAAATCCGCAGTGGCTGTTATCTGGGTGTGAATGTAAAGAGGCCCCAGGACTTGTGACGGCGAACCCCGCGCTCAGTGCCGGTACCTGCGGTCAGCGGACGGCACAGGGTGGTAATTCGTGAGAGAAGGAAGTCAGAGAGTCCAACACCCAGATGAATTTCACGCTGTTTGCTGAGAAGAGGGATGAATTAATCAAGGACAATGATACCCTTCATTCTGCGGAGGTCTGCCCTCTCCTTTGCACCTTACGCTGCCACCAGTTGGAACAAGGCTGCTGTTGAGTAAGGGGAAGCCTGGGGTCGAGCGGGGCTTCTAGATGCCAAACCTAAACTCAGCATCTCAGGTCCTGAGATCAGCTAAAGCACAGGCGTATTCAGCAGGCTGCTGCTCGAGACACCAGCCTGTACTCCGGATTTCTTCCGAGGGCTCCTCTCCTCTCCTCAGCACGTGGATGCTCTCTGAACGCGGCCATCTGCGCTCCTGAAAATGTGAATTTATTCTGTATTTCCAGTGTCGCGCGCTCCTCTTATCTGCATGTTACAGTTATCGGAATAAATACTAGAAGATGAGTCCTTGGAGAGATCGTGTACGAACGTGAGCTAAGTACTCCAGCCAGTGGCTAATCCAGGCAAGGAGTTTCAAAACAAGGATTATTCTTGTATTAACTGCAGGAGATAACCAGGGCCTAGCAAGCCCAGGGCGGGGTGGGAAGTCCCTCCTCCCAAGAGCCACGGAGGATGAACGAGGGACTTTCTCCAGTGAAGATTCAAGCCACAGAGCTAAGAACAGACTTTCTCAAGGGTCAAGAGGAGAAAGTGACCTTCAGCATCACAGAGCTTGAAGCGAGGGTGAGCAAGGAGATTTTAGGCAGCATTTGTGTGGAATTTATCCACCAGAGTCTGAGTGGCAGCCCTGAAAACCCCTGGAATTTCAGTACAGAAATTTTGCTCTTTACTAACCTGATTCTTACTGTCACATCGCGCAGCTTCCAGAAGACACCTACCCACATCCAGCTGTCTGCGCCGGAGAAACTCGCTTCAGACAGTTGAAGCTCCCACCACTCCAGCTCTGCAGCAGCGAGCCAGCCCCTCTCGGAACCACTGCTGAGGGCTGCATCAAGCACTTTCTGCTTCGAAATGCAAGTCCCTGCCGTATGACCTACCACAGTCACTGCCAGCAGCGGCAGCGGCAGGGATTCCTCCTCGCCGTACGGACAAGCTCTTTAAGACGATCTGTGAGTAGGATCCGTCAGCCATACCCCTCATGACAACCCTACGTTCCCCCAGCCTGCACAGAGGAAAGCTGAGGAGTGCTCCAGCCTCAAGCAGTTGGCCGCTGCATGGAGTCACCCAGGGCTGGAGCCTCCATCCCCGACAGGGATCTCTCTGCTGCGGGTGCACACGGGGTGCAGCACCACCTGCACCCCGCCTGGGCGCTCCAGAGCGGATCCCCTGGTGTCTCGGTAAGGGCAAGGGACTCCACACCTCTGAGCGGGGCCCTCCATCTCCTTTCCCACGGGGCTGGCTCCATACACGTGGTACAGATATCCCTACACACACGTGCCTGCCTACGCCATCGCCTTTGTCACCACGGGCTTCTCTAGCCCTGGCTTGCTCTGCTGGAGCCTTTGCCCTGGCAGCGTGTCTGACCCTGCAGACAGCTCCGCTGAATCACAGCCACTGGCCTCCTGAACCATCTTAAATAACGGGAAAAGTTGGCAAACTCCAGAGCTGTCAGGTTGAGTCCTATCAGAGTCGGTTCTACTGTCCAACCGCCGCAGCAGAGAAAGGACCGGGAGCACTTTGTGCAAAATGAGTGTTCTCTTTACATTTAATCAGCTCGCTATATTAATTAAATATGAATTGATTGTAAAGGACATTAATTGAGATTTAAAAGAGATACATTTGGTGCCCACGTAATTAACTCAAAATAACAGAGGCAATAAACGTGGAAGCTTATTAATACAATAACCTTGCAAGGAGCGGTTGGAGCATTTCCTGCCGCAGCCACACAAGCGCCCAGCACTGGCTACCACCACGTCCCCACCAATTAACACATGCTCAGAAGATAACACACATTTTCAATTAGCTGCTCTCTCACTTGCTGGCTCTGACAGCGATTCTGCCTTGGAGGGCTCTACCTCTTCCCTCTCTGTACCCCGGCTCGTTCAGCTCATTGAACCTCCTGCCGCTCCCCACCTCCACCTTAGCTCGGCGCTTTTGATCAGCGAAATCTGTGAGCGAGTTCGACTGCTGAGCTCTTTCGTAAAGGCAACAGAGGGGAGCATCAGGCTGGGAACAGGTAGAAATGAGTTTGATTACCAGCCCCAAACCTGCTGTTCAAACAAATATTTCTTTTTCTCTGCCTTTCTGCAGGCAATAACTTATTCAGGGCATTCCAGACTGTACCAAGTTTTTACTGTTTGCCAGATAGTCCCCAAATGGGCAGAATCGGGGAAGGGAAGTCTGCGTGCACCAGGAGATGTGCAAACAGAGCACTCAGAGGCTTCTGTTTGAAGCCAAAGGCCTTTTTTTCTCTTCTTCTTTTTTTTTTTTTTTAATCAATATATCTTTTTCCAGCATGAAAGTCCCTCTTTGAAATAAAATCGTGCGTGTGGCCCTGTGGGGCTAATTACCAGCTGCTCATCTGGATGTTATCTTTTACAGAGGCTAAAAAAACGCTCAGTCAAGTCAGTGCATTAACACTCTTAAAAATACACACATCATTTATCCGCCAGAGCGACGAGGGTGTGAAGGCTTGTTAACGAACGGCAGCCACTCTGCCTTACTGTTCAGGAGTCCTGCTTTCACCGGAGTCAGGTGAAATTACTGCTGATCAGAAAAATGGGTTTCCCATCCCACATTAGTTCTAAGGATTTCCAAGATACTCTGAATAGAGAAAAAAGCTCAAATCTACACGGTTTTATGACTTGATCGTCCACGTTCGCATTGGCTCACGGAACATGTGAGCGTTCCCTAACTTTAGTATTTGTTAATGTAAATGAATATTTCCAAAAGCAAATTGTATAGAAGTAAGGAATATTGACGTATTTACACTTTAGTTACGGCACAAAAGGTGATTTCAAGCAAGTAACGTCACCAGTGGTCTTTTTTAAAAGAGCATATAATCTCCTTAATCCACTCTAATTACGTTTTGCTGCTGCTCGAGAACTACTGAAGTGATGGACACGTGAAAAATAACACCAGCAAAGTGACATTAGAAGCAGAATCTTAAACCCGGTCTGTTCTTTTCATCGCGTGTGTGAGCTCCCGTGCTCCAACAGCCACCCTCATGGGGAGGGGCTGCGGCCAGGTTTCTGTTGCGGGGCACCAGCAGCACAGGTTTGTGTGCCCAGACCCTGCAGTCCCCAGGCAGCGGGATGGGATGGTGATTCTGCCCTCTGCCAGTTCTCTGGCTGGCAAAACTGAGAGGATCTTAATGTCTAACCCCACCGGCAGGACAGTCAGGCCTTAACCAGGGGGAAGACGCATCCTGGAGCTTCAGGCTATGGTCCAGGTTTGTAACATGGCATGGGTGAAGCCTCAGTTTCCCTTGGTACACGAGACAGCGGTATGGCAGAGGGGAGTCCCAGCAGAGCCTTTCCAGTGGCTCCACAAACCTCGTGGGACCCCTGTCGAGCTCCCCTGAACACCGCAGACGCATTCAGGAGACCCTTACCCCATCCTGGGGTCTTGCTGCAGAGACAGTGCTGGAGCCCAGGGCATGGTGTGAGTGTGGACAAGGAGAGGGGAAGGAGGTCAGGGAGGCCCCCACAAGCAGTGCAGCTGCGGAGGACACAGCCTGTGCTCTTCCACCACTCCAGCCGGCTGGGAGCACGTGCCTGTTCGCAAATGGGGTGTGACATCAGCTTTCCAGATGGGGCACAGGCAGACTGAGGCTGTAGCTGGGCATGCTCCAGGCCAGCACAAGCCAAGCCTGCTGCCAAAGCCCAGGCTGCATTCCCACCCCTGCAACACCTCTCTCTTTAGCAAAGTCAGTGCCAGGATGATGAGACATTTGTCTTCCCCCTTCAGCTCCTTCCTCGCAGAACAGTGTCAGTGAAGCCTATTGGCATGAGTCAACTCAGCAAGGATTTACACATTTGAACTAAGGGAGATGAAATGAAAAACAACTAAAGAACAACAACCACCAAATAAAAAATCAAACAAGAAACCGCAGACCCACTGAGACATGACTTTTGTCTCCCTGAAGCCTTTATACTTTATGTTTGAATTTGGTTAGAAGAAATAATCAAGATGATGTGATGAAAGTCAAAGCAAAATGTTGACATTTCCAAAAACCTTTCCCTTACCTCTTCAAGCATCGACAGCAGCGTTTAGTTTCATATCAGTGACACTCTTGGTTCCTCAAAAGATCTAGATTTGAGGTAAACTTACCATTTGCTGGGGTCTGCAGGAGGAAGATCCTGTCCTGCTGCCTCGCTGGGATGACAAGTACGCTGCTGTTCTTGCAGACGTGGCTTTTTCCTGCATCCTGCCTGCACAGCGTAAGTCTCAGCCTGTTGTTAACTCCGTAGTGTTGGAGGACCTGCCTTTGGAAGCACAACATCCTCTCAACTTATTTTTATGTTGGTTTTATCGTGCTCTGCTTTGCCTTGAGCTCCTGCCTCTGCCATCTGCTCTCTACGCGAGGCACATCTTCCACCCAGGAGCAATTAGCCAGGCAGGTGCAGGCCACAGGAATCCAATAGCTGCAGCTCGATGTCTGGCACCAGCCTCAAGCCAGGGCAGCCTCGGGTGTCGTTCACCTGGCTCTGGCACACGTCAGTCAGCCAAGCGTCACTCTGGGCCAGGCACAGCAGATCACGGTGGATCGAGCAGCTCTCCCTCTGCTCTGAACACATGCACAGCTCATCGCCCCGGGCAGCACGAGGTAGAGACATTCTGTCATCACGTACCACAACCCTTGCAAGGTGGATGCTGACAGTTCCTCTTTCATGTTGCAGTTCCAGGCGCTTTTCATCCTGCTCCTTTCTCGTATCTGGCACCAATGCTCCTTCACATAAAAGCTACATATTTTTCTTCACGGGAAGGGCTGGCCTGACGCTCCTTCCATCTGGCCTGACTTACGAGGGAAGACGCACCTGTCTTGCTCTCCCGAATCACGGGAAGTCTTTGGCTGGCCCAGGAACCATTAATCCAGCTGGGAAGAGAAATGGCAGTATTAGCTTGGTGCCCTGGGTCAGAGACTGGGAAAGCTGGGGAGTGTTAGGATGCCGTTATGAAACACAGATTCACAGCCGTATTCTATTTCCATCTGATTTAATACATTTTGGGCTGGCTTTCTCCTTTGATACGAGAAAAGTTAGGAGTGTGCTGAACTTGGATGACAAAATAATGCTTTAGAAAGACAAACTTCTACTTAGAAAAAGCTATTAAAGGGTTTGGGAGTTCAGTGGGTAAAAAAAATATCCACTTCCACAGCAGGTGGTGACAAGATCCTTATTTCTGATTTTTAATGATGACACATGTTCCCTCACTGTCTCCAAACACTGCCAGACCTATTGAGCTCAGCCACACCATTATTTCAACAAAAGCACAGTCCCTGCCTGGTTGCTCAGGCTGTTAGTCCTGGGTCAGCAGCATCCCAGAACCAGCTCCTCTCAAACAAACTGGGACAAACAATGGCAGCAGCAGGATCTGCTCTTTTTCTAAGCTGGGTGAAAGCTCTATGGTACAGCTGACTGCTAAACTTTAAAATCCTTAGTCTTCAATTAAAATTAGTAAGATAATTTTGTTTTTTCCCAGCATTGTTTTGACACCTGTTTCCCCCAGAGGCGGAAGCTTCTCTGTAGGTAGAGGACGCAAACCAGAGAAAACGCCCTTCAGCAAGTGGAGCCACATTAGAATCACAGAATGGTTTTGGTTGGAAAAGACACTTTAAGATCATCGAGTCCTACCGATAACCCAGCACTGCCAGGTCACCACTAACCCATGTCCTTAAGTGCCATCTCTATGTCTTTTAAATCCTTTCAGGATATTCGTATGAGACAGCGCTTGCTTTTCAACACTGCGGCAGTTTCATGCAAAGTTTCTCCCTTTGCACTCCTCCTTCCCAATAAGTTTTACTTACTCATCCACAGAAAATTAAACTCCTTAAAAAATAAAGGCCAGTGAGTAGCACTTACAGCAGAACAGCTCAGGTGTAGTGGGATTTGAACTCAGTCCAAGGCAAAGGGAGCTATTAAGTTCTACTCTGCAGCACACAGAGCTCTCCGGGTCCGGGGAGCTTTCCTGGTGGGAATGGCACAGCACAGAGAAGGAGCGAGCGCTCCACGCAAAACATTCGCTGTTGGAAGTTCAGCAGATTTGTGGACTCTCTAGTAGAGCGCAGTGCACAGAAGCCCTACATAATTCTTCCAAGGTGGTGGTGCAAAAAGAATGAGAAGTCCTCGCTCTCCCTCATGCAGCCTTTTCTGAGTGAGCTGGAGAGAAGGGGGAAATCAGTCAAATTTCTATCAAGAAATGGTTTGAAATTAGTGGCTCGGATTTCCAGATTTATATCTTACTCTCCTCAACTGCATCCAGATTTGCTGGATTTGCATATCAGGGGAGATTATTTTTCCTGCTTTCAGCCTTGGAAGAGCAGGCAGGTGTGGAGTAATCAAACACCATTGAGCTTTAAACACTGCGGAAGCTCTGCTGCGGGCCGTGCAGCGTGACGCAGCCCTTCCCCGCCTTCCTCAGCTTCCTTGTCATCTACTTATATTTATATAGAAAGCCCTGAGACTGCATTAAGGACACACTTGTCCAACCTTGCAGCTGCGCAAGGTGGTCCTTTTCAAGCAGCCCATAGGTCTGATAGCCTCAGAAATTAGTTCAGACCCTTGTCTTGACCTTATTATGCCTCTGGTCTTCAAGGCCAAGCTTAGAAGCCTTCAGGATTGATGGCAAAGAGCTTATTACAGCAGGTTTTTAAATAACTGAGTATAGCATGGCACTGTATATACAACAAGAGCACACGAGGAAGGGCTCTGCAGCTGCTAAAAATCTCTCTTCCTGTTAAATGTGCTTTCCAAAGCGTAAAGAAAAGGTCAAATAAAAAGGGGCAGCAACAGTAGAGTCCCAAGCCAAGGCAGAGGACTCGCTCTACATTGGGATACGTCAACACAGAGCCTCAGTAGAAAAACCCAGCTCCTGCTGGTGCTGCTCATCTCTAGGTCCCCAAGGGCACTGCAGCCCGTGATTCCTCGCTGCTCACAGGGCTGGAGAAGCCGAGGTGGAGGGAAGGGAGGAATCTGCCTGTGGTCCATCAGCAGAGATGGAGAAAAGGCAGGGAGGGAACCCAGGGCTCCTCCATCAGTGCTCCAGCCTTTTGGCCACCCAGGACTCTATGAGAAGTTGCAGGATGCTCCTTAACTGGTGATGGATGGGGAACAATTGAACACGAGTTGCTTTTCTGCAGTGAGACGGTCTCCAGACAGCAGCCAGTGCTGAGTTCTGCCCATCCACTAGACAGATATTGATGACTCAGGAAGAAGATAGAGCAGGAGGAGATAAATGGCCTACGAGTCCAGAGTCCCACTCCTAACTCATATCACCAGTTTAATAAGAACATGGGCACAGGGCAACCGAGCCAGCCAGGCCTGGTTTCGTCAGCTCTGTGGAGGCTTCAAAGAAGAGATAAATGGAGCATCAGTTTCAAGGTGGTGAGTTTCTGATGAATAGAAATGGTTTACTGTGTACGGAGGATCTTACCAGAGAAATGGAAAACATTCCTCAAAGACTCCAAAAGTCAATTCCCTTTGGAAAATGAGGCAGTTAAGGCTGGTGGAAGAGGGAGGGGATTAGCTTATTATAATACACACACAATTTTAAGCTTGCCGATACCCTTCAAGAAATGATGCTGTTGTGCAGAATGCACTGAGATGCACAGAGCTCAAGGGAGGGCCTGTGGTTAAGCTGAGGTACGGAGGAGGGAGGAGGTGAGGGGCTCCGCAGCCCCAGGATGAAGTGTCCACAAGTTACTGCTGCTGTCAAGAGCATGAACCAGTAAGGCCTTCGGTTTAGAAGCATCCAGATGCATTTTGCTGCCAAGGAAACTAAATCACGTCCAATTATCTCCTCTATGCCCGGTCTCTAAGGGATGGACCTTGTGCGCTGAATTGCAGATTAAAGCCCCAGGGTTTTGTTATTGAAATAAACCTGCTTCTTGCCTTGTTCTAAAGCTCCAAGGGTTTGCAGGGGATGAGGAAAGTGAATCTTGCTCTTTCCATCTGGGTGCCCTGTTTAAATCCAAAGGATTGGATGATACTCTCTGTCACCGTAGGAATTATCTTTCCAGTCAGTCTTTAACACCTTTTCCTGCGATACAAGCAGCAGGTCAACAAAAACCAGAGCCTACCTCCAAAACCCCGACAGCAACACTCTTCTGCCTGCACAAGGCTCATTAAGAGCTTTGTTTTGTGAGAGTTTGTGCATTCAAAGCACAAACTGAGGTTTACTGGGTCTCCCTGCCCAGCCAATAGCCAGAACAAAGATCTCCCAAGCCTGTACATCAGGTCCCAGAAGTAAACAAACCATTAATGTCAACGGGAGTGTCTCCTCCTGCTCCTGGAGAACTGTGGGCTGTAGCTCAGGCTAAGTGACATCACCCTCAGGATGCTCCGTTCCCAATCTCAGGGATCCCAGCAGGGTTTCTCAGCCTGCCCGTACAGCACCTCCAGCGTTCCGTGCTGCAATATTTACTCACGCACGGCCAGGTGCTCGCAGAATAGATGCCATCACCGCTGTTTAAGCTCCCAGATAACTACTCCAGGAGGACAATCGGTTTACAAGCAATTCTGATGAGGCCATTAGACACTCTGCCATCAGCGCTAATCAACGACCGGAGCTGTTGAATGTATTTGCAGAGCGCTCCCATCAGCTCCAAGAAATAACACAAAACCTGTGTAGCCTTATAATTTCCCTTGCAAATTTATCACATCCGGTGAAGGTACGAATTCCCCATCATGTCCAAACGCTGTCAAAAAAAAAAAAAAAAAAAAAAAGGGCCTATTTTCTGCTTAACCATACGCTGTGATGATGGGTATTGCGACAGCTCATTTTCTGTAACGAGCTCATCAATGTAAAACAGCATTAGAGATACGGCAAAACACACAGAAATTGAGCTGAACAGCAACGATTTCAGACTTGTTGTCACCTCACACCAGCAATTGGCTCCGTGGCCATCGCTAGCCCAGCAGAGCTATTAGTAGGGGCAGTGCCCAGAGACGTGGCACCACACTTAGTGCTGAAGCTCATCCCGTTAAAAAAAGAAAGGCACAGAAATATCACAGTAAGTGGTTCTGATGAGGAAATGTGTGGAGCTTCGTTACTGTCTGACCCTGGCCCCTGGTGAGCTGGGTGCTCACGCGGGCATGAAGCCTGGACTGGGCTGATGGTTCTGTCAGGATTGCTCAGGGCTTGAGGCCAGGGACTGCCTGCGCACTCCTTCCAGTGACGTGACAAACTGGGGGCATCTTCTGGCTGCTTTTTTACTAAAAGGCTCAATTAAAAGAACTCTCTCAGCTCCTTAGCTTAAAAGAAAACCACGCTTTTCTCCGCGGGCTTCTGATTCAGTTCAAGCGTCCCGTGGCAGTCACCAGAGCTTTACTGGTAATGCGGACAAACTCCTCAGCAGGCTGCCATCACCTCGGGGCTCTCCAGTTTCCTACAGCAGCCAGGACCTCAGCTCGGCATCAGGAGCTCTGGAGGGCACTGCTCAGCTGGCTGGGGCAAAGAGCAGCGGAACTTGGTTGATACAAGCTGAGATTTTGCCAGCTGGAGTGTCATGAGTTCAAGGAGTGCTTTGTGCAGATTAAGAGCTACAGCTCCAGGACCAAGGACAACCTTGACTGCCAGGGGCCGTTCCAGCACGATCGAAGTGCTGGCTGTAGAGACGAACACGCACCAGAAAGCTGAAACCGGGCGAGGAACCCAAGAACGTTCACGGTTACATTCAACTCGTCACCGCTAATGGGATCCTCCAACGAACACGCAGAGCTCTTGCAGACCTGAGAGAAAAATCCACAACTCAGAAAAGCCAACCACAGATAATGGAGTTCCATGATTTGTTCTTTTCACACCTCCCTTTAGCTTCAGACATCTGAGCACAGAAACACAGGGAGACCTTGCTGAACTGCCTGATTTCTAAGTCCTCTCCCCTCCTTTCCCCCACGGGGTCTCAGCAGTTTCCCCTCACAGCCTTTAGACCACAGCCAGCCTCCTTCTTCTGGCCCAGCCCAGCCCTCACAGACCATGAGAAGCGGCAAGTTTGAGGCATCACCCTGCTCAGTTATATTGGCTGAACATAAAGAAAGCACGGCCGCCCCCCGGCTCCCCCAGGGTATCTATCTCAGAGCAGGAGGAAGAGCTCTTCATCGGCAGGAGTCGAACCATTGCAGCAGCACAGTTCAAGTGTGCAGATATTTTACTACGGTTATATTTTATAGTATGGTCATAAAGGCAATAAAACAAAAGGTTAATACTGGCAAGTTCATAAATTTAGTAGTCAGGGATTAGTACATTCCCGTTCGTCTTCTCTTACTTTATTGAAATTTTAGATATAAAGGTTTAGATTTGCCCTTGCATAAAGTTTGAGGCAGAAGGGCCAGTCTGGGTAGGTAAATAGTTTAAGTCTCAGCAATAACTGCAGCTGAAAAAAGCTCTAGCACAGGCTGGACTGATAGGAAGTTTTATAACAATCCCTAATGCCTGTATGACACACCAGTGCCTGTTTTCAGCAGGCTGTGGTGAAATATCCCCTTCTAAAACCAGTTCAAGCTGTTCCCTAAGTTATTTTCTGCAGCTAAGAGTCACCGGTCTCAGCTACAGAACAGGTTGTTGATAGCTGTATTGTAGTTATTGATATATCCAGAAGGATGCAACCCCCACACTAACAGGCTGCAGTATTTGCACCACTTCCCCCTGCACCAGCACGCGACAAGACCGGCAGCGATTCCGTTAACACAACACTCCCCTGGGGTAAAAGCAAGCAATTGCCCAGGGAGACGCCAATGGCCAGAAACGGCAAAGCTTTGGTAAACTGAGGAACTATTCTATCCTAGGTCTCCTCTCCTCCTCTGAACGCTGGGAAAAGCCCCAAAGTCTACACACGAGGCACGTACTGGCTGTTTGCCTGCAATGGGAGCGCTGTCCGCAAGACCACATCCCTGCCCTGCTCCCGACACGGTGCCACACCTCTGTGAAAAATGCCAGCTGAGGTCTGGAACAGACCTCTCCCTCACTGGGAATCTGCCAGTACTCGAAAGAGGTCATCAGACACATCCAGGGGGTTAACTGATAATGAACTCCCTGCAGTGGTGTCAGCCCAAGGCAGCAGCTCACAGTACTCGGGGCAATGGGTGGAGGGCAGAGCTCCGGGGTCCACGTCCAGGGACGGCTCCTGATACCCCGAGTGGACAAGACACCCCTGTGAGGAGGAAGAGCTACCTGCCTCTTAGGGACGAAAGCTCCCTGTGCTGTACCATTTCACATCGGGGCCAGACAATGCATCCCAGTGTAGTGTCTACCTTTAGGTTTAAACCCTGATTCCCCTCCCACCCCCCAGAGACCCTTAGGAATTGCAGTAAATTAACATTAAAAGGAAATGCGTATAAAAAGTTATTAAGATGACTTGAGAGAAAATTATTTATCCTGTTTCTCAGGAATATTTACGTCCCATCCTCCCTCTCAACCCACTTCCATTGTTTTTTCCATAGTCACTGAAAATACTTTATCTTGAGCCAAGATTAGTTCTGTGCCATTTACTGTTCTCATTACGATCTCCATGAGAACAAGCCCTCCACATCTTTAATGCCACCTGCAGTCAGTGACTTATAGTTATGTTCCTGTGCTGTGCTACTTTGATCTCTTCAGTATTTGGTTGTTTTTATGGAGCTGCCGCTTCTGTTTTCTCTCCGTTTACGGCCTCACTAATCTGTGCGAGAGGAGCAGAATGGGCAATCAATCAAACCGCAAAATACTGAAAAGGACAAAACAGAGCGGTGCAAAAACTCCACTTCCAGCTGAACTGACATAATTAGTTCCCAGGGGTACGAAAAGCGTTTCCTCTCCCAGGTGACGCGAGCTTCCTTCCCGAAGCCTTGTAATATACATGTCACAAGATGCCAGGCGATGTGACTCCCCAGAGCCTGACAGTCTCAGCAAGTCCAGATCTCTCCTGACAGGCTTTATTAAGTCAGGGAGAGGAGTAGCAGCAGGAGCGGACGCTGCTGCACGGGGTTAACCGAACCATGTTTTAAATATGTTGTTTTAACAAGTACTGGACCTCACTGTGAGTTTTGTGCCAGAGGTCTCGTACCTTATTAACATAACGACACGGTTATCTGCTGCATATCATCATCGCACAGAGCAGATCCCCAGGTCGGGTCGTCCGTGGTAAACAGGCACGATAAAGCAGGTACTGAAGCTGTGCGGAAGCCTCAGGTTTGGCACTAAACTGCAAATATTTTCCTTCCTAAGCAGCTCCTCTCTGACGGGCACTGCGAGCTCACAGACACTGGTGAGGATGTTTCTCTCCGCACGCCGAGGCTCTGCCAACAGCAGCCTGCATGGGAGGTTGCACACTGGCCATCCCCGTGGTCTTGTGGCTGGGCTGAGGCCACCAGTAGCTTGTTTATGCTTCTGGTGGGTCCCTCACAGAGGGCCTGCAGTTACCGCTGTACATGTGACATGACCTCAGCGACTGGAAAGACGCAGAACTCCTGCTTGAGGTGTCTTAGCACACACTAGACATGCAGGTATAAAACACCACGGGCCCAGGTCAGGTTTGGTGTGAAGAAATCAGCTACCCACCACAAGAATCCATCTTACAAAACTCTTCGCCAGACTCCCAACACAAAGCCAAGACACGAATCTTGATCAGATGAGAACCAGGTGACAAAACTAGGTGACAAAAGAGAATGAGGTTGTACAGGACATTAGAGGCAGGACGGTCAGAGAATTATGTCCTTAACTTCCTTAAGTTAGCCTTGAAACAGCGCAGCACAAAGACTTTCTGTTAGAAAGTTAAATCTTCCTGGGAACAATTGATTTAAAATGAGTGAGGTGGCTGGGAAGATTGGTCAGTAATTTTAGAGCTAAAATTGTGATTAAAACCACTTCACCACTGAAAGTTCGGCAGCAGATTGCCTGATCGTGATTAATACGACACTACAGGACTTGGCTGCATGGAAGAATGGCAGAGACTAAACTTGAGTTAAACTCTTATCAAGTGAAATGTATCCAGCGTAATCTGATAGGTCTTAAAAGGTTAATGTAAGCTAAATCAATGCTGTCTCCATCCAGATACAGTGTGGGAAATTGTCCTTGAGTGCGAATGTTCAGAAGTCTGAAGATGAGGGTAATAAAGGGCTTTCATCTCCTGCTCAGCTTTGCCAAGTCCATTGCAATGCGTGGAGAGTTGATGATAAGGGTGCTCTGATTTATCAGCCAGCAGACGTAGCGCTGGGGTACGCACGGTTTTTATACACTTCATCTTCTGGGGTTACCTAAGTTATCTTAATAAACATTTTAAAAATCCAAACACCTTTCAGACACTCAAAGATGCTGGATGCAAAAGGTTGGTATCGCATCACCTTGCCTTGTAAAGTTCCCAGCAGCAAAAGCACCCAGACCCCCCCAGGGATGGGGAGGAATCTGGAAGCCTTCAAAGGAAACTGTTCTGCTGGGATAAGGAGCTCAATGGAAGCAGAGCCTCAGCGTGCACTTAAACTTCAAGCACACGGTTAAATCCCAGGGATCAAAGAGATTTCCAAGCTCTACTCAAATCCATTGAAGCTAAAGGGCTGCTTAGTTTCCATTCACGACTTTGAAAATATCCCTCTAAATTTATGGCTAAACTTAAAACACAGGCTTAAATGCTCTTCTAGTGAGTTAAGTCAGGGACTGAAAACAGGAACGAGAAGCGACGCAGCTCTAACTCTGCCACGTGCCCAGAAAGAGCCATCTCTCATTCCAGCAGCGCAAGCTTCTGCAGCCGGGCTGCGGCTCTGCGTTGACACCACCTGGATTAGCCCAGGCACACGCTCCCAGACCTGACCGCTCTAAATCCACGTTGGACCTGCACTGGCAGGCACACCTTGCGATACTCTCCCTTCCCAGAACGAGGCAGAACCTCAGGATCAGGACCGAATCACTCCTCAGGAGAGCTCAGGATCATGGAGACTAGAAACCAAGAGCACTTGAGTTCTGCCAGCCCTCGGACAACGGAGGACTTTCCCCGGCTGTATTTTCTAACTCTGTCCAGCCGAGCTTTAAAGACAGGCTCCAGTTCACTTCAGACACCAACCAGTTCCAGCAGTTCAGTGGAGACCACAGTGTCATGATGGTCTGGTGACAAAAGGCACGTACAAAACGTGCAGATTGGAGTGAACCTGTAGCTAGCTCTGGCCATGACCCAGCTCCGTCTCCTACAGTGTTTTCTGCCAAACCCCAAAGCAGCTCTTTTGCCAGCGCCTTCGCCAGTGTTTTGCTCTCTCCAAGCAGATGGTGCTATGAGACGCACTCAGCACTAACGCAGTGTATTATTGTTACAGCTGATTAATACCTGAACACTCTGTAAAGACATAAATTACGATTATGTACACAAACAAGCAGTATATACACACAAAACTTAGAGGAGATGTATTCTCCCAGAATGAGCTGTCAATTACCGGGTATTTATATATTATGTTTACACAGGCTTTTATAACCAACACTCAAACCACTTTAGGTATTAAAGTGCTTAAAACTACTGATTTGATTAATTCAGCCATCTTCATAAAACCATCGTGTTCTATTTTTCTTGGGTTGCAGCTCTGATGTACAGCCCCCCGCGCGTCTGCTGTGGCCCCGATCCTCTCGTCTGCGCGCCCGGGTCCAGGATTCCCAAGCGTTTCAGAGGAACGGGGCTCACCTCCTCTGAACCGTCTGCAGGAGCAAGGCTCTTAGAACCAGGCACATGGCTTAGTGACTCCCTCCACCGCTCGAGGCTGCCTCCAGCACGTCTCCAAACACCAGATGAGCTTTATGTTAAACACGCGAGCTTCCCTCCTGCAGCACTGCTCTCCATGAGGCCAAGGGGATCCATAACGCCAAAAGCTGACCTGAAGATATCGTCACATATTTAACCAAAGAACAGTTGAAATAATCTGCTGCTTCCCATCATAAGATGCCTTGTGGGACAAAGAGCAGCCCAAGGATACATCAGGAGAAGTGCTGCTCTCTGGTGCCTCTGGCTGCTCTTTGGTGCCTCTGACTCCCCCATGGCTCAGAAGCCGTGGGGTCGTGCCGGCTCTATTATCCCTTCAAGTGCCAGCACGTACAAATTAGCTCATTTCTCTGTCATCTCATTAAGGCAGAGCTTTAGAAATGGGGGCATTCCCGCATCTCATTCATACAACGCCCAGCACAGCAGACCCCAGATGCTACGCCTTGATAACAGAGCAGCCAGACTCTCATCACTTGACAAAACAATTAACATCAATCTACTTCTCACCGCTATGGCTGCCTCCCCCTCCTTTAAACGGAGCCCAAGGTACCATGGTTTCCTGTCTCCTGTGCTCTTCCCATCAAATCATCATTTTACAGCCCGTGCCAAAGTCTGACTTAGGAGACAAGAAGCAAAAAGTAGCATCCCAGCTGCTCAGAGTGAGACAGAGAGAAGGCTAAGTGGTGGCAAGAAGGGCAGCCAAATCTCAGAATATTATTTAGGAGAGACTAATAAATAACAAAGCCAATGTTCATGCGGGCTTTAATGGGTTTTTATCACCAGAGAGTATGTGTCTGAAAGAACGAGGGGCAGAGGGAGCCAGGTAACACATTCCAAATCCAGAGACTGGTGACAGCCACTGACTTGTGAAAAATGAGGCAGGGCGGTTCCAGAGACAGCCTCAGAAGAAACAGATGATACAGACAGTTTTTTACTGCCCCAAACTCTTGGATAATAATTAAAAAATCCCAGAAAACGGAAGCTAAATCTTGAAGGATTATACCGGTAGCATGGAGAACTACACAGCAGTAAAAAGAGGAGCCGCTGTTAAGGTCCATCCCACCCTGAGCCCCTCGATGTGACAGAGGAGGGGACAGAAGGGGTAAACGGCGGGGCTGGAGAGGAGCGGGGCGCTAACACACTCAGTTGTCCGGAAGGGAAGACACGAGGCTGTACGGCCGCAGGCACTCCCCTGGCACTGAGGTCGGGCACTTCCCGTCACCTGTCTGTGCCTCTGGTCCCAACCACATACTGGTGTTTCACCTGTATCTCAGGGGGTTTTGCAGCACTGCTGGCGCGGTGGGTGTCTGACCATCCGTGGCTCTTTCTAGACCCTCAGGCGACAGTGCCCATCAGCGCAGCAGCCTCTGGAACAGCAGCTGCATCCCTCTGACCTCCCTGACGATTCCTAACTCTGTCAGTTCAACCATTTCCTTCTTGCAGAAGGAAGAGTTGGGTGTAGGCAGCGTTGTCTGACAACCCAAGCAGTGTTCAGCGTTTGCTACAGCCCTGGCACTGGTAATAATCACCTTGCAAGGGAAAAAAGCATTTGCAAACGCAGCCAGCTTCAACTCCAAAGTGCGATCGCTATCCAACGGGGCGAGCGCTGCGCGGGTCTACCAACCCAGTCATTTGAAGTAAATGCTTCTGAAAAGAGGTTTTAAACTCTTAATTTGGTGCCACTGGCTAACAAACCCCACTGGCAATTCTCCTCTGCATGGGATAACATTTGTTCTGCAACTTGCCCACCCACTTGGTTTAACTCTGCGGTTGAGTCAGTGGTGGGGAGCAAATAACATCAGGATGTTTGACAGAGCTCCTAAAGCTCTGCTTGCTTTCCTGCTCCTCAGCCAGATGCTGGCAATCCCTGATACAGAAGTAATGCTAGACTGACCAATGTCAAACTGAACTGCTGCTCTCTGAAAAGCCTCAGAAAACAGAGCCATGCAGGACTGCTGGGGTGATAGTGGAAGAAGCTACAGGCTTGCCCGGGAAGGCTGCGCTCACCCACGAGCTCCCAGTCACTCCAGGATACGCTTCAAGGGCAAGAGCAGATCTTAAGGAGAGGGAAGGATGAGAACATGGTGCTGAGGCCATCAAGTTTTGAAACTCCAAAATCCAGCTGTGGGGGCTGGCCTCTAACAGCTCAAGCTCCAACACCAGTAAGAACCCACAGACTGGGATCAGCCCTGCATAACCACCGTCCCAGGCAGCCAGCGCATTTGCCTTCTGGATTTTAAAGTGTTATTTACCAGAAAGTTAAAAAAAGTGCTCTTACCAGAAAAGAAGTGCTCTTTCAAGAAGGTATGGCCAAACCCGACTCCAGCCACATGCACTATCAAGTCCTACAAAAGCAGCTAAAGAAACAGGCTGTACCGAGCAAGCTCCTACCCCGGCAGCTGAAGCGGGTGCATCTGAGCAGGGGTGGCTAAGCAGGACTGGTGAGGCTTCAGACCTCTGGAGGAGAAAGTTCCATCCTGCCCTTCTCCATCCATTCAGGAGGCTGTGCAGATCACAGGGGGCTGTGCAGGGGAGTCCCCTGACAGCGGAAGGACAGGTTTCCATTGACGAGCTTCACTTGGGAAGAGGTCAGAAATTATTTTTACAGTTGAATAGTTTTTGCTGTTGCATGGAGTTATTTTACCTTCTGGATTGAGAAGGAAAGGCTGCTGAGATGCAGCTGAAAGGCCCCCACATCCAGGGACTCCAAAAGCACTCTCTGGGAAAGTCAAGCTTAAACTGAGCCAAACTCTCCCTGTGAAGTCATGGTGCCAGCTAAGCTATAGCTTTGTGGGGGTTTTGCATCTTCTACACTCACCACCAGGAAAATACTGTAGTGAAAAGGACATGAGGGAAACGCTTTCCAGGGCACACAGACACCCCCAGGTCAACACAATGTGGGATGTATGCACTTCCACGTGACATCTGCCTTCGAGCCATGTTATACAGAAACATTAACATACCTTTTGCCATATAAAAGGGACAGGAGGCTGCAGGGCTTGGGGAAGCTGCCTTCAGCTGAGACACCCACCCGGCATCTCTGCTGGCAAGAGCCGCCTCCTCCCAGAGTCACGCGTAAGAACTTCGCAGAGCGCAGCTTCAGAGCTCTTAAAATTGCCACCATACATGAATAATAATAGCTCACCATTAAGAAAAGCTCCGTATTATTCTTTTGATAGTGTTGCAGTGTTCTTGAAAAATGAGTGTTATTTATTTGATCGTCCCCTAAAGATTCTTTTGTCACAGGCTATTGTGTAAATTTGTGTTCAGACAATTTTTAAGATGTTGAATTATTCACTTGATTTGCCTTAATGTCTCCTCCTGAAACACCTCAATATGGTGCGATTATTATCAATATATGGAGGGCTAATAAAAATGTGGAAAAAATAACTGCAGCTGGATTTTCAAAAGGGAAAGGATAATTTTCTAACTACTAAAACATTAGTAGTTAGGAAAGTTAAGATAAGGGTAATAAAGCCCCGTGCTTCAGGGCTTTGCAAAAAGGGTTAGGAAGTAATTATTTTAAATTCTTCCTTCAGTATTATGCAATTTAACTCCCGTTAATAAAGGACCCAATTTTCAAAGGCAATGAAAGATGTCGCTAGGAACCAGATGAGATTTTTAAAAGGAGAAGTTAGCCCTCAACTTGCTTCAATGCTTTCCAAAAAACCCCCCAGACACTTATTTGCATCTTCCAACTCCTATGATATAATATTTTTTCTCTCCAAAATGTCGGTTTGTTGAAACTGCAGCATTGCACTGTCATGTAGGAGCATTCACTCATATTTCTGAGGTCTCAAGTACCTCAGTCTGAGGCACTCAGTTGGATTCATCTCTAATTTATATGTCCCCTTGATGAATTAAAGCGATTTGGGTTGCTCGCTCCCTTTAACCAGGGGATCCAGAAGCCCAGGAAAGGCCCGTCTGCGACATGGGAAAAAACGATGCTGAGGTTCCGCTCTGCAGATTGTGCCGAAAACAGCGCTTAGGGGAAACTCCTAGAGACTCCGCAGCATTTGTCCTTTCCTGGACCCCACTGCTAAATGGCCAGCAGGACACAGCCAGGGCACGACGGGCTGTACGGACCCTGGGATGTCAGTTCCTCTACTCTAACACACTTTCTTCCAGTCTCACCATGCTCCACTATCTAAGGACCACGGTTTCTACACCACAATGCCGTTCATTCTCCTTGCCTGCAATACATTGCTTGTATTCTGGTGTATCTGCGTTTTTGTCCCCCTCATTTCTGCATCCTGCTTTTTGCACCCTGTGGCAACAGTCACATACTGGATAGAGAAGATTTTTATCTGAGGTGTTTCTCATCTCTAGTATGCCCCTGTCTGGATGGTGTTTCTGTGTATTTATTAGCATTTCAAGATCTCCGTTGGTATGAAATTAACTCTGTTCACATGTTCTCCCGAATCTCGACCTGTCTTGCTCTCTCACTATCAGCCCCATCCTCCTGACAGTGCCGTTTTTAACACCACCAGGTAACCCAAGCTCTTAGTGGTAAACTAGATCCATGTGGCACTGCTGGGTGAAGTCTTTTCCTGGCTTCTTCTTCCTCTCCTGGGATCTAAGGGCTCACCTTCACAACACATCCAGTCCACCTTCTGCTTCTCAAAAAAGTTCCAATAAATGTCAACCCGGAAACTTTGTTCTCCTTCCCACAATACGGGAGCTACTGCAGCTCCCTCTTGCCCTCGCAGAGAGCAGCGCTCTGTGATAACCCGCACTTAATAACGCCATGAGGAGTCACGTAGGTACTTCTGATGGAGGAAACCTGTACCATGAATAATTGAGCAACATCACAGAAGCTTCTTCTAAAAGGAGTGGAAGCGTTCAAATGGCCTCGGTAACACAAAACACCAAGTGTTCAAACAGAGCCAGCTACTGAAGTGAAATAATCTCCCCGTAATTAAGCGCAGCCATTGGAGAGTACGCGATCAAGCTGTCAGAGGTGCTGCAACGTCTATTCTAGCCAAGTTCCCCTCCCTCCCTCCTCGCTCTGTTTTCCACAACGCTGCACACTGTTAAGAGAATGGCTTCAATTAAAACCATTTTCTTGCATTTTCAGACAAAAGCTGAACCAAAACCACTTGTCTTTGAGAAGTTTACTGGGCTTCCCTCACACGTGTGCAGAGAACGTGCACTCTTGTGCCCTGGGAGGCGGAACCGGGTGGGGGAGAACACAGTGACACGTCAGCCCTCGCATTAGGTGTTAACCTCCATGTCCTGACACATGAGTTGCCCTCACCGCCCAGATGCAGTGAGCTACTACGAGGTTTCATTTGGTTGCCCTGCAATAGTCAGGCTTCACCCAGGGAGCGTCTTGCACCACCCCTTGCTCACCCCTCCTGCTCTGCAGAGCATCGGTGTGTGTCCGGCTGGGACAGCTCTTTATTCCAGAGAGAATGGCACTAGCTTAGAGAATCAAGTTTCCTGCTTCTGCTTCACTTCCTACCCTCAAAGACCTTCCAAGCAAACACCAGTACCTCATTTGCAGTGATTCACCTCTTTGGGGGGGGATTGGTATCATTTTTTTGGAGGAAAAGGGTAACTCAAAGGGTGTGAGGGGGCAACCTTTCAACGCTCGGCATAAATTCCTGACTGCTGAATCAACAGGCTTTTAGCCATCAGCCTTCAGGAAACCAAGTGTCTCCCAGGGGTGACACTTCCGAAAGCTCTCAGTAATTCCACAGAAAATTTAATGCCAGCATCACCAGCAGTCAATCTAAACCCACACAGCACCACTGAAAACAAACTCCAGACTGGGGCCATGTCGCGGGTAAGGAGCAGCACATTTCTGCAAATATTTTAAGCCCATCTAGGTCAGTTCTACTGACATGTGAGAAAAAAATTACATGTGAGGAAATCATTAAGTGAAAGAGCAGAATAACTCTTCCCACATTTACCTCACAAGGAGGATTATATTTGGTTCCTCCTTTCTTTGCCTGTTTTATGTCAAATTGCAGAATATGGCTACGGGGGATGCTGTTCCCTTTGTTTACCAGCTGCACTGAATTCAAAACTGCCGCAGCTGAAAAGCTCATCCAGAAACTACAAAATTGGGGTTATGCCCTTGAAAATAAAATTTCCAAGTTTCCTTTTTATTTAACCTCTCAGCAGCTGAGATATCTATTCTTCTCCATTTCCAGGGCCAAAGACTTCTTCAAACAGCACCCAGCAGCACTGAGGAGCCAGTTCAGGGATCCAATATTCCAGCTGTCAGTGTTGTGCTTAAAGATGTCATTGCCATGCTAAAGACTCTGGAATCAGGACTTAATTAGCTGTTTTGTTTGCAGTGAATGAAGAAGAACAGATGATGGATTGTTTGGGTTTGTTTTTTTTCTCTCAAAGTTACCAAGGAAAAAAAAAAAACCAACCCCAGACAGAAAGATCTATTTATGACCATAAATTAAGTAGTGTTAACTCCAGAGACACATGGGGGAAGAGCAGAAAATAGCACCGGGATGTTATTTTTACAATCGGGGTTTCATTGAACTGAGTGTGCTTGGGAAACACACAGGAAATTACCCAACATCCAGACCAAGCAGGACTGACTTGAAGTATTTCACATGCTAAGGGGGGTTTCTACTAAGACCCCAACTTCGAAATTATTTCAAAGAATAAGGTCTGGAGGCTTCACCCACAGCACCTGTACGGACGGAGCCATCCCTGCACTTCTGGACGGGGGGGACCTCCTACTGAAGAAGTCCACGGGGAGCCCTACCCTTAAGCACGGCCCTTCCCTAGGATGGGACTTGTGGCACTTTTCATCCTTACGATAGCTCAGCTGCTGGCCGATACACAGAGGTAGAACATCTTCCTGCAGAAATGAAAAACTCATATTCATCATCTGGTTCTTGTTCTTTGCTTTTTCACGGAACTGTGTAAAAATGTGTGTGAAATAATAATGAATAGTTGTCTCTAAAATGCCCTCTGGATTCAGACTTACCGATGCTCAGGCACGTGAGTAACTTTCTCCCTGGGAGACAAGATAAATACAGAAACTGCTCATAAGCCTAAATATTTGCAATTCTAGAGCTTCTCTTCTTGCCACCGGCACTAGCACCCCGGCTCTTATACCTGCCTGCGCTCGTCTGCTTTCGCTGCCGCCCCGAGGGGTGCAGAGCCCGCTGCCGACGTGCGACGAGGCTGTCACAGGTACCTGACACAGAGCAGTACAGAACCGAGTTGAGTAACCCGACGGGTCATTCTTTTTAGCTTAATGTCTCCTGAGTAAGAGGATTATTTCATCTCTCGCCTGCTGCCTCCCGGAGGGGACTGAAACAGCGGGACTGTAAGGGAGGCAGCAGCTTCCCAACTCTAACATCCTAGCTCCAGCACGGGGGCCTTTCAGCGTTAGTATTTCTCCTCTCTGTTTGACTCTTGCACCGAGATATAATTTAGCTCGTTGCATTGCAACATCTGCCTTTGTCTGACATCAGTGCCAGCATTCTTCCTTCAGCAGGAGTGAGCTGGGAAGACATCGTAAGAAGCAGGGATGAAGCAGGGCTGGATGGAGAACCATGAGCAAGGCAGGGCTGGAGGGAGACCCACAGGCTCCTCCCCTGGGGGACTGGCACAGAGCTTTCTCAGACTATGGAGGGGCTCTGAAAGCGGGTCAGCTGAGCTCCTGACAAAATCCCATCCCTACAGGCTTGGCAGTTGTGCTCTCTAGCCCTCATCTCCTGAGCTGCTGCTCCTTGGGATGGCTGAGCAGGGAAGAGAAGAGAGCAGGCACCCAACTGCCTCACTGAGAAATGCAGACCAAAAAGGCAGGTACTTCAGCTCCTCAGCTAGAAGCCATCTGTACTTGTAGGACTTCCACCAAAGCACAAGGTGAGCTGGAAAATAGGAAGCCCTGCCACACCTGGCGAACTGGAGACCCAGTGGTAAGAGTGGAGAGATACCAAACTGACAGACAACCACACTGCATCCACAAGAGTCAAGCAGATGATCGGCTTTAACAATTCTACTTCCTAACCTGAGACCCCAGTGAAAGCGAAATAATGAGATTTCATCAGTTCACAAAGATCTCGAGATGCTTAACGAGAAAGGAAATGCCACACACCGGAGCACGAGAGCCAGGAACGGCAGCGGAGTCGTGCTGCCAAACAGGCAGCTCAGTCAGTCATCCCAAACACTGTGCGGAAGAAGCACCCACAGGCAGAAAGACTGGGTGTCAAAGGGATCTCCACTTTCTTTTTTCCCCTGCATAATGGAATCAAGATATTTTTATTATAATTATAATTATTGTTTTTCAGACAGGATGCAAATGGGAATAGAGCTCCCCCACAGTTGTCTGCAGAAATAATATATATCTATTTAAGTGCCAGAACAAGCTACTCTCGAATATAAACTGATGTTTAGTGAGACTTTTCAGCCTCTCCCAAGGGAAAACATGTCTAACCCAAATGCATTTCTCCCATTCGGCATCATTACATCTCAACAGTATTTTGCATTTAAATCCATTCAAGGTGGCATCTAGGTCACCGGATCCCGTTCTGACCTTTAAGTGGCAGAACGTGTCAATCCTGGCTCAGTAGGGTGCTTTCAGACGGCTGTCTGCTGCTTATTACAAATACAGTAAGTATCACATTATGGCCCCTGGCATGAATAATGTGGCGGTACCAAAAATACAGTCGCCATGGTAACAGCTTCACGATGATCACAAGGAAAAGACTGGCCTGGGAAGAGGTCAGCTCCACGTTGATGGCGGTTTGGAGGGGAACGGAGCAGGAAGTATTGGCCAACTACCACACCAAATGCAGCGTCACTACCAGGGGAGGACTGAACCCCATGGCTCAGGGCAGCTCTCCCCTGCTGTTCTCGAAGCAGAGTAAGCCCCTGGGGTACCCAGCACTTCGAAGGTGCAAGTCAGCGCTTTAAGACACCCGAGTTCCAGCCCCTCCAGAAATACCTCTGGTTTCCTCCATGGGACTCGAGCATTGGCAGGGCTCATCGTCAGCACGGAGGGATCCCAGCCAAGTCTCCTGATGTCTCAGCATCTACAAAAGCAAAACCCAAGTTCAACACCCACCTGGTGTTTCTTGCATTGCCCTCTCAACCTCCTAGAGATGATGGACTATTGCACCTCTGGCCCATCTTTAGGCTTTTTCCAAGGACCAGCATCTCTCAGGCATCCAGCTGAGATTGCCTGAAGTTCCCCTGTCTGCTGTGGGAATCCTTCTGCAGTTAACTAATGCTTCGTGATTTCACCACAGACGTTTTCTCCAAGGATATTTATCATCTGAAACTGCTTCACAGAGTTTAGGAACAGCAGTTTTTTGGCCTGAAGGTTGTTGACGAACAGCTTGCAGTGACTGTATGCTGTTTGTGACATGCCTTTGATTGCCTGAACCCCTGGGCCTTCTCTCTGGCCTTCAGCCGAGTAGCTGTAACAGTTAATTCTCCTCCTGATGAGAATTAAAACAAACGTACAAGTCATTTGTGATACAGTTCTGAAACCACTTGAATTTGTGCTCAAGTTTCCAAATTCCCGGTGCCCTTGTCATATTCCCATGAAAATTTCCCATCATCAAGCGTAGAAATTCTCATCTCACGTTTAAGGTATTCCTGGATGACTCTGAAGAGCATTTGCTCATTATCTGTTTCCTTTCGGGTTAAAGCCCCACATTGCCTCTGCTCCCATCAGGCCATAATCACTCCAGTGAAGAACAGCAACAGGAACTGAGCAATAAACACTGCTCCAGAGTGCAGTTTATCCAAAGAGAGCCTCCATCAGTCTGTTAGGAGAAGGGGGACTAGTCACGAGAGCTCTGTGGCACTGTCTTTAAAGGGTAAAAATCCCATTTCATTTTGGCAACAGCCTTTTTTCCCTTAAACAAGCCATTTGCAGGCAGTTTCTCCAGCTTTTTCAAGGTTCTTGGCTATGACCTGTTTCCTTTTTTTGTGCAATGTTAATCAAGAAAGGGAACTCCCATTTGCAAACTATTAGAGGATTAAAAAGCTCCCAAAGTACACCCTGTTGGACTATGTCCTCGCAGGGACCACTGCCATGAAGGACAGGGCTCTGCTGGGCTGAGTGCAGTGCTGATTGCCCACGTAGATCGACTCCCTCTCCTGCAAGGGAACCCGCAATCACACTATAATTAGCTGGGCTACTGCTTTAGTTGCTGGTTTATTTTAGGGAAAGTCAGAGTGAAAGACACAGAAGTCCAGGCTCAGGAGAAGTTTAGGCTGGGATTTCCAGAAGAGCCTGAGGTTACGTCCCTCCTGCAGTCACAGAGCAGCAGCTGAGCAGTACAGCAATATGTGACCTATTCAGACCTACGTTTGACCTACAGACTCTTGTGAAGCCTCTAGTTAACCCATTCTAGTGTCCACATAGCTCCCTTTGAAACTCCCAACCCACAAGTAACCACAACTAACCAGCTAGAACACTAGCTCTGGGGTTGAAGCACTGGGCTTGGTGGGTTGCACGCCCTCCACCCAGTTTTCAGTCTCTCTGTGTCTTGCATCTCCGTTGTTAGACAAGGAAAACCTGAGCTCCATTTTCACAGGTCTCCTGCAGCGATGAATTCTTACGGAGGTGGAGCACTGCCAGGACTGGGCACTGCACGAACACACGTTCTAAACTCAGGCGTTGGGGGAATCACTACAGAAACTGAACAGGGAAGAGGTTTCTTCAGACTTGCCCTTCTGGCACCTATGAACAGAAGGAGGGCCGGCCAGCAGTGGGTGAGGCGAGCTGGGACACGGACACACCAAGCAAGTGACAGCAGCAAGGTGCTGTTTGCCCCCAGGCAGCAGGAGAGAGTGCTGCTGCACTGGGAATTTTTCTGCTCTCATACAAAGGCTCTTTTCAACTATTACACCAATGCCACAATTCCAGGTGGTATTTAGTGGACTTGTCTCGAACAACCTTCCTTGGAGTCTGGCCAGCTTGTTACTGTCCCCATTGCCCCCCAGAAAAGCTCCTCTTCGCACACCCCCGCTAGGGTCCCTTGGTAGGCGCCCCATCCTCGCCTAAGTGCAAACACTGCTTGTGGATTCAGCACCAGCTCTAAAGTAATCCACAACTTTGGGACACACATTAAAAACTGAAGTTCAACCCTTGGGGAACCTCACTGCTGACAGAGAAGGTAACAAACACCAGGTGACAGGTAACCAATACTGAAAATATTTAGGTTGATATCAGGCTTTTCCTGTTACCAATGTAACTGTAACCGCATCAGAAAGGACACTCCTGTGGTGGTTCGTAATGCTGATTTCAAGAGAGTCCACTGCCAAAATACTCAGTCGTGAAACAGACACCTTTTTTGACGAGTCCCCTTCCTGGCACCTGTACTCCTGTTCCTGTGTCCTGGCCACCAGCTCACCCCCACTCTGAAGACCTGGGCTCAGCAGTTTCAGCCACCTGCAGAAGATCCCCCCAGCTACGCCAGTAACGGGTGTGCTAGTGCGAGCGGCCAGGCAGCGTTTGTGCCTGCTTAACCAAGCAAAGTACTATCGCTTCTTCACACCACGTTCAGGTAAGTCTATTTTCCTTGGAACAACTCTACCGTTGCCCTCAAATGGCTGTGAGTTATGAGCCTGTGCAAGTCCAGATACATCACTCCAAGCATTAGTCCCAGCACGGCTGAGTAGGACAGTTCATCACTGGAAGTTCAACATTCTGGAGCAAACCTCCCTCGGCTTATCGTGGTTGTCACTCTTTCATTCCTCACCGCAAATGGGAGAACACCAAATGAAAGGCTCTTCCTTTCCTTGCAGGGTTTCAGCAGACGGGCACAGATAGCCACGGCGATGCGTTGCAGGATACGCGGCTTAACTCAGAGGTCTCTGCGCTGGAGCTCCTCATGACTTATTCATGATTCATTACTCGTTCTGGGTTGAAAATTGAGAGGAGGCCATTAAGTAACTGGAATGCATATTTATTCAAGACTAAACAGATGTTGTGGAAACGAGGCTGCAGATAACAAGTCAGCAAGAGACGCCAGATTTTTAAAGGCAAAACAGCAACCAGCTCAGAGAGAGACTTCAGCGCCCGCCGAGGAGCTCCTAAGCACGTAGGAAGATTCTCCAGCCTCCTCTCACCAGTGCAGGCGATGGGGTCAGGTTCCCAGCGTTAGCCCCTGCGCTAGGAGCCAAACCCGCTGCGACGGGCCCTGCGTTACACGTGCCCCAAGCACGGCAGCTGGAGACCTCGTCCTGCGCTGCCGCGAACTGGTGCCGCTCAGCAGAAGCTGCGATAATTTATGCCCAGCTGAGGAGCCGACTTCTTAAATTCAAATCTTTCCATCCACCGTTTCTGATGAATATTACGAGACTTTCTACTTTTTTTTCATTTCTCAAATGTCAAGTAGATCTTTTACAGCAGCTCTTAAGAAGATAAAGGGGATTAAAGGATCATTTTATCCTATTTAAAGTTAGCTCTGAGACGATAGGAGTAAACAGGCACATTTTAAAGGATGTTAATCTCGTCTCTTTCTTATCCCCCTTCTCCTTTTCTTTTTCTTCTTCGCTAGCAAAATTTCACTTTACTGGATGTATTCACTTTTGTGGGCGAAATGATTGCGAGACGGCAAATTCTGCTACCCTTTCTCCTCGCTTCAAAAAGCAAACACAAAATGTCACTCCTGATTGCAATATTAAACCTAAGTTTAAATTGGGCTGTCAATCATTGGCTGAGATTTTATGGTAAGAAGATGAGGGAAGCAGAGGGAAACAAGAAGTTTTTTGGCAAACAGAGGAAGCCTGACCCTGTTACTGGCACCTAGAAAGCCAGACAGCTGCTTATTAGCAGCAGAATGATGGAAATAACAATGTTCAAAGGAAACCAAGTCCCAGAAAGAAGAGTTCTGGACTATTTGTGGGGATTTCAAAATAAGCTGTCAGGAGACTGGGAGACTTGTTAACCTCTAATGAGGGATGGTTACCTCACACGTAATACTTACAAACTAAACTCCTACTGGCAGCATCTTTAACAGGAGCTGAATTACTAGTTCAAGGTACCAGACGGGCATCTCATTGTCCTCGTTTAGGACAGGGTCGGGAGAGGAAAACGCATTCTCCTGGAGTCAGAAACACCAAACTTGGCCCTGAACGTGCTTTTCAGAGCAGTGACCCTGCCTGTCTTACTGCCCTCCCTGCTGGAGGTTTCCGCAGGGTTAGCTGCTGGTTACCGCAGGGTTAGCTGCTGATTCCTGCCTCCTACCTGGAAAAGGCCCAAAGAAAAGGAGCACATGTCCAGCCTCTGGACCGAAGCTGGTTTGAATGCTGTTTGCTGTGCACTGCAAGCCCCCTGGAGCGGTCTCAGGGGTGACTGAGGCAGCCGGGGGTGGTGATGGAGCTGCCAGCCCTCCTCTGAGCAGGCCACAGAGATGAAGGTAAGAGCTGCCCTGGGCTGAGATCGGTGGGGAGCAGTACAGGACAGAGACACAGGCTGCTCCTCTGCCTGGCTTTGATCCAGTTCACAGACATGCTTAATTCTAACAGAGGAACCAGCACCTTTGATTCAAATCTTGTTGGCTTTGCTAAATTCAGGATGGGGCTACTTAGTGCTTCATGGGCAGCCAAAGAAAGAGCCTGACTGCAAGCTCAGGCTTCACCAGACCAGCAAGAGCTTCTGGCTGTCAGGAAGACCATCCATCACTTCAATCACACCTGACCACCAGTTTGTTCATCCTTGTTCTGGGCTGTATTGATCTAGCAGGTAACTGCTGATTCGCAAAAGACCTCAAGCATCATCTTGCCCAAAGAGAAGTCTCTGTTTTCTGGCCATACTATAGACCACAAATGAATTCAGGACCTATCAGAAATCTGACAGCTAAAGGCCTACATAAGACTCCTGTGCAAATGGCAAAAGTGTGCTAGAAGTTTCTTCGGGTGGCGTTCCAAGCAAGAGCTTGCCATGACTTCTAGAACAAAAGCCCTTGGTTTGCTGCACATCTGGACCATCCTGTGAAATCCCAGCCAGCACCACTGGAGATGCTCGTCATTATCACTCACGAGGAGGAGGGTAGATGAAAGGAAAAGAGAATTGCATTGACAGCAAGTGAGTCCTGTTCAGGTCTTGGCAGACTCTGAATCATCAGGTCTATTATTCTCCTTGATAAGAATAAAGAAATGTTTGCATTGCAGGAGAATTTTTCCTGCTCTGAATTATGTGTTTCAATTGCTGCTTCTGTGAACACCACCCTGAGATTTGATGAGCAAGCGGCATTCGCTCCTTCTCAAACATCATATCCAGGAACCCAAACCCAGCGTGAGCTGTGTCATATAGACGCCGTTTGCAGAAGGGAGTGTCATTACAAAGCAGAAGGAGGGCAACAGCTTCCAGAGCGCTGCCAGCAGTATAGGACATACAATTCCTCTTCAGTTTCTCTTCTCTTCGGAGTGAGACCTCATGGATGGGTCCCAGGCACCACTATCCTACCCCCGCCACCTGCAATCCTTCCTCCCGCTGCCTCTCTGCTCCCTGAACCTGAACCTGGATGCTGCAGGGCCCTACCTCCTTGACTATATATACTATAGTATAGGGATCGCAGAGCAGCCCCGTGGAGGTGGAAGATGAGCAGCAGCCAAACCTTCCAGGGAAGGTGCAGCAGGAGTTACATTGGGGTGTGCTTCATTTTGGGACATTCGGTGAGGGTGGGTCTGCATGCAGCATGGTCAGCACCAGCTGTGGCAGCTGTAGGAGCTCTGGGCTGGTGTCAGGTACTGCTGCTCCTAAACCAAGAGGGGCTTGAGCAGATGTGGCTGCTCTCTCTCTCCCAGAGAGTTTAAGGTTTGTTCAATCTTCGTTTACTTCCCTTAGTCTAAAACACAAGTCATCCAGACTGGAAGCGCATGTTTTACTCTTTGTTGGAGAAACATAACCAAGGAAAACAATTGCAAAGGAAGCCAGTACATTCCACTTTCAAGCTTTCAAGGGATTATTACCAGTAACAGGAGAGAAAAAATAACAGCTTTCAAAACTTAGGGGAAAATAGTTTGACAGAATCCCCAGTAAACAACTTCCCTTGTCTTTAAGCTGCAGTAATTACGTTCAGTTAACACCAGACTGTAAAATATTTACGAACAACATGAGGAATTCAATGCGGTTTTCAGCCGCGGTACAACTATACCTCCAGCCCTGCCTCTTTTAACGGGGATGAGGCGCCAGAGTCTGGCTGGCTATCCCGCCCTCATGGTCCACCCACTAAAGGCAAGAACCTCCTGCTGGTGCCATGGACAGAGCAGTTCTCCCTGTGCTGGACCTGTCAGGGAAAGGCACCATTTGGGGGTCAGGCAGGAGGCACGCGGTGAGCCTGGCACATCTCAACCAGGTCTTGGTCGGCACCCAGGAGCCTGCCCTCCCTACCGCAGCTCAGCTCCTGCTCTCCTCCCCTGCAGGAGCACCTCAGGGCTGTAGGCGCTTGCCCCGGGAGCTGTCAGGCATCGGGACCGAGTCTCACTGGAACGGCTCCTCTCTGCCAAGGCTTGAGAAGTGCGGTCTCTCTCTACAAAGTCTTTCTAGTTGTTTTTTTCCCCACTTTGTTCCACTCCTTTTCATACTTGCTCTATCGCTGCCGTCAATCTCCCAGGCACTGAAGGAACACTTCGCGGCAAGCTCCACTAGACCAAAGTCCCATCAGTCCCCACTTTGCTCCAATCACACAAATCCACGAGAATCTAATGCTCAGAGACCTGATTGTCCTCTGTCCGAGGAAGATCAGTCGAATCCACCTTTGGCAATTGGTTCATTCAAAACCAACAGCCCAGACTGCTACCAGATGCAGGGTCATTAATACTGATCATCACTGGGATGAAAAAGACCCTTGATTAATATGTAAATACCTTTTTTTTTTTCGGTGAGGGGGCCCAAACTTTGATACCCATAAGAATTACACAGGATTTTCTGGAGGAACGATTGTCAAAGAAAACAGCAACCTGGCTTATCAGGGGCTGTCACAAGCCAAGCTCTAACACAGCCTTTCGTGGAGAAAAGCTGCGGAGACGGCAAGCGAATGAGTACACAGTAGCACATCGATCCCACAGCCTGGAGCCTGGCAGATAAAGACTTTAGGAAAAGGTTCCAACAAAATAATTTGGACATATATTATCGCAGACAGTGCAGCAATGCACACAGCCCCGGCTTTTCGCTAGACCCCAGCTGGTGGTTTCAGAGGGGGGTTCCTGGCCCAAGCAGCACCGCTGCAAACCACAGATATCTGGCCAGGGAAGAAATAAAACAATGTACAGAATGGAGAAGAATCAGCCCGTGGCTGCAGCATGTTTGCTTTGAGCGTACACAATCGGATTGGTTCTCCCCTTCTTCTTCGGCACCGTGTTGCTGGTCCCCTCTTTATCAACGCTGTTTACACAGGAGCTCTCATCTGGCTCCGATGCTAAAAGAAACAAGTCGTGATTTTTTTCAGACAATAAACCTGAGCATGGACCAGAGAGTAAGTCACATCAGTGCCAACGCGCTACACACGGTGTGCGGCGAGCCAGAGAGCAGCACTCAGGCTGGGGCGCATCTCTCCCCAGGGGACTTTGTCATGCGTTTCCCCGCATAGATGGCCAAAGGCTTTTCAAAAAAATTGGCCCAAATGAGGTTTTATTGCCTCTCTAAGACGGCTGGGTACACGAGTGTGTTGTTGGCCACTCCTGCTGCACAAAGGGAGAAGTAAACAGAAAGGACAAAGCAGAGGTGGACAGATTGAGGAAAGGGTACTGGAGACATTGGGGAGATTTTCCTGTTCCTGAGGCTGCCAGCTGCCTTCTCTCTCTCTGGGGCAACCAGCTACTCCCCTTCCAGCGCCCTGTTACGGGGCAGCAGGGCCAGGGCCCCTCTGCAGCCCCAGCAGCCCGTGGCTCTGTCGCCTGCCTTCCTGTGCTGACGGTGAAGAACCAGCCAGGGAAGATCACGAGGAACCGAAACACACGAAAGCATCTCCAGAGCGTGCATCCAGAGATGAGTTACAGCCACCTCTCGGCACGGCGGGGAGCGGAGCAGCATGGCGTGCACGCTGCCAGCTGCGGACCACGGGGAGACCCTCCCCAAAGACTCGCAGCTAAAATAGAAAAGACTGAAAAATGAGGCCCAGAGCCATCGCTGGACCACGGACCTGCTGCCTACCGCCATGGGGGTGTTCAAGTCCAGCCCTGATCGAAACAGCTCTGAGCACTGTGTGTCTCAGCCATGTTGCAGAGACATAAGCAAATACTCAAGGGCTCTGATGAGCCAGAGCTTCAGCTGAACGAAGCTGAATTGAATAAAGTCCATTTTACCTCTGAATGAGCAAGTCCACACAGGTGCTAATATGGTTTAACTAACCCACTGGAGAAGTTAATTTGGATTAATTCTCCTGAAAACGCTCAAGTAGGGGAGCCCTGCATCTCCAGTGGCCTGGAAAATGTCAGGAAAATGACCTCTCCATTAACCCGCTGTCCCTGGTTTCCTTCCCAGCAGTTGTGCAGCACCTCTTTTTTAGCCCTTTACCATCATGTTGGACAACAGAGCACCACAAGCATTAAATTACTCTGCCATTTGCCAAAGAAATTCAGCCATGTACATGGATTTTAAATCACCACACTGGGCTAAAGAGGTCTTCTGCAACAAGTACCTCACCCATAATTGGAATTTTCTGTAATACCTTATTGATTGATTTCTTTATTACCCTTTGACGAAGTTTAACACAGTAAACAGAATCGATCCCAGAGGCCAAGGGCTGGGGCCGGCCGCTTTGCGCCTGCCGAGAGTAGGCTGGATTCTCAAACTGAATTACAGTTATTGTTCTGCTTGTAGCATTTTTTATGTCTCATCATGACAGATGGCTCTCTAAATGACAGCAGATTTGTATTTCATTAGGACACTTAGTCAAAAGATCAATACCGCTTCCACGCACCTTTCTGAGAACGCACACACGGACCACGCAGGCTGCGCCGGGCTTAATGCGATTTAGGCAGCATTAGCTACAAAGCAGACATATGTTTTATTTGTAATAATGTCTCATTGATTCCAAAAACAGCAGCCCTGGAAACCCAAGAGCGCTTACTGTCGCGCTTCATCTTTTTCTCTGCATGGCGGCGGGTGGCATTTTGTGGGTGCTGTAGAGGAAGGTGGGCAGAGCAGGGAGCTCCGGAGAGTCCGGGCACGGCTCTGTCTCCGATCTCCATTGCCCTCTTGTGGTCCCCGAACAAGATCTCATCTGAAAACCGCTACAGACCCGGAAAACTCTTTCTAAATTACAGTCTGACGCACCGAAGGAGGCTGTTTCTGGCGTAGAAGAAAGGCAAAATATTTCAGAAAGGCTTTGTTTTGTTTAACACCTTCCCACTCCCTCTCATTGTTCTGCCCTTCCACCCCCTCCCCATCTTCATCAGCGTCATTGATTCAATCCAGGAGTTACTTTAGAGTTACAGGCTGTATTGATTGATTTCGGTTGTAATGAGCCTTTTCAATGTAAGCAGCGGTGCATAAAAAATTGGTTTTAAACCTCCCCCGTATGGTGCATTGATTGAGTGTGATTAAAAGCGGATATAAGGGTTTAGCTGCTCGTTGCTTCATGCACAGATATCGCCACAGAAACACTGGAAATGAGGGTTCCAAAAATGCTGATAGCACTTTAAGGTATAATGAGCCAAGGGTTCATGCCGGAGAGGAAGACTTCTTCATCATGGGGAGGAAGGACAGGAATACCAAGGAGTTCCTGCCCTCCTGCTCTCCAGGACATGAAGAACACATTTCTTTTAAGGTGGAATGTGAACCAAGTCCATCCTGTGGCTGCCATTCAAGACACCTTCGGACCAAGGAAAGAACACAGGATCACCAGAGCATCAGGACTGAGGCCACGGCCCTCGTGTGCCTGTGGCAGACAGGTCCACCACCTCGTGCAGTGGAGAGCGGAAGCCCACCTTCCCTTAGCCCCAGCTAACCCTTCAGTCACTTGGAGACGCTGGGAAGAAACCTGTCCTGGAGGCTTTTGCTACATGTGATGCTGTACACAGGCAGAGTCATTCCAATAGGGAAGAGGGAGGGATTTGCGCCCTGGTGTCCCACAGGCACAGGCTATCGACCCAGCGAGCTGTGCTTTGCTATCAAGATGAAGGGCTGCAGGGGAAAGAAAAGTGATGATTGTGGGCTGCGAGGCTGCAGGGATGTGCTGGGGGGGTTAATGAAGCAACCTTCACCCACAGGCCTCACCCCAAACAGTCCTTTCTACAGCATTCTGTCCAGCTCCCTTGGATTCTGCCCCCGGAAACTCTCCGTGCTCTCCCCAGGATCTAATCCCTCTCCCTACGTACCACGGATGTCGGCTCGGAGGAAATCTTGCAATAGTGGCATTCCAAACTTGGCACAGATCCCTACAGCCACCAGCACCCCAGAGCATCGATGGAGCATCCCACCCGCTCTCCCACCCGTCAGCAGTGGGAGAAGCATTTTCTCAGCAGGACTCTGGTTTCCACCTCCGCTCCTCACCCAGCCGGTTCCACAGAGAGCTCCTGAGCACAGACACGCTGCTGCCGGAGCCGAGACTCGCATGGCGGGTGATGGCCACGCGTCATCCCTCATGCAGCGGCGTCACCCAGCACCACTCTCACCGACCTTAACCTTTCACCAACGTCACATCACTGACTTCACTGCCATCATTTCTGCTTTACATCCGGACCATTGTGATCAGTCCCAGGCCTTCCCCACTCTGTGCATGCTCAGTTTCAGGAGCCTTTGACTCTTGAGAGATAGAGAGGAGGGAAAAAATCTCCTAGTCTTATAAAATACGTTTTATGCTGAGCAGTGCTTACAGCTCATGAATTGCAAAGCCATTTTAAACTCTTGGTATTACAGGAAAATCCGTTCTGGTTCACTGCCTCTGTCACTAAAACTTACCGCATGCACCTTGCCAAAGCAATTAAAGCCCACTGTTAAGACTCAGACCCTGAATCATAATTTCTGGGCCAGTCCCCACTCCTCTAAACAAATATTTCATCTTCCAATAGAATTTAGGGAGCACGGAGGGAGAGTCAGAAGCAGGGGGAGTATGTTTGTCACAGAAAAGCCCAATGAAACCCAAGAAGCACATTCTTTATAATATAATATCTCTTCAGTTTCATTTCCTCTCTTTTGTGTATGGAGTGGCAGGAATAGCAGCATCAAAAGCCTTGAGGGAAGAGAACTTCTGACCCATCCCTGACTTGTCATCATAAAGTCCCCTGGCCCCAAAGTCCCCATTACAGCTTGAACTTTGAAGAGCAATAAAAAATGTCAGGCTGACAAATATATGTTATCAGAAGAGATTTCTTCTTCAGTTTACAAGATGATTCCATGGTTTTATTGCACCTCTCTGGAGGTCCCAGACTATGTGCTGCTATTTTTCTGCTCCCGCTCTGAGAGATGAACAAACAGCTTTATACCAGGTCTGTGACCACAGTAACTGTCACTCCAGGATTAAAAATTTTAATGGATAAATCGTAAAAGCCCAATGACTGGCAAAATCAAAGCAGATAGACAAGAAGGAAAGAAAATATAGACGACAGCACTGACTCAGGCTCCTTCTTGGACATCAAAGTACAAATTCTGCCATAAAGTGACTTCGAGCTGTGGAGCTGCGCAATGACTGCCCCAAACACCATTCTGTGCCGTGACAAATGAACATCCCCACCAGCAAACAGACAGATACATTTGCTATAATCGCTCCAGATGCTTCTAGAAATCTCGAATTTTGCAGAAAAATCCTCACTACACTTCATGGTCGGAGTTAGCACATCATTATCACTCTTAGTCGTTTCTCAGTTGTTCCTAAAGTCCGCAAAGAATAACCGGGAGAACCCAGCACGTACCAGCTCTCAGTACCTGTCTCAGAGAACTGATGACTAAGTAGAAAATCGAAGGCAAGTGTTTGGTTAAGAAAAGGAAGCTTCTCTCTTCTACAGCACACCCCGTGTTTCCCTTCCTTGGTACCCTAACCCCAGGCTGACACAGATTACGTGACTGTTGGGCTCACCGCCAACAGTGCTGGCCACACGCACACACTGCAGGGCAGGGAGAAAGCCCCGCCACAGGGAAAGTAGCAGAAAAATCTGTCAGAATCTTCCTCCCCTCCTTTCACTTCCACAGAACAGGCATCTAAACAAGGATGAGTTGCTGTGTGACGAGAAGTCAGGTTTAAGCTCTGTCCTGCTGAGGGGCCCCATTAGCTCAAACAGGGCTGTCCTAAAGTGATTCTCTGCTCTACTCAAATGTTTGGGAAAGCAGCCTTAAATGTATATAAAATGGCTGGGAACTTCTCACTGCCTGTCCTTACTCCTGAGAGAGCGCTCTCAGCTGCCGGCACATCAGGAGCTGCCTCTACAGACTGCAGTGCCGTGGCTTTGACTCCCCAGAGCAAAGTGTGCCCGTGCTGGTGTCCCGACCCAAAGGCATCTCAGCTGGACACTGGGCAATGTCTGTCCACACCATTACCACACCAATTCCACACCATTACCACACCATTACCATCAGCTTTGACAGCCAGGGATCTGCATCGTCAGGTGTTTTTCTGCCCGTGCCTTTCCTGTGGTGTCACCATGCCCAGTTAAACAGCCGCTCTGCTCTATTCCAGATGTACTCAGAGGCAGGTGACTGATTCTGTACAGACAGACAGGCCGGCAGACAGACAGAGCACACACTGTTCCTTCCATATTCTCCACTGCCACTTTTCTGCATGCAGTTGCAATATAATAATATACTTTATCAAAAGGACATCACCAGGCTTTGTACTAGAACATCCCTGATCTGTTTCAACACCAGCCTCTGTGAGTGTGTCTGTATTTTATACCTTATATATTTGTATGATCTAAGCTTCTTACATATAGCTGCGATGTACTGTACTTCCTAAGTATGGTACCTCCCATAAAAACAGGTCTTGTAGAGGTTAAAAAAAAGCATTTGTGGGCCAGTTTGATGGATATTTAAATAAATAACAGCGTTGCACCTCCTACCTGAAGCAGCCCTGGAAAGAGCAGGGTTCAGAAAAACACACATTGGCAATAACTTGCAGGGAAGGGCTGGACTGCGCGAACTGTTCTCCACACAGTGCAGAGTCCGTCGCTGTGAGGTGGATGTGCTCGGTGAGTGGAGAGGTACAATTAGGTGAGTTAAGTACAATAACAATGAAATGCTGCACACTTTCCCTTGCAATAAATATGATAATGATTCTGCTGAAAAATATCATTACTTCACACTCATTTAATTCTGGAAATCTAAATTCACAAAGGAAACAAGAAGCCCTTTAATCTCCTGGTAGATAAATAGCCCAATTTTATTTCTACTATTATTTTTTATCCTTTTCCAAGACATTTTATAAGACTTCAGAACACGAGAGCACGGTTTAATTAACATTATCACATTAAAAAGCGCAGCCAAAATTTTCATGGAGTTTTAATTGAAATATAATACTGTCTCACTTAATTTTTATTTTATTTTTTTCATCAAGCATAGTGATGAAACCACAGTCTGCGCTGATTGCTGAACCGTATGCGGTGTATTAGGAAAGAGGGTTATCAAAAGTAGCCATTTGGATCGCTCAGACTGATCTTTTCTCGCGGAGATGCGCCGAGGTGCTTCGGGAGTGAAAGGCAGATTTTCCGTTCCCTTTGTTCCCACCTCCAAAATGATGGCTTGTCTCCACAGGTAATGCCAATTACATGCAAACATTTTTTGGATGGAGGTTTGTGCACCTGCTTCTCAGCTGTGCAGAGCATAATAAGGCAGCTTTACCCTCAGATAACACGTTCCATCAGAGGATCTCTGCGCTCTTTGAAAATGTTCCGTTCTGTTGCTCAGCAGCCTTTTGGCAATTGGATTCAAACCTGGGACCTTTGACTGAAAAATGCTGGTATTCACCTCTGGGCACAGCTGTAGCCATGTTCTTGGCATCTCATTACAACCAAGCCTCCACGAGGTCACCAGTACCACACCAAGTGGTTCCAGTTCCCAGCTATTCATCATGCCCATGAACGTGAGGAGGAGCGTGAACTGGCAAGAGCAAAGCGCCATGGGTGACCCAGCAGGTCAGTGGCAGAGTCACTGGACCCAGACATTCCCCTGGCTGTGCCAGCCCGGGAAAGAATAGCTGACAGTTCCATTCTCAAAGCCTTCTAAGGGAACAGGCAGGACGAGGTTTTCCAGGCTGCCTGTGGGTTTGGGACATCACTGTCTCATCTGGCTTAACAGGAGCTGCAAGTCCATCTCCCATAGGTGGTAAAAATGTGAGCTGTCCCTTTGGATTTGTGCTCAGTCCCAACCTGAGACCTAGAGACCGCACCCGAGGACGGTGAAAGCCCTGTGTACAGAGCAGACGTGCTGCTGGTGAAAGCACCAGCCCTGCTTGTTCCAGCAGGACGAAGGTCTGATATTCACGATAGCTTGGGGAGATTGTTCTGTCCTCCTCGCTGAAGTGACAAGACACACCTAGGTGTGCTGTTCCATGAGTGCATGACTTCTTAGAGAGTCTATTTTCCAGCTGATCACGGGTAACCCTAGTTCACTATTTAATCCTAGGGAAGCAAAGGCCACAACGGAATGTTTCACTTACTTGCTCACTAGCTGGCAAATTCCCTCTGTCTGATTTCCCTGAGCCTCTCTACAGCAGTTCGAAGCTGCAGAGGAAGGCTGTTGGTCACAACATTTCCACTGCAACAGACTGTCCTCAAAACACGCTGAGCTGCTGCAGCCAGCTTCTCCTATAGAATTATCTTGAGGATGGGTTTTGATGGGAACTTTTCTGGAGCTTGACACTTCTCACCAAAGAGGGAGAAACTGCCAGAAAGAGAGAGCTGGCGGAAAGAAGAATTGGAAAATGGTGTGTCAAGAAAATATTCTGGATTTGTTCTTCACTGGAAAGAAAAGAGAATTTGAAACCTCAAAGGTCTGTGTGAAGCAGAATGAGGGTTAATTTCTGCTTTCTGGACAGGAGCGCTAGAACCTGAACAGCCCGTCTGGGTCCACTGAAGGCAGTCTCCAGTCTGATGGTTTAGTCCGTTCTTGCCCTAGATACAGCTTTCTTTTTCCAGCATCTAGAGCAGAAATCATACAGCAAGGAGAATTTTCTGTACTGGATCAATACATTGGTTTATGTGCATCGATCTGAACAAATAAACTACCTTCCCAGGAGCTCCGTGACTTTGATTAGGATCTAATTATACGACTTTCGTACTCTCTCTCTATATATATTACAAGCCCATGTTCTGTGTTTCTGAGTAGCCATACAATTCCTAGAGAACTGCGGAGCTTAAAGCAGCAGGTTGAGGGAGGCCTCTGCTGCTCCCCCATTTGTCAGGAGGTAAGGTGACCTTAACTAAACGTCTGGTTGGCAATGGGATGTGTTATGTGGTCCCTTCCTTGGTACAGACAAACACCTTTAATGAATTGCTTGGGAGCATTTTCCACCGTACATTAGGAATGATACCCAAATAACTGTGGTTAGGAATTTATGTTCTTTCTCAAAGCTCTCAAGTTCTTGGCAAACACAACAAAGGAGAGATCTGAAGACCAAACTTCAATTCTCCTTTTTGTTTTCCCCATCCTAAATCAATAGATATATAAAAGTTAGAGATGAAAACAAATCATGATCATGCTGCAGCTTTCAGGGGAAAATACCGTCTACAAGAAAACAAATCAATAAAACTTCGTACTCTTGGACATGGTCCTCTGTTTTGGTCAATAAATGCTCTGTGTTATGTAGTATATCACCGAAGCCTGCAGCAGTTTGCCAATGACTGAGCACGTGTGTTTGGGGGTGGAGGATGAAATGGTAACTCCAGCTGTTAAGCAACTGTATGTCTCAAACGTAACGTGGTTTGCTTTTGACTGGAGAATTCTTCGCCCTGCCAACACGTGGGGCAGACAGCGCCCAGCGACAGCCTGGCCTTGGGTGCTTCCTCTGTGTCTGCTCCTCTGAAACAGAAAGCACTTCCTTAGAGAGTATTTTCTGCACTGCTTCAATTGGGAAGGTTCATTGATTTTAACAGGCAAACTGACAAAAAAAAAAGCAGGTTTGAAGGCAGAAATGCAGGCAGATAGATTAGATTAGATCAGATCAGATTAGATCAGATTAGACCAGATTAGACTGAACCATCTCTTCCATGTTCAGACCAGGCTGCCTCAGCAGAGAAAAGCAAATTCTTATAAATACCCAGCAAAACCTCACCTCAGAATTTACCAAAGAGGCTGCTTTATTCTCTGCGAGAAGGAGGCAGAACCTAATATGCTGTTTAGAATTCAGGCATGATTCAGATGGAATTTTCTCAATGAATAATAATAGGAAATAATACAGGAGGGGCTGCAGAAAGTGGAACTGGTTCAAAAAGCTGCTGTGCACTGCCGTTGGCACTGCAGAGGCCAGATCAGCTGCTCAGCTTTCACATTCATATTCAAAGAAGAAACACTTTGCACCTGACAAGGTTCACCTGTAGTGCTGTGTACAGCCTGATGGAGGGTCCGGAGGAGGATGCTGGTTCACTGTTTCATTAAAAAAAGCACAGCTCAGGACATTCATTAAACCAAAACCAACATGCTGTACTTGAGAGTACAGATGGTGATGGGCAATCATGCCAGCGTGGTTTAATAAGCAATGGGTCAAACCCGTGGATTTTCCTTTGGAGCTGCAATGACCAGAGAATGAACACAGCCACTCACCGTGGTCTGGCAGAGACGTGGTAACTCATCGACCTACAGTAATCGAATTGGATTTTATCAACTACTGCTCCTGCCAACGTGGCCATGGCTTCCAGGGGCTTGGAGCACAAAGAGCTACTGAGAAATGAATAGCCACAAGCTGCCACAGCTTGTAACGGCAAGAAGAAGAGGCTGCAAATGCTGCATCTCTTTGTTGGATGCCTCTTCTAAAACTGCTGCCCTCATGAAATCTGTCATGGCTTCTCCCAATAAAGATCTTAATTTCGCTGGATGGGCCTCCTCCGAACAGCACAAAGTAACCATCTGTCACAACAAAGCGTCATAAGGCAAATGAATCCTTCCTGGCTGCCACAAACACCACGCAGAGCTTTCCGGTCTATTGATTTTCTTTCTGTCTTTCCAAGTAGAATATTAATACATGTCTCCGAAGGGTAAAGTTGGAGATTATCTCGGAGTTAATAAAGGAAGGTGTCTCGCTTTGACACAATACATCCAGCTGCCGTTGCAACCTGTATTGTTGCTGAGTGTCGGTTAACCAGAACAATACTCAATTCCATGGGAGAGGTTGAATGACAGGAGATTATTCCCCCACCCCAAACATCTCTACCGTTGCTGTGCTGGAGCTTTGCCTTATGGACTTAAGCTGTCGGCACCACAACGCTACGCCACAGAAGGGGTGAGGAGAACCCACATCAACATGATGCCAAGACTGGACATGACCCCAGACGTGAGCAGCCAGGGCTGTTCCAGGCCCCAGCCCAGCACACGTGTCAGCACCGTGAGTAGCTTGGTGAGCAGAGCCAGCACTGAGCGCTGCCTGACGTGGAGGGTGGGACACTGAGACAACAGGTTGGTTATGGAATTACCGGGATAGATATCCGTGCTTCGCCTTCATGCCCCTATTTACGGCAACACGTCACGTTTCGGTCCCCAACGGGACTCAGGCAGCGGCACAGGGTCCTTCCTCTGCTCTTTTGCAGATGCTGGCAGCCTGACTGGAGGGCAGGCACTGCCTCTTGCTGTGCCTCAGCTGGATCCCCTCCCTCTCTCTCCACTGACCACGGCGAGCACCCAACAACAACTATGCCTTTAACCTGGGTCCGAGTGAAGCCGACACAAGCTCAGGACCTTCCTGCGTATGAAGTTCATGGCTCCAAAGGGCTTTTGCTGACCCGAAGGTAACTAAACCCACTCATCCTGCCTGTCAGCTGCACTGGGTGTTCCGACCCATTCTGCTGCAGACCCCCTGCCAGTGAAGGGCTCTATCTGGGGCACGTTATAAATCCTATTGGTTTGTGTTGTTCCCCTGGCAGATTAAGAGCACAAGGAATGCAGGATGCCCGGGCAAACTTCACCCGGCACAGAATGAGTCCAGCCTTGTTTTCATTGTTTTGTGGGATAAACAGCTTGACCCTTCCCCATCCCTGTGCCCCTCGTTACTGGGCTGTGTCTTGTGTCCCTGCAGTTAGTGCCAAGTGAGCACTCACTGTGCGTGCCTAAGAGACCCTCAAAGAAAACACCCACGAGAAGCAGAGCCTGCGGTGTGGCTACTGTCCCTTCAGCCCTATGGACTGTGCTCACTGCTCGCTCCTACAGTTAATAATTACCATGATCTGCAAATTCGCAGCTGATCACTCAAACCCGTCAAATACCATTAGTCAGACAAACGCTTTAGATTTATTTTGCAGCACAATTCCAAACGATTATTTGATTTATATTTTTCCCTAATGTTTTCAAAGCTTAATTTTTTTCAAATTAATGAGAACTGATATGAATCACATCGCACTGTGCTGTAACCGCAGTGATAGATGTGTTTGTTGAAGGCACAACACTTCCACGTACCTTTCGAAATTCAGGAGTCTGTGCAGCAACAGCTGAGTTATCTTCTGGGACAGTGGCTGCTGAAAGGCAAGGCTGGGTATCGGAATCCACCAACAAAGTGACAAGGACTACCAGCTCCCAAGGACCAATCCAAGGCACAGCAGCATCTATCTAAGCATCATTTACCCTTTATTAATTGGGAAGCAAAAGCAGGCAGCTGGCAACCTCCTTCCAGTGCTGCCTTCAGGCGAGTACAGACTGTGCAGTGGCAGTAATGAAATCATCCCTCACCACCCTGCAGCAGGCGCGGGGCTCCTTGCGTGGGTTTTCACTCTCCTTGAAAAACACAGGTCGGAAATTACAAGTGAAGTCCATGCAAAGCATTCAGAACATAATCAGAATTGATCTCCTCTCGTTTTAGGTGTCTACCAGGGACATGTCTATGCATGTGCCAGTTACTCCAGTTTCCCTCGGAGGTCAGTGGTACCTTCAGAAGGAAATTCTTGTGACCCAGCTGAGGTGGCTGGCTGGCTGCAGGAACAACTCCTGCTGCAGAGGCCTGTTTCTGCCCACGGACTCTACAACATGCCTTCCTCATGTTTACACACCTCAAAAATAAACACATAACTTAGGGCAGAGGAATCCCTCTCAACAGGGCACAACCTTATCTATATGGCAGGTAAAGTTGTGCACCTTACAGCCCAGGCACAGACAATGCGTTAGCTGATGGGAGAAGGGAACGGGACGGTCGCTGTTTATTATCTAACTAAACCCACCGTGCACACACTGACTGCACTGAGGTTTCCAGTGTCAGTACTTCCCTCCTACAGAGTCACCAGAGCAATATAAACTACAATTGTCCTTCTCCCTAGAGTTGAGCTACTACTGTTAACCCCTCCATACCCACAAAAATCTCCTGGGATGTACAGAAGAGGGTGGAAAAAGTGTGCTCAAGGTACCGTAGGAGGGAGGAGGCACCAAGCAGACCATTAATGCATTTGCTGGTCTTGGTGGTGGATGTGCCCTGAGCAGCGTGAATGACTTTGAGCACTGAAGCAGTGTCTCCAGTTGAATGGCTACAGTGATTTATGTGCTGAAGAGCAAGGGAGGTGAGACAGATCACCATGTGATAAATCAGTTTGGAGCTTTTCATCATACCATCGGCGGTGAGAGCACAGCTCGGGTGATTTGTAGCAGTATCAGCCGGCAGTGATTCATCTGCAATGCCTGGCCCTTCACTGCCCTCCAAATACCGGAGTAAAGTGTGGGCAGTGTTCGACTGCTGCAGTCAGGACACCCGAAACTCTCATCTTGCTTTGCTTCCCTGAGACCCGTTCTGCTCCTCATTCCACCTCTCCTATGTGCACTCCATTGTCAAGCAGGAGGCTCAGGAATGGCCAAATAGAACTCCCTTTGCTGAACTCATGAGGTGTTTCTCTGCCCACTTCTCCAGCCTGCCGTGGTCCCTCGGAATGGCAGCACAACCTTCTGGTGTACCAGCTACCGCTGCCAGTTCTGTATTCTTTGTATCCTGCCTTTGAACTCCCCATCGCAGCCTTTCCCCACTGGACCACAACTCCCCATTATCAGGTATTTAAAACCACCCCGTGTAGCATTCTGGATTTATTAACCCGTTTCGGAGTCCTCCCACATCTCCCCTGCCTGCTCCGCAGTCTCCAGCCCTGCCCTTCACACCTATGGCTTCTACTGGTGTCCGGCTGCTGTGCTGGCTGGTGCAGAGTGTCCAGCAAAGTGCTGCGAAGCGCAATGGCTAGTGGCAGGGCACTGGTTTATACTGTGTTTGCAGGAGAGATGGAGCTTTTTTAACAGAAAAATAATTCCGCTTTAGAGAGCCAGCAGCCGCTTGGGCCAGTCTTTGTTATGAGTGCTGCAAGGCTGAACAGCCCGGGATTCCCTTCTAGCGGTACCTCACACGCATCCGGACCCTCCATCCACAGACAAGGCACTGACACAGCAAACGGAGCACAAGGACAAACCATTTCACTCCTGGGGGTTCTGCTGCAAGTCACAGCCTTGGTGGTCACAGAGGCTGGAGGGCCCTGCTTGTGGCTGGGATCCCTGCAGACCCCTGTCTGCACCTAGAAAACAGGCTGTGGGTGCTCTGTGCTGGGTCTCTGAATGACCTGCTTGGCCTCGTCCGGTTGGGTGCTGGCACAGGTAGAGTTAACACAACAAAAAAAAGAGGATGAGGGAGAGGGGATTGTGAAACTTTCATGAAAAATGTCATTTCCAACATTTGGACCATTTCAAAAACATCTTCCATTTCATGGCCCTCTTTTAATTGCTCCTTGTTTTCCTTTTCACCTTTCTCCCATTCAGAATGGACAGCAGTGATAGAGGCTGCAGACGAGTGAAAAGGGAAAGAAAAGGAAAACTTTGAACTTTTCTCCTCCTCCACCCCAGCTTTCGATTTTCATGATTATTTTTTTTTAAGAAAAGGTAATTTTATACCAAAAAAAAAAAAAAAAAGGCTAGGAAAAAAGCATTGTGTTGAACTTCAAAGCAAATTTATAATCCTACGTTACTTTGGCAGACGATTTGAGCACCAGTGTGCTCACTCAACGTGAGGTAACTGTACACACACTGGCAGCTCGAGGGCTGGAATCAAATAATTGAGGCTGTTCACAAGAAGAAATCATGCCATCAGCGTATCCCACCCCGAAGTTTTGGCCTAATGACTTCCCTGGGGTGCCCTTAGAGACAATACTTTCCCATTTGCAACTCTCTTTGACCCTCTATGATTTTGTGTTTGCTCAGTTCAATTTTACTGTCTAACCACTTCTGAGTCCACAGTAAGTTGTGGTTACTCATAAAATGTCACTCAGGCAATCTTGGGTGGAAAGGTTAATGCAAACGCAGCTCTCGCTGCTCCTGCACACACTCTCCCCCAGTAGCAGACAGAGATTTCCTCTCCCTCTGGAGCACCTCTCTGCAAAATAATTACCTCATGCAGATGGAACACGCTGAGACTGAGCTATCCCTCGGTTTCACCAGTGGATGAGAGAGGAATCGCTGATGCTCCAGCATTCCATGCCAAGATCTGAACTGATAGGAGCTCCCTGCTGCTCCCCGGTGACGCTGCTGGGCACGGTGCACACGCTTTGTGTCCCATGTTCGTGTGCTCTGAAACGTGCTGCTGGAGCGTGGGATGTACTCCCAGCAGGTGGGTTTCCAGAGCCCCGCACTTTGCTCTCCACCCAGAAGGCTCTCTCACTTGGCCAGGTCCTGTCCCCAACCCTCCACACAGGAGGCAGTGTTCTGCCTCACCACCCACTCTGCAGCCCTGTCACTGGAACCACCTGCCAGACTGGGGGATCCCCAGGAATTCACTTTTCAGCGTTCAGGTATCTTGAGTTCGGTGCTCATCATCACACAGCGTATGACAGGAGTGCGAGTGAATGCGAGAGGCTGTTCTTTTCCTAAAGTCTTCCAGGTTTCACCCTGGTACCCAGAGCCCCTCCCATGGGCTGGGATTTTGCAGAGAGCAGCTGCATCTCCAGATTCCCAAACTCTCTCCCTAAGAGGACACATTCTACTTTTTCTCCAGTCTTGCTCAAGGGAAGGAAGCAAGCCCAGATGGAGGAAACCTCCTGTTCAGTCAGGAAAAAATAATAATCTAGGTTATCTCCAAACCAAGGCTTTCTCCCTAAAGGACTCCCAAGGTCCTGGCTAACTCTATAGCACATACGTCATTTTTCTGCCTGGTACAGGACCATCATGGCACACTGACATGTGTTCACATACCTGAACACGGTAGTTTTGCACTTGAAAATGCCAGCGAAATGCTGGCATATAAATCTGTGAACTAAATACATGAATATTCAGTCATGCAAAAGCACATTCTCTAATTCCTATATAAAAAGCAGCGCATTGTAACAGTTTTATTACAATGGTAACTTGAGGATGCTTCTTGTTTATGGGTCGCAATAACCATATCATAGACAAAATAAATTCTAAAGGTGGTGTTGGAATATTCAGCACCGAAGTTTATTAGCTGAGGAAAGAGTTATTACCAAGCGAGCTGGATAAACCCCCATCTTGCAGTTGTTGCTATTATGACGATGCTTTTAATTAAATATTAACATACTATATGAAAAATACTCAGGGTAACCTCTCAAAGCACAGGTGTAGAACGGTGTGCTAAGAAAAACACTATTTTGGCCCTTCCTTTTCTTTAGCCACCAACTATCCCCGTTTCACCCATGCTGGACATTCATCGGCATTCCACACACGCCTTCCTTCCTTCCTTGTTTCCCTCCGAGGAACAAATTCCCATCTGTGTGGTACCGGTCCCTTTTGGGGGACTGGGCTGCTCCTCAGAAACCGAGGCAGGAGCGTGACTGTCGCCCAGCACAAAGGTCCACACAAACCGACAGCAATGCTGCCTGACGCGGCGAATAACTTGCCGACTGTAAAACTACGTGTTAGAGAGACATTTGGTTCGTTATTAGGAAGAGATATTTCCCTTTCCCTTTGCACACCCATCTCCCTCTCACAATCTCCATAAACATGAGAGTTTATGTGATGGAGCACAGACTCTCGTTTATTTAGCAGCAGCAGGAGCGGGGCAGTACAGAGCAGTACAACAGCCGCCCGTTCCTCAGAATCTCGGCGATTTACCTCCAGCAGCTGCAAGGCAGGAGCAGTTCAGACCGGCAGTTAAATACCAAACTGCAGAAGGACCCTCCAATGTTCCGCTCGGAACACGAGGAGTGACAGGGCTGTTCAGAGTGGGCTCATTCCAGGGTGTCTGGGGTGTCTGGCTGGGCTCGTACAGTCTGGAGCCATGTAGAAAATATTCAGTCATTTATTTTTATTGCAGAATAATGCTGCGGTTCTGCTTTGGCTCAGGCTGGGCTGGCTGCATAATACAGAGACTCTAAGGAGAGAGCTTCCCCTCGGCTCACTCCCCAGGGTCTCACTTTGACTCCTTAAGCACAATAATGTGATGCTGGTTTTTACTGAGCTCCCGCAGAATGTCGGCTGTGTTCTAGTTCAGAGATTTTACAGCAAAAGGAGACTGTTACAGAGCCTTTGTTCAAGTCCTGCTTCGCACAATCAAGAGTTTCACAGGGGCTTTCTCCAACAAGCCAAGTAATTCACATCCAACTCCAAGCGAGAGGGTCCAACCCCCACAGCTGAAATTGAAATCTCTGACTTCTGATTTTTTAACCCATTTATAAGCAGTAACTCCATTTGCTGGTTCCATTCTCTCTTCCAAATTGAACAAGCTGAATTTGCTTTGCCTTTTATACCATCTTTTCCCATAACAATGGCATTCAGAAATTCTGTATCTTATTCTCATATTCTGAGTTTCAGAGGTGGTGTTAAGACAACATAATAAAACCCCGTGATTGAGTCTCTGTCAGCAACCCTCCTGGACTGGGAAATGCGCTTTGATTGCTCTGAATCCTCACACTCTCACGGCAATATTATCTTATTAAAATGAAAGAGCCTCACTCTTATGACACAAACTGCTTTGATAACGCTTTGGTACATCTCCCTATCACGGAATGCTCAGACCTCAGCAGGATGCGGCCTCAGTGCTGATGCGCAGGAAGCCAGCCGCTCCCTCACCGAGCCAGCCCTGCTCTGCCCACGAAGCCCAGGGGCTGCCAAGCAGCCTCCTCTTCACATTCTTACCACGGCTCTCTAATTCTGCCTCCAAAAGATCGAAGCCTGAGCCTGATCTGCAGCTGGCAAGGGCACAAAGTGGAGAAAAGGAAGCGCTCCTTCCACTTTGAGGAGTGCCAGTCAGGGAGATTTATCTTCCACCCGATACGTCCCAATCAGTCTGTCATCTCAGATCGATTCACGGCTTCATCAAACATCACAGCTCATCATTAAGCAAGGCTATAAAATCAGGTAGATGAATGGCACTGAGGCTGCAGCCTGCCAGGCAACGCTGCTCCAGTGTTCTCGAAATGCCTGGGCTTCCTTTCTCCCTTTCCCCTGCTTAAATACTCCTGAAAGATGTTCATCCATACAGCTCCTAAGCAGCGATGGCTGTGAGCTAAGGAGCCTCTGGCCCCTACGGGGCTGTGAGGAAGAGACTAATTTCATCAGGTAGATATAGAGTACAACATGGTTGCTGTGAACGACTGGGCTGAAACTTGAAGGAAATGGCCTGTGATTCCTTTAGAGCGAGTGATTTCTGTTTCTATAAACCTGGACAGCTTGGATTTGCCTGTCCCTTCCACAGCTCTCTTCCCTGCCATGGAAAAGCTGTGGCAGCAGGATAGCTGTTTCCCTTCCCGGGCCTTTCAGGACACCTGTCCCCCTGCGGCTGCCAGCACAGTGAGTCAGGACAGATATGAAAGAGGTCTGTCAGCTCCGGGGGCCGGCTGGAAATCCTTGGAGTAAGTCACGCTGGGCACTTCCAGGGGAATTACCACTTCTTAGGCACTGTTCTCCTAGCTGAGCAATGAGGCCGATAGTATTTTACCTCCTAATGTCAGAGTGAGGATTAATTAGTACTCACAACACATCTCAAGACAGTACGGGTTCAGATAGTCTGGCTACCTGGGCACAAGATCAACCTGCATCTTACTTTATTCTCTTTACTACCCAAGCGCAGAGGTTGGTCTTAGAGCAATATAACCCAAAGACACGAGGCAAATCTAAACAAGCTGGAGAATTCTGAGGATATCCCATGAACTTGGGAGGGCCTGAAAGGAGTTACAGAAATTATTTATGATGGTTATACTTTGATTCATTTCACACAGTTTTGACTGCAGGCCTACAAAGAGTGGTGAAAAACTCCACCGCAAACTGGAAAGTCCTGCTATGTCCCTCTCTGCACACCCCTGAAGGACCCTGCAGAGAAATTCTCTTTGAAGCCCAAGGTCAGCAGGCTCAGCTGACTCTACCAGGCTGGATTCCCTGGCTTTCAAGGCAAAAAACAGCATAAGAAGCCTGAGGTTCTGTTCCTCCCAAGAGCAGCTTCTTGCTCGAGCTAACCCTGTGAGGCTGACAAGTGTGATCGTGAAATCTCACAAGTTTTTTAATACCATGATGGTCAAGTTTATGAAAAGGAGCTGAGGCAGAGCTGGATGGAACAGAAAAATCCCAGAGTCCAGTGGCTGAGGGACCAGAGCAAAACGATGCCACATGAAGTCGATACAGTACACACACAGAACACATTTGCTATGTTAAAACAACAGGTTCAAACATAACCTCTTGCTCCAGCAAGTACAGACCTGGCTTCGCCCAGCTGCAGCAGCAATCAATAAACCAGCAATTTCTACACCACTTGAACGATCTTCAGAGTCTTTGCTTGTCCACACAACACGGATAGTTTCATTCGCCTGGCAGGTTTCTGGAAGGTGAAGAGCGGGTAGCAGGCAAGGTAAGGATGATTCAGACAATCTGAGGCCTTGAGAAATCAGTGCTATGTTAGGATTGAGCAGCACAAGGAAAGGAATTTGTACAAGCAGGATAACGGGTCACTGACGTTCGCTTCAAAGATTTTCGAAGCAGCAACAACAACAATGATAAAAAATAGCCTGAGGTTCTGATCTTTCTGAAACAGAGAATTCAGTTCTGGCTCATGCTGAGCTGAGATTTCATACAACTGCAATTTAATAGAACATCGGCTGGAGCACAGCTCTAGGACTTATTTGACCGATTAGCAGAGTTTTGTGTGCAAGCACACGGTGCTGAGCAGGACACAGAGCACCACAGGCCAGCGCCGAGGCTGTGCTTGGCTAGTCACCCGCTCAGCAGCAGGAACTGGGCTTTGGCTCCACAGCCCGGGCTGTGTCCTTCACCTGCCTCCACCCCACCCTGCGCTCCGTCCTGAAACCAGCAACAGGAGCAGGCGCCTCATACCAGTGTTTCCCTTGGCTTGCAAATGCTGCAGCAAAGCAGCCCTGCTCGGGGAGGTGGAAGGCAGAGAGATAAGCCATGTGTACACACAACTGGAAGCTGACACAAAGTGTGTCATCTCCTGGGTGGGAAAATATATCTGTTCTTATTTCTAAGTCAGTGGATCTAATAAAGTTGTTGCTGTTATTTATCTTGTAAACATTTTCTCAAATCTACCACTGCCAGCTACCATTATTTTCTTACAAGTCTCCTGATAATGATACATGTCATCATTCCCCAGTTCCTCATTTCTCTGTGTACACGGAAGCCTCAGCTCTCCTTTACAACAGATGAGCTCCTCACAGCCCACCCAGATCAGCAAAAGAATTTATACAGATGACTAGAAAGAGAAGGTGAAGAAGAAAAGTGTCAAATTACCACTGAAAAATCAAATAAACGAAAAATGAAACTCATGATTTGTTAAAGCCAATTTTAGGATTTTTGAGTCATGAATTTTGGATGCATTCAGCTGGGAGAGCTGCACGTCCAGCTTATTACACCTCGTACCAGTAAGGAGTGGGGAGCCCACCGCAGCACTGGGCTCAAGGTGTCTCTCTCATGCTGCTGCACTAAGTTGGATCAGCTTCACACAGGGTGACCCGACTGCTATACACTGTTGGGGTGGCTGAACCAACAGTCCAAAACACAGCATTAGCAGCACGGTCTGATGAGCAGCTCAGGAGCGCTGTGTTCTCAGCGCCTCTGGGCATTACACCCTACTGACGAACAAACTATCTGGAGTTTTAAACACCGTTTTGCTCAAGTTGGGGGTTGTGCAGACCAGTCCAAAACTAGAGCTATTAATTAAGCAAAACCAGAGGTGAATGCAAGAGTGGTACCAACATTCTTTCTAATCCCCACGGATATGGTTTGAAGAATCCCATCCTGAGCAGTGGCAGGTCTGAACCTTCAGAATCAATTGCTCATCCACCATCTAACCACCTAAAATCACCTTGAAGAGGACCACAGCCAAGCACCAGAAAGTTTCTCTACTGATTCCTGGAAGAGCCAGGACGAAATACAACAGAAGGGAATGCATCACCCCGTGAGCCAAGCAGTCTGTTGTGAATGAATGGCAGGATGTCCAGAGCTCAACCAGTTGTCTCCAGTAAAGGGAAGAAACAGAGCAGGAAGCCTTTGTTAATCCATATATCAGCTACTCAGCCACACGCTTCTGCCCACGTGGCACTGGCACTTGGCTGGCCATCAAATAAACTCAACATTTGGACGGGATTTTTGTCCTGATGGATGCATTCCTGGGAACAGATAGCTATAAAAGAGAAAAATAGACTGGCTATGCCCCGCTAGCAACAACCTGTGAAGTCATTACCATCAGCTCCCCCCGTGAATTCTGTGTCTGCACGATGCACTTTCTGAAGTAATTTATCAGCACATAGATTTATGGACTCAGCAAAAGCTGTCTTGCTCATTGTTTTCCCCTCCATTTTACTAGAAATACCTGTTTAGATTTTTGCCAAGATTACTGCTCCTCTGTGTCACTGCTAGGGGGGAACAGTGGTCTGGCCTCCCAGCAGGGCAGTGGCCCCCTCGCTGCAGGAGGATGAAATCCAAGCAGACAATGGCTTTCAGAGTCTCGCTGCTTGCAATGTCTCACAGGTGCCCTGAAGAATCCATTCCCATCAAAGATCTAATTTCTAAGATGAGGAAGTTCTTGTCAGCTACACACCTTCTCACAAGATCCACCCTTGATTGCCTGGTACTTCCACAGCTCCTATTCACAGCCTGGAACGATTTAAGCCTGGAGTATAACTACCACTGAACCACAAACCTCCCAGTCGACCCCGGCCTGAATGAGTAACAGTTCCTCCTGAAACACACGGTCCTTTCACAGCAGGACAGAGGCTCTGGGGTCTTCTGAGTCCCTCAGAATGGTGGGTAACACGAGTCCAATGCAGGCAGGCTGTGCACCCCCGGCACACACCCCCAGCTCTGTGCTACATCAGCACAGTCTGGCCTGAGGTTCACTCCCACACTGGTTTTATCTTTATTTGACCAGCTCTATTGACAACGCTGGTTCCAGCAAGGACGTAAATGGTGCGAATCAGGATAGAAGCAAAGGGGTGATGAAAAACAGTGTTTATGCAACAAAAATACAGAAAAAAACAGGGAAAGAAACATTATTTTGAAACTCCAGCAAGAACGTACTACAGAACTCTGTATTTTTTCCTGAATATTGAAGAGAAGGAGCTCATATAACCGGAAATAATCCAGCTGCCCTGACAACATGAAGAAAAATCCCCCGCGTACAATGTGTGCTTTCTACAGATGGCCAGCATGTGGAAAGATCAGAGGGTTAATGAACAAAAACAATCACGGTAAAATAACTTGATGCCAGGTGTATGTCCCAGCCCCATGTACCTCTCAGCTCTTTTTTGCTCACATGCCCTCATTTCCAGCACTGAACTCCAGCGCAGAGCACAGTGTGAGGCTGCTGTACCTGTTCCAGGTCCCTTGTCCCTGGTGTGGGTCTAGGCTCTCAAGCGAGGTTCAGCTCTGCTCTGAAGTTCACGCTGCACACCATCGTAAGGCAGGCTCTCAGGTATGTGTGAACTGGCTTAGGACAAGTTCCAAAGCCATTTCACACGTGAGGAGGAGAACGTGGCTGGTACCTTCCCACAAACACAGGCTGCCATTGCTGTGATGGGAGTGGGTTTATTCTGGTTGAAGCCCACAGCCCCTTCAGATACCTTGAACAGTTCACGGTGAATAGATCTGACCTAACAGAGCTGGCTAAACAGAGGGTGTTTGTAATGGAGCTGGTGTCCCTGGCTTTCCCCTGTAGTCAGTGGGGGGACACAGACATCCCCAGCAGGACATTCATCACATGCCATGACAGGTATAAGGCCAGTCAGATGAATCACCCCTGGAGGTGCCTGTTTCTCCCCATGGGCAGCGATGCAGAGGCGTTCAGCTCAGAATCAGGCCACCAGCTCTTCGTCATCTCAAATTTCATGAGAAAACTCTCATCCTTGGAGTCCAAGGTGCAGCTAATAGCTGGCAGGGGCGGGGTAAATGACTGAAGAGGCTGACTAAGCCTGTTCTTTACTGTCACTGCCGACAAAGCTCTGTTGGCTCCTTTCAGCATCTCAGCACCAGCTTCCCTGGGATTAAGGCAGCCTCGGCTTTGTGTCGCAAAAATGGTCCCCTCACTGAACAGGAGTCAGTTGGATTTGAGAGACACGATCAAACAGAGGGGTTGGGGGGGAATTATTAGATCAAAAGAAAAGCTGGCAAAAAAATCACAGTAAAGGCTGATTTTGAACTAAACCTCCTTTATGGAGATTGGAATCATCTTGATTTATGCAGCAAAGGAGCAGACCTTTACAGCGTGAGCCCGAGTGCTGAGTTTGCCTTTCAGTGCTCTCCTTCTGTCAGAAAACAGGGTTATAGCTCCCCCCATTCTTGCACAGTCTTTCCTAGGCGTCTACTACAACTCCATTTCATGATTCTACGTATTAACTCATGAATCTATAGGGCTGTGAAATAGTGCCTGAGCTACTTTCCCCTCTCTTCACGAACAGCAGTCCAAGAGAAGTGCAGAGTCAACAGTTCTGTGCTCTGACAGGTATTCGCTCTGGCTTGCCAATTTTATCTGCGGGGCCATAAAGCTGGCACTGGAGATGGATCATGCTGCTGTAGGGCTCTCTTGCTGGCCACTAACAGGTGAAGTACCTGGAAGGAAACTGGTGCAGTTCACTCAAAGGTGGAGGTGCTCTGGCATGCCTTGGGACATTAGAAGTATCAAAGACAGTTTGTTTCCAGGAGGTAAAAAGAGGCTTGTGATTCCCGGGTGCAGAATGCACTGCTGGCAGCAGTCAGCACAATAGAGCCCTGCTGTCCCGGGGGGCCAGGGGTAACCCAGGACCTGCGGCCAGCTGCTCCTGTCTGCATGTTTTGAACCCAGCTCCTGCCCCTGGATGTCTCCTTTGAAGTTTCACTTCACACCCAGTTGAGAGTTATGCTCTTGGCCAGGTGGCAGCTACCTTTTCTTAACCTCCTCCAGACAAATCTACCCGGCATCTGGGTGAGGTCAGCCGGGGAGGCTCGGGTAGGCAGGGGGGATGAATTCCTGCCTTTGCAACTCCAAGAGCGTACTGCACCTCAGAGGTAGTAATGCTGCATTTTGAAAAAACGCTGAAAGTATCTGAGGTACAAAATCAAAGTTAAGCAGCTCTGCAGAAGAGATATTCACATTGAGCAGCGGAAAAACTAGGCAAAGATATTTTAAAAATTGATTGTACCATAACTTAATAAGTTAATAACCATGCTTAGCACATAAGTGGGTATGGCGCATTTTCTACAAAAAGACTTTAATTACAGTGTTTGTCCACTTGAACAGTTGTGAGGAGTGACAAATAGCTCAGGTTGTGACTAAAACACGGACAAACCCTACAGTCCTCAGACAGCTGTGTTTTTCATAGGCAGAGGACAAAACAATTAGTTCCACAAACTAGATGATCATGGTAAACCTATATCTATAGTTAAATGTATAGTTAACAAGAGTTACAGACACAGGATCACGCTCCATCCTTCACACATCTCAGAAAATGCTCTCTCTGCTCTTCACTTGCATTCCAGTATTCTACAACTGTCTTATGAAATTTTAATTCAACCCTTATTGGAGATGAATAATTTACTGGCAGACAGTAGCAGATGGTCATCCAGCCTCTGACCCTCAAGGAAAAAAGAAGGATGTCAGACCACGACAGTCTTCAGCCGACGTAAGTCAGCATCACTCCATCAGCTCCCATGCGTCTGCACCAGTTCACCGTGGCTGCAGACTGGTCTGCACATGCAAGGAAGATATTGGTCTAGGGGCAAGAGCACTGGCAGTTTGTGTCCTACCAATGAGATGATCTGACCAGTAACTACTTGGGGATCAGCTGAGCTCACACACAGCTTAGCTCAGGTGTAGGTACAGTTGCACATTAGCAAAGCTCTCCCTTTTTCAGGGAACTTTCCGAAAGGTGTGTGATTGGCAGGGATGAACAGGGGCAGCTTGACCAGCCACAGAAAAAGCCTCTCCATCTCATACAGCTTTGTCCTCAGCTCAGTTCCCAGTTCCAGCTCCAAGCCTGAGCGAGACCCTGGCAGGAGTCAGAGATCTCCCCAGGGGACATCTCTGACTTGTACAAATGCAAGATGGATTTAAAAAAATTATTCCTGATTTTCCCCAGCCTGAAGAGGAGCTGACTCAGAGCCACAGATTTTGTCTGATTTCTGCAAAGCCGTTTGACTCAATGTTTCTACCCAGCTGGATTTTCATTTTGCCATAGAAATCAATGTGCAGAAAGCCAGCCCACGGCTCCACACTGCAGAGCCCTGTCGAAGCCCTCGCGGTTAGAACACCACTCACTCTTCACCTCTAGATTTGCAGGAGAAGAGGGATAACAAGTGATAGAAGAGCATTTGCTATTCACTCTATGCAGGAGCTGTTCCTAATTCATTACTCTGTCATTCTACGCTTCAAATTCTCGACTATGAAGCAGAAACCCATATGGTTACGGCTGAGCAAAATATGGGATTCCCTTTCTGTGGCAAATCTCCATGTTTCAATACTTTGCTTTCACCCAAAACTGTGATGGAAAGCGAATACTTGTTAGCGAACTTAAACTCCAGGAGCGTTTCAGTGAGACATTTTTTAAATGAAGAGAAGCAGGTTGGCGTATTTCAAGCTGAAAGATTGTGCTGCTTTTGGTTGAACTGATCTAAAACATCCCCTTTTCAGTGTTCTCAGCGTTTGGCTGGACCTTCCCCTTTGCAGTGTGAAGATTTGCCACCATTTCTGTACAGATCCTGCAGAAAATAGAGCAGGTACCAGAAACGGCTGAACGAGGAAATATTTCATGCGTGATAGAACTAATCTTTAAAGGAGCAAAGCTGACATTTTCCCCACTTCAATGAACCATTTGCACATTCATGATGCGATCACGCACTGGGGCACAAACGAACGCGTTCCCATTGCTGCTGCTCAAGTCAGATGATTTACTTAGTACTTCACAAGATCAAACTGCAAGAAATCTCCAGCACATTGACCCTAAACCCCAGGTCCCTGTTCTGCAGCTGGAACATATTTGATTACGTTTGGGTAATGCGAACCAAGGACCTTCAAAAAGAAAAGGGTGCGTTGGGACTGCAGGTCCGACTGCTTCAAATAGCAGCAACAGGAGAACCCCGCTCAGACCCCACTTAGAACCTCAGTCAGACTTACAAACCATGGGAACCTGGGTTCAATCCTGTCCAACCGCTGATCTAAGAGGGCTGGAAAAGCCTCTCTTCACAAACTGGGAATCTCAAGTCACCATTTTTTACGAAGAGAACTGACCAAGCCACAAAGGAGGTAGGGCCAAATCTGTAGAACAGGCTTGGGTAGAGGGAGCTTTAGTTGTTGAGAACCGTCCCTGGGCCCAGGTGACTTTCCCAAGGTCAGAACAGGAGTCAATATCGAGAGATCCTCCTGTGCCCTCGTTTAATCGAAGTCATTAATTTAAAGTATGAATTCTAACACCCCTTTAATCCTTCTTAACAATAAGAAGCACTATTAAATCTTTAATGTGCCTACTTTAATTATAACCTATCAAACACGGAATCAATTCTAAGCGGTAAACACAAAAAGCAGTATTCTGGAAGAGGATGAGATCACGCCTTTTAAAATGCAAATTGAGACTGAAGCATTAAACCTATAATAAAGTTCAATTAATCTTTCCCCTTAAAACACACACAAAATATTTAATCTCAGTCTAATCTCAGAGGCTGATTGAACCAGAGCCAAAGAAGGCAGCTCTGGTCACATGTACACAGGCAGGAGCTGCAATGTCTTATCCTTAAGAGTCTCACAAACCCGGGGAGGTCAATGTGCATGGGGGGGAAGGGGAGCAGATCCATCAGAGTTTCGAATGAAGGTGACTAGTTTTGGAGGATTAGATATATTGAAATTTCTCGTTATCTCATGAACCTTTCAAAATTCCCCACCTGAGGAGACATCCACAGGAAACTCGACAGCTACCTAAGCACGGGCAGCCCAGCAGCCCCTGTCTAGGGCTGGCAGGGCGGCAGCCTTGGCCAGAGCTGATGGCCGGCTCTTTTCTGCTGCCCAGGGCTGAGAAGGAGCACTGGAAGCAGAGCTGTAAATTACAGGGTAAGTCACAGTAGAAGCTGGAGAGCCTCTTGCACAGTCTCATGGTACAGAGAGCTGCAGCTCAGCACTGGACCAGCACAGTGAAGGTGGTTTCTGCACCATACTGGACAAGCTGGTGCCAGCCCCTCTCCTCCTGCCACAGCACGAGGCAACAACTGCAGCCAGCTCCAACTCTCTCAGTGCCGGGAAAAGCACCAGCAAGCTGCAGGGTTAACACTCAGCTTGTGTTTGCCGAAGACGCTTCTGCAGGCGCACCCCGGGAGCCACAAGAAACGGGCAGGAATCACGTACCCCCCTTCCCAGCCAGTTTGTTTTCTGCTACTGAACAGTGTGGAGGTAAAAATGGAAATGCCAGTCCTGCGAGTGTTCAAAACGGCACTTGGGGATAATGACGCTATTTTGTTTTAAGAAAGAGAAATGTTCCAAGCTGGTTACATATTTTTAAAAGAGTGTTTATATTGTAAAACAAAGATTCTTCTAAACAAAAAATCACTTGAAATACAAATACAAATGTTTTGTTTTGACAGTCTGGGAACAGGATATTGATGTATTATTGAAACAGCCCGAGTATTTCTTTTCCCTTCCTGAAACCTGAATTCATCACATTCAGCATGTCGGTGTGAAATATTTTGCTTTAAAAAAACATGGCTGTTTTTTGTTGAAAAAAAATGTTCAACTGGAAGATTATAGAGCAAGTCTACATCTGAACCAAGTGGGTGCGGAGGGTTATTAAATCCACACAGAAGGGTTTTGCTGTTGCTTAGGTGCTTGTGTTGACACTGGACACGCTGTACTGGAGAGCTATCCCTTTCCTTCCCAGCGTTATTTAGCTCTGATAATGGGTTCAGTCCTGCCGAGAATATAAATGTAGCTGCACAGCTGGACAAATAATGACAGTATTTGTCTTCACGACATTTCTGATGAAAAATATTGGCAAAAATCCCAATGAAACCTATTTGTAATGAATTACTGGATAATTCCACAAATGAAGTCAGAACAGCGAGGCAGCACACGGAGGACAACTCGCTACCACCTCGCGAGCTTTTGGTAGGAGCAGCCAACAACCTGCGTGAAATGTCACTACGTCAACTGGACAAATCTCGACGACTCCCAGCCACTGAACCTGCGTTTACGTGAGCGCCCGCCAAAGGCACTGGTCAGTCAGAATCCTGGAGCAGTAAGATGCTAAATTCAACCTTAGATCCCAACTTTTACAGAACTGGTTTTAAAAAAAAAATCTATGGAAAGATGTCAACTGATTTGTTCATTTTTTAATGGAGTGGAAAGGGGGGATAAGCAGACAAAGATAAGAGATCTTTGTGGGCTGCAAATGTAGAGAATTCATGATTGAACTGAAAACACAATTTAATTAATTCAAATCCAGATGAAGAAAACTTTGTACTGAGAGACAGATTAGAAAGATAACACTCCACAGAGCTAGTGCCAGTTACTGCCTGGAAGGGAAAGCCATGTGCTTAGAGACAAAGGAAGGGCCAAGATAAAAAGCTGAATTTCTAGCAATTCTCTCATGATTTTACTGTTGTTCAGCCTTGCCAAAACCTCAGCTCTTTGCAGAGCTGCTCTTGCAGCACATGCGGTGTTAGCACAAGGCAGGAGACAAGCAGGGTACTGACAAGCCTTGATATTCCAGGTCCTCAGCTGGAGCGAGCAGAGCTGCTCCGGAGAGCTGGTCTGGTACTGATGAGGATCTGTCCTTGGGTTCCGATTTCCAGCTGAGCCGTCGCTGGTTTTCTGGGACCCAGACTGTGGAGGATTGAGTCTCCCTTTTCTGTACCACAGCAATAACCTCTTGCAAAATTAATTGGGTCACACACAGTAGAACTCTCTTATCGAGAATCAGCTTCCTATCTATGCAGGTTGCACCTGGAATAGGACTTAAAATACGGCCCTTGGAAGCGAACAGCTTCCTCACTATGACTAACGTGTTTTCAGCACGGTTAACATAGAATAAAATTTAGGCTTCACTGTGACCAGTTTAAGGCACGATGCTGGATAATGCCGTTTATCTAAGAAGTGTTAAATCAATCTAGCACACTAGATAATAATAATATAATAATAAAATAATTACATTATTTCAGCAAATCCTGAGTCAAGATCCTTTCATGCTCAGTACTACAAAAATCACAGAAAACACCAACTATTAGAACACTTTAAAACCTGCTCTGTACAAACTGTTAACGGCAGTGCATCACCCACACGATGGGAACGTGCATTCCTTTCCCAGCAAAAACTGTTCCTTGGTTTGATTTTGCTTGTATTTGGCTGAAAAATCAAAGTTGCCTGAAATGCCCCAGAAAGGCATGTGATTGGTCAAAAGTATTTTACTGTTATTACTATGACAGCTTATTATCTTTGCAAATATAATTACCTGGGGAGAAGGCATGTGCCCATCTTGCTCGCATGAGAGAGTGATGAAAATAGAATTAAGTTGTGTCATCTCCAGGATGTCATTTTTCCACAAGCAAGCCTGAACAGATTGATTTCTAGGTCTCCTTCAGCATAACTTAATCAATTCTGAGTAGATTTAGCCGGGCATATGGATGATCATGTGTCTGGCACCCGCATCCTCCTCTAATATGGTTACAGGAATTTCAATCAGCACCACCAGTGGCTTCCACCGTACAATCGCCTGGAACATAAAAGGCTTAATGCATTTTGAGCAGTAATTCATCCTGTCTGGCGCCTCAGATCGTGTGAGAAGATGGGCCATATTTCCAGCGGGTGCCTGAGAACCTCCGCGTCCATTTTGGTTGTCTCTGAATTTGCCTTAGAGGAAACGTTCCAAATTCATTCCAGGGGAAAGTCCTCAAACGGGCCTTCAAAGAGGTTGTTTTGAGTCTGGGTTGTAGAAGATGAATGAGAGAGGTTGACTGAAGGATTCAATTCCCAAGTCATTACTACTTTGAGAAGCAACAGGGAATGGAGAAAAATGGGGCTTGATTCATTTCCCTAAACGCAGGCATCCAGTTCTGGTTGAGATGCCTTTGGCTATCCTGGATGCCGCAAGATCTGGCAGATCTTACAGGAGAGTCTACGGGAGACCTGAGATCCACAGCTCGAGGCCAGCGAGTGGCAAAGAGAAGAAACCCCCCTGTTCAGACAGCTCAATCAAGAGCACAGAAACAACACAAACCAGCTGTTGAAGGCACAGCAGCAGGGAAGACAAGCATGGGTGAGGACTGCCATCCTTGGAGACACTGCTGCAGAAAGAACGGAGTTGGTAGAAAACAGGTCTTAAAAGACAGAATAGGTACTGAGAAACAAGTACCATGGCATGGCTTTGAGAGTTCAGTCACAGCTTCTCCTTGCCCTTTGGTGATCCATAAGCAGGAGCGTGGTGAGGACAGCACCGTCGCCGAAGCTTCACTCCCTCGTGCTCGTAGCTCCGGTGGTCCACGGGTTGGTCGTACCATCCGCCAGCAGGACCCCGAGCAGCCAGCCCATGAGCACAGGTACCGGCAGACAGGCTGCCAGTCCACAAACCTGGCCACGGCCTCAACCAAGCAACTGAGGGAGTGATTAGGTCTGTCTGCAACTATAATGACTTCATTTAGCCCTGGAGCTTTTAAACGTCTTTTGGATTTTTTCGTGATTAACTGAAGGCACTCTGCAGCTCGGCACTTGCAAAAATGGCTACATAATGAGATAATCAGAAGCTGAAATACTAGTGTGCTTATTGATTTTTTTTTTTAACAAGTCGTGCATCTGTTTCCAAAAATGTGGGGAAAATATTGATTTCTTCTACAGCCTTTAAAATTTTTGTATTTTTTTCCTTTGAGTTATTATTTGGAATCCTATTGTCATTTTTCATTTACTTATAACTAAGTTTTCATTAAATGTAAGAATTTCAGTGATTATTCCAATGTCTTCATATAATTGTCAATGAAAACATTCACAAACATTTTGAAAGAAGTGTAAAAGTGCCCTCACTTCTAAAGATACCAAACGCAAAGAACCTGAAAACTATTTGTTCAATTATTCACTGTCTCTCTCTTGGAAAAGACCCCCAAAAACTTCTGAATAATGCTGGAGTCAGCAAATGGGTTTTAAAAAACATCGTCTGCATTTCCCAGATTTAATAGCTCACCACCACAATGGAGAGGAGTATGGAAATGAGTGAGAAATACATTATGCAAAGCAATAAGTGACAGGCAGCAGCACAGACAGCAGCGTTCCTGTTGTTGAGGAGCCGGGTATCATTTACTGCCTGCAGCACAAAAACCGAGAACTGACTCTTTCAGAGCAAGTCTCAACCCTCCAGTGTCCCTGCCAGTTGCCATCAGTTGTGTGGCTGCAGCAGAGAAAAGCGGGTGTGGGTGATATCCTGCGATACCATTCCCCAAACCTGACCACACCTGCACGAATCTGCCTGTGGATCTAACGCGGGTCGTGGCTGAGCTGCATGTGGGAGATGAAGCTTTTCGCTCCCCCGATCCCCTGGAGGGCAGGTGATGGTTCCACAGCCCTACCAGTCGCGCTCTTTCTCTAGCTCTTCCAGCGTTGCTTTTTTCCCAGTCTCTCATTCTGAAACCTCAACTGATTTGGGCATTTCCTGGTGTGTCTGGGCTCATACACCCATTACTCCCTACAAACACAATCTGCACTGTCGGTTGCTGCCCCAACCTTTGGAACCCGTGAGAAAGACACTGGCTGGTTACTGGGAGTGCCTGGGCTGTCTGCAGTGTGGGATAGATCTGAGCAGAATTACCTACACAGACCTGTGAGGCACTTCGTATCGATAATGGCTTAGCAATGAATTTCAGCGTGGACTGTAATGGCTCCATCTGACACCATCGCCAAGAAATATTCTGACCACCTTTTGCTACAGAATTACACTTTCTCGGTGCCGGAGTGATGTCATTCTCAGTGTTTCCAGACCTCTGGACTGAAAACTGAAAACGAGATAAAACTGCTTCATGTTGGTTACATGAAATGCAAAAAGCACTGAAACAGGAAAGCAAGCCACGCATGTCTGTTCGGAGACGGGCACTAAACCCCACCACCTTCAGCCTCCTGTACTGTTACTTGAACCAGGACTCCAGTCCAAACCTGAGGTCTAGCAGATCCCTTCTGGGAAGTTCTCATGACACGATCTGGAAAGAGGAAGTGCATTATGTGCAGAAGCACTGAAGGGTGTTGATGGACACATTATCAGCCAAGGACACATCCATGACACTGTCCCCTCCTCACAGCATTCAGTGCAATGAAAGGCTTGTGACCGCCGCGGCTGGGTCAGCAGCTGTGTGCCGCTCTTAGCTCTCACTGCGGGTGGGCCAAGGAGCACAGAAGGTATCTGTACATGCTCCTTCGCATCACCTCGAGGAGAGGGGTGGGAACTGTCATCCGCTAAAGAGCTGAGACGCACCAGGCAGCTGTGAACGTTCACCTCCTGTCCCACAGCAGCAGCAGACAGGACTGCCTACAGGCAGCCCATCGGCCTGCTGGAAGTGGTACTATGCTGGGCAGAGTCTCTGCTCTCAGCATGGCTGGATTAGCTGGTTAGAGCGTGGGAATTTTATTCATGCCTTCAGCAGCATGGTACAAAGAGCCCTGAGTCAGCCTTATCATCTTCAGTGTCCAACTCCTTGTCAGCTCCTGTCTCCAACAGTTGAATTGCAAATTCAGACATAGGCAGTAGGCTGGACTTAGCGCAGTGACGTTCATTAACAATATCGTGATGACACTTAGACCTTGAAGAGTTAATAAATGCTGGAACACATCCTTCTCCTCCATTCAGAGCTGAGGGAGGTACCACCCTGAGAACTACACCAAGGTCACATACCACAAAGCAATGAGAGAACAAACAAGAACCACTCCTCGAGTCTGCCAGACTAATGCCTTCTCCACTGGACCATCTGCAGCAGATGTGCCAAGAGAGATTGTTTTAAATGGCCTAAATATGTCCAACTCCTGAAGTGCCGAATGCCCTCAGCGATGTTTCCTTGCTGCCTAAAGGCATCTGTCCGGATGTTATTAATAACATTAGCAGATAATGGGTTTACAGCTTTATAAACTCTCCCCCTGTGCCGCTGTTTATTTATTGTGCATGTGAGCACAGACGAGGCAGCCAGTCCTCATTTGTGAGAGATCTCTCCTGACTTCCCTGACATGCCTTTGCTCTACACACCCATCCCTGAGGTGTCCCCAGATCCCGTGGCTTTCCCTCGGAGCAGTGCTAGTCCCTGGATGCGGACTGGTCGTACACAGAACCTGTGCGTGGGCACACATCCACCCTGCGAGAACATGCTGGGGGGTCTGCAAACCCCTCCACTTCTGCGTGAGTGAGTCTAAGGGCTCTTGAGGTAAGTGGTTCCAACAGCAATCCCAGGTGCCCGGAAACACCACTGGTTTTATTCCAACAGTAAAGCTCTTAGGAATTACAGCTGACCGTGGGGTCCCGAGCACACGATGCGTTCACGTGCCATTTGGTGCATGCTGGAATCCGTCATTTACGTTCCAGTTGCAGCTGTTAAAATTCCATTAGCAGATGTCTTGTGGTGCACCAGCAGTTGCCATCGGAGAGCACCGGAGATCTTCGGTTCATTAAAGCTACCTCAGGGAGGGGCTGGCTCTGACTGATCGCCTCGCTGCTCCTTGGTTATGTGCTACATATTTACAGAGAACACCAAACACCCCAAGTGTGAGGATCAGTTTGTGGGGGTAGGAAGAACTCCAACCCCCAAGTGATAAATACCATTTATAGCCAACTGGGCAGCACCGATGTAAGACATTCGGCACTGAGTCCACCTTAGTAAGGGTTAATGCTCTTTGCTCCCTGCTGGGACTGTCCAGGCCATTGAGACGGCTGATTGCAGGAGCAGACAACTGCAAACCCGATGATTTGTCCCCTCCACACCCCTCAGACACCGAACAGTGATGTTGGCGGTATGGGAGGTGCTGCCGCCGAGTTCAGCAGGACCTCAGTTCTCTACCTGCTTGCTTTAAAAACTTGATGCAGGCGGCTGCCACCACTGCCTGACCCGAGCGCCTTGGAGAAGGGTTCCCTCCACGCCCAGAGCAGTAAGTCCTTCTGCAGTGGGCACAAAGGTCTCATAGACCAACTCTCGCAGTCTCGTCCACACGAGGACAATTCTGCAGTGCTGAAGGGAAGAACGGAGCACGATACCAGAGGGCTCACCACGACTGCACCCCTCACACCTGGCTGCCAGGAGAGACTCGGCCAGGAGGGTGGCTGGAGCGTGCAGTCCTTGGCACGTGCTCCTCTGGGGCCTTCCAAAAGTCCAGCGATAACATTTGTACCACGTAGGGCTACAGAGCCAGGCCAGTGCTGCAGCCTGCAGCATCCCTTTTAAACACAGTGGCAGTTTGCAAATCTGTTTGCAGATTTGCTACAGTGCTGAAAAAGAACAACAACAAAAAAAAAACCCAAAACGGAAACAAAAGCTACAAAAAACCACCCCAACCAAAAAAAAACCTAAACAAGGAAAGCTCTAATTTTTATAGCCCCACATTTAATTAGTTTCATTCATCTGTGAATTGAGTTTGCTTGTTGTAGCCATAATGAACACTGCAAGTTATTGTTAATTCAAGATTCACCGCCTGTTCGCAATGATGCCTGGACAGGCTCACTGCTGTCTACCCCTCCTGCTTTCTGCCCAGACAGCAAAACCTGCGTGACTCGTGCTGTGCTCCCGGCATCCTGAAAACTCAGCAAGGAGATGGTTTATACCTCCCACTCTGGGGCACGAAGACCTTCGCAGTTCTCCTCAGGATAGTAGTAGTAGTAATAATAGTAATAGTAATAAAAGAGTCACAGTTAGCAAGAAGAGCAGCACGTGAGGGACTATGGGAAAAAGAGTCTAGGCTGGAGAGTTCATACGCCTGGGTGTTCACACCTGCTGGGTGCTCACACCCGCTGGGTGTTCATACCTGCTGGGTGCTCACACCCGCTGGGTGTTCATACCCCTGGGAGTTCACACCCCTGAGTGTTCACACCCCTGGGTGTTCATACACCCTGGGTGTTCACATCCCTGGGTGTTCACATCCGCTGGGTGTTCATACCCCCTGGTTATTTTTATCCCTGAGTGTTCACACCCCTGGGTGTTCATACCCACTGGGTGTTCATACACCCTGGGTGTTCATACCCCTGGGTGTTCACACTCGCTGGGTGTTCATAACCCCTGGGTGTTCATACACCCTGGTTCTTCTTATCTCTGGGTGTTCACACCCACTGGGTGTTCACACCTCCTGGGTATTCACACCCGCTGAGTACTGTGTACCTTCTGGGTGTCATGTGTCTGCAGGGTGTCTCACACCCATCAGGTCCAGTGCACCAGGCAGGTAAGAGCAGGGCAGTTCCCCCCGGGAGCACAAGGACACTGGGGTCAGGCCTCATTTCTGCCCCCTCCTCTGCCCTGGCTGGCTGGGCCGGGCAGCTCCTGGCCCAGCACCAAGTCATTAGCTGGAGTAACTTCTACTCTCCACTTGCTCCAAGGAGAGCTGCTCCACTGATTGAACCTGACGGTACCCAACAGCTCCATTACAAAGGATAAAAGATTGTCTTCAGCAGGAAAGAGAGAGGAAGAGACAGAAGCTCGAGTCTTTAATCAGAAACCTGAATTAACCTTCCAGAAATGAATCCATGTGGACTGTGGCTTTTATTTATAAACCTATTTCTTCCTCCAGGCTTGTTTTATTTACAAGGAGAAGCAAAATCATGGAGAAAAGGCAGTACTCTGAGAATATCCTGGCTGAGGGTATCTATATAGCTGTGCTGGAACGTCCAAATCATGAGAACTCATTTAAACCCCAAAGCACAACTCAGCTCCTGCCGAGCTCCCAACAACTTGAACCCTCTTCTCAGGACTTTTGCAAATAGGGGGATTATTTCCCTTTTATTACAGTAGAAGGCGGGTGGAAGGGTGAGCCGTTGAGAAACTTCATTATAGATTGAAAGAGGGAATGATTCCAAGAAAAATGTATTTTTCCCTATGGATAAAGCAGAGCTATTTGAGCCTCAAACTGTGTTCTTCTTCCACTGCAACTTGCAAAGGCTTTTCATTCCGCTTGTATTTCATGTTTCAAGTGGATTATTTCCCTTCCATTGATAAGAGTGTAATTCAGTTAGGCCTTGGAGATAGTTATTTCACTTCTCCAAAGGATATTTTGCACGGAAGGATCAATTTTTTTTTCTTTTTTTAAAAACATCACCTAGAGCCTGTGGAAATTAGATATATTAGCAAGTACTTAATGGCTAATCACATAGAAAGCGAGAGGTAAATTAAACCATGGTGGGATGAAACAAATACTTTGCCTAACTACAAAGAGTTGCGTAACTCATTGTGTAATAAAGTCTTGCTCTGCCACTTCAGGCTGCTCCACCGGGTCCCTCTCTCACCTCAGCAGCTCAGGTGAACATCTTGTTGCAACCAAGGAAACACTGCAGCGAAGCGGCAGGAAAGACAGCAAAACCCCTCCTGCTCTGCCCTCCTGCCAGAACCCTGGCTGCTGCACCGGCCGCTCTCCGCTGTCCGGCAACAGGAGGTGCCTCGAGTGGGATGAACGCGTGCACCCTCATCTGACGCCGAGGCCAACAGCGCTCCCGACATCCGTGTGGATCCCCCGCGGTCGGCTGCAAAAGGAGCTGCAGCGGGACAGCCCGGTACTCCCAGTTCAGCTCCCCAGAAGGGTGGAGTGACACGCTCGCATCACATGGAACCTCAACACCAGTCGGTCAGAGAGTGTCAGGGCGTGGGTCTGTCCCTGAAACTGCGCTGTGTGAGTCTGTGCAGTCCCTGTGCAGTTTCCATCTCCTGCGACCTGGCCCAGTTCAGGACCACCTGATGTCAGGCCCTGTTCCCGACAGCAGATTACGTACAGCCACCAGTCTGGAGACAAAGACAGGTCAACCCCATGGACACTTCAGTTGGGGTCCAGGCTGGAGAACAGTCCCTGGCCCCTTCTGGGCACTGACCACGGACAATGACATCTACATAGTGATACATGGAGACACCCAGGGGTTATACAGGCTCTCCGCTAAGAGACAGTGCTCCAAGGTGGCATAAGCCAGTTAAACCACCACTGGTCTGGGGTCAGCCTGAACCCCACTGTCTGCTCCAACCCTCCCACAGCCTTTACAGTCAGCCCACTCCACACAGGGTCCAGAGGGAAAAACACGAGCAAGAGGGCAGGCTGGGTTCTGGCACGCTGGTCAGAGAGTCATCTCATAAAATCAACAGCAATTTGTCCTTGACTGCAGGCCAGGTTTTCACAGCTCCGTGGCTTCTCACAGCTCCTGCGGGCTGGATGACACAAGCAGAGCGGGAAGCTGCTGAGGGGCGACGGAGACTCGGCAGGTGTGAGGCTGGGCTGAGCTCTGCGAGTGTGGCACCTCCACATCCAATTACCCACGTTCTCACGAAACACGAGCCAGACGCTCGAAGCTTGTCCAGACAAGTGGCTCTGCAGAGGAATGATCGGAGACTGAACCACTTGGAGCGAGCACAAAGTGCCTTGTGGCTACCCGCTTATTTTCAGAGACCTCGGTAAGGTGGTGTCAGAGCCGCCCGCACTATGACGGCACAGGGTGACACCTCTGACACGGGGGGGCAAGTGCAGGATGTCACTCAGGCCGTTCAGGGGAAGGATCGCAGCCAGCCTGTCTCCCTACGAAAACGTTACAAACCCTTTCACCAGCCGACAGCTTTGCAGTTCTCCTATATGAAGCCTGCTAAGGCATTAAGTTTCAAGCATATTTTGTAGAAGCCTTCAATTAAATACCTCTAAGGACAATAGCTCATTAGTATGAGATTGCTGCTGTCATTTTCTGCATCCCCTCCTGGCTACTTCTGCCTTGATTCGGGGGAATTACACAAGGCTTTTCTGAGCTGCATTCAAATCAGAGCTCCGGTTAAGAACAGCGCTCAGTGTTAGGGAGGGAAGGAGGCCAGGAGGAGCTGTGGCCTGGCATGTTAATGTCTTGCATCAGCTCCGGAGAAGGGAAGGCTACTCGGTGTGTACCCACCAACCTCGGGCTCTATTCCGGCTCTGTTCCCTGCCCTGAAACTGGCTTCCGAACATCACCCAGCAAGTTGTTCAGGATGGTAGCCAAGGACATACGTGATGCCCCTGACCTCTGGAAAACACAAGTGAATTTGTCTTCGCTCCTTGAATTCTTAAATATGACTAGCTGTGCCTGGGAGTGCTTAGCTCCCGTATGTGGGAGCAAATCCAGGTCAAGAGAGATGGCCCCAGCTGCAGAGAAGCGGGGGAACAGCCACTCACCAGTTAGCCTTGTAACCTCGTAAATCTGAGACGTTTTCAGCACGATCCCAGCCCCTCCCCGGGGTAGTTTACGGATTTAGTGCAATTCCAAGCACCTTAACCAAAGAATGGGGGAAACTGAGACTCAGGCAAATTCTTCCAAAAGCAAGTATCTCAGGCAGGAACTGTGCTGTGCTGTGCTGCTCGGCACTGCCAGCAGCCTGAGGCCAGGACTCCCCACGCCACGTTGCCACACTCCAGGTACTACGGGTGCTGCAGAATTACCCAGGCTGAGCTTTGCGTTTCTCCCCTGTATTTCCTTGCAAAAAGGCAGCTCGAATGTAGCCTGTGCATTCGCTGCATGTCTACAGAGATCTCAGGATCATACTTCTAGGGCAGGTGATAACAGCATTTGCTCATGGATGTTTGAAGGCATGACTGGGAGGGGGTGGTGGGCTTGGAAGCATGATGCTTGGAACCATTATGGATTTCTGTGTGTTAGTGAGGAACATCCTTTTTCATGAATGCTTATATGCTTCAGGAAGGGCAAAATTACCAAAACTGCTTTTACAGATGACCAGGTGATTTTCACTGACCACCCAGAAGAGCTTGGTCAAATCTGTGTGCCTCTCAGTCTCTGAAGGGAGCTATCCCAGCACACAAAGGACCTGTGCTGCGAATACTCCTTTCGCAGAGAGTCGCCCAGCATCTGCCATGCCAGGAGCAATGTCAGCATGTGACGCGGGCATCACTCTGAGCCTCGCTCTCCCCTTCCTCACCCCTCACAGTACCAGTGGTTTGGTACGCAGGGCACCAAACCACCCGAGCTCCCGCAGGTTCCAATGTGTGTTTCTCATAATGGCATTCATTAGTCTATTTGACATAAATACTGTTTTTGGGTTAATACGTTTCACTTAATGAAGCATTTATTTTCAGCCTAAAAACTCTTTATGAAGGTATGTTTTCTTCCAGTGAGTTGAACTGACGAGGGCATTAATAACAAGCTTGAACAAGCAAGCTAAGAAAATAAATCTAACAAACTCCTCCGCGCAGATTATGAAGTGTGCTTGGATTGATCCAGGTAAAGGCAATCATTCCTGACAGCGTGGAGAAAAAAAAAACATATTCTCCTTGCCTGCACATCTCACTTCTTCTTTCTGGCTACCTTCTTCCTCTAACGTTTCTCTCCCAACTCCATGAAATGCCTGACCTAAGTAAAACATTGCAAGACTTCCCTGGAGTCAGAGTGATCCAGATGATACCTTGAACGGACCCAGAGCCATGTGTTAGCCACAGAACCCTGCCCCAAATCAAGAGAGTGGGATATCGCTAATGTACAGGGATATACTCCTGAATTTATTCCCGTCACAGGAGAGGGCTTTGCACCATGTAATAATTAATATGTGGAATATTACTGTGTAGTAACTCAGCAAAAAAGCACACTCTGCAGGGCAGGTCTTAGCGAACACCAGGTATCAAGTGCCACAAGACACAGGAAGACTGGGATGGCACGACGCTGCTGCAAGAACCTATGTGGTCCTAAACCTCCTCCCCACCTGATTCTGAAGGAGGGTCACCAGGAGCAGGGCCAGGGCTGAATGAATAGTCCTGATATACTACAAACAGCTGCATTAGCTGGCCCTGTTTATCGACTGCCACTGGCTGATACAAAGGTGTTTCCATTCTACAACCCCACGGCTCAGCCTCGCTTTTGGATGTCCCAGGCTCTGGTATCTGCTCTGCACTCACAGTAAGTTCATACCTTACTCCTGCAGTGCTCTGACTGTGAATCTGAGCAATCTGCAGCGTGGAGCAGATGTTTCAGATGGTCTAAATTTCAGCTGGTATCATAAACTTATTTCAGGGGTTGGTCTGGAACATTACCTGTTGCTCCAGGGCCCCTGTAAGGGATAGAGAGCAGCTCTGGGCTTCCCCAAGTTTTTATAGCTCCTGCCTGATAAGATAGACACCCCCCCATGAGAAGCATCTGTTGTCTCTTGTTTCCCACCGAAGGGTCTGGAATATCAGTTAGATGTAGCTGTCTTACTAGTAGGCAGCCAAATTTGGAGGCCACATGGGATTCATCTCAGTCAAAGAGACACATCCCAAACAGGAGAATCCTGTCTTGGGTCTTTGTGCTCTACTAAGGATTTATTTCAATGTCAGAGCTACAGTCACTGACAACCAAGATCTAGTTCTGCTACGATAATAATGGAGCGACGGGTTAAGCGTCCTGTACTAATTGGTATCTCAGACTTGCAGAGACATGATGGTGGACTTGATTCCATCTCCCTCCACGTCTTGACCAAACCTACAGGAATTCAGCCTCACTACAGAAGGAACTGAGAAACAAATGCATGGATGGAGCTGAGACAGCTAAAATAAGACTGAACTGTCTGACTAGTACATCTCCTGCTGCTTCTCTCAGGAAGTCCAGATGTCTGCATAAGTCCTGCCAAGAATTTATAAAAAGGGACCAAAACTCAAAAGGATTTTGGTGGATAGTTCTGAGGAGAGGACTTAAGGTGCAACAAAACTGTCCCTCAAGATTCCTTATAATGAAATTTTTCTGTTTCCGGTTTATAGCATCGTTAAGGGTGTGAATTTTCTTCCCTTAAAATGTCAGGTTATTTGGAGAGAAACAAGCAAAGCCTGGGTAAGTGGCATCAATATTAATACAGTTATATGACAAAGATACAGAAACTATTTGTCTTAAATCGACTCCCGTATAATTTGCCAAATACAGAAATCATTGCTGATAATCTGCCCTGGATAAACGCCGTCTTTATTTTCTTACTGAAACAAAGATTCCTCCATCCCTTGAGAGTGGTGGCCCCGAGGGCCACGAGCCAGCCACACCTCCCGCTGCACCCCATGCATCCACACATTTCAACACACACGCCGACACCACCGCATCCCGCATCAAGATAAATGCCCTGTCTGTAGAGGAGCCATCAACATGTTTTGTGGCATCGGGGCTCCCACTGAATTTCTTTTGTACTTCTACTTTCCTGTAAATAAAATAAGGAGTAAGACCACTGACCTTTGCTAAGTACACTGAGATCCACCGGTTACGACGCAATGAGTGTGTTTGACATTGCTTTTTTCCAGTGGTTCTTGGAGAATGAACGCTCTGACATAGCAAAGTTTTGCCATCAAGCTCCTGCAGAGGGGAATGCTCTCCCCAAATTCAGTGTTAACCACAGACCAGACCCGTTAGTGCAGCTGGCCTGACTCAGGGCTCAGAAACAAGGTGAATAATGCACAAGGAATGATACCTGAACCTCAGCGTGAAACTTTCCCTTTGCTCAAAACGAAGGAGATCGAGGCATGAAAAATAGGCTTTAATTTGTGAATGCCTTCCTCACTGATCTTTGTTCAAATTCACGTGGCACTGAAGCTTGCTAATGGCATTAGTAAGACACAATCCAGCACAGCACTGTAAAGGAAGGGATGTCCCGTCCTGTCCTGTCCTGTCCTGTCCTGTCCTATCCTATCCTATCCTATCCTATCCTATCCTATCCCATTCTATCCTATCCCATTCTATCCTATCCACTGCCCAGGTCTCCAGCGAAATCCCCATCCCTTCTGAAAACCACTTAACAACTTTTCTAGAATGCAGCTAAGCAACCTCACTTCATGTTTTCTTTGGAGATACAGACTTCTCCCCCAAGGAGGAAGGAAACTTTCTTCTGGCCAAGCAGGACAGGAACACATGCAACCTGCTTGACTGTAAGGCGTATTAATTGAGGATGAGAAAGAGGAAGAAATGTCATCCCCTCGGCTGGTGGATCTGCAGGAGGAGAGGTCTGACTGCTGTAGGCAGCCAAGGAGGCTCAGCCAGTGGCAAAGCTCTAAAAGTTTAGCAGGCAAGAGCTTTGTCCAGAAAAAATTCCCATTGCAATGGCAGTTTCTGACAGGGAAATAAAATTAATTGCTGCTTACACGCCAGCCTGGGCTGGGATTTTCAATCCTAAATATTCTCAGTTCTCATTAACTTTTAGTTATTGATTCTTGCCTGCTCTATGCAGCCTCAGCCCTTTGTCTGCACAGCCGTAACTTTCCAGAGGATACAGAGGTGGAGGGAAGAGCTCATTTTTAAGCTTCCTGGAGACTTTTCTGTAAGAGGTAAGAAACTAAACAAGAAAAAAGCACCTAGGAAAGTTTTCCTGGTATTTCAACATGTATAAAAACAGACTCATGAGAAACCTCCTGTGTATTTACAAATTCTCCACCTCGTGTCACAAGATCTACCCAGTTAACCTCTGCAACCAACCTGCACTGCCTGCCCGTCTCACCTTAGGTTTTACCAGTGAGGCTTTGGCCTGACCCCCTTTAGCTGTTCCCCGTATTTGCAGACTTCCAGGCTTTCCTCTACAATTCATTCAAAACACTACAAAGCACCCACCTGGGCCTGGCCTCTGGCATTCTCTAAGCTCTCACACTTCCCTGACCTACCTCAGTTAAGTATTTCAGATCTCACAGTGCAACGCTCGGTGAACAAGCTCCCTGCAACTGCTGGAGACTCTTCTATCCGCATTAACAGCCTCTTGCTAATTAGATTTATGCCCGTTTGTTTCTGCTCAGCAATTCTTAAATATCACGTTCCATATCTCTTGGTCCCAAGGCACCTAAGTGGGAACCTGTTAGTCAACAGGACACAATCTGGTGAGTTTGAACGCATTTCAAACACTGCAGCACAGCCAGGAATCCATCTGTCAAGTGAGCATCTCTGGCTTACAATTCAAACTGGTTTTTTCCACAGAATATGAGAAATTTAAAACATGCTTCTGCTTTTTTAGAGCAAGGACAGAATAAAGTCTTCCCTGATCGCGTGATATATCACTGGAGTTTGTACAGTATCAAGGCTGGATCAATACGAAAGAACTATATGAACGCTGGGCTGGACAGTTTGTGGATTGATAGGATTTGCATTAGAGGGACGAGAATCGGTTTAGGAAGGAGTAGTAGAAACTCTGGTACCAGAAAAAGATGCCCAAGAAACCTTTTAGTCTTTCTTGGATGTCTTCCAGCTGAGAATCTCAGTGTTCCATCATTTATGGACAAGGGATACATCTACTCTCCAGTCACAGAGCCCCAAAAATCGATACCAGTCGAGTTGTCTGTGCAGAACGCAGCAGCGGCTGATTTACCACCCTCAGGCTCGCAACGGCCCCCGGAGTGGGTGCGGATCTTAAATTTAACACACAACAGGCAGAGGAAGGAGAACACACGGCTTCATCTTTATGGTGTCTCCTCGTGTGACACTGGCTGAAAGCCTTTTGCTAGGGTAGATCCGGACTGCAAAGCAGCGGTGACCGCACTGCGATAACACGACGTACAGCGGGCTCAGAAGTGAGCTGTGACACTTCTCAGCACTCCCCATCAGCCACCCAGTGCTTGTTCACGGGGAGAAAGGCAGGTTAAACACTGCTGTGAGTTACAAGTGCTCTTTGATGCATGCAAATGGGAGGGAAATGATAGTTGATGGATACTCTTACAGGAGCCCAAATTCCTCAAAATACATGTATGAAGGATCACAAAACCCTCACCCAGACACACAGTGTGTAGAAAACGGGGCTCTACCTACATCAGCCAGCAGGTGCATTTTGGTGAACTCACACAGGATTAAAGGAAGGGACATATTGCTTCAGCTACGAATATTAATACAGAAAAAGAGGGTGCTCCTATTTGCTGCCTCAATTGTAGACAAAAATGCAATTCTTTTCAATGATATTACACTAGATTACACACTGAACCATATTAACGTATTCCCCGGTGTTTTGTGATCTTATAATGAAACTTCTATACAAATCATCCACGAAAGAGATACTATTGTGAGGAAAAACCCCTCAGAAAGACCTCAGGCTGAGAAAGCAACACCATCCCCGCTAGTATGAACTGTCACGGCTTCACCGACAGCTGTGATGGGGGTCACCACAGACAGACAAGTGGGAGGCAGGACCTGGAAAAAATCTACCCCTTCCCCTCAGCAGCAGCCACTTGTTCGGTGGATTCTCTGTGCCTCAGCCTGGGAGAAGGGCTTTAACCCTGCTCTGCTCTCACTGCATCAGCGTTAGACCCTCCAAGATGTTTCTGAATGGAGTGATGATCCATCACCCAGGAATATTTAGACTCAGAGATCCATCAAAGTCCTGCAGGTGGTGACAACTTCCTGCACCGCTGGAAAGCATCGCCACGGCTCATGCAGAGAACTGGTTATCTGAACAGACAGTGGGTGACCATGCTGGTCCGGGCCTGGGCTTTCAGTTTAACAGGTACTGAGCCTGACTCCCGCTCTCTGCAGCTGACAAGCAGGCTCTGGGAAACCCCAAAGAGTGTTGGGTCAAGCCATATGAACATAAAAGGCAGCTATAACCAGCATGGAAAGAAACTCCATCCAGCCAGAGCTGGCTTCCTTGGAATTTGCTGTGATACCTTGAATTATGTCCACTTTATTTAGGTGTGAAAAGAATGTGACTGCAGGCTAAACAAATACCAGCGGATCACTGAAGACAAGGATGCGCTGCACTGCTGTAACTATTCTGGAGAAGATAATTATCTATTATATTGTAAACCTCAAACATGTTTTTAATAATCACTGTTTAAATAACATACATTAACTGCCTTATTAAAAATTAACCTTTGAGAATCATAATTTACTATAGCAACACTTGCATGTTTGGAAACCGAGAAGACAGGAGTAGTGTCTGGTGGTGAAATCTGCAAGTTAATGAGTCTCTCATTCTTTTCAGGTCTCTGCCACAGTCTCTCTCTCTGATTTGGGTAATTTGACTTTCTACATTACCCTAATGTTCTTCTTTCCATTTCTGAATGAGCATCATCCTCAGCTATGAGCAGAATGATGGTGTGTGCTAGGATTCTGCTCTGGTACTTCAGAAGAGCAGGCCCCTATTTCCCGAAGCAGAGGACACCTCGCGAGCAGCAAGGAGAGGTTCAGGAAGGAGGGAGGGACAGCTCTCTCATTCTCTGAAACAAGCACAGTAATGCTCTGGCCCACTCTAGGACAAGATGCTCATGATCATTCCTGGAAAAGCGAAAGCTCCCCCTCTAAAAGGAAGGGCTGCCTTCCAGCGAGTTCTCTGGAGTCCTTCAACTTGCATCTTCTGAAAATGAGGACAGTTGACAAAGGACCCCCTTACCAAGAGCATCACCTGGGGCTTTGTATCTATCAGAGCCAAGGGCCTTGGGGTTGACAAAAGAACTCCAGCCTCACTTGGGAGAAGAGCCGTCCCTTTGATTTCCCCCCGCAGGACGCAAGTTCAGCATGCGGTAAACGTGTCAGCGGAGTCACTGAGCTATGAACACTCCTGCCTGGCAGGAGGCCGGCCCACCCCATGCAAATGTTCCCTGATTAGTTTTTAATGAAAAACAAGTTTGCATCAAAACGAAAATTATATTGTCAGCAGTTAATTATCACTTGTCAAACAGCACACACGCTGCACTGTGGATTCAATCCTCACGGAGTTTGGTAAAACTGCATTCCTCTGCGTTGGGTGAGTGAGCTTCTCTTTGTCATACTGTCTGAACTGCTCCCAGTGGATCCTGGATTTAAACGAGCTTTTCATTTCCTGGAAGATGACAGGCTCAGTGTTTTTAAAGTGGCTTGTCTGGAGATCAGACGGCACAACAGTGCATATACCCTAATGATTGTTTACATTGCACTCGCACACTCACAGAACACTTTTTATCCTCAAGTATTTCATAAATTATTTGTAGCTGTGGGTCTACTCTTGGATATACCAAAGTATTATGTGAACAGCCCTAAGAAATGTGTCTGATGAAACACAGATTTTCGTACACCTGAGGTATCTTCGTATCTTCCATTTAAGGAAAAAGATCATCAGAACTTTTCAGCATGTTGGTTCTTTTGCAAATTCATGGTGAATCCTTTGAAACAGAACCAGCTTGTGAATTTGGATGTTCCCTCTGACGTTGTTCACATTTTGTAAAGAGCCCTTCTCTTGGCTTTTACAAAAACTGAATATAGAAGATCGTCAAGAGGAATTGCTCTTCACCAGGAGAGGGCTAACTATTGATACAGGCTGAGTACCTCAGCATCTCCCTGCTGCGGCATCTCCTAGGATCTCCTGGGAAGGAAGATGCCTCCCAGCTCCTGCTGACTATCTTGGCACAGGAGACCGTGCACTTTCTGAGAGAGCCGTCGACATTAAGGACATTTCCCCACTGACAGAGCCTTGAAGATCTGTACATTTTGCACGCTAATCTGCAAACGTCTTGGCCACGCAGTTAATGTTCACACCCCCACTGTAATCTCAACAACATCTTTGATACTTCTTATGGAGAGCGTGGCTGGCACCACGATCTCTGCAGCGTCTGATGATGTGCATCAGGCTGAGACAATAAAGGGGGCGACGACAGAAGAAACAAATAAAATATTACACTGTAACATTACAGACTATGAAAATTACCGTCATCCTGCCAGAGTGCACCCAGTGGAGGACATTTTCCCTTTCTTTTTGGCAGCCTTTGTTTCTTGCTGGTCCAGTTTCCTTTGTCCGACTAGGGCTGTAAATGCAGTCATTTACATGAAGGATTCTCACAGCTTGCATCTGCTAAGTGTCTTCCCATTAACCAGATGACACTCCTGCTTTGCATAAGGCAGGAATTCCTTTATCTGGCATGATTAAAGGAAGCAGCACTTTCAAGATGCACCTATAAATTCTTGCATTCATTTAAGTCACAAACAGCGTTAGCACAATGGACAGATTGTGTCTGAGGCTGGGGAAATAAAACTGCCACATGATAATGATTTAAGTGTCATCCGACCATCCACACAGTTCAAAAACTGGAGTATATCTGTGTTAGCACAGCCACCGATAAATACAGGAATTAAGGAGATGGCATGAAGGAGAGGAGAAAGAACAGTTGACAACGGTAGAGACTTAAATCCATTATCTCTTGGCCTGGGGAATGGAACACAGGCATGCAGTCCAGCCCGCTTGATTTACTGTGCCGCCCAAACCCACGCCTCTGTCACAGACTTGATCACTCCATCTTGCTCTCCTCAGTCAGGAGACTGAGTGTCCTACCAACACACCGCGAACGAGCCCAGGCCTGCAGCTGGTGCCAGCAGGCACAGGCAGCTTCATCTCTGCCACGTCCAGCAGCGAAGGCTCACAAACACATACTGGTCATCAGCCTGGTCTGTGCGTGGCCACAGCACGGACACACCACTGAAACTAATGCTCTGAACAAGCAGTTTGTGAGTTTTAGCCTGGCCAAGCTAAGAGGCAGTAGACAAAACGGAGGATGTAGATCCCTGTGTCATCAGCTCCAGCAGCATTTGGTGCTTTATTTGAGGCTGCGACTCCAGGAGCCCTGTGACCACTGCCAGTGTCACCCTTCTTTTTGTGCTGCTGAATTTCAGCCTCCGTGACTGCTCAGGAGAACAAAACCTGCATGGGACCTAATGGCTCCAATGAAGAGACAAAACTGTTCTCTTGGAGGAGCAGGTGGAAGGTTCAATTGCATTTCCCTCGCACACTTCCTGTGTGGATAAAATCCCCCAGGTCCAAACCACCTCTGCTCCGAGGCTGCGAGCCAGGCTGTGGCAGGTCTCTGCAGAAGGCTGGCTCCTGGTGCGATGCTGCACTTAGAACTTAAAGAGAGTCTTGAGGGGCACCACGCACATCCTGGCAGTTTTCAAGCCTGAGAGTCCAGGCTGGTTTCTGTTCCTAGGATATGCTTCCCATGAGAGAGAACTTTCTGCCCAGACTACTGCTGTCTGCGCTTATGCAAGGGCAAAGTGGAAAGAAGACGAGAAAAGAAACAGAGCGACATGAGACTCAGCAGCCCTGAACTCCCGGCAGCGTCCTCTCATTCTGTAATTCCATACCAACGGCACCACCTCCACTTTCCTGCACTGTGCTGTAATTTCCCTTAATGCACAACCAGGTTCTCATCATTTTGCATAATTTGAAATATTGTTTCTTTGGGTGAATGCAAAAGGCGCTGCAGGGTATTTTTTGGTTTGGGCTTTTTTTTTCCCTTTCCCCAGAATCTTTTCATGAAAATTACACCTCTACAGTAGCATCTTTTACTTAAACAAAGGGGAGGGAGGAGCAGTACAGGATCAGCCACGGTGCTTATCACAGAGGGATAATGTGAGCGGAGCCATTTCGCCAATTTACTTTTTAACTACGGGTTGCACCGAACAGTTCCACCGTGAGGCACAGGGAAACGCTGTACCCACCACATACCTCCCCACCTGCTCTCGTGCAGAAAGAGGTTTTTTCCAGTCACTTATCCCAGCTAAAGCGAAGCCCTCTAGAAGCAGCCGCCCATCAAGTCAAGTGAAATGTGCTATTTGAAAAACAGTGGAGTGCTACAATTAACAATATTGCGATTGCGTTCCAGGGTCTGGGACATCAGCCGTGCCCTACACTGCAGGCCTTCCGCTAAGCATGTCCCCAGACATGGATTGAAATTTCCTAAAATTGCCTTTGAGAAGATGCACACACGGTGGATTTCACCCCCGAGGAACTCGAGATAGCAAAACATGTGTGATGCTTTGCACTTACACTATCATGTTTCATTAGAGGATCTCAAAGTGCTTTGCAAATGCCAACAGAGTGAGCTCCACGGTATTGTGTCTTCAGGAACTTTTCAATACATCAATTCCAGCCAATTTTTTAGTGAAGTCTTTTAACACCGCCACAGTTTTGTTCACCCTGGATGTCACTTCATTCTGCTCCAAGTTCAAGGAAGGGTGAAACAGACTCCTGCAGATTGTCCAAGGACTTTCCAGACACTAGAAAAGAAACTTTACAGCCTTACATCGCCTCTAATGCAGATGGATTGAAGGCAACTGGTAAAATCACAACCAAGGACAGGCCTTATACAACCTGCTGCTTAAAAACAGATTTTACCAGCTGCCCCAGGGATGGGCTGGGGCCGCATACTCTGCTCTGAAACCCAGAACTGCTCATTTCCCAAAGCAGAAGGAAGCACCTCTGCAGAATTGGTGTGTTCTGAGAGGTGATGTGCAAGAGCGCTGGAGATGTGGGTGGTCACGTCCCACTACTGCCAAGGGCAGGAGCTGGGGAATAGCGCTCAGACCATGGAACTGTGGACACTCCAACCACCCTTGATTTTCCGCACAGTCAGCTGTGAGAGAAGGGCTTTCTCTCGCCTGCACTGAGGTTTCACCTCAGTTGTTCAGAAGAGGGCATCTCTCCCTCCATCTCCACCATACAGAAGGACCCCCTAGAACATACAGCCGAATGCCTAATATTGTCCCTGCCTTATGCTTTTGCATTAAGAGGGTTTTTTTCCCTCATTTTATAAGTCTGGAAACAGCCACAGAAATCATGGAGTCCCAGAGAATCAGATCTCTCATCTTTTCATCTTTTGGAGTCTGATTTTTCCGCCTACATTTCGGCAAGAATTGTGTTTTAATTTTTTTAAGTGTAAACAAAATGCTTGGAAAGGATAAAAATCCCACAGGGATGAAGCAAATGAGGGCACCAACCAACACTGTTTTCATTTTCGCTGCGGATAAACTCCAACCTCATTTCTTATCTTGAAAGTTGCAGTAATCCACCTTAGAAGCCAAACTTTCAATGGGTGTAAGACACTGAAATCAAAGGCTCTCTGCAGATTTACACCAGCTGAAGTTCTGCTTTGCTGAACTCACAACAGACATTAGGTAATTGCACTGAGAAGTGAATCAAAGAAATGCCTTTTTTTTTTTTTTTTTTTTGCTGACAACTTTAAAATCATGCTTTTCATGTGTGAAATGAAAGATTTGTGTAATTGCTCATCCTTTGAACTCCAGTTTATTAAAACTGTGACATGCACATTAAAATGAGATTATATATAAAGGGAGGAGAAACACATAGTAAGTAATTGCCACATAATGCAGTGAAGAAGAAACAGTGTATGTCTGTTGTCAGTGCTAATGAACAGGACACCCAGGGATGTGATAAAGTTTCTCTAAGGGGCAAAGGCGAAGAAATAAATCGAAGTTCTTTAGTGTTTGATTCCTATATCATCCCCCTGACACCACTATCTCTGCAAGAGCAGCCAGAGCCCACCTCTGACCCCACATTCTCGTGGCTGTTCAGTCTGGCTGGTCCATAGTTATGAGACCAGAGTCACATCACAGGCTTCTGCACAGAATTGAAGGCAGCAGGAACCACCCTAAGAAGCTCCAACGTCACTTACACAAAGTCAGGAGTAGATGTGACTCACGAGGGTAGCCCTCAGACTTCATATGGGGCAGCTCAACCCCACCACTAGCTTTTAACTTTCACCTCTACTTTTGGAAAAAAGGCTTCAGGAAAAGGGAATGTCCCTTGGACCAATTCAGAGAGAAGTTACATGAACCTAGAGAGGAGTTCCATGAGGACTAGATCATTCCTGACCGCTTCACCCCAGCCCCTGGCAATAACCTCCTCTGCTGAAAATCCATGACGCCCTGACTGTTGGCACAGGGCACAAGGCAGGCTGATTCCCCTGCATGTCCTGCTACCCCATGCCTCTACCACAGGTGAGCAGCCAGAGGCAGATGCTGACGAGAGAGACCTTTATCTGATGTCTTGTGTTTAGTCCATCTGAGAAGCCAAAAAACACTAATTTACAGCTTCCTGCAGCCTTCCATGGCTGCGATAACTGTACTAGTTTAAATCTATTACATTCATTTTGAATCCAGCTCCAGAATACTGAGGAGAGAGATTTGTTCCTGCTGTGACTTTACTGTCCCAGCACCAGGAACTTCTAAGTCAAAATTCCTATCATCAAAATCAATGAAAAAAATCATCTTTAAAATAGCTGAGAGATCACCTTCTGAGGGATGCAAATGTTGTTTATGTGCTAAAGGGACTGGTAGAATGCATGAAGTGCAACAGTTCTTTCCCAAAGATAGGCCAGACAGAAACCGAGACTAAGAGACGTACAAGCTACCCCTTCCTTCAACTCGTCCACCCCCAGGGAGATCTCAGCCTTTCCTCTGCCTAAACAGCAACTAGCGAACTCCACTTGCTGAGGCATCAAAGCAGCACCATGAAACAACGATTTAATTCTCCTACAACAGAGGCAGCAGCTGCTCTCCAGTCAGCCACACCAGGCACAGGAGATGTCCTCACCAGTACATCTCTTCTCCAGCCTACCAGCGAAACCCAGCTAGCGACTCTTCTCGGAGCTGACCAAGCCGAAGCCCGGTCTGTCAGCAAGGCGCTGGAACGATGCAGCACAAGCACAGCTGGGGTGCAGCTGCTCACCGGAGTCTCAGCCAGCAGAGCAGGGGGAGATCAGGAGCTGGAAGGTGAGGAAGGGTGAGGACCACTGCTCCAGGCACAGCTGGATCTGGAAGGAGCTGTCTGTCTGTCTGTCTGCAGGTGATGATCCCAAACCCGCAGCACCCGGGCACACAGGTGCTCACACACTGGCTGGTTCGAAGTAAAAAGACGAAAGAAAAACTTGGATATGAGAAAAAGGAAAACCGACAGTTATTTGAGATTCATCTCTTTCCTGCGGTGAGTCGGTGCTAAAAACATGTTTTACAACGCTGGTGAAGTATCAGATGGGAACGGTGGTGTCTGCTGCTCAGGGCAGAGCCATTCAAATAGATTCAGGCTGTTTCTCCTGTCATCCTAATTATTGCTGTAATAGAATGGGATGCAGGGAGAAAAAGGGAAAGAAAAAAAAAACAGGTGGCTAAACTGACAAGCCCTTTCTTTCAGTTCTAAGTCTCTCAAAATCCCAGCTCTCTGGATTTACATGGGTTATTAACAGCGTGTCCTACAAAGCAGAACAAAAGTATTAACCGTTCAGGATAAATCCTCACGCTGAGCTGGCTGTGATGACGCCCCTGCATTACCTCTGAGCATCAGCATGGTGACAGGCCACCCAAAACACACTGGCAGAGAAAAGCCCTCCCCAAAAGACAATGCAGTTTGCAGCCATTTAGCACGGGGTGTTTCCTCTACACCCACTGAGACAGTTCCATCCTCCTTCCCGATGTACAGACTGAAAGAGGCAGAGAGAAGCTATAGAACGGGTCTGGGGTGGCTCTGCAGAGGCAAGGCAAAGTGTTCCTGATGGTGGGGCAGGGATGGAGGGGTGCAAATACACATTAAAAGCTCTTTATGCCCACTGCTCCCAGGCCTTACAAACTTACACGCACCCCAGGGATACCATGGTCCCATGGACAGTGGAGGATAAAGAAGCCCCTGTTGGATTTAGCCCCCAGTGACCTGTGCCAGTTCCCGCAGGAGGGGAGGGTGAGACTCAGATCTCAGATGTCCACATGCAAGGCCACGTCTGAGCAGGCGGCTCAGCCTGTCTCTGCTCCCAGAGCTCTGTGCGCTGTCCTGCCAGCACAGCGCACAACACCTCACGTGGGCCCTCAAAGTCCCGTCGGAACATAAATAATAAAGACTGTGCTGCTACAGAAGTGTAAAACGGCCACAAAGACACGATTATCCCATTAAAAGGAAGGGAAAGACAACGAAATGCTGTTTCACAGACCACGAGCTTCTCCTTTCCAATTCCTTTAGACACAGTAACGCGACTATGCGGGGTACACGGCAAAGGTCCCAAGGGGCACAGTCAATGCTTTCCTTAGCGCAGGCAGAACAGACGGCGGGGGGGGGGGGGGGGGGAACATGCACATGTGTAAATGCAAGAGTTAGTCCAAAAGGTTCCCAGAACAACCATCCTCCCCAGAGTCGAGAAACACTCTGCACAAAGGTGAGAGCCAGCCGAGACAGAGTTCAAACACTGCAGCAGATGGCACATGGCCTGAGTCGGGCTCTTCCCTCAACACAGCGTGTGCCCACATACACGTGTGTACGTGCTTAGGGGTGCTCCACCATCAAAGCAGCACCATGAAACAACGATTTAATTCTCCTACAACAGAGGCAGCAGCTGCTCTCCAGTCAGCCACACCAGGCACAGGAGATGTCCTCACCAGTACATCTCTTCTCCAGCCTACCAGCGAAACCCAGCTAGCGACTCTTCTCGGAGCTGACCAAGCCGAAGCCCGGTCTGTCAGCAAGGCGCTGGAACGATGCAGCGCAAGTACAGCTGGGGTGCAGCTGCTCACCGGAGTCTCAGCCAGCAGAGCAGGGGGAGATCAGGAGCTGGAAGGTGAGGAAGGGCCCTGTGACACAGATCTCACTGTGTGCACTGTCCGGCCAACAGAACCCAGCCGAAGCCATTTGGTGCCCATGGAAGGATTCCCATGTAAATACATGAGCTTTGCTGTGGATTTGTTTTCTTCAAGTGAAAGGTGGCAGCCCTGGTGGGAGGAGGGTGCACAGTGCTGTTGATCTGGCTCCTCTCTCTCAGCAGCAGCAGCACGTGCCACCTGAGATGGACCTAACCAGGCGTACAGCCTCAAACGTCCCCCATTCCCAGTAAACTCATCGCAAGCGAGCGGCTCTTTTCAAACAGATGGCCCCTGCTTTACACCTGCATGTCGAGGTACCATTAAGGAAACTGGTCACAGACCTCAGAATCGAACCCTTGACTCAGCTCAAACTGGCCTTCACCACCAGGCAAGCTGTCCCTGAGGGCCACAATCCCATGTGCTGACGTGGCGCACAGAAATCCCGAGAAGGGAAAAGCAGTGTTTGCCAAAGCACCGCTTCCTACAGCCCTCCGCTGTCCCCCTGGTTAGTTTTTCATTTGCATGCTGACTTTACCATGCTCTTTGCCCCATGTGTGTATTGGCGAAGCTCCTGCAATGCAGTTATTAAACTCTGATACATGTGTAGGTGTATAATTGCAGACAGAATTTTTTTTAATAATCTATTTTGATCCATCTACAAATATAGAACATAATTAGCTGCAATTACCGCATGCTTACCTAAATAACTGTATACTGTTCCCCCAACAGGAGCTTCCTATTCACGGCACAGCTACAGTGATGCCAAGTTCACCGCTGTGCGCTCCACACCACAATTACAGCACGGCTGTTTACGTGACACGGACGCGGCAAAGCGGACACACACACATACACACGCAGAGCTGGAGGCTTCATTAAATTGACAGTGGAGAGGTTTGTGAGCCCTTGTATGAATCTGAAGATGAACAAAACTGTGTCGAACTTGCAGACTGTCAAGGGCAGAGTTCTCAGTCCTGCTGCGGACGGGTCCTTTAGTGAAGAGGCCAGCACCTGATACTTAAGGCAATAGCTTAGTTTTCATACTTTTGTTGCAAACTTGCTGGGTATCTCAGAGACTTTGCAGACTATCAATGAGGAGTCACAGAAATACCCAATGGACTTTTTCCCCCAGCTCAGAGCTACTGTGGATCAATTTCCATTTGCAAATTCCTGTGGTTTAACTTCACCTGGTTTTCACTCCCATTACGCTTAAATGATAAGCTTTTAGAAAGCAGGATACTTCCCTTACCAGGAGCAGCCTAAAGACAACAGCTACCCAGTCCCTGCTGGTATCTTGATGCTATTAAGACGGGGAGGCAGAAGGGACGGTAACACTGGTTTAATACCACGAGCAGTGATGAATTCCCAGCTGATGTTCACCAGCTATCTCTGGGGTCATTGAAAGCTGACCTAGGGCATTCTCATCATATAAACGCATGTCCGTGGCGTACCAGAGCCCAGCCTAAGGGTGGGAGGGGTAAGCTCAGGATCGCACCTGACAATGCTCTCTGCTTCCCAGGATTCCGTCACCCTTCGGAACTCCATTACCTGTCTGGCCCCAGTTATCAGAAATCTGTGTTTATCATTCTACTGGTGCACAGGAAGGTGAGGCAGTTCTAGCCCAGCCCTGGCCAGGTCATGGAGTCAGACTGAAATCGGACAATCACTTTAAGCTGATCTAGTACTGCACCAAAAGCAAAAACTTCTTTTTCTCCCTTTTCCTGTTTTTCAGTTGTCCTGTTTCCTGACTCACAGCCCTGGGGTGCTGGTGTTTAGCTGGTTCTACGCAGCAGAAGAGCTGGCGACACCGGATCCAGGAAAGGGCAGGCAAGACCTATCACTTCTGGGGAATCCAGGGCAACTCAAATCACTTGCTAAACCCCAACCTGCCTTTCAGCAGTTGGGAACACAGAGATTGGCACTGATTGCACTGATTTCATGGCAGCTCCTTGATGGGAGGCTAGAACTGGGTCTCTACCGCTTGAAACACCACCAGGACATTGTCATGCAACTGCATAATTATGGGGGAAAAATCCTCCCACAAGCACATACTGGCCACTTGTCACCCGAGGTCACACAGACGGTCAGGGCACAGCCCAGCCATCACCCAGCACCCTCTGGTTCAGGGCTCCTCATTGCTCCTTCACCCGTGAGTCGCGCAGCACGAGGAAAAGCGTTCCTGGGTTCCCACTCTCGTTTTGCAATTCCAGCCACAGCTCACAACCTCCCAGTAAGAAGTTCCTCCTTCACTCCTGTACCAACTGATCAAAGATGCAAACCCAAACCCTTTGTGTGTATCAGTGTCTCCTGGAAGAGCCCTGATCTTTGGTTTTATCCTCTCAAAATGCTCACAGTCCAGAAGCCGACACAGGCACAGACCCAAGCGTATTTGCTGCACCCTGGATCTGTATCCTTCAGCATTTAATGTCATTGACTAACCATATTCCCCCAAGCAAAAGAATTTGCTTGTTTAAACTGTCTTGTGAAGTGGCATTTCACAAACAGAAAAGCATCTGAAAGGGAAGGGAGACACTGAACACCCCAAAACATGTCCTAAGCTTTCAAAAATCTCTTCCTGAGCAGCATTGCAGTGTGGTGTCATTTCTACATTTATCCAACGAGTTCATGACCTGCTCCCTTCACCACGGATTCTGATTCCCGTTGGGTTGAAACATTGCCAGTCTGGTGCAGTTGAGCTGCAACATTATCCCCAGCCAGATCTGAAAGTGATTATTTGAGCTATAATTGACCGTGACATCCGTGTGGCAGCCAGGTACCAGCCCCGAATGGCTGCAGGCGGGCTCTGGAGGAGGCCCATCACTGCATTTGCATTCGGAGGAAAAGAAAGATCATTTTGTCCTTGCAACGGTCTCCTGTTTCTTTGTTATCTTTCTAAATGTTGTCCCTGTCAAATAATGCATATTCTGGGCATGGGTTTATGTATGTACACATTTCACACTTTGTTCTTAGTGCTGCTGTTATTTGACAGAAATTTTCTTCTTCTTTAACCCTTTTGCCCTGAACATGGACTATAAAAAAAAGGCTCTGTAATTTTTCATGTCTTTTTTAATATAAATCATTCTGAGAAGCAAAATCGTTGTTATTATGCCTGAATTTTCTTGCCCTTTTCCCTTTTTTTTATTTTTTAAGATCTTTAACAATAGCAGTGAGGACAGAGAGAGGGTGAAATTACATTTCTCTGCAAAGTGGTTTTGGATTTTTAACACAATGATTTTTTCAGGAGAAAAGCTTAAGGTATCATATCAAATGAATTTTGCCATCAGAGTGAGAGATCTGTCTTCAGGTGGAGAAAATATATTTTAATTTGACAGAGGGCTTCAAGGGACTTTGACAGAATTCATTTTGCTGGCAGATATGATCTAGGTATTAGAAAAAACCACATTTCATCACAGGAACACTGTTAGCTATTTGACATAATGCGTTTTGGACACAGTTGGGATTTGGTGGAAGTGACAGTCATTTTCTTGCCGGTGAAGCTCAGGGTTATTGTTTCAGGTTAGAAAGACCCCAATCTCCTGCTCAAACAGGGCAAACAGCCACAGGATAGTCCTTGTAAACAGGGATCAATATCAGAAGTCACCAAAAATTTTTGACAGCCCTACCTTTGACTTTGCTCCTCATCTTTGTCACTCCACGCAGCAGGACTCTGGCCTGGGGGTAGGTTTGGGGGAGATGTGTAGAGAGGGGTCTCAACCCTACCTCACCCCTCTGCTTAAGCTGAAGGACACTCTCTCTTACATGCTGCTTCTGCCCTGGGTGACAGGGGACTTGTCACTTCGCTCTTTGCTCCAGCCAAGGACACAGACACTACCAGCAGTAAGCAGGGATGCTCATTGCTCCCAGGCTACTTGTTCTACCCAGTGACTGTCCTGTGCAAAATGCAAAGACAGCCCTGGAGAATGGAGGTGACAATGTCAGACTCCTACCTCTGGACCCACTGAGGGTATCACACCTCATGGTTCTCTTGGCCTCCCTCGATCCCTCCACGAATCACCGCAAATCAGTGGTGAAGATTCAGCAGAGCGAAGAGCACGTGGATTTGCAATGAAACCTAGTCTCACGCTCACTGCAGAAACCACATGGGCGAGGGTTTGAACCATGCCAGGCCAAGATGGGAACGGAGTGTTTACCTCTGACAGCTGAAGGGAGCACTGTCACCGCTCAGCAACACATAAGGAGAGAGCAGCTCGATTTTCCGAGGGGAGCAGCTTGGGCAGCTAGTGCTGGGTGAGGGACTGGCCTCAGCAGCCCAGGAGGGATGAGGTGTCTGCTCCCAAGACTCTGTCTGCTCCCTGCGGCGTATGGAAACTTCCCCTCACTCACTCAGATCAGCTCCAGAGAGATTTCTGCCTGCACTCCACATCTACGTGAGAGTAGCTACCTCCTGCTAAAACACGTGTGGAATTGTTAGGGAGGAGATGAGGGGTCAACACTCCTCTGCTTCCAACAGATGTTGACTGTTAGAGAAACCAGAGATGAAAAGTCCCCTTTCAGCCAGACCTACCCCTCAGCAGAGCTGTCACTATACCTCCCTACGCACTTTGCTGACGTTTCCTTTTTTTCCTCCAGTTTCATTTTTTCCTGTCTCTCACTTTTGTTTTCTTTCTTTTTTTTCTCTCTTTGTGTGCTTTAAAACAGCTCGTCACGTTAATTCTGTGCTTCTGCTTCAATTTCATTTGGAGAGGGAATGATAGAAGCGTGGGTTCATTTGCTGAATCTTTTTAATAAACTTCTCTTTGGTTAGAGGAATATGAGCGATAAATCACAGCCTCCATTGCTGTGTGTTTGACAGTACTGTGGAAATATTTTTAAACAAAGAAACCAAAAAATTACATATTTATCTAATGAATAAATCACCCTTTGTGCATAAACAGACTCGGCAGGCTTTCACCATGGCAATGTGAGAATATTTACAGGATCTAGGCCAGAGAGCAGCAATCCAATCAGTGCATCCTTACGTACAGGATCCCCAGCACAGGAATTAGCAAACATTTCCCAGGAAAACTCCATAGCATCACTGTGACTGCATGATCTTCTGTCCATTTCGACTGGGCCAGTTTTTGATAAAGCATACTGAAATTTCCACTTTGAGGTTTCACTCTTATCAGGTCCTGAGGACTGCTGGAGTTTTGGGGAAAGCCCCTGGCAGCAAATCGATGGCAGAACCGAGGGGCACCTCACTGTTAAAGAAAGTCACTCAGAAAGAGAGTATCAATGACTGGAGCCCTGAGGAAGTCAGGGGGGTGGGAGATTCTTAGGTGACTGCAAGAAGAGGTGCCAGGTGCTGGGGAGAAACAGCTCCCCCGAGGGGAATAAACACTGCTCTGACCTGTACAGCTCTACCCGTCCATGAGCACCAAGCGCTGGATATAGCCCAGGCAGTTTGAGCCCTCAGCCAGGGCCAGAGTGGTGACAGATGACACCCTCTGGGGCCAAACCAGTGCTGCATGCGCTGCAGTGGTGCCATCGACATCGGTGAAGCCGTGCAGATGGACACCAATGGGATATCTGGCCCAGGCCTGGAGGAACACCTGAAAATGAAGAACTCATGGAAATTTGACATGCTAGAAGTTTAAATTCGCACCTGAGTGATGCTGAATGCCTTCATCTCCTTGCCAGGACAAGTTTCCAGATGGGGTAAATTCAGAACTGTTCTATCCCCAATGGCAAGCCAAGTTTACATCAGCTCAGTCTGGCCTATGAGCAGCACGTGCACGTCTCAGGGAAGGAAGAATTCAGCACTTCTGAGGAATGGGGCCTTGGAGAAGTAAAGGCTAAAGATGAGGGGAGCTCCACTGGCTGCTGTGATCTCAGCTGCTCATACAGAGGTCTGCAGCCACAGACAGAAAGAGTAAAACTAACGCAAATTTCATTTCCTCGCTTGTCAGTAGCGAAGCAAGAGAAAAAGAGGCTGGCAAGGACTGAGGAGGCTTAAGAGCAAAGGGTGAAGCACCAGCCCCCTTGTCTTCGGAAGATTAGCTTGGCAGTTGGGCATCTGTTCAGCCTCGATGAAAGGGAGAGCTCAAGATCAATGTGTGTCCCATTATGCTGCTGCATTTCAATGCAGAAAATGCGTGAAATATGAAGTGAAAGTTCAAGCAACTGAGTGAGCCTTTTGAATGTATGCTGGGCAATAATTAGCTAATTAAGAGTCTTTTGCTTGGCTGCAGTGGAATTTGTAATCAATTTCATACAGAATGTGCTGTAATGAACCTGTAATGGGATTCTAAACACCCACCATCACTTGGTAGGCACAGACAAGCGCACATGTGAAAGTTAATGCGCTTTAAGCAGCATGAACCAGATTTTTGGGCAGCAGAGATCAGCAAGGCTCTACTTACACCTCCTGACCATCTATAACGTGTCGGTGGTGGAAGCAGGAAGGAAAGGGGCTCCTTAGCTGAATTCCAGCAGCATGGCCTTGAGGCCAGCAGGACCAGTCTCCCCTGTGACCAGAAACTCCAGCTGCTTGGTGAGGAAGGACTGACTGTCCTGGCCTCATTCCGGGAGAGAGCAACCGGCTGTGAGTTCAAAGCGAGGGTGATCGTCTCCTCAGCCCCGAGATGGACATCTCCACTCAGAGCACACTGACAGCAGTGGAAAGCCGGGAGCCCACAGAAGTACCTGATACAGAGCTGAAGGGATGAAAACTTCCTTTCTACATTAAGTACCTTTTAATGCACTCGGGTTCATTCTGTGAGGACTGAATTTGCCTTGACAGAGACTTTGGAGCAACAAGGTGTGACACACAGCTAGGAGGATATTTAAGGGGTTTCTTGCTGGTATTTTTTAAATATGCTTTTCCTACCCCACATCTCACTCCATTCGAGGTTTTCTCATTTATGCCAACACAAATGGTTACGGGACTGCAGTGTAAACAACCACTGCAACAATCCGGTTGAAATTCAAAATTAAACTTCTGAGGGAACAAGAACACTTTTTCCTGTTTTTTTTTTTTTTTTAACTTGCACTAGTTCAGCAATCTGGATCACAGGCAATCCTCTAGATAATTCCACCGGCACAAGTGAACAAGGCTGAGGCCTGGCAGCGACAACCTGTGTGCAGGATCAACAGCTCCCCAAGGTGTTCTGCTGCCGAAGAGACCGTCAACAAAGAGTACCTTCGAGGACACCTATGGATGTGTTTATCTCGGTGCATTAAGCTGATTGTAAGCACCGATTAGTGTTTCCTTATAAATCGAAAAGACATGAATCAAAACAGCACACAGCACTGTAATATTAATGAATAGCAAATTGATCTATCTATCTTCCCACCTCACGTTCATCATTCCTATGGCACCCCAGCACCAACGGCAAAGTCATCGGTTATTTCTGCTGCTTCTCATCAGCCCCTGGCTTTTTAAGCAATGCCTTTGGGAACGTTGCTACCGCCGCAGCCATCTGATTAATTAAAAAGAAAAAACAAAAGACAGTAACTTAATTCAGAGGCACAACAGCTTTAGCAATGGAGTCTTATTATTTGTCTGGTTTTTTAATTTAGTTCTTACAGCAACCCTTCATTTTCATATTAATGTGGCAGGGTAACTTTCCTGTGCTAGCACGCACTGGGACCACCGTAATTAATGTATCTAATGTGAAAGTTTAAGGTTCATTAGGTTTGGAATTTAGGCAGGTTTTTAATCAAGCATGTTATAGCAAATCATTAAAAGCTAAACACAATTTGTAAAATCCTGCAGTGCTCCTTAGCTGTAAGTTCACTTGGGGCAGAGTAGGTGGGTCTGAGAAACGCTCTGCACCTTTGAGACCTTCTGTCAAATTAACCAGGACAGCAGCAGACAACACAAACTGATCTGCTCCTTTGGCAGAGAAGAGAAGAAGCTGGGAAGGGGTCGATTTTCCTAATAATAGTGGCAATTACGAGGACAGCTGAGTTAAAGTCAATTGTGTAATGGTGATAGCCTCTCCCTGCCATCAACATGTCACTTGTCTGCCGAGAAGCAGCTCCTACGTGGAGCCAGGCCGTTACATGCTGTTAATTATTGCACACTGGCATATCCAAGAGCCACGTTAGCTCAGGCCCAGGCTGTGAGAGGGGCCGTGTGTCCCCAGCATGGGCAGCAACCTCAGAGAGCAGTCAGACACAGCGCGAAGCCCTCAGCAAGGCCAGGGTGTTACTAAGCTGAAGGGTTTGGATCATTTCTCAAATATAAATGCCTGAAACTCCAAAGAAAACTGCTTGAGGAACAGCTGCTGTAGGTGAGCATGGCACTGAGCGATAAAGCTGAAGGAACACAAGAGAGGATACAAACACATGGCTCCCAAAACGGGCAAGCTACGCCGGGACAGTGCCGGGACCAAAGACAGGAACCGAGCTCTGTAACCGTGAGGAACTCTGTCTACCTGAAAAAGGCACAGGCATGTGTGAAACCTTCAGTACAGTCCTGACAACCCTGACAAAAAAGACTTCCATACACCTCCCAATTCCAATTATCTCCTCCCTTTGTTCCCTGCCATTGTTTTACTTAAGCTTCCTTTAAGCTTATAAGGTTTTTTCCTCCTTCTTTTCTCGTCTTTTTTCTTTTCTCATTTCTTTAAATGAAAAAGCACTTGGCAAGCAGGATTTCCTAAGCTTCAGTGGTTTCAGTTGCATTCCAAGTAATATTATTAAGAACACAACATGACTGAGAGAGCTCAGCTGGGCAATAGCAAGCACAAAAGAAATGTTAGAAAGTGAGTGTCAATCAAGTGCTAGCATCATTCATTAAAGTCCAGCCACCCATTCCTGTCCCTTCTGAAGTGATCTATGAGTGGGGGCTCCAGCCCTCAGACACTGCTCTATCTCCACACTGTGCGCTAAACTGCTTGGAAACAGGACGGCTACCCTGGCTATTAAAAGGGCACCAGAAGAAGTGCTGGACAGAATTAACTAATGTCCTCTGAATTTTAAAGGTGAGAGAAGGGCAAAGCTGATGGGCTGGCTGGGAGCCCTGGGGCTTATATCCCTGGACACATGCAAGGTCAGGCAGGACAGGGCTTCGAGCAACCTGTCTAATGGGAGGCATACCTGTCCATGGCAGGGGGTTGGACTAGATGAGCTTTAAGGTCCCTTCCAATCCAAACCAGTCCATGATTCTATGACTCTGTAACACACCTAGTCTGTCCTTCTGAGGGTTTTAGGCTACTAAGGTGCTTGCCACCGAAACTGCAGTGAAACTAGTGAGAATCAGCCCCTTGAGCACCTTTTCTCTCGTCCTCGCAGCTCCACAGTGCTCCAAGCAGTACGATTTCAGTGTACACACCTGTACAGGAGGTGTTCTGCAACTCCACACACCTGCCTGTGAGAACTTACTGATGACCTCCCGATTTTGTCCCGCATTCTCCCAACTGTTCCCAGTTCTGTGCTGTTGACTCCTTAGGCAGTCTTTGCTGGCAGATGTTAAGTTTTACTCAAATAGGTTTTGCAACATTTGATCCCCATTTTCTCAAGTCGCTTTATTCTTCCCTGTCTCCTGTACATATTGTCATCCATCTGCTGAAACCTGGGTCATTTGGATTAGAGTGCAAGTTAAACTCTAAATCTGATTGCATCAGTCCCTTTTGCCACTAGAATTTCTGGGACAATTAAACAGGCACAACAGACAACCTCTTCTTGCACTAGACACTTTGAGCTTTAATGCTTAACATCAGCATTTGGTTTTATAAGCCAGGTAATTACAATGGGTGGCTAACGCTTAACGGCAGAATTTGTTTTTTTATAAGCAGGATAATTTTAATGGGGTGTGTCTTCATTCTCCACCAAGAGCATTTAATCTTTCAACAGAAGAGTAAAAAAATAAAAAAGGAATTAAAAGGAAACTTTTTTGCAAGCTCTACTTAGAAGGAAAAGTCTTTTTCCCTCATTTCTCCCTCTGCATCTAAACCAAGACCCTCCCGCTACCTCCCTGCGGCCCTGCCAACCTCTTGGATATACCTTTTTAATTGTGTTTGTTTCTTGTTGAACCAAACATACTTGGCCTTGTTTTGTTAGAGTAGATGAGACTTACAGAGGATCTTTCAGGAGCTAACTGCCCCAATGACGCTGATTTAAGTACCCGATTTTATTACTCTGAAGATCACAGTCCTGTTGTGTGTTTTTTTCATGCCTAAAAAAGTTACAAACTGGGATGAATTCCTATTTTGGAAGTAAGTGCATCTGAACAAATTACACCCTCACCACCGCTCAACAGAGAGATACTAACCAGCTGCGTGCAGGGGGCTCTAACTCCTCATGACCGCAAAGGGAAGCCATAAAAATGGTTTATGTGACTCCGTTTTACCTTGTGTTTGCAAGGAACTGGGAATGCACCATCAGTTATTGGAAATCAAGCAGAGTGGTAAGTTCTAACTGATGGACCTGTTACAGTCATGCTTACTCAATGCCACAGCCTTAGGAGTGTTAAAAACCAACTTTACACATTTTTGCAGCTTAATGCTTCTGAAAATGGGATCGTGTCCAATTCCGTAATAAAAGCACATACTTCTCCCCAAAAGTTCACAGCCCAAGTCATTTTCACAGCTTCTTTTTTATTTTTCCCTAATTTAGATCACCACCGATTCTCGGCTTTGCACAGAGTGCCATCACAAACGTCAACAAAGCTTCCTTCAGTCAGAAACTCCACCACACACACCTCCTTCTCCCCAAGCATATAGCACCCTGTTAAAAAACGTGAATTACAGACCGTGATTTACAGCGTACTTTCACCATTTTTGACACTGTGTTGAGCATCTGTTCTTCGATGCGTACTTTGGTACTAAGGAAATTTAACTTTAACAGTCTCTGTAGCATTTCCAAGGCCTTTTGCATTATGAAATGGGGGAGAATTCTGTAAACTTTGACAATCTTTTGGTTAGTTTCATTGCTTCAATACTTCTAATGATAGCACGTTTCTGGAAGGAAAATATCTGAGTCCTCACAGGGCATGGATGAGAGAGTAGGAATTATGTCATTTGTCCTGCCACAATAGCTGTTCCATCTCTGATTACGCAATACCAACCTAACTACTAATAAAACACTTTCTTTTCCTATAAACTTCACACTGGAACTCTTCACAGCCAGCCCAGAAAGGAAGATGAAAACTCACAATGCTGGGAGCAGGGACGAGAAAGACTTATGAATCTGAAGGTTATTTTTCTGCTCTCCTGTGGGACAAGTCTAAAAGCCAGAAGCAGAAAGAATAAAGCCCTAAAGAAACACCTTTAAGAACATCTGACCCCAAGCAGCCACTTATTTTGTGGAGTTGTTTGCTCCTTGCTGACACACTGGTCAGGAATGTGGCTGGAGCTCACCATGGTTTGCGTGATCTAATGTAACAGATAACAGCAACTGGGACAGAAAAGGCGTCCCAGGAGCAAGGGGCAGCGCAGGGGAGCACCGAATGATCTAATTTATTTAGCTTCTCAGTCTGGCATAAATGTGCCTTCCTTGAGTGACTTTTTACTGGCCATTATCTATTATCTTCTTCCCAGAGGGAGAGCTGCTTACAACAAAGTACTTGCAAAGGCACTGGGCCTGAAAGATGTACTGTGCTGCTGTGCCTGGCTACCAGAGGCCAGGCTGGAGACATCCTGCACACAGCCTGGCCAAGGACCTCAACGGGACTTGGCCCTGAAGACAGGCAGTGACATTACGTAGCTCCTGCATGAACGCCCTTCTCCCAGCAGACCAGCCTGGTAATCTGTGAAAACCACCAGGTAACCTCACTCCCTGACCTGTCCAGGTATCATGGTCTCCTCAAAACAAATACGAAAGCACAGGCAGGCAAGAGAACCACCTTGCTGAATATATGGGAAGTTAGAGAGCTCCTGGCTCCAGCACCAACCTTTAAGTGCAGAGATACTCCCCTGTGGGAACGGAGAGAGGTTAGACCGTGTCACAGATGTTGACACTGGAGCTGGATTCAGTGTCCCTGGCATCTCCAGGCAGGATTCCCCTCTTGTACACTGTACATATTCCACCCAATTTTCCAGGACTAGTTTTGAATCTGAAACACTCCAGATTTAAGTGGGAAGATGCTGGCTCTTTTCTCTCCACATTGCCACATTTCACCACGAAACTCCGTATTTCCCTCCCTCTAGAATCTTTTAGCTGGCTTCTCTACTTAAACAAATATAGACTGAGCATTATTTTCCTGTAGGGGTTATGAAATGCTTTATAAAATATGAATTGTCATGTACAATGGCATTTATCTTATGCAACTCAAACGCTTTTCAGCCTCCTGGGCATAATTACTGGGAAAAATGAAAAAAAGTTCCTTGAAACCATGAAACAGCTTACATCCCAAGTCCCTCCTGGTGCAAATGAAAGCAATTTCATTACTGTTTCAGTTCTGATAAACACAGAGCAAATCAGACATCAATCAGCAAAAGCTTCATTTATCTACGAGACGGTTCCAGAGCGACAATACCTTGGTAACAAGCCCCTGAGTGGAGGAACAGAACTCAAGTTGGCTACAGATGTCCTGGCAGAGGAACGGGCACACTGCACACCTCACAGACCTGCCACCCATCTCCTGTCCCTCTTTCACTTCTGCGGGACACCGAAGTGCAACGGGCTCATCTGCATTCATTCCTCCTGATTATTTTAGCTCACCACAGGGTTGCAAGCACAAAATCTGACAAGCAAAACCTGCAGTCATTTACTTAAGTTGAGGCATGATCCTAAGTGGAAAAACAATCCAGTGGTTTCATATTAATCCTGCCAGCTCAGAACTGATGAACACTGAGCTGAAGGCCCTTCCAGGGCAAGTTCATAGCTTCGGGAGGTCACAGCAAGGATAAATGTCCTTTCATGTGAAATCACAGGCAGTGTGTGATTTAATCAAGAGGTGGCAGTTCTGAGTGGTGGTTTGACGGTCAAAGGACCAATCTGACACCAAAATAGAAAAACCCTGCCAAAAGGCATTTGTTGTTCATTATTTTTTTCATAAGCTCGGCCATTTCACTGCTCTGAGTCACCAAGGACAGGAACAAGAGGAAGGACCAAGGTGGAGGAGGGCAAAATCTGAAGATGCTTTCAAAGACTGCATCAGTAGCACACAGCCCGAGGTTCATAAAACCTGGATTAATACAGGCTGGGATCAGGTCTCACCCTCTCTTGGTCTTTTGTACCACCCAACCCTTTGTCTTGTGAGCAGTGCTGGGCAGAGACGTTCCCATTTATCACCATATACGACATCTGCTATGATAAGCCTCTGCCGTGATGCCGTCAGATTACAAAGGTGTACGGTCTCCTCTCTTCAAGGCTTTGGTATCTGCTGCAGCATGTGAGAAGAGCAGGCTGAGGACGTGAGGTAACCAAATGAGCAGCTCTCCCAAGATACCACCATTGCATTTCCAAAACAAAATGTGTATTTATTTCATCATTCAAAATAATTCACTGTTCATATTCTCACCCATGTTTTCGTTTGTTTAATTCCTCTTTCACCTATTTTGTTGATTATTCTGAACTGATTTGATTCTGGTCCTACCTAGTAAGAAACACCACATGAACAGGAAGTCTAGTCTCACCCTCTCACATACGCAGATGTGATCTCTACAGTGATTTTGCTTCCTGCTGTTGCAGTAGACTCACTGTCCCCAGAGCACCGATGCCAGGCTGCACTCCCCTCACTCCCAGCGAGTCCCTCACTCCACGCTTCGCTACACAAACCGAGTCCTCAGCGACGAGGTGGTGGGTGTTAGAACGCATTTGGATGGGGTTGTCTCCACCTGACAATTCATAATTGAGTTTGGCCATTTGAGCTTATTTCAGCTCTGCTTGGCACTTTTGTTCCTCTTCTAAGTGTCCTCAGGTCCAACATAGATTTAAATGAAAGAGATTCACGTTATCAAAGTCCTACAGATCAGTCAATCCCTCTCCATGGTGATGCGTGGCTCTTCTCTAGATAGACCTGCCTGACAAAGACTGTGGGGTTAACTACCTCTTTTTACACAATTACCTCCTTTTGGTGGCGTGGTCTCAACCATCCTCTGGTTCAGAGCACAACTCATTCTTTTCAGCTTCTGTGTCATTTTTTAGCTTGATGTATAAAGAGTTTTGATAGCCCCTGCAAACTTGCCATTACAGTAGGCTGCCTATGAATCTATTCAATGATTCTGTGCATCTAGTGAATTTTGCTGACATTTTCCTCCTCTTGCTTCAGATGATTGACACTGCAGTGATATATTTTGGAAGAGCACACCAGTGGAGCTGATTTTGAGGCTTGGCTGGAAAAACCTACATTCCTAAAGCTGGATTTTTTTTTTTGGTTATTTTACTTTAGTTTTCTAATATCTCACAACTAACATGGAAAATTTCTTCTGAAGAGCTTTGATCTGGAAGACAGATTAAGTAAGAACAGACACCTACCAAACACTGCAAGAACAGCCTCCACAGATGAGTTACTGGATGAAGAGGAAGAAACGGTCAGATTAATGCTGGGCTCTGCAATCAGTGAAACCGGCCTCTTGAAGGCTACATTATTAAAGGTCCTTTAGCATATGAGGATATTACATTATTTTACAAAATCTTGTCCTGCATTTGAATAAATTAGATGTCCAGCCTTTTACAGAACTGTTCGAATGGAAAGGAAACATGACCATTGTTGAAGATGTTCCGTGTTCAGCAGCTCGGCTGGAGCAGAAGCCCTACCCCGGCTGCCTGTGCCCAAAAACCCAGTACAGAGCAGCACTGCTCATACCCAGATCAACCGGCTGCCTGATGCGCCCAGAGCACATCCAAGCGTGGGCTGATGGCCTTCACGATTCTCCACCCAAAATGCAGGAGCATTGCCATGACCCTTTAACAGATGAGCACACAGAGAAGGTAGCAGGAGTGAGAGCGCCCAGGTATGTCTAGAAGAGCAGCTGGAGAGCAGAAATGTCCCAGCTGCATTCGCTCCCAAACAACCAGCCATCTTCTGCTGTTAATCCCATTGCTCTAACTGACCCACTTTTACCCCTTCTTCCCTGAGGGGGAAGCAAGTGTACACGGGCAGGAGGCCTCCAGCCCACCTCAAGGCAGCTGTCTGAATCCTGGCATGTGAGTTTTGGTGGGTTGTGTGGGCTCCTTCTGCCATCAGAGCTCAGCATTTCCAGAGGGTGACTCGTCCCCAGCTAACACGTGCATCACTCCCTCTTTCTATTAACCACTGATGGGGCTGTCATCACTCACCTTGACAACACACCTAACACCTACAGAGCTAAAGTTTGGTAAGAAACATTCCACTCTGGCTCTGGACTAATGAACACTGTCATTCCACGCCGCTGCTCACCGCACAGCATCTTAGCACATGCTATATTCCCATTTCCCCAGCGCTGAAACAGAGAAAATAATTCTCCTTCCCCCTGTATCTTTCTTCACACCTTGTTAGTGTAATCTCGAGACTGCTGGAGTTGAGGTGGTTTAGTAGCTATTCCTGCTGCATATGAACCACATCTAGCACACGATACTATCATCTGAGCGCAACTTCACAGGAAACAGTAATATACACAAGGTTTACTATAATGACAGAACAATACAGGGAAGAATAAAGCACGGCACTAGTCTAAGGTCTCCTGGCCAGGTGGATCTTATCTGCAGTGACTGGGTTTGTGCAGTGATTAAATATGGAAGGGGACTGTTTCACTTCTCCCCTTCCTATCTTAATTCCCTCCTTTACTCAGCGCTACGTCAGCTGTCCAGATCCATTTCTCATGAGCAGGTACCTTCTCATAAGGAAGTATCCCCATCCCCTAGAACACCTCTTCTCGAGAACAGGAACTTCTTCAGAGCAAGAAGGTGTAATGTCCACCCCTAGACCTCCTCTACACCCTGTAGGGGTCCTGGCCTGTGTCACACTCACATTGAACAGTACCACTGTCCTGGACTGGGGCCAGTTTCTTCAATTCTGCTTCTGGGGTGAGTGGAGTTAGGTAAGAGCAAACTGAATTCGACAAACTCTGTTCTTTATTAATTTACATCCAATTAGGATTAATTAATTGCTGACTAAAGTATCAAGCCATGTAATTAGGTATCAAAATAAATAATCCCATGCACTAAATGAGGCAGCTGGTTCCAGAGTGGTGAGACACCACTATCGCACATAGCCTGGCTTCCCGCAGAGCCTGGGCTGTGCTGTGGAGCTAAGTCAAAGCAGGGAAATTCCTCAGCTGCAGATGGACGGATTTTGTCTTCCCCAGCACACCCCAATACAGCTCACATGTATCCAGCATCCATCTGTCCATCCCACCGCCTTTCCCCCAAAGAGGGAACATTCTGAAGGGCAGGACCAAATCCTTCCCCTTGAACTGGTGAGTCATCAAACCACACAGACTGGGATCCCACCGCTTCTGAAGCAGGAGTACCACGATAACCCCCAGTGTTCCTCCCAGCAGCCACATCCTCCTCTCCTTACAGACACAAGTTCTTCTGTGGATGTTCGGGTTGACATGTAAGCACACGAAGGCCAAGTGGCACTGCCCTGATCCACCCGTAAATAGCAGAGTGGGGCACAGACCCAAGACCTGTGAAGCCCTGTCCAATGCTCTACCCACACCCTTTGTTGCCACTGCCATCATTAAGTGAATCCCTCATGTCTGGTGAGGTGATCCAGTTGGGACTGCAAGCATGGAGGGGATCAGAGAATATTCAGGTGACCACCAGATCTTGTGATAACTACCTGACCTGAGCCAAATCCAGTATTACTGACTTTACACTTCACTCTTTGCAGATGTGGAGAGGTTTTTTTCCCCGCTGTAGGCAAAGGCAGGTTGTATGTGTAAAAGCATTTGCACCAACAGCCAGAAGAGTTAATCCTTTTGTCTTTTTTTTTTTTTTCCTGTGGCAACAAACATGTAACTAAAATTCAACATGCTGTGGACACGGGATGGACAGAAGGCCTGGCTCAACATGGCATCAGTCCAGGGCAGAGGTGAACAATGATGCAATGCAGTGTAGGCACATACACGAACAGGGGGACAAGAGAGAACAGGAAAAAAAGCCTCATTTTAGGAGGAGGAAAGTAGGAAGGGAAAGATCATCTCAGGATGGTTTCCCCATAGAGCTTTAGCACTTTGCTCTCCAGTTCACCGGTAGACACACACTGTTTGACTGAGTAAATCCAGTGTGACACTCACAGAGAAGTCATTCACGAAAAACTGGGAGAGTTTTGTCAGGCTGTGTAAATGAATCAGCCGAAGTGACACCGTGTAGGAGACAGAACCATCTGAAGAAGAACAAAATAACCTATTTCTTACAAGGTCTAGATTTCACCTTAAATTCAAATGCCAATTGGAAGTGGCATTGAGGGTAATGGACTTTGTGAGATGTTAAATGAAAAAGCACAGGCAGGATAAATAATCTGAAAGTGCCTGTGTTGTCAATACGGGAACAGTAAAAGCCAAGAGCTGTGAGATGCAGCAGGGTAGCACTGGGCACAGAGCGGCTAAAAGGTTCTTTTTAATGTCCCGAAAATGAGAGTCTGAGTCATACTTCAAGTGTCTGCTAAAAGATGACCCCAGTTAAACTTACTTTAGTGCTGGAAAACTAAAACTGATCAGATTTGACATAGCCATAGTATTGCTCCGTGGCTACTGGCTAAACCAAGTTGCCTTAAGGCCACTGGGCAGGAGGGTGGTACCTGACCACAGGTGGAACCATAGGTTACTGTTCTGTGGGGCACAGCCCTCACACTGAGAGGAGCCGCGGGCAGACAAAGGGGGTGGTTTATTCCCACAGAGCCCATTTCTTGTGCCTGCCCTTTTTTGCAAGGATGGAGTCCATTAGCTGGACAAAGCATGACTGAATCTCTCTGACCTCTGAGTCCTTTCAGCTCTGTGGCCTTACAGTGACAGAAATACAAAACGCCCCTTGCAAACAGCAGACAGTTCATACCATGCACGAGGATATCCTGGGAGTCAGGAGCCCAGACTCTGCTGCTGCCTCTGAGCCCCATCTCCCAAGTCTTTCCACCCACCCACACTTCCCAGCTTCCCCTAGAGGTGATGCAAACAACCCGCATGCTCTGAGAGCTGCGGAAGGAACTCTGTTTGCTTTACACGGAAGGGACGAGACCAGGCTGTGCTCTGCTCCTCCTAAACTCGACAAACAGCTCCAGCCCTGCCCATGCACTTAGCTCAGCAGCGAGTTTCACTCCACAGGAGATAATGCCGAGTCTGAATGCCTAACCTGGTTCTTTCCAGGAACATCCAATTCTATGAAAGGGGAAAAATAGAGCTTGAAAATATATTTATATCTAAGTGTTCTGAAGAGCTCTGTTGTAGATATGAGGAATTTACGTAGGCCCATCTCCTGATGGTACTTGGTGACCACCTAATCTCCCTGTTATCATCTTAATACCTCCATAATACCTGTTTAAACAGATGTAAAATTACTCCTAGCTCTCATAAAGAAGAGGATGCCTCCCCTGTTCCACCTGGGTAAATAAGCACTTGAAGCAGAGGAGAAAGCAGTGCAGTGAGATCCCCCGTAACTCCACCTGAATTATCCACAGGTAGTGTCTGAGTACAGCTTTTATTGTGCTTCAGCTGCCGCTCCACCCATGTTTAGCTTCATTTCCTTCTTTCATTGCCTAGGTGCCTTGTCTGCGTTCACTCAGTCAGCATCCCTGCTCCGGCTGCGCAATTTAGCTTCAGAAAGTCTCCCGAGTGCCTGCTGTGAGAAGGTCCTTGGTATTTCATTTTCTTCCTGATTTGTAGTTTGAGTATCAGTGCTGAAAACTGCATCACGCAGCCCATGTCTCTCCAGGAGAGATTTCCAAAGCTTTTCAGGCAGGCACCCAGGAGCAGAGGAAGCGCTGGGCTTCCCAGAAGTGCAGGCAAAGCTGAATGCTGCCACCCCAAGGCTGAAGACATCCCTGGTCCCCAGGAGACAATGTTATCCTCTAATACAGAGGAAAAAAGGTGAAGGGATGCAAAAGTGTCTCTCAACCTTCATCTCATTGATAGGACAAGGCTACAAAAACTTCCCTTCCAAAACCCAGAGGGCACAGCAGAGGCAAGTCCAGCCTGAGGCTTGGCCCAGGGCTGTGCCTCCCTGCTACAGGCCTGCGAGCTCACACAGCCTCAGCATGCTGGCCCTGTCAGACAGGAGGATGGAGGGGATTATTCCTTCGCTACTGGTTTGTTACTTCCCTTCTTCATACAGCAGTCAAGTGCCAGGTCGAAGGTGGGAATTCGGTGTCTAACATTCTTACATAATCTGGAAAATATGGCCCTCCTCTCCTGTCTTGGGTCCCCCATTTTCTGCCTGCATGAACCACAGTTCACAAATACCTTTTATTTTCTTTTTTCTACAGCAATACCACTCCTTTTCCTCATTTCATTCTTTTCCATGGCTTTAATGCCTTAGGGACTGTTATGAGGGCATCACATCTTGGGAATTCATCGGTCCTCATGCTGGAGGTTCCTGCAGGCTCCAGAAAGACACTTTTCCTCTGGCAGCAAGGAGCTAATAACACCATCCAGGCAGGCGGGTTGCAGAGTGGGCCAGATCCCCCACAGGAGTAAACTGGTGGAGCTCCCTAACTTCCACAGAGCTGCAGTCATCAACATGGCCTGGGGACCTGACCCAGCATTCACAAAGCTGAAGGCAAACGCAGACAAGATAGTGCTGCCTGTGCCTCGGCAGCACTCTGAGCTCCTGACATCCAGAGCTCCGCAGTGCGAGTGGTCCCTCGAGCCAACAGGAGGGTTTAAATCCATAATCTCCTGTATTAAAGCCTCTACTGTAGAAACATTTGTCCTCTAACAGCATCATCAGCTACTTATGAGACAGAGAAGAGCAAAAGCTTTTTCACCTACTTGTTACTTTTTTAACGGGAGGAGGAGGTATTCATCTTGCCTGGCTTCCTGTCAGGTATGAAATGAGAATGTGCGTAGTGTCTTTTTCTGGAAGTAAATTACCTACATCCTTCAATAAAAGCTAGAAAGGACCGTCTGAATCAGACCCTGGCAATCACAGGAACAGGAATCTAAAAATTCCACTTCAGCCTACCCCCACAATATACATTGCCCTAAATTAAGATTAAATTCTTTAATATCCCAAGGCCAAGAGCTATTTAAACTGAAGTGTGCCGTGGGGGGAGACTAGGGAAGACTGTCTGCATCCACTCTGTTTTGTTGACTACCTATAGAAGAAAATTGATGCCACCTCACAAAAGCACTAGGCTGTGTCTTTGTAGGTATGAATTTTCCTACTCCCTGTGCAGCTTTGTATCCGCTGAAATCATTCCTGTTCAGCAATGTGAAGACTCATCACAAAGGGCAGTTTTTTCTCTACACACTGTCAGGCATTTGTTCAGATGGGGAAGGAATTGGCTATGAGTACAAAGCTCAGGATCCTGGCTTCTACCAAGGCTACAAGGGAACGGTAGAACTACACAACCAGGACTGACATGTTCCTCTAGGTTTATGGGCTGCCTGTTATTCCCACGTCTGGAGAGGTAGCATGCTCACTGCTGACAAAATCTCCGTTACAAACCAGATCCCAGGATGAGCCCTCAGTTGAGTGGATATTAAGAAAAGGAAATTTATTTCCCTTCTCAACCTAGAAATTAATCCAATTCTAGGAAAGAAGGAGGAATCTCTGCTTGAAATGCACCAAAATCCTCTTTGACAGGTCAGCTAATACCAGGCTTGGGATTGAACAGCAACACTAAGTCACCTCAGTTGAAAACTTTTCCAGAATTTACCACAGACAGATGCTGATGATGATCTAGAGAAACAGTTCCTGGCTTCCCAGCACAGCCTACGAATCTCTTTTCCAGAATTGCACAATATTTACTAAAGCACCTTCGCTTCTATTTTATAAAAAAAATGTTTCTTGTCCTCTGTGCAGCACAGAAAGAAAACTTGTCAAACATAAAGAGCTGCAGTAGCTGTCCAAAGAACTCCTGATGCCTATTTTCAGCTCACTGCATGACTTTGGGCAAATCATGGTGTCTCTGCATGGTACCAGTTTAGCAAGACACGAAAGCATGTGCTTATGTCCCATGGAGCTTTAGTGCTCAGCTGAATCAGAGCCAGGCTGCTCCAGTTTCCCCTCTCATAGCACGAGGACAATGATGCCACCTCTCTGTACAAAGAATCCTGAGGACTCTCAGATTAACTTTTCCCTAAGGAGAAAAGACTCGCATTACTCTGGCTCCAGCTGTGATTATTTCAAAGTAATCACAGAAATGAAAATATTTCTGCATTTCATTGTAGCCTGACTGTGGTCCCAGTTCAGTGAAATGGATCAGAAGAGACACCTTCAAAGCTTACGCAGCAGTGTCACACACAGCGTGAACCAGGACTGGTCTCACTGGTGTGAACCAGAACTCTGTTAGCAGAATGCCCAGCTCTGACAGGGAGGAGCATCATGATGTTACTGTTCCTGGGTGCCAATGGGCACCCTTGAGCTGCCTGAAACGCCAGCACAGAGCTGCCTGCAGGAACTGGGCCTCAACTGCTCAAGCGCAGAGCACAGACCTCCGGTAGGACTGAAGTCAGGTCCTGAGAAGGTGTCTCCAGGCAGAGCAGAGCCGCCCAGCCTCTGGAAGAGCACACTCTTCTTTGCCCAGGATTTGGGTAAAGCAGGGGATGGATGCCATCACCCTGTGAACTGAATGCCCCTGGGCTCTCTCCTGATTTCTTCCTTGTTTGCCAACATAAACCTCCAAAACAAACCCTGCAGTTTGTTTCTTCAACCCGCACAGAGTTAACTCCAGCCTGGTTCTGCGTTAAATCGTGCAGCATATGGGGATGCAGTTCCAAGCCATCTGGATCATCATTAGCCATCAGGTGCTGTGCTCATTACACCTGTTATAAAGGGAAAGGATAATTATGGGGGGGTATATTCCACTCTCAGCACCACTGCAGTTCATCAAGACCTTCCTGTCCCTTTTGGCTATACGACCAAAGCACTTTTTTGCGATATGCAAAATAAAACCCATTTGCATGAGGTGGGAGTAAAGAGGAGTGAAACCTTCTCAGCCTGAGCAGATGTTTTTCATTAGAAAATAATTTGTCAAAAGGTACAGAGACTCATACTACTAATTTTCAGAACAGCTTCCTTCACTTTGGAGGGTAACTAGACTCAATTTAATTGCAAATGGGCTGCCGAGTCCTCAGAATAAGGAAAGGAAAAGCTATGAGAACGTGTCCTATATTTTTAATCAACATCTTTCCCAAAATAAAGAACTTGTGTCTTATCTTCCCTGGGACAATCGCTGATTACTGATTTAACCTCACAGGTACTGGGTATCTTCTGAAACAAAGCAACATTTAAGGGTACCAGAGAGAAACAACAGGAAGAACTTTACTGCATCCATCTTGTAAGTCCATGAGCTAAAAAGTGGTTGTTAACCCAAGAGAAGAGACAGTACTTTGTAAGGAGAGGTGAACACTACACTGGGCAGACAGAACCAGCTTTCACATGGAGAGACCCAGCTTCTGATCCTGCTTCTCATCTGCTGGGTGAGGTGGGGCAAGGCTGCTCCTCTGCTTCACCTTATCCTCGCGTGTAATTAGAGGGAGCATCTTGCACAATAAAACGCCTTCTCCATCAGGTCCTCTCAGCAATGGCAAAATAAGGGTATTAATAATTGATCCAGCACAATTAACATCTGGCAGACAGGAGCAAAACTAACATGAGGGAACTTGAAATCCAAACCTACACTTCAGAGCTGAGCCATGTGTGCAGCATTGTGTTTACCTGTACCACACAAACACCTCACCTAACGTGGGTGATGTAAGCCCCTGCACTGCAAAACGCTGGCACTGGGTTTCTGATGCATACAAACGTGTAGACACAACTGTTTACCCGTGTGTGCCAACCTGTAAGGGTGTACAGACATACCGCCACACGCATCCATGGCTCCTCGGTTCCCAAAGGAACATCTGCTCTCCACATTTGCTGAATCACGACAGTGTTGGGCCAGGGGTCGGCTTTTCGTTAGCTTGTGCAGCTACTTATAAATCAAATGCCAATGGGAAGAGCCAACCCAAATAAAACCAGCACTCCAGGTTGAAGGCAAGGGACTAGGTGTCGATGGAAAGGACTAAGACTAAGGCAACTGCTGCTTGTGCATGTGGAGGTTTCTTATTTCCTGAAGCCAAAGACTGTGTGACCTGCATCTGTAACAAGCTATTAAAGCAAAAAAAGTCCCCACCAGTTCTTGGCTTGAGCTGTCAAAGGCTCAGTGTGTAGACTTTAAACTGTAGGGGGCGATTCTTCCTTCTTCATTCCTAAAATGAAGAGATTTTACCTGCTCTGAAGAATGAATTCCACTCGGTCACACTGGGTTGCTTTTAAATTACCAAATCACACCCCCTGAGGGCTCCAGGGGAATTCCTGCCTGCACTGGCAGTGAATAACAAGTCCCCCACTGACTTCCAGGAGCCAGGATTTCATTTCAGGACATTTTTACAATGCAAAATGAAGCACACCACTTGTACCAACAGAGACATGCTGAGTACCATCCCTGGTAGGGTACAGTCACATCTGGCGCATGTGCTTCACCAGACTACGGCCATTCCCCTGGAAAACCAGCACAACCCCTCCTTCTCACAGGCAGTACCACTGTGGGATGAGTGAGCTCGTTCGCCCTTAAGCTGCTCTAGTTACAGCAGTACAGAAATAAAAGCACACTCTCAATATCTAGTCATCATTGCTCAGCTCAAAAAAAGAAAGTCATTACCCTTATCATCACGCTGCAGATTAGGACAGTGAGGTGTGTGCTGGCTGTGCCCCTGTTATGAGCAACTTTTCCTTTCCACATGATGCAACTTGGTGCTGAAACCAAACAGACCCCATGTCATTTGTCCAGGTCAAGATTCTGCACAGCTGCGCTTAGAACCGGCAACACCGCAAAGGTAACGAAAAAACAGATCTGTAATTTAAACAGCCCTGGTTTGTGCAAATAGGGAAATAGCTTTGGGAGAGTGCTGCTGACCAAGGGAATCAGTAATTTTTAAAGACTAAAAACCACTGCTTGGACTTTCAGAGAATAATTCCTGTTCTCAATGAAATGTTACATCAAATCATATTGCATTGGTTGTTTCTTGTTAAGGTTTTGTGGGGTTTCTTCTTTAATTTTTGAAGGCTTTATCTTCTAGTTTCAGAAGTTTCTTCTGTTCGCCTATATTACTTTCTGAAAACAGACATACACTTCAGGACTGGATATTTACTCTAAAGGTACAGGTTCTATTTCAGCAGTATTTTATTGGAAAATTAAAATGTGCGTTAAAAAAAAGAGACCTGGATTTTATAAAGCAAACAGGAAACAGGTATTATGGAAAATGGTGAAAAATGAAGCTTTATGCATGTACTGAATCTCCTCGAATACGTAACAGTGCCCTGCAAAGTGATGTTTGCTGCTTAATCAACCCATGGAGATTTTGCAGGTCTGTAAAAATGAGGCAGAAATCTCAAGAGAAGATGATTCTTATTGACATCTCTGTTTCTGAGTCTGGCTTGATGCAAGAAGAAGGTTGCATAAAGATGAGAGATGACAAGGGAAAAAAAAATATCTGAACATTTCCCATCACGGCTAAAGTTCCATTTAAATCTGTACCCGATCTAAATTTCAAACTTCCTAAAAATCTGCAGTACTTAAATCATCTCATTATATATTTAACTTTTCTGCCACGTGTGATAAACACAATCAAAGCCGAGCTCATGATGTCCAGGGGGCCCTCTTGGAAATGAACACAAAGCATCAAGATCTCATACAGAGTTTTAGTCTCATCCCAGCTCCGGGGATATGAAATAACTCCTCTTATCCAGTCTGAGCAGACAGTTCTTTCCCTCCTCATAAAGACTCCTGAGCCTAATTAGGGAAATAAACAAAAGAGCTTTGACAGTAGAGAAGAGGAAGGTTGCACCCAGGGTTGATTCCTGGTCATACCTTGAGCTCAGCCAGCAATCCCAGGGCTGTCACTCAGCAGGGCCACTGGTGCCAGGCAGAGGTTGCACGTCTATAAACAAGGGATTTTCCATAATATATACACATATAAATACAAAAATAAATACACAGATACACAGCATATCTACAGAAGCATGGTAGGTCCTAGACACAGGCAGGATTTTTCTCCAAATCACTGTTGCACCTGTAGCTTCCCTGTTTCTAAACTTCTCTGCTCTTTTCCACCTCTTTCTGGGACTGCTTTCCCATCCTAACCCTGTGTAACCAGCTCCTGCTGCCCCAATAGCTGCCCCTTCTCTCACTTTTGTGAAGGTTATCGGCAAGGAATGTAGTTTTCAAGCAGTGAGAGCTGTCTGAGCTCAAGCTATCAAGTCCTTCTCTCCTTTACCCCTACCAGCACCGTGATTTACAGAGTGCTGCATAGGCATCATGCAGTGTTGAATTTTGGGGAATTTGGCTTTTCCATAGAAATCAACAGTCAAGCAACTAAACTCTCCTGGAATCAAACAGATGTCAGCCACCGAATTCCTTCAGCTTCTGAGGTGAGCATCAGTGCCCAGGGGTGAGGAAGCTGCGAGGAAACCAACCTCAGTCTGACCAACCGCAGGATACAGACAGCGGTTTCCAAACTAGTCCCTTACCCCGCACTGCTCCAGCCACCAAGAAACAGCGCTGCTCACAGATGTTATTTCTGCACACCCACATTTCTTTCAAACTCTTCTAATACTTCCTCAGCTCCTTTGGTCTGCCCACCCTGGCTCTGAAATCCACCCTGGTTGCCAGTGACATGTCTTATTGATTTTTAAAAAGCTTCTGCTTGCCTACACTGTAGTGCTCTAATAGTCCAGCTCTGGAACTTCTTTATCATTTACTTTCTTTTTATGTTCCCAGGCTGTTCTCAAGGCACATCCTTCTAATTTATAAGTTTGTCCTACAAAAAAATAAAATGAAATAAAACTGGAAGCATTTGTAGCTAGAACTGTCAGTATTTATGCCTCACCGTTGGCAGACTCTCCTGATTGCTATTCAATGGTTCGAATCTCTTCAGAGATGTGTAATAGAATTTCATTTTTAATCAGGTTGGAACTGCAAAGCATCTGAGGACGTCACTGGCCAAATGCCCCCAGAGAAGTATTTACGTTGTTGTAACACCATAATCATCCATCAAACACTAGATGTTAATAATAGCATTTAATTTGAAAATGGAGCTTTGCTTTTATGTTATTTCTATGTGCTTTATGCAGGCAGGAAAGGCTAATTATCTCCATTTAAGAGAGGCAGAAGCACAGGGCACATTGCAGAGCAGGGATTTGAGCCTCAGTCTGGTCTTTTGTTCACTGTCTGGCAGAAAGGAACAGTATCTACACCTTCAGACAGACAGAAGAGACACCAAATGGCACCTAATCCTTGTGAAATTCAGCCCCAGCTCTGCCACTGTGACCTTCAGCAAGCCACACCACCTCTGCAGTTCTTCATTAAAGTGGGCAAGGGAGAGGGTACGAACAGCACCTTTTTGCTAAGAAATTAAACGTTGCACCTACTACATTCACGTTAACTCCAATACTAGGCTTTAAGCACAATCCTTAAAGTATATTTCATTTATTTTTTCTCCCTCTTTGGCTTTTCTACATGGACATAGTCAACGTGGGCTCAGACTTCCCCACTGTTGTCTCCAGTCCTGGGTTTTTATGGTGAGATCCTGCTGTCCCACCTGCTTCGGGGGAACTGAAGAGCCTCCCTCTCTCCTGACTGTTTTCTGTAGTGCTGCAATACTCAAGACACTTGAAACACAAGACAATGGAATGGCAAGAAAATGACCAAGCAGTGGTACTAGCAACAGGGGACCAACAGCCCAGGCCAGGCACTTGCTGGCACAATTTCTCTTCCATGTTAGAAAGCAGGACCTGAGTTAGGCAGTGCTCTGACAGCGCATTTCCAGCTCCTGCCACCCATGGCCACCCTGCTGCCTGCCTTGCCATCACCATGCTGCCCTGGGCTTGGCAAGGATACACCAGTGTGGGTGCAAGGACCAGCACTTGCTTTTTCATGTGGATGGCAACATGGCTGCCGTGTGAAAGAAGAGGAGCAAGGCTGTATTTTCAGAACAGGAAGATGCTTCCTCCAGACTTGTTCCTAAGTGCCAACACCCATTTAGCGGACAGGAGTGCAGAATCTCACCAAAGGTGAGACAGGCTGCTGGGCTGTCAGCTTCTCTCCACTCTCCGACTTGCTTCACTCTCCACCCTGCTGGGAATCTTGCCTTTAATTGCATCACTACTGACACAAGGCCATGCTGTACCCCTTGAATTCATCCACGAGGGGTCCCAAAAGTCTTGGTTTAAAAGGGAAATTGCTAACAAATTTGTGTGCCACAGAAAATAAATAATGCAAGAGAAGTGCGAAAAAAGGTGATCCATTATTTAGTATTGGCGTTGTTTCTCTCCACAGCCCGTGCATGGCATGCTGCATCACTCAGACCTCTTTGAAAACACAAAAATGGGAGCCAGAAAAAATTACTACAGGCCCAGTCCAACCCTAGTCATTACAGTGTTCTGCGATCTCAGTGAGCCCTGAACTGAGAACAGGAATTAAAGTAATAGGGTGACCAAAACAAAAGCCCAGGAGCTAAATTCTGTTCTCATTCCATCAGTTGTAACCTTGACCGGGCACTGCTGAGTCCAGTGTGTGCTGGATTTAATCATCAAGTGCTCAGACACTACCCAGTGAGGCTGTCCTGAACCAAGGCCCCCGCAGGTCTCCCTAGCAGCACTGCGAGCTGCCAGCACCAAAGCATCGCCTCTCCCACCCAACCCTGCATCTGCTCAGCTCTGCGGCGGTACAGGCACTTCTGCAGTACAGTCATTAAACCAAAACAAAACAGAACACCCCAACAGTGTCAGGAGCGGAAAGGATATTTAAAACCTGCAGAAAATGCTGCATTTTCAAACACCATACCATGCTAGAGGTGGGTGGATTCAGAACTCTGTTAAATTCTGTGGAAAAGGAACACACTTGGCTTCATGGACTAAGATGAGCACATGGCAAAGAGGGAGAGGAATGGAAGAGGCGATGAATATTGATACACAGAAACTCTCCCAGCACAGACTCAGCACCTGCTTAGTTCCATTCCTGCCCTAATGCTCCAATCACACTCTGACCTGCACTGTCTCTTTCCTCCAAGGACAAGAAAGAAGGATTTAGTGTCCAGCTTTCCCGGGCTATAACACAACAGGACAGTGCACTGAAATAACAAAATGATATAGCACCTTCTTAGACAATCTAGGCTCAAGAGCTTGGTTTGTACTGATCAGACTCAAGAAATGCTTCCAGTGCAACTTTGGCCAGAATTCACAGGTCCATGAAAAACACTGATTTTAACTGATCTCAGAGCAAAACAGGGCAGTTGTCTCTGCCCAGAAGAGAGCGAAGTCCACAGGTCCTCTGTACCACTGCCTTGTGGGGACATCTCCTTCAAACACTGATGCCTCCTCTCCAACTCCAAACCTGCCCAAGCTGCCTTTGCTTCAACAGTGAGGGAAAGGGATTAGCTGTCATCTCGAGGAACGGATGCACCCGAGGTTTTGTGTCGATGCATCAGCAGGAGACAGCAAAGCTGGATTAAAAATCTTGGCAATTTTTATTTTAGGTTCTTTTAGACTGAGAGGTACAAATAAAAAAAGTAGCATCTCAACAAAAGTGAGCTGCTAAGACTGTGACTCGACTGCATAGTGTGAATTGGCTCCCAAGAAAATGCTTTCTAAGACAGTTATACACTACTAAAACAAGAATTACATTTAACGAGGCCATGTCACCCAGTAGAATCAGGCAGGGAGGCATCTCGTGACACAGTCCTGTTTTCTACAGCCACTTGTATGCATCTATTCGGGAGAAGTGCAAAGGCAGCGTGCGCATGCCTGTGTACAGCCAGCTGCCAGCTGGCCAGTTTGTGAAGGTTTTCATGTGCACTGGTGTAGTTGGGGTCAATGAAAAATGGGAACAATTTGTGCTATTACAGTAATCTTTCTGTCCCAGGACAGCACGAGCTTGACATACTGTCCCTGCCAGATACTATTTAACCTGCAGACTTCACTCACTCCTCCTCCTTTTTCCAGGGCTTTTATCTCCTCTTCCATAAAAGTTTGCTTTATGTTTCACTTGGATCTTCCTTGCTGCAGACTGTGCCTGTGATTTCTTACCCACAGCAGATGTGAAGAAGGCACCATTCCCCTTCTTGCACCATCTCTTGTGTGTTAAGGATATTACCGCTTCATTTTCTCCGAGCTACACCACCCAATTATTTCTCCCTACCCTGTCAGCTGCGGTTTTCCAGACCCCTTGATCATTTTATCAGCTTCCTCAGTCACTTGGTCTCCATCACTCTAAGTTCAGTGTGCCAGACTGGATTACACAATGCCCAGCTGCAGTCTCCCAGTGCAGAGCAGAAGGCTGACTCCACAAGCCTGGTAAGCTGAGCTCCAGTTTAGGCTGCTAGAAGTCTTCAAAGAGGGACAGTTGTCTTTGGCCTATATTAGTATGTACTGACCAGCTGCAAAATCAGCTTCAGAAGAATTTAAATCATACAGAAATCACACCAGATCAGAGTTTCTGATAAGATTTTGAGAAGACTTCGTGTAAGCTGCAGCTGCACTGCACTGTCAAACACATCTTAGGGAATTTGTTTCCCCCCAAAGTCTAAATCTGGTGCTCTAAAGTCTAAATCTGGGGTGAGATGTGAATTTGGGGGTTCCTCCACTTTTGGAGTATTCCTCTATTGCAGTAGCTCACTCAACCTCTACACCTGCTGAGACAACCACTTCCCTTCTCCAGGAAGCTCTCCCTAAGAGACGTGGCTGGCCGGACTTGGATCACAATGCACCAAGCAATTACCTAATTAGGGGAAAAACAAAGACACGAGCTTGCCTAAAGCCACTCAACAAACAAAGCGCACTGCAGCCCCAGTCTCTGCGTCTGCATTGCTCATGCACCCGCAGCTGGTTTATAATCTGAAAAAGATTAGGAGCTGTTTCAGTGACTTCAAACTCAGTCACTAAAATGCAGAATTGTTTCCAGAGGAAATGCCCTTAAGGTGTTTTGATCTCTCCAGAGCAGCAGTGGATGAGCTGGAGGTTAATGAACAGGGTTTTCCCACCTTCACTTGTCTCTGCCCTGAGCTGATGAAAATAGAGGACATTTAAACAGGGAAACTTACAGCCCTACTTTGTTCAAATAATGACTCTACTTAGCATTCAGGCCCTTGCTAAGGGATAGTGTTTATTTTATTCTAGAGTGTAATTGAATCCCCAGAAGGCTGTCCCTAGGAAAACACATTTGAGAGCAAGACTCTAAAAATAGGAAGTGTTGGGACACATTTGTGACAAGTGTTGTTAAGAGAAGGTGACTTTTCAGAGCCATAAACCCTTCCCTCACACCCATCCCAAGCATAAAGTTCTGCCAGCTCCCCATGAGTCAGTGCTCCTGCGAGTCAGGACTCCTTGCTCGCCTCTATTTCTATCCATGTTCGACAGAGAAGCACAGACTGACTTTGACCCAGCTTCCATCGGTTTCACATTGTTAGTACTACCAAACTCGGGAGAATCAGTTCTTATTTGTATCACCAGAAAAGCAGAATTCAGTCTCCCCCAGGGCTGGTCATTATCATGATTACTGTCTGGCTGAGGATGTGCTTTGGAGGAGATGAAAGCCCAGGCCAGTTTTCATTCTCCAAAAGCCCATACAAGTTTTTTCCCCAAGTTGGCTTCCTAGTCAAACCCTAAATGGGGACATTAAGTGTGGTCCATGCAGAGACCTCCTAGCCCAGGGTGAAATTTGTTCAGGCCCCTGTGTGAACACTCTCATTCAAGACTGAAGGAAGTTCTTCAGTCTTCAACCACACATCCCATCACTTAAGCCTCCAAGTATGCATATCCACATTCTTCAATTTAGAGAAGACCAGCTTTCCATTGTTTGGCTCTCACTTATCTGGCTGACTTGCCAGGCCTGCCCTGGAAGTCACCAACAGTGCCTTCAGCTGGGAATTGGGACTTGACCTGGACTGTCTTCCACATTAAGCCTCCAAGGACCCTAATCCACATCTGGGAGCTCCAGACTCCACCATGTCAGAGAGCTCAGCTACGGGGTTTCAGTCTCTTCCTGCAGTGATCCCACGCAGTTAATTCCTGCCACATTTTGGACCTGGCAACAGCCACCTGGGCTTTTTCTTGCCAAGTGCCAGTCATTGCTGTTGTAACTAAATAGCTAATGGCCTGGCAGGATGCCCTGAACAGACCTGGGGTTAATGAAGACTTCCATCAAACACCCTTCGCATGGGTGAAGGTGACAGGGAGATTTAACGCTCTGTATTTGTTTGGAAGAGGCTGGCGATAATTAAAAATTAAATAGACTTTCTCCATTATGCATTCATTATTGACAGGTCTATATTAACTGGGGATTTCAATTAATAGTTCTTCTTCACAAGCCCAACTTTTCTAGCAGCTAAACTTATCACCAGAGATAATTGCTAACGCCCCTTTTATCCTCCATCTCCATGTACTTTTAATCCATAGCAGAAATCCAGGCATTTCAAGGGACACTCTCACTCGGAAACATGTTGCAGAAAAGCAGCAGAATGCTTCAAGGAACCTGTTGCTGTCCCTGTCCCAGTCCAGCTTTCTGTTCCCTGACAGAATAGAACCAACAGAAATCTCAAGATTTTTCTTTCCTTTCTCCACAGGACAAAACGCTGACATGACTCTTTCCTGGAACCTCATGCACACACTATCTCAGTTCAACTCATTCTTTTATTCAATTCTGAACACTGCTTTCAAGCTATACTGATCAAGTAACTATTGCTGTTAACATTATGTATAGCTGCAGCCTTATCATGAATCAGATGAAGCACCTGCTGACCCTGCTGTATTTCACAATCACTTACAAGGTTGTTTATTCAAGGAAAAAACACAAAAATATGTAGGGAAACCTTAGAAATAAACATTTCCCATTTTTAATGCATCTTTACTTGGATATTGCTGTCAAATTTACTTTAGAAAATTCTGCAGTGGAAAAAACACACAGTACTGAAAGAAATGTTTCGATCTGCATTAAACAAAAGGGAGTAAAACCATCATCTTTTCCTTTCACTAGAACTTACAGTAAACTCCACAGATCTATTTTTTATATCACAAATGACTTTGTCCCTAAGGTCACTCTGCCTGGACTGTCTCTGCAGACAGTTCATTACCCACTTCCAAGCAGCTCCCTTGGGTGTCCTGGGCCAGGAAAGACCCTGACGGTGAGACCCAAGCCCAGGTCAGGGAGTCAGGGAGGGTGCTGATGGGATATCTGTTTGACAATGGATCACACAGACCTTTCTTCCTTCAACACTGCAACAGGTTAAGGGTGTTTGGCCAAGCACACATGGACAACAACTTTTAAAACATCCCACCCTGTCCATCAAGAAATCTCACCTATATAAACACTGTCTCCACTCTCCTACAAGAACATGTTCTATCAGCAGTTTCGCAGCCACCTTTCGTAAATGCTGTGTTCCCCAGGGGCAGGCAACAGAAGAGCATAGAAATGGTAGCACTGGTTCACAGCAAGGGCTCATCTCACTGAGCACCCTCTCTCTAACTTTGTGCTTTAAAAGGAAAGAGCAAGAGTAGGGCACGCAGATGAAGCCTTCCTAGTCATCCTCCAGCCTCCAGACTTTTTCAGCTGAGAGTATTTTCTCAATCTCTACATTTTACTTGCTATGGTGTTTTGCATTTATTAGCCCTCAGGGGGGCTCTCCAGGTAGGCCCACCACCACTCAAAACAATAAATAAATAAATGATCAAAGTGATCATTGAATGCTGCTGCAATGAGTTTACAGCTCTCAGTAACTGTTCACACTCCTCTTGCTAGAGATGACATTTCTGATGCGAGGGGAACCCAATGAACATTGGTATCATGACTTCCCCTGATGGGAAGCAAAAGCAAGTCACCTCCATCACTCCCCAAACTGGAAATGGCAGTGTGCACTGGCACTCTCCCGGGATACCTGGGCTGTGGTTTGCAGTGAATTGCATCCTTAACTAAACCACCAGCATCGCGGAGACTCAGTGAAGGCCCCACACTAGGTGAAACTACAGCTCTGGAGGGCAACATGCCCTCGTTTTTGATGGCAGCAACTGGCAACTCTCCAAAACCTGCAAGCCAGCACAGCACAGGTCTATTCTTCTCTCCATGCATGTCTAACTCCTGCTAAATTATTACAATAATAATACAAAACATTTGTAAAGTGTCCTTCACAAAATGGTCCCAAGGAGATTTCTTATTCAGGCATAATTAAACAAGCAGTGAACACAACTCTTTTCCATTCCGAGGTAATAGCAAAAGCAGATGGGTCCCCTCCCAGTATCAGTCGGTATCAGACTACAAAATGACCTCAGGTCAGTCACCTCAGAGATGTGAGGAGGCTGCACAGAGAAAGGAAAAGCAGAACCAGCAGCGATGGGGACAAGTTTAAGCAGTGCCTCTCTCTGCTGACCTGATTCCCCTGGAAAAAGGCTTTCAGGTCAGTCCTGCATCTGAGAAATATCATCTGAAATGGAGAAATGTGGAGGACAGAGGTCACGAGAGACAGTAAGGGGGAAAGGAGGACTGAAAGAGAGAGAAGGGATGGAGAAAAGGAGCAGTACAAGAAACATCCTTTCTTCTAGAGCCAGGGATAGCCTTGCTCTATGGTCACTGCAGCAGACCCAAACTAGCTTTAATCTACCTTCAGATTATCTTTACCTTTCATCTAGCTTTAATTTACAGGCCAAGAGCAAGGGCCCTGCTTCATCATGGATTTCCCACTGCTACTGATCCCCAGTTCATCCCAGGACCTCCGGTGGCTCAGAGCAGCTGCTGTGGCCACACAACTCTTCACACCCAGAATAAAAGCGAGCCCAAGTACTACGGCGCTGCGGCCAAACCTCTGACTGCACAGAGGTACAACAGATCATGGCTTTGTTCAGGACCTGGCACACAGGGGCTGCGCTTTTCGACGTTATCCAGAGCAAAAGAGGGGTCCACAGGCAGCATCTTGCCTCCAAAATGGCAAAGGCAGTGGGACAGGTGCCAGAACACTAAGAGGACTTAGCAACCTGCACAGAAACAGAGTGAGAGTCACAGGCCTGAGGTTTTGAGAGGTTTTTAATTCTTCCAGAGGCTGGGAGCCTTGGTTTCCCTTGCTGTTGACACAAGGAGTGGGAGGAAAGGCTATTCACACCTTTTACTGAAGGTTATATGTGACTGCAGTCTCCAGCACTGACCTTTCAGCGCACACATTTCCTCTGCCCACAGAAGGTGACTCAGAGAGTGAGCTCAAATATCTTGCTCCGTGTAAACAAACCAAGTGAGCTGGATTGACGTGGGATCCCAAATACCACCTATCACGGAGGCACCCACAAACCAGATAGCAGCAGCTGTCTGAAAAAACATGGATTTATTGCAAACAAATTTGCCTGACACTCCGACTGTACAGGTTTGGATGTCAGTTGGGAATTACTACTGCACACAAATTTCTGAACACTAAAGAACAAACTCTAAGGAAGGATGACCCAAAATGTACACAGCTCACTGATATAAAGAGAGAATCTCTCACCTAGTGATACCAAGACCATCACTTACCAACGCCGGGGTAAGGATCACTCAATCCCAGGGAGGTACACTCGGACGGTGTCCCGATCTGAGGGGAATCCTGGGAAGTCTCCTCGGCCAGCATCCCGACTTCGAAGGGAGAGTGTCCCACTGCACTACCTGCTGCTCCGAGGAGAACCAACTCAAAAGTGGTTCTCTGGCAGGGCCCTATTTATACCCTGGTCGAGTGTCAGCTGTGGTCACTTACAGGCAACACAGGCAGGATGCAGTTAAGGGAATCTAGACTCCGAGGCATCAATACCCCTGCGGGTAGCCCCTGATGTCTATCAGGTGCTGCTGCAAGGCCTGTCTTTTCTGCAAGCTCCCTGCAAGCAGTTAGGGGGGTTGCACTGCCACACCCCCACAGAGACGCAGCAACACAGACCTCTCAGGAGCAACGATGAGAGGAGGGAGATGGGGAGGGACCTCACTCACAGGCAGATTTCAAGGCTGAAAGGAGAGAGGCCCAGACACCCCGAGCTGTGGACAATACGACAGACCAGCTGCATTTTTGCACTGAACATTCAGACCTTTGGATTTACCCTGACAAAAAGCCCCTCTCTGGAAAGATACCTCTGCAAACAAACCCTTAAGGCCACAGACTCCAGCAAAAAAACAGGGTACTGGCCATGCAGGGCAACCAGCTCTGCTCAGAGCCCCCATTCCACAGAGCAGGTAGTGATGACACTGTGTCTGTGTCCCCTGGCCACCTACCACCACGTGGGCACACCCGCCCATGTCATGAGGTCCACCTCCCCGCAGAGAGGTTCTTCCAAAGAGGCCTGATCCTACCACACCTTTGCTCAGAGTCACCTCAGAAGAGACCTTCTGAGTTACTTCCCTTGCACTGAAGCAGGACCCACAGGGAAGAATCACAGAACCACAGACCAGTTGAGGGTGGAAGGAAGCTCTGGAGGTGGTCTAGTCCACCCCCTGCTCAAAGCAGGATCAATACAGCAGGTTGCTGCAAGAACACTTGTACACCCACACCACCCCACAACTGACCTGGGCAGCCTGTTCCGGAGCTTGCCTGCCCTCACAGTAAATAAAGTTCTTATAATGTTTAATCAAAAAGTCCTGCATTTCCATTTGTGCTCCACAGCAAAGAGTCTGGTTCCTTCTTCACTCCCTCCTACCAACCACCAGCACCAAGCCCAGCACAACAGCTACAGCAAGGGATGTGTACTGCACCTGCTTGTCACGATTACCACCATGTAGGAGGCAGCAGGACTACACCTGCGTGTTCCCACCACAGAGAAGGAAGCTGCTGCACTGAGAAACTAAGTGACACTACCGAGGTCAAACAGGGCATTGATGGCAAAGGCAGGAGTTCAAACCCAGAAGCCAGGTCTCAGCTCTCAGCCCTCCAGCAGCTTCCACTGTCTGGCACAGCATGTCCTGCACTCAGCGCAGGCCCTGCAAAAGCCCAGACCACCCCTCTGGCCAAGCAGACAGCAAGATCCCTCCTGTTTCAGGAATGAGACACTACGGGTGTGAAGAGAAAGATGAGCAATGCTGTTCTGCTGCCCTTTCTCCATGCAAGAAACCAGTGACACTCATGCACGGGGAGCAATTGATTTAGTGGAAGGCATTGTCCAGTCTTTGCTTCTAAACAGCTCCACAAGAACAGCAGTTTCAGATAAATTACAAAAACCATCAAAAAAGATGTCCCAACAGAGCCAGGAAGATTTCCAGCCTCTACTGGCCTCTTTGCACGTTCCTACCTGCTGCCCCTGCCCTGCAGCACCCTTCAGGTGGGTGCCCGCCCAAGGGAGGCGGTGGCCTGAGTTTCCACGGCTGCTGAGAACCACCTAGTGGCCCTCAGCCAGATGGCAGCAGTGTCCCAACACCCGGCCAGCTCAAACCATGACTGCACCCCGATGGTGGATTCCCCCATTAGACTGGCAAGAAATTGCACACTGCCGTGTTCACTCTGGCTGAAGTCCTGCTCTTCAAAGGGAGAGGAGACCTCCTGTGTTCACTGTCCCCACTTCTCCCCTGCCACCTCCCAGAAGGATCTTTGTTTCACTCAGTCACCTCGGGGCAACTCCAGCAGCGAGGCAGCTCCTCGGGGTGAAAACACGGCAGGAAGGAGCACGGACCTGGAGACGCTGAGTGCTGCACAGCCCCACAAGACCAGCCCCACCACCCAGCTCACCATCTGGGCAGGTTTACTTGCGGTCCCTGGTAACTTACCTTAGATCCCATCCACGCACCAAGTCATCCCCCAAGGGAGCGTGAACTACCCTCCCTATACCAGGGCCAGTGGAGTCCTCAGCTGACAAAATGACCTTCCCACCGTGATACAACCAGAAAAATATAACAAATTCCCCTTTGCACAGTAACGGCGTGGCCAGGCCAGCGAGGCGTCACCAGCACAGCAGTCTCAACTGCAGGAATTATTAGTCGATCTAATTTATTGCCAATTAGCACCACATTCTGATGACTGATTCACCTTGCGAGAACACACAGAATTAAGCGCTTAGGGGAGCACTTTTCCCCTCAGCCTCGCTCATGCAAGCTCTCTTCCCGCCTTCCCAGCCTGGCCTCCCCATGCGACCGTGCCTCACACCCCGGCCGCCCCGGCCCTTCATGGGGCCGGGGGTCGTGCGGGGCAGTTACGCGTTTCTCTCCGCCGCAACAGGCACCTTACCGTGCTTCCTCGGCAGCTCCGCACGTCTCAGCGTGTCCCTGCTCCACCGTGTGTCCCTGCTGGCGGTGGTTCTTCGATGGGTGATTCCTGCTGGTTGCAGTCCCTCGGGGGTGGCCCTGCCCCGGCGTGGGTCACCCTCAGGCTGCGATGGGGCTGGCCCTGCCCCGGCGTGGGTCACCCTCAGGCTGCGATGGGGCTGGCCCTGCCCCGGCGTGGGTCACCCTCAGGCTGCGATGGGGCTGGCCCTGCCCCGGCGTGGGTCACCCTCAGGCTGCGATCGGGCTGGCCCTGCCCCGGCGTGGGTCACCCTCAGGCTGCGATGGGGCTGGCCCTGCCCCGGCATGGGTCACCCTCAGGCTGAGATGGGGCGGCCCTGCCCCGGCGTGGGTCACCCTCAGGCTGCGATGGGGCAGCCCTGCCCCGGCGTGGGTCACCCTCAGGCTGCGGTCGGTTGGTCCTGTCCTGGCGTGGGTCACCCTCAAGCTGCAATGGGGCGGCCCTGCCCTGGCGAGAGTCACCCTCAGGCTGCTGTCGGGTGGCCCTGCCCCGGCGTGGGTCACCCTCAGGCTGCGATGGGACGGCCCTGCCCCGGCGTGGGTCACCCTCAGGCTGCGGTCGGGTGGTCCTGTCCTGGCGTGGGTCACCCTCAAGCTGCAATGGGGCGGCCCTGCCCTGGCGTGGGTCACCCTCAGGCTGCTGTCGGGTGGCCCTGCCCCGGCGTGGGTCACCCTCAGGCTGCGATGGGGCTGGCCCTGCCCCGGCGTGGGTCACCCTCAGGCTGCGATCGGGCTGGCCCTGCCCCGGCGTGGGTCACCCTCAGGCTGCGATGGGGCTGGCCCTGCCCCGGCGTGGGTCACCCTCAGGCTGCGATGGGGCTGGCCCTGCCCCGGCGTGGGTCACCCTCAGGCTGCGATGGGGCGGCCCTGCCCCGGCGTGGGTCACCCTCAGGCTGCGGTCGGGTGGTCCTGTCCTGGGTCACCCTCAAGCTGCAATGGGGCGGCCCTGCCCTGGCGAGAGTCACCCTCAGGCTGCTGTCGGGTGGCCCTGCCCCGGCGTGGGTCACCCTCAGGCTGCGATGGGGCTGGCCCTGCCCCGGCGTGGGTCACCCTCAGGCTCCGATGGGGCTGGCCCTGCCCCGGCGTGGGTCACCCTCAGGCTCCGATGGGGCTGGCCCTGCCCCGGCGTGGGTCACCCTCAGGCTCCGATGGGGCTGGCCCTGCCCCGGCGTGGGTCACCCTCAGGCTCCGATGGGGCTGGCCCTGCCCCGGCGTGGGTCACCCTCAGGCTCCGATGGGGCTGGCCCTGCCCCGGCGTGGGTCACCCTCAGGCTGCGATGGGGCTGGCCCTGCCCCGGCGTGGGTCACCCTCAGGCTGCGATGGGGCTGGCCCTGCCCCGGCGTGGGTCACCCTCAGGCTGCGATGGGGCGGCCCTGCCCCGGCGAGAGTCACCCTCAGGCTGCGATGGGGCTGGCCCTGCCCCGGCGTGGGTCACCCTCAGGCTGAGATGGGGCTGGCCCTGCCCCGGCGTGGGTCACCCTCAGGCTCCGATGGGGCTGGCCCTGCCCTGGCATGGGTCACCCTCAGGTTGCGATGGGGCTGGCCCTGCCCCGGCGTGGGTCACCCTCAGGCTGTGGTCGGGTGGCCCTGCCCCGGCGTGGGTCACCCTCAGGCTGCGATGGGGCGGCCCTGCCCTGGCGTGGGTCACCCTCAGGCTGAGATGGGGCTGGCCCTGCCCCGGCGTGGGTCACCCTCAGGCTCCGATGGGGCTGGCCCTGCCCTGGCATGGGTCACCCTCAGGTTGCGATGGGGCTGGCCCTGCCCCGGCGTGGGTCACCCTCAGGCTGTGGTCGGGTGGCCCTGCCCCGGCGTGGGTCACCCTCAGGCTGTGGTCGGGTGGCCCTGCCCCGGCGTGGGTCACCCTCAGGCTGCGATGGGGCGGCCCTGCCCCGGCGTGGGTCACCCTCAGGCTGTGGTCGGGCGGCCCTGCCCTGGCGTGAGTCACCCTCAGATGTCCTTGCCCCGGCGTGCCGCGGCCCCGGCCGCCCCCCGCAGCCTCCTCAGCCCCGGCTCCCCGCAGACACCCCGGCGTCTCCCCTCCCTGCTCGTATCCGCATTCCCGCAGGCGGCTCCGAGGCGGCTGGAGCCCCTTCCGACGACCCCGAGGCCTTTGTTGCTTCCTCACCGGGAAAGCTGCCCGGCTCAGACCCTGCGGGCCGCGACCCACCGAGGGCTGCCGCCGGGTGGGAGGGGCTGCCCGGGGCTGCCCGGCCCCAGCCGCAGTCAGCCGAGGGGCCGCCCGGCGCGACGCTGAGCCGCCATTTCAAGAGCACAAGATAGCGGCAGCAGGGCGCTGCTGCTGCAGGCCTCTGGGCTTTTATTGTGGGGTTTTTGCTGTTGATTCTGGTTCTAACGGTCACCAGAAGGGCTGGAAGGGTGAGCGATTTCCTGACAGAGCCAGTTAAGAGGTCAAACGGGCTTAGTCCAGGCAAGGTGGTGGGACTGGTCAGGACGGTATAACATGAGACCCCACAGGAGGTGACAGTTGGGGGCGGATAGAGCCAGCCAAAGCTTGTCAAAGCGGGAATGTCCCACAGCCTAAGTAATGTTTTCAAACTAGAGGCACTTCTTTGTGCGCAGGGAGTCACACCGACTTTCTGTGAGACTCTGGGAAGTGCAGCGATGCAGAGGAGAAATGACAGGTTTGTCCCTAACTGCGTAGACATTCCCGAATTATTAAACCAGTTCCTTTAAAATACAGTTATAGATGAAACCATCAAACGGTAATAGGTTAAATTGGCAGAACCAATACACGGGGAAGAAGTTGCATCTGTCCTCAGAAACCCGAGATTCTCATATTGAATTAACACTTCAGAGGGGTAACCATGGAATCGGTCAGCGTTCATCCCAGCAGCTTCTAACTAATCACACGCAAACCCCTGTTTAACATGGGTGTGACCAGGAAAGGAGGAGGTAGCACAAAAAGCAACACACAGCTATAACGCAGCGCATGGGATCCATCACCTGACCCGGACGCTGTCAAAGAAACGCTCTGTGAAAAGAATATTCTTAACAGCCCAGCTAAGAAAGGGACTTTTTTCTTTGAATATAACTTTGGAGGAATTCTTTGCGGCTAGTACAAAAGCAACTCTGCCTTCAACTGCAGAGCAGCCTGGAGGTCCTGCACACCGTATTTATAGCTTCTAACGCCATGGCTAGTACTCATCCTGCAAAGCATCTGTCTTAAAAACTCATGGAGGAGTTTGGAAGGAGCTTTGAGTTGGATTCCCAACTGGTTCACAATGTTCTACATTTCTTCTCAAATCCTAGAGGTCAGAAGTGGGTGACCCCATTAGACTTAAACAGGAAATTACCCACACTCCTCCTCCCTCACTCAAACTGAACTGAAACTCAATTCTTTTGGAGGACTGAAGATTCACATGGTCTTTTCCTCTTCATATTTCTCATGCTTCCAAAGAGCAGCACTGAAGCACAAGCCTGGAAAACAGGCTGCCTGCATTTACCCTGCAGCCTGGCGGGCCCCAAGGCAAAGGGAGGAAGGGTTGTTTTCTCCTGGGACTGCCCAGGGGACAGACCCCTTTCTCAGATGGATAAATGGCTCTAAAAGTTGCAAGGAGGCCCCGCTCTTCCCCACCCTTCAGCTGTGGGCAGATGGGGAGGTCCTGCCCTGGGGCAGGAGATGCAGAGGACTGTGATAGCATTAAAGGTCTTTCAGTAAAGAGGAGCCCCTTCTCCCTTCTGCATCCAACAGCAGGACACAGAAGACCAGCCAAGTGATGTGGCGGTGTTCCTGCTGCGTACAGTGCAGAGGATGCTCTCACCTGGGAAGGATGGGGCTGTTGGTTGCTGTTACTCCCACCACTCCAAATCCCTGGAGCTCAGATGGTTGAGAAATTCAGGTACAAAGTCAGTTCAGGAAATACAGATTAGCCTCCCCCCACGACGGCATGGACGCGTCAGTTCCTGGGCTACATTCCTGAACTCTCTATTAGTGGCTCATTAAATCGAATTTCCCACTGCATACTCGAAGCAGTGATGAGCCTGGGGTGACAGTAACATGCGACATCCAGAATTTGCGAGACAAGGAGGACAAAACTAGTGCAAATATGGAAAAGAGCAGGGAGGGGTTTCAGATGTTTGAAAAGCAACGCGGCATATGTCCCATCCTCCAGCACATGCTGTCCTGTGCTAGGTTGTTTGTCTTGCCATGAAGTTCCTATTTTGTGACTCAACACACAGCATTATGCCCTGGCTGCTGGCTGCTGATGCTAATTCAGAGCAGCACTCGGCATGCTTGGAGCACCCTTCAGCCCTGGGCATCTGACAATGCTTCGCCAGCTACATCTGCTGGCGTGAATCGCCGTGTCAGTCACTGCTGCGCTCGCAGCAGCACCCAGCCTTCCCAGCACGCTGCCTGCCCGCTGTCCAGCTACGATTCACTCAACGGGGGCTCGTTCAAATGTCATGCAGTAAAGAATGAGCATGGAGGGGAGAGCTGCAGATGAATAAGCCAGAGGGAAATTTATTCATCAACATGGTCATCTTGTTAAGAAAACAGGTTTCAAATATTGCTTCCTTGTTTCAATTTAGAAAGAAAAGTTTCACTGTAAAACTTGGAGAGCAGTTTTTGAATAAAAGAGGCAACTATCAACCTTGAAAATGCTTTTGCAATATCCCAGAAGAGATGCAGTTCATGCAGCTCCTGACCCATCTCTCTTACGTGACCACGAGGCTGGACCTCAGTCTCTCCCGGAAAGCCCCCTGGTTAGCAAGGAGTGTGCTCTCCCCGCCTGCTTGTGTTCGAAGTGAGGTGACCTGCATGAAGGGAACCAGTGACAGAGCCAGCAGCAGGGACTCTGCGAGATACCTGGAGCTCTGAGGGAGTGATGACCCCAAAAAGCCAAAATACTCTAGTTCTTTTGGCCAAACTGGTGTGTCCTTACCCTTCTAACGCCAGTCAGCAGCAGGGGGTGGAACATTTCCAAAGACCTTACAAACACGAGCTGTCCCTGCGTGGACTGTGTCTAAGGCAAACTGGTAGTTCTGCTGCAGCGAGGCTTTGGAGTCCTAGGGAGGGTTGGGCTGGAAAGCTTCCAGGAAAGAAGACCCAATCCTGCTGAGCAGAGGTCGGAGCAGATGAGTGAACGTTACCAAAAAGCTCCCGCACAGCTTGTTAGACTCACCCAGCCTCCAGCACCTTCGGCTGCCACAGCACATTTCTCTGAGATGGATTAAAACCCTCATGTCCCAGAACACGAGCATCATACCAAAGCAAAGAGGCTTTCGCCCAAAGCAGAAATGGAAAGTGTAACTGATATTTCGCCTCTCTGGGAACTTTCGTAAGTGTTTTTTTGGCTGGGTTTCATAAACACTTTTTTATCCAGGGCTCCAAAGTTAGAAGTAGCTGACGTGTTTGTGGCCGTTGTGGCTGAAGGCTGCCCCTCTGATGTTAATTGAATCCTGTGATCCCTGGCATGCCCTTGCAACACCAATAACAGAAACATCTGGCAGAGTCGGCAGAAGAGCATCAGAGCCCTGGTTCCAACAGCAATGAAAGGCGGGGGGGGGGGGGTGTTTGGGAAAAAGCCAATTACATGTAATTGGATTCAGTAAACTGAATTATCTCACTATTAAAGGGGTGCTTGTTTTTTAGATTGTGGGACATTCAAACTATCAAAAGCATTAATTGATTCGTCCCTTTTTTCAAGTGCTTTCTCAACAGTGCCTCTATTCGAGAGCTGCAACCTTTTGTTTGCGTGGGGAGTCTGAATTACACAGCCCTTGTTTATATCTTGGTAGCTCTATTCATTCTGACTTTTTTGTCATGTTGGTGTTTTAACTCAAAAATGAGCTGAGACGCCTGCAAAACATAATGGAAGGTTTATTTCTTCTTTTGTGATGCTTTCACTGTTGCTGGAGGTGTAATTTAACAAGGGGGAAAGGAAAAGCAATGTTTTGAGGCTGATTCTTAGTCATTCATGCCTCAGAAGTGGGACCTGAGTGGGTGGGTGGGAGGCCAAAAGGAACCAGAAGCTGTCGTGCAGCACATGCATCTTCTCCACAGCTCCAGGCGTGCACTAGGGCAAACTTTTCTTCCTATGTCCTCTGCAGCCTCCTTCCAATAACGGATATTCAATGCTCCCAGGGGCTCAGAGCAGTGCCCCAAGGAAGGCCTTATGCCCGTAGTCAGTCGCTAAGAGAGGGTGTTTCCATAGCCAGGGATGTCAAGGACCTGTTCTGTGCTAAAGCGGTGCGTTTGTCACTGCGCGTGACTGAGGAAGAGGGCCCTAGGTCTTGCTTTCTGCCTTACTAAGAGGATACTGAGTGCTGGAAAAGCCATGAGAATCAGTCAGATCCAATGAGTTATTTAGGCAAATTGAAAGCATTAGGTCAATTTGATGGGCAGCGTTTCAGGCCAGAATGGTACTATTGGCATTTTCTTCCTTCTGAATCAATAACTCCTAAAGGATTACAATTTAATTTTTAAAGGGTAATTCAATCAAGAATTTGAAAACAGAGGGCATTCTTAAAATGAAACTTTAATTAGATTTATTTATGTTTTAAAATTGTACTTGCAGAAAAAGAAGAGCAGTTTCCGAACTATCCTTCACCTTGGACTTAAAGGGACAATTTTTTCTTTTATCCCTAGTAGGAATCTGTCCCTTTGCTCTTGCCTACGTCAGGTCTATTCACACATTTCCATTAATGCCCTGAGGAGATGTCTTCCGAAAAGCCCAAAGGCTTCTCTTAGTTTTCCATTGGTGACTGCCACCCGAATCAGCTGATTTCTCTGCATCTGAGAGTCTGCCCACAGAAGTGGGACTGGCTGGCAGAGAAAAGCCCATTTGTTATATGTTCTTTGTTATATCTCAAAGTTAAGAGCCAATATTGAAATAAAAGCAATTTTGGGAGGGACCTGGGGTGGGGGATTAGCAGTACCTTTTGTTCACTGCATTTTGTCAAATGAGACGATTTGGATTTTTGGATAGAGCTTCAATCAGAGACAGCTGAGCACCAAACTCTTCTAGTCCTAGAGAAATCCTAGACCTGATTCTTCAGCCCAGTCTTCAAAAAGATTTTAGACTTCTTTGGGACAATGCAGTAGTTTGAAAAACACGAATGGTTCAACATTCAAGAAAGAGTGACAGCCCCTGGGGGAGAGACAGGAAAGTAGGTGCATGAGGAGGTGAGAGGACACTTCAGGATGAGACAGTGAAGAGAGGGAGAGACACATAAAGAGACAGGAGGAGAAATGGGGGAGAGATATTGTTGGAGATCCAGCTGGAGATGCCCTTTCGGCAGGAGGCACTCCATGTGAGGGGAGGCACCTCTGAGGGGAGGAGGACCCGTGTCAGAGCAGATACCTCCAAAGCCATCCCGGCTGTGCCTCACCTGGGGGCCAGAGGAAACTGGGCTAGGCAGCATCTGAAAGGGGACTTAAAGCACTGCACTAGCGCTCAGTTGTGGGATTTAGGTCCTGAAAGGAGCAGAGAGCTTTTACTGAGTATTTAGTCTGCATCTGTAGACATCTAACTGTGAGTCAAATGCCAGGACTGTGAAGACATCGTATCTTAGCAGTGAGCTCTTGACTTCAGCAGAACTAAATGTGTGTTAGAGCACTCGCAGGGGGTGAGAAGCAGTTGCACATTGCACCATTAGCAATGGAACAGGAGCTGCTGTCTTGACAGATGATGCAGTCAGGGCTCAGGGGATGCTGATGTCATAGGAATGCATGACATAGAGATGGCAAAGAGCACTCCTGGGAAGTGAAACTTCCTATATGAACCTGATCAGTGCTTCTCCAGGTCTTTCACTTCTACGACATTTCCATTAAGAGCTTCTTCTAGGTTTCATAACTTGCTTCTCAGTTCTTAATACTGCTGCCCTTTGAAATTAAGAACCTCTGCCCATTCAGTAACAGTAAATCTGAAATCAAATCACTGGTGATCACAACAGCTTTCCATTATGCAGAAGTCACAGTGACACTGCAGAGAGCAACGGGTGATAAACTGCTTCTGTAACACACCCTCATCTCAGTACAGCAAGATGTATTGTTTGAAAAACAATGATTCCTTCCCATTTCATTAGGAACCATTAAGCGAACCCTCCGCGAGATAATGTGTGCCTGACACTTTCTGTCATGCAGCGGTCAAGGAGACTTTAGGTGGAGTAGTGCAACAGGGTGACACACGGCACAAAGAAACAATAATGAAGATAATTATGAAGATAAAGTCCCTTTGCGAGACCATTGTACTAAATGCCTCAGAAAATCGGAACTCAAGAGATTTTCCCATAAGCGCTCTTTTCCTGGAGAAGTACTCGCACACTCCTGAACATCAAGGTTAAAAATGCTTCCTGCTTCATTATTGTAAGACAATGGTTTTCTTTTGAACTATTGTTTATGTGCCAGATGGGCCATTGATGCTCTGCTTGAAATAAAGGGAAGTGTGTGATTATAAAATACAATATAAACCCCAAACACCTCCGACTGAAATGTGATCAGCAGCAGTTTTGTTTCAGGTGACATCTAAAGCCTGAAAAACTTGCTGTAATTAACAAAGGAGGAAATAAAACAAAACAGCACTGCACATATTTTCTCAGGATTTGATGGTTCTGCCATCTGAATTAAAACTGTAGAATACCAAACAGATGGAACAGAGTTCTGCTAAACTAAGGAAAGAGATTGGTCAAGCACTAGCGAGGATTTTGCCATAGCAATAAAAGACTAAGGGAAATGTCATCATACCCACGGGGGTCAATATGTGCCTTGGAGCAAAATCCAGGAAGAGACGTACAGGCCCGGGTGGAATCTAGGCTGGGAAAAGATGTTTGCCCAGCAGCTGCAAAACCCCGTGTGCAGCAGAATGACACCAGTCCCCACACATAATTCCTGAATGTTTTCTCATTTCTCCACTGGGTTGAACACTCTTCAATAGGGGTGTCTTGATTTCCTGCACCTCCTCATGTAAAGATAACCGGAATGGCTGTTCCATATACGTATATAAGGGTGAAGAGCAGGGCTGGGGAGAGATGGGTTTCTGGTTTTTCCAGTTACCAAGAAATGAAATTTGCAGCTCTAGTTGTCTTTTTGGTTTATGTACCTGGCATGCATTACCTGCTAAAAAAAAAAGTAGTTATGTCTTTTTTGTACATTTCTGTTCCTCTCTGGTTATCAGAGTGTGTTGTCAATTCCTTCCTGCAGGCACTGTTTTGTCATAATCCTTTCAGAATAAGAAAACTAAAAAAAAACCCCAAGAACAACACGGTGTGAATTCCAATGATCTCTCCTTTTCAATTAATGGCTCAAATAAGCATTTGATTTACATTCGTAGAGACACTCGCTGCAGGCTAATTAAAAATAACGTATTGTTGGCAGATCATTTATTGTGAGAAAACAAATTGAAAAAAGATAAATTAAGTTGCTATGTAATTAACTAAAAAAAAAAAAAATCCACAGCTGAAATAGTAAATGAATAGATACATTTATCAACATCTCAACCAGGATTGAGTAACAGAGTTTAAATTTCCCTGCAAGAAATAGGTAACAAGATGTGGCCGAACTAATGTGAGTGTTCGCTGACTCCGATTTGCCTGCACACAGGGGCAAGTAAACTGCAGCACGGCCAGTTCCTGTACTGAGAGCCTGAACTTGTCACTCCTGGGTCTTCCCTGCTGGCCGGTGCCAGATGTTTGGGGGAAGGACAGAAGACACACAGCAGGAAAGTCAGTGAGCAGCCTCCCTCCTCGGCATTCACCTCCTGAATCCTAATAGTTCTGATTGCGTCTTCCTGAGGAATGGAGCCTGTAGCTGTTCCACAAGATCTTTTTAAAAGGGTTTTATGTTCCATCAGTGGCAGTTCTAGTTTCATTACGTGGATAAATGCCCAGTCATTTCGTATCATCTCATATGCATTTTCATGCTCTGCTCATCATTGCAATGTCTGTGGATAGTATTGCTTTGTATGAAGCCATGCGATTAAAAGTTGCAAACATTTTCTTTATCTGTTTGATAGCAATTCATTAAAATTATTGGAGATTTGACCTGGAAACCTCTCCAACAGAAGACTCAGTGCTCTAAATTATGAATTTGGCATAAGAGACATTGGGTGGAACAATTCCACTATCTGGCATATTAATACAGAAATTATTCATACAGGATTGCTCAGGCCTGGGAAGGAGGAGGTGCTGTGATGAGTGTCTGTGGTGCTTGAGACACAGGGCTAAACATAGCTGGAAGTTTGCATGTAATGAAAAGAGGAGTGACATCAATCCCAGGAAGCAGGTTAGGGAGGATGAGCAAAATATAGCCAGACTGGCCAGCAGCTTCTTACGGTGGGTTGATAACAAGGTCTTTGAATGGGAGTTATGCAGGTGGCTTTCCCAGCGCTGGTTCTAACCATGAGGGAGCGATGAGTGGAGAATAGGAAGGGGGAAGGCGGTTTGGGTGAGAGCATCCAAGGACTGAGCAAGTTCATGATTTTCTGGCAGGATAAGAGGATACAGGCAGTGGACTCAAAAATGACAGGCATCAATACACCCAGATAACTGGGGGTAGGAACTCGTAAAACACAAGTCTAAGGGGAAAAAATTAATCCCGAAAGCTGTCAGTTCTTTAAAGACATGTTACAGGTGCAAATATGAATTGTTCTGAAGTGAAGGAAGGATGTCAGACATCAGCCTGGCTAAAGGTGAAGCTCTTCAGTGTCCTCAAAGAAGAGAAATGCAAATGACGAATACATCAGATTGATAAGGCTGATTCCAGAACAACAAAGGGCACAACCGGAGGTACATCACACCTCTGTGAGATACGGCCACCGAGGGACGGAAGAGGTTGCCAGAAGTAGCCTGCGGTTACATGCCTGAAAAGAGGATGAGCAAAGAAAGAGTTAATCGGCCTTTCAGAGCAGGGAGAAAGCCTGTTGACAGATGTTGCCTGAAGACCAATTTCTTCTGGTTTTGTTTTTCCCCTGCAAATTTTCAGTGTAAAGATCAAACACAAGCCTGTATCTGTACTTGGTGGGGAGGACGCAGTCAATTCTACAGGCTGAGCCCGCTCAGGAACTCATTTGGAATGTTCTAAATCCCTTTCAGAAGAAATCTCTTCTTCCTCTGGCCCTCAGCAGAGGCTCAGATGAGCCTCTCTGGTTTAATCGCAACGTATGGGAGCTCCATATCCTATGGCCTTGCTGAGTGTGTGTAGTCCTATATAGTCCCTGTGGATAACATCCGAGGAAGGAAGCCATTGGCATTTAATGCACAATCTGAGTTTTCATGGCTCAGAAAGAGGACAATAATCTTTAGGAGCTGGATTTCCAGATCTGCATACAGAGGCTATATTAGCGCCGATATTTGGATAGGATAGTCTCCCACCTTGTCCGCTGAACAGAACATGAGCTTTGAATATCATATCAAACCTTTTCTGCTTCATTGAGCTTCTCTTTCATGCTCTGTTGCTTTCCTTTGGCTTTTCAAGGTATGTCCATTACCGAAACAGAATAATAACTAGTACCAGGGATCCCACTTCAATTGCACATTCACACAAAAGCCATTGCTTGGCTTTCAGCAATTGTGTGTCATTTGGAAAAAAAAAAAAAGAAAGAGAAGAGAAAAATAATTTGTTATACTTCAGCAGGCAAATGAGAGGATCCAAATGAGAGCAGCTTCGTCACAGCGTGACAGCTAACTTGGTAACTACTCACGGAGCCCATTGGGGATGGGCTCTCTCAGCAAGGTAGTGCTGTATGCTGACCTCAGTCATTCAGAGGGGAGAGCTTTATCGCGAACTCGGTGGGAATATAAATGAAGTTTGATGGAAATACTGCCAGCAGAGCCCCTCTGGGTTAGGAGATCAGCTCCAGAATAATTTGGGTGGGAATTTAAAGAGTTCCATGGGAATACAAAACTGATTTCTGCTTTCAACTGCAAATGAAAAGAAAATATAGAGCGCGCGTAAAAATGTTGCATACACAAGTGCAAGGAAGGAGAGCGTGAAAGAAGATCGAGTTCTCTGATATTCTGTCCAGCATTAAAAAATCATGCCAGTAGGTACCTTGTCAGCAAAGCATGGCTCTGTGCTGAGCCTCCCACAGCATCCATATTGCAAAGGGCAGTTCTGGTGGGTTTTTGTCCCACCCAGCACAGAATGCCCCTAAAACCTGTCATCCCCGTCACTGCCACCATATGGAATCTGCACCAGGAGAACATGGAATTCTCTCTATCTTAGTTTCAGAGTTTTCTGATGCATTTTTTCTGAAGATGAAATTTTTTTGTTGTTGAAGCTTCCTTCTGCTTTTTATCTTTGGAGGTCTTAGTTCAGCCATTCATCCAGGAGTTTGGGTTATTGTAAGGTCCTGGACAGAGAAAAGTGGTTGAATTTTGCAAAAACCACCCTAAGTCTAACTGATTTAACTAGAAATGACCTGATTGTGCTACAGTCTTACATAATTTTCTCATCAGAGCAACTCCACCATCTTCAATGGAATTGTCTCTGATTTACATCTCTACGTGAGAGGAAAATTAAGCTCCACTGTGGCTGCAAGACAGAAGCTGGAGCCTGTAGATGTGATGTGACCAAAGTGGTTTTTTGTTTGTTGGTTTGTTGATTGGTTGGTTTTCTCTATTTGTTCCTTCAGCCCCAGCCCTGTCTCTGTTCTCAGAAACTGGAAACAGTATGTTTGCAGCAGAGGGGTTTGGTTTTGTTGGAGGGGGAAAATGGATTTTACTGTTTTGAAACAGTTTTTCTGCTACAAAAGAAAAATGCTTTCAGAGTAGTGAAAGAAAAGTATAATTTTAATTTTTTTTCAGGACTAAAAATGTTTCAGGAAAATGTCTGTTTTGCTTGAAAATGCAGTTCTTGTCAAAACAGAGAGAATCAATAGAGAATTAAAAATAGAGATTCAACTGACTCCCTTTGCCCCTGAGAAATGCCGACAGACTGTGACTACCCTATGGGTTTGCTTCCATCTGCTACCACATTCTTCAACCTCTGCGCCCGGTGTCTCCTACTGGCTATACCGGTCTGAAGGGTGAGAAATACCAAAAATCAGGAACCCAAATTAGGTCTGGCCGTTGCAGCTTTAGTCACAGTCTAATGGTGCCATATGTCACTGGGAATTCCTATCATCTTTATTCCCTCTCTGTGACTCATTCATCAGATCGACTTATCCTCCTGGTTAGGCTTTTTTTTCCCCTGTGGAAAACACAGCCTGTTGTTATCCAGAGCCCTACTTTCCATTTTATTTAGGGTCAGTCTTAGCCTCTATTTATACTGGACCAAGAACACAGAGCATCTGTTTTTGCAGCTTCTTTATTCTAACCCAGCTGTGCAGTTGCCCTCCCTTGGGTACTGTTACAGCCATGAGCAAATGTTCCTATTTCCCACTGCTGATGCCTTCAGGTCCTTCCCATTCGCTTGGTGTTTAGTCTCCTAGCCCTGCCAATGTTCAGTCCATCCTGTGTCACTCAAAGCCTGTATCGATCACCCAGAGGGACCCATTTCTGAGACAGAGAAGAGCGAACCCAGCCATAGCTTCATGAGATGCTGTCCCCAGACCAACAGAGCACTGAGCAGCTCTTCTGCCCCATGCTGGTAGGAGGTGACTGGCAGGTTGCCCAAGACAAAGTAGTCTTGAAGAGAGCAATATTGTTGAGCTGGGATCAAGATCTGGATGTTAAGCGGAGGAGCCATTCCAGGGCCCAGGTGGACTCTGGGGATGTCAAAAGAAGGAAAGGTTCAACTACTGTTCCGTCTATGAAACAGGAGACTGGATCTCAGGGGTGATGTTCCCTCTGCCTGGACAACTGGACAACTTCAGTTCTGTCAAGCTCTTCTGCGGGTTACACAGCTGCATGGTCATAACCCCATTGCTGAATGCACCAGTGGTGCTAACAGCAAGCTGCAGCCCTCATAGACCCACCCAATAAATTCACAATATAGTATGACACAGCAGAGACTGCTGATGTCTCTCATGACAGAGAAGACTTAAGTGTAATAAAGAGAAAACATTATTAAGGTGGCTAAATACATGTAGACACTGCATGTGTTATCTAGGTCCTGTGCTACTGCCACTGCGAACACGTCTATGTCATGAAGAACAGAAATGAACACCGTGCCCTTAAATTTGCCTGTTCTGCTGCTCGTAGCTTGCCTATGCCATGACTAACTCACAGGGGTGAGCGGGGTTGGAGCTACACTCAGGTATCGCACTTGCAGGGGCCCTGCCTCAGTGATTTCACAGCATGGACTTCAGGCATTACAATGCGATTAACAGTGAAACAGCGAGCGGAGGCATACTTAGAGTGACCCAACACTGAGAGAGAGATCTGCTGGCCTTGGGAATGGTGATATTTACTCCCTGCATCTGGAAAACTGTTCTCATGAACTTTTTTGGGGTAGAAAATAAACAGTGGCTATGAGCAAAGCATACGGTGTACAGTCAAGATAGCATTTCATTAGCATGATGATCAGATTTGGTCTGAAATCCTGATGAAAACAGATCTTGATAACAACTAGAAATGAAATCCCTGAAGCAGTTTTGAAATGCAAGTATTTGAGAAGACCAAGTAGCTCCAGGCAGCAGAGGCACAGCTACGATGAATTTAATAAGCAGTGGGAACTTTGTTTATGTCAGATACAGAGAACAGCCCAAAGCCAGCTTGCTGGAGCATATTGTGGTAGTACATATTTTATTATTGAGTGCTATATCAGAAAGAATTTTCTTCAGATCCTCCCTTTGCTCCTCATTTTGAGTTTCTCTCTCGTCTGTTCAGCTCTCCTTGATGCTTGATACATTTTTCATCCTCTGTCTTCACTGGAATTCACCTTTCTACATCTTTTCCAAAAAACCCATCCCACAGCAAACCGCTGGGTTCAGTGGGACTCTGAGAGTGCATGTGCCTTGAACTAAATTATCTGTGAGAGACCAAGTTCATCCATCCTGAAGCCCCATGAAAGTTTCAGAGACTGGTTACATGAGTAAGAAGAAGGTAACAGTAAAGAAGGCACGTGATGTTCAAGTGTTTGGATCAGTTTCGGAAGAACTCAACTAAGGTTCAGCCATTTCTCCTCAAGATTGCCAAGAAGGAAGATAAAACTATTTGGCTTTTAGGACTGGTATCTCATTAGAGTCAATTACAAGTCATTGAACTTGGCTGAGACTTAATTAGGAATCTCATAGAAAGTGAGACTATTTCTCTTAGTTTCAGACACTACATTTAGGGAGCACAAGCAGCACAATAAGCACATTCCCCAAACATGGTGCTTTCAGCCCTGCCTGCTGGTCTAAGCATATTTTAACCTGAATTTGGAAAAGAATTCTCACACTAATGGCCAGTTTGGTCAGTATGTAGCACCAAGAACTGACCTCTCCGGACAACTCTGTTTTCCATCTACCATGGCCATAGACTTTGAGCTGTTATAAATGTCTCCACAATCCAGCACAAAAAAAGTCTTCATGATGAAGCAACCAAAGGCTATATCAAGTGACTCCAGAATCTGTGGGAAATGCTCTGTAAAGGCTTTGCATGCCGGTAAAATTTTCTGTGGCTGGATATCTGCAGTAAAGTTTAATTCTAGGACGAATCCTTGCAATTATGTACCAGAGAGCTACTCTTCCTAGAAACTAGTGTTCATGTCAAGAAATCTATTCTCTACTTTACAACATGAAGTGACATTTGGCCCACTAATACATAGAGAGCGAAAGCTGACTATGATCATTCCTTTACCAACACTGAATCCAGCATGACAATCCCCTCTCTTGACCAGCTGGCCACGCTGCGATTGATGCACCCCAGGCTTGGCTCCCTTGGCTGCCAGGGCCCCAACAGCTCCTCTGGAGCCCACTGCCCACCAGCACCCCAGATCCCTTCCCGCAGGGCTGCTCTCCAGCCACTCCTCTCCAAATGCAACTTTTTGCCCGGCGTTACTCCCTCCCAGCTGCAGAATCCAGCACTTGGATTTGTCCCGTTTCATGCAGCTCATGGTTGCCCATTGTCCAATCTATCCAGATCCCTCTGCAAGGCCTCTCATCCCTCAAGACAGTCAACAGCATCCCCCAGTTGGGGATCATCAGCAAACTTGCCAATGGTCAAGTGAGGTGGAGCCCCATGCACTACATCCCTTGGAGCCCTGACATCTAACCAGGCCTTCACCCACCGCACTGGGCACCTGCTCGTCTCACAGTTGGACAGCGTGTCCAGAGGATGCTGTGAGGGACTCCATCAAGAGCCCTAGAAACCCCAGAAAAACTACATCCACTACCTTCTCTTCACCCACCAGGTGAGGGACCTTATCACAGAAGGACATCAAACTGGTTAAACAGCACTTTCCCTTGGTGGACCCATCTTGCTGTGCCTCAATATTGCATTATTTTAACAACGCCTTTCAACAGAACCCCGAACTTCCACTTCCCATTGCCAGGACACGGGCGCCACACTGTGATGTCACTGTGATGCAGCACAGGCACTACAGTGATGCAGCACAAGAACCACGGTAACGCTGGACAACAATCCAGGCAGTTGGGTCACAGCCTTTCATTCTGCTGACCGGCAGGACCAAGGCTGGCTGCTCAGAGCAAGGTCCACAGCTGGAAGTTGCAGCTGAGCTGGGAAATCAGGACATCAAATGAAGCCGCCTTCACCAGAGACATCCCAGGCCTCCAACCCAGAGCAGCCAGATTGGCAGGAGCCTTCAACTTCTGCTGACCATCCAGGAGGAGACATGGAAGCATCTGGGGATGCTGCCACCGAGCCTCTGGCAGACGAAAACACCCTGCAAGGTTTGCCAGATGAACCTGGGGTGCCCAGCATGCAGTTTTCTTCCTCGGAGATCTGCGACAAAACCAACCCAGCTTCAGACCACTCCTTCGTCAAGAAGCTCTGGAAGATCGCCAGCAGCCCTTGCTTCCAGTCAGTCTGGTGGGGCAATGATGGGAACTGCATTGTCATCGCAGAAAACCTCTTCACAAAGGAAGTGCTGGGGAGGATGGGACCCCAGAAGATCTTCGAAGCCAGCTCCATGAGAGGCTTCGTTCACCAGCTGAGCCTCCATGGCTTGTGGGAAATGGAAGAGGATTTCCCCATCTTCTCCTCCGTTGAGGAGCTGCAAGCGGTAGCAGCAGCAGGGTCTGCTCTGGGCAAGGTACGTTGGTTCCTCTCCAGAAGAAAGAGCCCTTGCGACATTTGGTCCATTCCGTGCTGAGGTGCCTGAAAACCCATGCTGGTTGGGTTTGTCCATCGGTTTTTAGGCTTTTGAAAACCCAACACTCCTCTGCTCCCCCTTGCCGAAAACACAAGGGTCGTGATTACTGAACAAAACCCCCTCCTCACGTGGTGTTCAGCCAAAACTTGAGGTTTAGAATGCCCCAGAGTCCCCTTTTTGATGCCCACGTTTGTCTTTGCTGAAGCAAATGCTCAGTTACTGGATCTCTGTCTTTCTCCCTCTTGCAGTGATGGCAACTCACTCCTCTCCTTTGCATTTTGCAGCTGCACTTCTACTACAGCCCGTACTTCAGGAGAGATCACCCCAGCCTCCTGGAGATGTTTACACAAAGTGCTGGGGAAGGAACAAGAGCCCCAGCTGCATCTCAACTGGGGCCCAAGGTGAAGCAAAACCACCCCAGAAGAAGATGGGCTGATGCTGAGTGGGCGGAAGAAGCTGCAAAGGACAAGAAGAACGACCCCCAGTCCTCTGCGACCACCAGCTCCACGTCAACGGGCAGTGCTGGCCCACACTCACCAAAACGGCGCCGCAGGCGCAGACCCGCTGGCATCCCAGAGGCGGCTCCTGCTCCACCCATGGCTCCCCCACACTGGCTCATTCCTCCAGCCATGGGACTGCCCACACTTCCCCCTGCGTAGCCAAATGCAGCTGCCCTGCAGGGCCGTGGGCCTGGACTGTCTCTGTTCTGTGCTCCACGGCTGGCGATGGCCACAGCGGCAGCAGCTTCTGCCGTCCCCGTGCCAGAGCCACGGCCCGGCCAAGCTCCAACCCATTGCCACTGCCCAGCCTGCACCCGCGCAGCAAACACCGCAGCTGCCGGCAGCAGGGCTGGACCTCAACGGGGGCTCCACTAGAAACCCTGAGAGCAGTAGATCTTAGGTAGCAAGTGACTGCCATAGAGGTAGAAACACGTTGGCATAGGAGTAAGTGACAAGACTCTGTTCATTGTTCTCAATAATAAACCTCTCTGAGTTGCCTTCTCCTGTCTCTATGGTCTCACAGTCCCTGCCTCGACACCCGGGGCTGGGGGCTGCCTTCAGGGGCACGAAGGGTTTGGCTCCAGCCCGGGAAAGCCAAAGGCCCCAGGCACTAGTGCTGCACTCAGCAACTCCCAGCAAAAGGCCAGCCTGGGGCTCATCCAGGAGCTGCACCAGCACCAAGGGCCTGTTTGGCTTTTCCTCTCCACTGCTGCCACCCCTCCAGCCTGCTCAGCCTCTGTGCCTTGCCAACACCTCACGCTTACATAAGGAAATGAGCTCAGACAAGCTTTTTTTTTGTGTCATCAGACGCAACCACCACCTGATTCAGGAGGAGGTGGTCCCTAAACACATTGATCCATGCAGCCAGCAATCTTGGGCCACTCTGAGAATAGATAAGAAGAAATCAAACATCTGATCTGTATTACCTGGTTCTGTACAGCCTGGGGTACAATATGCCATGGAACAGGCTGGTGAAGGCAAAATGGTCACAGTCATCTAGAAGACCATTGCCCTCGTTGTCTCTGCTCGCTGCAGGTGGGCTGGACGAGCTGACTTTTAAAGGTCCCTTCCAACCCAAACCATTCTGTTAGTGTATGACTCTAACAAAGCTGTGGCTGATGGAGAAAGTTGCTTTACTTCCCCAAAACAGCAGTCCCCAGCACCTGCAGGTCTGTCTGGTCTTTGCTCTTCGGCAGACGTCCAGAGAAAGCCCTGTGATCTCCCTTTCTGTTGCTGCTGCTGGAATCAGGAAGGGGCTTTTGATTATGTCCCTGCAGCGGGTCACGCTGTGATAACTGTGCCAACGCGAGTCTGGAGTCCCTCCATCACCTGCTGTGGAACGACCCTGGCATTGTGCTGCCCTGGGTTGCTAGATTGAAAGTGGAGTAATTGGGACGGAGTTGACAAAGGCTTGGAACAAGGCCATCGTTATTGTTCATTAGTAGATTTTTTAAAAAATCTACCTCTAAAGTAAACAGCAGTTCCCCAAGACCAATTTAAAATCTATTTTTACTTCCATCCCTGAGAGTCTGGAAAAGGGTTTTGAAGAAAGCTTCTTTCAAAGTCTCTGGTGACTTGACTAATTAAATCGGGGGCCTCATGTGGAAAAAAATATAAAGAGATAGATACACGTTTGTAGCCTCATTTCTTTCGTTCTGCAATGAAAAAAAAATTTATTTTAGAGCTTTTTTGTTTTGCTTTGTGCTTTATGAATTCATGAGATTCCAAGAAAGCTGCTAAAGCAAATTATTGTCAGGAAGAGCTTCCTCCGTTATGAAAAGGTGATCACTACCCTTGAAATGCCACAATTTTGGGATGCAGAACAGGAAACAATGATGACTTCTGTCAGCCATGCACTCAACCTTTCTGTTTCCAGGCATTTAGCAGCCTGCTCCTTCCCACCGTTCTGCAGCTCTGTACAAAGGACTGGCCAGGGCGGTGCTCTCTCCTGGATAATTTCCTTTCATCATTTCTACCTTTCGTCTAAAATATCTGCAATTTGAGATTACAAGTGCATCTGTTTCTCCTCTTTTAAAACGTAAGTGGGTATTTAGTAATAGCACTTTACAGTTTTCTAATGGCTCCTCTCAGAGTGACTTCAGGCACTAATGACTCTGCTCTAACAAGGCTCCTGAGAGCAGCCCTGTCATAACACTGTCCTGGGCTTTAACAGATTGCGAGACTGAAGCACCGGTGTGGGCAATTCCCATCACCTAACCAGCACCCACCGTCTGGGTGGGGAGCTCAGGGGTTGTCATTCCCCACAGAGTCCATCACTGCATAATAACAGAGACTGTTTGATGCTCTGAATGACTTTATGAAATCTCTCTCTCCACTGACTGTAAATGGAGCAAATGTCAGTGAGGGCTGTAACTTAGACAACTCGTTCCCAGCTCTCTCTCTACCCCTTTGGAAAGATGTTTGCATGAGGGACACTTAGGTAAGCAAAGACAACTTAAGGAAGAGCATGAGAGCAGTGTAGGGCTCCCTCCCTTCATGCTTTGACATGTCCAGGTCTGTGCTGGCAGATGTTTTCCTGCAGTGCTTTCCATATTCACTCATGGGCGTTTGAGCAAGGCCCTCTGTATTTCAGCCCTTCTTCCCTGGAAAGTTGAAAATGGGCATGAAAAAATTGGATCTTTTCTCCCTGGCATTTGCCACCATTTCCCAACCCAGCTGTGTCAGACGGCCCCTTTAAACAGTTTGGTCCGAAGTGGAACACGGAGCTTTGCAAGGAACCGAAGGGCAGTGGGGAGTTTTTTGTAAGCTTTGCAGGAAACAAGAGCGAGCTTTCTCATGCTTAGAGAGGAGCGATAGTAGTGGATTAATTGTAACATTAACGGGTTTTCCCCATAATGAACTCATAGTCACAAGATTTGTGGTTGGACGTCAAAAAGATGTGAACTGGAGAGAAGTTGCTACAATAGTGAGTTCTCCCATGCTTGTAAAACTCTTCTCGAGGAAGAAGAGTAAAGATGGAATCAAACAACCACCAAACAGCGACCCAGTAGTGAAACTGGGCATGTGTGAAGTTCCAGATTATGTCATTGACAGGTGGAGTTTGGGGCAGTCCACACGTACGTACTGGCCATACGTTACATGAGGGGCGGCTTTACCCTCTGCTATAAAGGTCGTGCTGTTTGGGCACAGGGGCGAGGGAGCTACACGGAAAAAGGGGACCATGCTGCCCCCCGCGGGGACGCCCGCAAAAGGTGCAGTACCTACCGACACCTCATCCCAAAAACAATCTATGCGGGGGACGCTGTGGATTTGGACGTCACTTGCTGTCCTAGGGTCGGGATGTATATGAACTGAGGGAACTTGCTTCCTCCCCCACCCCAATTCATCATGATGAATTGCACTTGGACAGACGGGAGTGCTTATCCTGCCCTCGAATGTCTGTAGAGTGCATTGTTAGTTGTAATAATTACATTATCAATAACTTTAGTTGTAATATTTTTGGAAGCTAAAATTCTAACCAGGTATATTATTTTTTGCCTTAATTGTATTAACAGTAATTTTAGTCATAACATTTTAGAAGCCTAAACTTTAATAGTTTGTAGACATATATATATAAGTCTATATTTAGTCTGTGTAAGGATAAAATAAATGCAGTTATCTTTGGGTGTGTGCTTGAGGTTGTTCTTGTGTGCGTGCCTGTGGTTTTGATCACCCCGGGATCCTACAAAACCTTACTGGAACACCAGCTGCATACTGCTGGACGTACGGAGAACCTCAGAGCTCTGTGATGGCACCCTCTGATAGGCCTCACTGCCTTGCAGTGACATCTGCCATGAAAACAAGCAGAATAGCATCCCAACAGAGCCTTGGGTGAGTTACGCTTGAGCTACTGCTTAAACTCATCCCTGTCTGCTCATGGCAGAAGCCTCAGATGAGGCTCCGCATGAGGAACAAGACACCTTCATTTGGAAAGGGAGAGTATCACCATCCTGTCCCGAGTTATAACCATCTCTGTAGGAATAGAAATTATGGTTCCTGCAAATGGTAAAATCACAGCCCCGTCAGAACATCCCTGCTGAAAGGACTATCAATGCAAGAATAACAAAGCGGGAAGTGACTTGTTGAACTTGTCAATTTGACTCACTATTTGCAAAGCTGACACAAAAAATACTGTCAGCACAAGGCTTTCATTCTCCCAGCGTGCAGAGTATTAGACACAATTAAATCCACAGAGCTGAGCGTGCCAGGCTAACTTGCACCTGAAGCACGTTCAGTCCTGTGCCAGTCTTGACTGCTGTTTTGTCTCTTAGTTTGCTTCATGGAGCACAAATATCAAAGAAGTATCTGAAATACAATCAATACCCATGAAAAAATAAAATGAACTGCAAATATTTTGTAGCTTTTTCCAGCAAAATCCCATATTTCATTGAGCAAATGGACTTTTTAAAATTCCCTTGTCCTCTCTGGTTAGAAAGGATATTAAAATTAAACAGAATCTGGTTGTGGATTTTAACTCCACCAAAACACAGACCTAGATGGTGTAGTGGCCCAAACCAAAGCTGGACAGTGTTACCCAAGCACAAGTCTAGATTTTGAGCCCATTCCAAAGCCATACAACTTGTCCACTGAGGAGGTTTCACAGACACAAAGACCGGGCCTTTTGGCCATGACATTTTTGTAGGAGGTCCTTCGTGCAGGAGTTCCTGAACAGTTGTGTGTGAACTGCTCGTGACACAGAAGCCACTACAAGAAGCCAGCACAGGGAGCTCTAGGCTGGCTAGTTACAAGAAAGTCAGTCTTCTGCTCCTGAGGCTTTTAGTCTGGCAGATGGAGGTATGATAGGTCCAAAGACAATAGAAATAGTCCGGATCATTTCAGCAGTGATACTAATTAACCACTGGAACATCTTCTACAGGTTGATGGGAGATTCTCCATCACTGAAAAATTTTTAGATGAACAATGAATGTTCCTTCAGGGCATTTCTCTGATTACCTTGTCCAGAAGGTTAGATCGGCTGATCACTGTCGCTGCTCTGGATTTATTATCTGTAAGTCTTTATAACATAGATTTGGCATGTTTATCTTGGTCTCCATTCAGCCTTACTACAAACCCGATCTCATCACCAATCTCATTATAAAATTGACTTCCAAAATGGAAACTATCAAAACACTTTGCTAAATGATTCCCAGGTATTGATTATGCAATGATACGATCAGTAAGGACGTGTAATGTACATACACTCAAAGAGATCCACTGTGAACTACACACTGATCATCACAGGAAAAAAGATGGAATCAATATTTTCCTCTCTTATGAATGGCACCTAAATACCCTCTCACTCCCCTTGGACAGAATTACCATACACACGATAGCTTCGGTTTGGCATGTGCTCGTTTACATGACCACGCGTACACGTTTAGCATGTACAAGCCCTGCATTGGTAATTGATGCCTGTCTGATTACTTGGAGAGACACGCTGGGAAGGTTATTTCTTACACCAGGTCTGCTTGTGGGGCATTTTCCCTTCCCATTGCCCCGTCTCTCTCCTGCCTTGGCTCTGCTCGAGCCTGCACTGTGAAATTTCATTCAGCAATCATCTTGTAAAATTACACAAACAAACAAGAGGAGGAGAGAAAATAAATAAGAAACAGTTTCCGGTCTTGACATAACCTGCCTCTTCAGGGCTTCAGATCAGAAGTTAAGCCTCATTCATCTAGTCAGTGTATGAACAGCATTTCTTGGGGAAGATCACAATCTCTTTTATATTTGCTGTGGAAAAATTTGGCAAAATATTCCCTTGTTCAAGTGTTTCTTCAGTTATTTGGAGAGATTCAGGGGACTCATAAAAAGTACATGCTTGCTTTTTATCTCTCTCTCTTTTCCCAGCCTCCACCTTGATTCATCTTGTTATAAACTTCAGCGATTTAACAGAGTGTGTTGTCTCCCGCTGAGCAAACGCAAAAGTGACATGAGACAAGGTCGAGCTGCCCTTTGCTCCTCCTGATACACGAGCTATTTCATGTGTCTAAAGCTCTGGCTATAACAGAACTAGAAAAATATCAGAAGATATTAAAGCTAAGAAAACAAGTCACCAGGAGACCGTAACCTTCATCAAGTGGGAAAGCAAAAAGATTCTTATTTTTGGCTTTCCTGGTTCTTGCGCACATATCTGAACCCACAAGGCTGTTTTAACGTTCCGTTTTATTTCACCCACTCGTGTTTGAAATGTTACAGTTTCAGAATTGAAAGCAATTTCTGTGAATTGATAGCCAAGAGCCGCTGGAAGGTAAGCGTGCGTGCATGCACGCACCGGCCAAGAAATCCCTTCGTTGTCCCAGCAGAGGAACAATAAATATGACCATAACTGCCAATAAAAACAAAATGCTGAGTTTTTTCTGAAGATTGATTACAGAGAAGACCTCGGTGAAGACAGTGATTATTGGTCCCTCTTGGATATTTTATGCAATTGTACAAGCATGTCAGGGCAACAGTTTGATTTTTACTTTTTGGCTCATTCAAAAGATAGCAGCAATAGATAAATAAATAGATGCACTCTGATAGTCTCTGTTTTGTCCACAGTAAATGCCGATGTGGAAAGAAAATCCCTAGTTTTTTCTTTTATTGCTGCCATTTCAACTATCTGGAAGATTTGAATGGGAAAACGTATCTAGAGAGTGATGTGCTTTACTCTGTCAAAGCCTTCAAAGGTAAATAAACAAGTTTTATTGGTTGCTCTTACATCAAGATGTAGTATTTAACAGATATATGAAACAGTGATACAGCTGCCAGATATTCGAAGGAAATATTGAGCATATCACAGCTAAGACTTACAATGTCGTAACAAATCGGTACGTTCCTAATGGGAACAAGGCTTTCTCACCTAAACTGCTCAGATCTTTCGAAGCTCATTTTCTACCATGGTCATTTCGCCCATGCTCTCCAAGGTGTTTTGCAATTCTACCCCACTGCTGTTGCGACAAGACTGTGCTCTACAAATGACCTTCACTTCCTAATGGTTGTGCTGACATGTCGGAGCAGGAAATGAGATGTAAACCTGGGGTGGAGTAAGGCCTTGGCTGAAAAGAGACGAGCAGAAGGACTCTTCAATGGACCACAGTAGCTCTTCAAGCAAAAAGGATGCAGAACAAGTACTGCATCAAAAACTAGACTTAAGCAACTAAAGTAGGACCCAGGTAGAGGAAGTGTCGATGCCTAAATGAAGATTTAAAAAGAGACAGAGCCCCTCCATATTCACCACATCTCTATGGTGGCCAGGCTGTTTTCTTAAGAGTCAGAGACAGTGACTTTTAATCTTTTCAGGAAGCAGAAAGAATCAGACCTGGGTCTCCTACATCTCTGGGCTATTATTGCTATCTATAGCCTTTAGTATAAAAGGCTCTGTGTGTGGAAGGTGGATTTGAAATAATCTCTTTCAAAAGAAGAATAAAACTCAGCTTTTCTCTTTCTTCTTCTCTTTAGGCAATGGCAGGGACATCTGCACCATGGGGAAGGTTTCGGGTCATGAGTTCTGAGTGCTTCAAGTTTTGGACCTGGCCTTGTTACACCTATCTAAATTAATCCCAGAGGACGTGCCTACAGCGATGATCTGACCTCTACTGCTGCAGCTCAGCGCCAAACCTCCTCTTCTCCCCGCACAGCTGCCATGACTGCTGTCGCCTGATCATGCCGATGGAGCAGGAAAGTCCACCCGGCCCTGTACCCCTCCTACCCCACAGGCTCCACGGTGCCCTTGCATGGAAACCAGCCATGTGTCGCCCAGGGCTCCTGCTCTTGCAGCCATGCAGCTCATCTGCGGAGATAAGCCAGTGGGGCTGGATGAGTGTCATCAGATGATCAGACTCATTAACAGCGTTATCTGAGTATAAATCCAACTCACTCAAAACCAAATTAATTCACCCATTGCTCATGTTACAAGGCCACAAGCCTGCTCTGAGAGATAGTGTCAGCCTGAGTTTTGGAAAAATGTGCAGGGAAAGAGCTTGGGCAAGGTCAGTGCTGAGGCAATTCAAAGGTCTTGCTTGTTTAGCCAGCTTGTACAGGACTCGGCACAAGTAGTGCAGCTGCAGAGCCCATCAACAGATGCTCCAAGTTTGACTCTTCCAACCCTACATGTGAATTATTTCAGTCCAAGATACACTCACACTACCTGCTAGCAACAGGGACAGAAACAGTAATGCTCACAGAGCTAGACAAAATTAAATCTGGATTCAAGCCCACTCCTCATCTTATGGAAGGCTCGTATCACGCCAGCTTTCCTTCTGTATTACAAAAAGCACATTTTCATGCAGCTGTTGTCTTCTGCCCCTTTCTTCTTGATGCCAAGAGGTAACAGCAGAGTTATATTGCTGGCCCCTGGAACAACCCGGTCTCAGCCAAAGAAGAGCACTGAAAGTACTAAAAGATATTAGAGGCCAGAGAATGTCAGACTTTTTAATAAAGAAGAGGCCCCCCAAAACATTGTAAGATCCATGCAGCATCTCAACACTATTATTTCAACACTTCAAAGCAAAGTGTGTCTGCTCTATTGAAACTCAAAGGTCATTTTTCTTGGCTTTTCCTCTCTGATCCACAGTCCTGTGCAATGTTATGCAGGTAGTGACAGAGAAGGAACCTGCACGTATGTGGTTTATGCCATCAGACTTGTTTGTCTTGTGACAAAGGAGAAGCTCCCACTTCTCCCAGCTCCAGCACTGCCCAGAGGAGCGTGCACCCACTTTTTAGGGCTTTAGTACCGAGGCAGCAGCTACCGGAGGAAAACCTCTCTCTTGCCTGGGTGCGAAGGACGGCCCTGCCTTCCCCGCTCAGCCACGCCGGGCAGGACAAGCTGCATCTCCCGCCTTCACCCCGTCGTCTTCTGCTGAAGCCGACCGCCTCTGGAAAGCCATCTCTTTGACCTCAGTCTGGCTCACCCGCAGGCAGGAGCCTTGGCTTCGGTGGGCCGTGCTGGTTGCTGGGGCAGCGCAAGGGCTCTGCAGCCCTGCCCAGCGCTTCCACGGTTGTTCTTTTCCAGCTGAAGACTCGCAGTGGTCCAGGCGCTCTGACGGTGAGCTTCACGCTGCCCCATCGTTCAGCGTGTCTCGCCCGTGCTGGGACATCCAGACGCTGCAGACAGATTTAGCGCGGCCAAGCGCATCCCATGTGAGTCGGCTGACAACAGCCACCCGCAACCGCAGCCTCCCGCCAGCAACGACACAGTGGCCCCAGCAGCTCCAGCCCCTCTGCCCACCCGCTGCGGGGAGCAGGGAGGCAGCAGCCCCCGGCACGGTGCTTTTACCCATCGTGCTGGTGGAGCCAAGCAGATTGTCCCTTACGGATGAGAGCTTTGTCCAAAAGATGGTGTGTGTCACCTCCATCCTGAGGATGGTCCTGATGGTCATCCCCTGCACCCAGATGTGGAGAAGGGACCAGGGTGCGAACCCAGAGCAGCACAACCCGATGGGTGCAGGCGTGGTCCTTCTCTAAGACCTTCTTGGCCTCGATCCAAAGCAGCTACGTGCCTTTTCCCCCACATCTCACTCAGGTGACTGCAGAACAGGACCACGGTTTGGGGGAACTCCCTGGCGGTACACGGCCGTTTCCATCAGCTGGGGCACAGTGGGGCCGGGATTTTCTGCTGGCCACCAGCAGTGGAAGGGAAGTCAGTGTGAGACACAGAATGTTGTTCTTGCATGATAAGAACCTGATAAGGTAAACAGGAGGTTGTCTTGTAGGATAAGAGAAACCAGGGAGCAATTAAGGAGGGAAGTGCTAGACAGGAGATTATAAAACCTTAAATCTGTCAGCTAGGGTTGAGATGGATGGGGTCTTTGGAAGCAGGACTGTGCTTGCTTAATAGGGTATTGAACCTTAACTTCTCCTCCCAGGGGAGGCATAAGTTTGCAGTAATGAGACATGCGATGTATGAACTGGTATGTACCGTAACACGTAGAAGGCGTGTCGGGTTAGTCTGTAAACTTTGGAGTACCCAGCCAGTGGGGAAACAGAGGAGGGATTTCGCGGCCAGGAACAGGGTATAAAACGTCATGTATTCCCCTGACCAGGTGTGCCTGCTGGTTAGACACCCGGTCTGGCGAGAACGTCATAGAATTAAGTGCTTCACTGTGGGGTCTGACCTGAGTCTCTTTCGCGAGGTTTTGCTCGTTTCTCACAACAGGATCTGGTGTTTCAAACAAGCGCTCTTTAGTAAGGAGACACGGCCGGGGATGTGTCGGGGGGACAGGCAGCTCTGCCCTGTGCCCACACGAGAAGGCCACAGCAGCGGCCCTGCAGAACGGCAGGGGCGGCTCCGGAGGCAGCGGCGGCCGACTCCCGCGGTCAGATCCCGCGTTAGTTTATCTTTGATGGACACATCAAACAGCCAATGGGGCGCTCCCTCTATGACGCCACCACATGTCATTGGCTCTGCAGTTCGGCGCTCCCCGGCGCTCCCTTAGAGGCAGCACGCGAGCAGCGGCACGCGCTTGTGCGCACGGCGCTGCCGCCGCTGCCCGGCGGTGCTGTCGCACGGTCCGCCGTCGTTGCCGTTATCGCCGTTGCTGCCGGTCGCTGGCTCGAAGCCCTTACGGCTGCTGCCCCTTAACGGCATTGTGGCTGCACACCCCGCGCCGCTCGCTGCGCCGGTTCTGGTCCGACATTAGCCCGCTGATCGCTTGTCTCCTGTGCAGAGTCCCTTCCAGTTGATGTTAGCGCTGGGTTAGGTGCCTGTCCCAACACGGGCTGCGCAGACTTTCCCCCCTCTCCTGTCTCTGTCTGAATCCTTTCTGCTTGGTCAGGGGCTGAGCACAGAGTGTGTCCGCAGTTGGCCAGCTGTGGGCAACCGGTGACAAGCTGTTAAGGTTGCGAGCAGGCTCGGGAAGCGCTATGAGTGCGTATTTATCTCTTGAAATATTGAATCCAGTGTTTTCAGAGGCCCGGGGGAAAATGATGTTTCCCTGGTGCAGCTCCTGGGTGAGCCCCAGGCTGGCCTTTTGCTGGGAGTTGCTGAGTGCAGCGCTAGTGCCTGGGGCCTTTGGCTTTCCCGGGCTGGGGCCAAACCCTTCGTGCCCCTGAAGGCAGCCCCCAGCCCCGGGTGTCGAGGCAGGGACTGTGAGACCATAGAGACAGGAGAAGGCAACTCAGAGAGGTTTATTATTGAGAACAATGAACAGAGTCTTGTCACTTACTCCTATGCCAACGTGTTTCTACCTCTGTGGCAGTCACTTGCTACCTAAGATCTACTGCTCTCAGGGTTTCTAGTGGAGCCCCCGTTGAGGTCCAGCCCTGCTGCCGGCAGCTGCGGTGTTTGCTGCGCGGGTGCAGGCTGGGCAGTGGCAATGGGTTGGAGCTTGGCCGGGCCGTGGCTCTGGCACGGGGACGGCAGAAGCTGCTGCCGCTGTGGCCATCGCCAGCCGTGGAGCACAGAACAGAGACAGTCCAGGCCCACGGCCCTGCAGGGCAGCTGCATTTGGCTACGCAGGGGGAAGTGTGGGCAGTCCCATGGCTGGAGGAATGAGCCAGTGTGGGGGAGCCATGGGTGGAGCAGGAGCCGCCTCTGGGATGCCAGCGGGTCTGCGCCTGCGGCGCCGTTTTGGTGAGTGTGGGCCAGCACTGCCCGTTGACGTGGAGCTGGTGGTCGCAGAGGACTGGGGGTCGTTCTTCTTGTCCTTTGCAGCTTCTTCCGCCCACTCAGCATCAGCCCATCTTCTTCTGGGGTGGTTTTGCTTCACCTTGGGCCCCAGTTGAGATGCAGCTGGGGCTCTTGTTCCTTCCCCAGCACTTTGTGTAAACATCTCCAGGAGGCTGGGGTGATCTCTCCTGAAGTACGGGCTGTAGTAGAAGTGCAGCTGCAAAATGCAAAGGAGAGGAGTGAGTTGCCATCACTGCAAGAGGGAGAAAGACAGAGATCCAGTAACTGAGCATTTGCTTCAGCAAAGACAAACGTGGGCATCAAAAAGGGGACTCTGGGGCATTCTAAACCTCAAGTTTTGGCTGAACACCACGTGAGGAGGGGGTTTTGTTCAGTAATCACGACCCTTGTGTTTTCGGCAAGGGGGAGCAGAGGAGTGTTGGGTTTTCAAAAGCCTAAAAACCGATGGACAAACCCAACCAGCACGGGTTTTCAGGCACCTCAGCACGGAATGGACCAAATGTCGCGAGGGCTCTTTCTTCTGGAGAGGAACCAACGTACCTTGCCCAGAGCAGACCCTGCTGCTGCTACCGCTTGCAGCTCCTCAACGGAGGAGAAGATGGGGAAATCCTCTTCCATTTCCCACAAGCCATGGAGGGTCAGCTGGTGAACGAAGCCTCTCATGGAGCTGGCTTCGAAGATCTTCTGGGGTCCCATCCTCCCCAGCACTTCCTTTGTGAAGAGGTTTTCTGCGATGACAATGCAGTTCCCATCATTGCCCCACCAGACTGACTGGAAGCAAGGGCTGCTGGCGATCTTCCAGAGCTTCTTGACGAAGGAGTGGTCTGAAGCTGGGTTGGTTTTGTCGCAGATCTCCGAGGAAGAAAACTGCATGCTGGGCACCCCAGGTTCATCTGGCAAACCTTGCAGGGTGTTTTCGTCTGCCAGAGGCCCGGTGGCAGCATCCCCAGATGCTTCCATGTCTCCTCCTGGATGGTCAGCAGAAGTTGAAGGCTCCTGCCAATCTGGCTGCTCTGGGTTGGAGACCTGGGATGTCTCTGGTGAAGGCGGCTTCATTTGATGTCCTGATTTCCCAGCTCAGCTGCAACTTCCAGCTGTGGACCTTGCTCTGAGCAGCCAGCCTTGGTCCTGCCGGTCAGCAGAATGAAAGGCTGTGACCCAACTGCCTGGATTGTTGTCCAGCGTTACCGTGGTTCTTGTGCTGCATCACTGTAGTGCCTGTGCTGCATCACAGTGACATCACAGTGTGGCGCCCGTGTCCTGGCAATGGGAAGTGGAAGTTTGGGGTTCTGTTGAAAGGCGTTGTTAAAATAATGCAATATTGAGGCACAGCAAGATGGGTCCACCAAGGGAAAGTGCTGTTTAACCAGTTTGATGTCCTTCTGTGATAAGGTCCCTCACCTGGTGGGTGAAGAGAAGGCAGTGGATGTAGTTTTTCTGGGGTTTCTAGGGCTCTTGATGGAGTCCCTCACAGCATCCTCTGGACACGCTGTCCAACTGTGAGACGAGCAGGTGCCCAGTGCGGTGGGTGAAGGCCTGGTTAGATGTCAGGGCTCCAAGGGATGTAGTGCATGGGGCTCCACCTCACTTGACCATTGGCAAGTTTGCTGATGATCCTCAACTGGGGGATGCTGTTGACTGTCTTGAGGGATGAGAGGCCTTGCAGAGGGGTCTGGATAGATTGGACAATGGGCAACCATGAGCTGCATGAAACGGGACAAATCCAAGTGCTGGATTCTGCAGCTGGGAGGGAGTAACGCCGGGCAAAAAGTTGCATTTGGAGAGGAGTGACTGGAGAGCAGCCCTGCGGGAAGGGATCTGGGGTGCTGGTGGGCAGTGGACTCCCTACCTCTTCTGCTGATCTTCAGCAGGGTTGATGTCTTGCTGACAGGTAGGCAGCCTTGTACTTAGATATTCTGGCTTCCAGAAAAGTTCAGGGAGTGTTTTTCTCCTCTGCTCCAAGTGATAAAATTCTTGCCCATCTATTGGAAAAATGTCCCCATAACATAGCAAGAGAACTGTCAAGTTATTAATAAAACCATTAGCTGTGTGCTACAGACTGCACTTACTCTTCAGGGGCCAGATACAGATCTCAGGTATAAGCTGGAACAATTTCCTGGCACTCAGAGGGCTTACGCTGGTGTACATCTATTACAAGCCAGAACTTCATCATAAAGCACGATGGCCGCATTAACTTGCTCAATTTACACCAGTCGAGGGGTCGACTCTCTGCGTTTTAGGGTTTGGCCAAGAGAGAAAGAAAAGCAATTGAGTGGGGGCTCTGTTTTTGAAACCAATTTTAACTGATAAGATTTTTCCCTTCATTTTAGTACACCGTCCTCTCTTGTGCCTGTACCTGATTGAATGAAATATTGCTGTGCTGTGTAATAGCACTGCCTTGCCCCCTGGGTCCTGTAGAATGCATATTACTGCATTTACCGCTCTACAGGTACAACCCACCTCACTGCACAGCCTGCAGAGAGGATCCGGAAAGATGGGATGATGACTGGCAGAGGAGCACTCCTGAATGCTCATCTTTTAATAGACATGGGATTTTCGAATGCAGCCCTGGGAAAGCAGTCAGTTAAGTGAGATTCGTGGTGTTGGAGCTGTTTGGCGCTGCAAGGGAGGGGACTAAAGGTGCCTGCCCTGGTGCTCCCGAAACAGGAGACTGCTGTGTGCGGTAAACCCGACTCCTCTGCGGCTGGTGGACGTGCAGGAACAGCAGAGCAGGGACATTAAGCAACACATGCTCTGGTGGTTTCTCATATGCTCCATACACAGAAGCCAAGTGGGGTGCTCAGGGACACCCCATCGTGCGCAATGCCCCTGAGACTGGCTTGGGATCGGGAAGGAAGTGGGGACTGTGAGGGGTGGTACCTGGGTGGGAGGGTAGAGCAGCTTGTGCAGTCTTCTGTGGGAAGTGGGGTGATGAAAAAGCTGAAAGCTGGGTTCTGGAAAGGTCTGAAGGTTCCTCTTCAGGCCTCTAATTATGGAGACCACTAACAATTTTCTTTCCCTCTGGGGAAAGAGGGATATAGGGCCACAACTGTGATGCTAAGGGATCGTTTCCCTCAAAGCCTTGTTCTCTATTCCTGATGTCAAATCAAAGATAAAACTTTAGCCCAGCCTGAATGAAACAACTTGTTTTCTGGTGAATTTCTGTTCAGTCTCAGGACTTTTGATCCTGAAAAAAAAGAATTGTGAGTAAATGTATTTAATTTTAATGTCAATCTTGAGATTAAAAATATAACCACAATGTGAAAAGTAATTTCAAACTGCGGAATGAAAATATTCTATTAAAATAAAAGCAGCATTAAAAAGGATATGTCAATATTTTCAGAATTTTCTTGTAAGATAAAATACTGATGATATCAACACAGTTCTGCATAATCTTCCCTCCTGGTGGGGCTGAGTATCTGGACAGGGTTTGCCTGCACGAGGTTTTGTCAGCTGTCTCTGTAGAGCGGTTATCGCATCTTCCCTGAGCCCCTTGAAAATCAGAACCGCCAACTGTGCTGCTCCGGAATGCTGCTGCTTGAAGGAGAAGGACGTTCCTGTACCTGGGCCTGACGGGTGTGTTCATCATGTCTTCACGGGCTCCCGTGGGTTGGTTTGGGGGCCGTGCTGCCATGGGAAGGACCTCCTGGTACCCGAGTGCCCCGCGCCGACTGGGCTCTCTTTTACCTTGCTTACAGTGCATCTGGGTGTCGTGGTTCTTTTCGATGGGAAACACCTTTCATCCATTAAGCAGCGCTGACTTGTGAGTCTCGTCACTTTATGAGGTGGAAAACAGTCACTGTCACCAGCAAGTGAATAATAATGGAGATGAAAAATTAGCCATGAAGAGCACGGCCTATACATTACTGTGCTAATTATAAACATTGGCACGTTCATACATCAGAATTAATTTCTAATGGAAAATGGGCGATGCTCTGTTGCATTTATCGCTGCGGTGAGGGATGTGCAAGCGGGGAAATCATCCCCTATTGCTTTTTGGAAGCAGATCAGTAAATAAACAGGTAAGTAGGAATCATCTGCCATGACGCAATCAACGCCTTTCGCTGTGGGCTGTGCCTGGAGCTAGAAACCCTGCAGAGGCGAAACTGGGCACCCCGTTTTAAGTCCCCCTTCAGCTATACTGCTTTTGTTCCAAAGCACAGATGTGTGTGCGTCTGAAAATCCTGACTGAGAGAGGTTGGCAGGTTGTAGATGGGGAAGCGAGTGTGAGTTTCAGCTCTGTTCTTTCCATTTTCTGGCCAGGTTAAAAATAATTATTTATGAGTCTGAACCAACTTTGACAAATGTTTTCAAGCAAAAGGGAGAGAGAGAGAGAGAGAAAGACAAAATAATGCATAAAAATTTTAAAAGTCAGTTCCTACACTGACAAAATGAATCCTTTGCCTTGGCATGCTGAAATGAAGGTTTACTTTGATATCGACCTAAATTTAACTTTTCAAAAGGTTTAAAGGGCTACAGAAACCTCCAACCTGAACCGATTCCTTTCAGTTTAAACCCAGTACACTCTCTGATCTACCAGTTTGTTCCCGATGCTTTTCTCATTCCGTGTGGAAGGGAAGCAACAAAACTAAAATTGTGCTGAAGATGAGCAAGGGCTTCCTCGGGGCTGATGGAGGAAGCAGATGCTCGGTTATCCTCCCCGTTCTGCCAGGTGGGATGGGATTCATTCCACCGAACCGCAGCTTTTTAAAAGTCAGGCTCTTTGTTTCAGTTACCTAAGCTATGCCAAGAGTGGATAGAGAGAAGGTGGCATTTCCACAGAGTGACTGATCCTTCTTCAGCCCGAGTGGAAGGAGGAATCACCTGTGGACGTGCTCGTTTCTCTAAGGACCACCCGGAGGGCTGCAATGCCCGGCCAAGCACAGACTGACAGCTTAGCTGGCTGTACCACGGAGAGAGCAACACACAGGATCTGCCTCTCTTCCTGGCTGACACCTTAAGTAACAATTTACTCATTAATTTCTTTCAGAGGTTTCTTCTTAGGGCAGGAATAGGAGTTGGCTAAAGGCCAGGATTTGTCTTCCATGGGAGCATTGTGCCTACATGGAGTTACCAGGCTTATGTGCTAAGGGGTGAAGGGCTGAGTGCAAGTCCCGGTTATCTCAATTAAGAGTTCACCAGGCTATAGGAACCACTTCTATCTGACAGTAAAACTCAAGGTATCATCGTGCTTTTCAGATCAGAGCCTGTGAGGTGGGTTTTTACCTCCTCTGGTGTTAATTAAAACAATTCCATTGCACATAGCTGCCAATTAATATCTGGGGGTGCATCATGTATAATAACTGGGAAAATATGACAGCTTGGATTCAGAACGGGAAACATCTAATTGTCATTGGATGTAATTCTTGCATTCCCTGAACTTGCACCCATCGTATAGACACAGCTGGAAAACGACTGCCTTTACCCTTGCTCCTGGAAACAGAAACATGAAGGCAGACGTCAAGGGAGATTCCTTAAAACCAAGAAGTTGAATCTAACCTGTCAGTTTGGTCTACTCAGAGCCAAAGGTTGGACCAGAGGTTTCCAGTGGTTCCTTTCAACCTAAATAATTAATGATTCCAAACAAAAAGAGGTTGCAGTATTTTGCTTAAATGCATTTGGAACAAAATTGAGTCCATCCATGGAGCTAGGGCCTTCATCACGAGAGCAGCTGATCACCCCGTATTCAGCAGCGCTTCTCTTTTATCCTGTGTGGTTTGTAATTCTTTGGTGCTGAAATGGGATCAAAGGGGAGTGAGAAACTCCCAGCTTCTCAGAGCTGCAGCATCTCCAGTGCTTGCAGGCCCAGGCTGGCCTGTGGGTAGAGCACGGACTGGAGATGTGTTTCATCAGGAAGCTGTTGAGACAAAAAAAAAAAGTGTTATGATGCCTCCCTGAGTCTGAGACAAGCTAGAACCTCGTTCAGCAGTTCTTAGATTTAATACTGGTTACAACTGCATGGAGAAAGGTTACGTGTCTTTGTGGGGAACTTTTGTGATTTCAAAAAAATCTAATTCATCAGGATGGGAAAAAAATGGGGGTTTAATGCTCCCTATATGAGGAAAATCAGCCCTGCCCTAGCTAGAAAACCTCAGCTGAGAGGCCCAGGCATTGCTGAATGCAGATGGACTCCTCACGGGCAGCAAGGGCCAGGCATCCACAAAGTCCCAGCAGCCCGTCACTGGGGAGCTGTGAGATGGTCATGGAAGGTGCTGGACCAGCTGAGCAGCACTTTTATATTGCAAGAAATTGGCGGGCATTATTTTGGACTAGGTCCAGTACCAACGCTCAGACTTGGTTTTAATCATGCAACATCACGGTTATTTTTCAGCACTTCATCCGAATCGCGCCTTTGATCAGACTTTGTGGTGAAGGTGAGGAGGAGTTTGGTCCTCTATGTGTGGTAGTAATTGTGGCGTATTGACAGGGCTGACCATGCTGCAGCAAGTGAAGCTGAAAAAGTCTCCCTCTGTACTGCTCTTCCAGCAAGGCCCTCGATATTGTAAATGCCTCCGTGAGAGCTATCTCGTCAATCTGATACACTGCATGTCTGATCCAGCTGCCCTATACAAAGTCTCTGATCCTTGACCTTGATTTCCTTTCATCACTGCCTGCGCTTACAAGATAGCAGCTATTTCTTTTCACCATTGGTCTGTTGTAGTCTCCATAAAAGCTTTGCTTGCTAATGCCTTCAAATGCTGAAAGGAGACTGGAGAAACACGGACGACTTGCAAATGCTCTGTGTATTCTGCAAGAGCAAGACAGTCCTTTCCACAGGCTGCAGGCGTGCGGTTCTGGAAGCATCACATCAGAGCAGGAGGTTCTCATGGTACGAGAAGTCTGAACTTCCACGCAAAAAAAAATCTCATCATTACAAGCTTGAGCAAATCCAGGAACAAGGAAAAACCCTGCATGAATATTCTGGCAAGTACCAGAAGGACAAGATTGATGCTGCCTTCACCCTCTCTGGCTTCTCATCACCCATGTAATTAACACTCACCACCCCATGACAGATGGGAAATTCAGTGCAAATTTTTAATACTAATTAGAGAGGGTGAGTAGGTGCCCCCTCCTCCCCCAAACTGACCTACTTAAAGGTATTCTCTGGTGACCTGGGTACATAGGAGCTTCTTGAGTCAGAGACAGGATAATGAGGTGTGTATAAACAAGCTTTATCGATCTGTACTGCCTGGGTGAAAGCTTCAGATCCCCTCTCCCAGCATGCAGTGGAATCACGATAAAATTCCTGAGGGATTGTCTGTGGGCAGCACCTTCTTTTCTTTGTCTAAAGCCCTGATCAGGAATCTGCCAAAATGTTTCAAATGAAAGGAAAGGGAGATGTTCCAACCCTCCCAGGAGCTGTGCATTAGGAAACAGAGCAAGAGATGCAGGACAGGCTGTCAACTTTTGTGCAAAGTCCTTGTTTTTAGTGCAGGGTGGGTAATTTCAGGAAGAAGACAGTTGACCAGGTGGAAAAGGCTCAGCAAGTGTGCGGTTGGCCCAGCTGGCAGCACGGAGCTGCTGTGCAGGTTTTGGATCCAAGCCCTGAAGCAGAGGGCTTCAGAGTGGCAGCACTGGTGGGCAGCTTTGGCCAGCTTTCGCTTGCTGTTTCTTTTTTCCAGCTGTTTGTTTTGGTTTTTTTTTTTTCCTGCAAACATTTCAGAACAATGCTAAGATCTAAACAGACTTTAAAGTGGAGAAACCCAGAGGTGAGTTGAGCTCAGACTCTCTTCAAAGTGCTCTGTAGGAAAGAACCACAAAAACCAAGGTTTGGAAGCTATAGCAAGAGAGATAAGCAAAATACCATAACATATGAGCAGTGTGAATGATCAACCACTGGAACAGCCCCCGGAAGGTTCTCCATCTTTGGCAGTTTCAAATGAAAATGGGGCAGTTGGTTGAGCATCTGACAGGTGTCCATCTTTTGGCCCCAGAAGTGCTATACAAGAGATCAGATTTATCTCAAAGCCTGTGTGCCATCACTACTCGATTTCGGTCTGTCTGGAACTTACAAGGTCTGCACGCAAGAATTTCTGAGCCATTTTGAAGAGACAAGAACACACGAATAGGGAACCGACTCAGCTCTCCAAGCCTAGTTCCTCCATATGGGTTGTTCTTGTGGGGCCCAGACCTTTTCTACGGGCTGTGTCCTAGTGCCATCACAACTGAAAATGACAAAGTGTCAAGACTAAATCAAGCTGTTATCGCCCATGCAAGACGTATTTGTAACCCCGGATTGGAATTTCTGTGTAGCCGCAGCAATCCATATGAAACACCTAACAGATGTGAACTTCTCAGGGTTCCAGCAGCCTTCCTGGGATATGTCTTGTTCTACAAATTACACAGTGTCCATCTGTGCTAACTGGATTGAAATGTCAGCCCCACGGTTGGGGTGAGCCTGGCAGAATTTGTGTTTTAATGATTTTGCAAGTGTATTAGATTAGCTCTTACCCTGTTTGGGTTTTAAATTCTAATTTCACCTTTTCTCTTGCTGCTGCAGGATGCAATATTCATGTACTGTTAAATCAAATACTCCATTAGCAGCACCAGAGATAAATATTGAATTAATGGGATAATGCAGGTTAATAGTAGATTCATAGGATAATGCTGGAGAATACTGTGTATGAATTATGCCGGCAGCTGAATCACAGGCCCTCGCTGTGCTCTGACTGCACGTACAGCAAAAATAGCCCTCAAATGCTAAGCTCTTTGAGATTTAAATATTTACTGGGAGTAGGTAGTAGGTGATGGGTGCGGGCGGGTGCTTAGATGATGCTAGGACCAGCCATAAGCGCTCTCCTGCTGCGAAGCAGCAGAACCCACTGGTTGCTGCTGCTGAAGAAATGCTCATTTCCCACCGCAGAATCCTCCGTCTCCTTCGGCCCCGTCCAGGGCGGAGGCGCTGGGTGTGAAGTTCCTCACAAGGGCATCTCGTTAAGGCTGCCTGAACCTCTCGTGCAAAACTGCCCCCAACCTCTTCAGCAAGAAAATAGCGACCCACGGCCCCCCGTCAGAAAGGGCCCGACGCCCGGCCCAGGCGCGCGACTCTCGTGTGCGGCGGGTCCCGGCCTGAGTGACGAGGGCCGGAGCAGCGGCCGCTTTGTGGACTCTTGAGCACGGCTGACGTACCCAACCGGTTAATCTGCTGCTCCCACCAGCCAGCTCGCTGGGGCTGAGCAGCCGGGCAGAGGCGGCCCGGCTCTGACGGGCTAGCTCGCTAACAGGGCGGCAGCGGGTGTGCTGCACGGGACCGTCCCCTCTGCCTGCGACAGCCCCGGGGCAGGCCGGTCCACCGCCCAGTGAGAGGGGAGGGCAAGCAGCCTGCCAGGACACGCTTTTAAACTGTCCCCGCGGCGCTCTCCTGCCATTTGTGTTTTGACAAGTCTGTCCGGTCAGGTTTATGCCCAGCTTCGTGAGTATTTCCAGTAGGAAACTCATCCTGAATTTGTTTCTGTTTCGTCTTCTCTTCCAGGGAACGCCCGTGTGCAAACGGCCCCTAATGTATGTACCTACGGAGGCAGAAGTGTTTCGCTTCATCGTCACAAATTAGAAGTTCCCTGACGTTTCCAATCAGCTGGAGAGAACAGCAGCAGAACTGTGAAAACACCTCAAAGCTGGCCGGTCTGCTCTGGCAGGGACCACGTCACCACAGCGATGGTGAGCGCCGAGGCAGCGGTGGCGCTTGGTGCAGCGGGGAGCGATGGCCCCTTGCCCCGGGAGGGCGTTAGAGAACCTGTGGCAGGAGATGGCTGAAAACCTGGGCATGCGGGCAAGGAGACCACCGTTAGGGCTAAACCCAGCTCAGTGTTGCCCCTCTGGGACGGTCTGAGGCTTGTGCTGGGGAGAGGGGTGTGTGGTTAGTGTATCAGCGTGGGGACGGTTGGCAGGGTCCTGGCTTCCGCGAGACGGAGCTGGTGGAACGCCCTTTCCTGCGACCTGCAGAGCTGCCGCTGTCAGAGTCAAGCTCACTGAGAACATCTCTGCCCGAAACACCTCTGAGAGAGACAGGCAACTGCATTAAAGCAAAGGACCAGAGGCGGGTGGGCGCAGTCCTGTGGTGAGGGCAGGAGTAGGACCGTTGGCTGCCCACAGGAGCCCACCACCCCGATGGATCCTTCCCTTGAAACCCCACCGTGTCTGGACTAGGGAGGCCACAGAAAAGGGTAGAGGGATGGAAAAGTCTCCTTTGCCCCATGGTCTCTCCACGCAGGACCCTGTCCTTAGCCTGGAGGGTGGGCCCTACTGTAGGGCCATGCCCAAAGGGCAGCGCAGTCTGGCCTAACCAAGCTCTGCAGAAGTTTGGGACCACCTCAGAGTAAAAAGGGTGCGGGAGTCGTATTGGGACCGTGGGGTAGCGTATGCTGCAGTTCTCCCTCTGCCTTCGTGCCTGAACGTCTCCTACATGGGATCTACCCGTGTCGTCTGCACCTGAGAGCACAGCTATGGCTGGGGGGTCGGAATAAAGTGAGGCAACAAGCTCAGGCCTAAACCCAACCCTTACAGTTATTTTGACATCATTTAGCCTGGTTGCCCAGCTTGGAGGTCTCCCTGGCTTCCCCTGGGCATGAGGACGCCTAGGAACGGGCATTGCAATGCTTGCCATCCTCCACAGTGCTCCCTCAGGTGCCATCCCGCCATGCTGACCTTCAGGGGCAATGTGCGCAGCCTCCCGCGCCCTTCCTCAGCGGAGGGCACCCTGGCTTTCGGTGCTGGATGTCTGAAATTCCAGCAACGTCGTTTCCCATTTTACAAATCCATCAGGCTGCAGACACCGTCAGGTACAATGTGTTCAGACATCCACTGCAAGGAAAACTAATAATACTACTGATGCTTTTTATTGGCTTCACACACCATAGCTTGTACTTCTACTCCCCAGGGCCAGATAGAAGTTTTGTGGTGAGGTTTAAGAAAAAGCCCATCATGGCACCATAGCTGGCAGAAATACCGAGAGCTTCGTTTCTTCCCCTTCCCTCTCTCTTCCTCCTCTTGTAATCTTTGATAAAGAAAAAAGTGTTCCCCAAAAAAGGTATGCTAATTAACAATTAATTCTTTTATCTTATAGTGCCGAGACTGTAAGACCTGAAAAAGATGTAGAATAAAATTAGTGGTAATTAGCTTTTTAGAGCATTAAATAAACAGTGACATGAACGACGGAGCATTAATGTTATGCATTTATTTTTAACAATATTTATCCAGGCAGTTTTTGAACAAGGCCCTCTGGCATTAGTTTTTACTAATACAGGCAAAACAGCAATGAGAAATAATTACATTTAGTCTGCATTAAGACAGCACTATGCAAATCAAAGGAATAATGAAGAGAAGCCTGTTAACGGGGTTTTTGGAGACTTTATGCTGGAATATAATATTTGGGCTTTGTATTCCTCTGAAGAATTCCGACATTACCACCCTCCATCATTTCAAGCCACAGGCATGCGGCTCTGTCTAAAATCACTGGTACGCATCGGAGCCGGCAGCCGAGGTGGGGGTTTCCGAAGCCACGGTTCGGGCTGTGCTGTTTGCTTCAGAGGGGACCCCCCTGCAGGAACCAGTGAGCAGAGAAGGACGTGCAGCTGCATCTCCCACTGCTCCCACCCCAGCCACAGCCTCCCAAAGCGGGGCATAACGCAACGTTTCTCTCTCCAATCCCTGTGGAAACACCTGAATGAGGTGCCCGGATTCCCAGAATGGTTGGTGCTGTCCCCTGGAAATGGAGCGTGCAGAAAGGCTCGACATGGTGTATTTCAGACCGACAACCCCATTTTTGTGACTGGATTTATTTATTCTTTGCCATTGCTGTTTTGGTGGTTTGGGGCACCTGTGGGAGCTGGTGTTCACCGAGTTAACACTCCCGGCGTGTGCTAACGGCCGTCCAAAGCACTTCATTAGTGAGCCCTCTGCATGCACATGTCTCCCTCCCAGGGTCAGGGACACAGATGAAATCTCCCTCGTCCACACATTCGTAACACTCGGGCAGAAAGAGACGGAGAAAATAAAAATCTGGCTTCTAATCAGCTGAAACACCCACAGATCATCCATCTTCTGTTATCACTCCAGCAAATGTAGAAGAAAATAGGAAGATATGTAAAACCTTGTTTGTGTTACACAGTTTTACTGCTAATAGGGTGAGCTAATTAAGAAAGGAGCCTCAGCAGATGAATCCTTGAAACAGTTTTTAATTAACACTCTTTCCACAGACACAATTGGAGGGAGAGAGGGGAGCGGGAGGCAGGGTCCTCCTTGGGCTCCCCAGCCCAGCACTGGCAGCAGGAGCCCAGAGCCGTGCCGGCCGCCCGGTCCACGTGCTGCCTTCAAAAACGCCGGTTTTAATTAAAAGCAAAGAGGCATCGGTGACAGTCTTCTATCAGACATTTAATGAAGAGCTGACAGGGCCCTTAATGCAATCAGTCTGTTGTCATTTCAATGAAGTGACAGCTGGATGTATATTAATATCGTCACCTCCGTGTCAGAGATCCGGCGGGGAAGGCTGAAACCTCCCGTCCCGGTTTTGCAGAGCTCAGTCACCACTCTCTGCTCTCTATCTGCTGTAAGTCACAGGGCTTGAGTCACGCCAGGGCTGGAGCCTGGGGTGACCCACACCAGGGCGGGGGCACCCCTGAGGGACTGTGGCCATGGGTAACCGACGTTTACGTGGAGGAAAACCAGTGACAAGCAAAGAGCAGCATCAACCCCACGGTCTTCAATGGGCTGGGAGGGAGATGGGGAAAGTGTGTGGTTTCAGCTGAACCCCAGGGAATGGGAGGTACTGTGTTTTCCTCAGTGTTTTTTAATTACCGTGTTTTTTTTTTTTTTCTCAATACCCATATCAGGCATCAGAAGTTGGTGTTAATTGGCAAGAAATTAAATTAAGCAAAAATTCCCCAAGTCGAGACTATGTTGCCTGCAGCACGCTGCCGTGGAGCATGTGCTGGGCTGCTGCTCCGTCCTCCACCCCACACAGCCCTCAGCCTTCCCTGGGCTGTCGGCTCACGCACACAGGGTGGGAGCTGCTTCTTGCCACTCCATTAACCCGTTTGCTCCTTTGGTTCACATGCTGTGAACGTTCTTGGGCTCCCGGGTTTCCCGTGGAGATCACATTAGAAGGTAACGGTTAGGGTTGTAATGTCTGACGGCTGTTTCTGTACATAATTGCACCTTCTAACGCTGATCACTCCTGTTAGCAGTTAACTCTTCGGTGTAACCATCACGCTGTGTGCTGTTGGTAGCGAAAAGGGTTGAGTCCAACTGCCCACCCCATCTCCAGTAACCCCGTCCACTGACCACAGCAGGAGCCGAGTCTGTCCTTCCTTCTTTCAAACACCGAAACCAAGAGTTTAAAATAAACAGAACTTTCTTGGGATGGGAAAACAGCCAAATAAGAACACAGGGTGACTGCATTTATGTGTTAACAACCCTCATTGAGACAGTTCTTCTCTCTCCTTTTCTTGGAAGGGCAATTTTATCCCCTGATGGACAGCCTGGAAGATGATGATACTCCCCTTGCAGGATGATTGCAAGGTAGACAATGACAGTTCGAACCCTTGCCTTGCTCTGCCAGTCTGTTACAACACTAATGGGACTGCCAAGAGGGCATGAGAGTGTTATTTTCTCTCCAGAGTCCATTCAGAGCCAGCCTTCCTGCGGAGACAGGCCCGAGTCCTAGTTAGGCTCTAGTGGCTGTGATGGCTGCAGTGTGGCTGCTTGTCCTTTACCTTCAGATCCACTTGTCTCGCTCCCCTCTGGATCAGTCGGTGGTGGTTACACACCTGTGAGCTGTGAGGCTCTCGGGAGATAAAAAGACCCATTCCTTCCCGCAAGGTAGAGGTCACAAAACACTCAAATCACGTTCATTTATGGGACCATTCAGGGAAACAGAGCTGTAGGTGAGGCTCAGAGAGACCGCACATCGAAATCAGATGGCGAACCAGGCAGGCAGAGAAGCCTTTGCAGTGCCCCCCTCTGGGAAAAGAGAATCACTGGGTGCCGCTTCGGTCCTTGTGAACTGAACCAACTCTGTTTTTTCAACAGCCACAGCCGGAGGAGGAGAAATTAAAATGGTGTGTGCAATCCTGGTCTTCAACTGAGCAATACGGAGCACTGTCGGATACAAGCTGCTGTGGCGGGGAGACTGAACACCACTGTGCTCCCACCCGTGGGTTCGTCAGACCGAAATGCTCATCCAGGGAGGAAAACGTTTCCTGAACCCACTTTCCTTGGTCCCTTTCTGCAATTTTTTAAAATTTCTCTTACTGCATTTTTCTGATAGACTCTTTCTTTCTTCCTGCGTATTTAAGTTTACTTCCTAACTCCCACCTGCAGCTGAGCGGCTGCACTTCTGCCAAGATCGCACATAAAACAAAATTAGGAAGGGAGAGATCAGCTAATAAGCAGTTGCTATTCATTATGGGAAATTACAGCTTTCGTGTCTTCGTAGAGTAGACGCCTGCCAGCTCCAAACCAGAGCCCCGGTATGTCTAAATACCTCGTGTAAGGGGGTGAGTAGGCTGAACCGTGCTCCAGATCATTCCTCTGTTTAGCAGAAAGGGCTGCTCCTGTCCGTGGTGTCTGGGGACAAACACGACTGGTATGGGGAGGGTGGGCAGGACATGATCTCCTCCGCTCTTTGCGTCCCCTGTGACCTGCAGTGCCTCTTGTTGGACCTCGGATGGCAGGAAGTGACCAAGAAGTGCCTTTCTCTAAACCACCGGAGTGAGCAGCAAACACCTTGAGCTCTGTCCTCACCCAGGTGAGCAGGATTTTCATTGCAGAGCTGGAAGCTGGCCATGGAATTAAAGCCAGTGGGCAGCTGCTGGACGATGCACTGCCTTTCAAAGGCTGGACGAGGCTGCTGCTAGTGACAGCTCTGGCAGCAACATTCCTGTCCCCAGGCCTTGGCTTGTGGTGGTGTCCCCTTTTACAGACACGGGGAATGCAGGCAAGAGGCACAGGAAGCAACCCGAGAACAGCAGATTAGGGGAAAATGAGTGATGAAACGCAGGCCCCAGAGTCTCACTCTGTGTCCGAGACCTAAAAGGGCTCTGCCATCCCTGCCTCCTTCATTCATTACCAGCATATTGTGGTCCTGCAGGAGGACCACAGAAGAATCGTCCATGTAAGAACCATCACCTCTTTTGGAGCCTCCCCGGCCCACTAACCGCTCTAATTCTGAAGTCACACTCTGGCAGGCCAAGAGGATGCTTTCCACAGACCTGTTCAAAGCAAAGCAGGCAGGGATCGTGACGTGGTTGTACAGCCCATGGCGTTCTCGAGGTCTGAGGTTTGTTTGGGATACCTGTGCCTCGTGCCCTGTGCCGTTGCATCTGAGAGGAGGGCAGCGTCCCGCTGCTATGGTCGGACTGGCAATATTCCACCCTCCTCCACAGTTTACATCAAGCTGCTCTGTAGGGGAGGGGTGGAAGGATGCCACCTTGTCAGAGCCCTTCTACCCTCTGTAACAAAAGGGCTTCTGAATGTCTGAGCTTCTGAATGTCTCTTGTAAGAATTGCCGAGGCAGAGATATTGTCGGCCCATTTTACAGGGGGGAAGACACCCATGGAGAGCTGGGGAAAACCACTGTTTTGGGTGCTTGGATGTCACCTCTAGCTGCTTTTCCACCCCTGCTTGGGGATTTTTGCTGAAGTGCATGTTCGGGCTTCTCAGGGTGCCGGTTTTATAGAAGATATGTGAGGGGACCCATGGTGGAGGGTGGGTTCCAGTGCTGTAGATACTCTCCAGGGAACGACAGGGCATAGAGTACAAATTAGATAACTCCAAAGTTCAGATAACCTGGATCAGCAATGGAGCAAAATCCCAAGCGCTCCAAAGCACACAGCTGAAATCTGCGGAGGGCTGAGCTCTGAGGCCATGATTCCTCCCCAGCTATAGAGCATCACCCCCACTGCAGAGTCAGCTGTGGCATGCGGGTCCCAGCACGGCGTGTGGTAATTCACAACCAGCGAGGCGTCCCGTCTGGACAGACACGCTGCAGGCCTGGCTTCCCATGTCTCCAGTTCACACACCGGAGCAGAAATAAACAGAACATTGTCAAAACCAAAGCCCCCAGTGATGTTGGGAAACATCAGTTGCCTCTTACATAATGTGAGCCAGCTCAGCATCCCCAGGATGTTGCCTGTGTGTTTTGGAGCTTGCCCAGTATTGGCAGAGCAGACGGTGTGCGGGGAGGTGTAGCTGTTGCTATGGCTCCCTAATACCTTCTGCCAGGTTACCGGAGAGAAGAGCCCGGAGCTGTCTGCAGAAACAATAGCACTTCAGCTTTGTTTACACGGACTTTCCAGTTTTTAAATAAAACTTTGCATGAGCCAGAAACTGAGCCCTCAGCCCACTCCAGAGCAGGGCGGATTTTATCACTGCAGAAACTGAACACGTACTTCCACATTCGTTTCTCTGGGTCACATTGAGCTGAAACACCCATGTTCTGGAAGGCGGGGCGGGTGCCTTGGTTGACTGGCTAGGGAGTTATTTGGTTTATGGGTTTTATTTTTTTCCCATCAAGAGACCAGAGCTGCGTCTGGGAAGAGATGGTAACGTTTCGGGTGTTCATCAGAAAGAGTCCCTGCTGCAAGGCTCAGCTAGAGAAATGGCAGAGCTCCAAGAGAAGTGCATCAGAAGTGCATCCAGAGGAGGTGACGGGCTGGCAGCAAGTGCCCTTTCGTGGAGCACAGAAGATACGGGTTCCAGTGCAGACAGTGAAGAGGTCCGAGGGAGCCCTCAGCCTTTTGACCTCAGCCATAGTTAGCCTAGAAGCAAACAGCCTGGTCTTTGATTATGGGGCAGTCAGGCCCTGTTCGCTGTTTCTGGCCAAATCAGAAGTGGTATTTGTGGGTCTAAGAAGTTTGTGCTTACAGAAAAGATGCTTTCCCTCAAAAAAATCAGGTTTGAACAAGCCCACATTTCCAAACAAGAACCTGCTTGGCAGAACCATGGCTTTGTCCGACACTATCCACTGCTTCAGAGCTTCCTGGGAGGGCAGGGGATGTGCGGATGTGAGGCGGTAGAAAAGCTGCTTGTAGTTATGACACTGCAGAGTGGCTTTTTTGGAGGAAATAGCTTAGATTTACTGCACTAAAAATCCTTTTGTATTGCGCAAGGGGCTTAAGCAGTTGCAGCACTCAGAGAGAGCCAGCTCCATCAGCAGTCTCTGGGTAACGGGTGGGTTCAGTGCAGGCCATTAGGCAGGAAGGGAACCGCAGGTGCCACTTGGGACCAGAGCTGTGGTATTTTACAGAAGGCGTGTTGGGGTCATGAAGCACCTCATCACCATAGTCAGAGGCTGCCTCCTCACATCACTGCACCCTTCCATGGGGCGAGAATCCTGGGTCCGGAGACTGGCCTCTCCAAAACCTGGCTGCCTAAAAGGTTGGCACCAGGGTAAGCTGGTCACGCAGCCTCCCTTCACTTCCACACCTCACCCACCCCAAGAGAAGGTGGCATGGGTGACCTTCTGAAAGTGTGGAGATTGCACAGCAGGGGGGCCTTCTCCAGTTTCTTGTAGGTGTTTGCAGTGAAGGTCCGGGCGGTAGAGTCAGTGCTGCCTGGGGTGCATTTTATCTCGTCTCGAAATAGATGTCTGCACGGGTTAGAAGGGTTGCTCTTCACAGTGCCTGTCTCTCTTCACTGGCTTTGGAAGGAGCCTATAGGGCCTCTTTCAGCTGTGGCAGCACACTTCACTGACTTCTACCTAAGTGAGATGAATCCTATCCTGAACTGAAGGGCTATCTTTAATTTTTTTTTAATACTTAAAGTGACTGTGCATCTTAGTGAGGAGGCAAAGATGGAAAATCCGTCAGCTGACCTCATTAATTGACCTCGGCAATGCCACTGACTCTGGAACCTTTGAGGAACTAGATAGGCTTCAGCATTTTGAGAAAAGCCAGATGAAGGTGGCCACAGAGTTAGTAATGGGCTAAGAATTACGAACTGATCCCGCAGAGTTTCACCTCCCACAGCTTGGTACGGAATGGAAATTCAGGAAAACTCTGCTTGCTGTGACAGTGATGTACAGAACTTCTCACAGCACTGTCAGAAAGACAGAGGATGCCATACCCACTTTTTGGCATCAATAATACAAGAGTTTATTAATTCTGCAGCAGCAGAAGTTAATTGGCTGGGGATAAATTATGAACGTAGCAGGAGGCATGGAGGTCTGTATTCCTCCTGCTCACAATAAATGAAATCGAGTATTATTAATACATAGCAAGATTAAAGCAATTTCCATCTGATTCATGGCTCCTGCTTTCTCTAAAGACAGGTGAGGTGGACAGAATTGTTTCTGCTATCAAGTCTCAAATATTGCAATCAAATTTGCTTTCTGTCCTAATGAAGAGGGGACCAGCAGTGTCTACTACCACCTACAGCCAGCCATAGTGGTCGAAAAAGCAGGAAAAGCACTCAGCAGTTTTGTGAAAACTCGCTATAACATTTTAACTCAGTTGATCCGGTTTTATCAAAGGATAAATAATAAATTACAATTACTCATGTTTGCTTTTTATATAATCTAAACTTAAAAAAAGGGAAAAAAGGAAAAAAGCCTTTGAAACAAGTCAAGCTGACTTAACGACTGCTGGTGAATAAAAGAGTACTGGGGCTGTTTTACGCTGTGTGTTGGCATTGAAATGCTAAATAACCTGCAGACAAGCAACACTTCCAAGATGCCCTGCTACGAGAGGTCATTAGCCCCCTTCAGAAATAAAAGGAGCAATTCAGTTTGCAAACAAGCTGGAAAAGTTGGAAAACAGAAGACCAAGGAGGTCATGGGGGAAGCCAACAAACAACTGCTGAAAGGAGTGAATCATGTGGGGAGGGACCTTCTTTAAAACGGTGCAAGATGACAGCAGAAGGAAAAGGTTGGGTTTTCAACACTGGCAAAATGACAAGCGCTTCGGGCTTCGCAGAATAATCCAGGGCTCCAGAGCTGTGGAGGGAGTGGGGGCCCACCTGCAGATGGAAGCAGGGATGAGGATGTCAGGGTCAGTGGTCCTTTTCGCCTGGGTCTGATACCAGGGCACTCCTTTTGCTCATTATTCGAGACATACTATGGACATGTTGCCACAAATTAGGTGGCCCTGGCTTACAGAGCGTGGCAATGTCTCCCTCTAGTAGCTGCCCCGGCAATGAAATTTGCCTCCAACTTGCCGTATTCGATTAAATGCATTTTCCATTTCCCCATAAATAGAGAACACTGGCTTTCGCCCGGAGGATATTTGGCTTGATTCATACCGTCTATACATCTCCTGCGTGGCTCACTGCACCGATGTCTCTGACTGCAGAGCATAATAGCCCATAGCGGTAGTCCTGGCCACCGAAGGAAAAATGTATATTGTGTGCGAGCAGCGAGCATCCAGCTCCATCTGTCCTGAGCTCACTGCTACCATTTACATGAGTGAACATGAGAGCGGGGGAAATGTGAGTCATTCCACTCGGATTCAGAAGCGTTTTACACCCTGCCTGCAAGAAGGGAAATGCCCTCAAGAGCATCAGGCAGCAGCAGGTCTACCAACCAGCCCACCAGCTGCACGAATGCATAGGTCAGGTCCTCTCTTCGTGTACTTTCTATAGTGCTTCACCCCAATTTCCTTCTGGTAGCTCTGCAATGACTGGGTGCTCAAACACTAGTCATTCCCTCCTCAATGACACCAGTTGCTCTGATGGAAGCTGTTATGTCTTCCTGCAGACCTTGTCTGTGGACTCCTCAGACCGTCATGGTCAAAGCACCATGCCCATTTTCCCCTCTCGTGCATCCATCTCGGTAGCACTCTTCTGTCATTCAGCTGTCTCACCACATTGTCCTCCAGCCCTTATCCGCAGACCCCCACTTTCCACAGGCTCGTACCCTCTATCATTCCCTGTCACAATTCTCTCCTCAACAGCCCGTGAAAAGCCAGATGTGTGACTTTGTACATCACTGCATGCAGAGTCCGCTCCCATACCTGCAGTCTCTAACTCGCCCTCTGTAGCCCCCGCCTCCCCGCTGGATTTCACAGGGTCCCTTGGTGACCTGTCACAAGCCCAGCGGTAAGCGAGCAGGCTGCAGGCTCTAGAGCAAGGAGACCCGCGTGCGGCAACGTTTCTTTGGTTTTGCACTTTTCTGTAATCTCATACCAGCAAAGAAAGTGCTTTTAGACAGGAGATCCAAGGTCCAACTACTGACACAAACAGAGGAGCCACCACAATCAAATTCAAAGACTTCCGCCCATGCTCACCACATGAGTTTGTTTTATTTTCTTCTAAAACCGGGAATCAGAGCACTCTGCTTCTCTGCAGAACTGTAAATTGAAACTAAGGGGTAGATTGAAAAGCAGCTGCTTGTACCATATAACCAGTGACCTTCCCAAAGAACTTTAATGCCTGAAACATCCTAAAATTTGTTCCGAATCAATTCAATATCACCTCAGCACAAGGCAATCTCTATATCTGAAAAAGGCTGCGAGGAGGAACAAGCTCATCTAAGCCAGACTGGCAGTGCTGCAGGTAGGATTTTGATTACGGGAGTGTAGATACCGCTTCTCCTTCATGGGACTGAGTAAAAGCTTCAAACGTATTATCCCTTACATGGGGTCACTTTTATCTTGGGGTACACAATTTTTTTTCCTCACTGGTGCAGGTTCATCACTTCTGCTGATGCTAATGGAAATCGCACGCTCTTGCTAACAACGGGGCCACACAAAGTTACGCAAATCCTTTTACCCTCCAGTCAAGTTGGAAATAGCTTTATCTGGAATAATAGAGTGCACGAACCAGAACGTGCACGTCTTGCAGCGCACTGGAGAGAATGCTCTGTGAAGAGGCCTGTGGTGGTTTAGAGTGAGTCGTTTACCCTTTGCATTGCAGGTTTGTTACCTGGAAAAGCAGGACCAAGACCCTTTCTCCTGAGCCTGTTTTCCTCTTAGCCGTTGGTACTCTTCACAACAGGAGTCAGCCCTCGCAAGCGACCCGAATCGTACCCAGTGCAGATCTGGGTCTTCTCAGTGTCTCCACCCTCCAAGAGCCAGCAGGACCTGCACTCTTTGGAGTTTTACGGCACCGACTAGCATTGTCTCAGGCCTGACACCACTATTGCGCAGTGCCCTGGACAGGAGCTCATGCTGATGCCCAGATTAAATCTCCAGTGTACGCAGCCAGCCGCAGGGGCTTCCATAGGCTGTACCAAGGGGCTGCAAGATGCCATGATGTACAGGAACTCTAAACTCGCTTCCTAGGAGGTTGTGGGCCCCCAAGGAGGAGCTCTGGAGAGAGCAGCACCAGCAGGGCAGTGCACTCTTGCTGGTTCTCCCATCCCTGGACCATGGATGCGCCTGCTGTCAGCCGTGGTGGTTCTGCTCCTGCTGCCGCTCTGCAGTGGAGCTATTCCCATTCTGATACTTGGATCATCTCACAGCTTCTTCATTTCAGAGGGTATGAATTACATCCCTGGTAGGCCAGGGAGAAGCTGGTGCTTTGCAGCTGAGCCCACTGGCTTGTCAAAGAAATCCTAAAAAAAAAAAAATCCCCCAAAAGAAGGAGAAAAAAAAAGGTTAGGAATCATGAGACGTGGCAGCCTGGGAGCAGGCAGCAGCTGGTGCTGGCCAGCACCGACACCAGTGAAAAGAGCTGACGCCTGAGGTCACTGGGGGTGTTGCAGATGGACAGTGCCCTGTGTCCCAGACGTCACTTATCCCAGTCACTGGGGAGCCAGCACCGCTCGCAGACTCAGGTGATTTCTGTAAAATGCTGTGCCAAGAGCCTGAGCTGCAATCCGGAGGCAACACCTCCACCCTGGTGCTGACGTGGGTTTGGTTTGTGCCTGTCAGCAGCGACATTGTGCTAAAACGGCCCGAGAGCCTGGGCATCCTCTCCTGCCTGTGGCTTGTGCTCAGGGCTCAGCGGGCCAGCAGTGCCTCAAAGCCTGGGCCAAAGTTGCTGATGTTGGGCTCCCAGCTCAATGCTCTCTCACTGACATTGGCTGTGACAAGAATTTGAAAATTTGAAACCGATTCTTCCTGGTCGCAGCTGGGCGGCTATCCCCTGTGAGAAATGGCTGTATTGGTTGTCTGAGTTCCTGGGAATGACTGATCCCTGATGTCAGCCACCAGTCACCAGGAGGAGCATCCCTGGAAACCCAGCTGAGACCCAGCTCCTGTAGTTTTCCCCTACAAAGACAACCTCATTTTATCCATTTGGCTGGCACTGAACTGAAGCTGGGTTTCCTCTGCCAGGGAACATTAGGAGATCTTTGATTTCTGACCTTGCCCACACCTAGATGATTTGCTCTTCCCTTGTATATCCTGACAGCTTCCTCTTTGCAGTCTACTCCTGCCCCAGGCTGCATCCTCCCCTCGGGCACCTCAGCACTTTGGTGCTGAGAGGTGATGGGTTAGGAACGGCTGACGATTAAACAGACCAGCGTGAGCGCTTCCCTTCGCTCGTCCTCACCCCAGGTACCCTGATAGCCGTCCCTCTCCTGAGCCAGGCATCCTCCGCTCGCAGCCGGGCCTGAACTCCGTGTGATGGATCACCCCTGCGGGCAGCTGAACAAAGTCCTCCGTTAGCTGCCAGAGCCCTGGCAGCGGTAGCGCTGTCAAGCTGAGTACGTGGGACCTGAGGCTACTCTGCCGATAGACTTCACAAGCAGCTCGGCAGGCCTGCCCCGGCGCTTCGGTGATGCTCTGCGGAATGGATGATGGCAGGCGGTGCAGATGGGAGGGGGAATTCGATTAATAAAAGAAGCAATTGGTACTCCCCCGCTCTCCTCTCATCACTGGCATTTGAAAGCCAGGATTTCACATTTCTTCTAAGCTCTGGCGTTGTGTGCAGATGTGAAGCTGTGTCTCTCGGGAGTGCTTCCTCCAGCAGAATTCAGATGGGAGGAAATAGGCTGGCGACACCCAGCAGACAATAATCTATTGGAAAGTATCCTCTGCAGATGTGCTTCCTCTTCGTCAGCACTTATTATTATCAATAAGATTCCTTCCCTTCTGCCCCACGCTAAAATGGGACTGATATTTTATCTTGTTTTTTTCCAGAAGGATGAAATAAATGAGTGAAAGAAAAGCAAGAAAAAGTATCTGTTCCGGGTGGGACTGACTCCCATGCAGAGAATATCAATGAGTCTTCTGGGGACACCAGTTCCACTGAAGCTGAGCCACCAGCTTTGCCAAGCAACTTCTGCAGATCCGTTATCTACAGCCCTTAGGTTTTAACTGTGACATGCCCTGTGCTGGCTTTTCACCTCCTGAATAAAAGTGTAGAGCACTTTTTTCCTTCAGAAACTTCTCCTGGGTAGGCTCAGTGCCCCCCTGAAGGTTGCGGTAGCCCCGTGGACCATTTGTTTCTGGCCAGGCTAGGCTGTGGCAGGCCCACCATCTTCCTGCTGCCTGGCCCTTTTCCCACACAGTCCTGTTTTACCACTCAGCTGTGAGTTCTCTGGACGCAGTGCCTTTCTCTGTCCCATCAGAGGGCAGCACCCAGTTCATCAGCACCTGAACTGAGTTGGGTCCTGAGTTGTTGATCCACTAATACAGGTGCTCAACCAGGTGGGACCTGGGTGTTGCTGTCAGGTCTACCCACCAGTGAGGCTGTTGAGCCTTGTGACTGCTTCTGCCTCTCACTCTTCCAGAGGAGACAAAGGGAAGCTGCAGCGGTGCGTGAAATGTTTTGGGACCCACTGCAGAGCAGTGCAGAAAGAGAGCTGCTGCCAGTGGTGATGGCGCTGTCTGAAGCTGCGGTGTGATGGACTGAAGCTGTGGAGGAATAGGGAGATAATCAGCATCTCAGAGGTCCTGCAGCACGAGGCCTTAATTGAGTAGAACTCCATGGTGCTAATCTCTGTGAACAGCTGCTCTTCAGAGTCTCTAAGACCTCCTCACCCTGCCTGAGCTGGGAGCAGGCTGATTGCCAGGAGGTGCAGAAGACAGAGCTCTGTTGTCCATGGAGAATCTTGGGCCATCACAGAGCTCCTCAGGAAACCAACACCTTTCCAACAGAAAACGAGGTAGGAAAACCTTTGGTTCGGAGTGTTTGAAGTGAGGGGGATGATTCTCTGATACTGTATGTCATTTTTTTAAGTGGGAGGAACATGAAACTTTGGTTAAAAAACCCCCAACAAACCAAACTCAAAAACCCTCTCAAATGGAATCTGTTGGGTGTGTTTTGACGCATTGAAATGATACTGTTTGCTTCTTTTCAACCTCATCTGTGAATCATGTTTTGATTTTTTTTTTTTTTTTAAGCAAAGACCATTATTCTGTGCTAATGTTCTGGCGTGTGACCTTCCTCCCCCACTGTCTTGCATTTACTGTGGTTTTGTCTGCAAAAAAGTCTATTTTTCCCAGTTCCAAAATCCCAAACAAAGCACATTACATTCATTTGAATCCAGAGTTATTTTCCAATGGTTTTTTTGGAAAGTTTTTTTCTTTTGTAGTCGAGTTCAGATATTTTCAGGGCAAAAAACAATGGTAAAAATTCATTTTTAATAGGGAGATCTTTTATCTAAATACTTCATTGAAGAAGCAGGCCCACTGTGCTTTTATTTCACTGCATCTAATTTAATGTATTAAACCTTCTGAGCACTGGCTTTCATGTAAATGACCCTTTTTCTTTATTTGATTCAGGGAGGGTTAGCAGAAGAAATCAGATTTTTTTGGGGGGGAACAACTGCAGGAAAATGTGTTTTTCTTGAGCAGAATGAAAATGAGAATTCAAATGCTCTCTCCCACCCCGGGAGTACTGGAAAAGCTTTGAAAAAAACAAAACCAAAACAAGAGCGAACCTCAGAGGGTTGTTTCTGTTTGAAAGGGTTTGGTTTGGTTTGGTTTGTTCCCCCTGAAACAACAGCAAGTCTCTGGCTGCCCAGACTACAGGGGCAGTCCTCATGCTTATGCAGTACCAGAACTGGGAGCTTTTGGGAGCTCCAGGAATCTGGGAATCGGGAATATCTAGCTCCAGCTGAGAGAGACGGGACACCCTGGGGGTGCTGGCCCCATGGCATTTCCTTTGGGTACCAAAGCTCCTTGCTGGGGAGAGCTTGGGCTTTAAACGGGCCCCAACCCCAGGAGCTGGCTCCACAGCCCAAGCCCTTTGCCAGGGTTTTTCCCTGCGGTGCAGTCAGCCAAGAGCACGTCTCCATTCAAGCTCTGGACCATGGCTTATTTCACACAGGCCACCAGACAGGAACCATGCATCTGGGACCCCGTTTCAAGTGCGGGGCATGTGCAAGACAGGACAGCTGGAGTTTCTTTTCCAGCCCGTCCTTGCCCTCTAAATCACTCCTCTCCTCATCCACCCCAGCCTCAGGCACTTCGGTGGGTGTTTCTACCCAAGACCAAGCAGATGATCCCTGGCAAGCAGAGCTCTAGTCTGAGCACCAGGTAATCCCCGTATCTGAGGCAGGTACAGCTGGGTGACCTGGAGACAAGAGTGTGCGTACATCTCGTGGGGCCAAGGAGCTCTCTCCTTAGGATCGGTATTTGCTTACTTCTCGTGCTGCTCTGGACAAAACAAAACAGCAACAGCCAAAGCCGCTTGATTTTGCAATCTCCATAGATGTCAGAGGCAGAGACGGCCGCAGAATAAAGATATCCTGTTCAGAGGAAATAAGATGTTGATTGGCAAGTTAAATCCTCCACAGCGTCGCTGCCCATGTGACTGGAATCCCAAATGAGCCAAACTGCAACATGTTTTGTGCTGTTTCCGCACTCCAAATGCATTTTTCAATCCATTTCCCTAAGCCTGCAGGACGGCTGTCTCAGTCCGCTTCCTATCTCTCCACTTGGACAGAACCACTGAACACAAGCTCTCCTTAGCGGCAGCACCTCTCATTTCCTTTCTCAGATTTCTAAGTCGTGGGAAGGGTTAGCATGTGTTAACAGAGCCATTGTCATGAGATAAAGGTCTGCTATTAGAGCATCTTTTTTTTTATCCTTCTGAGGGCTATGGGCCGTTTTCCTGTGATGTGAGAAATGGTGTCTTGCAGTTCCTGGATGTATTATGGGATCGGCCTTGTCGCACAGCCCAATCACTTCTGTGATCTCTCTTTTGAGAAAAACATCCCCCTGGGATGTTGTGAGCGGGCATGACAAAACCAGGCCACTGAAGAGGGAATAGCTGATCCCAGGCTGAAGAAACCCTGCGCCTACCGATCAGCATCCCCAAGCAGAGCACTCTGAGAGCAAATCGGGAGATCTGCCGTGGGGTCACCCTCTGCCTCTAAACAAGAGCCTGTCTCCGAGGGAAATAGAGCTACTTGTCCTCTGCACAGCCTGGAGAGACAGAGAGAATCAGCCTAAGCAGATAAACGCTGAGGTCAAAGTCTAAGGATTTATCAACTCCAGTTACTGTCTCCACTTGCCTCTCCTTAAGGATATAAAGCAGATTAAATGACCTGGAAATATTAAGTCTTAGATAATAGCCAGGTAAAACAAGGCAGAGGAGCTGGAAAGAGAGGCATGGACAGCAAGGAACAGCTTAGAGCTGCCACAGGGACTGTCTGCAGCCAGCGTTCTGCGTCACCATCCGTGTCTGGGAACCAGCCCACCACCGGCAAAAATGGTCTGATTCTCCCCAGAGTATGTGATCAGGAAAGGAGGTTGCTCCTACAGAGAGGAGAGTCTGGCCAGCAAGGAATCCAGCCCCTTTCCACGAGGTCCTGCTCATGCACTGCATTAAGGGATGCAGACGGGGAGATTGCAGCTTTCTGAGCCCTCCTGAAGTCTGGGAGGAGAGAATCTGGTTTGGGACCAAAGGCTTTAGGTCGGGACGCAGTGGTTGCAGAGGGTGCTGGCATGCCCTTAACCTTCTTGTGAGGTCTGTGTGGCCGAGCGATGACAGCCAGCTGAGCGGCATCAGGACCCAGACAGCATGGTCAAACTGCTGGCTCAGAGAGCTGTTTAGTTTGGCTTTCTCCTTCCTTGGGATGGGCTCGCTCTCATCAAATCACGGAATAGAATCACAGACTGGTTCGGTTTGAAGGGACCTTCAGAGCTCCCCCAGTCCAACCCCCTGCAGGGAGCAGGGACATCTGCAACCAGAGCAGGGTGCTCAGAGCCCCAAGGGACAACCTGACCTGGGATGGTGCCGGGGATGGGGCTTCTCCCACCTCTCGGGGCAACCTGGGCCAGGGTCTCCCCACCCTCAGCAGCCACAATCTCTGCCTTCTCTCTGGTCTGAATCTCCCTCTTTCAGTGTAACCATCACCTCTTGTCCTGTCCCAACAGCCCCTGCTGAACAGCCCCTCCCCAGCTTTCTGACAGCCCCCTTGAAGCTCTCCTTGGCTGCCGTCGATTCCTTTTTTTTTTTTTTTTTTTTTTGGTGTCCCGCACCCTGCAGAGGTGCTTATTTATTTACTCAACTTTTTTTCGGACGCAGCGGTTGAACAAGTCAAACGTTAGTGATTCCGAGCAAGTGCCGGGGCGCTCGGTGCTGTTCCCTTGAATTACCGTCGGTGCCGAGGAGAACTGCGGGGTAGGGGGCTGGGGCTGGGGGGGGCGGCAGGGTGTCATCTGTATTCCGATGGGGACATCTAGTGCCCACGGCGGCGTGTTGCAAGGGCTGAGCATCCTGGCGCTGCGGCTCGGAGCTGGGAAGCCTGGCGTGCCGCCCCTCGCCCCCTTGGAAAGCTTTTGCATCGCGGGTGCTGCTCCCCACCCCCGCTCACCTTCGCCGGAGAGCATCCTTCGGAGGGTGTCCCAGGGGCACCCTGCTGCCTCCAAAAGGACTGGGTTTTTTTTTTTCTTTTTGTCTTGCCGTGGTTCAGCGCTTCCCCAAAGCCCAGTCACCACCGCGGGTTCTCTACCGGGCTCCATCCAGCGCTGCGCGGGGCACGGGATGTGCCTGGCACAAGCGTTGGGCTCCTCTGCGTGCCCGAGGGTGTGCGTGGTGACAAGGGATGCCCCTGAGCGCCGGGAGGTCTGTGGTGTGTGAGCCTCCACTGAACGTACCAGGGTGTAGAAACAGAAGGGGTGGGGTCCCAGTGCGCCCAGTTCAATTCATGTGGCACTGGGCGCTGGCTGCTCTCAGTCCTCTCCGCTTCTGGATCCATCCTCTGGTCCAACACGCTGTCGGAAAAGCCGACCGGACTCCTGCTCCGCATCTCCCTCATCCAGAGCTGTCTGTTCGTTCCGTGCATGGCCAAGGCCATGGGTGCTCACCTGGAGCCAGGTTTCCCACGGGGCAGGTCTGCACCCGACTGCCCGGCCCCATGCATGCGGTGGGGGGACTGTCGGTCCCACCGGCTGCTCAGCTGAGGCGGCATCTCCAGCCCCTCTCTGCTGTAGCTGTTGTCCCAAACGTCCTCTGCTCAGGAAAACTTACCTAAACATAACAAGCGCAGCTTTTTTTCTCTTTTTTTCTTTTTTCCATGCTCTAAGGCAGACAGTCTCACCCAGGCTGGAATACGCGCACATTTTAAATCAAGGACCCTTTCCCTCTCACATCTGTCACACTCCCTTTGACACAGCCAGCCAAGCTATCTCCCTGTTTTCTGAGTGCCTGGTGCTCTGAGGCTTTCCAGAGTAGGCTGGGGATAGGGAGAAACTGGGGGTTCAGGTGAAAATCATCCTCTAGAGAGTGAGGGTGTAAGTCAGACCTGCCCTCAGAGCAGGCCTATCTGGAAGAAGGACCTGGCTCTGACCCTCATCACTTCATGTGGCCAGCATGGTGCAAGAACAAACATCCCAGTCCCCTCGGTACACCCTGATGAACGGGAAGACATGGGCTTGATCCTGCTTCAGCCAAACGGCCACCAGCCCTCGCACCCCAGCACAGCACGTGGGGGCTGCGACATGTCGTCTCAGACGGTCCATTTTAAGCAGAGAAGGAGTTTTCTTGGCTTAGTGCCAGTTTCATCTCACCCTTCCCTCTCCCTAATTCTGGGTTTGGGGTCAGGCCCCTGAGACGTGACGAAAACCATCTCTCCGTAGCTACCTTCTCTCTGTGAGTTGTTCAGTTATTGCTAGAAGGGAATGGCCTGTGGCTTTGAGAAGTTTCCATCGCTGTCCTGCATGCTAAGATTGCATTTCAGTTCCAAATGTGCTTCCACTTCTACTATTGTATCTCTCTTCCCACGTTCATGCCTACCTGAAATTTTCTTTTCCCCTTATACCTGCTGCTATCAAGATCTCCTACATATATATTTGAAATTAATCCTTTATTTCCCAAAGTAGCCCTTGCTATCAGCTCTAGCGGTAGCACCAGTAATTACTTTCTTCCTATTAGTTGGTGAGACGCTGTGGCTAATTTGTGGGTACACTGATAAAAACCTGAAGAGTCAAGCGATTACACTGAAGTTTTACTGCATGAAAGGTCAGGAAGTGATTTCCCCCATGCAGGTGGTTTATTAATTTTATGCCTTTGTGAAAGGTCTAGCAACAAAGTCCGTGCGACTCTGGGAGCCCTGGCACGCTCACTCGTGTTCCCTGCTGTCTGCAGAGACGCCTGTACCCATTAATTCACCAGGAGATCTGGGGCAGGACATGCCCACCCCAGCTCCCTGTTAGCAACTGGGCCCATGGAAGGGCGTGCTGTGGTGCCACAGTCCCTGTTTCTAGCTGGCTGATGGATGCGGAGAAGTTGCCCCTTTCTAACTCCTACAGGCTCTTTACCCTTGTCTCTTTCTCCAAAACCTGGACTTTTCGTCAAGAGAAGGTCCCACCGCTTTGGGACAGTGTGCTGCGCAGTGTGAGAGCAGGATGCAGGGGACAGTCTGTTGTGACCCAAGAGGCATCGTCTCCACTGCAGGCTGTGCCAAGAGCTGCTGGCTGTCAGTTGTGGATAGCTCTCTGTCATCCAGGATGGAGAATCAGCGTTCGTGAGTGTGCTCAGAGGTGGAGGAAGCAGCGCACCTCATTGCTCCGCTGTAAAGTGACCTGGGTGCCATGTCCTTCCTCTGCCTTAGGACAGCCCTGGAGAGCAAGGACTCTCCTTACCTACCACGATGCCTCTGAGTCTGTCCTTAGTGTTCACTTTCTCCATCCAGAGGAGAGGGATGCCAATCTGATCTCCAGCAAAGAACACAGCCCTACCTGAGGATGTATCTGCTCAGCGTTTATTGTTATCTCTAGCCTGATCTACACAGTCTGTAACAGTGGGAATGGGCCGCAGAGCAGTAAAACACCACAACAACTGTAAAACTCTCAAACCAGTTCCTGCCATGACTGGCGATTAAAAAACAGATAAATCCAAATGTCTAGCAGAAGTATAAAGCCAGTTACAGTTTATTGCCAGAGCTGTGATCCGCAGCGAGTTCATCACTACGGGAGTTACGCAGGGTAGCGTACTCTGGCTCCTTGAAGCCTCTTCCCAAGTTGAACGTAAAATGACAAAGAATAATTTGCACAACATAAATTTACTATCACCTTAAACTGCCTGTTCACTGAATTACCTCGGAGGACTAGGCGAGAGGCAGCTCAGTGTTTTTCGGAAGGAGCAGTAAATTCATACAGCCCGAGGCAGGTTTCACTGCCTGACGTTGCTTGAAGAAAAATCATAATAATAACGGGGCTGCTCCCTACCCATTCATTAGCAGCAATTACAGTGTTTTAGTGTTACAAATTGCTATTGAAAGATGTTACCAAGCTAGAAGCCCTCAGTTTAATTGAAAGCACTTTTTAATTTGATTACTAATGGCCCTGTGTTATAATATCAATGACCTGCGTGAGAAAATTGCTTCCCCAGAGGGATCTTGTTGGCAAAAGAGCTTTGCTGGGAGACAGAGCTTTCCTCTGCCTTTGGGAGCAGTGGGGGCTCCAGCCTCTCCGTGTCATGCTCAGCACCGAAGGCGGGGTAAGGAAAAGCGCTCGAGGATTTCTTCCATACCCGAACGACAGCGTTTTATAAATTATTTTGCCAGAAGCTCTAAAGGAACTTGGGGCATGGTGGCAACGTGGAGAGAAGGACTGGTCATGTGTAGGATGCAGCAGCAAAGAGAGGGAAAAGAGGTTCCGTGTCTGCAGAAGGACCATTTTACCTCCCGCAGCAAGGAGCCTGTCCCTGTGAGCCCGTCGCTCCGCAGTTTGGGACCTATAGGTGTTTTCTCATGGTGTGCAGCATCTTTTGTTTCCGAGATAAGCATGTAATTAGCTGACAGAAAATGCAGAGAGAGGCTCATCTAGTCGGTTTCCATCTTGCTGCCGTCGGCGATCCATTAATGAAGTCTAATTACAATGTCAAAAGCCTGTGTTCTAGCCCAGTGACTAATTGACTTTGGAGATGCAAGAGCTCTTTTGTTGTTTTAAGCCAGGAGAATCGAGAAGGGAGGAAAAATAATTGTTAATTAGTTTAGTTCTGCGTTATCTGTAACACAAAACAAAATATTAGTTACAGAAACACTTCAATGCCTGATAATATATCTTGGCCCTCCTGCCATTGCAGAGCACCGGGAAAACGTTGTTCACTGTTTACATCTGCAAACGATTTCGGGTCCACTCCTGTGCTGTGGATTTTACTCTGAAGGAGGGCTGGTGATGCCAAAAGGTGAGCCTGGACGAAGATTTTCAGTGAGCAAGGACCATAACGTAGAGAACTATGAACGTTGCTACGTGAGTGATGGGATGGATGGATGGATGGACGGACAGATAAACTCTAGGAAATACAGCGAGGGAAAGAGGGATATAACGGTATGCTCTCCACAAAAGCTGAGAACGAGGGCTGCTGTGTCTGCATGCAGGAGCGTTTCTTTGCAGCATCCAGCAGTATTGCTCTGAAACAAGGAACTTGGTGGTTTGGGAAGACACCGTGTCTTCTAGGACCTTCCTCAAGGTGGCTTGCAGAGGTTTGAAGGAGCAATGCTCAGTATATCAGCCCTTCACATCCCAGTTTGAGTCACTAGCCATGATCCTACCTGGATCAGCCGCCCTAGAAAAGGCTGGGGGTTTTTAGCTCGCCAAAGACATTGAGTTTTGTGGAAGTTGTTGGATTAAGCTGGCAGTGGGCCAGGTAGGCTGAATGGATGCAGTGTTCTGAGGAGGTGAAGATCCAGCCCTTGCTTTACATTAATTTATCCCATTACCAGAAAAAGTCGAGCTTAATCTGCGGAATGACAATAGTACTGTCTTATCATGTAGACATTTCCATGGGTGCCATGACGAGAATTAAAATCAAATCCATCTTTTAGTTCCTGGAACCATTAAATTTTACTTTCAAGGCATTTAAAGAATAAATAGGCATATAAGAAAATTAACTACAGGAGCTCATTTCCATGATTGGCAAAATGATTATAGCTGAAAAAGAAAAAAGAAAAAATAATGCTGCCATCATCTTATCAGATGGAAGTGAATTGCCTCTGATCAGCTGTTAGGTTGGAGAGGCATAGGACAAAATGGAAAAGGAGAAAAACAGGGTAAAGAATAAGAAGTCCAGAAATACCTCAGGGAATCTGGACGTTACATGAAACCGTGTGTTCCCTGAGGACCAGATGAGTACCAGCCGGTGTGAGCAGGACAGAAACAGCATCTTTACTGGCCAAAAAGTCCTGTTGTTTTTTTTTTTTTAAACTCTGTGCCACAAGACGATTTCAACGTAGCAGGAGCCTCATCTCATTTCTGAGAGCAGTCAGTGAGGCGCCCAGCCACACCTATGGCTTCATCCCCACCTCGCTGCTGCGGTCAGCCTGACGGGCAGCCAGGGTTCCAGCCCCTGAGCTGAGGTTTGCAGGGATCCCTCTGCATTTCTCAAAGCCCAGCTGACTGCTGGGTTTTCCTCTGGCTGGGAATTGCTGTGATCTCTTTTCCTGGCTTTGTCATGGTAAAAAACCCCACTGACTCATCCCGGGGCATATGGTGCTGGAAGGATTTTTGAGCCCAGTCCATTACCCAGTGAAGCCAGTAAGGACCGAGAGTTTATATGTGTAAAATTAGACGACAGAAATCTTATCCCTAGGAAAGTTCAGGAGTTGATAGGGACTGCTAGAGTCTGGGGTGTAGAAGATTTGACTGGGGGGATGAGGTTTTGCTGTCAAGAATTGACTGTAGTTCTTGATCTAATGCTCGGAAACATGTGGACTCATTCCTGCAAATCTAAAATATACAAATGATTTTTGCTGTAGAAGAAGCTTTTTATTTTGAGAGGAGAATCTCAGTTTCTCTACGGAGCTGTTTCTTCTCTTGCATTGAAATACAAGGTTGTGACACGTGGTGGAGGCTCTCGCACCCACTAACAAGACTATGGAGACATGTTGTTGTCAGGCAACTACCTCAAAGCTCATGCAAAGAAATACGTTAAATTTGCTTTGAAAATTTTCAGCAAAACTTTTAATATTCACCCAAAACACATCTGCTATGGTGACATTTCTGAACAGGCCAGGGTATTCTGAAAAGCTTTTCACATAGTCTCAAGTATAAATATTTTGATACAAAAAATAAAAATAAACCCCTCCAAACCCAACCCCTTGTGCTCACATTCAATGTTGCGCCATCGTGCCCTGGATGCGCACGGCCTCTTCCCTCCACGCCCAGCCAGACTACGGCTGTCGGGGACAGGCAGCCGTAGATGCTTCCAGTCCTCATCGCTCTTCTGTCCTGCCAGCGCTGGGAGCCCAGGAACAGAAGAGTCTGAAAGGTGTTGAGATGAACTCTCTGGTTATGAGGGTGCTTGGAGGTGCGGGATAAGGAAGGAGCTGGTGAGCCTCTGGTCGACGCAGCAGCAAAGGCACCGCTTCCATGGGCAGCAGCTCCCCCTGGTTTAGGTGCTGATGACGTTTTGTAGTTGGCTTGAGGACGTGGAGAGCTGAGGAGCAGGGGCACATCTGGGGCTGCTGGTAACAGCACTGGCCTGCGTTATAGAGAGCCACGCTGCTGGCTCGCTGAGCGTTGCCAGGCTCACCCAGAACAGGTCTAGCTGAGCTTTTCTCCTTTCTACACTGTGCAGCAGCTGTGGATAACCCCCTCTGGCAGCAGCATCCTACCCCATCTAGTCTGTAACGCACCCTCAGAGAGCATTGCTATATTTCAGCTACTTACTGACAAATGCGTCATGCTTACAATAAGCTGATCAGCGGCTTTGACGTTTTACGCTCGGCATCTGAGTTGATTTTAAGTCACTTTGACTTTTAAATTAAATTATCTCATGCATAGAAACAAAAGATGCAGAGGAACACAGCAAGGATTCACAGAACTCGTCATCAAGTACTCATTAACACACATATATATTAAGTTTTAAATCAAACCCAAATCTTTCCAGTTTTTTTGAGATATGCGCTCTATATGATGCACCGTTAGCGTGGTGTAGCTCTCAGTCACGCAGTGCTCTGCCCGTTATACAATGGCTGCTCTACTGTTATACTTCTCCCCGTTTACACAAATGCAGGTAACTAGACTCTGTACAGAAATGCAAGCTGGCCGTAGCACTGCGGCTGAGCTGCCTCCGCGGCAAGAGAAGGAGGTCTCGTCTTGTTACGTGAGGAAGGAGGGAAATAATATCAATTTGGGGTCTTAGATGATCTTGTTCTCCAGGGCTTCGATCCTTTTTGCCACAGCTTCCAGTGAGCAAGAGTTAAGGGGAAAGAATGACAGTGGACATTGGTGATTCAGCGCTCAGGTCCTCCCCTGGCTGGTGGGACCAGTAAGGACTGGAGCTGCCTTGCTGGGAGAGACGGCGGAGGGGGGCTGTCAGCTCCTCTGCCATTTCCAGAACCGCTCAGGGTGATGCACTTTTACTGCAGGCAGAAAAGCTCATGCTTGCACCATACTCACATGCACCTCCACAGTTACGAGGAAAGGAAGAGTAAAGAACGTGAGGGTGACTGGAGTGTGTTCTGAGTGGCTGGCAGAGCACTCCTGACCTTGAGCAGCATGGGCTGCCTGAGGAGTGGAGCAGAGTGCTGCTCTTAGAGTCATAGAGCGTGTCACCATTTTCTGCCATTTTCACTAATTGCTTTCCATGATGTGCCTGGGAGTGGCAACCCACTGGGTGAGAACTACTGATTTACTCTGACCTTTGCATAACCCAAGTCACGGATTTCACTCGAGTTAAAGAGTAGAAAATATACTGTGTGGCTGCCCCAGCACAGCACAGAAATCTGTGAATACGTCAGAACGCTGCTTTTAGAATTATATTCTCTCCTTGTTCTCAGTAACGAAAAATCTCCCTGGCCCTGTGTGAGCGACCCCAAGGTTCCACTAATTCCTCTCGCCATGAGAAGTTTGAATCTTATCCACAACTTTTTTCTTTTTCTTGTTTCTCTTTCAACCACTTATTCGTGGTCTCTGGCAGGACCCAGCATGGCAGAATGCAGCCCCACAGACTCAGACCAGATGGGATCCAGCTCACCTCACTGGAGATGTTTGCAGTGAGCAGTCACACCAGAGTGAGTCTCCCAGAACCGCGTTTTAGCCAGCTGGGAGCATTTGGACCTGCCCATATGAGAGCTGTCCGTCTGAATTTATCCAGAGCACCAGCTCTGCGGTCAGAGGTGGTTTGCTGCAGAAGATGCTCTTTCCTTGCCGTGCTGGGGAGAAGTTTAGGCAGCCAGCTCAGTGTTTGCTTTGTAGACATCTGCTGTCATAAGAAGGATCCCTTCCACAGAGCTTTAACATCTGAGCGAATCAGCTGCGTGTGTGCACCAGTGGTTTTGTCTCCTCACAGGCCAGCGTTAGCTACTGCTGCTCCCAGCCCTCGCGTTCTGGCCTCCCTCACAGGACCTGCAGATTGCAGAGGTAGCAGCATCATCCCATGCATGACCCATGCTTTCACATGTCACGTTGGCATCATTTAAGCATCTTTCTAAAAACTGACCTAGGCCTCGGTGCCTACAGCTCATCGTTCTCTTGCAGTGGTTTGACATATTCTACTTTGGCTCTACTGGTTTTGGTCTACTTACTCTGCGTCAGACCAGTAGCTGCTCACTCTGGTGGGGGGACTCTTCTTGTTACACACATTCATAACCCAAGTGTCTTGTTTCCCAACTTCCTGAACACCTACCCAACCTCCTTCCCCCACGAGTAGACTTTCCCCACGGGTCTCTCCGGAAAGCACAACCCGGCCCCCTGAGTTCTGAACAAAGGATATATTTCTGCTGCAAAGAGTTTATGAGGTCTTCTACTTTTGTCTGGAACTTCACAATAGATTTACATTCACATGGATCTTCCTCTGCCGATCGGAACATCAAGAAGATGAGTTAAGTGGCACAAAAAGAAAGGATTAAATCAGAATCACTGAGCCAAGTGAAATAAAGCAATTCTTATTTTCTTATCGGAAACAGGAAGGAAATGAAAATATCATTCCTTCTAATTATCTGACTGATCACTTCTGGCTTTAACCTCAGATGGCTGGAGAATCTCCCATTTTCTTACTACATAGCCCAGCCTCTATGCACAATAAGTCTTTCCTGGATTTCCAGTTTCCTGAAAACCCACTGAGCTCTACTACTGATGCTTAAAGTTCACCTCAAGAATGTGACTCTGACCAAATACGGTGCTCAAAACAGCCTCTGTCTGCCCAATAACGTCACCAGGGTGGGCCATACTCTCATCTTGTAAATAAAAGTTGAGGAACTGTTAACCACCGGAGAGCCAAGGCTTGTCTGAGCTTTGCTTCAGTGCTCCCTTTCTTGGGCATTCATCGGTTTGATTATCTATGGCAATAATTTATGTATGTTCTTCAAGAGAAATTAGCTTAAACTGGAATAGGAGGAAAGAGGGTGCTGAGATGGCTGGGAAAAGAGAGGAGATGTTGACAAGACCCCACTGAGTCAGCTCTGCTGCCCAGCAGATCGAAGGAGTAAATAGGAGGAGGACTCTTTAAGGGAAAGGACATGACTTGCGCAAAACCACAGTGGGATTAGACCAGTCATGAGTAAACTAAAGCTGGATATTACGAGAACATTTCTAGCCATCTGTTGATAAGTACAAGCTGGCACTGGAAATCAAACAAATACAAATAATTCCTTTCCTGGTTGTTTTTGGTTTTTTTTTTAACCCCAAATGTTCAAAGATATTTGCCAAAATCAGTTTTTTGCTAACAAATACTTTTTCCAGAATTTATTTTTACTTTCTTTGAATGCTGAAGCTTAAATGTATTTGCTTTCCTGAAATATTTAAATACAATATGTTGGGGGTGTTCATACAGCTGCCATCATCTTGTCCTTGGATCGACTCCTACTTTTTAAAGTAGCCATGGCAAAGAGAGCCTTTCTTGCGAGCCCAGCTACCCGTCTCTGAAGACCCAGGACCCTGGAGGGAGCTGTCCCTCGTGGGCTTCCCCGGGGGAAAGGAAGGTCCCATCTTTAGGAACCTGGAGAACAGGGGACGTGTCGACATTACCCAGGACATCTGTAAGGATGTAAGGAGACAAATCTGATTTTCCTGAGGCAAGGGCCCGAACTTCCCCGGTACTTTTTCTCGCTAAATCACCCTCAGGGTGAAAACCAGAGGAATTACCTACTGCTCACACACTGTTATTTGCATGGCTATCTCCTATCTCTTGGGTTTGGCACAAATAATGATCTTAGAAATTGCAAAAAGAGGGGAAACAGGAGATAAACTTTTGGCAATGTGTATGATTTCATCCAGTGGATGCTGTAGAGTGTCCCTGTGTGCCATGAGAGCAGTGGAGATCTCGGCATCGTGTGGGGCCATCGGGCATTCAAGAGCAGATCTACACACTCATGGGAAGTAGAGCTGGGCTTGGCAGAGCGCTCTTGGGAACTGGCTGAGCCCCATCAGAGCCATGTGCACTGTGTCTTGCTGGGAACTGGAAGGAGATGTTTGCCTAGCAGGGTGAAGGAGCCTTGAGTACCAGAACTCGGCAAGGAAGCGCCAGGTTTGTGTGGGGCCTGGCAGTGCGGCTCTCAGAAGTGCTGCAAGGTATCCGATGTCTTACAAGCAGTCCGAGTGTTTGGGATTCACTACGATCTGCCTGATCAAGCAGATGCATTGCAAAGGGCCAGTATTTCACAGGAGGGGTATGATTCCTTCAAAAAAAAAAAAAAAATCTAAAATAACTGTGGTGGTTCTTTTGTTATAAATTTTTAGACTCAGGATATTTACAGGTCAATATTCCTTGAATTTTTTGTGATTCTTTCCCTCCTCTTGTCATGCCTGTCTCCCACTCAGTCCTCTCTCAGCCTTTGCTTCACTAGGCTCTCCGAACGTGAGCAACTTAGCATTCCTGTTGCCCAAATTTAGACACCTACAAGTCATGTAGAAGATACTAGATGCTTATTTCAACTTGAAATGTGTCACCCATGTGGTGGCTGCTTGGCTGTAGAACAGCCAGTAGTCAGCAAGCTTCAACTCAGAGGTCCAGTTTTGTGACGACCTTCAAATCAAGCCGAATAAACCCACCCTTAGCTTCTCTTTTAAGAACATCTCTTCTTTCCTTCACTTCTGGCTGTTCTCAGGACCTGGTACAGCCAAATTCATAATTTCTGAAGAAGAAGGTAGAGAAGGAGAGGAAGGTGGAGAAAAAGGGAAGGAGAAGGCAGTTGTGAGAGCAGGAGATTGCTGAGCCATAGGGGTGGCTGTGATTCAGGTAACCACCCAAAGTGGTGGTGTCTCATGGTCCTTCTACGTACTCTACCAACTCAATACACTGACAACAGCAAGGATTTTTTTAACATCCATTTGAAGGGGCATTTTTTTCCTTCTGTTTCCAGCCTTCAAATGCTGTGACAAAGTCCCCCCTCTCCCCAATCCCCCACTCTCACCAATGCAGATTTTCATTTGTAGCTTCTTCCCGATCTTGCTGATGGTTCTGAAGTCAGCCGTGTAGAAGTAGTGCTCGGCTACTGGTTCTGAAGCGATTTCCCTCAGCTCATCCTCAACTGCGTTGCCAACTCCCACAGCAAACATCCTAAAGCCTGTGAGCAATGGGAGCCTGTCAGTCGGGCAGCCACGGAGCGTCGTGCTGCTATGGTACCAACACCCCGTCTGTTTGTACATCCTTGCTCACCTTCTGGACCCCTGGTTTCCGCACAGCTCGGCAGAGGTTAACAGGGAACTTAACTCCCTTACTCTCTACTATTATAGACTTCCTTCAGCCGGGTCAACCAGGGTTCCAAAATATTTTTACAGGCGAAGTCTTACGAGAGTTATCCAGACAATGACCCCATCACCACAAGAACAGTGTTTTGGAAATACAAGAAAGGGCAGATGATCATAACACCCTGACAGGATCATGCCTCCAACTAATATGGAAACGATAATACAGCAAAAGAAACTAGTGGAAGTTTTCGAAATACCTTCAGGCACCGTCAATCAGCCTGTGTAGTGGCAAAGCCCCCCATGCAATGGAGACCTGCGGGTCAGCAAAACTGTAGCTGAATCTCTTTCTAGGATTGCAACTCGTACAGTCTGTCAAGAGCAACCCATGCTGTGAGTCAAGGGCATGTCCAGGTACCGTACTCGCTGCCAAGAGACCGACTGGCCACCTCTGGCTTACTGAACTGATCTGCAGCTGTCCCGTTGGCTTCAACGGTGATACTGGTTAACTCCTGTTTCAAAAGACTTGTCTCTACTTGTCCATGTCTAGACACTGGTAAGACTTTCCCCTCCTCCCCTTTTGCCTTGTCTTTCCACCTCTGGATGTATCCCACATCTGATTTTTCCAAAGTTCAACTCAAGGAACATGTTTGGAGTCTGGTTATAACCATCTTGTTGTCTATCCCACTGAAATAACTTCTGAACAGATGTTGGAGATTTCGGTGTGGGGACAAGAGAGGGGGAAGAAACAAGGCATCAAGTTTTATCATCACACAGGAATAAATTCTTTAGCTGTAGTTTATGAGGACCTTTTTTTTTATAAGATCTGAACAGCCACGTAACATGTCAACTTCCTTTGTAAACACCAGCTTTTCACGAGCTTGTACCTGACCTTTATTATTAGCCCTTAGTCCCATCTAGTGGCCGAGACCGACCTTAAAAGGCAGTAAAGGATTGAGCAGTCCGTGAGCATAGTCACACGGGCTGCATCCATTAACTGGGATGCCAGGAGACTGGGAGCTTGTTCAGCAGGTCAGCAAAGGGGCACGTCTCGAGATGTTTATACTGCGTGGTGTTTGGACAGATAAATATGTCAACATGTAGCCACCGGGCACTTCTAATATTCCAGTAGAAGCTGAAGAAAGTTTCTTTCTAGTGTGTCTGGGAGTCCACGGGCACTCCCTTAGTCTGTGTTTCTGCTTTGTTTACTGTTTTATTTCTTCTTTTTCTTTTCCAGGCCTTAAGGCTGACACAGCCAAGCCACACTTGGCCCTACAGCTCCTCTTACTCTGCAAGGGGCTCTCTCGTTGTCGTCTTTGCCTCTCCATGAGCGCCACTGATGCTGACCTGACTTTCATGACCAACATCAGACCAACCTCAGCTTCTTCCTGCAGTTTCCTTCACATCTGTGTGAAGCGTGCTAGACCAGTGCGCACGCTAGACCAGTGCGCACGCTAGACCAGTGCGCACGCTAGACCAGTGCGCACGCTAGACCACCTGTGTGAAACTCCATCCTGCCCAGCAAAGAGGCCTCCAGCAGGCTTAGACAAAATACACTGAGAGGCTTTTGGAACAAACCCCAGCTGCCGGCAAACCAAGATTCACCTGAACCCCAGCCAGAGCTGCTCCAAGATCTGCATGAGTTTGCAACGAGAGTCAGGCAGTATCTCAGCAAAGTCCATAGTAACCCGTTTGTGTCCTAAGTAAGAGACATCTCCAGGGAAAGTCATGCCTAGGTTGATACTAGGTGCAGTAACTGGTGCAAGGGAGAAACATGCCACTGAGAATTTAGGAGACCTACCTAAGTCTTTGGCTTTCTTAGCAGCATCGGTGATGTAATCTTGTGACCGTCCATCAGTGAAGACTATGCCCACCTTGGGGACCCCAGGCCTAGCTCCGTTGATGACAGAAAAGGAACTGTCAATGAGGTACTTCAGAGCCTGGCCCGTCATCGTTCCTTTCTCCATGTAGGCCATTTTCTTGACTGCTGCTTTGATGTCCTTCTTGTTCTTGAATTGCCCCAGTGGAAACTCCTGTCTGACAGAACTGGAGTACTGAACCAAGCCAACTTGGGCCTGTTTGTCTGACACCTCCAGCGAGTCCACGATTTGGTTGATGAATTTCTTCACCAGCTCAAAGTTCTCAGGCCGCACACTCTTGGACCCGTCGATCAGGAAAACGAGATCCAGAGCAGATCCTAACCCACCACTGCAAGCTGAAGCGAAATACGAGAAGAGGGCAAAAGAAGACAGCCACTAAGAACCCAATTAATTATGGGGGAAAATAGAACCCTCGTGGCATTTTATCCCTAACGAAATGGGTTTAATCAATCAAAACTCAACAACAGTTCACATTAATGTTTTCAAAAATATTTCAGGGTTTTCTGCCCTTTCTGGACAGAACACATCTACCCTGTCGCAAGCCAGTCCCCACCATACCGCTGCAGATCACAGCTCGGCTCAGTGCCAATGGAAATCATTACATACCGCTGCAGGTCTTCCCATCGCTGTTCAGCGTGAAACCCTCCTTACAAGCACACTTGTACGCCCCTGGGATGCTGGTGCAGATCTGCTCACAGTCGTGGTCTCCGGTGGCACACAGGTCTGACACCACTGTAAGCAAAGGTGCAGATTAACGTCAGAGTCCACGGAAGGCTTCTCCACCCAGACCCTACGCAGCCCGCACACAAAGCGTCGTGTTTGTGCCATAGACTCAGGGATAACTAAATCCGCTCTGCAGCAAGGCAGAGCAGCAGAGGTTGTTCCTCTTGGATAGCGACTGGGATACCAGAGGCAAGGAGAAATTTTCACAAGTCTCCTGACTCCAAGGCGCAGCCAGGACTAGAAATAGTCTCCATACTGAGGGCAAAAACTGTCTGTCTGTTGAACACGTCGCAATATGCTTCACGCTCCAAAGCTACTGGATGAGATTTGGTTTCCAACCTACCATCTGGGCTGGCCAATGCCCATCTTTTCCAGCTATGTAGTACAATGACATTAGCGAGTTCAGCCCCACGTGCAGTTGTCTTTCCTGGACGGGATTCATGTGCAAACGCACTTGGAATTCACTTCAGCGCTCCCCTCGCGCGTGCAGCTTTCAGATTCGCTCTCTACAAACATTGCTGCCTGCTGATCTTAACCCGGACCTGGCTCTGAGCTGCTGAGCAAACAGACGCTGAACTGCAGCAGTCTGAGCCAGCAGCACTCGGTGACTGACAACGCTCTCACAGCTACAGCTACGATGATGGCAAACGAGCTCGGGAGAAAACAGAAGCGAATTTGTTTACAAATACCAGGGAAATCTGTGCAGAAAACTGAGCATCGAGTTCTATCCGAACGCTGGGAGGGGGCGCAAAGCCTTTCAGAGTTAAGGGGCTTTTACCCGTTATTTCCAGTCGTTTGTGTTCTGTCTGCAGGTATTTTGTGCTTCTCCCAGCCTTCCCAGTTCACGGGGCTGCACCTTGTGCCAGCGCTGGTAGATCCTTCCAGCATACACATAGCTCATACCGTTAGGATACTACTACCCATGCAGACGGCCGTAACGTCGGGCTCAGGCTGAGTTCTCTGAAGCCCAAAGAGAGTCTTAACTAGTGGCTGGATCGCCAAGGGTCTCCCTTTCCCGCCACTGTTTGTTGAGCGTTACGGGAAGCAGCTTGGGCAGCGCTGCACGGTGCGTCCTGCTGGCAGTACCCACGATCGGGGCTTTGCAGGAGCAGGGGCTGGTTGGGTCCGTCTCCTGCTCGCACAGCGCGATAACAGCCCGCGTGGCAGTTCGCACGGGGCTACTCGCTGTTCGCTGCCATAATCCCTAGCACGGACGCCTCTCTGAGGGCTTTTACCATGGGGAAAGCTTTGTCAGCTGCACGTTACAGATTTGAAAAGCAAGGCACAGACGGGATTTTTTTCTCTTTATCTTTTTGAATGACACCAGTGCCAGAACTTCAAAACACATTGTCAGGCCTCTCCGTCTCTGGCTGGCTCCTGACTCTAGGGCAGCCAACACAAACTCCCACGAATATTCATGGCCTGGATTCCACCTTCTCAAATTTTGTCTCTATTCCCCCTTTAGCGTGAACTGTTTGTTCCTCTCTTTCAAGAGCTTCTGGTGCAGTGACACCTGATTATAATACACGACTCGCTTTATATTCAACATTTTCCTCCTGCCCACAGAGGAGGACGTTTTCCTTGACATAAAGCTCCTCGCTCCCATCATTTTCAGCCTGAAAGGTCAATCATGAGATTTTGCACCTCTTGAAGAAATTGGTCCCGGAGAGTTTCGCGGGTCCGTCTGTGTGATGTGCCTGCAGCGCCTGGCCGTAGGCACCGCGGTGCCTTGCACCTTTTAAAAAAGTGTTGCCACACATCTGGGCTCCGACAGCATGGGCCCAGGCCCCCCCTGCTGGCACATAAAATGAGTATTTACAGACCACCTCCCATAGCCTGGTGGGTACGTCGGAAAGTGATAAAGCTTTCTCAGGCCACTCGGTGGTTCATGTGGGAGTGAATATGTGTTTGCAGGCTATTCAAGCGCCTTTTCTATGCTGTGCAGAGAGGCACCAGATACTGCACCAGCCAGGGGAGTTTCCTGCCTCACAAGGCTTGTAATGCAACAGCAGGGACGTGCAACCATCCCTTCCTTAACTGGGAATTCAGAAGACAATACTGGTGGGGAAAATTACTAGCCAGATTTTTGGAGCTGCCCAGATAGGCTTAAAGATAGGGAGAATGATTTTAGCCAGATAAAGATCATGTTTTGCGGTTCTTTTTCAATGCCTCAAGGAGTACGTGGGTCATGTTTACAAATTCTTCTGTGCCAATGAATTCTGGAGCCGCCTTTAACTAAAGCCTGAAACTCCCTAAACAAAACCTGAAATGCTTGAAAGGCGACTTCAAAGAGCATCCGGCTTCCATCCTGCTTTGTGCTCCCGCCAGACCCGAGGAAGCAGATGGATGAGGGATGATCACACACACAACTTCCATGTGAAGAGCTTGCTGGCAGCCACTCGCAGCTCTTGGCTAGGAACCTAGAGGTTGTGGCAAGGACTTACCACAGAAAGCCTCTTGAAACTTGTGGGTCAGCTTCTCTATAACGCTGTAACTCTCTACATAGTCCACATGGTCATCCAGGGGCTCGCTAGCGATTTGCCGCAGAGTGTGCATGTCCACCCGGCCAACCCCGATGGCAAAGATCTCGATGCCAGCTGCTCTGGCCCTTGCTGACACATCCTGCACTCCATCCTGGGGACGTCCATCGGTCACAACGATCGCCACCTACGCAGAGGAGGGCAGAGACAAGGCGCGTTAACACCACTATTGCTGGGTAGTAAAGAAGGTTTCACATTTTTAAAGCTAAAGAAAATGGAAATGCCACCCCCTCCTCCCCCTCGTCCAGCTCTTCTTGAGATCTTTTGTGTGGGGCTTGTTTCTTTCTGAGCTGGAAAGGTTAAACTGCCAGGGACCTGACTGATTTAATTAAGGGACAACTGGTGCATCTTGCCCCTAAGGAAACCAAAGTAAAGGTTACGTTCTTCATACACAAGCTAATGCTCAAACCAAACTCCAGCTATCGTCATGAACCCCTGGCTGACACTAAGGACAGCTCTAACTCAGCATGGGACTCTGAAGAATCTCAGGAAATGTCATGGAAACATCATGAGATGAAGACTATTCCCCATTTTATGGATGGAGACGCTGAAGCAGAGAGAGGGGATGAGATCTGCCTAAGGTCACGCTGTGTGTCCGTGCCTGCCATTTCCGATTCCCTGTTCCACAATAGACAGCAGAGATCAGATCCCACCCCTACTAACATCAGCCTTAAAATGACAGATGGTTTAAGTGGGAACTAGATTTCACCTTGGATTAGATGGAGCCCTGAACCAGAGGAAAGCCGCCAAGAGTCCTACTCCTGTTACTAGTTTGACCATTTTCTGCTTTATTTTTCTTCTGGTAAGTGACATCGTCACAAAACCTTAATTCTTGTTCTTTTCCAATTCATCTCCTCCTGCCACTTTTCCTTACAGCAATTTTACTGTGACACCACTGTCAACTCCAAAGCAACTGATTGGGATGTGATGCAGTACGGAGAAATATAATCAGCAGGAGCAGGTGAGCAGTGAAGCAGAAAAAACCTCCACATCGCAAGCAAATACCCTCAGTAATACAGAAAGTAAAGAGAAATCAAACGAGGAGGAAAAAAAAAGTCTATCTGGCAGCAACAGCGAGTTTGCATGAGCTATCATCTGGTCATTAAGGCAGTATTTGCTCTTCTCCTCTCTGCCATAGCTGCTCTCCAGCTTTCTGAAGATAAAATCAGACCCACCAGCTGCTCAGTTAGGAGAGTGTGGTGGCTGTTTTACATCCTTTGGTGGAAAAAAGTCATCTCGGGTAAGGTCAGGAGTGGGGTTCCCTGCTCCAGGTGTCCAAGGGGTGCTGGCCAAGAGGATGGAGTGGCTCCTTCCCCCTCTGCCCACCTTTCAGCTGAGGGATGGCTGAACGCTGCACTCGTCTGCCCCCGGGGGAACTGCTGCCCCGTTCAGAACTTTCCTTCTATGCAGAATACAGGTGAACCAGGGTAAAGTGTAGAGCTTTGCAGAGTGGTGCAGGTCTGTGTTTTCCAGTGTTTATCTGCCCTTCCTAAGGGCTGCAAAATCGAGAATTCCCGGTAGCATCACAGTTCTGTAACCGGCTGCTTCCCATAGAAAGGAACTATTGATTCAAGTATTTCTTTTTCTGCTTGTGGCCAAAATAAGGAGAAGCATCACCTGTGGCGCATGTCAGCGTATGTTGTAAAGGGGAGCGGTCATGACAATCCAAGACCTGCCTCAAGGAGCACTGGGGCAGTTTCTGGGCCAGCAGCCCGGCGCAGGAGCAGCACCAGCCATGCAACGGTGCTGTCTGCCAGGAGAGAGAGCCCTCGGCTCAGCTGCGCAGCAGCCGGCTGCCAGCTCTGCTGTCTCCTACACCCCAGCTCGGAGATGGGGCTGCCAATTAGAGCTCATCAAAAGGCAGCCTGTCAGGAAACAAGATGTATTATCAAGTAGCTCCCGCGAGCAACACCGCCCTGTGAGCAGGTTCCTGTCAGGAGCTGCGTGTCTCTCTTGCAGTGTTTGTCAGAGGATGGGGGTGTTGCGTGTCATCCTGACATTTCTCTGTCTAAATAAGGTGATTCTCCGCGTTTAGTCAGTTCCTTTTGTTCTTCTTGTCAAGGTGGAATCTTCACATAAGCGTGAGCCCCAGGTGTGATCCCGGAGGTGACAGCATCCACATCTGGATCCGATGGGCAAGCTCTTCATAATGCATCTGTGTGAAAATCTGCCATAGAGCGCTCAGAATTCCTGTTGCTTTCTGAGCTGTTGTTGGAGAAAGCCAAACTGCTGGGTAACAGCGAGTCAGACCAAGCACCAACCAGCCAGGGAGCCTGTCTGTGGCCAGGACCAGGACCAGGACCAGGTGCTTACAGAAAGAGTGTAAGAAACAGAACAAGTGATCTTGCTGTCATATGTGGTTACTCTGATAATCAGGAAATGCTGATTTTTTTCCCTAGGATTCCCCCTCCAGACAGTTGCCCTCCCTGCCAGCCTGAGACAGTGAGCTCCAGCATGAACAAAACCAACTTCCTTCTTTTTAAACCTAACTCCAAATTATTTGCAGTCACCGCTTCTCTGTAATTCTCTGCGTTGTGACCTTGTCTCATGTAAAAAGCTGAGAGTGCTGGTATGTGCCTTGTTTGGTAAAGAGCAAGAGCCGGGTGGGAGGAAAGGGGCAACCGCTGCATCCTGGAGAGGCTGACGCTGCTCTGCCGCATGGGGCTTGTGCTGGACTCAGCCGGGAGCCATGTGTGAAGAATTAAGAAAGCGTGAACGCTTTTGCTGTCTCACATAGCTGAGCAGGATCTCCAGTTTTGCCCCCAGGAAACTCAGAAACTTTTGCTTTTCAAGGTTAAAACTTTTACTCATTTTAACCACCACGTTTCATTTTCCGGCAAATTCCTAACTGTGTGGATCCCTCCCGTGTTCCTTCTGTCACGGGGAAATCCCTCATGTTCTCATGACACGATTTATTCCTGGTTAACTAAGACACCAGAGTATTCTCGGGCATCCTGAGGTATTCCTATTTCAGCAGCTAAGGAGGGAGCTCTGTCTCGTTATGCAGCGTAGAACATGAACACTGTAACAGCACCGAACGGGGAATTGGGCAGAAACTTGAATAAGCCCTTGATTTTCTCAGCAATTTGACAATCTATTTGTTGTTCCTCCTAAAGAAGATAGAAGTAATTGGGCACCCCTGTGGTTTTTGATAAAGGTATAAACAGACTTTACTCCGAGCTCCGACAGCAGCACATAGTGCTTTTCCCTGTCCTGGGGTGACATTCGCCGCACAAAGCGCAGCAAGACCGAATGATCTTGTGATGCTTTGACCAGTGCCCCACGTGGTTGACAATCATAGCGCACGTTTTCTCAAGGGCTTGCTGGAATTCTGTTGTGTGAAGGAGCAAGGACTGTGTCCAATCTTTCTGGAAGCTTCATCTCCCTAAATTATTGCGTGACCTATTCATCCTCCCAGGCAGATGATGGGGCCACCCTGAGCAGCATGAGGGTCACAGAAGGGAAAAGTTTGCTGGGCTTCAAGGCATTGTGGAAAAAAGCAAAAAATAACCAGGCAAGCAAGGAATGCAAATGGTTTTAGAGCCTCGCACCTTGGAGGTATTAAAAAACCTTCCGGACGTGGTCCTGGGCAATCAGCTCTAGGTGGCCCTGCTTGAGTAGGGAGTGTTGGTCAATAAGACCTCCAGAGGTCCCTTCCGGCCTTACCCTTTCTGTGATTCTGTCTCTTTGACCAGATCCAAGGTGGAAGGAAAGAGGGGGAAAAGCCTGTAGTGATTTTTTTTCTTCTTTTTTAATGCCTAAGATAGATCATGAAGAAGGCCATTACTATTCTTCTGCTTGTTTAGATGCCCAGGAGGTAAGGTTTCGGGGAGACAAAGCAACTTCAGAGTTTTTTGTGCCACTGTCCACAAAAACACTGATGCTTTAGCCATGCTGCTGCAGCAAGCCACTAAATAAATGTGATTTTTTTCCCCCTAGTGTTCGGCTATTTGAACAAAAGGGTTATTTGGTGTGTCAGCAGGGCGTAACAGCTCTGATGTGTGTTGAGATGACAGGAAACCACACGGACTGCAAGAGCATGTGGAGTGAGTTGTCTGGCAGCCCAGCTGCAGTGTAGACAAGAGCAGAAAAAAAGTGCGCAAGGAAAGGGGTTACTTAAATGGTGTGGAAGAGATTAGTTAGATACAGATCCAGGCATTTCCATAGACGGCTCAGTGAAAACGTCCCCTCAACCTACAGTGATGATCAGAGCTGCGTGTGCGGTGACAGCCTGCATTAAGGAAAAAATTAAAGACTAATTCTGAAAGAATTATAATAGTATTGTATAATCAGGACTGCGTCCCAGTCCTGACCTCAACATGGTCACCATGTCTTAAAATAGACACTGAGGAGTTAAAGACAGGAGAAAATAAAGTGACACGTCCGAGGGTCGTGAGTGGGTTGCGTGATGGTGCTAGAGAAAAGCGGATCTGAAAAGATCCCATTATTTGTCCCGTTTGGAAGGTAAATAATCAGAAAACCAGTGAAATCACTGGGAGCTGCCTTCACGCAGCAAGACTGGAAATCAGACCCTCCTTTAGGATCCTGCATTCCTACCCAGGTACCGTTACAGGCGCAATGGCTGGCCGGCCGCAGGCTCCCTGCTTCTTGCTTTCCCCCACCTGCGGGCTGGAGATACCTGCCCAGCTCAGAGACCTGAGCACTCTGTGGGTGTTGCCGGAGCTGTGTCGGGTTGTGCTTGGTGTGGGATCACTGGTGCCGTGGAGGCCACTGGAAATCCTCCTCTAGCAAGGAGCTCCTCATGTGGAAGGTGGCAGATACATGGGACAGTTTTAACGCCCTTGGCTGTTCCTCTGCCGCCCTGCTTTGGTCACCGGACAAGTGCCAAAGAGAACAGCTTCAGCCACCTGGCTGGCCTGCAGGTAAATCTTCTGGACTGATGAGGGTGGAAGGGGTGGAGGCCGGAGGAGAGCTCTGCTCCAGTGACAACCTTGAGTTGTCAGGTCCCAAAGGCCACGTACTGGCGAATTAGCAACTGCCCGCAATTTCTGCTGCTGTGCAGAGAGCTCCCAGCTCTGGGAGGGAACCTCTGTGCGCTGACTGGCACCCTTCAACACCCCGACCCATCTGTAAAGGTGCTCAACAGCTTTGCGTGGGAGTCTGATGGCACGAGACATGGAAAGGAATGCTCTACTCACTGCCCTAGTGAGAGCTGACCATCTCCTGGCAAGGAGGAGCATCCGCCGCCTCTTGATTGCTGCCTCCTTACGCAGTGGGCAGCTACTGCTGACACTGCAGGAGGAGGGACAGGCACATCGGGATAGCTCTTGTGCTTGCAGCTTCTGGCCCTTCTGGACATTGGCACAGCAGTTACTGGAGTGAGATTAGAAATAAGCTTTTTTGCGAGGGTGTGTGGGAATAATGAGAAGGAAATGAATTTTTTGCCTGTGGATGCTCAAGGACTGAAGCGTTTCTGTGGTCTGGCATTCAGAATGCTGGGATTTCCTTGTGTTTTCTTTCCTATTAAACAATTTCTGCACTTAAAGCAGAGTAAACATTTCTGAGAAGCAGACATAAATATTATCATCCAGATAAATCTGTGTTTGTTTGTTTCCCTTCAGCTGTCTGAGTTTGCGCTAAACAAAACCCAACAAAAACAAACATTTCCCCTTACTTTTCTTTCTTAGGACAGAGATGCTCTGTATATGGCGGTGGCTGACCCTGCTTAGAGGAGACCTGCAGCTCCCACTCTGCTCACATTTTTCCACCACAGGGTGCTCTGGCCAGGCCAGGGTGGCAGGAGGGCTCTGCTGGAGACCTGTCACCTTCCCAGCAGCTCCCCCGGAGCGGTTTCGCTGGAGGAAACATCTTTTCCATCCAATATCCGAAACAGCTCTTCAGTGAAGTCATCTGCGGAGAAACTGGGCAGCCCGGAGCTCTCTGAGTCTCTTCCAAAGCCTTTGGAGAGCGGTGGGAGCGGGCAGCGTGCATCGCTGCTGCCTCTCCTGCGACCCTGCGGCAGAATTACTGCTGCTGGGAGAGGGAGGAGGAGCAAAACGCGCCTTGGCAGCAACGGGCAGTTGCTTGAACCTCTAGAAAGTAGCAGGTTCGAGCCAAAGGCTGAATCCACACTTGGAGGTAGTTCAGTCAAATGAATGAGAACGATTTGTCTGCCACCTAAAGGGTTTTAAAGCTCTTCACAAAAAAGTAATCACAATGTAATGGGAATAACACCTTGCAGTTCTGCAATGATTTCTTTCAGTGAACCTCAAAGAATTTGACAAACCAGCCAGTGTTGTTCCTTTTGACTGAACACCATTGCAATTAGATCTTGGAGTTCCCCCGCGAGAGCTGGGCTATTGCGTTTTGCTCTAGGTGACTCCTAAGCTTGACTAGTGATTTCCTCGTGATGGCTCATCATGTTCAGCTAAAACACATCTCGTTAAGAATATACATTCTCCACGAGCTCAGAAGAGAGTTTTCTTGGTGATGGTCACTGGGCTGAGGTTTGGTTATGTTTGTGGTCAAGTTCCATGGGGTGAATGAGGTATCTGGGGAATGATTTCTTAAACCCTGAGCTTCCTGGACAGGGAATATGGGTCAGGAGCAGCGATGCCCATTGCAACCACATGGAGAATCAAGCTGATCTTCCACCATAACCTGAAATGCTAAACGGTCAATGAAGTCTGGGTACCTGAAGAGTATACCCAGAATGGAGAACACCACCATCCGCCAGCCTCCACAACAGTGAAAGAGCAGCGGAGGACACTGAAACAGCACTTTGCTTTATATCTGCAACGGCAAGGGGCCCTTTCAAAGGAAACTTTCAGAAGGTTGCCTTGCTTTTTGCTGTGGTGGGTTCTGAGGCATTTTTATTACAAAGTTTTGGGAAAACAAGGGGAACAAGGATTGGTCATGCCCAGCAAACCTGGCTGAAATCATCTCACAGAGGTATGTTCTTGCAGTGGGACCTCACAGTGGTATGCTCAGAGGCAGGGAGCCGTGTCCCAAAGGACAGACTCCAGGCAGAGAGGAGAGCTCGTGAAGCTGGAGTGAAATTACCCTGACAACTCCTGGAAGCTCTGCCCAAATGAAAGCTGAGCTTTGTTTTCCAGAAGTGTTGAGAGGTTTCCACCTCCCAAAGGTTTGCCACCTTTGACAATTAACCCCCACTTGTCCCCACACACTCAAAGCACAGAGAAAATCACCTTTCCTCCTTTTCTGATTTTTCCAGCCACTCCACGATAAGTCACATGAAGGAAGGAGCATCCAAGAAATGGATGATTTTCTTACCTTATTAAAATTGGGAGACCTCACCCTGGCCCCTTCCAAGTCACTAAAAGCCCTGCTGATGGCAAACTGGATAGCCAGGCCAGTCATAGTCCCAGTGGAGAGCGGCTCTATCCTTCGGACCGCTTGCAGGAGCCCGGCTTTGGTTTGGTAGGTCTTGAGGGAGAACTCGTTCTTGACGGCACTGGCATAATTGATCACACCCACCCGGGTGGAGTTGGGACCCACGTCCAGCCCCTCGATCACTTGGGACATGAAGACTTTGACTTTCTCAAACTCCTGTGGGCGCACGCTTCGAGAGCTGTCGATGATGAACACCAGGTCGGTGGGTTTGGTTCTGCACAGGGTGCCTGGAAAGGATAAGGAAGGAGGAGAAAAATAAAGGAAAAAGAAAAGTATCCCAGGAGAGAAAGAATGGTCTTGTTAGAGCAGCAGCTGAGGGTGGAGGCCTGCAAGCTTCAACCCTTTCTCTGCCTGTCTTGGAGAGGCCTGGTGAGACCACTTTAACCTAATAGTTCTAAATGTTCTTTTTCCTTTCGTAGGAAAACATCTGCAGGAGCCGCACAGATACTGGTTGACACCATGTACTTCTGCGGGAGCGAGCTGGCGAGATCCCAGCGCTGCGCTCGCGGGAGCAGGTTACCCAGTTGTCACCCCAGGCTATTGCTGATGTCTACAGGAAACTTAATTCACTTACGGCGGCGCGGAGGGAGGAGCAAAGCGGTGAACTGAAGCCTGTGCGTGCGCTTCTGCGTCAAACAGCCTCCAAAGGAGTTAGCGCATTTTGGACAGGGATAAGCAATGCACGCGGACATTAATTAACGAGATTATATCTTCGTCGTGCGTGACCAGAAGCAGGCACGAAACCCGGCAGTTTGGATTCAGTTGCGGCTGAAGATACCCAGGTTAACCCCCCGCCGTAACGTGAACCGGTCTCGCGATTTTCAGCCGGTGGCACTACTACTGCACTACTGGAACACCGCAAAGCCCAGCGCTGCCTGGTTGCTGGGAGCTGCTGAGGGATAACACAACAGGGAGATGTAGAACCGCGGAATTGATAGTTAATCTCTACAAGCCCATGGTAGGACGTGAATACCCGCTGTAGAAAGTAAATGCTATAAACTGGAAGCTTTAGCAATGCAAAGAGCTGAGTGATTTTTTTTTTTTAATTTCCCATTTTCATGCTGTTTTCTATCTTAATTTTCAACTGTGGCGAAACATAAAAAAGACTGATATTTTTTATGCTTTTCTAAATGAATTGTCCCGTTTCCCCCACTAGATCTATAGCATTCTGTTCCCTTAATTTTTTTCTATCATTTAGCCTGTCTCTGTAGGGGCATCAAGTGCTCTGTTAATATTTGATTTCCGTGGAGAGGGACGATATAGGTTATGTCATAAAGGAGATTTTTGCAGCCGGATTTTCAAATGTGAGCTTTTGGGCCAACAAATCTGTTCCAAATTATGACATAAATATTACAGCTAGTCCTCAGTGTGAAATCTAATGGAGCTTTCAGTGTTTCGGACAGATGAAAATAAATACCCTGTGATATATCCATGAAGAATATAATGACATTAGTTTCCTGAGAGACACTCAACGCTGAATCTGCTTTTGGCTCCCAGAGAGGACTCGGTGAATGACGCCGCGTGTAGGAGGGAAGCAGGCAGTGGTTACTTCCTCAGGTGCTCTAGTTTCTACTAAAATCCACTATAACCTGTTCCCGTATGGGTGACTCTCGCCTTGCCGCCGTAATTCATGGCAGAGGAAGGAAAAACTCGACTGGCCACCCATCTACAGCGCTGCAGATCCCTTTCCCAGGGGTTGGTTATGCCCAATTTACTGGTGAGAAATGAAGTACAGAGAAAGGCTCAGAGCCTTGCAGTCAGAGCGCAGGTTCCGCTTTGCCACCATGGCTAACGAGTCCCCTCTGGTTTTAAAGACAAACCAAGGAAGAAATTTTTTTTTCCCTAGGAGCAGTTGGATCCAATAGAAGATATTTTCTGGGGTTTTTTTTTGGTTTTTTTTTGGTTGGTTTTTTTTTTTTTTTTGCATGGTAGCTCTGTGATTTTGCCCTAAATGACACTTTGAACCTTTTTTTTTTTTTTTTATGAGAGTGGAGTATACTTCAGGGAAATTAAGAGATCTCAGGTGGGAGCTTCAGGTTTTCAGCCTGTCTGGTCACCACCACTGTGCACACATCAGGGTCTGCAGGACAGGCCTTGGTTATCTCCAGGAGGTGACAGACAGACATGCTTGCTCTGAATGACAGCTTGACTCAGCATAGTTTATTTTAAAGTTGAATTAAACCAGAAATAAAATCCTCTTCTATTTTTAAAAATGTCCACTCTTGAAGTTATTCAGGAACAGTTGAACTTCATGCACTGATTTAGCAGAAAATCTCTCTTAGGGCATCTTTGCCATGTGCACTGGAAGAACAGGAAACCTGCCTCGTAACTCAGCATTAAAGGTGTTTGTTTTAGGAAGAGCGATTGCTCACGGTAGGGCTGAGGCAGAGCAGGACTCTTTAGTTTCCTGACGTCGGTAGTGCTGAGCAGTTCTGCAGCAAAGAGAGCTCTCCCTTTCCAAATTGCTACGGAGAAGCTGGTCAGGATTCCACAAAACTCCCCTTCATGAGCAACCGCTAACGCTGCAGTCCCTGCCACCCCTGTTTTACAATTTTACAGTTTTATGCATCATCTTAAGGTCATCCAAACATCTTTAAAACCCAGCAGGAATTTTTGCCTTGGCCACCACTTCTGCGGTGTCTTCCCCAGGTTGGCTGGAGCCCCTGGCAGCGTCCTGGCCCTGGCAGAGGAGAGAGGCTTCCTCACTACCAGACCCTCCAGCCCTTCCCTTCGTAGTCGGTACCTGCTGACACTAATTGCAGATTAGGAGTTAGTGACCGGGCAACCTCAAGAGCAGGCAGCTCATCTCCCATCTGGCTGCCCTACGCCCCACTTGGAAAGGCAAACAGAGCAGGATTTTGCTCAAGAATGGATGAAGTAAAACCTAGGAAAGGTCCATCCTCAGCAACCTGACCCAGACCTTCCTGCTCGGTGAGGTTAACCAGAGCTTGGGGTGTCTGGCCAACTCCTCCTCGAGCTCCAGGCAAAACCATCGCTCTGCACAGCTGTGGAGCGGAGAAGCAGTTCTGGAAGGCAGGGGAGAGCCCTTCTCCTGCCTGGGCCTCCTCCAGCCAAAAGCAGCGAGCCCCGAGGCTGCTGCGACCCTGGGGGCTAGGGCTGACCTGATGCCGCCTTTGCTGTGCCTCGGTGCAGACCTCCCACTGCTTCTCTAAGCGATGCGACGGGCAGCAGCAAACACATCTCCAGGTTTTGCTGCCTTAGGAAAATATTTGAGAAAGATCCTTTGCTTCCCTGACCAATGTTGGGTGTTTCTTCTTCCTCCACCTCCTTCCCAGTCCCTGAGCAGGCTGCTGGCAAGGAGGTAGAGGACTGGCACCATGCACCCCACCGCTGAGCTCCTCACTTACCTCTTGGCTGCTGGGGTGCCCCGCAAACTCCATAGCTCTGGAGGAGAAGCAAAGAGAGCAGCAAGGCAGAGGAAATCCTGTCCATGGCTGCGGAGGAGCTGGAGGCTGGATGCAGAGTGGCAAGCAAGAGCCTTGGCCCAGAGGTATTAACCTGCCCTTCCTCGGGGAGGCTTGGGGCCAGCCCCTGACACGTGTGAAGTGCTGGGGGGGGGGGGCACTGAGGGGAGAGGGACAAAGAAGAAGGACTAGGAGAAAATATTGCACGAAGGTGGGGAGGGGGAGGATGTCCAGCCTTGCCGGCCCCCATCCCTTCCACAATGGCTTCATTGCTTGGTGAAGGGGATGGGAAGCTATAAAGAGACCCGAAACGCCGTGGTATGTGGGGAATCTGGGACCGTAACAGTGGGACCAGTGAAACCAGCCCTGGGGAACTGGGGTTAACCTGTCAATCACCAGTTCCCGTCTGCAAATCCTGGACTTTGCCACAGTAAGCAAACGGTCTGCGGTGTGTCAGGCTTGAGTCCTTCCTCTGGCAAAGCCCAGGGAGGGGGGGACGGGACCAGCGTCACACAAATCATCTCTCAGTCCCCACGTCTGCCAAGTACAGGGCTGGAAAGCAGCCTGTGGGATCAGGGGGCTCTGCTTCCTTGGCTTAATTGCGGGTGAATGCTTGGTTGCAGGAGGAGGGGAGAGGAAGAGGAGAGCGGGGCTTGGGCAGGCACAGCGAAAGCGTAGGATGCAGAACAAATTTCTTCCTGCGGGAAACAGTGACTTCTCTGTGATGCTGTGTCCCCTGAGCAGGAGGGCAGGGAGGGAAAGTAGCCTAAACTAGATAAATAGACAAGAAACTCAGGATAGACAGACAGATTAGAAGGTTGATTTATTTTTTACAGTGTCGCATTCAGGTCTGTACACACGAGGGAGATACATCTCCTGCCACAAAAAGCCAATAATCTAAACCAGCAGATAAGAGTGATGATGCTGCAAGTGAGCAGAAATCCAGTGTTTTCTTTGTGGAGGAGCAGCGGGGAGATTGGTACCAGAGCAAGATGAATTTAATGATGGGTTCATCACAAAGCACTGCATCTATTTTCTTTTTTTGTAACTACTGTATTACACTACTGTCAGTTGATTAAAGCCTTTCTCCGCTGATGGATTAGTCGCTGCTCACCTTCCCAGCCGCACACCCTTGGAGCACTCGTCCCTTTAATCTGCATTGTGTCAGTGCAGTGCCATGGCGAACTACCTTAAATACAAAGCCCAGTTTCTTTTCCCGTATCTGGAGTCACTCTTTACTCCAAACGTGCTTCAGCAGAGCCTGAGAGCTCCTGTGGAGAAAGACTCTTTGATTAGGAAGGGAAGGACCTGTCCTTAGTGAAGCTGCCAGGCTATTCTTAACTCTTCCAGCATTAAAAGTGTTAATTGACATATTAAAAGGTGGCTGTGTTCTCGTGCCAAATCAGCATGGATTTGCTGGACTGCTATCATCCCACGTACACACCATCCATCACAGCCTTCCCACCATCTCTGGAAAAAGCCAGAAGGAGCGAATGCTCCAGATGAGAGTTTTTTCTCTCCCATTTCTCCCCTTTCTGTCAATGAGGCACTTTTCCAAGCTTGATGGCATCTTATTTTATTTACTTGTTGTTTCAGAGCCCCTCGGATTAAAAGGGCTCCCATGCAGGTCATGAAAACTGCAGACTGTGATCATGGAGGAGTACAGAAAACACACGCAGACCTTCACGTCTGCACAAAGAGCCCGGCAGAAAAACTTCGTGTATAAATGCTTACGCCTGTGAAGGGATGCAGAAATAAATACACATGTAATTCTACACGCGTATAAACATGGTTGCCTGTGTGTGTTTATGTATATAAATATGTGTCTGCACTCAGCAAATCCCAGCAAAAGGCCAGCCTGGGGCTCATCCAGGAGCTGCACCAGCCCCCACGGCCGCTCACACCAAAGCGATCCCTCACAGCTCTTACTCCCCCAGCTCAGACCAGGGGCCGGGGCAGTGGGGCTGCAGGGAGCAGACCTGGGCTTCTCCTGCCCATCCGGCATCCCATCTGGGGATAACTACAGCCTTGCAGCTGGCAAAGCAGTAACCCTGTCCTACGGGAGTCACAACTTGGGCTTCCTGGAGGAAGAACCTCTCCCGTCATCAGAGAATCACAGACTGGTTCGGGTTGAAGGGACCCTCAAAGCTCCCCTAGTCCAACGCCCTGCAGGGAGCAGGGACATCTGCACCCAGAGCAGGGTGCTCAGAGCCCCAAGGGACAACCTGACCTGGGATGGTGCCAGGGATGGGGCTTCACCCACCTCTCGGGGCAACCTGGGCCAGGGTCTCCCCACCCTCAGTGGAAACAATCTCTTCCTTCTCTCTGCTCTGAATCTCCCTCTTTCAGTGTAACCATCACCCCTTGTCCTGCTGCTACGGGCCCTGACGTCCTCGTCTGCTGTCACCCACACAGGTACATTTGCTCCCCAAAGACACAGAACAGCCACCTCTGGACGTTTACAGCTATTCAGGAGATGTCCCCCCTGGCCCTGCCTGCGATGGGGTTTCTCCCCTTGCTCCGCCGTCACACAAGGAGCTCTCGGTGCAGACAGCACTTGCTGCCGTGAATAGGGACCATTCAGAGCCCTCCGTAAAGGAGCTCTCTGTGGCTGCTCTTGCTGAGGAAAATAGAAGGTGTCTCTGTGTCATTTTGCTGTTAATTAGCAAAGGAAGATAAATACATTTCGGGTGAATATTTTCACTAGCAGAGCTTGTGGCACACAAGCAACACAAGAGCTTTGGAAACAAGGTGAGAGGCGAAGCTGTGCTGGATGCTGTAGGTGCGTTGATACCTCTGGAAAAGCTGTGCTGGTATTTAAAATAGGAAACATCATTTTTCCTCAGGCCTCTGAAAACACTGGATTCAATTTTTCAAGAGGAAAATACGCATTTAAAGTGCTTCCCGATCCTGCTTGTACTGTAAACAGACAAACCATTAACGGCCGCTGCTGCCCCGGGAGCCGCCCCTGCCGTTCTGCAGGGCCGCTGCTGTGGGCTTCTCCTCTGGGCACAGGGCAGAGCTGCCTGTCCCCCCGACACATCCCCGGCCGTGTCTCCTTACTCAAAAGCGCTTGTTTGAAACACCAGATCCTGACTTCCCTTCCACGGCTGGTGGCCAGCAGAAAATCCCGGCCCCACCGTGCCCCGGCTGATGGAAACGGCCGTGTACCGCCAGGGAGTTCCCCCAAACCGTGGTCCTGTTCTGCAGTCACCTGAGTGAGATGTGGGGGAAAAGGCACGTAGCTGCTTTGGATCGAGGCCAAGAAGGTCTTAGAGAAGGACCACGCCTGCACCCATCGGGTTGTGCTGCTCTGGGTTCGCACCTTGGGCCCTTCTCCACATCTGGGTGCAGGGGATGACCATCAGGACCATTCTCAGGATGGAGGTGACACACACCATCTTTTGGACAAAGCTCTCATCCATAAGGGACAATCTGCTCGGTTCCACCAGCACGATGGGTAAAAGCACCGTGCCGGGGGCTGCTGCCTCCCTGCTCCCCACAGCGGGTGGGCAGAGGGGCTGGAGCTGCTGGGGCCACTTTTCCCATTTGTTTTGCTCAAGTTTTATTTTAAAATACTATTTTAGTTTTATATTTTCATATTTCCAATGGACATACCATTATGACGTTTAATATCTTAGTATAAATTTCACACTGCAACAAGCCAAAAAGATAAGATCAAAACCAGTGAGTCCCTAAGGCGCTTCCACATGAACGACCCTGAACGATATGAAGGTTTTCTGTGGGAAAAGTCAGTCTTCAGGAATCCCAAGACATTTCCAGACTTCCAGTAGGGTTCAAGCAGAAGGCATTTAAAATACTGGATTTTCCTTAAAAAACCCCACACAGTGTTTGTAGCTCCGGACCATAAATGCTGCTAAGAAGGGATCTGGAGATCTTAGTCACGCTAGTTGAGGCAAGAAGAGGGTTGGGAAGGGACAAACAGCCAAATCCTGAGTAGTTCACTGCTGGTTTTTACTTCATTCGAAATAAACCCGGTGGCTGCGGTAAATACAGCCTCGGAGAAAACTCTGAGGTGTAACAAACTACTCCGTGATTTTTTTCTCTTTTTCAGGCTTCCTTTGGCATTCCCTGGTGAGGGTTTCTGAGCTGGCTTCACAGCCTCCATTTCTCAAATACTCAGAGAACTGGTGACAAAAGCTCTCTCTCAGTCCACGCTCCAATTCTCGTACTTTATTTCACTTTGTTACAGGGTTGGAGGGGACCCTCCAGCCTGCTTCACTCCCAGAGAAGATGTTTACTGGGATATTTACTGCTGTGTGGGGGGAGCAGAGGGATAATTTACAGCAGTGGGATCAGTGTAAGGCATAAAACAAGTGATGTAAAGGGTGAAGGGCTCGGGCTGGGGGATGAACGGTTTTAAATGCAACCCTTTGTCAACCAGGATCAAAAGAGCTGCTGTTCATCCTTTAAGCTGCAAATGGCTGGCAAATACCCTCGTGCTCTGATGCTGGAAGTAGTAAATGGTCTTTATGGCTACTCAATGTTCATGGATTTTACAGGTCACATTTTTTTCAGAAGGATCATTTTTGACTCCCCATGTTAACCTGGCCCACATCTTCTCCTGGGGACCAAGTTGCCTCCCGACAGCTACTCCTGGCTCTCCTGGTGACCACCTGCAAAACTTCGGGCGCCCCCCTCTGTGCCTTGGTTTCCCCACCTGTACGTGCCACCAACGATGCTGGCCTGGCCCAGAAGTCCCTAGGGTTATAGCTGTCCTGCTGAATGGCTTGACCGGAACAGCGGTGTCAGAGTTACGAATTGGAACGATGAAGGTCACTGGGTGGGCAGCAGCTCTTCTTTTCTAAGGTGAATGAGCCAACACGCCGGCTGGATCGAGGCAAACTGTACAAAAGGAGCAGGGTAGGAAGACGTAGTAAAGACTCTGGGATCACCTACGCAGAGGAACCTCTTTGTAAATTAACTATCACCAGCAGAAACGTTAGCCAGGTCCTGTGGGCAGACACACGGCTGAGAGAGCTCCTCAGCTGGAGTCCAGGGGGTGTCTGGCCTGATGGATGAGCGCGCAGACGGGAAGCAAACGGCAGCAAAAGCCTTTGGGCTGATGCGTGACCACACTGCCAGTTCCTGTCATTCTGGGCCCGCCACCGGGGATGGCAGTTGCAGCGACTTCATTCGACTGACGCAAGTGAGTAATTATCTTAATGAACTGTCTGCAGGAAAGCTAAAGCCAAGCCCGTCTGGATGTTTGATTTCTGCAATTATAATGGTGCCTGTCCCAGGCTCCAGGGTCTGAACCCTGGGCGGTTTCTCGGCGTCATTCAAACCAGCAGGAAGCAAGGCAGCAAGAGACCCAAGAAGGGCAGCACGGTCCCTGCGGTGCAGGACAGTCTGCGGTGACAGGCTCCTGGAGAAACGCCGCCCACCCATCACCCGGGATTCCCTCTGCCGCTCCAGGGCCAGTCAGCACACCGCCTTACGTCAGCTTGAGGAGATGCCAGGGAATGCTGCCAAGTTGCTGTCTTTGCCCTCTTCAAAGTCTATTTATACCCACCCAGGGACATCAGAATATCCTTGGGATAGGAGAGACCTTTCCATCAGAGCAGCAGAGAGACCTTTCCGTCAGAGCGGACGCTATGGCTCGATCTGCCTGGTTTTGAGCTGGTGTTCCTGTTGCATTGTGCATTACCTTTGCCAAGCTGCCAGCAGCTCCATCACGTTTCTGGATGCCATTGCAAAGCCTGATAGGAGCCGGCACCAGAAAAATGCTTCTGATCCTCCCCAGCCTTTCCTGACACCGTGTTTTCTGCCAGTTTTGGCACTGCTTGACATCCAGGAGGATTTGTAGCATCAGAAGTTTTACCGAGTTTCCGTGCCAAAGAGTCTCGTACAAAAAGGTGGGGCCTGGATTGCTGGAGCAACCTGTGCTGGTTGCCTTCACCAGAAATCATTCCCCATCAGCGGGCAGGTTTGTCGAACGTTTGACTGGAAGTCTGTGAATGGTGCATGGGAGCATTTCCAGCACATAACTGGGCTGGCAGCATTGTCTCATTGGGACCAGCCCGAAGCAGGGAGGGCTGTCTTGTGTCAATAAAACAAAGCACTTCTGCAATGGCATAGAGCACAACTCCATCACACCCAGCCACCAGGACGAGCTGCAGGCAGTCTCCAGCGATTTGCTGAGACCTGGCGAGGCTTTTCTTGCAGTCTTAGGTGCTGCGCCTGGTTTTGAGAGCAGACCAGAATCACTCTCACCCGTTCTGCAATTGCTCTCCCCCCTCTGGCTGGGTCCATGAGACTCCAGGAGTTATTTCCTCTCCCTTCGTACCTCAGTTTCCCTTTCTGTGGACTAGGGAGACCAGCAAAGTGTGTTTGGTTGTTTCATTTTTCAGAGCAGAGGGAGAGGCGTGTTTCTCCAGCTGAAGGTAGAGGCACCAGAATGCCGAGAGAAGAACAGGACATAAACAAAGCAGAAGCGCACAAAGCAACACACAGACACTCAAAGGGAAAGCCCTTTTTGCTCCTCATCAGGTAGGGGCAAAAGCCGCAGTCAGTCACATAATCCAATGGACATCTCTGGATTCCAGGAGCATCTCCACCTCCATGAGATGCTGCTGCTTCTAAAGGTGGTCGAGTCCCTCTTATGCATCTGTTCTGCCAGTGTAGGGATCAGCAGCTCAATCTACTCTGTACATCAAAGAATTGCTGCTCATTTCTGCCTTGGGCAAAAAAAAAAGGAATGTGTGGAGGAGCATTAAGCATATTTGTGTGAATCGGTTCTCAGCCTGTATCGGAGAGACTCACATCAGTAAACCAGGTTAGAGAAGAAAAAACAGTGTAACAGTAGCTTATTAAAAAGAGTCTTCTATCAGTCTCAAAACCAGCATTGATAGTGCCATCGTCTGCCTTATTAACAGGCCAGGGACAGCTTGTGTACAGTTTGTGTTGGCCAAATCATCTAACATTTCAGAAAACCAAAACCACTTCCCGTCTAGAACTCAGCCCCTGACCTGGCTGGAAACTCACAATAAATCTATACATTTTATCAGACTTCAGATTTTTTTTGAGCCAGGCTTTCATGGGGAACTATTCTGAGCCCTGGAGAGAAAATACCGCATGAAGCAGCAGGATCGTCTGGCTTGCTAAGAGCCACGAAACATCAGGTTCAATTAGAAGATCCGGTGTGTACCTGAAGTACATGTTGAACATTCTTGAGCTGCTTTGGCGGTATTATCAAAGTCAGTTAAACCAAGAGGCTTAGGGAATGTTTAACCCTGCTGCAGTGACTAATAGCCAAGAGCATTATTAATGGAAATTAATTAGAGGTAGGATTTGAACTCTTTAAAAGATGGAAAAGGATTTTCAGTAGAATTTAGTTGCATCCCTGGGCTTCTCCTGCCCATCCTACGTCACATCTGGGGATAACTACAGCCTTGCAGCTGGCAAAGCAGTAACCCTGTCCTACGAGAGTCACAACTTGGGCTTCCTGGAGGAAGAACCTCTGCCATCATCATAGAATCATGGAGTGGTTTGGGTTGAAGGGACCTTCAAAGCTCCCCTAGTGCAACTGCAGGGAGCAGGGACATCTGCAACCAGAGCAGGGTGCTCAGAGCCCCAAGGGACAACCTGACCTGGGATGGTGCCAGGGATGGGGCTTCTCCCACCTCTCAGGGCACCCTGGGCCAGGGTCTCACCACCCTCAGCAGAATCGATCTCTTCCCTCTCTCTAATCTAGTATGAATCTCCCTCTTTCAGTGTAACCATCACCCCTTGTCCTGTCCCAACAGCCCCTGCTGAACAGCCCCTCACCAGCTTTCTAACAGCCCCCTTAAAGCACTGAAAGGCTGCACTAAGGTCTCCCCGGAGCCTTCTCTGCTTCAGGCTGAACACCCCCAGCTCTCTCCCCCGTCCTCGCATCATTCCTGTGGCCTCCTCTGGCCCCGCTCCAACAGGTCCATGTCCTTCTTGTGCTGAGGACTCCAGAGCTGGACACAGTACTCTGTGTTGAGTATCCTGGTTCCCAGAACAAGGGAGATGAGAGGGAATCATCACCCCTCTTCAGTGATGAGAAAACCAGCTCAAAAGTATATGACCAACTTCGTTATCTTCATCCCCATATACAGAAATACATCCAGCGAGGAGCGCATGGGGCAGCACTGGCATTTCTCATTTCTACTGTGGCAAATCTTCCACTGAAGCTTGTTGTGATGTTTTGCTTCAGAGCAGAACGAAGACCCCAGGCCACGGTCCACATAGTGGATGATGCTGGAATAGCTGCTACTGAACAAATTACACTTTCATACTGAGTTTGCAGAAGCAGACGACAATCCAAGAAGGTGAGCAGATGCTGGCTTGCAGATACCTCTGTCATTAGCAACACCATTCACTGACACCTACAGAGACTGACCTGTGCAGTCCAGTGACCGTGCCAGAGGCAGCAGGATCTTTATCCCTGGTCAGAGTGTACAAGAGGAAGGAACAAGCTAGATTTTCAGATTAACTTGCCAGCTTGGCTGTTAGAAATGCCACCTTGCCCTTTGCAAGCAGCACACATACGAGATAACATCAACCCAAGGCCAAAGTACCGTTTCTGCTAACTAATTTTTTTTAGAAAACAACTTATTTCTTCCTTGTGACATACCTGAGACAGCAAGGTTCAGAAATAGTTCAGAAATCAGACAGCAAAGAAATGAAGCCATTTTTTTTAATTGACACTCGTCTCTCAAGTCACGCTAAAAGCAAAAAAATGCAAACGCTGAGGTATGAAATGGCAGAGCAATACTGCGGCGATTCCAGCGCGTGGTATGTTCTGGAGCAGACACTTCATCATCGTCGTAAGCAGACAGCACGAGAGCTGCATCGTCGTTCGTTTGAAATCTTCATTCTGTTGCTGATCCCTTTCCTGCAGGGTCCTCGTTGAAGATGCTGGTTGGCATAGCTTCAGGGTTGGACTGTCTCAGCAAAAAGGCTCTTGCCTGTTTTCCCCCCATTTCACAAGTGATTCAGGCCTGTGCCTGCACTTCACGTTAGCCAGATGTCAGGGGCCAGTGATGGGAACCTCTGCAGCGCCTGGTGCCAAGTTTATTAAAATTAGCACTGCAGCTTGGTAGTACGGAGTCCAAACTGCCCGTGCAGAACAAGGCACCAACTCCAGTGGCTCACCATCACTCTTTGCGGGCTCAGCAAGTGAGCTGGATTGTATTAAGCATGATACTGCTACAAAGTAGGGACTTCTCAATGAGGCTGCTATCTGACAGAAGGGGTAGGGGGCACCAGCAGCAATACAGATGTCATCTTCCCTCCATGAGTGGAGCTTAGACCGTTACATAGGGCGGTGGGGATTCCTTGGAAGGCATCTCTAAGGCTTCTTCATATGATGGCAGCGCATCCTGAAAGAGAAGACCATTAATTATGCTCTGGGGATCCCATGAAGGGTTTCAAGTGGGTCTGATCTTGGATATGTTTCTCTACCTAGTTCAAAGCAAGGTAGAAGGACCACATGGGCTGTGAGACTTAAAGGGCAGAAATCCAGGAGTTAGAGGTCAGCAGCAATTTATAACCACTTTGCTGCCAGACCCACCTCCTTCTCCCAAAGCATGGTTGCAATAAATGGAGCAAGGCTCGATAATGTCCAGAATATAAGCCTCATTGCCTAAGCAAAGACGCTGAGTTCAGATCGTTGCAGAGGGACATGACGCTTGCCCAGCGGGGGCACACGCTGCTGGCAAGACAAGGCTCATCTTATTTGCCAAGTTTCAACAAATGCCTACACTTAGCATTCCATATTCCTCCTCTTTACTTTTCATCCATCTTTACAGTATCTCTTATTTTTGGAAGGTCTTCAATATCTTTCCATTGTGTCAGAGCAGCTGGATGCCCCTATTAAAGACATCAACAGTAATTTAGGGAAGGACACTGATATTCATTATTTAGCAAACTGTTCAGATGAAGTGCCATAGACTGAATCTCTCAGACATTGATCCAGAGGAAAGTGGAGAAAAACTTAATTTTAAACACAGGTAGTATGTTTAGGCACAGAAACCAAAGTTCAGCTGAAATTGAAAACACATCTCCGGATCGGAGAACGCAAGCAATATACTCCCATTGTCCTGCAGCCTGAGTTACAGGTTCCTGCAGATACCATTGACTTTGAAATATTTTATACAAAATTAAAGGAATACAATATATTTGGAAACTGGTTATTAGTACCTCTTAATAAACGTTTGAAGCGTTGAACTGTCTCTCAGACCACCAAAGAAGCAGAAGTAAGGATCATCATCAGTCTAAACCATGCCCTTCCATGGTGTAGATCTTAAGCAGTCTTTACTCACCTTTTCAGCTGCTTGTGGGTCAACTTTCACCTCCACCCTCTTGCTGGCTTTAATATACTTGTAGCAGCTCAGGACACATTTGAACATATAGGCCTGAAAAGGAAAGGGAAAGGCAAGTGTGCCATCGCATCGCAAGTCAACAAGAGCATTTCCACTTCTGCCATCAGCCTGCTATTGTCCTACTCTCTTCTCCAGAGGTAGAAGCCTGGAACCACTTCTCCCAGGGCCCTAAGTCTCTCTTGATCCTTCACTAGACAGGTGACAACTCCTTCTATCTGGAACAGCACACCAATGTGGGAAGTCAATAGGACTAGCAATACCATTAAATATAAAGCACGTGCTTGAGACCTCTGAGAGCACAATGGCATCAGGTAGGAAGGAAAATGTGTCTTTTGTGTTATTTTTCTGAGCAGACTACAAAGTTCTGGTGTCTCAGAAAAGCACATGGGCACGACATCCACCTCCCAGAGATCCAAGGCTCCCTGGTCAACTGAGACTGACCTGAAAGATCAGCTCATTCAACAACCTCCTATACTCGCAGTGCCTATGCTTGTCTGACAAGACCGCCTTGCACCTCTCAGAGTTACGAGATGCAATAAATAGAGCTTTTCTGAGAAAAATGGATCGATTGACGGATTGTGGCACAAGAAAATAAGCAAGGCCTGTGAAACATACCATATTAAATAAATATTTTCCCTACTCTGTGCAGCGAGGCGAAGTCGTGTGCCTCTTATTTTTATTGGCATACGGGTCTACTTTAAAAACAGTTGGCATTTTCAAAGGAACATAGGGAGTTATATGCCCCGAGAACAAGCCGTGTAGCTTTGGATTTCCTAGAACAATGAGGACTGTTTGTCTTGACACAGAGCCAAGAGAAAGAACAAGGAATGAAGTATCTGAGTTGAGAACCCATCTCTCAAACAAACTTCCAGAGATGAGGAGGTCAATCCAAACTTTGACCACCTTTAGGGAATACTGCACAAACCTTCCCTCTTCCAAGAGCCTCTTCATACAGAGAGCAAACAGGCAGGACACTGAAGCCATCATACAAACTGGACAAAAATCCCCACTCATCTGCAAAAGGAATCCCCCCCTCCAATCACAGAATAAAAAAATCCTTTCTTTAATTTTGATTCTGGAAGAGTTTGCTGCGGTGCCTACCCAGCATCTGCACTGAATTCCGTGAAGTTGGCTTCACTTAAGGCTGCTGCAGGCAGTAGCGCGTTAGAGAAGAATACGTTGGTACCCACAGCTTATGTAAAGGCAGCCAGTGACCTTGGGATCATCCCGTTAGCGGCTGACTCAAACCACTTGAGAGCCACTGTAGGATGTCCTTCTCCACACTGAAATGAAGAGGGAAAACTTCTCTTGGCAGCCGTTGACATAAGTGGGTGGGAAGCTTGTTCTGGAGGTCAGGGAGCGAGCTCCTTCAGAAGTAATTATGTTAAACTCTTTCATTTCCCATCAGAAATGTTTCACTCCCCTTGGTTTCTGCATTCTTATCCCCGTGGTGGTGGCGGGGGATGGCTTTATGTTACTGAAGTGAGATGAGGATTGTGGATAGACAGATCAGATTGTGCCGTGTAAGCATCACCCCTTCTCTCGCTTTGCCCTTTGAATACTTTACATCTCCAACGAACTTGAACAACTGGTGATGTCACCGCTGGGGCTCTACGAGTAAACATACAACCAACCACTACACTGGTAAGGAGCTGAGAAGTTGCATGGAGAGACTTCCACATCGCAGCAGGACACTCTCCCTGCAAAGGGTGGTGTTATATGAAAGGAGAGGAGCGTTACCATCCCTCTGGCTTTGTCAGAGGGATCTTTCCTGCTCAAAGGGTGAGCAAAGTCTTGCAGGTCTCATATGAGGTCACTGGCAGAGGCGTTCAGTGGGGCAGGTGCCTCATCTCTTCTCCATCTGGCATACCACCCTTTTAGCTGAGCTACGCTACGGTGTGGGATGTAGATAGCTATTTGGGGACGTTAACTGCGGGTTGGCAGGCACACAGCACCAGATACACAGAAACAACGTTTTAGTGAGAGCAATAAATGCTTGTGATGGGTCATTAAGCAAGTCCATTTAAGCCAAAAGATCTTGGGCTAGTCCAACATATTTAGATACTACCTTGGTGTGGGCATTCAGCGAATTGAAACCAATGTGCTCTAGATTGGCCAAATGGCCTTTTTAGGTCTGAAATATTTCACGTTGTTGCCACAATTCTCATCAGATCTTTATCGCTCCCTCATGAAAATGGTTTTGCTCCACATGGAAGAGGCGAGGGATTGTCACTGGCTTTAAAGGATGGGGTTCCTGATGGCTTGTTTCAGGGAGTTTAGTAGACCAGGGAGTACTTGGGCCTGTCTGTTGTATTTTAATTATCCTCCCTCATCCCTCCTCCTGCAAACTGCAGCAGCAGAAGTCACTGCAAGTTAAGCGGTCTTGTAGTTAACGCTGTGGAAAATTCAAATCAACTGTTTTGCCAGGCCAGTGAGACTTCTGCTGGAGAGCCGCACTGACAGCTGGGGTTCAGGGTTATCTCCACTCCTATTGCGCAGTTTATGCAAATGTTAGAAGATATGCTAAAATCATGTCTGCAGTGAATCATACAAGATGCTGCACTCCACGCTGACTTGTCTGGCCACTTGGGAAGAGTCTGAATACAAAATGCTTTCCAACTAAGAAGCAGCATTTTTCACTGTGACAGAATCTGCTCAAGTACCTGGAAAGATCTGGTTTTCTGAGCTGGTCTGAAACCCCTCGGTGAAGAACTTGATTCATTGAAGCAAGAAGAATAGAAACCTCCTCACAGAGGAGTTTTCTGAGATGTAAGCAGGATTTAGCAGCTCACAGGTTTTAATTAAAGTTCAGGGTATCAGTGTGCATTACTCTGCTTACCGCACTGCAGACACAGGGACTTACCCAAGTAGAAGATCTAACCTGGTGCTTAATGATTTAATTTCTTTTGGCTCACAATGGCAGAAGAGTTTCCTACATTTACTTTCAAACATCTTATCCTTCTAGAAATGAATGGGCAGTAACAGTTTCTGGATATAAGAGAGCTCTTGCTTTCTAAACTCACATCTGCAGAAGCATAAACCCAGTCACTGCGCTGGGGCACAGCTCCTCTCATGGCCAAGGAGAGTCCAACGAGGCTTTCCAGTGCCCCGGCAGATGTGAGAGAGAAGTAAAACCAATTCCTCCTGTCCCCCAGGCAGCCTCACCAGGCTCTGCGGCCCTTTACCTTCAGGAAGAGGACAGCAACGAACGCAATGGTGAAGGTGGCCATCAGTTTGGTATATTCCTCTGTTGGTAACTTCTCCAGGGTTGGCAAAAAGCCCTGTGAAAAGAGGGAGAGGGTGTCAGTCGTAAACGCTCGTTCCTTCTACCAGGGTCACGCACAGTGGTGGAGATCGCAGCAGGTTTCTCAGCATGCCTCTCAGAAAGGTGGGACAGGCCACCTTCCTCTCCTCATCAGAAACAGTGCAGGGATAATTTTTCCTCCTGCTGTTTACACTCCTTTGACACAGATTTTCAGAAGACTATTTAAATGAGAACTAAAATATGACTGTTTAATAAAGATGAAAAGTTGATGCATTTCCAATGCGTGCAGACAGAAATCATCTTGCTCTGCAATTTGCATCCATCAGATTCTTACAAGAAAAACAAGGTGTACTTTTAAGAAACACATGCATAAGCAAGCTGCCAGTCAAGAACACCGCGGTGGTGAGAACATATAGAAAACCCTCTTTTGTCACCAGAGCAGTTCTGGGTATATCAGAGAGACCAGAGAAAGTTCACTCTGTCTGAACAGCCACTGAAAGAAACTTCACAGGGGTTCACAGCAGCAAAAATCAGCGCAGCTTGCTCGTAACCTACCCCATGGTCTGAAGACTTGAGGCTGAGGTAGGTGGGGACATCCACGCAGGAGCTGCAGAGAGTGAGAACGCTCACGCAGAAGTCCAGCAGCTGCAGAGCCAGGAAAGGGATCTTCGAGTGTCCCTGCTCCCAGAAGGACAGGGATCGGGAATTCGGTTATGATTACAAGATTGCGTCACTTCTGTGGATTTCCCACATTTTACCCAGGGCCAGTGCTTTGTTCACATTGACAGCCTACAATATTTAATTCACTTATCAGCCAAAATGATGAGTAAAACCATCTTCTTGGGCTGATTTATACAAGCTCCACAGAAGAGGCCTCTAGCTGAAGCAGTGATATTCCCAGCTTACCTCCAGCAAACCCTTCCTAGCATGAACACACCCAGAATGACCTCTCCAAAGCCATGAGACAGAAAATAAAATCACAGGAAGATTCCCAGACATAGGAAACTAAACAACCTCCCATCTGTCATTAGTTTTCCTTGCGCACCCTCCAGCCCCCAAGGATTTCATCCTGTCTCCAGCTAGCATAGAAACCACCTTGCCATGAAGAACCACGGCCCAAGATAATGATCCGTTACTCCTACATTACGCATCGGTCTCCATCTCATGGAGAGCAGAGGTTCCACCCCAGAAGTGAGCTGTTACCTACCGCATGGCTAAGGGAGGACACAGAAGTGATCGCTGGGACTTGTATGTAGGAACTGAACATTGTGAGGAGGCTGAGGAGGAAGTCCATGACTTGTAGAGCAAGGAACGGGATCAGGAGGCGTTCCCGCTTCTGAGAAAGGAAAGCAATGCCAGTTATTTCTTTTCCGAGTGGGAGAACGAGACCAGCTATCAATACCCGAAAGGACATATGTTACGGCACTCCAAGAGTGAATACCTTCCTGGAACTTCTGCATCACCGTGTAATGTGGTGACAGTTGATTCAGAAACAATGAAGGGCATCTACATAGATTTTTTTTTTCACCCCCTTGGAAATTTTCTGTGAATTTTCACTATGTGACATTGGCACTTGATCCCGTCAGAGCTGTCATTCAGCTTTACCCTACAGGGAAAGCTGGGTTCCCACACCAACCCATGGTCATTTCTTTTCCTGAAGTGGGAAACAAATCCCCAGTGGAAAGTTACAGTTCCCCAACAGGATCTGACTTGTGAATGAGCGAGGAAATGAGGAAATAAAACATTTCCAAATCATAACATTTCCATTCCTTAACACAAAAAATAGTCTTTGTGGAAATGTCACCCAGATTTGGTAAATCTGGCAGTTAGCAGCCTGGCAGATGAGCCTGAGACTGCAAACCAGCCACCTTCCCCCTCCGTAAGAGCGCAGAGGTATTCATCTGCTTTTTTGATCATACCTCAGCATTTTCAGTGAGCATCCTCTAGTCCCCTCCGCTAATACCTCCTGACTCAGAGAGGCCTCAGCCAGCAGGTAGATGTCATTTGTGGAGAACGTACCTTCATCACACCAAGGAGGAGGTTGAAGCTGATGACAAACAGCATGATGATCAACAGGAAACTGATGATGACATCAGCTAAAAGCAAGAAAAGTAATAACCACATTACTAAAAGCTGGAGTCTAATGTCCCCCCCTCTAGGGAACAGTTAGTGTGACAACCTGGCAGAAAGAATTGTGTATGTGGGGATTCCCCATGCAGCTGGAGGGCAGCCCTCTTGTCCCTTTCTACACCCACTTCTTCATCTGTCTTTGATGCTTCTGTTTTTGTAGCACCATGTTGAGCAAGCTCAGGCTCGTGGGACCCAAAAGCCTTTATTGCCTGGACTGGAAGTTTAAATATCTCAGGCTATGCCTAGACAGAATAAGTAACCAACAGTGAAACCTGCTGAAAGATCTGCAGGATTCGCAAGCAGACAAGAAGCATGAGTTTTAACCACCCACTGCGGGGATGGACCGCAGAGTTTCCGGGTGAAATGTCTCACCTTCACTCTCCGTAGCTGTAGGATGCAACATAGGCATTAAAATTAAATGCGTGAGGAGAACGACGTGGGACCATTCTACCTGCAGGGTGAAGGCGATCTTTGTCAGGGGTTTTGGGTGCGGGGAGGGAATCTCTTACAAACACAGGGCTGTGTACTGATCAGTTCCCAGGGAGAAGTTTTCCTTCTTGGCATTGCAGCCTGCCCTGATGATGACTACAGAGCCGTGCTGGCTCCTCTAGAAATGACATTTCTTGATGAGGAACCTTTGGTCAAACAAGAAGCTCTGGCCAGTACTTCCTTCCTTGGGGATGGGAAACTTCTTCCTTTCTGGGGCTCAAAGGGAGAAACCCTTTGAGGAGGCTGCATCCCTCGAAGAAGCAAAACCAGCTTCTCTCAAGGGGGAGCAGCACTAGAGGAGTTGCTGCACCTGGGGGTGTCAGACATTCAAGATCTAAGGAAGTGATCAAAAGTATCCAACGAACTCTTAACCTACATCAGGAAAAAAGAGTTTTTGATGGCACAAAACAAGAAAATAGCTTTTACTTATAACCTGATGAAAAACCCCAAATGCACCATCTGTTTACCACAAAGTGATGAGAATTGAAATGCAGAAGAGGAAGAAGTCTTAGGAAACAGCAAAGAAAGAAACCCCAAACCCAGCAAACCCCTGAATGAGACCGGAGAGGGCAATGGAGAGAGAGCTTTACTGCAGAAGAGGCTGCTCACGGCTTTGCAGCTCACCAGGGTCGTGGGAAGAGCCTAAGCGTCGAGGCTGAAAAGCAAACCCACCTTTCAGAAGCAGGAGAGTAGGGACAAGGCTGTGATCTGGTGCACAGGGAACCGAAGATTAACAGGAGGAGCTTAAAGTCAAAACAAGAAAGAGCTTAGCAAAGACGACAGACTCAGCCTTTGTAGGAACAGCCGTAAGAGGAGACAGTCCCAGTGCCACAAACCCCAAACTGCCTGAAGCCCTTTTCCCTGGTTTTCCTCCCAGAACCAGCCAGCAGAAGTTTGCCCCGGAAAGGATTTCTCTCTTTAGCAGGGTGTTTCCTCGGATTCGAGGCAGCTGAGTTTCTCTGTCTCTCTCTACACGGGCTCATGCTCCAGCTCTCTCGGCAGGCTCGCTAATTAATTGAGCAACTCGTCGTTGCTTCTGCAGGCTAATTGTTGGCAGAACCCAGCTGAATTTTCCAAGCGGAACCTAGCTAAAAAAAAAAAACCTAAACAAAATAACAAAGAAACAAAGCGACTCTACAGACCCAAAAAAAAGGGAATGCAAAGACAAAACAACTTTCCCTGCGCTGTCTGTCCCCTGCTTGTTCACAGCGAATGAAGTTCATCCTTTCTGCTGGCAACGAACCTCTCCGTTCCAGGGATGTTTGGTTCCCACGGATTTGATCTCAGTAATTGAAAATTTTACTGAAATAAAATGACTTCTTCCCCCATGGGAGCACATTTAGCAGACGGGCTAAAGGAGTGACCCCCTTAGCTGGAGGTAGCTGCTGGCTCTTAGCTCTGTCTGTGCAAACGCTCCTGGAGGTGGGACTGAGGCACATGTTAGAGAGGCCAAATGCCCCTGGAATACTGTGCCAGGGCCGGCAGAGTGGCAAGTTCCCTTCCAGAGCCAGCAGTAGATCCCTGGGGATCCCTGGGGCACTTGCAGCCTCCGCAGACCCTGGAGACGGGGTTGCTGTGACTCACAGGCGCTTTCCATGCCCAGCGTCTCTTGTCCGAAAATAGAAGACAGTAATTTTTAAGTCTCTTCAGTACTTCGCTTCATGGTTAGTTGGCCTTTGTAGGATGAACGTTTGTCTCTTTTGTACTTGAAAACCCTCAGAAAAGGGCAAAATTTAGGAATCTTGAACCAAGCTTGAACACCTGGGTAATCTCAAACACAGGGGCATCGTTCCGCTGCTTCCCCTCCTTTCCTCCCGCATGTCCACCTGGGTGCCTGTCTCAGGAATAACCTGTTTTCCTCTACAGCACCTTAAAAGGTACTGGAGTATTCCGAGAAGCACGGGGTTTGTCCTGCAGAAGGTGTGTTGGCTCTTTGAGGGCCGTTATTGCAAGACAAGAGGCAATAAAGGAAATTCCAGATAAAAGGAGGAAAAACCTTACAATAAACGATGGTCTCGAACAGGGACGCGGAGAGGTTGTGGAATTCTGCTTCTGGGGAATCTGCAAACCTCAACTGGACAAAGCCCAGGGCGAGCTGCCCCAGCAGCAGCTTGGGCTGAAGACCTCCAGGGCTCCACCTTACTTTTGCTCTGATTTGATTACAAAATCAGGTGGGGAAGGACTGTTGCTCCTCACAAAGCCTGCTTCACTCCTATAGCCCTAGAACATCCTACCTACGAGAATATTTCCGTTCCACAGGCACCTCCGTGCTGGCAGCGGTACTTTATTGCTGGCAGAGCGTGGTGAGAGCTTGGTCCCGTTGAGGTGCACCTTTCTCCAAAAGCATACAGGAGAAAACAACAGCAATGAAAAAATAAACATGCTCTTTCTGGTGCTTTTTCTTACTCAAATTCTCTGAGACTACCTGAGCCCCTCAGAGAATCCAGGGAATTTAAGGAGAATATATATGTGCTGTGAGGCAAATGTCACTTTCCTTGGGGAGGTGGTAACCGGAGCGGGGGCATATGACAGAGCCTTCAGAGATCCGCGCCAGATATCTGCAGTGCTAGAAAGTGGCACCAAAAAATCCACCCAGCCAGCAGGAGGAGAGCATTTATTTGCCGAATGTCTCTTTTTTATTAACTTCACATCAGGGTTTTTGCCCGCACGCAGCCAGCAGGGACGCTGAATGACTCCTAATATTTCCCGTGGATGCAGAGAAACCCCTTTCTATTTTACAGCCCAGCAAACTGGCATGGGAAGTACCAACGGGGCTCGTAAAGCTGGGGTTTAACGGCGGCATTCACAGATGGTCAAGGGTGGCAGTGTCTGGTCCGGTGCTGCTGATGAGCTGCAGGGAGTTGTTTCTGGACACCAGCGCTCAAAGGATGGCCAGGACCAGGGAGGGAAAGACGCCTCCCAGTCCCTTTAGCCGGATTCGCTTTTCATCAGAGAAGGAAGGAATATTTTTGCATAGGAAATGGTGTGCATAGGATATGGTATGTGCTGTGCACGCGGGTCTGCAGGCACAGCCGAGGGGTTTATCTTGGCTGACTGGACAGAATCTGAAACAACTTTCCCGGTTGTACTTTGTCCACAGCCTCAATTTTTATAGTCATTAATGAAAAAGTGATTAACACCCGGATCGTACACGGGCGTGCGTTGCAGACGTCCTGTGACAAGCAGTGAGGTGTGATCTTTCAAGGCAGAAACCCGTTCATGTGAGCAGCACAGAACCAGTAAAGAGGTTTGAGTTGAAATGGGGTTTGGTTTTATTTTGCCAGCAGGAAAAGCTTATCTGCCAAAGCTCATATGCTTTCAGGAATGAGGCACCGCCAAGAAGACTTTTGCTAGGAAGGCTTCTCAGCTCCAGGGTGAGATTTCGAATGAACTGGGCATGGGGGAGGCTGCGTGGGAAACGCACATCCAAATTTCTGCTGTATGTCGGACGGAGCAGAGAGATGCGAACCTAATTCTTCCAAGTTGCAACTGAATGCCCCAAATCACCACGCAGCAAAGTTTGTCTCCTGTTCCTTCTGCCCGGCCAAATTAATCTGGTGTTATTTCTTAAATATTAGTTAGATAGTAAATCTGGATTTCTTTAGATTAGCCAACATCCTGACATTGACCCCAGGGGTGGGGAAATCATCTTCAAGGCTCCCAAAGACAAAGAAGAAGCTGGGTCTTTGTCCCATATTAATCCAACATTTTCAGCAGGTCTTATGTTAATTTCTTGTTCAACTTTCATTAAAAAGCAGATTTCAGAGGAGCGTTCTCGGTCCTGTGCTGCCTGCGGCATCTTGTAAGCCAAGACAGCAAGGCGTGGCAGGCTGCAGGCGACAGAGCATCCCCCTTCCAAGGCAGCTGGTCCCGTCACCCTTCCCATTACCCTGGCAACTGCAAAAACCTCCAACAATCCCAATCCTCCCCTCCTCCCTGACCATACTGGCGGAAGTTGAGGTCCATCCCATAACCTCTTTTTAAGGCAGCCAAACACCCTGCTGAGAAATCGTGAGGGAGCTCTGATTCCTTATAAAGAACTCCTCTATGTATTTTTTCCTACCGTATCTTGTGAAAAGCATTTTCCCATCAACTTTGCCTTATTTATATTCCTGGGCCATGACTGCAGCGTTGGCATTATATATTCTGAGACGCGCTTTAATCCGGCAGGATCTACAAATAGAGCAGCAGATGCTGAGGGCATAGACAGAACCTCTCCTCAGATTGTTCTCCAGCTCTTCCATCTGGGTTTTGGAGACAAATGGAAGTTTTTGTACCGCTTTGCTGTATTGCTTCCCTGCGAGCTGCTGGAAATAGAAGGGCTGCTCGGTGTTTATTCCTGCCGTAATCAGGGCGCACCATCTCCCTTGAAATGCTTGGGAGGAGAAGCCACGTGGAAGTGCTGGGGGTTTCATTATAAAACATTGCTTTTCGTGTAGGAGGCAGCGGAAGAGGGGGGCGGGGGAAGACCTGTCATTTTGATTGTGTGGGAAGGGGGGGCTGTTAAAAAGGGGGCCAGTTTCACTCGGTTCTATTCTTATAGAAAACCCTCCAGATTTGAGGAAATGCACGTCTCGCTTCAAAAGCGTGTAACGGTTTCATATGAAAACCTCTGAAAAATCTGCCTCAACAATTTGTTTCTTTTTCTTTAAAGAATATTTTACTTAGATACTCGAAGAAAAGTAAAAATTATTGGCCTTGGATGCTCCTTCTGCAAAAATTAATGAAAACCGATGGTCATTTTTACCTAACTGTATCTGTGGGACAGCATTCTGACCTGCAAACATGACGTTCAGATTTCAGCAGTTCAGATCACCGCATTAGTCAGAAGCATGTGCATGCTCCACCATTAGGAAAAAACATTTCCAACTATGCCCATGTCCTCCAAGCCACGTACATCAAAACCAAAGCAAATGAAACCCAACGATAAAAAAACAACCCCCGGAAGGAAGACCTTAAGGTCATGCTTGCATCACGTCTTTCATTTTTCATCTGTAAAACTAGAAACATCTATTACGGAAGTTGGAAACTGGGTTCTCCTGTGTGTGTTGTGCTGGTCCCAGCCACCCGGATCACCGCCGGGTTCTAGAGCCTGTTCGGTGGATTGCGTGTTGCCCTCATGGGAAAGCCCTGCAGAAAGCCTTTCCAAAGCAGTCATCACGCATGTCTACATTGGGTGTTGAGTTGAGCCACAGCTACAGAAGGACCTCTGTGGACCACAGCAAAGTAGCCTCCAACCCATCCAGACCGGACTCCTTTGGAAATAATGTCCCTCGTGAAAGATGTGAACCGTGACAACGTGGTGTGCTGTTAGAAGAACTCACCCAAATTTCAATATTCCCCTCACTGTTGATGCCTTTCAAAACAGCTTTGGTGGATCACAGCGGTGCCTCCTAAAAGCCAGCTGGGCTCTTTTGAAAAATGTGAACCCATCTGTTAGCAATAACTTCACCCAGCCCGTGGCTCTGCCTGTTTTGGTGCTTTCCACTAGTTCTGACTCCCACCCAGAGACAAGTGACTTTGGGATGTGCAGGATCTGCTGTGCTTGGTTTCTTTTCCTCCACTTGTGGGGGCCTCTCTGTGCATGCTGGCAGCCCGGGGAAGGGCACACAGAAGAGCAGGGAACAGGCAAGTCCTTGCTGCTGTGAGTTGCAGTTTTCTCTGACTACAAGACTTCTCTGTAGGAAGAGATGATGCAGGATGTGGAACCCTGGTTTCTGTTTTTCTGCACGCAGCAGAGAAGGGTTATCTCAACTTGTGGTTTTTTACCCAAAAGCGACTGAGAAAAGGAAAAAGCACCCTGTGTTTGTTGCTTCCAAACAGCTTCACGCAGAACTAGCCTGGTTAAGCAATATTTGAGGTTTGGGGAGTTATTTTCTTGTAAATGGCACTCCGCATGAGATGGCTGCCAGGTCTCTGAGAGCTAAGCTAGATCCTTCCTAGCCCAAGCTGTAGGAGTGCGATCAACTGTGACGAATGGGATGCTTGTGACTGTTTGTGGGATATAAAGCAGCCTGGCTGCTTTTCGCAGGCAACCAATGATCTGCGAAAAACACCAGGGGCTGGGAAAGCCTGGGGATGGGTGTCAAAGGGATGGGGGGAAAGGGAGGTAGGATGGTGTGGCTCTCGGAAGTGCCTTCGGCTGTGAGGTAGGACATCCACGCATGGCATGGTGGGTGGTGAGAAGAGGACGGCCCCATGGCACCGAGGGCAGGGTTTCGGTGGCAATGTCAGGTAGCCCACACACTCATGGGGTATAGTGTGGGGCTGCGATTTCTCCCTGCTCCGGGACCTCGAGGCCACCAGCCAGACTAGGACCATGCAGGAGCTGGTCAGACACTTCAGTGTTCTCCTGGAAGATGCCCAGCACATGAAGGAAGCCAACAGTGTGCGTAAGGCTTCAGTGATCTCAGCTGGTGAAAAGACAGAGAAGGGGAAAGCAGGATTGTCAGATTAATGTGAAGTGGATTGCAGAGGGAGTGGGAAGGCTGGAGGAGCATGAGGGTGCTGGAGAGTTTGGGCTTAGGGCCTGATCCGCTGAAATAAGGACAACTTCTCTGCTCTCCATATTGGTCTCCAAAAAGCCAACACAGCCACGGCCTAACCCAAAATCCAGATCTTTAGAGCCTGAATTTTGTCTCTGGGTCTGAGCTTTTGGCCCATCTGCTCTCAATAGCAGTTTCCAGTTTTCTTTGATGAAAAAGAAAGAGGGACCAACGCAGGACCTTGGGCTCCCTCTCAACCCCACAGACCCTTGCTGCTTTCCACCGTCCCAGTGACCTACCAATTCTGTAGTAATCCTTGTCCAGGTTTTTGCAGAAGCCTTTCCCGCCCGCCACCTCCAGGGCGTACTCGATCAGCAGCAGAACGCTCATCACCTGGGAGAACAAAAGCAAAAGACACAGGTCAGTGGCCTTGGGCCAACTTCCTAGCAACAAGTTTGTTTCCAAGGAGCTTGCAGTGGCCACCATCCTAAATGCAGGATGGGTCACCAAGTGAGGCAGTCCTGAAGGGTTTGAAATCCTGTGCAAGGAAATAATTGAGGCAAAAGCGATCCCTTTATGAATGGTTTGGGTTTAATTGGCTCTTTCTGGCAGCTTCTGAGGGAGTGTGGAGAAATTACACAATTAATGAGTTTTGTTTCAATGTTTTTAATCCAGCGAGTCCTGGCTTTGCATTTTGAAATTGCGTTTTGCTTCAGGATTGAGCATAAATCTAACGATAGGGTTTTAAAGTGTAAAAAGAAACACGGCAAGAATAAAGAGCTCCCTGCAAATCTAGGTGTACCTCTCCATTGGCAAAAACATGATTTTCCTTCTTTTATCTATTTGAGAAATATCTCCAAATGTGCTTTCTTCACATTGAACCAAAATGATTTTCTCGGGGTTTCTGAATTGGGTTACCACGCGCCAGACTCCAGGGTTCATTCCATTCTGCGTTTGGCAAGCTGTGCGATGGAGTGAGGTCAGGCGCTGTGGTCTCAGTCCTCGCACTGAACTTCTCTATCCAAACAGTGATGATAGGCAGCGAAAAATCAATTTCTAACCCCCAGATTAGGAAAAGCTCCTGTTGCATGTGGGGCACTGGGCAGTCAGGGGCTGCGGAAGACCTCCATAAGGCTGGAGGTCTCACCATGGAGCACCTCAGGCAGGTCCAGGGTATTACTGTGCACGTCAATCCAGGGAATGAGTAGCCACAAGGTCAGACACCTCACCACATCCCTCCTGGGGATAATCCCACCCTGCCAGCGTGTACATTACAGACAGCACATGCCAAGGGGACAAAACTTGTGGCAGCTCCAAGAACAGGAAGACCAAGCCACAAAGGAGCATCAGTCACTGCCCACACTGTTGTCAGAGCAAACAATGCCTCTTGGAGTGAAGGACCACTCTGATGCCATTTATTGCTCCTTCACCACCTTACTGACAGTTTCAGCACCGTATGGTGAGATGGCACAATTCTGACTGCTCCGTGCATCTCGTCCTGTTCATCACTTTCTCCTTTGTTCTCGATCTCTGCTGTCCTCCCTCATGCTTGGGATGTCTCTCATTTCTTCTGCATTTTTAGGCTGTAGCAAGCTGGAGCACAGCTTGGGCTGCCAGTCCTGTACCTACAGCTGCACTTCCCCAAAACAGCACAGTGTGTCCTGGGGTATTTTTAAATGGGCTTAACAGTGCGGGTGGCTGGGGAGGAAGCCTGCTGCTACGTTCCCCGAGGATGCAGAAAACACGGGCCTGTCACCCCACGGCTGCATCTCACTGTCTAGACACAATCTCTGACCCCTCTGCTGCTGTGCAAAGATCTGCCACGTCTCTGCCTGAGCTTTACCCCCTGTCCAGGAGGACCTCTTGCCACAACAGGGCACAGCCTGAGAGCAGAGAGCAGGAGTCAGAGCAGGAGAAATGCGTTCTTCCCTTGGAGATGTGGGAGCTGAATCTGCAGGAGAGGGAATCCTGAGGTGTGGAAGCACAGAAACTTGTGCCAACATGACTCTCCATCTTTACCCCACCAACATCGGGTCCAGAATGGGGAGCACCCAATCTGCAGCCTACCAGGGAGAGGAGCCATCGACAAAAGTGCCATCAACAGAAAAGAGGCTGGCATGAAGAGGCGAATAAGAGAAACCATTTTATCTGGACTGCCCAACCTCTGCCTGTGGGTCGTCCGAACCCCCCACTGACGCAGGAAGCAGGTTTGTATCTGCCACCAAGATCAACACAAGCTCGGGTACCGTAGAGATGAAACTTTTCCACAATAGCTGTAGCAGCCTTTCATTTCAACAACTGCTTCAGGAAGTGATGCAGGCAAGGAGGAACCGGAACTGTTGTGGTCTGAGCTCGTGTTGGCAAACTTTATGCGTGGGAAACAGCACAAACCAGCAACTGCGGGGAGATGAGGTAAGCCAGCTGTTAAGCGAGCAGAAGAGAGAGTATCTTTTGTCTTTTGCAGAGCAATGGCTGGCGGTGCCATACAAGATCTGGGCAGAGTTCAGGCAGCAGCAATGTTCAGTCAGATGAACATCAGTGAGGGCTGACAGTGCAAGGAAACAAGACAAAGAAGCGTGGAAAGAAAAGCTCTGCATTGCCGCAGCAATGGGGAAGCATGGCTGGGAGGAGGGGGCTGCAGCGGAGATGGGAACTGAATGCAGACTCTCCCACTGCAGAAGACCAAGAAACTGTTTTCAAAACTAAATTCATCAACTTTCTGTGCCACAAGCTCCAAAAGCAGTTTCCAGAAGAGCTACAGCACATTCCCCAGAGCCCTTTGCTTCTAGAGCGAGCGTCCACCGAGCCACACTCATGCTGCACTGTGTCCCACCACGAGCCTTCCCTCTGAATTTAAAATACTGTCTAGAGTCTGAGCTGGAAGAAAGGATGTGCCATGTTCCCTCGCCGGGCCTGTCCCTTGGCTCTCCATCACAAGTGCCGCGTGAGGACCAGGATACCTCTCCATCACCGGGCTTTGGCTTTGACACGCTGCTGCCTGGCACGTGACAATCATCTCATTTATTCCGGCAGAGAATACACATACAGGGTGATGAAACCTCTGCAGCAGGCTGCTCGCCTGGATTTGAGAAGGCGGCAGAAGGAGATCGATGCGGTGTCTCCTCAGCACACCCTGCTCTGAAAGGCTCTGTGTAATCTCGCTCGAGATTCACCCTTCAGCTCCAGAAGAAACCAAAATGTTCCTGTTTCGGACACACAGGGCTGCTCAGACAAGCATCCAGTTCCCTTTCTGATTGCTCTGTCATGTCAGGAGAGAGGCAGGCTGAAAATAGGAAAGCACTCAATTCTCGGCTCCCTCGGTCCGCTGCTGGCTCCCAGCCCATCCTCCAGCCAGCCCTTCTGATTTTCTCTCCTACAGCTGCATCTTTTGGAGGACCCCTCTCATCTTGTTGCTGCCTCCATTTGAAAGGAGCTTCAGATGTCTTGGTAAAAGACCTGTATCACCTGGCAATGAAGGGGCTCAGCCAAACAGCGTAGGACTGAGGCAGAGCCGGTCGTTCCATCAAGGCAGCTGACTTGGGGGTGTCTTGCAAGGCAGAATCTTAACAGCATGGCGCACGCAGCCCCTGCTGCCTGGTGAATAAATTCGCTGCAGCTGCAGCAGGGTTAAACCGCTGTTAGAGATTGTGCCCTGTGGGTTTTGGTTTTTTCTTTTTTAAATATGTGCAGCTTGACTAATTTCCAAATAATTTATCTTTGTTCACATGGCCCTGGTGTGACAGCTGCTCCTTTTTTTTTTTCACACCAATTTTTGCTGCAAGAGGAGCTTGAAGCCGTAACGAACGGGGGTCACTGGGGACAGTGACGTGCTGCTCTGACAGTGCGTTGGGGTGCTGTGAAGGTTCCTGGCAGCGGTGCATGCAAGTGGGTGACACCCAGCACTTTGAAGGCAAATAGCATCACATGTAAATGTGACACTTTCGGAGCTTCGCCTTTTCTTACTTTAATTTAAAAGTGGTTGTTGTGGCAGGGTAGGATGAAGTGAGCAGTGTTTTTAGTTCCCACTTGGTTTTCTTTCAAAACATGTTATCTTTTCCTTCCTGCTGCCTCCTTCTCCCCCTCTTGTTAGTGCAGAAGAGCTGCTCCCTGCTCAGCACAGGGTCTGCTGAACACCTTGTGTCAGCCGCAGCCTGGGGAAAGCGCAATGAATCACAGCCCTGTACCAACACAGGTGAGGACCGGACCTGGGGAAGGTGCCGGAGATGAGACGCTGCTCCTTGAGTTAAAGAGCTGCCAAAGAGAAGAGCTCGTCTGTGACTGAGGCCAGACCAAGGTACAGAAATGCTGCTTTCTAAGACCTCCTTTGGCTCTAATCAAGGACTAGTAGCAAATGAATTGCAGGTTTTCCGCCCATCCTGTGTGCACAGAAGCATCTTTCCAGCCAAAGTCAAATACCTTGAGGTCTGTTCATGCCTGGGAGGAGCCGATGAGCAGAAGGACAGATTCCTCCATGCTTGCTTTGAAAGTCACCTGCAAGTCACCTCACAACACCCCGTGAAGCTTTGCTAATAACACAAGTCTGTCCCCTCCTTGTTCCTCTCCTTCTCCTTCCCTGTTTGTTTGAGGATTCCCACGATTTATTTCAACTGTCTATGGAGAGATCAGCAGTGAGACAAATCTAATTTATAGGAGAACAAGACATCGCCACAAAGCCTGAGAGCTTGTGTTTGATGGCATTACTATCGCCCAGCATCACCACGATTCATCACTGGGACCACGGCAATAATTTATACTGATACAAACCAACAGTATTGATGTAGCAAATCATCCAAGTCGCTACTGAGTTATAAATCCCTTTTTCTTTTTCCCTCCCTCTGCCCAGCTGCAGCTACAGGATCAAAAAGATGGAGGAGACGTAGGGGAAAAAATGGTTGCTATTCTGTGTCATCCCTTAAAGAAGTAGGACAAGACAACCTTCTCTGAAAATTAAACTGTGTTCCAAAGGGTTCTGTGTAAAATAAACCCACTGAGGTGACACAACTGGTACAGACACAGCGGGACCCACAGGGACTTGGGGGAGTTCCAGGCTCTGGTGTTGCGGTGATAGTCGCTGTCAGGAGCCAGCAGCAGCAGGGTTGAAGAGCTGAGGGCTCAGGCTGCCCCTGCCCGTTCCCCGTGTCCTTCACTGGATTAACCCTGGCCTTCAAGAGCATCTCTGGCTGCTTAGTCTAAACCCAAGTTGCATGTTCGTTGCTAATGCTCCCTGGCATGACACGCCCTGCATTGATCTTGTACATCATGCTTGTGGTAATCACGATTCTGGTTTTACAACGATGCACCACAAAGTTTCAGACGGTCACCCCAAACCCTCCTGACCACCAGCCACATCCAGCTGGTCATGGCAATGGTGGCTGAACTGCACAGGAGCTGTGATTTAGAGACATGTGTCATATTTAGCGACAGGAGGTTCTTCCTACCTGGGCAGCTCTGGCACTGGGGACTACCAGCGTGAGCAGGGAGCAGAGAGAGGACTCAGCTGTGGCTCTGCAGCATCCTCTCTAAAGGCACAGTGAGATCCCATGCTGAGATCATGTTGCTTGAGATCTGTTGGGTGCAGGGTGAAGCCGAATCACATCCTGGCAGAGCACGCTGAGGGTGATGGGCAAGTCCTCATTAAAAATGGCCTCAGAGTCGCGTTCATACTCAGTGCAGGCTTGTCCCACATAAAAGAGGGCCGGTGGGCAGCTCCAGCAGTAGCCCCTGGTTGCCCACGCTGCCATACTTAGCTTGCTCCCTGGCTTTGGTTTGAACCCCTCCAACCACTTCTCTCCAAGGTCAGTCTGCTCCAGAAGGGGCTGACGCCAGGCCAGGCTTCAGGGCGCAGGATCAGCCCTCTTTGAGTCAGCAGTGTAGAGAATCTAAGTGCTTTGCCGCAGATACCTACCCTCTTATTTATATAGGGGAAGGTGTAAGCTACAGCTAAGTTTACACCACACTTAATTTCTGATTTGAACCATGTCTCCACTGCTAACAGTCAGGAGAGGAACAACCTTCGCAGCAATAAAATGTACGGTGGATGAAACAGCCTCTGCTCATAGAGAGCCCCGTCGCCTAGAATATGTCGCACGTGGAAAAGAAATCGCTGGAAAGGAAGTGTGAGCAGGGCTGGAGGTTGTTAAACGCAGCAGCGAGTAAACAGGATAGTTTTCATGTAACCTCACGCTCAAGAAGTCTCTGATGTACCGACTGCAGAGGACGCGCAGTCAGGGATCACTCGCTCCTGTCCTGCTTCAAATACCCTCTTCTCTAAGCAGCCGCTGCTGGCTGCTCTTGGAGACAGGCTGGGCGGCTGCTGCCCGTCGGGGCTGACTCAGGACGCCTGTCTTATGACTTCTGCCCTTGCCGTTTTACAAAGAAAAGCAGCTTCTCTTGCCTGCCCTCGGACCTCTGAACTCTGCAAACTCTTCCCCGTGAGCACGGGGAAGGCTCGCTCCAAGGCTGCCTGTTCAAAACTAACCTGCTGTCCTCAACAGCCCCACCAGACTGGTTTTGAAATAACACATCTTTCGTATGACGTCCCTGGCAGTTAAGTTGTCCCTGTGAGCCACCAGCACCAAAAGGTGCCGTCTCCCTCACCACACGCCGCGGCAAAGCAGGAGCCTCTGTTGTTGTTAGTGGCATCCTGGTGAAACACCTCCGAGAAAAATGTGCCTCAGCTCAGAGCGTTTGCTGACTCCTGAGGAAGACAAAGGAGGGTTTTTTTATGATTCACTTGCCCAGCTAGGGAAAACTAATCCATTTTCTGTACCTCTGTTTCACCACTGATAACAGAGAGCTCACGTCGCATGGCGCGCTCGTAGCTTCCTGGAGAAGATGTGTTGTAGTTCCCTGCCTTGTGTTTCCCACTTTGCACAGACCTTTATTTTTGCCAGCTCCTCTGCACATCCTGGCCCTACTTCCTACCAGGGTCCCACTTCTAAACAGCCCGGGACCGTTCCTCTGTGACAGCCCTATGTTTAATTGCTTGTCAGAAGTTGCTTGTGCTTTGCTGCAAACTCTCAGCCTTGATACGTTTCAGTTTTTGGGTCTTGGGGTCGTGCACAAGAACGCACAAGAAATGCAGCAGTTTCTTTTTCTTTAGAGCACTGAGATTATAAGCTTTGATCTTGTGGCAAAAGGGGAGTAGCCTGCCCAGCGTGCTCAAAAAGCAGAAGGCAAAAGATGTTATAAAATTGCATCGTTCTTTTAACCAATCTCACGGTTTTGAGGTCTTCAAATGATTAAAGTACGCCGTGGAAATGCCACTGCAGTGCCTGGCTTTCAGGTAATGCCAGGGGAAAGGTGCTGCCGGTTACATTCCATGACGATGCAGTGTAGACCCAGGTTTCTCTGCTCTCCTGCGCTGGGCGGGCATGGGACCACCACCTGCCCCAAACTGGGGAGGTGCAGAGGGGCTGCGCTGAGCCCAAGCATGGCTACCCCCTCGCTCGCTACCTCCAGCAACCCCCGTTGACTGACTCCTGACGTCTTTATAAAATCTTATCACTCACTGAACGCTTTCCCTTCATCCTACCATCCAAAAAGAGCGCCTAAGCTGATCTCCAGATTTCTTTGCTTTCAATTAACGAGCTGACTCCTCCTCCAACGTATGCAGGCAAGGCATGGTGAAATCAAACCGGCTACAGCGGCGTGTCCGACCCTGTCCTGGCTTTGTGTGAGTGAGGAGGGGGCTGTGGTGCACTGAGGGTTTGGATTGCTCCTGCTGCCTCCAGGAAGCAAACTGGTGCTGCTGGGACACCGTGGCATGGCCTTCCCGTGCCACAGCTGCTGTCCCCAGCGCGAATTTGCAGGCTACAGCTCCCCTCACTCCACTTCTGTGCAAGGAGCGGGTTAAGAGCCCCCGTTAACCGTTATCACCCTGTAGGCTCCCAACCCGTGACCGCGCGCACCGAGCGCAACGGATGGGGGTATTTTAAGTGCCTCTGCTGTGTGAGAAACCACATCCTCCGTCTGACCCAAAGCCGCCTGAAAGCACCTCTGTGCAACCAGGTGGTGTGGAGAAATGTCCCCCCAGGCTCTGCCGCCTCCGCTCGCTGCCATCTGTGCCCACCCCGAGCAGCTACACCAGCTGCCTGGCAGCCGAATGCAGCCGCGGATCCAAACGGAAACCGAAACGGTGCATATAGTGTCCAACTGGCCGTGGAGAAAGAAACGGGGCAGCTTCGCCCACCCACCCATTGCTCGCCTGGGGCTCAAGCCCCTTCTCCCTCCAGTGACCCCTAACTCCAGCGCTCCCACGGCTCCCGTTGCCAGTCAGGCCCAGGTAGCCGTGCTGAGCCCTGGCCAAGCCACACACCCCTGCGCGGGCACGAGCTCCTGCACCGAGCTGCAAGGGGAAACAGAAAGCAGAGTGAATTTCCATGAGCTGCAACTGGTAGAGCCAGGGAAAAAAGTAGTTAAAAAAGCCTCCCAAGACAATAAATTTCTTCCTGGCCCCCCACCTTCTCCTCTTTTGTCCATCCCTCTGAAATCATTGGTTTTTCTCTTTGGGGACACAGAAAAATCTTGTGAATCACAACGATGACGCCTTCTGCAGAGATGACACCTCTGCCTCTCTTTTCTTGTCTCCCTCTCCCTGTCCCCCCTTTCAGTCCCGTAACTCACCACGTGGAAGATCCCTAGAGCGGCTGTCGCCGTCTTGATGTTGAAGAGGCAGCACTTGGGGGGCTCGGTGGTCGCCGGGGCCGTCATTTTCTGAGCCCTCTGCACCGCTGGGAGTTAATGAGGTCGAATTTGCAGCAACCGCCCCACTGAAGAGCGAAGCGAGCAGTGCGGCTCAACTTCCTTCCTGGTCTATAAATGTGTTAAGTCATCTACAAAGTCACATGAGGTCTTTGATTTCTCAATAATAAAGAAAGGAAAATTGTGTTGCTTTTCTAACAGATCTATTAACTGCTTGCACGCCCCCGATGGCAAATGTAAGCACAAACGCTGCTTCGGGCAGGTGGGGTCCAGCACATGAGGTACACGGGGAGAGGAGGGATCCGAAGCAGGGTGCAGCTTTGTCCTACAAAGAATCATCAGAAACAAAAGCAGGGGGCCAGGAATTTCACCTTAAACTTGACCCGCTGTTTTTGCAGCGAAGCATCCAAGTTCCTCAGTTTGAAGCGGCTCGTTCCTTGCCAGCAAAGTCACCATCCTTGGGAACGCTGCTGGGAGCCGATGCTCGAGCAGGCTTGGACTCTGCGACCAGAAGGATGGTGGGACTCCAAGGGTCAGGGTTCTTGGCTGAGACATCTGCATGTTAGCTCCTGGTTCCTGGGACAGCTGGTGTGATTTATGTTAGTCATCTCCTGGAGAAGAGAAGAAAAGCAGCCAAGAGATGTGAGCCTGGAGACTTAGCCACTGTGCGGGACGTCAGGCTGTCTACCCCTGCTTGACCTTACCTAATCATGCTCTTTGCTATATATATTCTCATAAAAACAATTTTTCCCTTTTTTTCCTCTTTCCCCACCCCGTGGGACAGAAAGGTCACGCTTTAGACCTTCTGTGGAGCAGACTGACGTGAGTCTGTCGCTTCCTGGGAAGGGTCTGACGTGCCTCAGCAGGGTGGCAGCTCTCCAGCAGGTAAGTGCAGGTGAAGGCAATGAGACAGTCGGGCACACTCAGGCAAGCTCTCAGGGGACTTGGGTGCCAGAGTGCCCGGTTTTAGAATCCCAGATGCGCCCGCTGCCTTTACTGTTCTGTGCTTCCAGGAATGTGCGTAGCCAGCACATCATCAGGGCCCTACAGTGCTCAGGCAGAGGATTTTCTTGATTGTTCTTAGGAAACTAAATGCAAAAATTCCGCCTCGGTGCCAGGAAATAGCAGTTCTGTAGCTCTCCAAATCTGTACAGAGGACTCCACGTCCAGCTGTGTTATGGGAGGTGCCCTGGACAGCTAAAGTCTGGCCGAGCGGATGTTCCCAAATGCCGGGGAAGGTCCATAGCGACATGATTTTAGAGAAAGTCAGGAGCTTTGGGCAGCGGTGGTGTGAACTGTAAGTAGCTGAATGCCTCTGGAGACGCTGCATCTGAGGCAGGGTCAACTTACAGCTCAAATCACGTGGTCCATAAAGGATTGGCCATGCCTTTATGCCCCCCAGAGCCAGCGATCTCTGCAGCACAAAGACATTTTGGGGCGGGGCAGTGTCAGCGCAGTTGGGTCCTGCCGCATATTCTCGTGGTTTTCTTTGGCATCTCACCAAATCTGACCAGTTATTTCTTAAGTCCCAGGTTTTGAAGTCACATGGTTCTTTTTTTTTTTTTTCCTTCCCCTTTAAGGATGCTTCTCTTTTTCACTCTTGCATGACAAGCTGGGGAAGAAGACGGACTCATATTCTTGAATAACCTGGTGACAGCAGCACAACTCCTGCCCTGCGGTCGGGAGGAGGCTGACAGCAGCCTTGGGGTACCCCCAGGGACCCACTCTGAGTGAGGGCTCACACTGCTGTGGGTAACTTGTGCTCTCCACTGTCCACCGCTTCAAGAGAAATGCACAAATGCAAAAAAAAAGTTGAGTCGGTTCTAAGTCAGCTCTGGGTGACTTGGCCCAAGGACTGCACGGTCTCTTTGGTGTGTTTCATTTCAGTCCATGTCCATGGCTTCAATTCCAGCTGAACATTTCCTTGCAAACCCAGCGGAGCCCACACTGCTGAGCCCGGAGAAGGCATGCTCTGGTCTGCTTTCCTTCTGCACAGCGTTCCACCCGGGGCCTCGGCGGGCTCCGCAGAGGTGAGCGTGCATCATTATCCCTTTCCTACAGATGGGAATCGGAGAAATGTGTGCAGAAACGCCCCGGTTCATGGCCACACCACTGGCCAGAAGGGAGCTGGGCAGGTGACCGGTGCCTGTGGATTCACAGGCTGCTCAGTTTATGAGGAGACACTTCATTGCAAGGAAAATAGGAAATTTATAGCAGCTGAAATTATAGCGTTGGCAAAAGATGGCATCACTGTAAGTTACATTTCTGCAATCCACTCAAAACCTGCCTGGCTCTGAACGGCTCCAGATGTCAAGGGCACATTTTTTACACAGGGTAAATTTGAAGTATGTTTGCTCTCACTCCTCCCCAGTATGAGATTTTCAGGTTCCACCTCTTTTTAGGATGGGAAATAAAGGAACTTCTACAGAGTCTAGTTAGTGGTCTCCTGTTACAGGAGACCTCCGGCAGCTTCCTGCCTTCACACGCAAAGGCAAATCCATGGCAGCAGCTGGGAAATGCTCCTTCCAGGTATTTTTTATTTACAGAGGTAAAGTTTTTGTCAAACATTATCACAGTGCTGAAGGGTTTGGGCTGAACCCCCAACACGGGATCTCCTCTTTGGTTTAAGGTCATGTCTTTCTATCAGTCTGTCTTTAAGTAAGACAAGATTTTGAAAGCTCTTTAACGACTGAGCGGGTTCATCTTCCTTTGCTTCAGGTGTCGTTGCTGTAGGGCTGTGGGTTTGGGGGGTTATGGTTTTTTAAACAAAACGGAAGAATAGCCACATCTTCTGGAAACACTTTGTGTCCTCAGCGCTGTTGATGGGTGTTTATTCACCTTGAGAAACCCCGTGCACCATCGGTCTTGCCTGTTGTTTTCATTTCCCCAGTTTCAGGTGAGATCAGGGCTTGTCCAGGGTCAGGACCTTGCTGTCTGTGTGACCTGGGCACTGACCTCCCCCTGATCTAGGACAGGAGACGTTTCTGCTGCTTTCCCCCTCACCCGTCCTGGGCTATGAGCAGAGCAGAGCAGGACGGTGGCCTCCCATCTGCCTCTGCCGTGGAGCCCTCACCCTGACGGCCGGGTGATATTCAGAGCTCCATGACACCTTTGCCTTCCTCTGATAGTGACTCCAGCTGAATGACTGCGAATGCCCAATATTAGTGCCCAGGCCTAAAAATCATCTTCCCCCAAGACAGACAGCTCTGTCCCCTGCGTGTCTTCTGCACTGGGCACAGCACCAGATGGCCACCGTCCCTCCAGGGCTCCTGAGATGCTCAAGGATGAGGCAGCAGACACCCACAATACCAGTAATTCCAGTTTGGTCATGAGGCTACAACAGGAAAGCTCTGCACTAGAAATGCAGTTTATACTGGTAAAATGAGCTCTGTAGACAACCCAACTTCTGCCCCCTGATCAACATCACCAGGAAGAGGAAAGCACAACTCTTGAGGGGCAGAAACTGCAGCTCTGGAGACAGGGAGAGGCACATTGGCTTGAGTGTTATCTCTGACAGGAGTGTTTATTTTTTTCCCCTCTCCAGACACAGTGGAGCAGTGTTTTGAATACACAGGGGCAGGGTTGGGGGGTTTATTCCAAACAGTATTATGAATATAGACTTTACTCCGGTGCTGCAGAGCTCCTGCTTCCTAGTCTCCATGAAACCATCAGGAGGAGAGAGGAAGGGAGTTTCAGTGGTCCTCAGACTAGGTTTAGACTAAGTCCTATCACTTTGAGGTCACTTTTGAATCAAATCAGGTCACTTTTGAACTTTTGTGACTAATAACTGGTAAAATTCTGACATCAGTGTTGCTTGTCACCAGTGTGGTGTGTGCTTTCCAGGCTAAAAATGAGATTGGTTTAGCACATTTTTCATCAAAGCCTCTAACTACTATTAAAAAACATAATCCCGCTGCAGAGATTCACTGGTGGAGCCATAGTACAAGGTGAAATCGAAATCTCTTCACACATCGGGGAGGCACAAAGCCATCAACGAGGACCAAAGGCAGCACAAGCTTCAAGCCCTGCGTCAATCAGCACCCCTGGGGCAGCCAGAGCTACACCAAGCCACAATAATGTCTGCAGCATCTTTGGGGAAATGGGGTTAAAAATAATATTTGGGGTTGGAAGTAATATTTGGGTTTAAAAATTGATCCCTTTAAGCACCATTCCTTTACAAATCAGTTGCAAATACAGGCTTTGCTTTACCTTCTCCGCTGGAAACATATTTTCTTTGGGGGTTACCTCCCCTCAAAGCCATTTTGTGGGCCCAGATGAATGAAGGTGCAGCAGGATCAAGTATTTCCTGCAAATATGAAAAGCTGGTTCATAATCTGAACCTGACTTTGCTGGAACACTGTACTTTCCCTTTGCAATCCCCCCTCTCCTTTTAGCGGCAGACAGAGGCTTGCTTGTGTGTTGGAGCATACCACAGCCAAACTTAGCTCACAACACGTAAAAACAAATAGAAAGCGTGGCCCAGGCTGGGCCATTGCCTTCGAATAGTCCTGAATGCCACCGCGGACTTGGCTTCCAGCATTATCCTGAGGGGCCCCTTTCAGTGGTCTGCATACCAGCCTCTTCAGACACCCAGACCGTTGCTGAAAGGTGGGCGTTGTAGGAAGTCGGTCTGCTCTAAGGAACACAGCCTTGTATTTTTCACGGCGTTCTGGACGTGTATTTTACACGCTCTGCAGAGTCTTTCTCCTGACTCCTTCCTGGAAGCAGTCCCAGGCGGTACTTTTCATTGGAGGGGTCTTGGTCCTTCAGCTCGATTCATGACAGGAGAAGACTTGTCCCATCAAGACATCTCCTTCAGAGAGAGCATGAGGAGAGGCTGAGACGAGCCATGTGCCGCTCTCCTTTGCACCCACAGCAGCGAAGAACTTCCTAGGCTTGGGCGTGCTGCTCTTCGATGGGCGCAGATTTGAACCAGAGCGTGGGACAGCCGCTGCGAGTAAATCAGAGCTGCCAGTTCGCCGGCATCGCTCAGAAGGGTCTTAACACAGCCGTCTGGTCCCTGTCTGCATCTTCATGCCTAATTCAGACATCATTTCAGGGATGTGCTGTGCTGAACAAGGACAATTAGAGAAGAAGTCAGAATCCTGAAAGCGAGGGGTCGGGTCAGGAAGATAAAGCTTTTCGTCTAAAAATCCTGGGCTGACTTCACAGATGAGGACAGAAGGTGCAAGGAAAGTAGGAAGCTTTTCCCCGAGACACCACCAGCCAACACCAGAGCTGACTTGTACTCAACCTTCTTGCACGCAAACCTCCAACGCCCTCCCTGTAACAGGCTCCTAATTTCCATGCAGCCCTGATCCTGCTGAGTCCCTCAGCCAGTGGGAAATATTTCTTCTGTCCTTCCTAATTGGCTTCCTCCAAAACATTGCTTCATGCTTTAGAAGCAGCCAAACAACAATGTGAGAGCCTTAATGAGAGAAGCGCTGTGTGCCAGCAGAGCAATAAATCTCTGGCAGAGGCTGGCGCTGGGTCTGCTACCGCAAATTCCTGTTGCAGACCAGTTGGGCTCAGGCATCTGCTGCTGCCGGGGAAAAGGGAGAGGTTGGTTAAGTGGCTGACGAATGGCTTCTGCTGGTGGGGTCTACTAACGAGGCTGAATGCTCTTCCCCTTCTAACCTATTTGCAAAAGGAGGTTTATGAAGATGCAGCTAGCACAGGGTGCGGCAGAAGCGAGATGCGCTGTCACTGAACCAGCGCTGTCTCTCGCCACATCACGGGTGGAAGCACTGGGGGCGCTGGGGGAGCACGTAGGGCTTTCTCCAGCAGTCAGGGGGTCCTGAGAATTTGCACCCACCTGTGAGCTGTGAGCAGAGCTCCGTGTCATGGGGATCCTGCCGTGGGCTGAGGTGAAGGGCGCTCATGGGCGAAAATACTCTGGGATCAGTGAGTTTGACAAGGCAGAGCTTTGTTAGCATCGCTGCCCGAGTCCGTCTGAACCCCACTGCAGTGCTGGTCGTGCAGGAGGGTGCGTCCTGCTCTCTAGGGACAACTACTTGGGTTCCTCTGCTCCCTCTATAAATCCTCTTCTCTCCAAAGAGCGGTGAAAAGGTAGAACAGTTACAAGAGAGCGTGCGAATTACATCACCGTGATTTCAAAAACACTCTCAAATATGTTTGTAACAAAGGTGAAAACAATACCCCAGCGGAAGTCACCCCATGTACACATTTTCAGCTGCCTGTGACGGTGCAGGCTGTTTCCTCGGGGATATTTGGGGAATCTGTATTTGTGCAAGGGAGCAGCACGGAGCCGTGCCCGTGGATGGGGTTCCCGCGGCAGCAGCACGGCTGGCTTTTGTCGTGCTCCCAGCCTCGCGCCCCCGAGATCTGCGAGCCAGGCTGACCCGGCTTTCCTCTGGGTCTCTCCAGCCCGCACCCGCTTCGTGCAAACCCGCGCTAAGCCCAGCAACCCAGGTGTTCAACCTGGCAGGCTTTTAGACCCGAGGATAATATTCAGCGAAAGGTATTTGCAAGTGTCAGATATTATTAGTTTCTAAGAAAACTAGAAAATCCTCCCCATAGTCCCATGTAGCCAGAAGCTCTCCAAGGACTCGGAAGACAAAATGATCATTTTGCTTATGCTGAGTGACAAGAGCAATCTATCCACTAGTGTGACTGTCATCCATCAGTTCATTATGCTTTATGTCTATGCTGATGTGTGTTTTGCCATTTGCTACTTTTTTTTTATCGCCGTTATGTGACAAGCTTTATTCATTGCACCAGGATTTATATCTGCCCTGTTACCTGCTTTATTCTTTCATTATATTTTATATCAGGTTTGCTATGCTTGATGTCCGTACTGCCTCCCTCTAGATCTACCTTACTATATTTTATACATTACTTTACATGCCTTCTGCTTTACTCAGACATAAAAAATAATAATCTTGAGTATATCTAAGTGCTCACGGAGGTAAAGGCTATTGTTTTCATTCAGCTGGATAGAGGAAGTTGCTGTGTTATCTTTGACTCACAAAGCTATGCAGAACAAGACTGTCCTTTCGTTTTAAACAAGGCAGGAAGTTCATCTCAATAGTCATCCAGCAGGGATAAATTAATAAACCACTGCTTCTGTTTAATTGTTATTTGTATGAATGATTAATGAAGAGATCTCTCCCGCTTTGACCTAGGCACATAAAATGAAATATGGGATTCAGCTCCCCATTAGGACACTTAAATTTAGGTGGCTACTTGTATGCCAGGTATCTAAATCGCCAACACATTTCGTGAAGATCTGGGCCAATGGTGGAAGCTGTTCTGGTAACCTTAGAACAGACGCTCGTAAGGGACCAGCTCCATCCCCCTCTTGGCTCCAAGGGCCACTTCTCGATTGCTTCTCCTAAAAGCTTCCACCGCCCGCCCACAGAGATATCCCCAGCTAACAGCAAAATGCAGCTCCTTAACCTGGAGCTAAATCCCACCCTGGCTGTCCAGCTGGGATACACGGGATGATTCCCTCTCCTGAGTGTCGGAGCCTGGATAAGCAACTTGGACTGGGTGCCTTGCTCATAAATCAGCAGCGAGAAAAGCCTTTTGCAACAGCAGCTGGAGCTGCCTCCGCATCATTGAGGAAACCATGACCGAGACTGCCTCCAAAATGGAGAGGACAGCTGGGGCACCCAAGGACTTTGACGTATGTCCTACCACGCCTCTGCCTCGGAGCTCCCGCAGCTTTCAGAGGCTCTGCTTAAGAGGTGGCTGTGACACGGGAGATCCACCTACGTGCAGGCACAAGCACCAGCAATGTGCTGCTGGAACAACCTGTCTCCAGACTCCTGCAGCGCCGGCACACGTATCTGTGAATGTCCATTGGACTCAAAAGAACTGAGGGTGCTGGAAAGTGCTGGTCCTCTTCCAGCACAGAGGCCAAACTGGGATCGGGTCAGGCCAGGAGAGAGAGGCACACTCCACAAGAGCAGTTCACATCCAGAGCCATATTCACCTTATTTAAGGGCAAAGCAGAGCCCTGTTCCACAGTTCAGAGCTGGACCCTGCCCATCGCAAACCGCAGGAGATTTGTCCAATTAGTGGGTTGCTGCTTGCCACAACAGGAAAACGACCTATTTCTGGAACTGAGTCACCGTGTAAAAATCCGACCCCTTCTGCGTTTGCCATCCCCAGGTTTGTTGATAACCTGCCCTTGTTGCTCACTGTACGCATCAGCAATTACCTCCCATTAATGATATTTTTGTTCCCAGGCCTGATGCGCTCAGGAAACAAACAAACAAGCAAACAATGGATTATTTAGCTGCAAAAGGGAACAAGACTGCCTGCTGCTACGTTTGCAAACCTCAAAAGGTCTATTAGGAGACACCAAAAAAGGTGAGCGCTTTCTGCACAAAGCTTGGCAGAACATACTGTATGAATAACTGAATGACCTTTCAAATATTTACACGTACATAGGAGCCTGTGCGGAGGCTCCTTCTGCTCCTTCACCCACTCTCAAGCGTTCCACCCAAATTGACTTGCAGCAGATAGAGAAATGCCAAATATGGTTTGGTTTTTTTTTTAACGAACCAGCCAGGGCCAACAACAATAGCCAAGAAATGTAGGAAAACGTGGACGAATTACACAGCAGAGCAAAGCCTCTTCAGCACCGTGAAAGTCACTTGAAGTCTAAACTGAGGAGGAGTCGGTCACACTGATGAAGGGGTTGTAGAGAAGAAGGGCAAAAGTGGGCCATAAGGCTCCTGTTGTCTTGAGTGGAAAGGAACATTTGGTGCATTAAACACGAGCATCTTAGTAGAATGGAGCTGCTCATACTTCCAGTTGGAGGGACTGTTGCTGATAGCAGAATATGCACCTTTGAAAGTCCATGAAGGCTGTCAAGGGAAACTGCTGAGACAGCGTGAGAGAAGGGATGCGCCTCCATCCAGAGTGGTACGTGGCTGCTATTGGATGCTGTACTAGTGCTGCCCTCGAGGTAGGTGGCCTGTCCCTAAAACTACTTTGCAAAAAAGCAGGATGGGAAGGAGGTGCACACACACACAGCCATTGCTGATACACTGCAAACCCCAGCTCTGTTTGGGAACATCACCGCTTCAAGAGATTTCCCAGTTTTGACTCCTCAGATAATTTTCTGGGATAAACACTATGATTAAAATTGAATTACCTCTCAAATGAGCAACCTCACAGGAAAAAATTGTGGCATTCTTGGCCATTGGTATTGTTTCTACTATTTAACCATAAGATCAAGCCTTTGCTTGGCAAGAAAGATGTGCAAGCCATTCCTTCCCCACCAACATACCTGGAACTGAAAGGCACCAGGCTACATCTCAGACCTACGTATTGAGCATTCAACCCAGGCTGGTCCTCCTGGAGCACATTCCTGTGAGTGGGAGAAAGTTGTCCTGTCAAAATGCTCAGATGTCCCCTAGTGGAGGAGGATCTTGGCCAAGATCATCAGGGCTGACAGCCAGACCTTCTCCTGCATCCCAGGGCACGCAGGAGGGCAGAGACCACCATGCTTTGGCACAAGAGATTTAGCAATATGGGTTCATTGGTGCACCTAGCGTCCCCCGTGCAAAGAGCTTCGGAGATGGAGAGATGGCAGAGAGGACAGTGGGGTGGGGGGATTTTGTTACACAGGGAGTGGGGCAGGGAAGGAGGAGACCCTGCCAGAGGGTCCTCGCACTATCACCGCTCTTATCTCCCAGGAAATCTTCCTCAGATGCGGCAGAGCAGCCTGTGCTGGGCAGTTTGGGTTTGGGATCTGGCACGTCTGGCTCATCTCTCAGCTGTGCTCTAACCACAGAGGGGTCCCTGAGCAAGTTACTGCTCCCCTCAATCCCCTGCCTGCTCCCGGGAGACCGCGAGCTCTGCAGAGCAGCTGTGGCTCCAGCGCAGCAGTGGCCTCTTGATGTCACGGTAATACAGCTGAGCAGGTTGGTGGCTCAGATGGCTTCAGATCGGGCTGGGAGCATTTTTAAGGCAGTAGAGCAAAATCTCAGTATTTTTCACCCATTCCTGAAAGGAAGCATCAATCTTACGGGGTTGCAAATGGTCTTTTCTCGTGACTGTCCTCGGTACCATTGATCTTAACGTATTGCTGCAGTTTGTGCACGTCTATCACACCAACTTCATCTTTGCCAAAATGAGAACAATCCGTTTTCCCCACGTATGTCCACTGTAACTGTCCACAGAAACAGACCCTCTTGTGCACATGCTTCAACTGTAGCTTCAGCACAGGAGAAGGACTCTGCACCAAACTTTAGAACCCCAGAACTCAGATGAGGATCAACTGGAACCCTACACAAATGTATGAAAACTTCACAGGGTTTTTAAAAATATCCTCCACCCGCAAATTATAATATAAAAATGGGAACATTTTGCTTTGCCATTTTCAGAAGGAAACATTTCACCTTCTCAGGTTGAGAAAACATTTGGCCTCAAAATATGTTTCAGTGATATATATGGTAAAACAACCTGTAGCAATCAAATCAAAATGTTTCACTTGACCAGATTTTGACAGTCCTATTTTTCAAGACACCGCATTTTTGAATAGTTTCCTTTCAGGTTTAATTTTTTTTTTTTCCTTCCAAATTTCAGAAGTGCCTAAGGACCAAAAATGTGGTTATCCACACATGTACTGTAATTAGCTAGAGCTTCTCTATATCTCCTAAGAATCCAATCAGTGATTACTCAAGTGAACTACAGAAGCCTTGCGGGAATTTAAGTAGAGTCGAATCCTTAAGCTGATTTTCTGCACAGAGATTAATTTCATCCTGGTTAGAAACAAATGGAATAGATCCTGCTGCCTCTGTCCCCTTGTGATTGTCCTTATTAAGGGTCTAAGCTTGAAATTCTTGTCCAGACCAGGCTCCCACTGAGTTAATGAGGTTTTTGAATGGGATTTTGAATTGCTTTTGAATAGAGTGCTTGGAGCTCTGTGGTTTGCACAAAGAGCCCTTCTTTGTTCTCTTTGCAGAAGACCCTCTCCTTGATTGGCACCCTTCTGTCATCCTGTAGCTCCGACATCAATGTCCCACTGCAAAAATCCCACAAGGAACCTCCCTTTTCGTGAGATGGCTGAAGTCCCACCCTCCCTGGGCTGGAGAGCACTGACTCTGCTGACGAGGTTCCACCTCAATTAGAAAGATAAAGGCCATCCCGGCGGTCATTCCAAGAGGCAAGAAGCTTTGCTGCCCACAAAACTATTAATTTGTATGAAATAGATTATCTGACCCAGCAGCAGAGCAATTTTACCCCAAGAGCAAGTTTTTCAGCAGAGTCAATGATTCCGTGGGGCTGATCCTGAGCTTTCAGTCACCATGGCGATAGCTTTATCCACGGTGTTTCAGTGGAATGGGAATATGGATGAAAATATAATTTGGTGGTGAATCTGTTCAGACAACCCCCTGCTGGAGCCAGTGGGCGTGTCAGCGTAGACACGTGTCTCAGCTAGACAAGAGATGCAGAACCAGAAATGTAAGCAACACTGCATTGAAACAAACCTTGGGTTAAAAACCTCAACCATAATTATCACAGGGAGTTTCATCGCCATAAGTGGAATGCAGAATAATTTTAAAATTTTGATGAAAAGTTCTTTAAAATGCATGAAAGAAACTTTTGTGAGAGCTTCCCAATGTAATTGTTGAACTATAGACTTGATTGAATATTTTTTAAGATTTCAGTGAAGGAAAAGGAGAAAAAGAGCTGAAAACATTTAGTAATTACTGAGCCATTCTTCTCAAGCAACGCAGACTAAGAACAGAACAAAATACAAAGCAACCACTTCCTCTCCTTTCTACCCTCCAAGAAAAATGATCAGAGCTTTATATAGCCCAGTAGGAGAGAAGAGCAGAGGTTCCATTAAATTCACTGACAACATAATCTGGTTTATATGAGTACGGTTTGGACGGTCTAGTGATAGGTCTCAATGGGAAATCTCTACGACACACACAACGATACATTCTTTACATATTCATGTGCTGTTCCCACGGATTTTAAAAGCACTATGTGGGTAGCAGCTACGTATGTTTGATAGGAGCTATAGAGGAACGCGATCAGCTGGGAGTTTCTTTTGATCCTGGTAGATGTCCAAAATGTTACATTTATTTCCAAGTTTTCTTTGATGTCTTTGAAATTCAGCCCAGGAGTCTCAGAAGAATTGTGTTCTGGCAGTACGTCCTCTCTGAGATCCCCTTTGGACCCGACAAGGGGTCTGGATTTAACCAACACTTGGCATCACAGTCCAGCCTTTATGTCTGTTCCCTTCCCTGCTGGATACACCAAATCATGTGAAAAGAAAAGTTTGGCAAACTTCTCCTTAAATTTTGGATAGAAGTTATTGTGGAGAAAAAGCCTTTCTCCTCTGAACCAGCTGCATTGTGTAAAAACGGGATTTTTTTTTTTTTTTCATCATTTGGACTATTAGACTCATCACCGAAAACTCCCTAAAATTATTCTGCTGCCATCTGTGTGTCTGACTGCCTCTGTTTTGGGATAGTGCCTCATGATTCCTGGGCAAGGGCTTTTCCCATCTGCATGGATCAACCTTCGAGCTCGGAGCCCATCAGACCTTTTCTCTGCTGGCACAGCTTACGTCGAGCAGTGCTGGATTCATCAGGCCGGCATGGGGAATGTCTGCTGAAAGCATATATCATCCTCACAAGTGTGTTACTGTGTATGAATTATGGAGAGGGGAAGGGAGTGGACTGTGCGGTCCAGAGGTTGGGGTCATGGAGCCAAATTTTCCCAGCATGAATCAGCAGCGACTCCACCAGCTCCGGCAAGGTGAGTAGGTGTGACGTGCAGCTTTCCTTGGAGGAAAGCCTTATTTACACCTGTGTGAGTCGGAGGAGCATCTGCTCTGTGAGCAACTCCTCTGCCAAGAGTCGGTGTGTGAGCGCAGGGAATCCTTGACCTCTTCATACTCAAGGGGCCACCCATCTAGAAGCTCCTCTCCAAAACCCAGAAAGAGGAGACTCCTGGAAAGCCCCACTGACACCTCAGAGGGAGGATTAGAAAACCACATTATATGTATCCAGAGAGAAGCCTTGGCCTCACCCAGGGCGGTGGTTTCCCACCATCACAAGCCCATGAGCTATAGCTCCCATCTTGGAAGACACTACTGCCTTTGCTGGCCTCGCTGGCCTCGGGTTTACCCTGCTTGCTGCACATAGCTGTGACTTTGGGCTCCACCTTGTCTGAAAGGTGCTTCTGAGGGGCCAGATTCTGCTTAATTTTTATTGGTGTCCTTATGGTCCTTTTATTGGTGTTATTCTATCTCCATTGAACCCAGGACTGCGAACACAAAGCAACGTCACTGAAGTCAATGGTGTAAACCCTCTGCTAAGAGTGGTTTTACTCTAGTTTTATGCCAGAATAACTGCAAACTCAATATGAATGAAAGGAAAAGTCATTCATATTCCTGGCCAGCTTTTCTTTCCCAGCTCCTGCCCAGAACAATTTCATATCTATAATGTTCTTTTGCAGCTGCGGGGAATAACAGAGAAACCTGCTCCAAGGTAACAACGATATGGGCCACACGGTGTCATATTTTAAAATGAAGAAATTAAAGACTGGCACTCTTCTTTAGAATAACATGAGGAAACAACACGAACTTTCTCCAAAACTGAATTAGCCTGTTAAAAAGTTGGGAAATAAATATATCTCATTTGCCCATGTAGAGAAAAATGAAACAGGATTTGTTTCCAGTCAGGCTTCCTGGATGCAGGTAGAATTTTAAAAAGGAAATCCCAAAATAAAGCAGTAAAGAACAATTTTACCATACCAATTCCTCGATATTTTGCAGAATTGCTGTTGTTTCCCTTTCTTCACTTAGCAGAGGAAAAAGAAAACTTAAAGTGTATAAGATTACTGTGTAGAGAAGTTTTATATTCTAGAAGATCAGAAGCAGCTTCATTAGAGGTGGAATTAATTAAACGTGCAGATTCGCCTGTCCTAACTAGCTCTTCAGAAGCCCACGCAGCTGGTCCTGGCAGCTCCCCTGCGCTCTGGGGAGAGGCGCAGAGTGATGGAGATGTTCCCAGGAGGTGATCTGTCCCAGCAGAACAGAGCTCCCTTTTTTACCAGTGATGGAGCGAGTGCCATAGGTTAGACCTCCCATCGGATGAAAAAGGTCCAATTCGTAGCAAAACACAACAACTTGCCTTAGTTTCTTTAGTCATTAAGTTTCAACTTCATCTTGCCTTTTTTTAGGACTCTGTTCTAACTGTAGCTCGACACAGAACGACCAAAGGCAAGACCAAATGCTGTCGGGAGCGCCCCTAAACAGGTTCCCTACCCTGGGAGTATTGGCTCAAGCTGCTCCTCACAGGCAGGTGTTTGGATTCCTTTCTCACAAGGAAATACTGCCTTTTCCAGTTCGCCCACCTCTGCTGGTAAGCACTGTTGGGTGGCCTTGGAAAGATCTGGGCTCTGTAACTGCCAGCCTGCACATGGATTGCCCAGAGCCGGACCGCTCGTCCCTGCGACGGTGCAGTAGAGCCGAGCAGAGGAGCTGCAAGAAGCCAGATTCTTTGTTCGGGAAGCAGGGTGGGGGCTTTTATTGTTATTCTTACAGCTTTTTTTTGACTGAAGAAACGCGACTTCATGAACATTCCCAAATATGGGTGCACGGATCAGTGTAACCTATGCCATTGTTGGCTGGTAAAACGTCCACAGGCCAGTGAAATACCACTTTTTCTCAAGAGCCACACGAAAATTATTCGATCTGTTGGAATAAAAGCAGTGAAGAAAGGGCAGACAGGACGTGAGCTCAGTACCTGCTGTACTCTGGAGCACATAAGTATTCTAACAGCAAAATCTTTGGTAACTTCTGTTCCAGGCTGATTTGACAGCAAGAGGACCGTGGCAGTCATCGGTGACCTTATCTTGGGGGAACAGCCCTCGGAGCACACCCCTCGAATATGCCCTTTTATCTCCTAAAACTACCCCCATTTACATACTAATTGATTACCTATGCAGTCTTGCATCCCCTACAATACCCGTAGCGAGACCTCATTCTCCTGGTTAAGATTACACTCATATCGCTTTGACCTTGACAGCAGCATCAAGACCGCCCAATGCATCACTTCCAGAATTCACACATATATCACGAAACGCCCGGGTCATCACTGCCTCACTTCACTAATGTCTCGTAAGGACACTTGATGCTCACTGAGTGCGTTATCTCCTCTCCACACGCTCTACATTTACTAGCTAGTATAATACAAGATTAATTGCTTTCATTATGCCACTATATTAATTTTCTTATATTACAGTAAGCATAATATAGTTATTTCTATTCTATATCCACTGCTACATCTGCTAAGGAATTTAGCTAATGGTTTTGTTAGGTCAATTAAGATTTTCCTCGTTTAACGCTTATTCCTTTGTCACCACTATTTTTAAAAGACTTTAATCTAAACAAATACCTTTCTACAAACAATGCCGTGATTGCATGAGCCACGCTGGGATTTAGGGAGTTTCTTTATGGTGAGGCTGAGTGATGGGAGGAGGAGGAGGGTCTCAGGCAGGTGAAGCACAGGCTCTTTTCTGTGTTTTACAGCGTAGCACAAACCTGGCTGCTTTCAAGGCACCGGATCTTTGCTGCGAGGTGCCGGATGACCGCTCAGCTCCCCGGCTCCAGCGGTGCCAGACACACTTCATTTCCATAGGCAGTTACATCAGGGCACCGGGAAGTTTATAAAGACTGAATACGGAGTTTGTGCGTCTGGGACAGAACGTGTCTGGGACCAAACCGCGGTTGTGTTTATATTATAACCGTAGAGATTCCGCCCAGCCTCACGTTGTGATGTATGTGAAGCCCTCCTGCTGCCTTTGATGGAGAGATGTCCCATTTACACCACTGCGACTACAAGCAGAGCTTGCCTCCCGAAATCCAGGCCATGCAGGGGAGGTGCGGAGCCTTCACTCGGAAGTTTCTTTAGCTGTGAAGGTAGCCAGCCAGCGGCATGGCAGCTCCTTCCTCACCTTCTGTTCCCTGTCATCTCTCAATCTGCCTTCGTCTCTCGGGCTTCTTCACTCATTTTCACATCTCCAACAAGCGAACGGTGAGATTCGCTGTCGTCCCTGTGTGCCAGGGCCAATTTTCAGCTCAGAGCTTGGATCTGCAGCACAAGTGGCCCCGGTGCCACTCATGACGGATGCGCTGGGCACCGTCAGCCTGGCAGTGGGAGCCCAAACGAACACTCCTCTGACCTGTGCCTTGTCCCATTCAGTAAATATTTCCAAGCTAATTGCACTAGCCTGAAACCACAGGGGGATTTAGCAATTAGGAGCTGCAGCAGCAGGAACGTGCAGCCAGTCGTGGGCCAGCAGCATGCTGTGGTCAGTGCTGTGAAGAAACGCCCTGCACCCAACTGGTTACCGCACCAGTGCTCCATCCCAAATGTCCAGCAATCGATGAAGGGGGGACAGCGAGCAGTAGGTGTGACTTCTGACTTTGCACATTTATTCCCATGGAGGGACTCTGGGGATTTGCAGGGTGATGTGAACAAGTTTTGCAGTGTAAATAAAACTCAGAGTGTTTGGGGTGCTGATTTCCGTTAACCGTAAATACAGCTCCTGCCCAGAGGCACTGCCAAGGTGCTGTCCATGTTACACGGACCTCAGTCAGGCCCTGGAGACCAGGCACTGTGTGGGTGAACAAGCTGCCATGTGTGAGTGAGAAGGGATGCTCTTCTTTCGAGATGGAGGAAATCAAAGATTTCACTGAAAAATATCAGCTCGTGGTCTTGCTTTCTCATTTCTCTACTTTTAACTCTAACCATGCCCGAAAATCCGTGCAGTGTGGAAGGCTTCCAGCCCTCCTGCTAGGGCTTGTCCTGGTAACCCTCCACCCAGGTCTGGAGAGCCTCCCTCCACCCTACGTGTGTCTGGAAAGGATGGACGAGATCTCCAGAAGTCCCTGGCATGAAAGCAGAGAACGGCTCGGAGTTGGTCTGAGGCCAACAGGGTGCCACTGAGAGTTAAAAACCAAGACGAAAGAAGAAGGAATTCATCGAAGCGTCTCAGGTATAACTAAATAATGGGGGGTTGTATGTAAATGAAGTGGGGGATCGAAGGGGTGTGCACGTTTCTGTCTAAGCCAGAATTATAAATGTATGAGCCAGAACTGTCCCGGCTGTGGTACAGAGCTGCTGGAAGCTTGACCACCGCAGGGGGTTGGACTAGGTGACCTTTAGAGGTCCCTTCCAACCCGAAGCATTCTATGATTCCATGAAAACTCCTGCAATGCCCCACAATTCTTCTTCCTAAAGGACAGAAGGCCAAATGTCTTGGGATTTGCATGTAGGTGATTCAAGGAACGTATCAATACAGCTGAGGAAACCAGGGACTTTTTGCACCTGATTTTTTGGCTGAAAAAAAATCAAGCCTTTCCCACGAAAGCAGAGGATCTCTTGGAAATATATATATATATATATTTAATTGAAAACCTACTTCCTTTTCAAAAGCATTTGTGATGGAGCGTTTGCAACAAGCTGTAGCCAAGAGCCAGGATAATGCAAAGGGAAACATTTCTTTAATTTTTCGTGGCATTGTACATCCTTTTTCTCCCAGAATACTCCTCCTCCTCCTCCTCCTCCTCCTCCTCCTCCTCTTCAATAGACTAATCCCCACTGTTGCTTTTAATCCTATTAAATGAGCACGTTTACTGTGGCATAACTGACTGGATTTTAAATGGTATCGCAGCCCCTGGGTGTACAACCGGAGGTTGCAGCGGCGTCCTTGGGAGTGGTGTCTGTGCTTGTGCACCCCTGCAACCCCTGGCAAACCAGCATTCGGTACCCGGTTGTTCAGTTCAGAGATTGGTTCATGGTTTTTTCTAGAAATGGAAGTATCTTGCACCGATCTTCATGAGCACAGTGTGCCCGTCACTCTCAGCCTACAGCCCTCCTCTTTGACTGTAACTGTAAAAATACAAGATCTGATTCATACCAGGCTAAATGCTGGAATGCCATAAATCCCACCGCTTACCTGCTTCAAAACAGCTTTTTTTTTGATCGAGGTGCTCCCGCGGGTTGGGTAACATAGACCCCGCCGTTGTGCTGGGGCCCGTTATGAGACTTCACGCAGCCTCCCTGCTGAATTCTTCATCCTCAAAAAGGGATTCCAACTCCCCTACCCCATCCGCTTAAATAAAGACACCCTTATAAGTCATGTTTTTGCGCTGCCTTTCAAGGCTTTTCATTCATTTTTTTTCTCTATTTTTTTTCCTTCCCTGCTAGACCAATGACTGGATGATTCTCCTCTAGCAGGGGAAGGGGAGAGAAATGTTTTGACAACGGGAGCAGTTCAGAAAACCACACTGTTTATGGTCTGTTCTGATTCTGCCGCTATAGCAGAGATCACCCTCATCCAGAAGCACACTGGGGACTTTTGCCCTGGGCCAGGCTGGGAAGTTCGACCTCAAAACCTGATTAATCTCTCAGGTCTCTGGATGGCTGAGGAGTGTCTAGTTCCCTCTACACCTCTGTTTCCCAATTTCAGGCCTTTTTGCAGAGTTTTGTGCCAGGCATAAAACTTCTACAAGGTTATGGAGGGATCTGGGCAGCTGGTGCTGAAGGGATTTTTTTTTTTTTCAAATTCCACACCACGTTTCTGTGCAAGAACATCCCAGACTCTATTACTGCTAGTGCCAATGCTCAGGGAAGCAGCCCTTTTATGGAGGCGTCAGCCTGAGGAGACAACATCAGCCATGCCCTGCCTCATGATAGAAGACACTATTCATCTTGAAACAAAAGATTTTACATCGGTTTCCAGTTCTTTTGTTTTCCTTTGCTTGGAAATTGGTAGAGAATTTTTTAAGGGACACAAGTTTTCGTTTTAAGATGTTGCCCAGCTCCTAGAAAGGGAGCACTCCCTTTTCATTTTTTCATTGCCCGGTTTTAGCAATCTGGTTCTTAAATTCTAAAAGTCCTCTCTTTTTCACACACAAAAAACCCCTTTTATTCTCGCGCTCCCTTCTCTGCTTTGCAGCAGAATGCAGGTGAGTCACAACCTGAGGGTCTGACTTTGACTTTTTCTTGAATTAACTATCTTGATTTATGGCAGCATAAAAGAGAATAGATTTTAATCTTAAAACTCCACTTCTATTTCTGCGTGAAATGAACTGAAAGAAGCGGCATTAAAGGCTACGCTTTTAAATAAGTCACTTCATATATATTCATGCAATTTGCACTCTGAGGAGCTGCCGTGTCTGGATATAGCTTTCATGACTATTCAGTAGATCCTAATCACTGAAACCTTCACACCTCTCCATGTGGATATGTGTTTGTTTAAATGAACCAGTATTTAAAACACCCGAGGAAGTTATCGCTCTCCGGGTTAGGGACTCTGTACCATCGACGGGGGCAGTGCCGGGCACAAAAGGGCTTTCGTCTACTCAGAAACCAAACGGCATCTGCTCCATAAATAGCAACTCCATAATGCTGCCTCTGTCCGGGGCTTCATGCTGTGTTTATTGCTGCAATGGCTGACTAGAGACTGCAAAAAATCTACTCGTGAGCAAAGGCTTTGTGAGTTCATTCAAAAATATCCCCACCTACCAATCCCGCACTCCCAAGAGTGCCCATTGCTAGAAGGAAAACGTCTGTGTAAATTTGTGAAATGGGTCCCGACGAGCCGAAAGCCTGAGAGCTTGATTTTCAGTAGCTGAAGTGGGTGTATTTCTGGCAGCTCAAGCTATCCCATGCTGAAAGCAGCTGGAAGCAGAGCATGTGCGCCATCTCCTCTGCGTCATACCCATATGGCTCACGCTGCCGGCCACAGACCCCTTTGTGGCACTGCCCCGGACACACTACTCTGCCAGGCACGCTTCAGGACAGGATCCTGCGTCCGTGAGAGAGGCCACTCCAGCAATGGGAAGGCCAGCTGGAAACCCACCCTCTAGAAGCAGCATAGACACATCCACTGATGGTGCCAGTGGTCCAAATAACAGCATCAGTTTGAGATCCTTGGAGGCAGCCATTAACACGCACACTCTCTGCAGTATGTGGGTTCTTGAATCAGATGACCCACATTTCAAGGGCTGGCTGGCTGCACCTCAGCATTGAGAGGGTGGATTCTCTCCCCATTTCCTTCAGTGACTGCTAATGATTCACTGGCTCTGAATCAGACACGCCTGGAGGTTAGAGCTATCTCTCACCCTACACCTGCAAAGCACTGAGCAAAATATCCTCTCTTTGAATACCAAATCACAAACTGCAGAACACAGTGCTTGGAGACAAGACTTTTCTCCGGATAAATGCTTTTTAATGATACATGCCTTTTGGAGCACCAATTATTAAATGAAGTAAAGACCGTTAAAATCTGGAACAGGTGGGTGCTCCGATAGTACCAACATGGCCATCAGCTGCATGCGAAGACTTTCTGTGCCTGGGCTGTACCTTCAAAGCTCCTTTGTCAGCACCTGTCTTGAAGGAGTGGAATTCAGATCTATACCTTAGGGTCACCAAAGGTTTAGCCTGGTAAGAAGAAGGTTTCAGAGTAAAAAAAACCATCTCCCTGATCATGTGTCCCAGTTCTATATTCCCTAAACATCTCTCTGTATATCTCAATATTTATTTAGCCATGTTTTTCTGTGGTTGAGAAGGGTGGAGGGAAGAGACCAGAAATGCATCAAACCCAACAAATAATGTTTGAGCTAGCGTGGGACTAGCCAGCTCTCGGCCGTATGCTAATTACATATTTACGTGTTTAGAATCTCAACCAGTTGAGGTGAGGACAAAAAACAGATGCTTGACACTGCCCAGCTCCCTCTTCTAAGAAAGACACCTATGATGATTTTGGCAAAGGTTTTCTCAGAGTGATATCAAGGTCAGTAAAAACACTAAAGACTTTTTCAAGTTCACGAGCATAATTATCATCATTTTATCCTTAGCTCAGGACTGGTTAGGTCTAATGGGGCAGGAGAAACCCGGACTGTGCCTGACCCACAGTGCTATCTGTTCCAAATCTCCCACACCATGGTATTGCAGGTCTTAGTGACATCAGTTTCCCACGAACGTAAGAGAAGGGACCTGAAAACAGAAAACTGTGATAATTTTCTGAAATCTGTGAAAGGATTTGTGACAAATAGCTGGTCAAGAGAGGAGACTGTTCAGAATTTAGGATTAAAAAAGACCAGATGGTCAAATCTCCAAAGTCCAAGCAAACTGTCAGAGGAGCTAAGGGAGCTGCTAGAACTAGAAACATGGTGCAGCAGAAGGTTCCTCAGAAAATGGAAAATTAGCAGTGGACGGAAGTGATGTGTGCACGGCACCTGCCAAAGGAAAACGCTGTAGGGAACCGCAGAGCAAAACTACGGGCCTGTAAAGATTGACATTGCCAACGGGGAAGGATGAGAGGGAACAAGGATGAGGGACAGATGAGGGAAAAACCCTGGTGAGTTTTGATTTAATTAAAGAGAACAGGATTCACAAGTCGGAGATCACGTAGAGCGAGCCAGCTGAGGCATTTTTGGCAGAGGGAGCCACGGAGATAGTTTAATGAGCTTTTCGGAGTGCATTGCAGTGGAAGCAAACTTCCAAGGTCACCACGTTGCTGGAGGTAGGCCTGAGAAATGGGACTGATGAGGAACTGTTGCCTGGTAAGATGATTTGGAGGAAGCTGGGAACCCAAAGGAGACATTCCGGTACCCCATATTTGGATTCTTTTCTTTATGGGTTTGTAGTACTTCCTGAGGCTACTTACAAACCAATCCAAGATGCTGGACCTTTCTTTCAAGTGGGCTGAGTAAGGATTTACCCTGATAAACCAGGTGTAAAATCGTACCAGAGTGTGAGACAGCAGGAATAACGTGAGCTTTGTACCCGTTCTGCCCTGGTCCAGGTGGTGTGGCCAGGGCTTCCCAGTCTGGGAAATAACACAGAAGAGGAGATGCATGTTCGCAGTGTTGTTCCCCCTGCGGGCAGAAGCCAAGGTGTTACGGAGGCAGCTTTGGTGAGGTCTCCAGTTTTCCTTGTCCTCTGTCCCCAGCTATCGATTGATGATCCCGGCATCTGTGTCATCTCCGTTCCGCTCCCCACCAGCGTTGGTTCGGTTGTCCACAGCTCTGGCCAGCTTTTCTCCTTTGTTCCATTTTCTGATGATAGCTAAAAGCTTTTCCCATTTACTCACGCAGAGATGAAAGATCTACAGACATTGCTCCCAAGGACTCCTTCCTCCTCCTGTTGGCTCCTTCCATTTGCAAGAATCTTAAATTTAGACACTGTCTTTTGGAGGGCTCGAAGTTTATCTCCTCCTTGTTCTTCCCAGCCCTTGTTTGCGTCATCCGTGTCTCACTGGAGTCTGAAACTGTGTTACAGCAATTCAGGTGCTGGCTCCCAAAACAGCAGTGCTCCAGCAAGGGGAACCTTTGTCCCCTCTCTGTCCACGTCCTCTTTCAAAAGGCAGCTCCAGGTCCACATCTGGACAGGGCAGGCACAAGTGTTGGGGTTACCAACCAGCTGCATTTGACATGTGAGGTCCCAGGGAGGGAGAGAGGCTGTGGCCACAGGCAGGGCAACCTGCACAGGAAACCTGGGGGTCTCCCCTTCCCACTCACCCCCATTTCCTACTGTGACACCCATGTTCATGTGGTGGCGTCCCATGGGCTGCCACACTCCGGGGCTGGGAAAAACTTAATGATAAGTGCACTAGAGAGAGAACGGCAAAGCACCTGATTTACAGCACAGTGTGCAGGTTTCCAGACACACTTAGACATTTCACCAAACCCATCTGATTTTCATGCTTACATTAGGCTTTGCAAGTAGGTGAGGTGAGACCCTTGGACGCAGACTCTCCTGAACAACTGACAGGAGCTGAAGGGATGGGGTTTTGAAATCGGCCCTTGGCCTTTCCGTGAGTTCTCACAGCTTTCACTACTTCTGTGTCTCTAGCTGAACATTCATCTTGCATTCCCAGGATGCGGCAAAGACATGAAGGCGTGAGTTAACTCTGTGTGCACACATGTACCACTGTTCGTGGGCTAAACACGTTGAGAAATGGGGCAGGCAGTCCTGAACAGACCCAAGTGTCTGGTTTTGCCTTGCTTTTCACTTCCGATCTCACTCACTTTGGCTTCTAGCACGATTCATTCCACTGCCATCAACCCCTCTGATAAAACCAGGTCCCTGTGCAGACAAAACGTTAGGCTGACACAGCAATATTCAGATTTCGTTTGTATCCCACTGACTTCAACAGCCAAATTTGCAGCAGTCCTACAGGAGGTTCCGGTACTTTCTGGCAAGCGATGGTCTGTCGTCATTACATGCTCGACCATCTCGCAGGATGCAAAGCAGAGATTTTCTGATTCAGTCATTCATGCACAGGGGACTCAGGTGGTTTCAATATGACATCTTCTAGATGTCTGTTGAGTCAGTGTTTCTTTGCACTGTGGTCACAAAGGGACCTCTCTCTACTTCAGGAAGACTTCAGGGTGTGTTTGGTCCTTTGGACTAGAATTGGCTTGTAACACCTCATAATTTTGTTTTCAAACCCACTAGGATTCAAAAAAAATCTGTGAATTGTATTCTTTCACAGGATATATTCTTACTGTGTAACAGGAATTGAAGCGGCGTGAAAAAATCTGTCCCTTTTGAATTATCTTCTTTTAGTCTTTTCTCTCCTGAGAGAATAGAGAAAATTAAATATTAATTTCTTCTAAATATAGAAAAAGATGATATATAGCAATAGTAGATAGCTAGACAGCAAGGTAAGAAAGACTGGAATAGAATACAAAAATGTGTACAGTTGTTAGAGGAACAGCTTCAAGCATTAGGCAAGGAGTCGGGGATCCCCCTCGAATGAAAGATGTGGTCAAGCTGTACATTAGGTATAGCTTTAACGTAGCAGCTTTTCATAAGCATGCCAGATCTTGATTGATTTTAGTGCCAGACAGAATGACACCCTGTTACCGGAGTGGAGACTCTCAGGTATTATAATAAGCAATCTTAGCCGTCCTGGGCACTGCAACCTTTTGATACCAAAATGAAATCAAACCCGCTGAGTTCACTGCAAGGATCTTGTGGATGCTCATTAAGTGCCTGAAGGCAAAGTCTGCCCATGGGGCTTGAAGCAGTTTCAAAAGCCAGCATAGATGACTTTGCATCAAAATGGTTGAGGAGCCACTTCCACTAGTTCACCCACGGAAGTGGTGAGCTCCAGGAGAGGAGGTGTCACCAATACCTATCAGGGTAGGAGCATCTTAAACTGCTCCAGCATCTCTATAGATTTTGTGCGGCCATAAGTGTAGTTTTCCAGGGTTAAGTAACTCCGTACTCCTGTGAGGTCGCTAAGCACGCCGTGTTTGTTCCTGTCTGCTCCTTGCATTAAAACACATTCTGTGATGCAAACCCAAAGCAACAAGAAATGGAACCCTAAGATCTCTCAGGCATTTAAGTGTTGTATCGACCTGGGATTCCTGCCCTTTCGCATCAGAGTGAGCACAGGTTGGAAGTCACCCTGAGTTTTCAAGCACCTGAGAGCTGGTGCTGTGCTTTCCTGTAAGCCTTAACCTTCAAATCCCAAAGGTTTGATGCATCGTGACTGTAGGTACAAACTGTTTGCTGGCTCAGACCTGGGGAGTAGCTGCCAATGTTTATCAACAGCCTTTCTGGGCAAACCCAAAGGAAAACAACGGCCCTTCCCTCAAACCCGCTTGCACATTCACAGGCGTTTGGAGCAGGATGAATGAAACCTCAGAGAGGGGCCGTTTGGTTTTGCCTTCATAGGACTGGTGCTTCTTGCACCGTAGGTTGTGCAGATCCCAACAGATCACATCTGTGCTCCCTGAGGGGTTTGTGGGAGTAGAAAAAATGTCCTAGACATGCAAACAGTGCTCCAAGAACACACATCTCCTGGAGATACGGTCTCTTTATGTGCATGAGGAAGATGTTTTTGAAAACCAACCCCCAGCCACACAAAGGGGAATTTGTATCAGTCACTGTGTATGCTTGGAAGGGGCTTTTGGACATCTCGTTATCATAATAAACCTGTTTACAGAAAGCATTAACACCTTCTCACACCTGCCTGCATGCGAGAAGAGCACATTCTTGCTGCTCTGTCCACAACCTAATCCATTATATTAAGTCTTAGGGACTCTTCCAACCCTGATTCTCTCTGAAAACCCTCACAGAATTGTCTAACATTGCCCAGGGAGAGGTCATGATCAGAGCAGAGCCCCCTTTACATCAGGGATAGCTCAGGCACCGCTATCATGCTGCCCAGGAAGGATTCATGAGGTGCGTGGAGAAGCTGTACAAGAATCGGTCATTCAGTGCCTAATCCAAAGTAGGGGACAGAGGTCATGGAATCAAGGTAGCAGAAGGCAGAGTCAAAGCAAAGCAAAGGAGATGTTTCCTCACAGAGAGGAACATCCTTACCCAGAATCAGGCTGTGAAACTCCTGCCATAGGTGCCATGAGTTTGTAGGGGTAGGGTGGAGAAGTTCAGAGAACAGAAATCCATAGGGGGTTATTAAACACACAAAAAACTACCTTAGGTGAAGCAAGTCCCTCAGCTGAAAATGGCTGGATAGCGGAACATGCGGTGTTCTGTTCTTGTGCCCTTTCCCAGGAAGCTGCTTTTGGCCCCTGGCAGAGAGATGGCCGGATAGACACACTTGTTCTTACAATCCAGTGCACTGACGTGTGACTGCAGTAAGGGAGACAAACCTCCTCGTGAGTCCCTCAGCGCAGTGCGTCAGCCCAAACACAGCGACGTGGCACACTCTCACCTCCAGGCAGGCACGTGAGGATGGATCCTTTCATGCCCAGCAGACCATGGCATAACACCTCCCACACAGCTTTCCTGCAGCAAACAAAGGTCATACTGCCAAAAGAGCGGCTCACTGACCCAAACAATATAATGCCGTGTATTTGGGGCCGACTGAGAGGTTTTCACCCTTTCCTTTAGCAGAAAAAGGACCTGCTGCTCTTGCGGCTGAGAAGCCACTACCTGCTCTCCTATAGTTGATTCTGTTTTGCCTCTCACACGTCCACTGGATGTGGGGGGTCAGATGGGAGAGGTGGGGCAGCAAACACCATGGAGACATACACAGGGAGGTCATACGCTTCATTCTTTCTCACAGGGAGCTACTCAGTGCCCCGGGAGATGTCCATTGCTTGGCCAGGTGAAGTTCTTCCCCAGATAAAACATCCTTGGAGACTTAATGAACTCTAAGGATGAACTCCTGTAGTGCAAGGACTGGATCCGCGAAGGGGCTGGAAATCCCTACGATGAACTCGTGACTGTGCACGTGGCCTTCAACCTACACGAAATTTGTCTTGATTACCATGGCAGGGAGAATTGCAATGCACAGGTGAAGCCCTTCCCGTGAACTGTCCTCAGACTGAGACTTTTTTTTGCTGCATTTCCCTTTAATGCACTTGACTGGAAAGAAGGAACACAACACAGAGCAGCAGAGATATTTTAAGCACTCTGCTGTGTTTTAGCTCTGTCCTCAGAAGTAGCAATCAAGAGCATGAGTAACCTGATGGTTTCTTTTCCCATGAGCTTACACGCATGTTTGGTTATCTGTTTTGATCTCCTTCAGCTGAGGCTCTCCTCCTCACAACACCACAGTTTTGAACCGAATGCTGAAGAAAACCGAGCGCTTTACATGCAGCTGACTACTAGGGTGAAGCAAAGAAGTTCACATCTAGATTGAGATTTCCTTCACGTTGGGGAGTACAGACAGTACTCTGGGAGAAGGGCAAGTTTTGAAGGTCATACCCACATCCAAATGTGGGAAGGCTGCTGAAGATCCACTTTGAAGATGTCAAGCAGTATTTGAAGTAGCATGAGGTTCTTTTCTTTTTGCTTTTTTTTACCCAAGAACAAGACTTACATCAGCACCATATCAGCTTTACTTGAAATTCCTGGATTTTAGCATTTTTAGGTTTCAGGCTGCCTCTTCTGTCTGTGCAGCAGTCTCAGCAGTGGTTAAATTTAGATGATCACACTGAATATTGCAACCCAGCTCAGGTTTGGAAACCTCGAGCTTTTCACTGTGGTTTCAGACCTGACATAGTCCAATCCCTTCCTAATTAGCCCTGACAGCAGAGAGGGCCCTGCAGCACTCAGCTATCTCAGAGTCATTATGAAATTAGCAGGGTGCCTGATTTTGCTTTGAAGTCAGTGAAGTATATCTGATGTAAAGGTTGAGGCATGGCGTGAGGCCACACACTCTTAATATCCGTAAAACGATCCAATATTGAAAAGACTTCTGTAAGCACAAAGTGTTGGCAGAAGTCAAAGACACCAAAATAATCCTGGAAAGGGAGCAACAGCCATAATGAGATTGTAAAGACTCATCTGGATCCCCAAGGATCCCATTAAGAAATAATAGCCATAGGATTCATCTCGCCTTATTTAACCTGTCGAAGTGTGATGCTGGCTCTCAGGCAGGTGTCGCACCCTGGCCATGCGTAACACAAACGTTCCTTTAAAAGATTTTGGCCTAACTCACTCAAAACCACTGTTCCCATTAACATCACTATAAGCCCAGTGTTAACGCACTGGTTTCAGCCCCCTACACCAACACCACGAAGGAGAACACAGCCTGTGAGTTTTGCAAGCTACTTAGCAGCTTTTCGGCACGTATCTAAGTCCAGCAAAAAGACCTGGCAGAGAAATGGCACTGCCTGTCCTCCCTGCAGCAGAAAAAATAATATTATTGCACATTCTGTGTTTCAGACGTTACACACAACAGCACGAGGAGAAAACCCATGTGCAGTGAAGCCTCTGTGGAAAGCCTGTTGCAAAGCTCCTGGCTCCTCTCCCAGCACTTTTTTCTTCCCACCGCTGGACTGAGTTATATTTCTTTGGGTCAGTCAAATCACTCATGCCAGGGTCAGCTCAGATCAAGCACTCTTCACCTCAGCTCACCCTATGAGCAGCTGAAGTGTTTGGCAACCTGTGTCCTTGGAGTGGACGAGGAAGAACTCCTTCTGCAGCACAATTTTGAAGAAGTCACAAAGCAAGGCAATGTTCAGTGGAGAAAACTGCCCCATGCTTGCAAAAAGCACACAACTGTCTTGTGACCATACGGTTTCCTGTTCATCTGTCTGTGGAGAAGGTCCTGGTAGACATAGATCAACAGATCTCACTCTTCCTCCTGCAAATGTTCTGAGGTAGTGTCTTAGCAACCTGAACTGCAACAGCACTGTCGAGTGGCATGTCTTCTTTCTGAGTGCGTGGGCTGTACGCCTAAATAAGGGGGGTCATGAAGGAAAAAAGATACCAAGCCTGGATGCAGTTACTGGAGAAATCTGAAATCAAAGTTATGGAAGTCAGTGGCAGACAACATGGCTCAGGCAGGCTGGGATTACAAAGGGTGGCTTCCAGTCTCAAGGTTCACATGGTTGGGTGTGTCAGGAAATCACTGAGAGATCCCAAAATACAGATGCATTTCCTTGGAATCCTTCTGCATGTCTCCAAGCGGGTGAAATTTGTCTCCAAAGGATCATAAATGTATGTCTCCACAGGTCAACGTTCGAGTCACCGTTAAAGACCAACACCTCTGCTTAACCAGAGGTGTCTGGGCCATTTCAGATGCTCAGGTATCTGCATGGGGACGGCAAATGTGACACAGAGCTCTTGTGTGCCATAGGAGCACGATGGCCCTAAGCTGTCGCTAATGGCAGTAGACACTGTGTGGGCTACTGAACTGGCCCTGGCATCCACCACCCCGTCAGGAGGCAGACCGGGTCCCGGTCAGACATTTCCAGTCTAGGGCAGATCTGATAGGGACGTCCCTAGCCACACCAAAATGTTTATTTCTCGTCTACCGACCAAATTAACTTGATTTTTATTTGTTTTGATGACTTGAAAAGGTTTATCTGTTTGGCCAGATCCACTCCCTCACTCCTCCAGCACGCTGGGGAACCTGCAGGACCGAGTGAGCCAACGCTCTGCGTTTTCCAACCTCTTCCACAGAAACTTTATTTATAAGAATAATCCTGCACTCCCGGGAGTTCTCATTTGCCACCGTGTATTAAGGCTGAGGGTTGCCTGCTGAGGGATGCTCTGAGGAGCTCAGGTCCTTGCTGGCACAGAGTGAAATCACGAAGTCCCTGGCGGGGTTCGTATTTTCCTTTCCAGGTCTGTTCCAAGAAAAATGAAATGCGTTGGTTTCACCTTAAGCTGTTGTGATATTAAAAACCTATTACCTGGAAGTCAGGGCACGCTCACACGGCTGCTATTAGCCATCAGGGCAGGAGCAACAGTCAGGATTCCCAAACAGACTTGGCACATCATTCATGTGATGAATTTATTTGCCGACCAAAATGAGCAGTAGCTGACAGAAAACCTTTGCCACCTTGAGCCGTATTCCCCAAACAGAAAAACAAATACAGAGGAGGATCCAGATGTGATGGAACATCTTTCCCTGTTCTCAGCGAAGCGAAGTAAGTGGGTTTTCATTTTCAAATTCTTACACCAACGACGGCAAAAAGTTTTGTTCTAAAGGAAAAGCAAAGAAAGTTGTGTGAGACCGAAACAGAATTTTAGGTAAGTCAAGGTTGGGTGAGAAAATGGAAATGTTTTCATTGAACAGAACGTAGTCTTGTTTTTAATTTTCTGAGCAGTAATTTGGACAGCCCCGCTCTGGGAATCCCAAGACTCTGGTTTTGCCATGAGAACATCTGGACTAGCATTTGCACACTTGGAGAAATCAAATCCTGGACCTTCCAAGGGTACCTGTGCCCTGACATACTCAAAAGCCACAGCCAGGACAAGCAGAGCCCTCCCACACGTTTCTCCACCTAAAACACCGTGGCGTGTTCACATCGACCAGGCTCTGGCAGTCTGCATGCCTGAGGTGAGTCAACCCAAAACTTCATCATCTTTGACCGTTTTAGTGGCTTTTTTGGACCACCTGTGGTGAGACACCACTGCTAAAACCCATGTGCCTTTGTGTCATTGCCTCTGCTTGCACTGTGCTGGTTGTCGCTTCTCCCATCACATCCTGACTCCTCCAGGACACAGCCCAGGGTCCCCCGCTGTTCGCCTCAGTTTCCACGAGGAGGACACCCCTGCATGTGAGGTGGTTGGCCGCGCTCCCAGCAGATACCCCTTGTGGGCACCCGAAGGAGCACGAGGTGCTCCAGCTCAGCCTGGCTGCTGGGCAGCCACCGGCATGGGTGGCCAGGAGCACACCTCCACAGAGCCCCTCTCTGCCTGCTTTGACCGAAGCCAAGCACTGGTGCCACCGTGCCAGGAGCTGAATCCCTCTTTGCAGCCCTGTGAATGCCTAAGGAGATCCAGGAGCCAAACTCACCGTATTTCCATGACTTTTCCCTCTGATACCATCTCCACTCAGCAGAACATTATTTGCTTCCGTGTTTCCCTGTCATTGCAAGGTAGGACGTGTTTGCTTCTCTGCCAAACGCGCCACATATTCCCAAGTACAAGGAACTTCATGTGCCCTGAAATGTCCCCAAAGTGGCCAGGTACAAGGCACCTGTTCCCACTAACGAGCCAGTTACGCCGGGGAACAGGGGACTGGTTTGGTTGCCAAAGATTACAGGGGCGCTGGGTTAAAAGGCATCTGCTGAGCCAAGCACATCCAGGCAGAGACAACCCGCTGTGCTTCCAGACATTTTAGGTGAACGAAGGTAAAAAAATCATCCTTCTTTAAAGAGGCAGCAGGAGGCAGAGGGCAGGAGAGCCACCGGCAGCGCCGCTTCCTAGCGCGACGGCTGGGAGCGGGTGGTTTCCCTTTCCTCTGCCTCAGTTTCCACAGAACGAGAAAGCGGACGATGATTTCCTTCCGAGCTGCATATGTATGTGACTATTACAAAGCACCGCATCCGGGTGGAAGGAGAACACGCTCTCTGTCGTGCCTCCGGGTATCCAGGTGAGCCGCAGGGGAAGGAGCCAAGTGCAGACAACGGGCGACTGTTGCGGGGCTTAGCATAAAGCGCTAAAAAGCAGATTCTGCTCTAATTTTTGGCACGTTTTAGAAACACCCTGATGATACTTGATGAATTCTGTCTTAAGCATATTTTTTTATGAGTAGTTAACCGGGAAAAATAGAAATGAGAGTAAGCACCTGTTTTTAATAGCAGAGTTAGTAACTTGGGTCTGTGTCGATTTTCAATGTTTATTAAAGATGAGAAGAAAGAACATTTCTATGCCTCTCTAACCTGTGAATGCAGCACTTGTGATTGTTTATAAGCAGCTGCTCTCTGTCACAAGCAACTGCCTGCATTATTTCATTAAGGGAAAAAATAGGTATATACACTTCACCCAACAATCCGGGGCTATTTCTTCCCCGGCTATTTGCATTTGAAAGATCTGACTGAATTAATTTCAGACAAACTGTAAATATGGCACCTGGATCAGGAGAACAAACTGTCTCTGGGATTTTTTTCATGACTGAAGCGAAATCTTGAGGAGGAAGAGTACTGGCGGGTACCCATCTCCTTCCCCACGTCCCTTCGTGAGGCACAGCAGGCGATGTGAAGCTCTGTGACAGATATGGGACATGTCTTGTCCTTCCATCACAGGGAAGACGAGCCCTAAACGAACCACCTCTTTGAGGTAACGAATGCAAAGATCATCCAGGGTTTGGCTTGAAAGAAAGCATCTTTTGTTCCGTGTGTGCTGCCCCAAACAGGGGGTTTAGCTCCAGCTGCGTCTGGGTTATGAGCCGATCTCCTCTCAGGTTTGGGGCCGTGGCGCCGTGCCATGGTCTGAGACGATGCAGGAGGGGTGGAGTGTGTGTTTTTCGCTTCGGAGGGACTTGTGTCTGAATTCAATCATTTTTCTGGGGAGAGATCCCTTATCTGACACTGGATAAATGACACTGCTCCTCCCCAGCTGGTCACAGGAGTCTGCTGAGCTTCCCGTTTGGGATGAGGCGTTCATGCTGCTGTGCTTTTGCGCTGAGAAGAGCTCAAAATCTTTACAAAACCCGGCCAGCGCCCTGACACCAAGGCTGAGGTACCTTCTTCTTTCCCATGGAGGGTATGTAGGGTCCTACACAGAGGTCTTCAGATGAGGATGAGCAAAACTGTAAAAAAATAACTTCCCATTGCGACCAGTAACTGTAGATGCTCCTAAGACTTTTAGAAATGCTAGAAGGATGGCTGCTCTGCTGCTTAAAACCAAGCAAGCATCGATTTAAGATAGCTGCATCCCCCGTAAAGACACAGTTTGTTGTCCACAGGCATTCAAGCTCCAGCTTTGTACACTTTCTTACCCAGGGACCGGCCGTGGGCAGGAGCAAGCTGCAGCCCACAGCAACGTCTACAGGCAGAGCAGCAGCAAGCCGCGCTGCTGTGGGACACTGCGGATCGTTTTGCTGCTTGCGAGGTTTGCAGCGTGGAACTGGCTCAGAGGGGGTCACGCCAGAGGTGGGCTGGGGAGGCAGTGGCCTCTGAGGGGGGCTCTGAGTTAGAAGCGTTGTGCTCTGTGTGGTGAGAACCAGAAGGTCACCAGCAGCATGGGAGAGGGAAGGACAAGGGGGGATTCCCCTAAAGGGCAACATGTCTGGTGGCACAGAGGGAGAGGTGGTCTGGAATACCCTCCCGTGCTATGATCTCAGGAGCTGTGCCGTAATCATGGTTCCATTTTGTGGAAAACATGAGAGAGGGGACAGAAAGTGTAACTTATAAAACGTTCAACTAGAAATCACACTGGCACATTCCCCAGGGCGCTGCGTGCTGCAGGCGGTCCTGCCAGGCACGCCCTGTGAGATGCAGCCAAGGGGATTGTGTGTTTCCGTGCAAAGACCAGGAGCCTCCCAGTGGCACTCAGTCATTAGGACTGGTCTGTGGTGGTGGCAAACCCACCAACCCTTCTACTGCTGCCACTGCCCTGCAGGACACCCCTAGAAGGTACCATTGATCCAGTCTGTCTCCACGTCCACATCCGAGCTTGTTGCCACTCTTGGCCCCAATAATCTGCTCACATGTTCAGACAAAGCGAAGTCTCCGGGTCCGCTGTGGTGAGCAGAAAGGTCTCCAGATCTCCACTGCCTACTGATGAGAAGCTCAATGTTGTTGCTTATGTATAGACATCTACTGCAACTTGCCCTAAGGTATCTCACATGGCCTCCTCATGTCCCTCCAGAAGAGAACTGTTCTCCTGAGATCCTATGTCACATTTTCCAGGCCACTGCACATGTCTTGAGTGCCCTCAGGGTGTTCCAAATGAAACAAATGCTGAAGTAATTGAATTGTGCCCAAGGTCTCTATTGACTCTGCCAGGAGGCCAGGCACTCAGCACATATGGAGCCATGTACATTAAGACACCTTAATCTGCAGATCAATCTTATCCAAGCAAATGAGTCCCACATGGTAAGCTGATTCTCTCCATCTCTCTGTGTAGATGGACGGTTTTTGTCCCCTTTGAATCTCTGACCCCGTGGTGAGAGCTTTCTAGCTGAGGAGCTGGTTTCCAGCCTCCCCCTTCCTAAAGCCTTTGGGAAGGGGGTGCCTCCGGGCACCACGCTGCAGGCATTTCTAGAGGCTTGCAGCTTTTCCATGGGCTTGGCTCTCCCCCCTGCAATACGAGGGCTGCTCTGTGCATTTCCAATTATAAATTTTGCAGCATCTGGTCTCATGAGAATTCAGTCCATGAGCATCACACTGAAATCTCAGAGCTGAAGATCCAGGAGCCTTGAAAACGTTTCTTGAGGTGTAATTTGCACAACGGGAAGAGCACGGGGCTGCATCTGTTGAGTTAGATCGAGGCTGAATAGCTCATGGCTGCACATGTAACCTAGGAGAAGTAGTGCATATGTTTCCCTAAAATGCGATAAGAAAATGATTAATAAGTGTGTTAACTGAGCAGAGAATGAGCGTCTTTTCTACTTGGGGGGGAAATGCTGATTGTTGTTGCATAATCTCTTCTGGATTCCAAATAAAACCGTCCAAAGTCTGCGTAAAAGCTGGTTCCAGGGCTGCAGCTTCAGCTTTCGAACTTTGTTGTCAAACATTGGTGCGAAGCCCAACACTTACAAACGTTTTCCTCTGTGCGTTTGCCTTTGTTGACAAAAATGGAAACGCTCCATGAAAAGTGACAATGGAACAAAAGTTTCAAAATCCCCGTTTTCTGCGGGAAAACAGCGGTGATGCAGCCAGCCCTTGCTCTGATATTCCAGGCTGCGTTGCGCCCCTGCAACGACCGCTGCTGGCCAGGCGATGGTTAACACCTCTCGATCGATGCAAAAACCTCCGAGTTTGCCGGTTTTGCCTGTAGTCAATTCCTTTCCCCTTCCCCTGCCAGTGGTCTGCCTTTGAAGCTGGATCTTGCAAAACTCGCATTCATTAAAGGGGACTGACTTTGGGAAAGCCAAGAGAAAGAGAGAAAAAAGAAAAAAACCCCAAATCTTTGAGTCTGTTTCCTTAAGACCGCAGCTCAGCTCCACCGCCGGACGGGCTCAGCCACAGGGGTGAGCATCCTGCGCTCTGCCTATGGAGGAGGGAGCAGGAAGCTCCACGGATGGTCTCTGGATGCGTCTATGAGCAGGAGATGTCTTGAATGCCGTGCCGGCATTGTTCACAGCCTTTGAACTGCTGCTCCAGGCCGGCTGCTCTCCAGCACGTGCAACCACGGGGTGCACGGAGCAGGAGGGGAGCAAAGGGGAAAGCTCGAGAGCTGCGAGAGCGGAGATAACTCAGGCCCGCTGCCACTCGCCCTCCCTTGCCATGAGCCCTTCATCCTGCTGGCCGTTCTCTTGATTACTGCTGAGTAAAGTATTCCCTCTGCTGACTGTATCAAGTAACTCTATCGATACGCCAGAGAATAATTTTTTTTTTTTTTAAATACAATAAAGAATCATTTGCTAAGTCTGCAGTAAAATCACCAAAGCCAATATATCCAGGGATGAACGAGCTGAATAAAGTTTTGGGCAAGTTTTTCTGCATCGCAAGGTCCTGTGGGTTTGCACCCAGCTATCAGTTGAGTTATGTTTAGAAAGCTCAAGAGCTGGCTCTTTCTCTGGGCTATGTTTGATGAGTGCAGGAAGCCGAGATATTCCTTTTTAAGCTAATAAACGGGCACACGTGGTCTGCCTTCTCTGGCTCAGAGCACTGTGAGCATACAGAAGTGTTCCAGCTAAGCAGTAAAATTTACTCATTCCTCATGTTTGCCTCTAGAAGACCCAATTGTTCAGTCCTGAGTTGTTATCTCTGTATATTTGTTTTGACCAAATTTCAACACCAGTGATGGGATGTTATGAACCAGCTGAGTTCTGGCATAAGGCACTACCTGCAAATGGCTTTGGATTTTTGACGGAGGAGGGTGTTATTTGTTGTTGGTTTTGGTAAGATTCACAAGATTTGTTTCTCCATCACCCAAACGTTAAGGCCAAAAGCCCCAGGTATCAATAGCCGCAGGAGAGAGGGTGACACCCTGTCTGCGTGGGTGGTGGGAATTCAAGCAGCCTTGTTTAAAATTCCTTATGCCCTGGCTGGAGCGTTTGGGAGTCTCTGGCAGCAGAAGGAAATGCAGAAAGCCCTAAACCCCTGGTAGGAGCCAACAGTCCTGCTCACCCCGGGGCAGCATCAAAGTGGGACAGGGAGAGGTGGCAGTGGGGACAGAGAGCTCTCACCATGGAGGAGCACGGGCTGGCTTCGGTGTGGCAAGACATAGATTGATGGAGCTGGACTCCGGGGAGGGAGAAGAGCTGCTCGAATGGAAGGACAGCACCGGCACAAGAAGTGGAGATGAAGCAGAACAGCTCTCAAAGCAACGAGGTCTGAGAACCACTTCGTTGCAGCCGAGGAAAGGCGTAATTCAACAGCAGAGCCTCGGGATGAGTCTTTCCATCAGACGGATGTTACGGGGCACATGCTCATGGATGCACCTTTCTTGTGGGAGTGAGCATGAATCAGGGAGTCACACCCCGGGCAAGCAGGAGGCAGGAGAGTAGCCCTGTGGCTGGATTATATTATTCAGCTCCTTGGCAGAAGCAGCTATGGCCGTTTAAGATTCATTTGAACCCCAATTGAATTATTTGATCTATAAAATTGGGTTGATAATGTCATGGCTTTGTTCCCTCTGTGGAAACGCCCAACCATTCGTATAGGACCAGCTCTATTCTTGGCTCCACGAGGAACAAACCAGCGTAACTTTACACGGCAGTGGTGCTCTCTGATGACTCTCACCACAAGAACGAGTTGGGATAAATCTTTGGAGTGCTGTGTACAACACCCCCACCTTTTTTAGGGGGGGTCTGAAACAGGAGCTCAGGCTGAGTTACTGCACAGGGCCAGCTCTCAAAGTCAAATTCAGATCCAGAATCGAGACGCTCCGAGCTCCAGGGGGGTTGGCTCCAGAGCTGTGGGCACAGCCCAGGTTCTGTCCATCAACAAGGCAGGTCCTGCAAATCTGCACTTGATTTCCTAACAACTTGATTTTCCTGCACATTTCCACTTGATTTCACTTAACATCCTCCTGTAAACCCACGTATACCCCAGCTCTGGGGGAGGGTGTGTGTTGGAGAATTAATCCTGCAATGCCAGGATGTGCTCAAGTAGGTCCATCTCTCGATTCTGTTCTCATTTTTTTCCTCTCCCTCCCCAAGTCCTTAAATGCTGTATGTATAATTCCATTCTGCTAGAAAATGCTACCGAAAGAGGAAGTTAAATTAAATGCGACTTCTGTATGCAAATCACAGCACAGCTGCATACATCAGTGAGAACATAACCTTAACCATTGTCCTCCAAACGGCACCGGGGGATGAAATATATGCAACTCGGGGTTAACCTTAAACCTTCAGGCCTCGGTCAGTCAGACGTTAAGAAGGGTAATCCTTAATTAAGGTAGTTTTTAAAGCATGTGACATTAATCGTTGCAAAATGTAAATCTGATTTTAATGACTGTAAGGTCTCCTTTTCTGTTAGTAATTCTGAGGGTATCTGGATCTGCGGGTGCAACAGCAAAGCATCCCCTCGCCGCTGCACAGAGGGGTTGGGGTATGCTCACCTCCCCTGTCTGTGGGGTGGGGGGAACCACACACTGCACAGCCTTGGCTTGGCGGAGATTCCCCTTGGGGACAAGCCTTTGAGATTCTGCTGTGGCCACAGCAGGACCTTCTCTCTGTCCTGCCTGTCACTATGACTTTCCACGTGACTACAGCGTACAACCTGCTGACAGGGTGAAGTCCTCGTGGGGTGTGATTTCATCACAGTCCCGATTTTGCCATTTTTTGGAGCAAACTCACGCAGAGATGACACAGATAATGCATTTTAGAGCTTTCTCAGGAAGAAAATGCCCCTTTGGGGATTGCTTTTTAAGTGCTAAGGACCTTCTCTACTCGCAAAACCAAACCAAAAGTCATTACCCGATGAAGTTACCACCCCCGGAGCCGCGGTGCCATCAAACCCTAGCATGGCTAGTGTTCAATTAAAACTTAATCATATCAAAGGAAAATGGGAGCTGTGCGACAATGACTGTACACAGCACTAATACTGTAATGACACAGTAATCAAGTCTCGGTTGCATCCTATTCAAGTTCCAGCTGTTCTGACTGAGGTATAACTTTCATCAGAGCTAATTATTTCATATTAATCTCCAGACTTTGGCCCATACAGCTTTCTAATATGCTGATAATGAGGGTTCTCTTGTTGATGCCACAAACAAATGAGTTGAACCTCCTCTGCAGCACGGCCGTAGGAGAGAGACGGAGTCACTGAATGAGACAGGACTCCCGCAGAGGGATGTGAACAATTTAATTGTGATTGGTTTTTATAATTGGATTTTATTTTAATGGTTCATGCTGCTCCCAAAAGGCTCTTGGTGCGGGATTGCTTTATAAATAACATTTATTAATTGTTGCAACCTCTTTTTCTTTCATAACGGCAAGGCTTTCTGAAAGCAGCTCTCCAGTCCTGTTCATGCCATCCAGAAGGACCTCTGCTAGGGATGCAGCTTAAAATCACGTACCGCATCTTCCGGAGCACTGCTCGCTCCCAGGAAGGAGCAAAGACAGCACTCCTCCATCCGGCTTTGCAGTGGGGATTGAATATCAGGTCTTTCCCATGCAGGACTCCCATTTCTGCTGCTCGAGCTCAGGAATTAACCCAGTGAGTTTCCAGCAGCAGCCCTCTCTGAAGTAAAACAGCCACTTGAAGGATCCTGTGGCAGTTCGGGTTACTTGCATGGATGATTAGTTATAAGGCTTTAGGCTTAAAGCTTTAATCCAGTTTCCTTTAAAGTTGATGGGAGCTTTAGCCTGTATGTGTTAGGGTGCATATTGCTTATGGCAACCCTGGTGTAGGTTGCAAACCCTTATAAATCCCGTCTTTCCATGAGCTCCTAACATTTTCTGAACCTTTCATCTTTTGGACTGAATTTTTCATGCTTGGTCTCTGCCAGGAGATCGTTTTTAATGGATGGTTTGAACGCAATCCCTCTAGCCATTCAAGTTCAGGGACAGTTAAGACACACAAAGGCTCTTCTATGTTTAAAAAAGCAAAAAGTATTGTGATGGAAGTGAATCAATTTAAAATCAATCTTTTACAGACATAGAGTGGTTTATTTCAGCATAGCCATATGTCATAACTTTGTGAAGCACAGGCAAATTCTCCTGCCCTGAGAATCATCACCTGAGTGACACCTGAGTGTCATCATTTATGCTGTAAGGAGAACCCGGTGACAGGACCAAACACAACCCATCTTATCCAGCTGTGTCTCAGAACTGGTTCCCTCAATAGGTCTAGTTCAGACCCATGGACAGCAAGAAAATGAGTCCACTGACGCGTCTTGGAGTTTGAAATCTGTTGGACAGCTTTAAAAATGCAGTAATGGAAATAGGATGAAATTTAATAGCATAAGTAAAGTCCAGGCATTCAGAAGGCTGAGAACTGGAATGTCTACCCTAAGCTAGAGCTGAGCGAGGAGGAAAATCCCAGAGCGCGCTCAGCAATCACAAGGTGGCTCTGAGAGAGTGTTGGAAATGGCCACGAGAAACGCTGGTGTGATCTCAGGATGGATAGGGGAGTAGACCATGTGAGAGTGAAACCAGTATAGATGTAAGGCCATGGCCAGACCTCCTCAGGAAAACAATGCATTCCGGGGAGGGGGGCTGCCCAGGTTCAAGAGTGATGAATGGATGTGCAGGACTGCTGGACCAACCTGAAGAGCTTATTCTCTAAGGAGCTTGTACGCATACGCACGTTATCCATACGCTCGTGCACCCCCATGAGAACATTTCACCAAGCAATGAAGCTATTCATTTCTAAAGAAGAAAGACATCACCTCACTGCAGAAAATTGCCTGTGAACTCTTACAGACTTCAGTATTAAGAAAAAAGGAAAGGGGAGCATTTTCCGCCCAAAACCGGTCAGACAAGAACATCCCACTAACAGCCAGGCGAGACCTTGTCTTGAGGAGGAAACTCTTCTTGTGGGTCCAACCCAGCCAGGAAAAACGACTGGCTTTTCTTCACCATTTTGCATCCACAATCTCAAATAGCTTCATTATCATCCCTTAACTATGTCTGGGGACATTCCTGGATGGCACCAACTTGTTACCAGTTTCACAGATGGGGAAGTAATGCACCCAGATGATAAATTGCTCTTCACACAGCAAATCAACAGCAGGGTTGGGAACAGAAGTCCTGATCTCAGACCCATTCACTGGTTAGAGAGGCTAGTTAGAAAAACGTAGGATTTGTTCCAGAAAATTCCAACATTTCTAAACTAATTCCTACTCTGAGGGCAATCCAGAGCCACAGCACCAGGATTTGCTGGGAAAACGCCATTCCCAGGCGTTTCAGCTCAGAACTGTCGGCTTATTGCAGTCACGTGGAACAGCTTCTCATCGTGATGTCCAAGTTGCATGTTTTGGTGCACCGTATAAATACTCCATCAGTATTAGAATATGAAAACCAGCGCTAAATTGAACAAGATCATTAAGTTGCAATGATGTGTTAGGCACAGCTGCAAAGAAACGTGCCAGCTGCTTCTCAGCCACACATTTCACCAGAATTGCAAAGCTCAGGTAGAACAACCTGAGAATAAACCACATTTTGAAGTCACCAAGGCTTTATCTACTTCCAGCTCCTGAGGATATTATACCAATTACTACCTCTGCCTGCTAAATGCAAAATAATTGCTCTGAATTACTTCTCTGAATGCTTCCAACTCTTGGAAATAAAAAAGCAACACCCCTTTTATTGCACAACTAGGTGTAAAATTAGGTAAAGGAATAGCCAAGATAGATCCAATCTGGATATGGTTGAAAGGAAGCAGTAGATGATGAGGGCCAAATCCATCGCTGGTGGGAGTGGAGAGCTGTGAGCAGAGGTGAACAGCAGAGCAATGCTGGGTCCGCAGGAGTTTCTCCTGCAGCAAAGCCTTCAGCGTACGTTAATGGCAACAGCTCACCGGGTGCCTCACCCAAATCCTATTCATGTGCAGAATTCCCGTCACTCTATTAGTGTCACAAGTTATTAAAAGGACATTTCAAAAATAGGTCTCTCCAAGTGGAACTGGTAAGGAGTAACCATGGCTATTTGATATAGTCATAGCAACAAAGGAGCATCACCTTGGCAACACACCAGGCTTATTTACTGAGGTGCGTGTCAAAGCATATTAAAGTCATTTGTATCTGAATGGGTTCTGATGCCATCTTCTAATCCTGCGAGCTCCCGAGCAGCCCCACAACAGCTATGGCAAAGTAATCAAAGGAAGGGTTTGTGTCACAGAGCGTGTACCACGCTCACAAATAAAGGCGTTTTCATTTCTGTCACATTTCTGACCTGTTCAAAACTAATAACTTGCATGAGACTGAAATAATAAAAGCATCAGCTGGAAACAACTCTGATGGAAACCCTTGAGGTGCAAATTAAATGGAGGAATTAAAATGGACTAGCACGTGCCTCTGCCTGGAAATCGGAGAGGGAGAAATGTGGAGATATTCCTCGTAGCTGGGATGAAGCAAAGACCTCCTGCTGTCAGAGGGTACGCACAGAGCCCGAGCCAAGAGGTGGCAAGCTGGGCATCATCTTGGCAGGCTGCAGCAGAACCGTCTTCATCGGAGCTAGCTGACGAGATTTCCATCATTAAGCAGAAGGCAGCGTTTCTAATCGAGCCCATCAAATGAGACCAATTATTTGAGTCCAGACTGTCTGGATAATCTGTAAGGACTGTGCATCCCTTACAAGGAAATAGGTAAATTGGAGCCCACGGGATCTTGATGCTTAAAATCGTAATTTCGAAAGAAGAAACCCAGGAACACTGCAGGACCCAGAGGAGTAAAAGTCAGCTTGGCACAAGCGTGCTGTTGTGCAGGGGAGCAAGAGCAAGCCCTGGCAGCGTCAGAAGCACACCGAGCAGCTGAACGCCACGTGGGATTCGTTTCGGAGCCCTCTCCCCTGTGCCTTGGCAGGACTTTGGCACTGGCACCTTTGTATCCCCCCAGGACCGCAGCTGCGGGTCTCACTGTCATTCACGTGCCTCTGCAGCAGATTAGGGAGCACAGCAAAATGCATCTTAATAGCATCTTGTGTGGCAAAGACGCTTTAACAATTTAATGCAATTTCTTTACGAGCATGAGGGGCGACAGAAGCTTCTTAAACAGTCACTCAATTAGCTTTATCCCTCCTCATCTGCTGGAGTTTGCTCATGAGAGGTCACCTTGAGGAATGGGTCTTTTTCTGCCCTGTCTCCCTCTTTCCCCCTGCCTTAGGGATTCAAATAAACTGGAGAAAATGAGGGAAGAGGAATACCTGTGTTTAATTTTACCATGTAGCACAGCCCCCGCTGGTGTGGCGGCGTGGTCTTGGTGCAAGGCACAGCCCTCGAGCACAGCGTGGGGCGCTTTGATCCCTCTGAGCTGCACGCAGTTGAGAAAGAAGCCTCAAGACACTCGTCCTACCTGCCTTGCGGGGTTGTCCTCCCACCTTTCCTTTGAAATCTCTTCTCCAAAGACAGACCTCTTCCCACATTCCCCTCCAATGCCTCCTGCGTTAGGATTCATATGACCAGACTTCAGACCTCTCTCAGCAGAGGAATTGCCCTCTGGAGGTGTCCAATCCTCTCAGTTGACTGTGACGGAGGGTTGGGTGCTGGGCAGACCAGCTCCACGCCGTGCTCTCCTCAGGAGGTCATTCATCCCTCTGGCTTTTTGTTTACTCTCCTAATTTCTGTCCTTTGTTTAGCCTGACGCTCAGAGCAAGGAGTCGCTTCGCTTGTAATAAGCCCATGCGTACACTCCAGGCACACAGCGAGCTCTTTTGACTGCTGTATCCCCATTACAACATTTTAAAGGTTCTATAATGGGTTGGATCATTTCAGGTACGCACGGCATAGCTAGCTGGAAAAACTCAGCAGCAGCTTATGAGTGTGGGCAAGGGAGGTCGCATTTAAGCTTCGATATACTCAAGACTCATGGAAATGTCACCAGCCAGCCAGAGAAGAACCAGCGCTCGACCTGTTCAAGGCTGTTATTGAGAGATGACAGAATTATGATTACACCTGTGTCTCTGCACAATGAAATCCTGGAGAGAGAGAGGGCAGCAGGGGCACCGAGGAAATGAAAACACGGAGACTCACTCATTGTAAGAAATTGCTGCCTGTGGGACAAATCCAGCTCTCGCGGAGGCAGGCGCAGCTCCCCGACTCGCCCCAGCGAGACCTTTCCACCACCACTGAATATGGTCCTGTTGCAGGTGGGCCAGGGAGCCTGTACACGGCAGGAAGGTTACAGCCAGAATCCCTGGCTCTTTCTGGGCTTCTTATAGACTTCCAGTTCAATCTCAGCAAGACTCAGCTTATCCATATCTTAGATATCTGCACTCGCTTTTATCATCTGGCACTTGTTTGCTCTCTCCTGGGAGTTGTGAAGTTTAGTCTGTGCTCAAGGAGAGCTTCGAGAGCCCAAGCCGAGGGCATTGTGTTGCTGCTAAAGCCTCTGCAGGCAGCACTGCTGATGAGCGGAGCGTGCGTTATCGGGAGGGGACACCTTCGGGGTTAGACAGAGAGGATTAATTAATTGCAGGACAACTCCAACTTCTCAGAACATACCGAGAAGAAATCAAGTGCTGTAATGATGCTCAGGAGACCTGCAAGCACCAAGCTCTGCATCCCAACAGAGATGGAAAGCAGTCATGAGGGCTGGGGGATCAGGGGAGGCTCCCAGTGAAGAGGCCAAAAGAATTCTCAAGGATGAAGTAGGCATTTAAAATCTTACCCTTCAGGTGGTAACGCTACGCCCCAAGGCCCCCGCTGTGCGTGTCCTCTCTCAGGCTGGCTGGTTACAGACTCGCTCTCCCTCCCTCCGTGGAGATGTCATCTGTGCCTGTTTCCTGAAACTGAAATAAAAGGTCTCCAAGGCTCTAAATAGATGTTTTGCAAACACATATTTTTCTCTTTGTGTCTATGGAAAAGAACATAATGCCAGGGAAGTTATTTACTTCTTATAGCGTGTCTGGAACCTTTCATGCATAAATATAAACAGCCTGTAATGAAGCGGGACTTCAACGTCCCAAATCCCAGTGAAATACTTCTCCTCAAGTTCTCGGTGGGCAAAGGAATTCATAAGTTATGTATTCTTACCGTGCTACTCCAGACTATTAGAGACTTAGTCTGGCGCTTACAGATCAGCGAAACAAATCTATTCTCCTTTCCCAGAAATGCCATTTAATCAATCGCTCTATGAAACAGGCTGGGCAGGTCAGTCCGAGAGGTCTGCCCAGGGAAGGCGCAACCACAAGTAATCGAATGGGTGACAGGATTCGAGGAAGGGAGGACGATTTATCACTGATCTTATATTCCACGTACAGTTTCAACATCTCTTTTTTGATAGCCAAAGCACAAGCCTGCGGAGATACAGGTAAAGACACACACCGATACCTAGACACATAAAGATTTTCCTGGAAAGCTTTGGTTCTATTCCACTAACTCTACGTCTCCGCAAACAAAACCCACACAGGCCACTTCTTTGTAAAGAGCGTCTTCTTTGCAAAAAGGTTTCAAACCTGGTATGTGCAATGGGGCTGCTTCGGAGGTCTTCAGGCATTTATCCAGTGCTGCTGCCTGGAAAGGGCTTGATGGTTAAATATTTCCAACTTAACAGCTCGTTTCTATTTCTTGGGTTTGTTTGCTGCCTTTTGTTTGTTTGTTTGTTTGGTTTTTCCTTTCCCTTGTCTATAGCCTTGATTTCTATTCAGAGAAAATACTCCCTCACAGCTCCGCTGTTTGATGATCCCCAACAGACCTGCATTCTGCAGAGGATGACGCTGGAAATGGAGTGCTAAATGGCCACATGCGATGTAAAAAAAACCCCACCGAGACGCTGGACCCTCCGAGGTGCTGAACCCGGCGGGACTGGAGCCTTCCCCAGAGCCACCGGAGAGTGGCCCACCAGAGACAGCACCAAGAGGGCTCCTGGGCAGAAAGGAGGGAAAGATGGTATCTCCTAAGGTGGTTGGGCTTTGCAGCACTGGACTTTTAGGAATCCTGACATCTCAGGCCTTAATTTCAGCCTGTGCAATGCAAGGAGGTTCTAGACAGTAAGACCTGCCAAGGAGAGCGGTCAAGACAAGGAGCTCTGTTGAGACTCTCACCTAGGACGTCTCTCCAGGTGTTGGAGCCTACAGAAAGCTCCTTCTCCCAACAGTTGAGCAACCCAACCCCCTTACCAACAGTCCTTTCACGGAGCTGGGAGATATATAGACAGAAATGTGCGTGTAGAGGCTGTACAGTGATGTGTCTGACTTACCAAACACGCCCAGGCATCCTATGTGTGCACCCATGGGGTGGTACAGTGGGGTCTGGGGTCTGGGGAAGTATAGTGACCCCTTGGGGACTTCAACCCCAAGCTTGCTCACAGACCCCCCAAATCTCAGGGTTCATACTAATACCTAGCAATAACCCCACGGAGACAATTATTCTGCTGTCTACAGAGTCCCCGCCAGGGAAAAGAACGTGCTGCTTCATCCATCTACAGACCCACCTTTCCCTCACCCCCAGCATCCTTTGTCAGTGCTGATCCTCCAGCTCCAATCGCGTTTGCTTATCGTGCTCCCAAAGTGGGGTCAGGCTGGTGGTTACACACACCAGTTACACGCTCGCTAACTACATGAGTGGCAAAGCTAGAGAAACGTGTGTGGGGCTTGTGACTCAGTGCCAGAAGGACCTTCCTTCCCCTTCTGTCTCGCACAGCTCCAGCCCTCGCAGCCACAGCACCTCCAGGCTCCTGCCAGCAGCCCCTCACTCCTCCTCTGAGCATCCCCACCCCGTCTGGGTCTCTCAAGCACCGGCGTGAGGGGAGGCAGCACCCAGTGTAGGTGTCATATATAGTTGCAAGTGGCTACTGGGTTCAGAACCGACCACAGGAGGATGACAGGGAGAAAGGGTTGTATAAGCCTCATTTAATTAGGAAAAATAAATAATTAAGATTAAAAGCCCCTTCCCCCAGGGGCTTAGGGTGCAAGTAGCTGATGCAGAGTCCACGGAGCTCCTGGCCCATGCCTCCCGAAGTCTTTGAGGTCCAAGTCTGGCTGTACACCCCGTGTCCATGATGTTCAGCCACAAGAGGGAGATCGAAGCTACCGAAAGCACCCCGGAGGCTCCTGAGGTTTGGATGGGAGCGGGGACCCCCCAGCTGAAGCCACCCTCCGGCACCCCACAGCACCCCAGCTCTGGGCATCGTGCCGGTCCCAGGGTCATGAGAGAGACAGGACTTGTTCGCAGTCTCTGATGCAGGTTAAAGATGGATTCTCCACTCCTGATGACAGGAGAGTGTTTACTTCAACCTGAGAATAAACTTTTTTTTTATTTTTTGGATGAGATATTGATATTAATGAGGTTAATTTTGGACCAAAGCAGCGAAGAGGCCAATAAATAATAAATGACATTTAAATGGACCTGTCTCTCAGAAAAGAAAATAATTAAAATACACAGACGTGTTTCTTTTTCCTTGCTCCAATGTAAATGGAAGCAGGCTGGGTACAAGTGACCCCTCACCACATTACACGTAATAATTACTTAATTATCACGGATAAAAATACCCCGTTATCCACATGCCCTAATGAGCCTTGGCAATACATCGGGGACCTGCATTTCTAAGGAAGAAGAAGAATTACAGCCTGGAGCCACGTTCGATAAGGCCAATCCCCGCTAGGAACTGTACCCCTATAGCTGGTCCCAGAAATGTCAACCACACAACCTGTGTAAGTCAAGCAGTGACACAACAAGCTTATTAAAAGCAATGGTTAATTAAATGACAAAATTACCCACCACGTACTTAGAAAAATAGCTTCCTCAGCTTCTAGCTGCTGCCCGGCTCCAGCAAGCCCCCGTTTTGCTTGCTTTGGTGTGGACCAAACCCCGCTCCCCTGAGGTCTGTGCTCTCCACAGAGGGTTTCCTTTGGGCAGAGCCCCTCCCCTAAAAGTTTGGGCTCTGCTGAATGCACTTTTCCATCTTTGAGGGACAATGTTCCTGCCCGTATGGCGATGTTTTGTCCACAGCCCGGTCACCAGCAGAGGGGGAAGGAGCAGCGGAGAAAAGGGAAGGAGTCACCTAAAGGAGAGTTCCTCAATGTCATGGTGAAAAGCAGCCAAGTCCTTGCAGCCTCACCCAAACCCACGATTTCAGCAGAGCTCTCCAGGAGGCAGGGAGAGGAGGTGGCTCAGAGGACGAGCTGTCCTGGAAGAAGAGCAGGATGCGAGGCCGTGAGCCATGTGTGGGCCAGCGTGGGACCGTGGGGGGAACAGCCCTGAGCCCCTCTGCAAACCCCTGTGCTGCAGCAGTGGAAGCTGTCACAGCTGGGAGAAACTCATGCCTGAGATCCATCACGCAGAGCTGTTCTATTAGTTAGACTTTAAACGAAGTTTTCAAAAAAAAAATCTATCCAAACTGGCTCTGTGGGCTCCTCCTCCAACCCATGGAGAGACCGGAATCTGCAGAAAGACGCTCAGCCTGCCCTGAGGACGGGGAGGAAAAGGGGCTTAGGTGGGCGATGGGGCACATCTGTCCCGAGGATGTGGGGCTTCCTTCTGCAGCAACACCCAGCTTTGATTAGATGTTTAATTTTCACCTGGCTAAAGTAAAGCCAAAGACAGACGTTTCCCATCTTCAGATAATACACCATTTTCCCAAAGATTCAGAGCAATTTTCAAACCCAGGTGCACTAAACATTTAAAGCCATGAGATATGGGGGGTTTTTTAGGAGGGAGAAAGAGAAGTCATGTCTTCATTTCAAGGAAAAGGGATGGGTTTTCTAGGTGCGAAACTCTCCTATTTCGATCAACTTTTTATAGAATTGCTCTGTGAGAAATAAATATTACATATCAACTTTATTTGATCATGATTGAATATCTATCAACCTATCTGCCTACCCTTGTGTAGTGCTGGAAACACCAATCTCTCGCATAACTGTAGGCCTGTTGGAATTTAAAATTAAATTATTATGGTCATTGTTAATGCATGGTCATATGCTACAATGCTGAAGCTCCAGAAGAAAATTGAGAGTTTATCTAGATAGATCATCTGACCCATAAGATAACATTCGGAGCTGCCAATGAAGGCACAAATTTCCCTGCATGTCATTCTCCGCAGGAGCAGAGCCTTGCTGTCTATGCAATCAAGGTCTTTCCAGTCTGAGAAATATATAGAAGTCGCTGTATAATGGATTTTTCCTCCTCCTCCCATCAAAACTATGTTCAAGCCGTACACACCAGCCTCTAAAATTGCATTAGAGCATTGCTACGCCGCAGAAGAGCGATCGCCATCCCGCTGCTGTATTTATTTAGCTGTGTTGTGTCTGCTGGAGAAAGACTAAGCAATTTTAAAAATTGGGCACCTGTTGGTCAGACAGCTCAGGATGGATGAGGAACCAAGAAAGCAGGCAGATTCTGTAGCGACTGGTGGGTTAATTTTCCTTCCCTTCATTTAAATTCACTCCCTTTGCCTTTCTGCTTTCAATATATTCAGAAGCTAGAAGGGAAAATTGCTCCCGTGGTGTTTGCTGTTGCACAGTCAAGCACCGGATTCCTCCAGCATAAAAGCTTTCTCAGCTCCAAGCGTGGAAGACACACTCAGAAAGGTTAGAAATTAAACAAACGCAGTGCCAGGGAAAACGCAGGGCTGCGCATTCTCCTGCAGAGCAGGAAAAGTAGCAAGAACCCTCCATGTCCTGGAAGTGGCAGTTTGCTGGTGCCCTTGGCCATGCTGCGGTGGGCAGCTTCATCCCAGCCAGGCTTTTGAGCGTATTCCCGCTGGGGATTGCTCAGGACATCCCCTGCTCAGGGAAAACCTCCCAGGTTTTCCAGCCCTGCGCAGCCCTGGAAAACCAGGAGGGGACGGGGATGCTGGACCAGGCGCCCCAGCTGAGCCCGCTGAACCAGCTCTGGGGAGTGGTTGTGACGGCATAGCACACTCAGCAGCTCTGAAACATTTTATTTCAGGTGGAAAACCTGAATTTACCAATTGTTATAATTACACTCAGAGCCCCATTGTAAGATCTGAGATCTCTGGGTGTGCTTTGGCGCAGGCACGACCTCCTTCCCTGGAGATTTGCAGCCTGGCAACATGAGCAGGTAGAGACAAATGTGCTCATGCAATAGTTTCTCGGTCCCTTGGCCTCTCTGGCTGGTGTTTTACCCACTTGAACACAAACTGGAACAATTAAATGGCTCTTGACTGGTTCTCAACCTGCTGTACAGAAAGGGCCATGAATTCTGAAGAAAGGGAGCAGGGAAGTTAATTAAAAGGAGCATTTGCTTTCACTCCAGAGGGCTTTGCAGCAGGAGTTCAGTGAAACAGGGGATGGAGGAAAAGAGCAAAGTCCCTGCAGAAGGGCCCGATCCCTGCAAAGTGCCCCGTCCTTGTGCCTCTCGCTTTCCCCGCATTCCCCCTCCTGCAGAGCACCCACAGGCTGGGCTTGGACAGGAGGGAAGAGCTGTACCACCCCGCTTCTTGTCTCCAGCCATTTCCTTGTGGTTCCCCAGCACATCTGATACCATCGCCAAATCCTCCCGAGCTCCAAGCCACTAAATAGTTTGAAAAACGATCCCAGAGAGCAAAGTCGAGGTGATACCAGGTAGGCAGGGCTTTGCCGGTAGGCAAACGTATCTTAGTACCTCGCATTAACATTTAACAACCAAAGTCAGCAGCACCAACCCAGCAGTAATTACACTGCACTTGACACCGCCCCAAGGAGATACCTAGAAATTATGTAAATTGACAGATTTGATTGACTAGAGGGGGGCTTCCACAGCCCTCCCTTAGCCATAAAGCCCCTGCCATGTGGGGGTTTGCCCTTTGCATGGGCATGAACCCATGGACCTAAAGAATTGCTATTCTGTGTGTGCGCAAACAGCTGGATTAGACCCAGCCCCGTTTCGTTTTTAACCCGTGTTAACTTCGCCCTGCCTTTGAGGGCAGATGCACCCAGCAGGAGCTGCCGGATGCTCTCAGCCTTCCGAGCACCGTTGCGTTTTCAGGCTGTGAGGATGCGATGATTATTTCTGTCGCAGCACAGCCCGCAGCTCATAACCAAAATCAGGGTCCCGCTGCGCCAGGGGCTGGGCAGAGCCACAGCCACATCCCCACGCGGTTGAGCAAACCACCACGGAAGCGCTAAGAGTTCAGCCCAGGCTTTTCGAGTCCCAGACCAGCTCTCCAAACTCTTGCGGAGGTGCTCGTGGATGGTATGGGCGCGTCTGCCATGCAGGAAAACCGAACTTTTGCCTGCCCTGGGCCAGGCAAACTTCAACACCGCAAACCAAATATTTCTGCAAGGAACCTGCACTGTGTGTTATACATGCAAAAGCTTGATTTGGAAAAAAAAAGACATGAAAAGTCAAGTCTTCATCCATCCCCTGCTGAGCCCTCTCCGCTCTCCCCCCCCGTTCCATGTATCTCATGCTGTAGCAGATAACTAACTGGCGTGTTAGTGTTTTAAGCAGGTTTTCCCATGAATATCACATAACCTTGGGCTCTCGGAGCGGGGTAATGGAGACTGCTACGCTTTCTTGCTTGGCCACGTTGCAGAGATGATTGCTAAGCAGGGAGATGATATTTGCGTGATTTACAGAACTTACACATTCCTGCTGAGGTGGAAACACTCCCTCAGATTAGCTGCAATTCTCCTGCCCAGCTCAATCACAGCCCTTCCTTGACGCCATGGCCACAGCTCTGAGTGGGAAGAAGATTGACAGCAGGGCAAGTATCAACATTTGTGTACATCTTTACTGGGGGGAATCTTGGAAGACATAAAAATGCCCTAAAACTGCGGCTGACAGCCTCCGCTGTGGCACACCTCTCCTCCGCATTACTACCCGTTGGTTTCAATTGCTCATAACTTTACCAGCCCTCAGACATTTGAACTGAAACTGAGCATTTACAGAGCTTTAGAGACGTGCTTAAAGCGTAGCTTGGCATGTGTATGCCACTCAGGCTGGGTGCCAGGTGCCCACCAGCTTCAGCATCCATCAGGGAGCAAAAAAATTCGGTATCTACCTTGCAGTGACGCTGGAGCTGCTCACCATCAGCTCTGTCCCTATTCACGGGACAGAGGTCAGCTCTTCCAAAAGATGTCTGGGCAGGCAATATCAGCACAACAACCTGCTAGCCAGGACACAGCCCGGCCTCACTTGGCCTTATCTCCATAACTGACGTGTGCAGGTAAAACCCTTCTTCCACGCTCCCCAAAAAGCCCCCATCCATCCCACCTACCTGGAGCAGCTCCTGCTTGCTGCCCCCTATATCACACCAAGTGTTTTCAGGAAGGGCCGTAAGGGTTAAACAGCCTTACCCCCACTGACCCTCTCTGAGCTGCTCTTCTAGAGTGTAAAACAAGCTAGAAGTAGGAATAATGATCAACAGTCTCTCCTTGGAGGTTTAGTGCCAAGCCTTGTACAGCCAAGTCCTGGATCTCAGCTGAGGCTACTCAAAGCATCCGTACAGCTCCAGGAAATCGAATACCCCTACCAGATCTGTGTGCTCAGCTGAATTGAGCTTTGTCTTCAGGGAAGAAGTCAAGGTTGTATAACGCTGGTGAGCTGTGAAAAACAATAACTACATTGCTCTTGAGAGGGTGGAATTTACACCAAAAAAAAAGGAAATAACACCACGCAGTGTGTTTAGCAGGTTTGCTTCCCGTAGGTGGGAAATCACTGCGAGGGGAGCGGAAGGCGGCAGATCGGCACGCAGAGGCTCCATTCCCACTGATAGTGCACCTGCATTTCCAGGGCTTAAATCACGTTATAAATGACAAAAAATGTATTTTGATCTAAAACTTTATGTTCTGCAAATTACTGACTTTCAACCTTCCTTTAACACATTAAGAGAATTTCCTGAGTCAGCAGTAGCTGAGAATAGCTGCTACATGGTGTAAACCTACATCAGCCCCGTTAAGAATACCCTTCCCTTCCCTTCCCTTCCCTTCCCTTCCCTTCCCTTCCCTTCCCTTCCCTTCCCTTCCCTTCCCTTCCCTTCCCTTCCCTTCCCTTCCCTTCCCTTCCCTTCCCTTCCCTTCCCTTCCCTTCCCTTCCCTTCCCTTCCCTTCCTTCCCTTCCCTTCCCTTCCCTTCCCTTCCCTTCCCTTCCCTTCCCTTCCCTTCCCTTCCCTGCCCTGCCCTGCCCTGCCCTGCCCTGCCCTGCCCTGCCCTGCCCTGCCCTGCCCTGCCCTGCCCTGCCCTGCCCTGCCCCTCCCCTCCCCTCCCCTCCCCTCCCCTCCCTGCCCTTCCCTGCCCTTCCCTGCCCTTCCCAGAAGTGTATAACAGACTCTGGCTTCCCAGTAACTCTAATTATCAGCACTTCATTAGAGCCCCCCAGGCACTGCCAGCTTACACTGGAGGTGGGTATGTCTCGAATATCTTCACCCAGCTACACATTGGACACTCAGTCCCTCCAAAAGCTGGTATCACCACCGAGATGGGCACCATCACAACATCACAGACCTGTTGGACCAGTTTTGCTTTCTTGTCCATTTTCAGCCACCCCAGTGGGGTTAGTGTCTTCCAGAAGGTCTCCTGAATTGCAGCCCAGGGGTGATCGATGCGATGTCTGGTCCCCTGACAGGAGGAAAGGGAATCCTTGGGTCAGATCAATGCGTGCAAAACAGAGGAAGTCTTAAACTCTTGACTTAAAAGTAATTTCCAGTCTTAAAAACATGTGGTTTTGTTGAGATTCTTTGACCTTTTTTCGCAGGGAGTCAGATCTGGTGTTCATATGGGTCACTGGTCTCCTGGTTCTTTCATTATATGTTGGCAACGCTTATTATCCAAGAACAACACCCGATTTTCCAGCCCCCTACCAAAGCAAGAGCGGGTGTTTTGGGCAGACTGGGGAGCCTGGATTTGCACCGCTGTTCTGAGGGCTCTGGGGGTTGGTTGGTTGGTTGGTTGTTTTCTTTTTGTCAGCAATAGCTGTTGAGCTAAAATTGAGATTATTGTCACTTGGGGCTGAGACAATGTGCACTTCTGTATCCTGAGAAATACAGATGTTTCTAAAGGTGGTTCTCTGGACAAACTGAGATCCAGCAACACGACACGCCTTCTTCCATGGAAACGTTTAAGGCAAATCTGGCCAGTCTCCGGGAAGAGAAGGGTGTTCCCTGCTGTACCCCAGGCCTGCACCCTCTGCCCTGGGGAGTGCAGTGCCTCAGCGACGGAGACGGAGAAGCTGCCGCGGTAATGGCACTGCTACGGGTATTAATTAGGCAACCCAGGAAGCGGGTTTTCATCCTGCTTTCTGTTTGCGTTTTAATCAAAGCTACGTGGGTTGTCGCAGGCAGGGGGGAAGATGCTTCTCTAATGGATGTTCATAAGCAATTTGGAGGACTTTGAAACACGACTCTCTGTGGCAAGCGAGTGGCTTGTTGATTAACAGCTGCAAGCGCGAGCCACGAAGCCACAAAGATCTTCTGTCAGGTCTGACTTGCCAAGCAAAAAAAATACATTCAAATACGCGTGTAATTCAATTGTGCCCGAATTGCTGTTGCCTGGACCTTTGTGCCATCATTTCTATCATGGCAAAGTGGATGAGAAAATGTCACCAGTCAGATTTGCTGGGATGCAGCGCTGCCCCTTTACACTGGCAGATAAATAACTGCGTGAGGTGTTGGACAACAGAAAAATCAGACCGTTTTAGGGCAAGTTGTTCTTGAAAATCCTGGCAGAGCCAGGCTGGGTTGCAGCATGGTTGCACAGCGGTGCCAGTCACCTTGGAGAGCCCTTACGCCTGCCCGCGTATGGCACAGGCAGAGGCAGGAGGGATCTCACTGCCTGCCAAGGATCTCGCGCCCTCACCGAGCATCGCACAAATGTACCTTGGCTGAGGATCAGGCCCCGGGTCAGGAATGAAGTTCTTGGTCCCCCATAAACCTCCACGAATCCTGCAGGAAGCTGCCTTCGTGCACAGGCACACACAAAACACATCCCTGCCATCAGTTCGGGTTTTTAAAGTAATAAATCATGCAAACACAAAATACGCCTAAGCAAAGAATTAAGGCTGATGAACTCTCATCGGGTGACAGTTAGACACCTAATCACTTCCAATAGTGCAAAAACGCCGAGCCCAGAGAGAGCCTGTGCGGTGGAAAATGAAACAGGATCGCTAAAGCCTCCCGAAACATAAATCACAGCAGAATTTATTAATCACACAAAATATAAACAGTCATAAATCTACCACAAACAAGCGGACCAGGCCATCCAGAGGAGCGGGGGAAAATAAAGCGGAAGGAAATGAAAAAAGACGCGGTAAAAATGGGGAGAATGAGAAGCCGGTGGCAGGGGAACAGCGCTTACGCTTAACGCTTCACTGGAGAATGATTCAAGCCTTTCCTGCTGCCGATGTTCCTCTCACCCGCAGCAGCTTGCCGTGGGTTTTGTCACCTGTTAAAGAGGGAGATGGCCACAGCTCCCAGGGACCTGCGCTGGTGGAGGCTGGCGTGGCGTCACACATGGGGTTGCTCACCCCGAGCCCGGATTGCTGCCTGTTAGGTGGGGTAACACATCCATCGTCACCGGCGCGAGCTCCGAGACAGCGGCGGTGCCGCACGCAGCCTCAGCGAGGGGCAGCTCCTCCATCAGCTGTCTTCATTGCCCTTGATGGACCAACATCAGTTAGAGAGCGGGATAAGTGAACCTCAGACTATGCAGAAGGGCTGCGGTTTCAACTGAGGCTGCTCTTGGCAGAAAGGGATTTTTAAGTAAACCGTTGATTTGCAGAGAAGCTTCATTTCTTTTGTTCTGAAATTCATGAGAACTTGAAATAAATTCAGGAAATGGTCTTGGAAGGAGGAAAAAATAGGGTGGGAAGGGAAAGGGGGTGTTGAAAATTGGTGTGTGCGGAGTCTTCCTCCACCTTCCTTGCCCTGCTGCTGGGGTAGAAAAGCCCAGCACGGGGAGGTGTGAGCCCACCACCTTCCCCACAGGACACGGCCACGGGCTCTGGACAAGGTGAACGCTCACAGTCTCTCTTGCTGCTTTTCACTTTGGATTCGTGGTTAAACATTCACAGGAGCACGGGCATGCTCTGGTCATCCCCTGCCTTTGGGGAGCAACACGTACCTCTTACTGCCAGATTTAGGAATTGTTTCTGGCAGAAGAGCATCCGTCTGCTCATCTCACACCACCTTTCAGAGGGATGACCCTTCCAGTGGTATTTTCTCTACCCATACTCACTTTTCTCTTAGGAATGCAGTCAGCTTGGAGCTAGAAACTAACATTATGAAATTTTGCAAGTCATGCCTCGTAAAACGCTTTCTGCATTTTTGTGGGTCACATTTGGTTTTACTGTGACCACAACTCTTCCTTTTAGGACAATTGCATCACGTCTCCTGGCTCCCAGGGTGGGCATCCTTGCCTTTAATCTCCAGGGCATCCTGCTGTAAATCTTCTCCAGCCTCTCCACAGCAGCAAAACAAAGAGACCAACTCTGCAAATGGGCTGAAAGAGCTCTTTGTTCTCTGCCTGTCATTGGGGGCTGCAGCACAACTTTCCCGACCACTAGTAACCACTTCAAGTTTTACTTTTCTCTTTTCTTTTTTTGGCATTGAAGAACTTCAGTAATTTCCAGCTACTTGCAGCAACTATTTTGAGCGTGGAAAGTTTTGAAGCAGCAGACTGTGATAATGTTCACCCAGGAGTCCTAAAATAATTGGCTAAGGCGAGCAGTGGCCCGGTTGTGCTAATTTTTCATCATCTTGGATTACCAGGAGATCTGCAGGAAATTGAATGAAGGCCAACGGTGTGCTGGTGTTCAAAAAGAGAATCTGTAACTCGGATGTTTACCGCTCGGCTAACTTTATGCTGGTCCGGCAAACTAAATAACAGACTGGTCAAGGACTCAAAGGAAAACAAACAATGAGGATGTGATTAACCCCAGCCAATAAGTTTTGATGGTTTCTCCTTTTCCTTTGTTTTGCCCAGGAATGGGTCTTGGACAAAGAAGAATTGATTGCAGCTAAGCTTTGGGTATCCTGTTGCACAACATTCCGATATATTTCTAATGAACTCTGTGCCAAATGAGCAGAGTGCATGTTAAATGGGCTGCGGGCGGGTTAGCTGACAGCTCTCAAGAAGCGGTTAGCAGCGGGGAGGCATTGCTGAATGGGATGTTACGTGTGGCTTCTGCCAACACCACTTCCAGGCCAAGTTATTCAGTATTTTTAGCAATGATCTGGAAGAAAATCACTGCTGATAATTACAGATGTCACAAAGATCGGCAGAGCAATTAACAACAGTGAAGATAGTGCAGAGTAACCTGATTTCCTTAAGAAATGGGATCCGTTCGACCAATGCGTAGTTTGAGCAACAACAAATTCGAGGTCACTTATGGAAGAAAAACCAGTTGGAGGCCAGGCCTCCAAAATAGAAGCTATCTGTGGAAGCACAGCTTCCAGCGGGGGTGTGGGAGTGAGCCGCTGCGCTGGGCAGCTGGGCAGGAGCCCCCTCGGCAGCAGCAGTGAAAAATGGGCTTATGTGATGCTGGGGCATATTGAGAGGGGAATTAATAAGTGGGAGTTTAGAACCGACTTTCCCTGTGTTCATGGCTGGAAGAAAGTCCTCAGTTTTGGTGCTGACATTTCAAAAAGGTTATTAAAAATTAAAAGGGGAGGGGGGTGTTGGGCAGTGGAAGTCCTTCCAAATACTGTCAGAAATGGCAGAACTGTCTCCCAGAGACAGCACGCTCCATCTTTTTAGCTCATCCGAGGAAGATCAAGAGGTAACTTGATTATACTGCATAAGAACCATCACAGGGAAAAATATCGAGTACTAAAGGGCTCTTTAATCTTGCAGGGAACGACGGAACGAAGACCTAATAGCTGGAAGTTAGAGCCAGACACATGTAAATGAGAGAGGCGGCACACTTCTGTGGCAGCGGGGCTGATTAGCCACCGAGACAAATTGTGGTCATTTTCGGAGAACATTGTGTCAGCATTCGGAGCACTTACTGGTTTTGTGAAATATCATTCCCGATTGCTTTAGCCCCTGGAAATTAGTTTGCCCGTTTTCCAGCAGACCGTGAGATGAAGGGCTTCGTTCTGGGCCATGGAGCACCCTGACATCCTCTTTGCTGAGTGGGGGGCTGTGACTGGGGATTAGTGGGAACTCGTGCCCAAAAGCTGATGTGTGGCAACAAAACCCCCCTCCCCTTGCACTTGGCAGGATCGCAGAGCTCCCCCGAGGCCAGGCTGCCCAGACGCCGTTCAGATCTGCTGTTTCCTGTCAGACGGGGCATCCTCAGTTCATCCCTTCCACCATATTTCACCGTGCCCTAAATACCAGCCGCGTTTCACAGCAACACCGAGGAGAGAGCAGTCTTCTAAGATTTAAGGTCGGATTTGTAGGTACAAGATTGGAAGCAAAAGGTGAGAAGTAAAACAAATACAAAACACAGCCCGAGCTGAGGTTTTAACAAGCATATACCTCCCCTGACAAGGCTCTGATCTCCGAGCTGGCGATAAGCGTTCGCAGCAACAATCCATCTTCCAGGTGTTATCCTCATCTCCAGACACTCCCCTCCTCCACCAAGACCCAGCTACAGTTCTTTGGAGGTTCGTTTCATGCGTGAATGCCGTAGTCCTTGTCTGCCCTACGTGGAAGCAGGTCTCCTGGGTTCTTAAAGGATGCCCTTCCTCATCCCCCATCTCATCAGCCACTCAGATGCTTGTGATGACTCTTCTTGGACTGAGCAGTAAATGTTTTAAAAGCAATTCCCACTTTGTTTCTAGCTGGCGTGCTGGTGCGACTGCCACCCACCCAGCTGGATGCGTGTTTTATCATGGGTTGCTAAGTTGCTCACGCTAAATATTATATGAGACATCAGGTACACAGACGTCTCCAAAGCACATTTTGGCTCCTTACCAGCTTCTTGCATAGACCACACACCGCACGCAGAAGTGCAGATGGCAGCATGGTAACAAGTGGTTTCCCCAATTCTCGACTGTGTTGAGAACACAATGACAGAGAGTCCGGGCATGGAGTAAAAGTCTCATCTGGAATATCCTGCCAGGTCCTCCCATGGAGGACACCAGACCTGTCCTTCTCCCTCTGAAGGAGCGGTCTCTTTGCAGGCACCTGCAGGGTACGGGGAACTTCCCAGATTTGAGTGGAAGGGCCAAATTACTTCTCCTCCTGACACACTGCCAAGTGCTAGGACCCTTTGGCCAGAGACCTGTCCCCTGAGCAAGGATGACCTGAAGACCTGGGACTGAGGGATGTGGGAGAAGCAGGGCAGATGTTAGCTCCTCCAAACCCTGCGAGATATTAGGAAAGGGACAAACTCCTGAGAAAGAGACAAGAGAGAAGAGGCCTGGGATGGGGTGATGCGTTGAGGGCACTGCATACAGGTTTTCCTGGTTCCTCCTTGACCTGTGTCTTATTAGTGCTTCTTCTGACTAATGTCATGCGTGTGGCCCCCAGAGTTAAGTTATTTTTGCCCACTCTTGTTCTCAAAGGGTGAAAGCAAACAGCAGAGAAGATAAAGTTTGGGGTGGGTGGAGTTAGTGACTGAAATAACTTGTGGAGCTCAGCACTGGGGTGATGGGCAGATCATGGTGGAGGGCAGATCGTGGTGGAGGGCAGCCCCCAGTGCAGCATCCGAGGGGGAGCACCCACCTTGCTGCACCTTGGATTTCTCCTCTTCTGCACCAGCAGCCTCCTACACTCAGAAGATCATTTCTCTCCTACCAGGAATCATGAATGGGGAGGTGGAAGGAGTGGAGGGAGGCTTCAAGTACAGAAAGCACGTTTGCTGCAAGCTCTGCCTGCGTGCAATTTATTTGATATAGTAAATTAAGCATTATAACAGAGACCACCATCATTCTCTGCTAAACACCTGGGTTTTTTGCCGCTGTTGCAATTATTCCATCTGCCAACAGAAACAATAAATTCTGTCAGACTCCTTTTAGCGCATTGTATACGTCTCTGGCTGGTGCTTAAGGCAGGACGCTCTTCCTTCATTTGAGCAAAGACTTTGATTAAGAAATGTTCAGGGGGAAAGAAACAACACTTATTTTAATAGGGCAGGGGTAGAGGAGGGGGATCAAGTACAATGAAAAAGGAAACCTTGCCACTATGTCATGTTTAATTTGGTTCCTCGCCAGGTTGCTAAATTCAATTCAGATGCATGATCACACCTTAATGAATTCAATGGGGAAATTAAAATTTAACTATCTGCTCATGAAATGTTCATGCTGTTGGTTGTGTTCAATGACTAAAGAGAGGATATGTTGAGTCAAAAAAAAAAGGAGATACCAGTCTGTTCTGCTATCAGGACACTCTATAAAGTTTATTGAATCCTCTGGGTTTCATATTGAAAAGCGAGTATGGGCTTAGACAGAAAATGGGTTCCTAGGGACTTCAGGGACAGGGGTTCTCCACAGGTGTGTGAGAGGCCTGTCTTCAGGTCCTCCAGGAACTGCAGAAGAGCCCATGGGCTGGTGTAGAAACCTGCGATGTGGGTCTTTGAGTTTCACCTCTCAAGTGCCCTGCAACATGGCTCCTGGGCCCAGATCCACACCTCGCTGTTTCGCTGTGCTCCGCAGTGCCGTTCAGGAGGGGTTGGCTCATGGTGGCTCCTGCGGCAGAAGAAGCCGTGGGCAGGCAGCGAAGCACGAGCCTGCAGTGAGATTCCTTTGAGAGTGAGCCCCCGTGGGAGTCCCACCTCGGAGAGACATTGCAGCCCTCCTCAGATCTGCCCCCTTCCTACCCCCAGCACACAGCCACAATGGCAAAGAGGCCACAGACCTGCACGTGTGTTAGATGTGCCTCTCGTTGGCATGGGGCTATGAACATGCAGTGGGAGTCAGTCATGAGTGTTGCCCATTCAACCCCATCTTGCAGGATTCAAGAAGGCACTTGGCAATTTAAGAAAGCCCTTGTGTCATTTCAAAGGTCCCCAATGGCGGTAGGGGTCCAGTTCATGTGGGCTCTTGATGGGACTCAGGTTCTAGAGTAAATCCATGTGATTTACCTGCAGATGCAAATATGTGAGACTTTTGAGGCCACCAGTTAACCTCCCTGTGCTGTAACCACCCCTGCCAGGGAGAGCTGCGTCTGGCTGCTGTGAAGAAGAACACGTTGAGGTGCCTGAGTCTCATGGGAAGGAGGAATAGACAAGTATAACAACTGGAGGGGTGGAAACTCTCACTGCGTTCCTGGGTTTGACAGAGCTTAACTGATTTACACCAGCAAAGCCCCCAGTCTTAAGCTGCTCTGTGGGCTGGGATCTGAGTTGGATCAAGAACTTCAGAGGAGCCTGCAGGTATCACAGGAAGGGTTTTCTTTACAGAAACTAGGAAGTCTTTGCTCTCCCCAGCCCCATCAGATTCTGATCCAGACTCAGTCTGGACACAGAGCCTCTGTTACCAGCAGGGAGTTCCAATCAGCTGAGTTTAAGCAATAAGCAGCGAGTGAGGCCCTCTAAAACACAGTCACACTCAAGAAGCTGGGGTAGGTGGAGATGGTTTAGCAGTGTAGCTAAATAAAACCGTCAGTGCTGGGTTTGCTTTTCCTCTGTGTTGTTCACAAAGTTATACGAAACCTGCCCTACAGATCACTGAACACTCCGTAAAAGCAGGAGGGAGAGGCCTGGAGTGCTGCTAAATCCAGGGAAAGAGCAACCTCGCTGCAGATGTCTGATAAAAGAAGCATAAAAGGCAAGAAAGAAAAGGTCAAAATAAGACTGGCTGTGGAGGCGGCTGTAACAGCCACGCATCCCATCCCCCCACCGTTGACTCCTGGAGAATGAGCAGGAGAATCGGGGAGAGCCCCAAACCGGTGAGCTCAGCAGTAAGGGCTGGAAATACCAGAAACATCTCCAAATTCTACTCATTTCTGCAGAGACGAGAAATAAGCACTTCATCTGTTGGAGGGAACCGTGAGGAACCTTTGCATTGATCTGCCTGACACTCACTATCGTAAATGTTTCCTGCAGCCCTGGGAGAACCTTTCACCCCTCCGTCCTTCCAGGATGCTTTAAAGCACAGCCGAGGACCTCCTGCCTCAAGAGGCGTGTCCCCTTGTCTTTTCGACTTGTAGCAGGAGTTAGTTGAGGTGAAAACATGGTACATCATTTAATTTTATTCATTTGGAAAAGTTTTAGAGGCAGATCGAAAGCTGGAGGAGTAACTATTAAAGTGGCAGCACTCTGTAATCTAAATAGCTTTCTTTTAATCAAGTAGTTTGGGGGTTTTTTACTGGAATATTGATTGCTGTTAGAGAACCCAGCCAAGCCTGAAACCCCTTGTGCTAAGTATAGTACACACGTGAGTGACGGTCCCTGCCTCCAAGAACCTACCCTCTGAGTCAACAAGACAGACGATGGGCTGGGAATGGCAAAGAAGGTCTGACCCAGGTTGCAGTGCAGGCTGGCACCCCAGCCCTGCGCTAGGACGAGTACGACACGAGCACGAGGTGATGCAGAGGAAGGTACAGTGGGTTTAAGACCACGAGGGTTCTCTGTTCATCAGACTGCCCGGCATGCCAGCGAAAGGAAAGCTCAGCTTTGCCCGGGGTGTAAACAGACACTATCAGGCACGTTGGGCCATGGAGCCATGTCAGCTTTATGCTTTTTCAGCACCTGGAGGACTTCAATCTTCAGGGCTGACAGAGCTTGGCTGGAGCATCAGGTTCGGGAGCTGCTGAGCTACAGCATGTCTCCCAGAGAGACAGCTAAAGCTCCAGGACAAGATGAACAAGCCAAACATCTCAGTGAGCTTTCTGTGCTTTAATACTCGCTGTGAATGCCTTGTTAGCTTCTGCGATTTGACCTTCCCTCTCCTGGAGCTGTTACAGAACACAGAGCCAGACTTGCTGAGGTCTTAGACAAGAGCGTGATCACCGTGGGGATCAGATTTTGACCTTCTGCAGAAGACCCAGTGTGGCACACCATGACCGTCATTGTTAGCGCACAGGAGTGGGTAGGGCTGCCGTGCTTTCAGAGGGGGATGTGGTGACCAGGACACTCAGGAGGTGAGAGGGAAAGCCGCCGAGCTCCTTTCTGTGCAAGGCTCTGAGGAAATGCAAACCCAAGGCAGCAGAGCAGCGTGTCACCTGCTCTGTCATCCTTGAGACGAGTCACAGATCAGATTGTGATCAACAGATGGTGTCCATAGGGGGACAGGGAATGCTTTTGGGTATGAGACCTAACCTCCACGCAGAAAAGCTTCCTGTGCAGATCAGAGTGTGTGTCTGGTGCCTGGTGTGTGTGCCTGGCACCCGACCACCTACACACAGCCCATCTCCTCATCAGCACAGGAGGGCAAGCCAACAGCCTAAATAAACCCACCAGGATTCGGGAGAGCTCCTTAACTCTTTTTAACTTTCAACTCTTCTTAACTTTCTAAGGGAGCAGCCAAGAGCAGGGACACAGCACCTGCGGGAGAGGGAGAGGGCACGTTCCCTGTGGCTCTCCCAAAACCACCCCATGGGACCGTCCACTCTCAATCAAACAGCCCACGCAGCCCTGCCGTGCCTTCCCTCTCCCCAATGGCAGATTATTATGTGCAGATATGCAAAATAATGCAAATGATGCTATAAAGATGTTAATTATGCTGAAGGAATTAACTGCTCATTAACTTAAACTTCCTGCTCAATTATTTTCATTACTGTCCCTCCTTTCCCAGTGAGAGGAAAGGACACGTACCACGATGCTCCCCAGCAGTTCCCGTTTCCCACAGTCCTCCTCCACGAGGCTGCTCAGCCCTTCTCAACCACACTGGGGTTGCTGACCTGCCGTCTGGAGGCAGCGACCCGCGACTGGGCACACTGGTCCTGCTCAGGGCCATGGTGAGAACCCCCCCAGGCAGGACACAGGGTGGGTTTCATGTCTGGGAGGGCCATGTGCTCCCATCTTTGTCACTGCATGACTCGGATTGAGTTAGATCATGTCCTCACGCCTCAGTTTCCCCATCTGCAATACAATAAGGCTGATGAAGAGCTTGAAAATCCACTCACGGAAAGAAGAGCTGAAAGCCTGGAGGGGTGTTAATGTTAAAATAAGACTCGGCAGCATGTTAGGAAATGTATTGTGAAGAGTCACTTTGCGACAGCCACGGAAACAGCCAAGCGGTTTAACGCTGACAGTTGTTGCCATCTCTTGTTTTTGTCCACAGATGTGCCTGGACTGATATCCCAAGTCATTCCTCACGTTGGCACCTTTCATCTCTTCCCACTCGAGAGAGCCCTATAAAGTGCCTGTATTAAAACAATTAAATTACGTGCACAGCGTTTACACAACTACTGTCACCATCGTTAATGGCAGCACTCCCCGATGCGCGCGGTGGCTGCATGCGCTCTGTAATCCATCAGGGAGAAGAATCAGATTTGCCAGACAGTTTGGTTAAAATATTTAAATGAGAGGTTGCTGCACTTCAAGACAGGGGGAACGTTGCCAAGGCATGTATCTGAAAAATCACAGCTCATCCTGACACCTCTCACAGGGCCACTTAGTCTGAGCTCCGCACCACAGATACCCACCCCTGCCGCTGGGTCCCTGCAGCCTGGACTCTGCCTGACACGCGTTGAGACCTGCCCCGGAGAAATTAGGAAACGAGCTGCAAAGGAAAGACGTAGAGAAAAGGGTAAGTAGCTTCTCCGGCACTGTTAGAAGTCAGGAGTGGCTGCACAAGGTCAGCCAGGATGTCCCTCTAGCCCCGTCTGTTGTCTCAGACAGGACAAAAGTGACTGTCAGGCCAAGGGTCTAACAGAGCAAACATACATCCCACTCCCCTCCGTTAGTACCACCCCGGCCTTTGAGCCTTTGGGGCTCAGAAGTGCTTTCTGGGCAGTTACTGCCCCTCAGTGCGTTTCCTCCCGTGCACTTGCCCATTTTACCATCGTAAACTCGCAGCAGACTCCTGCAGCACAGAGTCCCACAGCCCAGCTCCATGCTGAAGGAAGAGCTGCCTCCTTGGTCTGCTCTGAACCCGCCTCCTGAGAACATCATTCATGTCCCCTAAATCTTGCTCTGGAAGAGATGACACCGAGCAAATCCCCATTTCTACCTGCCTTCCTTCGCAGGGGTGAGGTGATGCTCCCAGAGCACCGCTGAGAAGGCTGGCAGAGCCACTGCTGCACGTGGCTCTTCCTCACCCCATTTGGATTTTACTTTTATGTCCATGTTATTTGTACAGGTGAACCCATGGAGCACCACGGCGCGAGAAACTGGCCCCGTCTTTAAAATGGGGGTGGCTCTTTTCTCTAGCTGGCTCTGTTCTCTGCTCCAGTTCATCAAAGTGATGGCTGGGGCACAGCGGAGGGATGCGTGGCAGAAAAATGAGCAGCCAGAGGTGGGGCACATCTCTCCCATGTGCACTTGGTGGTTGTTGAGATTGGCAACCCAGAAACGCTGTGCTCAGTGTCCCCAGCAGACCCAATCCAGCACTGAAGACACCGTCCCACCATGGGACTCTGCTGGAGAGGCCCATGGCGAAGGCTACTCACTAAGTCAGAGGTGAGCTGCCAGAAGAGGCTGGTTGCTGGGAAAAAGAAAACAGCCCTGAGAAGAATAGACTTAACAGAAAGAGTCTGTTTGTTGCAGGCAAGGTTCCACAGAGGTTCGTTGTGGTCTGTATTTACCATCGGAGGGAAAGGAGAGCTGGGTCTGGGAGGTGCTTTCATCCAGCGGACAAAAGCCTGATGAATCCAATGCTGAAGGCTGAAGTTGCAATGTAGGATGCGAACATCTAAGACTGAAGATAATTAACAAGCTCCCCAATGACCGCTGCTCAGTTGTAACAAGAGGATCGCGGGCAGAGCGGACGAGCTGCCCACATTGGGGTTGGCTGCCTATCCCTGTGTGGCACCTAGACTGCAAGGCAGGGCTGGCTCCAAAGCTCTGGTAGCTGAGCTGGGCTTTTCCTGGATGTGAGAAGACAAAGCAAAGTCCTAACCTGCATGTGGTCCACCACACGCTGCCCCACAAACTTCATACTTGTACTTTAGCATTGCAGGAGGAGCCCTGTGGACTCAAACCCTGTTCTGCTCGCAGAACATCCCTGGGTAGCACCAACCCATGGGACACAAAGAAAATTAAAGATGCCGAGTCCCCCCCCAGCCATGCCACACACGGTGATTTTAATGAGGAGTCTGTCGCTAATGCCTTCGCTGTTTTGTGGGTTGTGACGTGTTGTGGGATGTGTCACGCTGGTGTGTTATGGGGGGTTTAAGTGCCTACTGTGATGACTTTCCTTCAGCTCCTGCGTCGTTTGGACTGTGGATCTGCATGGGGCATATCATGCCTGATGAATTTTATGGACTGCAGTGGGTCAAGGTTGATTTCTTTTCCAAATAAAATATCAGTTTAAGAGTAACTCCATGTGCTTGCTAGCTTGGGGACAAGGGGTGCCATTTTATTGGCTCGTGTAGATCGCTTGCTGGCTGGTTTTATTCTTTAATAAAACCTTTTGGCAGAGCAGTGGCTCCTTGTTGCCGTACAATTAGGGAGAGAACAACCAGTGCTCAACTCTGACACAGAAGTTTATGAAACCAGCAGAGGTATGCAGGGAGACCTCGAAGAACAATGAAGGCAGAGCTGCTGGCGGCTAACGAGGAGGAAATGTGTTATTTTTAGCTATCCAAGAAGGTGGAAGGTGAAAAAAAAAAACCACCACCACAAGAACAAAGAAAATCTATAGTCCAATCCAGGAAGCCAAAAAGCAAAGCCAAAAAAAATAACAAGCTGACTCTGGCAGGGTAATGCTTTCACTAATGGGGCAGAGGGGACTTGGCAGAGCCCCTGGGGTGCCTGGGGCTGAGGGTGATACTGAGGTCCCACTCGGGGAGCCAGTCTGCAAATCCAGACCGGCTGAGCCGAGGTGCCCTCTCGGCTCTAGAGCAGGACGAGGCTGCGTGCGCATCCAGCAGACAGCCCAGCTCGTTGGCAGACGGGGGACTCTCGCCCGAATCTGCAAGCCAGGAAGCAGATGAGCTGATGGGAGAGCAAAGAGCGGCAGTGCTGGCAGTGCAGGGGGAGAAGGGACAGACCAAACACGAGAGCAGAGCACTGCGGGGTTCCTGGGCAGGGCTCTGTGCAACCACTAAACCCAGCTGTCGGCAAGGGTCTCGCTGGTGTCGATGTGAGGGTAGGATGGCAGGAAGGATAAACCCAGGGGCTGAGTGAGGTGTTTGGGTGGTCAAGAACCTGCCTCCACCAATGAGCCTGACTGTCGCCAGGGCTGCGAGGGTGGTGGAGGCAGCGACCTGCAGCAGGAGCTGCTGCCCAGCACAGAGAGCGGCTGCTCTGGGGCGCTGCCCCTCCATCCAGACCAGTTTTTACTATCGGAGTTGCAGCAGCTACCTAAGCGATGGGACGCAGTGCTGGGGTTAGCATTACAGCAGGTCCACTTGGTGGTGTAAATAAACACCAGGAAGAAAATTGGCATTTGCTAATGCCCAAGAACAGAACAAAGAACACGACGAGGAGAGAGAAGAAGGGTATTTTTTAACACAACTAATGCCATTTCTGATGGGAAACATCACTCTAGGTTGGAAGTGAGTCCCTGCCAGGGAAACGTCCCCCCGTGGAGGAGTCGTGCCATTATCCTGTGTTGTAGGTTAACCAGTGTCTTCGTGGACAAGCACCCCGTACTGCGAAAGCCTGACCCAGCACTGGAGAGTGCATTTCCAGTACCAGCCGTCTCACTGGCAGCATCCTGGGGCTGCCAGGCACCGAGAGCAAGCGACACTTAATCAGCTGGCGAATACAGCGAAGGAGCCAAATTAGAAGAATAAGCCCTAATTGACTTGTCCAGCAGCTTTGTTAAGGGACTCTAAGGCCTTTCGCCGCTCTCCCAAGCTGTCGCGTCGCATTCCCACGGCACCACGGCAGAGTCTGGAGAGAACATTTGCTGGCAACCTGGGGCTTTGCAAATCCTCCCAGCTCTGCTGCCCGTCTAGAGGAGGAACGCTTGCCAGGAGATGCCGGCAGACAATGCACACCATGTCCTGCCTCCTCCCCGAGCGCGGAGCCGCTGCTTCCTGCACCCGGCGGGGGATGCTGCGTGGATGGGCAGCGCTCCCGCTCTCGGCCCTGCAGCTCTGGGCCCGCCAGATGGGATCTGCATGAGGGCTGTGGTCCCACCAGCAGAGCCAAGCACTCCCCTCTCCTCAAAGGGATGGTTTTGTAAGAAGGGAGCAGAAAAACCCCTTGGCATGGGACAGGAGGGGCCCCCAGGGTCAACATGCTTTGATCATTAAAAATAATTTATTTAAAAAATGCATTCGCGCTTTTTAACCCTTTTGTCCTGCTCACACTTTTGCATCTCTTTTCACCTCATGCTGGTCTCTGTGCCTGCAACCCCGCTGGTTTCAGGCCGATGGCAAGTTGTACGTACACAGCCGCTCAGAAGGGGCTGTTGGGGAGAGCAGCCTAACCGCTAGCTCCAGCCCTGCAGGCTGCTCAGTCATTCCTGCTATAGAGCCACAAACCCCTGAAACTCGTAATCCAGTCCAGTGTTGCCCAGATTGCTCTGCCCACCCTGATTTAGCTCAAGCTGGGCAATGAATTACACCAGGGAAAATAATTTCCTGTGAGGGAACCGGTTGCTTTTTGTGGGCCGTGGGTTTAATGCAGACCAGTTCCCTGGTTCTCCAGGGGGCTGCTCTGATCGTGCACGCGCTTGTGCAAGGGCAAGGTGTGGGAACAGCAGGCGGTGGCAGGAGGAGGGCAGGGTCACTCCTGCCTTTCTCTGCCCTGACTGCAGCTGAAGAAGTTAAAGAGATTCTGTCAGTCTTGGACAACTGTTTTGGACATGCCTTTGTCAGGACCTTTGTCTGGAATTGCCTCTTTTCCTTTCCGCAGCCCTGTCAGGATGGAGTTAGTACGCCTGGGACAAGCCGTCCCTCCCCGTGCCTTTGGCAGTCACCATCCAGCTCCTGGATCTGCCCGGCCACCATCGCCCCGCGCCCCAGCTGGGCTTTCAAACAAGGCTCCACAAGCAGAACATCCACAGACTCGCCGAAAGAGGATTACAGCTGCGCTGGTGAGAACAGCCAGCTCCCAGCCAGCGCGCGGGGAGGTGCAGACGTCTGCTTTGGCATCCACCCATCCTGCCTCCTGTAGCCTCAGCAGCAAAAAACCCAGCATCAGGACCTGCAACAGGTTGCGAGCACCCTCCACGCCGCTGCCCGATGCTTGCGCTGATAACGTGGTCTGTGACTGCGTTAAGGGGCTATAAGCCAGCCCAGGCACCGCCTGGCAAAGAGATGCTACAAATCTGACACGCTCAGGACCCCGGGGGCTGCGATGTTAATTCATCCCAACGCAGCGTTACAGGAGCTGGCAGCAGTGAGAACGAGAACTGCTGTGCTCTCCATTTCCCATCTGCTCGATCCCCAAGGGGTCTTTCGCATCATGGAAGTCTTGTGTTATGACAATGGGCTTGATTTGTCCTTTATATGCCTGGATTTTACACTTACCCAACTCCATCAGCTGTGGGCAGGACGGTGCGTACGTTGTTCCCTTTGCAGGCATTGGCACAGGAGATATAAAGAGCCAGGAGCCTGGCACAGAGGTGTAAAGAGACCTCTAACGTCACAAACGTGGCCACCAGCACAATGCCCCAGCTCTGGGCGGGTTCGCAGCTCCCTCCTGGCTCACAGCGATTTGCTTTTCTTCTCCCAGTGTGGCACTTTCAAAGGCTGAATGGGAAACAAAAGGTGAAATCATTGTCAGTTAAAGTCCTGTCTGTCCCCACCCCTCCACCTCTGATGTAGCTGCTTCTACGCTTGTATTTGCACAAATAACGAAAACCCCTTGGGGAAATCACGCTATCTCCCCCCGCCGCGCAGCAGCAGGCTACCGGCAGGTGATAAAACACACGAAGATAGACAAGGCAAGCCATAACTGCTCCGCTTCCCTGGAAATGCTCCCGTTTTTAATGCTGATGGAAACACACTTTTCCCCTGGTATGAAATAGGTGATAGGATTTTTTATATGTATACATGACAACGTGAAGCGGAAGCGTCCCAGTGGTCCCAAAGACTGTTTGTGGCTGCCCCCGTCTAGGAAATTCTCGTTACAATTTGACATTCAAAGCTTTCCAGAGGTATTTGTCCATCGAGCTTCCCTATAGGGTGGAACAGGTGTCTTAGGGAAGATGCTTTGATTTTTGCAGGGCATGGGAGTTTACTCCTCTGCTTTCACCACGTGACATTTGATGGGGAGCAGAGACGTTTAAAGCAGTCTAAAGGCCGGCCATAACTTTAGAGCAGGGGGGTTTGGCTTGTAGCCCAGAAAAAATGCTCCCAGAGGGGCACCCACCAGGAACAACTCTCAAAACAGAGCAGGGTGCTGCCTTTCAAGGCTGTTGCCCTGCAGCCAAGGATGATGCTGGAGCGGGATGGATGAGCACCAGGATGGATGAGCACCAGGATGTCCTAGCAAGATAAAATCACAAAATATCTCATGTATTTCTGTGTTTTGGAAACATCCCTGCCACTACAAGGGGAGAAAAGATCCTCTTAAATCCCCCTAAAACTTGAAAAACAGCAAATGAGATCAGCACCAGGGTGAAGGCTGGATAACAACAAGGCAGAGCCTGGACCAGGATCTGGACCAGGCTCTGCTGGGGCTGGCTGAGGACACTGGCTAAGAGGATCCATCAGAAGAAAGATCTAAAGACCTCACAGCCAGAAGCAGTTCCTGATGACAAAAGGAAGCCTGTGGTGAATCCACAAAGCCACTTCCAAATATTTCAAAGCCCCTGAGTGCTTGTGGGGTCAAAGGAACAGGACCGCAGCACCACACTGGTCAGTGGCTGATGCTGAATTAGTTCCCAGGGCTGTGCAGCACAGTCATCAACAGAGGATCACCCGAACCTCACCCAGAGGAGTCCCTCATGCAAACCTCATGTACCAAGCGACAGTCTCCAAGGCTGATAGCCTGAAAACAATTAGTCGCTTCTATTCCTTTCTTTGAGGAAGATAGAGGCGTGAGCAAACTCTCTGGCAGCACATGTTGATTTCTGATAAAATAATTCATCCGCATGACTATGCAAATCACCTCTGGACGATAATCACTAAAAAAGTTTAATGCTGTAAATATAATGAAAGCATAATGAGCAATTAAAGACAGGGGTGACAGCCTGGTGCCGCGGGTGGAACTAACGGGAGTGCTGTTCTGCAGCTGAATGCCGCTGGAAAGCAGCAGCCTTAAACCGAGACACTAATTGAAAGACACTTTCCTGGGTGAAGACCTCAGCATCTCCGACAGACCAGGGATTACTGAAGAGCTGGGGAACAGGCTAATCCTGCCCTCCCTCAAGGGTCCTTGTCTCCCAGGCTCCGTACTGCCCGGAGCTCACCTCCAAAGCAGGGCTGGAAAATAAAGCTTCCAGGAGCCGTTTTGGCCAAAGTACCTGTGCCAAGGCTGCCTGCCAACCCAGGAGCGAGGGTCCTTGTGAGCCAAGGGGTCCCATTGTGTCCTCCATCATCTCTCTTATCTTTCTCCGCTATTGACCTGCTAGTAAAAACCTTGAGGTTTCCAACCTAAGGCTTCAACTTTGGAGGACATAACTGCAGATCGTGAAGTATCTGAGCCTGATCTCTGTGGGAAGCAGGCACAAAGATCTCCCACTGGGATGGAGGAGTCCCTAAAGATTTATTCTCCTCTCCATTTTTAATGATGTAGAATTAGGAATTTAAATGCAGAACATTCAACATCAGGTTTCCACACTTTGGCCTCCTCCCCCTGCTCACACCCCTCCTTCAGCTGAGAGTAGTAATTATCTCTTGCCTCCTTCACAAGGACAGCGAGAAGTGTAATTAAGCAGGACATGAATTTTTGTCGGTTGTGTGCCTGCGCCCCCCATTAAAGCCAGTGGTAGCTGAAGGGATAATTGAGCCACTGGTGTTTATAAAGCACTTTGAGGTCTTTGGGTGAAATGAGGATGTTTATGGCAGTGGCTGCAGCACCAGGGGCTTGCACGGAGGCGGACAGCCCACCCTGGGCAGCCCTTTCCATCCTGCCAACACGATGTTCACGCACAAATCCACGCTGCGGCTGTTTTGTTCGATGCACTGACACTGCCTGGACGGGGGGGGGTGGTCTTTTGGGTCTACCTGTGTGTGTGAGCCAAAGAACCCGCAGGGTCCCCAATTTAAAAGCTCCGAAAACTGAAATTGCATGTAGGATCGTGATGAGGGAAGGAGGGGAGATGTGTTTCGGTCCATCGTGCACTGCCCCAGCCCTGGGACCACTCATAGATCTTCACAAAAGCCGGTGGCGACATCAGCCTGTTCGAAGGTGACATCTGAACTAGCCCGTTTTTCAGAACTGGCTGGAAATCAAACTTTCTCTTCCATTAGAAAGTCCGACATTTTGAGCTCCTTTTTCAGTTCAAATCCAAAACCCAACAGCCCAGGTTTAAGAATTCCCTGAGGCAGAGGAAGTTCTAAAACTGTCACTGTCACACCATGGAAATATTAGCTTGTACCTGGCCAAGTCTATCCCAGGATCCAGCCTAAAATCTGAAGTCTCAGTTTTTAATAAGAATGGGCTTTACCTTAGGAAAGCAAATGTTTTAGTAAAGTTTAAAAAAAGTCTATGTATTACGGCAGGGAAATGAAAAAGTTGAAGCTATTCATTTTTGTGCTTTCCTGGGTAAAAATCTTTTTGCAATTGGTATTTTTCTTTGAGATTTTCGAACGATGATAGTGTCAGTTTTTCCGGTGGAAAACACCTCTGCTGAGAACGGCTCAGCTGCCCCTCCTGAGGGGCACCCGCATGCCTTACCCAGTGCCCTACATCCCCTGTGGCAGAGCAGGACCCCTCTCTGCTCTCTCCTGAGCACGCCTCTGCCCCATCCCCACTCCAAGGGTGCCGCCACGCCGTCACCCAACACACGCGCGTGCCTCCTGCAGACTGCTTCCTAACTTAATGCTTTATGAGAGGGAGGAGGAGGCATTTTTATCCTTGGTTGAAAGTGGGTTTGGAGTCCTGTGGAGCTCAGCAATGAGGGTGGTTTCTAACTGGACCAGACGTGCCTGGAGCAAGGAAGCTCCTTGGCTGCTGAAGGGGTGGAGCAGGCTTGTCCTCTGCTCAGCCTCCCGGCTCAGCAGGGTTTCATCCTTTCACCCTTTCTATCCAAGAGCCTGACCTACCCCTTTCCTTCAGGACCAGCTTGCCCAGGCTCTGTGGCTAGTGACTCTCTTTGCTTGGCTGGGCTCCTATCTGTTGCCCAAAATGTTGCCACTAAACCCAGACGGCTGGAAAAAAATTCGAAAATATGGGTCCTGCTGTTTGCCACATCTGATCGTTCAGACACCAGGAAAATTGGCTAAAGCTGTCCCTAAAAACTCTGTGCTGGGGAGATCATTTGTCGCTTACACATCTCTGAGCCTGGCATTAAAACGGAGTCTTACTATATGTTGCCACAAGGGATTTATATCTAAAGTAATAACTTAATGCCATGGCAAATGCTTTAATTTCTTTGTAGTATAAATTAGCATACTAATCTGATAATAATGCATTACAGCACCAAAAAAAGAAAAAAAGAAAAAAAAAGAAGAAATCACGCATGGCTAATCATTATAGGAATTGAAACCAAGACAAAGGACCGCGCTGTGATTTGGCCGGAATTTCATGGTCATACACTGGGGAAGGTGAGCGGGGATAGATCACAGGAACACCTTTAAGGGACCATCAAGGCAAAGGCTGCTGTGCGCACAGCCAGGCAACACTTTGACTGTGTATTTACTGGTCTCTTATCTTCTGGGCGAGAAGCATTTGCCAGTGTCTGCTGAAATAAAAGGTTTAACACGGGGTTGATGCCTAAACCCGCGTGGGGCTCGTTTAGTCACCCCGTGGGCTGTGAACAACAGAGAGTTCATGGGAATGCAGAAGGTGATGTGATTGCGCGATGTTATTTCCAAAAGCCAAAACGCACACGCCGAGATCTTGCCAAGAAGCAGTTGGATGAAGAGAGGGAGAACTCCAAGGACTCTACTGAGAAGTCTGCAGTGACCGCAGCCTGAGCTTGGACACGTGAACATATGTAGCTGCCCATGTTCAGCCACCTAATCTGGAGCTGAACCCCATCCTTACCTGCACGTCGCCCTGCAGCCCTGCGGCATCGCACCCACAAACTGCCCTGCCAACCGACCGCAGACAAACCCTTCCAGCAGAGCAGGGTCTCAACAGGGAAGGTAATTAAGGATCAGAAGCGATTTGCAGGCGATGCAGTGGGATCAGCATGCCTGGAAATCCTTAAATCCCGGCAGGGCAGCTTGGGCTGTAATTCAGGTGGACGCCCATCGGGACGTGAGATGCTGCGCTTTGTGTTTGTGCAGGGTGATATCAGGCTGCTTTGTGGGCTGCTGGCAGACTCAAAGCAGTGTGAGGAGCATGCTCGTTTTCCAAGGTGAGCACACCTTGAGAGCTGGACTCTTTGTTCAGCATTTGGGTTTTTTGGGGTTTTTTTTTTGGAAGGGTGTTTTTTGGTTTTTGAAGGGTCTCTCTAAAAGAGCGTCTGTAAATCCACTCTCCTGAAATGAGGCGTTTTGGCAGAAATAGCAGAGAATTTAACTGAAAATAGTTCTGGCCATTCTCATAGCCGACAAATTAAATCACCTTTTGTGGCTATGAACTTCTCAAAGCCCATAATGCCAATATCCCTGTTAAGTTCCCTCAGATTTCTAGAGACGGACTGAGGATTATTCAGCTCTGGATTTGACAATCCTTTTCCTCTGTTACATCTGTCAACAGAATTCAGGGTCCCTTCAATGTGAATAACTTTTGAGTTAAAGAACTTTCTAGTTAAAATACTTTCTGCACAAATCAACACCAGCGAAACACATGGCACCCAGCTGGCACAGTGAAGCATGAACAGCACCAGTAACACTCACCACAGAATTCTTAACTCTGGTGAGTAACTAGAACAACGGGAAATGAATAGTTTTTATATTATCCTGAGATGGTTTATATTCCCCTTAATTAAAGGACTGCTTTTAAGTAGGAGCGATGCTCGACTTCATTCTATTTTTTAACTTACTTTTAAGGAAGTCACACAATTCCTCTGAAGAACGTCTTTCTCACGTGGTGCTACATTTCCCCCCACCCCTGATGTGATCTGTCGCACTCCTGTGCTCTCTGCTCAGGCACTACAGCACTCCCTTGGCGGGGGGCTTTTTGGTGGTTTTCCACCTTGTTGAAGTTTTGCCGTCCCATCGCTAAAGGGCGATCGCTGGTGGCAGAGTCCCCCTTGGAATCAGCAGGTCTGTTCTGAATTGGGCAGAAGGGAAGCCGACACCTGCCAAATTGCAGATTGCAGGCAGAGGTGGGTAAATTGGGAATACCGACTCGTTTTCGAAGGAGAACGTGGAAGTGTATGGTTTTGGTGAACTGCATGAATCCCACCTCCCAATCCCACCTGTTTCCAGCTAAATTAAACTGTTGGGTGCTTGGAAGGTTGCTAGACAGCAACCTTGGAAGGGTAAGGCTCAAATCAAACCTGAGCCGGAGCACAGGGGGCTCTGGTTCACACAGAAAATATCCCCCAAGGTCAGGCAACTTCAGAAGAAGCTGCTGACTTCAAAGTATCAAGGTGATTTCTAGACTGTTTGCTTTACTTGGGCTGCAGATCCAAACTAAAATACCTGTATGGCCTTAAATACCTGTATGGCAGCGGGAGATGTTTGGAGGCCAGAATATCCGAGGTGGAAAAGGCAAGGAGGGGCTTAACGCAACGGGCAAAGACACCAAGATGCCACTTGCCTGAGTCAAGGTCAAGGAGGAGGTCAGAGCCAGCAGTGATGCTCAGGAGGAGCATCCACCAGACCTACCCTGCTGCTTCACTTTCGTTGATGGAGAGGTGAGGAAAACCAGAGGGCAAACGGTCTGCTCCAGCTGAGAGGATGCGAGAGACTCTTGTTCTTCTCGCCGTAAGGGCGTTGCTCAGGCCGAATTGCTTTCGCCCCCATTTCTGTATTTTTTGTCCCTGTTCCTGACACTGGTTGTGCTCCGTGTTGCCATGGCAATTGGAGCGGTGCTGCACGGCCCTTCTGCAGACGGCAGCAGCCTGCACAGGCACACTGCCTTGCCGAAAGCAAGAGATGTGAGCCGGCCTTAGGACTAGCCCCAGATTAAACATATACCGCTGCGCTTGGCATGTATCACGTCTAACGTTCCCCCAACAAGGAGAAGGAATTTAGAGAGCCACAAGAGAGGCAGGTGGATAAAATGCACCAAGTCGAGACCGTGTCTACAAAATTCAACTGCCGAGGCAGCCGCCTCATGGCAAGAACCCAGAAACCGCTTTCTGAAAAATTAAGAAGCAAAGAGGCAAAACACCATGGCAGAAGCAGCTCTGATGTTTCTGAGGCGAGCAATTCATCTGGTGAAAAACGCATCGTGTGGTCCAGAGCTCCAGAGCAATGCTGAGATTTCCAAGGCCATCAGGAGAGACTCGGGAGACCTGAGCCTGCTCCTCTGAAGCACCCTTCCCATCATCGTTAAACCCCTCAGCCTAAATTCCCAGCCAGCGCTGAAACTCTGTGTGTTTCTCTCCAAAGCTCTCCATCACCGCAGTGCACAAAGCTTTCCGGCCCTCCCCAAGTGCATGATTTGCCACAGGAGATGAGACTCAGAAGGACGGTGCACGGCGTCCTGCGTTCTCCTGGGCAGGATAAGCTGGCTGTGATCCCAACTTAATTTCTAGCTTGAGAAACCAAGCTAGTGTCACATTTAAAACGTTCCCAAGCGCTGCACCAAAATCTTCATGTGCATGAAACTCCTGCGAGCTGGAGGTCCCTTGATGGTTCCCCCCTGCTCAGCCTGGTCCCACCAGTTCAGATGAATGAACACCGATATTGGTCTCAGCTGGTCACTGAGTCATCTCTAAACTTGCCAACTTAACCAGGATTAACATTAATTATCCCCATCAGCAATTTTAGCTTTGGGATTTCCCCTGAGCCCTGCACGGATACGTATGACATGAGTTAAACTTACACAAGGTCATGGAGTACCCCGAGTGCCTGTAACATCTGGCACATCTCCGGGTTTCCACACTCTCAGGGTCTCAGACCTGTCGCGGACGGGTTGACCCGTGAGGATATAAGGTCCCTGGGTCAGGACCTATTGATTCTCCAGCATTTGTTAGCGATTAGGGAGTGGGAACTCAACCCCAAGTATGTTGATGTGGGCTGTGTGCGCACAGACACAGTCATCCAGCTTGAGGGAGAAGTTAGATGAAAGGGTGGTTTTGTTTATCTAACCTCTCTTTGCCATTTTGGGCTGGAAGGAAGGTAAAAAAGGTTGTTCTGTGATTTCCAGAGCCCAGAACGCTGACTGAAATGGTGAGCGACATTTTGCTCCCTGGTCATGGATTGTCCTGGAAAGGTGTATGTAGAAGCTGGCAAGTAAAGAGCTCTTAAACTACCTTTTCCATCCCTGATTCTGGGAGTAGAGGCCAAGGTAAGTCACTATCACTATCCCTATTGTGCTGGGAAAACTGAGGCACAAGAACATTGTGACTCGCTAAGTAACTTCCAGCTGACAGATAGCAGAGGGGGATGAAAGCACAGCAGGCTGAAGTTCTCCTTGCCATCTCTGGGCCCTAAAACATGCATCACAGATGGTGCTATGATAGATTTTAACCAACAGAGAGGACTCCCATGCTCAGCTGAGCACTGCTGCCTCCCACGGAGATACCTGCTTATCTCATGGAGATACCTGCTTATCTCATGGAGATACCTGCTTATCTCATGGAGTTACCTGCTTATCTCATGGAGATACCTACCTAACTTCTAGTTTTGGAGATCACGGTACTTCCTTACCTTGCAACATTGCCAAGACCTGCACCGAACCCTGGGTGCACACATCAACCTGTCGCACGCCGCAGACCAGGGCTGGGGGAAAACACCTTCAGGTCTGTCTGAAGCACTTTGGAGAGGACAACAACTCACAGGCAAGTCCCTGCCTGCAGCAGCATAAAGACACTGGAGGGGAATAAACATCCCTGCCCAGGAACAGCTCTCCAGGCTGAGGCTCTCGTGGTGAGCTTTTATCTGCTCCAGGAAGGTTATTTAGAGAGCAGCAACACAACTTTTGCACACCATAAAAGCTTCTCAAGAGGGCAAGCCTCGTACCAGACCTTCGCTCCCCCTGCTCCCCGCTCCAGAGCATCCCTCCCTCCCCCGGCTGGCCCTGCCAGGGCCGTCAGCACCTTGACATACCGCCGTGATTAATCGTGCCAGCTCCCGGGCTCTCATCTGGGGCTAACTGACAGGAGGTGAGGCATGACAGTGAATAATGGCAAGACCTTTGGAAGTCCAGGAGAAATTAAATCAATGCAACAGTATTTGTTTGCTTTCGAGTCCCCCGTCCTCCCCCTCCCCCTCCCCGCCCCTCCATCCTCGTGGCATTTCAGGCTGTTTGGCTGCATTCCCCACCTCATAAACGCGGCCGCAGCATGACTGAGAGCAGCGGCTTTAAAACTGCCACTGATGGGCTGTTGGCTGGGGTGGTGCTGGGCTTGAACCCTTTCCCCTGGCAGGAGCAGGGTGGTGCGGGGGCGGAACAAGCCCTGCAAAGTCACTGAGTTGAACCAGTTTTTATTTTTAACTGACTGTGAAAATTGTACGTGCCCAAGAGCCTCAGAGACTGAAATATCAATTGCCCAGGGCAACACAGCCAGCAAGCGCATTCATTTTTCATCCTTGGCTGCTGGAGGGAGAAAGTCGTGCTGCAGACGTGGACCTCTGTCCTAATCAGTCCTTAACGTCTCTGCTCACGGCAAGGGCACGGACAGGAGCGGGTTCTCTTGGAGATGCCCATCCCTGTCTCAAGGCAAGCAGAGACCTCCCAAACTCATCCCTGGCTCCAACAGCACCACGGGGCAACGTCCTGGGGTTGGATTTGTAGCTCTGTAACGTGCTCACAGACCTCCCAGGGCCACTTGCGGGGATCGGTGACTTTAGGGCTGGGGGGAGGAAAGTTTCCCTGCATTTTGAGGTTTTTTTTGTTTTTTCTTTCGGTTCTGTTTTGCTTTTGTCATTAGATTGGGAGGGCAGTTTTTGAGGGAGGGAGGGTTTTTTGGGTTCTTGTAATCAGAGGACACAAACTCATCAAGTTTCTTGTTCTGCGGGAACATGGAGCTGGGTAATGAATGAAAAATCTACCCAGAGTAAAGATCAGAGCCCTGCAATGAGGGTGCTGATGCAGGAGGCCTGGCCTCTGCTGCTTTGGTGACTTACGGCAGCGTTGCAGGGTCACCAAAGGGATAATTCAGACAACAGCGGCATTATTCCACATTACGGGATCATTTCAGGCTGTTTGGCTCCATTCCCTGGGGGCTCCCCAGCACCAGGCTGAAGACAATCCCGTCATCATTAAACACTCCAGTGTGTAAGTCACGTCTAAGAGCGTCCCAGTCCACAACCAGCTCCTTCCTGGGAGAAGGAGAAATGCATTCAGATCACAGACTCTCTCCCCAAGGAGAATCAAACCTGAGTTAACTAAATGTTGGAGGAGCTCTACAAGTACAGACAGATTGAATAAAGACGAGTTAATACTTCTTGGGCCTCCAGCTTTGATACACACCCTATAAATGATTTATTTTTAATTATGAAAAGAGCTGCAAGCAGCCTAAACCCAAAGAGCTTACACTTCATGTTGCTCACAACCAACCTGTAATGTATTCTTCATTTATTTTGCCATGATCTTCTAATCATTTTCTTTCCCACATGGAAAGGAGACAATTGCAGTCCAAGGAGATGATTTAAGGCTTAAAGGAAAGATTTTGTGAAATCAGAGTAAAGTCTCTCGTGCGGGTTGCCTGGTTCAGCTGCTGTGGCTCTGGGGACACCGAATCTGCTGGGATCTGTATGTAGAAGCCCAGCCTAGAGACGCCAAGTCAAAGCCAGCACTTTCTCCAGGTGTCCCGTCACAGGAAAAGAGTTCGTTTTCTTTTCTCCTCTGTAAAAAGCAGCCGACGCGTGTTACAAGAAAATCAGCATTGCACCAGAGAGGGTTTTGGTGGAAAAGCAATGCCTGGGCTTGGTTGTGGTCTGCAACAAACCCCTCAGGACGCCAGCTCCCAGCATGTGCTGTGCTCCGCGCCGCTGAGCCGCGCCTGGGCACGGCTCTCTGCTCCCAGCTCTGAGGCAGTGCAGAGCAGCTGGGAGACACGGGAGCAACTGCAAAGCTCACCTCACTGTGCCACAGGCAAAGGGAGGTGGGTTTCAAGACGGAGCAAGCTCCTGGGAACAACGGAAAGCTTGAAAACCTTCAGTGAGAGCCGTGAAGCCAGCCCGGCACTGGTATTTATACTTCACTCCGCGTATAAATCAGGACACTTGTGCTCCACGCTCTTTTCCCAGCTTTATGTGAGAGAGAGAGATTTCTCAGGCCCCGAACCTTCAGGGACAAGCGTTCCTCCTGGCTGCAGCTACCTGCACGGCTGCCTGCAATTACCCAGCACATGAGCGGCGTGACTGCGATTATGTTCTGCCAGCTACACAAATGAGCTTCTCTCCTTCCCGCACTCACAGGCGCGACGGACCCTTCAGAGCGGGCTCGGCAGTTAAACCAACCAACAACATCTCCCAGACCCTGAGTAGAGTCAAACGCCAGCGAGCAGCACAGAGAGGCAGCATCGCTGCTTCTGCCGTGCAGGTTTTGTCATGAGACGTGCTGCTTGGAGGGCTCTCTGCTTTTGGAAGGAAAGCACATCCTGAGGTTGGTCGGCTTCTGGGTCACATCCCCAGGTAGAGCAGCCTGGCCGAGCTCCGCAGAAGCTGGCGGTGGTTATCAGGTGTAAATCAGCCCTGGACCTGGCATGGTGTGTGTTTCACGTGGTGAGCACATCTCCGAGCATCGCTGCTCTGCTGAAGCTGCCGGCAGCCTTTCTGCTGGCTTCTCCGGGGGCTGGCCCGCTTCCTAGAGCAACCTGGAGCCAGGGACCGCACTGAGCTCTTACACATGGCTTGAACATCTGCCTGTCTCAGGAACTTTAGAACGGAGGAGGATGCCACACCACCTTCGGAGGAGGAGATGGAGGATACTCCAGCTCGCACCAGCGAGAGCTGCTGTTTTCCTGACGGCAGGACCCAAAGCTGATGATTAGAGGCCGTTCGTGGGAAAGCAGGACCAGGCTCCCTGCTGTCCTATTCAGGCCGTGACCTTGGTTCTCCACCGCTCTTGCAACACGATGTCGGAAGTGCTGATTGCTCCTGGGGAAGCCAAGAGAGCTGTGGTTCCTCTCGTCACCTGGAAGCTGGCACCTTAAACTGCTTTTGTAATGTCATCCAGGTACAGCGTTACTGTCCTTCCCATCCCAGCTGTCCGGCAGCGCCAGGCAGGCAGTGTGGCTGAGTGGAGAAGGCAGGAGGTCAGGAAGCCTGGGGTCCAGTCCCCCGGTGCTACTGCACCCCCGAAGGGCAGCATCTCCTTGTGCCAGGTGCTGTGCGTGGTTCTTTAACTCTCTTTGTCCCTGTTTTTCCACTTGCTGAGGCTGAGACAGCCAAGAGCCAAATCCAAGGTGTAATTCAGGGATGTGACAGACTTGGGTCACTGCAGCATGATGGGGCAAACCCGTGTCACCTCATATCCCCAAGGCAGGGCTCTCTCCAGGGTGAAGGGGAAGCGGTGTGATGCCAGCAGCGCTGCAGGATGAGGGGCTGCCACCTTCTGACCCTGGTAAACAGGCAGGGACAGAAATGCCGGGGGACCCAGGAGGGGTCAGTAGCCTGGATGACCCTTACACCATCCTCTGAGCCTCAAACAACTGCCACCTTTTAACATTCATTTACTTGCTTCCTTTTTGGAACAAGAGACATAACGAAAGCCACTGCAGAGTCGCATCTGGAGTTTCCTGTGAGCTCTCTGAAGGATTGACCCCAGCCTGGCCCAGTGTAGACACAGTGCATCGCCCAGCGCGAGGTAACGTTCCGCTTCACCAAGGAAGGATAAAGCAAAGGTACACGTCCTGCATCCAGGAGACAACTGGCCAGTCACCGTCCCTTGGCAAACATCTGGTGACCTGCTGGGCTGCGCTAATGCAGGAATGAGACCACATCTGAGCAGACCCCGCTCAGCGCTATCCTCGTTGAGAGGACTCCACCGCTCTGCCACCCATCCGCTGGCACAGCTCGTCCTGCGTGCCCCGTGGCAGAAAACAGCTCATCTCCTCTGTCCCAACACGATTAGTGGCAGAAAGACCCCATCTGCCTTTGCTATGGGAGCATCCCTGTACCCGCAGGCTCACGGCACAACAACCTGTTCATGGCACAGCCGCATGGGCCAGCCCTGTGCCCAGCCAGGTCCGAGCTGCAGAGCAGAGGCCAAGCCTCATCGCTACCCTGCGGCGGAGCCTCTGCTTTCGTTCGGGCAGCTGGCTCTTCGAGCAGGAGACCCAGGCTGTGCTGCGAGGAGCAACGGGCCGTGCCTTCAGCGTGGTGTAGCAGAAGGCAATTGCCAGGGGAGTCACATCTCGTGGAAGCAGGTAGCCGTGCGCTGGTGTGAGAAGTGTTTTCCCTCCAGTGACTGTGCGCTTGCTGCTGGCGTTTCGGCTCGCTTTATTTTTTTAAAAGGCAGATCAGGGCTCGATGCTCTCAGTCTACCGCAGGGAAAATGATTTCACAGGTCTGCACACCATGCGGTCACTTCCAGGCGTGGCTGCTCGGGCTTGGCACACCTTCTTCCAACCCCTAACGCATTCCCCTCCGTAGCAGGAACATCCTTACTCGGAGGGGGGTGAATGGTGGAGGTGAAGATCGGGGCGTGCTGAAGATATCTCTGAAAAAATTCTCTTCAGGCCAGGGAAGTGGTATTTGAGGAGGAGAAAGTCTCTGCAGACGAGCTGGGCAGGGAGAGCAGTTCTTGCCATCAACAAGTCTTGTTTAAAAGCAGAAGTCCTCCCTGCGCCCGTGCCGCCCGACCCATGCAGGGTTTCACCAGGAAAATATTCTTCGTCAATACAGCATCCGACTTCTCCGTGTTTTCCTTCCACAAACCTTTAGCATCACTAATGCACCTCACCTTCCAAATGCCAAACGTTACTCCCGGGTTTCTTTAGCTCTCCTTTGGGACGGGAAGACCCACTTTCTGATGTGTGGAGGAGGAGGGGTCAGACCGACGTGCAATCACAGTAACCCAGTCACAGCCCTCACTGGAGCTTCCACAACCTGATTTCCAACTTGTAAATAAAACTTCCCTTTCCAAGCCAAGAAAAGAAAAGAAAAAAAAAAGCTATTTACTGAGCAGCTGATGTTGAACCACATTATTTTGGGATCTCTGGGCCTGGATCTCTGGATCCAGGTATGAAAATATCAGTGCTGGGTTATAAACCATTCTGTCAACCCCGTGGGACAGAAGATGCCTCCAAAACTTTACTTCCTCAGTGGGTCAAGACCAGCTTATGCACAGCCTCTACACACTGATTTGGGAATCAAGAAGCCACTAAATGACTTTTGGGCAGTACACAGCTCATCAAGGATTCAAAGGTGGTAACGGCATTTATAATGGATTTAAGGAGAAAAAAATATATCCCCTTCATGAATAATTTATTTACTTCACATATAGATATAGATATATATGGAGTCGAAAATGTGCTGTGTTAGCTGTGAAAACTGATAGCAAAGGGAGAGAAAAACCCCCACCCATCCTCTTCATCTGACGGGTCAAAGAGACATTTCAAATTGACAGCCCTGATGAAAATGTCAATCATTTCAGTCTGAGCTCTTTCTCAGACACAGATCCCAGCTCTGATTTCCAAGCCTGGTGCTCCACGTGCCACGTGTCACACTGAAGTCCCTGGTGCATGGCAGCCCCCAGCCCAGCCGGGATGGCAAATACATCCAGGAATGGAGGCAACCTGGATCCTCTCTGTCCTGCACCGCGTCTCTGTATGTATTTGAGCAAGAGGGGCTGAGGAAGGCACTGAACCCCTTGATTCCACCTCCAGAGAGTTCAGGATGACGCTGTGCAGAGGGTGCTCCAAGAGCGTGTTTCTACCAGGGCTGAGATCTTACGAGTGCATTGCACGGACACGTGCGTGGTGGTTTAATGTTGGGGGAGATGCGATGGCTGCTGAGATTTCACCTGGCAGATGGAGGTGGAAGCCACCGTGGGGGAGAGCTGGGGACCGGAGAGCTCGTTGCTGGTCTTGCACTGGCTCTTGGTTGCACAAATTAATTAATTTTCTCTTCCCTTCCTTCCCTGCCTGGCAAGATGCTTAGTGAGTTCTTCTGGGGCTTAGTGACCTCTCCCTGACCTGGTAGCTGGGTCTGAAAGCGCCACAGGGAAAAGGGAACCATAAATTTACCTTCACTCACTAAAATAAATTACAAGAAATTAATGTCCCATAATGAGACAATTTGTCATTGCTGATAGGCCTGGCTTTAACGGAGGGTTTTAAAACAGCACCATTAATTTATATGGCTTTGCTATTTAATATTTAAAGAGGATGAATCTTGCTATAAAGGCAGTTTACTCGGAAAGCAGGCAAAGAGTGGGGGAGGAAAGGAGCGGGAGTGCGTGTGTGTCTGCCGAGCACAAACCTGCCTCTTGCCTTCGGCTGAGGAAAGGTGGTTTTAGCTCTATAAACTTGGCTGGTGAATGCAACTGCTCTTGGGAAACAGGCTGAGACCCCCTAAAAGTCAAGGGTGACAATGTGTTCCCTAAAAACAGGGGCGTCATATCTCCAAAGGCCCATCCCTAACTGCCCAGGGAAGTGTTGGCTCCTGCTTTCCACCAGTGACTCCAAAGTTTGTCCATCTCCGGGACTGCTGGCTTCTCGTTAGACCACGAGCAAAAGCAGACAGCGAGGCATTTCTTCCAGCAGGGAGATCAGAGCTGCCTGTAACATCGACTTTCCTCCCTACCGCCTCCGACAAAGCTTCAGCCTGAGCTTTCAGGACTGCTGCAGGCTTGAGAGGTGCAGCTGAACAGAGAGGCGCAGGGAGCAGAGGACCTCAGCTCTTACGGTCAACAGGCAGCCCTTTGCCCTCCCTCTGGCTTCTGCATGGGGGTTTAGAGAGCTGCACACGGCAGGGTTCGTATCGGCATGCTTGTAGCGGGGAATGGGCAGCTGACTTCTGCCCTGCTTTGAGCCCGAACGCTTGACTTCTTCGTTCTGCATTTTTAACATATCTCCCTATGTTTTCACTACCTCCTCCGCTCCGTTTACGGGCAGTTTGCCACACTCTGCACCTAAAGAGGCTGAACTGCCAGGGCTGAGGCACTTAAGCACCAAAAAGCATCCAAGTCCTTTGGATGGACCCTCTCCTTCTCCTCTTTTCCTGGAGGTAGCGTTCATTCCAGACAACATTCCCATCGTCCCCTGTCCCCTGCTCTCCAGGGGGTCTCGGGAGCAGTCTCCTGAGGTCACTGGATGAGCAATCCTGCGGTCCTGATCGGTGACTTTCATTTGGATCTCGCACTGCTGCAGAAACAGCGGGAGAGTCACAGCTCGTCAAGCAGCACGGTGCCAGCACCGCTCCACCCTGCACCGTAACACGGCCAACCCCGCCGAAGGCTCAGCCCATACCTGCCCGGCTTTGGGCCCCTCGGGAGCTACATTTAATTAAACTACTGTTTATTGAGCTCAGCCAGCTCCCTTCTCCCAGAGCTTTTTTTTTAATTATTGTTTTTTCCATAGCCCGTTGTTTCATTCTTCCAAAGGGCACATTTGCTCTGCCAGGGTTGCCACCCATCGGGTTCGGAAAGGGAAGGGTTTGATATGAGCCGTGTTATCTGGGAGCCCTGCAGGGACTCGCAGAGCAGCTCTGCTCCAAGCCAAAGGCAAACACCCAAACTGCTGGAGGTCCTCATTCTAATCACATTTACTTCTTACACTTCGTCCTAATTAGAAACCGTTTTGGTGGCGTGTCCTACATTAGACTCATAAACTAAATATTTCAATACCCAGAAACGTTTGGCTCAAAGCCTTCCTAGAATCACACTGCTTATGAAACACATTAAAACTGTTGCTCTCCTAGAAACGTCACCAGACTCCGCTTACTGCAGCAGCTTATGGCGAACAAGGGCAGTACGAAAATGCCCTGAAGAGTCTGACCTAGAGCATATATAAGCCACTGTGGACGCTCTGCTGCCTTTAGCAGAGCAATATCTCAACAAGAGCCTTGTGCTGCTGCAGCAGCTCCTTATAGCAACCAAGAGACCTCCTGCCGCTCAAAGGCGTTTTACCCGAGGACCACCCATTCACAGGGGCTCTCCGGATGGGAAAAGACTTTTAGCAAAATATCTTCTACTGTCTTTCCTGATCCTCTGCCTTTCAAAGGACATTTAACAGCTCCTACAGTGCTTCAGGCTTTGTGAGGGGACGTGGGCTGGCTCATCTCAATGTCCTAGCAAGTTGGCTGGACCGTCCATGAATCACGGAATTCATTGCTCAGTTAGAGTTCCCTGAAAACAAAGCTTTGGGACTGCTGCCGTTTGTGAACCTGGTTGAATTCTGCACTGGGATGAAAGGAATTCTTTTTTTTTTTTTTTTTTTGGTAAAAGTAAAGGTGTCAGAGCTTATGGCCTGGAATTGGAAAGACCAAGGTTTCATTTCAGAGCCCCGTGCTTCTCTGGAGAGGACAGAACCTTGGACTGCAGAACCTTCCCCTTAGAAACACAATGGGAAAATGGTCTCAACACATGTTTCAGCTGGAACAAAGCACTTCGTTTTGAGGAAAAAGGAATTGGGTCAAAATATTCTGCCTGGCTGCTCTTCTGGGACAGACGTTTATTACCGCTCTCAAGGTTTTCTCTAATCTCAACTTTATGGCCCTGCAGTGACGATCATGACATAGGTGCGGTATTCGAGGCCCTTGTTCCACACTTCAGAAAGGCTGGGCACACCCGGCTGGACGTTACACGGGACAACACAGATTTAATCTCAAACATCTTGCTCTTAAGATGCTGGAACGGGCACTCATTTTGGGGAACGTCAGGATGTTTCCTCTAACGCAGAACACATTGCGTGTACTTTCAAGTCTGCATTTCACATTTAGCACTGAAGTTGAACTGGATGGAGATGGGAGCGATTTTTATGGCAAAACACATCTAAAATTAGGATCCCAATTCTGAGATAACTTAATCCACTTATATGTCCTGTGAGGGTTTTGGGTGCTCTTATCCCAGACCAAGGGTGTACCCACCGCTATCCTGTTTGCACAGCTTCTTTCAGGTGGGGTTTAGGGCTCCCTCCGTCAGTCTCCAAATAACATACTTCATGAAACTTTATCAGTGCTTCAGGACCTCCATTTCCATTGTAAGTTTGGGTGAGTAAATTCATACCTGATCCTGCTGTTTCAGAAACAAAGGCAGCAAGTCCTAATCTGGTTCATGTCCACGGGATTTTTATGGCATGCTCCTAGACCGAGAACTTTGCCATTTTCTCTTCAGATTGCACACCAACTCTATTACTCTGTGGGGCCAAAGAATCAATGAGCTTAATGGAGCAGACATCCCATTTATTTTTATGGGATTTAACACAGTGAAAATCAGTTTCAGGTAGTAAAATTCCACGTCTGACCAAAACATTTTCTATTGGGTTCCAACATCCTTCATCCCAAAGTGCAGATAAGGCCTGAAGCTTCCGAGAAAGGGCAGAAGCGCTCATAATGTGCTTAGCTGGCTGTTCAATGGGCAAAAGCAAATTCATTCCTCTTCCCTTGCAAGTGTTCTTATGTCCTGAAGCATGAGTTTTCATTACCCTGATCATAGTCTTAGTTTGCAGAGCATCAAAGGTTATTAATGATCATAAAATTACCTATTGCTGTTTCATCTGTAACCACTGTATTTCTTTTTATGGCAAGCTTGTTCCACACTTTGATTATCCAGAGCACTTGCAGAACAATGCTGTAATCCTGCAAGTTAGATCAGCAGTCATTTTACTCTCATTATCTATGTGCACAGTATAATATAAGCAATAATCTTTGCCTATTATTCTGACAACACAAAATCCCATTAAGGTCAACGGTTCAAGAACTCATTTGACTTTGGTGGAACATGGGCTCATTAAAATCAGGCACAAATGCCACTTGAGGGCGACCCAGAAGATCTCTGGAAATGGGAGCAGAAGGGCCGTATTCTTCTCTCTTTTCAATCCCCACCATTGATATTAACAGGAGGTTCAGCAACAGATTTTCCATCCTATGAGAAATCCTACTTTTTGGAAGCTTTTCTTCAGTCCAGACCATAAGGACATTTATGAGGTGTTGCACACAAACGACACACACCCTGCTTTACCCCCACGAGGCAGAGCGTCAGCACCAGGGATGCCAGGGAGCATCAGCGGAGGGGAAAACGCTCCCTGCCAGAGGCACACATCGGATGGTGTTTGCAGAGTCTGGGTCAGGTAAGTGGTGTCTGGCTGGTCTGCACGGCCAGTGCTGGGCACAGCAGCGTATGTGCTCATGCTACAGCAAGGGGAAAGAGTGGGTTGGGGAGTATTTTAATAAATCAAGTTCTTTCAGATGGACCTTGCTCAGTAATGTCTGGAGCACTTGCTGACCTTAACAGTGCAGGCTTAGAGCTGGTGACTCCTGTCAGGGACACAGGGACAGTGGGTGATGAACCAGCTGGCTGGAAAAGGACAAGCACCGCTCCTGCACCTAGGGAAATGGGGACCCCACGATGATGTACCTGTTACCTGGTTCAGACCCAATACGGACAGATAATCAAACCGGTCCTCTGTAAACCTCCAGAGGGTAACGAGGGGATGAATCACAGCCACAAGAGACTTGTCAAGAACAATCCAATCGCCCCTTGGGACAGGGTGACCGGCTTTGTATATAAAGAAGGATGGGCTCCCGTGGTGCGTCGGATGTTGTCCCACTTTGCATGCTCAAAAGCAAGGTGGGGAGACTCAACCGGCTGCTTGATGAACCCCAAATACTTTTAAAAAGCCTGTTCAGAGGGTAACTAACAATTCCCTGGGCTGTCTCAGCCTGAGCAGAGCCCCGCCTTGGGCCTGGTGCTATTTGATGTGTTCATCGCTGACGTTGATTATGAACTAGGGAGTATTTAGGTTAGGTGTGGAGGAAGCTACAAATGCTGACGTACAGGATTAGTTAAGGACAGTGCATTAATAATGGAAATACTGTGATACCTATCATCTATAATAACTGAAATACTATCTCAGGAAGGAAGCAGCTAGTTTCTGCTCTGCGGAAGAGAACCAGGGAGTGACATGGATTGCACAGAGCCAGCATCAGCAGAAGATGTCCTGGTAGATACAGCAGAGTTGGAGGAAGATACAGGAGGAACCTTTTTGATCTGTTGATCCCACAAAGGTTTCAGCTGAATTTGAGAGCTCATGGATGGACCCAGAGAGGGTGTAGACACCCTGAGGACAGTGGCAAGAAAACCCAATTTAGGCAAGGACTGGAAGAGCTGGGACTGTCTAATCGAAGGGAAACTGACCCAGAGGAACACGACAACCATCTGCAAATACACAAAAGGAAAATGATGGAACGGAGTGAGCCATCGCCCATCGACTTGGGAGACACGACAAGAAATAACAGGTTCACCTCCACTAAGGAATATTTGGATTGGCATTATGAGAGCCTTTCTAATGGCTATAATGGCACAGTGCCGACCCATGGCAAATCTCAGTATCTAGAGGTTTTTAGGAACGGGTTATACAAACAGCCGCTAAGAAGCGTTTCTGCAGAGCAGATCTGATGTCGTAGCTGTGCCTAGATTAAATGTCTTCGGTCCTGTCACCGCAAGGCTGTGCTCGTATATAAAATGTCATTCTTAGTATTAAAAATCCATGTAAGATGGAAGGTGTTATATATTTATATATTCAGATTTGTAAATATACATCTGAATATGAACCTTTATATTCAACAATCATATAGAAGCCTGTATTCAATGAATTTAAGAAAAAAATATGTAATTTATTTGAAATGAGCACATCAGAGTTTTAAATTTCTCTGGGAAATATCACTCAAATCAGTGATGAAAGATTTTATTTTAAAAAAAAAAAAAAAAAGCAGCAACCCTGCATTTTCCAATAGGAAATGGATGAGTTTGAAGTGCAGTCACCCCAATTCCCAGCAATTAACTCTGAGTGGCCTCCAGAGGGTTGTCTGCTGTAAAGAAGAGAGTTAAAACATTAACTCACTACTCTCTCTCAGGCTGTACGTGAGACTCATTACTGTCATTAATAGATCCTTATCTTTGCAAGGATATCGATGAGGCAGGGAAGTGCTGGCTCCAAGAAGGAAGCTTCCCCACCTCACCCGAGGGGCTGGAGATCCATCCCCACCTTCACAACTCTCTACCCCGGGTTTACAAGCAAAGCAGCTGAATCCTGTGGAAGGGCAGAGCTTTGCTTCAAGGTTACGGGGTGAAAAGCAGCTCGGCACCCAGGGCAAGCACGAACTCAAAATGATCCTGCACAACAAGAGGATGTGGGAGGCTGCATGGGGCATGAACTCCAAGACGACTGTAGAAGGGCTGGGAAGAAGTTCAGATCGGGGTTATGATTTTTTTCCCTCCACTCCAATAAGGAAACAACTTGCATTTGCATCCTAGAGACTTCTGGAGAACGTAATTTCATCCCTGCAGCTTTCTCAGGGTCTGAAACTCGTCACTGGCCTTGGCAAGCCTGGAGGGCAGAGAGGTGAAAAGTCTCTGCGGAGGTCGCGGGGTGACTTACTGACAAGCCCCAGGGATGGAGCTCCCGAGGACCCTGCATCCGCTGCACTACCCTTGGGCTGCTCTGGGCTGACACGCAGCACAGTTTATCACCAAAAGGCCAAGACTGAAGTTCAAAAGCAAAGAAGTAAAAGGAGGAGGAACAATTAGTATTTATCAGCAGGTTTTCCGGCTCCTGGGTGTTTTTTCTTCCTGCTCAACACCACACATGCGTGAGCAAAACTGTTGTGAGAAATAAAATGCTGGGGTTATTTTCCAGCTGATCTTCATCCCTTGCACTGGGCGCCCCAGTGGTATAAGCACGGATGGGAAGGAGCGCGAAGCGAGCAGCATGCGCTCCTTTAGAGAGGAGGTGTTCATGCTGCAGGGAGGCCTGTCAGGTCAGGGGACTGAACTTGGCCTTCCTCTTATTGCAGCACGAGCCTGGTTTTAGCTCCATGCCTGCACGAGGCTCCCTGCACACCTGGTCACTGCTGGGGACAGGACGTTCCCATTCCACGGCTCGCCGAGCACTGGCCAAATATCGGCATATACAAGGTGGGAAACTGAGGCACGGAGGGAAATCCCTGGTTCTTAGAAAATCCCAGATGTCTGAGCTGCGATTCCTGGCTGTGCAGGAAATGACCGTCTTTCAAAGTCCTTACAAGGCGGAGGAAGGAAGGAGTGGTGGAGAGCCACAGAGATGGAAGCTGCGATCTCCTTCTTCCTTCCGCTGGCAGTGCCTCGCAGTCCCACCTGTGTCAGGCTTCCCAACCCATTTTCTAGTGTGCCTGTGCTAAAAGAATCACTGCGGACTTGAGAGAAGCACGGTAACCGCAGAGCTGGCCGGCACCTCTTCATCGTTCCTGCCCCGACCATCTAAATCCACCTGTAGCCCCTCACAAATACTTTAAGCTCTTTAGTTACCTTGGGTTTATGCAGCCTCGGGGGATCCCTTTGCACTAATGAATATGGCTTTTACTGAGATTACTGTTATCACTTTCCAGGAGCCTTTTACTCGCTTAAAGCATCTCATCGCTTACGCTGGGCTTTCCCTGCAAGGAACCTGGAGCCTGCATTTCTGAGGGGTCCTGCACAGAGCAGCCAAGATGAGATGCAGACCACATCCACCCCGCGATCCGCCGCTTCCAGCCTCGTTCATACAAATCCAGGCTGACCGTAGCGCTTGATACCTGGACCTACTGCTGTCAGCTGTATCTCCACCCACGTAAGGATCTCTACTCCGTCCTTCCTGTGCCTTTGACAAATAATCCAGAGATCAGCCCCGGGTTGTTCCAGCAATGAAACGACATAGACAACACCGCTCAACTGCTCCACGACTTTGGAGATCTCCTCCCTGCCTTCCTTTCTTCAGCTCCCTTTCTGAGGCTGCTGTCTTCACGAGAAAGGTGAGTTGCCCTGGCAACATCTCAACACTCTGCCTGGGCGTAAATTAACTGTCAGTCTCTGAGAAAATGATGAACTGGTTGAATCTGAAAGGTTTCTCCTTCTTCCTGGTTTTTATTTCCCCTTTCCCCCGATAACTTAACCAGTAACTCTCTAGTAAATAAGAGAAAATTGAAAAAAATGGTGGAACAGCCCATTTCTGAGAATTCGGTGAACATCTGACTGTCAGGAACCAGAGGAGCCCCAGGGGAAGGTCCCGCTGCTGGAAAGCTCCCACCCATATTGTCTCTCGGACCGCAAAGGTTGAAGGTAGTTGAGAGCAGGGGAAGGGAGACAGCCTGGTCCAAGAAGGCGGCAAAGGGAGCTGGGGTGGTGGTTTCTGCTCTGAGAGGGGCTACAAGCCCCTTTGCTCACCATCTCCTACCACTAAAATCAGGGTTCCTCTCTGAGCCATGCAGAGATGATCAGGACAAGGCAACCTGGTGTTTTCTAAACCTTAACCCCTGGTTTAAATCCTGCAACCAGAACACCACAGGCTCCAAAACCTCTCCTGAATTTCTGCCAGCACCAGCAGGACATGCAGCTTCTCCCTGCCCAGTGCAGTGTAAACCCCTCGAGCCAGTGCTTGGGAAGCCATGGGGACATGCAATGCCTTTGAGGGATGCCCGTATCTCCATCTCTTTGGACTTCTCTCTCAAAAAGGAGAGAGATAAGTGTACCATGGAGCGTTCACGCCACATGATAAGGAAGGGCTGGCAGGCCCAGGCTGGGTGAGCTCAGCGGGAAGCCCCCTCTTGTGCTCCAAGAGGTCTGTGCTCTCCACACCAGGAATGGCTGCAGTCCTCACTCAGTGAATAATTCAGGAAAATTCATGTAATCACAACTGGAGCAAGCCTGTGCGTCTTTGTGAGATGTCCCGGGCCCCATGGGTTGGATCGGTTGGGCTGGAGAACCTCAACCACAGCATCTAATGGTGCTCAGATCCTGTGGCAAAACAGTAAAAAACCATAAATCACCCCTAGTTTCTTAACAGCCTTGTCCAGTGTTTCTCTTTGCGGGAGATCCCGAGGCCCGGTCTGTGGAGATGAGGCACTGCCTTGGACACGCAGGGGAGGGTGATGCCTGGAGTCTTCTATCAGCTCTGGACACAGACACCCCGTCACCCAGCCCCACCTGGGCTGCTCCACCCGGGGCACAGAGCCTCTGCGAGCAAGCTCCGAAAGCCAGCCAGCCAGCCAAAAGCCGGCACATCCTCATCCAGGCCAGGATTAGAAGGTCCCAAAAGGATGATGTGTCCAAGAGCCACTAACATTCAAAGGGACTGAAAAATTACAGCGTAAATCTGCGGTGAGTGTTCCCGCTGCTGCTGGAGGTTGGGTGTCAGGAGCATTTCCACGGTGTCTGGTGGCATGCAGGGAGATTTCAGCCCTGAACACAACGACTTTCATGGGGTTTAAATCTAAAAGTATCTGGCTTTGCTTTTTCTTTCTTTCTTTTCTTTCTTTTTAAAATTTTTTTTGGCCACCTGCATTTAATACGAAGAAAGAAAGAAGGGAGAACATCGGCACAGATCCCATCAAGTGCCAAGCCTGGCGCTGGTGAGACAGGCAGCATTAGAGTCGTGATCTTATTATTAATTTCAAAGTGAATTTAGTAGGTCACTTAATACTCAATGAGTAAGAAGAAAAATGTCAAGAAGAATCAAAACACGGTCCAGAAGCAACATTATGGATATTGAACCTCGTGCTTCAGGGCTTTCTGCAACCCAGCTCCTAGACTTCAATGACGAGAAACAAAGGTGTTTTCCTCATCAGAGCTAATTAATTCCTAATGAATTCAGCGCAACAAGCGGTTTTGCATGCGAGTCACCAGGTCAAGGCAGGGTTTGCCTGGCCTGCCTCTTCACACGGAATCTATCTCCTCCCTTCATTAGGAGCTTATCCCACAGTGCAATCGCGGATTCCAGGCACGTCACCACCTTCCTTCTGGGAGAACAAGCCTGTAGCAACAGGGATGAAGCTTAATGAGGAGGATGGGGGAGAACATTCCCCATCTGCCCAGCGTAACGGATGCAGCGCTTCCTTCTACGTCCCCTTCGGAAGCGGTTGGTGCCAGCCCCGTCACAGCCCAGCTGCCCGCCCGGGAAGGGGGGTGGCCGCTTTGATGCCATCTGCCCATTTCAGGGGGGAAAGGAGCGGTTACGTGAAAAAGGAAGCAGAAGTGATGCCGTTACCCAAATGCGAACACATCGGACAGGCGGGAGCGATGACGTGAACTAGAAGGAAGTTTTCAATCAAAGTTGGGTTGTTTTAATGAAAAACAAACTTTTTTTCAAAGAGAAGCTCAGGGAATGCATTTTCTTTTAATTACCAGCTCCTACTATACGACATGAAATTCTTTTTTCCCTCGTTCCATATTCCCCTAAGTGCTGTTAAACCCCTGTAAAACAGATATGGAAACTGAGGCAGGGAGAGGCAAGGCAAGATACAAGGTCGCACAGTAAATCCTGGCCAGGAACCGAGCCAAGCAGAGATCCCCCTGCTCTGCAGACAGGTAAAGGTTCGTTATTCAGCTGTTGTTTTTAATTGGGTCTAATGGGGGCCATCTTCTTCTCCCCTCCGCTGTGCCTCTCTCGGCCTTCCCTCCAGAGAGACAGGGACACGGGGACGTGTCCTTGTTCTGCCCTTTCACATGAATCACCTCCATCGCCCCTCAGGTGAGTGGCAGAGCCCTGCTCCCAGCCGGGCAGGGGTCTCGGGCGCAGGCAGGAGGTGAGCTTCGCTCAGCACAGCCCTCTTCGATGGATGCAGAAAAAAATCACTCAACAACCCCGTCAGGGCCCTGTGCTGGGAGGAAATGTTTATCGGCCACGACAGCCCCTGTCTGATAGCATACGGAGTGGCAAAGTGATGGATTCAGCCTTTTCTTTCTCTAGCTCTAAGGAGCATTTTGCTTTTTAGCGGGCGTTAGGGCAGCTGGATCACATCTGCTACAGCCTTTAGACCCTGTCACGGCAGCCCGCAGTGATCCCCTCGGGATGAACACTGCAAGTGCTCCCAGGTGATGTTTCAGGAAGCTGCCAGGGCACGATCACCATGCCGGGCATCCCCTGACCTGCTCTAGCAAGAGGCGTCAACACAACCTTCATTGAAGAGCTACAAGCAGGAAGCTAAATGAAAAAGCCCAGAAACCCTTGGGGAACCACCAAAGTCCCTGAAGCTCTGCGTGCTCCAAACCGTCAGCAGGCAATTAGTCACCCGAACCAAAGCCCGCCAGGAGCAGCCCCAAACAGTGTAGAAACACGTGCTGAAGCTCCCACGGAGGATGTCAGCACTGCCCGATCCCTAGAAAACTCCTCTCGCCTTGGCTAGAAGGGGCCACCTGAGGCTTTTGGGGGCCGGGACTAGAGTAATTGTTTGCATTTAGCAGCTAGACAGGGTATTTATAGAAAACCATTAAAACAAATCCAATCTTCTTACGTTCTCTCTTGTACCCTGTTCATTACATTTCGTTTGCTCTTGAAAGCAGCCGGTGCCTGAGCCCGAGGACATCACGCCGCAGGGACCAGATCGCGTTGGTTTTGTTTTTATCTGCATCTGGTAACTAGGTTAAAATCTAAAGTAGGACTAATCAGGCTAAAAATAACGCTGCTCCCGCCACAGGATGAGGCTGTCATTACCATTCACATCACCACTAATGTTAGCGTGCTCCCGACACCTGACAAATAGCATCGCTTTTAAAGGTAATTTAATAAAATTGTTAACTTTCCCCAAGCTCTGCCTGCTCGGTGCATTCATTTGTATCGGGCACTGTGCTCTGCCGCATTTCAGCCCAGCGCTAAACATGATGATGATCTTGGGATTATGAAAACTCTTAGAAAAGAGATTGAGCTGAAAAAAAATCAGTGCTGTTAAGTTTCTCTAAGCGTAGGGATGAAAAATGGGTTATGTGGGGGGGGTGACATTATTCACATCTGGATACACTGCTTGGGAGCAGGGATGGATTTGAGAGCTGGGTGGTCCTGTCTGGCCCAAGAAGAAATTTCTCTCTGCCCCCACGCAATGTTGACCCCCTTCAAGCCATCACAGCTGAGAAGAGGAAAATCTCACTAATTCTACAGCATCCGGACGCCCCACTCGGTTCATGCTTTCACTTGATGGGTCCTGGCTGAATTTGCCATGTTCCCAGCTTGTTCCCTACCCCTCGCCTGTGGCCAGGCTGGACTCAGGGTAGGGGCGGGTAGGTGCACCGTTGGTTCACCTCAGAAAAGCCTCACAAATTTTCACCCCAGGTTTCTCAATTGCCTTTACCCATTTCAGGTCGCTGCCTTCTCCAGACTGGCGGAGGGGCAGAGAGGTACCCCACACAGCCAGAAACCCCGGCAGAGAGGGGCGCGTGCACGGGCTGACCCAGGAGGACCATTCACCCCACCCAATTTCCAAGGGTTTTACACTTTGCAGGAGACACCAACCAGTGAAGCCAGAGGAAAACACATCAGCAGCGTCAGGATGCAGCAGATACAGCAAGTCCAGAGGCAGAGACACAGGTTTTGCTCTGGGCGAGCCCCCTGCGTCACTGCCACACTGCGAATTGGCACGGAGCCCTAAACCCCACGTTTTCTCCTCGTCTGGGAACACCCTCGTAGCTGTAGCCCTCCTCAGCTCACGAGAGCAGACCTGCGTGCTTAGCTTCCAAGCTGTTACGTACTTAGGAGCCTCTCGTGTCCTTGGATGTAAACAGTTTCAGGAACAGAGCCAAATCACACCCCAGGCCACAATTTATTGTGGTTTTTTTAAGAAAATGGGAACGTGATTGATCTCTGCACAAACTCTCCAGAAAAATCAGCTCCATGCAAGCCTCATCTCAGCCCTGCGTACAGCATCTCAACATAATGGGTGCTATTTATGTCGCTGCCTCCTCCAAAATAAAACGCATTCTTTAAGCCATTTGCAAGCGAGATCATCTCTGTTTCTTCAGCAAATGTATAAATAATGATAATGCAGCTAGAAACACGCTTTGTAACTAGGGCTTCGGCAGCACGGCGAGTTGCATCAGTCTGTGCAGATGTTCAGCCTTCATGGACAGGCACATGGTGCCTCTTCATGATAATCCAAAAAGCCTTTTGCAGAGAGGAGCGATTTGTGTTCCTGCCCTGGCTCAGCCTCTCGGGAGCCATTGGTTCCCCAGGAGCACAAATGGATCTTGCTTTTGTCTCTTCATCTCCCACTACGGATCACCACCAGACTCCCCGGAGGCTCCAGACTCTTCCAGTCCCTTTCGAAAGAAGCACGCACCCATCCTCTGCCCCACAGCAGCCTTTGCAGCTGACGTGAAAAGCCCAGAGCAGGCACGTGGGTGCTCCAGCGTCTTGTTTCAGCACTCAGCCCAACCAGGGGCTCTGGAGGTGCTTAAATTAAAACAAAACACGGAAAAACGTTCACGTTTTCTCCTCTGATGACAACATCCCTATTTTCATCTAGAGATCACACAGTGTTTCTATTAACAAATGGAAATCCTGACTTCCCGGTCTGCTCTCAGGTGGCCACAACGCCTGCAGCAGCAGGGTGGGAGGAAGGAGGCAGAGGCTCCTCAGAACTTGCCCACGGTCCCAAAACCATAAGCAGCAAAGCCAGAGTTAAACCCAAAGCCCCAAGCCGGGTTTCAGGCTTCTTTAATACTGACAAATGTTTTTAATGTTTCTCCTGAATTTTGCACTTAGCATGAAGCAGTCTGTTCCCCAGGAGAACATTTAAGATTGCGTTTGGCACATGCCAGTTGTCCCCCACCCCTCTCATCAGCGAAGGAGCGCAGCCCTATGGGGAACGGCTTCTCCATCAGGGCAGGGATGCACATTGCCCCCGACTCCTGCACACGCGTTGCCCTGCGCTGCTGAGAACATAAATGCGAATTAGCAATGGAGTTATCAGCAGAAGCATTAACAAGAGGTCTGGGAAAGGGTGGATAGAGAAATCCTTGATTTAAGTAAGGGATAGCAGCGAAAATGCATATTCATAGGAAGCCTCCTGGGAAAGCAATTTGTAGGAATAATATAGTTTTTCATAGCGTGGAGAGCTGCTGGCTGACATGACATACTCTGTAATGAATGGCTGGGAACGTGTCAGAGTCAACAGCTATCCATCACCACAAGCCACATCAGCGCTCGCCATCACGGCTCGGGGAGCGAGCAGGGCACGGGCAGCACGGGGCTCTGCCTGGGGTAACCGCGGAAGGGCATCGGCGTGCAGGGCAGGTCCATGCAGCCAGCCGAGCAACCACGAAGGCACGTCTCAGGTTGTCGCCTGCTGCTCTCGTTCAGGTTAGAACACACACGGATGCTGCTCTCCTGCGACTGAGCCGGGCCCGCTCCCGAGGTGTGAGAGGGGGCAGAGACGTTCTCTGAGGCGGGCCTGGAGTGGAAGGATGAAGGAGGAAAGACCCAGTTTCCTCAGATGGATAAAAACATTTCAGCCTGGATTCAGACCTTGCCGCTTACGGCTCAACTCGTTTCCCTCAGCGCTACTGCAGGTGGTGCAGAAGCTGGCTGCCGGCCGTGGAGCGCCGGGTTTTGGGAGACAGGCGTCAGACTGTGGGATGGAGGGACCCAAAGCACGAAGAAGCTCCAGCAAACCAGCACTAATGCCAGTGCTTCGGTGTCAAAGACGACAGCGCCTGTAGGTGCGTTTTTAATGGCGGGTCAAAAAAGACGCGAAATAAACAATGACCCAAACCCTGGTACAAGGGGGTATCCCCCGGGACGTCCTGCCCTGCTCATGTGGGCAAGAAGCACTCGCTGCTCAGGGGTCCTAGCAGCAGATTAATTCAGGAGGATGAACAAAGCCTGGCTGGCTGTGCCAGGGGCTGACTTCTCTCCGAGAGCACTGCAGGCGGGCACATTTTTACGTGCTGCTGTTGAGCCTCTGGGAGGCAAAAGCCCTTCATCCCTTTTGGGGTGCACAACACCAAGAGACTGAGCCTGGCACCAGGCGCTGCCGTCTCTGCAGCCGGGCAGCTATAGGTCTTACACTGGTACACGGCATTTGAGTCCCAGTTCCTGCCTTTGCTGTTTGTTCACTGTGTGAGTAAAACCCACCCTGTGTCGGGGTTTGGGGTTCTAGCGTTCCCTCCCTGCCTCCCTGCCTCCCTCCCCTGTGCCTGAAACTCTCACCAGCTGCAGCAGCAAGTGCAACAAATGATGTTTCTGCAGTACAAAGATGGGAGCCCCTACTTCTAAATGAACTCAGCAGAAAAGCTAGCAGGAAAAAGCCGGTGTGTCATCCCGCTTTTACGAATCCAGCCCGCGGAGCGCAATTAAGAGCAAGATCACTCAGCAGCAGCTTTCCAAACCCTATCGCATCGCGTTCCCCTGCCTGGCAGGAGGGAAGGGAGAACATCGGCGCTTGATGGTGAACTAATGCACAGCTCAGAGCCAAGGCGAGGGAACTGAACCAGATCTGATTAATTAGAGTATCCAGACAGGCAGAATCCTTCCCGTGCTCCTCACAGCACAGCAGCAGAGATTCTATTTTACCTTCGCTCAACAGCGAGGGAAGAACCGTTGTTCTCCGGGGCGGCTCCCACGCCTGCACACCCACTGGGTCCAGAAGCAGCGCTGGCAAGGCGTGGGCAAGGGAAGGCTCGCAGGGCTGCTGATGCTTTCAGATGCTGGCTGTGGAATAAAATACAGAATAGACAAGTCCTGCTGCAGGCAGGAGCTCAGATCCGCTTTCAGAGTGGGCAGAAGCTACTGTCCGTGTACTGCCAAGTGATCTGCAGGAGACAGATCTGAAGGGCTTTCTTGCTTAGTATCTCACGGACTGCAATCGTATCCCAAAAGCCAGCTCCGTGGGGAGAGCGGAGACCGCGGATGAAGGCTGAGCAAGATGTTCCCACTACATCAAGGCCACAGGGGCTTCAAACCAGCCAGGACCTCATGGTACTGCAGCACCCAGCACCGCTACAACTGCCGCTGCTCTGCGTTAGCGAAAGCCTCTCCCATTCACACGGGGCCAACTGCCCAACGTAAAGGTCGCTGGAGCAGAGCGACGCACTCCCTTTAGTTCTGCTGATCCTGGAGCTGACCCAGAAATAGGTTTCACAGAAGCCGTGCTGGACATGCAGCACCATCAAAGGGCTCTTTGAGGCGGTGGCAGAGGTGGAGTCTCCTGCACAGTTTCTGCAGCCTAGGCAATCACTCGTAACCTACGAGTACGTTTACACCGGCAAACTGGGCAGTGCTCGGGCACGTGCTGTGCCCTCAAACAGGGCTCTCTGTGGTGCCAAACTGCTCAAGCGGCCCCAGTAGTGTTCCCACCAACCACTTGGGTTGCCAGGAAATATCAGTCCCTGTTTCAGAAGATAAGGCTCCTGTCCTGAGCTATTCCCAAGCCGTGTCCGAGCATCACCTGGGACAGCCCTTGTTGGGCTGTGTCATGCCAGGGAGCACAATGAGAACTGTAAAGTCTACTCAGTGACAGGTCGCGCTCAAGAAATGTCCTGTCCCTGCCCTTGCCCCTGCCCCAGGCCCGTTTGCCAGTGTAGATGAAGCTTGGAAAAGCAGATGAAAGACAGATGACTGTCCCCTCCCGCTACCCCTCTCTGGAGTGATTTACAAACTATTTGCAGCCACTGTGGGTGCATCCACACCTTCCAGCAGGTTCCTCACAGCAGCCTCTCTTCAGCCACCAGCCACAAGCCAGCACAGTGGCCCAGGAACAAGCAGGTAAAGAACAATCAGAATTCATTAAGCAGCACAGCGTGGTCCCACCAGAGTGCTTGGCTCTGATTTCACTCTGTTTCTAAGGTTTGTGGAACTATTGGAAGATAATTTGGTCATGTCGTAGGGGAAGGGACTGACTCAGCTTTGGGGCTGTTCGTTTGTTTTGGAGGGTTTTTATCTTTAATTCCTCCCAGTTTTTTCTGATTTCTCTTTCAAGCCCTTTTGACAAATCCATGTTAATTTGTTAACTCAGATTTGTTGACTTGGTTTATCCCCTGGCTTGGCATGATGCCATGAAGCCTCTAACAGCACGGATGGGATGGGATAAATCCTGAGAGTCTCCCACGTGGACTGGAAGATTCAGATTGTTGCAGCCCAACCTGAAAGGAGTTCAATTCCTAGAAAATGCTGAATGCCCCAGACCTGACGTACCCAGAGTTTTTCATTGCTTTTGAAAAGCCTAGTGTTAAGAATGGTGCTGCTTGTGGCCAGACAGTTCTGTCAGGAAATTGCCCATTTTTATAATGCTCCCTGGGGGGTTGGAGCCTGAGAACTTCAGTTAGCAAACTTTTTGTTCATATTATTTGAAGGAGCAGCTCAGACAAGATATAAATCGTCGATCCGAAGGGCTGCTTAACCAGTTCTTAAAAACTTCCAGGGCTGGCAGTTCCTTAACTGCTCTTGAGCAGCTTGAGTCTCGTCCTTTAAAGCAAAACCTTTTTGAAGTCACGAACTGCCACGCAATTGTTCACCGTTTCACCCTTAATACAACACCGCAGTGTCTCTGGAATCAGGCAGTAGTCACCGTGTGCAAGCAATGAACTTCTTAATGATGCCTGTAGCTAAAACGGGTTCTCTGGTATTTATTGTGAAGGTCTTTTGGACAACTGGCCAGCAGCAGCACCACGCAGCTGCCAAAAGCATGAAAACCGTGGTGAGAAGAGGTATCTTGGCCCGAATGTCTCCGCTCTGCTCTGCACAGAGGTACACACGGGTGGGCAGATGCTTTATGAAGTGGTTGAACTGAGTGGGGTTAAGCAGCACCTGGAGGCCTGGGGTGGGGGGGACACGGCGGGGATGCATTTGGAAAGGGCTCCCGCAAGACAGTCAGAGCATGGAGCTGGAAAGCGGCTGGCACCACGGCCGCTCCAGGACTAGTCTGTTTTAGGTTTGCTCTTTAAAAGACACCCTTTAATTTGACGAGGCGATGTGTAACTCCCCACTCTGGGAACGCGCCACACGCTACAGGAGCGCAGCCCAACGCCACTCCCACCGCTCGCTGCCCAACCTCCCCCTTCAACCCACTCACACCCAGAAAACAATTACACAAGGCCAAAGCTGTGGGAGCATTTCCCTCCTAACCCCCAGGCTGAGGAGCGCTAAAATCCATCCTTCAGCTTGCTTTCAACAGCCGACGCTCTTGAAGAGTCTAAAGGATCCCGGATCCTTCCCAGGAGGGATCCCCGAGGGATCCCCCTTCCTTGGCCGCTCTCCCCGTGGGCGATGCTCGCTGTCAGCAGCTCTGCTGCGAGCTGTGCTGCCAAGGTTCAGCCTCTCGACTTCCTCTTGTGGTGGAGTTTCTCCGTGTCATCCTGACCCCGTTCGGTCCTCGCGCTTAATGAATTCCTGGCACTTGATTAACAAGAGATATCCAAGTGTGATAAAGGCCGTTTTACAGTGTTGGATGAGTTGCAAAGAAAAGCAGGATCGAATGCTGTCATCAAAGAGATGCTTAGCTGCAGATTATAAGAAATCTTTACGTAGCACAAAGAGCATCTTAAGGTGCCAAATGGATTTGGCAGATTGGGACTCATGTCCTTGGTTCGTCATGGACAACCTGTATGACTTTGCTGAGCATGGAAAGGGTCTAATCCTGTGAAGCGCCGGACCCTTTTTCTATCGATCCAGCAAAATCCAGCAGCACCTGACACCCAGAGCACGCCCGGAGGATTTACTGAGCAGAGATCAGAATCCTGACTGCCTCAAAGGATCCAGCCCTTTTGGCTCTCCGTTGCACATCTGCAGCGGCACATCTGCAGGTGGGAAACCACCGTGCTTTCCTGCCCAGCCACTTTTCATTTGGTTTGTATGAAACGTATTCACTGATTTTCTCCCCGGTACGGAGCTGACGTGTCATGGCTCTGCTGCAGCAATGAATGGTAACAGGCAGTGCCCACCTCGGCTCCATCCCTGCCGTCTCCACCTGCGTTATCTCCTCCGTGATGTGTGTTTCTGCTCCAGCTCTCATCTGGGCTGTCTTTTTCACTCCAGCCTTTTCCTGCTGCGTTATCTTTTCCACGCTGTGTTTGCTAATGGGGAATATTCCTCCTTTGCATTTCTAAGGGCTCTTTCATCCAGCCATGCCGACGCACCCAGCCTGCTCAATGCCCCTGTGAAGCAGACAAGGTAACGGCATAATTCGCACACCCACACACACACACACACACACGACTGAAGCTAAAGGGATGCAGCCAAGGCGAGGAGATGCCACAGCAGCAAGGGCACGGAGCATTAGCATGGTGCAGGTTTTGAGCTCATTAACCCCTCAGAGGGGCCGCGTGTCAGCGCTGCAAGGAGCCCGGGGGATCTGCCGAACGAGCCCAGGGCTGTGCTGTGCCCACGGATGCATCAAGCTGGGCTAATGGTGGCTTTGCACATCCCACTCCCTCGCAGAGACTGAATGGCCCCTGAGGTTTGCTCCACAGCTGCGAGTTCGAACCGGGATTTAAATCTTGAGAGGTGCATTGGTGATGTAGGACCTGAAATCCCCCGAATTTTCCCAGAAGACAAGCTCTTAAGGGACTGAGTAACATCACGATTGTTGCTTCTGAAAAGGAGGAGGTGGAGGAACCCACTGGAGCAAATCCTTAACATGGCGTTGCTGCTGTCCCTCGTGCCACACAACCAGCTGGCTTCTCCACCTACCAGAAAAACCTTCAGAACAGGAATGGTCTTTTTGCTTTTTTCACACCTAAGCCAGGGCCACGAGCACAGTTAAGTCATGGCTGAAGTTCAGCCCTTCTTAGAAGGATGAGAAGACAGAGGAAAATGAAGGGTTGATGCTGAAGAAGGAGAGAGAGGAGGTTGAAATAGCTTTTTTTTTTCCCCTTCATTCCTAATGAGGAGATAAAACATTTTCATAACTAATACAAACAAGAGAGAAACACAGGCCAGAAGGAAGGGCGAAGGTTTCCACTGCTGCAATGAGTTGTGTGCGCTCAACTTAGCCTCGCCTGGAGACCCTCAGCCTTGCCTCTGCAGGGACTCGCAGCGTCCAGGCCAGCAGGGACGTGTTGGAGGACAGAGAAGGCAAATATAACGCCTGTGTTTGACAGATCCAGAGCCTGGAAGCACAGAGCGGCTGATTTCCATATCCCTAAAGACCCTCAAACAAATCATTAAGCAGTTTCTAAGCACCTGGAGGATGATAAAGCAATAAAAACCAGCCGATGCAAGTTTGTTAAGCACAAATCTTGTCAAACCAATCTCATTTCTTTCTTTGACAGAGTTACTGGCCTTGTGAATAAGGGAGGAGGGGCTTCAGGCATGATATATTTTGACTTTAGCAAAGCTTTTGGCATGGTGTCAAATGACATCCTAAATAAATACAGTTTAGGGGAAACCCCCGTGAGGCAGATGCAGAATTGGTAGGAAAATCGTGCTCAAAGAGTATTTATTCACGTTTGGTTGTCAAAATAGGAAGGATTTCTCAGTTGGGGTCCCATAGGAAACTGGTCCAAGTCCAAACACTTCTCTTGAAAAGCAGAATGACGAGAAAGATAATACACTTTAAAATTATTGCGTGTGATCCAAAGAGGGGAGCTATGCGTGGGAAGTACAGGGTTAGAATTCAGAATGAGGAGGACACGAGAAAAAGAGTCTGAAAGAAGTAAAGGTGAAATTGAAAAAAAAGAAAGGATTGTCGTGACCGGAAAGAAACCAAACAGCCAGAGACAAGAGGGGGTAAACACCAGGCAGCAGCACAGAGAAGGGACACACTGGGCTCTGACCCACACCGGGTTCCTCCTGCCAACCCTGGCCAAAGAGCAGGTGATGGATCGCTTCACTCCAGCTGAACCATGGGAGGAGGCAAAGACGCAACGCGAGCCTCCCCACCAGTGCCCAGGTAGGGTGAGCTTTAGGAGAGCTTTCTAAAATAAGGAGAGTCAGCTCTGAAGGAGGCCAGCTGAGAAGACAGGGCAGTTTGAGGTACCAGGCTGACACCCTCCCGCAGGACGGTGGGGCAGGGCTGCTCACGGGGACACCCGGCAGCCACTTCCAGCCCCTCACTTCTGCATCCTCCTCATCTTCCAGGCCAAGTGTCTCGCCAGACTACAAGGACCACCCCAGCACACCCTGCCTTCCCCTACTCAGCAGTATTTTAGCCACGCTCTCGCTTCAGTCGTGCTGTGTAGATGTTGATGCTTTAAGGGAGGGTGCGACTCGGGCTGGCTCGTAAGACGGTGGGTAGCTTTTACAAGATGATCCTTGCTGCCCTCTTTGCTGTAAGCAGACAGCCTTACATGATGACCCTGTCAAGGCACAGTGGCCTCCTTCCTGCAGAGCCAGAGGGGTCATTTTGCCAGTCAAACCGTGCTGATATCCGAATGCAGCGCAGGGGCACGTGCCGGGTGCAGGCAGGGAGGGTCCTGCAACCGGATCCTTGGGGACCATCCCTGTAAATACCAGGGACACCCACTCTGACAGCTCCATGTCTAGGAGCACCCGACAGAGCCACCCCACTGGCCAGAAAAGGGACAACCAGGGTCAGGAGTCTGACCAAAGAGGAGAGACACGACTTGCTCTACGGGCAGCCCGTGCTTACAGGGGCCAAACAAGAGCCTTCGGCACCACGGTTAGGGGAGCGCTTCCCCTCCTGAGAGCACAGCAGTTTGTCACCACTCGGGAGGTTAGGTTTGGTCCCTGCGTTTGTCCCACGCTGATGCATTTGGATGTTAGAAACACATTAAAAATGCAAACAGAGGCAGATCCTAGAGAAGCTGAATGTCATCCCTCTATGTCTTTATTTAAAACCAAATGCAGCTTCATTTGAATGTCCTCCTTGGGCTGGGGCTCAGCAATAATTTTCACTTGTATAAATACACTCACAATCTGCGCATACATATTTATGCCATTCCAACAGGAAATAAAAAGTCATCAATAAGGCATATTATTTCTACAACTGCAGCACTAACAGGAGCAGTGACAGCAGGCACAGAAAAAGACCATCTCTCTGGGGCTTTGGCAGAGCGCGGGCGCTGCCTTTAGCCCGGTATGATATTAGTTCTGGGAGACAGAGCATGCTGCCTGAAATACCGGCCTGGAGAACTGGGGCGGTAGCAGCTTTGTAAATGACGGCATCCTTGTGCCATCCTTTTCACCAAGTGCCCCGCATGGAGCACGACATGGATGTTGCAGCCAGTCCCTAGGTCTGAGCTGTGTGTTTCAATCAGCCCGGCAAGTCCTTCCCGGGGAGCTGCGGAGGAGACCAAACAGCCGGGGAGAGGATAACCCCTGCTCCGCAGCCGAGCTGCGCGACAGCATTGCAAGAGCAGCGGATTAACAAGCTCCCCCTCCCGCTTCGGTCGGCGGCGAACGGCAAGTGGCCACGCAGCTGACGCTCAGGCTGTTTCCTCTCCAGAAAGGGGCACCGAGGTCCTGTCGTGGCTGACGTGGTGCAGCGCTTGCTCTCGGGTCTGATCTCTGGCAGGTGGCAAAGAGCACTGGCTGCTGGCTCTCTGCTACAGAAATAGCTGATGTGCACATGCCTTCTGTGCATTCAAACCCAAATTTCCAGGGAGGAGAGGAACAGGCTAGGTCATGCTGTCAGAGCAAAGATCAGCTTTTACATCTACCAGGATTTTCTCCAGTCTCCTCCTCCTCCTCTATACATTAAATTTTTCCCTACAGTACATCGGTCGGTGTTGACGTACAGAGCTGGGAACCAGATGGGCTCCTTGTCCTTGAGGCAGGTCTGAAGATTCCTCCCCAGCACAGCTGAGAAAGAGATTTCATGTGTCAAGAGCTCCGAGACCCCAAGCCCCTCACTCTCCTGCAGATCTCCTGCATGAGAGCAGGTAAGTCACCTTTGAACAGTTACACAACTGAACCTGGGCTCCTTTGCCCAGGCTGATTTTGGCTGGTGTGAAGCATTTTGGATGCCTCATTGCTCCGCCTCACAAGGGTGATACTACAGCTTTTCCCTCACTCTTCGCTCCCATCAATTATTAGATTTTCTGTGATGCTAAATGGCAGAGAAATATCCCTTCTGCTACATAGAATCACCGACTGGTTTGGGTTGAAGGAACCTTCAAAGCTCACCGGGTCCAACCCCCTGCAGGGAGCAGGGACATCTGCACCCAGAGCAGGGTGCTCAGAGCCCCAAGGGACAACCTGACCTGGGATGGTGCCAGGGATGGGGCTTCTCCCACCTCTTGGGGCAACCTGGGCCAGGGTCTCACCACCCTCAGTGTAAAACATTTCTTCCTTCTCTCTCGTCTCTTAGTTTAACCCATCACCTCTTCTTGTACCACAACAGGCCCTGCTCTCTGCATCTACAAAAGAGGGACAGAGCCTGGCTCAGGCTGAGAGCTGGGGAACAAAGACCATTTTCTCCTGCTGATCCCTGCAGCTCCAGCAGCCCCTGATCTTCATTACAACTCCAGCTTCTGGCGTAATCGAGTTACAGCTTAATGTACTGAATGCAGGATGCCGGACTCCGGTTCAAGTGGAATATATCGTAATGCATTAAGTATTTCTCTTCAGATAAATAACTGAAGAAGATGTGTTTCCATTATTGGTGCATGCCCTCAGACAGAAATGGCAGGAGGCCTAGGAGAGGATTACATTCTTTATTAATTCAATAAACAAATGTATAATGATATCTTCTGGGAACCATCCTGCAGAAAAGAGCAGAGATTTGCCTCCCTGCTCCTAAACTCCAATACTGGTAAAAACCACCCAGAAAAAAGGCTGGGTTTTGTCCCATCTTCAAGGTAAAAGAGAGATTTATCCTCACTCTCCTCCTGAACAGCAGCTCTGGGTGAAGCCCAGCAGTCCCCTGGACCTGGGATCCTCCATTTGGGTCCAAATGCCTTTGCTCCAGGACAGAGCAGAAGGTCCCCATTTGACTTTGGCCCCCACTAGAGCAGTCCATGGTTAGGATCCTGAAGAGGCAATAGGGGCTGATGCCTTCAAGCCTGCTGCTCAAACACGCAGCTCTAAATGCTCTAAATATAGGTTGTGCTTTACGGAGGGAGAAGCGGCGGAGAGATCCTTTATTGAGATACAAAGCAGAGATTTCAGCAGCAGAGCCTCTGAGGCAGCAATACATCCAGCTGCTTCTTGGTGGGAGAGAATAACACAGTCACCGCTATCATCCTCCTTGTGCCCAGTTATATTCATGAGCATCTGTCCCTTGTCTCTGCAGGAAAAGGCGTCAGGAAGGACGAGAAAACTGTTTGTGATGCTCACGTGGGAAATTGTGTGATATTTCAGCTTAAACCTCATGTTCTTGGGGTCTCCTGGAGAAAAGCCCCACTCTGCCCTTTCATACAGGAGCTGCTGGTGAAATGGCGTGAGGGTACTGCTGAGACCCTGCCTGCATCTGCCTGCAACAGCAACGGGTGCTTGTGACCCCCACAGCGCTGCCTGCAAAGCACTTAACGGCTGAAGGACGCTATGAAGCAACTCAATCCAACAAAAAACTAATCCAATAGAACTTCACCAGCATTAGTGGAAATGCTTGGCTGGGCACGGGGCATTCCAGAACTGGCCACCAGCCCCATCTGTATCAAAACAGGGTCCACACGCTTGATAGACTCAGCAAAAATCTAAACTACTTAAAGAAGCGCTCCAGGAATTTACAGCTCAAATTCCTGGGTGTAATTAGGTGTCTGGTATCTGGCTGAAGGGAGCTGGGAGCCTAAGCTGCTTAGTTGATTCACAAGCCCTGTGGCCATCACCCTCTGGTGCCCACCAAGATCTGAACCTGGCAGTGGCCAAAGGACTTACCTGAAGTCATCTGAGAGTCCATGGCAGAGCAAGAGCTTTTGACCACGTTAATAAATTATGAAGGTTTGTGTCTTCGTGCAACCAGCCTGTCTCTGAGCACAGCTGCAGCCTCTGCCGATAGCTCTTTTAGGAGCAGTGAACAACAGACAGATGTATTTTCCTCGCTGTTGTCATCACACTTGTAGGTGATGGTAATAAAACAGCCATAGCTGTATTTCAGCTGGCTGGGAATCGGGAAAAAGCACCTGAAATGAAGAATTTCTGCCTCCTGTGTGAGCCTCCAGGTAAGACAACTCTAGTTCCCCCACCTGGGAGAGCCTCTGCTGACAGACAGGCCGGCCCTTTCCAAAGCACCCCATGAACGTGAAGAACTCGCTGCAGTGGTAAACTGGGGGCCACAGCACAGGGATGGGTTTCAGGGCATGTACAGTTTCTCCAGACTGTTGTGCTGAAGCTGGGTGAACCAGTGGGTCATCATCTTGGTAGAAGTTAATTTTATACAAAACCTTGGCATTCTTCTGACAGCGATGATGGCAGCAAGGATGAAAGCTGGAGCTGCGCTACCTGCCCTGTATTAGGATTAGCAAACTGTGGAATAGCAATAACCCTTGCAACAGCAAAGAAAACTCCTTAGCACTCTGCTGGGATGCTGGGAGATGGCAAAGATGACCTTCACACTCCTTACAGCACATCAAAACTGGCTCAAGGTCCTTTCCTCCCAGGCAATCTGGGTTGCAAACGCCTAAAAGACCAGCTAACATCTGGGCTGATGAACGTGGCTGACAGGTGAACTCCTTGGCACCAGCAGTAAAGGCAGAGCTTATCTGGGAGGGAAACAAGCTTTCTCGGGGGAAGACAGGCTGAAAAACAAGCTCTCTGTCAACATGGGACCAATGCAGACTTCACTCGACCCCAATCCAAGAGAAGAGACCTTTACCCAGTACACCTTCTATACCCCAAAGGTAGTGCAACCACTACAGCTCAAATAAGCAGCACAAAAAGCAGCTCATAAAAAATGAAATAAATCTTAAAAATGCTCGGAAAACAGTTCTGGAGAGACTTTACATGGTCCTCACCAGGGAGCAGATGAAGAAACTTCCTATGGCACTGAAGTTGTCTCTCAGAGACAAGAAGCAGTTTCCCTAAAGGTTGGAGTTGTTCACTGAACACTTGTGTCATTTCCAAATCTGGAAGTGGTAAACAGAGAAGTAGAGCCAAGACTGGTGAAGCTGCAGCCCTGTCCTGGCAGGGCAGGAAGAGCCACATGCTTGGGGCTCAGGGCTGCGATGGATCTTGTCCACCATCACCAAGGACAGGCCACCCTTCCCGCAGTGCACCCTCCTGACCAAGGTAGTTATGAAGCAGCTGAAACAGTGACAGCTTGCAGAAGGGGGGAAGGACACCCTCCCCGTCCTCCTCCAGCTAAGCTGTTGCATCCAACCATTTCCACAAAGGCTGTCGCCGTGCCATCTGCTAGATGCAGCCGAACCTGCACCCCGAACGTGCTCCTTTACTTAGTCCTCAGAGAGGATCCGGGAACCAGCAGAGGACTGAGGGGAGAATCACACTTCTGGTGCAAACCCGCAACCTTTCACATTAGCCAGAACGATGCTTGACAGCATTTTAGAATAGATTTATCTGTGAAAGCAGGAACGTTTGTAGCAACGTCTCAGGCAGAGCAGACCCCTTTCTCCCTTTCTCATCACTTTATCTCTGCTGCCTGATGCTGCAGACAGATCTGAGCAAGCGCAGGCTTTTGTCCCGTTCATAAGAGAGATTCAGTCCGTCCCCAAAGAACAGCCAGCGGCAGTGGCAGCTGGGACCCACCTCCCTCTGCCTGCCAAAGGCTGCACAGGAAACCTGTGCAGCCACATCCAAGATGAGAGTCAGGAGAACTGCTCCTAGAGGAGCTCCGCTGCGCTTTAGGAGTGGCTTTCTTCTGAGCTAAGTTATAGAAAGAGAAATAAAAACGTAAAAGAGGAGCGAGGATGTTCACTCCTGAAACAAGGCAGGTCTCAGCACCCAAGAGGATCAATAATCCTCAAAGCAGGACGTGCTCAGGATGGAGGACCCAGCAGGAGCTTAAAAAAGCTCAGGGCTTGTGGCTTTTGTCTGCTGCTCTTTCCTTGCCTCATTGTGACTCGTGGGATATCGCTCCTGTGACAGCCCAGACCCAGAGTCAAAAGGCCCAGAGCAGTGACCTGTCACAGGCAGACCTTGGTCTGGATCGTCATTAAAACCACGTCGAGTTTAAGCCGAAACTCATCGCAGTTTCCTGAGCAGCTCTGTGTCACGAACGACGTCACGCAATCAGAGGAGCATCTCCACCTTAATGGGAGCAACGGGAGCGTTTTAAAGGTCATCTCCCCAGCTCCTCATCAGCTAAAGGTTTGGGGTTGGTAACTGAAAAATTTGGTTCTCTAATTTGACATTATATCGATCTGACACGAATTACCCATACTTGATGTCGTCTATCAGTGCAGGGTCATCAAACTCAGAACAGCCCCCATATCACCGTGCAGTTTCCCTGTCCTGCTGCAAGTTCTCCCTGTGACTCCCAGGGCAGGGATGAACAGTCACTGAGGCTGAAGGACAGGGGTTCCAGCCAAAGCTTAATCTCAGTGCAGGATGCATCAGAAATAATATCAATAAAAGCATTTCCCCCCCCTTTCTGCATTACTGAAACAGTAGAGATCGCGTTATCAAAATTGGCACGACAACTCTGGCCAGGAAGTCGAGACAGGGAGAGAGAAGAAAGAGATGAAAAGGGAGAAAATCTGGAAGCGTTTCTGCTGAATGTGCTGTAAAAGATGCATCAAAGTAAACTGCGACGAGCCCACACCTTCAGCCCCTTTCAAATTCCACAAGGTCGCAGCCACCTCGACAGCCAGAAGCCAAACGGACATGAAAGATTTCATTCTAAAGCACAAAACTGCTTCTTAGAAAGGCTGGGTTTGCTCCTGAAGTGCGCCTGGACTATGCGGTCAGCTTTCCCGAGCTGAGCTCCCTCTGCCTGGGTCACATCAAGCGTGGTGAGCTCCTGGCCCGAGTCCTTGCCGCGGGGTAGATAGTGCCTTGGGGGAGATCTGAAATTACTGCTTGATAACTTCACGGCCAAAGGTACGTGCCCGTGTTCCCGCTATCAGAGGAGCAGAACTTCCCCAGCTTTGGGTAATTCACCTTTTTTTATGCTTTCACTGTTTGCTCTTTCAGTTACTTCCTCTTTTACAGAAGAGATTTCTCTGTATCGCTCACCTCCTCTCTCCAGATTCTCAGTCTTTGTTTGAGTTGCCTTGGACGTGTTGGCCAGAGCTGGACGCCACTTGGAGCAGCTGATTTCACGCCCTGCAAGGTATTTCCAGTGTTTCCTTCCCTCCCTCAGAGCAGAACATGCGACCGGGCAGTGCAAAGAGAGTGGTCCCTGAATATCTGTCCTCCCTTGGAATCCTGTGCAGGATACACGCATTTGTCTGACTTAGTACGGATCATCTGAGGATACGCTAGGTCAAGAAGACCCTGAGGCAGAAGGGGAAGGCTATCCACATGTAGGATGTCTCCTGTGGAAGGCAAAGGCCTCTACACCCCCTTCCTTCATACCTTGTGTAGCCGCTCGCTCTCCTTGTGGAATCAAAATGCAAAGTGCTGCCGTTGCACAAGCAGTTGAACCAGCAGCGGGCTTGAAGGAGGCTCAGGCACCCCGTGTGATGAACTGTGGGGTTCTCAGCCCCGTTCTGTGCAGGACGGGTGCCCCTCAAACCCTCTGTGAACACCTACCATCACGAGTAGGTCTCCTGGCAAAGAGCTCCAGCCCCGACCCAAAGTGTTGTGGCACGCTGGCCCCCGTCAACAACTACCTCTAGAGCAGGGGACAAGATCCCGCTGCTGAAGGCAATGGTTGCAGCTTCTGCTCCTGCTTGGTTGAGTGGCTGCAGGACTGTCACCCCAGGACATGCCCCAGGGAGGGCACCACTGCAGACCAGGCAAGGAGCGGGGATGTGGGGTCTGCTGCTGAACTCAGGCACTAACAGCAGAGAACAGATCTCAGCACGAGTGTCTGAGCAGCGCTTCCAGGGCAGGGCTGCAGAAGGCTTCCAAAAGGTGATGCGAGGCACCATCTGCCTGCTCCCTGCCTCCCCAGGCCCTCCAACTTAGGCAGGAGAAACAAGCCATCTTCTGCCGTCTGGCACCTTAGGGGGCCGAAAACATGGCAAGAGGCAACCATGCCCCAAGCAGAGTCGGCAACAGCCTGGGCTTCTGGTCCAGCCGGGAGCATGGAGGACAGGGCACCTCCCATCCCTCAGCCTTCACTGAGCGACTGGTCAGAGACCGTTACAAACATAATCACTCTTTACTGGGGGGGAAAGGAGGTCCAAGGCATGGTGAACCAGTCTGGGCATGGAAACACGGCTCTAATGATATCTGCAGAGGGAGCTGAAAGGCCACTAACGGTCAGCCCTGGCTCAAGCAGCTCTCTTGCACTCAGAGAGCATGTTTGGTGCTTCCAGGATCTGCAAAATCAAGGGCATGTCCTACACCCAGTGACATCAGTGGGTGTCTTCTCCAGCATGCCTCAGACTGAGGAATCCCACCGGCTCCCACTGATTTCTGCACTGCAATCCCACAGAGCCAGGGCTGGACCTGAGGTCAGCAGCGCATGGCACATTTGCCAGTCAAGTCAAGAAGCCCTGTGTCCTGTAAGGGAGATGGGAGTGAGAGAGGAAGAGTGTGGTGTGGAAACCTGCCTGGGTTACACAGCACAACTCCGGCACAGCCAGGGATGGAGCCAAGCAACTCGGCGGGGATGGACTTGCCCTTCCCTTGGCATCTGCTTGTGGCCGTTGCTGGAGATGCAGCTGGATGGGTTCTGACCCAGTGCAGCTGCTTTACCAGTACCTCTTGTGCACTACAAGCAGCACGTGTAAGAAGGACCCAGAGGTCAAAATACATTCAAGGGGCAGCAGAACTCGGGCCTGATGTCTAGCTGCCTTTCCCCAGGGAGTTCAACCAACCAGACCCCAACCTCCCCTAACCAGCACTAGCCCTGTACTGAATATATTCCTGACAAGCCCCTGGAGCCACTGGTCCAGTTTACAAGTCAGGAACAGTACTGTGGGATGCTTCCTCTGTCCCGCTTGGCCCCAGCTCGATCATCATCACCAGCAGCACAAAAATCCCCCCCACGTCACGCCCACGGCGGGAGTTGTGCCCTGCCAAGTGCTCTCAAGGAAACGTAGGGCAGAAAGCCCCCGAGTTTCTTTAATTTTCTCCCCTGCTCCAGACTGGACCGATTTTGGTCACAACACCACCCTATTAAGTCAGCCGGCATCGCTAAACCCTCCAAGACGAACTAATGGAGCAACCCATCAGCTCTCTGCTGCGGTTTCTCCACGGAGAGCTGCTCCGTGGGTTAGGATAGGGCTGCCAGCAAAGCCCACAGCCCGCTTTCCTCCCCTGCCCCGGGGACGCACAGCCAAAGATGTGGGCCATCAGGGGGACACGTCACCGGTCTGACACTGAGAGCTCTCAAAACCCGTTTGAAGTGGCTAATTAGCTTTGATTAAAAGCCTTTTGCTGTGGCAGAGGCTTCTGTAATTTGCCTGGAGGGGGCAGAAAAAGAGCGGAAGGAGCAGATGTTTGGGTTTGCTCCTCACAGACCAGGTGGGATTTCACCCGCTCTTGACTGCCTCGCCCTTCGGGGTCCCTCGGCACTGACGCCACGGCACCGCTCGCCTGCATCCTCTCCCCATCCCACTGCGAAGGGCTGCAAGGAGAGGCAGGTGACTGCAAACAGAGCTGGAAGGGGCACCAAGTACTGTGAGATAAATACTCCCACCCTGCCTATGGTATTGATGCTGGGGGTGTTGATAAGGGTCAATAACCGACCAAAGAGGCCACAGAGCTCTCCCAGATGGGGAGGAGCATGGGATGGTCTTAGCAGTGATCCCTCATCCTCCCCTGCTGCTGCCTGCAACAGTGGGAGGGAAACTGAGGCAGCGTCTCTGTGGCTCTATGCCACCAAATTTGATGTAACATTGGCAAGGAACTTGTCTGTAAGGCAAGAAAAACCAACCTCACGAAATACTTTGATATCTAGAGCTGAAAAGAGCTGTTATTTTTATTATTCCCACGTGCTTCCCTTGTGAGGTGCAGCCATTGGGGTCCTTTCCCCGAAATACAGACAATAAAACAATAGCTGTAAAAGTGAACAACAAATCCAGTTCTGTGGTGCTCCTGGGACCATCCCTGTGAGAGGAGATAATTCAGTCATGTCCCTGCTCTTGCTCCCAAATTAAAATGAATTGATTCCTCCAACGTCAACTAGTTTATCACATCTGTGGGCTGTCACTACACGGTGAGTTCCTCAGGTCCTACCGATTCCTCCTGCCTTGAGAAACTCGATCTATCTTTGAGAAGCCTCATCACAACAGCTAAAATAATCCCCCTCCACAATGTATATATTCAAATCCATCTTTGCAGGTGTGTCCCAAAACCCGACATCCCTAGAGGTTTTCTGACCTTGCTCCCAACCGGGTCCCAGCAAGGGACCAGAGTATCGCCCAGGGAACCCAGCAAACCAAAAAAAACCATCGATTTATTGTCATAAGGACCAATGGAGTGGTCAGGAAGGAGGAGAGAAAGGAGAAGAGCATGAGGCGGAGAGAGACGTGCTCTGCACGGCGACACAGAGAATCGCGGGATGTTCCTATCAAGGCGGTTGGGTTTACGTGGTTTTCCCACTTCAGAACACGGGCTCAGTGACGCTAAACTTTTCCTGGGAGCACAGCAGCCCAGACAGCATCCTCTCCAAGAGCCAATCGACCAGCAAACCGGGCCGGTTTCCCCAGCTGTTGGAGAGCCTGGTTCAACCCTCAGCGCCGCTCGAGCTGCAGCGGGGATTCCAATGGGCGTTTTCATGCCCCGCTGAGCAAATTATTGACTTGGAATATCAGCTTCATCACGAACCAAACACTTCAAAAGGGTTGCGGGTTCATCCGGAGGCTGAACAGACCCAGGACAGTAGCACAATGAATTAAAGTATAACCAGTAGATCCGACCGCTGGGCAGATTGGGAAGGGCACAGATTGCCAGACTCCTGCTGGTCTCGGTGGGAGTCGCTGTCTCTCGCGGCGTATTTAACCTCTGGTGCGGGAAGGAAGAAAACGTCCTGCTCTGAGCAGGCTGCTGAGCCCTATCATTTAGTTTGAGAGAAATACTTCTCCGTACCACGAAGCTGCAACCCAGCCTGTTCCTGGAAACTGAGGAAAGAACAAAGCCTGAAATCTTCCCAAATGACTTTTTATAATGAGGTTTAGAACTGGGGGGAAATGACCTCAGTTTCAAACCCTGATCCTCTTGAGAGCTCCAAGCTGTGGACAAAACCACTTCAGTCTTTTTCAGCCGTGCTGAACCTTCATGAAGACAAACAAACAAAATCCTTTATATGAATTTAATAGATTCTTGGTAAAAATTTCTCCCTATTCCCGTGGTCGTCGCTCCTCAAAGGGTCAATAATTCAAGTCCCTTGTGCTGCCAGGCCTGCAAGCCTTGTCCTCAGCAGCAAGTCCGCTTCCTGCCCACCACTGGCACGGGAGCTGCTCTCCTCTGCAAGGAGTTGCTCGCAAGAAATGTGCCTCTAAAGCTACGTTTTCCTTTTTCTCTCCACTAATCAATAAGAAACCACCCACAGCCAGACTCCTGGGGGCAAGAGCATCGGGAGAGGTGATCATCACTTGCACCAGCAATTCGGTCAGACGGAGACAGTCCCTGTCTGTCTTGTCCCATCTCGCTCAGCAGACAGCAAAGCCAGGCATGCACAGCCAGCTCTCCCTGCGGTGCTCATCCCTGCTGCAATGCCAAACCTGCCACAGGTGCCCACGGTCTGCCTGCAGCCGGGCTCCCGGCACTGCTCAGGAGCCACGCTCAGCCTCCGCACCCCGTCTGCCTGCCCAGCAGCAGCAGGCACGGTTGCTCCGTGGCTCTTGGTGTGGAGATCACCCAAGCCATGGTAAGGACACTAGGAAAGACCCCAGTGGGTGCTTTTTGGATGCCCCAGCCAGCACATCCTCAAGGAGTGGCTCGTCCGTGGAGATAAAGCCCTCAGGGTTGAGCCCACCAAAAACATCTTTATTACAGGAGGAAAGAGACCTCGTTCCCTCTTTAGCAGAGCCTCTCTGCGCAGTAATTAAATGCAGATCTAAGAGCTAATGGGAAGTGCCGATGTGCCAGGCTTCACCATTAATAAGAGCTGCCCAAGGCTGAGGCTCCCTGTTAGTAAGGACAACCATGGGGCAGGTGCAACACCCTCAGAGGTCCCAGAGCAGGTCCCCAGCAGGACCCTCCGAGGACGATCAGTGCCCCTGTTTAAGAAGCACCAGCAGAAAGCTCCCCCTCCTCGAATAATCGCTGCTTCAGGGCATCCAGGAAATACTTCGAACACCTGCCCTTGTTCAGACTGGCTGCCAAGAAAACCTTTATTTACAGGTCCCTACTCCCATATTCCACCAGGAAGCTGCCCTTGGGCACATCACGGCTTTGTCTTTGTATGATTTGCTACTCTTGGCCTAAAAAATAAGAATCTCCTTTCTCTCCTCCCCCGTGATATCCATCCAAGGTTTATGAGATGCAGTAGCCCCCAGCCTTCCAATTACACCCCTATTCCTGCCCAGCCGCCCTCCACCCCCATAAGAAACATCCAGGACTCTTTGCACAGACATATACTTTGTGCCTCCAGGAGACCAGCAAGCTGGTCAAGGCAGCGCTATTAAAATGCAAATTATCCAGGCAAGGAGATGGGCATGAGGGAATCATTGATGGGGGAAAGGGATTCAAAGCAGCATCTGGAAACAGCTGGCAGAGGGAGACAGCTGCTGATGGGAGCAACCCAGCTGGTCTGGATGCCAGTACCGGCTCAGCCCCCTCATCCGTCTGGCCTCTCAGAGTCACGCGGTAGCTCAGTGGGAGTATAATCAGGGCAGTTCTGCAGTGAGACACCTCTTCCAGAGTCACTTCAACCCCCAACACCTCTGCGAGAGTCTTTAAGGCAGACGCCGTGTTCCTGTGTTTGAGCCCTTGAGGCTTTTCTCCCAGAACCCTCCGCGACTGGTTTTGAACTCAAATCTTCTGCCTCTGCAACATCCTGCGGCAAGGAGTTCCACCGGATAAGCACTTCTGGCACGAGGAACAGCCTCCTGTTGTTCGCCTGAACTTTCTTCTCGTACTGGGAACGGACCATGAACAACAGCCGCTTGTTCAGCTGCCCCCACACTCCGTCCCCTGCCCCAGGTCCTTTTCAACGCACACGTTGCATGTGGCAAAGCCAGAAAAGAGGGTCACAAAATCCCGTGCCAACACCCCCCTTCTCAGAGCAAATCCCATCCAGGGCAACGCGTTATTGATCCGGAAAGGGGAGAGGAGGGGACTTTCACGCCGCATGGCCCCGCAGCCCTTATAACACCACCCACAGCTGCCAAGGTTTCCCTTTGCCCCGAGGTACCCGCTCCGTCTCCAGCCAGTTGCTTCCCCAGCAGCAGGTACAGCCGGGTGGAAAAGCAGCGAGAGGTCAAGTGCTGGGTTGTGCTGTGCCAGCCCAGCTGGCAGTGCCCATCCTCAGCTGCGAGGCGGCTCGCTCACGCCCCGGGTTGTTCATTCAGCCAGCTGAAAGGTTATTAGGGCTTTAGCGAAGCTCAGAAATTAATCTACCAAGCTCTTGATCCCAAATTTCCACATTTCGGGGGGAAAAAATAAACCAAAATGTTTTTTAACTTTTCACAGGTAGATAATTCCAGGTGATTCAGCAACGCTGGAGTGATTTATCACAGCTTCACCACAGATGTGGCACAGGAGTTGTGCAAGTTATGGATGTGGGTATTTGCATATGTCCATAATAAAAGGGATTTTAAGAGAATAAAGGCAAAGTAATTGACGGCCGAAACCAATATTACCAATATTATCTGGAGCGAGCCTCATCTTTTCCTCTCAAAGTTTCTAGGAAAGTTGCGCTTCCTCTAAAAGCCTCGGTGCAAACCTGAAAAGCTCCGAAGCTTTTTTTGACCAGCTCATTTGGCACCTTGCAAAGGCAAGTCCTTAGACCAGTGGGGAAAATCCCACTAGCGCCCGTCACGTCTGGGCACCCAGAACACTGCTCCTGCCACGAAGCCTCCTGGGACCCCCCCCTAAATCAGCTTGACCGGTGCCACCTCCCACCCCTCGCACGCAGCACCCGGGCATCCCCGACACCGTCGGCGAGACGCGGAGCTGGCTCTCGGCGGCAGGAGGGGCCGGGCTCGCCAGGCTGCTGGTTTTTCCGCACAGCAGATGGCTGTGCCGCGCGGATGAGGCTTGGAAAAATAACCCGTGGCTGGATGGATCTCCAGAGAAACTTCCTCCTCTGCACTTCATTATAAAACTGATAAATAAAAGTAATTGTCGCACAATTAGGTTTCCCATCTTCTCCAGCTTCTTAATCACATCAAGATTAATTATCAGGGCTCTTATTGTTTTGCTTTATGGGTTTCAGTTGTTTGTCTGTTCTTTCCAAGCTGCTCTGAGATGAGAAGGGGCTTTGAAGCGGCTTAAATGTAAAGATCTAGGCAGCAGTTTTGTTAAAGTTGCTTCCTCTTAACAGTCAGCTTCATTTTCTCATCGGGGCTGGATGTTCTGAAGTCATTTAATTGCAGTTTAATCTCCCTGCTTTCTCCACTAATATATTTCAGCGCAGTTCACCGGGTTATATTTGCCCGTTCATTAACAGCCTCTCTGCTATTTGACATTTCGCTTTAGGGAAACGCAGGTGTGCGATCTTTAATATTTTGAGGATTTCTTAATGGGATTTGGGGACCATGGGCTGGGAATTCTGATTTTTTTTAATTTAAATGTTTACTTCAGGGCAACTTGGGGGCATTTTTCTTAAATTTTCTGACAATGTTGAGACCCAGGGAGAGGGGGGAAATCAATGAAAAACAGCAGCAACATTGGGAAGTGGAGAAACATGTAGCTCCCTCTTGCCTCCTGAGCACACAAGGATGAAAAGCCAGGAGAGTTTGCTGCTACAAAAGTCTTTTTCCAGGATTTTTTTTTTTCCTGAAGAAGCATCTGGGCTTCGCCTCTGCTCTGCTGTAGGAGTTTCTCTGCCAGTTGCTTTTGCTGCTATCGCACCCAGGAGACAGGGAAGCATCCGAAGGAGCCTGCCCACACCCGGCAGTCGCATCCCTTTGTGAACACAACCCGCCTCCCTGGAAGCCTTGGCAAGGGCCGGGCTGGGATGCAGCTCCCACCCTTTGGCTTTTACTCCGCAAGCAACGTGCCGCTTGCCAAGGGTGTAGCCGAGGGATGGATAACCGCCTTTTGACCATGGCTCCCAGCATAACGCTGCCGAGATGAACTCCAGCCTTCTGCTTTCGCTCCTCTGTTCTGCCCTGAGCTCGCTCCATCACCTCTTCATAAAGACCCCAAGTCCACATATATGCAAGTAGCCACAAATCCAGACTTTTAAAGACACTTAAACACCCACCTAGAAGCACTTGAGACTGTTGTTAGTACCCAGCGCTCGAGCCTGCACAGACAAAACCCGTCAGATCCCAAAGAGCATTAAAATGGAGTTTGCTGGTGTGACACTTGGCACCAGCTTCAGCGCCAGTTCGTGCCTCCTTCTCTCTCTGGGCAGCTCAGAGTGCGCTGCAGAGAGCTGTTGGGGCACGAGGTACTGCGCCCATGCAGCAGCTCCTATTAAATGCTCATTATTAGAAATGCAGAGTCAAATATGCAAAAGTTTGAAAATACCAGAAATTAGGGCTGCCTTTACCTCCTTAATGAGGCCCCTGGTGAACATGCATCAACTCCCAGCATTAATTACCTCCCGACAACACCCCAGCCTCCTTTGCTATTGCAGCAGTTTTATTTTAAATTGCAAAATATTTATTTTCCTGTTAACCTTTTGCAGAGCACACCTCCCCTTCCCCCACAGCAGTACCTGCGTGTGCTTCTTCCACCACAGAATTGGGGCTGTGAGATCCCAGTGAGCTTTGCTGGGCAGCAGCCAGCTGCTGAATCCGACCAGCCACTAAATGCCATCAGCACAACTGGCACCTGGAAGAGTATTTTGTCTGGCAGGAGGGCTGTGGAATTTATTTGTTCCAAAGCTGTCTCCAGATGAAGGATGTTTAATTTTGCCGTCTCTTCTCGCAGGCAGCACGGAGCAGAGAGTCCCCCTATTTCCCAGCTGCACCCTTTGCCCCCAGACCGTGCCATGCGGCTCCCCCAGCACCCAGAGGTCCGAGCACCCAACCCCTATGAAGCTGCTCTTAGGTTGACCTGTGGCTCTGCCAACGCTTTTTTTGGGCTGGAGAAACACTTGCAGAGCCCAGAGATCCCAATAAGGGCCCATTAAATAGAAACAAACTTCCCAGTGTCCCGGTGCTGGCTACGGCTTACCCTGCTTCAGCCAAAGGGAGAAAAAAAGCTGGTGAGAAGCAACTATCGTGACTTTGTTTCCCGAGGGGATGTCAGCAGTGGGAATTGTCTTTGGGCAGGATTGCAGTGAGGTTTATTAGCTTGAGGGATGAAAGGCAGAGCTGTTCTGTCGAGGACAGCTAAACCCTTCTGTGCAAATGCAGGTTCTGCTGGACCGCGGGCACTGGTTCGGGCTGTAGCCTGGCAGGGAGCGTTGTCTTGCGGTTAGACTGAGGGATCCGGGTCCTTTCATCAGCTCTATTCTCAGCACTCAACTGTAGATGTATAAACCAGACATCTTCCCTCAGCTGCGCTTTAAAGCAGTGTAATTTTTTTTTCCTCCTTACTCATCAAGACACAGAAGTACGCGATGGCTGCAAAGCTCTAAGACCACAGAGGAAGGTAGCTCCCAGTGATGTAGGCGTTAAACGGCCAGCTAGCAAGGGTTATAACTGGATCGAACATGGCCAAGAGGTGACCTGCCACCCGGAAAGCTCCGCTCCTGCAGTCTCCGAGTGGCAACCAGAAGCTGCCCATGCTGGGGATGGGATGGAGCCAGAGAGCTGGCAGCAGCAGGAGGCTCAGCTCTCACCAGGGCACCGGCAGCGGTGCCAAACTACACCAGAGGGAGAAAACAGGAGTATTTCTGCAGGAAAAAAATGCCACATCAAGGCTAATGAATCATTTCTAATAAATCCAGGCTCTGTGATGGGTTTAGTGCCCCACATACGCCCCCTCCTTAGTAAGAGTCCATAGCGCTGGCCATACAGGTTGGGTTGTTGCCTCTGAAATGAAGCTTAACCTAATAACGCTGTCAAAAGGGGAAACGCTGTTTAGTCATTAATGGAATTCTAATCGCAAAGTCATTAATTGAAAACCAATAACGCTTTTCCATCCCAGTGACTTACTGCAATTGCTTGTGCCGGAGAGGCCCGGGCTCGCTTCTGCACCTCTGTCTCTCGGCAGTGACCAGGACCTGCGCCTTCTATCGCTCCTAGCCTTTGGGTCAGGGGATTTTCTGCTTGTTATTCACTCTTAGGAAATTTAACAAGTCTACACAGGCTCTTTAAAGCTAATGTTGCATGAAATGCAGGGATAAACCACAGCAGACAGCCCTGTAAGCGCAAACGTACCATCAAACTGCTCCCATCACCCAGCCGCCGGCTGAAGGTTTTATTATGTAAAATGGTTCAGTCTGGAGAAACCCCACCACTGCCAACACAGCAGGGCCAGGCAGGTGTTTAATTCGTTATTTAGATATGAAATTTAAATGAAATCACACTGTATCCAAACAAGCTCCTAACAAGACCTGTTACACCTAGTTCGCAGGTCGAGGAAGCGATGAAAATAACCATTTTTTTATTACAGAAGGATTAATGTACTCCAGGAGCTTCTCACTGATAGAAATTAGTGCGAGGGGACCTGCCGCTGGATTAACCCCTGGGGAACAGCCCTCTCCATACCCGTATCGCCCTCGGAGACAGGCTGTCAGGTACTGCACATGAAGAGGCGTAGAGATGCTGTACCATTAGCCCTGGTCCGGACACAACATCTGTACTTCGCCCCCTGCCCGTTTCAGAAAACTCCATCCATGCAGAACACCCCACTGCAACGTCGCGAATCTCACCCAAACCGAGCGGGCATCTTCCAAACAGCTTCAGCTGAAACTTCACCTTGAACTGAAAGTTGGCGAAGCATCCGAAGTGTGTGACAACTCTTACTGGCACCCATTACCCAAACACGCTTGTTCTTGGGATTTTTTTTACCTTTTTTTAAAGCCTCGTTGCAGATTTGCATTTCGTGTTGGTTAATAACGGCTGCTTGTGGCCGAAACCTTCGTCCCCCGCCCGCCGGCAGCTGGTATCATGAGCCTGGGTTACAGGAAGGGGGACCTGGGGTGCTGCAAAGCCCCGGGGTTCACCCAACCTCATCCAGGGGGACAGAAATCCTGTTATGATCCCGATCACGTGCGGGTCCTCTTGGGTTTTTTTTAACTTTAAACATGTAAAGAAAAAATACCTGCATTCATCACAGGCTGAAAATCAACTCTGGACCTTCTTTGCCCCTATCCTGAGCTCTCCTGCTCTGCTGGGTGGTGATGGCTGGCCCAAGTCTTGCCATTTTTTTAAATAAAACAGAGCAGAAAAGGGCACATCCATCCCCTCAAAGGAAGGGGACAGACTTGATTAATTGTAGTGAAGCATCACAGGGTCAAAGGTATATTGCTGTTGATCCACCGACACATTGAAGAGATGTCCAGCATTCTCCAGAGGGCCAGAGCGCGACACTTTCGGCATTAAAAAGCCAAGGTGTGTGCTGTCACAGCCTTGAATCTTCGCTGTCACTGGGTAATTTCAGCCAAGTTTGACAAAGGGGTAAAGGTCTCCAAACCATTAACATCTTCCAGCTTGCTTCAGAAATGCTCTAGTGTGAGCACTAAAATAACAGAGTCGATTTTACCACCCTCAAAACGTAGACATTTACGATTCTTTCCATATGGAAAGGTCGTCCTGGTCCATAGATTTGTCTCATATAGCATCACGCGTTCCATAACTCCGCTCCCGTACCTCATACGCCTATAAACGCTATTGCCAAACGCATTGCGAAACAGGCACAATATTTAAAGCTTGTGGCATGGCACAGTATGCCCCAAATCTGCTGAAAAGGCTGTGAAACTTTTCAAGTATGCACACAGAACACGAACGTGTCTCAGCGCTCTGGGAAGCGGCTCAATAAACTCCCTTGAAGACTAAACTGATGTCTTGAGATATCAGGGGAATTTCCTCGCAGCTTCGCGCCCAGACTTGTTTTGGCTGAGAAAGTGTCAAAGATTGTCATGTCCTTGTCTTTATAGATTAGACGCTTTTGATCGCCCCTGCTTTCATAAACCATTTCTGGAGCTGCCAGCAGAGATAGATCTTCCCAGAGGCCCAGGGGATTACAATTAAATTAGAGGAGGTCGTTGTTGGCATCTTAAAGCCTACAGCCCTCCAACTCCCTGGCTCGTGCCAGAGCCCCCCCGAGCTCCCCATGACCCCGTAAGTCACACACCAAGCAGAGGAGCTACTGCAAGTCAGCTCCTTCCCGTCCTTCTCCACCCTTTTTGGCTGAAAATACTAAGGAAATGAAGCCTGCCCACGCTATAAAATCGTACTGCAGAGGAAACTGTCGACGGGATCAGAGCAGAGGCCCTTCCATTTCCAGCAGTAAGGAGGTGGTGTCTGAGGAGGACATCTCCCTAAACCATCACCAACACCCCATTTGCCCAGGACAAGCCTGGAGAGCTGCTGTGCTTCAGCTCTTGCATCCTCCGTGCCCATCGAGGCAGTGGATGTCAGAGCAGCAGCTCTGCACTGATGCTGAACGACCGTGAAGAGCTGGTGTTCGTCGTAACATCTCACTCATCAACCAGTCCCAGTGACCAGCAGACACCGTTAGGTGGAGGTTTATCTACACCCCTCCCACCCCGGAGCCAGATGCCCACCTGCCTTAGGGGAAGCTCTTCTCTCCTGCTTTTAGTTCTGTTTGGATACACGATAAATATTTCCCCAAATCTCACCTTGTTAGTGACACACAAAGAAAACAGCCTTCCCTCTCCCCCCCTTCGCTCTGAATTTAACATCCAGGTGCTGTTATTAAGGCTCCATTACTTTTACAAAACGCGTCACAGATCATCTCGTGGTGCTCTCTGAAGTACCATAAATAATTAAACCTCAACTAGACTTGTCAAAATAAATGAGCAGAGTAGACGCCGCTCTGTGGTGCCTCTGCTTTTGTTTGGATGCGTTGCTCCTTTTATTTTGTTAGCTGCTGAAATGCAGTGATGGGAACAGGGAGGCTCTGCCACCAACCTCGGGATGGTGCCACAGGGATTAGCTGCGCCGCATCCTGCCTGGCCAGGAGGTTTGATGTCTTCTGCAACGCCCAGTCCTGGAGGGACTTTGGGGGCCTGGTACCTCTTCGCAGCAGTAGCACATCAGGGAAGGAAGCAGAGCTCCTTCTGCAAGGTACCAGGCTCCTCCCCAGCCACTTCTGAATTATTCATTGGGAATTAATACATTCGACAAATCCAGGCTTTTCTGCATGAATTATCCACAAAGCGGCAGAGATCACGCTTTTCCCCAAAATTTATTTTCTCTTCTGCAAATTGACCAGCAGCTGGAATTAGCACAGCAAGGCTGTGCGAGGACTTCATCCCAAGCCTGCACTGGCTCCGAGTTCAGACGTGCACTCCTCAGCCTGCTGGGCAATGCACACTTGGGGGATCAAACGGGGAGGATAGAGGGGGTGACACCAGAGCTGCACCCCTGAAACACCACCTGAGGGCAGAATTAAATGGGGGAGACCGATCGCTCTTGCTCAGGGCTGTGACTTACCCCTTTACCCTGTCACAGGGGCACCCACAAGCCGGACAGCAGCAGCTACCCGAAAACTGGGCATTGATGGCAATCAGTCAGAGGTGCCCGGCACCGGACAGACCAGAGTTAAGGGCGGGTTCGGATGTCAGCTGGGAACTGTCCCTACACCACAACTGCTGAGCACCACCGCCTGCTCCGTCAGGAGGATGAACCCCACGGGCAGACCCTCGTACAAAGGAGAACCTCCCCTCGGGGGGACCAAACCCAAAGGGTCACCCAGCAGCGCGGGGCGAGGGCTGGCTCAGCCCCGGCAGGTCTCCTCGGACGGCTGCGGAGCCGAGGGCACGGTCCCGGCTGCAGCAGCCGCTGCTCCCCACTGCAGGAGCCGCTGCAGGAGCCGCTGCAGCAGCCGCTGCTCCCCGCTGCAGCAGCCGCTGCTCCCCGCTGCAGCAGCCGCTGCTCCCCGCTGCTCCCCGCTGCAGCAGCCGCCGCTCCCCGCTGCAGCAGCCGCTCCGGCGGGGCTCCCCCGCAGCGCTCCCCTGTCCCCGGGGGGTCCGGGCTGGGGGCGCCGCAGCCCGGCGGCGCGGCCAGAGGCCGGTTAAGGAGCGGACCCGGAGGCACCGCATGGCCCCGGGGCGAAGAGCTGCTCTTCACCTGGCGCTTGTGCAAGCCCCGGCCTCCGTGCGAGCTCCGTGCGAGCATCGGGGGGTCCGCCCTGCCCTGCCCCGCTGCCCGACCGCAGCGGCCGGTGCTGGTGTGCAGGCAGATGCCCCATGGGTGGGGGTCTCCCACTCGGTTTCAGGACAAAGCTGTGCCCGCATGCAAACAGAGGATCTCGTTTTCTGCTCCACCACGCTGCCAGAGGAGCTGCCAGTGCAGACCTGCCCCTGCAGCACATCCCTTTCTCCCCATCATTCTCAGTCCCGTCAGCAAGAGCACATGCCTGGGGACCCCCTAATCCATCACTCCGGTTTTAGGTACCTCTGTAGCCCATAGGACATCTCAGCCGAGACAGGGAAATGGCACAACTTTCTCTGATCCATTCACCATCCCCAAACGTACCTGGATAGCCCAGCATTAAGCTCAAAGCCACTATAGCTCCCGAACTGCCTTAATGGCATTAACCTGAGCAGCCCATGCCACCTCCCCCCTCTCGTTCTGACTCCTGTCTCCTTGCTCTGCAGTTCTTGGTCCCACAAAATGCTCCCAACAACCTCTTGGATCTCTCTTAGCTGTAAAGGAGCAAGTTTGAGGCAGGGAATGAACTGGAGTGTCGAGAAAAGGGTTTTTATCTGCTTAATGGCAGAAACCGGCTTTTAAGATCCAGCAAGAGAGCAAAGGACTCTCGCTGCTAACAAAGCTATTAAAAAGAAATCTGCTCTGCCAAGACATGAGCGAGAGGTCTGGGTTCTGCTTCCCAGTACATTGTGCTGCAGCAAGCCGCTCATTTCAGTCAATATGGTGGTGCAATTCCTTCAGCTCCCTGGAGGCTGCTTTTTCTCCTCCTAGAAGACAGCTCTGTTCAGCCACTTTCTGCTCATGCACAATTCACAACCCGATGCACCATTGCCCTCCGCTGTCACCATCTGCACCAGGAGCGCGAACGCCTGTTCTCATCTCCTAAGACCCCGCGCTCGTTTCACACTGGTACCGATGCTAATACACCGCGTGGGATAATGCGACCCAGGGTTCACTTTCCCAGGCTGGGAGGTGTCGGTGCAAAAGCTGCTAACCCCCTAAAGCAGCGTGTGTGAGCTCCCCACGCTGCGTTCAGGGAGGAGAAAGCTCTGCTGAAAAGATGAGCCATGGTCTGTAAGTGCAGCACGTGCATGGAAAGCCCTGCATGAAAAACCGCCTTTCTGCCCCCACATCTGCATCTGGTCCAGTGGATTGTGTATCCTGGTAAAGGACTTCCACCCGTGGGTCTGCTGGTCCTGCCTACCCTGCGAAGTGGCAGACAGCTCTTGTTTGGGGCTCCCTATTGCAATACCTGCTGCTATTGCTGACTATATATATTATATATCTATTGCTGACTGTATATTGCTGACTACAAATCCGACACGGAGCGGACTACAAGGGGTGTCCTTGGGAAAGGAAAGAGACCTGTGGGTCACTGACAAGCAGAGGGCATTAAAAAGAGCCTCCAGCTGGACATGACAATGACACCAGCTCCTGCATGGTCCTGTGCACTCTCCTAAAGGACAGAGCAAAAGAGGGACTTCTTAGATAGGCAACAAGAGCTGCCCAATTTGCAATAGCAGCATCCCATGGACGGGGCTGCAGCGGGGAGGAGTCTTGGAGGCATCAGAGAGGCCTCAGGAAATTCAGGGCACCGCGGTGGTCACCTCTGACCAGCATCGACAGGGCTGATGGGAGTGATGACACCTCTCGTTCCTGCCTCGCTCCTCTCTGGAGAGCGTTTCCTCACCTGAGCTGTTTAAAATAATCCCCTCCTCTTACAGGGCTCAGGTATTCAGAGGGGGACTAAAAGGAAGATCCTAAACCTTCATAAAAATAGAATTTAAAGGGCAGTGACTAGGTCGCCTTCACCTAAAGAGTTAGCTTGAGCTGACACTAAGAAGCTGGATGCGCAGAAGGGAAGGGTGAAGCGCAGGGACGTAGCCCGTGAGAGCAGGTACACAAAGAGGAGATTCAGCCCAGAAAGGATTGAACGAGATTCATCATTTTTAGGCAGCTTGAAGCACTTCACTAAGCGACTGAACTGACAGAGATGCTGGAACTCCGCAGCTCTCACCATCTCGCACTCTAGCCTTTGCTCCTGGCTGATTTTGAGCTGAGACAGCGGCTCTGCACCAGACATCAAGAAATCTGCCTGAAACAGGGGAGTTTTCCCAGCAATGGGAAAGGCAGAGGTGCTCAGAGAGCACCGCCTCACCTCCTGCTCCGAGTGGAAGATGAACTCTGCTTGGGAGGTGAACTGTGCTCTGAATACAAGACAGCGAGGCAGGTTGTTACACGTTATTAGCATTAATTATCCCACCTCCCCTGTGCCGGCACCTCCACCAGTAATCATCACACATCAGCCAAAGGGCCACCCTTGCTCTTCTCTGCCTCTAATTCCGTAATTGGATGGGAGGAAAGAGGGAAGAAAAATCAGTGCTGAAGTGTAAATCGCTACGCTAATCTTCCTGGCACTAATTGTATGTTTATTTTGAAAGGAGGGAAGGATGGTGGGCAGCCGTGGGCGATGACTGTCAGTTCTTCGGTGCAGGCAGCTCCTGGGAGGTCACCAGGCGGGCTTGGCTGAGCCCCTGATGCCTCTTGGAGGCACAGTTAGCGCTCTCAGGTTGTGTTCCTCACCCCACATACTCTCAGCCCCTCTCCTCTGATCAGCTCAAGCACGTGGGCACGGGCGTAAGGCTCTGCTTGTGCACAGAGCAGGTCAGGGACTGCAGCCGTGCCCTGTGCTCGGAGAGCCCAGCCCGTCCCCTTGGCCAGCCCTGCGCTGAGTTGGTTCCATACACCAGGGAGAGGGAGGGAAGGGCAGAGGAAAGCACAGAGAAAAGCCCCTTTGTGCCCGTGTGCTGGAGGAAAGGTTCGAATACACCAGCTGCGTCAAAACCTCCTTTTAGGCTCCATCTCTCTTAGCTGCCGGTTGTTTTTCAGTCCATTCCCACTCCTCTCCTCTGAGCATCTCCCAGCTATCCCTGAGCAGGACGAAGCTGGAGACCTCCCGTGCCAGGGGAGATTGCGGTCGCTGGAGTCAGACCAGCAACGCCTCAGACAGCATCAGTAAGTCTGAGCATCCCACAGCAGAGGAAGCCAGAACCCCAGGGACAGCAGGGAGCTGGGCAAGGGCAGCGGCCAGGATTTGTCCCCTGTAGCTTGTTCAGACTGACAAAAAGACATCGCCAAGGCCCTTACATCCTTGAGGAGCTTCCCTATGATTTATTGTGCTATTTATTATCTGTCCTGCCTCCCTTCGCCTGCCTGGCAGCTCCCCATCTAGACTGGCTGTGCTGCCATCCTGGCAGCCTGAGAGGGCACAGAAAAATTAGCATTTTCCCCAAGCAGCTCCATTCCTGCTCTCAAGCATGCAGCACAAAGACTGAAACCACCCCCAGCACACAATCCCTCCTGATGCCTGGCAGAGGGCTTGTCTTCCCCAGGGAGAACCATGGAGCATGTCCAGAGAAGGGCAGCGGAGCTGGGGCAGGGTCTGGAGCACAAGTGCACTGAGGAGCGGCTGAGGGACCTGGGGGGGTTGAGCCTGGAGAAAAGGAGGCTCAGGGGAGCCCTTCTGGCTCTGACAGCTCCCTGACAGGAGGGTGGCGTGAGACGGGGTTCAGTCTCTTCTCTCAAGGAGCGAGCAACAGGACGAGAGGAACCGGCCTCAAGTTGTTCCAGGAGGGGTTGATGTTGATCCTGCGGAGCCATTTCTGTCCCGTTGGGGTTGTGCAGACGTGTCCCAGGCTGCCCAGGGCAGTGGTGGAGTGCCCATCCCTGGAGGGGTTTCCCAGCCGTGTGGAGGTGGTGCTGAGGGACAGGGGTCAGTGGGGACCTGGCAGTGATGGGCGAACGGGGGGATTCAATGATCTTGAAGGTCTTTCCCAACCCAAACCATTCTGTGATTCTGTGGCACTGGCCAGGGGCAGGTCCCAGGGGATCCGCCTCCAGGCAGGAGCTTCGCTCCTCCTGCTTGTTACCACCCGAGAGAGGCAGTGAGGGTTATGGGCTGTCTCTGCCCTCGCTTTAGGGCAGTGCAAGGGCTGGACAAGCGTCTGCTCTGGTTTTTCCTTCTCTCCCTTTTCCCCTGCGGTTGCAGCCACGCTCACTGAGCCTACAAATATTTTTAAGTTTCAATACTCCTGCCTGCTAGAGGCTTTTCTGTGCAGTTTGTTATACCTCGGATTCAGATAGCCGGGTTTCTCCGTGCCTATTTTATTCATGGCAATTCAATGCTATCAGCAACACATTCAGCTTTTACCTTAAATCTCATATTCCCAACCGAAAATCTGCAGGGAGAAGCACACACTTGACATGCTCTAAGCAAACAATATTCACACTTTGCAGTTACCCACCTGGAGGAATATGATCTCCTGAAGTACCCTGGTGAGATAAAGTAACCAGGTTTTTGTACGCTGGTGACCTGAACTCACATTTATTCCGCTTAAACGTGGTATCAAGCTCTAGCGAGTGACTTTCATGCTAAAAATAATTGCAGTTTTCCAAATGCATTACAGAATTTCTTAGAAGATGAAAGTCCAGGGAGGATTCCCAAAACCAGAATATAAGGCTAAAGAAATGAAAGAATAATTTAGAGCTTTAGAAATTGGATCTTTTTTTTTTTAATATTGCAAAATTCATAAAATCAATGATTCACGGAAATATTTTCCCAGCCATCAAGCCAGCTTGGTAACAGGGTAAATAACTGAGATGCATTTATTACATTATTTATTTGAAAATTCACAACATAAATAATTCAAAATCAGCTAATTATCTGAAAACTAAAGGCTAAAGGGAGGCAACACAGGCCATTAGCTATGGCCACCCGATGGAATTTAATTCCCCTTTACAGGGCCAGGAGGCCGGTTCTGGCAGGCAGCAGGGACACGGGTGGTGCTGAGCCAGCTCCGGGCCAGCCCCGCAGGCACCACGCGAGGTGGCTCCTGATGATGCCTGAAATGCTGGTGCTGGTCCCCAGCTGCCGGGCGTGAGCCGGGCGTAGGGTCCCCTCCCTGTCCCCAGGATCTCTGGGACTCAGCAGCGCCGATGCTGAGCTGGTTGCAGGATGAGCCCTGCCACCTGGGCTGGGTGATTCAACATCTCCACGGGTCGCTTTGACTTCTGCCTTTCTCCATGCCTGGTCCACCCACCACAACTGGTGCAGCCACCGCTACTGGTGCAGCCACCACAACTGGTCCAGGTCTTCTGGAGCACCTTTGGGTCATGGGATGCCTGGAGATACTTTGTCCCTTGGTCTGAAGGCTACAAGTCTGTGGGAAATAAAAGGCTCAGCCTCACTTTTCTTGCAAAACCCAGGTATTGTGGGCTCCTCGAGTGGCTGCTGGGGCAGGAAAGTGGGTGAGAAAGGACTTAACTGCAATGACACGTTAAAAACAGGACGGACCAGAGTCTGCTGTCTTCTCCCAGGGTCAGCTCTGGCTGCATCCGCTGCAAACAGTCCTCCAGGCAGGGAGACCTGCCTTGGATCTCTCCTGGACCATCCCTGCCTTTAATCCATCCCACCTCTCTCCCACCTCCAGATCGTGGAGGAGCTCTTCCACAGCCACCGCGCTCCCCTGGCAGCTCACAACCACTTGCAACTTCATCACAATAAAACACCCACAAAGAGACATTTTTCTTTATCAGGAAAAAAGAAAAAAGTGAAGCTGGGGTATTTCCCCTTACTCCTGTCGAGACTTTTGCCATCATTAGCTGAACGCATGCTGCAAAATGCATTTATCACTGCCTGGAAATGTTGACTAGGTAAAAAAAAAAAAAAGATTTTTTTTTCCCCCTGCCTCTTCTGATGTTAATTTTCGAAATGCACAAGTTTCATTATTAGAAGTACAGCCCCTGCCCTCCCTCCCTCCCATCTCCTGGCTTTTCCAACCTACAAAAGACCCTGAACTTCATCAGGAACCCCAGAACACGCAGCTTCCTCCTCTCAGATTTGCTTTGCGGCTTAGGGAGGGGTTAGCGTCTGGGGTACAGCCGCAAACAAGAATTCTAATACAAGATTATGCCTCTGTTTTGTAAAATAACACACAAGCAAATGAAGACTTATGCACCGACTTTATATAAAGCAGGAATTTCTCGTTATGCAGTGCCGCTCGTATAATTGTGGCGGCAGCAGCAATTATTCTTAATACATGTTTCTCAGCGTGCGATGGCGACTGGAGATCTCACCCCAGAGGAAGCTGAGGCTGTGCCGCAGTGAAACCCCGGGGCTGGGCTGATGGGGCCGGGACGGTCACCTCCGGGCAGGGGTCCCAGGCGGTGCTGGGACCACAAGAAATACAAACCTCATGGGTACAGTGCAGGAGGAGGAGGAGGAACAGAGGAGAGGGCTCAGGCATGTGTTGGAGGTTGGAAGAGGCTGAAAGCGGGTGCCCGTGTTACCCACTCAGCAGCATTTCCCCCAGCAGCACCTTTCCGGCGGGTGCCCCCCCGTTGGGAGATCCCCAGCCGTGTGGCTCTGCCCTCTCCCAAACCCTCTCCTGGGCAGCGAGTGGCACTGCTGTCGGGTGGCACTTGTTCCTTATCAGGAGCTTCATCTAAAACCAGAGTCTCACTATTTCCCCCAGCGCTCTGGGGTGCCCAGGGCTGTGCCCGGCCACTCTTCGGGCGCTGGCATTGCTCCTGTGCCAGGGCAAGGAAACGCAGGAGCCAGAGGCACCGTGCAAAGGTGCGACATGCACAGAAGGGCCACGGTGCGGCTTGTGCTCAGGAACCAGAAACATCTCCAGGAAAATGGTTTTCCCTGCTCTGCCCTCCTGACGCTGAGCAGCACGTGAGCACCGGTTTAACCTCCCGTGATGAATTTAGTCGCTGTGTTTGCAGCCCGAGAAGCCCTGTCTGGGCTGCAGTGGTGGCTGAATCCCGTCCGTGGGACACAGAGCTCCAGCCAGCCGTGCAGGAACAGCTTTTAGGTGGGATTGGGGGAATTTGCAAGCAGCTCCTGAACTCTGAGGACTTATCTCTATATACAGGCTCTCACCTTGTTACGAGCAGATGTTTGAAATCCACTTTGGCATTGATTTTACGTCGCAGGGACTCAGCTCTGCCCTGCCCAGGCTGGTGCCTGTGCCCTGGCCCACCGCCTGGCAGAGCTTCTGAGGACCACAGGGACACCAGCACAGGACAACAAGCCATGGAGGTCCGTTCGCTCCATCCTGTGCCCACTCCTGACTGCCCCAGACACCCACAGCCCAACTCCATCACTTGGGCTGATTTCATGGATTGGTGGGTCCCCACCTTTGCTTGCCTCTGCATGCAGGCACAGCACCTTTCCTGCAATACCCTGCTTGTTTCCCAGTGCATCCAGAGGGAAACAGCCCATCCCAGCACCCAGGCCATCTCCCCATGCCCAGTACAGGGCTGCGTGGTGTCCCCTGCATCGTGGGGAACCCGGCCAGGCAGAATGGGACGTGCTGGGGCCGCCGCGCAGAGCAGTCGGTGCTGCCCTGATCTGCATTCTGCCGCCGTACGATGCCACCCACCCCTGTGCAGTGGACGACGAAGGCTTTGGAGATATTTTCTCTTACAATACCTTTGAAATCTCTCCTCTGATCAGTATGCTGGGGCATGCTGCATTCAGCACACATCCCCTTGTGCTGTCCTTTGCCAGAAGACTCAGAGTTTCCCCGTCTCCTTGCACAGAGCTGCCTTTCAGCTCGAGTCCTGCTTTTCTTTCAGGCTTGCCTCTCCCCAGAGGAGTCATTAACTCTGAGCCGTGGCTGGTTTGCCACCAGTAACACAAGTCTGGTGCAGTGGCCCCTCTTTGACCGGCGGGGAGTGCGGGTTCAGCCCTCAGCAATGCAGCAGTCTCTTTTGGTGACATCGGCTGCATCTTTTTCCTAAGGCAGTTGTGACTTGTGAGCCTCAGCAGTGCTTCCATCTGGATGCAGTCTAGACCTTGTGTCACCCCTAGGAAGCTGAGAGGAAGCCACTGGTTCTGGCAAAGGAACAGCACAGTTATTCTGGCCAGCTTGTCTGGGCTAAGCTGTGGTGTCCTCCTGGGAACTGCGGGAGTCAGATCCTGGCTCTTAACTTGTCCTGCAGCTCACTGAAGTCACTGCAGATGTAATATATACCCATCCACCAGCGCGTGCATCTCACCAGGCTGAGAGCCCACGCAGGATCTCACCTTTGACTCTCACCTTCCAACCTTTCATTAAAAACCATGCCTTTGTCAGGCAAAGGGGTTCCCCCAGTCCAGGGTGAGGGATGCAGCCAGGACCAAAAAACCAAGATGTGCAAGTCCCAGGAGGCTACGAAGACATTTCTGCTCAAAAAGGCTGCTGGTCCTGTAGCACTTGAGCAGCCACGGTGTCCCTGAGCCGGCAGGAAGCATCTTCACAAAGAGCCTGGGCCGCAGAGATGCTGCAGGGCTTAGCTATCGGCACACAGCTGGAGAAGAGACTACCCTCTCCTTGGTCCAGGACTCGCCTTAGACACCTCCTCAGTGCCCGCCTCGCATCCAAGGGTGCTGGTAGCTAGAAAGGTGCTGGGAGAGAAGAACAAGCTGTTGTCCCTGCTGCTGTTATGCTGAAGAACTGGGTTGTAAATGGTTGCTGACCTCCCTGCTAACCTCCATCCATCCCATTACAAGTCGCCTCTGCAGAGGTTACAGGAAAATAAAAGGAATGGTGATTGAGCAGCTGGTTTTTACGGCTCTGCCTGTGCCAGAGCCATCCACCCACCCTGGCACAGGTCAAGCTCCTGCAACATCCCAACCTGCCCTGGGGAAAGACCACGTCCAGCGCTCTGCTCCTCACCGTGATCAGGAACTGGGCAGGCATGCTCTCCGTGCCTTGCTCTAGCCGTTCATTAAAGCCAAAATTCCCTCCAGACTGGGATCCCTCTGCCTCAGCAGCCAGAGGCACTTTCAGAGGAACCCTCTTCATGCAAGCCCACACTTCATCACTACCGTCGCTTGCACTCAAGAAGATCATAAATAGACGTCAGTTATCTCCTCCAGGACACCCACCCTGGCCAGCAGTATTTGTAATAAACTCTGATGTTATGCAAATTGGACCTGATGCGCGTTTCTCCTTCCGCATCTCTGAGAGGTTTGTGCAGAGCAGCAGACACGGCGATACTGCGTTAGCTCCCTCTTTGCTGTGACACTGGGATTTCTAAGTGCGATTTATTTGCTGCTTGTAGCATCAGTCGAGCACGTCTCATGCCCGAGTCACCAAAGATGCTGCGAGGTGCCTTTTTTCCTTCTTCCAGCAGAAACTTGTTGCCTCCCCCTTCCAAAAGCAGCTTGTCGATACTGGTGGGGTTTTCAGCACAGGGGGAGGTCTCTGCTGCACGCTCGGACCACAATTGCTGATACCTTTTCCCTTCTGCTCTCTGCAGGCTTCACACCTCACCCATTGCTAACCAATGTCAAGGGATTTTCCAAGAAATTACTGTTTGCTCCTAAGCACTGGGAAGCCAGCACTATTTGTGAGCCCCCACCTGAAGATGCCTTTCTCTTCCAGTACAGGCACTGAACTGAATTCTGGAATTTTCCCGACACGAACCTCATGGCCTAATTTGTTTTAGAAGCAACATGACCGAAGACAAGTCATGGTTTACAAATTTATTAAAGGTAGCTCTAGGGCACTTAATATCAGACCAAAACCATCACAACTACACGATTCCAAGAACTGCATAAAACTCACTCGGCTGTTTCAAATGCGTTCAGAAATTTTGATCAGTTTAAAGTTGTCCCAGCAGCTTTCCTACCCACACAGGTATTACAAGCCCACACAACTCTAACTTTATTCCAGATCAGCCATTGTCCGTGCTCTACTGCTGGGTAAAAAATCACTAATATGGCAAAAAACCTCGGATTAATTTAACCAAAATGCCACCATGCGCCTACACGTGATCCAGAACTATCTACACCTGTGTTAGCTGATGTGCTGCTCAGCTAGCACTGCGGCACCACAGACTCAAAACCTGTCACATCACTTTAACTCATGACCGGCCCATCTGCTTGCAGAGCTCCCAGGAACCCTCTGGGATGGAAATACTGGTGGAGCAATTAAACAGGGAACAGAAAGATGGATTTTCAGGTGAGCCATGGGGCTGTGGTTTCCTCCCAGAGGAGACAGACCGTGTGCCTTTGGACCATTTAATATGTCCTGGGCTGGGAAGGGTTAGATGATGTTCCCCACTGCAGAAAAACATGTCTCTGCCTGTGAGAGCTGGTGCCCTGTTCCCGTCAGAACAACCCTGTCAGCCTCACCACAGCGACTGTGGGTCTGCCTGGGTGCAAGACAGAGCAGAATGAGGCACAGCAGAGTAGGAACAGTGGGCAAGGCAAATATTACCTGAATTTAGCCCAAGACAATGCAGCCATCAGAGCTTCACCACCCCCAGCCCGTAGCACCCAGTGCAGGGGCTGCTCTTGCCTTTCTATTGCGTTTGCTCTGCAGGGATCTGGATGTCGACATCTCTGACCGAAACACGGCTGCACCTTAGAAAGCACCAGAGGAGGAGGTGAAGGAGTTTGTTTCATGCATCACCTTACCCCAGGCACCCCAAAGCATGTCCTTCGCTGCCAGAGAGGCTGCACCCTGCGAAGGCATCCACACGGCTCGCTCTTGCGCAGTGATTGCCTTCCTGGAGCTTGCAGAGCTGAGACCTGGCCAAGGGCTCGATCCAAAAGACAGCCAAGATGAGCTGTGAACTCTTCCCAACATCAAACTAACTGGAAAAGGGACTTTTTCTTTATGCAATGACCCCATGTGGTAATGAATCCTCTCTGATCCTCATCAGGTAGGGAGGAGTTGTTATGCTGCTTTCACCGCAGGTGGGGAAACTGAGGCACAGACCAAATCACTTGCAGCAAATCAAAGACAGAGCCTCTCCAGCTTCTCTCGGAGAGCAACTCAGAGGAAACAAAATGGTCACCTCTGATTTTTTACAATAGAGCACCCCTCCCCAAATTTACAACCAAACCAGAGCTTCGCCCAGTAACTTTATAGCACAGTGGGACATTCTCCATAGAGAGGGAAACATTCTTTTAGCCAAAACCCGATGTGCCCCTGCCGAGTGGTCTTGTCAGATGTTTTTCAAGCAGCCCTGGTTTATACAAAGGCAGAGAGAAAGCTCAGCACTCCCAGCCCAGCCTCCCTCACTCTTGCGGAGGGAATTTTCTCCCCCAGTACTGGATGTTTGAACTGCAGAAGTGCTGGGAGCCCTGCCCAGGGTCGAGGCGCTTCTGCGAGCACCAGAGCTCACTCAATGGAAAGGTCAAGGGATAGAAATGGAAACATGCCCTAAAAAAGAAAAATTCCCAGGAGTGGGCTCTGGGCAGCAGAGATTGTTTGTCTCCGGCTGTTTACACGAGGAAAAGCTGCTGAGGCTCACGAACAAGCCCAGCCAGGGCAGAGGCAGCGGCTGCTTTTATAGCCTGTTCATTCAATGACCTTCTGATTATTACCTGACCGTTAGATTTAATGTCTCGGGGAGGCCTGGCTGGTTTCCCCTCTCTCCATCACCCCGCTCACCCCCTTCCGCCTCGTAATGGGATGCATCTGCCAAGCAGACATGGCAAAGCCTCCGGGTGCTGGGGAGGCTGCGAGGGGGGATGTTGGCTGGGATCGGCAAGAGCTGGGGAGGAGGGAGGCAGGGAGAGGGCAGCGTCCGCCTGAGACCCCACAGGCAGCCCAGGCTTCAGGGGGAGGAAACCCTGCCTCCAGCCAAGGATGAGCTGCCCCGGATGGGGTGAGTGCAAATCAAACTGGGGGGACAGTGCCCGAAGAGGGGTCTCAGGGGGTTGCTGTGATGCTTTGAAGTGACTCTGCTCTGTATCTTGCAGGGGCAGAGGTGGTCTGGGTCTCCTGGCCTCTAACCTGGCTCTGCAGCAGGACTGGCTCCATCTCCTGGGGTCCCTAAAGGCATCCCAGCACAGCCCTCCCATCTCATCCCAGCCCTCCCATCTCATCCCAGCCCTCCCATCCCAGCACAGCCCTCCCATCCCAGCACAGCCCTCTGGTCCCAGCACAGCCCTCTGGTCCCATCCCAGCCCTCCGGTCCCAGCACAGCCCTCTGGTCCCATCCCAGCCCTCCCATCCCAGCACAGCCCTCCCATCCCAGCACAGCCCTCCCATCCCAGCACAGCCCTCCCATCCCAGCACAGCCCTCCCATCCCAGCACAGCCCTCTGGTCCCAGCACAGCCCTCTGGTCCCAGCACAGCCCTCCCATCCCAGCACAGCCCTCTGGTCCCAGCACAGCCCTCTGGTCCCATCCCGGTCCTCCCATCCCAGCACAGCCCTCTGGTCCCAGCACAGCCCTCCCATCCCATCCCAGCCCTCCCATCCCAGCACAGCCCTCTGGTCCCAGCACAGCCCTCCGGTCCCAGCACAGCCCTCCCATCCCAGCACAGCCCTCCCATCCCAGCACAGCCCTCCGGTCCCAGCACAGCCCTCCGGTCCCAGCACAGCCCTCCCGTCCCAGCACAGCCCTCCCATCCCATCCCAGCCCTCCCATCCCAGCACAGCCCTCTGGTCCCAGCACAGCCCTCCCATCCCAGCACAGCCCTCCGGTCCCAGCACAGCCCTCCCATCCCAGCACTGCTCCCACACACACTGTTTGCTTCAGATTTGCAAAAGTCAGACTCATAAAGCAGCCGGGGTTTGCCAGCTCCCTTCCAAGGTCAGACCTGCCCGTGGGTGAAAAACAATGCAAATTCAGTGGCAGATGAGCCAAAGGTCGAGCTCTGGAGTATCCGTTGGGGAGCAAGGTTACAAAAAAAAGGAAAACAAAGCATTAAACCCCCATCGTGTGAAACAGGGAGGTTCCCGTTCGGTTTTTGTGATCCGTGTCCCCTCAAATCCTTGAAAAACTGAGAGCTTTGACAGGGGATGACAATTTGCGTCGCAGCGGGGCTGTTTCCACCAAAACCACGAGCAGGCCATTAATTTCAAGGTGCAGATTTCATTCACAAACATACACTGGTCTGCCGGTCCTTCCCTGATGCGCTTCAGAGGATGCACAGGCTGGAGACACCCCCGGGCTCGCTGTTTGCAGGAGGTTGTGTGGGTCAGATCAAGATAAGCACCGTCCGCGTAACACGGAGCTGTGAGAAATGAGAACCGTAGGGTTACGGAGAAAATGGGTGTTCTCCTGAGCCACCCATGCTGGAGCAGGCTGGGGGCAATGCAGGCGTGTGGTCACACGTGGAGGAATTAATGGGGGTCGGAGCTGGCTCCAGCTGGTAGGAAACTCCCCCCCACCCCCGGTTTGGGGGACCCTGGACGAATTTTCACGTGGACTTCTAAACCACCTCCTCTGCCCCACTGCCATCCATGATGCTACTGGCTGTGTTGTGTGGCTGGCCAAAAGTTTGAGCTGTCCCCACTCGAGCTGCAAAGCCCTTCACCAGCCTCAGCTGAAGCGCAAAAGGAGCGTTGCTCGGGGAGGGGGGAAGGTCCGCCCCAGCCCTTGCTTTGGTGACACAGACATTCAATAACCAGACACCGAAGAGGGTGAGAGACCACGCTCAGCAAACGGTGTCTTCTCTAATCCCCAAATTGTGTCTCCGGGGGATTGTTAACCAAATATCTTGTCCACAGCTTAATTGTAGCCAATTATGCCAGCAGGGAAAAGTGCACCTCCATTGTCTGGGGACAAAGAAAAGCTGAGCGGAGAGCTTGGATCAATCTACTCAGAGAAAATGGAACAAATGGGGCTTTGTGAGTATCTTTCCTAGGTTTTTTTTTTCTTTTTCTTTCTGTTTTTCCCCTTTTTTGGCTTACTGCCAGGTCCAAAAAGAACTGGGGCAAGGGGTGACGAGGGGGACTGAATTTAGGTCAATCGGAGAGAAAAACACCAGACAAACTAAAAAGGAATGGATTTTGTTCAGATTTTAAGTGTTCCTTTAAACTCCTTAAAAATGAAATGAAGAAAAGCCCCAGCTGAAAAGGTCAGGCTGAATCTGAAAAGAAAATAGCAGGGTCTTTTTTCACAGGTTTTAGCTGCGGGGAGGAGGAAGGTGCGCTGGGAGCGTTTTGGTGTCTCAATCCACGCATTTCACTGCGAGGGAACCACTGCACCCAGCTCCAGTAATGGCAGAACAGCCTTCAGCCTTCCCGCTGCCTTGCATCCCAACATATCCCAATGCATCCCAGTACATCCCAGTGCCCGGTGGCAGCTAGCCCCCAGCCTGCATTGGCCGGGTGAATTTTCAACCCATGGGGAGCTGATTCCAGTCTGGCTGCTGCCCACCTCACCTGCCCAGTGCAATGATGTTCCCAACTGCAGGCAAGAAGCACAATTTTCTCGACCCTCAGCCAGCCTTTTCCATCGCTCTCAGGTGTCACCAGCTCCCAGCAGCTCTGAACTGGGTGCTGGCTCCTGGCACAGTGCCTGTATGTCTCAGGTGCCACACTGGGACCATTGCAGGGTATTTCTCACCTGAGGCAAGAGCAGGAGCGGATTGTTCACGGAGGAGGAGGACCCTCAGCCTGATCCATCCAGCCTTTCCTCCTGGGAGAGGAACGAGTTCTCCTGAACCTACAGGATCTCATCCCAAAGCTGCAGGATGTTGTGGGCACGCTGGTCACCAGGGCTTGTCCCAGGCACTCCTAGCTGGTTTGCAAAGTGGCAGGGAGCTGCTGGCACGGCCTCAGACCTCCAGGCTGATTAAAGGGATGGTGGGGGAAATGCAGAAGAAAGCTTATGATACAGGATGAGCAAGAGCCAAAGAAATAACCGTGCGTGTGGCTAGAAAAAGGAAAAGCAGACACGGGGCCAGCAGAGCTAGAGAAGGGCCAGGCAACGGAGTGGGGGAAGCGTCACAAAGCCAATCTCTGTGTATTTTCTATTAAAGTGCTCTGAAAGGCAGACAATTCGCTGTGCGTCTGCCTCATCTCCTACACCAATTAATTCCGTAATAGAAAAATCTCACACAGACTCATCAGCCACGCTCTTCCTTTCATGACTGCTTTCCATCAGCTTATACATATTTAAAACCCCCTCCATCCTCGATTTGCAGCATGGCACGCAGCACTGAGAGCAACTCCCTTCTGGAAAAAGTCTCGGACCAACAGAGCCCATCATTTAACACCACGGCAAAAGGCAATGAGATGGTGACTTGCAGGATACAGGGCTGGGTTCACACCCAGCCCAGGCTGGTGGCAGCCCAGAGTCACCACTGTCTTACGGCGTTTTTAAGTTTTCCATAAAAGGTTTGAGGAATAGGGTCAGATTTTTCCATGACAATAGTCACCATCATTGATGGACTGGTTGGTGGTTCCACGGTGAGTCTTGGACCAAAACAGCCTGCTCAGACGGGCATGGAGCGGAGTTTGTGCAGATCCCAGCTGGGAGGTGATGCTAAGGGAGGGCCTCGTGCCTTGGGGGACAGGCACAACAGAGCGGACTTCTTCTGGAGCTGCCAGACTCCACGGATTTCCGATGAAAACAGCAAAGAAATGAAGCCACCCGCCAGGGCAGGAACTTTTTAGCCCGCGCGGGTTGTGCAAGTCCTGAATCTGAAGGTGTGCATGGTCAGGTCTTGGCCAGGGACCTTCACCAAAAACGCAGGGAGCTCCAGGGTGGGGCTGTCAGCAGGTGGTGCTCTTCACCCGAAATCTGTGCCCCGCTTGTGGCATTAGGGGAAGCTCCTGTGGCTCGGGGCATCCTTCTTAGTGGTGAGCTGTAAAATGGAGGTCTTGACCACTCATGACTATTAGACTGGTCAGAGAACTGACTGTAAAAATAGCATCTCCCTCAACAGCTCCATTCCCTCCGACACGTCCCAGCCACGAAAGGAGCCTGTAGAGCTTTAAATGACTGCACAGAGAGCTGGTGGCTTCCGTCTTGTGCCCTTCTGCATGCTGGCAGCAGAAAAAGTAACGGTCCCATCCAGAAAGGGGGGTTTAGGTGCCTCCCAACCCTCCTAACCAGTTGCATATCAGCTCCCAGCTCGGTGGTGGGTCAGCACTAGCTTCCCATCATCGTTCAGCCGGACACGGCTCTTGAAGGCAGTGGCGTTTTGCAGGTCTCAGGGATGGTGTGTGCTTGTCTGCGGGGGATTCAGCGCCAGCAATGATGTAAGGAGCGGGATGCTCCCAGCGCAGCTGTCAGATCTCTGGTGTCAGGAGTATCAGTGATGCTGACAGCTGGGGCAGGGGGAAAACCGACATTACAAACTGAGCCTAATTGGTCTGGAGCTCTTGGAGAGCAAACAGAGATGCTGGGATGCCCAAGCCAGTCAGTCGGGGTGGTAGCATTTCCCTGGAACACCCCAGAGCTCTGCTCTCCGAGCACCCGGGGTATTAGCACTGGTGCTCCCATCTCCCCGTTTGATCTTTGCAAGAGTGTCCGCTACAGCCCCGAGATCTAATTTTGATGATTCTGCAGACAAATCCTCAGCCAGTGCAGCTGGGTCTGAAACCTTGTGCCTGTTTTTTGCCAGACTCCCTGACCCGCTGGTTTTTCTAGCACACTTTTTCAGCTCTTCTGGCCAGCTGACACTTTTCATTCTTGGGCAGCATTCAGGCATTTCTTAAGTAATTTTTCCTCCATCACAGGGTCTGAACCTCCTCCCACCTGCCCCAATACAAGAAGCTGATATTTGGGTAGAGAAAAGAATCCAGTCTCACCCTCCAAAACACTCCTAACGTCAGTCTGGTGACGCGAGGAGCGGGGCAGAAGGGTTTGGGTGAACAGCTAATATTTACAAAATACACCATTCCTTAAGAAAGTCTTTGGGAAGCTCAAGTCATCCATTCAGGTTGTGTGTGACGAGCTTCCAGCCAAGAAATACAACACGCCGGTGGTGCACAAGCCAGCAGACAGCACCATCTGTATGCGCTGCCGGTCTTTAATAAACCCACTTTGCTATACAGACCTTTCTCAAAGGGAATGGCTGCTGGGTGGGTGTTTGTTAAAAGCGCCGTGTTCACCCTCAGAAGAAATGGGAACCTCTACATCTTCTTGGGGAACAGTGTGGTGCAGAGGGGTGGCACCAAGCACCTGAGGACGTGCAGGAAGCCTCTGCCAGGATAAAATAAGACCATTGAGATCAGTGGACAACGTAAAAGCTCTGCCTTTTCCTTTAAATGAGAGTCAAGATGCTTTTGCCCGCCCTCCCTCCTCCCCCGAAACACTCCGTGTGGACTGTACAGTGACTCCACTCAGCAAAAAAAAGGCAATTTCCACAAGTCTTGATTGCATTTATAATTAAGAGGCACCACTATTTCCTCCCAGCTGAATTGCCTTGGTAGATCAGGGCTTGAAAGGGGCCTCTTTGAAGCAGGGACGGTTCCTGTCCAGCTGGGTATCGATTATTAGCCCGTTCTCGTCCCTCAGTAAAAGCAGGCATTAAGGCAGAAATGCTTCACCTGAGATCTTAGGCATTGCAAAAATGGGGATTATTTATTGAAGCACTGGTCCAGTAAAAGCGAATGTGATGGTATCTATTGATATTTGATTAGGATTTTGCCAAGGGGCCAGAAATAACATTATTACATAAAACCACTTCCTCTTATATCAAAGAAAAAAATGACACTGCTGTCCCATCCTGCCCATGTGTCTGTCTCCATCGGCGGTTCCTCATTGCGCTCTTCAACCGTTCAGCTCTTTGTGGGGGAGAAACCACCTTTGTCATTACAGAGGCCAAACATCCAGCACAACCAGAGCCGATCTTGGGCTGGGGTGTCTCAGTGCTACACTGCACTGACTGGGATGAATTAGGACAGGCTGCAAACACCAAGGGAGGACAGGGAAGAGACAAAGCAACTGAAGAGATTAGGACGATGGGCAAGGAATCAGGGGGAGGCTTGGCTTGTGGATGAACACACTGTAATTGCTCAGTAGATGCGGTGGGGAGGAGAGGAACAGTCTTTTATTCGAGGTGAAGTGCGCCTCATTTCCCTTTATCCACCCTTAGTTGGGTGTCTAATGTCTCTGAATCAAATGGAGCAAACACTACCGGTGGAGATGGTTGCTTAAAAAAAAGGGACATCTGTGCCAGTTCGGACGTGTTAGAGCATCCAGGGCACCTCTGCAGGGCTGGAAGGGCTGACATGGGACCTTTGGGACACTTGCTCCAGCAGCTGAAGGCTGTGGGAACTTCCCACACACCTGGAGACCCCCATCCTACCCATCCTATGGCAATCGAGTCCTGTGGAGAGGAGACTGACATGGCATGAGCCGCTGTTCAGGGGGCTCTTGGGGCATCTTGCTGGCCAGAGCACCTTACTTCAGGCGGACAGCGATACCCGGGATGAGCCCTGTCCTTCCAGGTTTCCTGGGAAGGCCATCGGGTTCCATTGCTCCAGCATTTGGTACATAGGAGATGCAGACTTGGGCCCTTTTCCAGGTCTTTTCAGGTCTGATTCAGTCCACGCTAAGCCAGGTGACAGTGACAACATGAAGGAGAGCTGCCGGTAGCCCAGGAGACCCCTCTGCGAGGCAACACACATTTCAGTGCAGTGTTTCCCAGGGGAAGTGCTGCTGAAGGTGCACTGCTAATCAGTAAAAATTATGGTCTGTGGGGAGAGGTAGCTCCCTGTCTCCTTTCCCCCCCATTGCACCTCTCCTTTTCCTTTGCCAGGCAGTTCTTCTCCCGTATGGCCTAATTAAACAGGTAGTTCAACCCAACTAAACCAAGAGCTGTTGGTTTCTACCTGCCCTGGACATTGGAGGTTGCTGTTCCTGTTTCAGGCAGAAGAATAACCCTAAATCCAGTCTGGTTTCTTCCCACAGCATCTGCTGGCTTAAGAAAATCATGCTCTTGTACTGGAAGCCCTGCCCAGGATTTTGGAGCCAGAGAGATGTGCAGAGACGCACAAACCCACAGGGAGTCCAGCTCTTCTTCGTGTGAGCCATGGTGTCAGTGTGGGCACGTGTGTGCTTGGTACGCCCTGAGACCTGGCAGCGGACAAGTAGGTGTGTGAGTGGGAAGAGTACGCACCACCCCCTGGGAAAGCCAGCTAAAAATATCCAGAGAAAGCTGTAGCCCTCCTCAAACGTCTCCATCCAGCAGGGCAGAGGACATACTGCTGGGAATCAGCGTTGAAAGGCAGTAGGACAAGACAGCTCTGACCCAGCAGCAGCTGCACAGCCCAGCTGACAGGGGCAAGGAGCGGGCTGGAAGGTTTCTGGCCCATCCCACCTCTTCAGTATTCATGGCTACCGATGAATATTTTACAAGGCTTGAAATATTTATGGTTGGAGTTGACCTTTTTTTGTTGCTGATACATCACGCATGGTTAGATGTCATCATTTCACGGTGACATTTACTGAGCCATGAAAAAGGCACAAACACCACCAAAGCCGCTCCCATGGTCAGATCGAAAATGAGGAGGGACGACCCTGAGCAGAACCAGCAGGTTGGTGGCCCCCTCCCCGAGCAAGAGATAAGCCCGTTGTGGGACCTCACTCCAGGGCTTGAGAAGTGCTGCAGCTGAGATGAGTCGACCCATTCAGTGCTCAGAGCTGTCCCTCTGCCCGAGTCCTTCATGTGTATTTTAAGTTTCCGGGATTTCAGCAGTTCTCAGTCTCTAGCAAGTGCTGAAGCAGGACACCCTGAATCATGGGGACAGGCCATGACCAGAGAGGGAAGCAGAATCCAACATCACCGTGAAAATGGCAGAGAGGAGTGCTTGGAGGAGAAGAAGTGGTGCAGGCATTGCCAGTAAAGTCCTAGGACTTCTATTTTAGGCATGGTCATGTTTACAGCAATCTCAAAATAAGCTATTGGCCTGGCTAGGGCATTTTCTTTGTCCCAGTTCAACACGAAGATCTGTCATCCTAAATCACACGGTCAAGACACAGCAGTTTAACACCCTGCTGTGCCTCAGCTGGGCCACAGGACACCGGACACACAGGCTGGTACGTCAGGACGAATGTCCCCTTCATCCAAAAAACACCAGAGGGATGAAGATAAGGGGCTTGAACGCTTCCCCATCCCATGGGAATGGCCCCCTCCACAGAAAAGAGCTGTAACCCACTGCACATAGTTAAAGACTTGTCACATCTCTCACCTTCAGGCCAGACTCCCAAGTGTCCAGACAGCACTGGTCCTCTGATCTCCACCTCTTCTGCCCCTCTCCGTAGGTGTCCCAATGCAAATTGCCATCAGAAGGGGTGGTGGGAAGAGCCTTCCCCAATGTATCTACTGTCCCGGGGTGGACCTGAGGAACATTTCCATTGCACACTGTGTTCGCAGCTGAGAGACCTTCAGTGCCAGCCACGCTCAAAGATGAAAGAGCTTCACAGCCTCCTCCTGGGACCAAGAAAGGTTTGGAAGCCAGGAGCAGGAGCCTGTCCACGAGCAGAGCAGCTGGTGGTGTGTTCCCCAGTTTGCCAGAGGGCGAAGGAGCACCCCATCCCCCCTCAGCCCTGATCTGTGGGTTCCCATCAAGGACTGGGTCTTAGGACCAGCTCCAGCACAGCAGCCCAGCGGAGCTCAGCCCAGCACAGCTGGGCCAAAGCAGCTCTGCCTTTCCAAAGCTGCTCTCAGCTCTTCTCCCATCTGCTGCTCTCTGGCACAGATGCAGCAGCCAGGCGAAGCCTTGGGTATCTGCCACCCAGCCCCATTTTGCATTCAAAGCCATCGCACACGTCTTGAGCTCCCACTCAGCCCAGAGCAGCTGCAATTCCTAAAAAAAAAGTGTCAGAAATGGCACTTGAAGCAGCGCTAAGCACGAGCGATCAGGCCGTGCACCAGCCAAGGCTCCCAGCTGTACAGTCCTCGGCTGCTCCGCCACGATTTTGAGAGAGAAACCGTAACCCTGGTCTGACTTTGAGCTCATTTGAACCAAGTGTTAATAACTCCTCTGCATTTTCCCCTCTGATACTTTTCCCCCTTCTTCTCCCTTTTCCAGCCATTCCTTCTTCTCCCGCTGTTTTCTCCTTCCCCTTCTCCCCCCACACTTTTCCCCTAACTAAATGAACTAAAACCGAGCAGTATCTGCTTTCTGTTTGCTTCGTAACTGTTATTACTGTTTCCCCTGCCTCTGCTGTCTGAACTCTGGAGACAGGGCGCAGTAAATGGGATGTTTAATCTTGCTGTCAGGGCCATACATCATTCCCCAAGCTCCTTCTGGGGTGACGAGAGCTGCTCAATTGACAAAACAAGCCAAGGGATGAATAAACCTACAGAAAATATTCAGCCCGTGCTAGTAATCCGCTCAGAGCCCAAGGCGGGCGCAGGAAGGGAGAAGCACACCCCGGTGAGACTGCGGGTCCCTGGTGCTTCCTGGCAGAGTTTTGGCCGTGAGGAGCGTGAGCTGCTCTGAGCACATGCGCCTCTCCCACCGCGTCACCCCGCAGACGGGCTGGTTCACAGCCGTGGGAAGCAGCAGCGCTTTCCCCTCCTCCCACGAGTCTCATTTCCAGGGCGAGATGGACTTAATTTGTGTCTCCTCCAGGGCGGGCAGCGGCTTCCGCTGTGTCTTGAAAGCGCCTGACGTGTTGCGAGGTGCTGCTGTCACCGGGAACGGGGGTTCGTTAAGGTGACGGAGGGCTGAGTGGAAGTGGCAAGGGCTGCGTTTGGGGAGCAGCCTTGCTCGGCACGGCGCCTGCGGCGTTTGGCTGCAAGGCTGCCGCACACCCAGCGAACCCGTCTGCTCACCGCGAGCAGGGGGTGCCTCTGGGTACCTGCGCGTCCCGGGCGGCAGCAGTTCACGCGGACACTGGCAGGATATTTGTCTCTGTGCTTTCAAGCTGAAAACAACCTGTCAAACTAAGCTCCTCTGTTAGGAGCTGAACCATGATTTCTTCCTACATCCCCTTCTGACACAGCCAGTACTGACCATTTTAAGACCTCCCACAGGGATGCTGAAGCTGATGCAAAGCCCAGAGGTCTCCAGGGTGGAGCCACCCAGCCCTCACACCATGGCCAGCCATGGAAACACCCTGCATGCAGATCCGAACAACTCACTGCCCACCTCCAAGCCTCAGATACAGTCCTTGGAGACTTTAGCTTGGCCTTGGCAATGACTTGTCCATGATGAGGGGTAACAAGATGGACAAGAAGACACTGGCCTAGAAAGGATGGCCTGAGAGGTGTTTCCCACTTTCCTGGAGCTTGGCATCTTCTAGATGCAACGGTCCAACAGAACTAGGAGTGGTGGTGACTGATAACGTGGAGTGCTCAAGGTCAGAGAGCTGGGCACTGACAGAGGTTCTTTGCCGCGAAATATTCAGCCGGTCATCGGCACACCTATGTGATAAATGTAGGTTGCAGGTAACATGCATCTCCCAGGACAGACTGGCTGCCGGCAGCATGTGGGGGAGCAGCCCTCAGCCAGGCGCAAGGGCAGGGGTGGGAAGTGCCGTGTTAACAGCGATGGTATTTTGAGATTCCTGGCCAGGTCATTGCTGATAGGAGAGGTCCCTGTGTTCAGAGGAGGCTCTGGTCCATCCTCTCCACCAGAGGAGGACCAGAGCATCTCCAGGAGGCACGTGCCCTATAGGCCATTACAGCATTCAGGATGATGAAGATGTTTGTTAATGGAGCTGAGGTAAAAGGCTAGACTCATCCAACTGCGAGAAGTTTCTGGAGATGCCCACCAGAATAATAATTGCAGCATTAAGCATTCAGAGGGTACTTAGCAATGCTATCATATCAGGCAGGACTATCAGACAGCCCATAATGCATGCACACAGCTCCCCCATCACAGAGGTGGTGGAGCAGTGGCAGGGGGAGAGGAGGGAGAGGGAATTTAAAGCATGTCTAACTGCTCAAGCCATGGGGGCGGGGGACGAGAGGAAGAGAGATTATTTCAAAGGTGAATGGAAATGCTTTTAAGCATAAACGAACGAAGCACCTGAGATCCCAGGCCATGACAGGAATGGATGGCAGGATCAGCGTTGTACCTCTGCGCATTTTAATGGGGAACATCTGCCAAGCCTGCGTGGTCAGTGGAGGACAGAGGTTTCCAGGGAATTGCTCTCTTTCACCTGCAGGACTTGAAAGACCCCATCCTACCTTGGCCCGGGCAACCCACCTCTCCCTCCTGCCAGTCTCTCAGGTGCCCAAAGCCTGGCAGAAGCATACAAATGAGGTCTGGGCGCAGGGAGAGCTCGTGTCCACCTACACCCTGTCAGATGGGACGTCCAGCAGAGCCCACCAGAGCAATTCCCAATGGAAATGAGTTTTGCAGCAGCAGAAAGATTCATCTCATGGTGCACAAAGGCTTTACTAACCCCTGAGACAGCTGGGAGGTCGTGTCACCTGGTGACCTCTATTTCAGCCCCGTCTCTGACACTAAATTCAGGACCCATGACTTGAAGCCATTCAAAGGTCGTTCCTTCCTCAGTTTTCCCTGCCTTGAAATGGCAACACCACTTCTTGATATCTTTGACCAGGCAGTTAGAAATGCGGGGGGTGGCTCGGAATGGTGCAGAGCAGTGAAAAATTCTGGTGCTAATCAAAGCTAATGGGTGTTCGGGTATGTAAAGCTGCAGTGGACCAGACAGGGACCTCAGCTCACCAGGATGAGACGCTCAGGACTTCAAGCACTCACTGCTGTTCTTATTTACACGAGCACTGAGTCAATAGCCACACACCTACTGGAAGGGGTAGAGCAAGGAATGCAGGACATGGGGAAACCAGAGAGAAAACCTCTGCGGTTGGAGGCATTATTTAGAAATGACATTCAGATCACCGGGAACTGAACCAGGAGCCCTGAGCTTGCTCTGCGCAGCCACGGGATGGCACAGGGCTTGCAAGGTCAGCTCTGCAGCAGTGTGGCATTCAAAAACAAAGAAACAAAAAGTAAAGAAAACCATTGAAAATGCAGCCGTTACTCCTTTTAAGAAGACATTCTGTCTGCATCGCCTTTCCCCGCACCTACGCAAGCAGCAGCCTGTTAGAACAGGACCACGGCACCCTCCTGAGCTAAGATTAAAAAAACCCCAATAATAAAAACCAAACAACCCCCCTCCCCACAACCTAGATAGGGATCTGCTGTCACTTTCAATCAAAACGCTCATCAGCATCCTATTTTCCCCCAAACTGCCACCAGCGCCGCAGCGCTGCAGCTGCCCCCTCTCCCCGCTCCCTGTTTGCAGCAGGGAGGTGAAGGACGTCAGCTCCTCCACGGCAGGTTTCCCAGCATTCAGAACCCACCACCAAGGACCCACCAGCTCTTGGTCTAAGCAAACTGGGCCAGTAAAGCTCCGCCAGCTCTCTGCCTCACCTGTGTGGGATGTCCCGCAGCCCAGGTCCCTGTTAGTCTTGTTCAATTATTACCCTTCGCGTTAGGTCAAAAGCAACAACTAAAGAACATCTGTAAAGCTGCAAAACTGAGCATGGAAGAAGTGCCAAATTTTGCCACCTCTTCACCTAAAACTGGCTGCACGGTGACATAACAAGCATGACACAACAAGCAAGGTCCCAGCAGCCCCGGGCTGCTGCTCCGCTTCTTGGCCTCATCTGAATTGCACAAGGATAATGGAAAGATTCTCTTAAGTTCACACACCTGAGATATTGGAGGGGTTGAGACCCTCTGGTGCCCTTCAGAGATGCTTCCTCCATCCCAAAATATATCTCTGAAATAACTAGGACCTGGGATGAAAGTCAGCTTTGACGGCTAGCAGTGGAGAGATGAATCCCCGGTAAGTCCTGAAGAACTTTAGATTACTCCATAAACAAAGAGGAGAAGTGACTCTGGATCCCAGTTAAATAGCAGCTGGACACAACCAAAAGAGAAGGTGGGCTGGAAACATCCGTCAACAGGGGTGTCCTAGAGCAAAGAAATACCTGGCACACAAGGTCTAGCTCAAGAAAATAACTTTTCCTGGATTTTTTCGTTGCTCTGAAGAACGGTGTCTCGGCATGTACGAAAGCCACCAGACAATCAGTCTGGATTAGCGAGACAGCTGATTAAAATGAGCGCCAAGAACAATGGTTGCTGATGATAAGATTGGATTTAGGTCACATTAAAACACTGTGAATAAATCATCCCACGCAAGACCAATTACACCAGATTCTTTGATTGACGAAAGAAAAGGGAAAAAAAAATCTTCTGAAGCATTTCTGATGATTTCTAGGCTGCCCTTTAACCATTCTGTGCCCAGAACTAAGCACAACACTTTTCCAACAAAAGGCTGTGAGCAACTTTCTCTCTCCCTGAGGCTTTTGAAAGAGCGGTGTGGGACAGAGGAACAGACTCACTTTTCCCCCTTGGACCCAAAGTAGGTGAGATCGTGCCTGTGGCTGCCTGTAAGAACTTCTATTTAAATTCCAGAAGGTAGAAACCAGCTCCATTGAAGTCGAAGGTTAAAACACCACCTTTTTTTTTTTTTTCTTATTTTTTTTTTACCAAAGCCAGGATTTCAACTTCAATCACCCTCTAAAATAAAGAATAAGTACAAGGATCTTTAAGCTGGGTAATACATGATCGTCCAGGCTTACTGTGCTGGATAGAAAGCTTCCCCTGGCCAATAACCTTTATCCATCTCTTACATCAAGTGCCTTTTTAGTTGCCACCAGTTATTGTTGCTCGATCTGTGTTGACTGAGCTCTTAAATTATTGTTTTAAAAAAATAATCTCCCTGTTGTCTCTCTTGAAGATACAGAGACCAACCCAGGAACAGAAGGAAACTCCCCACTTAACAGCTGATTGAGTTGGATACAAAGCTCAGCCTGACAAAGCCCAAGTGGGCTGCAGAGATTTCTACCTGCTCAAAGCAAACGGTTCATCCTAGCCTTCACCAAGTGCCCTCCCTCACTGTCCAGAGCCCCAGCACCCTAAATCTCCTATACCCTGTTGCACGTTTGAGGGTGCTCTCAAAATCCAGGCTTAGCAGTGCAGAAACTCTGCTGCAAACGCAGGTCCCTACGTGCACCCGCAGGCAAAGGCAGAACCTGCTACAGGCCATTGGGCAGCAACTCTCCCTTTGGAGCCTGGTCCTTGCATCCTTGAGCTCTACAAAAATTTTCCTGGGTCCTTCTGTATCTTGGGGAGTCCCAGCTAACGGTGTCTTCCGTGGGGCAGGCACCAGCTCTCCTGGCCGTAGGGTTGTTCTAACGATCCCCCGAGCTGAGGCAGCTCGGTTCCGATTCTGTAATAAATACGCCTCGATTGGCCCCGAGGTGAAGGAGAAAGGATTAGCTACTAATCTTTCCTGATAGAGAAGAGCAAGTTAACAAGTTTATTGATTTCGGTAAACAAAGCTCTTTGTGTTGCTGCCTTGTTTCTATAAACACAAACACTTATTTAGATAAAGTGTGTGTGGCCAACCCTGTGCGCAGCGACTCGGCAGCACCCCTGGAGCACGCTGCCGAGCCACCCCTGGAAGTTCAGGAATTCAGATCCCTTGCTCCCACCAAGCATATCGCTGGGCTATGCCGTGCCTTCGCGAAAAGCCTGGGCAGCACTGCGTGGTTGGTTCTGAGTTTCCAGCAAAACGTGAGATGCTGAGCAGAGCTCAGCGGCGGCTCGCTCTAAGCTGCCTCGCCGTGGGGGACGTGCTTGCTAGGAATCGACGGCATCATCCATTTTGCTCTGTCTTGCAACACGCTCGTACATTTAATCCACAAGGACACTGCTGTTTTGGTGCCAAATTAGTGCTGGCACAGAACCCGTGCATCCCCCGCGCCTGGGAAATCACCTTTACAAGTTCCTGACTGTATCGCGCTTGGCATCTTTTAGCACACGGAGGTTACACAGAGTTTAGTTGCAGCTCTGACATCAGCGCTGAGGCACCACGGGAAGGTGCTGCACAGCCTGACATAACTCAGAAAACGACCTTCCTTCCTATAAAGATGAAATTACGGTGGATCTTTAAGTATATATTACTAGCCACCATAATGCAAGAATATCTATGATTAATCACACGATGGGTACCTGCATGTTCCTGTATTAGTATGTAACAGCCCCGGTACCTTCTGAAGAGCCTGGCAAAATCCACATCCCGACATAAACCTCTTCTTGATTAACAACGTTCTTTATTATCCGTATAATTAGTCAATCACTGATTTCAGTTTCTTAAACTGACAACAAGATAAGGTTAGGAAGACCTCAGCTTTTAAAAGAATAAATAGGGGGTAAGGATAAGTGAAAGGGAAATCAATAAAGAGATTAAGACATTTGTATGAGTCACCTGAATGAGGCAGCTACAAAGGAAAAAAACCAAACCAGAAGTATTTGCCATTATAATATAAGCAAAAAGGTAGATGGTCTCATGAAGGATGTTTTATTCTTTTCCCAGATTCTGCCTACCTACAATTCTTTGAACAATGGACTCACTAGAGGAGTCCAGACATTAAAGCCTCTCTCCCAGCCGAGGCGTTAGAAGACCAGCAGGGCTTCCAGCAAAACCAGACTCAACTTTCCTGCTCGTTCGAGAGCAACCGTCGAGCACAAACTAACACAAATATCTAAAAATCTTTCAGGGGTTCTTCATGCATTGCAGAGAAATCACGGCAGGGCAGAATTCCCTTGCTAAAAGACACCCTTTGAAGGTCACCTTAAAAAATCCCGGGAGAATGCAAAGCACGGAGCACAGACCAAAACGCCTTAAAAGGAACTTCCCCGGCCCTCAGTTCAGCCCTTGCTGCTGCTGGCAGCCGCATAATAAAACCTATTCATAAAGCTCCGTTTTAAACCGCGGGGGCTTGCTGCCGCCACCGCTCCCGCTGGAACCTGGTCCAGGACCTCACTCCTCCAAGCTTCAAGACCTTCTCATTTCCGGACCGGGTTTATTGATGGCCATTTTGTAAGTCTTTGGTCACGGGCCAGCCTCGTCCCGTGGTTCTCCTCCCTGCACCGCCCGTCCCCGTGCTGAGCTGCGCTGCTCTGCTTGTGGAGAGCCGTCGCAGCTGCTCCTGCGCTGCCCTGGGCAGACCAGGGTGGGATGTGGGGAGTGCTTGCGGCAGAAGGTCCCCCCGCGGCTCCTCTGCAGCCAATGGGGCAAGAAGTGGCTTTTCCCGAGGGGCGTTTGGAGTAAACGCCTTGGCTGCCTGCCCTGGATCACCCGCTGAAGGGTCCTTCTCTTTTCATCGACAGGGCAGACTTCAGAAATTTGGCTGCCTAAGCTGAAGCGTCCCCCTGTGAATAGGTGCCCCCGCACTGCTTTTGAGCGGCCTCTTTCCCAGTCATTCCAGAAACCCTCATCCCAGAGCCAGTCTGAGTCCCCCATTCAGTCAACGTGCCAAAGGGGCAGCAAACACCTCCCTGTGTCCGATCAGTCGCAGGAAGGTGTGAATCAGCCTTGACATCAGGAAGGGAAAAAAATTCCCATGTGGGGGGAAGCTCCAGATTGTACCAACCTTCCCACCGGTACCGTAATGCTGCACATCGTCCTGCCCTCCGAGGGGAGAAGATCTCCCGAGAGAGCGAGCAGAGCCAGCTGTCATGCAGGGGACCGGAGAGGAGACACCACCTTGTAGGTTTTACCTGCCTCTATCTCCCCATTGAGGTTCGACATCGGGCGGAGGTGTACAGCCGGAGAGAAGAGTATTCATCTTCCCCGGCAACATCAGAGCAAAATCTACAGTTTACGGGTCCCCCGCAGGGTTTTACAGCAAGGCAGGTACCTGGCAGCACAGGAGCTGACGGGCTCTACGACGTCTCCGCTGCAACCATCTGAACAGCCTTGTCAAAACCTCCAAGAGCAGGAAATAATTGAAGCGGAGACAAAGATCTCCAGGAAGTTCCAACGGCTTCAGGAGCGATTCTTGTGTAAGCAAAACTGAATTAATTTTGTGTAAGAAAATGCTGTATTTGATTTTCTTTTTTTTTTAAATGGATTTTTTCGCCCCAGGATCATTTTAATTGTGTGTGGTTTTTCTAAGCGTTTAATGACATGACTTCAGTGACAGCACATAATGTGACGTGCCACTCCACGGTAGTGGTGACAGAGAGAACATGATGCATTAGCTGTTGCTCCCGCCACGCCGTAGCGTGCCAGAGCGTGTCATACCAGAATTGCAGGAGCCAACAACGGTCATGCTTTTAGTTTGACCATTTCCCACCTTTGGAACAATTAAGCCAGTTTCTACTTGCTACTAATTGAGAGAAAATTTTCTAAGGAGCCTGTTTGTTCTGCAATGAAAATGTGACACTTCAAAGAAGAACAGAAGAGGAGTACTTAGCACACTAATTAGAGCAGAAATTGTTTTCAGTATCTGAGGAAGGTGATTCCGGTCTAACACTGAGCAGCACTGCGAGTCCTGCCGCACCACCCTGCGATCTCACCTCCACTGAAGAGCTCAAAGCCGTTTGTGAACACTAATAAGTTAAAATTGTTTTTTTTTTATTACCTCCGTTTCAAAGGCAGGTGTAAAAGAAGGGAGGGGAAGGATAGGGATGAAGAGACTACAGCTGTGAAAGAGCTAAAGCGGTTTTCCCAAGGTACCACATACATCCCTGAGCAAAACAGAACCTGTGGCTTCTGCCATCTGAAGCCACTGCTGCACTCACCAGAGGTTAGAAGCTGGGAAACAGCATCCAAACCAAGAGATGGCTGAACAATGGAATATATTATCCAGAGCCCAGTGCACTGTACCCCGACCTTCCTCACCTAATAACCTCTGACGTTAAAAAAAGAACAACCATCACAAACGCCCCAAATACACCTCTCCTTTGGTCATTGCCAACCGCTCCTTAAAATGCTTGTTTATGCCACTTTTGGTGACAAATTTAGCCTCCTAAGGAGTGGTGACGTTGTTTACTTAGAGGTAAAGGCAGGGCTGAGCACAGGGTGGGCTGGCTCGGGCTGAGAAGAGCCAGGATGCTTCTTGTCTCCTGTGTCACTCCAGAGAAGAGTCTGTTTTCCCAGGTTTGGGCTCTGTAGAGTGCGACCCAAGTGCTTCCCTCTCGCAGGACCTCAGGCAGTGGGGATGAGAGCTGAGAAATCCTGGAGCTTGTCTAAGCACCAGAGCCTGAGAGAGTTCTCCCTCAACATTGATTTCCTTTTATCTTTTCCATAAATCAGTCTCTTCAACTCTTATGTCCTTTTCTCTTGCTCTTCTCTCAACACACTCCAATCCGTCAAACCTCTGTGATGCCAAACGCCCACAAATGAACGTCCTGTGCCATTCCTAACTCAACACGGCTGTCAAAGAAAAGGACTAAATTCCCCAGCAGGTTTTCGGTTGGGTGATGTTTCTGAACACTTGGTAATGGAAGATCTCCAGTTCTTCCCATATATATTCCGGGACTAAGGCCAAGCTGATGGGAACTGTTCAGTCCATACCAGGCAGATAAGACTCGACACACCAGCACCTGCTCCGTAAATCCAGACATCACCAACCATAATTTTAAAACACCCCTTCATCCTAAATAATGCAATCGATGTAAATGAGGACTGATGTGTTGATACATCAACATTTTACATAGACAGCTAATCTACATATTTGCAGTCACAACAGATCCAAAGATTGATACTGATACCCAGTACAGTTCTACGCTATCTATTAAATGTACGACCCTCTCCATCAGAGAGCTGTATGTGACAGTGCCTTCTCACCCGAGCCAATGCGAGAAGGGATGGGAGTGGGAGAAGTCGTTTAGAGGAAGCGCTCTAAATGTCAAGACTGTCATCTGTGTTATTAATATGTCATGAGTGGACTCTAGGTGATGCTTGCTGTGAGAGGAGCATTATGAATGGAACGAGCTGCACGTCCAATTAGTATTCTTGATATGTCATTTGTAAGTGTTTTAGAGAGGTTGTAAACAGGGGAAGTGTGCTTAGAGATGAATGAATTAAAGGGAAATGGAGAAATAAAGAAGCGGGGGGGAGGACGACTAAATCCCCGCATCTGATGATGCCTCACAGATCACCCGTTATCACAGAAAAGCTGGTAAATCCAGAGGATTCAAAGCCTGGCTGTTTTGCATCTCTCCAGGCTGTAGAGCTCCATGCCCAGAGCACAGATAAGCCTGTAACAAAACACTGAACCCATAAACACAAGGTGTCACAGAGAGACCAGCGGTGCCTCTCACGTGTGCCGCCTCTTTTGCAGTGGGAACACTCATGGATGCACTGGGAATTGTCTTGATCAATCTTTCTCTCAAAGAAAAAGAGACGAAAAAGGGCAGGCAGGATCAAAAGCTCTTCTACCCTCTCAGTCCTCTCCAAGGAACAGCTTTGGGATCCTGCAGCAGGAGACAGTGCTGCCCAGAGTGCTGACAGGCACGTCACCAGCATCGTGCTTCCATGCGAGATGGGACCAGAGGAGCGGACTCCACACCACCGCCCTTTCCCTTAGCAACGTGTCAGGGGTCCTACAGAGCGTTACCAAGCCTGATGCTCCTCACCTGCTTGCTGAGCCAAGCGTCAGGTAAAACAGCAGAAGCTATGGACAAAGGAAGCCAGAACTTCGGTGAGGCGAGCTAACGATGCTCCACTGACTTACGCTGATGCTTCGCTGATTTGCACGTACCGAGGATCTGCTCAGACAGCAGTGCTGGAGCTTTTCTGGAGAGGAGTCCCTTCAAAAACAAGAGGGTTGCGACACATTCACATGGAAACAAGAGCCCCTGTTTTACCCTTTGTCTGATAGTGCCGCTGGGCACCCAGCTTGAACATTTACCCCAGGCAGCCAGAGCCAGCAGAGTCTGAACACCGAGGGAGCAGCTTGGAAAGTAGCATCCGTGGTGGTGGTGGGAGAAAGGAGCGCCCCAGCTCCCAGCTGGCTCAGCTCTGACCCCGACCCGCTGCCTCCCAGCCTCGACAGCACAGTCGTAAGAGCTCGATGGAGGCTGGACCCTGTGACCGAGCAGGGAAAAGGTCTTTGGCCAAAACCCTAGTGGCTTTGGTTTGTGCGGGGAACAGGGTAGGGGAACAATTTCACCATACTGGAAAGCCAGATGAGAGGCATTTACGGTCTCCAGGAAGTCAGATGAGATGGACTAGCAGCCTGAGGTTTATGAATCTAGGAAGAGACAAAATGCAGAGAAAACCTTCCCTTGATCTAAGCCATGCTCCCAGCGAAGCGTGAACAGCCCTCGCAGGCCTGGCTGGCTGCTCTCCTGTCCTTCCATCACTGGGAGCCTGCTGGGAGCCAGCGCTGAGGCACGACTCTCATTTATCCCGCCGTTTGCAGGGACTGGTCATTATTTACTGAAGATCCTCAATGCCTCAACAGCACTTGAAACAAGTAGGAAGCACTGCATTTGTGAAGAGATAGAGGTGAAAGAGGAGAGAAGCCCCCGGTAATTGCTCCTCTCTATCACACTGGTGTCTCCGCTGTGCTCACACCCGGCTCTGCTGCTGTTAACGCGGGCTGTGGGCACTCCTGGCTGGAGCGGGGATGGGTCGTGGCCTTTTGCCTTCCCTTAGTTCATGCTTTGCAGAAACGCGCGTTCTTTCAAAGACAAGCAAGGTGGAAGCAGAACCCAATTAATTCTGAGATGGGGTGGAAGTGGGAGGGCTGGGGGCAGGAAGCAGACCAGCCTCACTGTCTGCACAAACACGTGTGGGAACGTGCACACACCTGTACACACACCATTTCGTCCCAAAGTTGTGCTGCTGCTCCCCATAGCCCAGGCTCCGCCGCTCCCCATAAATCAAACCTGTTGCAAAGCCCCGCGCAATGCCAGGAGTTTTCCAATCAAGTTTGATGAACATTGGAGCTATTATTTCAGGAGGGAGGTGGCTGTAGTAACTTCATACAAACCACTTTTTGTGGCAGCGCTAATGAGTCGTGGAGCTTATCCCGTTAATGATGCTGTTGCAAAACGCTCCCGGACGGATGCAATTAAGAAAGGTTGGTGATAATGGGCATTAAAGAGACATTTTATCAGCTTGCTCTTGGGTGGTAAAGAGCTGCTCAAGCAGGTATGTACCTGGGCACAGCTGCAAGGATCCCACATGTCCCCTGCCTCTGCATCGCCTCCTGCCCCGGTCTCCTCGGGTCTGCGGTCTCTGTGGTTGCCATCGTTAGTGCTTTCTGTGCAGTGGCTCTCATGCCATGCAGGCTTCTCTTCAGCAGCCGGAAGGTTCACCTTTTCCACCAGCGGAGCCCTTGGCTGCCAGACAGGCACTTTGAGAGACTGTTTCCGCTGGCTCAGGACATGAGATGTTCTTGTTCTTGTTCCTCTTTTCACCAGTTCTTCTGCTGTTTCGTCACCTGGCAGCGTTCCAGTAAGACGTTGCTGTTATTAAGGTAGCTGTGTGCTTCATCCCAGCTGAATCCTGACCCTACGGAGCTGGTGGCTGCTTACGATCAAGGCAGTGCCTGCTGAGAAGAGCTTATTATCCTACAGAGACAAGACCAGCCAGTAGGAAAGGAAAAGGAAGTCCATAAAGAGGGAGTAACTAAAGCAAAACCACGCAGACAGTCAGGAACAGGCTCAAATCTCTACGGCATATTTATCCACCTCAGCGATAGTTACTTTGGGCTCACTCCCTACTCTCAGGAAGCGTCGTGGCTTACCTCAGCTGTGTTATTCCAAAAGTCGGCTTCCAGTGACGACAAAGTGTTCCGGAGTCCTCTCTCTGTCTCCACAGGGCAGATAAGGCACTTAGAGGTCTGGATTAAATGGAGACATCTAGTTATGATGAGATGGATCCCATCCCAGGTTTATCAGGGCAAAGCCTTAATCCCTCTGTCTGTACAAACTGGGCAAACTAGCATCTCCCCGAAGAACAATGTATTCATTAAACTGCAGTGACTACCTGTTGCCTTATGTCCCTCTTCCAGCGCCTTTGCATGTCGGACGGAGTCCTTAAGCTGGGCAGGTGTTTCCTCATACCAGTGCAATGGGCTGTTGGGTGCAGGGGCTTCAGGCTGTATATCACCAAGACACACACTGGACAAAACATCTGGATGTTTTAACACCAGAATAGGCCGTGGCTGAGCACATGACCCAGGAGTAAAGCAGCATAGGAGCAGGGAGAACATAAATTGTTCTACCCACCCCACCATCCCTGCAGCTGCTGCTGAGGAAACCATCGATGTTTATCTTCAGTTTACCTTCACCTATGGCAAATAGCTTTTTCTTCATTTCTAATAAAAACTACAGCTTTCCAAAATGTTTTCTTTAAAGCAGCTATTAAGAATGAAGGGTCAAAGTTGCCCCTTCGTGTCTCTAAGGTGGCACACTAACCAGCAGCTAAATGACAGCAGGCCAGACAAAAGGGCGATGAGTCTCCGCTCGCCTTGCAAAGAACTGCTCGGGTGCTCTAATGCATCTTCTTGAGCAATGTCTCCTCCAGTGAAATTCTGCTTGCTGAGGTGGTCCTTAATCAAAGAAGTAGCTACTACCTGTGACCTGACCAGGAATTTGATGGTTTCCCTCATCATCAGCAGGGGAAGGAGAAATGCTTTACCAGAGTGGCTAACAAAAATCCTGTAAACTTGAAGAACAAATACCTGCGAGAGTAACGCTGGAAGAGGGGAATCTCCTCCTGAAGAAGTGCCTGAGGAAAAGTGATCAGAAGAGATATTCATTTAGAGCATTTCCCAGCAATTCCTCTTCAGGCAGCTCCCAGCAGATATCATTCTTAGCAGGGATGACCCTTTACAGAAGTCTTGCACCTCAAAAAGCCAGAGATTATAACTTAGTGTTGCAAAGAGCTGGGCAGCTCGTGGTTTGTCTGTGGGGTGAACCATCCACAGATGCCCATTCTCCTTCCATCCCACCTGGAGAAAGAGCCTGCACAGCACTCGGGTAACGTGGTAGTAAATGGTATGAAGCAGGAGTCATGCGTGTATGTGCCACATGTGTGTGAACGCATGAGGGATGACTTCTCTAGGGCTGCTACAACAGCAGTGGTAAGAAGAATTTAGAGGCACACATGGTAATAAGCGACAGCGGATCCAACACATGCATTTATTGGTCTTGATTTCCAGAAAAATCTGTTCTTTTCTATAGGCACCAGCAATCAGGATGAATTTGGGTTTTACCAGCTCTTCCTTCAGCGCTCAGTATATTCCTTGCCAGACCTCCTGTAGGCAGGCAGACACCGGGGACACGACCGCCTGGCTTCCACGCTATTTCAGAACCGGTGACCTACATACGCGCTGCGAGCAGTGGGTGCCAGTGAGCGCTAACGGGAGAGACACGCCTTGGCTCGGCGGTAGACACACTCACACATGAAGGATTCCTGCCCGCGTCATCAACCCTCGCTGGCAGAGCTTGCTGATGCCTTGGTTTAGTGACATGGAGAAGCCACCGGTGTGCACCAGAGATGAAGCTGAGACCCGATGAGATGCTATGGGTGGGATGGGGGTCTGTCCCACACCTGCCACTGCCAAGGCGGTGAGTATTTCAAACGCTGGAGAACAGCCAGTGTTTAAGAGGACGCAATCACGCCCAGCTTGCTGACACCACAGTTAAGCAAATGGTGCCATTAGCAGATGAGCGGATTTTATCGGAAACTCCATAGAAACCCTCCCCAGTCAACACTCCCTGCTTTAGCACCCCACGGACGGCTGCCCTTTACTGCTGCTGAGCTGCTCCTGTCGGTCCTGGCAAGGGGAGCGGGATGTGCACGAATCCTGCCCCTCCCACGGCAAAGCGCTATGTGCCTGCGAGCCATCTCTGCCAAACCCACCTCGACTGATACAGCCTGCTGACAGGACAAAGGCCCCCGGATTTCGCTCTAGAAGGTGTCTGATCTTTGAAAAAGCTGCTAACAGCATGATCCCCCTCCTGGGGACTTCACAGCTGGTCCCCAAACCCCGCTGTGCCCTCCGAAAGGCAGGGACCCTCCCTGCCTTCCCCCCCCCCAGCCCAAGCCACGCAGATGCGAGCGCAGCAGAAGGGGAAAAGCAATGTTCTGAGCAGAGCCATGCTGGAGAGAAAGGGATGCACAGAAATCTCTGCTGCGCTCAGCCAGGGTTGATCCACATCCCTCCAGCTCCATCCAATGAGCTCCTGACACTGGGCTAAGTGGGGGTTCCCCAACGCTTTGCAGGGGTCATCAGCCTGCCCGTATCCCACGGCAACACACACCGCGTTACCTCCGAAATCCCACGGCGTCAGCCGGAGCTAATCGAAACTACGGGGAAAAGAGTGACTGCGATAAATACGACTTAGCGAAAGGTGATGTTCCATAGCAGGCTCCAACCATACATGACGGGGGGACCCGATAGAGATCAGGCTGCGATAGAAACATCACCTTTTGAACAAGATACTTTATCTGCTAAGTAAGTTCCCTCTCTTGTCAAATTAAATCCATAGCCCCTTTAATCAGGGAAGTCAAAGGCAGATCCAGTGTCTCGGGAGAAGTTTTATAGGAAGCAGGTTCTGTCTCTGTGGGACCAAGGTAATACATGTTTGAGACTGCATACTAGTGCTAAAGGACTTGGCAGGAAGGAAAAATGAAAGGAAGGAGGGAACAGTTTGGTTTCCCCACAGAAAATTATCTAGATTGGGGGAATAGGAACTGACCCAGTTTTCAAATTACTCTTTTAAGCAGAGAGAAGGAAACCTTGTTACCGGTGTTTCTGGCTTAACCTATGAGCTTTGAAAGGCACACCAAAATGATGATGGACTTAAACCAGGAGGGCATTGATCTGGAGAAGAAGATGGGAAAATTTGGGTCGATCCCTGAGAGAGGATGTCTTTTCGCCTTGATCCTTTCCAGCAGTACACGCTGGTGGAAACAGGAACGGCTCCCAGGTTCCACCTCTGGAATGTGCTTTGAGCTCTTCTGTGTGGATGAATCCTTTCACAGGGAGAATAAATCCCACTATAATAAAAGCCAGAGAATGCTAACGGGGAGGTATGGCAGAGCAGGAAAACAAATAGGAGAGTAAACGAGGGCTAAAAAAATCTGACCCACCAGAAGGAATACACAGGGAGAGATGCTTTGCTGCCCAAAAATCAAACCAGCCTCTGGGAAGGAAGTGGCCGAATTTAAAGCAACCATTTTGGAGATAAAGACGATGCTAAAATTACTGTTGAACATTATCCAAAAAGGCAGATAATGCCTAGATTACATCTTCAAAGTTTTATCGCCTTAAGCTACAGGAGAAAGAGAAGGGGGAGTGCAGGCTCACGGGGAGGGAGATTTGGTTTCCTAAGGACTGTTGCGAGCCACATGGACTTGGACTCCAATCTCCGGTATGTTTAATATGTAGATTGACTTGGGCTTTCTCAGTAAGTAATTTAAGAAAACAGCATCTGGAAAAAAGTCTTAAGTAATTTAAACTCGCTGCAAGCAAAGGCAGCAGAAGGTCAGATTTTTAAACACAGGCGAAAAGTGATGACATGGTATCTGGAAAGAGGCCAGATTTGTGCAGCAGAAGAGGGTTTCCTGCTTGCATTCCCCTCCATCGTAACCTGCTGCTTTCCTTTAAACGACATCTGCACGCGCATGTGGACGTGCACGTGTGGTGGGAAGCCTACGAGAGTTTGGAGCCTTCCAAGGTCTCCTCCTCCTCCCCAGACATGGCTGGCTGATGAAGGAGCTACCTCAGGCTAACAGCAGCATCCACGAGAGAGCAAGGATCCCATCTAGCATGGCAGGAGCAGCAAAGTGAGATGGATTCTCATTGCTGCAACTGCCAGGAGAAAATCATAATCTCTCCTGCATCCCCTCTTTGGCTTGTCTGCTTAGGGTCCAACTCGGCGAAGCATTGCGGCGAATGCTTGTCTCCCGTTGATTCCAAGGGGGTTACGCACGCAGCCTGAAATGAAGGGTCCTTCCAAATGCTTCGCTCAGCCAGGGCCTGAAAAGCGTGGTTTGCCCTGGGAGAGGACTCTCCCTGTGTTCTTCCAGTGCCCGGCATAATGGGCCCCAAAGGAAGGCAGAAACTGTTTGGGAATGAAAATTTTGAGGCTTTTCCCCTGCTTTTTGTCAAACTGCACCGTGAGACTTCTGCCCCTTCGTGTGCTGACAGCCGGCAGCTGATAGGCTGAGCAAACGGCTCGGCAGCGGTTTGGTTGTCACAGGGACATGCCATCGCAAAGGCGAGGACAAGATCATGCATTTAGAAACTCGATTAAATGGACCGAAATGGTGAGTCAGGAGCCATTCCAGCTCCAGGTCCAGCTGCACATCCAAACCCCCGTCTGGGGGAGCCGGGAGCTGGGTCTGGATGAGCTCCGCATCTTCTCCGAGGAGAAAAGCAGGAGGTCCAGCAGCTCTGGCACCAAAATGGGCAGCTGGGAAAACAAAGCCACAGAAGGTCAGGTTTAGGCAAGGCCTCACATAAAACCATCCTCAAGTCATCCCACGAGCAGCCAAATCACAAGCCGGTGACTGCATGGGACCAGCGTCATCCTTCGAGCCACGTGGAACAGCAACACGTTCACAGTGCAGGGGCATGTGGAGCCTCCAAACCACTCAGCTGAGCATCCTCAGAGCCCACTTGGACCAAAGCTGGAGTTGTTCTCCAAAGCGCAACAACACGCACCTTCCTGACATCCAAATTAACTTTGCACGAGGCACTGGGATCCGTCGGGTTTGTATTTCCAAACCGAAAACCAGCAGCTCAGCGCGGTGGCCTGGCCCATCTTAAGCTTCGCTCCAGTAAAGCTGAGCTGCTTTTCGTGAACATTTCCACCGGCTTTCAACCTGAAGTAACGACCAAGCCTGGGACGTTCCAATGCGGAGATGAAACACTTGGCAAAACGATAAACAGTTGAAATCAAAGGGGACCACTAGACAGTGCAGCCAAGGAGGGGGGTGCTACCACCCCCCACCCAATAGAATATCTTCTTCTACAGATTTCTTTGTGATCAGTTGCTGGCGCTAAGTAACCACATTCTAGCATTAAAAACACAATTTGTTCCAAATGCAGCGGCTACAGGACCGCCACATCCTATCGTTAACGAGCCCAGGATGCGCTGACAGCACGCCAAATCCTGCTCTCAATTACCCGAGTGTAAATTCACAGTAACTCAGCACAGAGCCCTCCGCGAAGGGAGTTAGCAAATGCTCAGGGCTTTTGGAAATCGCATTGCGAGGATTTGCATACGCAATGACAACCGGGGAAAGCTGTCTATCAGAGCTCGGGGATGGTGTATAGCAGGCACTTGCCATCAGCCTGGCGTTGGTGAAACCATCAGGTGTCACTGCCCGTGCTCTGGATGGCAGATTTTCTTTTATGCCACAAGTGAAGACACCATTTGCCAGGGGAGATTTAGGTTGGATATTAGGAATTTCTTTACACAGAGGGTCATTAAGCATTGGAACAGGCTGCCCAGGGAGGTGGTGGAGATCCCAACCCTGGTGGTGTTTAACAGCTGTGTAGACGTGGTGCTGAGGGACATGGTTTAGGGACCCCGGCAGTGCAGGATGAACGATTGGACTCGATCTTAAAGGTCTCTTCCAACCAGATGATTCCCTGATTCTGTGATCTTACAGCAGCATCAATCCAGGAGCGGTAATCGGAGCTCTCGCTGCTGTCCCTGCCACTGTCCCGCTGCCCAGGCTGGGGCAAGTCCCTTCCTCTTTGCACCCCCAAGCGCTGAGCTGCTCCAGCTGGGCAACACGCTGCTGAGCCCCAGCGCCAAAAGCCGGCGCCAGCGGTTGAACAGAGCCCGGCTGCGCTTGAAAGACAAAGTCCTTGAGGAAACATCCACCCCTCCCCGCCAGCGGCAAGCACGCCTGAGCCCCTGTACAGCAGCAGCGCTGGCCCCGTCAGAGACTTCAAATGGAGCCATCATCTCCCTTGCGTGACTCCCCCTTTCATGTGCCCGGATGCGGGCGAAACCCCTCGCCAGCGTGACAGTCTGTGGGTGAAGACGTGCTGGGGGCTTCCCGGCCGCCACAGAGCTCTCATTGTGGAGGGAATACAATGGAGTCACCACAGAGCACATGGCGAAGGCGAGGGCTTGGGGAGAGCAGCCGCTTTGATCTGCGACTCTGGGGTCGGTTAACCCTTAGGGCTCAGCCCAGCGCTCACTTCTTCCCTTAGTCCTCCTGCAAAGGGGCCTTCAGCTGATTGATCCCATCTGACACGGGAGATCCTGAGAGGGCTGGGAACCGCGTGTCAGGATGCTTGGGGTCCCCATCGAGCACTGGGAGAAATACCCGTCCTTCCCACCAGGTATTCGACAAGCTGGAGCATTTCTCTGTTGCTTTTCTATCCCTCTCCTGAATGCTTCAAATGTTACGCTTACGAAAACCCCCTTTCCTGAGCTCCCGTATTTATCTTTATTCCAGCGCCCAGAGGCAGATGGCTCTTGAGCTCCAGCACCCTTCACCCACCCTCTATCCAAAGCCTTCTGTCCACCTCCTCCACCACGGATCCCTTTTAGACCATCCCACAAGCCACAGACATCCCACTGGACCTCTCCAACTTCATGCAAAACATCCCACGAGGTAAATGAGCCCTCGTTAGCTCCACAGAGAAGGAACATGGTGCTGGGGGAGGAGAACACAGGCCGTTCCAGACGAAGGTTTCAATGCTGCGATTTTTTCTTGTTGACTGGAGAAGGCTGCGCGAGGGGGGAATTCCTAGGCGGGAGACAAAGCACGGTGGGACCTCCTCACATGCCTCCTCTCCCAGCGTCAGCATCTCCCCTCACAGGGTGCCTGCAGAGTGCACGCCGTTAGTTAAATCACTGCAGCCTTTCTGGGGGAGGCAAACTGCACCTGGGCTGTGGATCTTCTGCCGCCCTGACTCCAGTGGGGATGAAAGCACAAAGTGACTGCGAGGAGCTGGCAGGCAGCTCCTTCGGGATTACGGGAGCAGACTCCAAAGCAAAGCTCTTTCCGAGGCTTGACATGCAAAAAATGCAGTTTAGGGGCCTGATGTTCAAAGATATTTGTTCTCCAGGATCCTGGCCAACAAGGAGAGGAAGTGCACATGGGTGGCAGGGCTGAGCGTCAGGCCCTGAAGCCAAATGTCTGAGAAGCTGCATCTCATTCTGAGCATCTTTATTCCAAGCCTGTGCCAGAGCGCACTTGTTACCGTGGGTTAAAGCCAGGCGTCACCCCACATAGCCAGAAGCCCATCGCTGCCATCCAAGGCAGAACCTTTTCCACAGCATCTCCCGAGAAGCAGAGCAGACAGGAGTGTCTTGCAAGTTAGTTTTCAAGACAAAGCAGGATGAGCACGGCTGGCTTTATTGCTCTTGTTTTACAAGCATCTGTTGTTTTGGAAACATCTGAAACGAGCACGATGCGACACAAGGCACCCTACGCAAAGCACCCTCTGTCAAAAGCGGAAATCTCAGACACGTGTCGGAGACAGACTTGAAAGCTTTTTGTTGTTGTGTTGCTGGTGGTAATTTTGTTTAAAAAAAAAAAAAAAAATTAAAGGAAGAGATTCCTTTTTTCCAGAACTCACCCAGATGTTTGTGGTTTGGGATTTTTTTTTTTTTTTAAGTGCCTGGTTAGTCTCAT